>OV656770.1:7282500-12282500 GCA_927399505.1 Luperina testacea | reverse complement strand
ATCTTGAATGTTGCACTAAAATATTGATTATGCATGTTAAAAATAAAAAATATTGTTTAGTGCCTACCATTAGGGCCCTTTTTTAATTTGTTTGAAGAAATTGTTCAGTTCTCTATGTAACTTTACAAGATCATAACTAATAGTTATCATTGATCTCTTAGCTTTATTAGCATCTAAACCAATTATGTATAACCTATTTAGTGATTAAGTGTTGATTTTGTTACTGTCAGATCTCAAAGTTTATAAAAAATAAGAATTCTTGCTAGTAAATAAAAACTATTTTTTTTTTAATTATGTGTTGTTTTTATTTACATCTAAGGCCTTTCGCAAATCTATGTAATTAGTAGCAATATAAAAACAATAAAAGTTTAGTGAGAAACAGGCGGTTTACTTATTTTTAATACTATTATCGATACTTTGCATCTCATTGATAATGCATTATGTTGGCGGGTCTAGTTCCCACAACAAACAAGTTTATGCAAGGATTGTAAGAATTTCCATTAGTAATAACCATAGTCAATCAAAGTATACCATCAGTTACATAACTTCACACTAAAACATAACTTTTTTGTACGGCATACTTAAATTGCGATTTTCTCGAAACTTATAATTTCGATCAGTGAACTTCAAAAATTCGTAAAAAAATAACGGTAGTGGTTAGAAGGTTGGTTCTTGGGTCTATAGTTCGGTACATTTATGTAGTTTTCAGCCCTGTAGATAACTCATTTCCGCCATAAGGTCCCTTTTGATTTGGACGACCACATATTTTAACCAATGTACAACTTAATACTGACCAGCAAATTGCAAAAAACGTAAAAAAAATTGAATTTCTCGGGCTACCCTGGCGCTTTCGTTAGATAATTTACATTCCATTGCACTCAATCACTGAATGTAGTCACACTATGTAGTGTAGGTACCTAGGTAATACGGGCTGGTGTCCGCAAGTCCACGTCAACGCGCGTATTTTGCGTACAATGTACTATAAGTTGATTTTTTAGTGACCTTCATAATAATATGCCTGATTGCCTGGGTTATTCCGTTTGTAATAAAAAGATAGAAAATTAAAAAGATTGAGATCGTAAGATCAACACTTTTTCAGAGTTGTCTTAATCATAGGGTATTGGGATTGGCCGTTAAAACGCGTTGTGTACCTAATTACCTAAGTAATAATTGAGTTGGAATAGGCGCATATTCTCTGTCAATAAGCACGCTAAGACGCTACTAACAAGGACAAAAAATATTTTTTCTACAAAATATTATTGTTGTCTCCTTTTCCTACAAACTAGTTTCAAAAAACACGGTTGATCCTACTCGATCTAGATCATTTGAAATGCTAAAAGCTCTGAAATCAAGCCAGAACGAAAGAAAACGACGTAAACTCCTCAGTTAACCTAAAAGAAAACATGATGGTTTAATCGCAGTTTAATTTTGCGCATTACGCATAACATTTACATTGCAAACGAGGTTTAATAAACAATAACATCAGCTCAGAACGAAATGAATCGCACATAAAGGGTATCGTACCATGAACTCTGACTTATAGATAATAAAAAGATCCATCTCAAGAGTTAGGTAGGTAGCAATAATATCATTCCTCGACTGCAGTTTTCACAATAACACTACCTAGTTGTTTTTTACAATAACTTATTTATAAAGGTAGGTAGTTAGATAGAACTTGTGAAATTAGGGTTGCCATGATGTTGCCAGACATGTTTCGTGGAAATGGAGGCAGAATTATACCGTGCTATTTGAAAAGGTTAAGTTTAATTCGTTATGGTAGCCCGTGAAATTCAAATTCTCTTACGTTTTTTGCAATTTGCAGTGTCAATCAATCAAGTCTTTATTTGTAAACATAGGTTCCAAAAGTGTGCAAGATGTTACATTGTTTTATTATAGTTTCTCTGTATTTTGCCATGTGGCGTACAAATATACATTTATTGAGGCTTTTGCCAATTAGGTATCTTAATTTATAGTAATTCAGTAGTATCAATGTCAATTATGTACATATATTTTTTAGTGTAATTTAATAAAATGCAATAGGTAATGTCTGGTAATGTCAATTAATAACGAAATACGATAATGTCAATGATAAATAATTATAATGTCAAGAAGTTACTGATAAGAAAAATGTTTAAGATTGACATTGTCCACAGAATTGCTATTAGAGTCGACATGCATAAATAGACATTTTGCGAAAAAAATATTATTATATTGTCAAAGAGCTGTCATCAAAATATTCACTGAGAGAATAGTAACATTTCTGTTTTAATATAGTACGTAATTTACGCTTGAAATTTACTAAATTTAGATTTTCAATCGTGAGGAAACCGGCATGTCCTAGAACCAAAAATTCGAAGACATGTGACATCTACCAACGCGCACTGGGCCCGCGTGGTGGATTACGGCCCACTCCCTCTCACTGAGAGGAGGCCTGTGTCCCAGCAGTGGGAACATTATAGGCTGATGATGATGATGAGATTTTCAATTGAGCAAGGTAACTTATTAAATATTCTTTGGGCCATACAAAAAAGCCTCATTAAAGCCGTACCCGCATATGGTACTTTAAGCTCTAACTTATTCTTATAGCGTAGTTTCCTATAATGGCTTTTAAAAGCTATTTCATATTGGGTGAAGTTTGTTTCAACAAATACATTTACTTCATAAATATACAGAGGGCAGGGTTAAGATTCTGAGGCTTTTAAATAGAGGTTGACAGCTGTCAGTACTCTGTAAACCACACATAGCTCTGATGCATTTTTTTGGGCTTTAAAAACATACTTTTTATTTACTGAATTGCCCCAATATATTATGCCATATCTCAATGTGGATGCAACATAGCCATGGTAAGCCATTACCTAGTAAGTGATTCTAAGCTTACAATTTTAGCCAGTTTATAGAGGGCATATGCAAAATTAACTTTTTTACAAATATCGTCCGTTTGCGGTTTCCAGGACAGCAGGGTGCTTACTCTTCAATTTAATTCCGATAGATCGACATTGGAATTGTGACGTTTCGTACTCTTGAGTTCGATGCTAGCGCCAAATGATTTTTAGATTGGGTGTCCATTTTGGAGAACTAAGTGGAATTGGGTTAGGGCTTGACGTGGGGTAATTGTTGACAATATTGTTTTCAAGAGTACCGAATCACGTGACTGTAAAATTAACATTGGAATCATATTGGCATCTCATTGGAATTAAAATTAGTTTGGAGAGTAACCCCCGCCAGGTCAGTCAGGTCGGTATCGTCGTGTCAGGTTGTAGGTATGTTGATCAAAATATGATTCGCAACAATTAAATCTTACTTAGAGATGTTGTGATATGATTCTTATGGTTATAATTATGTAAACAAGACAGGTATTTGTAATTGTTGCTTTATTGTGGCCGGGTTCGCATTCCACAACTTTTATGAATACAGTCAAAACCGTTTATGGCGACATCGTTTAGAACCACATACCGGTTAAATTTACCAAAATCAAAGGTCCTGGCTGAATGTTATATGACCGCCCTATCTAAAACATTGGTTTTTACGACATTGTTTACTACGACATACCGCATTAAGCGACCACATTTGGTTAATGTTTTCGGAGAATTATATCTGTAGAACGACCGGCTCAGCTGTATTGTAAACAATTTGAATAGGTAACTGTATCCACATCTGGCACAGTATAATAGTCAATGGCTATTATCGTAAAAGTAAACAGAGTTTAGGGTCTTTTTTAATTCTTAGAAACAAAGCACATGCATGCCGTAGCCTCAAGGCCCGCTTCGTCATAATATCTCTTAAGTCAGTTTGTTACTTATCTTTACACAAGACGCACCAAAACATTATTGTTGAGTTAACTGTGAAAATTGTTTGTATTGAAGTAAACAAAATGCGGTTTAATTTCCTACATGAATATACATACAGTCAAAATCTGTTATAACGACATCGAAGGGACTACTCATATTGAGTCGTAAAAACCGATAGTTGTAACAACCGGTGACAGGTATTAATAGGAAAGATAATATGTATATTCATGTACGTTTATGTATACATACCTACTTTTTTAAATATGTATATTCTTTAGTTATTTATTTAGGTAAGTACCTATTTTCGGTTTTGTATAGGCGCCCCTTTGGTTGCCCCCATACAAAACCTTATGACCAGTAACGGTCTCGCCCTCGGTCTTTGGTCTCTGTTGCCACACGAACCGCCACCGATATATTCGACCTAATATGTCTACTTGAGAGTCAATAAAGTTCATAGGGCACTTAGTCACTGCAATGCTTGTTAGTTGCTTAGTAGTAGGCTGAAATGACGACATAAGCTATTGCGCTAATCCTATTTCAAGTAGGTACTGTATTATGAATTTCCACTTCAAAACGACGTGGACGTTGGTGTGCACCACTCCTTGTGAATCTGAGAAATCCTATAAGTGCCTAGAGTTATTTCTACACTATGCGGATGGCTTCTAGACTAAACATAATCCACTGATTAAAGATAAACAACACAAAGAATGTAACAAAATAACAGGAAAATCAGTAGGTAGGTAGGTACACCAGTGAGCTACTGATTTTCCTGTTACTTAAACGTTTATTAGCTAATAAACGTTTAATTAATTAAATATGTCATTAGCACTTTGCCACAATTAATTGAAATTAAATGAACAGAATTACGTCATTCAAAGTTAGTTCTTAAAATCGATTTGTCATTTAAAAAACCAGAATATTATTAGCAATGCATTATGCATTCATGCCTATTATTCTCAAATGGTGGTTTTTTTGTAATAACTCGAGGAACTTATCGTGTAGAATCTGAATTGTAATCACTATCAAATAACAATACATTTAGAAGAAATGGGTTCATTTATAAAAAAAAATTTTTGCAGGGAGCAATAATAACTCCGCTGATGAGATATAATTACACAATCATCAATAATATGAGGAAAATATGTATCTTACCATGTGTGGAAATTCCCCCAGCGAGGCTGTTTCCCCGCCCAAAATATGTAAGTCCAAAGGAGGTATAGTTGAATCTTTGATTTTCTGGCATTCTAAAATATTAAAGTGTATTAATAGCAAAAGTGATCAAAATTTGTCTCCAGTACACACTCAGCTTGTTATGAATGTTTACAAGTGAGACCCACAGTAAGATTATTCTACCCACAGAGATTATTTTACCCACAGTAAGAATAATCTCTGTGGGCTGGATATTATTATCCAAGCTACCATATCTAATACCTATCAAAATCAGTGCTGTTTTAATGTCAGTCACATTTAACCCGTCAAGCACCGCATGTGTCCTATGTAATATGATACAATAGAAAATCAATTGTGTCTCATTTTTGCAAAGGACTATCTGAACTGTAGATGCTAACAGGCAGAAAGGAATGTATTGTACAGGCATTTCCATTATAGAAATACCAAAAAGCTCACCTCTAACAGCGATCCTATCTGATTTCATTCTAGTTTCATCTCCTCCTAAAATAATGTTATTGTTTAATAAACATGAGATTATATTTTCAACTATTAGTATGTGCTTACATCAACACAATCTTACCAAACTTGTTAGTGGCATGAGGGCAACAGACCACTTCTTCATTTCCTACAAAACCACACCTTACAAATTGATGAAATTTCTTGTTTCTTATTTCTCTGAAAATATGTAAAATATTTGAAATACAATACCTATTTGAGTGTGATTCTAATTAAACAATCAAGGTATTGAATGTCGTATAAGATTGAATGTGTTTAATAATTTTATCATAGTTTCAATACATGATGACATTCAGCATGATGCATTAAAAAAAAAAGCAAGGCAAGGCAATCAAATGTCTCACTAAAGTAAGTCGTCTTATTAAGTTTCATAGTATAAGAAATCATTTGCCCTGTGTTAAAATTCACATTCAATAGATAGCACACTTACATGAGAGCTGCTTCACAATTGGAAACTTTGGCACAATTTCCTTCCAATGTTGGCTCATTTGTCGTACAGCTCTCTCCAACTAAAACATTTCAAACATCAATAATAATTAGTAGCTACCGTGAAATTGATTGACACCTCATTAAAATTGAAATTGAACATATTTCCAATTTAGCTTAGTATTATTTCAAGTACAATAATTTGCTGTTGTTCTTAATGCAAATTAGGCTTTTACACAGTTAACTACAAGCTTGTTATGTACTTTTAAATATTTTTTGTTTATTAATTAAATTTTATTAACTATGTAATAAGGGATTAACTGGTCAGTGGGTCATCTTAGGGGCGGACTCTCCAAATAATGTAGGTACAAGTGATTGAAATTGACTGAAATGATTAAAATAGGGTTTATGATTATCTATCTTTGTTTAATGGGCTTAGCCAAAATATTTCCACTGCTGGAAATAGAGGTCATAGGCCCCCCAAGGATAGCTAACAACTTGACCGGTGAGCCAAGACAGCATAAATTGAAATATTATTCTTAGTGGCTAGCTGTGGTCACAAAATGGAAATCGTAATAAAAAGAAAATACTTGCAAATCTTACCATCTTGTGAGATCGCAAAATGTAATAAGATAATATTTAAACCAATCAAAAACTTCAACCACATCCTTATAATTTGAATATTACACCAAAATTGACTTTTCCTTCTCGCTGGCACGAGCGATCTTCTTCAAAACCGGTTTATTGTTTTCAAATAAAACTTTTCCTTATACGATAAACAGTCAAAAAAGAACGTATTATTTAGACACTACACTAATAAAAAGTGCTCAAGTGCACATAATACCTAGTTTACAGTATCATTGTGGAAACAAATGAATTTATTATTTTTAAATAAAACCGGTCAAACGTAAAGTTAGTACCTACTAAGCAACAGCTAGCTATGTAGGTACTTAATGCCAAAAACAAGTTTATCTTGGCTTTGTCAGTTTCGATCGACATTGACAATAGCAAATTTTTTTTTTTTTTTAAAGGCTAAGGTCTGAGACCATGCTGCCTAGTCATCAGTTACTATTTTTTTTTTAGTCTAACATGACATTAGAATATGGGTGTACACATTCTAATGTATTAGGAGTATTTGGCAGCAAATCAGGCGGGGTCGACTCATTGGGTAAACTTTGGAATACCTACGGGGGCTAGACCTGTGTTGCCAAGTTTTCCTCTATTATGTAAGACCTAAAAGTTTCGGTCTCTAATAATGACGTTTTCAAAGATGGCAACATTAGTAAAACTAAAAAGTTGCTTAGGTGTTAAAAAGCTACCATCTGGTAGTTTTAGCGACATTTTTGTTTAAATTATTAATCAACAAATTAGCCGACATAATATTTCGCATATTTATTCAACGTTAATTTTATTAGAATACAATAAATATAACTATAATTCATGCCGAATATAATAGATATACGCTCGTATAGCATAGGTTTTAACTTTAAATAAACAAAAGGGTTACCAATCAAGTCAATACATAAATAATAAATTTAATTTACTGCAACGCAACGGGCAGAGGCTACTTTCTTTCTAAAATTATTAATTTTACAAGATTAGGTGGGTACGATTTTGTTTAATGTACATGGCAGCCCCACAAATACCACTTCACATGAAAAATGTCTGCCGGCGTAAGCGCATATTGATGTTATTTCTTGTGAATTCTCTTTTTGCAACGTTAAGTGTTATCCTCGCTATTAACGACGATGAGTAGAGCCTACGTTCCACCGTCTGTGTGCCGAATCACCTGAGTGTTGTGTACGAGATAGTGATTATAGTTTGTGTTTATGTTGTTTGTTGATAGGTATAAATTCAGTTGCCCATTTTGATAGCTCCTATGTATGCAATACCAATTGTGTAATTTATAATAAAGTACTTTTGACATAAAAGACACACTACTGGTTTTATTGTAATAATACTAGTAAAAACATTTGACAAAAAATTGTGATTTATGTCAAAACTCAAACTTTTTTACTAGAAGAATTATGTTCTATCCACCTTTTAAGTTAATTTAAACAATAAGGCTGCTTGACCACCAAAGCGGAGCTGGAAAATTGTAACCAGTAAAATAGCACAATTAAACATCGGTTACAGTTTCTCAGTTCTGCTTTCGTGGACCATCTCAAAGAAACATCTCAAAGAAAACATCTCAAAGAAATCGATTTTGAATATCCCGCTTTCACAAGTTTTTGGGGGCACCCACTAGGTGGCGCCAAAAACCGTACCATTTTATTTGTTCGTAGTTGACGTTCTTCTCCTAGAGTAAATATGTTCCTTGCAGCAAATGTATCGAATCAAGTTTCCCGGTAAACTTCGCTGAGGTAGCCAAAACTATAAAAAAATTCTCAGCTCCATTTTACCGGGATCGCGTCTGTTTCAATGATTCCACATATTGTCCAGTTGCGCAGACACTTGAGATACAAAACTACACCAATTTTACATCACAATATCCACTAGGAATCAATTTGCGAATAATTAAAACAGCCAACTAGACTTCACTCGAAGAAATCCCGCCAAAAACTCTGACAATAGTAAATACCCCAAGTCTGCATTCCGAATTATGCCATAATCACTTACAGCGCTCACATCAATCATTTGCGTTCCGAATTAGATATTATCACGTTTATAATGACAGCTGAGAGCTATCAACAATTCGGAACGCTCATGAATGCACTCACAGTGCTCGCTCAATGTCAAAACTTTATTCACTTGAATACTCATGGTTGGATTACAGTATTTCTTTGTGTATGCACCACATTTCTTCTACTTCTTTGGTTAGGTGGCGACTGTCAGCCAGAAGCACAATTTTAAAAATGCCACGTTAGTTTAAAGCTATGATGCAACTCAAAACAAAACACACACCGACACAAACACACTGTCATTTTTGACAGCACGGTGATATTATTGTAGGGCATGGTCGGCGTTATCGCAAGATGGCGCATGTCATGACGTCATCTATGACGATTCACGGGATATCGTTATCGCGCTCACGCTTATTTTGAACGGGAATAAGCACGCTCAAATATGTAGATTTATTAAAGCCTCTTAATATGATAATCTGCTACAGCTGAAGAGGCTGTCTGTCACTGTTCAACTTGTCATCTAAATACATTTTCTTCAGATATTATATTTACTTTTATTTCTATTAAAAACCTCGCAACGTTTCTGCAAACGCTTCACCGCAAAGGCAGTACTCTGCTACAAGATTACAGCGCTACTCGGAACTCACTCCAACTAAGGCTTCAATCATATAAGTGCGGCTTCGCGCAATCACCGATCACGCCCCATGCACGGTGTGCACGAGATTAGCGACGAGTCAATTTTGCACAAATATCTTTTGACGCTTGTGAAGATATACAACCTTTATTTATATTATCGATGGTTGTTGCTTAGCAATGTTTGTTTTATATTTTTGTCTTGTCACTTGATTAAAAAAATATTCTTTCTACTTAAATAAAACAAAGTTTTATTAAAACGTTTATTTCTGCATCTACGGCAACTAAATAATTATAAACTTTAAGAACACAATAAAGTTTAACATGGTAGCAGAGCGAAAAATGTAAGATTAGAAGAAAAACGAAAAGGTAAAAATTCAAAATGTCTATTGTAAAAATTCAACCTTTAGGAAAAGAAAACTATGATACATGGTGTATACATGCAAAAGCATATTTAATAAAAAATAAACTATGGGCATGTGTAAAAGAATACCCAAAGGTAGATGCGTCAAAAAATGATCTTGACGATGACGAAATGGCAAAGTCAGAGCTAATGTTGTTGATAGCGCCTTAACTAAAACAGATTAAAAACTGTAAATTTGCCAGAGATGTGTGGACCACTCTTGAATCCATCTATGCTAGTAAGGGTCCAGCCAGAAAGGCTACCCTACTAAAACAACTAATATTAGCTAAACTAGAAGAAGGTTCAGATACTCGCGAGCATTTAAAGAAATTCATGGATACTGTAGATAAATTAAAAGATATGGATATTGATATCAACTGTGATCTGTTATCAATCATGATGCTCTATAGCCTTTCTTCGGAATACGAAAATTTCAGGACTGCAATTGAATCACAAGACTCGCTTCCAGACCCTGAAAAGCTAAAAATTAAAATTATAGAAGAGAGTGATGCACGTCGTCGTGACATCCCTAGTACTAGCGTAAAGAATGATGCTGAAGAAAGTTTCTACACTTTTTGCAAGATTTGTAAAAAGAAAGGCCATGACTCGTCCAAATGCTGGTGTAAAAATAAGAATTCAGACAAGAAAAATAATTATAGGAAGTCTAAGAACAGCTATACCAAAAAGGACGATAAAGAAACAAACCTCTTCAGTAGCTACTTCATAAATGACAAAGCCCAAAAATGCTGGATACTTGACAGTGGATGTACGTCACATATGACATTTTCGGATAAGCCTTTTATTGAAATGAAGAAAATTTCAAAAACCCTTAAACTCGCTTCAAAGGAAAAAACTGCAGAGATAAAAGGGTTAGGGCCTGCAGAAATAGAAATTGAAGAAGGAAAAATTTGAATAACTGATGCACTTTATGTACCAAGCCTGTGTGCTAATCTTCTATCTGTTGGGAAAATGACAGATAAAGGACTCACTGTTCTATTTACTAAGAAGAAGGCAATAATTAATGATCACAAGCGAGGAGTACAAATGCAAGCAGTGAGAGAAGACGATGGTCTATATTATCTCCAAACGAAAAATAATAATGTTGACAGACATAGAGCCAATGCTACAGAATGTAGTAATGACGTAGCAAAAGAAGTGGAGTCAGATGCTATTAAACAATGGCACTGTAAAATGGGACACATGAGCGAAAGGGACTTGAAGCTCGCCTTAAAGAATGAAAGCCTGATTGGATTAGATTTCAACCGTAATAGTTCTTTAGGTGAATGCGAAATATGCGTAGAAGGGAAATTGAGCAGAGTGCCTAGCAAGAAGAGTGACAAAAATAATTCACGTACGAGTCAGCGTCTTGAGATCGTACACAGTGACGTCTGTGGACCACTGAAACAACCTTCACTGAATGGCAACAGGTATTTCGTAAGTTTCATTGATGACTACAGTAGATACTGCCGAGTATACTTTATTAAAAATAAAAACGAAGTTTTACAAAAATTCATAGACTACAAGGTAGAAGCAGAGAACTTCACAGGAAACAAAATTAAATGCCTTCAGACCGATAACGGTACGGAATACAGAAATTTGAAGTTTGACAAATTTCTGAAGCAAAATGGTATAGCAAGAAGATTGACAGCACCGTACACTCCACATCAAAATGGAATCGCTGAAAGGAAAAATAGAACCCTTATAGAAAAAGCAAGATGCATGATGTTGGAATCAAAAGCGCCTATGTGTTTATGGGCAGAAACGGTTTATACTGCAAATTACTTGTCAAACCGAAGCGTTAACCAGAGTATTGAAAACCAAACACCATTCGAAAGATGGGTAGGTAGAAAACCCTGCGTTAATCATCTATATGTATTCGGTGCTAAAACGTTCATCCTAAAGAAAGGAAAACATGAACACAAATTTGCTTCAAAGGCAATTCTGGGTATGTTCGTTGGTTACTCGGAAGTTTCAAAAGCGTTTAGAATATACGTCCCATCGAAGAAAAGCATTCTTGTTTCCAAGGATGTTCGAATTTTAAAGAAAATGTTCTACGAAGATGGTAAAAATGTGATTTCTGTTCCTTTTCAAGAATTAAATGATCATAAGCGATCAAACGAGACTGACAGTGAACTGGATGAAACAGAAATATATTTAAAAGGTACTACAAAAGAAAATGCTAGTAGACAGCAAGCAGTACAAGATAATGTTATTGCAAGCTCTAACGAGGTACCTATACAAAATGAAAATAACGAGTTGTTTTATGACTCTCTCGGGATTGATGACGGCAGTGAAACTGCTGATCAACCAAATGAAAACGACATAGATGTTGATGCATCTGTTCTTGTCCCAGAAGAACGGAGGTCATACAATCTTCGTGATAGATCACAGATTGACAGACCTAAAATATTTGAGGATTATGTTATGGCAGCCATGGATATGAATAATGAAACAGAACCTCAAACTTTTAATGATGCTATGAATAGCAAGGATAAGGTCAAATGGTTAGAGGCTATGGAAAATGAAATGGAATCATTGAAAGAAATGAAGACTTGGGAATTAGTCGACTCTCCGAAAAATCGTAAACCATTGCCATGTAAATGGGTTTACAAAATAAAGAACAATCCAGATGGTACAATTGAGCGATATAAGGCCAGACTAGTAGTAAAAGGTTTTTCACAAAAACCTGGCGTGGATTATCAGAAGACTTTCAGTCCGGTAGCCCGCCTCAGTACTATAAGAGCTGTCTTAGGAATAGCTGCTCGAGAAAACTTGGTACTTCATCAGTTCGATGTATCGACTGCGTTTCTAAACGGAGCTGTAAAAGAGGAAATCTTTATGAAGCAGCCAGAGGGATTCAATGATGGCACTAAGAAAGTGTGCAAACTTAAACGCAGCCTCTACGGGCTGAAACAAGCTCCTCTATGCTGGAATGTCTGCATATCAGAGTATCTTATAAATTCAGGATTCAAGCAAAGCACTAAAGATCCTTGCCTTTACTTACGTGAACAAGTCTTAATTGCACTTTACGTAGATGACGGTTTGGTGGCTTCAGCTAGTGAAAATGCTGGAAGGAAATTTATTGAAGAACTGAAAAATAGGTTTAAAATAACCACAAAACCGGCGTCTTATTTCCTTGGACTTGAAATTAATAAAACCAAAGATGGTTGTATTACTTTAAACCAAAGGTCTTATTCCAAGAAGATACTTGAAAAGTTTGGAATGATTAATTGTAAAGTCGCTGCAACGCCGGCAGTAAAAATTGGCATAGATGAAGAACAAGATGTTGAATCAAATGATGAATCAAATTCGTCATTTCCCTATCGTCAAGCTGTAGGTGCCCTAGCATACCTCATGGTCGCTACAAGGCCAGATATAAGCTACGCTGTGAGTGTTGCGTCAAGGCATCTAGAAACTCCTACTAGGTTTGATGTGATGAGAGTTAAGCGAATTTTTAGATACCTTAAGGGTACTATAGATAAAGGACTTGTCTTCGCGAAAAGCCGGGAAAAGAGGCTGATATGTTTCAGTGATGCTGATTTTGGTGGTGACACAACAACTGGCCATTCGACGTCAGGGATGATTTTCCTATTCTCCGGTCCCATCATGTGGAAAAGCCAAAAACAACCAAGAGTAGCAATCTCTTCAACGGAAGCCGAACTCGTAGCCATGACAGAAACTGCGAGAGAAGCCTTATGGCTAAAAGAACTCCTGGAGGAATTAAAGGACTTAACAGATCTGAACGAAAAACCGACAATTTACGTTGACAATGAGTCTGCTATAAGGTTGTCTGAGAACCCACCCTATGAGTTCCATAAGAGAACAAAACATATCAAGATAAAACATTTCTTCATTCGAGAATGTATTCAGAATGGAGACTTCGCTGTCAAACAAGTCTCTACAGAATTGCAATTGGCGGACATGTTTACGAAACCATTGTTTGGACCAAGACTGAACATGCTAAGCTGTAGAATTGGACTTCAAGATTTGTCCAAGCTCTAAAAGTATCGTGGATGTGAAGATATACAACCTTTATTTATATTATCGATGGTTGTTGCTTAGCAATGTTTGTTTTATATTTTTGTCTTGTCACTTGATTAAAAAAATATTCTTTCTACTTAAATAAAACAAAGTTTTATTAAAACGTTTATTTCTGCATCTACGGCAACTAAATAATTATAAACTTTAAGAACACAATAAAGTTTAACAACGCTTACTTGAATGAGGCTGACATGGAGCGAGGTCCTGGTGGTGGAATGGCGGGACAGGCTCTCACGCCCTACCGCCTCCGCCGGCCTCGGCACCATCGAGGCGGTCCGGCCGGTACTCGAGCGCTGGCTCGGGAGGAGGCACGGCTCCCTGTCGTTTCGGGTGACGCAGGTGCTCTCAGGGCATGGTTGCTTCGGGAAGTACCTGTGTCGCACAAACAGGGAGCCGGACGCCCGGTGTTACCACTGCGTCGACTGCCGGGAGGACACGGCGTGGCATACGCTGGCAAAGTGTGCCGCTTGGGAGGAGCCACGCCGTGCCTTCATCTTAGAAGTAGGCAGTGACCTCTCGCTGCCGGCCGTGGTCGAGTCGATGGTCGGCAGCGAAGAGTCCTGGGACGCGGTGGTTTCCTTCTGCGAAACGGTCGTCTCGCAGAAAGAGGCTGCGAAAAGGGAGAGGGAGATCTCGTCACTCACCCGGCTCGCAGCAGGCGCACCGGGCGTCGGCGGAGGGCGGACAACGTCCTCTTCCAGCCCCCCCTAAATAGGTCCAGCGGCGACGGACTCGGGGACGTCCGTCGCCCCCCACACATCAGGACCCGAGGTGGGGCGGCGCGTAGTGTTCCATGCGCGCCCCTCTTAGACGTCGCGGGGGGAGTCAAACACCTCACTCCCCCCCTGACCAGACGAGGCCCGCAGTGACGGGCCGGCACCAGTCGGGGGTTGCGGAAGGATCGTACATTTCCGCGACCCCCGGCGTAGGTGTGAGATGGAACACCGGGGTGGTTTTTAGTCAGTAAGAGTCTGACAGACCCCGCCGCCACCCTTCCCAGGGCGGCTGCGTCCATGAGGATTTTCCACCCCAGAAACAAAAAAAAAGTTGGTTAACGGTTCCGATTTTGGCCAAGATTCTTGTAGCATTAATTTTTATACGTGTGACGGCAGCAACACGCGATGGAGCTAACATAAAATCGACTAAATTTGTTAATGATGAAATCGACTAAATGGTGCAAAAGACCTTGTTTCGAATTTCTTGAAGTATTCATGGTTTAAAAAAAATACATGATAAAATATTTGCAACACTGAGCTATCGTGTTGGTGTTGAGTCGCGTTGAGTAGTGTTGAGTGATTTAAAAGGTAGTAACACTGTGTTGGCTGTTGATTTGATTTTCAGTATTAGTACTCTGTGGATTTGATAGTCGGTAATCCAAGATTCCAAGTCCAGTGTTGAACTATACACACTATAATATACAGTCGGAATTATAACAAATAACTATCTTGTGCTTTTAGCTGAAGTACTTGTAATTTCTGTTGTGATGTGATTGTGTTTAATAATTATTATAATTGCAATTCGTTAATATCCGGGACAGTATGTTTTTAGGTGTTTATTTACGATTTCATTATCTACGTAAGGTTAGTGGATTGTAATGATACTAACAAGGACGTAGCTTTGCGAGTAGCAGCATCGTTCGCGGGAAAATGACATCGTCGGGCGGAGCAAGTACACATCTTGGAATGCACTCTGCGATGGCGAGCCAGATAAGCCTAGGTGTCCCACCGAAAGACTTTGGCTTAACGGTGGGTGTGCCAGCGCCGACTATGGGCTATGAGATTCAGGCTACCCACAGCGGTGATTCTTCCTCCGATTCTCACTCACCAGGCATGCCCGCAGCTAAAGCTAGTGATCGAGAAGCCCGTATCATAGCTGAAAAACAACGTCGGAGCCAATACAACTCCCAGATTAGTCTAATCATGTCTTTGTTGTCCGATATCGTGCACTCGCAACGTAAAGTTGATAAGACGAGCGTGCTGAGACTCGCCGCCAACAAGCTTCGCAACGAGCATGTGTTTGGTGATACTATCAAATGCGGCCATATAGAGACATGGTCGTCTTCATTTTTAAAGTTTTTCGACCTATTTGGCGGTATTATGTTCGGTGTGACATGCCGCGGCCGTCTATTTATTGTATCACCCAATGTTCAAGAAAAGTTGGGATACTGTCATATAGATCTACTTGGACAAGACATGTACAATTATGTTCATCCAGATGATAAAGAAGCTCTTCGCCAGCATATTTATCCTCAAGAACTGCAAACAAGTTGTGACAGTCGACTCTTTGAAAACCATCATAATTTCCATATCCGCATAATGAGAGCAGGCGCTCGTTCAGACCCTGCTAGGTATGAGCGCTGCCGCATAGATGGCATTTTGAGACGCTCTGACAAAGCAACATCAAATGGTGTTCAAGATGAGCAGATCATTAGACGGCAAAGAGTGAGAACCAATAGAACATTTTCATCAAGTGGAAATGATGTAGTTTTCATTGGCATGATTCATGTGCTGTCCAGTGCTATGCCAGCACGGATTCTGCCCCCAACGGCCTATTCAGAATATTGGACAAGACATTTAATTGATGGTCGTATAGTACAGTGTGACCAGAGTATATCATTAGCAATAGGCTACATGACAGAAGAAGTAACTGGTACATCAGCCTTTGTATTTATGCACAAAGAAGACGTCCGCTGGGTCATTTGTGTACTACGGCAAATGTATGATGAGAGTAGAGAGTTTGGTGAGTCTTACTACAGACTGATGTCACGATCTGGACACTTCATATACATGAGAACACGAGGATTCCTTGAAATTGATAGAGCAACAAAAAAAGTCCAAAGTTTTGTTTGTGTCAACAGTGTTATTGGCGAAGATTATGGATGCAGAATGATGGAGGAAATGAAAAGAAAGTATTCAGTGATTATTGATGTGGAAAAACAACAAACTGAAGCACCTGCCACTGATGACGCTCCAGTGGAACATCCTAAACGTTTAGAACGCATTGTTATGCATCTAGTGGAGCCATCAGTTAATGAAAACATTGATGAGTTGCAACTGGTGCCACCTTCTAAAGAAAATATAATTTCTGCAATTCAAAATAGTGAAAAGGTTGTTCAAGAAACAGGAGTGAGATTTGACTCTAGGAAGAGGAGAAAGGTGGACTGTGATGACAATAGTGAATACTTAAAGCGACACAGCGGACTGCAAGATGTCAATGTTGATCTGTCAGTTCCTAACATTGTTAGTTAAGTTTCCAAAATGGTTAATATTACGTAAGTAGATGGTATATATTTGACCAAATGTTTCAGAATTAAACATTCATAGTGTAGTTTTATTAGTAAGTGGACATTGATACAGTGGATTAAGTATGGGTAAGTCCCACTGTGTGGGCAGACTTTATTGACTAAAGGTTATAATAATTATATGTATGTATATATAAAATCCTGAAAGACTGTGCCACCCTTGGCAATTTGGAAATTTTCAAGGCTACACGGAATGATATTTTGTTAGTACAGTGTAGGTATTTCATTCATCCCCAAACCAAGTAAAATTAAGTGCTTTTTTTGGTTAATATTTAGTCGAGAAATTTATTTCCATTTAATTAAATTAAGTACATACTTGATCCGGATACAGATATATTTTGTCTCAACCGTCTTTGCATGTTTTGTGATAATCATAAATAAATAAAGCAGAAATTAAAAACATTACATTTTTACTGGTTCTCTGGGATTTTCCTGTACATAATGAATAAGGAATAATCGATTTGAAATCACTGATCTGAAAATAACTTAAAAAAAAAACCTTCCATGTAAGAATAATAATAAATAGCTTCGTAAATCAACACCAGACAAGTATTTAATATAACACACCAATAATGAGTCAAACTTTCGCCAAGAACTTGCTGAACCTAAGTACCTACCTAGTACCCACCCACAGAAGCGAAACTCGGCAATGACTTTTAAAGTAGTATAATTATTATAACAGCCGATTACAAAATATTCGGGGTGGCAGGGACACGCAACCATGGATTCAGTTCATATTTCTGAAACTCCTGTGGTCTAGAATCATGTGCCGAATTCATGGTTCCAGTTTGCGCGTCGAAGTCCCTCCACTCTGTATTATAGGAAACGCCTTATTTATCTTAATGAAAACATCGCAGACATAGGTACGAGCAACGAGGCACAGATTTGGCCATAGCCCTAGAACCCAAAAAACACAACCCTTCCTTTTGGGTTTGCCATGGTCGGGTAAAAATATAAATGACTGATGTCAACACGAAAAATTCTCGAAGGGACCATGTCGGGATACCTAAAGCTCAATAACTGCTTGTTATTTAAAAAAATATTGTATTTAAAAACAACACACAAATACACAACAGTAAATGTTAAAAATGTTCCTTAATGTAATAATTGTTAATGATGGTGACTGGCTCCGATGTCTCTACAATAGATATACTATTGTCTGTCTTGCCAACTTTGCGAATAATAAATCTAGTTTTTGTACATTTTAAGAGGGCGCCGACCATTATAATCACTAAAACGGATAATAGTGACCACTATGTGCAGCGCAGACGACAGACTATCCGTGACGCACTTTTTAGTCTGTGAAAATAGAACCTATGCAATTAATGCAGTAACGCACACGACGCGCAAAAAGTCCGGCGCACAAAAAATCCGTGTAATTCAGGCAGACCGCACCGCGCCGGGCCGCGCCGCGCCGCTCCGCACAAAAAGTGTGTGAAAAAAATTGAACGTTTGCTTCAACGCGCGCTAACGCAGACGGCGCACACTTTAGTCGGCAATCTGCATTTGCTAGGGGTGGACGTAATGCACGCGATCTATTATCATGGCGCCAGAGGTCGATGTAACGATGTTAATTCAAGAAATACAAAACAGACCAGCAATTTATGATACTTCTAAGGCAGAATATCATGATAGACATTTAAAAAGAATGAATGTGTGTGTGTGTGTTTATGTGCGTCGTGTGCGTTGAGTCTGTGAAAAATCCGCGACCGACTTTGCGCGCCATGCAGACTTTTTGTGCGCCGCAGACTCGTTCGCACAAAAAGTGTGCCGCCTGCGCTGCACCCTATTTACCGTTTTAGTGATTATAATAACACTAATGTAAAACTACCGTTTATAATAATATTAACGTATAACCAACCTTATGGAGCACAACATAACGTACTTATTTTCTGCATTTTCATTCTAAAATAAAAGAAATAACCAAACGACCGCTACTAGGCGATCGTCGTAGCCTTAAACAACCGCTAGACATTTTTCGAATAGTATTAAATTCAGTAGACATCAGTGCAATCAAATTCGAATAGAGCATTTGAATTTACATGTGACCTCAATTTGATCTATTTGAAAGTACACCCATCTCTATCTTCAACTCATGATTATCGGATTACTTTTCCATTGTAGAGCCCGAACTACTACAATTTCACTACAGGATAGGCGATGATTGACCTTAATAAAGCCGAGTTAGTTTATCTATAGAGTTTTTAAACAATGTCAATTTGTAGCTTTGCAATTTGTGCAACATATCGTAGTATCAAAAAAATTTGGCAGTCTAAAGCCCTGACGATTGACTAAAGGAAATCCTTTCGTCTATGATAAAGACAATCTGATAGGTACTTATCCCGATTAAGGTGGAAGCGCTAAGGTAGCCCGCGAAATTCAAATTTTCTTACGTTTTTTGCAATTTGCTGGTCAGTATTAAGTTGTACGTTGATTAATATATGAATCGCGGCCGTAAGAAATATGTGTTTACAGAATTATAATCATTAAAGTCATCAACACAACTCTCAAAGACCACGTAAGTCCAAAGAATGATGATTTCATGAAACAGTTATTCTTTGGACTTACGTGGTCTTAGAGAGTTATGTTGATGACTTTAATGATTATATTTCTGTAAACACATATTTCTTACGGCCGCGATTCATATATTAATCAACGTACAACTTAATACTGACCAGCAAATTCCAAAAAACCTCAAAAAAATTGAATTTCGCGGGCTACCCTGGCGCTTTCGCCTTAAATTGAATATAGGTTTTGGGAAATACGCACAAGGTGATAGCGATTACATCCTCATATTCGCTGAGTTTCTCTGACTTTCATAATCATAACCAGTGGCTATTCTAATCGGTAAGGTTTTGATACGATCCGTTAAGTCAGTCGGTGCGACGCAAAGACAATAAATATCTTGTTGCGAATAGTCATAAAGTTTAAAATCTGATAACTGTCCTAATCTCAGTCAGAGTATCAATATGGAGTCAAATTGCAGTCGTTCCAATTAAAATATTGATATTTAAGTAGTTCATTTGTATTTAGTTTATTTTTATTATTTTCGATATACATATTTTAAACCGTCGATATTCTGTTTTTAATAACCGTTCCGGCTCCTATGAATAACTAGTTTATGTAGGTAAAAAATATATTGATAGAAGCCAACTAATAAGGTAGGTCAGGGCAGTCGCGTAATAGTTTGCTACAAACAGTGTCGGCTATCACGGAAATATTTAGTCGACGAATCTATGTTATCTCCTACAATGGACGATCCGTGTTTATTATTATCATCGCGTCTAACTGTGCAATAACTACGACACGTGTTGTAACTGCGGTACGATTAATAAGTATGAATAAAATCTGTAAAACGCAAAACGTTCTGAAGTTGAAACTTTGTGATGTATATGACTTGCCTTACAATAGTTACAACCATAGTAAGGCACTGCAGTATTTTTGCACCCGACTTGTGCAGTGTTCAGGATCGATCGATGCGTATTATGAAGGGCCAAGGGCAACTTACGTACGTCGACATTGACTTTGCTTTCGGTCTCCTCTCTCGTACCGGCACGAATAGCTCACGTATGCTGCCGTTAAAATATGGTTAAGACAGAAGATTTGAAGTGGAGGTTTTACACTGCGCAAATTGTTGATAAAAACATCCTAATGAGTGGTTATATCCAAAGTACTTAATATCGTTTGCTTCTAGCGTCTACGTGTAGGATGCGCGCTGCCATAAAAAATGTGTTCTCTTCCTTGCTAAAGTACTAAAAAATCTAAAGCTGTTACGAAGACAAAGACACAATAAGCCTAAGCATTATCATTTGGAAGGATCCCTTAACCAGTTCCGATGTTGTCCTCACTTCGCTGTCTATTACCGGTTTCTTAATTCTACAGTAAAAGTAAAGTTTCATCGACTGATTGTCCGTTAGGCATTAGTTGTACTTTTAAAAAATAAAGCCTTGGAAATTATCTCAAAACGGCCAACGTAGCGTAACTTTAAGGTGCAGCGCAGACGACAGACTATCCGTGACGGACTTTTTAGTCTGTGAAAATAGAACCTATGCAATTATATGCAGTAACGCACACGACGCGCAAAAATCCGGCGCACAAAAAATCCGTGTAATTCGGGCAGACCGCACCGCGCCGGGCCGCGCCGCTCCGCACAAAAAGTCTGTGAAAAAAATAGAACGTTTGCTTCAATGCGCGCTAACGCAGACGGCGCACACTTTAGTGACTAAAGTGTAAAGCTGGGCATTAACTCGTTAATCCGTTAATCGTTAATTAACGAAGTTAACATTTTGATTAACGGATTAACTTTTAAGTTAACTTTTAAAAATGTTAACGAACACGTTAACTTCCGTTAATATGCAGAAGTCCGTTAATCGTTAAATATCAATTAAAAAAAAGAGTAAAATAAAATATTTTTTCTAAAAAATAACACCGACTTCAAAGTGATCACTAAAAAGTAATAAAATAATTTGGTTTAAACACGTATTATTGAAGTCGGACGAAGTTGAGTCAAAAACACAATGTAGAAATATTTACATACGATCGCCCGACTTCAATAATTTTATTACTTTTTAGTGATCACTTTGAAGTTGTGTTATTTTTTTAGAAAAAATATTTTTTTCTAACCTGTTAACTTCCAGAACCTAAACCAACAAGTTTTATAAGTTCACTAACGCATAAAAATGCAATTTTACACATACCTATTAACGGATTAACGATTAACGTTAACGTTGCGTTAATTCTTCTGAAATGTAACGCTTTAACGTTTAACGAAGCTAACTTTTTTTGTAGCGGATTAACGATTAACGAAGTTAACTATTTGATTAACGGTGCCCAGCTATGCTAAAGTGTGCGCCGTCTGCGTTAGCGACTAAAGTTTAGTCGGCAATCTGCATTTGCTAGGGGTGGACGTAACGCACGCGATCTAGTTATTATCATGGCGCCAGAGGTCGATGTAACGATGCTAATTCAAGAAGAGAAGACCAATACACCTCCTCATTGTTGTTTCTGAATGAGTCAAAGCAGGTCTTAAAATAAATAGCAACTCATCAAATGTTCTTCAAACTCATCGGATGTTGTTTCAGAATTGAATGTTTAGTATGGAACTGTCCCTTCAGTAATCTTTCCGAAAGTAGGTATAGAATGTACCCAAAATTGTCTATTTCTTCTTCTGTACTTCATGTACAAAATAATACTTCGCGATCTCTGCACGATTTCCATAGCGTCTACGTCCCTACAGCTCTGCCGACAGAATGATCGAAGATGTGCGTCGTGTGCGTTGAGTCTGTGAAAAATCCGCGACAGACTTTTTGCGCGCCATGCAGACTTTTTGTGCGCCGCAGACTCGATCGCACAAAAAGTCTGCCGTCTGCGCTGCACCTAAGAATTCTGAACTTATTTTGCCATTCAAATATTTAGACAAAAATAATTGTAAGTCAACATGATTTTATTAATTAATTATCACCATTTACTTACTACATAAGCGTGTGCCAAAAACGTATGAGTAATACCTAATTAATAATTGCCAATGCACTATTATTTAAACTATAAAGAGGTTATTGTATTAACGATTTTGTTCTTAGAAATTGTGGTGCCGATTCTATTGTTCACAAACTAAATTTAAGTTCAGTGCATCTTTTTCTTTCTATTTCATTAAGAAAAGGACAGAAGATAAATGTTACTTTTGTCTTGTCAAATTAATCAACGCCTGATGTAAATTGACGTAAGTAATTTTAGTAGGCAAGTTTTTACTCACGTCTAAACTTATATGGAGTAGTGTCAAGCGCTGATTAATTTGACAGGACTTAACTAGAATTTATCTTCTGACCTTTCCTTAATGAAATTAGAAAAAGATGCACTGAACTTAAATTTAGTTTAGTTTGTGAACAAGGGAATCGGCACCTGTGTATCTTTCCACTTATGAGCGTTTACGACGTCCGGCATTTCATACAAACTTTCAAGCCCTTGTTTTTCGAAATGAATGAACCGATTTTAATGAAACTTCATACGCCTAAGCAGGATACAAAGGCCTAAAAAGTTACTTTAAAAGAAGATTTTCGAAATACCTTATTTAAAAAAAGATAACTGGAAATCTTTTTCTATGGAAAATTTAAAATCGGTCTAATTTGGCTGTAACACTATTTTTTGAAAATGTTCTTAGTAACTTTTTAGACCTTTGTATCCTGCTTATGCGAATGAAGTTTAATTAAAATCGGTTCATTCATTTCGAAAAACAAGGGCTTGAAAGTTTGTAAGAAATGCCGTACCTATGTCATAAACGCTCTTAATAAAAATCTCAAATTTATTTATTAATTTATTGACAGACGGCGCACAGCTTAAACCGCTAGGTGTAGAAGAATGAAATTTTGCACAATTCCTTAACTAAAGCATTACGGAAGGGATTTTCGAAAATTCAACCCCCAAAAGGGATTAAGATAGGGAATGAGAGTTCTTATGCAAGATCGTAATTTTTGCCGACACAATAATATTATTATTTAACAATAATTATGGGTAATTAGCAGCGCCCCGCGGTTTTACCCGCATAAGTGTCGATCCCGTGGGAATATCGGGATAAAAACTATCCTATGTCCTTTCCCGGGACTCATACTAATCTCTATACCAAATTTCATCTAAATCGGTCTAAGCGTAAAGAGGTAACAGACAGACACTTTCGCATTTATAATTTTAGTAAGGATTACAGTAGTCGCTATTAACTCTGTTATTAAGGAAACACTTATTTCTTTCACTGACAATATTACAAGATATCGGTGGACGTTTACCAAGTTGTCCACTTTAATATATTCTAATAGCTTTAATTTTCATAATTATGTGATGATAAAACTTTGTCGTTGAATTTTTAGGTTTTTTGATACAAAAATATCAAGTGACAATACATGCGATAATCATAGAAAGGAATTTAATTAAATCGATTTTAATACAAAATAAAATATAACAATGATAAAACATTACTGAAAACCGTGACTGTAAATTTTATTAGGACATGACATCAAAAAAGTATAGTAAAATAAGTACTGAACACTGAAATGACGGAGGCATATGAGGTTTTGAGGTGTGCGAGAAAAAGCAGCTTCACTAATAATATAATATGAAGCTCACAAAGAGACTGGTAAAACGCATCAAACATTTAAAGTCACAGTTATTTAAAGGACAATGGCTAATTTTGTATGAAACGCGTACCCAAAAAAAATTTGACTAACATGAACTACGAGTGTCTGTATTTTATGCCTTCAGAGAGTAGTTTAATTTATCCTAGGAAAGCATGTCTGAATTCACTTGGAGAAAAAAGATATATGTAAGGAAGTAATATTGATTTAATTAAGGGAAATACATATTTAACTTATTCTCTAAAAACTTATTGACCTGCTAATGATGGGCCCTTCTTGAATTTAATGAACCTCCAAAAACATCTTGCGCTAAAAAAATAAGCCTATTTTTTAACTTTCTGGCCATTTGTCACAGTTGGTGGTAGTAACAAAGCTAGGGTACCCCGACCAAACGGGGTTAGGTTAGGTTGGAACTGTGACCAACCGCAAAGCCGAGCGAGCGAAGCGAGAGGTGCCGCGCCAGCGGCCGGCCAGCGCTACAGCCAAGTTGGTTGCAGTTACTTGGCCGTTTAGTATTTTTAGAACCGCAAAATAGGTTTCACAAAAACAGGCGCAATCATATTAGTGTGTTCAATCATTATATTAAAAGCCCATAATGAGAATTATTAAAGGTTCGATTAAATAAATATTTTCTTTTGTGCAACTCAAAGAATTACAGAACGTTATAAAAAGCTCAATTATTTAAAAATAAAAATGCATCACTAGAAGCGCCAAAATTTTTTAAAGGTTCGTTGATTTCAAAAAGTGTCAATCATTAGTGGGTCAATAAGTTTTAAAAGAAAAACGTAAAAGTTTCCTTTTTATTAAATATGTAATTTTAATTTCCTCACATATCTTTTTTCTCCCAGTGAATTTAGAAATGCTGTCTTAGGATTAATAAAACTACTCACTGAGGGCAACAATAATGAACATAGTTCATAATGCTACAATTAATTTTGTGTCTGGGGATGGTCTTTCCCCTTCTCCTTTAAATACTATGGGTAATATGGGCTATTTAAATACTAGATAACAAAGCTATTGCTCGGTGAAGCTTGGCGTCGATTTAGATTTTACAGTTTAAATTGAGTTTCGTCTAGAGAGCGTCTATTTCTGGTCTAGAGTGAGTGCTGGTGCACGTTTAATATTGATTCTGTAGCCCTCACAATTTATTAAAATTAATTATTTATTTCAATGCCGCTAAAGCAAACCTCACGCTTTTATTGATCAGAATTCAACCGTCGAAATCATAATTATTTAATAGAAATTAACAAAAATAGATTCCCTGGTATTTAATAATAATTCAAGCGAAATTGGTACTTACTATTTTATTGTTCTATGTTATGCTCAACGTGCATTTCTTTTGAATGAACAAATGTACAAGATAAACTAATAAAAAACACGTGAAAATATCGTCAGGTATGATAAATAAGGAAAGTCCATCAAAATAACACATCGATAATACTTGTTTCAAAAGGATACAAGTTATGCTTCAAGCAGGGTACTGTGTTTACATAATAAATTGTGAAGGAATTTATAAATTGTTGGGTTGTGGGCGATAGAACGATATTGCTTCATGCTCGGTATTGACCAAAGTGACCAAGTTATTGAATCTTTATAGGTAGGTAGGTAGGTACCCTCTAGCAAGATGGGCCATGATGAAAGGTACAGGGATGTTTCATTTAATCTGATTAGATTATAAATCGTCATTAAAAGATGTTTGCTAATATTACATATAATACCAACTGGGATACCTTGACGAGCAGTAACGCAAGTAGTAGCCGCAGCTCACAGCTGTGTAAACTGCAGTGTGTTCAGTACAGTTGGAGGCTATAGATAGTATAGGTACAGGATAAAGTAATATAGTATGTAGTCTGAAATTGAACATTTCTGTTCATGGGCCAAATTAAATAGATATTTTACCTTACATAACATTTGCATATTTTAAGATAAACCCTAAGCGAGCATTTCGATGGCGGGATCTTAACGATAATGGACTTCAAAATATAGAATTTTACATCAGCGACCTTCGTTCGACAGAAGAAACCCACGGCATTATTCCTAAAATGCATAGAAATGCAGAATACCATTGAGACATTTGTTATTTCTACGAATAAACTCGAGCTTGATAAATGATCCTTTGATAAGCTACCACTCAACAATACGCGCACCAACTTCGGTACAGTGTTTCCAAATCATTTTACAGACCTAGGTTATAATGTTGTTGTCATTGAATAAATGTGTAGTGATTTAAATGTCTGTTGTATCGATGTTTGAATATTTTAAAATATCGTACCCGATTCATGAATTTTAAATGGGTACTTCTAGTTATAATTCAGTAAATTGTACAGTTCGATTTTGCGTAACCACATACATTGATAATATTATGTTTAGAAATAAGCATATTCCATAGGTTTTAACACTATTGTATTGCAAGATAATTATATTATTATCTAGTAATAGTAATTTGATGTAGATATACGTAAAAGTTAAAGCTTATTTCGACTACCTGTTATGCATCAGTTACATCAGTACGATTTAGGTTTATAAAATTACAATAATTGTTTTTTTTTTCCATTTCTCTGCAATTTGTAGATAATAATTACTCACTTTCATTATAATATTATTATAAAATCACCTTCAAAGGTAATAAATGTTTCACATTTCGTGTTTACCTCTGTTGTTACGCCAAATCAAAAGTTAGCAAGCTAGATAGGTGCTATGATGACACAAAGTTTTTAAGCACACAATAACATAGAAGTAGTGTACCACGGCTTTAAAATTTTCTGTGTTGCAATGTGGGCAAGCATAAAATGTCCGTCAGATAGCGTTTATGGATTGACTGAACGATTTACCGTAGTTTATAGGCCCAAGGCCAGCAGTTTATGCTAAAATCGGACCTATATTGAATAATATTATACTTACATAATAATTATTTATGACGTGGGGGTACTAATACTGCTGTATTTTCTACGAAATCTGTTGAAAGAATAAGCTTAGTAAAAAGAAAATTATTCAATTTTAATTTGAACCAAAGCTTTTATATCAAGAAACTTGAAGTGACAAGAATAGAGAAAAGAGTACAAAACCATAACTTTTTGTAACACACCTAAATAAGTAAGAATATACAACAAAAACTAATAATAAAAAACAGGTAACACCCCTACATTTAGTATTTTTCTCAAACAATTTATTATATTATTATGGTCTGGGTACCAATTATCAAATAAACATCTTTCTTTTTTTGTCGAAAGTAGAAATGTGAGCATTAGATACAGAGGTCGTAACGCCATCTCTGTGTACTACTTATAGGATGCATATGAATGGTTATCTACTTGATTTGTTATTAAAATGCACAACAATCTCGTCGTTGGGTGCATTTCAAAAATGTAAGTCTGACTTTTTACAAGCACCTAATGTAACAGAGTGGGCTCTATGAAATATAAATTAACGATATTTTGAATTTATTATAAACATTCATGGCCTCTAACTTACACCGTCTATCTATGACAATTACAAAGAAGTAGATTGTTTTTTTTTTAATATATTACCATAACTAATAATATGTATGTATCAGGTTTCAGGGAATTATTATATTATGTTTCAACTAATGAAAGCCTTGCCGCGATTATTGACACATCAAAATTCCTATTAATTAATTTATAAAGTAACTTCTTGCATGCCATGCGCGATGTTTTGGACAAATAAAAACCTTGTATTGTCTCGTATCGTACGTCGTTTATTCATTCAAGGGGTAATCTTTGCTGTTATGCAATAGTGTTGTAGTTATTAAGCATAATGTAAATATTAATGTTATTGTCAAATTATGTCCTGCGTAATATAAATTTTAATTGATTATTATGATACAACAAGATGACAAAAAAGAACATCTAAGCCAAATTCGAAGAGCCAACCAACATTAATAGTTTTTTTTTATTTGGCTCCCAGAATTGATATAAAATAGTCTCAATATTGCAAAAAGGTTCCTCATAATTTATTTATTTCATCGCATTATATAATTTCACGTTTCTATACGAAAATGTTCTTTATGGACTACAAAGCAGCTATTTAATTTACAATAAGCCTTCTAAAATAGACCCAAAAGTGCTTCTGCGACGAATTTATTAAGGCGCAATTCAAGCAAAAAAAAAAATAAGTTTGGTAAATTAAAATCTTTCTCAAAAAGAACCTATTTCCCAGTTTGTCTGTTATCATCACAAAATGTTATAATGACGCAATCATAAAAATACTAAAGTAATTATTACACTTTTTAATTTTACGTTAATTTCGCTTGTAGCCGCTGGTGGGTATTGTTATTTCGGGTACATTTTTTGTAAATAAATTATGTAGGTAGTTAAAATCAATGGCTATAAGGGTTGTGAAATTCTAGATAGAAAGAAGTTTTGGAAATTTTGAATGAAGTCAAGTGTATACATACAAAACGAATTATTCAGAACGTAAGTTAAGATTTTAGGAGGAAGATATTGATTGTGCTATGATCTGAGGAATGCATCCCAAATATTGGATTTATAATAATTGTAAATATATTTTTGTACATAAACGTGATTCTATTGTATTTAAATTTAGTTGAAGTGATATTACCATCTGTGTATGTTATCTTGAACAAAATTCTTGTGATGCGGTGCGTTATACACTGAGTAATCTTTACTTGTTTTTGTGTAAGAATGAATTAAATATGTTACATTGATATTATTGATGTATTAAAGAATAATAAAAATTACTTCATGTTTTTTTTTTTACCATTTACCCATGATTTCTCTTTAGTTAGCATTTTCTCCCTAATTGCCTTTACAAAAGTTCAGTTTGACCATTTTTCTTTTGTTTCCCGTTTTTTTTCCAAAGTGCTACAATCTTAAAGGATGAGTTCCACCAAACGGCTCGTATTGCATCGCTTCGGAAAGGATACGAACGGATGTGGCGACACCCGATCGCGTCCGGCAGAATGTCGACGCATACGATTGGCTCCGTACGTCGTCGCTTTCAAACGTATCCGTTTCTGCGCCTAGTCAAATAGTATCATTCCTACCGTGTTGACGTGTTCTAAATTTTGAAAATGGTTGAAGGTCACGTAGTACTGGCTATTGCATTAGTTAGAAGAAGCAGAAAATAATCATAAACGCTGACCTGTATTATACAATTGTTTAATAGAGGTCAGTGATAATAAAACACAAGAGGAAAAGAAAAATTTGGACGACAGCCGAAAGGTTTTGATCGGATTACGGAGCCGATCGCGCGTCGCAGCATAGGCATACTCGGCTACGATCGCGTGTCGCGTAAAGGCTAGCGTCCACTAGGCGGATCGGGTCGGGCCGCATCGCAACGCAAAAATACGCCTGGCTATGTTTTGTATGAAATATCGTTCATTAGCGACGGATCGGAGCGCGGCGGGCGGCAACGCATTGGCGGATCGCTTCGCAGGCGTATTTCTGTCGGCGGTGCGCTGCGACCCGCCCCGATCCGTCTAGTCGACGCAGGCAGGCGGATGTGAGCGCACGTGCCGTGCTAATAAAAATAAACGAAAGTGAACGAAGAACTGCTTATTTCTTTAGTGCAAAAGTATAGAGAACTGTATGATCTAGGAGACCCTAGATATTTCTTTTCTGGCATATATCATGCACCCACACCTTGTGTACGCGTCGTTGTTTTTTATTTTTTTGCTCTTCCTCAAGATGGATTTGAAACCTTAACATCTCTTCGTCTGAGCTGTCCATGGTAGCGCGATGTCAGTCCAAGCACGAAAACACGTCTGTAAGATCAAATCCGCTTAGGCGGTCCGCCGCGCCCCGTACAGATGGACGCAAGAGCATCACAGAACCGTGGCCCGTTCCAATGCGACCCGCCCCGATCCGTCCCTAAAGGACGCCAGCCTTAAGACGCCTGCGGTCAAGCTGCTGCGCGGCTTAGTAACATAGACTTTAAATACTGTGTACCTACACGATAAGATTGTAAAATCCGTTCCGATCCGATGCGGTGCGAGCCTTTTGGTGGAAATCATCCTTTATTTAACACGTTTCAAAGTACGTACATAACATTTCTTATGGTATATTAGTTTAGTAGGAGCCATTATAATCCCTGAATTATTAAGGGGGAAGAAATTCAAATTTTCTTACGTTTTTGCAATTTGCAGGTCAGTGCCATGTTGAATGTTGATTAAAATATGATTCGCGAGCGTAACAAATATATACCTACTACAGAATTATAATCGTTATATCAATTTCTTATGTTCTTCCTGAAAAGGCAAATACCAGTAGCTAGCTGATATTCTGGGGTCTAGAAGGGCCACTTTGGCAGAATCATAAAAGGATAGCATTATGAATCATAATGGACAGTTAACTGTTACGTTAAGGCTCCTGCAAACAGGCACGACGCGCGACGCGAATCGCGCGCGACACAAAGGCACCGCTCGTTGCGCGACTTGCGGTGCCTTTGTGTCGCGTGTCGCGTCGCGCCTGTGTGTACGAGCCTTTAATCGTATCAAATTCCATTGGTGAAGGATTTTTCTGTATTTTTTTTGTCTGTGCTAAAATATACTAATCAATCCAATCCCAATCTCTGTCTTCGCCATATTGATTCATAATGTTATCCTTTTATGATTCTGCCAAAGTGGTCTTTTTAGGCTCCCTGATCTTCGGTTCGAATGCCAATTGAGACGTGCATCTCTGTCGCACTTGTGAGTTGTGTTGTGCTTGTGACGCAGCTGGCGGGTGTGTACCTACCTGTAGTCGCCCGAGTCGCGGTAATAATATCATATTTATACTGTGCCCGAGTTGGACGAAATTATCTGCCCGTCGTCGCTCGTCGCGAGTTCGGCTTTGACTATTCGATCAGTGACACTACTTACCTATGTAATTTTGAAGTTGAGGAAGGCTGGGCCGTGGCTGGGCGGTTGGCAATTTCCCCGAAAATCCTAGTCAATTCGATATATATGCCTGACACCTGAGCAAAGGTTATGATGCAGATGCAAACTCAGAATAAGTCGGTCATTTCTATATAATAGTTCTACTCCATAATTTTGAGAAGCTAGTTGGCATGCCGCACGGTATGGATGGTAAGCGGCATCTTTACGCTTACGTCACTGCGATTTAGGCCAAGCGCGGAATGTTCCGGCGAATGGCGCGACGCGGACGGCACGGTCAGGGCCCGCTTGTCCCTGACCACGGTCAACGGCATCGTTTGAAGGTGCCCTCCGAAACGGAATACGCTCGCACACAATGCCAGCATCGTGACAAAGTAGGTATGTACAATACGTAGACAGACGTATACAATTTTTTTATGCACTGCTATGCCAGTGAGCAACGTTTTATACAGAACATACCAGTCTATAAGTTGGTTAGTCATACTCATTACATCGACTATGCCCCTTCTATTTCCATTGTCTATGTGTCTTTCTTACGTAATGCACCTGAGGGTAGGTATTCATAAATAAATAAAATAATCTTTAAGCTACACAACAATTATAATTCAAATTGCTATGCTGATTCTTTATCAATGCGCGGCGTCGTGTGCATTCTAGATAAGCATAGTGCAGAGTTATATTGTGAAGGCAACTGGAGTTTGTTATAAGTACCTATATAATATACAAAAGTAGATAAGGGGAGTGGCGGGTGTGCGTCTGTGCTGGTGCCGGCGGGCGGCGAGGTTTATCTCGTCATTAGCCGCTAAAGGTGACATTGCTCGGTCGTCGACCCACTTTACTTTTATTCCTGTTTGGGTTTCGTGATCGTCTCACTTTTTATGCATCGCTCCTAAGTATAGTATTCGCAGATTCTATCATCTTGGAATTTTGCCAACAAGCGAGTCAGATTTACGAGGTATAGAAATCACTATCTACTTACATAAATCTACGTATGTAGATTCAAATGTTGAACGTAAATATCTACGTATATTATACTTCTGAAATTATTATTGCTTACCTAGTTAATAACGCTATTAGATTTGCATTGGTAATTAGCTGTGTAGAGACGAAGAAAACACTTACTACACTCGCTCAGTTTGTTTTGGCGGGAATCCAATGAATATTTTTATTTCTGCATTCAAGATTCGCACATGAAAGTATTGGTAGATACGGACTACAGTACTTAATGTTATCACTATCAGCCACAATCATAGATATGTATGTATATGAAAGAAGGCCACAATACTTCTGTTTAATTGTTAGTTGACGTAATTACCGATTGATTGGAACCTTCATACAATTATGAGTAGGTACCTACCTATTATTTGGATTACCTATATAGGTATTAAGTGCCTATTACATACTTATCGGTCAGGCTACTCAGAGAGTAATTAGCCTGACCGATCAGAGTAGAATACGACACTTTCAAACATGAGTCCGACCCCTCTGAAATGAGTTCCTAAAAATGTGTATGATCTTCTAATCTCGTGTAGGATCTCTTACGATCACTTTGGCTCAATTGTAACATGATCAACTTATTATCTACCCCAAATAAATTCGGTTTTCCTCAGGGAAGTGTACTAAGCCCTCTTCTATTCCTTATTTAAATAAAATGTAATTCCTCAAGTGACATCACATGAATCACATCAATGCATTCTACATATTTGCGGACGATATTTCGGTTATACTCGAAGTATCAGAAAATTCAGATAATAATGAACTGGTTAAACGATAATAATATAACAGCTAAAACAATGACACTCTAACAGCTAATGTATCTAAAACAATTTTTTTACAATTCTCTAAATATAATAATTCCCAATTATTCTTAAACTTATAATACCTACCCAAAAGAAAAACACTAGAATTGAAGACCTATAAACAAAAATTTTATGTAGGTAGGTAATTTATCACACATAGAAATAAGAAAGAAGTTTTTTACATTTCATTGGTATTACAATTATACATAGACCCTGCAGGGTAATTGCATAACACACTGTCAGTAGCAATGGGTTTCATTTTGACAATTCAACAACATTCATTGCGTTATTTACTTTGTTGAGCAGACACATTTTTCGAACATATGAAGCAAATGATAAATGATTTATTTTCTGTAAGTAGGTTTGTACAAACACTTTTACACGTCAATCATAATTTTTTAAACTAGATGAGGTCGGCGTTTCCTTACTGAGAAGAAAGGCCGAAACAAACACAGAGGTCACAGCACAGTCTCTTTTAAAGTCCAGACAAAATCATTACCATATCATGTGAAGACCATGTAGATTGGTGTCTGAATTGATCTTTTGAGCAAAGAACCACACAGATTGAGCGCACCTGTCCAGTCAGTGCACGCTTTTGTCAAAAATGGCAATATCCTTCAAAATTATTCAGATTGAGTTGAGATTGATAGTGTGGTGTTGTGCTAGTGTGGTGTGGTGCGGTGCGGTTGTTGTGTATGTGTGTGTGTAGTGTGTGTTGTTGTGTGAGGGTCTGTGTATGTGTATGTGTTGTGTGTTATTAGGATGCTGTTGGATTTGTTTTCGCTCTCAAAAAGCTTGAGACTGTAAAGCCAAAAAACTGCTATGGCTGCATTGCCTGCGTACAATGGCTACGTCGTCGGGTCAGTTCTTAGATTCGGGTTTCTTCTACAGGTTGGCAGGGATATCGACGTGCAACCCTACCATAGATTCAGTGCATGATTCTGAACCCGACCTGAGTTGAAGTTTTTAGACGGTTATTAAAAAACAAAAAATTGCTGTTCCATACATTTTGACCGCGTAGGTATTGCACAGCGGGACGAAGTCCACTTTTCTATGAAACAGCAGATTTTTGTTTTTTGATAACTGATTAAAAATTTCTCCGCTACGGGGTCTAGAATTTAGAATCATTTGTGCTGAATTCATGGCTACAGTTTGCGTGTCGATGTATACCACCCTGTATGTAATATGTATGGGGTACTTAATTCTTATCAGGCTAAAATAGTCTTTATCACTCAAAATAAAATACGTCAGAGCAATCTGTGGGCTCGGACCTTTTAAATCTTGTTTGTAGACCTCTATTTAAGAAATTAGGATTACTAACTCTACTTAGTCTCTAAAGTAGAAATATTTGTTAATAAATGCACAATCCATACTAATATTAGAAATGCGAAAGTGTGTCTGTCTGTCTGTTACCTCTTCACGATTAAACCGCTGAACCGATTTAGATGAAATTTGGTGTAGAGATAGTTGGTGTGCCGGGAAAGGATATAGGAGTTTTTATCCCGATTTTCTCATGGGATCGAAAGTTATGCAGTTGAAACCGCGGGGCGCAGCTAGTGAGCTATATAATAAAGCGATTAAACAAAAAAAAAAACAGTTCAAGAAATTCAACCCGACTGGCTATCACAAGATGTAGAAGCACACTATTTTAGAATAATTTGCTATATAAGTATGTCTGTCAACATCTTTAACCAAATACCTAAACAAATCAGAGAGCTGCCATTAAAATATATCAAAATAAAACTTAAGAAATGGCTCCATAATAATGTGTGTTACAGTATCCTCGTTTCTTGCTGTACAAAACCAGGAAATATACTCCCAATTATAGCGCGATCCAAGAGGTTTCACATCTCTTACCGCTGCATGAGCGCAAACGCATTGCAGATAATTATGACGTATACTTATTAAAAATCGCAAATGGTACTATAGATTGCCCAGTTGTTAGGCAGATTATTTCATAATCTTAATCAGGGCGAGCGAAGCGAGCCCTGCTATATTCCACAACCTGAGCATTTTGTGGTACATTTTACGGAAAAACTATTACGCCTATTGATTTGTGCTTTAACATAATAATTTCTATTTATATGTAGATGTGTTATCAGTAAAAAAAAATTATAATTTAAATTATATTATAAAAATATTAAAAAAAACTGCCTTAAAGATTATTACCACGCAGAAAAACGACGCGAGCCCTCACAAAGCTCTGCTTTTAGCTAGTTTAGTAGATTATGAAATAATCTGCCTAAGTTACACACTGCAAAATGTTTTGCAAACCCAGCTTGTTGTATGTCCAAGTCCGCGTGCAGGCAGAAGTGTATAGACATTTTCAATACCAGTGTTTCAAAAGCTTCTTTACGGAAAGTAATTGTTTGCGTTTAAATTATTTTTAGTTTGTATTAGCCGATCGTGTACTTTTATTTCCTGATTTATGTTGTAAGTATTTTGTACCGACCTTTTTTGTTGTCTTTTTAGGGTTCCGTACCAAAATACATAATTATGCTATCAACTAAAACTATCTACTAAGTACTAATGCACCTGAAAACCATGCAACTTGAAATTTGGAAAAGTTTTAGATGACGTTTGCCCAACTATTTTGCAAATAAGAAAGAAATAATAATAATAATAAATCATTTTATTTCAGGCATTGCACGTTATCACATACAGTTCACCCATAGCAGATACAGATTATATTAAATTAACCCTTAACCACCTACCACCCGTCTACCAGACGGAAGCTACTTTAAAATCACAAATATTTTTACGCCCTTACACTGTATAATCCCGCGCGTTCAAGTACCTTCTCCCCGCGTCCCTCAGTGTCGTGCATGCGCTCGTCGACGTTGGAAGTGCGCTTGATTACCTGTGGTGAGTAAAAAACTATCGCCGAGTGTCTCGGAGACGGGTGGTAGGTGGTTGCGTGACTAAACTCAAGTGTTCCTTTTTTTACTTTTTCAATGAAATATGGCTTTACGAGACAAGGATATTGAGAATTTGTTAGATAATGAGTTGTCAGATGAAGAGGATCTGCCTAACGATGAACGCAGTGAAGACGAAAGTAATATTGGCGAACAGGAAGTAGTAGAAGAAGATTGCGGTTCGGATTCAGAAATTGATGGTGAGGAAGATTTGGCGTCATCGGATGAATCATCAGCTATGCTGAAGAAAGGTTAGCTGTTCGCAAGACATGTTCTACTTGTGACCCAAAAAAGAAACGCAGAACCCAATATATTTGTTTCGAGTGTAAGGCACCCATTATGCTTCGAATGCTCTAATAAATTGTGCAGTAATTGCCGTGAAAAAAATGTAAAGTTTATGGTCTGCAATTTTGTTGATTGAGTTGTTCTAGAACGTAACTAAAAATTTTCTTGTCTTTGTTGATTATTGAATAATTAAAAATGAGTACTAAATAAGCATTATCTTTTTGTATTTTTTTTTTTATGGATCTCATTATCCAAAGACTGTATTTTTGTAGCAACAAACGTAAGTTGGTTTTTGTTATTTAGTTTATGGAAAACGTAGTCGTTTTTATTTTGTGTTTCTTATTATAATACATAGTTTCTAACATAATTAACATGTTTTTTATTTATCAAAACCTCTAAGTTATAAATATTATACATGGCGAGGGTAATTTGACACACACGTCTCTAAGACGGGTGGTAGGTGGTTATGTTACAAAAATAGGAGGTAGGTGGTTAAGGGTTAAATAAGAAAATTAAATAAGAAAAAAAGAATAATAATAATAAAAAAGAAAAAAATAAATAAATAAGAAATAATTTAATAAGATTTTTTTTTTGAGATTTTTTTAATTAAATAAGAATATAGGTACTTACGTATTTCGCTCTTGACCAGTTTTTTTTTACTTTTCTTGCTAAATATGAAATATCAAAGTTTTAATTTTAACAATGGTATGTACAAAATGCGCGCCATTTGTTTTTTTTTTCACCAAGTCGGTTTTATTCAGCCGATTTTTATTTTCAGCGAGTATCTTTTTGATTTAATGCAAACATTTTATATTAAACTTAATGGGAGACATTTGTTTTTTGTTTTTTGCCACATGTGCCTGCCAATTTTGGATTGTTCTCTTGTTGCACTCGTTATCGCGTTCGCGTTCTACTGTTTTGAATATCAATTATACTGTTTATTTTTTAATTTTAATCTTAATATTTTAATTTTGATTCTAATGATAATTTTGATTTTAATTATTATTCTAATATCGATTATGATTTTATTTTTACTTAATGTTTTGTTCTTTGTTTCTAATTATTTTTTCTATTCTCACTAGAATTTTTACTCGTACGGACGAGTAAAAAATCTTGTTAAAACATTTATGTATTTAAGAAGCTATTTTTTATGTAAGTGCTGTGTACGCCTGTAAGTGACTAATTCACCATAATTCAATGCATATGTTATTTATTATTACGTCAATATTTCTAGTGGATAAGTCGATGGTGTACCTATTAAATATAAAAATAAAATAAACCTGTGGATATCTAAATAAAAAACAGCGCATTAATAAAAAACTGCAACCATAAGATTTCATATAACATTTCTGCACTGTTTTGGTTCTAAGCAAAAAATACGTCCTTTGTGATCGGTTTTGTAGTGATTATTTGATTAATGATAACATTACTACGTAGTTGAAAGAAAAAGATATTTTGCTTGTTCCATTCGCATCCAATAAGACAAAATATTTGCAACATATTATTTTGTTATTCAGACTCACAAGCACTTAGGTACTTACATGAAAAATAGCGAACGTGAATAAGTAGGTACAAAGTATCTATTGATAACAAGCATCCTCTAATAAACCTATCTACTTTGACCTAATAAATACTATTATATACCTAATATATCTATTCATTAATGTTCAAGATAACTAATTTGCGGCTCAATCTGAATCATTTTGAAAGATAATCTGCGGGTCTAATGTGATCAGACCCAGATGTACGCCTGCGACCAGGGGGCCTAAAAAGGCCACTTTGGCGAATCATAAAAGGATAACATTATAAATCGTAATGGACAGTTAACTAACTGTTAAGTTAATCGTATCAAATCCCATTGATGAAGGATTTTTCAGTTATTTTTTTGTCTGTGCTAAAATACTAATCCGTCCAATCTAAATCCAATCCCTATCTCTTCGATTATACCTACGTAGTGCAGCGAAAAAAAGAAAAACACGGACTGTCTTCGCCATATTTTGATTCATAACGTTATCCTTTTATGATTCGCCAAAGTGGCTTTCTTAGGCTCCCAGGTAGCTTGCCTGCCTGACGGCTGGCGGACAGGGCTGCATATCAAAATATGCTACGGTCATTATGAAGTCATTTTCAAAATGATTTGCTCATACAATATAACATGGTACCTACATATAAGATCATCTACATATTATACATCCGTATTAAGAAATTTTTTATTAATCTGACCCGTCGAGGCGAGATGCATCATTGTTTCTCGCAACTCCTATAATTATCTAAGTATATTAAATTGTCAAAATAAATATATACCTATATAATCTCTCCGAGGTGGCGGTTGCTAAAAATCTTCGAGGTCGCATTGCTCGCTATTCCATCTTAGTTACTCTTTATCTTTAAACTTTCCTGTGTAAGTCGACAAAGTAACTTCTATTACTGTATGAATAATAGTCAAAAGAAACCTAACCTAGCCTATCCGAGGTGCTAAAATTTTCGAGCTCGCTTCGTTTGCTCTTTCGTACAAACTTCTCTTAGAAATATCACCGTTCAATCACTCCAGCTATGCGAAAAATCTATAATGTAGGTTTTGTACAAAAGTACTAAAATAAGTTGTTTGAAGAAAATAAGTTAGTTCAAATAGGTAGGTAACTTGAGTGTTATGGAATACGAGGAAAAAAACGTCTTTGTTTAGAAATGTCGATTTATGACGACTGTTGAAGTAAGGTGACGTACAGACGCCAGCAACATCAACCTACTACAATCTGTCAATATCTTTAATAGACTTTCAACTTTATCGCTAAAGCATAAAGTTCAAAGTTGATTGGGAAAATTTTACTGTTTCGGGTAGCTTGATGTGCTGGCGTCTGTACATAGCATAGACTGCATAATTTCTGATGTTTATTTAAATAAACATCAGAAATTAACCGAATTTAGTTACATTACTATAAAGTAATTCAATTCGGTTAAAAATTATATTTTCTGTAGGTACTGTGTTAGTTACTGATTTTACTTGCTAAATTTCCAAAATGGCTTCAGGTTGGGGTGGGCCTACAATGTTAAGTGCCTAGGAGACCTGGGTCTCTAAGTCCGGGCCTGCTAATGATGTTTAAAAACTAAAACTAAAAGTCAGTTACACTACCTCAATATTATATCGCACCTCCGATAAAATAGGGTTACAACTCGAAAAAGGAATTTTCAGGTTGTTATCCAGCTGAAATGATGGAGACATGTTGATTGTTTTTACCGTAGCGGTCTGTATAGGATCTGGATTCAGGAGCACGTATTGCAGCGTCTCCATATTAGTGAAGATTTTGTATCTAGCCATATTAATATGACTCGGACTTTACAATGATACGAGAGGGTGGATAACCCGCTATAGATTGAAACAATACGAGAAAAATCGTTTTCTAAAGTCTACAGCCCACCTACAGTTCTAGTGGTTTCCGTGATTAGATAATCAAGAATTAGCTAGAAGAATGAAAGATGCTCTCCTTACAGACAGCACCTATATTTTTTGTGAATAAATCTGACCGTAAAATTGCGAAGTCAATCAAAAACCCCCACGGTGACGTTCGGGCCAGCCAAATGCACAGGTTAGCCACTTCGCCCTTTGCGACTTTTAACTCTTTTAATCTACCTCGTGCGAGGCGAAAATAGTTAATAAAAATATAAAATACTTGAGTAGGTACCTATAGCTACTAACAGTCAACAACCAGCAACCAGTCTTACTAAGGTATTGTTGATCGAAGTACCAAGGGGTATCGTATTACCCAGTAACTGGGTGGTAGAGGTTAGATAGACAGTCGCTCCATGTAAAATACTGGTATTCGGCTGCATCCGGTTAGACTGGACGTTGACCCCAACATAGTTGGAAAATGGCTAGGCTGATGATGACTTAAGTACCTAGCTGTTGTACCTAGTCCTCAAAGGCGCGGTAAGAAGCAAATTATAGGTAAACGACAATATTCTTTAAACATTTTTTTAATGACAATATACAGTCAATTTGTTTCTGGCTTGCAGTATGTACCAATACGCTTTACCAAAGTCATATATCTTTTATCCGTGGAATAAAATGGACGTCTGACAGTTCTAGTATGGAAAAACTGTCTAAAATTCAAAATTTATTCTCAGGATAAGTCTTATTTTGTCTTATTTGCTTGTTGCCTGGAAGAGATCGCAGAAAGCGATAAGGCCGCCCATTGTATGTGTTGTATTCATAATCGTATTTTTTTGTTATGTATTTTCTGGTGTACAATAAATTATATATAAATATATTCTAGGTATAAAAGTTTGGTGGAAGTGGCCCAAACTGTGCAACGAAAAACTGAGAGTTTTACGGTGTCCTACGATTGGGCAGCACCAATTGATTGAAGAACTGAACACATCAGCTTCAAATTAGAAACTCTGGATTGAAGTGTTCCAGTGATTTCGTTACGAGAAATCTTGTGGAAAGAAGACACAAATTATAATCATCATTGCACTACTGCACAAAGGTCCCTTCAATCACACTCCATATAACTTGTTCTTCGGCTAGATACTCTCATCCAGCTTCACCCTGCTAAGATTGACGCCCTCTACCTTGAGCTTAGTTTGAGGGAAGTATTTCTTGACCTTCTGGGGCATGGAAATAATTACTTAAACGTAAATTTAATAAAAAAAAACGATTTTTTTCTTCAAAACGATTTGAACTGGAGTTAAACTAGGCGCCGATGTTTATGGAACTAAGTAATAGTTTTTGTGATAAGAAACTTCCACATACACTTGTCTTCGGATTACTAGCATGTCGTCAGAAACGCAAGTGGTCAAATACGCATTTCGTCATCTCTCAGGATAGACTCGCAACTTGTCAGAAACGGAACTCGACATACATGCAGTTCGGCAGACACGCAAGACGACCAGACACCTACGCATTTAGTCAGATATTTGAAACCATCCACCCAGATTGATGTAAACAAAAGAATTAGGGCTGTTATTTTCCAACGCCAGATGTTATTTTACAAAAACTCTCAAAAGTCAATTTTATTCCTCGAATAAAAGTTATCTGGCGATGGAAAAATCAGCCCTTCGTCAAATAAAAGAGTATAATAATGATCAGTATTTTTTAATAAACAATATCAGACAATGCACTCAGCTTATATTAATTAAAACAGTACCTAAGTATAAGATTTAGTTTTTTTTTAGCCACGAAATCGTTGAATGTTTTGTGAAATAAAATTATTTATTCTGTAAATTGGATTACAGAATCTTAAAGTGATTTCGATACTTATCCTATTTATGCGAGAGCTCGGTGATTCATCAACTTGTGACAACTATCACCCCTCCCCTCCCGCACCGCGCAGCTATGTAAGGCCAGGGACTTACATATTTAATTGATAACAGAATCAAATAATGTAACCCTTTTAAATATGTAACAGTAATATATCTGTAACCGATATAAAAGCGTTAACAGGGGGCCTAAAAAGGCCACTTTGGCAGAATCATAAAAAGATAACATTATGAATCATAATGGACAGTTAACTGTTAAGTTAATCGTATCAAATCCCATTGGTGAAGGATTATTCAGTTATTCTTTTTTGTCTGTGGCAAAATACAGTGCGTGCCACGTAAGAAGAGACTTGACCCCGCCACCCCCGCCTCTTTCCGCCGCCCCGATGACGCCCGGTCCCCGTCCCGCACCGGGCGTCATCGGGGTGGCGGAAAGAGGCGGGGGGGAGGCGGGGTCAAGTCTCTTCTTACGTGGCACGCACTGTACCAATCATTCCAATCCCAACCTCTTTGATTGCTCCGTACTAGTGCAGCGAAAAAAGAAAAACACGGGACTGTCTTCGCCATAATTATGTACTTATTATGATTCATAATGTTATCCTTTTATGATTCTGCCAAAGTGGCCTTTTTAGGCCGCCTGTAGTGTTACATTATTAATTGATAACAGAATCAAATAATGTAACGGATGTAACCCTTATAAATACCTATGTTTTATTTAAAAGTGTAACAGTAATGTATCTGATCAGTGACCGATATAAAAGTATAACCGGTAAACGCGGCGTTGCCAAAATAGCAGCAATCCCGACTGGATTGAGGCTATTTTGCCATCGCTGCGTCTGTCTGTCCGCCGCGCGTTTTTGCGGTACCGTGCAATTGTAGTCTACAAATGCTTATTTCTGTTACACTTATTAACACATATACGTATAAAAGGTTACACTTTGATTCTGTAACATTATTGTATCTGTTACATTTAGAAGTGTTTTTCTTTTTCTATTAGAAAACCGTGTTAAAATAAAAACACTTATTAAGGTTACTGTTTGAGTCCCTGCCTCAGGCGGTGGGCCTATAGATGAGGTCGGCGTTACCAATCTGACTACTCTGAGAAGAAAGGCCGAAACAAACTCAGAGGTCACAGTATCTTTTAAAGTACAGATATAATTGTGGTCAGATCATGTGCAGATCATGTAGATTGTCTTTTTTGATTGATTGATGTCTGAAATGGTCTGTTGAGGAAAGTACCGCACAGATTCGGGTGGACTAGTCCAGTCAGTGCAAGCATTTGTCAGGAATCGTGTAGCTCAACTCAGAACTTGAGGAGCTGAAGGACTCGACGAACAATACCAACAATACCACAGAACAGACTGTTCTGTAAACAATACCAAAGAAAGGACATTTGGGTAGGCCGCATAAAGTAATCGAACTGCCAGACCAACATTAAACTCAGATTGTTTATCTAAACATTTAATTCAGATTTCTGTTTGGAATCTTGCATGTTTTCCTGGTTGTACTAGTTAAACTAAAAGCTTTTCCATGTTTTCTTTATTTATTTATTTAGGTTCAGCCAGGTTATAGTTAAATCGATGTGAGATAATAGATTCACGTTTAAGCAGTATCTACCGATTCTAATAAATTAAGATATTCGAAAAAGACTTAGTAGAACTAACTTTTATATAGTATAGAAAAAAAGTAGATATATTAAAATTGGAGTACCTAGGTACGTCTCAAGTTCATAAGGGTATTATTTGGTAAGGTTAATTATAATTTATAGTACAAACTGCAAGTCTTGTGTACTGTGTACACTATGGATTTTCTTCCGATTTGTTTTATTATTAAAAGTACTTACCCAATAAATATTAAAGCCAGAGGGCAGTTTTTTGATAAAATCCTTTATTTTTCTAACGCTATAAGTAGGTACCACGAGAGAATTTTTTTTTTTGTTCGAATTGCTCTTTACCGAAAACTATTGACCGACGTCTTTTTTGCTATAGGTACAATTATGCATTAATTGACATATTTTTAGATCATCGAGATCGAAGTCAGTTTTATTTGCAGTAAATACTTATTTTCGTTTAAATACAACAATAAGTTAAAAATTCAATAAATTACATTAAAAGACAATTTTCTTTTTGCAAAAGTTCTTTAGTTAGTACGAAATTCCGAACGTGTTTGTTTTGAGGTCGAATTCAAAATCTGAACTTCGAAAGGGCTGGTCTTTGTCTCTCTCTCTTTCTAATGGCGGGAAAGAGATAGAGTGTGAATGTTTCGAATTGTATGATTAACCCAAAGCTGAATAATATATTCGCGGCTTTCTGAAAAAAAAAACTAAAAAGTTACTTTGTCTCACTCAGTGAGCAAAATCGCATTTTGCTCACTGATTTCACGCAGCAAAACCTACTTGTTTGATTGAGCTACTGAAGTGAAATAGTTATTTGTGCAACAAGAGAGCAAAGCAGTTTTTTGCTGCGAGTGCTGATTTTGAATCCCGAGCAAGCGAAGGATTCAACGATTGAATCACGAGCGTAGCGAGTGATTCTAAAGTTGAATCCTGAGTGTGGCGAGGGATTCAAAGGCACGAGATGCAAAAAAACTTTGCTCTCGTGTAACACACAACTTTTCACTTCAGCAGCGAGAACACTTTAGGAGATAAAATAATAAACAGGAATAGATTGAAATAACTATTTATTGTGAATCAAAATAATTAACATTGTAGGTAGATACCAATTCTATAAAATCTAAAAAATAAGATAGCAACACCTTCTCCGAAAAACTGCTTACGCCCTTTGTAAGTCTCCATTCATTAAAGACATGGTATGCTTTCAGATATTTCTCACGACACTTCTCAGGTAGGAAACTTAATTCTGCATTAATAATTTGTTATTTTAACTCTTCCGGTGTTAAAATACTGTTCTCGTCGCTAGTTTCACTCATATTTTACGATTATTTTAATATTTTTTAACTTATTCAACTCTGTACGCCAGTCACAAAATTTTATTCCCGCTCTGTTATTTAAATTAAGGCGTGTTCGGAAATAGCACCCATGATATTTTATTATTCAAAATATATTACGAACCTAACATTTACTGAAACTAGAAATAAATATTTACAAGTTAAATATCAGTTTTATTTGCAGTAAATACTTATTTTTGTTTAAATACAACAATAAGTTAAAAATTCAATAAATTACATTAAAAGACATAATTTTCTTTTTGCAAAATTTCTTTAGTTAGTACGAAATTCCGAACGTGTTTGTCTTTGAGGTCGAATTCAAAATCCGAACTTCGAAAGGGCTGGTCTTTGTCTCTCTCTCTTTCTAATGGCGGGAAAGAGATAGAGTGTGAATGTTTCGAATTGTATGATTAACCCAAGGCTGAATAAGATTTTCGCGGCTATCTAAAAAAAAAAAATTAAAAAGTTACTTTGTCTCACTCAGTGAGCAAAATCGCATTTTGCTCACTGATTTCACGCAGCAAAACCTACATGTTTGAGCTACTGAAGTGAAAAATAACTTTTTGGTATTGGCCGAAGGCTCTTTTGAACTTTTTTCATTTAAATATTGTCAATGGCTCGAGAAACGAGATAGCAGACGATGAGTAGTAAGTAGTACTTACTTGTAATTAAAAGTTTCCATTACGTTACAAAGAATTATTAAACTAGGAAAAAACTAAAACATACGTACATTTATGTGCTTAAAGTATTAAATAAATAAATAAAAAACTAGAAGATTACATACAGATCTTATTGACACGTCGCCGTAGGAACTCATTGCATTTGCAACATTGTAGCATCTATCTACATTCATGAGATTACCATAATAAAACAACCTAGGTACTCGACTAACTTGGAATTAGGAAAAATGATCCCTACGTGTTGAACCGAAAACCGATTTTCCTTCAGTAAAGACTCTGGTACCAAAAACGGTTCGATGGTATACTAACTGGCAATGTAAATTGTTCTTTATTTGACTACAGTTACGGTGCCGATTCGCTTGTCTGGTGGTGCCGTTACGCCCAAATGATACTAGCCGAGCACTGAAATCGATGGATGCAGCCGGCTAGGGAGGGCTGCTGGAATGGCCGGGAGACCCGCGCGGTTGCTCAGCAACCAACTCCCCGCGCATGTTATTATATCTACGATGAAAACTCGTTTGATTTTCACATTTAAACCTAGGCGATTTTTGAGATAGGTAATAGGGCAATATCGTTCAGAATTTGTCACAAAATACGACGAGACATTAATAGGCTAAAAAAACTCGTTAAGAATTCAGCACGTGGTTGAAAGAGGTTAGGCTAGCGAATGCGACGTTGTTCCCTTATATAAGCCGTTATGCGATCATGTTTGATGGGTTGTTTTATCATCCATTTATTGAAGTGTTGTGAAGTGAGTCGGGTATGAGTTATGTACAGTACTGGAGTACTGGTAGCGAGTGTTGTACATCCGCGCCGCCCGCGTCGCCCGCGCCCTTGGCACGCGCTCCAGTACCTCTACCATGAGTTGCTATCGAAAACATTCATTATTGTACTACAGTCGATAGCGAATAAACGCGCTGCGAGTAGTTTTCGACTAAACTCGTACCATGAGTCACATAGACGTTTACTGTACTCGCTAGCGTTTACTCGATAGTATGTGTAGTTTTCGTTACGTTACGGAGTGACTTGCCTAACTTCACACCAAACGGGGCTGTCTCTTTCTAACTATGCCAAAAAGACTGAGTAAGAAAGATATTGGGCAAAAAACAAGTATCCAATCCTTCAAATTAAAAATACAGCAGTAACCCTCCTAATTTAAAACGTCGTCGTAAAACAAGAGTCATTATGTAAAATGAGATTCTTGAATTTGTGTAGGTTATTTTGCTCGTGTCAATGACACTTCATAGTTCGTGTTTGTTTACTTTACTTGTTTGGTACGTCGGTTTGTTTGGACTGTTTGGAGGCTGAGCTTTAGTTGCAACTTCTTATTGGTTTTAATTTTTATTAGTGAAAAATGCGAACCAGTGCTACGCAATTTCAGTTACTCGTCGAGTACATATATGGAAAGGAATGTAATAGCGATTTTAATAACATTAATTTGGCAGGTATACCTTTTATGATGAAATATTTTGTTTCAAGTGGTTAGATGAAGTTGAGGAGTGTGGTTTAAGTGCCTAAGCAAATCACACAAATCCTGAAAAGCTTCCTTATTGAGCCTATATTCTTTAATAAAATATTTTCACTTATGTTTCTAAGTGGATTATTTAATGTACTCCTCATATCGGCTTGAAATTTTCCTTGTTCTCTTTTTTCATCTTCATATGCAGCCTTCGCTAACATATCCCACGCAAAATAATACCTTGACGACATTTTTTTAGCTAAGAATCGAAATAATTTATTACACAATAAAAGGGTTTCACGCTGAACTTTGGTAGTGAAAAAGTTAACTACAGTCGATACAGTATTATTCGATGACATCTGTCGAATTTGTAACTCATGGTACCGATTTTCTACGGCAAAGCTACAAAACGTTAGTCGCTAGCGTCACAGCTAGCGTATAGATTTCGATAGGTGATTTACCGTTCGACTCATACTAGCGTTCTACAGTTTTATAAGTGACCGCCAGAGGCGCTGTACAAATCTCCATAGAAACTTGTTTACGCCCTCGCTAGCGAGTACGGTTACGTAAAGTTATGCCAACTCATGGTAAGGGTACAGGTCGCCTGGTGACGTGACGTGCGGTGAGACACGACCTTGTTTCGACTTTTCGCAGTTTTGCTACCATTTGTTATTCGAATTTCTAGCATCCATACACGCGTGGGTATTTCAAAATTTAATGCAAGCATTCAAAACCAACGTCTATTTCAAGGCAGTCGGTATTTATTTAATAAGGCTTCCTACTAAATAATTCAATGTTGATATTCCAGTAGTCTGAGTTTCTACGAAGGCTCGGCTTAGGTAAATTGTCTGTATTTTCATTGATATTATTTAACTGATTCTGAAATGGTAGGTAGCACATATTATTATATTCAGGTCTTGGATCAGCATCCAGCAACAGTAACTCCTGAAGGGTAAAAGAAATATAAGTATTTTTTTAATGTTAGGTACAGATGCCAGCACATCAAGCTACCCGAAACTGTCAAATTTTCCCAATCAACTTTGAACCTTAAAGTTTAGCGATACAGTTGAAAATCTATTAAAGAAATTTGATGTGCTGGCGTCTGTACACACGACGACTTATCAAGCTATACATACATTTCTAGTTTTAGCTGACCTCGCTTTTCGTACAATGAAAAGTCAGCCCATATTGGACCCTTCCGCTCCACCCAGAGCGGGAGGGGTCATTTGATGATTTCCCATCCTGGAAAAAAAAGCCTATATTGGAAATGTATAATTTGATATATCGTCGTGCGTACATTAAAACTAAAAACCGGCCAAGTGCGAGTCGGACTCGCACACGAAGGGTTCCGTACCACAAGACATAAAACGCCGAAAAAAACGTTTATTTTATAACCCCTTTAAATTTTTTGCTTTATTTTACCTTTAAGCATCTGCTGGAGGCGTCTGCCGCTTCGATCCTGCTAGTGGATCAAAGCGGTCGAGGCGCCTGAGGCAGATTGACCCGAGGATGTTCAAGTGTTGCCCAACCTGTTGTTCAAGTCTAGCCCGCCATTGGGATACGTACCTATTTCATTGCCTCAAGATGAGCCATATTTTATTTTGTCCATTATTAGTCGCGCTCAAAGAAGCCACATTGTTGTTCAGAGCCGTGCGTTTAGTTAGCTTAGAATCCATTAAAGGGGCAGCCTGAAGCACCCTTAGTTGACCTTAAATTGCGATTTCAGAAGCAAAGCTGAAATGTCTCATGTGCCTGTAAAAGCTTCTGTCTCATGTGCTTGTAAGTACTTTACTGCCAAGTGACATTTTATTAATTGCGTAACACAAATAATTAGCAATTGATCATAATGCCTTTCATTTGACAGTTCAGACACGTTCATTGCTTTATTTATATAGTTGAACAGACGCATTTTTCAACCTAATGAAGGAATGGATTAGAAATTTCCTTCAAAACCCTCGGATTGTGATGGAAAGTGTGCTACGACGCAATTAGTGTGCCGATGGCGGTCTAGTTACAATGTACTTACCATACTTTACAAAATAACAATTAACGTAATTTTCATTGTAATCACTATACAATTTTATGACGGTAGATGCCATGTTGTCTATTTTAATTTATTCTGAAATCGTTTGTTACGTCATGTACCTACGTTGTAATGTCTGTCAACAATGTTGCAGGGTGTGTCTGGCTGGTGCAGTGTGCAACATTTTGTAGCGTAGGTATATTATTATTGTCTATGAGATGCAATATGTTTTAAGTGCACCTATAATAATCAGGTGGACCGGGGACTGACAAGTGGGTGCCCTAGATGCATTCAATTTAAATTACTTAAACATTCAAATCGCTTTCAGCCTTGTAATAATGCAGGAAGTCTGCGTAGATTCCTGTTTTCCCAATTCCTCGTCAAATAATAATACGTACCGGAATCTTTTTCTAGATATTTCGTGGAAGATATGGGTACCCAACTATAGGTGTGTGTTGTTAGAATGCTAGGAAATCATTAGGAAGTAAGTATTCAAGTGGATAGTAAAATTAGGGCTGAAAGTTAAAGATTTATTAATTAAATCTTAGAAAGTTGTTTTAACAGTTTCGAGTTTTACTCGTAAGTACCCAACTTTAAAACTACCAAAAATCTAAATAGTAAAAATCTTAAATTCACTGACAGACAAAGCACAGCCTAAACAGCTGGGTTTATTATAAGCATAAAATTTCACGCAAGAGTTCCTTATACTTACTCAAAATAAATCTTGGGAATTATTATAATAATTAATTATTACCTAGGGCCATAATTTATTTTGTATCAACCATATCTTTAGGTAGGTATTTTACTTCTTATTATAATGACTTCACAAAATTCTCACGGATTGAGTTGAGATGCTCCTGAACTTTTAGGATTTCTAATAACCTCAATCTTTATCTAAATGTTACGTAACTAATAATTTAATAATAATTTATTTATTTATTCCTCACCTTCATCACAAATGTTGTTGTGGGCTGATATGCTTAATATAAAAAAAATAAGCTTAACGTTTGTGAGAGTCTGGTGCCCGAAAAAAGCATAAAATATTATTGGTCACCAAGTACCACCTGTATTATGGGTCACCAAGCCCCCCAAGACTTCACATTAATTTAGATTAATAAACAAAAAACAAAGTATGTGATGAGGTTTACTTAAATTCTGGGGACAGGTAAATATAAAGAAAAATAAAATTAATCTAGACTGGGCATGCGCATACATATTCTGTAATTTAAGAGAGTATGTGTGTGTGTGTGTGTGTGTGGGGGGGTGTGTGTGTGTGTGTGTGTGAAGGTGAGTGTGTGTGTGAGATAGTGTGTGTTTGTGAAGGAGATAGAAGAGAAATTTAGCGGATAGGAATCAGAAGACTCTCAGTTGACTGATGATAATCGAGGGTTTTAAGCAATTTACATACGGTTAGTTTACAAGCTGATCTACGCATTGGGTATATTGAGAGTGTTGTATTGATGTTTTATACAGATATCCTCCATGAAAACAGTAAAACCTTTCCGAGAGAATGGTGTGAAAGAAATTTGTAGGACAGACGTTGCCTTTCCTTCGTTTATCTTTGTTGAGATTAGAGTCTTATTTCATTTCTGTATGTTTTCTGTGTATCATAGCGAATATAAAGGTCTGCCTTACTATTAGGATATCCCAACGCTTATATGTACCTATAGCTCGGCAGTTGGATAACGCAAAGGGAGCCCAGCTCCAACTTTTAGTACGGCTCTCTGTGCTCTTTCAACTTCCAAAAGATGCGCTCTTCCTGCTCATCCAAAATCGCGCATCGCAAATGAATAATACATAGAATACCTAGTACAAACACAGATAAATGAAATGAACCATAGAGAACGTTATATTATACCATGAAAGAAAGTTATGTTATAAGTAGGTAATAATTACATATTGTTTGGTTTAAACAAACTGTGATGATGAGGACGAATAATGAAGATAAAATGGTGGGTTACATCTTATATACACTAAAAACTATAAGCACTAGGATAATCTAGAATATAAAGGTGCCTGCATAAAGAAGCGGGTTTTCAAGGGATGGGAAGTGGGTAAAATTTGCTTGCCATACCCGGTTATATTAAGCTACTTTTCTTTTTTTTTTAACTTAACCTAGATGAAACACATCGCATGTTCGAAAGTAAATATGTTTTTAAAATGATTAGCAACTTCTATTTTAATAATTCTCAGTTAATAAAATCAAAGAGATTTTCGAAAAAAGTCTTATCTCTGCTCAAAGGAGGCTCTGACTCAGACTGATCTGCACCCTAATTGCGTTAACACTACCTACCTCAATCTGAATCATTTTGAAGGATATTGCTAATATTTTGCTTCATAAATTCGATAAATGTGCCTGCTCAACAACGTACAATGCGTGCCACGAAAGATGAGACTTGACCCCGCCTCCCCCGCTCTTTCCGCTGCCCCTATGACGTCCGGTCCCGTCCCGCACTCAGACCTCATACCGCTAAAGATACCTAAAATCGTGTTCTGCGCAAGTCAAACCACGTGGTGTGTCAAGTCTCATCTTTCGTGGCACGCATTGTTTAGAATGCAATGAATGTCATTTCTACTGATATTGTGTTATGCAATCAACCCGCTTGTCTGACAAAAAGCTTATCAATTGTAGTGTTTTGCCCGGGAGTTCTAAAGCTAAACAGACATACTGTCTATGCTCCGGTATAATATTAATCCTATTGTCGATAGATAATTTTATTATGAATGCATTATGCATCGTGTCATTAAATGAATCGTCGAGTCACGTTGCGCCCCACGCGCTTGCATGACAGCAGCGCAGCGTGCGCGTGCGACCCATCTCGTCCGACTCGTCCGTAGACGACTAACATTCTTGAAAAACTAGGACCGACTAGGCAAAGACGCAGTAAAGTCGAATGAGTTATCGTGTTTATTTTTTATAGTTTTGTGTGGATAAACATAGTTCAGACTACAATAAGCTTAGTAGGTAGGTATTTCATGGCTGGTACTAATTCTTTCTGTTTGGTAATAATTTGACAATAGTTATAATTCGGTTAGTTTATTATATTTCAATAGGTAATTGTAATTTTGAAGCAAGTCTGTCTCTATCACTTTCTCACTGTACTACCGTACGTACCTAATACTTACCTACTGGTTTACAAGTTACATGTCAAAACACCTTCGAACGATAATGAGCAATTGATAGATAACTTTTAGGAAGCAAAATATATGTATAAGTTATAAAAATTCTCAAATAAAAATAGGGTTATACAGTATAACCTGTATAACCCTATTTTTATTTGAGAATTTGTAATTTGAATTGTAACCAGTAAGGCCAGGGATATCTGAGCAGAAAAAACATTATTACGCTCAATCGCTATTTAAAATGTTCCAAAAGGTAGGTAATATTTCTGACTTTTCGATGATAAGCGGAAATGCGGACTAACACGCGGGAAATTCGGCTGCGTTTTTAGGGTTACCTACCACAATGGTAAAACGGAACCCATATGGTGAGACTCAGTCCGTCTGTCACAGCTGGATATTTCAAGAAATTTTAATGCTATCAACTTGAAATTTAGAATAGATTTAGATGACGTTTGCCCAACTATTTTGCAAATAAGAAAGAAATAAAAATATATGTAAGTAAGTATATTTTTTGTAACAGGGACTGAAAGGGGGTCTGAAAAATTCGAAGTGGGCCTACTAGGGCATGTGGGGATCATATGAAAGAGCGCAGTTTGCACGTTGCAGTTTTCGACTTTTGATGAAAAATGTAAAAAAAATACTGTTCCCCCCTTATCTCCGAAGTTTTTTTTTTTCAAAGAGAAAAATCTGAAATAATTCTATGTGATAGAAGTTTATTTAACGATTACAGGAAAAATAAACAAAGTCTCTAAATAGCACACTTTTCAGAAATCATCAACAAAATTTACATTAGTGCCACTATCGGTCAAGAGATGGCGCTGACATAAAACTGCAATATTCTACACCACAGTGCAGTGTTAAAATTCTCTGACTAATATAGGCCTCGCCGATGAAAATTTAAAAATATATAATTTATTTATTTATACATATATACTTTATTGTACACCACAAAAATACATAGCATGAGAAAAATACATCAAACACTACAAAATATACAATGGGCGGCCTTATCGCTTTCTGCGATCTCTTCCAGGCAACCTTCGAATGGACAGTGATTTTCCTGGACATAAAATGGGGCTGTCGTTGGTGCGTATACAATTATACTAAAATAGATACACAGATATAGACATTTTAGGTAAAGGAATTATTTGAGCATATTTTCACAAACACGGAAAGACACCATTAGAAGCCGAAAAATTGAGGATATGACAAATGACGGGTAGGATAACATCTAGCACAGGGACCAACATATCACGGCTGATACAATCACTTGCTACTGCATTGGTAGTAATCGATAGTATATGCTCTTCTTAAGAAGACCACGTGTGATGTTAACATCACACGTGGTGAACTGACCAAAAACAAATGGAGAAAACTGGGAGTCGGAAGAGAAGAAAGATAATTCAGTGTATTCGATTTTATTGTCCTATCAAAATTGAACGAAGCAGTAAAATTATTAATCATTGCATCAATGTCTAAATCTTTTGGGATTGCCTCTTGTCGGGTATTACCGACCCCCAATGATCTAAGAAATTTCCAAACTTTGGATGCGTCCCCATTTTGGACAGAAGTATGAATGTGGTGGCGATTAGCATTCCTACACACCTTGTTGCAGTGATTGCGGATTGAGAGGTATCTTTCCCTGTTAGCGTCATTAGCCTTGCGCTTAAATTTACACTTCGCCGTAACTTTTTTGAGCATTAGCGTTTTAATCTCATTTGTGAGCCACGGCGGCGCCGGCAAATGTCTAATCTTAACTGCTCGAACAGGTGCGTGTTGATCGTAGAGCTCGATACGCTTCGCCGTAAGAATACTAACTTGCTCATCGACTGATGCAGAGGCAAACAGAGCAGACCAATCTCTATTGCTGGCATCCTTGCAAAGATTATCAACGTTCATGTCACTATAAAAATATAAAATTAATAAAATATATAAAATTGCGTTGCATTAGAATCTTAGCTTTGGCCTTAGAGGGGCGAATTTTTAATGACAGAAAAACCAGGTCATGATAGGAAAAGGCATCGGCTGAACATTGACCATGCTTAGCGACATGATCAAGGGAAGAGACAAAAATCAAGTCAAGAAGTGTAGGAGTAGAGTTAGGAAAATGGTGAGTGGCACTCAGTGGAAGAATTGAAAGATTATTAGAAGCTAATATATTAGTCAAAGAAGAAGAGCGAAGGCCTTTTTTCAAAAGACAAGTATTAAAGTCACCCATGATTATGCTATGACTGTAAGAAGGGACCAGCACTTCTAAGAGATTTTACGATGGTACGGAACCCTCGGTGCGCTCGGTGCGCCGACTCGCTCTTGCCCGGTTTTTTCGCTTTGGTATTTGTTAAGTCCCTATTTCGATTCCTACAAGTTCATTTTGTAGAAAACCAGATATATTTTTTCCGCATACAAACGTAGGGATACAATACAAACGTAGGTAGTATAATAGGTATAATACCTACATACTTTTGTATATTACTGCGTATAGGTTTATTGCGTTCTAACAACGCGCGTGAAACAATCCATTGCTACTCCCGTTAGATTAGCGTTATCGAAATCGTACGCACCTATGTTGCTACTTTACATTTCTACTGTGAAAGACTAGGCAAATCTAGGTGTTAAATTTTTTTGTCGCTGGCCACTTGACATGCAACTAAGTTGTATTATACTTTCGGAGTTTATCTACCTACTGGTCTCCTAAAATGATCTCCTAAAAGATGGAGGGGACCGTGGATAAATAATAACAGCCGCACAAGGTCGATCGATCAGGTTAAGCTACGCTTTCCGCGGTTGGTCTGTGGATGGGTGACCATCTTTACATACCGTGACCCTTCCGTGCCCCGGAAAGCACGTTAAGCCGTTGGTCCCGGTTGTCATTCGTGGATCCGTGACAGTCGTTACGGGTAGTCAGAAGCCCGAAAGTCTGACAAACAGTCTTATCAAGGGGTATTGTATTACCCAGGGCAGTCGCTCCCTGTATAATACTGGTATTCATCCGGTTAGATTGAAAGCAGACCCCAACATAGTTGGGAAAAGGCTAGGCAGATGATGATGATGATCTTCTAGAAGATAAAAAAACACTGGCACTCCGGTAGTGCCGACAGAAGTGAAAACTTGAACAATTACGAGTGTATTTTGTGAATCGTCTTATAAACAAAACACGCGTGTTAAGGTGTGTTCCTTATTTTATAGGGTTTTTTGCAAATCAGGTATGATGACCAAAGTGACTGGTTTATTCTTCTCGTGAAAGGAATTTATTCAGATTTACAAATAAGCACACAGGATAGACTTCAGTTCGTGGTGTTGGTCGCGGCAGTGGTAAGAGAAGCAAGCCGCTCGCATGGAGCTCGTCGTCAGTTATATATCCGTGGTTCAGCGCCATCTCGTCGTTGTTGGATGAACTACGTAGTTAGTACGCGAGGCCCTCGTAGTTCTTCCCGATGTGCATAGATGGCGCTGTCCTCAACAACGCGCGTCTTACGTTTTACGTCTTACGAATTTTCGATCAGGGTCACGTGACCTGACGCGAGTTTAGAAGTTTTTACCCATTCCAAAAAAAGTACACAGCGCCGCTAAAGAAGTTTTCACTTCAAAAAACTGGTGAAACCTGCCCTTATATGTAGTTAGATACCTACAAGACTGTAGCTGGAGGTACTGGAGGTCGCTTTAGCATTCACGTTCATTCGCTGCTTTTTCATTCATGTCATCGTTCCGCAGCTCTCACTCAATCCATCCAACTTGTCGGAGGTTTCCCACTCCTTCCATTAGTTTTTAAATATATTCATCAATCACATCAATCGCAGTACCTAATTTTATCTCAATATCGACGTGTATTTAGTTAAGGGACGAATCATCACTTTTGCCATTATATTATTGCTTTAGTGATTTACGCATTCTGAACTCCCAATTTATTTTGTAAATCTCACCGTGAAAAGTCAGGTGAGCTTGAAGTGAGCTGTCGTTCCACCTGATGCTTGGGATCGCTACGGATTGAAAGTGTTGACAGCTCATTTGAAGTTCACTTCACCTAAGTATTCACGGTGAGATTTTTACAGAATCGAGCGGCTGATGTTAGGGATTAACATTATTGACAGTTCACTTTAAGCCCACTTCACCTAAGTTTTCCACGGAGAGATTGTTACAGTATAGATCGGTTGGAACCATTGCAAGTAAAATTATTAAAGTATTAGAGACCTGAGACTCGTCAACATGAATCGAGTGATTTCAAAATAGCGTTCTTATCAGGTCCCGATGGATTGCATTGAAATAATGTTTAATGCATGTGACCGGTGGCCAGTGCGGCCCGTCTCGATAAATTACCATATACCTAAGAAGTAGTAGGAAATCTAAAATAAATTGTAAATAATAAAAAAGAGGAATAATGACTTGGACTGAAAACGTCCCCACAAATTGATAAACATTAAACAATTACATTAAACTTTGATTACCTATTAATATGCTAGACTAAAATGACAGCTGCGATCGACCTTTTTTGTCAACATGACATTAATGTATGATCGTGGCTCTGTCATTTTGGTCTAGCAAATTAAAGACTAAAGATGACGTTTAAAAATACCTACTTATAAGATCCCATTATCCTGAGCGCCTATACGTGTGCGTGACAAGATGTTGGAACGTGGACGAGGCAAAGGGAATGGGTAAGGAAGGTAGAGGTACTAGAAATATTAAGGATCGATGGCACGTGGCCGCGGAGTTCAACAGTAATTCATGCCACCTTTATTGGAAAAGGTTAAATTTATGTATGTATCTTGTAATTCTTTCATTTTCTGCTTAAAATTAGAGACTGAGACTTATCCTGCTGGGTAAAATATTGAATGGGTAAAAACCTCTGAAATCGATACAAGTATCGTATCAATCTGAAATCGTAGCAGTCTGTTAATTGTGATTAGAGCAATAAATGATAATGATGGTGGCCGCTGCTAATATGTTGTTGAATTTGGTATCGACTAAGTATCTGGCTAACTCTATATGCAAATGAATTGTGATGCCATTATGCGACATTTTACACAATATCGACATACACAACGATTTCAAAGAATCATCGTAGCAGTCATAGCTTCTACTTGTCTGTGACCTAGTAGCAGTCTTAGCTTCTACTTGTCTGTGACCTAGTAGTAGTCTTAGCTTCTACTTGTCTTTGGCGTAGTAGCAGTCTTAGCTTCTACTTGTCTGTGACCTAGTAGTAGTCTTAGCTTCTACTTGTCTTTGGCGTAGTAGCAGTCTTAGCTTCTACTTGTCTGTGACCTAGTAGCAGTCTTAGCTTCTACTTGTCTGTGACCTAGTAGCAGTCTTAGCTTCTACTTGTCTGTGACCTAGTAGCAGTCTTAGCTTCTACTTATCTTTGGCGTAGTAGCAGTCTTAACTTCTACTTGTCTGTGACCTAGTAGCAGTCTTAGCTTCTACTTGTCTGTGACCTAGTAGCAGTCTTAGCTTCTACTTGTCTGTGACCTAGTAGCAGTCTTAGCTTCTACTTGTCTTTGGCGTAGTAGCAGTCTTAGCTTCTACTTGTCTTTGGCCTAGTAGCAGTCTTAGCTTCTACTTATCTTTGGCGTAGTAGCAGTCTTAGCTTCTACTTGTCTGTGACCTAGTAGCAGTCTTAGCTTCTACTTGTCTGTGACCTAGTAGCAGTCTTAGCTTCTACTTGTCTGTGACCTAGTAGCAGTCTTAGCTTCTACTTGTCTTTGGCGTAGTAGCAGTCTTAGCTTCTACTTGTCTTTGGCCTAGTAGCAGTCTTAGCTTCTGCAGTCCTTTCACAGTTACTTTACCTTTGACAGTGGCAACCCAATGGCAACTTTTGCAACAGTAAAGATTATTGTGCTTTTGACAGTGATGCAAAATAGAAGTAGGTAAACTAACTGTGAATGGAATGAACTGTGGGTACTTGTCTGGGGCCTAGTAGCAAGCTGTCATTTCACATAACAAATGACATGCTATGATGCTACCAATCTATCATTGGTAAGTGACTGGTAATTAGAGCCTCTGACCGAGTCGGATAAATTCCCAGGCCATCAAGTGACAGCGATCGAACTTACGTACCTGTACAAATACAGTCGAGCGAGTACGGAATAATAGAAGTTAGTTACGTACGCAACACTGGACGAGTTTTTAATTTGTTATGTAACGAGTACTTACGTAGGTACTTGTAGAACACTTTCCCGCCTTTCATTTAGATACTTTTTATGAAAAGATAATAATTATCGGCTCTGAAAATATTTTTTAAGATCGAAAGGATTTTATCTATTTCGGTACTGTTTCCCTTTTGGAAATGTTTATGGAATGTATTTCTCTACCGGTGCTTGCAGTAGAAATTGACTGGTAGAATTCGCTTTTTCTGTCTCTTTCTATTACTTATAATATGTACTTATACAAGTTTTTGTGTGCGTGCAAATATCGGGGACCCCCTGACCGCACAGGTTTTTTTAATTAAGTATTTAATTATCCATTTGATCCACATATAAAATTATGCCGGGAACATGCGTATCTTATTAGATAATGGCTTGTTCTACTAAAACTGGTGGATAGTAGGTACATTCCTCTAGGTAATTACCAGTAGGTAATTACTTATTTATCGTTAATTCATGACACCTACTTACGAAATACCTACCCTATTATTCATTTGAATTTCAGTAAAAAAAAACAATATTAATTGCTCGGAAACAGACGGAAACAAAATGTTGTAACTTTGAACACGGTTGTTTGATCGCGGTTTCATCAACATAATTGAATTCATAATGTTATGAGATGATCCTCATAAATGACGAAACCTTTTAAAATGTTAAAATAAAGGAAATGAGAGAAAACAATTCATAACGGCGTAAACGTTACCGAAAGATAAAATTAAAAAGTTTATTTTACGAAGACGTAAGAAAAGTAAAGAAAATAAAAACGTGTACACGCGATGACAGCCTTGAGAAATTGCATTGTGTACTCGCGACGTTATCAGTGACGACTGACGACTGACCATGTTACGCATTACTTGCCTACGATAACGAGTAACCAGTAAAGAAATGACCAAATAAATCGACACTGTACATACCTACGTACAAGTCCTGACGTTAACCTAACGACGCGATTCCACTGACGTTATGATGTAGACGTCTTTTTTTTAAATTTAATCAAGTTTGGTTTTCGAATCCGAATTCGAATTAGGAACTTACTAGTTTCAGTGAGTGCAGAACTTTATTGATTGGTATCTCGTTAAAGCTACAATTGCAAGCCGAGGTTGAGTTCGGCAAGTAGAACTGGATGGTGGTCTCAGCTTTCAGCCGTCAGATCCTACTCACAGGTGAGCTCCAAATGTGCACGTGCATTTAAAAAACTACCTTTAGAGGTTCCGCTTTCGGTCTGAAACGGCAATTAGTAATTAGCTTCATATTAGGTTCTGGAACCCTAATCAAGATCTCCAAAAATGTAGTTTCTATTTATTTTGAAGAGAGAAAGAAAGCAAACGATTTAGTACGGTACTCAAATCGGTATTATGATTATATACTATGAAAGCTAATGATGGAAAGGGCTCAATACAGCCTTATTGGCTTCATAGATACTCAACTTAAGTAAATAGGTATACTTAATATATTGATTTAATCTTCGGGCTTCGGTTCAAACACGTGGATAACTCCGCCGGGCATCGTTAGTTATCGGAAAGTAAAACTTTAAATCAATGGAATGTACCTTTTTCATGTTCGTCCTTAGCTTACGAAAGTTAAAAATAAATGTTATTTTTATTAAGATTCAAGAAGTGTGAAGTACCTAACTTACCTAGATCAAAATAATGTAAGTACCTAGAATGATTTTATTGCAGCGAATACACACAGCTATGAATTTGGGTACGATGACCTGTTGGTTAAGATTAATTTACTTTATACTTACCTACTACTACCTAGTTGGATTTTTCACTAAATGTGCAGTTGTTTCACGACCTCCAAATAATGTAGGTGGGTCAATCAACTTTTATTTGTCCTGTAAGTACTATGTTTTGTCCCTGACCAATAATCGCAATTCTAAAGAAAATTAAGTGGTTTTTTGGCATATGTCGCATTTATCTTATTATTAAGCAAACATACAAGTAAATTATTTTAAATAAATCACTATAAAACTGGAATTTTAATAGTTGTCAAGGTGACAAAACATCTGGATGTAGTGTTTTTTATTTGTCCCCCAGTAGCTAATTACAATGAAACATTACTTTATACAAAAAAATTCTATATGGCAATTAATTACGCTTGTACATAATTATTCATTACAATGTTCAATAAGATCCTAGCATATAGATTTTTGTTTGTTTCATAATTTTACCGAATTTTTTGCATGTTCGTTTTGGTCCCTATTATATTTTATTATTCCGACTTCCACCGGACAACCGTAAAAAAGTGCCGTAACCAAAACATAGATGGAGTGATCAGTGCCTTGACAATAAGTCGGTCGATTTGGTGACAACACTCATCCAACCGCCATTTTGATTTCATCATTGCCGCGGTGTCAGTCGGTCGCGCGCGTTTTGAAAAAGTGCGTGGCTTTTTTGTGTGTCTACCGGACAACCAGCACAAAAACGTAGGTATTTGATATATCGTAGTAAATAAAAGTGAAATATATTCTATTTTATCTATATTTTTCACTGCGCGTAAGACCTAATTCAAAATATCATTATTTATTATCAGGAAGCGCAAAGACTGATAAATGTCACTGGGACAACCAGTCACTTGGACAACCAAAACCGTTGTCCGTGGGACATTTTGGTTGCCCATAGGACAATTAATGATAGAATCAGCATAAAGCAATACTTTTTCTTTCAATAATTAATCACTGAAGAGCCTCTTACAAAGGCTAGAGCATTTATTATTGCTTAATATAAATTAGATTGATATTTTGACCAATTTTAACTTTTTACTTCTTGACGTGTGGAACACCGAGTCGATGAACGATCCGATGATCTCTGGTGTCAGAGTTTTCAAACCACCTACTACTAGCAGTCTGTAGGCCTCTGATATGATTGTGTAACGACTGCCATCTAATTAATCATAGCAACCGGGACCAACGGCTTAACATGGCCTCCGAAGCACGGAACCATCTTTGTTATGAACAATCGGAGAAATTAGCTGAGCGAAATGAAAAGGGAAGCTACCATAAGAATAAAAAACTAATTTCAAGTATGCCGCCAGAAGATAAAGAAAGCTGCAGAATTATATGGAAGCTGCGAAAACAATGGACAACCGTATATGTCCACTGGACAACCATTTTGTCCCTGTCTCCTAAAGACACATTATCGTCAATTTTACTTTAAAAAAAAACAGTGAGGTTTACAAAATTTTCAAATATGAATGTAACAATTAAAAGTGAAACAAAGAGTTTTAAATATCACGTATTAATTATTATTTTACAAGTTAAATGAAAAGTTCGTTACATTTAAAGTTTGTCGTTGTCCAGGAGACAATATAATTGGAAATAACTTATCAATTAAAAGTCACGTCTTTTATTTATGGAAGACAAATTGAAATCCATCCTATATTAAGTGAGAATAAAGTGACGGTTCACAATTTGACTGAATTTCAAATGGTTCAGTAGTCTATTTAGTTAGTTGTCCAAGGGACTATCTTAACTAGAGTCATGTGGATTTCGGAGTCAAATTTACTATTTTATTTAAATAAATCGTTCTGCTCTATGTGAATTCTTAAAATATAAATAATTATCTAAAGAAAAAATGTCAAAATATAAGAAAATTCAAATAAAATTAAAAAAATAAAATTTATCATTGATGTACACTTAAAAGTTGATTGACCCAGGTACCTACTGCGAAATACTGCATCCACACAGTACCGGGTCACACCTTCAGGAAATCTGGGCCGTCCCGGATGCCCGGTTGGTGTTATTTTTACGCCAGAGCTTGCTCCGTGCGGAACAGTGAGGGCCGGCCTGGAGCCCTGACATCATGTGTGGATACTGGATATATACCCTTCAACCATGTTACGGTTGCAGTCGATCGACGACTTCTGACATAATGAGTAGATACAATGCGTGCCACGAACGAAAGATGAGACTTGACCCCGCCTCCCCCGCTCTTTTCGCCGCCCCTATGACATCCGGTCTCGTCCCGCACTCAGACCTCATACCGCTAAAGATACCTAAAATCGTGTACTGCGCATGTCAAACCACGTGGTGTGTCAAGTCTCATCTTTCGTGGCACGCATTGTAGGTACGAGTATGTCACAAATACGCCTACTAGGTATTAATCGTTTCGAAATACATATAAATTATTAATAATATTGTGCTGTGTCCTCGTTGAACTTTTTTGTCCTTATGATATAATGAAACTTAAATAATTAATTAGCCTATAATCTTCCCACTGCTGGGACACAGGTCTCCTCTGTGAGAGGGAGTGCGCTGTAATCTACCACGCGGGCCCAGTGCGGGTTGGTAGATATCACCTGTTTTCGAATTTTTGGTCCTAGGACTGCCGGTTTCCTCAAAATATCCATTAAAAAAAAAAAAAAAACAAATCTTCCATAAAAATATGTTATAGATTATTAACAAATGTATTTGTCTTATATAGGGTGAACATGAAACATAAGGCTATAATGAAAATTTAAAATCAATGAGATTTAAACTGAATTAAAATGATAATCTCATTACTAAAGGATAATTGGATCATTCATATTCTTAATTAATCAAAAGTACAAATATTTTTGAATTTCAAACTTTATAAAGATGTGGGAAAACAAACTCAATGTCTTACATGATAAAGTTACAATTTCATTGAAACTGAAACTTATGTAGGACTTTTTGTATTACTTTGGTTAATAGATTAAACCTCGCATGTAAATGAAATTTAAGACTCTTCATTTATCTATTAAATTGACTTAAAATATGAATCATTTACACAAACATATATAACTTATTTACCTATATATTTTCATTGGGAATTAAAAGTTCTCATAATTATGATAAACCATCATCCTCCTTCACAGAGAGGAGACCTTAGTCCCATCAATGGGAACATTATAGGTTAAATACTCTTGAGAGATAGCCCTTTCTTTTACTTCTTTACAGAAGTAATCATTATGTAAGCCTAGAAACAGATTTATTTATTATTTATTTATTTATTTCTCCGCAAAATTTCAAGTATAAGTTTACCAGCCTTCCTCTCCTCGGTCCACAGTACCGATAAATTAACCAGGAACATATCTTCCTCACTGGTCGATTTTGAAGTACCGTGTTTGACCGATGCGTTGAACGCTTGAAAAATTGCCCGATAACCCGTCTTCCCAGAGACGGTGGGACGTGCCGCTCTGCAGTATTATACGGAATACCCTTATAAACACGTCACGTAATACTGTTAAGCGTGCCCGTCTGCTGGCTGCGGGAGAATGGGAGTCAGGCTTATGGCTTCAGGCGCTCCCATCATCCACCATAGGCACAATGATGGATGACTCATCGTTTCGGCTCGCTACGTGTCTCCGCTTGGGCGCACCTTGTGTTGCTCCGCATCGATGTCACTGCGGTGAAGCTGTCGACAGTCTCGGACACCATGGCCTGTCCTGCTGCAGGAGCGGCGGTCGCATAGCATGGCACGCCAGCATCAACGATATTATTCGTCAAGCCCTTGTCTCCGCCGACGTACCAGCGGTGTTAGAACCAAACGGCTTGGTACGTGACGATGGGAAGAGACCAGACGGCATGACGTTGTTGCCTTGGAAGGTGGGTAGGTCTCTGGTATAGGACGCAACGTGTGTCGATACCCTTGCGCCATCTCATTTTCCTAGCACGGCGGGCTGTGCTGGCGCCGCTGCTGCGGCTGCTGAGACCCTCAAGTGGCGCAAATACTGTAACCTTTTGGGCAGTTACAGCTTTGAGCCGTTTGGGGTCGAAACGCTCGGGTCATGGGGCCCGAGTGCGCGTCTCCTTTTTATGGAAATTTCTCGCCGACTGGTCGACGCTTCACGTGACCAGAGGGCTGGGTCGTTCTTTGGCCAAAAAATTAGCATTGCCATTCAACGTGGCAATGCTGCCAGTTTTCTGGGCAAGTTTCCGGATGACAGCGACGCGATGCGGACGAATACCTACTTCGACGCCTGATTCTTTATTTTTGTTTTTATTTGTATAGTAAGTTAGTCATTTAATTTAGTATCTAGTGTAAATAGTTTGTAATAAAATAAGGTAATTGTATATTTTAACAAAATAAATTTAAAAAATATATATAAAAAAAAGAAACAGATTAGAAATTTGTTAATAGTATTTTTGAGTAAGGTTAGTGATATAATGTGTCATAATAACAGATATTCAGCACTTACTGGCTTATTGGCTACTCATTCAACTATAAATGCGTAGGTCCGACTTACAGGAAATGGTTTCGATCTCTTGGCCCTGTCGTTCGGCGGTGGGAAAAGGGGTGCCTCAATCCTCCGAGCATGAAGAGAGTTTTTCCCTACTATTGCGCTTAGGAGAATCGTGGCGTTCAGGGTCGCTAAACACGGTTCCTCAAAGTAACCGATGACCAGTATCTAATTTGAACTTCCGATCTCCGTTTCGTCATTTTGGTGACTAACGAGTACGAGTTATGTACGAGTATATTCTGTTGTAAAATTGTTAGACTGCTTCTTCAACCAATGCTATGTGTTTTGAAGGAAACACCTAATTATACATTTTCCACTAAATCGTCAAACTAAACATGCAATGGTATACGTATTCGTATAGGTACTATTATTAACACTAAACTCGTTTTATTTCTTTAGCCTTGAAAAATATTGAATCCCTTGCCAAAACTCGTATGAGAAGTTGGCATTGACAGTAATGCATTTACGAAATACTGAAATGTAGTATGACTATGATATAACAATATGTCAGGGTAAGATATTATCTTCGATCAATAACATTATTGATCGAAGGATATTATACCGAAATTAGATCTTCGATTACTGAAAATAGATTTTATCAATACTCGGCTGATGTTGGAGGGACCCACATACTATTTACTCTGTGCCCACAGACCCACCTCCTTCTGAGCGTTACTTTGTTATTTTTACCCAGCTGGTTCTTTATTGCTCATATAGATGTCGCAGATGGATTGTAGAATCCGCTGTTTTACAAAATCGCTAGTTATTTTACAAAACAACTCCGTTATGTACCATCGCGGCCTTTTCTGCCTGATGACTTAAAAAAAATTGCCTAAATCCTGCGGCGGTGCCAAACCACGCCTCCTTACAGAATCCGCTGTTTTACAAAATCGCTAGTTATTTTACAAAACAACTCCGTTATGTACCATCGCGGCCTTTTCTGCCTGATGACTTAAAAAAAATTGCCTAAATCCTGCGGCGGTGCCAAACCACGCCTCCTTACAGTTGAAAACGATAACGCAATTAGTTGCAACCTGCACTGCGCAGCTTAGTGACGCATCACGTGTACTCCTTTTATCAATACCTTTTATGAATTTTACGGACGATCTATTTGACCTTGGCGCGCTTACTAGAGAGCGCTTCTATTTTTTGAGTGCAAGCAAAAATGAACTTAGTACTTAGTACCTATGTAAAACAACTGAACAACGTTCAGCAGTTTTCCATAATTACTGAACTTTCCAATTCTTACAAAGTGACCTACCCTAATAACATAATAATCTATCTAACACAATAATAATGGAAGATACTACTCGAAATTAACGAGATAGCTGTTACAATAACGGTTGTTATCATGTACAAAGGTCTTGGGAGTGATGTATTATATGTGTACATATATATATATACATACTACATATACATATGTATATACATACTACATATACCTACATATTCCGTTATCGGTGATAACGACAAGGAAGTGAACAACTGAAATAATAATATAAGTAGGTACAGTTAATGAATAGCATAATTTTTGTATTCTGATAACAATAAAACAGTGTTTATTACGTCATCGTTACCTAATAGGCTTTAATATTTTGAGTCGTTATTTATAATTATTTAAAGTTTTAAACTAATGCTTTCCTGTGATTAGATTGTGTAATTTTATACAAGGTGGCACGGCACTGTGGCAGGAACATGGACGCGCAACCAGGGGGCCTAAAAAGGCCACTTTGGGAGAATCATAAAAGGATAACATTATGAATCATTATGGACAGTTAACTATTACGTTAAACGTATCAAATCTTTTTTTTTTTTTATAACCGATGATAAATGTCTACGCTGGGGGTCTGTTTACTCGTCGATGTCACTGCAACTCTGTATAAGAATACCATTACTGCACGGAATAAAACATAAGGATTAGGTATAGTTCATTTTACATTGATTACAGGCTGCCAGTTGCATTGGACGGATTACTCAATGCAAAGTGTAGTTGCATCAGCCCTTACTCGGTTCATTTTTTTTTAAACCAAACCTATCCTCAATTTACCTACCCGAAAATTTCGTACAATCACACCTATATTCTTTTTCTTCTTCTAGGGCTTCGGGATCTATACTGAACTGACCTTAGCTGACCCGACAAACGTTGTCCTGTTTTGATTCGAAAGACATGTGGAGCCATCTACATATTATCATAATAACGTTATTGTTGTTTTCCTCGGGAACAGCACTCTTTTTCGGGATGAAAGGTACCCTTTGTCTGTTTCTGTACACCTGATAACGTACCTACATAATATAATAATATGCAAAATTTCAGGATGTTCGGATCAGAGGTTTAGGCGTGAAAAGGTAACAAATAAACTTACTTTCGCATACTAACATACAAATTCTTACGCTTTACAAAATAACATACAAACTCTTCAGCTTTATATATATTACTAGCTGCGCCCCGCGGTTTCACCCGCCTAAGTTTCAATCCCGTGGGAATATCGGGATAAAAAGTAGCCTATATGTTAATCCAGGTTGTCAGCTACCTCTATACCAAATTTTATCAAATTTCATATAAACACACACACACACATACACACTCACAAACTTTCGCCTTTATAATATTAGTGTGATATATTATATTATAGAGGTATATTATCATATCCAAATATTCATCCACAAGGACAAAGTATCGACGATGTATCGACAAAGTATCGATAGGTGGAATATATTGGAATTAACTAACCTTCTTTTCCTATCGACACGAACTATAACGAATTATAGCTCGTGGCTTGGTGAAAAGTTTAGTTAACCAGCAGGGTTTACTGTTGGTAGTGGGCTTACTGCAAAAAGACGTGACTTTGGTATCGTCACTCGTGACGGTCAGACTGATGGAAGCTAAGCGGACACTACTATAATCATACATACGTCACGACAAGCATAACACAGCATATGGTTATGCTGTGTTATGCTATTCGTGTGTGCCTATAATGTTCCCACATTGTCATTTTAGCTGATATAGAAATCTGCAAGAATAATAGGAGGAAAATCCATGATGAAGAGAAATACTTACCTACTACATACGTTCCAATATTTTCAATCTCGGATTTCCAAAGATCGTAAAATTTGTCCACGTGTGAACACAGTGCAAAGTACGTATACTACTACATACTTCCATAATGTAACGTAACGCCAGATGTACGTACCGAGGTACACACGTAGGCTTATCGGTCACACGGAGACGTAGATGCAATAAAAAGAACACTGGAGTTATATCACGCGGACCAAGCCACGCAAACTGTGCGCGTCATCAAATATCAATGATGTGCTTCCTGCTTGCGTGCTACTTAATAATTCAGCAATAACGTTTTCTTATTTAAGATTACCTTCCCATCACGCCACGACCTTCATTCATGATCGAATTATAATTCGATAAAAAAATATCTTACATATATTTCCTCGGCATCACCCATTATTTCATATGTTTTGGTAATTCGTTGTCTCGACGACAAAACGCAATGGATTCAGTTTATGACCTGTCAGCTTTTGTGAGTGTGAAGGTCTTCGAAGTTTGATCATCGTGAATCGTCTTATGTTAGCTGTTATTGTTGTGATTAGTTGACCAAAATTGTAACAACTAGGTACCTTGATTTCATGTTTCTTCCACAATCTAAGCTCTTTCAAAAGCTCCAAACACCCACATGGGTAATGTTGAATACCAAGTCTGCGGAGCAGTTTTAAAAACGGAAGAAAATAAAAGTCTACTCCTCAATGGGTATATCAACATTTTACTTTTATTAGTTATGTTGAAAAACCATTTGAATTTCAATTTGGCGTAACAACGACGTGTCGACTTGTCAGACGAGAAATTCTACAAGGCCGCTTAGTAACCGATGTAAATACCTGTTATTTACTTTGCTAAAAAAGACTCGATTCTCGACTACTGATAAGTAATAACTTAACCAGTTTGTCGGTATGGCTAATCCAATGGTTAGTCAGTTCGCGTCAGTTTTAGCTATCTAGCCGCCTTAGGCCGCTTGTATACGTCCGATTTTCGTCCGGTGTCCGTTGCGCCGAGGGAAGGCGGCGGCGGCGCGGCCGCGGCGGCGCGGTGCATCCGGCGTAGCTTGTTCGCCGGACCTGTGTCCGATGCATGTGTTCATTATAAACCATAAACCACCGCGAATCCGGCCAAAAAAAACCGTCTGTTGTCCGGTGAAAAAAACGGACGTATACATGCGGCTTATGGGTTACGCGTCGCCGAGTCGTTTGTCTTGGTCTCCCAACGGCGCGATACTAATTCCCAACAATTGGATTTGGAGTTTCCATTCCAACGGGCTTGAAAATGTTGCGGTTTTGAGCCAAGTCCACTAAGAGCTTTATAATATGGAAGCTGAGTGAAGCAACAAGATTATCATCGAGTTAATCTTTATCTATATGGAAAAAAACTGGATATCTTACTAGAAACCAGTTATGTATGTTATTACCTATTCATAAATAAAATCACTATGTTTTGATATCAGGCAACACTGGGCTTAGTAATGTAATATCCTATATACTATACCTACATACATAAATACCCTCGTTGTGTATAAACATTTTGTTTTAACTCTACCCTACCTTTATACCACATCGTTATAATAGTTTCTTGATCATCTGCGAGTTACTACTGTCAAGTGTTTGAAACATTCCACTAAGCCACTAAGTACTAAGTAGTTATATTGGAAAGCTTTTAGCATTCATTATTTTAGTTCGTTGTCTACTCTCTAAAGACCCTTTATTATTTACTGAATAATGGACGAGAAATCATTAAGTTTTCGTAGCACCTCCGACTTCGCGGAATCACCTTTTAGCTTCCTTAAGGTAAGTAATTAAAATAAATTTAGAATATCCAAGACGTTAAATTGTTAGACGCAGCGTAGGCGTTGCAAAATGATTCTTTTATTTCTACTTGTAATTAATTATAAAGACTGAAAAAACGGGTATGTAATTGAGCTATTTTCAATTAGTCTGAACTTCAGTCAACCATAATCACTGACTTAAATGTGTAACGTTCTAAGCAGAACGAAGCGTGAAAAATAAAGTATCCAGTCACTCTCGGGACATTGTCCAAATCTAAAGATCACTTACTTCAGTATAATTATTTTCAGGGTCTATTCGATGATAATAGCGGTTCACTCGGTGGAAATGTCAAGCAAGGTGAGTTTTAAGAATAATTTATTAAATTAATAGAAACAACATTATGTAAATAAATAATTTAAGATACCTCATCTGTAATTCGTATCATATACAATTACCTAACTTACGAATCCAAACTTGTTAAAGTATTGTTAGATGGTCTATCAAATAATTCAAAAATGTTTTAATAACTGAGTTTGAATTGCAGATGCATTGGAAGCTGTCAAATTGGATCCAGCCGTGCTAGAAGCGCAGGTGACGGTGCATTCGAAAGACAATGCTATTAATGCTGCGGATTTGAGTAGACGGGCCGAAGTAGTCATTGAGGACACGAATGGTGGGTACACAGAGCAAACACGCAGGGCTATACGGTACTGGGTGGCAAGGAGACCGAGGCGCAAACTTACCATGAATTCAACATAATTATGATGATTGATGATTCTAGCTCCCCTAGAGTTTGGAGAATTTGGAGAGTTTGGAGAATTTGGCGTCGCGGCGTCGGTCATAAACGGTAGTTTTACATTGTTTAGTTTTATTATAATCACTAAAACGGATAATAATGGCTACTATTTTCCGTATAATTTCCGGTATAATCTTGTGGAGCACAACTTAACGTGCTTATTTTCTGCATTTTCATTCTAAAATAAAAGAAATAACCAAACAAACGATGAGGGCGCCACTGCGCGGTCGGCGTTTGGCCGGCGCCCTCTGAGTGATGCTTTGACTGAGAAACCAACACACTAACATAAAATATACTTACAAATGCTAATGTAGTCGTTTTTCTTTAAAAATAGATTGTAGATTCATAAATCAGAAGATAGCATATTAATTACGAATTCAAGATCACTATCAACATAGATAACTTCACGCATATAACATGAATATGAAAGTGGTTTCTATTTGTTTGCCGAAATATGTACCTATCTATCTAGGTTTCTTAGCTCTAGTCACTCCGTTCACTTTTAATCATGAAGCCAAATAAATACATGATTTTATTATGTGTCCCTTGTCAAAGTAATCTGGCTTTTTCTAATTTTCCTTGAAATTGGTCCCTCTCCCTAGATATTTAAAGTGCAAATAACGAAGCAAGCCAATGCTTCCATAATACATCTCATTTTTATTTTAGAGAGAGTTCCCACGCCGCCAACGCCTGCGCCGCCGACACCGACGCCATCACAGGGGCTCAACGGATTCAAAGATATGGTGTTACAGCAAGAAGCGGCACTGCTCTCCCTAAATCCTCACCAACTGGAAGTACTAATGAAGTATGCTGACGTTTTACGCAGACAGAGGATGATCACCCAAAGATATTTGGTAAGTTGCAAAAAGTTTAAAGACGGATGCGGACTACATATTAATAAATATCGATCTAGAGGTCCAATTAAACAATTACCTTCTACACAGGAATGTGCATTTTGTAAAAACAATGGCAAGCCATCATTTTGGTACACGTCGCATGCACTTCGGGATGTTCGCGGCCGAGTGCGGTGTCCAGTTCTACGCGGGTTCCGCTGTCCCCGCTGTGGCGCCACCGGTGACCAGGCCCACACCGTCAAATACTGTCCAGACTTGCTTACAGGTCAGTACTCTTAGCTTGGGGTAATCAACTGCTCGCCTTACCTGATTTATAAACATGTACTAGATGTACATACGCTTTGTCAATGTTATTTTCAGGGGCAAATCCCCTATATTTAATAAAGTATAAGTATCGCTCTCATTTCATTGAAAATGACAAGGAAAGGTAGTAGGTAATTTACTTTCACGGAAAAAAATAACAAGCTCATACAATATTTATTAACCTAAGTGCTCCGTCGCGACACATGACATGACTGACACCGCTCCGCGGTCGTCTATTATTTTGTAAAGTCGATATTATAGAATACTCAGTGTTCCCGCTACCCTTTTATCCCTTCTTCCAGCATTTTTTCACGAGTCCTTATCATGTGGTTAAACTAATCGATCCTAACGGAACCTTTAACTATATACCTACCGTTGAAGGACTGAGCAGGAGAAGGCTTGATTGCTCAAAATTGGCGACTCAATAGCTATAATTATCCTGTTTCCAAGAGTTGTGCCAAGCGATTATATACCACGTTTGGATCGCAATGTTATAATTTGTCCATACGAAACAGATGAGTTTCGTATAATCCGAACAATATAATTAATTGCACAAGGCCTCCCAAAGTGGACCGATGACCTTGTGACGACCGCAGGAATCCGCTGGATGCAGGAAGCACAGAACCGGTCGAAGTGGCGGTGCTTGGCGGAGGTCTATGTCCAGCAGTCGTACGTACGTAGCGGAGGTCTTTCGGCTGAAATGGTGATACGGGGTACAATTTCAATAGGTATTATTACTACAAAGACATCGTTGTACAATTATAGCTTCTTCCTGTCTGTCCTTTAGATAAAGAAGCATTTGGTAAAACCCAAGATTAAAAAAAAAAGAAATATGTTTAAGGCGACTACATGACCTAAAGCGCGGTCACTGTCGGACTGCATAGAGAAGAAAGAGAAGCGCCATGACACAACGCCAGTAATTTATTGCAAAATATAAAGCAATTATTTAATTACAAAAAATCTATTGTTTAGACTAAAAAATTAAAACACTAGTGTTTTAGTATGTTGCTTGTAGAATAATCTGACAAAAAATCAGAATGATTGTATGTATATTAGTATGGTTTTTATTGTAAAAAGAAAGTTTTTAGAGGTATCTTCATGAATTTTTTCTATCATATCAAATTAGTTGTATTATGTTTTATACACACTATCTACCTAGCATATATCCTGAAGAATATCAAATATTTTTTAGATTTTGATTTTTTTTTTAGATTTACTGTAGTCGATCATACTTTTATTGTTTCTAAAACTAGCGTTTTTTGTGTTTAGGTCTGATATTGTTGTATGTAAGGGAAAACTCTTGCATGCATCAATATAATAACAGGCTTATCTCAGTAATTTATAGGTAATTATAGGTTTACAGACACTGACATCGCATTTATCTAATACTGTAGGAAAACGACAAAAGACATCAATATTAGTGAAAAAAAAACTTCTCACAATAACTCGTAAAATAATTTTAAATGATAGTGGAAATTACCAATTATGGGATCTAATTACATATTTTATTTATTATTCCGTTTCAGACTCACAAAGCTGCTGCTCTGGAAAATCTTCTCTGTAAATATGGCTAACAACAATAGAAGGACCTTTTATCCAAAACCTATAATGTTTTATTATTGACTAACTAACCAACTATATATAAATAAAACAAAAACAAAAGGACATGCGTCGAAGTACTCGTCCGCATCGCTGTCATCCGAAAACGGGCCCAGAAGAAGTAGCATTGCCACGTTGAATGGCAATGCTAATTCTTTGACCAAAGAATGATACCTACAGCCCTCTGGGTCACGTGAAGTGTCGCAGTCGGCGAGAAATTTCCAGACGCGCACTCGGGCGCTCGGGCCCCGTGACAAGTGTTGTAGGTACCTAGTTATTATTTATTATTTAATTCTATTCCAAAGTGTTCTTGTCCTATTGATAGATGTTTTTCGTTGTGGTAATGAATGTTTGAATCACCAGAAACGTAATTAGATAAGTAATTGTCAGGGTGCACTTATACCTTTTAACATTTTAATTACCTACCTACTTAAGATAAAAGCTACCCACCTATATCTACGTTTTTGTAAAGAAAATGAACAGAAACACTAAATTATGTGTAAGTACCTATTTAGAAAGAAAAGCAGAATGGAATAAGATATTATATATAAAGTCTTCGATTGGAATCGTTGCTGTAACTTAGGTAGGCAAGTCGATTAATGACACTTCAGTTTTTGGAATCCTATTAAAGGCTCTTTCAAACAGGCGCGACACGCGTTAAAATCGCGCGCGACACAAAGGCACCGCAAGTCGCGCAACGAGGGTGCCTTTGTGTCGCGCGCGATTCGCGTCGCGTGTCGCGCCTGTTTGTAGGAGCCTTTATTGAGCAAAATATTCGTGCGAGTGGTTCTATTTATAGTGTTAGGTGTGCGACCAAAACAAAATTTTCAGCCGAATCCGAAACCGTAATCGAATCGTTGTTGGCTCCACTTTAGTTTCGGCTTACACCGAAACCGAAACTTATGCAGCTAAGAAAAAAATAAGTAGATAGTTAAATTGACATTATTTTCTGAGACCCATCGTTTTTTGTAGATTTGTTACAAATAATTTGATTAGGGGCTGATTTTGCAACTAGGTACTTATCAGATTTATCTAAGTAAAGGAAACATTTAGGTAGGTACTTTTCCAGATTTTATGTGAAAATCTGCCAAAATTTCAAAATGACGACGGCCCTTAGCAGATAAGACTACTAAGAGCTTTTACGATTGGCGATTTAGTAATTTGTCGGCTGTCGATTCAACTCTTAACACCACATAATTTTAGCATTTGCAATCAGAGATTTAAGGCTCCTTCAAGCAGGCGCGACACGCGACGCGAATCGCATGCGGTGTCTTTGCGTCACGTGCGATTCGCGTCGCGTGTCGGCCGTGTCGCGCCTATTTACGGGAGCCTTTAATTGCTTTTCGGAAGCTCGAAATATCTGGTGAAAAGGCTTAATCTCTCAGCCAAAGGATTCCGCATCGTTAGAAAACGCATTTTTCAAACTAGTACCTACTTACTGTACCTACTCAAAGGGAACGTGTAGCTGAAACTTGTGATTTTGCTATTTCGGCCATCGCACAGCACAGTAGCTAAAATGCTGTTAGTTGCCCTTAGAGCTTGTATCAATCTTCCAGAAATTGAATAAATCCCTACTCTCTGATACTAAAAGCAGCATGTCTACTAAGAACCTAAACGGCTTCTATGTTTAAGTAAACACTTTTTTTTTGTTTTGTACAAAATGGTTGGAAACGGGACCATCTACGCTGTCTGCCTATCGGCATCGGTTAGTCGTTCGTATTCTATCAAACCTCACGTGCGCCATAATATGCCAGTGTCGTTCGGCCCGAGATCCGGCCACTTTTCGGCCAAAACCGAAACTGCGGCCAAAACCTTTACCCTAAGGATGTAAGGGTCGTCGCAGGTGGCGTTCTGTAGTTCCTGCCTACCCCTAAGAGAAGAAGGCGTGAGTTTATGTTTAAACTCTTCAGTGCATGCCATTTTGGGAAAGGTAATTTATAGATTTGGTTCCAATATGTAAGTAGGTAAATACCTCCATGATATCCTTGGGTCAGGTGAGGCGGCATGAAGGGCACTAGGTACACAGAAAAGAGTGTCATTGTTTTTATGGAGATTCCGCTATCACCCTGGACCATAGATATACATTTATATGCCCTGGACATTACATGGATCAAATATTACCCTACCTTACCTAGTGATTGAGGTTGTCACTAGTCCACAACGTACTTACGGATTTACTTTCAAAAAACCAGTTATTCAAATTAGGCTAGCTTAGCTACAAAAACAGTCCCCTATATCCTATAGATAGTACGTCGGCCACCATCAGTTCCTAGAAGACGTGCCGCAACAAACAAAATTACCCAACAAAGTCTTGAGCAAAATCCCAGATATCTAAATCGCCAACCACAAGGAGTAGGTAGGTGTGGAGCTGTTTTTATAAAGCTATTTTTATGACACTAAATTACCTTTTTTTTTTCTTAATTTACACACCCTGTGTTAAACGTAACAGGTGGTGAGCCTGTCCCCTTATCTCACAGCGTTTACGTACACACATCTGACACATCTTTATTGATTTATTATACTTCCGTCTGGGTTTAACAATGTTTTCCTTGCCGGGTGAAAACGGTAGATTGATACGATCGGATCAGATCAGTGGCCGTTTGTTTGTGCCGCGGATTTATGACAAAGAAAATAAGAGCTTCTGGGGTAGATAACACAAAGGAAAGTGGATGAAAATAGCGTAAACTCTCGCTGGGTTGGGGTAAAGAATATTTGGAAGTTTCATATTTGAGAATCATAATCCGTTTAATGTTTTATTTACACGTTTACGTTGTAGTAGCAAAGCTTGTGCTTAACTTTGGTAATCTATAATTTTTAAGTGATAGACCTTTAGGTATGGGACATTTTAATAACGAGATAATAGATCGTGGACGGTTTAGTTCTGACTTGAAAGTTAATAAAAAACTAAAATGCTTTTACGTCTGAATCTAAATGTGCAAAAAAATATTTTATTTGTAAAACAATTGTAAGTAGGTACACGGTTACCTACCTTAATTTATTGTACAGAATATCTGCGTGATATATTATGTCAAAGGTTAATTATGCCCGTGTAGGAATATATAAATATAAGTATAAAGCTTTCCTAGAAGTTCACCAATTTCATCAAAATAGGTACCTTTCATTTTATTATTCCCTACGCCACAAAAATATCCTAATCAGCCCATAGCCCGAGTAGACATTACAAAAATCTCGACTATTAAAGTACAATACGAGCAAATTGGAGCAATTTCCGACTCTCAAAACATGCTCAAAATAACCTCTCTCTGGAATTAGAACTGTGGCACGCGTAAGTCAAATCAATGAGCTACTGTACGTGCTGTGTATGTACACGATATTATTGTTGATAATGCGACCTCATTACCTAAAGTCCAAACTTAGGTACCTACATACAAGTATAATGAAAAAGTAATAATGTCTAACTACTGATGTACCTACTTAATTTTTTTCGTAATTCAGAAAGAAAGAAATACTTTTTTTATTCTGCGTAAACAAAACGCACATTACAAAAACAAATTACATAAAATGTACACATACAAAGTAGCCAAAAGCCTCGTACTCGAAGAATATAAAAAGTATACAGTAACAACATGTTCAGCTTTACACTTAGAGCATGCTTCGAAATCGTTCATATAGGCTATATGAAACTTAGGTTTCATATAGCCTATAATTATGAACGATTTCAAAGCATGCTGCACGATTTGATTGATTTGTTTAGTTGACTCACCGACTAGCGGCGTAGCAAAAAAGAGGGTTATGATTTTGACCGGTAGGTATGTATGTAATATGTATGTATGTATGTTCATCTGTTCCCTCATAAACTTCTAAATTTCTTGTCATAAGGTGACAAATGAGGTTGTGTTGGAACTTGGAAGCGTCTTGATCATCCGCTTGTTATAGGCTATGTGACGTTACATTTAATGGAATATGGCGCCCTCTAGCAAAGATGAAGTCATGAACTGAAAATATTTTTTTCTAATCATGCCTTGTTGGGTATCAAATTAATGAAAGGGCTTAAGGAGCACATTTAAAAAATATATATATCTTGTCAGCTCTTGCTCACGGCTTTGCTTGCATGCACCTGATAATTAGGAATAATTTCTATAAAACCACGCCTCAGATTTGAGCCAAACATATTTATGTATAAGTTTGGTATATTACCTAGGTACATACAAGTAAAAAAATAAAACCCAAACAAAAAAATTAAAGCGGCTCTACAAATACCTACTTTATCACGAAATTATAATCCCAAAATAATTTAGAAAGTATTTATACCTTCCCGTGGTCGCATGCTACCACAGCTTATAAGTATGTTAGTACAGCGGCATACGACCACGGGAATGTACTTTCTTGTTTCATCCTTTTCAGTAGTTGGGTTTTAGTTTTTTAACTTATTTTTTTACCTCTGATTTTGCACTGTCCAAATCAGTGATCTTTAATCTCATTCTAATAAGGTTGCTTTTAGTTAGCAGCACCCTAATTGCGTAACACACTATCATACACAATCTGAATAATTTTGAAGAATATTGCTAATCCATTGCTTCATAAGTTCGAAAAATTTGTCTGCTCAACAACGTAAATAAACCAATGAATGTTGTTGAACTTTCAAAATGAAAGCCATTGCTACTGTTAGTGTATTACATACTTATCCCGCTGCTGTCAGAGGTAAAACCAAAAGTGTACTTTGTTTTTTAATTCAAGCTCCAGACATATTGCGCATTTGTGCATCAAGGTGTGGTGTCTAAAGGTGTCTACTGTCAAAGGATAGTACTTAGGTCAGGGCGTTGAGACTATCATGATTGTCGGCTATATTATTATTACCGACAAGACGCTGTACCTAACAAAAAAAACGGAAACCTGTACAATGAACCCTGTAGTTCGAAATCCAAGATCTAGCTAGCTAGGTATTCTTATTTTACACTGCACCAAAATTATTCAGATTGAGATCGATAGTTTGTTACGCAATTACAATGCGTGCGTGTGAGTCTCATCTTTCGTGGCACGCATTGTACGGTGCTGTTAACAAAATACGATAGGCGATACACGATACATAAATGGTTTCAATGAAGTAGGTAACTCAATTACATACGGTATGGAGATCCCATCACGTTGTTAATAAGAGGCATCAGCGCTCTGTTAATTACTTTACATTTCTGATAGGTACCAATTAAATACAGTAATGAATGTCACAGAATAATAGTTACCTACTTAACTATTATTCTGTGACATTCATTACCTGTGTGAGTGAAAAATATTACGGCACGATATTTCGACGAACATTACGTATGAGTCTTCACTAGTTTAATACATATATCATTGGTCTGCACTCAGGGGCGGATCTTGAATTTGTGGGGCCCTGGGCTAATACTGCTTACCCTAGGTACCTAATTACTCAACCAATTGCTATTTTAGTATGATCGGTTTTTTTTTAATTCTAGGTAATTTTTATTAACGACAATATCGTCTATTGTTTTCAGTTCGGTTGGGGGCCCTCTGTATCCACGGGGCCCTGGGCTGCAGCCCAATAAGCCTTTAAGTAGATCCGCCCCTGTCTGCACTGCACACACTACGCCGTAGATCAAGGTCACCATCAAATGAGGTTTATAGGCGTAACTAGTAAATATTACCTAGTAAATCTGTGGTAGGTTTAAGTGTAAAAAAAAAGAAGCACGTCTACAGACCATTCACAGTTATTTTACCTCAGGCAGCAGCAACCCAATAGCAACCTTACTATAACGACATTAAAGGTCACTGTGATTTTGAAAGACTCGTCAATGGTAGCAACCGAAAAGCAAACTTATTATAATGATTATAAAGATCACTGTGATTTTGGCAGTGATGCAAATCAAAGGTAAAATAATTGTGGAAGGACTGTAGCAACCAAAATAATCTGTGGCCGTGATACCGTACACAAATAAATGTAAGTAAGTACGTATTTGTTCCGTTGCGGTGCCGGGAAAGGAACCTGTGACCAAGTTCAAAAAACGAGCTTGTCTATCACGGCACTACTTTCTACACATCTAGAACTGTTAATATTGTTAGTTACAAGTCCAATAATATTATAATTTACACACACGCACACAATGGAGGCTTGTATGTATGTGAGACAATAAAACATTCACTTGTGTCGAATCCTATAATTTTATTGAAGAAAGGATCTCTTAATTCACACAATAGGTAGGTATGGTACATAACTCCGCGATACCGTCGTTTATACAAATAGAGGATTCATACCTTTGTGTTTTCAAAACGATTCATAAATATTTTGGTTTATAAACTCGAAGGAAAACGTGTTGAACGTCACTACTTGCAAAACCTATAATTATCGTACCTACCTAGTTAATATTAGTATAGTCGGTAGGTAACTAGGTATACGTCTTATTAGATGTGTGAATATATCGGAACATTTTTACGGTAGTGTGCGTATGTGTAATGTGGCGACATGATAAAGTTTGGGAGGCGTCAAAGATAGGAAGCAGCCATTAGGTAAATGGGTGTAGCGTGAGTTCGTTGACCCGGGCAGTGTGACGTTGAGCCATCGTTGTGGGCTTGTGGGGCAGGTCGCGGTTGGGGAACACTCGACATAACGCCACGTAACACCTCAAGGTCTCCGTGCTCGACACACAATAGCACTGTCAGTGTCAGCACAGACTACAACAAATTGGTTAGATACACCTACAGATTGTAACTACCAGCCTAATAATCTGTTCCAATTCCTCGTCTATTTTAAAATTCAAATGACAAAATGTCAAGTCATGCTAATAATGTCATTCATTGCAAAAATAAAACGTTTTGCAACGAACATCAATATGAATGAGATGCGGTGGGTAAAATACAAAAGTAAATAAGTACCTACCTAATATGTATACTTAGGTAATTGCATTCAATTCATATAGGTACTTAAACAAGATGGTGTCGTAGTCGTAACGACACATATCTATCTATCATGGTATCTATTTACCAACTAATAGGTACCTAGGTATTCTATTTTCCACTGTTCTTAGCGTGTTCTAAAACAGGCAAGATAATGAAACACGTGTTCAACAGTTTATATTAAATTATGTCATCATTCCTATATTTTTCTACAAAACAAAGACAGCTTCACTTTCTAAAATATTTCAGTGATTAATTATCATCCATCATCAACTTTATCTAAATAAAATAGATGTAGACAAAGCTGTGTCATGCTCATGTTTTATCTAAAATTAAACAACAAGATTTATGTGCCTAGTGCCTAGCAACTAAATAGGTACCTAAGCCAAAAATAAATTATAAGTAGGTATGTCTATTCTTGAATTTATATAAATTCTTGACATATTGCCGTCACGAATTTACGGTCTAGATTGAGTAGCCATCGCAAGCCAGATGGGACGGGTTGGGTCACAGAGTACATTTTGGGTTGGGTTGCACATTAAAATTCAAATGAATTAGAAACTCATTTAAAACAAAACCTGACGATGGTTTTTGTTTTGCTCATACCAATATGATTTCATAGGTTATTAAATACATGTCATACCTACATATAGATAACAGAAATGCTTAAATTACTTCCTACTATAATGTAACATTGAAAAGACAGTATCAACACAGAACGTCGTAATTATGATAATTTATGTTTGGCTCACTTCACACGCTGTAAGTAGGTACTTTACCACGTATTTTTGTTATTTTTTCCGAAATGTTATTTTGTTTAAAAAACCCACTTAAATGTTATCCTTCAAACTAATGGCGACAAATCAGCGTTTAGTTTTTGATTATTATACATAGGTACGTAAACAAATGTCATCTCCAATATTTTAGAGTTTTACAATGGTAAAAGTTACCAGTGGCGCCATCTTCAGCTAACGCCGTAGTATCAAGTAACCAATGACATTCTACTCAGAGGTAGCATCTGTAGAACGTAATATAACGAATGGTTGGTCGTCCCGTTAACGTTGTAGTATATATTATATTTCACTGATGGCGCTAGTAGTCACAAAAGTGATCATGTTTGAGTCGTTCAACCCAACAAACTCAAACCATTCAATTTATTACAATTATATTAAACCAATTACAGGCACTTTTGAATTGTCAAGGGGTCGGTCAGTCAGAAAGATGCAGCTAGGTGCCCATTCCAAAGCGTAGGTACCTATGGAGAAGAACGGGCAGGAAACTACATGGACACAAATATGGTTACAAAGCCTTGGTTGAGAACGATGCAGAACGTTATAAGCATCAGTAATTAAATGACGAAAAAAATTTCTAATAAGTATTAAATTAAATTAAAATAAGCCATGGCAGCAAAGATATGACCTGACCAGTCCCTACTGACGGCGCCCGTTCACGAACATGACGCATGTATTACGAACTCTAACAATAATGATGAAATATTATTCCAAATGGATGCAGCTTTTTCGTAGGTAATGGTATTTGGTAGATCTTTTATATGTCACATAACTATTAACTAAATGAATGCATTGGAGAGAAAATGCAGGAAGATAACTGCAAAAAAATAATAGCCTGGAAGCTCTTGAGGAGCATTATATTTGATTTCTTTTGTATATTTGTCGCGTAGCTCGCTCTACGCGGCAGCAGCGCCTGCGCTTGTCGCCCGCAGCGCCACCGCCAGCCAGTGACCAGTCCCAGCCACTCGTCATTTCGATGTAATAACGAGCAGTCGTGTCGCTACAGGGCTCATTGTAGTTCACACGAAAGCCCTTAATAGTGCCTTTTCAAATGTAGTCCTTTGGTGTTGTACAGCGCAAAGGCTAGTATCTGAATTTCGAGAGGAAAATCGATGAAATCGTAAGTACCTTAAAATTATTTTTCCATTATTTTTCAGTAAGGCATTGAAAACGTATTGCACAATTTTACGTAGTTTTTAAGAAATAATCGTTTCTCCGAGAAAATGGTGATAATCACATTTATGTTATGTGTACCTATCTACGTTTCTACACTAGAAGTAATTCTCAGTAACTTTCTCTTCATCAAGATGAAACTTCGCTTGCGACCTTTAACTTATGAGAACAACAAAAACAGAAACCATTTTATTAATACCGAAGTCGAAACTCATTGAGCATCTTCAAAATATCTCACCATGTGTAAGTCATTCATAAAAAAGTGAGATGCCGAATACTATACAAGGAGAGATATTTGTGTCACTCACAATGGAGTCTAGACGCACGGCATTTGACACCAAATCAGTTTATGAACGAAATAACTCCGAACATTGTCCCCTAAACGTGCACGTGGTTGTTATATTTAGACCACACGCGCCGTGGAGCAGACAGCAGACTTACTCAAACTTATTGGTGCTAAATCGAAACATGCTCAACTGTAATGCTTTAGTATTTTGAGGTCAAATGCAAGAAAACTCCTTCGCAAATCGAATACGCGTTCAGGAAACTTTTATCTGCTTCTGCCTTGAATTAAATAAAATTCCATTTGTTTGGTAACGGTGCTTCGTTAATTAGCTGGCCGCGTTACGGCTTGGGTAAACCACAGTATTTTACTTTTTACATTATTGGCTCTGTTGCTAGGTGATAAGATTGCTCGGGCTGATAAATTAAATGGCAATGATTCATAGTCCTGAGCAATTATTCAGAAAATTTCCGGAAATTACTATTCACGGAATAAATAGCTCTATGTAATCTGGAAGCGACATAATATATTGCGGAGGATAACACTGATGAAGTATAATATCTTGTTATAATACGATCTAGCTCTAATGTTTGCATATCGAAGACTAGCTAAGGAGAAATACGTATTATTTCAATAAGCATGTATCGCTCGCATGATATTACACTTACACGAGACATGGTAATCATTCATAGTATTATTTATTATTTACGTTCAATACGAGTTTATGTATATAAGTATATACACATATATTGGAGATATTTATGCTCTTTTTTTCAGTTCAGACTAATTTAACTTCAACATTCGATATTCTTATCCTTCATTCCTAACAAAACAGGCTCCATAAAACCATAACAGGCAGTATTATATCTAATAGCCATGAACATTACCATTAGCACCAACACGTTAAAATAATTGCGTAACACTCTATCAATCACAACTTAAATTTTAAGGATATTGCTAATCCATTGCTTCATATTTTCGAAAATATTGTCTGCTCAACTTCGTAAATAACGCAATGAATGTTGTTGAACTGTCAAATAGAAAGCCATTGCTACTGTTAGTGTTTTACGCTATTATAACGCAGGCACATGCACATAATTAACGTGGTTTATTACTAAAGTGTGTAAACTGCACTAACTGCAAGTGTTACACAAACAAGGAAAATGTTTCGGTCCGTACAATTGATTTCCGTTGTGTATGTTATCGATAAGAATCGACTACCACGGAAATCGATTTTGTTTGTTATTGCAAATCAATTCGTTACTGTAACTGTATTGACCTGTGTGTCTGTGACACGCGTTGTTCTGTTTGTTAGATGCGTATCAATAAATTTATGCAATGAATTCGTTTATTGCTTTAGGAAAACTAGCTTCGCCTTCTTCTACTTTACTTCAAAGAACATCATGGACACCATCTATTTTTCTCTTCTTCACCGCGAAAACAAGTATGCTATCTTCAAAACTCATAAATAACTATTACATATATTCAATGTTTTTCCTATTATCCTGTACCTACATTGGAATGTTATTATTACTAACCAGCTGATATTGTTTTAAATTATCTTTCATCATTCATTGTTATTCCCGTCGTGAGAAATAAAGGTTTTTACCTGTCTCTTACTTAACTTGTATTCATTATGCCGCGATTTTAACACCTACCGAGAAAGATACAAAGCCTTAACCGTATTATTTTTATGAGACTCCATCCTTTACTCAGACTCACTGTTATCAATGGGCAGAAATCACTTCGGGTCCTTGAGTCAGGGTGTAGGTGTTGGAGCTTAAAGATCAGAAGGGCGGTACCTATTGGTACGTTGATAAAATTGCCAATGTCTGATTCCGTTTCGTGAGCGTTAGCACTAGAACACATGACCTATACTAGTATTACATCATCTCATTTGGCTCCAGTCTCCAGACTCCTAAACCTAGACTTTCGTATTTGCTCCGAGATTAGGTTATTAAATATTTGGCAGGAAGATCGTAGCTAGAATTTACCTCTGATGTTGTGATGGTTATAGTTCGATAATACATTTTTAAGAGGATTAATTAAACATTGCACCATAAACAGCAATCCTGAGTTAAATCTTGACGTAGTGTTACTAAGCAACCTGTGTGTAGCTGACAAGAAAAACTAAGTCATATACCTACTACTGAATGGATTAGCTGTGTAAAGGAAGCTATCATTATGTTCTCTGGCTTAAAATATACATAATCTTGATCTTATCTGGTAGTCCCTCTTTTATCTAGTTGTAGTTAAGTGTGATAAATGGAATATCACTTTTCAATATCGTCGACTTATAATAAAAAATCTATATCTTTATTACGGAAGATTAGGATAAAGATTCTCAGTATATTGCCTGATTTCAAATCTTCTTTCTCTTTCACCTTTTGTCTATTTGCTAAGATAAGTGTGATAAGTATCAGATAATCAGATATATCAGTCTTCACTATTTAGTATCGTCCATTTGTATTTATATTTATATAATCTTTAAATTCAAATATTCCTTCAATCAAGCAATCTCATATAATTTGCTTTAACTGTCTAGTACATTATTGATCGAAGGTCTAGTGTCACGTTTCGATTCAGCAGTGTGCCTTTAAGCTCCAATTTTACATTTCTATTTCACAACAATGTTGCGAGTAGTAGGCACTTCAGTAGTCCACGGTCGCAGGTGTTCGAGTTCTAGAAAATACATAGTTTCACGTAAATGTTAGAAACCTTAGAATTTTTTTTTCATTGCAAAATCAAAGCAGGTTGAATTCACAATACAGTTAGTTGTTTCTATTGTCAAACAAACGTCAGCTCTACATTGCATTCTTCGCTAAAATAATTGTTGCTTTTGAGTGTCGTTAATGGTCTTGTTTCCTTCTTTAATTAAGAGATGAAGCATGATTATCTAATACTTGTAAATAGCACATATTGTGGCGTCATATGGAAATATACACCGAATTAATTACGCACTTCGCCGTAATCTAGAATTTTCTTGTCGTGATGAATTATGAGGAAAGAATGTTGAATGAACGTGCTCTACAAATTGTCGCTGGTCTCTGTAATGATAAATTAAGAGGCTATACTAACTCAAAATATGGCCTTAGCATGATCCTCCGTTATGTCAAAAATACTGTAGCATTAATTTTGAAATAAATATATGGTAAAGTTGAGGATTAATGTTAAGTACTATGTTTGACGAAAACACGATTCCATAAAATTTTATTTTTTCGATAGAATAAAATTCCAAAGTTAACTCCAAACCGAACAATAAACTGCTGTTATTCAAAAAATACTTCAAATTACATAGATCATGAAACTTTGCATACTAACTGAACTAACTATAAAGCAGGTCTTATGTTTTTGATTTTTTTTTAATTACCATTATTTTTACCGTAATAAGCAAATACCTAAACAATTGGCGCTCTGTCTGTCTCGCTCTCACTCAGTCTACGAGCAGTATCGAGCGAGATAAAGAGTGAATTTTAGCTGAGGTAGTATAAGGCTCTTAAGCACTAACACAAATTATCTGAAAGTAGACTTTTAGAGAGAGATGTCTTATAAAAAATTTAAAAGCTAGCCTTGGTTACTGTTTTATTAATTAACGCCTATCAATCAATTGTCACTTTTATCTTAATTCAGTAAGTGTATAAAACATGCCTCGTGCGTATACAATGTGACGTCAAATCAGCGTCTTCTAACTCATATCAGTCGTCGGAAAATGATTTGTTTGTGTCTTGTGACACCGCCCATTATTGTCGCCGTTTTATTGCGTCACACTCACACCGCGTATGTGTTGAATGAAAAAAAATGTAAAACGAATGCCAAGTTTAAAGGGAAACTATGACGTAATAATAATCTATTCTAATAGTTCATTCATATTCTGTGGAGCGGGTCGTTCACTCCGCCAAAATATCGCTGTGTGACTCTGGAAAATACCAGCTATAGCTATACTGTGCGAATTTACAGAATTTTGTAAGGTACCAATATCTACTCTAGCTAGAGTAAGACAATTTGTTTTATAATAGTTCAAAGAACTGGTGACGTTTATATGTATTTTATAAAGAAGTATGTAGGTATATTCTCATATTGTACGGAGTTTATGTATTTCAATTTCTCTTATAATCTCACGCACCGTGACGAAATCTCTTTTTGATCATATTTGCTTTGATAGGTAGCACACTTGACATACCTACCTAAGGAAGAGATTTCATTAGAAATAAACATTACCTACCTTTAGAATAGAATACTCTTGTACCTTGCTTGTACTCTTGTCCTCTCTTGTACTCTTGTCTCTCTCTTCTACCTTTGTACGTATTTTTCTATTAATCTCTTCTTGTCTGGTTATTACATAATAATGTGTGTCGGTAAAGAATGTTCTAAAAAAGTATATTGTTATAAATCACACCTACCTAATCCTAATGAAAAATGTCTGACTTTTCTCCCTCCAGTCGAGAAAATATTTTCCAACAAATATACAAAATTAAGACAGTTTTAATTAAAAAGTATAATAAGTACTTAATTTATCTATATCCACTCATATGGTCGAAGTCTAAAAGTTACCGGGAGACGACGCATTCAGAATTAACAAACGCCCGTTTTATGGAACGGCTTATTGATTCTGAGGTGATACAAAGTTCGCCGGGTCGGCTAGTTATCTTATCTATAATGCCCCAGATACACGAGGCTAGTTTTTAAAGCTAGAATAGAAAGCTAGTGTTATTAAGTTAGCAAGCTATATAGTAACTCTGGCCTTGTGTATACACACATAGGTAACACACCCAGCAGCGCCCCCACAACCGAACTTACTATCCTGGATTGTGTACCTACTAGCCTCGTGTGGTCGACGATGACAATAGGTACCCAATCGGATCATTTTACTCTACGGCCTAGGACACCGCATCGGTATTGGCTTTATATTTGCTAGCATCGTTAAACAGCACTAGCTTGTGCCAAGCTAGGCCAGCAACCCAGTATAGAATACAGAGGTTCTAGCTTGCTATCCTAGCTTTAAAAACTAGCCTCGTGTATCCCGGGCAGGTTCACCGTGGAAGAGAGCATAGGGGCCGGTGACTTCGGTCAGTCATCGGTGTCATGCTGAAGTACTGAGCTAGTGAGTCTGAGTGAGCTAACTGAGCTATTTAGCGAGCCAGTGAGTGAGCGAGAGCGACATCAATCGAAAAGAGCTAGCTCTTTTCTATCACTCGCTCACGAGCTACCCGTCTAATAGGTAGGCCTTCATTGAAACAAAATTCAAAAATAACCCGACACGTTTTCTGTTGCCATGGCGACGCCTAGCCTACATATCGGCTATTATCATTATGGCGTCTGGGTACGTCGTACGGCTACTTATTTAGCAATGGGGCCACCCTCAGTGTGACCCTCGCGACATTAATCGTCTTCTCATCTCGTGTCACAAACGTTTGTTTACAGCGACAGGTGATCACCGCCGACTAATTGCTACAGTGTCGAGTGACCGTCGCCCGCGCTGCCATACAACCTACCTACATAATATTAATATTATCAGACAACGCTAAGTGACCATCAGGTCGATAAGGTCGAACTCGTTTTTAATGAAACCGAGATATTTAAACTACATTGCCATTGCGAAGTTGGAACGTGGAAAATCCTTGGCGAGATTACCTTTACATAATTATCTATTTTTGCACTTATCTGAGATGTTTGCGAAAGCACATATTTTTAGAGAATTCATCAAATTACAGTCTTTTAGTTTTCAGGTATCTGCTTTTCAGTCTAACAAAAGTGAGTGAAGTAAAATCCTATTTCTCGTAATAATGAAAATAACAAACTGGTTGCATACTGAACAAAAACCTGTTTCTGTTTTCTCGGAAAAACTATCACTATTTCCTTTCAACTCGCAACGAAAGCATAATTTATATATTTTACTAATACAAATATTATTATACATACTAATAAAATATATAAATTCGAAAGTAACTTTATCTGTTTGTCTGTATTTTCACGCCCAAACCACTGAACGGATTTCGATAATATTTGACAGAGAGATAGATTGCATCTCCGGGAAGAACATAGGATATTATCCCGATATTCCCACGGGATCGACACTTATGCGGGTGAAACCGCGTGGCGCTGCTAGTACCCTATATATTTTACTCCTGTTGAACCGGTAAGATTTACATAGAAGTTCAAGGAAAGTGGAACGGGACACCACATCACACTATTACACTAATAATATTATAAAGGCGAAAGTTTGTGAGTGTGTTTGTATGTCTGTTACTTCTTCATGCACAAACGGCTGCACCAATTTTGATATCATTTGGTATGGAGGTAGCTGACATCCTGGATTAACACATCGGATACTTTCTATCCCGAAATTATACCAGGGTATGGAAACTTATGCGGGTGAAACCGCGGGGCGCAGCTAGTTGCAAAATAAAACAAAGAATCACTATAAAATAAAGCAAGCTGCTTAGCCAGTTGTAATTATGTTATGTATACACACGTTGACACGTTGTAATTATGAAGGACTTTATTATTAAAGGGATTTCCCCCGTTGATTATAACGCGGTCAACTTGTTTGATACTTAGATTTATTATAAATATTAATAAACTATTGCTAAATTGGCAAAACATTAATAAGCGTAGGAACATACAATAAGTGGTAATTGTTAGTAGGTTCTAGACCTACTGCTGATATAAAATTTCGAAGAGATGTGACATCCACCAACCCGCACAGGGCCTGCGTGGTGGATTATGGCCCGCACCCTCTCACAGAAAGAGGAGGCCTGTGTCCCAGCAGTGGGAACATTAATAGCTGATTACGCTGATAAGCTACAGCAGATTCGTACTTTTTTCTGAATTAGGTACTTACCTAATCATATTTATTAAATAATAGTAATAAGTAGTTGATGTTCGATCGATATTTATTTTAATTAGAAGCAGGCAACGAAATAAAAATGCAAGTTCGTACAGTGGCAGAAAAGTAAATCTATTTCAAGTTTCCACTTTGCCCACAAATAAAACCGAGGTTATTATAGAGTTCATCACCCCATATCGCGATTTTATTTCTATAAAATGAATTTCTATTTATAAATGCATGTTTCTTGTGTTGTTGCAGATCAATTGCGGTCTAGATCAGTGATCGACCGTCTCCCAAAGTCTACAACAGTGTTCTATCCCGATGGGTTGAGTACGCCGACGTTTTGTGATAGTGGTCACACCACTCACGCTGTAAGTAACCATTCAATGATTTACTTTAATTTGTATCTCTTTGGGTCTGTTTCACGATCTCCAGATACATTAACACCTACTTGTCAGATTATTTCGTGCAAATTAATTCATGGTTCATTTTAATATTTTGGTAAATACTAGGGATGCCGCGATACGCCTTTTTGCCGATACGATACCGATACCGATACTCTTATAAAAATATCGGCGATACCGATACCGATACCGATACGCTTACTGAATTCAAAAAGGAAGGTAGATTAAATAAAACACAATTAATTAATAGTTTTAGTAATCAAAATTAACATTTATAAGATTTTTATGGAATTATCAATTGTCGAAATTACAAAGTGATTCCATATAGCACTTTTGTGTTTTGAAGTTGATATGACTAAGTACTATTTATTTTATTTGACTCAAACGACTAGTTATAAAAATGACATATTATTATAATACACAAACAATTACGATATGTAATTCTTAATCTTATTTGACAACACGCACGTTTACATTACATTTTTAAAGCGCGAAATTTGAAAAGTATCGTTGAATCGGCCATTAAAATATCGCCGATACCGATATATCGGCAAACCTGAAGTATCGCCGATATATCGGTATCGGTATCGGTATCGGATGCATCCCTAGTAAATACCTACTTCGTGCATATTCAGAGGTAGTGAAATAGCTCCTCTAAAAGAATATTAGGAAAAGTGGGACAAGGGCAACGAAGACCTATATTTATTCATACTTAATTGGCTAATGTCTTGCCATATGCGAGAAATATCTCGGGAAAAAGTCAGGAAGACCTTTGCAGGCGTCGTCTCTCTCTGAGATTTAATTGCGGAGCACGGTTACTAATTATAAATACACAGACATTTCTTCAGCACCTTTATTTTTTGACAAAAAACATAATAAGCAAAGAAATATTATTTAGTAAATCGAAATACTTAAAAACTAATTAATAAACGAGCGGATTTGTGCATTTTTAAAGAAAAGAAATAAAGAAAAAACGTTTATTTGCGGCAAACATGACGCATAAAAATAAAAACACAAACAGCAGAAAAGCAATAATAACAATTTGGGAGAAAGTATGCATGTTTGTGAAGTGTGCATGTATGTATGTTTTAGAAGAGTTATCGCAAATCCACTGACCTAATAACCTCGTTATTATACTATATAAAGCTCGTTATACTATATAAAGCTCGATTATTAAATATAATGCTGATTTTACACGATGAGGCGCCTAAAGCGCAATTATTTATTTACACAGTGGATACCCATAGGAAAATTCTTTAGAGTGATCCTCTACTATTGGGCTCATTAAATAGTTGGGTAAATACGCACACCAATAACAATACACTAATAATAATATGGGAATGTATACTATCGTTATCGAAACGTGGATGGATTGTGTGAATGATGATATGGTTAGAAAGGGTGACTAAGTACCGAGATGATGACTTGAGAAGTATGGTAGAAAAAGACATCATGTTGCGCCGACCCAAAATAAATTGGGATACCTAAGGGCAGGAGAGCGATGCTACCATCGTTATCGAAATTTAGATTTTTTCAGAATACTTACAGAAAAATACTAGAAAGAACAACAAGACTTGAACGTTTTATGGGGTAAAGAAAATGTTAATAAATTACGTACAGTTTAAAGTACCGTGACTTAAGGCTCGTACACATAGGCGCGACGCGACACGCGACACAAAGGCACCGCAAGTCGCGCAACGATCGGTGCCTTTGCGTCGCGCGCGATTCGCGTCGCGCGTCGCGCCTGTTTGCAGGAGCCTTTACGTAGGTATATATTTTCTTGTTTATAACATGTTTATCACCATGAAACTAACAATGGGGCTTAGAATGTTTGTTAGCGAGTAGGTACTTCAAGTAGTATTGTTTAATTTCACACGGAAGTGAATACGTTCGTTTCCTGAATACTGTCATTGGAAAATGTATACTTGCGACTGCAATAGTCTAGATATCGGTTTAATTAAATTAATAATGTGACAATCGATATCGCATAAGACAAGGAGGTTTGGAAGGAAAAAGGGAAGGCCATTTCCCAGCAGTGGGACACAACAGGCTTACAACAAAAAAAAAAGTAAACAACGAAGATTTTGTAGGTTTCTTAAAATTGATGCTGTCTGTCGTACTTTCTTATTTTATTTTGGAATAGTAACCACCGCCACAAATTAAGCTATAAGAAACCTGTATAAGCTGACTTCTAACTGTACGAAAAACCTATACAATGCGAGGTCAGATAAAACTGGAAATGTATGGATACGTCGCCTTGTGTACCTAGTACTTATTTGATTTTATGATATAGTTTTTATTATAGATCTAATACCTACCTAAGAATTACATAACATAATAAAAACGGACTAGAAACAAGATTCTTGCATAATAGAATAGGATTCAAAAGTCGACCAATAGCATTAAGTTCGAAGTTCGGTTTGGAAGATAAAATATGGTTGCACATAAAACCACTTTTGACTCTTTATATTTTGGGTGCTGAGTCCAAAACTACAAACGTAAGCGTACAGGGAAGTTTTCTAAAAGTTTGGCTGTTAGGTTAGTATATTGTTGTGGTGTCTTACGACTTCCATGTAAACGAAGTCGCGGGTAGAAGCTGGTTGAGAATAAAATCGATATCTATCCGCAAATACTATCACGTCCTAGATAATGAGCTGTGTAGTGATGCAAATTTATTTATCGATCTTGCATAAAAAAGATTCTTGCTGTCCGTAGTGCGTGTGATGGGGTCGGTTCCGTGCAGCCGGCGCGGTGTCATGGTGGCCAGCCAGACAGGGTCGTTGCCCTTCTCTGTGCTCCATTCACTGTTGCAACTGCACTTATTGAACGACACGCAGCTTTGAGTCTTGAGTGCATTCTCTGATCATTATTAGTTTGCGGTTGTTTTTCGAGAAATAAAATATATACAACGTGGAGACGACAATACGACAATAAATGGCACACTGGCAATACTAGTATTTTGGATCTATCAAAAAAATCTTAACATGAAAATTAAAAACATGTTATTTTTCAAAACAATCTAAATAGTACTGATGGGCTGACTATGGGTTTTGCCAATCTTTGACTAGCTATAAGTAGTGACTAAACTGAAGGATTTATTTGATTGAATTTTCGTATGAAAACGGCATTAGTTATACCACCGGTAATGTTGGCTTACAGGACCTAAACGCAAAAAACACAAGTTTTAGAAACAATAAAAGTATATGATCGACTACCGTAAACAAAATCAGAAAAATATATGATATTTCTAGGTAGATACTGTGTTGAAAACTTAATACAACTGATATGATAGAAAAATATCATGAAGATACATCTAAAAACTTTCTTTTTATAATAAAAACCATACTAATATACATACCATCATTCAAATTTTTTGTCAGATTATTCCACAAGCAACATACAAAAACACTAGTGTTTTAATTTTTTAGTCCAAACAATAGATTTTATGTAATTAAATAATTGCTTCATATTTTGCAATAAATTACCAGCGTTGTATTATCGCGCTTCTCTTTCTTTTCTATGCAGTCCGACAGTGACCGCGCTTTACATAGGTCATTTGTAAGCCCCTCAATGTATTGTCGTATCGTTTTCTCCACCTTCTACTTATAATAAAATGGTTGCTCTTTGAGGAATAATTTAGTTGCGCTTAGTTGGTTGCGTTTCGAGGAATACCCCGTTGTTATAAAACGGTAAAAAAAATAAAGACAGAACCAAAAAGGTCTCGACTCCTTTAGATTTCGTTCTGTCGCTCTATCTTGCATGTTGATAATACAGATCGATTCAAGCGAATGTATTATGATAATACATAATTACTGTATCTACTTAATATTTCTTGAAGTACCTACCTGTCAATTTACCGAAAGAAATGAATCGCTACATTATGTTACCGAAGTATCCATTGATTGATTGTGTGGTAGAGCATGATACATGATACCTACCTATTAAATAAAGCGAATAAATTAATGTCATAATAATAACTACTAATTTTATTACATACTTAAATGTAGGTTTTCATTTGATGAGTAAAGTAAGTCTACAAGCTTTGAAGCACTCATTAATTAGTATTATGAATTATGATAAACTTGTTTTTTTTTTGTAGCCTACATAATTAGATTGTAAGTAGTTTATCTACGATCACCGCTTGAATTATCATTATTTTAATTTATAAATTGCTGTTTACATGAATTACATGGCCAGAGGGGCCCGTGGCTAAATTATAATAGCCGCACAGGTCGATCAATCAGTTTAAGCTACGCTTGCCGCGGTTGGTCTGTGGATGGGTGACCATCTTTACATACCGAGACATCTCCGTGCCTCGGAAAGCACTTTTAAGTCGTTGGTCCCGGTTGTCATTCGTGGATCTTTGCAAGTCGTCACGGGTACTCAGAAGCCCGAAAGTCTGATAACCAGTCTTACCAAGGGGTCGTATCGTATTACGGTATTACCCAGTAACTGGGTTGTGGAGGTCAGATAGGCAGTCGCTCCATGTAAAATACTGGTATTCAGCTGCATCCGGTTAGACTGGAAGCCGACCCGAACATAGTTGGGAAAAGGCTAGGCAGATGATGATAAAATGGCTGTTTACATGGGACTTAGGTATCTAAACGTAAGTAACTGGCAAAAGGTTGTGTACTATAGGAACCAACACCATATAATGTTGAATAGCCGTCAAGAATATTCTAGTAATATTTTTGTTTTCAAAATTAAACATAATAATCAATTAGATATAGACACGAACTTCGATTATTCTGTTGAAAATGAAAGCTACCTATTAGATAGATTAATTTCTAGACAGACAAGAGGTACATACTTTCTTAAACAATGTGTATTTGCTCTAGATTGCAACAAAATTTATGAGCAATAACGACTTCAAATCTTGAGAGAAAGTAGGGAAGCGGACTAATATACCGAGGCTCGGCAAAGCTCGGGTACACTCGGGTGGTATCGGAAAATGTTGAATAAAAAAATGTTATTGTTCTTCGAACGTTAGCAAATATGCGACGCGCTTCGTGCTTCTTAGACAGGACTTTTTTTATCCAGACAGGAATTTCCGGTCGTGTGCGAAGTCCCTTTGGGGTCGATCGAGGTTAAAGCTTTCTTGGTGATGGGAAATGTCTGAAGATTTTATCGATAGATTGAAGTGGATTAATCCATTGTTTTGACAGCTTGAAGCGATTGTTATCCGATCCACTTGAACGATAAATAATGAATACATTTTTGTATTACACATACGAAAATTGAGTGATTATAGATCTTAGATATATGTATAAATGATCAGGTAGTAAATATACGTAATCCTAATACACTACTATATTACACTATTGTAATAATAGTTGTAATATGTGTGTCGTATCACATTCACTTCACTAATTAGTTTTCATTATCACTACCTCAGACCAAATAAAAAACCAAGACAGAGGGCTGTCAACAGCAAAGTGAAACCGGTTTCGTAAACATGTGTGCACATAGTGAGGTGTAGTTTGTATGTAAATGGTTGTAAATGTGTGCGTGTGAGCGTGTATGCACAGAGCGGAGGTGTAGTTTTTGCATGCTTCACTGTATTGTTCGTAGCGCTGTCTTGACTTTTTATTTGGTCTGAAATCACTACTTAGCTCAAGCAAGAAAGCAAACGAGTGGATTACCGTAAACAGTTAACAATATGTGACTACTACAGTCGGTGGTAATTATCATGAGCTGCTGCACGATATCCAATTGGTCCTCTTATCGGAGTCGTACGTGGTTACACGCGACACATCTCATTAACACCACTTCGGACGTGCCTCCACTACTGCAGGCAGGCCTATGGATCACGGGGCCCCTGTGAAGATAAGAGACAATAAGAGAAACATACTAATATTTCATAACTGGGGGCTAGAAAATGATTGTAAATCGCACTGCAAATCACTTAATTTGTCATTGAATCGGTTACTATATAATAATGCGTAGAATGGAACGGCTGCTGCAAAGAATGTTTTTTTATGAGAGCAGGCCAGGACCCCCGAAGATCGCGGGGCCCTGGGCACTTGCCCAGAGTGCCCAATGAAAGAGCGCGCCTGCGAAAATAGAATTAACGATACCACAAATAGTAATAAACTATACAGAATTAACACCATCTAATGCCAAGGGCATACATTTATTTATCTGTACGTATCTACCGGAGCTACGTAAGTGCTGTTTGCTGTATACAAATACCGCACCGATCCATATGTAGGTACTAGGTATATCAAACACGAAGTAAATACATTTTCGATGCCAGAAATAGCGCCAAAGTAATGTATTTCGCACAGTACCGCGAAGCGATAGCCTGCCTAGGTGCGCATACGTTGATCCCACCCATATTTCATGCTCGGCCTGTGAGTGAGCCTGCAAACACTTGCTATGACGCAAAATAATATTTCTGTAACATTATTGCAACAGTAGGTGTGTGGTCAGCAACTAAATTGATATTATAATTTTTTTTATGATGATTTACGTAAATCAATAGTTAAAGTAAACGCACCGGTTTTTGTTGACGATGCAACAGGTGAAAGAAATCACGTAGCCTTTTTATTTATTTGGAGACAACGTGAGCTTCGACGTCACATAAGATCACTGAGACTTAGATAAAATCAACTTATATTATGAGCTGATTGATATCCCTATAAGTATTAATGTACATATTGTGATTAGATTTCATGGCTCGAGTAGATAACTATTTCTGGGCAGCAAACATTTTGATAAAAATGTACGTTACCGCGACTTAACAAACTCTCTTTGAGAACGTTCTGTCAAAATTGGCTATCAATGAAAAGAATGTTTCATAATTCAGTTTCCAATTGGTGGTCACTAGATACTTATTTGAAAATGATCTTCGACCCAAGAACACTTACTGTTGTACTAGTTCACAGGAAGTTCAGCACTACGTCTACGGCAAATGTGCCAAACTTTTGATGGTGAACATGGTATTTACCTTGGAACAGCCAGAGACACGTGCGATCATAAATATACATACACTAGAGCATCATCATAAAATTCATAAAACCGACCGTATGTGCTGTACCTTCCGACCGTATTGATTTACTTTAGATATGTTTACGAATTCGCCGAACGTACTTTTGCAAATTCGGTTCTGATATCTATAATAAAGTAACATAAATTCAGTGAGTGCTACCAGAATAACTCGTCTACGATTAGGTGTTGCTCTTATTTCTGCACCACCTCTACGGTTATAGAGAGCTTGCAGTTTTATTCGCCAGTAAGGGAATTATTTCTGTAGTCTATTTCCTAGGCCGTGAGCGTCGTATTACGTGTAATCAGTTCTGTCCTCTCACGGATCTCGGGTAAGTCGATAGATACTTTGATGATTGTTTAGAAATCTTTCGTATACATTTACCTTAAGAGTAGCTAACGGTTCGTTCTTGTTTAGAAGCTAATAATGTAATAGGAAATGTCGAGTAACAGGAGCTGTAGCCTGGTTGCCATGGCGCTAAGTAGCCCTGTAGATGCGCAGACGGCGACGCTCGGGTTGCACCTTGCACGATAAGGACAAAGTACAGAAGCACTGACAGGCGGCACTCGTGCTGTGGTCGAGTAGGTGCATCTGCATCTGCACCCAGTGTGCCACACAAGCACTTTTACCGTAAACATAATGATTATATCATGAATTTTACGCAAAGTGCGTTATTCTTGCTAACGTTTTATTTTTCGATGTTCTCATAATGTGATGAATATTACAATTTATGTATTATGACTATTGCATCAAATTAAATTTAAAACAATTAGTTCATAGCAGACTGTATTTTGTCTTTTCGTTTGTTACTTATGTTAAACAGGGATTATGCGTGCAAGATTATCTCTTGAAAAAGTGAACATATTATGTTAAGAAATATCAACGGACTAGTTAGTATAAAGGGTGGCAGGGACGTCTACGCGCAAATTGTAACCATGAATTCAACACATGATTTTGAACCCCACTGCGTTGAAATGTTTAGTCGGTAATTAAAAAAAAAATAGCTTATCGTTAAATTTCTGCCCGGGGTCTAGAGTATCATGAATTGAATTCATGTTAACAGTTTGCGCACAAATGTTCCGTCACCCTGTATTTTAGTTAGAGCTATTTTGGATAGAAGTATCTGATTCACGTCAGGCCCAGAAATGGATTTCTTTTTACGTAAGATAAATCTAACCAGCTTACGACTACTGAAAATATAATTATTCTCCGCTAACTTAGGATTCGAAAGGGCTTGAATTTAGTATGCTCGCCGAAACATACCTATGCTATAGAAAAACGTTTAATGCGGGTCTGATTTTAAAATACAATGCACTGTATGAGGGCTGCTCTACACGATTCCATGATTAGGTATGTACCTAATGTAAGTACATAATATAGATTATACGTTGTGAGTAAATGTAGCCCATTCGGTGCGGAACTGGCTAAACGGAGCCATGGTACGGCCAATGATATTTTGATCATCATATTCATGAATAGGGAGGCTATTCATGAATATGATGATCAAAATATCATAGGACCTGGTACTTGATAAGATTTAGGTTTATTTTTGCTAGTGAAATAAAAATGCCGACAATCTCGTACATACTTACTTCTATATCGTAGAATTGAAAATGACTCTACATTAAAAAAATCATCTTGATCTATGCATTACTTACTGAGGTAGTAGTAGGTAATACTGTGTGTCCGGTATATCAAAATAATTTGAATTGTCTTAAAAATAAAATCGCCAGTTGTGTGGCGTCCAGAATACATAATTTTTTTTTCGAAGTAAAAGTATTTCCTTTGCAAAAATATTTCTGCGCAAACTGTTCCCTAATTGCGTAGCACACTATCAATCAAAATTTGAATCATTTTGAAGGATATTGCTAATCCATTGCTTCATGTTTATGGCTCTTGTGATACAGGACTTCCTAGTACAAGAGCCAGGGCCACACTGATTTTTGTGTCTTGAAGTGTAAGTGTGTATGTAGTGTGAAATAAACAAATTATTATTATTATTATATTATGTACATATTTAGATGTACATAGATGTAACTAATTTGTATTCGCGATTTATTTGCCAAAACTGTAAACAAATACGAGTTTATGGAAAACTTTAAATCCTACACAATAAAGTTCAGTTTATGTTTGATGAAACGCCCGGGTGTCACCATTGCCAGGATCGCCCAGAGGACACGGTGGAGCATACGGTGGAGGTCTGCCCTGCTTGGGCGGAGCACCGCCGTGTCCTCGTAGAGGCGATCGGCAGCGGCGGCGACCTCTTGCGTCCGGCCCTGGTTCAAGCCATGGTCCGGAGCGAGAGGGAATGGGAAGCAGTCACCTCCTTTTGCGAAGCAGTCATGCTAGCGAAGGAGGTGGCGGAATGGCTCAGGGAGAGATCCACCCGTCCCAGCCGCCGCGGGAGAGGCTCCAGGCGTCGAGAGCTGCGCGACGACTCCCGGCCACCGTAGGCGCGAGCCTGCTGACGGAGAGTAATGGGTAGCTCACCGTCCGATCAGGACCAGGCCCGTGCCGGACGGCGCGTACGTGTTCCACACGCGCCTCAAAGAGATGTCAGCATCAAATTGAAGGGGACCGTAAGGGCCGAAGCTTGCCGGGTCAGCAGCATTGTCCGAAAGGGTTACCGCTGGCCCGGAACATAAAGGGCTAAAGAAGGAACACGGGTGGGTTTTAGTCAGTAATAGAGTCTGATACTCCCTGACCAACCGCGCTTGAGGTCAGCAAACGCTACATTCAAGTTGGTCGCAGTTAATTGGCCATTTAGTATTTTAGCACAACAAAATGGCAATTATTTGAGGCTCCCAAAAAGAGGCACATTTATTATTATTATTTGTTAGCCTATACTGTCCCACTGCTGGGCAAAGGCTACCCCAAATCCTTCCAGGAACTCTTTTTCCGCGCCACCAGCCTTCGCGGTACGGGTCCGGGTCATCTTGCCATCTCTTTCTGTGCCGGCCTCGGCGGCGCCGTCCATCTTCTGGCACCCATTGTGTGGAGATTTATTTATTAGAGTATCCATTATTACTATCAGAACGTCAAGATGGGAATCTTTTGAGGTTCGATTGAATTTATGCCCAAAAAACCTGCTAAAATATTAGATTTAAACGAGTTATCGGAAAATCCTGCTTCTTGAATGTTTCATAGCGAACATCAATTTTCGTTACTCCACCTAATCGGGTTTTCCAATACGTCTGCTGCTTACGACGTTTTTCAGAACAAAATGCGAGCAAAAATTGATTCGTTTGGAATTTTTTTGCGTAGGTAGTTATAGTCGGATTTTTATTAGGCATTTGTCTAATTGTAAGTTACTCCACGTGTAGGCTAGTAGGTAGTGTATGATTTCAGGTTGGCCCATTGTTGCTAGTGAACTGTGCTGGCTGCCTACGTCAGCACATGTTATGTGTCATTCATGATTCCATTTTGAGCTTTCTATAATCACTAAATATTTAATACTACTAATTAAACGCAATTCTCGAGTCAAATATTTAAAAAAAATGATATAGAACGAAATACGATAAAAATGTGATATAAGAATTTAGAATAAACTGTAAGTACTTAATAATATATATTTAATGTTTCTATGACGATTTTGTAATATCTATTGTACAAATATCGCCTAAATTAACATATCATTTGATTATGACCAACCAGAGCTTGTTAAGAAAACACATTTGTTGGAATTGGGTAGTCCCTGCTTATATTTTTAAAGTCTTATTAATTGAAGACAATGTTTGTTTTTTTTAAATGAAAGTAATTGACATTGGATTTTACATGTAACTTACTTTTATTTAACTTATTTCTTCAAATGTCATCCCAACACTTTTCGGATGTTCAAATTAAAGACGTAGATAAGACGATGGTAGGTTAAGTTTCACCTAACAGGCCTTATTATAGGAAATTACTGGATCCATTAAAAATTTTTATGATAGGTATCAGTAACGGATTTTCTAGGCTGACTAGTAGGTGACACCTACTTAGCTGTAGCGAAGGCCTACGGGACTCTATCCCCTACGTCTATTATCTACATTTTCGTATAAATAACCAATTTATTTGTCAACTATTCCATATTTAGTAATTAAACACTGTGATAGATAACGGGAGAGCGCAATCCATAGACATTAGAGTATCTTTTATTGGTACAGTGATAACGAAGTACCTGACTACTGATGTGCGCGTACCAGTCGTAATAGTGAGGAACTACGGACGTGCATACAAAGTGTTTAGTTAAGTGAAGGAGTACCCGAAAGTGCCAGAAATTTATAGGAACTTGCGACATTGTAAGTAGAAGTTCGCTTTCTTTGATGCGTTTTCGATGTTATCGATATCGGGCTCGTTCCAACGGAAATTTCTCAAAGATTATCAGCACAATCTTCGTATGCTTCGTACAAACCTATGTGGTGTGATGTTTGTCTTGTGTTGTGCTAACGTATGGAAAAATATATATGTATTATGTTGCTTGACATCAATTTGCAGATAATCGTCTTATTTTGATAGAGTTATTTGGTGGCAGTGACCGAAACGTTGTGTTAAAATCAATCGTCATAATATGGGTTGTAATACTGAGGAATGAGCATGTTAGAATAGTTCTGAGTATAAAATGTGGATAAGAGTAAGAAAAGATCAAAGGAACGATGGAATTATGTGCAAAAGATGTTATATCTCATAATTTAAAAGTCTAGAAGGACGATACAAATACTAAAATGATGGTTAATGAGGATAGCGTTGCGTATGGTAACAGGAGATGTGTTTTACCAACCCCAGATAAATTGAAAATTTGGAATAAGTGCAGGAGAATTAGATGGAAAGCAACGTTATCATTTTTATCCGTGTAAAAACCAAAGATAATTATTACATTTATTACCTGCTCCGATGACGAGAATATTATATTTTTATCTCATAAGATTAAAATTAGTTTTGCTACCAAACTGTCGACGTAAGACGTAGAAGTTATTTGTCCAGACAAACTGTCACTATCTAAATAATGCAATGTTATACATTTTCTTTGTACACAGATATGCATGGGTATATTTTACTTAACTCAAGAGATAGCATAATATTTTATATTGTAGGTAGTGCAGACAGACCTATGAGAAAAGATCTAAATATACTCCGTCAAGATCACTATTATGTATTTTGATAACATAGACAAAAGAGGAAAGTTAGTCATGTCTGGATGGGCCCCAGTCATGAATTTCAATATGACCATTTCTTCATTTGATCGTAAGGTTCATAGAAGTAAAATAGTGCGTTGAATCAGTCCTGGAAAGAAACACAGGGTCTACATATTTACTCGTTATAAAGTCTTAATCGTCTGATGTTAAAATAATGGCGTAGGTAGGGGAAGCCCGGGCAAGAAGCATAGTGCGGTTAAGAAGAATAACTGATTTTTCCATAAATATTAGCTATTAACACTTTCTCAAGTCGTGACACGTACGACAAAACAAAAATCCGAAACCACATTTTTACTGTTTAGTGTGCGCTGATAAATACACTGAACCACCAGCGGAAGATTGGATTCAGTGTAATCCGTGCAAAATTTGGGCGCATGTAGGAGTTGGCAGCTACTTCTGTGGTGAATGCGAAGACTGATCTAAACTAATTCTACTTATCCTTTTTGCCCGACCCCACCGGGCAAAACGGATAATTGATACTTTTTGTTAATGCTCATAATTATTATGGAAATTGTTTAAGTATTTTTAATTTTAATGATTATTTTCCAAAGATTATTAAACGTAGTACAAATTAAAAGTACAAAAAATTCTATTGACACTAAGTAAAGTCTTATTAAAATACCCCTTAACATATTCGTCTTGCCCGGTCTTCCCCTACTTAACAAACTGTGGAGTATTTTATAGTTTTGTGTACTTCGTATCAAAAAGATAGTTCGACAACAAATGTCGATCGTAACGAACTGTAATGAAAGCAATAGCACAAAGTTTCCCGTTTGTAACATTACTAAAATATGGAAATGGCAAGTGATGGTACACCTAGAGATAACTTAGTGCGTCGCTCTGTGACCCGCACAGGTTATCTGTTCATGCAATGATCACTGTCTTGCGTTCATATTTACTATGTTGGGTGAAATGTTGGCTTGAACTTTCTATACTACTTACTTATTATCTTTTTTTCTTATGTCATTCATGCAATGGCCACGTTGGCCGATCACGGTACGAGATCTTTTGCGACGTTTTTATAATTAACTTAAGGATAAACCCCAGCAAGCAATCAATAATTTCCTTGTTATACTCGTATAGGTACAATTTGTTGTGGTTTCAGAACCACTAAACTTCGAGTGCTCTACGTAAATAACAATTAAAACGTAAAAACAAGAACCACTTTCCCCTCTTCATATAAATTCAATCGCTGGCGCATAGAAAACAAGTAAACAAATAAAAATTGTGGATGCTTTTAATGAAATGCTGTTTCTGTTGTTACAGACTTAAAGGGAAATTAATTGAAAATTGGTGCCAAAGTACACCTTAAAAATACTTGGCCGACGAGCTATAACCAATGAAGACTCCGAGCGCAGCATTCGGAGCATCGTCAGTAGACCCGTGAACACCCGGCCGCGCCATCACAAGTTTGATGGTCACTCTCCCGCTGGAAAAAATTATCTACACGCATTGTCACTTCATTATTATTAAGTTTCTCAACATATTCTTCATTTTGTAGTCTATCTATCTATTTAAATATATTTCAACTTGTAATCAATTTGAAAATGAGCAAGATTCTGAAAGTCGTTGGGGCCTCATGGCTCCAGACGAAGATTAGCTCCTACATCCTTGGAATTCTCGGCATTCTGTCAATCTTGGCCCTGTTCGTTGGACAAATTGAAAGGTTGGTATAATAATAGCTCTAATTATCAGTAATCATTTATTTTAAAACACAGGAAACCATCTTAATCTCGTGGCCATTAATAGTGATTACTGTGATAGCATCTAGAGGAGGAAAATAATCTCAGACAAATGGCGTTGCGAATAAACAAAACATCTCACTTATTGCGCTACAGTTACTTTTCTTATCAGATCTGAATACTAACAATAATTACGAAATTGCTTATAATTTCGAATAATCTCTGGGTTTGTTTATAAATTTACGAACAATATGAATTTATGAATTGTTTATTTCGTTTCAGAATTCAGGAAGATGGAAATTACGCAGCTACTGTATTTTTTTCTAATAAAACTGGATATCGTATCGAGTATTGGGGTCAGAGCAATGAACTAGCAGATATACCTAGGGGGGTAGCACGTGCTTACTTCAGGATGGATATTGATACTACAGGGTAAGTTTAGTAATACTGAGGTACTTTCGAATTTCGATTTGTTTAGGAACTTTACAGAGAATGATGTTTTGTAAAGCAAATTTTCCAATCTATTTTAAACTAGCGGCCCGCCCCGGCTTCACACGGGGGTATTTAACAAAATTTAAAAAAAAATATAAATTTAAACACACTCTTGGCAGTTTTTCCATGATTAGAATACTCGATCAAGTTCGCTTTTGACAAAACAAACAATCAAAATCATCCGTTTGGGAGCTATGATGCCGCAACAACGCCAACAACCCACAGATAGATAGTTACTATTGCATATTTTAACATGAAAAATTAGTTATTGTGACAAAACTGTAGTAGTTAGACATATGGTATCGCGGACTTTTTTTGTAGATATTGATGTCCTCTATAAAACTGTAGTACATGACTTTGCTCTATTGTCAATAGTTTAAGCAGCGTACGCAGTATAAGGATTCTTTTGTTTTTTTTTTTTCACACCTTGGGTTACATTATCGAAGTTTTCATACGGATCCCTAACTTTTTGAATATATTTTATCGCCTATGTTCATCAGAGATAATGTGATAATGGTGAAAGAATTTTTCAAATCGGTCCACTAGTTTCAGAGCCTATTCAATTCAAACAAATAAACAAATCTTCCCTCTTTATAATATTATTATTAGTGTAGACATCTGTTGTAAACATAAATTCACATAATTTCTTTACAGTCGGTTCACGTTTGCACGTTATGATAGCCTGATGCAAGATTTTCAAAAAAATAAAGCTTACACATCTCAACACATATATTTCAAAAACCACAAATTTAAAAAAATCTGACTGTTCTTTTCAGCTGGTCTCTTCTGGAAATAGAGACCGATCCATCATACTCCGACGAACACCAGGCATACGCGGCGGGCATCGTCGAGGGTGCCCTGACCTGGTCGCTGATCCACTCACATTTGGAGAACACCATCCGAGCCAGGTGCGACCAAGAACCGTCGGCGATGAAGCAGTGCAACAACTTCAGGGACGCTCTGGAGAAGTCTGTCGATATATGGAAGGCCCATGCCGCGGAAAAGGGCGGGGAGGATCCATTCTGGCATCATGTAAGCTATACGTATATCATGTTAATTTTCGGGTTCCGTACCCAGAGGGTGCCAACCAAGTGCCAACGGAACCGTATTACTAAGCCTCCGCTGTCCGTCTGTCTGACAGTGGGGTGTAGGTATCTCTTGAACCGTACTAGATAGATAGTTGAGTGTGTATTTTGTTGCCGCTATATCAACAAATAACAAAACTAAAATAAAGTTACTAAAAATTAAACGGGGTCCATACAAGAAATGTTTTTTTGTTGGCTTTTTTGCTTTAGTGACGAAACCCTTCGTGTGCGAGTCCGACTCCCACTTTGCCGGTTTTTGTACTACTTGTATCTACTTATTTTCCTGAAGAGTGCAAAAACAACGGAATATAATAAATTACAATAACCAGTCAAGCCCTCCCAAGCCTTTCTACAGTAGGTACATTAGTTCTGGACTGAAGGTCTTTTCTTGTTCATCAGATTCACTTTCCTACTAAATTACATATTGTCGCACGCTCCAGGAAAATCTATTTAGGAAAGTAAATTATGTCCTCATGTTATCTCTCAATCACGGCTACAGCACCTGCGGAAAATTATTACTTTTTTTATTTATTTATTAACTAAAGATGGTAAGTAGATTTATAAACTAAGCCCCACAAAACTTACAACTAACTTTTGCCCGCGACTACGTCCGCGTGAAATTTCTTGAAGCCCGACCTACCCCGTCGTATCGTGTTATTACTTCGTTTTCGGTTAGCGTTGTTTCTGACTTTTTTACTTTTTGCTCGACTCCTAAGGATCCCAGAGTGCGTAAATAGCCTATATCAAATACAAAAAGTTTTTTTTAAACCGACTGGTAGTTTCTGAGATTAGCGCGTTCAAACAAACAAACTCTTCAGCTTAATTATTAGTAAGTATAGAATATAGATAATTAAAGCTACATAATACCAACAAGCGGCATTAAGGGGCAGGGGCGGATCTTGAATTTGTGGGGCCCTGGGCTAATACTGCTTTCGGGCCCTACCTAATTACTCAACCAATTGCCATTTTATTATGATCGGAGTTTTTTAAATTCTATATAATTTTTATTATTGACAATATCGTCTAGTTTTCAGTTCGGTTGGGCCCTCTGTATCCACGGGGCCCTGGGCTGCAGCCCAAAAAGCCTTTAAGTAGATCCGCCCCTGTTAAGGGGCTACCTCAAAAATCTAAAATCTTCGAAAACCTACTAAGCGAGCGAAAGTGATGCAATTACTTTTGAAACGCAAAAGAAGAGTGATGGCTATAGTGTGCGTGCGCTCGGAATAAAACGACGTAAGAAGCTACCAAAACGAATTTACTCCTTTTTTAGCAAAATAAATGAATTAAATTAAAACCTACTTTGAATAAATTTTGATATGACAATTCTCTATGATTTAAAGTAAATTCCATTGAATAACTCTGCGTTACGCCGTGATGTCGAAAAAAGACGTGACGCTGGCAAAAATGTTCTTATAACGTATGCCATAAAAAAAAAAAAAAAAGTAAAAACAATTACATATATAACTTTGCATTTTTTTGTATCGAGAAAAAATCTGTGAATCGTGTACGTATTCCTTTTACATGATACTAGACCAATGAGTCAAAAAACATATACCAAAATGTTAAATCCCTATTCCACATACTTACCAAGTTACACGAAATAGAAAAACCACATTTTTTTCAATATATCACCTTAAACAAACAGATACTTTAAAGTATATTAATAAAATATGTTATCCTGTTTTCAGGTATCTCTGTACTATACGCAAATAAGCGGAATATATACTGGCTGGACGCACGGCGTCGGCCGCGGCTTGAAAGAGTATGAAACCGATATATCGGACTTGTACTGGCTAAACTCCGTATCGGAAGCTATTGAAATCCAACGCAAAATGAACATCTCTTTAGAAGACGAAGCTCTTCAAACTATTCCTCATCTATCTAGTGCATTTTTGAGAGTCGTCGATGATAAAACTAAAGACGGCACTCCAACGAAAAAGCTTTTTGTTTCGCAAAACGCCGCGGGAAGGTGAGATTAATGACATTTCTCCATCTTTTTTTAATCCAACTGCAAAGACGAGTTATTTTTACAATTTTATTAGTCGAGATTTATATAAACAGCCGGTCGACTCTGTAAAAATCTCACCGTGAAAACTTAGGTGAAGTGAGTTAGTTTTTGCGTGAAATTTTTACAGAATAGCACCGCAGCACCATAATTGCGTACCATACTATCAATCAAAGTCTGAATAATTTTGAAGGATATTGCTAATGCATTGAGAACAATGCATTAGCAGTAACCTTCACAATGATTCAACAACATTCGTTGTGTTATGTTGTTGAGAAGACAAAATTTTCGAACATATATTTCCAATGCTACCCCGCTGGTGCAATCATTTCCACGTTAAAATATTTCTCTAACATAATCTCTACCCATTTTATTTCAGCTACTCCTCAATGACTCGCATTATGAAGAAGTATAAACTGAACTACCACGATACTGCCAAAGATGCCAAACTAGTTCCTGGAACAGCAGTCCACTTCTCAGGATACCCTGGCTCCATCACCAGTCAGGATGAGTTCTACATCGTGAAGGGTGAAAACCATAGGATGGCCGTAACAGGCACTACGCTACGGAACTACAATAACAAACTGTGGAAGGAAGTCAACATAACCGAACAAGTAGGTTGAAATAAAAGCAGCTATGTTATTAGAAATAGGTACCTACGCATCCAGTAAGGGGATAACAGTAACACACTTGGTACTAAACAAAATATTCGTCATAATTTATTATTATGTACGATAGCAACAACGTCGTCCGCCCATCTCGTCACCTCGTCCTCTAGTCCTAGGATCCTTATATAAGACCTTTATTTATATATTTGTATCTTCCGGAGATACAAATATATAAATAAAGGTCTTATATTGGTTCTTATGACTTAGCAGCCTTTTGCAAGGATTGCAATATCAGCAAAAATATTAATTATTTTTTTTTTAAACAAATCAAGATACACCAATAGCACTAATAGAGTTGTTTAAACCTTCCAGGTGCCTGTTGGTCCACGAGTATCAGCCGCTAACCATCTGGCGTCCAATGTCAGTAACTGGGGACATATCCTGGCGAACAGCAACTCGGGCACAGCGAGCAAACAGTGGCTCATCGTAGACTTCAACAGATTCGATAACCTGCATGCGCTTGCACCTCGAGCTGCTGAAGAAGCCAAGCCAGCCCGCAATGAAGTGGTTACTCAAAGCACTGTAAACAAGTGAGTTTCTGCACAGCAGTATTTTTCTTATAATATTTCCTTAAAGCGTATCAAATCGAAGTCGAAAAGCCTATACAGTTTACCCCTGGAAATAAGCTGTTTCATCATTGAGGCAAAGTACTTTCTGACCGTACCTTAACATTCCTCAGAAACGCTGAACGAAACGAACTGAACTGCCCATAGGCAAGTCTTTAGGTAAACTTCATGAGGCCTTATAAATGCGGGACGAAGACTGGGGGCATTCTAGTAAATAACTTTTCATTGGAGCCCTGTATGTATGTTTTGTTATGGGCATGGGTATAAACCAGTTTTAAACCGGAATGAAAACGATACATGAGTACCTAGTTTCAGTGAATTAAAATTATGTCTCTCCCTCAGGGACGTCAGGCATATCGTGGTGTACCGAAACAACAATGGCCATTCAAAGGGCTTGCTTGCACTGGTGGAGCAAGTTCCAGGGCGGACTCACTTTGCTGATTTGTCTGACGCTTTCTTGGAACAAGGCTACTGGGCCACACATGGATTGCCGTTTTTCCCAGTAAGTTATTGATTTAATCATTTTGAACAAGATTGTAGCTCCTATAATATTTTATTTATTTTGTACCTAATAAAATGTAATTTTAACATCACTTTCAGGATATCGCAGAAATTACACATGTCAACCAAATGAAAGAGAAACATGGGAACATCTTTTCCGAGTCGGAGTCACCTCGAGCTATGCTGTTCAAGCTAGGTTACAAGAACGCCACGACATTGAACAGCATTGTTGCGTTAATGAGACAGAATAACATGACGGAAGCAAACAGTACTAATCAAGAAGACATTGATAAATGTTCCGGTGATGTCAGCTGTGTACTTAGCGAGCGAGGCTATTGGTCTGTTGTTGGAGTTCGAGGGGACATCACCAGCCTTTACAAAGAAGCCTATGGAGTTATTGACACTAAAATCGTAAGCGGTAAGTTGACTTCTTCAATATTTATATCATAAAGCTATAATGCAGAATGTCTAGAAGTTAATACATCTAAATTTTATCGTGATACCAATAATCCAGAACTAAAACATTTAAAAGCTGCATTTAAAAACATTTAATTTCTATTTACAGGTACCCTGAACGAGTCTAATTTAGATTTTTTCGCGATATCCGGTCCTCCGTATACAGAAATACAACCGAACGCAACTAAAATATTGCTCAACAAGGGAAACGTTGTACCCATATATACAGAACTGCTAAACAACAAGCCCGACGTTAACGGCATTGAAATAAGAGACCTTGTGATGCATGAACAGGAGAAAGCCGAAGAAGATAAACTGGAATTGCTGAACAAAGACCTGATAAAACCTTTCGATTGGTCAGAGGGTGAATTCAAGAACGCTACACACCTAGGTCTACCCGATAGATGGGCTTTTGAACTATACGCACCTAAATGGACGTGGTGAATCTCCAAGTCATCATATCTTTCATAATAATTTGTCGTAACTTAATTTTAAGCCCTGGTTCGCCACTTTCAACTAGCTAATAAGATTATCAGTACTAAACAATCCTATCCTGTTTTATGTTTGACAAAATGTGATATTTCCATCTTCCTCTATTGTACTCATTCTGATTAGAATTGAATGAAATGTTCAATGAAATGTAGCAAGTTCTGTTCATAATTATATTTCAATGTTTACGTTTAGGTTATTTATTCGATTTATGTTCGTTTCGTTTACGTTCGTTTGTATATTTGTCTTAGATGTGTTTTAGTTAATGCTGTTTCTGTGCCTGAATCAGAACTTTGGTAACACTACAGTACTGCCGTGAATCTTAAGAGATGTACCTATGTTTAAGTTTCTATAAATGGCATTTTAATGAAATCTTACTTGAAATATTATATTATACAAAAATTAGTTTGACTATTTCCTCATCTTCACCATGTTTTATCATCTATGTACTTATATTGATGAATTCACAGGTCGGCTTTGTACTTTAATTGTGTAACGACGTTTTCATTTTTATAAAATATTTTGACACGTATGTATTTTGTGAAGGATCATTTGAACCTACTCATAACGAAATGAGACCATCTGTATTTATTATGAGCGTTAATAAAAATGAAGTGACTTATAAATTTGATTTTGCTCTCGAAAATAAATGTCTCCAACAATATACCTTTGATTATTTTCTTATTTATTATCAATATAATTTATAAGTAAATAATGTTTCCATAGCCCAAATTCCTTACCTAAAAATACTTAAAAAAAACGGTCAAGAGCGAGTCGGACTCGTGCACCGAGGGTTCCGTACAATCATGTTTTTTAATTTTTCATCAGGCCTATATTCGTCAGAGAACTTTAACACTGCACTGCGGTGTAGAATATTGCAGTTTTATGCAGCACTATCTCTTGACCGATAGTGAAACTAATGTAACTTTTGTTGATGATTTCTGAAAAAGTGTGCTATTTAGAGACATCGTTTTATTTTTCCTGTAATCTTTACATAGACTTCTATCACATAGAATAATTTTAGATTTTTCTCTTTGCAAACTTCGGGGTATTTTGTTTTTACATTTTTCATCAAAAGTCGAAAACTATGCGGCCTAAAAAAAGAAAAAATGTTTCAGAATGTGCAAACTGCGCTCTTTCATATGATACCCCACATGTCCTAGTAGACCCACTTCGAATTTTTCAGATCCCCTTTCAGTCCCTGTTACAAAAAATATATATATATTTTTATTTCTTTCTTATTTGCAAAATAGTAGAGGAACATGAACATGTGCATCGGTTAGATTGTCATTTTGAATCATGTAATTCCTAAATCATAGAAAAAAATCCGTTATGCACAGTGTTATAATAACTTCAGTAAGCGCGGTGGATCGAACCCGGTAGGGTGACGGATGCTTTAGCAGATTTTTTTCTACTGGTACTTCGAAGATGTTACAAGTAAGTTAACGTTACAAGTAAGTAATTTTAAGTGTAGGTAACATTTTGTTGTATTCGTTACGGATTTTATTTGAACAAAAGTAAAATTAGCTGATATATTTCCTGTCATAAGAATTTTATATTTTTTCATAAATGTTTTGTGATTTGATCATTGCACTACTTCAATTAGCTCGGAAGCCAAGGCTGTCCCCACAAGCAGTTAGTAAATTCCTTTTTTTCAGGTAAGTATTCAGTATTAAGAGGGATGCGCTAATTAGCCCGCGAAATTCTCTTACGTTTTTTGCAATTTGCAGATCAGTATCATATTGATCATCAATACTCTCCAAGTTCATAAAATCCAATTGAATGATTCATTTCGCGGGCTACTTATCTCAGAAAAAAAAAAACATTAAAAAAATAATTACTGGCAAGGCCGTATGCACACGGCGTATTTTAAACGCGCAGACGACGCGCAGTTGACTCGCGTACCTATATGCGCTTCAAATGCAGATTCGAACCCAAGACAATCAGCATCTAGCGCGCCGAAAATGCGCGTCGGCTCCGCCTTTAAAATACGCCGTGTCCTTACGGCCTAATATCGTGTTAAATAGTTTATTTTGAACATAAGGATAACTATGGACTCTAGTGATTGTCGTTTTTATTTGCAGTAATTATGTAAACTCCATTGTAATTATGTTTCAACTATTTGAGGATCTTTCGGCAGTGAGATCTTGAACTGGAGTAGAACAATCAAGTAGATGGCAATCATGTTGAAAGACTGTGAACAAAAACATTGATTTAGCATCTTGATTCAAAAGATACGGTTTTCTTTGTAGAAAAGAAAAGAAATTTTGTTTACAAGCACAGAACTTTCGATTTCTTTGAATAGCATCCTATCAAAAACATTTATTTGCATTGAATGTGATACAAAAAGATTGAGTATAGGTACCTACATAAATATTGTAATGCACATTTTGCCTTGTACATACAATTTTGGCGTGCAAATATTACAGTACCTATTAGGTTTTTTCATAAAATAATGTATATATATTATTTATTATAATATATTATTTTATATATAATATATATATCATAAATACAGTCCGGTTCTAAAAACAGTCCTGTCAGTTATTTTATCTCTGACATCAACACACTAGCAACTTGATTGCAACGAGAATAAAGATCACTTTGATTTGGAAAGTGATGCAAAATCAGAAGTAAAATAATTGTGAACGGATTGAACTAAACTACTAACCGAAGTGAGTAGCTCCCTGTTAACATGCGCGTACCCCTTCAGGCTTACAACTGCTGGGTTCATCTCGATGGCTTGGATAAAGTGATCAATCTGTAAACATAATTGTACCTTTGTTAGGTTCAAGACCTTTTTTTTCTAATTATATCTTTTATATTTTTTCATCATTGTCACAATATTTTAGCGAATTACTTAATATTTTTTTTATTAACAACTCTTAAGTTTTAATTAAGTAATCGCGACGATAGAGTAATTGCATTTTTTGCCCTCTTATGAAACACATAAATTTTATTATACACAAGTCAAGAAGAAAACTAAGTACAAAGGCTGTGCTTTTAACCGGTACTTAATACAATTAGAAAGAAAGAAAAATTGGTTTATTTGTCGCAGAAACATGCATCCAAAAAGATATCTTGAGAATATCTTGGAAAGAAATCTTTCTAAAATGTTCCTAAATGGCGAGATCTCGATACCATAGCACAGAGCGAGCTACGCCGTAGCACTTCGTAGCGTAGCGTTCGGATTCTTGCGTAGCATAGCGGTACGCCACTGAGAAGGCGTAGGTCTATGAACTTTTGGACATACGCGTTATGAGGAGTACAATACGGAACCCTCGGTGCGCGAGTCTGACTCGCTCTTGACCGGTTTTTTATTACCATTACTCCCTTAATTCGTCTGGAATTTGAAGCCCACATTATATGTTGATTCAAAATATGAATGTACCTACTAAGATATAGATAGGTAGGTACCTCTTTCTGTGTTGGTCTGTCAACTGCCAGGACGTCGATGGACAAAAGTGTGTCTTGGACACCCGCAGCCACCTGTAATAATAACAGTTTTATTTCTTTCTGTAACAATGAACCCAATCTCCAGACTAGAAAATGGCAGATCATTTTCATGCCGACATCAAAAGCTAATCGTCATTTGTACAAACTGTGGACAATAATCGCGTTATAGAAAAAAAACCGATAGTTTCTATCGGTTTTTTTTTTCTATTACCTAATACATTTATTTGCAAATGCTCTTTTCTAATTATAGTAATTTACAGTCAGGGGAATTAATTGTTCGGCAAATGGCCACCCTACGTCAATTTTACAGAATGAAAGTTGTGATTTAAATATATACGAATAATTTGAGTTGGTAGTCAATTCGCTTAACAATTTTCCGGACTTTACATTACCGTGAGGGTAGACTTATGCGAGCAGTCGACGAAAATGAAGAGCAGAGTGGAGCAGTAAGCGGTATCGACGAACAGGCCCATCTCTTTGAAGCTGAACCCAAAGCCGTGGTCCAATATCTCTGATAGGGCTCCGTAGACAGCTATCGTTATGTTCGCAAACCTGAACATCAAACGTGCAATTTTCAATAGTACCTACCTAAATTGGTCACTAAGGGGATAAAGCAGTGTCTTAAAAGTCACGGGTGCCATATTGAATCCCAAACGTAACAAAGGATTCTAGGGCTCCTGAGCGCAGCAAGAGGGCTTTGAGCCGACTCCTGAGCGAAGAGAGGGACAATCGTGAGTGTGGCGAGGGATTCAAGCTCGCCCTACACGAAGACACCTTTATCTCCATTGAGAATATTCCACTTTTCGCACCTACTGGTTATAAAAGCCAATTCGCTTTTCAAATTTGTAGCTTATGAAAGTGTCAAATACCTAGTTATGTGCAGTTTCATATACCAATAGACTCATCATCCATCCATTTCATCTAAATTCATGCAGTTTGATCAAAAATACAATAAATAATATCGTAAATATGACGCCCAAATCCAACATTCTTACGCCACACGCCACAGCAACGAATGGTAATACGTAATACATGCCGAAGATGCCACTGCGATACCTCGCGATCACAGTTTAGCTCGCTACCTCGATGTAAAACAAATAAATGCTACATAAAAAAATACAACCGAATTGAGAACCTCCTCCTTTTTTGAAATCGGTTGAAAATCAAAATCGAATGTCATATATTAAAACCGAGAATCTGATGAGAATCAGTATTTTTCGAACGTCAAACGTCACAAGCACGCACATTCCGAAGGCACATGAATAGACAAAGAAGGTTACCTCACCAATGCGATACATCGCGAGCTGCTTGGGGGTTTACCTCGATGCCTTAGGCGCGAATTACACAGAGATGGCGTATAAGGTGAAAGTGCGGCGCAGGCATGAGGCCGCTTCAAAACGTTTTCATACAAAATGTATCGAAGGCGACGTGTCGTGAATTACACTCAAGCGGCGGCGGCGCGGCGGCGGGCGGCGCCTTCGTACATTTTGTATGAAAACGTTATTCACCTTACGCCGTCTGTGTATAATAGGCGTGAATTATCTGCGGCATGTATATATGTAGATAATTGCCCTAAGATACTCCTAGCACCCGATCACCGGTTCTATTCTGTAAAAATCTCACCGTGATAACTTAGCTGTCATTCCACCTGATATTAGGGATTGGCACAATTGACAACTCGCTTCACCTAAGTTTTCTAAGTGAGATTTTCACAGTACAGTTTTAGTGAGGTTTTTTTGATCGGCAGCTGTTGCGATTACAAATTGGTGTGATGAATTTCAAAGTTAAACTGACGAAGTTAGACTGATTAAGTAATCAGTCGCGGTCCATTAGATTCGGAGCAAATTGACTGTAACAGACGGACAAACAGACAGACACACGAGTGATCCTATAAGGGTTCCGTTTTTCATTCGCACGTACGGAACCCTAAAATTAATGTTATGGTGAGATAACATTGATGCAATAAAAATGTTTGAAGCCTCGGGAAATAACTTACATAAAAACACAATAAGTAGAATAAGTTCGCGCATAAGCGTTTCCCAGCGCCTGAAGCAGCTCGGACAAGTTGAGCCACAGGTACCGATACCGGGATATCAACTTCGCTGAGCAGTCGAATTCCACATCCTGATAATGTAAAGAAGATATTAGACGATGAATCGCTCTAAAAAAAATGTTCGGCGCAAACGCTAGAAGTCGGCCCCAAAAATCGTGACGGGCCGATGTGCGTACAAAACATGCACGACTGATATATGTCCACTAACTGCCGTCGCACCGGCTAGGGCTGCGGCACCGCGCCGTTCGCCTGGCTTTTTTTTTTTATCATAAGTTCATAACATACTGAACCACCGAGTTCGGTTGTAGTGGACAAACGAACACCGTCAATTCGGAACAGCTAGGACGTCACGTTCGGTTCTAATAATCTAGTTTTCGGTAACGTCCCGCTAACGGCTGCGGTGGACGAATCTTCTAAGTCTACACAGGCATAGTTTCTAGATGGTGGATTCCACAGTACCTAAACAATATATACTATTTTAATGCATTACCCTGCGAAAACATTCAGACAGGCTTTGCGATGCGATCTTAATTCCTTTGCAGTTGATGTACCATAGGGCGCAGTTCATGTTGATCATAGTTATGATGTGGTAGTATGCTGTGGTATGTATCAGCAGGAACCCGTCCATCAGGATACAGAGGCTGAGCAGGAAACAAACGGCTACCAACAAGCAACCCACGCTTATGATGACGATGGTCGTTTTCAGGTTTGGGAACTGAAGATTCTCACCGGTAACTCGGTAGTATCTGACCTACAAATATAAATATGTAGGTAAATTAGGCCACGGGTGAATGGGTGGGACAACGTATAGGGAAATAAATTAAAAATAAACCCCTGTCGCTTATTTTCCTTCTCGCCTTGCCTCGTCTTTCATGGTAGATATTTAAATGTATCATGCTTACCTGGAATTTCCCCCAATTAGTTTTGTAAATAGCCACTTGATGAGCTACGCCCCAACCTACAAATGGAATCCAAAAATGCGGAACAAGGAAAATGACGAAAACAATAGCGTAGATATAGTCGTCAAAACGTTGAATTGATCGCAATATCATGATGCGCTCGTATCCCACGATCAGAACCACAACCGTGGCTGCGATGTAGAAGCATACGGCATACATGGTAGCGGTTGACCTCCAGCTAAATGTGATGGTGCCTGAAATAGTAGTAAGAAATGTTTATTGACACATTTACAAAACATCAATGGATTCCTGAACTTTTAGCAAAAGAAACCTGGATTTTAAAAGCATCATTCAGGGTCAGGGCCTTCCTAGCCCGGGGTATGGCATCGTGACATCGCGAACAAAACTGCTTTCATTAGTTTTGTATGAACTGGGTTCTGGATCGCATGGGTTCCGGTAGATGCTTTAAGTAAATAAACACTGGGTCACACGAACAAGCCCGAAAGGCCCGTACCCGGAACTGTGGTGGTGTGGAGGGAGCTTCAAGTTTATCGTTCAAACCTGGTCGCGAGCGTGTGATGGGCATGACAGCTAGCGCTCGGAACAGAACGAGAAGTAACTTGTGGTCTCTGTAGAACTGATCGTGGATCTCACAGGTGTCACCATCTTGGGACGACAGCATGTCGCGTTGCTCCTGCTCCTACAGATGGAACGAGTAACAAATGTACTGCAGTTGAATATTTGACTGTCCCGACATCGCTGGGTGAAGGCCTCTCCCAAACCGTTCAGATGGCTCAGATGATGATGGGTTAGATGGCCATAGAGTGAGTAAGTATAGTAATATATTGGCTCTAGCTAAGCCATTTGTTTGTAGGATTTGCTACAAACAGACGGCTTAGCTAGAACCAGTCTATTAGGTACTTTACTTTTTATTCCTGTAGAATGTCAACTACCCATGTGGGTAGTTAAGGAATGTCAAGATCATATCAAGCAATGTAAGAAATGATCTCAAACTTAGTGGAAATGACATAATATTGAATAGAAAAATCCCAAAAGAATATTGGATTTCGTCATTTGTGATGGTCGATATCGAAACCAGTAAGTAGCTCATCCAATTACATGATAAGCTCTGCTAGATACGTTATCAGTTGTTTCCGAAATATATAAAAAGATACTCACATATTCTCTTTGAGTTTTTTCGTACACTGATTTAGTTTGTTGCACATGCCTCATATCGTGATCTAGCAAACTGTTATTGATGCCTTCATCGAAAAGATAGTCTGGAATCGTCATTTTTACTTCGGTTACTAGCACAGGAGTACCCTGGATACTATCAATGCTATCCTAACCAAACTGAAAAAAATTAACGGTTTTATTGCCGTGACATTGTCAAATTGTAAAACAAACTGAGTCAATTTAATTAAATTTTAAAGTAAATGACTATATCGCTCTTTGCATACTAATGACGTGGTCACCCCGGCAAGCCTACCTTAACTGGAGCGCAGGGCATACCGCAAGCGTATAAGCTCAGCTCAAGCTTAGCGTGTAGTCGGCAATATGAGCTTATCAGATCTATGCCTAAACTATAATAAGCCAGCCTGACACATACGAGGGGATGAAGGGAGGCAGATATGACAGAGCATCCTAACAAAGCTGGAATCGACTTCGCTAGCCCACATGGGTTCCCTATACGAGTTCGAAATACTATTCTGCGAAAATTGTTACATCGATGTCTATACATCGATGCTTTGATAATGCGAAGTTATGTTTTTACTACACCTTTTTTGTTCCCTGTTTCTTAATATCGATAACCTTACATCGAACCCTTGTTTCTCGACGTTTGTTTGTTCTATATAACGTTACTTTGAAAATATATAGTCAACACATTGTTGTTATAATATAAAAAAACTTCACAACTTAGGTAAACTATGCTTTCTTAGCTTATCGCGTGAGTGGAAAACTTATTTATCAATGTGACCTGCGGTCAAGCTTCAAGGTCTGATAAAATATTAATTAAAGACTTTTAAATTGCTCTTATAACGCTAGCGAACCTGGCGGTAATTGATACCTACGTTTGTTTGGATATGTATTTAGGCTCAATTTACTTTGCAGCCTTAGACCGGAACTTGAACTTGCATCGGAACTTAGGGGAATGTTGCACCTCGATGCTCGAGAAAGCGTGTGAAGCGCACGCATTTGCAGCATTTCGCGCTATTCAGTTTTTTTTTCACTTCTCTTCGTGCCATTTTCCGAAGATTTTCTTTTTTTTTTTTAAGGTTGGAAAATCATCAAATGACCCCTCCCGCTCTGGGTAGAGCGGAAGGGAGTGTCAGACTCTTACTGACTAAAACCCACCCGTGTTTCTTCCTTAGCCCTTTATGATCCGGGCCAGCGGTAAACCTTTCGGACAATCTCGCTGACCCGGCAGACTTCGGCCCTAACGGGCCCCTTCACTGATGCTGACATCTCTTTGAGGCACGCGTGGAACACGTACGCGCCGTCCGGCACGGGCCTGGGAGATTCATTTTTTTTTCATTCATTCCTGCCAGCCTGCCTGACCCCCAGGGTCCTGATCGGACGGTGAGCTACCCTCCGAAGATTCTCTTGACTTGGATTTTTTAAATCCACATACCTTACGCTTCTGTTTTCTGTTCGCGCTGATGGGGCCATCATTGTGGTGCATTGCCTTCGTTTCGCGTGCAGCAGTTTTGCAGGCAATGAGACATTAAATTTGGTTGCAAAAAGTCATAGGAACTGCTTGCTAGACTACTTCTAGCAAGCAGTTTTAATTACATTACATCAGCATACCTATTTTATATATCTATGCTAATAGGGTGTCAGTTTAACAATCCAAGATTTCGAAGAAAACAGTGTTATTTTCAAAGAATTGTCAAATTCTTAGTATTTTGAATAAGTTTGGTGATATTGATTCTCTAGAGGCCTAGACTTAACAGTGATGGAACAGAAAGGTACCTAGAGTATTAATGATTCTAACCAAGCTTAATTTGTTGTTTTTAAAATTGTCATAAACCTAGAATTTAACCGTAAACGAATGGTACGAAAAATTGGTCATACAATCCATGACCAATTTGTAATGCACGCGTAAGCAGAGATATAAATCGATGCGTGATAGCGTTTCAATAAACAACCAAATCAATCTATCTAGCCTTTTCTCAGCTATGTTGGGGTCAGCTTGCAGTCTAACCGGATGCTGCTGAATACCAGTATTTTACAAGAAGCGACTACCTAACTTACCACCTCCCAGTTACTGGGTAATACCCTTTTGTAAGACTGGTTGGCAGACTTTTGGGTTTCTGACTACACTAGTGTTTCATTAAACACCTATAACTTCAATAAACACCTAAAAAAACCATTCAACTGGAAAATGATGCCCCAATAATACTTTCATGCGTCTACTACATCAAATCGCTCATTAGCAAGTTTGTCTTCGCCCTTATTATTATCAAGTATTTTTAGTGTGGCAACTTTAGTCACAACCGTGTCAATGTTATGTCAAATTAAAAAAAAAAGTGAGTCATCCATCCTGGTTGACAAGAGTTTTTTGGCGGGATTTCTTCGAGTGAAGTCTAGTTGGCTGTTTTAATTATTCGCAAATTGATTCCTAGTGGATATTGTGATGTAAAATTGGTGTAGTTTTGTATCTCAAGTGTCTGCGCAACTGGACAATATGTGGAATCATTGAAACAGACGCGATCCCGGTAAAATGGAGATGAGAATTTTTTTGTAGTTTTGGCTACCTCAGCGAAGTTTACCGGGAAACTTGATTCGATACATTTGCTGCCAAATACTCCTAATACATTAGAATGTGTGCACCCATATTCTAATGTCATGTTAGACTAAAAATTAACTGATGACTAGGCAGCATGGTCTCAGACCTTAGCCTTTAAAAAAAAAAAAAAATCTGGTTGACAATTTGTCATCAGCTTGCAAGTTTGAAGTTTGTTTTGGTTAATATTTCACAACTTCTAAGTAGTCACTGCTAAATTATTTATAAAGTTTATATCTTTTATAATGGACTTTTTTTTTGGGAAACAACCAACTGTCAAAGGTAAGTGCTGAGAATTAATAAAATTGCTTTCCAAGACCAAAAGGATTCGATTCATAACAATTCTGGGTTGTATTTTTTAAATTGAAATAGCTATGTAGTACCTAGTTAAAATCACACAAAATCACAGCATTGGTTGTGTTTAATCCGTGTTAATAGAAAATCTATACTTTAATACTTAAAGATATTAATCTATAGCAAAGTATGGATTCTTCAAAAAACTAACAAATTACTGTTGTAATAAAACTGCTAACCTTGTCTTTATTGGCCTGTAAAGACCAATTTATTCAACAATGAATGTTGATGAGTAATACCTTGTTTATGTTCACTTAAGACAGGTTAGACTGGTATGTTTGATGTTTGCTTTGTTACAATTGTTAGAACATAAACTGTGTTTTAGTAAAAGAATCAGTGTTCAGAGGGTAATATTTGGTCGTCTTTTACATCATACTATGATTGTTGTAGGAGTATAATAATACTTAATACAGTATTTATTAGGCCATTATGATGATGGACACAATCACCAAGATAAATTTAAATGGAATAAAGTGTGTCCTACTTTATACATGTGTACTTAGCGGAATATGAATCTTGAACCACACTTAAAATAAATGAAATCATGATTATTACAATATTATGACTTCAATGTTTTTTATTCAGAACATCAGAGACAAAATGACCGCGAACTGCGCAAGGCCAGCCGAGAGTTGGAGAGAGATAAAGCAGCATTAGAAAGAGAAGAAAAAAAGCTTGTAAGTACTTATTCACATTAATGAAAAACAAAAAATGTGTGTTCAAGTGAAGAACTCCTGTCAAGAACGAAGTTCTTTATGTGATACTCTCACACACACTCATATACGAGTATATCATCAAGACAGAAATTGAGAGAAAGTCGCATCGAGCGGGCATAACGCTGTTGCGTTACATGATGATTTCTACCGGTCAACTCCTACCTCAAGCCATGTTAAAGAATTTTCTTTCAAAAATATTCATTCAAAATATTTTTTTTTAATGAGATGTTTATGTCTGTAGTGTACTGGTATACCTACTTAATACTAATATTTGTATTTTCAGGAAAATGAGATTAAGAAAATGGCTAAAGAAGGAGATAATGAAGGTTGTAAAATATTAGCAAAACAACTCGTGCAGATGAGAAAACAGAAAGCTAGGATTTATAATGCTAATAGTAAGGTATATGAAAGAAATGAACTTAACTAATTTCTCTTATTTATAACAAGATATCTCTGCCATTAGGTACACAGAATTTCATTTTTGGCACTAAAGATTAACCTTTTAAAAGGTGTGTGTTTACCCGAGTGCTCACTTAGTATTTCAAGACATTGCCAAGCGGTTGGTCGACTCTCCATGTGACCAGAGGACTGGCCTATTTTTGGGCCAAAGAATCAGCATTGCCATACAACGTGGATATGCTGCCAGTCTTTTGGGCATGTTACCTTGATTTTTTGATGCCCTTTGATTATTTCCCCTCCATTTTATATACTTGTACATACATATTATTATTATATTAATACTGTTAGGTTTTAAAATTATGTTTTCACGAATAAAAATTGCCATGGCAAAATATGACGTTTTTAAAGGTGAAATCCTATCAAATAATATTTTGTTGCCGAACATGAGATTTAGATTGGGTTGGCGACCTTCTTAAAGAACGGTATACTTAGATTATACAGGGTGCCATTGTCAACCTACCTAATTTTTTTTTTTTACATACCATACCTACTAACCTAACATATAGATATACCATCCATTCATTCCATACATTTTGACAGTGTAGGTATTGCACTTTTGTAGAAAACAGTGGATGTTTTAAAAAACAACCATCTAAAAATTTCAGTGCAGGAGTAAACCAGAATCATGAACTGAATACATGGTAACAAGTTTCACATTGATATCTCTGCCTCCCTGTATATGACTGGTATACATATTAATAATTAATCCTTTATAATAATTGTTAGTTGATAACAACCTTAACAATGCCCAGAATATGAGGAAAGTAGATAATTTTTTCCATATTCAAAACCAAAATTAAGTTTAAAAACAGTCTTCCTCACATTACAGATTTCAAGTGTTCAAATACAAAATAAGGCAATGGGTGCCAACATCGCTATTGCAGGGGCAATGGGAACCACCGCTAAAACCATGGATAGCATGAACAAAGTCATGAACCCGCAACAAATTGCTAAAGACATGGAAGCCTTCAGACATGCCAATGCTAAGATGGATATGACAGATGAAATGAGTAAGTTGTATTTGGAACCTACTATGCTGTAGAATGGGCAACTAGCTTCAACTCTCTGACTGTCGACTCTTTTGACAATACAAAAGTGCTTGTAAATCTAAACTAATAGAAAAAATAAGTTTTTTTGTATGTTTGTTTGTTACGCTTTTCACGCTAAAACGGTTGAACGGATCTGGATAAAATTTAGCACATGGGCAGACATTGGACTTTCGATATTCCCACGGGATCGAGATCTAAGAGGGTGAAACAGCGAATTTGAATTTGAAAATTTGAATTTGAGAATATAATAAAATAGCACATCTGTATTTCTTAAGAAATAGGCTAGGCAAAGTTGTTTAGTACCTACAGGTATCAGGCACACATCCAGAGTCCGGCCAGCTCTTGACCTCGATCTCGCCTGTAGCTGGAAGAAAGCGATGGATGAGGTCTATGATGGAACGAGCAAGCCCAGAAGTTGCCTATTCTCTAGTATAAAATCAATAAGTCATTGGAAAAACAACTTAGACAAATGTGATTATTTGAACTAGATTAGATTGTTAACAAAGAAGTGTTTTTGTTTATTAGACCACCATCAAAATAATTCTGATAATCTAACAAATGTTTACTTAAAGTTTCAGAGACTCTTGACGACATTATGGACGAGTCGGGTGACGAAGAAGAGACTGAAGGAATCGTCAACAAGGTGCTCGATGAAATAGGCATTGAAATCAGTGGAAAGGTAAAAATACTGGATTTTGTTTTATAATTATATTAGAGATATTAAAAAAAAAACTCATTAAGTAATACATTTCACACCGAGACCCCCCATGCCTCGAAAAGCACATTAAGGAATCAATCCCATTCATTTCTAGAGCTTTGACATTTGTTACGGGTAATCCGACAACCAGTCTTAATAAGGGATATGGTGTACTGGTTACTGGGTTGTGGAGGTCAGATAGGTAGTCGTTCCATGTAAATACTGGTATTCTGCTGCTCCGGTTAGACTGCAAGGCGCTCCAACATAGTCTGGAAAAAAATAGGCAGATGACGATGATTTAAAAATAACTTAAATACAATAGGCAGCCACAGCTCGTATGTAGAACTAGTGATTTCTGTGCAACCAATGTTTTAATGTACAGACGCCTGCACATCAAGCTACCCGAAACTGCCAAATTTTCCCAATCAACTTTGAACCTTATGCTTTAGCGATAAAATTGAAAATCTATTAAAGAAATTTGACAGATTGTAGTAGCTTGATGTGCTGGCGTCTGTACCTCATTTCTACTCTAGACACATTGTTATCAACTACTCGCCGTAGAAATCACCCAAATCCGATTTAACGTAGCAATATGTAAAATAAATAAAGATGGACACTCACGGCCCACACACGGACCGCTCTTGTAGTGGGTATAAACAACACTTGGGACAAATATATGTCGGTCAAACAAATATTGGTAACGTGTCGGATCGATCAACAATATTAGCAGGTGTATAAAGTTCATACGTTTTTATGACTGGCTACTGGGCCCCCGAAATTAAGACAATCGAGAAGAATCCAGAATCTCAATCCAGAGACAGTTGTCACGCGCTTTATTTCTGATGATGATTCGCGTCTGTTGTTGTAAAAGTATAATATAATGTTATGTCCTATTTTATAATAACTGAAACTTAATAAAAATGAAATAAAATAAGTAACTGAAAAAATAAAATAATAAAATGAAATAACTTTTTATGGTGACTGAATTAGTGACCGATCTTAACACATGATTGTACACAATCATCATAACAAACAACTTTCCCAAAGAAACCATTTTTTTTTTCAAGCGCGTGGTCCCATTAACCCCAATAGAATATATTCAGTACCTAACAAGAATAATACACCATCAGTCAATAATCTAGTTACTAGTCCCGTTTTACAAACAAAACTATTCCACTTTTACTATGCATTAGTCTTTTTCATTCATTTAACAACCGTACGGACCGCCTATCATATCCTCCGTAAATTCCTGGCCACGGCCTTGTTGATCCAGTTCAATGTGGTTTATAAGTGTAGACATCGACACAAAATTCAGCGCCTTTTTTTGTTTTCACAGATGGCAGGCGCCCCCTCCGTGGCTCGAAACAAACTTGGAGAATCGACCAAGGACGCCGATAAAGATCTTATGGATCAGCTAGCTAAGCTGAAGTCTTAGGATATAAATCAGAGTTATTTTAATTAAAGGCTCCTGCAAATAGGCGCGACGTGCGACGCGAATCGCGCGCGACACAAAGGCACCGCTCGTCGCGCGACTTGCGGTGCCTTTGTGTCGCGTGTCGCGTCGCCCCTGTGTGTACGAGCCTTAAATAAATATTCTAAAGCACTAAAGTGTAATCGCTATTTATGAAGTTATTTTCTTGTTTTTTGCAGTGAATCATGTCGTTTAATTTTATCTTGTTGAATTAGCTGTTTGATTGGAAAGTGATGGATGATTCCAATAAATAAGCGGTTTTTGTTATATTTTTAATGTCTACAGAAATTATATTTTTCTGTACCATCTAAGTATGTCCAATAAAATAATTAACACAAGTTGTTCTAATTGTTTGTTCGTCTCTCGTGCATTTGAAGTATTCTCTTTAGAGTATTTATAATTAATATAAAAAAGTAATATTGTCATAATTTACAGTTTCTATAAGAAAGTCTGTGTATGAAATACCACTGTTGATTGCTAATTATTTTCACAAAATTGTTATGTTTTATATTGGTACAGTCAGCCCCAAAAAGAATGCACGGACAAGGAACCATTTTATTGTCTATAACCATTGTTCCATAACATGGTATCTGTCTACAGTTACAGAACATTGTATACAATTTATTATACCACAACAAAGTAAAAATTTAGTCTACACATCTGTCTAATAAATCGTTTTGGGGCTCACTGCCTAACTAAATATTTGCGTAAAACTGTTTTCCAATAAACATACCTACCTAGTAATATCCAGTGATGTACAAGATACCTTAAATAAAGTATCTGGAATACAAAATGCAAAATACTTTTAAATTAAGTATTTCAGATACCAGATGCAAATACCTTTCTGTAATGGTATCTGAAATACAAGATATAAAATACGTATCTTTTAAATACTTTTTATAGATAAAATACTTTTGTAAAAAATAAACATTTTTTTTAATGAAAGTTTATTTTTTTTATAGTAAATCGCGTTGATTGCGCAAACGTGATACAACAAAACAGATTCACTGTCCATAAAGTAGATACAATAGTTAAACAATTAACATGAATCACATGTCGTCGTTGCGCGTGCAAAAACCGCTATGTATTATTTAGTTATTTTTGGTTCTTTATGCAGTTTTAATCGTTATTTCAATACACACATACTGTATAAACAGCCGTCAAAATATTGTTATTTTTTTTTAGATAGTGTTATGAAAAACTGAAAAAGTCAAGGCTTAAAGAAAAGACTCAATTTTCTCATAGCTGCGACCAACCGACCGAACTTTTATGTGTCTGTCTCCCTCAAACACAAACTATTATGCGAAATAATTAAAAATGACAAGGGGCATAGCCAATAACATTTTGTAGAAAGAAAGAATTGCCACGCCACCTATCAATTCGGCCCTAAAAGACTGAAGATTCAATAATGCGTTCAGTTTCATCTAAGACAACGTTAATATTTAAAATAATTGTCACCTAAGATGTCACAATAAAATTACTAAAAGTATTTTAGCAAACATAGTATCTACAAAATACTAAGATACCAAACAACAGGTATTTAAATACAAGATACAAAATGCATTTCAAAAAAGTATCTGAAATACAGATACAAGATACGTATTTTGTATCTTGTATCTGTATTTCAGATACTTGTATCTTAGATAAGTCACATCTCTGGTAATATCATAGGTGCCTAATTACATTACTAGGTAGGTATGTAAGGTCACCAAAGGAGATAAATAACTAGGGTCGTCGGCAGTGGCGTGCCTAGGGGTCAAAATTAGGGCAAGCCCACAGATTTTCAACGTATAAAAAAACCGCCCAACTGAGGGATTGGCTGATTTTCAATTTCAACTATACCGATGACTCGTCGGTATAGTTGAAATTTAGTAAGAAACCGATGGATGTTTTCGAATAAAATTTAATTAAAGTATTAGAAAACAAACAGTTCATTTATTAAATTAAATTTCATTCGAAAATATGCATACTTATAAATAGGAAAATATAGATCGACTTAATTGCGCAATCTCAGTAGAAGGGCATTTTAAATTAGAGTTGCTGATTCAAACCCAAAGATGGTTGTTATCGTTTGTCTTAAAAGAACCTGCACGCTTTCATTATCGTAGGTATTCTATTAGTATTAAAATAATGAAATGTGTATAATAATCCCGTCTTCCGGTTTACATCCTGATTGCCACGACTAACACAATTAATTATGTATTTTAACAAAATGAGAGTAGCTACAATAACTTAAATTACACAAATACGTCCAATTTAATTATAAATGGCTGTTATTATGTTTGATTTAACTATCGTGAGTATAATGTGAAAATAAATGCCCTGACTGATATTTTTATATTATACACTACGGGAAAACTTCGTATTTTTATTGAAATCTCTACTTCCGTTATATTTTAATATTATAGGTACAGTCAACCACACATCAGTTGAAACACGTAAGCCGATCCTACTGCTACGACTTAAAGGCATTGTAAATGCCAAATCATACCATCGATCTGCATTTGACTGTACTAAGCGCAGGCCACACAGCGTTTGTTTAGCTCACGAAACTACCTAAGTTGCGGTCTTCTCATTTTTTGCTTCAAAGCGAGCCAACCTTAGTGGGAGTGGACTAGACTGGACTATCCCGTTCGGTATCCTATCAAATTCCTTAGTTTTTGTGGTGTGTACACACACAGATATTTTAGCTTCAAAGATTTGGTTAGCTCTGGTTAGGTACCGATCATTGACACCGTAAGGCACCTGTCCCACCGCCAATGTGAAAGTGACTAGCTATCAACTATTTTCTCGCTCAAAAAACGTACAAAAGATTGTAGGTCCCATCCCTTGTAAGTAAAAGAGATAGTTATATGTATATTAGTTATACTAATATTGCTGACTGTTCACACCGCGCGCTGACGAGTACTCGTTTGTAGCAGCGGCAAGAGTTTGTTCCCGTGACCCCCGGCGTAGGTGTGAGATGGAACACCGGGGTGGTTTTTAGTTAGTAAGAGTCTGACAGACCCCGCCGCCCGCCCCAGGGCTGCGGTCATCCATGAGGATTTTCCACATCGGAAACAAAAAAAAAGGCCTAATTGCCGAGCTGACCGCGCTATAAATAGGTACTTTGTAAAAACATAAAGAAGTACGTACCTGAACTACCTACCTATTGTTGAAAGCCCGCCTTTTCCTTTGTATCTAACTCTGAACTCCACCACTTCATTCATCATTGAAGTCTATTCTCTAACGCTACTATATTTCTACTTTCCAGCTCTATAGTGCAAGCTACATAATTATAATGTTTTAAGTGTTTGTGAAACGAATTATATATGGGGGAATGGTGACGCGGTTAGGGTCAAGTCACACCGAGACGCGACGCTGCGCGCACATTTCAATAGAGCTATTCAAAATCTAACTCTATTTACTACTCGAAAAAATACACATTTCGCAACGCAGCTCGACGCAGCGCGGCGCCGCGCTTTTTATCCCAATATTCCCACGGGATCAAAACTAATGCGGGTGAAACCGCGGGGCGCAGCTATTAAAAAATAAATATGTCGTCAGAGTAGACGTAGTGTCTCTTTCTCGTCATATTTCACTGTCATTTTTATAGTTTCCGAGACCGCTTTTTATGTATCCAAATATGCAAAGTATGGTAGGTCTACCTACTTACCAATATGAGGATCGGTCAGTCTCCTACACCTAGGAATAAAACTTGAATTAAATAGAAAGCGCTTTGCTTTAAAAATATAATCTCTGTAAAAACCAATCATCATGATATAATCCCGTGGTCGCTTATTACAACACGTTGTCCCCTCGTTTCTGGAACTGCGGGGTAATTGCGTAACACATAAACTGTCAATTGATCGCAATGGATTCCATTTTGACGTTCACCCACGTTCATTGCGCTATTTACGTAACGAGCAGACGAATTTTTCAAACTTACGATGCAGTGGATTAGCTATATGAGCTATATCCTTCAAAAGTCTCGGATTGTGGTTGAAAGAGTGTTATGTACGTAATTAGGGTGCCGATCGCTGCTGTCGATCAAGTTAATCTAAACATAGAACCATTAAAACCAGTTATGTATGGGGAGTTTACGGTAGGTACCCAGTACCCCTACCCAAGTACCTACCTACAAATTGTTCGGGATTGTTCGTTGTTCGGGTTGTTGTTTGGGTTATTGTCCCGTACGTACCTCTTACGGAAAAAACTGAACCCTTACAGGATCAACCGGTCGATTCTGTAAAAATCTCACCGTGAAAACTTAGGTGAAGTGAGTTTGTTTTTGCTAGGCATTGACGCTCCACTCCACGCGAGATGGTTACAGAATCGCACTGCAGTTCGTTGTTTGTCTGTCTGTCAATACCTACCCTTTTTCTCAGAAACATATGGAGGTATAAGGTATAAATTGAAATTGATATCAAATACTTTTAAGTGGATCTGCCATTGGGATCTGCGATTCCTTGGTGCTGTAATTTTTTAAAGAAGAAACTTTATTTTTCAACGCAATAAAAATACGGTCAGTTGCGAGTACAGTTAAAACATACTTACCGCATATTTTGAGATTTGCAAATAAATCAAAACAAATAGGTTTCCTGTTGACTTAAAGGCGCGTGCCCACCGCGGCGCATGCTGTGCACGGGCACGCGGCGCATTTTAGCTGCGTGTATTAATTTGTTTAACAACGTGGGTCTACGTTTCCACTGGAGTACACGAATATGACCCACGCTATGTATAGCGTGGCACGGCGCACGGAGAGGCTACGCACGTGCCACTGCAATCTACGGACAAAAAACTGACTGAAAACTGCGCTGCGATAAGCGAGCTGTACATAGTCGTGGGTCATATTCGTGTACTCTAGTAGAAACGTAGACCCACGTCGCCAGCGTTGAGCTATGTAACCGCCTATTCGAGCAAGCCACGCGTGTATCAATGACGTCAATTCATGCGCAGCCTCTCCGTGGGTTGCAGTGGATACAACCACATACATTTTCTTCCAAAGCGAAGCTTAATACACGTGCGTAGCCTCTCCGTGCACCGCGGTGGGCCCGCGCCTTAACAGCTTGTTTGGCGAGATGCAAGGTCTTACAGTAGGTACAAATAAAATAAAAACATCCAAAAACTGTCCTGCATAGCTATTCACAACCACACGATACGCGTCCATATCGTATCGAACATCAATCAATGTTATAGCAGGAGTCCTCTAAACGTTGTTCACAAGTAGGTACCTGAAAATTTATCAAATTGATGACCGCTATTCTTCTGACGGCTGTTTGCTGTCGGGAGCAAGACAAATGTTATCGAAATGTGTCATTTTCGATACTATAGCCTGTCACATGGTTGTGAAACAGCTGGTTTCAATCCCCGGTCGGTCGGGCAAAGTGTTACAGGGTTTCTCCAAAAAGAATGTCTCAGTAGCACCTTGTAGTCTGGATTTGTCTCTTGGCTATATGCTAACCCGGTAACCCCCTATTATCGTCAGCAACTAAAACATAATTAACGAAATGTGGGTGTCATTTCTTTATTTAAACTTTTCGCACAAAAAGGTACAAAGGCGGACTTAATGCCTTAGGCATTCTCTAGGTCAGTCAACCAAGGGTGGTGAAGAGATTGGATGGCAGGTGCTTTGGATGAGAGGAGCAATGATAAAAAAAATCTATTAAAACTAGGTACACAAATACATAAATAGAATATACTATACACAATACATACTATTTACTATAATATATACTTATAATATATACCTACACTACACACACACACACACTTATGTTTACACTTCTGCTTACCGATTCGGGGAAAACTAGTGTGATGTTATCATTATTACTTTCAGGTAAAAGGACTTTGCCTGAAAGGTACACCCAAGGTAATAGTAGCTGGCTTAGCTGTACCTTTCAAGCCTGTACTCGTATCTATAGAGGTGTGAAACTAGTTGTTTGTGAAAAAGGGTCTCGACAGAGAGACAGACAGACGGACGGACGGACAACGAAGTGGTCCTATAAGGCTTCCGGTTTTTTTATTTTTGAGGTACGGAACCCTAAAAAATTATCTTTGTACTCCACACACTAGTCAGGTGCATTAATAAGAAATAAAGAATAAGAATAGGTGTCGACTTACCAAAAGGTATGTACCTTTCCAGGCTGTACCTACATATATATAAAGGTACGGAACTGGTTGTTTGTGTATCTGTCCATTTCATGGTTTCAGGGTTACGTAGTTTGTAACTATAGATCGTACACTTTATCAATGAATCAATCAGCTAAAGCTTATATAGTTCACTTGAGTAGGCAGCTGACGCAGGCTGACTGCGGGACGCGGAGAATAAGATATACTAGACCGATCACCGACTTGAGAGAGGACTGTGACGTAATTGCTACTGAGAAATAGGTATCTATAATAATGAACTGAGTAGGTATGTTCTGTATTTTTTTTGTGTGCGTGATTGTTTCACACACAAGTAGGTAAGTATGTAATACGCGAAATATCTTTTTTTTTATGTAGGTATAGTAAATACGTAGGCTTGAAAAAACGTAGAGAAATCATAACGTTTGATTTTTCACAAGGGATTAATCCCGCTACATTAACACTGTTTTCTTCCAAACGAAAAATCTAATACAAAAATTTGGAAGCTCATTGTGAACTACTTGACTGTTCAAGTGCAACCAGAGTTATTTTATTGCCAGCCTGCACTACATAAGGTCGACTTTAGCAGATCAGATAACCTTTACAGTACCTGCAGCGTAAACGCGAGATCGACAGTTTAATTGACTTTATAAAATAATCTATACCTAATCGAGTAAGTATAATGAAAACATCTTTTAAACTTTTAAATTTTCGTTTTGATGTGTTGTGTCAAATATCATAGAATCAACCAAGTAGGTATAGTAATAAAAAAGTACATTTAACTCTATTTAATGTCGGGATTATTATCTTAGCAACTCGAAACCGCTTTTCTTAAATTCCTTATCATATTAACATGACCAATTATGAATTATAAGTACTTAGAATAAAAACATGAATTGGGTAGGTACCTATTCACATTTAAAAAAATGTTTAAGGTATTAGGTGGCTGCAGACTGGTATCCAAAACAAACAAGTTTCTCCAGATAGTTTACAAACTTCACATTAATTATATTATGCATACAAAACCTTGTAAAACATTTGAAAAGAGTAACGGTGGAGTTTCTTGCCCATTCTTCTCCATACGAACGCTACCTTTTGGAAGGGGCGACTAGAATCAATTCAATTTTACTGTAATTTTTAACGTTCAAAAGTGCCTTTAATGTGCCTATTTAAAATGACCTTTGACTTTAGTTGCTTATTTACAAAGTGTACTTTTAATGTGAGTTTTAAATTTTCTTTCATTAAATCACACTAATAATATAAAGGCGAAAGTTTGTGAGTGTGTGTGTTTTTATATGTGTGTTACTTCTTCACGCTCAAACGGCTGGACCAATTTTGATAAAATTTGGTATGGAGGTAGCTGACACCCTGCATTAACATATAGGCTACTTTTTATCCCGATATTATAATAATAATAATAATTTATTTCAAGTAGCAAGACTCATAGTGTTAGTAACAATATACTTACAAACTATGTTAGTAATACACTTCAAAACAAAACCAAAAACAGAAAAACAGATTGTGACATCACTGATGCACGGTGACAGGCCCAGCCGAAACCCTGCAGCAGTGGTTCACAAACGCACAATCAAGCCTGCTCGCTATCATATATTCGAATATTCCCACAGGATCGAAACTTATGCGGGTGGAACCGCGGGGCGCAGCTAGTTGGAATATAAGTATCACAAGGTACTCGTATTTTATTGTAACATTTAACACAGTAGCCCATAAAAGATGTAGGTATGTACTTTGGCTAATCTGAAAAGTGGTTCAATATTTTATCTTTATTTCTAGTATTAAAATTATGACTATCGCTTATTTTATTAAAAAGATATAGATTTTTTCTTACATACATAATATTTTCATAAATGAATTGGCAAGGTACCGTCACAATATTAATCCTATTAAAAAAGTTCCCTGAGAGATTCACGGCGACGTAGATTATAAATGGCTCTGCCATAAATAACAAAAAATAAAGGTGAAAAAATCTTTAATAAGTACTTTTCACCTGATCAACTTTTTATCACTGTCGCGTAGTTCACGAAAGTTCGTAGACCTACGCGGTGGTGTAACGCTACGCGGCAAGCTACGGCGTAGCACTCATTGCGAATTTATAAGAAAACTTTCAATCCAAGATTAATAATAGAGCTTTCGTTTCTCTAAGTCGGTCTGGATATCTAATACACAACCTAGTTATAAGGTACAGACTACATACTATACAGATACGATGCTATAAAACACCTAACAAATAACTAGGTATACTTATAGGCTAAATACCTATCTCTTAAACAACACTTCTAAAACGCAAGTTAAGAGGAAAAAAAAAAATATTTCTCATATTTATCAGACTTGTCTACCCGCTGTCTAAAGTCCTGCAGACCGTATTTTCAGTCACGGGGACTAATCTCAACGGAGACTAACCTTCGGCGCGGGAGATATTATAGTGCACAAATGTGCGCGCAGACACAGGTACACTCCCTCTTCAGTCTTCCCTCACTTTCATAGACCGATGGACCGCTGTCTATATCGTCTAAGTAAAGAGTGAACAGATGCAATTACTCTATCGTCGCGTGCGTCTTATTTAACTCTCAGATACTCCCTAAGTCTAGATTCTAAGGCAAAGCGAGTACTGGGATGCGATTTTTTTCATCGCATGATTATGCGAAATAAAATCGCAAACGCTAGCTTGATTTTTCAAACGACTATTTACCAAATTGCGCTGACTCCAGTAGGATATTGATATTGTTCACAAATTGGCGATTATTTTCCGCAACGATTAATTTTGTGGTGCGCGCTTAACCTAAGAAATGGTGAAGTAACGCGTGCTTTACAACGATTAATATTCATGAATCGTAAATGATGTTTCCTTACATTAACTTAGTTTCGAGTTAGATGGCTCTAAATTATGCTACATAGAAGGTATATATCCTGTAGTTTGGGAGCATACCTTTCAAGTTTGAGAATTTGTAAGTCGGTCCAAACCGCAGCCGGTATTATAGCATAGTCAAATATGTACTCGTAATGTTATTTGATTCCGGCCGTTTGTCACAGAAGCTATAGATATCCTCTGGGTCCCCACAACAAGATCTATAAAAATTTCCCATTCGAATTATGTACTACAACATACCTAGGTATCGCCCGCAGCTTTGCCTGCGTGGGTGTCGGAAATTATCTCACGGGAACTTACTATCGAGAAAACTTACATCTGTACACCGTAAGGGCTATTCATGCTTGCAGCGCTCGGCTGCTATAGTAACGCTTGCTAACAGATGTGGTCATTTTGTGAGCGGGATTTTGTATTCAAATTGGGCAGATGTTAGTTTCCTCGATTGCACATACTACCGGTACAAAAAGTATATTTTGGTCCTTACCCAGGTCATGGTCTATCCGTACGCCAAACGTCCAAATTCGGAAAGGTAAAAGACTGACAGATAAACAGGCAGACAAAGATACTTTCGTTTGTATAATTTTAATAAGTATGGATAATAATAATAATAAAAAATCATAGATAACAGTGTTCCAATATTTTGTCATTCGAAAGTTGTCGCTACCCATTGGTTTATCATGACGTAGCTAGAATCGATAACGGGTAGCAGATAAAAGCCCTGAAGTAATAATGATTCACACGTCCCTAGGAACTTAAAACTGTGGGGCGATTGCGTAACACATTATCAATCCGAATCGGTTTCATTTTGACAGATCAACAATATTCATTGCGTTATTTACGTGTTCAGCAGACAAATTGTTCGAACTTATGAAGCAATGTATTAGCAATTTGCTTCAAAATGGTTCTGATTCCGATTGATAGATAATGTGTTACGCAATTAGGGTGCCGTTCGGATCCCTTGAAAATTGAAAATGAATTTTATGGGAGAGCTAATAAAGGAATATGATGATGACATGTCTGTCGCATATTTTTTATCATGCAAATTATTGTGAGTGATAGGTATACTTACCCCAGGATAGGAAAAAATGCTAAATTATCTATCAATGTCGTCTAATGCTGCGGTAAGCTCATAAGCTTGCCTACCCTGAGCAACTGCATAAAATAGCAATTGCTGAATAAAATAGCAATTACCTACCTGGAACCTTTGTTTTCACCTCTTTGCCGAAATATCACCAAAACTAAACTCCTGGGGATCCAAACATCCTGTTACTTATTCCAAGCCGATGGGGTTAGACTAATATCGCATTTCAAGAAATTTCGGCAAGAAATTGAAAGCTCAGGTAACTTGTAAAGTTGTGGAGCGCTCAGCTGTCCTATTAGTGTCATTCCGTCCCGTTGCGGAGCCGACAAACTGACAGAATATCAATGAATAGATACGGTTAGATGTGTATATTTGCCTAGCTACTTACATTTGTGATGTAACCTTTCACATTTTTGCATAATCCACTAAGATTGTGCAAAATAATAACTTGGAGATCTGTGCTTTTTGCTTAGGTATGTATGATCGATCTTTAAAAACATAGGTACACATAGGCACTGACTAAGTAGAACAAGCATTTTTGTAGAATAAGCATTGTGTGCTGTCTATTAAAAAAAAATGATAATTGCGTTGATCTTAGATTCAGATATAAACCTCTGTTTATACTACTTGAATTCGATGCACGGTAAAGGTATTTGTATTGTCATTCGTTCGCTCTTGCATCCTACGTCGTCTATTGCGTTCGTTTCGGGTGCGGTAACGTGCATAGAAGTCAAGTAGTATCGCAATGAAAATCTTTCGCAGTAACGTGCATCGAAGTCAAGTAGTATCGCAGTGAAGATCTATCGCGGTAACGTGCATCGAAGTATAGTGGCTTTGCAGAGACGGTCTTTCGAAATAACGTGCATCGCAATTTTGTAGCATCTTATTAGCATTTATCGATATTTTGTGCGTGGAAATTCCGTATTCCGACTGAATTTCATTATGACCCGCTGGTCATTATTGAGATTTGAATTTGGAACATCAACTGAGAAAATCGTATGCTAACATTACCAAAAAAAAACAGTAGATTGTTGCATCGAGCGCAAAGTGAGTTATTAATGCACGAGAGTTAATATGTTGGTGCCCGAGCGCAAGCGAGGGCGCTAAATTAACACGAGTGCGTAATCTACTTTTCTTTCAACTACCAATCTACCTACCGTGATAAAATATACCTACTCAAAATAAAAATTCAAGTTAATGAAAACAAAGTTTGCCTAAGCTTTTAAATATTTATTCCGCGACTTTTGCTGCAAAAGGTTATTGACAATTTCATTTGCAGCTGTTTTTATATTAATATTTTCTGTAGTTGCATTCATATCGCTGTCGCTATTTCTATTTTTTAAATCTTTTCTTGCTAAATATGAAGTATCAAAGTTTTAGAATGGTACAAAATGCGCGCCATTTGTTTTTTTTTTCACCAAGTCGGTTTTATTCAGCCGTTTTTTTTTAATTTTAGCCAGTATCTTTTTCATCTAATGCATACATTTTATAATAAACTTAATAGGAGATATTAAACCTCTGAGGTAAATTTAGGGAACCAGCAATGCACAACACAGCAATGCACGGCACGAGAACGCACGACATTGGAATGAACGTGTTTTGAATTCCAATGACGTACATTGTCATGTCGCGCATTCTCGGCCCGGACCAAGAGTGTCCGGCTTGATAATGTACAGCACGGGAATTGGAATCAAAACAAACAGTGACGTCACAATAAAAAAGTAAAAAGCCATGTGAAACTAGGGATGAGATTTTGATTGATTAAGGATTGATTTTGATTGATTTTGTTTCATTTGACGTGTGGTTGACGTTCTGGAAGAAAACAAAAGTTAATGAAATACTTAATAATAACATCAGCAACGTGCAAGCGTTTTCAACAAGAAATTATATTTCATTTGTGATCTTGAGATGTTGCAAAATGTTTGGCAAGTAGGTAAGTGCCTATGCTATTACAAATTACAACATCATTGGTGTAAGTACGTAAGTAATACGGAAGTTTTAATAACAGCATCACAACAATTTCTCCATGAGCAACAGTGCCGGCAGTCTCGACAGAGATAACGACAAAATCGTTAACTTTTGATCGCTGATTACTAACGAATAAATGCGGTTGCATTATCGGTGCTTACGGAAAACGTAAGTCTCCACATCCAAGATGCGATTCTCGCAAGCATCATTATTGCAACTGAATGTTTTCATTGATAATTTTGCAATCGAAAGTTAACGATTTTGTCGTTATCTCTGTCGAGACTGCCGGCCCTCGTTATTAAGAGCTGTTTACTAACCCATCTCAATAGCATTATTCTCTATGATTCTTTCCGTAACTTACAAATGGTCTCAATTATGATACCTTAGATTATCAGTGTGTAAATTATTAGAGCTCATAAAACTGGGGGCTGTCAGTTTGGTCCCTTTGGCTTTGTGATGTAATTAGTCAATCCTTGTAGGTACTCTATATTATGTATGTAGGTCCTTACTATCTGACAAAAGATCTACAACATAAGACATACCTAGCTTTAATACATACATACTTATTAAAAATAGTAATACATAAGTAGGTACATACTATATCTATACCTACGTGCTAGCAAAGTGTAGCTATGAAAAAATTTCATCAGTGTTTATTTTATTAAAACTAGTAATTTTGTAGAAGGTGCCTTTAGCTGCCATCTTAATAACTTTCTAATTAATCATATTTATTTTTAGATTTTCACTGCAATCATAAGATGTGTGCGACTCACACTTGATGGAGATAATTAAAAAAGGAATGAAATATTTGCCCCAAACATAGTCCATACCACTATTGTGTTGCTGCTTGCTGCTCAAGAGGACCGCAAGCCTGACATAGAATTCCATTACATTATATATATTATATGGTTTCATCGCAGAAGAAATGAACACTTTAGTAAAAAGTTAATTGGTTATATCTAGTCAAAGCTGCCCTGAATTACATACCTAACTGCTAAGGCAAAAGAAATACCTACTATGAAACAAATTCAAGAATAACATCAGCAACCAGGACCATAATAAATTGGATAAACTAAATTATGGGCGCAACCAGAGTTATGAAGATTAAGTGTGGAGACAGTTATTATGAAAGTGGCAAAGTAAATTATTATCGGGATAGCATTATAGTTACTGCTCTATGAATGCTAAAGCTTATCTCTCTATCTAAAATAATCAAAAAAACCAACTAGGTAATACTTATATTTTTGATCCTTGACGGATAATAATAGAATAGCCTTTAAAATAGTAGGTACCACCTACTAATTGTTTATTATATAATTTTATTTGTAATTAAATTAATTATATATTTAATTTCATTGTCTTTTTTTCACTCTTCCTCGTCTGTAGTAGGTACGTCCTGCAGGATAGTCCTTTCCCTTGTTCTCCACACACATCCCGCGACCACATAAATCATCTCTTCTCTATTTGTAGCTTGCTTCTTTCCATGATACATAAAAGTAAAATTAAATAAACAAAAATGCAGTATAAATATTATCATCATCATATCAGCCATAGGAAGTCCACTATTGAACATGGGCCTCCTCAATATAATCTTAATATATATAAATTACGTGTCACGTTGTTTGTCTGCGATGGACTCCTAAACTACTTAACCGATTTTAATCAAATTTGTACACAGTGTTCAGTTAGATTCAACTTGAAAGATAGGATAGCTTGCATCTCTATTTATGATCCGCAGACGAAGTTGCGCGGGTCATTTAGTAGTCTATACTTATTAATTACCTAAGTAAGAAAGACCAATTTAACCTCTAGACCTTGTGGTGCACCTTGGCGGAGGCCTATGTCAAGCAGTGGACTGCAATTATGATGATGATGAACCAGTAGCTATTTTTATTAGATCATCAACAAATTAACAGCCTCCATGCGATCCGAGGTTCTGGATTCGATTACCGGTGGGGATGGGGACACTGTCTCATAAAAATATCTTTAAGGGACTGTTCCAAGTTTAGTTAGGGCATTGCAGGTTAAAATCACCTGATTGTTTAGAAAGTAAGATGATTCCGTGCTTCGGATTCGGAGTGCACGTTACTGTCGGTCCTGGTTATTTTCTACGCGATGTAGACGAAACAGAGCCACAATGTTTCCTAGTTTTAATGCATGTTATAATCTCGCCGAAGTTTAAGTCACTAAGGAAAGCCCTAATGTTAATTCTGTATGAAAAACTTCATTCAAATCCAGTGGCGTAGCGTGCCTTGGCGGGGCCCCGTATAAAAATTTGTTTGGGGGCCCTTAGGAAGGGTAAAGATTTCGCACAAAAGAAAAAAAAAATGTTTGCATATAATTAAAAGAAATATGTAATTATATTCATCATAATTATCTATCTGTCACTTATTCCAAATTTATTAATTTTTGTATTTATTAATTTTGGCTTACGCACGTTGGGGCCCCCCGTGGCCCGGGGGCCCCATATAAATTGATACGGCAGATACGGCGGTAGCTACGCCCCTGTTCAAATCTGTCCAGTAGTACCTACTGGATATAGAATGGTTGAATGGTATGTACTAAATGCGGTTTCCAGCCCGATTTTCATTAGAAACAATGTTGAAGATCACGATAGATGACCAATCAAGACCTGTTTGTCTTATTTTTGGATTTCAAAGTTAAGAACTTTAATATAACTAAGTAGGTGGGTCAATGACCGATAGCACGACCATAACTAGCACTTACACAGTTACCTACACTATAGTAGAGGTCAGCGTGCACGCACCGCTCGGCTCACTCGTCCGGTGATCCAAGCAACCGAATTAAGTGTCACTACTAAGCAAAAATTTAAGGAACACCCATCTTTTAAACATTGTCGGATAGCACAGGCTCCATTAATTTGTACTATATTGCCAGATTGAACTATTACCGACAAATTGTGCCTTTTTATGGTCGGGGTGTTAGTTGTGTCGCAATTTTGTAGCATCGTATTAACATTTATCGATATTTTGTGCGTCGACATAACGTATTCTACTCGTGTGGGAGATGCTCTTTGGCGGCGCCTCTAGGCTCAGGCCTTAGAGGGCCTTGATCTGGGCAGGAGGCCTACCAACATTACACAATGTGAATGCTTCAGGGTAGCTATTTTGATTACGTTTTTTGCAATTTGCAGGCTAGGTTGTATGTTGATGGAAATGTTGTTCGCGGATGTCCCTCCAAGTTCATATAATTCGAGGAATGACTTTGACCTCGAAAAAGTCGTTCCTCGAGTTATATGAACTTAGGGTATTGATTTTGATGATTATAATTCTGTAACTACATACGTCTTACACCTGCAAATAGCAAAAAAAACGTAAGAAAATTTGAATTTCGCGGGCTACCCTGACGCTTTCACCTTAAGGGTAAATGATAGCTTTAACTCATCATCATTTCAGCCGAAAGACGTCCACTGCTGGACATAGGCCTCCCCCAAGTGTGTAGCTTTATCTATCGCTTTATATTAGATCGTTGTCCATAAATAAATAAAAGATAAATAAAAACTATAAATTAGGTATCATGTTATAATTTACTAAATAGGTACTTTACATTGTTACATTTTATGTAAATTGATTAGGAATTGATTATTATAAATGTCGGCAGGTAGGTACTTCTGGCTTTATGGCTGGTAGGCCGTCCGTGCTACGTAGGTAGGTACTGCTGCTTCCAGGATTGGGAACCATGGTATTCAGAATTCTGTAATGCACAAACCACAAATTGTATTCCAAAAACATTAGCTTTGTGCGGTCGAGTTATTTCAATCAACATACAACCTAGCACTGGCCTGCAAATTGCAAAAAACGAAAGAAAATTTAAATTTCGCGGGCTGGTTGAAGCCAATCACCTTATCGGGTAATCGGCGTGATTGCAATAATAAAACTAGGAGCTTTTTTTCTTCGTGGTCCATAAAATACTGGAAAATTCCGTGGTTCCTTCTTTTTTTCTTCGTGTTCCTATATTACGACCGTATTTATCCTATGGGCGGCATGAGCACCGGGCCGTAGGCCGACGTAGGAGGCCGGCGGAAGCCCGGCACTTCGGGGACAGAAGATGGATGGAGTACCTACAATTTGTATTTCTTGGAGGAACCACGGGCAAAAAAAATACTCGCGGTCCCTTTCCAGGGACTAAGGGACCGGGACCACGGGTAAAAAAGGACCGAATCTATTATTAATCTGTGACCGACTATGAAAAAGACTACCGTAGCTTCGTAAATTCTTAAATCTCTAAAAGGCTAATTCTTAAAATGGCCAATTCGTGAGGTTCGTATTATTCTCGTAACTAAAAGAGCTATACTTAGTAGGTAATTATAAATGCCAACTCAAAAATAAACTAATACCTATATTTTAAAAAAATTGTGAATGGTATTAGGGCGGTGCCTTCCTCCTTTTACGGGCTTAGGACCGTCACATTTGTGCATGCTATTCTCTGGGGCGCAGAAACATTTTACATAAAAAAAGTAATACGTAGATGGTATTTACTTATCAGCGGAGTATGAAAATTTAAGGTTCAGTACTTGCATGGTACCGTGGCCTTGCCACAGATCGTACTTTCTAAATCATTACCCTGATGGTGGCCCTGCCAGAGTCACACATGTCGCAAGACTCGTTCTGATATCTATGGGTGCGCCGGTGGCGCTTGATGGAGTTGGTGGGGCGCGCTTCAGTTAATTCTCGTTTGGCAAGCGGTCATCGCGCGTTTTGCGATACGTAGGTACCTACGTAGCTATACAGTGTTGTATCGTGTTATGCTTCAACCAGCCCGCGAAATTCAAATTTTCTTTTGGTTTTTGCTATTTGCAGGCCAGTGCTAGGTTGTATGTTGATGTTATTTTGATTCGCGGCTGTAAGACGTATGTATAGTTACAGAATTAAAATCATCAATAAAATCCTCCAACGTAATAATGGTGTAGGAACAAAAAAAAAAACAGAAAAAATCGTTTATGCACCATTATGAACTTGGAGGGTTGTATTGATGACTAGCTTTTGCCCGCGGCTTCGCCCGCGTGGAGGTCGATAATTGTCCCACGGTATAATTCTTTCATCCCCTATTTTATCCCGTTAGGCGTGGAATTTATCAAAATCCTTTCTTAGGGGATGCCTACATCATAGTAGCTTTATGCATGCAGTCTCAGCCCGATCGGTTTAAAATTGACAAAGTTTCATACAAACTCATCCCCTTGGGGGTAGAATTGATCAAAATCCTTTCTTAGCGCCTGATCCGTCCAGTGGTTTGGGCTGTGCGTTGATAGATCACTGTCAGTCAGTCAATCACCTTTGAGTTTTATATATATAGATCGAGCTTTATATAGTATAATTATAATTCTGTAACTACATACGTCTTACAGCCGCGAATCAAAATAACATCAACATACAACCTAGCACTGGCCTGCAAAATGTAAAAAATGAAAGAAAATTTGAATTTCGCGGGCTGGTTGAAGCAATCTGTCCATAAAGTAGACACAATAGATAAACAATCAACCAACCATATGTGGTTCATGGGACAGGAAATGGGTTAAAGTGTAATCTCAAGTAATTTGTTAGTTTACTCAGTGTATGTTAGAAAAGAAAAAAAAAATGAAAAAAAAAAAGTTTATTGTTTTGCTTCAAAGAGTGACCATGGAGTTTCTTGACGGTTCTTCTCCATGGAAATAACCAACCCGAACCGTGCACCTGAAAGAACAGTCTTCTGCCCACATTAGTCCGAGCCTACAGAAATAATTCCTGACAAACCCGACACACATATTGAGTATTTATGTATTATCATTAGTAAAAATGATTACAAATCAACTTTTTATACTCTGCTTTCCATAATTATTTTATAATACCTACGTGAAGTGTTTGTGCCTCAGAATATAACATATTTTTACACAATAATGCGGCGGAGTTACACAGCCATACCATTCTCGCAATTGGTCCGTAAGTAGGTATAATATTATTACACCATATGTAGGTAGTAATATAATATTATACCTACAAACAATAAAAAAGGCACACTGTTCATACGCATGCACTGGTTTCCCTACTACATAAACGATGGCATGCAGTATTTATTCTTCCCTAACTCTATCTTATGACTATTCAACTAAAAAAGAAACAAAAACCTGTCCCGATTACGACGCAAACGCAACAAGGTCTTAACAAATTTTAACAAGAAAAGTGAACGCGCCTAATAAATTTGGAAAAAAATATTTACATGAAAATACGCAAGGTTCTAACTATTGGAGTTCTGCAAAATGGACAAATATGCTCGTTAAATTCCTGGTGTTGTGCCTGCTGTAATGAATTTAAACAACCTGTACAAATTAAATGACCACACGGAATTAATGCGGTATTTGGGGCAGACTCCCAACAAATGCGACATACTGCTATAACGGCAGGTTCAACAGCAGGCTCTACAGGAGGGGGTGGGGGAGGGGCGACTGCTGGGGCGAAATGATGGTCTTCGCCCAAGACGACTTCATTGGCTACTTCGGGTACGTCCTCTACAGCCGGGGGTGGGGGAACTAAAGGCTCTACAGCCCGGGGTGGGGGAACTAAAGGCTCTACAGGCGGGGGTGGGGGAACCAAAGGCTCTACAGGCGGGGGTGGGGGAACCAAAGGCTCTACAGGCGGGGGTGGGGGAACCAAAGGCTCTACAGGCGGGGGTGACGGAGGGGCGGCTGCTGGGGCGAAAAGATGGTCTTCGCCCAGGATGACTTCAACAGCTACTTCGGGTACATCCTCTGCAGCCACAACCTCTACGTTTACGTCCAATAGTTGGGACGTTGCCGTCAAAAATTGACGCAAAGAAACAAGACCCCTATCAAGGGATCTGTTGTTGCCATTTAAAATATTATTATTGATGTAAGACCTTTCGCGGTTACGTCTTACCAGCCGACCTAAGCGCTGAGCCTCGAATCGTGCCGCAGTCACTGCCATCTTCTGCTGAATGATCTCTAAACAGACAAAAATTGGTCATTACGTACCTATCATGAAATTAAGATAAAACTTCATGAAAAAAAAATTGAAGTGGACAGTGATAATTAATTTCAAAAATAATCAAGGTACCAGAGAAAGATTCATAGGTATGCAAAACATTACATTTCACAGACATCTTTGTTCATCACTCAAATATTTTGCTCAAGGCAAAAATATAACCCACGACTTTTTGGAGCCCAAGCCAACCATTTCAACTATCGAATCAGTCTTAAATACGAGCAAATACCTTTGAACACTCATGCAATTGTGATTTTTTAAATTGGGTAATATTACTAATTGGGGAAAAAAATAAACATTAAACTTACCTTCAGTAATGGGGTATTGGTAGAGTAAATCTAGCTACGCTACGTACGTAAATACATCTGAAACATTCATTTTATCAATCGTAATTTTACAACACAAATACGTACAGAATATACTCTACATATATAATAATAAACAATAATGTAACAAGAATATCTGAAATTTGATTCATTTGAAAGTTACATTAGAAGTGAATAAAATATTTAGGAAGAAGAGAAGTTACTTTAGTTACAAGAAGGGTATTTAATGACTTGACTGATATACTAATAGTAAGCGAGACTGACACGAAAGGGTCGGGACCCCCGTACAAACTGAAAAAAAAACACTTATTTTCGTTATTGGCAGTGGCCGTAGTAATAAATAAGACTAAGTCTACCTATTATGGTGCAAAAGAAACAGGCCTGTGACTGAGGGATAGGAACGAAAATGGAACAGTGCTATTATAAATCTATGAATTTAACACTTAAAATGAGTCAACATCCCTTTTTATATAATGGAGAAGATTACAATTTTTTTTTTTCATAAATTTGAAAATATAAGTAAAATTAAACATAGGTGTAAAAGATTCATGAAAATATCTCTACAAATAGAGAAGTTATAGGGCCTTAAAATTGCGCTTGCAAAATACTTTCGCGCCAGGCGTGTGACGAAACTTCTTCATTAAAAATATTCAATTTACTACTTTCTAAATAATACTATTTTGCTGAACTACAATATACTTTCTACTAAATAATTGCATATTTGTTCTACCTGTGAACCTCCACACATTCGGGTTTCCGGAGAGAGATCTGCGCAAAGAAGCGTGAAAACTCTCCGCCACATTGGAGGTCCGGTGGGGCCTTTGATAGACCGAGATCCTCTCGGGTCCCTCCTGTAAAATAGAAATTACGTTTTCTATGTCCTACAATGTCTTAATTACCTAAACTAGAAACAAAGACACAAAGTTGTTAGCGGCAGGTTTGAAACATAATAAAAAAAATTATGTTTAGCTCACCCTGACCATCCATTGTGCAATAAAGTAATTATGAAATTCTTCATTGTATGGCAGACCTCTTTCTGCCGCGATAGCTGGCACTTCTGCCAGCCCGAGCGCAATGCGATCAGCTGGCAGATATGCCAGCGCGGCGTACAGCTGCACCAGCTTGTACCCAGCAGTGTTGCGGTGGGCCGCCGGGATGCCCTGTCGTCTCGCTTGTCGAAGAAGCGCCTGAAATAAATGAAAAAGGCACCCTGACACTGGCACATTTGTAACAGACTGAAGCGCTCTCTGAAGAGCCTGCTCATAGTCTGTTACTATGTGGACAGGCCTTGGGTTTCCGGCAGCCTGCCAAACGCGCAAAAGGACCGCTTCGTAAAGCAGCCTGCGACGATTCTGCATCAAGACGATGACTGGATGAAATGAGTGACCAGCTATCACCACATGCAGGGTCAAAATTTGGGCTGCAGGTAACCCAGCCGGCACTGTTAAAAATGTGCCATCCACAACCACTGTTTCAGAGGCTTGGAGGCACGCAATAAAATTAGGCATTATAAAAATGATAGCCGAGGCGCCGCCCGCGGAAACAGTCCCTAATAGCAAATTGCTATAAGTGTTATGCTCCGCGAGCGCCACCCCGTATGCCTCAAGGGTCCTGGGTACTGGAGGGACGACTGATCGCCGCCAGATACGCATCGACGACACCACTGACTCGTAGAGCAGATATGGCACAGCATCAGGATACCTATAAATAAGACATGCACTAATTTTAATAAAACGTGCAAAAAGACACAAACAGGTCAGAGAGTCAAATTTGGGGTGGGATTTAGGAGTTTGAGTATAGCCTTTTGGGCACTATGAAACGCAAAGAAAACAAATCAATTTTTTTTTCAAAGTCCCAAAAGAAGTTATGGCCCACTAAAGTCCCAGGGACCTATAAACATTTCTATCAAAAATCTGACCCCCCCATTTTATGGTTCCATCGGGTGGAGGGTCTCGAGGGTGTCAACTTTTATTTAGGTCATTAGACAATGTACTGCTTTGTGATGCAAATTTAAGCTACATCTCATATACATAAACAATAATACCTTTTAACTGTTATCAACAACACAATAGTTAATCAATTGTCATAAGACTCCTGGAGTCTTCGTAACAAGGGTTTAAGTTAGATACTCACCTAGCTGCCTCCTCTTCATATATACCACTAAGTGGTGTTGCTTCTGATGAAGCTCTCCTTTTTAGGGCTTGAAACAGATTGTTCCTGTAAAACCGAATAACATCCATTAAATAGGTATTGGTAAACAATACATATCCTATAATTAATAATAAATGATTTATTAACTACTAGCTGATGCCCGCGGCTTCGCCCGCCCGCATATTTTATACTAAAACCTTCCTCTTGAATCACCCTAGATCTATTAAAAAACACCGCATCAAAATCCGTTGCGTAGTTTTAAAGATCTATGCATACATAGGGATATAGGGACAGAAAAAGCGACTTTGTTTTATATTATGTAGTGAAGTGATAGTGTTAAGATACGTAGCGTAATGCGATATACTATCAGTCTGTTTATACTCGCCGATACAGATAGGTAAATATGTAAAATCTGTAGTGCTAGGTACCTAGTTTCTCAGTCTTCTCATAAAGCACACACAAGGCGATATGGATGGATTTATCCCGGCATCGGCAACCATCTACGACAACTTTAATTGATTTTACTAACCTGTTTCTAACCCAAGGAGTAGGCTCATGGTCATGTTCTCCTTGTATGGGTCCTGGCTGACCAGCTCTCAGGACCCATGCGACGGGGCATCTATGGGTGTGGCACCTAAGATAGGTGCTGAGCCCTGACGACCGAAAGACAACGAAGAAGTGTCCCCCTCGTTGATACCAGCGCGTAGCGCCACGGAAGCCGGGTATTTCCTCGAAGTTGTCCATACCTAGGTGAGCAAGCAAGATGACACTGAAAAAAACAAACAAGACTTTTATTTGAATAAACAAACTAAACCAGAAGATTCGTTTTTTTCAAATTCAATTCACACAGAAGCGTCACGCGTCAGACAGAATCTACCAGGGTTGCCACCTTGGATTTTCATTTTTTTAAGGCGCTAGGTCAAGAGTAAAATGTCGCCAGATTTCAGGAATGTGGATTAAGAAAAAACCACCAAATTCCGCTAAAATAATTGCTTTTAAAAATCTCAGACAAAAGAAATCCTTTTTTAAATTAAAAACTAACGAATATGTATGAGATGCTAGAAAATAATTGTATAAAAGCTAAGCTCAAAAAACCTTTATTCAATTGACCAACTCTCTAAGGATTTCCCGGTCCTCCGTGTCCGACAGCTTTTTAACCTAGATGTAGTACTACAAACACAAAAAATTAAAATCCAGACCAGACTACGACGCAGAGATAATCAGACACGCAGGCACACACGCATTCAAATTGAATCTTACAAGAATCTTATTTAGGAACATTGTTACCAAGTTTTAGTTTTTAATTACTCTTAATTTCTTTCTTCTTGCCTTAATTCAGAAATTTTGTAAATAATCACATTTTGCTTATTATTTTAAGTTATTTTTAATGTTATTAGTTACCTATAATTTTAATTTTTTTGTTTTTATTTTTTAATCAAATGATAATTATTCCAAGCTATTTTTCTTGCGCTAGCAGAACATTGTAATTTGTTTTAACTTGTGTTTTGTCTGGGTCACCAAGATACATCCACCGCTCGGGCATGATGCCGCACTGGGCAAGTAAATTCGCCAGCGTAACTTATGGATTTTCTCTTTGTGAATCGAGTCATTTTGTTTTTACACGACTGCCCAAAAAAAGGAGTGTTATTTATTTTATTGTGTTTGTCAGTGGCGGCGCTAGACCACACTTGGACGTCTGCGAAATTAGGTCCGCGAGGCCTTTTTTATTTCCCAGTCAAAAAGAAAACGTTAGATTACATGAGCCGAACTATAGTGAAACTAACGTATGAGTAAACGAGTTTTATTGCTAATCAAATGATGACAAAAATTACACAAATATAAATTAAAATAGACGAACTTTTCGGCTTTTGGCCTGACTGAACTTTTTCAGGATTACGTCTTATGGCCGCTTTACATTTGGCTTTTAGCTAGCTAAATTCAGACACGAGTGTTGAGCGAGAAAAAAGATTGCTCTTTTTATAAAGACTTCTCTGCTTAAAAACTTATCAATCGCGCAATCAATCGTCTTTCGGAACAGCACTATCTAGCTCAATTACCTAGTATCCAAGTCCCAAAATTTCGAGTCACCTGATTGGCCAACCAATCGGCCAATCACGCGATGTCGCCAATTCATGTGTTGTACACTCTCGGGTCGGACCATCAAGGTACACCCCAGGAATTGGAGACATCGCGATGTCGCCAATTCTTGTGTTGTACATTCCTGTGTTGTACAATCCAGTGTCGTGCATTGCTGGTACGTGCATTACAGTGACGTGCATTATAGGGACTCTAAATTTATATCTAAATAAAAAATAAAAAACAGAGCATTAATGAAAACCTGTGCAACCATGACATTTCATACAACATTTCTGCCTGCACTGTTTTGGTTCTAAGCAAAAAATACGTCCTTTGTGATCGGTTTTGTAGTGATTAATGATAACATTATTACGTAGTTGAAAGAAAGACTTATTTTCTACTACATAATGTACAGGTCGACCAAAGAGTTTTCACTTCAAAGGTTTTTGTCGCCGTCAACGAACAAAATTATTGGTTGCTGTGACACTTTTACCCCCGCGTTACAATGTTGGATTTGAGTTAACGCTCCATGGACGATATTATTTGTTGTCTTTTTGATGAAAATGCATGAGACGAGATTGAAAAAATAAATAAAACACGACAGGCAGTGGATATATATTTTAGTTCAATCTAAGATTTGATGCCATCAACAGCATCAGACTGCTTGAAAAATTAACTAGATTTTTCAAGCAGTCTGTTGCTGTTGATGTGGACATTGTCATTCGCTCGCTCTTGCATCCTACGTCGTCTAGCTATTGCGTTCGTTTCGGGTGCGGTAACGTGCATCGAAGTCAAGTAGTATCGCAATGAAAATCTTTCGCAGTAACGTGCATCGACACACATACCTATAGTTTTAGTAAAGTTACGATTTAATATTGTTATTTTGATTAATTAATTAGGGATTAGTTATTATTTGCTTACTTATTATTTTAATTTACTATAATAGAGTCATTCTATCTACTTAAGGTTAGTACATAGATTTTAATTTGTGGAAGTCTGTAAATGGCAACTGTAATTGTGATTTATTTACCTAGATATTAACCTGTAAGCCTCTTTTTATTCCGTTCCTGGTCCCGTTATTTGATGTCGGGTCTCCTCACTTTTCTGCGGCACTTTTCGGCAAGTTATTCTGTCTTGGGTTGTCGGTTTGAGGTCTCTTTTTATAACTGACCTGGTGGTCAAACCAATTCATTGGCGGGCGGCATCTACCTCTCTTTTGCTCTGGCAGATTTAGTGCAGTTTGTACCACATAATCTTCATTGCGTCTTTTAATGTGTCCATACCATCTGAGGCGGTTGTCGGTAAATTTGTCAGTGATTGGTGCAACTTTAAAGCCTCGTATGTATTTATTCCGGACTTTGTCCAGTCTTGTTATACCTCCCGCCCATCTAAGCATCTTCGTTTCATTGGTATGGACCTTTTGTTCATGCGTCTTCTTTGCTGTCCAACATTCGGATCCATACAATAACGCCGGACGAACTGCTGTTTTATAGACTTTACCCTTTCTTTATTTCCATAAGGAAATACGTGGATCACACAGTACTCCTGTAAGTGATCGCCATTTCAACTATGCGACACTGATCCTATTATAAGTTACGTCAGCATCAACATTGGCGTCTGTTGTGAGCAAGGAGCCTAAGTACTTGAACTTCTGTAGCCTGTAAGCCTCCTGAAGAATAAATAAATAAATTACATCACGCCTGTTTCAAAGTACTCAATTATTATGTTAAGCCTGTGGTGTCCCATTGTATGACTATGGCCGCCCTGTTTCCACTTCTCTACTGAATCAAAGTAATTATTGGGTTATTTTAAAGTGAATCGATAAATTATTATAGTAATAAATATGACGATAATTAATCAAGTCCTACTTTAGAGAGGTCTCATCGGTATCAGTTGTATTATTAGGCGGTAGATGCTCGAGGGCGGATGGGCCACCGGGCCGGATGGTGAGCCCGGCTGTCGCGCACAATCTACTCGGAGATGTTGTGACAGCCACAATGGGGATTCATTAATCAACTTTTCCAATTTTCGAATCGAATCTATCTCTGTTATCAATAAGTTTGGGGATAAACTCGCCTCAAACGAATTCCAATGTAAATTTTTTGAAGACTGAAAGCCTCGTACCTACATCCACGAGTAACTTGTACACGGAAATATCAAAATCAAAATTCGTTTATTCAAACTAGGCTGAGAATCAGCACTTTTCGAAGGTCAAAATGACAAAAGACAGTCCCCCAAAACGTCCGCCCTTCACGTACCGTACTATCCCGCTGTTTTCATTTAATACATAAAAAACATCAATTTACTAATTGTATTGAGCTACGGTCCGCTTGTGTGCAACGCTAGCTCGTGGGCTAATTCAAGCTAGTGCAACTAAAATTAATGAAAATACTTATGGAAACAAAATAAGGAAAGATGAAGTCAAGGGTGTATTGGCCGGAAATTCCAGTGGCCGGAAATTATACTCAGCAAGGGGTCCTCTTGGTTCAAATCGCAGATTGGGAAGTTTTAATACATTTTACCTTCAAAAATTTCTCAGTAGCAGCCTGGAATCTGGACTTGTGCCCAAGTTTCGGCAAAGGCCTCGCCCCCTAAATCCTTAAACCTACATTGGACTTCCTAAACTCGGACCTTAACCATTGGACAACTGTGCCTAACCTTTCGGGGAATATACTGTTCAGGCGTGATGTTATGTGGCATTTCCTACTAAAACATTCTACTGTGTATTCAGAAAAATAATACTTACCTAAGTATTGGTAAAATAAAATGCGGAATGAATAGAAAGAGGTTTGTAACACGATACTCATGAGAATTGCGCGTAGGCACTTGTTCCGCATCACGCTGCGTCACATGTACTTAAACGTTCAATTTTCACCGACTCATGGTAAAACATACTGCGGTTGTATCACTTACTCGTTTTCCTTCCACGTGTTATTAAATATGAGTCTCATGTTAAGGCCCTCATACATAATTATATCATACTCGTTTTTGCCCGCGGCTTCGCCCGCGTGTTTATCGGAAAATATCCCATGGGAACGTACTACCGGGAGTAAAAGTCCTATGTGTAATCTAGGTTATAAACCAGGTATATAATATGTGTGCAAAATTTCACCCACATCCGCACAGCCTTTTTGGCTTCATTGAGTAAGGGCGAAAACAAATACACACGACACGACGACGTCGCATCGTGCCACGTTGTTGCAGACATGTTTAGGTAACTAGATGGTAGATAATTATTTATTTTTTATCAAGGTGAAACGCCACAGTAGCCCGCGAAATTCAAATTTTCTTACGTTTTTTGCAATTTTCAGGTAAATGTCATGTTGAATGTTGATTAAAATATGATTCGCGAGGGTAGTATTGATGATTTTAATGATTATTATTTTCTAAAGTGATATTTTAATCAACATGCAACATGACCGTGGCCTGCAAATGGCATAAAAAGTAAGAAAATTTGAATCTCGCGGGAACCTAGTGCCAGTCTTTACAACTTCTTTTAGGTGTAAACGTTAATAGTATTATCAATAAAAATAATTATCTAAGCGTGTCTGTACCAACGTCGGTCGCAACGTGTCCCGATGCGACGTCGTATCGTATGTCATGTGTTTCGGCCCTAACTAACATCCAAACTTTATAAAACATAGAGAACGCTTCTGTCTATTTGTTTAACGTATTTCCAAATGATGATGATGCTGACGCTAACCATAGGGTAACGTAAAACACAAAGTAGTTTCTTTTCGCTCGGTGTTTCTTTCTCGACTCTCCTACAGGGATGGATACTCTCCTACCTAAGGTGTCAAACACAGGTTTCAGTCATTTCATTTCATGTCATTTCATTTCATGTCATTTCACGTGCTTTTATGTCATTTTATGTCATATCATGTCATTTCATATCATTTCATTTCATGTCATTTCATATCATGTTATGTCATTTCATTTCATGTCATTTCATTTTATATTATTTTATTTGAGTAACATACAATGAGCCTATGGATCGAATAACAAAATTGTTTAGTAGTTTCTTTATTCATTGGTTCAGAACAACCTTCTAATCTAATACTTACTTAATATAATCAAGTAAGAAAAACGCTGGAAAAACAATACTTAATAAGATTGTAGAGTTAAAAATGATAAACCAACAGAATACGGATTTAAATGTATTGTTCTAGAGTTCCCATTGATTGTGTATTTGATTGAATAAATATATAGGATTGGCAGAAATTGAATTGAGAGTTATATTGAAATGGCCTGTGGCATTTGCCTTTCGGTAAATACTGGCAACATCGAACAAAGGTGATCTAAATTAAATAAACCAAAACATTTGTTTTGATATTAAAGATTTGTATCTGCCATTTAATTGAAAAGGTTGTGGTTTTGTCGTTGACATAAGAAATTTTTGTTTTAACGAAATTAAATCTGTTACGTACAAATATTTTCAATGCGATACTTTCTTTTAACTTTTATCTCTATGATTATATTGGAAGTTATAGATTGAGCAAAGAAAAATAATCCTTGAACAACAAAAAGAAGAACAGTTGGTCAGCTGCGTCCAGGTCGAGAGGGCTACTAACTTAGTATTGACGCAATATAGCAAGTGACATCACTCGGTAGCATATCTCGACGAGGTTTGTGTCACGAGTATCGCACTTCATTGAGCGTCAAGTGCGGTTATTAACTGTCGAGAGCACTCTAGATAATGGAATTGCCACAAAACGCATACATTCGTCACTGGAACACCATGAAATGTTATCTGACCTTCTTAATTTTATTGATTGTGCCGCTAGCCGCTACCGGCTACAGTGATCCAAAGCACTTTATCAAAACTATTGATACACCCACGGACTCATCGAACGGCACACCTACACATTTACTTAACACCTTATAAAGTATTAAAAACAAAGAGTGCTACAACATAATCTGTTATCGAGTAAAAACCGTCAAAAATGTGGTGAATCGGTGAAATATCTTGACTTAAGTATCAAGAGAGTCTTTCTTAGCATTAGCTAAACATAGTGTACATTTATTTGTTTGAACAAATTGTAAGCACCGCTCGCGTACCAAACCTACATCATATTGATATCGCTGAAAATTATATTTATATATGAAAAAGGCTCTTGCCAGATGCTGGCGCCATATAATGATTGGTTTCAGAAAAAAACCGATTGATATATTGTTCACGCGCACGCTCTAATAACGAATAACGATCCATATTTTATCCAGTAAAATTATCCGAATTGATGTTTTATATTGTAATTAGATCCTGTAATTAAAATGAGCACTTTTATGAATATGAAAGGTTCTTTTTATTTTTCTGTTTTTCTTTGTTTGTAGGTACCACGTGACATACCCGCATTATAATTAATCTACGAGTATATTAGGTTGGGTTATTATTTAAAGGTTACAACATTAAAACTGTGCATTGTCCGTTTATCTGTTTGTCAGGATGTATGTTCCGGATTGGCGCAAAAACGACTGAACGCATTTGGATGTTTGGCACACATAGTTTATAACCTGGATTAACTTATAGAGTACTTTTAATTCTGGTAATACCAACGCTTTCGTAGGATATGTTCCGATATCCACGCGGACGAAGCCGCGGGCAAAAGCTAGTATATTATTAAACTATATTTTTGTTTTCGCTTATTCAGTTAATTAAGCTTCAAGCTGCCCTGTTAGTAGGTACCTATCCATATCACTGCAATATTTAATTAATAAGCGCTCAAGCCCATTCGGTCACTGATTTTCGTAAATATTTAGCTACATTTTTAGGATCCCGTACCTCAAAAGGAAAAAACGGAACCCTTATACGATCACTATGTTATCCGTCTGTCTGTCTGTCAAGACCTTTCATCTCGGGAACGCGTGGAGGTATCGATTCATGTCTGCGGTCCCTTGAAGCTGTGAAAAAATCAAACTTCTAAGTTAACGTAAAAAAAAATATACGGCCGTTTATGCCGCATAAAACTTATATTTCGATACTCTCAAGGGAATCAAAATGTATAGGGTACTTCCCGTTGACCTAGAATCATGAAATTTGGCAAGAAGCAAAGTCATGTAGCACAAGTAAAGTAAAAAATCCGAAAACCGTAAACTTTTAGTTACATAAAAAAAACCCGTGATAAACTATTTACATACCTACAAATTTGTACGGAACCCTCGGTGCGCGAGTCTGACTCGCTCTTAACCAGTTTTTATTATTATTATCAGCCTGTGATGTCCCACTCCAGGGCAAAGGCGTTCAAAGTATACCTAATTAGTACATTTTTAAGTCCGTAATCAAATCTGGTTAAAAAAACTTAGTGAAAAGGCCTCAGACTGGATCTACGTGTTCTGTAGTGCTATTTTGTAAAAATCTCACCATGAAAACATAGGTGAAGTGGGCTTAAAGTGAGCTGGTGTCAATAGTGTCAATCCCTAGCATGAAGTGGAATGACAGCTAACTTTAAGCTTTCCCTAAGTTATCACGGTGACATTTTTTACAGAATAGCACCGTTCAGTATAACAGTAAGTACCTAAATACAACAAAAAATAATCGAATGTCCACTATTAGGTAGAATGGTTCGTATAACGCAGAGTCCTCACTAACGCGTTAGGTAGGTATGTCCCTCGGCCGTGTGCTCCACACAGAATCATTAGAGACAGCGTTCATCAGGCGCCAAGCGTCAATTAAGAGGCCGGACACACCGTGATGTAAATATTACACCCACTGCTGTTAATAAAGATGAGGCGGCCGTGACTCGCATATATTCGGACACTCAAAGACTTGCAAATGTTGTCAAAATAACCGCAAGTGACCGACGGCGGCGTGAAATATGAAAATTTTCACACGAAGTGCCACTTCATTTTAGACGTGACAGATTAGGGGACCCGCGGAAATTATAAACATAGGCGTTATGATCCCTGTCGGTCTATTCTGTAAAAAATCTCACCGTGAAAACTTCGGTGAAGTGAGTTTTAAATGAGCTGTCATTCCACATGATCCCTAGAGGATTGACACTATTGACAGCTCACTTTACAGAAGTTTTGACGGTGAGATATTTACAATCTACTGACGAATAAATTGTGAACACGTGTTAGTGTAACATACATTGATACAAATACAGGGTGGCATGGGACATCCTGACCGACATAGCCCAAAGAATTGCCAAACTTAAGTGGCAGTGGGCAGGGCACATTGCTCGCAGAACAGATGGCCGATGGGGCCGAAAGGTTCTGGAGTGGCGACCGCGTACCGGAAGACGTGGCGTTGGAGGGCGTCCCACAAGGTGGTCCGACGACCTTGTGAAGGCCGCAGGAACCCGTTGGATGCGAGAAGCACAGAACCGGTCGAAGTGGAGGTGCTTGGGGGAGGCCTATGTCCAGCAGTGGACGTCTTTCGGCTGAACGATGATGATGGGACATCGACGCGCAAACTGCGAATTCAGCACATGATTCTAGACCCCCTGGAGTAGAAATATTACGTCGGTTATAAAAGAAAAATCGGCTGTATCATAGAAAAGTGCAATAGGTACATGCCTCCGCGATCAAAATATATGGAAAAGCAAATATAAAAAAAATAACCGACGATAAATTTCAACGCAGGGTTGTTCAACACCATGTACTACAAATCCATGGTAACAAATTACGCGTCGATGTCCCGCCATTTTGTATTAGCTGTATTAAATTATTAAATCCGCTAGTAACTACTTCCATTTGAAAATAATATACGATTGTTTTTCTTGAAACTCACAAAGCAACTTTGAAAAGGAAATGAACGCCAGACCACTTCGAAGCTTCTAGGACACCATTTCCTGTCATTATTTTTTAAACAATACCTTGGCAGTTATCCTACCTTTGATTTCGTCAGCCAAAGAAACTTTTTAACAAAAAAGAAACCGACTTCCAACAAAAACACCACAAAGTGAAAAATAACTTTAATTTCAGAAGTCGGTGTCTTTGGATCTGTATTTTAGTTTTTGCCATCGACTTCCGAAACTAAAGTTATTTTTCATTTTGTAGTGTTTTTGTTGGAAGTCGGTTTTTTTTTGTTAAAAGTTTTTATGTCTCGCTTTTTAGTGGATCTGCAGTGCGATTCTGTAACGATCTCACCGTGAAAACTTGGGTGAAGTGAGCGTGGAGTGAGCTGTCAATAGTGTCAATTCCTAGTAAAAACAAACTCACGTCACCTAAGTTTTCACGGTGAATTTTTTACAGAATCGACCGGCTGTTTATAATATAATTAATATAATAATAATATAATAATTTCTGCCTAATGTCAACTTGTCCATTGCCTTTTACAAAATATTGCTTTTCCCGATGCAGGGACGTTAATTGTTGAGGAGTTCTTCTGGTATTCCACTATCAGCTCTATTTCACCATTCGCATTGTGACGAGCATAAATTGCTTAGCAACCATGTTAAAGTAATCGAATCGCAACACGTGAAATACTTATTATTGAGTAGTTCCGGTGGCCATCTGTGTCTTCTTCAGCAGTGAATGGTGGTTTCCGAGAACAAATGCACGAGTTACTATAAAAAATACCCAAATCGCGTGTGCCTATAATATTTGAGGAGTTCCCTCAATTCCTCGTGGATTTCATCATCAGAACTGGATTTTGATAAAAATGGGACCAATCTGAAAATATATTTTTTTAAATAAAAAAAGAATTTTCCAAATCGGTTTATAAATGACGGCGTACTGAGGTAACAAACATAAAAAAAAAATACTACCGAATTGAGAACCTCCTCCTTTTTTGAAGTCGGTTGAAAAGCAGGTGAACAATACTTAGAGGATTTGAACTAGGTACCATAAAAAATTAAATAGGAAGTAGGTAGTTACAATGCGCGCCACGAAAGATGGGACTTGACCCGCCTCCCCCGCTCTTTCCGCCGTCCCTATGACGTCCGGTACCGCCCCGCACTCAGACCTCATACCGCTAAAGATACCTAAAATCGTGTTCTGCGCAAGTCAAACCACGTGGTGTGTGAAGTCTCATCTTTCGTGGCACGCATTGTACTCTTTTCACGGGAGACAAACCTTGCTCAGCACCCTAATTGCGTCTAGGCGTAGTGTCAACCACAATCTGAAGGATATTGATCAGGATCATTTTGAAGGATATTGCTAATCCATTGCTTCATATGTTTGAAAAAATTGTCAGCTCAACAAAATAAATAACGCAATGAATTTTTTTGAACTGTCCAAATGAAAACCATTGCTACACTTAGTATGTTACGCAATTAGCCAGCTGAACAGTCAATTTTGGCTACAAAGAAAGCAATCCAAACTCAGCCTTAGTGTAATTTGCATCAAGCTGGAATATTCTATGCTGGATTCATTTCCTATGTTCTTTGTCCATGTATCTTTGTCTATCTTGGACAAGGCCCTTTAGAGCATCAAGTTTCTAGGAGATATTAACAAATGACTGGAACGTGCGTATTGTCGAGTATTTTTAAGGATGATTTTTACCAAACGGCTCGCATCGCATCGGAGCGGAAAGGATACGAACGGATGCGGCGACAGCCGATCGAGTCCGGCAGGATGTCGACGCATACGATCAGCTCCGTACCGTCGTCGCTTGCGAAAGTATCCGTTTATGCGCATAGTCATATCAATACTTAGTTTCATCCCTACTGTGTTGACGTGTTCTAATTTTTGAAAATGGTTGAAGTTGACGTAGTAGTGTTCGCTCTTGCATTAGAAGAAGAAAAAAAATCATAAAACACTGATCTGCAGTGCGTGCACTTTCGAGAATGAGTGGTGCCGCCCGGCCATGGCTTTGAGCGCACGCGACCAGGCCCCTCTTTTCCATTTGGCACTCTGGGCAAGTGCCAAGGACCCCACGATCTTCGAGGCCTGCTCTCATAAAAAAAAACATTCTTTGCAGCCGCCGTTCCATTCTACGCATTATTATACCTATAGTAACCGATTCAATGACAAATTAAGTGATTTGCAGTGCGATTTACAATAATTTTCTTGCCCCCCAGTTATGTTTCACTTATTGTCTCTTATCTACACAGGGGCCCAGTGATGCATAGGTGCCCAGGGCCTCCAATTGGTTAAAGACGGCTCTGCACGCGACGTCTGCCGAAAGGATTCGATCGGATACGACGACAGGCGAACGGATCCGATCGCGCGTCGCAGCATACTTTCGGCTACGATCGCGTGTCGCGGAAGACTCTCGCGGTCAAAAGCGGCTTGGTGATAATATAGACTTTAAATACTGTGTAAACGATTTAATATCGTTTAAAAATTATAAAATCCATTCCGATCCGATGCGATGCGAGCCGTTTGGTGGAAATCATCCTTTAAAGTGTTTGCAGGATTTTAATATGACTATCACATAAAACAATGGAAGCTGCTCGTCAGGTCATAGTGGGATGGGTAAATGTTCTTATACGGGGTGGTAATTTATGTAACATTAGCTTTTACCCGCCGCTTCGCCCGCGCGGATGTCGGAAAATATCCCACGGGAACGTACTACCGGGATTAAAAGTACCCTATGTGTTAAATCAGGTAAACAATATATCAATATGTATATCAATTTCGTAATACATTGTTTTCATCTAACTAAGTAGTTCTATTGGTCTACGCGGCGCACGCCAGTAAAGTTCCCAGTCGGCATGCTTTTTAGGTTTCCGTACCCAAAGGGTAAAAACGGGACCTTATTACTAAGACTCCACTGTCCGTCTGTCTGTCACCAGGCTGTATCTCATGAACCGTGATAGCTAGACAGTTGAAATTTCCACAGATGATGTATTTGTGTTGCCGCTATAACAACAAATACTAAAAACAGAATAAAATAAATATTTAAGGGGGCTTCCATACAGCAAACGTGTATTTTTTCGGCGTTTTTGCCTTGTGGTACGGAACCCTTCGTGTGCGAGTCTGACTCGCACTTGGTCAGTTTTTTTCCAACATCTTCAACAACTATCGTCATATTTCAGCGAATTTACAAAACGTTAATGGATATACATATACCTACATATTCATTGTATTCAGTCATGGTATTCAGTGATTCATGAGGAAGATCTTCCTCATGAATCACTCCGTCCATTGGTGAAAACCGTTCGGTAGTTTTTGAGTTTATCGCGTTCAGACAGATAGATGCGGCAGGGGGGACTTTGTTTTATAATATGTTATAGTGATGCGTCTTTACCGTTGTAACTACGGGAAAACGTTCTTAGAAGAAGCCTCGTTTTTAATTTTTACCACCCCCCATCCTTTTTATACTACCAAAAAGGTTAGACACCCTTTCATACTTTGAGTAAAAGGTGCAGAATCGTTAAGGTTATGTAGATTAGGAACGTTTAAAACATTGTTGGTAGACGACATTTAACGGCGCTCATATTAATATAACTTTACGGATATTACTTATCATATTATGCATCCCCTCGGTTTAATGCTCTTCTACATATTATTATTTACGTGACAGATACCTAATTAATTGATAAAAATAACACAATTAAATCCTAACTGAACTTACAGAGAAAAAGAACTATTATTTGATAGAATTTTCAATATCTGTAACTAAAACTTTCGAATCACCAAACGATTGAAAACCAATTTGTATGACTGACACAAAAAAATATAAAAAACTAGCAGCGCCCCGCGGTTTTACCCGCTTAAGTATCGATCTCGTGAAAATATCAGGACAAAAAGTATCCTATGTGTTATTCTAATGTATATTTTGCGTGAAATTGTAACAAATATCCATCCAACCATATTAGTAGGAACTCGCTCATAACAATATTATTGTAAGTGTCATCTAATCGTTAATTTGACTTGGAACACAAAAATTACTTCCATCAAACAAATAATAATTAGGTACTTTTTAATGTTAAATTCAAAGACATGTGGCATCTACCAACCCACACTGGGCCCGCGTGGTGGAATACGGCCTACTTCCTCTCACCGATAGCAGGCCTGTGTCACAGCAGTAGGAACATTATAGGCTGATTATGATCTATGTAATTTTATGCCGATTCTGTCAAATCAGATAATATTGTAACTGAGGAATCATAATTTTGTTCACCTTCACCCTGTGATCATTAATTAATTACTTTACTACAAGCACTTGGAACACCAAGTGCTGGTAGTAAAGTCCATCCGATGAAATAGTGCCGCACTTTGAAAATTACCACGAGAGTCGATCGTTAGTCGTGCCGCCGAACATCCTGCCACCGACGATGTACTACATTTGCAAGAAATATTGTCATCTCACATCGGTGCACCAAAGTGAAAGGTTACATTAAATTATTACATCAAACCTCTTTTTATAAGGTACATTAAATTCCTGCACACCGTTTTGAGTTACTAATCGAGCTGATAGACTATTCTATATATACCAACTTTGTGGCTACACATACTCAAATGACAGTTTTCTTAAAATTAATAAAATAACATAAAAATATCATGTTACCAATAAGACATACTCGTAGGTATCTGTCAGCGTGAATCTTCGTTCGTGAGATATCCTATCCGAAAACAATTAAATTTTTCCAAACTCTGATCTTACTCCGCACAAATAAAAATCATTAGAACTTCTGAATAACTAAGTTAATTTGAAGTTTAAAAGTGAACGTCATCTTTGATATTAATGAAATACCTATCAAATCAACCACCATTCCTCAATTTAAAAAATAAGTCAAGAAACTTTTGACCTCATAAAATACATTGAGGCAATCCCTCAATGTAATTTATGAGCTCAAAAGTAAAAGCCCGTTTTGATGACATGTTTGTAGGTCTAAACGAAACTTAAACATAGTCATATCTCTTTCAATAGTCTGAAGTTAATAAAAACTGAATTGTATTTTAAAATATATGATCATCTTTTTGAAATTTATTAATGATCTGTGCAACCTTGATATCCCTAATGGCAAAGTTATTGCATTTGCAGTTGACACTGCCATCACATTTGTAGCCGATAGTTGATCAAAGCTTGAACATGTAGCTTAAAATGGATTGAACACAGCTCTCTGGAATGGCTCATCTCACACACCCTTACACTAAACACTAACAAAACAAACTATCTTACTGACTCAATCAGCCCAATCACACAACCACACACACCAATTACAATAAAAGCACATCTTTGTCAAACTAAAGCCTGTCACTGCACATCTATAGCATCTGTTGAACATACAAAATATTCGGGAGTAGTGCTGGCTATAAAGTTTAGGACTTTAAGACGCATGCGCCTGCGCCTGCTCACTACAAGAGTCCATAAACTAATACATATATGTATTTAGAAATCTCCAACATGTACCAAATTTAAACGCTATACAAACCGTCTATTTTGCTTTATGCTCCTCTATTGTTACTTATTGTATTTCCTGCTGGGGTCGTGCGGCAAAAACGACTCTGAAGCCTCTGGCAATAACTCACAGAGCTGTATTAAAAGTTGCTACTTTTCGCCCTATTTTATATCCTACCCACTGGTAGGATATAAAATACAATTTCATTATAATATCCAATGGAGACTGGCACTGTACTCCCTTATACAGGTTATTCTATAACCTAGCTGGGAATGCAGCGCCTGGCCACCATTTCAGTTGTAGTTTTAGTACACTAATTTGTCTACCCTGTAAATTACCATGTACTACAATGCTGCTATGATGAACTATCCCGCGACTTCGTCCTCGTGAATTTTCGCCCTCCCCCCATTCACCCTCTTAGGGGTGGAATTTCGAAAAACCCTTAGTGGATACCTACTTACTCTTCACAAAGAACACACCCTCCAAATTTCATGGCTCTAGGACCAGCGGTTTAGGCTGTGCGTTGATATATCAGTCCGAATTTTATATCTATATAAACAATTTATTTATTATTTATCTATTATCATCATCATCTGCCTAGCCTTTTCCCAACTATGTTGGGGTCGGCTTCCAGTCTAACCGGATTCAGCTGAGTACCAGTATTTTACATGAAGCCACTGCCTAACTGATCTCCCCAACCCAGTTACTGGATAATACGATACCCATTGGTAAGACTGGTTGTCAGACTATTACATATTTTAAAATATAATTACGTTTTAGCTATTTGATAGTGCAAGGTCCCCACAATTTCAAACTACGTAGGTCAAGTAACTACTTCTAAACACCGTTCACACGTTAAGCAAACTCGCAGTTAATTAACGCCAACACTAGCTCTACGAAAACACTAGTCAAAGTTTAGACATGCGTTAGGTACTTAATATAGTAGGTACCTAACTACTTAATACAACAATAACGGCTCATAAAGCTTTGAAAAAGGCAAGCCAGAGAGTAATACCAATACCGAAACAGAATTCTTGGTTAAAAAAAAATAACTTACACTGTTAAACTCACACCTAAAATAATGTTTAAAATAAGAATTATGTTTGGTTTTGTGTTGTTTTTTTGTTGTTCTGTTTGTTAAAGTTTAGTATTAAGTTATAGTTTAGTGATTTAGTTTTTATTTTTGTAACTTTTTCACGCCTTCTGGTAAAATATGGCTGAACCTATTTCCCTGTAACACCATGTTACTATACCCATATTTTCAAAATAAAATTCTTAATTTTAATACAGAACACCATGCAACAGCTTATACATTTTTTTACAATAGCTGACCTCCTCTTCGGTTAGCATTATAAGGTGACATAAGTAGTGGTCAAAAAGGATATTCTTTAAGTTTCCATTAAGTTTTTTTTTAATATTTCGCGTTGTTTTTATTGGGAAAATACTTCCCTCGTCAAGTTCATCTCTCCATCTCTTCCCGGGCCAGCCTCGACGGTGCCGTCCATCTTCAGCCACCTAATGTGTGGAGTTAAATTTAACAACAATACCTACACTGAAGAAGTGTAATTACATTTCTTCAGTGTTGTTGTTAAATTTAACTACCTAACGGAAGAAGAGAAATAAACACTTGATAATCACCTTTTGTCGTTTTAACCTCATACACTGGCTTATACCCGCGACTTCGCCGGCGTGAAATTTCCGACCCACCCCGTCGCATCGCCTGCCCGCAGTGCCCGCGCCATTACTTCGTTTTCATTTAGCGTTTTTTCAGATTTTGTTTTCTTTTTGCTCGGTTTCTAAAGGCCCTAGCGTGATGTTAAGTAGCCTATAGCCTTCCTCAAGAATTGGGCTATGAAATGCAAATAGATTTTTTTTAAATCTGACTGATAGTTCCAGAGATAAGCGCGTTCAAACAAACAAACTGTTTAGCTTTATTATTAGTAATAATAATAATATATAATAGAATATAGCTACTATAGATACATACATATTATTATAAACTATAGTCGCCTTTCGTCTGTCTGTGTGACCACGTTGTTCTTCTAAACTGCGCCACGGATTTGAACGTGGTTTTCACCATCATTTATAAAATGTATTCCCGAAGGTTTATGTGTCTAATCAATATTCGTACATAATTGTAATAAAGAAATCGCGATGTTTTGTCAAGTCATAAAAACCGTGCGAAGCAGGGGGGCTTAGTTAAACAACTTAGTTTAAACCTTTAACGACTATACTAACTACTATCTCCATCATCCGTTGTTGGAGATCCAACAACTAAATATTCAATACCCAGCCGATGGTGTCGGGGTTAGAAGTTAGATAAAGTTGTGGATAACTGTGTAGGACTGTTACCAATAGTTTCGTAAACTCACCCGGAGCAAAAATGTTTCAAACGCTGCTAAATTCAATTCTCTTTGAACTTTAACTTCAGTCACCTTTTCAGGCGCGTTACCTGCCTGTCTAATGCGTACCTTCACGGAAAAGTGACTAAAAATACCTTTGTTCGACCAATACAATTATCCAAACGAATGGTTTTGGTTTAGAACGCAGTGAATCGTCATAAAGAGACATTTCTCTTCACCTGTTTGCTCTCATGGATTGGTCACTACAAGGTGAGTCAAAAGTAATGTCATAATGTGAATGTGCCATAATTTTTGCTAATAGCGTTATAAGGTCATTGTGATTTGATACATATGTTGTAGACAGATAGAGTATAGTATATATATTATCGTTATAGTCTTACCAAGAGGTATTGTATTACCTAGTCACAGCTTATGTAACGATGTAGATTTTGAAACACCAATGTCGGGACCGTTTGATATCCCGTTTTGGCGATTTGAAATGGTCGGCCAGCTCACCAGATCCGACCACGCCAGACTTATTTCTTTGAGGCTTTTTGGCAAATGGCAGCCAATTCACATTATGACATTACTTTTGCCCCACATTTTGCTTAGCCCAACAAAATATAACTGTAATATACATCTAAGTCCTATTGATTTCATCATAGGTGACTAAAGAATATAATATCAATACATCCTGTGCAATATTGTCATGTTAAGGCCAATTTTATGTTTGCTTTCCTATAAATTAATTTAAGAGCATTGACAGCTGCACAGTTCCCAAAAAAGTAATACTTGGAACTCAACTAATTTGTCTGTTGTCGAGAAAGTAAGCACAATAAATAAGAAATGGCGGGCCAAAATGAGTAACATAAATAAAAATTAGTCTTCACTGGCTGTACGATGAATTTCTGGAAGATGTGAGTCCTTTTTGTTGCAATGGGAAGTGACAGGCCGCCGGTAGCAATAAAAAAACGATTAAACACATCCTCAAGACCTCTTGAACAGAAAAACATTTAAGGCGATTCGCACACTGCACCGCATCACGTAGCGGGGCGCAAATAACGCACACTACGCACGTGATTTTTATATACAAATTCAATAAAAACGCAGTCACGCGCGTGTAATTTGATTCCGTTTCCCGCACACCGCTGCGTGTCGCGCAGCAGTGTGCCAATCGCTATAGATGATGCCTAGGACATTCACGTTAAACAACCTACCTCATAATATGGATCAAATTGAAGGTAGTCGTAGTTTACGCAGCACGAACAAACTAGTTCAGTTAATAGATATATAGGAGCTTCCTGTCTCCTGGAAAGATAAACTACTCGTATATAACCCGAAAGTAAAGTTGTAGAAACTAGGTTATTCTGTCTGTAGGTCTCTACTACATAGGGGCAGGCTATTCAATGTTCATTAGAAAACGCCTTAACACTTTCCGGCGCGGTCCTTTATTGTGCCTTTATTATGGAAAGTCAGTAGAATTTTTCATACAAAATCACAATACTGTCACAACCGTAACAACAATATCAGGAAAATTAAATCATTTACTTATGCTGGTAGACGGCTACAACCGTATCCGTATATAGCGTTGTGGATGAAATTTGTTTACGTGTGAGTATGGCACACATTGAGAGCACGTACACCACTTGGTTTTTACAGTAAATCAATGTGATCTCAGCCTTAAAGTCTATACAATAAGCAAATAAATTTTATTTTTGACGTAAAGAAAGCACCAAATTATACGGCATTTTAAAATACGGTTACAGCCGTTACCGCGCCGGAAGGTGTTAAAACGCAGGCAGGTACTTGTGTGTTGAGATTTACGTAAGTATATATAGATAAGAAGCTTTGCTTGTATTTCTGCCAGGATACTTTTGTACCAATTAACTTTACCAACGTGAACGGTTGTTGTGATCTTCTTGGTTTGCATTGTGTATGTATACTCATGACCTAAAATAACTTAACATATAAATATCATGTTCTTCACTTATGTGTTTATTTGCGTAATGTTAAATTCAATTAACTAACTATATTAATTAATTATTAATTTACTTATATTAAATAAGGATAAGCAAAAGATCCGGAAAATGGTCAATTAATTATGGAACTGGAAATTGGAATAACCCCATAACGAGTAAATATCTTCTATTTCTATAATAAACAAAATTGTTTTCAAACAAAACTAGGTTAAGTTCGTCACTTAATTAAACAACAAAAACAAAGGGTATTTTCCCGGATAACCAAAATGACTGTAACATTTAGTGTATGTACCATATAAATATATTGATTTGATACTACTAACTACACAACAACCCATAAAACTGCCTGGCCAGGGAATCAAACCCAAAACCTCCTACTCAGCAGACCACTAGATCAACGATGCCATCGGATAATCTTGATTCTTGATATTGAGGTTGACTGGCAGTGGATGTCTCGGTGCCAGCAAATGTGTGCATTTTGTGAAGTAAAAATAAATAATCTTATATTGATAATAGTAGATTATGATACATGTTTGTAATGAGCAGTGCACACGCGTTTCATACAAGGTTTTTAACACACTTGTGCGGAAAAAAACAGACTTGTATTGTTATTACCTTAAGGAAAATGGCGCGCTGATTTTGTTTCTCCGCGCGCTGGGCTAGCGATGCGCGCGCAGATGTAAATAAAGGCACTGGCAAAACTGCTAAGCAACATATATAAAAATATAATAAACACAAAATAATGTTTAGACTTTCTTAGTGTTGTCGTATGTCAAATTGTAGTTTAGTTAGTATGGAATTAGAAAGTACTATTGGCATAGAGAAATATACATTAGTTCAGTGACTCCGCAATAATAGCACGCCAGTCAGAATATTTTCCGTTTGGTTCCGGGAAATAGGGCCCGCGGATTCCTTTTGGCATGAAGTCTCTTTGATGAGATTAAAAAAGCGCACATCTCCGACAAGTACCTAAATAGTTATCTGTGGCGTTACCGCACTAGTGCAGTAACCTAAAGTAAAAAGCACGCGTGTTTAATACACTGCATTATGACACTGCATAAAAGCAGTTCATTTACGAGAAATGTGTTGAAAATGATTTTATTTCTCTAAGTAGGTTTGTACAAACACTTTTACACGTCAATCATATTTTTAAAACTAGATGAGGTCGGCAATTCCTTTCTGGCATTCAAAACAACGTAACATGCACAGAATACAACACAAACTACATTTTCTTTTACAACTGCAACGAAGTATTCGGATTCCCTTGTGACTTGACCAACGTAGGTGTAGAATTCTTCAAAATGATAACCTACTCAACTACCTAATATAGAAGTTTTCACTTGTGAGAACCTCCTACGAGCACATAAAAGTTTTCAGGGTTTCTGCGTAATGTATGCACCTAAGTGATTCTGATTAACCATAACTTCTTTTTTTTAAACTAAATGTCTAGAACTGAACGATCAGTCAAAATTAACGTCGAATCCAAACATTCTGAAACGTATTGATGGTTTCAAGTACTTATTCTAAAATTAGTCTTAAATCTTATCTATAATCGTGAATTCATATTCTGATGTAAGAGTCCGTAACAATTATTATTTACTTATGATTCAATTCAAAGCGAATTCAATTAAACTCGAACTCTAAAACAGAGTTAACAAAATAGTCGAGAAAAATTCCAGCGTCATCAAAGGGAAATGTACTCACAAGTTTACTTAAAACCCATAAAACAAACCACAACAATCAAATTTTTATCAATTAAAACTAAACTAAGCCTTCAAAGGCGTGACTATGACATGCATATTCGGACTAAGAGTAATTTGTGATAAAAGGTGGACAGTTATTGCAGGAGGCAACGCCGCCCGCCCGCCCATCCCGGTCCGCCCTAGCTCACGCACCGGATATATAAGGCGCCGGCGAGCCTTCAGCGGCACAACGCAACGCAACCACCGACAACCACGAGCTCTCCTCTACTCTACCAGACGAACACAGGTTGGTACGACAACATCATTTTTTTTATTATAGATAAATATTTATTAAAAATCAACTTTTAAGGCATATTAATCTAGTATATTTTTTTGTTTTATATGAACTTTTTATTTTACTTACAAACTACTTATTTTTAAATTTAACTATAAAGTCTTCATACGACTTCATATGTTTATGATTACCGTATTTTGCAACTTAATGTTTAGTCTTTAACAGACATTTAAATATACTTACGAGTCTTTAACTTTTTCCATAGTAAATTTTATATTCGTGAAAAAGTTTTAAAATAACTTCTATTAACTTAAAACCTTATATCGTATATTAAAACATAACCTATAGATCGTTCCAATAAGTTATTCAATAAACTGCATTTTCTACTGCTTTTCAGAGTATAAACAAGTCAGTATACTGCAGATACTCTTTAATTCCATATTTACGAGTTTATTTCACTGTATCTTTCTACGTCGCTTCACTTAACTTCCGGTTCAATAGGGAACTCATTTCCGGTGCTTGATGGTTATAGTTCCATTTTATTTTTATTATTCATAATGGTCACTGCATCCTTATATATGTGTCGACAGTCGACTCCTGTTTTATCGTAGAAAAGTAATTAAAATGCTCTACATGCAGACTTTATTGTTAAAAAACCGTATGCTTTTTTTTTGACAAATATAACGTAGATACGCCTTCATTATTTATTTATATCTACACTATGTAGGTACAAAAGGTGGACTTAATGCCAAAAGGCATTGTCTGCCACTCAAAGGCTTTGTCTGACAACAACGAGAAATAATCGCTATCGTTTTTACAATTAAATATATACCTACTACATAAAACATCAAACAAAACTTATATTTATAATTAAAATGTGAAATTCGAATAAAAAAATAAATCTTTGCCTTTTATTCGAACCAAGTAATATCCAACTACTACTTTTCAAATTGTCAATACTTAGGTATCATAATTTTCCACTTTATAGCTACTATATAGCTATTATAGCTACTATATAGCTATTATAGCTACTATAGCTTCATAGCTGCTTATTTAAGACTAGTAAGTAGCTGGTCAAAGAGGGTGTTATCTTTCGTTTTACTCAACTTTGCCCTGAGTGTCTAACTCTTCTTGAAAGGTCACGGGATACCAGCGCAGAAGTGTGATTCTGTAACCATCTCACCGTGAAAACTTAGGTGAAGTGAGCGTGGAGTGAGCTGTCAATAGTGTCAATTCCTAGCAAAAACAAACTCACTTCACCTAAATATTCACGGTGAGATTTTTACAGAATCGACCTGCAGTTTACCATTGATACTTCCCATTGGAATTCCCCATGTTTTTCTACCGAAAACTAACTCGTTCACATCTTTCTATTACCCGACTGCGCGATAGAAAAGACAGGGTTATGTTTTTAGAATTGTATGAAGTTAAACGTTTGTTTTCTCTCTGTATGACGGTAGTTTAAAGTTATCGTATCGAATCAAGTGCCCGATCATTACTTTTTTCTGCTCAACTTTCGGTTTAAAGGTTCCTACAAACATGCGCGACACGCGATATAATCGCGCGCGACACAGAGGCACCGCTCGTTGCGCGACTTGCGGTGCCTTTGTGTCGCGCGCGATTTTGTCGCGTGTCGCGCCTGTTTGAAGGAGCCTTAAAGAAATTTATTTTCATTTAAATATGAGAAACTTAATAAAATATCTTAATTAAGAAACATAGTTGTTCGATCTATCGAGTACATACAGTGAGTAATGATTTATTATTGTTGGTTAGCCAAACAACTTTAACCTATTTTTAAATTCACCAATGAAGAATCTCTTATGTCTTTCGGTATTATATATAGCTGCGCTTCCTCAAAATTAATAGGTTTTTTCCGTACAAAGACCTAACTGAAGGTAGTTTTATACTACCCCTATTCCTAGTGTAAGTGGTGAGTTTTGTGCTGTTTCATATTTTTTTTTTTTTGTTTAGCCTGTGCTGTCCCACTCCTGGGCAAAGGCCTCCCTCCACTCCTTCCATCTTTCGCGAGCCCGCGCGTCCTCCTTCCAGTTTTTTTTTTTTGCTGTTATATTACGTTATATATATTTTTTAATATGCTATTTAGTATTCCCCATCTGGTTACCAAATTTTACCTACAACATAAGTCTTCACTGTCACTCATCTCAAAGATGTTGACCACAATCGGCCCAGCCTAAATGGAAAGCTATTAAAATGATAAGGGTTTCTAAAGCAATATCAATTAATGTAATTGTCTGTCAGAAACCTCTTCTCGAAATTTCTTTAAAATTTTATTATTCCTCTTTGTTCGTTCAAAGTTAACAATGATCCTTTTTGGTGGACAAATTAAAAAAGAATGCCAAGAAAAGACATTTTCATAAATCGTTATCTTAATAAGGCACTTACGTATCTAAAAATAAATCGTCGTGACATCTATTTGTTAGTAAATGCTTTGATTCGTATATTATTCTATATTAAGATAAAAAATTGGCTCACAACCCAATCGACGGAATAATTGCTTGCACGTGTAACGTTTTCCCACAACCGAGTTCTAAGGAAACTCGACCATAACTCAAGAGGAATTAACTGAATGACGGTATGACTGATTCTTTTCATGACCTTTACTTGTCATAAAATGAAGATACATTATCTATCGGGCAATAAAATAACGTAAATATAATCAGCCTATAATAACATTTCCATCGCTGGGACACGAGTCTCCTTTCTGTGAGAGAGACCGGGCAATAAAAACTTTATAATGTACGCATATTTTCCGTACATTGAATTAAATATGTGGCAAATAGATGTAAGGTATAATACCTTGTATTACACACATGGGTTTCGCCTTATATTTCACTGTAAAATCTTTAAGTTAAAGTTGATTTTGACCGCGTTGTTCTCTTAAACTCTAACGTAACGGATCTTGATGTGGTTTTCATCATCATTTAGGAAATTTATTCCGGTAGGTTTATTACACTTTTTTGTCAAGTCGTAAAAACCGTGCGAAACAGGGGCAGGTCGGTAGTCTCTTCTAATGAAATATTTTATTTTATTAAACACCACCAAACACAAAACTAGTAGCTGTCAAGTCTCCCAGTGCGTTGATGTCTTTATAATTACGATGTCGAGACAACACTTTTTTCCCACTCAAACTTGTGCTAAAAAATATTTTTTCCTTACAACAAATATAAAAGTGTTCAAATACATCCCGAAAAAGTAAAACTAGATGTATGACTAATTGAAGATATTTTCATAATATTCGCTACCTTTTCCCGCTTTAATTAAGAACGCAATATAAATTAAGCTCGCACCTCTATTATATTATACGTAGATGAAAAAATAAGAGAAAAACTGTATAATAATAACTCGAGAATGAACTGCGTGAATGTAATCTAATGAAACGTAATGGATTCAAAGCGTGCCGTTCTGCTACGGAGGTACCTATAATAGTAAATCATATGGGAATGCAATTTTACATTAATGCATTTCATAATGTGACGCCAGGGTTTTGTATTATTATCTAGTCATAACCGTCTCGTCGTCGTGGCAATCCTGTCTTAGTATAAACATTATTATTTTTTGACATAATATGTATACAGGGTGGCAGGTAATTCTATAATATGTATACAGGTTGGCAGGTAATTCTAAACTGTAACCATAAATTCTGTACATGATTGTAGACCCTAGCGTAGAAATTTTTCGTTGATTATCATAAACAAAATCTGTTGTTTTATCAATCATTGCAGTCCACTGCTGGACATAGACCTCTCTCAGGCTGCGCCACAACACTTTGTCCTCTGCCTTCCGCGTCCAGTCTGTCCCAGCCACCTTTAGGTCATAGCTTACCTCATAGGTCACATTCTTTGGGTTGTACTTTCATATCAATAAAAGTGCAATACGTACGCAGTCAAAATGTATAAACAGTTTTTTTTTAACAACCGATTAACAGTTTTAACGCAGCAAGTTCAGAATCTGAATCCATAGTAACAGGTTGCGCGTCAATGTCCTTGCACCCTGTATGTATATATATACTGTTTCAGCACCTAACATCAATTTGCTACAGCCGGATGACTTAAGTTTCGTATAATATTTAGGTTGGTTATTTAGATGTTCATATTAGATTCGATGTTCGTTTTAAAAGTTAGTTAAATGCTAGTAATTTCTTATTTTCATTTTATTTTTATAATTTCAAGAAAGCTTACAGACTAATTAATACACGTAAAAATGGTAACGAAATAGTAAACAACTGCCAATTGCTAATTACAAGCTTCCACATATATATTCTTGCGTTAAAACATCGTAAGGAAAGCTGGGGCCTAAAAAGGCCACTTTGGCGGAATCGTAAAAGGATAACGTTATGAATCAAAATATGACAAAGACAGTCCGTGTTTTTCTTTTTTTCGCTGCACTGTGTAGGTATAATCAAAGAGATAGGGATTGGATTTGGATTGGACTGAATAGTATTTTAACACAGACAAAAAAAATTACATAAAAATCCTTCATCAATGGGATTTGATTCGATTAATTTAACAGTTAACTGTCCATTACGATTCATAATGTTATCCTTTTATGATTCGCCAAAGTGGCATTTTTAGGCCCCCTGGACTTGTAGTAAATATAAGTCCTAAATCGCCAACCTGTCTTGAGCAAGCGTGATTATCAATGCTCGTGTCTTCTCTGTATGAGAAAGAGGCTTTTGCCCTGAAGTGAAACAATTATTATACCTACCGCTGGTATTATTATTTATCTATTATGAACAGTTCTTAGAATAAAAGTACTGTATAAATATAACACAGTACACAAATTTTGTTAACAATATTGTAATCACAAACATACAACGGTATAACAAATCAATTACAATATCAAATTCCATGTTCTCAATAATTAGTTTTTTCAGTGTTATAACTATAGAACACGATAACCGTCTCTGAAGCAGACATACCTACATAACATGATAGTTAAAAATCATCATGACGTAGTAAATATAATAGTCCTTATCCCAATGTATTAAGGGTCAAGCTGCTGCTTGCCCTTTTCCTCCATACATCTCTATTAGCCTTCAACTCAGTTGTATCCCTCTTTCTAGCCATTTTATTTTTCACACAGTCCATCCATCTTTTCTATGTCAAAGTGGTAAAGGATCGTAGCAGGTGGCGTTCTGTAGGTTCTGCCTGAGGGTAGGCAGAAACTCACACCTTTTTCCCTGTGTGTTAATATACAATTTGTGTGTCCAGCTTTGTGCAATGATGCGAGGTGCCGGCGGAGCGCTGGCTGTGGCCGTAGCCGCGCTGCTAGTCTGCTGCAGTGCTGATCCTCACCAGGTAAGGAACCTTCCCGTTATCAGCACAGCTGAACAAAGGCTAATGTTAATAAAAAAAAACACAACCGAATTGAGAACCTCCTCCTTTTTTTGAAGTCGGTTAAAACAAAAGCCGGCGGCGACACACCTTGCCGAAACATGATGGTGTTAGAGTAAGGGGATCAAACCTAGTTATAGTGGATAAGTGAAGTGTGTGTGTAGTGTGGATGGTTGTAGTGGATGGTTTATGTCTGTAATTTATATTGTGTACATAATAAAGACTAGGTATTCTATTCTATAAGACAGAAATTAAAACATAAGACTATCTAGCAGGGGATCAGATCAGGGGTTCCGACCGGAATAAATCTAAATAACTCACCATCATCTGCCTAGCCTTTTCCCAACTATATTCGGGTCGGCTTCCAGACTAACCAGATGCAGCTGAATACCAGTATTTTGCATGGTGCGACTGCCCATCTGACCTCCACAAACTCAATAATTGTGAATAACAGTAACAGTGAATAACAGTTGGGGCCAACGGCTTAACGTGCTTTCCGAGTCACGGAGGGGTCTTGGTACATAAAGGTAGTCACCCATCTACGGACCAACCGCGGCAAGAGTAGCTTAACATTACTTAACTAACTTATGGTGTTAAATAACTATGGACAGTAAATACTTCCAATCAGAAAACTCTACACTTCTCTTCTAAACTTTATCTGTAGTATGAACATTGAGAGCAGTAAGGTTTTCCCATTTTATTTATTAAGAGAAATGTCACATAATAATACAATTCGAAAAGATATTATAAAGCGGAATCTTATCGCAATTGGCGATCGCTTCCAAACAATATCTCTGCGGACAAAAATCACATAAAAGAGAAAAAGAATAGTCTGTGGTGTGCCAATAAATGATATAATAATATACGAGTACTCCCCGGTTTGCACGATACTGCTTTCAACCGACCGTGTACCTAGTACCTTATATATTTTCCAGTGAAGCAGTTGTTAAAACAAAGACATCCCAATTATAGAAGTATTGTGGTATATATTTTATTTTTAATTGACGCGGTTTAGAAAGTTCCCTTTCGTTTTGTGTTACAGATAATGTAAAGAATAAATTACCCTTTTAATTCTAACTCCTACAGTCGTAGGTATCTACTGAGTTTTGAGCAGGGTCTCTTGTTTCATTATTATGATTATTCGCTAATTAAGGCAACATCATCTTCAGCCTTCATTTTGCTCGTTAAAACATAGTATGTAACGTTAAATGTATTCTGCAAAATTATATAAACACGAGCAGGTAGTTTGTACAACTTTTTATGTATTCGCATTACTTTATTTATTATGTGGCTATTCGTATCCGAAACAACTATTAATTCTGAAACTTGAAACACGCTTAAGTGCGAGAAGTTATTAATATAAAATTATTAAATCGTATAAAACGCCAATATCACATGGGACTTCTTCCAGAATTTAAAAATATTACCGGTTGATTTTTTTACCGTCTGGACAAATACAGGGTATAAAAGGTGAACGGTGTAGAAAACTAAGACACAAAATTTAAAAAAATAAAATAAACGAATCAATCGACAAATACTACAAAAATTCAACTTAAAGGCACCCACGACATTCAATCCGTTGATTGAAACCAGCGGCCGGCTTCAATCGCCTTCCATTGAACGTAAAAAAAGAGATATTTAATTTGATTTTTTGTGAAAGAAATGGAATTTCTGTGCCATACGCTTCTCCCGCGTTCACCTTTTATACCCTATTTTTGTCCAGACGGTAAAAAAATCAGCCGGTATACAAACCTACCTAGATAATAGAAACCAATATCTCTGAGACCTCAATTAGGCAATAAAAGCCACTACTTAAGAAAAGCAGTTACTCAGACCAGTGACGCGTTTAAATGCCACAATTTTATAAAATATTACTCAAAATTTCACTCAATTGTTAAAATTGTTCAACGAATTTCACCAACAGTTTTTCATTTTGTCGCACGCTGTCTATCCCATAAATACAGCAGTGGTGGAATATTAATTGACGGAACAAATTCTGATTGGCTGGCTCGAAACGAGAAATTATAATAACAACTTACTCGTAAGCCTCCAATTAGATACTAATCGGTCTGCAGTCAATAGAAATATAAATGAGAAAATTAAAATTGACTAGCGAGGGAGCGAGCCTAATTCCATTTACTCGGTAAAAGAGATAATGGGTTGTGGTATACTATAGTCGATATGGAACAGATTTTTTGCTAGCCTAGGTGACTACGGTGTTCACCAAGGCACGGAGAGTCAGTAGAAGTAATAAATAGTATTAAATAATAATAATATCGCTTATTTATAAAAATGGTGCAGATTTACAATAACTTATCTTAAAAATTATAGAGGACACAGTTGCTCATTTGCCTGAACTAGGTAGAACCTGTGAATTACCTCCTTAGTCATGATATATAGGTTACAACATGACAGATAATTTGTCTTAAGCTATTTCTATTTCTACCGACTCACCATTATCAAGCCTATGTATGATATTTGTAAATAGTAATTAGACATATTATACCTCATCATCTGCCTAGCCTTTTCCCAACTATGTTGGGGTCGGCTTCCAGTCTAACCGGATGCAGCTGAATACCAGTATTTTACATGGAGCGACTGCCTATTATATACATATATATTATTATTATACATATTATACTTATGTACCTAACATAAATAATATTGCTGTGATTTGATTTCAAACACCTTTTGGACCTTTGGGGTCGCGGGCGCACAGAGTGGGGACTCCGTCCGCCCACCAAGTGACCCCAGGGAAGACGGTGGCACAGTGATCACGTGATGCCGTGCATAGCGAGGCTCAGGGGAGGCCCCTTTACAGTCTCCCCAGGGATGTGCCTTACAGGCGTTGCACGGGGGGGTTCCGGAATTGGTCTTTTAAGAGGAACCGGGACCACCCCTATGTGCTGAAGGTGATCACCGGGGCGGTTTTAGTGAGGTAAAAATCCCACACTCCCCGACCTCCCTCCCCGGAGGTCGGGTGCCTTTTGAAGGTTTCCCCCCGACAACAAAAAAAAAAAAAGGTTGGTTAGTGAAAAATCTAGTGCTAACGTTTGAAATAGCTATTTGAATTGCAATTTATACCAAACAAACCCTTCTAGCATAGTCTCCCAATAAGAATAGAGGGTAATCGCGTAACACTAACAGCAGCAATAGCTTTCATTTTAACGGTTCAACAGCATTTATTGCGTTATTTACGTTGTTGAGCAGACAATTTTTTCAAACAATGGATTAGCAATAGGTATCCGTCAAAATGATTGTGATTGATAATGTGTTACGCAATTGGGATACTGGAACTATTAAACACAACGGACTAACGCGGTCCCCTAAATTACGTTAACAGGTATTGACCAAGTTCGTATCCGAGTGTCAGGTAGAATAAATAAACACATGGATGCTCTGTTTGTTCTAACGAACGCCTGCGATCTCTAGATTACCCAGCTGCGCAGTTTGTGATTGTTACATTAAGTCAAACTGCATCTTGATCATTAAGATGGCAGCTGTGCGATTCTCTGTTCTTAGAATCACCAACCCGCTTGCCTAACATAGTCGTTTCAATGTTACAATTTGATGATTGTGTACTATCATAGTATGTTGCTTCAATCTGTTTCTAAATGACCAATAAAAATATCAAAATTAAAAGTCATTTATTCAAACTAAGCTAAAAATCAGCACTTTTCGAACGTCAAAATTACATAATACAGTCCCCCAGAAGTTGTTAGTGTTCTAGCTAGGAAGAAGAAAGTGGCGCAAAAAACTCCCCAGCATTTACCAACTCCTGAAAGAAACACCTGAAGTTTCTCTAACTCGCTTTTACAGAATATTTTAATTTTCCGCTCGTCAATTGTTTACCGATTAATAAAATAATAACAATATTAGTTTTCCTACTAGGAACAAGACGTCAGTGGCAGTGACCACAACTCCGCGGAACGCGTGTATGATCCCACCGGTAAGTCCCAAGTCACACGCACACGTTATTGCAAACATATCTAATGTCAACTGTGTTATTCAATATTCAATTTGTACGCGCACAGAATGCTAACACGGATACTTTACCTGGCACATAATAGAGCTAACTTACCAACCGAGACTGTAAGGAACACAATCAAGATTGGATTAATATCTATTATGTACTTACGTATTGCGAAATTATAATCGTGATTTTTAAATAATGTCAGACCGGGTTGAGTCAAAATGGAAATAATCCACTATGTTGATTGTGCATGAGCGCACTTAACAGTAGGAATTTCTCACAGTCATTGTGCACCATTATCACAAACAACACTTCGTAAACGTCCAGCACAGTTTGTTATTTATGTTCTGTGACATCCAACGTCTCATTTGATGACAAAGGATTGACTCTGATCAAATGACGTTTCACAAACCTGCACCTAAAAACCTTTGCACATTCCGTTTATTAAAAAAGCATCCACGATTATCTTGTAATGTACTTCACTTCGAAAATTGCACTTAGTTTGTAAATAAACCTTCCTGTGCACCGATACCATTCAGGTGATGGAATATTGCACCAATCACAAGTACGTCCTTGCACAAGATTGAATCACGAAGCTTTAATACACGGTGCATACATGTCTCCGCACAATATGCGGTAAGTACTAATTTTTGTTAATGCACATGAATGTTCATCTTTCTTAATACTTTGCATAAAGTTAAGATTGCCTGAAATTGTTACAGATTATAAACAAACAGAAGAGCTTGAAGAATTTCTACGATTCCTCTTACGTTATGAAGATCGCAACTTGAACGGACTCGGTGGCAATTCACTCGGTAGGAACATCAACGGCCTCGGTGGAAGCTCTCTATTGGGCAGAAACCTTGGAAACCTTGGAGGCACCTCTATGGTAGGCAGAGAGTTACATTTTGGTGGCCAAGGGAGAAACACTCACGGACTTGGTGGCTCTACTCTCGTCGGCCGAGCTTTCAAGGGCAATTTGAATGGAATCGGGGGCTCCACTCTCTTGGGCAGAGACGTTGAAGGGGACAAAAGGCTTTACTCCAGATTTGTCGATTCTCTCGGCGGCGGTAACTTTGTTCGTAACTTGGACTCTATCGGTGGCGGGAATTTTGTGAGGAACTTGGACTCCATCGGAGGCAGCAACTTTGTTAAGAAGAACCTTGACCAGCTCGGCGGACCGAACCTTGTCAAGAGGAACCTGGACTCTCTGGGCGGTGGCAACTTCGTCCGTAACCTCGACTCCATCGGCGGCGGAAACTTCGTTCGTGAACTGGATACCATAGGAGGCTCCAACTTTGTTTAAATAACTATTTAACCCTATCCTAGTCATTCTACCCTTGGAAATAATTTTCTCATACAACGCATAAAATTGTGATATCCCTAAGAACATTTTATTTATTGAAATTATGCAATTGTTTATCATTCGGTGTTGATGTTTTTAAATAAATACTTTGCAGCCTAGGAAAATGTGTTTTGGTATTCCTGTATTCTATATCATCATCCTATTATATGTATCCCTTTCTATTTGGTATCTTTTTCTTCCATCAATCTCTACATACATAATATTATTGTATGGTAAATACTCTTTCTGCCTCTATCGTGTGTCACACAAACCATCCATCGTTTCTTTGGTCTTTCTCTTCCCTAAATAGCCTTCATGCTCCAAACTATTCTCACAACCAACATGTCCCTCATTCCGAGACATCACATGTCCTTACCATTACCTTAACAGATTTCGACATATTTTCTCGTCCAATGATGCCACTATCTGAGCACCAGTTACATTCTTACTCAATCTCATGCCTAAAGCTGAATCCACACTTGTATCATTTTAGTGTATCCATAGTGTATCACATCTTCGACGCGTAGCATCGACGTGTATCATTTTCGCTAGTGTGGACATAAAATCATACGCGATCATGTTACACGCCATAGCTTGATACACCCTGATCCGTATGTTACCGCGTATCTGATACAATCATGTAGTATCGGATACGTGTGCCATGATCGGCAGAATGATCGTAGTATGGACGCATTTTGATACTGTGTCACGAAACGTCTATATCATTTGATACATGATACACCGCGATCCATCTCTACTTCTCTAGGCAGTTTTTTCTCGATCATCAAAGGGGATACGCAATGTCGATACATGATCTAGACAAGTTTGGAAGTGCACTTTTATCCGCGAACATCGCACGGACATGCTCCTCCGCTCATTAATTTGTAATTCCTTGCATACGGCACGCGGTGTACGTAGATGTTTTTTTTTGTCATGGGTTGGAATAACTGGATACGAGGATCGTAGATTGAGCGTCTACACATGACAACACGCGTTGGCGACACGCTGACAAAACACAGTATCGTAAGTGTGGACGTGGTTTTTGGCATGACTGGCATGACACGGTGAGAGATACGATATGGTCGAAATGGGCGCCACCACACATACCTCTCACGTTGACAGACACAATATAAAACCTATTGCTCGCGGTCACAGGTGACCGCGGTGGCAGTCAATGCCTTCACATTCTCATCTCAATATTCCACCGAACATCACTAATAATTACCTATAATTTAAAATCATTTTGACGATTTTGTCCTAAACACATACACTTAGGTCTTCAATCAGGTAAGACTGTTAGCTAATACATTCAATGTAATATATCTTCTGTCTTATCGTGTCTCTTTTTTAACATGTTCTTGGATAATGTACGCATAGGTCACAAGACTCGTACCCTGGACACTCTCGGCGGCAACTTAGTCAGAGAAGTTCGAGAAATCCGCCACTCAGGCTATATGCCCTACCTCATCTCCAGACGATTTGACTTCGCCAGGTTAGTATACACACCATTATTTACCATTTCCTCAACGATAAAGAGTCAGTAGACATAAAATTGACGTCTTATTAACAACACATAGTAAATACCACAAAACCCATTAGAAAGAAACTTTATTTCGAGACCACTTATACTCGTATATAGAAAAATGTTTAGTATACTAAACATTTTTAATGTTAATGTTTTTTAACGATAACATTCTCGAAAGCCATAAGTTCTTAAGCCTACATTTTCTAAAACGCTGAAAATTATTCATTATCATTTCAAAGTCAAAGTATTTATTTCAAATAGGCACATAAAAGGCACTTTTGAAGGTCAGAAATTACAACAAATAGTATTGAATATAGTCTATTTAACTGGTTTTCTGCACAGTATATCAGTTATCATTGCCATCATTTTATTATGAAAACGTAATTAGATAAGAGATGCGTATTTATGTGACATTATACAAAATAAAATATTATCTGATTCAATACCCAATTACGCGATTATTCCTTGGAGATAAGGAGAGACCTACTTATAGATATATAGAGAGTTTTCTGCGTGCGACACCCCGTCGAGATGCATGAATACTTTTATATGGGGCGCACTGCACTGAATAAGAACTTCATTATCTACATTATATGACTTAAGTAGATTTATGAAATAGTTATTGCAAAACTAAAATAGCTACGTTCGTTATACAAATATATTTGTATCATCTGAACATGGTCTTCATCAGACCAAGGTAAAAAAGAACACTAATTTATAAACTGGTTTATACAATAAATAAAAGAAAGATGATTGTAGCTGTGTTGTAAGACGAAAGTTGCCTTGGGCTGACTCTAATATTAAAATGAAATACGGCACAGGTAAACATACATGTAAACTAAAAGAGTATCAATAATGTTTTCGATAACGAAATCGAAAACTAAAACTTCCATCCGATGTAAGCAAAACAATCCTTCCAAAGTTCCAACTCCACTTTAATTCTAATTTCCAACATGATACATTTAGATGACTATACTCCCGACTCTTGTGTAACACACACATGTGTGTGTGTGCACATAATGACCTAACCCTAACTAAGCTGTATGAATCTCACATGAGTCTGTCCGCAGTCCGTACGGCGGCAAGCGCGAGCCGTGGCCACTCGCACCTATCGAGTTCAGCGGATATTACGGAGATGGCCTCCCTAAGCGCAATTTCGACGAGATTGACCGGTAAGAGCAACTTTACTATTTATTATTTCTCTACTACGTACTTGTTTTTCTAAGCAAAATACGTGTAGAGTCTCCTTCTTCCTACTTGTTATTTCTAAAGAAAAGTTGTTTAAGCAGCAAGGAAATATTTTTTTTTTCTCCCAATAAAAATTGTGTTCTTTACCTACGCACAATTCTAATTGAATGTCGAAAACGATACCTATTCGACCTAAGTAGCTATTTTGTGTAAGAGTTATCCTTACATGAAATAGCTACTTAGGCTATAAAGCCTAAACACACAAAAAAACCGGCCAAGTGCGAGTCGGACTCGCGCACCGAGGGTTCCGTACAAACCTGCAAGGTTTACAAAGTTCGTTCATTACGACAATCGAGTCATAACTATGGTATTTTTATTGCAAAATGAAATTCATAAAAATGTTGCCCTCCCCATACATAGTATAATAACTCGCGGTCATTGCTGTAACTACAATTATGTTTACAATCACAATTTTTTTGGTGGTATAACTACTTAAAATTTTAAGCTTTTCTGAATTTTTCTGTTACCTGTGCTGTAAGCTATTGCTTCTTACCAAATTTCGAGATTCTATGTCAACGGGAAGTGGTCTTTAGGTTTTAATTCCCTTGCGTGTAGTTGCGAGTTTCAAAATATGCGGTATCAATGGTTGTACTTTTGCGTTTTGCGTTTTTGCGTTGACTTAGAATTTTTTTTTTTTTCACGGGTTAAAGGCAATTAGATCTAAGTATTTGATATGAATTTCAACTTGATAGCTCTACGCGTTCATGAGGAAAAAAGTAATAAGTTTATATTTATTAAAAAATAAATATATATTTTGTAATGTAACTAAAAATTTAAGGTTTTCGGAATTTTTCCTTTATGTGTGCTATAAAACGTTGCTTCATGCCAAATTTCAAGATTCTAGGTCGACTGGAAGTACCCTTTAGGTTTTGATTCCCTTGCGAGTACTTGCGAGTTTCAAAATATGCAGCTTAAATTGCTGTTTCTTTTGATTGCGTTGACATAGAAGTTTGATTTTGTTACAGCTTAAAGGTATTATAGACTTGAGTATTTGGTATGAATTTCAATTTAATACCTCTACGCGTTTATGAGGAAATGGGTAGTAAGTTTAAAATTATTAAAAAAAAATATATTATGTTATGTAACTAAAAATTTATGGTTTTCGTAATTTTTCCTTTATCTATGCTATAAGACGTTGCTTCGTACCAAATTTCAAGATTCTGAGTTCACGGGAAGCACCCTGTAGGTTTTGATTCCCTTGCAAGTGTCGAAAATTTGCGGCATAAACGGCTGTATCTTTTGATTGCGTTGGCTTAGAAGTTTGATTTTTTCACAGCTTCAAGGGACAGTAGACCTGAGTAATTGATATAAATTTCAGCTTCATACCTCCACGCGTTCCTGAGAAAAAGGGTCTTGACAGACGGACGGACGGACAGACGGACAACAAAGTGATCCTATAAGGGTTCCGTTTTTTCCTTTTGAGGTACGGAACCCTAAAAACACAAAAAAAAACACATCGTGTGTATAAACACATCGTATAAAAATAGAACTTGTCCTGGCTCTAAAGCTTATTGAATACCAGTGACCCACCCCTGCTTAAAATGGGATTTACGACTTGACAAACCACCAATATTTATTTATCGTTATGAATTTAAATATAAATGTATGATACACATATCCCTTCCGGAATAAAATAAATAACGATGGTGTAAAACCGCATCAAAATCCGTTGCATAATTTAGTATAACAACGCGGTCACACAGATAGACACGGTTTAATTGTCGAATCTATTCTTCGAAATAATATTGTTGTATTAAGTGTGAAAACCCCAAGGAAAACCCACTTCAATATAGGAAATTTATTTCATGTGTGGGTTCACCGTTCAATTGACCGATACAGGTGTAAATGGTTTGACACCTAATTCGCAATATTTCAAGAAGAACCCTTTAGTAAGTCAATGTAGTTAATTAAGTTTCATTATATAATATTCATATTCAGTAACTAGTTACTAAACCTATGCTGAATTTGTCAGTACCTTCGAGTAGGTACCTCTCGAGGCTCAGTAACTTTTGGTCGTGTGGTTGTTAATGTTAAATAATTTCTGAGAACAAGTAATTACGTAGGTATGTACTGACGTTAAAATTCAAGAAGTATAGCTGAATTTTATTTTATATTTCTCTAATTGTTCTACGAAACAGCAGCTATGACATAAAATGAATTAAAAGCAGCTACCTACAAATTCTTTTTACGTTTATTATGAGATAATTGGAGCTGTCGTGAACAAAATTTTGAGATAGGTAGGTAAATTTTTCACCAAGATTCTGAAGAGGTAATCCCTCATTTATTATTACAGCTACAATTAAACTTACTAAGAGCTGATTTTACCAAAGTCAGATATCTATCTTTTATTCGTTGAATAAAATGGACGTCTGACAGTATTAGTATGGAAAAACTGTCAAAAATTCAAAATTTATTCTCAGGATAAGACTTATTCTAGGTATAAAAGTTTGGTGGAATGCGCCCTTAGGGATCTTAGTAAGTACTTCCGTTTTCATTTCCTATGATAGCGAACCCCAAATATTTTATTCTCTTCGTAAAATAATACTGACTTATAAAAACATTTCCCTAAATACTTTTTACCCGACTGCGCCAGAAGGAGTTTAAAGTCATAAAAATCACTCACAAGATATCAATTCCAGATAATTTCTGATAAACATACAAAAGCTCTTCCCTGTATCAGAGATGCACGGTGTTTCTCTACGCTGGTTTACAGCCTACATTATCGTTAGATATTGTTATTTACGCCGAAGAGACTCGTTTGTGCGGCACGGCGCGCATGTATGCCATGGATCCGGTAGTGCGTACGATCCATGAAGGTAGTGTGTACGATCCATGAAACTCCACAGTACCCGATGTTATATTAATACATTTTAGTCACCCAAACCTATAATCCATATTTGTTTCCATATCCTGCAATAGTCCTACACCCGCGGGTTGTCCTTGGTTATATTGCGTACTGGGAACAGGGATAATCGTCGATTGGTGACTCGTTTAATTAAAAACGTCTCTTGGGTCTCTGCGAGTTGGCTTCGGCGCCTTGTACGCCTTCCAAAGGTACGGGACCCCGGGGCCTCGAGAAATGTCAGGAGATTTGCAGAATATGTTGTGTACCTTGAATTTTCTTTCTTTCTTTCTTTTCCTTTAATTTTAATAATTCTGTATGTTCCCCAGCTCCGGCCTGGATACGTTCGTGAAGAAGAGGAACTTCGACGAGATCGACCGCTCCTCCATGCCCTTCCCCTACGCAATCAAGCGCTTCTACCACCTGTACGGAACCAACTACCTTGACCTTGACACGCCTGTGTAAGCCGGGGTCATTGACCGTCTGTACTCGCTGTACTTACGATCACACACCACTGATCTCGAACACAGCGACACTCAGATATTCTAAAATAATAGATTGAATTCAAAGAAAATACCCACTCCTTCCAATTCACGAAAAAACCGGCCAAGTGCGAGTCGGACTCGCACATGAACTGTTCCGTACCACAAGACAAAAAACGCCGAAAAAAAAAAACACGTTTCTTGTATGCAGTCCTCTTTTAATTTTTACCGTTATTTTATTTTTATTATTTGATGTTATAATAGCGGCAATAGAAATACATACTGCAAAAATTTCAACTGTCTACCTATTACGGCTCATGAGATTCAGCCCGCTGACAAATAGAGGGACGGACGGACAGACAGCGAAGGCTTAGTAATAGGGTACCGTTGGCACCCTTTGGGTTCAGATCCCTAAAAACTAAGACCGAATTCCAATGTTCTAATGCATCCTTTGTGTTTCAGTTCTAACTTCGACAAGAAGAGGTACAGACCCGACTACCCCATGGACGAGATTGACGTATCTCACTTCCCCATCGGCTCCAAGAGGTCTCAAGACAGCTACCCCCTGGTTCCCCGCAATCTATTGTAAACAGCAGAATCTAGCAACCGTCCTATTTAAACACCATTATGTCCACTTTTAAAGAACCTTCTTACTTCGGAACTCTCATTGCCTAATAAATCATTTCATTCGTTGTTACAGTAACTGTAATGGTCTTGTATGTATTTATCTTTCAGTGATACTAAAGTTCTTATTTTTCAAAAAAAAAGTTTTAATGATTAATATCACAAATACCTCTACTAAAAGTTATTTCTTCGCCAAACTAGGCGGTCACCTACACGTGTTAACTCATAATATCTTTCTCGTTCTTCATAAAATATCTAGTTTAGATATATTATTAGACTTATATGATATTGTACATTTTTCTGATATTATAAATTGTAGTAAACTTATATTTGTAAGGAGGGAGAGGCTTAGATTCTTATCTAAATGTTATATAAGTATTATCAAACAATCCTTAACATAACCTGAAATAAATTGTACCTGTGAATTGTTTTTACCTTAAATTGCATTGTGTACTCATAATTTAAGTTAATTTCAGTATAAATTATTATGAAATAAATAAAAAGATTATCAATGTTCTTTATGGTTTCTCTTCGACGTCTGTAAACAGATAAACCCAACAAATTCTCAGATTGAAAGTAAACGTAATTAATGTTTAAGTTTGCGCAGCACACTGTATAAATTACATAAAAGACGGTGGTTATCTGTCTGTCGGTTAGACAAGAAGCACAAACGGTGGATAATAACTCGCCGAGGGCTCCGGCAAATAGCTTTCATAAACACATTATTTTTACTTTGACACAGTTTAATTACAAACTATACGATTCAATCTAATATTTCTTAAGTCAGCAAAGTTATAATTACTTTTAACAATGCCACCAAAAGCACAAAATGTTGAAAGCCCAGAAGCCTCTTTGAGAAATAATAAGTAGGTAGGTATGCATGTTGTTGAGATATCAGAATTGATGAAATTCAATCAATCCAAACTTACCCTTACGAACCAAACTTTAAAACCAGAGCTCTTCAAAAGAGGCTCAAAGCGATCCATGTTATGTTCGATCTTTCGAAAACTCGTCCTGTGCCTTCCGTCCTTTCACTTCTTCCTTTTACTAAAAGTAGATTGACCATCATCATCATCATCGGCCGAGCCTTTTCCCAACTATGTTGGGGTCGGCTTCCAGTCTAACCGGATGCAGCTAAATAACAGTATTTAATAAAAGTAGATTGACCAAAAGATCTAATTATAAAAGTAATTTGATAAAACAACAACACACCTTACATAGTGGTGCGGGCGGCATCTAAAAAACGAAAAACTTTCAGATAATTAAATGCATAAAGTTAATTATACGTATGTACGTTCATGACCATTCAAATAATCACGTAGAGAGATTAAACGAATCAAAGTCCACGAAACGGCTCATAAAAGTGAGGTGTGCCGAGATTGCGACGACAAATGGCGACAAATGGCCGATGACTAACGTTTCTAAGTAATTAAAGTTCAGGTTGGAACGCAATCTAACTAAGCAATCTAAACTGTGACAAATAACCGACGGTACAGCCACATTCGATTAAAAACTCGCGAACACATTGCCGAAGTAAATCAGCAAGGAAAACTAGTCGCCGGTGGCACTCGTAGAAACGTATTAGTTTTATAATTAATCAAAGATAGTTATCTAGAGCAAGGCCTGGACCTGTAGTAATAAGTTTCAAAATTATGTAGGGTAATGATGCGTTTGCGTTTAACATACCAGCGCCTTAAAACGTACTACAGCAATATCTGCTCTCGAGACATGACATGTAATGACGCAGTAATGTACTATTGAATGATTTTTAATATCGTTTTGTAATATGTTTTCAAACTATTCTTACTAGACGTTGTATACGCCTACATATCCATACTAAAGTTACCTAAGCATTGAAGTGTTTAAAATGAGAGTTTTCCAACGATGCGAGAGTGACATAACGGTAAATAGCAGCTAAGTGCTAAAAAGAACAAACATTACGCGGAAGCCTGTTGCTCCAAAGTGCCCTCCGCTAATAATTGGTCATTACTTGATTAAAACTAAGTAGATATCATGTCAGTAACCATTATTTTTCAAGAACTTTATTACCAGGCCGTAAATACTCCATAAATTATCATAAGTGATGAATTCATTGCTATCTAATATTCGATAGTCGGTATATTTTTTAGATAACATACACAGCTTAGAATTGTTTACTCCTAACCATCTACGATTAAGGACGATCCCGTGCACAAATATTACGCTAACGTGATAATAATGTACGTGCGAAAGTTTTGAATGTATTTGTTTGTTACTTCTTCACGCAAAAACTTCTGAACGGATTTGGTACACGGATAGTTTATAACCAGGATTAACACATTAAATACTTTTTATCCCGATATTCTCACGGGATCGACACTTATGCGGGTGAAACTGGCGCTGCTAGTTTACAATATTATTAACCAGGGCAATGCTGCTAGCCTTCTGGGCACTCTTCCCGCTGAAGCGATGCGGACGCATTTGTTGATGCTATGATTCCTTACCCTTGTTTTGTTTTATATACTTGAACATATTATTATTTTAATCATGTTAGCATATTTAAGCATATTATGTAAATATTATACCTATTAACCTTCATAACTATACACTATTATTTAATTAGTAAGAATCAGGTAATGATGAGCGTACTGCAAAAGCGAATTTTATCACATGTTATTTTGCACCTATCCATTCCATCACATTTAAATGATAAATGATTTTATTTCTGTGTGCGCTCCATAACTTAAGTAGCGGATGTTGGAGAGAAAACAGCCAGGCTAAAGTGGGAGTGGGCCGGACACGTCGCACGAATGCACCCGGAGAGGTGGGCAAAGATCGTCACTCCCTGGACGCCTGAGGGGGAGGACATCACCGTCGACGTAGACCGCGGCGAAGGTGGTGTGTCGATCTAATCATGTTTACGGGGCCAATATAGCCAGAGATCGCTCAAGATAGATAGGTATGGAAGGAAAAAGGGGAGGCTTTTGCCCAGCAGTCCCACTGCTAGAAAAGCCTAACAAAATACACTTTTACACGTCAAATACAAATTATGTTTTAACACTGATGAGTTTAGTGTTTTCTATCCGGCTACTCTGAAAATAAAAACCGAAACAAATTCAGAATTCACAGTCTCTTTTAAAGTTCAGACATAATCTTGGTCGGATCATCTTGTTGAAGACTATGTATGTAGATTAGTGTCTGAAATTGTGTTTTAGGGAAAGAACCACACAGATTTGAGTGGACCTTTCAAATCAATGCAAGCATTTGTCAGTGACAAAAAAAAAACAACAATTCATTTATTTTATTATTTATGTACACACAGTAAAATGGATACAGCAGTGCGATTCTGTAACCATCTCACCGTGAAAACTTGGGTGAAGTGAGCGTGGAGTGAGTTGTCAATAGTGTCAATTCCTAGCAAAAACAAACTCACTTCACCTAAGTTTTCACGGTGAGATTTTCACAGAATCGACCGGCTGATCCGATATGTTAGTATTGTGTACAAAGGTTAATTAAAAAGAAATGTAGCCAATTCATTAAATCTTTTAAAAACTTTATTCGTATGAACATGAACTGTTAGATAGTTAATAACACACATCGAAACCAAGAGATATAGTAAGCTCAATAGAATAACTAGTTATCTATTCATTACATGAGCCTCAATAGTTTTAGTTTATTTGATACAAACACTATAAACAGTAGACATGAATACAAAACGCCCTCAACAAAACCTGAATGATGAAACGACTATATTTGATGAATGAGTCTCGGCAGCGGGTTATCCCTATCAATAAATCGAACGCAGCTTAGTGCGCTGTCACATTCTATTATTTTCATAGATGCAAACGCGATAATGTAAAACGCGAAAAACCTTTTAAGCTGACGTAATAAAATAGTTTAGTGAGCTTAAACTTATGTTTTAATCGAAAAGTTTTACCGTAGCGGACTCGTAACCGTTTCGTAGCAAGCTCGTAGCCCCTTCGTAGCAAGCTCGTAGCTTTTTCGTAGGCACTTCGTAATCGCTACGTAAGCAGCTAGTAGCACCTTCTCGTAGGCAACTTATGACCGTTTCGTAGGCAATTAGTAACCATATAAATTATCGTAAGCAGATCGTTTCGTTATAGCTAGCTCGTAGCGAATTCGCAGTCGACTTCACGTTGTCTCTCACGTCTTACTTTGTCAGATTTTTTTTGGTGTTTTTACTTTGCCAGAAGGGTTTTGTTCAGTTGGGCAAATCCTGTATTTATGAGAACATTCGAATTCAAATACCTGTCTCAATCTGTCAAAAATACCTTAATTTCTAAAGATTTTCGACAAGTTTTTGACATTGATTGTCACTGAGATGAGTTTGCGACTAGATTTGAACATTCTTAATTACGGGAATTGGCCTTCTCGTCATTGTGGATGATGAATATTTAAGTTCCATATCTTGGGCGTTAAATCCTTCTCGTTTGGATCGGTGTTAATGATTTAGATCGGTCATTTCACATCTCTATTGAATAAGGAAATTGATGTCAGTGACACTGATGTGCGTGTCATTCCACCTACTCATTGGTAATTTAGTTCGTAAAATAGCGATATATTTGTTTTTTACGTCGTCGTTATTTTTCGTTTGTTTTCCCCTCACGCAGTTACATATAAAAGATATTCTACGGCTTGATTTCGTTAGATCTTTTTTTTTCGTACAAGACCAGCCTGGTAACACCCTAACAGTAACAATAGCTTTCATTTTAACAGTTCAATAACATTCATTATTGTGTTATTTAAGTTGTTGAGTAAACAAATTTTTGAACATAATATGAAGCAATGGATTAGCAATATCTGTTTAAGGCCGGATTAGTTGATTTCTGGCGTTTTCTTCGTGTAGGAGCAATTTTAAGGATTTTAAATATAAAAATGCGTGTGCTCAGGTTCGTAGTTTATTCGAGAGGGGACACAGATAATATACAAAACTTTTACAATAGAATGGCATAGATAACAGAATTATTTAAAAAGCAATCGACTATTTAATATTTCCAACAATATCTTTCAAAATGTTTCAGATTGTGATTGATACTGTGTTACGCAATTAGAGTGCTGTAGTATTTTAGATGTCGTAGCAGTATTGAAGTAATACTTATTTTTCAATTAAGTACTATAAGAATGTTTCAGTTACAGCGTCCATTAATGGGCTTACATGACCTAAAGCGCGGTCACTGTCGGACTGCGAAGAAGCGCGATGACACAACGCTGGTAATTTATTGCAAAATATGAAGCAATTATTTAATTACAAAAAATCTATTGTTTGAACGAAAAAATTAAAACACTAGTATTTTAGTATGTTGCTTGTAGAATAATCTGACAAAAAATTAGAATGATTGTATGTATGTATTGGCTTTTATTGTAAAAAGAAAGTTTTTAGAGGTATCTTCATTATTTTATTCTATCATATCAAATTAGTTGTATTATGTTTTCAACACACTATCTACCTAGCATATATACTGAAGAATATCATATATTTTAGTGATTTTGTTTACTGTAGTCGATCATATACTTTTATTGTTTCTAAAACTCGTGTTTTTTGTGTTTAGGTCCTGTAAGCCCCTTAAGTTCACTGAATCATCTTCATCCGCATCCTTCGAAGCTGAAAATCGAAAAGAGTATCTAATGACAAATAACAAAGCCTCAGTAACGAGGGTCTGTACAAAAAATACCAAATAAAACTATCTTGTTGGCTAAATATACTCGTAATATACATAACCTACATTCGTATATTATATGTACAATAAACCACGAGTCCAACGAAATAATTTGACATTGACAGCGCCTTAATGCCGTAGTAGTAAGGCGGTTTTCGAAGTGTCGCTATCATGGATTTGACTGTACTACGGTTTGGAGGAGCGGAAATATTGAAAGGAAAGGATCAAATAATATTGGTTAATGACAGACGTACCTACTTGTTATTTGATGGGGCTTATTTTTATTTCTTCCACGATTTATTATTTACTAGGTGCGCCCCGCGGTTTCACCCGCATAAGTGTCGATCCCAAGGGAATATCGGGATAAAAAGTATTTTATGTGTTAATCCTGGCTATAAGCTAACTGTGTTTCAAATTTCATCCAAATCCGTTCAGCTGTTGTGCGTCAAGAAGTAACAAACATACAAACACACTCATAAATTTTCGCCTTTATAATATCAGTGTGTGATAGATTACTAATAGTTCACAATGAACTAAGAAGAATTAACCTTTTTTTTTATCGTGGAGAAATGCTCATGCCTTCTGCACTACCACGGGGAGATAGTGCAGTTATGTGGGACTCTAACCCACTAAACCTCCACGGTGTCCTCCTCTACCGCTTACGGCGGGAACACGGGCACGCGTTAAGGCTCGTACACACAGGCGCGACGCGACACGCGACACAAAGGCGCCGCAAGTCGCGCAAAGAGCGGTGCCTTTGTGTCGCGTGTCGCGTCGCGCCAGTGTGTACGAGCCTTTAGCACTCATTTATTTATTTAAACTTTTCGCACAAAAAGGTACAAAGGCGGAATGCCTTAGGCATTCTCTACCAGTCAACCAAGGGTGGTGAAGGTGAGAGGAACAATGATAAAAAAAAATCTATTAAAACTAGGTACACAAATACATAAATAGGTTATATATTATACATTTACATACTATTTACTATAATATATACTTATAATATATATATATATATATATAATACACAAATTCGAAGGAGAGAGGTGATGAGATGACTCTACGCTATTTGTTTTGAAAATAACTCTGCAATTTCCGCTTAAATGCATACCGACTGGTGGCCGTCCTGATATCAAGAGGAAGTGCATTCCAAAGAAGAATGGACTGAATATGAAAGGAAGAATGAACAAAGTCAGAAGTATGAGAAGGACAGAGTAGGAGAAGATTGTTAGAAGAACGCAGATTCTTAGCGTGAGGAGAACAAAGATATTGGAAGTGAGACACGAGATAAGAAGGAGGAGTGGGAGAGTTGAGAAGGGAGAAAAGCGTGGTCAAAGCGCGCAAACTTCTTCTTTGGCGTATGGACATCCATTTGAGCTCTCTCATCCGTGAACCCGCCGCAGTCAGGTTATTGGCCCCGCCACCCGCCAATTTTCGACCGCAGAGGATAGGGAGAGCGGCCAACGTAATACCGACACTCCTCTTCCCCTGCAGCCCCACCGCGTCCGCCATCGTACGGTGGCGACCCCGTCAAGCCCGCGGAAGGTAGGGAAAGCAACGCACCGCAATACCGGCACTCCTCTCCCGCCGCGGACTCCAACTCTCAGCCGCGATGCCTCCCATACGACATCGCAGCCCGCCTCAGTTGCGATATCGCCCAAGCGGCACCGCAGCCTACTTGTTAGCCGCTACGTCGTCGGCTTACCGGCAAAAGCCCTGACGAGCGGCCCCTCCTCGGGTCCTCTTCGCTTCACCGTGGGGGACCAAGCCACGGCTACTGAGCCCCCCCCGCCTCGACAATGCCGGGGGGAAGAAGAATTAATTCTTCTAGGTTAACCTAGGCTATTTAGGCTCCCCCCCGGTGGGTTCCCGCATTGTCGAGGCGGGGGGGGCTCAGTAGCCGTGGCTTGGACACCCACGGTGAAGCTAAGAGGAACCCGAGGAGGGGCCGCTCGTCAGGGCTTCTGCTGACAAGCCGACGACGTAGCGGCCAAAGGTAGGTTGCGGTGTCGCTTGGGCGACATCGCAACTGAGGCGGGCCGCGATGTCGTACGTACCGGAGGCATCGCGGTTGAGGGTTGGAGGCCGCGGCGGGAGAGGAGTGCCGGTATTACGGTGCGCCGCTCTCCCTACCTTCCGCGGCCTTGACGGGGTCGCCACCGTACGATGGCGGACGCGGTGGGGCTGCAGGGGAAGAGGAGTGTCGGTATTACGTTGGCCGCTCTCCCTATCCTCTGCAGCCGAAAATTGGCAGGCGGCGGGGCCAATGTCCTGACCCGTCGCAGGGGGGACCAAGGGTGCCCAGACACGGGGTCGTCTGGCGCCCATGTGCTGGTTTGGTCCCTGGGGTGGTCACGGCGTGCTATGTGTTCTGGTGCGCCGGTGATGGGGAGTACTCCCCAGAGGAGGGTCCGGTAACGGACGGCCGCGGCGGGTTCACGGATGAGTGCTAACGCGTGCCCGTGTTCCCGCCGTAAGCGGCAGAGGAGGACACCGTGGAGTTTTAGTGGGTTAAAGTCCCACATAACTGCACTATCTCCCCGTGGTAGTGCAGTATGCATGAGCATTTCTCCACGTGAAAAAAAAAAAAAAAAAAAAGGCTATTTAGGCTATTTTTTTTTGGTAAATAATTGATTACTTAAGCTTTTTGTTTCCCAGGAAAGCTGTTCCATGATATCTTAACGGCCCTCAAGAAAATCTGTCATTTTCACCAGTATTTAACATAAAGGTGTTAAAAGCTCCGTATTTGTACAGCTGTTATAGTGTGACCGTTCACCGCGGTTTACCACTTTCTTAGAAAACCAAAACTTTCCTTATCCACTTCTTATAAAAATATTAAATGCAAGATAGATCACATAAAATCACCTACCGTTACAAAATATCATATAGGTAATAAATATAATTATTTGAACATAAATATGGAAGAAGGCTGTTTCTCTATCGACAGTTCAAGCGCATATAAAATCAGGAAATCAGGATGGCAACCAACCGATTATCCTTTAAGGTTAAGGTTCGCGAGCACATTCGCAAGAAGCTGGCAGTATCATCACAACGGTAATATTTTCTCATTGTTTGTCTTATTTCTTTTTATTAAGTTTATTTATGTATTTATGTATATTTATTTGTAATATATTTATATGTAATTAGGTATATATTATATTCAGTTTTAATAGGTTTATGCCTATCTTTATATTTAAAGTATTTATTCCACAATGGTCTGATTGCACCTACCACTGTTTGTCTCTGCATCACCCAAAGGTTGACTGGTAGAAAGTCCGCCTCTGTACATTTATGTGCTTGAAGTATTAAATAAATAAATAAATATAAGCGCAAGATCTATAAGAAACAGGTAATCTCCGAGGTCTTCATTAAAACGGTGACGACAAGCCATTTCTTTTATAATAACTTAGTTTTCTCACCCTGATGGTGTAGCTTTAGCAAAAGAAAATATATGTTTTTTTTTTACACTTTAATAGACGTTATTCAATCTTGACCTCTGGATATATATGATAGCAAAACAAAAGTACTAAACAATCAAGTAACCTACATACTCGTGCTCGTACGTGAATTCACACCTTCTTCATCGTAAGGAAACCGGCATGTCCTATAACCAAAAATTCGAAGTCATGTGACATCTACTAACCCGCACTGGGCCCGCGTGGTGGATTAGATACGGCCCACTCCCTCTCACCGAGAGGAGGCCTGTGTCCCAGCAGTGGGGACATTATAAGTTGATTAAGCATAATTATGCTTCTTCCAATTTCTGCTTACCCCAGGCAGATATTAGAGACGTTCACCTGCTACGTAGTCATACACGCACGCAAGATGCGATTACTATGCACCTGACCATTCTAATGAACATCATCAATAAGGTTTGGAACGCTTGCCGTGGTTGGTCTGTGGTTGGTTGACCATCTTTACGTACCGAGACCCTTCCATGCCTCGGTAAGAACGTTAAGCCGTTGGTTCTGGCTGTCATTCGCGGGTCTTTGACGGTCGTTTCGGGTAGAAGGAAGCCCGAAAGTCTGACCACCAGTCATACCAAGGGGTTTTGTATTACCCAGTAACTGGGTTGTGGAGGTCAGGTAGGCAGTCGCTCCATGTGAAATACTGGTATTCAGCTGCAACCGGTTAGACTGGAAGCCGACCCTAACATAGTTGGGAAAAGGCTAGGCAGATGATGACTTATATACACATAATGATAATGAACAAAACATGATCTCAAGTATCAACATAATTTATTTAGGTAGGCTTATACATGTTTTGATAAAGTTTCGAAGCGGTGAAGCTTTATGGACTTTGCCAATAACATAATCGACTTATTGTGTAAATATGAAACAGTTTTTATCGAGTTGAATGGAAAATTTGTTTCACTTGCTAAATTAATGACGTTACTTTCATTGCGAATATGCTTATTTTATAATATAATGAGATTTAGGAAGGACGAGGAAATATTGGCTGGATTGTTAGGAAGATATTTGGAGTGAATGGACAAAACTAATTTGTGCTAAATCTAACCCATACAAATAAATAAATACATAGTTTAGAAATATCTCCTAAAGGTAAGGAGATCTCAATATCATCCTGTATAGTATAATGTTTAAGTCACACATTGCTGGTTTAACTTTCCCAGAAGACCAACAGTAATATCAAAGGCTGAAACATCAATGTCTCTATGAATATCAAATGCTCCAACGTTCTCATAAGCGTCTCACAGTTTGAGCTCAACGCCAACTGCTTAATATGCATCGTAAGCCCAAACTTGTTGCAAGGGACTGGTGGCTTGATCTCGTGCTATCAATCATTAATTCATCGGACAGATTGGATTTGGGCCCGCATAAATACATCCAATAAATTGGCTCCGCGAAAACTTTAGAAAACTTTCAACAATACGTGTAAAGCCCTCAACTTTGAATAGAAATGTCGAATGCAAACTCGAAAATTTGGTTGCTGACGACCGCAGTCGTCTGCGATGATAGCTCGGCCTTAGACTAGAAGACTAGACGGACGTTTTTTTTATTTTTTTACGGATTGCACTCTTATTTCAGGGTTTCCCAACTCATCCTATATTAAAGGAGACTTAAGTCGTCATGCGACCACAATTTCATATCCAGAAAGTAGGATGCGATGTCTCTAGAACCTAAAAAATTGTGTATGCTGCAAGTAAAATCCGTTACTCGGTTCTGCGAATTTTTAATCAACGAGATACGATTCAGCTGATGTTCCAGCCACTTCCAGGCATACACGTATAGGAACAATACTCCAGAAACCTTTATTTATTTTTTAGCCCATGTTGTCCCACTGCAGAGCAAAAGCCTCCCTTTCTTTTTAGGGTTCCGTACCCAAAGGGTAAAAACGGGACCCTATTACCAAGACTCCACTGTCCGTCCGTCTGTCTGTCTGTTACCAGGCTGTATTTCAAGAACCGTGGTAGCTAGACAGTTGAAATGTTTAGAGATGATGTATATCTGTTGCTGCTATAACAACAAATCATAAAAATAAAATAAAGTTAAAATTTAAAAGGGTATACAAGAACCGTTTTTTTCGGCGTTTTATGGTATTAAATCCTTCGTGTGCGAGTCCGGCTCGCACTTGGCCGGTTTTTTTCTACTCCTCTCTGTCTTGAGCTAGTGTGGACCAATCCTGTGTGTAAGCGCATCAATCCCGCTATCTTGTACTGGGTCTGCCTCGATGTCACCAGACGTTTTCTGGGACCCACATGGTGGTAGTTTTGGCCCATGACTCATTCGACATGCGGCAAATGTGTCCGGCTAGCTAGAAATATGTACCTTCAAATCATCATCTGCCTAGCCTTTTATATACTATGTTGACCTGAATACCAGTATTTTACGTGAGGTGATTTCCAATAACCAATCTGTTTATCCTAACAATTCAATGATTTAGCCATAAATAATCATTATAATATGGCTCACAATGCTTGAGTGTAGCAATCGATGAGGTGGGCCTTGTGGACACTATATACGTACGAAATGAATTGATATAGATATTATCTGGACCTACTTATACAGAAATCTGTATCAGAAAGGTGTGGTACAGACCATCAATCTGAACATTTTTCTCCATTGAATCAACATCGTAATCGCGATAAAATTATATATACATTTGGGTCTAGTAGTTATTGAAATTTTGCACGGGACAGTTGAACAGATACAGTCAGTAAACATACTTTTATTGTTTGCTATACATGAATTTAGGTTACCACTGAAGCGAATCATAAACAAAAATCTTAAATAAAAGAATACGCTAAAAAGTATGAAGTAGGTATTTAATATTTCAATCATAAAGATTTTTACAAAAAAGATATTTATAAAACGTATACAACAATAGATTACGTTTCTGTTGAGATTTCAATGTCTCCATTTACATTTAAAATATTTATAAACATGGAATTTCTTCGACATTACACTCGGGTAAGCATTCATATAGAATTCTCTCATTGAAATCGTTTCCTTTAAAACATTATTAGACGTTCGTTTTAATACGGCTGTCTGGACCTCAGAAGATTCTACTACTCTTATCCTACTAATATTATAAATGTGAAAGTTTGTGAAGGTGTTTGGATGTTTGTTACTCAATCACGCGTAAACCGTCGAACAGTTTGGATGAAAATTGGCACATAGATAGTCCATTTTCTGGATTAACACATAGGATACTTTTTATCCCGATAATCCTACGGAATCGAAACTTACGCGGGTGAAAATAAAAAAAATATATACACTGTGACTTTTTAGTCGTCTTACAAAAGAGGTCCACTCAATGTATCCGGTATAAAACACCTCTAGGCGCGATTATTATTTTTTTATCATTAATTGAGATAATAGGTACGAAGAAAAATAAATAATACATTAGAAATATGAAACACCCTGTTAAAAATGTTTACGTATCAAACTGTAGAGTATACCTACCCAGCGCACGAGTCGAGCAGATCATTCTATCTCCATTTTCTATGAGACAAAATATCGCAAGCCAATCTAGCATAGTCCACGTGGACTGTCATCCAATCAGATTGTCTAACGCTATCCTTTGACAAGTGCCGGCGCGCGCGACGCCCCGCCCTTTTTACTTAAAAATAGGTGAAGGTCACTCTTACTCAGTTGCGTCCGAACAACGGAAGCGGAACTGTGCGCGCGCGCTACCCGGTGTCAAGCGTTGTACGCGATCGATTTTAGTGAAACGAGGAGTGAACCTACTTAGTAATGAGTGAAGTGTAGTGTAGTACAATTAAAACAGCAAATAATTGCTGCTTTTGATATTGTGAAACAAGACAGAGTGACTTTAAATAAATTAAAAGACAACATTCAAAAACGTGCTCGTTTGTGCATCGAACAAAGTGGTAGGCAATTTGAACAGTTGCTACAATACAGGTAAAGTCTACTTACCTACTTAATACATGTAAATAAAAAGTGATCAGTTGTAAATACGAAATTAGTAATTAGTGTAAATAATTCAGTTGATTCCCATTCTTTAAATACGCCGGAAACAATTTACATACCACTAATTTCAATAACTATCTTTTTGATTGTTAGGTAGGTATTTATCAGGTTAGAGATAGAAATTCTGGATTTATTTATGTAAGTAGGATGTGCCTAAGGAACATGAGTCAAATTTCTATCTTCAATAGGATCGAACAAAGACAAATTGATCAGTTATTGAAATCGGCCGTATGTGTGTTACCTAAATCGAACGTTTTTTTTTATTAATCTGCACTTACTTGGTACCTACGTAGCTTACATCACTTTGTTTCGGTTTTACGAGTATTACGAACAATGTTTCTGACGGTCCTAAGCCCGCAAAAGTATGAAGGAAGAATTGGAATTAAGTGGCTTTAATTAACAAACTGCTACATACTTACTGAGAACATTAAGATTGCAATAGTAAGAAATCTATTTTGCGCTAGGGTTGAATGAACTGTGTTAAAGATGCCGCGCCGCGCCCCGCGCCGCTCCATTGATACGGTCTACAAGGCTCGTACCGCGCTCGCAACAGGGTGTTTCTAACTACGCCTTGCGTCATAATAATGAATGATATTTTTATTTTTAAATTATTCAAATCTTATAAATACCAATTTTTTTAATTATGAACGTTTACTAGTCATTGGATACATGAACTGGGCTGCCGTTGTAAGACGACTAAAAAGTCACGGTGTATATAATAGTAAATAAATCACTAAGTAAAGGTATACATTTTGTATGAATAAATAGTTATAGTGCCTACGAGTAGGTAGGTATACCTATATATATAGGAAAATTATATAATTTTCTTATATATTATAGGTATACATTAGGTACTCACATAAACTCATGCCTTTTTCCCATGGGAGTAGATAAGCAGAAACCACAGAAACTCCACATGTTACGATTGACGATGGACTTGTTTCCAATTAATTGCACTTCACACTATTTACTACCCACCTATAATATTCGAATACATATTAATATTTCCAATACACAAGCACAAAAGGGCTGCTCACTTCGCTGGTAATTAATCTTCCGAGCCTAAGTTACATGGTTTCTGCGCAGCGGAGGTGGACTAGTGTTATGTTCAATCAATGCGTGATACAATTGTTTTCAATTATATGCACCGTCGTGTGGCTACTAAGGCGCCTGTCCCGCCGCTGGCGATTAACGAGAAGCGAGTAGAGCTAGCAACTAAAAACGAGTTTGCGAGCAACGAGCAGTGAGTGCGCGACGAGCGATTACTCGCTAGTATACGTGTAACAAGCGTGACCCTTAGCAAGTGTTCTGACCGCCCAGCGAGCTTCACTGAGCGAGTAGTCTCTTTGATAGCTCTTGTCGCTGCGACAATCGAGTAGTCGTAGAGTAGTAGTCGCTAGTGTGAACAGGCAGAGCATAATTTTAATCAGAATAATAATGTTCCTAAGGCCGGGACACAGGCCCTCCTTTCAGTGAGAGGGAGTGGGCTGTTATCCACTACGCGAGCCCAGTGCGTGTTGGTATGGTGTTGGTTGGTAAATCGACGACATGTGACATGTCACATGTCGTCGATTTTTATGGTACCTACTGCGACATGCCGGTTTCGTCGCGATGTTTTCCTTCACCGTTTTGAGAGTAGTGATGATAAAATAATTTACACAAAGTAAAGCGCCTGATTAGGTTCAAACCTACGACCTACAACTCTTAAGTCGCGGTCGTTACCACTGGGCCACTACTGCACAAGAACAGTCAGTGATCACTTGTAATTACTTACACAGGACGTAGGGTACGTTTCTTGAGAGAGAAAATCGTTGATAGCTTGTCGGTTCCTCTTCCACGTTGGGACAGATGCCTAATGCTCTTATTGTTAGCACATGTAGTGTAGGATTCCCAGAATGAGCATCGTCATCGAGATTCATCGCACAGGATGTTAGGTACTTATAGGTACTTAATCGAACAAGTAATTAGTCGCTCAATCAATCTCATAGCCATCTTGATTCCGATGATCATACCGCGATGACAATGCTCTTTCTGGGAATCCTACACCGCATGTGCTAACAATAAGGTCACGCCTTGTAATTTAACACAATGTGGTGGTACTAGTTGTTTATGAGCGCCCCGATTTTCGATGCCATTTGACATTTGAAACTTCTGGGGATATATGAACAAACTGGCACATCAAGCTACTACATTCTGTGAAATTTATTTATTCGATTTTCAACTTTATCGCTAAAGCATAAGGTTCAAAGTTGATTGGGAAAATTTGACAGTTTCGGGTAGCTTGATCATTTGGTAAAGTGGAGTTGATGATGAAGACATCATCAGCTCCACTTTACCAAATGATGATTTCCGAGAGCAATTGCTCAAGTTACTTTAAAAAAAAAATACCCAAATCGCTATAAACTTTGAGGGTTTCCCGCGATTTCCATGGGTTCCTCTCATCAGATTCCAACTGGATGACAATGGAACCACCTCGAGAGAATACCCTTTCAAACAAAAAAATAAATAAAATAGGTCCACAATTGACGGAGAAATCAGTGGACATACATAAAAAAACACATAAAGCTGAACATATAACCTCCTCCTTTTTGGAAGTCGGTTAAAAATACATAATTATGGTAAATGTACTATGGGTGTAATTATTGGCAGCGGAAAACCGTCAAGTAATTAGTCGCTCAATCATTCAGCCGTCTTGATTCCGATTATTATATCTACCTACGCCTTGTAATTTAACACAACGTGTTGGTACTTACTAGTTGATGAGCACCCCGATTTTCGATGACATTTTAAAACTTCTGAGCATAATTATATCCAATAACAATATCACTCTACTCGATCAAATTGTTTCACTTTGATTTAAAGGCGTAGAAATGACCGGAATGGCCAACAACATTGAATGATTCACTTTAACGGTTTTTTCCGACTCCCAAGATACAGCCAAGTGCCTAGTTTGGAGTCACCGTCCAATCTATTTTTTTTTTTTTGATGAGTTTTACATTATCCAATTTGGTTGCTTCATACAATATGAAAGGCACAAGTCAATCGTTGAATTTCATCTTATTTTATTTAGTATTTCACACACTTAATTATTCTTTTAATGAGCGTCTTGTTAGCTCCAACATTAGGGCGGCATGTATGGCAGCAGTTAGTAGATGTAAAGTGTGTGTCTAACTAAAGTTTCTCATAAAATTAAAAACCACTTCTTAGTGCTCCCCTAAATCGTGCGGTCCATGGCCCTATACGGGGCCCCGGTGTGGGCGCGTTCACTACGGCGGCGAGCCGCCGACTATCTGAACGCGCCTCAGAAGGTGGTAGCCATAAGGCTGATCCGGGGGTACCGCACGATCTCGGGCGAGGCGGCAAGCCTTCTTGCCGGATTGCCGCCATGGGATCTGGAGGCGATAGTCTTCGCGCGCCTGTATGAGTGGCGTGCGGAAGCACTACGATGGGGGGAAACTCCACTTCCGCAGCAAATCGCGGCGGAGCGGAAGGACCTCCGGCGCGATCTCATGGTGGCATGGAAAGAGCGACTGTCGCAACCCAGCGCAGGTCACGCCACGATAGTGGCGAGGAGTGGCTAGAGAGGCGTCACGGCGCCATCACCTACCGCCTGATGCAGGTCCTCACCGGACACGGATGTTTCGGGAGGTTCCTGCACATCATTAGGCGGGAAGAAACGCCCGGGTGTCACCACTGCGAGGATCGCCCAAAGAACACGGTGGAGCATACGGTGAAGGTCTACCCCGCTTAGGCGGAGCACCGCCGTGTCCTCGTAGAGACGATCGGCAGCGACGGCGACCTCTCGCGGCCGGCCCTGGTTCAAGCCATGGTCCGGAGCGAGAAGGAGTGGGAGGCAGTCACCTCCTTCTGCGAAGCAGTCATGCTAGCGAAGGAGGTGGCGAGATGGCTGAGGGAAGGAGCCTCGCGTCCCAGCCGCCGCGGGAGACGCTCTGGGTGTCGGGAGCCGCGTGATGACTCCCGGCCACCATAGGCGCGGGCCTGCGCACGGAGAGTAATGGGTAGCTCACCGTCCGATCAGGACCAGTCCCGTGCCGGACGGCGCGTACGTGTTCCACGCGCGCCACAAAGAGTTGTCAGCATCAGCGAAGGAGCCCGTTAGGGCCGAAGCCTGCCGGGTCAGCGGGATTGTTCGAAAGGGTTACCGCTGGCCCGCAACATAAAGGGCTAAAGAAGGAACACGGGTGGGTTTTAGTCAGTAAGAGTCTGGCACTCCCTTCCGCTCCACCCAGAGCGGAGTATGTGAAATCATCAAATGACCCCTTCATTTGATGATTTCACATACTCAAAAAAAAAACAAAAGAAAAACGTGCTCCCCTACATAATAAAAGGAAGCCGTGTGCAAAATTTCACGTTCCTAGTCCCAGTAGTTTCGGCTGTGCGTTGATATGTCAGTCAGTCAATCAGTCAGTTTCTCCTTTTATATATTATATAGATTTTTAATATTTTATTTAACATTCGACAAATTTTAAGAGGTCGAAAACCACTTTGGAGTCGTAGGTCTGTAAGTAAGGGCTGCCAATGGCCTCAAAAGGATAATTCTATCAATTTACTTTCCTCGATAGAGTAAATGTAAGGTGTTCTATTGAATTAAGGAAACTCCTTGAAATGTTTTTTTTTAATAAAATTATTTTTATGAGGAGCCTTGATTCTGTTACCGGTTTCTATGTTTTTTTTTTTTTATTTAAAAGGAAGATGGACGGCGCCGCCGAGGCCGGCCCAGAAAGAGCTGGCGAGATGACCTGGACGCGTACCGCGAGGGCTGGTTCGAGGTGACGCGGGAAGTATTTGGGGGTTCCTGGAAGTATTTGGGGGAGGCCTTTGCCCAGCAGTGGGATAGACAAAGCTAGCAAAAAAAAAATAGTCTTGGTACTCCGGGAGTGCCGACAGAAGTGAAACGTGGAACAATTACGTGTGTATTTTGTGAATCGTCTTATAAACAAAACACGCGCGGTACCGTCTTACGAATTTTCGATCAGGTCACGTCCTGACGCGAATTTAACATTTTTTACCCATTACAAAAAAGTGTACAACGCCGCTAAAGAAGTTTTCACTTCAAAAATAATTAAAAGGTACACCAACGACTTATCCACTAGAAATATTGACATAATAATACATAACATATGCATTGAGTTATGGTGAATTAGTCACTTAGGGGGTAATTTCAGGAACTACTATAGCCCAGTTATTGAGGAAGGATATAGGTTTCATAGCATCACGCTAGGGCCCTAAGGAGTCGAGCAAAACGAAAAAAAGTCACAAAGAACGGTAAGCGAAAACAAAGTACTAGCGTGGGCAGGCGATACGATGCGACGAACAAATTTCACGCAGAAGTTACGCGCAGCAGCTTGTCAAATATAATTATCTAAATAATACATTCCGCTAGCGAAACATATGGTCACGAGCAAACCTCTCAATTACCCAAGACTAAAAAACCATTTTCTCTTATAGGATTGATAGAAATTATATGGTCTTACGTACATATTCTCGAAATCATACTATTTTCAACTCTCGGTGTTGAGCCAAGCATTGACAATCCAACAGAGTGCAACACAACACGTCCAAAATACCACACTGCTCTAGGCACTAAGCAGTGCGTTGAAGATACAATGAGCGAAAAAATCACAGCGCGATATTTTTACGTCCGTACGAACGTCGACTTACTCAAGACCAAGGCTGATTGAACGTAGGACAATCGTTTGTTCAAGGTTAGTCTGGTATGTGTTAAAGAGGAGTCTGGTATAATAATACCAGACTCCTCTTTAACACTAACCAGAAACTAACTACTAATTGAAATATCAATTACTAACAACCGCATATCTATTGTACAGTTACTCCGTTTATCCACCCCAAAAAATCCACCCTAAGGTGGATACGCGGAAACGCCTCAACGAATTCTGCACGCTAAGCCTATTGCCTATTATAAATTTCGTTTATCCAACTAGGCCTAGGGTGGATTCTCGGACATGCGTTCCGCGTATCCACCTTAAGGTGGATTTTTTGGGGTGGATAAATCGAATAAGGCCTATTCTACAGTGCTTAGTGCCAATATCGACGCCTGAAGGTATCTTGTAGGATCTCGAATTACACAAGGTCAAAAAACACTTTTAAAAATCATGTAGGTACTATGAAAACTTTTTGCAAAAAGGAGTCGTATATACCAACATCTATTTACCTTCGGGCCGCGGCTTCGATCGATCATGCGGTTGGTCCGTGGATGGGTGACCATCTTTACGTATCAAGACTATTCAAGACCCGTCCGTGCCTCGGAAAACACGGTAAGCTCTTGGTCCCGGTAGTCATTCGTAGATCTTTGGTATCGTTACGGGTCGTCAGTAGCCCGAAAGTCTGACAATCAGTCTTACCAAGGGGTGTCGTATTACCCAATAACTGGGTTGTGAAGGTCAGATAGGCGGTCGCTTCATGTAGAATACTGGTACTCAGCAGCATCCGGTGAGACTGGAAGACGACCCCAACATAGTTGGGTAAAGGCTAGGCAGATTGTTAATTTACGGTGAATCACGGTATACAGGATCAAATTAAATTAGCTAGCGAAACTTCACAAACGTTCAACAAATCTCAGCACGATAAAATAAAATAAAAACTATTTTCTCAACTAATACTTCAAGTAACTATAAAACCAGCGGTCGATGACCCCAAAAAACTAAACTCAAATCGTTTTATTTTATCATGTTTTGATATCGATACCCACCACGTCAGCATAGTTTCGCTAGCTTATTTAATGAGGGTTTTCGTGAAAATTTACGACACCAGTTGGCACCACTGTGACAAGAGGTCTTCCAATATAAAATATATGATGACGTTCATCGTTCGATTCATTCATTCGTTCATCATTCAGTCATGACTAAAGAAAATATAGGCTCTGACAGATGCCTGGACCTGACGTGTCAGTGCTGCCACCTAGCGAACGTCATTTCAGAAAACCCTAATTTGACCCTGTATTAGGAACGTTACAGACGACAGATGATATACCTACCCAGTCGCTACATACAATAACCACTTAGGTGCAGAAATGTTTGCTCACTTTAGGTGAACCTAGGAGCCGAGTCCCAACACAAAGGAAAATTGCTAGACCACAAAGATAGGAAGAAATTTCATCCTGATAAATTACATTTAAAGTACTTTTTAATAGAGTATCAAAGCTTAAGACAGCCCAAAAATTGTAAATTAATGTTCAGTTTGTCTTCTCGTTAAGTGTCTAATTCTAAGGGATTGTACACCTTGAGATTGTTGCCTTTGTACGAAATTTAATTAATTTTCTTAACAATGTTTGCGTTCTGTTATCTGAAATAGAGCAGATAATATTTTTTTATAATTGAACACGGCTTTGTTTGCCCGTTTCATCAATCGTGTCTACGTACAGAATTAATACCGATAAAGCCTATGTTTTAAATAATTATTATACTAGTTATTCTAGACTTTTTCCGGTACCAAAAGTACCTGTACCGATACTTAGCTGCTCTTGCCATTCCAGTACCTGGGTACCCGTTCCAGACGATACCGGTTTCAGACGAGTACCGGTACCTACCAAATTCAGGTACCCGCCGCGTACCAATAATATTTGTTGTACCTTGAAATTAGTTTTCTAATGTCTATTACTTAACAGCTATCCTTTTTGCTACCTATATCTGTTTTCTCACTCTAACTTGAGGAAATATTTGTATGGTATAGAATACCAATACTACAGAGACTACTCTCATCTGGTTCCGGTATCAAAGCAAGGCTACTGGTACCGGTTCTCAAAGATACCTACCAGTAAGTATTTTAAACCCTGGCTATCGCCAACAAAACGTAGGTATTACCGTATTACCGGGCAACGACTTTCGACTTTCCTCGGAAATTCATTGAACTTTCTGAAAGTTAAAGACGTGGAATATGAAATAGGAAAAAAAAATAAGGTTGAATTTTACTTATCAACAAACACACAAAACAAACAATCATGTAGGCTTATACAGGGTTATTCGTAAAACACTAACAACATCACGAAAAAAAAATCAGCTGTTTCCTACATTTTGACGAGTTATACGAACATAAATGTAGGGAACAGCTGATTTTTTTTTTCGCGATTTCAGGATTGGTCCCATAGTAAAAGTTGTTCATAATGATGGGCCAACAATGACCTCTTAAGAGGTTGTTGGTGTTTTTCCAATAACCCTGTATATGACTAGCAGCGCCCCGCGGTTTCACCCGCGTAAATTTCGATTCCGTGGGAATATATTAATCCATGAAATATTAATCATGAAATATTATTAATTATTAATATTAATCCATGAAATGGTCCATCTATGTGCCAAATCTGTTCAACGGTTTACGCGTGATTGAGTAAGAAACATCCAAACATCTTCACAAACTTTCACATTTAAAATATTAAGTAGGATTTTATCTACTAATTTGGAAACTAGAACAGCCGGTCTATTCTGTAAAAATCTCACCGTAAAAACGAAGGTGAAGTGAGCTGTCAATACTGTCAAATCCTAGCACCTATCGGTGTAGTCTCTTAAAAATCTCACCGTGAAAACTAAGGTGAAGTGAGCTGTAAAAACTATCAATCCCTAGCATCAGTCGGTCTATTTCCTTAAAAATCTCACCGTGAAAACGAAGATGAAGTGAGCTGTCAATATTGTCAATCCCAAGCGTCAGGTGGAATGACAGCTCACTTCTCCTAAGTATTTATTGCAGGATACCTATCCTATCTGTGTACCTACATGCATTAAAATAGAACTTAGCCATAGATAGCTACCTAGATGTAAGACGAACAAAATAATATTTAAGGAACGTTTTGAAAATAATTTTCACAAAAGTCCTTGCCTTGTGCATGCAAAATTGCATATCACACGTTTCACTTTACATGTCATGTAGGTAGCATGTTGCGTTTGCGAAGTTATCTCGACACGCTCACACGCAAAGAGTGACACACAGAATGCTGCACACCGAGACAAAGCAAAAAATTGCATTTTTAAACGCGTCAGCTGCAGGCAGTACTTGTTACCTTGTTACGACTGTAGCGTTTCACGTGGATATAAAACAGTCGGATGTGCTAGCAAATAATGATGCACTGAAAGTAGTCTCCGGCCGAAACACGATTTACGGCCGAAACCGCAACCGATCCTTTTGGCTCTTCATTTAGTTTCGACCGAAACCGAAACTATATGAAGTTAAGATTTGTTACAAATAATTTGATTAGGGGCTGATTTTGCAATCATCAGATTTCTTTTATCCAATGAAAAAAATAGTTTTGCCAGATTTTGTGCGAAAAATTGACAAAATTTAAAAATGACCATTGAAAAATGAGCTTGTGACACACAGTCGCTAAGATGCATCTACTGTTGCCTTTATAGCTTTTATCAATCTTCTAAAAAGCGAATAAATCTCTACTCGCTAATACTAAAAGCAGCATGTCTGCTAAGAACTTTGTCTTCTATTTATAAGGAATCACTTAATACGAGTATATTAATGGGTGTTTTACAAAACGGGTGATAACGAGACACCATCAGTCATTCATATTCACGAAGTCACGAACGTCTCAGGTCAGTTTCAGTCGACCGAAACTGATTTTTTGGCTGAAACTGACCGAAATCGAAACCGAACCTTCGGTCGGACAGTGAAACGCATTGACAGTGATCCAGTGCCGAAGCACTAAACAACTACTACTTTTTTAACTTATCTACTCGAAAAGGTGCTCATTGTAATATGCTTTGGATAGATTTGTTTTAATTTTTCGATCCATATTTTAATCGACTACTATTAACTACGTACGTCCACTGATATGGTCTACTATGGGTCTGACTGAACTATGACTAGGAACCTAATTTATTCAAACTTCCATTTCAAAATGGTAAAGATTATCTTTTATTACCAAAATGTTACAATAGATCGAGAATGCCTTAGTAGACAATAAATCGGAAAATCTGAACTTTAGGAGACCCTAGCCGTACAATCACTTTTTCTTCCGTTTGGAAATCCTCATGGAAACCCTCCGTCTGAGGAGAACTGACTGAGGGATATATCGGATTTCTGATCCTGCTACAGTAGGTACCCGGCGATAAATATTGCACATCGACCTTTACCTTTTTTTGTATTTTATACAAAGAATAAAAATAATTATCAAAAGAAGCAAATCATAACTGTTTTAACAGCTCCTAATAGATACCGGACTGTTTGTATTTCGTGCGACAGAGATAACGCTCTACGGAGCCGAAATTAGCCGATTGTCTCTTTCCAAAGGTCGATGTGCAATATTTATCGCCGGGTACTGTACTACCATGACTGGGGGTCCGAGAGCTACTTGTCAATTCGCCGTACCAATTATGCAATTTAAAAAAAGAAATCGATTGTTGGTGTCTCTTCTAGGAATTGTTTAGAAGCCTGAAAGGATTCAACCACTTGTTACTTGTTGTTGTCACAAGTGCACGGATGCGAATACAACATGCTAAATCTATACCTACCCACCTAACGGCCTACGTACCTACTCTACCACGTCATTTTTTATTTTTTACAATTTCATTCCATCCCGATAAATTCGATCCAACAAATATTTAGACGACCGGAAAGAGAATGTTATAAAATACAGTTCGTTGGATTTTTTTTTTATAATTCTTCTTCTGGTTTTGCACTGTTGTGGATGTGTACGTTGTGGTACGGATGTGCGTAACCTTTTTCTATACTTTTCAATTTCATAATTATTTACTTACCTTTTCCTTTTTTGATACCTACCGTTTTGGTAAAAGAAACATGAACTAGGTAGCACGAACTTTGTATCGTAGCTGATGTAGGACCCTATCTTATGAAATGAAAAGCAAAGATATTATCTCTCATCGAAGGTTTCTCTAAAAAAACGGTCAAGTGCGAGTCTGACTCGCGCACCGAGGGCTCCGTACTAAGGACAATGAGTAGGTAATGGTAGGCCCACCTCTCAATAGAAATCAGATACTCATGAATGATTTTTTTATTATTATGCAGAATAAAACTTGCATAGTATTTCGACTAAGGTTAAAAGTAAGTGGGTACATACATTGGGAGTTTTACGACCTATTATGCATATATACTGCCATAAATACTGCCATAAAGTGATCCCAATCTAAGCAAGTAGTTTACTTCATTATAAAATAAACGTTACCCAGACTCAAACCGGACGGCACGGTTGGCGCGATCGACTGCAGCGCTGCTTGTTGCGGATTCGATTCCCGCACGGAGCAAATATTTGTATGACCTACAAGTAGTTGTTCCGGGTGTGTGTATGTGAGTCTAAATGTTTGTAGCCAAAATTCAGGAGAAATTCCTAGTGTGGGGCAAAGTTTAAAAAAAAAACCGTATCGTCGTGTATATTCATGAATATATTAATTGTTCGAAACCAAGTTGGAAGAAACGCGATAACACAATATTATCGCTCTTATTTGACCAGACGGCGAACTGTAGGAACTTTCGCTCACACCATATCTTTTTGAAGTTGGGAGATATCAACAAATCGTGGCCCCTGGGGCTTTTTTAAATGATGTAATTGTCATGGATGTCCAGGACGAATAATAAATCTTTTTGTTTTAAAGTGAAATAAATGTATTATTACTATTCTGCCTATCCATAAAAAATATGTTAGACTGTGGCCTCCGAAAGTAATAACATTTAAACAAAGTTTTAATAATAACTAATGTTCCTATCCAACGGTATATTATTAATTATTATGTATATCAAATGTTACTATTGAAGTGTGGGCCGAGACCCTTACATTTGTTTCCCACTCCCCTTTGTAAGTATGTAAATACATTGTTTTTTTTTTTTTGTAATGTAAATACAAATTTACGGTTTTCGGATTATTTCCTTTACTTTTGCTACATGACATTGCTTCTTGCCAAATTTCATGATTCTAGGTCAACGGGGAATACCCTATAGGTTTTGATTTCGGAACATAAACGTACTCGTATCTTTTGATTGCGTTGACTTAGAAGTTTGATTTTTTCACTGTTTCAAGGCATTGCAGCCCTGAGTATTTGATATTAATTTTAACTTGATAACTCCACGCGTTCCTGAGAAAAAGGGTCTTGACTGATGGACAGACAGACGGACAACGAGTGATCTTATAAGAGTTCAGTTTTCCTTTTGAGGTACGGAACCCTGAAAAACATGTTTCCTTAAAATATTGTATTCAACAACTCTAAATGAAATTCTATGGGGAAGTGCCATCAAACAGCAAATAAAAAGAGTAAATAAATAAATCCGTTTACTATGATGTACAGACGCCAGCACATCAAGTTACTACAATCTGTCTAATTTCTTTAATAGATTTTCAACTTTATCGCTAAAGCATAAGGTTTAATGTTGATTGGGAAAATTTGAAAGTTTCGGGTAGCTTGATGTGCTGACGTCTGTACAAACTTACAGGGTGTTCCAAGGATCCGACGGAATCCATAATTTGATTTGTTGGAGTTCACGCCAAGCTGAGTTGAAGCTCTAGCAGACGTGGGGGATGTAGGAATAATGTTTGCAAATTCAAGATAATACCAATTACGTTATACAAATTAAATTGTTATCCCGCTTTGTTATTAGATAGGTTAATAATTATGTTAGGTACATTGTTATTTGTTAGCTATAATAGGTATTACCTATCTATATACCTACCTATTATGCTCGTTACTGTTGATTGGGATTTACTTATTACCTACAAATTAAATTGGTTTATGTAGGTCAGTCAAGTGTTTTTAATATGTTCTCCAGTTTTCAAATGCTTTTCTTATTGAAACTACGACCCTAAGCAGCAGTGTAATTGCGTTACACACTGTCAATAACAATGGGTTCCATTTTGACAGTTCAACAGCTTTCATTGCGTGATTTATGTTGTTGAGCAGACACATTTTTCGAACTTATGAACCAATGAGGATATGCAATTTCCAGGCACCCAGACACAGCACACACCACTCAGACACCCAAACACCCACACACACTACCCAGACACCACATACCACCCAGATACCTTTGACAAACCAATGTCGAATTTCGTGCCAGAAACAAACCTTTTTTTTTATTTATCTGTCAGTGTCATATTTTCAAGTCATTCTGACATGTAATGATGTAAAAAAGATGGCTGAATGTCATTCTCCGCCCTCCGGTATTGAGATTTCCACGCATTAATTAGTGCTAAGTCGCTAAATCAGGTTCTATAGTGCAATTGCAAAGAGCAGACAAAAATTTGCAGACTGCAAAGTTTATGAGAACTTGGCGATGGCGTTAACTTGACTGTCTTTAAACACTCCTTTATTCATAAACGTTGCTTAAAGTTAAGTAGTGATTAGCGACTAGTGTTTAACCATTCTTACATTTTTGACGTTTAAACGTCATTTTACTTTAATCAGCGTTTATAAATAAACCCCAATGTAGTTAGCCTTAAGACCGACACCTTTACGGCTTGCTAAGAAAATGTTATCAATTAAATAGGTACCTAGGTACTTACCAGCCTACTAAGTTTAATTAATCTTCTTCTAAACATAATTATATCTAAACAAATAAAAACCTCCATGGTCTGTTATACGGTTATAGGTACCTACGCGCTACGTACTTTAAGTTACCTACCTTGGAGCTACTTTGATTCAATAAAAGTTAAATAAAAAAATCAAATAACCTTACTTAGGTTATTTGATCTTTTTATTTAACTTTTAACTAACGTCATGAAATTGATTTCGTTATTACACGCGGTGACCTATAAATTCAAATAGATCATAAAAGCCTGTACCGAAAGGCAATAGAATAGTAATAGACGTTCGGCGCTAAACAACATTATTAAAAAAGTTTAAGATACCGACAATGTAATGTTACAGACAACACAGCGTAGATATAGGTAATAAGAAAATATTCTTCTTGTGTACTTAGTTCAAGGAACTTCAGAACACGTGGCACCGTCATTATGTGACACAGTAGCAGTTCCTAAATAATTGGACACCCGGCGACCGTAGGATCAAGTTAAGAAATTTAGTTGAATAAATAGATACCGACTGCTACTGGTATGCATTAATTACAATGTTAATTTTATTAAAAACTTAGGTAATTATTTAAAAATATTGGTTTTAAAAATTAAAATCATGTCAAACCTTTGAATGTAACGACGCGCGAGTATCTCTAAGTACGGACGCCAGCACATCAAGCTACCCGAAACTGTCAAATTTTCGCAATCAACTTTGAACCTTATGCTTTAGTTATAAAGTTGAAAATCTATTAAAGAAATCTGACAGATTGTAGTAACTTGATGTGCTGGCGTCTGTACAAGTCTGTGGCGCGACGACTTGGGCCGCATTCCGAATTAGCTATAAGCGTTTACAGCGCTCACATCACCTCACGTGCGTTCCGATTTATATATTACGATTATGAAAGCTGAGAGCTGTCAACAATTCGGAACGCTCGTGAACGCGCTCACAGTGCTTACTCAATGTACAGACGCCAGCACATCAAGCTACCCGAAACTGTCAAATTTTCCCAATCAACTTTGAACCTTATGATTTAGCGATAAAGTTGAAAGATTGTGGTAGGTTGAGGTGCTGGCGTCTGTACAAACGATATTATTACAGTATTTCCTTGTATAAACACCTCATTTCTTCTTCAGTTCTTCTTCTTTGGTTAGGTGGCGACTGTCAGCCAGAAGCATAATTTCGAAAATGCCACGTTTGTTTATTTTAAAAACGAAAAGTAAAAAAACCGGTCAAAAGCTAGTCGGACTCGCGCACCGAGAGTTCCGTATTGTGAAACGTGAAGTGTTTTTTTTTTCGTGAATTTATTTATTTGTATATTGTAGTTTTAGGTTACAAAAAAAATATACTTATGTATATTTTTATTTCATAGTTGGGCAAACGTCATCTAAGACTATTCTACAAATTGATAGCATAGCTTGAGATAACCAGCTGTGACAGACGGACAGACAGACAGACAAACTGAGTCTCACCATAAGGGTTACTTTTTAGCAGTTTGGTACGGAACCCTAAAAACCTTATAACAAAAACTGGCATTTTATACTTTCTGTTTACGTATTTATTTTTAATCAGAACTAAACGTAGTACTTCCACTGTTTCTGAACGCACTCATAGTTGGCATTGGCATTTGTTCGTATTAGCCGTATAATTAGTATAGCTTATTTCATCTCAACAAAACAATCGGTTCTCTCTTTTTTACTCACATGAAGTTGTACTCTAGTAGCGCCACTCGGAGGCAAAACTTATGCCAACTTGTTATAATTTGACATATTCTGTTTAGTAATGTTATAGCAAATGGCATCGCGTGAGAATGACAGTTTTGTTCTGTGAACGACATAATTATTTTTAAGAAATAGAATAGAGTGATTGCTGAATATTTTTATATTTCAAAAAGCCCAAAAATTGCTCAATAACATTGGACAAACGTGTTTATCAAATTTATATTAAAAATTAAAAATTGCGATCCTCGTCTATCAGATGTTCTCTCTGTGATTGCTCTTGTGTTATCATTATTTTGTGTATGTTGTTCTAAGTGGTGCATTAAATTTTGTGAAAATGACGGACATTAAGCCAGTGGTCATGGCTTCTGCTAATGAACTTATCGACAAATCTAAAGAACTCCAGAAGGAGATTCTTATGGAAAAACTTAGGTCCAAAACATCACAGTTTAAAAACTTAACAGAGACTTCCAAAGGCGTCCGAATGGCTTTGCTGGTATGAATCTTTATTATATTATGTCTACAGCAGCCACTAATAAGTTAACAATACTTTAAGATAACTAAACCAGCACTAACAATGACCCTTGAACTAAATTAACATAGCTCCTATTGTAGAAAGTACATAAGTTAATACACTAGTAATTAAGTAATCTCATTATGAATCAACTAAATTTGGATATCAAGTTCGTTTTTAAATAAAGAACTATTGTTAAAAAATTATTTTAAGATAAAACCCCAGTTAGCTGAGTCCTATTTTCTAAGCTAAAGCTTAAAGCAATGTGATAATTATACAATTACATAAAACTCATTTATTTTTACACTTGTAAGTTATAATGTTTTCGTGCACTTATGTGCTTCCTGATTCACAGCACACTTTTGATAACCTTAAACTAGCTTTTCTAGTTCTAAAAAATATTTAGTACAAAAATAACATGTGTTTGAAACTAACATTTATAAAAAATATAGGGTTTGGTATGCAAACCATTGATATCCACTCCTATACTTAGCTGTCATAAAACCATGTGATGAATGACTAGAAAGAAATATTGCTATAATCTTTTTGCTTGCTTGTGAGTTTGTGTATTTGTGGAGAATAATCTCCAGATCCACAGCTCCTATTTAAATAATACTTTCACCATTTGTTCATCTTGAGGTTCGGGTTCTGCATCCTGGCCGGTGGTTCTATGTTGGTCTTGTTCAGGTTTTTCCACCCTCTTGGCCTCACGCTGCGCTTGCGCTTAACGCTGGTGGCAGCCTCGCATTTTGGCATCTCAGCCGTAGCCGAGACTGCCTTGAGGGAAGTCTTCCTGTTTGTGATTGTTTGCCATTTGTTGGCGTTTGATGCTCCTGCCAGTGGGGCTTAGGCCAGACTCGTCAGGTCCCTCTCAGAGACCGCAGTCGTTGACGTAGCCCGTGTTTTAGGCGCATCAACATTTGCAGTACTCCTCGAGTCACCATGAGTGAGTACCTACTGTCCTTGGCCTTTTTGTTAGGGTTGTGTTAGGGGTGCATCTGTGGACGCAGATGAGGTCGGGATCGCTCGGGACGCAGCCAGTTGTGGCGCATCCTTTGCGGTTACCTTCCTCATCGCATCCTTGGACGCAGCTGAGTGTTTAAGTTTTTTGGGTGCAACCTTGGGCAGTTGCCGCTTAGGCGCATCTTGAGACGCAACCCTTGTGTTAGATGTGGATGGCGCATCTGAAGACGCAGCCCTTGGTATATTGGTTTTTGTAAGCACATCCGACGAGCGGGACACAACTTGCTTTTTGGCTTGGTTATTGACGTTTTAGTCTCTTTTTTATCCTTGGGTTTGGACGTTTATGATTCACCGTTGGAGCTCTCCACCCGCCACGGAGCCCTCAGTCGGGGATGTCGTCCGTTCAACGAGCGATCGCCAGAGCTACTCCTTCGGTATAGGATCAACCTAGTCAGAAATTGACGAGCCCGCACGCGACGGAAGATCACGGGACTCAAAATCAACTCATCCCGAGACCCCACGCCAAGCCGGCTGCCCTCCCCCCTAGGCAGAACCTCGCTTGACATCCCTGTTATGGGATGCCTCAGCCGGTTGATAGTGGGTAGCTACCCGACTACCTCCCGTGTAAGAGGAAATCCGGGCCAAAGTGGTGTGTTGTGTGCATCCTGCTCCACTCAACTACCAGGATTCCTTCATCCCTCCGTACGGGTCCCCACGCACGGCACAAACACGCGAGAGGTCATTGCTATCCATCATCTGCTCTTGTTTGATGGTGGACACCCAGGGGCATGACCTCGCCACCCCTGAGGTAAGTCGCCCGATGATTTCTGTTATGTCTAATTCATATGGTATGGGTCTGGTATGCGTCTACAAAACCACGCCAAGCAAGTAAGCTGCGAAGCCGTTAAAACGGTGAGACATGTAGCACTATGCAATTTTATGAACACCTATGTAAACACCATGTTTCTGGCAAATAAATATAAATCTAATCTAAAAAAAAAATCTGAAGCGTGTTGTTGAAAGCCAAAACATAAATTTGCAAACAGCTGTACATATCAGAACATTGATGCCCTGCACACTGTGCTCGGCCGCCGCTAGTTTCAGCTACATAACATTGATTAGCCAATAAGATAAGCAAATCAAAATCTCTGCATCTTTGGTATCACTGAGTTTGGTTGACTGATAGAGAAAGCCTCTAGTCCATCTTTGCACTAAAATGTTAGAATGTGATAAGGCATTATATTAAAAAAAATTAGCACAATGCTGCCCACCTGCCAAGTATGAACTCTCACTTATTTTATAGGTGGTGAAATTAATATTTTAACTTTGAAGGCATATTTGAACTTTATAAGCTTCTAAATTAAAACTCCCCAGTGACCTCTTTACTCATCAGTAAAGTTAGTTTGTTTTTTTTTGATTAGTTGGGTTTTTATCTAGCCCTTACAGATGCTGCTCTTCTTCTTCTTGAATAAACCCTTAGTTGATTTCACAAAACTCACACTTAGGTGGTACTCTATGCTCAGAAATCATCATCATCAGCCTATAATGTTCCCACTGCTGGGACACAGGCCTCCTCTCAGTGAGAGGGAGTGGGCCGTAATCCACCACGCGGGCCCAGTGCGGGTTGGTAGATGTCACATGTCTTCGAATTTTTGGTTCTAGGACATGCCGGTTTCCTCACGATGTTTTCCTTCACCGTTTTGTGAGCAGTGGTGATGAAATAATTTACACAAAGTAAAGCGCCTGTCTGGGTTCGAACCTACGACCTACAACTCGTAAGTCGCGGCCGTTACTACTTGGCCACCACTGCTCACTAATATGTAACTAACACACACAACACATAACTAAGCATAATGAGTGACAATAATGTATGACTGATTTTTTTTTAATGTTTACAGGACAAAAGATGGGGAATCGACAGTGCAGATCGCATGATACTAAAGAAGTGCCTTGACAGTTTGCAACATTGCATTAAAGTTAGCTCCTTGCAGAGCCTCATTGAGCGCCTGGAGTGCTTATCTAGGCAGCTAGGGTTTGTAAACTTTGATCACTATTTCAACCTTCTTTGTTACAACTAAACATGCTTGAAGATATGTGATTTATTATTAATTATTATATCAATCACTATGAAGTAATAATTAATAACAGCAGCATGGGTTGATCGATCAGGTTAAGCTACGCTTTCCGCGGTCGGTCCGTGAATGGGTGACCGTCTTAACATACCGAGACCCCCTGCCTCGGAAAGCACGTTAAGCCGTTTGTCCAGGATGTCATTATTACCTATATCTTTGGCAATTGTTACGGGTCGACAGAAGCCCGAAATTCTAACAACCAATCTTACCAAGGGGTATAATATACCCAGTTACTGGATTGTGTAGGCCAGATAGGTAGTCGCTCCGTGTAAAATATTGGTATTCAGCTGCATCCGCAGTTGACTGAAAGCCAACCCCAATGAAAGCTAGGCACATTGATTGACTATGAAATAATAATTGTATTGTACCTATCTTATAAGCATATTTATTAAGTTGTCTATTTATTTCAGGCTCAAGTTCGTAGTGGGAACATCAGGAGTAAATCTATTCATATCATCTGATATGTTTTATTTGGAAATATTAGTTGAATCATCAGGGTCAGTAAAAGATGTTAAAATTCATCATGAAGGAAAAGTAAGTTTGATAACGTCCATGTGACTATTCATCTCAGACATCTTTTGGGTGGAAAAAAACAACACAAACATTCTGTTTATATTTATCTATTTATTTATTACCTATATGTGAATTACACATTTTTAATAAATACTTTTTGATTTTTTAACAGATTGAGCAACAAAGCTGTGAAGAACTGGTATCTTGTATATCTCGCGGAGATTTCGCTGATTTCACAGCTCAGCTGGAAGGCTTAACAGCTGTGTACCAACTAGGCGCTGAAAAAAAAGTAACTTACGCATCAATTCCTGTTACGGGGGAAGTCCGCAGGGTGTGTAGAGTCAGCACTGCCAGGGCCGTGTCGACTTGTTGTTCTGTCAACGATTTTTAAACTCAGAAGGGCCTCTGTGCAAGGAACACTGTATGGGCAGTGTTGCCTCAATTTTCTTTTGTCCTAACTCGTTTCACATTCTGCCCAGAGACTCTGCGCTAAGTCAACACCGCCTGGGCAGTGCTGACTCGATGTACCCTGTGGTCTGTGCTTTTTAAATATTTTTATTTTTTTTTATTTTCCTGATTTTATCCCTAGTTCACATTCTTATAATATTTTTTGTATGTTTTATTTTGCAGGTGAAATGTAAAGCGTTTAGTGCTCTACAGAGCTTAGAAGAAGACTTATGTACAATGAGGCAACTCCAGAGTTTTATCAAAGATCTTTCAGCACAAGTCCATAAGAGTCCTATTGGCTTCTTGCAAAAGCGAAGAGGAGGTATGTCCTTAGTCTAATGCTAAATGTTTAGAAATGTGAGTGATTATGTATCGTTCAAGTCTGAATTCATCATTTGTTTTAGAAGCAAATAAAAATATTCTCACTTTTCCACTCCTTAATTTTTTTTTGGCAGACCCACTATGTATACATAAAGTTCGGTCTAATTAGAATTAACATAAAACCCATTCATTCCAGGTCACGCAATGCGTCTCACTTATTTCGTGTCTCCTTACGAACTGTTAGACAAAGAGAAGGGACTCAATCCACTGACGGTTGAGCTCTTAACACTAGGCGTTCCTTCCGCGACCAGCGGCCTTGCTTCATTAGTCGTTCCTTCCCACACGCACATTGGCCACTCCGCGACGGTCCTATTAGAAGGTTCCACGCCCAATAAGCTGCAATTGTCACCTATCATATCTGGTGGGCAGAGGCCTGGGAAGGGGTAAGATTTTAAAATTACTTTGCACCGCGTAATAGTTAATAGTTCGAATTTAATTGATGTTTTACTCCTACTATTGAAGATTACCAGCTGACTTGCTTGCAATAGGAAAGATATAAATTGTCTCCAAATAGTGCGTCATTGACCTCCGAGTTTTATTATCATCAATAGAAGGCATAAGAAGCATCTTATAGCTGTATAAGTTTGTTGTTTGTTAAATAAAAACAATTTCCTTTACGACTGCTCGGCGACGATATCTAGTTCTTACAAAAAAAAATAGGTACCTAATTATCTTATTTTTGATTTATTAATTTAATCTTATTCTTACCACCATTCATCAATCTCATCTCAAGTAGCGAGGTTATGGTAAGCTATCGATTAACCAATCCATGAAACATTTTCGACCGTCTTTATTTAGGAATGGACCTATCTACGCTCAACTGGTGCCTCAGAATAGCGCGATGCTTCCCGCGTGCTTTACACTCAAGTTGTCGCAGCCCACCCCACTGTGCGCTGGACTAGCCAAGCTTATACACGCCACTACAGAGGTAAGAGGACTAAGATTTTTTTTTAAATGATCATGGACAAGGTACGGTACAAATTATTCTGTTGAATATAGAACACAAGCTTAATCAAAAAGAAGGATTAGGTCTATCTAAACGCGTTTTAGTATCATGTGGATTTGACTACGCATGCGGGACTGGCCCGTGTCCCAACTAGGGAATGCAATTTTGATCTCAAGCCTTTTTTCTTGATTCAATCTCGAGGGAAGGCAATCCCGTTCTTAAAATTTCGTTTGGAAACGAGATTTCCAAAATGAGCGCGCGCGACTTAGCAGTAGCACACAGTGCTTCTCAAAGCCATTTTCAATTAATTAACATCAATAATGCATGGATTTATAGTGTCCGTGATGTGTGTGTGTGCTGATTTGTTCCGTTATTTATGCAGAACATTATCACATAAATAAACGTTGATTTTATTGATTCGATTGTTTTTTTTTTTTTATTTACAATATATAACACAATTACCCTAAGTTTTGATAAAATAAAGCGTTATTTTAAAAAAGGAAGGTGAAATCTCAATCTCGAAATCTCGATTTCGCCTGCTTGCCGGGCGAGTTCTCGACACCACACTTTGCACGCGAGACCTCGAGTTTCCAATCTCGATTGAGATTGTATTCCCTAGTCCTAACCGCAATAGTGATGCTACGCCCTAACTCAGCTATTATTTTCTTCCGTCACTTTCTTATATATAAGTATCGCATACCTAAGTATCGCAAACGTTTGAAGATATTATTTGACCTAGTATGTAATTTCAACTTTTTTTTTAATACTTGAGTTGCTTCGATTGTTCTACCTTCTGATATAATTTCAGGTGGAAGTGGCTGGCGACTGGGGAAATGCGAAGCCAATGTTGGGGCTGGTTGCCCAACAGTCATACAACAAACTGACGCCAGGGAAAGTTATTGAATTGAATCTCAGCAAAGGACTGTTTGTGGTTTGTACCTCCTCGCATTATACAGTGGCCTCCAAAAGTTAGTTGACATTTTTCCACTTCAGCTGTAACAGACCACATTATGACTTAAAATAATCCGCTAGTTACACGCGTCATCTTCAAAATCCGCAATAAGTATTTTATTTGTACATACAAATAAAATACTTATTGCGGGTGTAAAAATACCCATCACGAAGCCGTCATCTACGCATTCAGTACATCAAACTAAGTAGCAATTGACTCTCGGCTTAGTTAAACGTATTTTTACACCCGTTATTTATCTTCAAATATGCGTGTCGTGTCCTAGAATCTCCCGGAGCAGATTCAGTGTTATTTCCTGTGCGAGACGCGCGGCCTGGACGGATGCATGGTGACGAGTGTGCCGTTCACGCACCCGTCCCACGTGCCGCCGCTGCTGGCGTGTCTGCGGCAGCAGGCGCTCTTTAACGCGCTCATCACCAGCTGTGTGCGCACGCAGTGTAAACAATGTAAGTGTGCTACTGTTGTCTATGATTTTTGAGCATCCAATTCATTCGCTTGTTTAGTATTTCTTTGAAATTCTTCTTGCCACTAAATTTCTAGTCGTTTGTTCCACAGTCATTGAGTTGGAGAGCGTGTTGATGTTCGAGGTGAGTGCTCTGTCGTGGCAGCACATCTCGATCTCGCTGGAGCACCCGGTCGACGAGAGCATGGCCACCGTGGAGCTCGAGCTCAGCGACCCGGCCGCGCCGCGCGCCACGCTCTACACGCTGCACAGCGCGCCCGCCGAGCACATCGACGAGTACATCACCAGGGTGCTGCAGAAGACGCACTCCATACCTATAACACTCAGGTGAGAGCACCACCACCTCACGAGAGCATGGCACCGCACCGCTGGTATTAAGTCCGCCTTATGTACAGACGCCAGCACATCAAGCTACTACAATCTGACACTTTGATATATTTTCAACTTTATCGCTAAAGCATTAGGTTCAACTAGATGGACGGACAACCTAAAGAAGGTGGCTGGGGTAGACTGGATGCGGAAGGCGGAGGACAGGGTCCTGTGGCGCAGTCTGGGAGAGGCCTATGTCCAGCAGTGGACTAAAATAGGCTGAGTTGATTGATTGATTGATTGGAATTAGGTTCAAAGTTGATTGAGAAAATTTGACAGTTTCGGGTAGCTCGATGTGCTGGCGTCTGTACCATCATTCTGCATTCAAGTAAAATATATTATTTTATTCTGTTCGAGAAACTTACAGCTCACTTAATAGTATTATTAAAAATTACAAGATTGAACCATTCGCAAGTTTCCACTGATAAACATTAAAATAAAAACGAATAACTTACTCGTAAATTTAAAAAAAATAAATGGTACACAAACCAATAATCGTTTAGTAAACAGTTTCTTTTTCATTGTTCCGCAAGAAGCTTTTCACCAACAAATGCTTAAGCCGAAAATTCTAGTATACTATCATGTTATATATCCAAATCATGTTCATTATTAGACAGTTTATTAAAACTTCTGCTCGCACGAATCAATTTGCAACAAATTCTGCATATGCCCGGACTTGGAATGAGGGTAACAAGCTAAGTTTGCGAAACATTTTGCAGTAACTAATCCAAAACTGCCTAGCAGTCAGGGTATGTCTATAGTAGAATTTGCAGTTTTAAATACGAATCTCATATTTGCAATATCTGTTCTCTAAAGGTCCCTCATAAAGATCTGGGAACGGGAGGCAGCCAGCAAGCAGTTAAACGGCGGGTACTCGGCTTTGGAGCCAAATTTTAGCTGCGGACTAGGAGGCCTCGACCCCGGCGGTGAGCACGTGAAGCACGAGCCGGGGTCGATGACCTCGCGCGCCATGTACCCGTCCAGCGTCAACCATCCGCACCAGGGCGGTAAGTAATACTACAGTTAGGATTGCAACCGATCTATTCAAAACAGTTTTATACTTTGTTATGTTGGTCTAGTGGCCGCAAGCGCTACTGCTTAGCTGCTGCTTATGAGGTCCTGGGATCGATTCCCAGATCGGGCAGTGTCATTGGGTTTTGCCGTCATTAATTTCTCAGTAGCAGCCCGGAGCCGCCCCCTATTACATGGGACATAAACAAAACTTTTCGGGAATTACAGGCATGATGTTATATTTACCCCTTTTTCCTTTTAACTCTGTAATGTAACGATAGACGTTAGAAGGATAAATAAACAATAATTTGCCTCCTTATTGATACTGTTTAATGAAAAAAAAGTATCCAAAATACTGTTTTCAGGCCTTCCCTTAAAGGTTGCTAAAAACAATTAAACGTAAATTGTTTGTTTTGCTTTTGTTAAATTAATCGAAAATGAGCATAACTTTTATTATAATTTATTTTTTGGAAAAAAGATGGTAACCCTAGCAACTGTAAATTACGAGTACTTACGGGAATCGTGATGTGACTTATTAAGACTACATCTGTTTACTCGAGCTCGTAGAATGCAACAACTATAGATATATAGTTGCGAACCAACACACAACACAACTCTCCTAGAATGCGAATCTCGCATCGTTTGTGCCAAAGATTTAATAGATACTCATGTTGTCTACAGGGGCCTACCTCTCAGAGCAGCAGCACCACCTGTCTGTAATGTGCCAGGACCCGAGCGCCAGCGACACTAAACTACAAACGGACGAGCGGAAATCCAAAAAAAGAAAATCCGACGATGTCTGGGGTACTCAGAAAAAAGGCAAACCATCCGGCATCGCCGAAATGATGGACTCTGATAGTGAAAGTGACAATTCAGATGAATATGTTAACGAAGATGAGAATACTATCAATAGTAACTCGACGAATGATGACATTGAGGGCCGGGAGTCTTCAGTGTCGCAGAATGAATTCACGTCGGATATGGAGCTGTCGGCGATGGATGCGACCGATGCGCTCGGAGTGCCAGACAACAGAACCTCCTCCGACATGGACAACTCAAACGATGGAGACGTTGACGACATAATCCGGTTCGTACCCACTACTCTTTCATCTTACAACAGATCTCTCAACAGATTAATGTTACACAGTAATTTATTCTTTACAGGAATTCTTTTCACAAGTCTGATCACAAAAGGCAAAAACTTAAAAGCAAAGATTCCGAATTACGCACAAATAGGAGCGCATCTTCCCTCCTCTTGGACTTAACCGAAGGGAAGTCTTATATGGCGTCTTCGGTAAGCATAACTCCTATAGGTAGCACACCGAACACACCCAACGCTGGCTCCGGCTCCAGTATAACCTCCATGTTATGCCTGGACAGGCGGCCGGGTATTGAGATAATCCCCATCACTGCGGCCGCACCAGCCGCTCTGCCCAGCTCCATAACAATAACGCCGATCACGTCATCACAAATGAAAACGCTTGACGATCGTATCAGATCCGAGAAGAAGTCGAGCAGGTCTGGGGAAGAGCGCAGCAAGGAAAAGAAGAAGAAGCGCAGGAGAGACGACTCCATGGGCCCGCCGGAGAAAGTGCCGCCCAAACAAGACCCGCTCACTAAGCCCGTGTCGGTTAGCATCAAGCCCACTGACGGCTCCCCTTTACGTGCAACTTCCCCAAACTCTCTTATTCGAAAATTTAGTCCAAGCCCAACGCATGGCAGATCCGTTTCGATAACTAAGTCGCCGAGCCCTAGCACTGTAAAGGGTTTGGGAAAGCCGTCGGGGACATCTAGTCACCACAACAGCCCGAGACATTCTCCAGTTCAAAATAGCCCTAAACATTTACCTGGTTACTCGAGTCCAAAAAACCACAGCGTCTCGTCCCCTAAGCACAGTTCTTCGGGGTCGGGAAAGCCAAGCATGTCAGCACTAAAATCTGCGACCAGCGGGTCGCCTTCGGGGAAATCTGGTACAACGGGGTATGACCTCACTAAAAAGATATCCAAAGACAGTTACGGCTCTAGCTCGGTGACATCGAGGGATAAAGAAAAGAAACATTCCGGTTTATCTTTTTCTAATTCCGACAGGAGTAGCCCTAAATTAAAAAACCCAATCAAATTGAAACAGTTAGAAATTACCCCCGTGTCCTGTGATAGTCCCGTAACGGAGCCTTTAATCTCCCCACCTAATATTGAAGTAAATAAATCAAATGTTCCGAGCCAGGCTCGCAACAGGAAAGGTTCCCTCAGTGCTGTGATAGATAAGCTCAAGTCTGCCCAGCACTGTGGCACAGATTCTGAAATAAGTGCAAAATCTAGTAGCTCCTCCAGTAGTGCCAAGTTTTCAGATCCCAAAACAAGTATGCCTGGCAGTAGTGGAAAACTTAACGATAGCAAAAATCAAGAGTATATGGTGAAGCCGAGCTCCGACGGTATGAAGATAACAATCAATAAAACTAGAACGAAAGATTCTTCGAGCGGTAGCTCCAAATTAAACTACAGTAGTTCTAGTTCGAAACAATCATCGCCCCAACTCACTCCCCCGAGTCAGGGCTCTCCCAAAACGCACACAGGTTTAAAGCCAGGGGTCATAAGTGGACCCGCTTCTAAAAAGACTCAAGCAATGCAATCTTCTAAATCCGGTAGCGTCAATTCGGGAACAACACCACCGAAAACTAACATGAGCCCTTCGGATTCCTCCGGGTCTGGCAACCCCAACATGCCCAAAGTGCCTTATTCAAAATCGTCGAGCACCAGTAGTGCAGGTATCAACCTATCAAAGTCTGGTTCTAAATCCAGTTCTGGTTCCCCTAAAAGCAGCAGCACGGACCTCGCTAAAATAATCAGAGACAGGGAACGAGAGAAAGCCAGAACTAAACTTATGACTAATTCAGAGAAATCTATTTTTTCATCTAAATCTGAACGCCATTCTAGCCCTAGCGGCTCGAGAGACGAAATAGATGGAGAAAGATTTAAAACTTCCAAGGAATCGAATTTTCTCGTAGAAGGCTTGATCAAGCCTCTCGATACTAGCAAGTTTCAAATACCAAAATTGAAAAATCAAAACACTCCAGATAAGAACAGTCCTGCGGCGCAGTACGATCAACGATCTTTAGTTAACGATTTTGCTCGCTCGCTAGAACAAAGCAAATATCAGTTCCCGCACTTCGACAATCCAGGTGCAAGAACAGCCGATTCCCTTCAAAAGTCAGCATATCCTTTGAACGTGCCGAAACCCCTACTCAATATGGGCAGCATGAGCCCTAAGACAATACCTCCCGGCAAGAATGATCAGTCTGACCGCCCTCTAGAATTTTCTAAAGCTATGGCTGACAGTATATCAAAGGGGGGAAGCCCAGTGAGAAATAAGGACGACTCCAAAGACGGCTATCCGCCGTCATTTCCTATCCTGCCCCTGGATTTCAAAACGGAAATGGCGAAGGGGTTTGCCGCTCCTAAGGGCAGTTCAGAAGATAGGAAAGGCGCCGACTCGTGCATGAAGCCCCCGGCGAGCGGCGCGGTGGCGCGCAGCGGGGCCACGACGCCGCAGGAGGCCGCGGAGATGCTGCTGGACTTCTCGTCGTCGTCCGGCAGCAAGGTGTCGGGCATGGTGGCCGTGCGCCCGGTGTACCCGTCGTCGCCGGCGCTGGCGCTGCAGCTGGCCAAGAGCCCCGCGCCGTCGCCGCTGGTGGCGCCGTCGCCGCACTCCAACTCGCCCTGCATCACCGACGACGAGCTCATGGACGAGGCTCTCGTGGGCCCCGGCAAATGAGTGCCAGCGCCCACCCAGTGCGAGATCGTGAGCGCCGCGTACGATCGAAATCGTGAACATTTCTCATATTATATTGTTTGAAATATAACTCATTTATGATTCCTTGTGTAATTTTATCAATGGGATATTTATTTATCAAGTAATTTATTCGTCATTTTCTCTCTTGTGTAAACTACTTACTGATTCTTACTTTTAATCTCGTCGTATATTGTTTAATGTGTAAGGAAATATTATGTGATTCAAATATATTTTAGTAATCGAATATCATATTTGTGTCATACTTTACATATAAAATGTAAAAAGACGATTCATAAGTCCATGTATTGTTGTGGAGGAACCACTTAACGCAACTGCCATGAGTAAAATACAATTTAGTGTACAATGTTTTTCCTAATTTAAGTGATGCAGTATGGAATGCGACAATTAACAATCAATGTAAATAGATAAATTAATGTAATGATATTAAAATGAATTTGTTGGTAAGGCCAATGTGCTTATAGATTTTTAGAAATAAATGGAAATCAATTATTATTTACATGCTTTTCGTTTTATTTTGGACACACATCAAAAACAAAACATTTAGTTTAAATTAGAATAAGTTAAATATTGATATGACATAGGTAGGTAGGTACATTAATAAAATCTTAGAGAGCTAGGACGATAAAATCTGTAGTATGGATTATAGAAGGGAAGTCTCCTGTACGGTGCATAAGGATAACTCTGAAATTTTCTGCGGATGGCAAAGCGGCGTCGTGGCGGTTGTCGGTGCCGCTTTTTTAAAAACGGAGGTGGTGCATATCCAGCAGCTGTTTCCATTATTTCATCTTTAATCCTCTCCACTAGAATATTATCAATTAGTTGGTCACCCGGATAAAGATAGTCGTCATCGTCGATGTTGATTTCATTCTGTGCATCGGGGATCACTTCTAAAGGATTTACACTTTCTTCGATCACTATATCAACTCCTCCGTCGCCATATTTGGGGGTGTCTCCGCCAGTGTCAGGTTCGGGCAAAAATTCTTCAGTTATTACTTCCACCTTGATTGGTTCCGGATCACTTTTGTTTAATGTTGGGTCTTCTACTTCTAGCTTCACTTCTAACTCACTTGTTTCTGACAACGGTGGTTCCTTATCATTACTCAAATTGTCTGGTTTTGAAACAGGATTTGCAATCACACTGACAATCCCCACTATCAATAATAATATTATATTCGGCTTCATTTTTTTCTGAAAAAGTAAGTTAAAATGTTAACTTTATAACGCGCGGCGAACACAAACTCCAATGTGAAATTTTTCTAGCAAGAGAGTCTTATATTATAGAAGATCGAGGTCAAAGAAAGGTGTGTGGCAAGGCAACACAAATTTCATTTGTAAATAAATTGCTCAAATACCGGAAGTTCCAGAAAAATATCTGATCAAATGTAGCATAATGACCGATTTTTCAATCTTCAAGTAAATAGGTAGGTAACTACATAACTACACATTCATAAACTCACCCCTACTTGAGGGAAGGCAGAAAGAAACTACAGACTGCTACCTGCTGTGATCCTTACATAGGTATTCCTACACGTAGGTAACTTAAATCTGAGAAATATTAATTGTAGTTTCAAAACTTTTTGTAGAAAATATGTCAAAACACCTTATATTTTATTTAGATAAACTATAAATTACTATTGAAAAATCGGTCCTTAAAGCCTTCAAAGAAAGTTTCGCCCACTAGCTGGTGGGCTAGTAGGCGAAACTTTCTTTGAAGGCTTCTTCTTGCTAAAAACATTCTTTCTATACAACTCAAAAACTTGTGCTCAACTGCAGCACTAAGCACTCCACCAATGAGCAAAATATATTCTATTATAAAATTTATATTAGAAATCTACTCACTTAAAATAATAATATCTGTGACGGCATGGAAATCGTTGTGGTGGATTCATTCTTCGACCCTGATAATTCCTCCTTTGAGCATTTGCTTTCTCACTGCGCTCTCTAAGCTTTCTCATTGCAAATCGTGGTAGGAATGGATTCTGGGACTCTGCCCCTTCCATGATCTCGCCGTCATTAACTTTAGATGTTACACTCTTCGAATCCTCAAGAGGCTTCGAATCGACAAGCAAGAAGAAAACGAATACTGCTAAACACAATAACTTGAAGCTGAACATGATGACGCTTATAAATGGTAGTAGGTACCTAACTTTAAGACAAGAACAATGGTGTCCTTCGAGCAGAAGCGACGATGGCTAATCTCTTTGTATCCGTCTTCGAGAGCATGCTCATGTTTTATAGGGACGGTAATTACCGACAGATGACACACATCTGGTGCATCTGTTTACCCTATCGAATTTGAGGAAATGTAACGGGTCATACGGTCGCTTCCAATTAACACGTCCTCAACTCACATTCATAGCCCGGTGGTGCACAACCGTAAGACCTACATTGTTGTAACGGATACTGAAGCCTACCTATTTAATCAGTGTTTCAACTAGTTTCCCTAGGATTGACGTAATAATGTACAGCTATTTATTTTCACTCTAGATATTGAGTCCAAACAAAAATACTGTATCATGTCTCCAAAATATATACATAACGATCGTCTGACACAGTTTTGAGTCACAATATCAATTACCTACCTATAGTTGTTGTAATACCTACCATTGTATTATTAATCGAAGACCAGTCAGCGCCTTAAACAATAATAAAATGTATTACGACGAATATTAATGCAATGTAAGTAGTAACAATAATTATTTACAAAATATGGATAGCGGTAGGTACACAAGTAAATAAAATTCGTAACGTCACAAAGGAGTGTCTACCTCCTACGGAACTTGTAAACAAACAAATAAATACATTGAATACAAACATGTTTCAATCAGTAGGTATACCTGTACCTACCTGCCTGTGTAAACAGTACCATTACACCTAAGAGGCAAATAATTTCTTAAGGTTCAATAGTAAAAATATCTCGCAAAGCTACAGATTTACCTACAAGAGAGCAGTGGTGGCAATGGTAAAGACAGCGACTTACGAGTTGTGGGTGTAGGTTCCAACACTGACAGGAGTTTTACTTAGTGTAAATTATTTCATCACCTCTGCTCTCAAAACGGTGAAGGGAAACATTGAGAGGATACCGGCGGCATGTCCTAGAACCAAAAATTGGAAGGTGGGTATGCGACATCTACCAACCCGCACTGGGCCCGCTTGGTGCATAAAGGCCTACTCCCTCTCACAGAGAGGAGGCCTGTGTCCCATTAGTAGGAACATTATAGGCAGATTATGCTACCTACAAGAAAGAAAGATAGAAACTTTGTTTGTTCTGCACAAGCACACAGTGCAACTTCAGATACGGCTTATGTTCAGCTGCTGACTGCAAAAGGCACCAATCAGTGTTGTTCACGCGCACACGCGCGAATTCCGAAGAATGCGCGCCTTCGGCTCTGCGCTAGTATAAATTGACCCTAAGTTGGTTGATAGAGTGATGCTGATGACAAAAGACGTTCAGCTGCTTAAACAGACTTAGGTGCAGTTTCTAAATTACTACCGACGATGAAAAAAGAAGATGCGATAATTATGGAGTAGGTACCTCTATAAGTAGTCCCTCACTGATTAGCTACATTATCATAGCTATCTGCAGAGCCGAGCGTTTCGTAGATTCGTAGTAGGTACGCGAGTAAGTCTCTAAGGTTCGTAGGTACAAAAAAATAAATGTAACTACGTGGCACGATAATATTAGCTCTAGTAGCCATAATGAAAATGTAAACTGCATAAATCGAGCAGTATGATCAGTTGATCACTATAATTAAAACGAACGCTCTATGAATTTGAACACGCATTGGTTTACATATCAGTCATTGTCAAGGTGGCTATGAGTCACGAGGCCATCATGAACATGATGCTGCTGTATAAAAATAACTATAAACACCCATCAAGTACCTACTGAACCTAAACAAACATGGTTTCTTGATATTTTAACATAATTTCAATATAAGGTTTACTCAACACTTCGCAATAAACATAATTTTAAATTAAACGTGATTTAAGTACATAGGTATATTTGAAAATATTGAGTAGGTACTCAAATGTTTAATTATACTAGCTAAAAGCAGAGCTTTGTGAGGGCTCGCGTCGTTTTTCTGCGTGGTAATAATCTTTAAGGCAGTTTTTTTTTATATTTTTTTTCGTAATTTAAATTATTATTTTTTTACTGATAACACATCTACATATAAATAGAAATTATTATGTTAAAGCACAAATCAACAGGCGTAATAGTTTTTCCGTAAAGTGTACCACAAAATGCTCAGGTTGTGGGATATAGCAGGGCTCGCTTCGCTCGCCCTGACTAGCATGACCATTCATAAATAATAAGCTATATTCAGAAAATAACAACAGCAGGAAAATAGAAATTATGCCCTAGTATACCTATCGTAGGTAGGTACTCAAGTAATTTCAAACCATCTGTTATTGTAGAATGGGAAGTTATTTTTTTTTGCACAGACGCTAGCACATCAACCTACTACAATCTGTCCTTTAATAGATTTTCAACTTTATCGCTAAATTAAAAGGTTCAAAGTTGATTGGGAAAATCTGACAGTTTCGGGTAGCTTGATGTGCCGCCAGCACATCAAGCTACCCGCAACTGTCAAATTTTCCCAATCAACGTTGAACCTTATAATTTAGCGATAAAGTTGAAAATCTATTAAAGAAATTTGACAGATTGTAGTAGCTTGATGTGCTGGCGTGTGTACAATAATTTCAGACCGTCCGGTCCTATCTATTGTTTGTTTTTGAGCAACTACATCCGTGACTTTTTTTAAAGAAATCACTTTTTGATACGACATAATATTAGTATTGAGTAACTACAAAGATATTGCTTATTTCTTAAGAAATTTCTTCCAGCATACCTGCGAAAGGAGTAATGAAAAAGAAATGTAGACAATCTATGAATGTAAACTATCTTCATCATCTAATATTTTAGTTCCAACCCAAGATTCTGTCGATGTCTGATATCAGCCGGTAGATCCGACTACATACCTACACACATATGTATGTATGTTTATTGTTTTTATTATTGTGCTTATTATTTGTACACTCCGTCGTCCGTCCACGTGAATTTCGCAGTCGCAGCATCTTGTTGCTCGCAGTTGTACTTGTATGATTGAATTGAGGTCTAAAACACGTGCTCTCGATTTAGTCACGAGGTGGCGTCAAAGGGCCACTAGATACACTGAAAAACTAAGCAACTGGATTTAACGGATTATATTAAAGTTAAAACGGCTATGACCGTATCGCCAACAGACCACTCAGAAAGTTTTACGAAAATAAAAATAAATGTTTTATAGGTGAATATTTTTTTATTAAATCTTTTCATAGTACTCTCCACTAGCCTGTAGGTATACAAAGTTTCATGCGTCGGAACCAGTTTTAGAAACACTTTTTCCAGTTCGCCGCAGACACCTCGTTTACAGCCTGCTCGAACGCTGACAGCGCATCTTCCGGCGACGAAAATTGTATCCCTATGAGCAGTATGAGCTGATTATATATTTTCGGGAATAAAAAGAAGTTATACGGTGCTAGGTCAGGGTTGTAAGGAGGGTGACCTAGGAGTTTGATCGGCGTGCTGTCCAGGCAGTCCCTCGTTCTGAGCGCGGTGTGCGAAGGCGCTCTAATACATAAAAACTTTTTTGACGTGACAACGTCTAATAAATCGATGAAGCTGGCTGCACACACGAAAGAACATGACTCATGTAGCGTTACCTCGCGGCCTTGCTCTGTAGCGTTGTAGCGTTCTATGGCCGGCTTGAAGTGCAAGCGAATATTAACAAATGCAATGCAACTATTCCATCAGTATTTTCTTATGACGTTGTCACGTTCAACTATCGTCAGTAAACCGACTTTACAGACAACCGATTTTTTGACGTGACAACGTCTAATAAATCGATGAAGCTGGCTGCACTCACGAAAAAACATGACTCATGTAGCGTTACCTCGCGGCCTTGCTCTGTAGCGTTCCATGGCGGCTTGAAGTGCAAGCGAATATTAACAAATATAGTATTTTCTTATGACGTTGTCACGTTCAACTATCGTCAGTAAACCGACTTTACAGACAACCGATTTTTTTTTCGTAATACTTTCTGAGTGGCCTGGTACCTACGCAGCGAAATACTTGAGTTATTAATTAGTCTCTCCAACGAAGCATGAAGATTGGCGCTTGTTATAGGACGTTGCGCATTTTTGGACGGTGTTGATTAATTTCGAAAATGTCCTTAACGCTGTAACAAAAAACGCTACAAAACAGATGCTGATCGTTGAACTCAATCAGGCAGCCCATTGTGATTAAACAAGTCGATGAGTTGAGTCTGTCCCGTTACCGTTCGTTAGTCTAGTGGGCGTAAGCACGAATACTAAGCAGGGAAGGCCTGAGTTCGACCCCAGGAGGACCGGCAAAGTGATATTGAGATTTTACGTTTTTTTTTAGTTTTGCAATAGCAGCCAGGAGTCTGGATTTATGCCTGACTTTATGGCAATAGGCTCGCCCCCATTGAATGGGACCTCAACATTATACTGGCGAAGTGTGGTTATCTATACACCTCTGCGTACACCTACGGAGAATACAGGTGTGATGTTATGTTTATTATAAATGACAAAAAAAAAACAATTCACAATTCATTTACGAGTATGTACCTATAACAGCTAGTCAATACCTACCAAGTAAATTAATTCTGAAAACCCTAAGTCAAGTTTATATTTAGAGCAGGAAAAATGGCTTCTTATGTAAACGTGTTTGTTTTCAAAAGTAAGTACATAATTCCTTTTATATTTTCCTACTAAGAGCATCCAGAACTGAATGGTAACTGATACTAGAAGAAATTAAAAACGTGAATTCGAGCGCTGAAATAAAATTCATGGAGTAGCTGCCGTTGGCTGCATGAAGAACAGAAATCTGATGTATGTAGTCTACGCCAACGCTATGGTTAACGGTACCTAATCTCGATCTATATAGCTACATATAGGTTGCGAAACCCGACATGTTGACGGTTATATGGAAATGAATGTGTATAAGTATATAAAAAATAATAATTGTTTAAGTATTGTGTCTCAAACGGTTTTTGCTACACAGTGGCCCACTAGTGTAGCAAAAACAACAAAAAACCTTAGTTCCTGTCAGATTATAGGTAGATAATATTGAAATGAATCTGTTGTCTGATTTGATACCTGTCGTTATTTCGTACAAGGACTGCCACAGGGTTTAATTCTTGGTCCCATATACATATAGTGCAAGACTCCCACGCGTACCTACCTATTTTAGTCAACAAACATCTCAGGGAGCTTCATATAATAATTCGTCTGGGTTGTAAATGTTGTAATCCAGACGTAACAGCGGTTTTTTTTATTAATGGGAGTCATGACATCTGCCGGAACGATGAGCAACTGAAAAGAGACTGTGTCTCGTATACCTACTGAACTCGCTCAGACAGACGCCCACTGAAACTTTCGCTTCAGTCTTTCAAGATGTCGCTAACAACGTCCTGTAACAAAGAGTAACGCCGCCATGGTTTGGAAAAAATAAATAAACTAGTTTTATCTTTTGAAACAGCTTGTGCTGTAGATACCTAATAATATATTTAGTTCAAAGCTTATGTACCTATTATTTGCCATAGTATAAAAGTATCATTAACAGATATCCTGAAATGACTGCAGTAGACAGGTGAAACACGGAAATCTACAAGTAGGTACAATAAACTATTTGCTAATTATAAACAGCATTTTTCAATGCTTAGATTACGCACCATACCTACCATTAGCAATTAAGTATGTATGTAAGTACCTATACTTATTTAATGACCGCTAGATAAATGTTTGCGATCAAACAGTGGGGGTAATCAAAGCTCTGTGTTCAATACTACTGCTATTGGATAATCTAAATAAACAAGCAAATCTCACGTGTCGTGCTCGTTAACAGTGTTATCTGCACCGAATGTGTTTACTCCGGATTAGCTGACGTTCAGCGTTCAGCACCCACACATGGAACATTTGAGCTTACGGGCACGTTGTCGGTGCGGCATCGGGCGGCATGACTGCTCAAGGTTTGCGAGATTCATTGATTGATGTTGACGTAAGTGGCGGCGCGCTGAGGCGGGCTCGTGGTGCGCTCGGCACTCAGGAGGTCTCCACGAGGCGCTGTACGTGTACTGAGCCCGCTCACTTCAGTCGGTCGGCGCTTCGCCCGCTACTAGTCGTCGGTCGTCGCGCCCATACCGCCTCCGCTTCTCGACCTACACACGCACTATCGATCGCTTCGCTTCATTCACAATGTTTTGAAGTATTCTCACGAGACCACAAAACAAACCGGCCTTTTTGGTGCTATACTGTAAACGCATATTCAACATGTTTTTCACGAGACACTATTTTTACTAGCATTTTTAAATACTAAGTGAGCAATTTGATGAACATTTTTGAACAGTATTAATTTATAAGAGTTTTTGTTGTAAGTGAATATAATTCCAACATGAAGGATAATAAGAAAAAGAGGTAAGTAAACATACTCAACTCATACCTATTATAATTATTTCAAATTAAAAAAGTTTTCATTCACAATATCAATAGGTAAAAACATTTCGATCCCAAGCGACCTATTATACTTATCATTACTGAAGTATAGATAACTACCAAATAGACTGAATTTAATTCATGAATATTTTGCTATTAGTGCCTATCAAATTACCAAAATAACTCTTCATTGTTAACCAACCAACTTTGATAAAAGAATTAAGGCTCCTTTAAACAGGCGCGACACGACACGCGACACAAAGGCACCGCAAGTCGCGCAACGAGCGGCGCCTTTGTGTCGCGCGCGATTATAAGCTCGTACACACAGGCGCGACGCGACACGCGACACAAAGGCACCGCTCGTTGCGCGACTTGCGCTGCCTTTGTGTCGCGTGTCGCGTCGCGCCTGTGTGTACGAGCCTTATATCGCGTGTCGCGCCTGTTTGTAGAAGCCTTTAAACGGTCGTCTTACGAGCTGTGTTTGAAACACTTTCATAGCTATCACAATGTCGTTGTTTAGCTCTTTCTTATTTGAAATGCAAATGTAATCAAGGCGTTTGATTTGATTCAATAATTGAATAGGTTTCTACATCCTTACTTGGATGAATAAATAAAATGTTCGTCCTTGTTAGAACTACCTAAGCAGATTTATTTAACAAAAACTTTTGTGACTACTTACTTGAGATTCTGACCTTCAATTTGAGGCAAAAATTATGATTGAGGTCTAGAGAACTGACGTCTGCTGACATCCTCCAACGTGAATGTCAATAGTACCTACCTAAGGTGATACTACTTTAATAGGTCGCTATCACAATACCATTGTAGTTGCTTGATGAGGGTCTTTACCTATTGGCCAACAGATTATAATAATGGCTGCCAATAATAACATGCACGACCAGAACGACATATTTATCTACAAGGCCTGTTTCTCTGCCATAAAATGCTAGAGCAGCAAAAACGTTAGAAATCGCGAAGATTGCGCAAACTTTGTGCTAAGTCATTCGCCGTCGTTCGTCAACATGCAAAAACTTTCCTTTTGTACTAATATATATCTTTGTACTTATTTTGTGTCTCCGGACAGTCTAAACGTAACTACTCAGCATAGCAATTCACAACCATTCGGCTGGCTTCCGAGTCGAAAATGGCACATTTTAGGTTATCTGATTTACCTAGTCCCCGACAGCAAATAGATTGTGGCAAAGTGGCCTTTTTAGGCCCCCTGGTCTTCAATGACTATCACAATCAACAGCTAGTGGACTCCTCGTTGACTTCATAAACGCATCAGTGATCGAAACTTGGCCTTATTGTTTGTCCTTATTTTTAACGATAAATTTCTAGACTAGTAAAGTTTGTTCGTTATCTGTCTGCTAAGTAGCTGTCTCTCATTATTTTTTTTAGTTAGGTATCTAGTAACAGAAAGAGCTGTTAGCGGCAATCATAATATGCTCCAGATTTCACTCTGAAATTCAATAGCAGTGTTTTCTTTTGAGCTACCTACTACCTTTTAAAATGTTCCTTGTAAAAATATATAAGTATTACTATATAGTACGATTAGTTGAAGTAAGTATTGGAGCCCCAAAATACCAGTAGAGTTTCAAGGGGGATATTACATGACCTAAAGCGCAGTCACTGTCGGACTGCATAGAAAAGAAAGGGAAGCGCGATGACACAAAACTGGTAATTTATTGCAAAATATGAAGCAATTATCTATTTACAACAATGATATTAAATATCATTGATTTACAAAAAAATCTATTATTTGGACTGAAAAATTAAAACACTAGTGCTTTAGTATGTTGCTTGTAGAACAATCTGACAAAAAATCAGAATGATTGTATGTATATTAGTATGGGTTTTATTGTAAATAGAAAGTTTTTAGAGGGATCTCCATGTTTTTTTTTTATCGTATCAATTTAGTTGTATTATGTTTTCAACACACTATCTAACTACTTAACTAGCATATATCCTGAAGAATATTATATACTAGCTGCACCCCGCGGTATCACCCGCGTAAATGTCGATCCGTGGGAATATCGGGATAAAAAGTAGCCTATATGTTAATCCAGGGTGTCAGCTACCTCCATACAAAATTTTATCAAAATAGGTCCAGCCGTTTGAGCGTGAAGAAGTAACAAACATGTATAAACACACACACACACTCACAAACTTTCGCCTTTATAATATTAGTGTGATTTTTCTGATTTTGTTTACTGTAGTCGATCATATACTTTTAGGCATTATAAAACTTGCGTTATTTGCGTTTAGATCTGTAGTCCCCTTAAATCAGACGATAGAGCAGAGCAGGTAGAGACTGATCCCTATTTCGCTGCCTCTTGTAATTTGTTGTTGTCCTTGACCTGCCGTCCTTTGTATGGTAACTAAACTTCGTATAGGATAAAGAGATTACAATAAAGATGTGTGATGAATAAAATTAAACCGAATAACTGTCTGTAGTACTAAGTACTAACTAACTACCTGCGTAAGCTTGTGATGAATTCTTTCAACGAAAAAAAGGAGAAAACAAACTGTATTGTATCAAAGTCACTTGACGATAAAAAGTAGCGTCGATCTGACCACAATCCTACAGAGGGGGGTTAAATATTCCTAAACCGGTTTATCACGTGTCTTTTTAAGCACGAGTAAAAGAAACAAGAAGCCTTCGCAACTTTGTACCCATAAGTACCTACATAATACTTAAGAATAATATGTTATTCGCAGCAATTAAGATTGACTTTGCTCTTTATTAACCCCTTAAGCTCCGCTAATGAGACACAATTGATTTTTTATTGTTTCGTGACCCATCGGTCACGTGCGGAGCTTTACCGGGAATGTATGGATACAACTTAGCGGAATAACTGCAATTAGTAGCTAGGTACATAGTTACACACGGCAACACATTGTAGCTACATCATTCATCATCATTGTAACCGACCGCGGAGCCTGTAAGTCTGTAACTACAAGCTACTATCGCGCTAAGCTACAAGCAAGCCACTATCGCGGTGGCGGTAACAGAGCGCTAGGGCTAAGGGCTCCGCGGTGCAGCTGCAGGCTCCGTGGTCGGTTAGAATGATGATGAATGATGCAGCTACAACATCAAGACATTTCCAGTTTTGGCTGACCAAAAAGCTGGTCAAGCCAGCCAGTTCCAGTTTCCAGTTTTGGCTGTTTTGTTTTGGTTGAGTTTTGGTTGTATAGGTTTTTCGTACAATCAAAAGTCAGCTTTTACTGGTTATGTGTAACTTGATTTGTAGCCGTGCGTACACCTAGAAGAAGGACAATATTATTTATTTAAATAATAATAGGTACCTAATTAAGTAGGTACATACTACATAGGTATCCAAAGCATGAAGCTTCGATCGCTACGAGATTTCTGATATTAGAAAATAGAGGATGATGATTGATGTAGGATTTAGTGTCTACGATTTTGCATCAACTGTTACAAACCTGTGCTAATGAATGTCTTGGAAGTTGACTTCTGACTCCAAAAGGTTAAGGCTTCCGATTTAATTCACTACTACAAGAGTTTCCAGATGAGAGATATTCATGATAATACTATTCATAGGATCAGATCGTATTCAAAAATTTCAATCTTGAACAGCTCGAATCGTTGGAAAAGTAAAAAAAATACTTAAATAAACTATAGCTTTTCCCATAGTTTTTTGGTCTGGAAAACAATAATGCAGAAATATAGACTTTGGGATTACACTAGGGAATTCCCCATGATGACAACCTGGAGGCGGAAAAACAGATATTGTACATAATATGTTGGCGCCGCGGTGACCTAAAATCTAATAGCTCGCCTAGTTTACGTCCTTGTCCTACATCGTATAAAACCATTAAACAAATCACAGAAAGTAATGGTTCTGTGAAACAAATCATGTGACAGGGAAAATCGTATCAAAAATATTAATAGGGCCATTAAAACAACCATTTGTCACAAATCTCCAATAGGTACGGAGTCTTTGTGCCTACGGGTTTAGGACTTACAATGTAAGAGCGAATCTTTTACCTAGTTATTTTTCTAAATCTCATAAATTTCCAAAGAAAGCAGAAATGGAGACAGTTATGTTTTATTATATTAAAAACATCTGATTGATTAAAGCCACATTATAGCACAATACACAGACAATTTCAATAGACAGGCAAAGACAATTTTATTCTATATTTCATGAGAATATTAATCACCTATATTCTTCTTTTTATCTTATCGAAAACAAATTAAAAAAATATATGTAACAAATATATGTCGAATATGTATCAACAAAGATAAGAAACTTTAACGGGAAATTATTGTTGCTGCGTCACGTTATCCAAAAAGGCAAAACAGATATTTACATGTTGCAATACTAGATAAAGTGACGTCATACAAACAACCCATGTGTTGAAGTGGATTTATCCAAGTCCTTACCAAGTACTAGAAACCAGGGCCGTCCAAAAGCGCGTTAAGTTGATGATATCGTCAGTCGCGGAAAACATCTGGATGAGAGACTCACGGAAATGGGAAGTACGGCAGAAAAAAGAGGACGCCTCTACCCAACCGAAACTGATTCCGGGGTGATATGATGACGAATTTACAAATACGTTTAGCTCTCGCTTATAGAGTTATAGGGCAAGTGGCAGTCTCAGTTGAAGTAGAGAGATGTGAAGATAGACTCTCTTATACAGAGGTTTCTGTTTCTCAATTATATCGGTATTCGTGGGTTAAAATTTCAGGATCTGGCAATCACTCACACTTGTAGAATTTTCTCGCTTATCCAGTTCTCGCTCACCCAGGTTTAACTATAGGTACCTACTTACTACAAATCGAACTAACGGAACAGCCGAACAGAACAGCTCCTATATCGTTAACATTTATTATGGCATGTGGGATATCTGACCCATCACGAGCAAGATAAAGATAAATCACACACAAATCAAAACAATAGATAGAAAGTAGGGTGTGCAAATAAAGAATCTATCTTATTTCAACACACAATAGATCATAGTCACCAATGACGGCACAACTGTTATTGTAAACGTATCGGATTAAATAACCAGCTCGTTAACCGACAGATTGGTTCAGAGGTATTCAAATGAAACGAGAATTCAACAATGTACAGTTGCAAAACCTAAACGCATATAATATATATGTTAGCAACCAAGTCATACAAAGCATAATGAGAAAATTTTATAGCGAGCACTGTGCGCCGCGCACGCCGCGCGCCGGTAAAGTCGGCACGACTATATGTAGTACTGCTGTAGATCACGTTTTGCACTTCAGTTGCTATGAATTTTATAATGCACTAAACTGCTCCTCTTGACTACCAGTCCATATACATATTTACCTACTGTAGATCATTGATGTTTCTACACGAATAGAGTAACAATGTATGACTGAACAATTCGTCGATTTCATAACCTTTTACACCAATTTGCTCACCGGGTAAAAATCAATGAATCTTATTTATTTTTCATGAGCAATATGTTATCAATGACAATATGTGTATGTAAGTTCATAATGTACTTCGAATAGGTTGTTATCATATCACAATATGAATAAAATCAACTGGGTATTTTACTTCTGTGATTTTTAAACTCAAGAATCGAGCTGTACTCCCCTTGAGACGCAAGAATCATTTACCTACCTGCAACTTGTTTAAATTTTAGTCAATATTTTAGTTGAAAATCCATTCTTTGGAACAACCTTCGAGGGTCTTCCTTCAAATTTCTTCAAGAAAATGGGTTAGGAAAATATCCACAAACTAAGAATAGAGACATTCTTAGTTTGTGGATATTTTCCTAACCCATTTTCTCTACATATAGGTAAGTATATGTATACATTTAATGAGAATGTAGAGTTGGCACAATATTTTTATATTTTCGTGCATTTAGTGGTACCTATTCTATTATATGATGGTAAAATGTCAGCTCTCGAGTACGATAAATGTCAGGGACGTTATAAAATAGAATTTCTTCTTTTCGGAAGAGCTGTCAGTTTGACTTCGAAAATTACGACAAGCCACACCACACAAGACCTTGCTCTTCCTACATTGACATAATTACGTTCTTCTCAACATATTGGTGTTTCAAATTGCCGCTTGCAAAAAGTCTTCAACTGCCAAAATCAAATGCCGTAGAAGGCTGATTGATCTGTGTGGTCTCCGTCTACCACAATCACTATACACTGTGCTATTCACCAATTTAATTTTATTGAGCTTAGAAATTAGTGGCCGATTATAATAGTGCTTTTATACGTAGGTATAACTCTGGTTTAGAGGTGTTATTAAACTTTACGGTGTATACGAGTATAACTAGATAACATAAACCTCATTTGGAGTACTAGGTGCGCAGGGCTACACATCAAGCTATACATAACCAGTATAAGCTGACTTCTGATTGTGCGAAAAACCTATACAATGAGAGGTCAGCTAAAACAGGATATGTTTAGCTTGATGTGTAGTCCTGTTACCTTACGATCAAAGGACCAATAATAAATTAATATTGGCATTAATTTAACTAGCGAACAGAACTGATAAGAGTTAATATTATAAAACGTGTAAGTAGGTACTTTTTTCTTTACTTCATTGCATAAAATGCCAATTGCCTAATACATATTTCTGGAGTTGTCGACTCGCCCACAAATAAATTAACTTCGTGCGAATCGACTGAGACATTCATTTTAGTCAGCTTAGGGTCCTCCGTTAAACTAAATTAGAACTTATCTTCGCATCGAAGCTTCAAATCGGATTTGTAGGTTTACTCGAAAAACAAAGCCATAAAAAGTCGGCTAGACAAAAAATTCCCTTGAGTTTTACTGCTCCTAAGGCCGGAATTAGAGATAACGCCAAATTAATGATGGTCCCATTATTCGAGGACGGAACTGCTTAACACCTTAATCGTATTAATTAAGAGACTATTGTAGGAAATTAAAGATTTAAGCAGGTTTAAGCCATTCGTAGCGGTTGTCCAAATATGTAATGATAACTAACGATACAGACCTAAGCTTTGACATTGTATGTACCTACATAGATTAATACCAAACACACATTATGCAACATAGGTACCTATATCTACTTGTTCCTATACATATTATAAAATGAAATTTCAACGTACCGAAGGGTTAAGGGTTAGTTTGATAACATTATTCTTATATAAACTACGCCAGTCGCAACACTTGACTACGAGAACAAGACGTCAGGACTAAAGGTCCTGGAGCTGTGTTAGTGTCAGCAAAATGGTCTGCATCATTTTCGGTTTTGCTATACATTTTAAATGGAAGATCAGGGTCGTTAGAGTACAGAGGTAAGTTGACACATTCTTATTTAAATTATGAAGACTGTGGCTTTGTAGGACAGTTTCAATGTTTTTTTGTGAGGCGTTCAATCAGCAGAAACTGCGGTTCCTACTTAGTGCATCATTTTGAGACATTTTCTTGATGACCCGTTGCCTAGGCAGCTAATACAAAGAGCTTTGATACAAGTTGTAAACAACCAAGGTTCAGACGTCCGATTTAATTACTATTGTTAGTAAGAAAGACTTCGTTTGTGTACAATCATTGATTGAAAGTCTCGGCTGTGCCATATTATAAAACATGTTTGTCATGATACAGTTGTGATTCTTGTGATGTAGGCATAATAATGTTATTACGAGTCATCGGTTCAGATGTGTTCATTTTCGTAATGATTAGAAATAAATAATTTAATTACTTAAAGGAATGATTGTCTGAACCTGGATCGCTATCTGTTTTCATGAGTCTATCGTCGTTTTATTCTTCATCTATATATATTTCGTATTCAGTTGGTACAAAATAATTATTTCACTTATAATTAGCACGAAAAATGTATGTAATTAAAATCTTGTACGTGTGCAGTAGCGGTCGCCCGGTAGCGAACCATAATCAATCGCTCGCTTCGTCTAACCGAACGATAAAATTGGTTTCTACCTATATGATTAATTAATTTACGTGCGACATGTTAGAAAAAATAGTATCGCAAATAAAATTCAAATAATAATAATAAAGCTAAAGAGTTCGTTTCTTTTTTTGTTTGAACGCGCAAATCTTTGGAATGACAAGTCGGATTTGAAAAATTATTTTTGCGTTTGATAGCCGAATTCTTGATGAAGTTTACAACATCACGCTTCGAGCCTTAGGAGCTGAACAAAAAGAAAAACAAATCAAAAAGATCGCTAAGTGGAGTATTTAATAATAATATGTATTTAGATATTTCCTCAGAATATTTCAATGTTTATACATTTTTGGGAAGGAATATTAGACAGCAAGCAATGGGTGTCAGCCATTTTGAGTAATTTTGTAATCTTTAAGCAATTAACGAATTAGTTTCATTTATTTAAGTAGTTATCTTCTTTTAAACTTTTTCTACTCTCAGGCAGGATACGTATGTACGTATTTTTATTGATATTGATATGGTAATTACCACCTAAGTACTTTCTTATAATATCATACTGTTACCGTAAACTGTGAGTGCTTCATATCCAATTTTTCAACTGTTCAACATTTTCAACTGTTTATTCAATCACTTTACTGTCTCGTCTTGGCTTTCATTGTCAAGAGCGTTACGTCTCGATTGTCAAGAACGCGTAAAATATTGATTCGTAAATACCTAATCCGCAAACGACGACGAAACGAAAATGTATTTACTAGATATATGAAGACGCTTTTAAATTTCCGTCCACGATAACGTTATACTTAAATTAATACTTGCGAGTATTAATTTAAACGTGCACATATTTCCATATACATATTTTATGGACGAAGATGTGGACGACCACGACAGGAAAGTAAAATGTATGGAAATACATGCACGTTATAACGTTATCGTGGACGGAAATTTAAAAGCATCTTCATTTTACAATTTCCACTTCTAGTGTTATCGTGATACTGCGGACGCCCACGATAATATCGTCACGTTAGAAATTATAAAAGCGCATTTTGACTGCTTTATCCAAAACGTATTCGCTATTAGAAATGTAAACGTGTTGTATGTGTAAGGTAATGAGCATAATATTATTGGTGTGACCGAGAGTCAGTCTCAAATTTAGGTCAACCTTCTCTCATCTATTAGTGCGTATACTTAGATTAATAACGCCTAGATCGATAGTCTTCATACAAGCGCTTCGTCTCAAGTGAGGCAAAAACGCACACATCAATCTATTGATGTATGCGTGAGCATTGCGTATTTACGATCGCCGACACGCACACAAACAAAACTCTGATGTTGTGGAGTGTGTACAGTGCAGTAGTGTTTCCCCGAAAGTGGGGAAATTTTATACTTATGTAAAATCGGATTATTTATCTTGTACTTGGTAACGTACTTGTTCTATTTAAAGCTTGTTATAAAAATAACATGTTAATTTACATTAAAACGAATATTTGTAATTAAAATCTATATTTATTATAAGTTAACATTCAATAGGTACATGAATGAGCAGCATTAATGGTTTTAATCATTTTAAGGAAAAACACGCAAAAGGGAGAAGAAAATGTATCGATGTTACTGATAAATTATGAGAAAATACGTCATGAACAACTAATCAATTAAAATCATCATGGTTATGTGTTATGGTATTTGTATGTATGGAAACCACAGAGCAACCATAGAGCAAGAAAATAAAAAAAACTTCATTATTTTTATTTTTATGAAACCAGTTTTTTTTCTTAATTTCAATCTGTGAGAAAATCCCTTATTAAATTAGATTTCATTTAGCGTGAAAGTTTCTTTACACTAGAAGCGCACGATTTCTATATTTTTACTGGTCTAAAGAATAGCAAGTTTTTTTCGCTAAAGTCTAACTAAATTGTTTGCAGCTGATAAAGATGATTTTTTTTGCATGTACACTCTACTTATCTATATAAAATATCCGTATATTATTTATTTATATTTGAATTGAGCTCACCAAGACCTTAATTTTGATACCCATGTTGTAATAATTTAAAATAAATAGTTTCTTTTCAAATCTCAAAATGGCGCTACAAAGCCGCCATATTGATTTTTCTCTAAAAAAATTTTGGGCAGTTGTGTAAAAATCTCGGGTTCATTGTAAAAAAAAATACGGGTGTGTATTTATTTTTCGTTGAACAATAGGGTAATTCATTGCAACTGGTAACACCTTCATAACATGGCGGCCTAAAATTTTGTTGTCGTATTTAATTTTTGTATTCATTATTGTAGCAAAATACAAGTCGAATTGTAGTACTTACCTATGAAATGATATGTTGGTAGGTTTTTTATTCTTTTCTGATGCATTGTGACACCCATTCACTACACAATAAGTCATTATTAATGAAATTGTCTCGGAAAGCTCGGAGATGTTTGCTCTAGCGTTTGACCTTGACAACTGGCGGACGTTCGGAACGTAGTGAGCCCTTTAGACTCACTTGAAAGTGCCTCACTGAAATCGCGCGTACTCGGTTTCTAGGCGTTATAATTCTATGTGCGTATACAAATATCTAGCATTAAATGCAAAACAAGTTTTTTTTGCACCGAAATGTGGGCGGAAAACCGTTTGCTCAAAAAATACATTATCATTTCAGCAATCGGCCTACATCGACCTACATGGTAAATACAGACACAAACTGAAAACGTGAATAAATTGTTTATATTGATGAGTAGGTACAATGCCCCCTTTTCGGTTTTCAGTTATTTCCTACACTTTGTATAAGTACTTATAGGATAGTCCTCATGTGGTCCACCCATAGATAGGTCCATCCTTACCTATAGAGAAAACAGTCATTTTTAGGGTTCCGTACCAAAGGGTGCCAACGGGACCCTATTACTAAGTCCGTCCGCCTGTCCGTCTGTCTGTCAGCGGGCTGCATCTAATGAACCGTAATAGGTAGACAGTTGAAATTTTCACAGAGTGTGTACTTCTATTGCCACTAATAAAATAAACTAAATTAAAAATTAAAGGTTATCTCCAAACAATTAAGAAACGTGTTTTTTCGGAGTTGTTTGCTTTGTGGGACAGAAAACTTGGCCGATTTTTGTAAAATAGGAATACTTACTTATCAGTCGTAAGACTATCCAGAACTAACTAAATGAGGAAATTACTATAGCAGCTATTGTTTTGTTTTGTATACCAAGCTTATCATCATTTTCTTTTGCACAGTGATGGAGCCCACGAAGCCATGCTGGGCGAGGGCCAGGTGCCGCAGATCGTCAGCAAGGAGACGAAGAAAGCTGACGAGTACGAGGCTCTGCAGAGTTTCCTAAGGAGCATCAGTTCCACCGCTACACTACCGCCTTACGTGAAGGGAGAAACTTACTCTTCTGCGAAAGGAGTGTTTAACCAGGTAAAAATTAAACAGATCAATATCATAAAAAAATATCTGCAAAACTGATCAAATAGAGCATAAGGTAATCGTGCCGTATTGTACATGAAGAATTAACCAGACAAACATATTAAGTAGGTACATAATTTTATACGTACCTAGATAGACTGCTTACAATGTTTAAATCCAATAAAAAGTATTTTTTTTTCCCCAAGAAACATAATTCCGTTCTTCACATTTTACAAACTCAATAGTCAGCCCATATTCGTTCAGCGGGATTGTCCGAAAGGGTTACCGCTGGCCCGGAACATAAAGGGCAAAGGAAGGAACACGGGTGGGTTTTAGTCAGTAAGAGTCTGACACTCCCTTCCGCTCCACCCAGAGCGGGAGGAGTCATTTGATGATATCCCATCCTCAAAAAAAAAAAGCCCATGTTCGTCCATTTCCGTCAATTTCATAAACTGCTGAACAGTTTATTCTGTAAAAATGTCACCGTGAAAACTAAGGTGAAGTGAGCTTGAAGTGAGCTGTCATTCCATTTGATGCTAGGGATTGACGCTATTGACAAGTTAGTTTTTGCATGAACCTATGTAGAGACCTAGTAAACCACTAGATAAATAGGTGAGGAATTAAAAGATATGCAACAAAATCTTAGAAAATCGCGGGTTAGGGGGTTTTTTATGGACAACATGATACTATAATAAGGAAGTAAGCAATCCTTTTAATTCAGAAGATAACTTATGATAAGTAGCTGTACCTACATAAGTTTGCATATGCGAAAATGATGATGAAAGACATTTTAGTTGGTCAAGGCTATCAACTAAAAAAACAGTAACATGTATGGGTTTTTTTACTAGTGATCAGTACCGTGTTAAGTTAGAGAACTTTGGAGTAACCAAGAATATTCTCAATTCGTATATAACATTCTTGTTATAGCTATCTGCTTAAATTAGAGGAGGGAATCGGGTAAGTACTCAGTTCGAGAAACACTAAAGCCATTTATCCTCTTCTTAATCTATACTGACTATAGTAAAGCTGAAGAGTTTCTTTTCGCTAAGAGCGATCTTTAAGATCCGAGTAAAAGAAAAAAAACCCAGAAAGAACGCTAAGGGAAAACGAAGTAGGTAATAGCGCGGGTGGGCGATGCGATGCGACTTGATGCGACGCGAACGCTAACATTTTGATATACAACTACGTTTTGGCAAAGAGAGCTATTTCTCTATAAAAAAAAACCGGTCAAGAGCGAGTCGGACTCGCGCACCGAGGGTTCCGTACCGTCATGTTTTTAAATTTTCATCGGCGAGGCCTATATTCGTCAGACAATTTTAACAATGTGCACTGCGGTGAAGAATATTGTAGTTTTATGTCAGCGCCACCTCTTGACCGATAGTAGAACTAATGTAACTTTTGTTGATGATTTCTGAAAAAGTATGCTATTTAGAGACTTCGTTTTATTTTTCCTGTAATCTTTACATAAACTTCTATCACACAGAATCATTTCAGATTTTTCTCTTTGCAAACCTCGGAGATAAGGGGAACGGCATTTTTTTTACATTTTTCATCAAAAGTCGAAAACTATGTGGCCTAAAATAAAGAAAAAATGTTTGAGAATGTGCAAACTGCGCTCTTTCATGTGATACTCCACATGCTCTATGTAGCCCTACTTCGAATTGAGGAGTTCTCCTGGTAAGGTTAATCTCCTGAACAACCACTCACCATACGCATTGTGACGAGCATAAATTGCTTAGCAACCATATCGCAACCCGTGAAATATTTGTCATTGAGTAGTTCCGATGGCTATCTGTGGTCTTCATCATCAGCTTCACTTTACCAAATGATGATTTCCGAGAGCAAATGCTCAAGTTACTTTAAAAAATACCCAAATCGCTAGAGGTTTGCCTATAAAATTTGAGGGTTTCCCTCGATTTCCATGGGATTCTCTCATCAGATTCCAACTTGATGATAATGGGACCACCTCGAGAGTATACCCATTCAAACAAAAAAAGAATTTTCGAATCGGTCCAGCCGTCTACGAGAAATCAGTGAACATACTTACATTAAAAAAAAACACAAAGTCGAACATATACCCTCCTTTTTGGAAGTCGGTTAAAAATCAGAAGTAAAATAGGTACCTGTGACCGGACTGTACCTAAGTATTCTATGGTATTAGCTAAAGACAAACATGTTTTTAAAACACACCGTAAAGAAAAACTGTCTCTTGTCTCTGTCGAGATTATCCATTGTATATTATGTTCAACTGTTAGCATGTCTATTGGTTGATATGGAAACAAAGGAACAGCGGTGCTTGCCCCCTATCTTCATGTCCCTTCCTCTAGCTTGTCTTTCGATGATTCGACTCATTATCTAAACTTATGTCCTGTGTCGAAAAAGCGTTTGAAACATTGATAAATAGTAAATTAACCGACTATAAGCAGACGAACTGAACACGCTTCCTCAGATTTATTTATTTATTTAAACTTTTCGCACAAAAAGGTACAAAGGCGGACTTAATGCCTTAGGCATTCTCTACCAGCCAACCAAGGGTGGTGAAGAGATTGGATGGCAGGTGCTTTGTTTGAGAGGAACAATGATAAAAAAAAATCTATTAAAACTAGGTACACAAATACATAAATAGGTTATATACATCAGATCAGATCTCTGATGTATTAAGAAAATTGTAACAAAAACATGTTTAATATGTAAATTGTAGGTATCGTCGTGTCAAGTTAAAACAATGAAGTAAGACATGAGGAAACCCGCATGTTTGCACAGTAAATTCATACCGTGGCCGTGGCTACTGCTGCTATGCGGATAACCCGAGCTCCTATACTATGTGGTTGACTTTCAACGCGAACACATCTGTGACAACCACAACTTATTAAGCCCATATAACCTCACTAACCAGGTAAATAGCTTGAAACACGCTTGTTAACACTTTGCATACATCTGATAAACTCTTATAGATAACTTTGAGGTTTTACACAATTTTGCTAACTTTATAGGTAGGTATGTTCAGGGTAAAAACCTAATCGAATGTCAACATGTTAGAAGTGGGACAACATGACAGTTCACCTACATTCCCCCAAGCATTAGTTAATTAGAAAACTTCCTTCACTTCAAGTATGTTATCGACGCCATATCGTGACAAGGATGAGCCATGTTGGCAAACTCCAATAAATTACAATTAAATAAATTGCTTTTTATAAGAACTGACAAGAGCTGAGCATGGCAGGCTTATACCTACGTATGACGGGTGTATAGTTTCGTGGAGTTTAATTGCTTAACAAGCATGTATATTATGGGTCATTACCGTCAGCTGCTTTAGTGTCTAAACACACTATGCCGAAGGTACTAGACCGAAGTTCGGCATGATTACGACTGCAAATCCTGCAATGCTATTAGAATTACTGACGACACATTATGCCGAAAAGGCATGCCCGCGCCCCGCGTGTGCGCAACTGATTTCTGCCGCGTATGTTCGGCACTTATGATGTGTCAAATCAGCCGAATATGTCGGAACGTAAAATCAGCCGCCGAAATTCGGTAGCGTACCTTCAGCATAGTGTGTTTGGATTTGGACACTTAGACTGGCCGCGGTAAACCTCAGCTTACAGTCCTTTCACAGTCTTGTTTTACCTCTAATTTTGCATCACTGTCAAAATCTTAGTGATCTTTATTCTCATTCTTATAAGGTTTATATGATGAATGTTTAAAATATATTAAAGATACGGTAATTATTAATAAATAATATAATAATAAAAAAATAATATCTCCTAAAACAGGGCTTCCTCTCTCCTACCCTTTTGCTGTGCCCTACAGGGTCCATAATGATCTAAATTATACTAATTACCACCTAAGTACACATTATGGTAAAGCAATAAAGATATTATTGAGTATTGAGGTTGCATTTGGATTGCTGCCCCTGCTAAGTCTGTCAAAATTATTGTGATCTCTATTCTCGTCACAATAAGGTTGCTGTTAGGTGGCTGCTGTCAGAGGTACCATAACTGTGAACGGACTATAGTTGGTCTTTAGTCTTTTCGAGACTTAAACATTTTGAATATGCATTGCACATATTGCAGCTATACAGACGATGCATGATACGTGCCAAATACTATACTACCTACTTACTAGTTAGTTACTACAAACCTCTAAATGAAATTCACTCATTAAATATTATTTCTCATCACGTTGCAAACTAAGCTATACATAAATAAGCATGAGTCCCACGCCTGAACCAGACCCAGTCGCCTACAAACCCTGACACAGACTTTATCTCTGTCTTATCTCACTTCTTCGTCTGTCTAAATACACTGTCCCAGTTCCTAATTATTTATTAGATAAAAACGACAATTACCTCTGAAATCTCTCTCCGAATCATGACCTCTTAGATTCGACTCACCTACGAACGGCTGTGACACCTACCAACGATTGTGACACCTACCAACGACTATGACACCTACCAACGACTGTGACACACCAACGATTGTGACACCTACCAACGATTGTGACATCTACCATCGACTGTGACACCTACCAACAACTGTGACACCTACCAACGACTGTGACACCTACCAACGACTGTGACACCTACCAACGACTGTGACACACCAACGATTGTGACACCTACAAACGATTGTGACACCTACCAACGATTGTGACACCTACCAACGACTGTGACACCTACCAACGACTGTGACACCTACCAACCCGCACTGGTCCCGTGTGATAGATTACGATTTACAGTTCATTCCCTCTCACGACAGGGTCAATAGTAGCCCAGTGGTACTGGCCGCGACTTACGATTTGTAGGTCGTAGGTTCGAACCCAGGTAGGCGCATTACTTTGTGTAAATTATTTTATCACCACTGCTCTCGAAACGATGAAGGAAAACATCGCGAGGAAACCGGCATGTCCTAGAACCAGCAAATCGAACAGTTAACACCTTAAATTAAGGTTTATGTAAACAAGTTGTGAGGATGTAAAAACAAGTATTTACAATAGTGTTTACATTAAACTTAATGTGAAAGCGTTGTGATATGAGGTGTTGACAAAACATTAAATTTAAATATGCCTTGTTGAGTAATGAAAATGAATCATTTGAATATTTGCACAAACGTCTGTTCGATGTAAAACTAAAAACTGTAATTCCCTTAAGGTGAGTATAAAGTCCTGGGTTCAGTTCCCAGGTCGGGCAACGTGTTATTGGGGTTTTCTATCTGGAATTTGTCAGTAGCAGCCCTGAGTCTGGATTTATGCCCGGTTGGTTGCAAAAAGCGTCGACTAAAACATAACTGGCGAAATGTGGGTATACCTACAATAGGTAGGTACATCTTTGCTCAACCTTTCGGGAAAACAAGGCGCGATGCAGGGCCGTCTTTACCCGAGGGTGCAAGGGGTGCGTAGCACCCGGGCGCAGGGTCTTAGGAGGCGCCAGGGTAGCCCGTGAAATTCAAAATTACTATTTCATGAAATATCAATCAATAGGGTTATATGAACTTAGAGGATTATAATATATCAATACAACCCTCTCTAAGTCAATTGCAAGACAAAATATACAACCTGACACTAACCTGCAAATTGCAAAAAACGTAAGAAATAACACGTAAAATTGAATTTCGCGGGCTACCTTTGCTTCTCCTTAAAAATTGGACTCCAAAATCGTTTTTAATTTTGTTGCCAAAAACAAACAGCCTATGCCCCCCGCTGTTTTTCGCACCCCGGCGCCTAATGTGTTTAAGACGGCCCTGGCGCGATGTTATGTCTATTTATTTAATTTATTGATAACTACATTCTATTCGTGACTAGACGGAATCAATAATAAAAATAAATGCAAGTCATGTGTATCACACATTCTTCACACGAGGCTTGCTGTGATTAATTAAATCAGAATGATTTTGAATATTTTAAGCGAAGCAGACGAAATTGTATCATGTGGTCGTCTGAACGTAACGTTTTTATCTCACTTGCCTATTTCTAAAAAGAAGAATCAATCAGAAATAAAATATTGTGAAGCTCTATTTTAAAGCCTTTCCCATTTTTCGTTCGTTTTCCCTAACTGTGATATTCATAGTCAATGATAATAGAGATAATAGAAACAAACATTAGTAAGAGTCATCCCATGTGCAGCGATAAATTAGCGAATAATTTAATTAGATAATGTAATGTTACAAATCGATACAAATTAGGCACTGTGCACACAATTCGGCCCTTGATGCACTCAGGCCCGGATTACCACCTAGGCATACAAAGGCACTGGCTTAGAGGCCCAGCCAGCCTAGGGGCCTCACCCACCCAGCTACCCCGAACAGTTAGTTTGCTTGTCTGACGGCAGGCGGAAATAAAATTATTTCACCACCAACCCGCACTATTAGACCCGCGCGGTGGGTTACCCCTCTCACAGAGAGGAGGCCTGTGACCCAGGTGGGGAACGTTATAGACTGTTTATGCTAAATGCTAAGTAACAGTACCTAAATAGAATAGAATGTGCAATTACCTAGCAGTTTTATAACGAACAAGAAATACTAAAATAGGTCTAGGTAGATTAGGACTGAAAATACCGGCCGATAAAACCCGCAATATCCGGCTGCAGCGTAGGTAATATTGAGGTGTTGATTACGAAAACTTCCTTATTTTCAGTCGATTCACTCTCAGACTCAGATCTATTGTATATCAAATGATAATTTTCTTTTGGAAAAATACAAAACACTGCCCAAATTCCTAAAGGGTTATAGGTGTAGGTACAGTATAAGTTGGTTGTAAAAAAAAAATTTGCTACAATAAATTAGCCTGTGTCAAACTGCAGGGTGAAGGCCTTCCTTTCCCCTTTCCACTCAAATCAATCCTTTTTTTTTTTTGTTCCTGGGTGGAAAATTCTCATGAATGTCCTCCGTACGATCCTTCCGCGCAACCCCCGACTGACTCAAATCGATCCTGCGCCAATTTGGACCAATCCCGTATCCAAATCGTCCCGTCACTGCGCCTGGGTCTGCCGCCGCAATGCCGTTGGACGTTTTGAGGAACCCACTTATATAAAGGCATTCGTTTGTTTGTTTCAGTGCCTAATAACATGCGCCGTCCTAATTCTGGCAGCGGGGGCGGGTCACCCCATCGGCTTCTCCGCCGTCGCACTGCCGCAGCTCAGGATCGAGAACAGCTCTATGAGAATAGATGATGAAATGGGATCCTGGATCGGTGAGTTTTATACGCTTTTACATCATTTTGTAGATGCAAAATAAGTGGAGTGGAGTCTCACGAATCTTCTTTGATATTGAGATTGTGAATATCATCATAAATTCTACAGTGTGTTAGGTTAAACGAGGGACATATTTTAAGGGAGTGTAGTACTCATGAAAATGAACAACTTTTAATATGGGGCTGACTCAAAAATATGAAAAAAAAAAACAGCTGTTCCCTACATTTTGTCCAGTTATGCGAACAGAAAATGTATAGACAGGCTGGTTTTATTTTCTCGATTTCAGTGTTGGTCTCTTAGTAAAAGTTGTTCATTTTCATGAGTACTACACTCTCTTAAAGTACGTCCCTCGTTTAACCTAACACACTGTATATTGTGTTAAAATTTCAGTGTCCGCCACAACCTGACAAAGACCGGTAGGTAGTTCTACATATATCTTGAGTACTATTCACTTCTGGGCACTTTCCCTCACCAACATCAAGAAGAATTTTGCTAAATTCTGAATCGGCTGAATGTGCTCTCATTACAAACAGACACTCCAATTTTATTTATTGTAGCCTACACGTATATAGAAGATGTGTAGATTTCATTTAATTTAATTTCATTCGTTTTAATATTTTTTCGTGGGACCCAATTTACTTTTTTCTTCTAAAATAAAAGTAGCCAAAGTTACTCCTTATTACATCAGCTATTTGCTAGTAAAGTCCCGTCAAAATCGGTCCAGCCGTTTCAGAGATTAGCCAGAACAAACAGACAGACAAAAATTGAAAATAATGTTATTTTGGTATATGTACCGTCATCCATATGCATTTAGTAAAAAGCGGTTATTTTAATATTTCAAACAGACACTCCAATTTTATTTATTTGTATAGATTCTTTGACCAATCCAAGACTTAACAATTTGCAAATCACTCTTGCGCAATATTATGCAATGGCGACTATAACTCGTATGTTGTCGACTTAAGGAATACAAACGGTCTATGTTATAGGTACTTACCTCAACTTACCTGATGTTTTACATACTTCGATGACCATTGATAATTTATAAATGACGTAGGTACCTATATGATAAGATGGAAGACCTAGGAGCCTAAAAAGAAAACTTTGGCAGAATCATAAATGAATAACATTATGAATCATAATGGACAGTTAACTATTAAGTTAATCGTATCAAATCCCATTGGTCAAGGATCTTACAGTTATTTTTTTTTTGTCTGTGCTAAAATACCTATCAACCCAATCCAAATATTATCCCAATCTCTTTGATTATACCTACCTACGTAGTGCAGCGAAAAAAAGAAAAAAACGGACTGTCTTCGCCATATTATAATTCATAATGTTATCCTTTTTATGATTCTGCCAAAGTGGCCTTTTTAGGCCCCCAGGCTTGACATCCATCAGGTATACCTGTTATTGTTGGTCACCGATGTGTATGGTAAGTATCTAGGAACAGAGAAGGTAAGCATGATTAATGAACCGGCAAACCGGATGAATAGAGTCAATGATCTCTTCTACAAAACTCACACAAAAAAAAAAAAGACCTACTACTAGGTAAATAACTAGATACATAGGTGGGTTTAGTTTTGTCTATTTATTCCAGGACATCTGACAAGTTATAATAGGTTTAATAGGTATAAATCATACAACAAAGAACAGAGAAATTAACTTCTTATAATAAAAATACTTGGGCTATTTCGCGATATTATGTAATTTCATGACCAGCAGATATTCAGGCACGTCATGTAAAACGACAAAAAACGATAGGTTTAAAAATAGGTACTTACATAATAAATATTTTTGGCAGATGGCATTTTCCATAGAGGAAAAGAATAGCTGCCGAGAAACTAGTTATTACCAACACTGAGCCAGCAATATCTCTAATTTGTCAGAGTAATTTGTCATAATACCTAAGTGTAGTACGGGCAGCAAAAAGGATTCTTAATAACACTATTATTTTTACATAACATCGAAATTAACACACAACAGCTAGTTATGCAAATCTAAATTGTATCTAACAAATATTTTATTTTTTAGGTACACAGCTATTTTGGTCCACAATATGTGCTAGTAGCACTTTATAGGTAGTAGGTATGTTATTCCTTATGTAATAAATATGAATTTAAAATCCATTCTTATAAATCTTATATATCTGTCATTTAATAAAAAATCAAGTGTTGGTAACCGACTTTCGTCGTTGACTGTACCTGGTACTGCAGTTATGGAGATGACGAAAACATCTAAGTAACATCATGTATACTTGTATATACATATAATAATTGTTGGCCAAAGTCCACATTTCCGGACCAAGTTTTCAAAAAAAATATAAGTTTCGCTATATATATCATAATTAATTCGGTTCTCATCATTATACTAAGAACTAAAGTTGCTTACAGAGCGAAACACAGCTATTGTATATAAAAATAACATTAATTACTATGCGAAACTATAAATACACTTAAATGTAGGTAGGTATTTATGCAAAATATTAATCTGTTTGAAAACAAAGGCGCCAAGGGATGAAACTAAAATGAGGATTTCTCAAATTCATGTCATTGTTATGTCCTCGTTGGAACCTGTCTATGGGTTTTAGAATTGACTTGAACGTGTCTATAATGTAGCTTGAATTATTGGCAATTAGTGAAGCTTTATCATATATTCAATCAATAAATCATAGTAGGTATGTCATGAGTACATGACACACACCTCACATGGAATATGATATGATTGTTTGTTACACGTGAAAGTAACTAGGTATAACTTGAAAAAAATAAAGTCGGTTTACGGACGATAGTTTAACGTGACAACGTCATAACAAAACATTAATGAAATTGCCGAACGCGGAGGCCGATTCGGCAGCGTTCGACATCATCTGTCTCTCATCGCTCGTTCCGCGCTCTCGCTTGCACTTCAAGCCGCCATGGCGTACAACGCTACAGCAGAGCAAGGCCGCGAGGTAACGCTACATGAGTCATGTTTTTTTCGTGTGTGCAGCCAGCTTCATCGATTTATTAGACGTTGTCACGTCAAAAAATAAGTACACCAATTCCTACACGGCCTCTGCAAAAGTGACGCGCGATCTCGCAATTACGAGGAATCAGCACCCTAATAGCGTAACACACTATATATTTCAATCTGAAACATTTTGAAGGATATTGCTAATCCGTTGCTTCCATTTTCGAAAAACAATCAGCGATGCTATTCTGTAAAAATCTCCCTGTGAAAACTTAGGTGAAGTGAGCGTGCATGGACTGAGCTGGCAATAGTGTCAATTCCTAGCAAAAACAAACTCACTTCACCTAAGTTTTTACGGTGAGATTTTTACAGAATCGACCGGCTGCTCTACAACATGTATAATGAATTTTGTTGAACTGTCAAACTGAAGCCATTGCTACTGTTACCGCGCAGTACCAGCATGCTCAGCGCTTACGACCATTATTCCAACGAGGCAGTTCAGACTTGAACCTGTGAAATCTTAATACCGTTAATGACTGTAAATTACAGTATCTGAAAATACACCTCACAGTTAAAAACAGTTAAGTGAAAGCTAAAACACTGAAAGCAGACACATAGGTGCATATTGCAATAGTTCACGCCCTACACACAGTTCAGACCTGCTGAAACCTGAAGTTATCTGAACACGTTAGGTACCTACCTACTTTAAGGACGACCTCTTCAAAATCAAATTACCTTTAAATTTTATACATAATTAGCTTATAATGGGACTTAGACCTTCCCACTGCTGGGACACAGAAGTCAATTAAATAATTTAATTAATTAATCAAATTAATTAATTAAATTACCACCTACCTTTTCACGGTGAGATTTTTACAGAATAGACTGGCTGGGTCGTAGGTCTCCTCTCCGTGATGATGTTATTTTTAATTATATTGTAAAGTACATTATTCATAAAATAATACGAATATTCAACCATAAATAAGCATCAATACAATCATTATCGAGATGTTATTGTAAGAGGCACTCAAAACAATTTATTGATACTTACTTCAAAGTTTCAAACTCATCGAACAAGATAAAATAGACAACGCAATCATAAAATTACTCATATTTATTTCAAAGACGAAGTAAAAAAATCATAACGACTGTCATTTTGATAAAATCTGTGATAATTTGTGTCAAAATCGGTCACCAATCACCATGAAGAACATTTAATTTTAAACACCATGCATAATTAATTGGTCATATTTTACAATTGGTCATGTCCGCATGGATGGCTTAGTAAAAATCAAGGCACGACACAGGCCGTGATTCTGAGGCCAAAAAACTTATTTGCTGACTGACTGAATTTTACGCACGATGTCAACTTCCTGTCGGAACGTTTACATTGAACCTCCTTAATTAAGCTACGATTTAAGAATGACGTCACTAAAACGTTATTTATGAAAGTCATCATCTTCCTAGCCTTTTCCCAACTATGTTGGGGTCAGCTTCCAGTCTAACCGGATTCAGCTGAATACCAGTATTTTACATGGAGCGACTGCCTATCTGACCTCCACAACCCAGTTACTGGGTAATACGATACCCCTTGGTAAGACTGGTTGTCAGACTTTCGGGCTTCTGACTACCCGTAACGACTGTAAAGATCCACGAATGACAGCCGGGACCAACGGTTTAACGTGCTTTCCGAGGCACGGAGAGGTCTCGGTATGTGAAGATGGTCACCCATCCACAGACCAACCGCGGCAAGCGTAGCTTAACCTGATCGGTCGACCTGTGGCACGGGCCCCTCTATTACGTTATTTATGAAAGTATGTTGGTGTATTGTATTTCAGAGCGTTTTTTGGCATCGTAAAGTCAAACCCTGGTGCCATAATTTTCATGACAGCTGTCACTAAAGACGTTATGTGGCGTCCACTGCTTTTTAGGAAACCTTATATCTACAAATATTACAGAGCAATTACTGTTGAGCAATAGTTATTTGTTATACAAGAGTGCAAAGTTACTTTTTAACCGCGTGCTCAATTTTGATGACCGAGCAAGCGAAGGATTCTAAAATTGAATCACGAGCGCAGCGAGTGATTCAAAAATTAGAATCCTGGAGCGTTAGCGAGGGAATCAAAAGAGCACGAGATGAAAAATCTTTGCACTCGAGTGCAACACGTAACTTTTCATCCCACCACAGCGAGGAAATGATGAGGCTCTTTTTAAAAATGCCACTAATTTAGGATAGGTGTTTTTTTCATCTTTATTGTTGCTTTTAGCATTGAATACGTACTCCATAGAGTGCTTGATTTCTTGGTCTCGGATAATTCAATAAAATATGCCAGCAAAACGTTTTCTGATAAAGTTTTGGCTCCTTTAGCTAGTCGCCACGTGTTAAACATATGGTACTGTTTCAAATACTTCTCGCGTGTGTTGAGGGAGAAAGCTCATTTGCGCATTTTTTACAGTTTCAGTCAATTCTGTTGGCGTCAAATAAACTTCGTCGTCGCCGCTAGATACACTCATTTTAGATTTTTTACTTATTTACAAGTTTCTTGTTTTTATTTTTAACCTAAGGTTTTAACAATATGACGTTTTAACAAATTAAAAAAAAAGTACACCAAGAAGGTTCCGCGTCTGAGTTTTTAAAAAATTAAAAAAAGTTGTATGATAAATTCGGCACCATGGAGGTAGAAGTAAATAGGTTTAATGATGTTTTGAATTCACAAACTTAGTGCACACGATGTTCTAAATTCAATTTACTTTATCCTCTAGCGGATAAAAACAGCTTTTGCACTCAGATATCGAAGAGCAAAAATACTCTTTCCGAGATGGGGGGATGAAAAATAAGTTAACCATGGTTACATAATCAGCCTATGATGTTCCCACTGCTGCGGCCTCCTCTCTGTGAGAGGGAGTGGGCCGTAATCCACCTGACACGGGCCCAGTGCGGGCTGGTAGATGTCACATATATGTCTTAGAATTTTTGGTTCTAGAACATGGTTTCCTCACGATGTTTTCCTTCACCTTTTTGAGAGCAGTGGTGATTAAATAATTTACACAAAGTAAAGCGCCTCTGTCTGGGAACCTACGACCTAAAACTCATAAGTCGTGGCCGTTACCACTTCGCCACCACTGCTCTCCTGTAGGTTATTATTTTAAGTATTTGACTTGCCTTATATTAGTTACTAGCTTTTGCCCGCGGCTTCGGTCGCTGCTATTTAGAATTTAACAATCAAATTACACTTAATTTTTTTTAAATATACTATAAAGTCATAATGTTTCTAATATAATACAATTATGATTCGAAAGACACGTGGCGCCAGTAACATATCATAATAACGTTATTGTTGTTTTCCTCGGGAACAGCACTTTTTTTCGGGATGAAAGGTACCCTATGTCCGTTTGTGTACACCTATCAACGTACATATATGCAAAATTTCAGGATGATCGGTTCAGTGGTTTAGGCGTGAAAAGGTAACAAACTTACTTTTGCATTTATAATATTAATAATAATATTAATTAATAAATATAAATAAAAATATTAATAAGTACATATAATATAATTAGGATTAGGATTTTCCATTATTTAGTTTTTATAATTTCCCATTTCCGATTCCGAATCCTCGGAAAATTTCTACTCATACCCAGTTAGAGAAAACACTCTAATACCTACTCTAGTATTTGGACTGACCAAATACCTACCAGAGTATTAGAAACAGTCCAACAGAACAACATGACCAATTAAAAAAACGTTTTCAGACTTTCTTCGTTCTCTAAACAAATCTCGACCTAATTCTGTTTGAAATTTTAATCTTCACAGATTTCTTCCGATGTCTTATCACGACACAAATCTTCATAAGGATAAGGAATCTTCTTGTGCTTATGAAGATGACTTCACATTATAAGAAAATCAAACTATCTTAATTAGCATAAAGTCGCGAGTCGCGTACACGGTCACACAATCGGCACGTGTCGAATGTACACAACATTGCCGTTACCGCGTTACGTGACTGACGGTGTCATCGTCAGTCACTTTACCTCATACATAGAAAGAACCAAAGTCCACACCACTCATCGGTCAAGTTTTGTATTAAATCGAATGGTTGGGTAGATCCTACGATTTCTGGTAGTAGCTTCATTAGTTGCGCAACAAACAACCGTTTTTAACTTTAAAACATGTAAACACTACAATACGGATCTATGTATTGGTAAGTTTTTCATTTTTGCAGCCATTTTCAGCACTCCGTAGGAGTTTAAAAGTAAAAACAATACCTAGGTACGCAATCAAATCATATTATACCTAATTATGGTTACCTAGTACCTACCGAAAGGTTCTGGAGTGGCGACCGCGTACCGAAAGACGTAGCGTTTGAAGGCCTCCCACAAGGTGGTCCGACGACCTTGTGAAGACCGCAGGAACCCGTTGGATACGAGAAGCACAGAACCGGTCGAAGTGGAGGTGCTTGGGGGAGGCCTATGTCCAGCAGTAGACGTCTTTCGGCTGATGATGAGTACCTACATTACTTACCCCGTTTTGAAATCACTTACCAGGTTAGTAGGGGGTACTGGGGGGGGGGTAGTAGGTACTTACTTATTCTATCTCTTGTGGACTTTTCTAGTGTAGGTAAGGGTAACAAACCCTATTAAACAACATTTTCTGAGAACAGAATAAAAACTTATTAGCAAGAAAATGCCATAAAACGAAGAAAAAATAAACAAACGATATTTTTAAAATTAAGGTACCTAATGGCGATCATGATATTTTTTCGACCCAAAGTGGCCAGTGACGTCATTCTACTCAACTTGTGGTGATACCAAGAAGTTTGAATAAGGGCTGATTTTTCCGATAATTTTATCGGAGGTATTAATTTTGAATTTTTGACTTTTCTTCCATACAAAATCTTTCAGACGTCAATTTTTATCCACGAAATCAAAATTATCTGTCGATTGAAATATTAGCCCTAACTAAACCAATAAATCTGTATTATCCTCGATGCTAATTTAAATATATCGTCTAACTCTAACACACCGTCAAAAAGCACTGAACAATCTTCAGTGTTTGGCGGTCTACCTTTTCTGTATTCTGAGCGGTCCACCTATCTTCTACAGGATATTAGCAAGATTATGGTGACTCTTTCTTAAAAGCCGGTAATGATGAGTTGAAATGGAACGAACGACCAAGAACAAAAATACTTTGTTCCTATTTCTTTCAATCTGTTTCTTATTGAAATTAGTTTTATTTAAATTGGCATAGACAACACACAATTAACACTAATTAGTAACAATTGACTAAGAATTATGCTGAAGCTAAAGAAACGTATCCGCCATTAGAACTATAAATAGGTTCATAGTTCCTATACATTGGTAAGTAGGTACTTGGTGTGCAAAAAATATGCTTACGATTTATACACGACGAAGTTTTGTTCTTTATGCATTAATTAAGTAGATATACATACCATAGTAACTCTTTAGTAAGGTATGCCATTGGTCCCGGCTGTCATTCGCAAATCTTTGACAGTCGTTACGTTACTTCAGAAGCCCAGAAGTCTGACGTCATACCACGGGGTATCGTGGTACCCAGTAACTCGGTTGTGGAGGTCAGAGGGGCAATTCTCGTAATTTTATGAACGTTCTCAGTCTGATCTCAGTCTCAATTTTTTTTAAAAATCCTGTAATTTTTTTTCCCCTACATTTTTGACAAGTTTTTGACATTTGTTAACATTTGTAACAACATTTGTTTATTGTTTGTTTTGTTTGTTTTGTTTGTTTGCATTTTGTTCATTTGTATGAACTTTGCCGGGCTGGCCGGCCGGCCGGCATAGTTGGAAAAAGGCTCGGCTGATGATATATGTAGTTATGCTTATTAAAACTACTGCAGGATATACATATATTATGTCAATGACTGCAGGTGCCCTGCTTAAGGCAAGGCCAAACAAACCAACTGGTTGGACTTTGCCCGTTGGACCAATAAGGAACCCCTAATCTTAGTCCAATGTCTAACCCATTTTTTTTATCCCCTTGCTTTACTTACGTCACTGCTAACTCAGTAGATAAAGAAAGAAAGACACTTATTTCAAACAGCTGCATTACCTTATCATCACGTTGCAACTCGACGTTCCACTCAGCTGACCTCTACAACGGGTTGTAGCGGTCAGCTGACCTCTACAACGGGTTGTAGTTGTAGCGGTCAGCTGACTGAAACGCGTCGTACCTCACGGGTTACCTATGAGCTTACGATCGTCACCTTTAGAATCACTGATACCTTATTTGACCCTAATATTACCTATGTACCTACTATTAGGCATCAACTAGTTTTCACCGCCTGAACTTTAACCTATGTTAGGACAGATAATGTTTACAAAATATACAGATAGGATGGCAAAGACATCAACGCGCAAACAGAAAGCATGAATTCAGCACATGAAAAAAAACGCGGTCAAGTGGAGCACCGATGGTTCAGTACTTTGTAGGAATTTCATGATTCCAGGTCAACGGGAAGTACCCTATTATAAATTTTGATTCCCTTGCTGAGAGTGTCGAAATATACGTTTTTTGCGGCATCAAACCGAATAACTTTCTCCATGGGATTAACATCGTAATTATAATCAGCTGTGCCATACAAAACTTCAATATCTACTCGACCCAAATGTATGGGACAGCTGATATTTTTGTCATGTTTACGATTTTGGTCCCATAGATAAAGTGGTTCAGTTTGATTATCTGATTATTTTACAAATTAATTACACTAGGTACCTATATTAAAAAAAATATAATTTCAAATATTATTATTCATATATCAAATTACGAAGAAAATTGACCAGTTACAATTTTTTTTTTTTTCATAGAAGTAAGTGGTCGTTTAGACGTGATGTTGAATTTAAAATCATTAGAAGTCGTAACTAATAAATATTCCTATTAAAGGCTCCTTCAAACAGGCGCAACACGCGATAAAATCGCGCGCGACACAAAGGCACCGCAAGTCGCGCAATGAGCGGTGCCTTTGTGTCGCGCATCGCGCCTGTTTGCAGGAGCCTTTAATAGGAATATTTATTAGTTACGACTTCTAATGATTTTAAATTCAACATAATTCCTTTGTTTTCGACTTATTTTGCCTTAAGGCAAAATTAAATCGTAACGCTTGTCAGGTCGATCTTTACACCAATGATTGCACTCAACTCCATACCCTGTAATTTTAGCACCAAGAACATTGCAATATTGCAATCAATCATAATGACCCCGAATTGGATCGATGATACGAGTTTGGCTGATACTAAATAGAAATATATTTCTGCAAAAATTCTGAAGGATGACGAGATTTCAATATCTGCAGATCCAAATAAAGAAATGTGAAGAAAAAGTCCATAACCTCGTCAATAAATGTCGTTATTGCAACACAGCCATAAAATTTCATTAGCTAGCTAATTCCACCATTAGCATTTTCTGATAACTATGGAGATAACATTTTCAAATTAAAACGCCAATCGATCTGATGTTTAATTTGCCTGCCATTTGATTTGGTTTGCTCTTGCTTCATCCTCCTAAACAACAACCTCGCAAAGTGTGGGTATCCCGTATCTCGACGAGATGTGGAGCTGTAGAACAAACGTTGTCCCACCTCCTGTCCTGTCCTGCCCTCCTGTCCTGTCCTGCCCTCCTGTGTCCCAAAAAATGCAGCAACCGACGATGCCGTAGAAGTGGCGAAATTTTGGGCCAACAAAATAATACATTGTCGCGCTATCGACGCGACAAAGAAGAAGATCCTCCGAAACAGTCATTCGTACCATGGACTTATTTCGTACACAATACACGCGACAAAGCACGAAAACATTAAACTGCCGGCTATATTTGTTGATAAATTCGAATATCTGAGTTCAAGCAATAAATGATTGCCAATCAATAAGAAGCATGCGGTACTCAAAATATTGACAAAGATTTCAGTAATCAACGCGTGACTGAACTGTTAAGTTCAGTCACGCGTTGATTACTGAAAGATTGATTTGTGTTAAATTTTTTATTTAAAAATAAAAAAATACACATATAATAATTGTGTTATAAAGAAAATAATTGCTAAACTAAACAATAATTACCCTAATACTTTACGACATGGACACTAAACCATTTTTACCCAGGTTAACCCCAAGAGTGAATAGCTGTTATTAATACTTGTTTAATACTTACGCAACCTTGTACAATGTACACGCTTTTGTAACGTGCCATGTAGTTCCATAGTCCATAATTTCGAGACACCCCACCTTTGTAACTCATAATTATTATGGTCATTGGTCGCTCGCGAATTGCGAAGCGTTATGTTACTTATCGATGTTACGAGTGCTAAAGATCAAAGTTCAAAATTGTATGCTCCAACGACCAATAAGTAGGTACTGCGTTGTTAGTATTTTTTTTTGTCTAGTTCAAAGATTAATTTTAATCCTACACACGCTGCTCGCAAAAACATTCAGAAAAAGTTGTGAAGAATTACGCTGGTCACCAGTCGGGATGACTAGCGTTATTTTTTCTGCAATCACAGCCACCATGCAGGATCACTTACAAAGTTCATAAGTCTACACATAACACAGCAAATGAGTAGGTTAGGTTAGGACTGTCCGATTATTAATTAGCATAATATGCCGTCTAATATACCTAGATGCATAAAGGCTCATGCAAACAGGCGCGACGCGCGACGCGAATCGCGTGCGACACAAAGGCACCGCTCGTTGCGCGACTTGCGGTGCCTTTGAGTCGCGTGTCGCGTCGCGCCTGTGTGTACGAGCCTTAATGACCCAGCCCCCAAATGGTTATATTATGAAGAGACGCTAAGAGACAGAAGATAAAAACCGGGCAAAAGCGAATCGGACTCGCGCACCGAGGGTTCCGTACCATCATGTTTTTAAATATTCAGCGGCGAGGCCTATATTCGTTAGAGAATTTTAACACTGTGCACTGCGGTGTAGAATATTGCAGTTTTATGTCAGCGCCATATCTTGACCGATAGTCGAAATAATGTTGTTTTGTTTGTTGATGATTTCTGAAAAAGTGTGCTATTTAGAGACATCGTTTTATTTTTCCTGTAATCTTTACATAAACTTCTATTACATAGAATAATTTCAGATTTTTCTCTATGCAAACTATCAAAAGTCGAAAACGATGCGGCCTAAAAAAAAGAATGTTGGAGAATGTGCAAACTACGCTCTTTCATATAATACCCCATATGCCCTAGTAGCCCCACTTCGAATTTTTCAGACCCATTTCAGTACCTTGGGCCTAAAAACCACTTTGGCAGAATCATAAAAGGATAAAAATATTTTTATTTCTTTCTCATTTGCAAAACAGTTAGGCAAACGTCATCTAAAACTATTCTAAATTTCAAGTTGATAACATTAGTAGTTCTTGAGATATCCAGCCGTGACAGACGGACATACAGACTGAGTCGCACCATAAGGGTTCCTTTTTATCATTTTGGTACGGAACCCTAAAAACGAATAATACAAACATGTTCTAACAATAAACTTCCCTTGTCCACAGCAAGTATCCACTCAGCAGCGACGCCACTTGGGTCCATGCTGTCGGGTCCAATCATGGAGGCTATAGGACGCAAGCGTACGCTACAGACATGCACACTGCCGCTAATCATCGGCTGGATCATTATAGGGACGGCCTCACATCACGCCCTGCTTCTCCTCGGCAGAGTCGTATGTGGATTTGCCGTCGGCATTATGGCAGCACCTTCACAGGTATGTCAAACACTGGTTTAAGTCCCCTTTATGCATAAACGTTACTTAAAGTTTGACGTTTAAACGTCACTTAACTTTAATCATCGTTTATAAATAAACCCCAGTATTGATAGTGAGTGATAGTACCGTCTCGTTGATTTTGAAAATAGTCTCACGTTTTGTATGTTACTCAACAAGAAATATATTCATAAGGATCTCGATATTTTGCAACTGCTTCTAGATTGCATCCACTCATGCCATTCTAGACTTATAATTATGTCACGTTTGTTATGTACATACGTATGTACCTAGGTTATAAGAAAGTTCGTTATAGTCTAGAGCTGTTTATTTTTTTGCAGGTGTACTTAGGTGAAATTTCTGAACCAAGACTGAGAGGGTTGATGATAGGCACGCCATTTGTGGCGTACTCGCTCGGAGTGTTGTATGTGTATGCTCTGGGGGGTGCGCTGCCGTGGCGGTCAGTGGCCCATCTGTCCATTGTGCTGCCAGCCCTTGCCTTCATTGCCCTGTGCTTGTCGCCGGAGAGCCCCACATGGCTGGCGCGGCGGGGGCGCTTCCACGATGCCATGGCCGCCATGTCACGCCTGCGCGGAGACCCCGATACCGTGAGTATCCACTTACTTATTAATCGAGCGAGGTCATTATCAAAACTCAGACGACCTTAATCGATTCGGACACGTGACGTGGCTGGCTCCCTTTTCAGAGTAGAAAGTGGTTGTGCCTTTGAATTAGCATAGCCAAACTAATCCCAATGAGTATCATTTAGAACTACACATGCTTTTAAGGAGAGCATTAAATTTAGGAAAGTTAGCAGGTTTAAAAGACTAGGTAATTAGGTACTATTATTTTCATAAGAGATGCAAATTTTAATTAAGCACTAAAAAGAGCAGAATCTTCGATTTTACGCAAATCTTCCTTAGTAGAACACACTTTGTCCATTAGGTTATTCGTTTTTTGATGGCTGCCTAGAACGTTAGTTACGTTCTAAAAATAAATAAACCAAAAAAGAAGGCCTGTGCGAGGCCAAAAAGGCTCCTATCTCAACATAATGCTGTGTCATTTAAAAAATAAATACCGCAGCGCTGGTATTCTCATAGAGCCCGCGGTGATGCCACGTACAAAATTACGGACATCTATAAATCCCACTATGGGATTTATAGATGTCGAAATAAGAAAACAAAATATTTAGGAAAAAAACAAAAAGTAAATAAAACCGTAATTATGATGTACAATGAATATTATTAAATGATCGACTCACGCCCGACGGGCTCAAGCCCGGGCTTGAGCCCGTCGCTTAGCCGGCTAAGCAGACTAACCTCATAGGCTGAACTCCGAGATGCCAAAAATAAAAAAAAACCACCCGAAGGGCTGACCACTGACCTCTATCATACAACCAGGTCAGTGGGGCTTACGCCCTAACATCACTTGTAATTGTGATAATGAGAAAATATTATTACCTAGACTATGCATTTTGACTCTGTTTCTGGTAAGGATCATTTCATTGTATCGGAAGAAAAAAATCTGGATATCAGAAGTGGGTCGAACCGCAATATAAAAATAGGACCAAAAAAAATATTATGCCAACAAATTCATGGAAAATAATCTAATGGTTCTTAAGACAGTATCTCTTCTTCTTGGATCTCTCTCTCCTTTGGATTTCCCCATACTGTCCCGGTTAAAAAAACACTAATATAGGTAAATAATGTTTTCAAATTGAAATTCTGTTGGCAATGAATTGAATAATAACAATACAACAATGATATCTGTCTTTTAACCACTTCAAAAAAGGAGGTTTTTTTTATTGAGCATCTAAATAAGCAGAGGCAGTCGTATTATACAGGCTGTTACACACGTAAACATCCTCTGTAGAACAATTGAACATAATCTCTGATTGGTTTCGAGTTCGACAAGCGCACTAAATCCTTGCTTCAGCAGTGTGAATGATTGTTACGTTACATTATTGAATGTGCATATGCATTTGGTAAATCATCCTGACAACAGAGGTAATGTGCGAAAAATACCTTCTATACTTAAATGTAGCTTTTTGGCGTAGTTAACAAAAAAGAAAGTTGAAAACTAAAACCGAACTACGTACGACTAAAACACCAACTAAAAAAAGTATTAACAAGATATGCTGATGCTGATTTTAAAATTAAAAATAACTTCGGTTTTCGTATAGTCAGAATCCGGCCCTGCTTTGACTGCCGTAGTCGGGTAAAAAGGCAGTCTACGAAAATCCCGAGCGGGCGTAGGGAGCTTGCACTGTGCTACGCGACGGCGTAGTCGCTACGCTTTCGAAACGATTTTTTATGCATTGATCTTATCTCCATTTATTATTATGCAATTTTTATAATTAATTATTGTAGCCTCGTTCAGCCGTTTTGGTCTATTGTTCGCTAGACCTACTGCTGAACATGAGGTTCTGGGTTTGATTCACGGGTCGGACAGTGTTATTGTGTTTCTCCATTTGAAATTCCTCAGTAGCAGCCCGGAGTGTGGAGTGCCCGGTTGATGGCATTCGGTTTTTTTTTTTTTTGACTAGGGCATCTCGTATTTGACCTTGAGAGGTCGTGACTACTTAACCGGACTATAAAGGCATTAGGCTCGCTATTACATGGCACTTATACATATCTGGCGGGTACTGGAAGGTACTGGTGCACCTCTGTCTAACCTCGGGGAATACAGGCGTAATGTTGTTTTTTAGCCACATATACAAGTATATTTATATATACAAGTATATAGCCACATATACAAGTATATAGCCACATATACAAGTATTATGTGCTTATTCAAATAAATTTATATGAGGCAAGATACACTCTGTCGAATGAATTTAATATTCATCAAAATTGTAGCACGAAATTTAATTTTAAGTACGTACCTCCTTACTTTTTTTACGGTGCGCGAATCGAATGTATGTACACATATTCTACGGCAAATATTAGATGCAGTGCGGCCGACGAGAGAATGCTTTCTAGATGTCAGTTTCATACAAACGAATATGTGTTTTGCGAATTTGATTTTTATTAGCTACTAGAATTGTCGCACTGTCAGCCGATCGATTCTGTAAAAATCTTACCATGAAAATTTAGGCGAAGTGAGTTTGTTTTTGCTAGAAATTGACGAGCTAGAAATTGAGCGTGGAGTGAGCAGTCACTAGTGTCAATTCCTAGTAAAAACAAACTCACTTCACCTAAGTTTTCACGGTGAGATTTTTACAGAATCGACCGGCAGGTGTCAGTAACGCATTGTCTCGACGGCCGCACTGTAGTAACGTTATTTTTTGTTTTTACCGTATAGTCCTAAGCAGTCTCTATTGCATTATTTTTTACTCCTCCTTCTGTGGGAACTTGGGCTTGTCACCTAGCTAGGATGCCAGATTCAATTCTGTTGTAACTCTATGATTTTTCCCTAAATTGTAAAGTTATTATATTTATTGTAACAGACTGTATGTACTTACCTCACTTTTGAATTAAATAAATTATTATTATACTACACTTGCTTAGTAAGTGTACCAATACTACCCCACTAAAAGGCTTGAAAGCTGTTCATTAAACCTTCTCAAAAATCTAGGCAGTTATATTGTATGGAATTTCATTACTGCCCTGAAAATCAGACTAATAATGCGTTCATTACTAACGCGTTTTGTTTTTGAAGTGAAAACTTCTTTGGCATTGTTGCGGCTTGAAATTTTATGAAACGAAAAAGCGACAGTAAAAAGAGACATTTATAAGATTTAACGTGGGAGAAAATGAGACAGAAAGCATTATACAGTGTTTTTGAGTGTATTGAGTGTTATTGAGTGTTATTGAGTGTCTTTGAGTGTTATTGAGTGTTATTGCGTGTTTTTGCGTGTTTTTGAGTGTTTTTGCGTGTTTTAAGTGTTCTTGAGTGTTTTTGTGTTTTATTGAGTGTTTTTGAGTGTTGTTGAGTGTTATTGAGTGTTTTTGCGTGTTTTTGAGTGTTATTGAGTGTTTTTGAGTTTTCTTGAGTGTTTTGAGTGTTTTTGAGTGTTATTGAGTGTTATTGAGTGTTTTTGAGTGTTTTTGAGTGTTATTGAGTGTTTTTGAGTGTTATTGAGTGTTTTGAGTGTTTTTGAGTGTTTTGAGTGTTGTTGAGTGTTATTGAGTGTTATTGAGTGTTTTTGCGTGTTTTTGAGTGTTTTTGAGTGTTATTGAGTGTTTTGAGTGTTTTTTAGTGTTGTTGAGTGTTATTGAGTGTTTTGAGTGTTGTTGAGTGTTATTGAGTGTTTTGAGTGTTGTTGAGTGTAATTGAGTGTTTTTGCGTGTTATTGAGTGTTTTTGAGTGTTATTGAGTGTTTTGAGTGTTTTTGAGTGTTGTTGAGTGTTATTGAGTGTTTTTGAGTGTTATTGAGTGTTATTGAGTGTTTTTGAGTGTTTTGAGTGTTCTTGAGTGTTTTTGTGTTTTATTGAGTTTTTTTGAGTGTTTTGAGTGTTTTTGAGTGTTGTTGAGTGTTATTGAGTGTCATTGAGTGTTTTTGCGTGTTATTGAGTGTTATTGAGTGTTTTTGAGTGTTCTTGAGTGTTTATGAGTGTTTTTGAGTGTTTTGAGTGTTTTTGAGTGTTTTTGTGTTTTATTGAGTGTTTTTGAGTGCTTTGAGTGTTTTTGAGTGTTGTTGAGTGTTTTTGAGTGTTTTTGAGTGTTATTGAGTGTTTTTGAGTGTTTTTGAGTGTTATTGAGTGTTTTGAGTGTTTTTGGGTGTTTTGAGTGTTTTTGGGTGTTTTGAGTGTTTTTGAGTGTTTTTGAGTGTTTTGAGTGTTTTTGAGTGTTTTGAGTGTTTTTGAGTGTTTTGAGTGTTTTTGAGTGTTTTGAGTGTTTTTGAGTGTTGACATATTTTGTAGAAACAATTTTCTTGGTAAAGTTTAAAGTTTGGCGGTGTAAATCACAAGATAAAATGAGTGATTCCAGTGACAATGATAGCAATTTATTAATGTAGTACAACAAGTGTAGTATAAAGCAGTATATATCACTCGAGGGTAAGTACAGATTACTAAACTCGTGTGATTTACGGCCCTCCGCTTCGCGTCGGGCCTCAAATGCACACTCGATTAGTAATCTGTGCCTTACTCCCCTTGGTGAATAAATAGCTATTATTTACGTAGCTTTCATTTCATAAGTACCTAGGTACCTATTTTTGATAGCGATACTAATTCCTTTACTGCGAGCAACCGTCAACATTATTACATCCTTTAAGGCTCCTTCAAACAGGCGCGACACGCGATAAAATCGCGCGCGACCCAAAAGCACCGTAAAGGCTCGTACACACAGGCGCGACGCGACACGCGACACAAAGGCACCGCTCGTTGCGCGACTTGCGGTGCCTTTGTGTCGCGTGTCGCGTCGCGCCTGTGTGTACGAGCCTTAAAGGCTCCTACAAACAGGCGCGCCACGCGATATAATCGCGCGCGACACAAAGGCACCGCTCGTTGCGCGACTTGCGGTGCCTTTATGTCGCGCACAATTTTATCGCGTGTCGCGCCTGTCTGAAGGAGCCTTAAGTCGCGCAACGAGCGGTGCCTTTGTGTCGCGCGCGATTCGAGTTGCGCGTCGCGCCCTGTTTGCAGAAGCCTTTATAATTTCCACAAATGTACCAACCTATAGATTAGTTAATGCTGTCATATAAGAATACCAAACAACGACAGGTCCACTGAAATAGGTATTATAATTTTGTTGCTAGCACGTCTCAGTTCTCGAACAGTCGCGGTCGTCAAGCAGACTCGTCTAAATTAATGACTACAGCTGTTTTGAAGCATGCTATACATGCATGTCTATATGTATCTCGCTATATTGTTATAGTAACATCGAAAGACGGCCGCGAATGGCCTCTTAATGAGCTCAACAAGGAAGGAGGCACACAACAAATTGATTTGTCATTTTCTCGAACATGTGCCGACACAAACAAATTCAGGCAATAAACGAGCATCGCTTGTAAAAAGCTGTTAATTATTGATAGGTTTTGTGTTTCTAATTTAGAAATGCGGAGTCTGATAAAAAATTAGTTGGTAACGTCACAACATTAGGTAATGAAGAGATTTGTGGAAGTTAAATGTTACTTTAACCTGTGGAAGTTCGAAAAGTTTGCTGATTGAGAGCAGACCTATCTAGTTCTTCTCTTTCATTCTCCAAAATACAGGGACTCTCATCGTCCTTATCTGAGTAGGTACCACCACTTAAGGGCACACTTGCCGAAATTTTTCCATACAAACTTCGGGAGAATATTACTCCACTGTTTGACTTTGTACATCCAAAGTTAAACATTCTATCGTTTTGTCTTATTATTAATTGTGTCTGTACGGAAACAGAATAGTAAAATAAGAAGCCATTAAAAAGTTATGAGCCAACAAAGATTCGTTTTTCTTGCTAATTTCAGCGAAACTTTGGGTGTAAATAAGTAATAAAAGATGGATAAAATCTTCAAAACAAAAACCGTACCGACAAAGCTTATTTATCGAAAAGTTCAATAAACTTTATTTGTAATTGATTTATGCAGTGGTTTTTTCATAAAACTCGATTTTCCAAAGGACGTTTCGTAATTTTTACGCGCTCGTTTTACTATGGAATCATCGTGCATTTCACTCGATAATGTTTCCCCGCGCGGTGCGGTGCGGGGGAAAGACGCTCACGCACACTATGTCACGCGCACGTTTCGAACTATTTCGACTCAGTCTGCCGCTATCGCCTACGTCGTTCGTATGTATTTAGACTAAACTGCTGCTCCTTTGTGCTATAGTATTATCATTCGCACGTGAACACTACATTGACCTCTGGCTTGAACTTTGGATTTCGATACCACCTACATTATCTGTTTCACTTGGCACTACAATTTGGACTCCGTATTTTCATTATTGGAATTGTTGATTTGAGTGGACGCTGTGTCAGTGAAGTTGTACTTATTGATTGATTGAAGTCTGGTGTGAACAACTGCAAATAAACAATGGGTACTTGGGTAGGGTAGGGACCTCCTCGAGCATATTTTTGTTATAATATAACTAGCTTCTGCCCGCGACTTCGTCCGCGTGAAATTTTTTGTTCCCTCGACCCACCCCGTCGCATCGCATCGCCTACCTGCGCTATTACTACTCGACTCCTAAGGGTCCTAGCATCATGTTTCATAGCCTATAGCCTTCCTCCAGAGCTGGGCTATCAAATGCAAAATGATTTTTATTAATCCGACCGATACTTCCAGAGCTTCGAGCTTTCAAACAAACTCTTCAGCTTTATAATACTTACTAATATTAGTAATAGATTAGTTCTAATAAATTATCTTTTAGCTTATAGGTACATTTTGTGGCTTATTGCTCAGCTAAGACTTGGGCTTGGGGCTTCAAATTAATTTATTTGCTAGAATGTAGGCTTGGCGACCGGCGCGGCCCGCGGCCGCCGCGGCCGCCGCGCTGCGGGCGGCGGCGGCGGCGCGGCGGCGCGCGGCGCGGCGTTTTATGTAGGTAGTTAGCTACACAAGGTGGGGTAGGCAAGACACTCGCTCAAAGAGCGGCGCGCTAGTGACTTTCATTTTGTGCTCGTGGAAAGGGGGGAGGAGTGCTCGAGTAGTAGGTATCCATACATAAACCTAACCACTATCCCTTACCTATACATAACTCGTATTGTTTGTATAACATTTTAGTTATTAGTGGTTTTAAATCTATTGTTACTATTAGTGATAATAAACATTTATATTTTATTTTATAGTAGTGTTTAATTAATAGGTATAGGTGCCTAAATATACCCTAACACACTACAAAAGCACCCTTATAATAATTGAGTAAGCAACTGACAACCCTTGTAGCAATCTACCGCCTACTCACTCTACGTTACCAGTTTGATACCTACGTAGGTACATCACAAAATACAGATACTACAGCCTGTCGATTCTGTAAAAAATTCACCATGAAAACGTAGATGAAGTGAGCTGTCATTCCACCTGATGCTAGGGACTGACACTATTCACAGCTCACTCTAAGTTCACTTCACCCAACTATTCACGGTGAGATTTGCCTACTTTGTGTTTCCATTTAGTTTTGTGATTGTAAATATATGTACTTTTTTTATATAAACAAATAAAATACTTTTTCATCATCATACACACAGTACAATAATGGAAATACTTATCTATTAAAAAGACACACATTATGTACCTACACTACCTACCTACTAGCAAGTAATAGTAGATTATTAACCAAGGGGATAAAGCAGTGTCTTCTGTCGCGGGTGACGATTTAAGACGAGTCCTGAGTGTAGCGAGGGATTTAAGTTCACCCAAGACAGCTTTATCACCGAGGAAAATACTCTACTTTTCGTACCATTTGCGAAAAAATTAACACAATAATAATATGAGATAAGCATTTATTAAAAAATAAATTAAAATAAACTTAACGTTTATGTATTTGAAGAAAACAAAACGCGGCAAATTCCTAAACTAATATTTTTTTTGTCGGAAAAGCAAAGGCATCAAGCTCATACGGCCTCGTCGGTTTTCGTAATTTTATTTAATAATCATAACTGCATAATAAATGCGCATTCCTTTTTCAAAAAGATGTATAATGCTTTATATACAAACTCAATGGTGTAAACAGATGTAGTTCAGTTTAAATTTCGGTAGATAAGTATTCCAAATTTAAATCACATTCTCCCCCTAGAGGATGAATGAAATTCAGTACAATTTTCTTTCCCTGTTTTTAACAGATTAAAAATGACTATTGTTATGTTCGCTTTTTGTGGCATAGAATGTCACTTTTTTGGGCAAGTGGTACGAAAAATGATTTTATAGTCTTACCTTTCAGAGTTTCCAGGTAATCTAAAAAAAGTTATCTCTGGATGCGTTATTGACGAATTCATGCAACCAAAAACAGCACAATATATCCTACTCGTCATTTTAGATACTTGAACTTACTTTTAGCGAAAAAATCGCGCGGTTATTTTAAAAAAAACAACACAACCGCGACTGTCGAACTGCCGAGCGCATGCCGAGATCGAGGCGCGTAGGCATAGCTCGCGCTTCGTCCGTTTGTATGAAGTTGGAATACTGTATAGATAATATTACCGTGACCTTAGCGTACATCATACCCAATAACTTTAAATACTTACATACTATATGAAAACAATCTTGATGTATCACTTGTCTTGAGATTCATAAAACTCTAGAACTTACTCAAACTATTATTTCGTTTGTAAAAAACACTAAATTTTTAAACTGTTTATTTAGTTAAAAAGATGTCAAGATTGTTTACATAGAGTTACGTACTTACCTAAAGTTTTTGGGTATTGAACTATTGATAAAAAAATAAGATAGGCAAATAATTTTGAAAATAATATAAAGGTAGTCAACTAAACAGTAGGCATGGGCGTTTTTGGTTTTGAACGCAAACTGATATAAACTATCTGATTTCCATAGCGCCAAGCCAAACATTAGGTACTACATTCTTTCTAGTTCCAAGAAACATTGAACCATCAACGTATAATCTCGAAAATGTAGTCTTTAAATAATTAGCAATAAAGATGATATTGATCGCATTATAATGTCCGTTAGACTTAGATTTCCGAGAACCGAAATCTAAATCACAAAATTCGCGCTATCTTTTTTACTCCGCTAAGTTACGTTTAGTTAGAAAGAGAGAAAGCGAATTACTAACAAAATCCAAACGCAAACTGTTCGTTTGCGTTTGGATGTCGTTTGGTGATGAGATCCAGTGTTTTTATTGTCGATTCGTTTGGTGGTAGATCGTTAGCATTTGGTTCGGCTGGGTAGATTTTTTAAATCCAATCTTCAAGTTTGAGAAATCGATACGAATCAATTTTTGTATGAAATCGGATTTTGAATTCGTTTTGATATATCGGACCCATGCCTAATAAACAGTAGGTAATAATATCACTCGCCGGACCGGACCTGCGCCAAAGAGTATAATAATAATACGGGACACCTGTGCGTCGGGTGAGCGATTACTGTTGAATGGCGGTGCATGTGTGCATCGTCCAATGTGACGTTTCTTTCAGTTCGGAACGATGTTTGTGTGTGTAAACTCGACGTTGTGCGTGTAGACTAGGGATGTTATGGATATGAAATTTCGGATACGGATTAATTACGGATATAGGAATGATTATTATACCGGATACGGATACGGATACGGATATGAAATTATTTCGGATTATCCGTTAGTTTCGGATAATTTCGGTTACGGTTATTAATTTTTTTAGGAATTTCAAAAGTTCAATACAAATAGTTAATAAAATAGTTTTATTTATATGTAACTATTTGGTAGGAATTACAATCAGTCTGTGAGTTATTACAGCTATTTAAATTAAAAATGATTATAAATAAATGTTGAGTGTTATCTAGTCTACCTAAACTGAAAATGTAATACATATTAAAATTATTACTTATACTTATTTAGTAATTTCGTACCTATTCAAAGAAAATATTAAAATTAGATTTAAATTTAGAATGCACATTGCACATATTTATTAACTATGATTTAAGTTTAACATAACAATCATAGCTATCTTTATCTTGTGTCTCAATTAGGCTCCGCCCCTATCCGATATTATCCGGAACTTTTATTTCGGATTCGGTTACGGTTACGGATAATTTTTTATATCGGATATCCGATAGTTTCGGTTACGGTTACGGAGCTCCCTAACATCCCTGGTGTAGACTATCGTCTAACTGCTCATCACTGATACTATCTCTGTCAGACACGATGTCAGATGAAACAGCGTGCTTTTTAGCCACGCCCACCTCTGAGTTCGAGCTCGCAGCTTGTTGCGTCTTAACTAATCAAGCCTAGTATACTAAAGATGAAGTTTTTTAAAACTAGTATTTTAATTATCGTCCACGTCCGCGTCGTCCGCATAGCTATGCGGAGTGTGACGAGTTGTCGGAACGTATTACCACTTAGAAAATAATAAATGCTTTTTGTCCCCAGGCCCAACGTGAGCTCCATGAGTTGATATCAGCTCGGGAGAAAGAGAAGGCACGAGGCGAAGAAAAGATAAACTTCCTAGAGACTGTCACCCGAGCGCCAGTGCTGAAACCACTGCTCCTCATCAACGCGTTTAACATACTGCAGATATTGTCTGGCAGTTATGTGGTTATCTTCTACGCTGTGGACATTGTCAAGGACTCCGGTGGTTCTCTTCAACCGACTGTGAGTATGCCTTCTGTTTGTGGAATCTTAACTTTTGCCAGGAATATACAGAATTTCCTTTCTTTTCGTGTTGCGACTGAATCAGTTTAAGTATTTAATTTAATAGCTAAATTAATTATGTACAGACACCAGCACATCAAGCTACCCGAAACTGTCAAATACCAATTAAACCCTTGAATGTTATGCTTTAGCGCTAAAGTTGAAAATCTATTAAATAAATTTCACAGATTGTAGTAGCTTGATCTTGATTGTACAGCACGCTTCATAGAAACCGTTACACCTTGGTAATGACATCGAACCTATTTAAGTTTTTTGAAATATATCGTAAGTGGCATGTTGGTCTAGTGGTTAACACTGCGGCTTAACAATACGACGGTCTCGAGTTCAATCCGCGGTTGAGAAGATTTTTTTTATTTTATTAATTTACCTTTATTATTATTTTTTAGTTTCTTTAGTAGTTACTTTTGTTTTTTTCGTTAATTATTATTAAAAAATCAAATGGAGGTTTGTAATAAAAGCTTAGCATTTTGCATAAACAATATTCATTTATTTCTTTAGTTACATTTCTAGGACTTCATGGAATCCACTTCCTGGTTGAATATACAGATTTCTATCTGTGTTAAATTGGGGTTATTATACTTAGAATATTAACTAAACACAAAATAGATACCCTAGTTTGGTTTAGATAACGGTTCGTTTATAGATATTTCTAGAAACTGTGAATTACAGAGGAAGAACCAACATGCTAAACTATAACAGTATAGCAATATACATCTTTCTCTTTTATCACATTTTCTGATAACCCTTATTTAACACAACATTAGAAAAATATGTGAGGTCAGATGGTGCATCGTTAACACATTACAAGACTACTTGTAAACAAGAACTGGATTGATAATAATAAAGGTTGTTTATTTTTGATTGACTACGAGATAATGATCCCACTGATAATGGAATGATATTGGGAATGATTAACACTTGACACTTGCTCATATAAATGTTCCAATGCATTTTTATCAAATAAGTTACACAGTTAATCTGCTGAGTTGCCTATTCATAACGGATAGGATGGCCGTCACTGTCTAACACTTCTTGAAGTCAGCATTTGAACGCGTAGTTTTGAAGGGTGCCACTGAGTGAACTTTCACAATACATATTACGTTGTCGCTTCGATTCATTAGTGTAAGCAATCGGGCGAGGGCCTTGGTGATCACATTTCATATCACCCGTCGCTTGATACCTTTGTATCCATCTACGAACTGTTTTTCTCTGTAATGAAAATAATAATATTAGAAATACATAAAAAAAATCCAACTTGTAAGTAATAATGCAACATGATTGCAACAATAAATAGGTATGTGTTTGTGTAAGAATAACGTAAATCTTACCGTTATGCTTATATCTCGTGCTATTTTCTTTATGTTTTGTTCCTTTTCCCACAGAACTACAATTTTAGCCTTTAATAAAGTTGTTAATCGAACCATACCATCGATTAATAGAATCAACTGGTTAAAAACTTAATAAATTGGATAATATTACGATGAAGATAATTACACACAAGCGAATCGGCACGAAAATGAAACCATTTGAAAAGTAAAAATACCCTCAATCACAGTTTAGTAAATAAGGCGAAGAATAGTATACTAAATTCAACCTTAACTCGCAGTTCATACAGCAGTTAAGTTTCTGAAGTAAAATGAGGGTAGTGCAACAATCGGAATCAACACATTCTATTCAACCAAACAAGAAATCTATGCTAATTTCAACCTTATGTTTTAGTTAATAGAGGAGTTGCGTAATGCATTTTGTAAAACAAGTCGGTAAGGTGCTAGTATTAAATATAAGACGGAAGTTGAAATTTAAACCTTAATATCTAGAAGATTAGACCGTTAATAACCTTGTTCGATAAAAGGAGTAATGCTATTCGAATTTTCGTTAAGATTGCTAACTGAGCCAATAGCCTAGTGGTATAAGGCGCGGTCTAGATGATCTCGCGATGTGGGTTCGTATCTTAGTCGCTCGCAGTGTCTTTTTGTAAGTTATTCTTGGTATCTATACGGTTCGGCCAGAAGGAAGCCGATAAAATACCATATAAATTATTAAAAACATTGCAAATAATATTTGAGACGGATCGGTGCGTGCACGAGATGGGTGCGGCGGCGGGGCCCGGGGGAGGGAGCTGCTCAAGGCTCACGTGACACGCGGGCCCGAGCGTGCTCGGGCGATAATCTTTAAGTCTTGGAGGGGTACTATTTCTCTGAAACTGACTGTACCTACTGGCGTCTGTACTTACTTAATTTATAGCAATTTAACAATAAGGTAGTTCAGAAACCTTTTGGCTACCTGACGGAAAAACTTACTTATCAGAACAACATATTGTTAACAGATGGCAGCTAACGCGAGTGCACTGGTGCGGCTTGCAGTAACTGTGCTAGCGTGCATCTTACTCCTACGCATCACACGACGTGCGCTCGTGCTCGTGTCGGGCATCGGCACGGCCGTATGCACGCTGGCCCTCGCCGCCCTCCTGGCCCAAGGCCCCGGCTCCGGCATCACACCTTCCGCACTCATCCTCAGCTACGTCGCCTTCAACACCCTCGGCTTCTTCCTCCTACCCGGACTCATGATCGGGGAACTACTACCCACCAAAGTACGAGGCCTTTGTGGAGGCTACATCTTCTGTCTGTTCAACTCCGTCCTTTTCGGATTCACCAAACTTTACCCCGTCATGAAAAACGCTATCGGCATCGCTGGAGTATTTGGACTCTTTGGTGCCTCATCACTACTCGCTACCGTAGTTCTCTTCCTCCTACTACCTGAGACGAAAGGCAAGTCTCTTCTACAAATAGAACAGTATTACCAAAAACCTAATATATTGTGGATTGGGCGCAAGAAATCGACCACAGAAATCCGAAGGGTCTGAAGGAACTTGTAAAAAAAATGTTGTACTTAAGCAAGTTTCCGACTACCACTAGCGACACAGAATGGTTGTTGGATAAAACTGTATACAAGTATACTAAACTTACAATAGTGTAATAAGATAAAATGTCATAATCTCGACCGATACCTCAAAACAAAAGGACATTTTTCAATAATTTGCCGTCGCACGATCTCGATGGAGCTAGAACTGATGGAATGGCATGAATCTGTGATATAAGAATAATTTCCTTAGCATTCATTGAAAGTAAACAGTTGCCTTTATTGATCAGTACGAGGTAACTGCTTGATGAGCTGCAAATTAATTAATTTGCTATACCATTTGCAAAGAACACTCATCAAGTCATGACAAACTGGGTGCAAAAAAATAAAATCTTTATACTTTTTATCATATTTAAAATAACTGTTATAGGTCCACACGACGACATACATATCAAAGTAACTACATTTCCAGTATAAGCTGCCTTCTCATTGTACGATGCGAGGTCAGCTAAAACTGGAAACTGGTTGATGTGTCATCGTGTGTACTCCTGTGACCTTAGTGTGAGTTTTTTCGACTCACTCGAAATTAGGTTTCTCCTAGTGACCACCAGGTGGCGCTATAACTTTTTCCATATAAAATTCTAACGCGCTCGGAATCGAACGTGAGTGAAAAAACTCACACTTCAGCCTCTGTTACAGAGTAGAACGAGGCGTAAAGTGATATTTTAATCTAAAGTAAGAAACTGAAACGTGCCTGAGAGGCGCGAACTTATCTCAAATAAATAAATACAATAATAAATAAAATCAATCACTAGTTATAAGTAATTCTCACTAAACACGGTTATTCCGTATACAAGATGATGCCTTTTATAATATTTTTATAAATATGAAGTAAAACCAAAATCAACAGCTGTTTGGTATCAAATACCATTGTAATGTAGCAATGAGAGATTTTTATCTGTGATTTATGTAACTGACCGCTTATGAGATGTACTCGCAGACGTATATTTAGGAATAGAAATAAAATATTTATGTACTTATCAATGTATAATAAATAAGGTATTTAATATTTATCTATCATGTTTTCAATGTAGAATGATTAATGCAAGAAAACTATTGCATCCATTTGTGACTATATCCTAGAATCGCGTTTTGATGATGCGAGGAGCTTTCAAGCAAATGACGTCACATCTGCGTGTTTTTAAACTTACAGCTTGGCCAAAACCAAAACGTCTAGAAGCTGAACTAAATATGTACCTAGCTACTTTATTTTGTTATTTAAAAACATACTAGATGAAGAGTTTAAACTGGGAAATGTTTTTAGGAGACGTTTTTGTTCGAAGATAAATTTTCGTTATGCGTTAGCGACATTGGCGCCGTAGTTTATCAACAATACGGCTGTTGAATCATGACTCATGACCGGTACGAACTTTGCGCAGGAGGCTGTGCAATATATTTTTTTTTGGAACCAAATGGTGTCATGAACTCGTGAGGTGAGTGTGAGTGAGAGAACATGCGCGAAAGTACATGTGCCTATAGTCAGACCGCCATGATTCAATACTGTACTCTTTTTTGCCAAGCTGTAATTCTAGAGGCGGATACAGATATTGCGAGGCATGCGCAGCGCACGGCGCTCATCGCATGATTCGCAAATTCGCAATGTGTGGACGTTCATATTCATGTGCTTCCGCATGCCTCACCACGAATATGAACGTCGTGCGCTGCGCATGCCTCGCAATGTCTGTATCCGCCTTTAAGTATGCATGTAAGCTTGTTTACGTTTATATTATGCAAAGTAATTGTACACTAACACTTGCTTAATGTAAACGAAGCATGCCAGTGAAATAATATTAAATAATAACGTGATAGAATAAAAACCATGTAAGTTGTTAGTGTAAGAGCAGTTATTTTTCTATTGCCACATAGAAAATTCCAAATTGTGATATGAATAAACCATTTAAATTAATATTGTTTTTTGTACATTTTATTTAACCACTGAGTTATCATCATCATTATTTCAGCCGAAAGACGTCCACTGTTGGACATAGGTCGCCCCCAAGCATCGCCACTTCGATCGGTTTTGTTCTCCTCGCAACGCAGCGGATTCCTGCGGCCTTCACCAAGTCATCGGTCCATCTTCCATCTTGTGAGAGGCCTTCCAACGCCACGTCTTCCGGTACTAGAGTTGGACATGAGCTTCTCTAAACACAATATAATAACAAAAACCGAGTTTATAACTGTAAAATTATTTTAATCACAGCTTCACACTATACATACAAAATCATACATACTGGCTGCTTTCTAGCACAATCACCATAGCTAAATGAGTACAATAGACATATAGGTACATATAGCGCAGTGCCCGGGCGTCATTGCTCTACTACACAGTCCATTTACAATTATTTTACATCTGACAGCAACCTAACATCTTTTTTGTAACGAGAAAAAGATCAATGATTTTGACAGATTTGTCAGTGGCAGCAACCGAGCAACAACCTTATAAGAATGAGAATAAAGATCACTGTGATTTGGACAGTGATGCAAAATCAGAGGAAAAATAAAGTTTTGTTACCACCTTTATTTTATGTACCTACTTTCTAAGCAAGAAACGATTATCATTATGATAACTGTTCACGGCGATATTTTTTTTTTCAACCTTGGTGTGTCTTTACGACCAGGTACTGTAGATAAACATTCTCCATGGTTGATAGGTCACGACGATTCGGGCAGTCGTTGGTAGAGGTGTGGTCGGGAGGAGCAGCCGGGACAGACGTGAAGGGTGGTGGATACCACACTCTCGCACTCCCAGCAGTAGAACTCGTGACAACGCGTGCAGCGATACACCTGGGTATACAAGTGATGATTAATATTCATTTACGAAAAATGTTAATAACCAATCTATTAACATTTTTCGTAAATGAAGTATTTATTAACCATTTAATTTAAAAAAAGGTGAAACGAGAACAATAAAAAACAATTGACAAGCTGATTAGAATTTTGGTAGATGCAGCTTTGTCAGAAGACTTTTCGAGGTAGAATACTGTTACTATTAAATATTAATTGGCTCACCTGTTTATCAAGATCTGTGAAGGTTCTTAAACATGCAAAACAGTATTGTGCTTGCCCCTCATTAGCCAATTCTTCATACGGTTCAACGGGGAAAAGATGGTGGTATGACCTGCAAAAATAAAAATATTATAGCTGTGAAATAAGGATGGCTTTCATTTACGCTGACTTAAGATTGCACATGGAGTGCAGGTTATTAATACATTCAAGATCATTTAAACTAAAAGGTAGTTTAAAAATAAACCCGTATTAAAGCGAAAGGGACGTACACTTTGACTTTGTCTCTGTCACCTCTGACCTAGACTAGAGTGAAGAGCAAACACAGTTCAAATAAAAAAAAAATGCAAGATAATAATTTTGAATGGTTTTGGAGTGTAGGTTTAGCTGCTATTCAAAGTAGTATTTCTTTTAATATGGTAAGTAGGTATGTTACCTAGCCAGATGTGGTGCTGAAGCCAGTGTAAGTCCACAGGTACGACACTGAGCCGGCAGCGAACAGTACTTGCTGCGACACTGCGGGCACAAGTGACCTTCTCCGCCAACACCTTCGCCATCCTCTAAGTGACTGAAAAAACAACATAAATAATGCCATTTTAGTGTAAGCATCAGGGGCGTAGCTACCGCCGTATCTGCCGTATCAATTATACGGGGCCCCCGGGGCAGGGGGGCCCCCAAACAGCGTAAGCAAAAATTAATAAAAACCTCCCATTTTTTTTTTATTTCAGAAATGACAGAAGACAAAAAAAGCGTTTTCTTTTTTCCCGCGTAAAACGTGCGTTCAAAAGTTGGCAACACCCTACATCGGTTATCGCGGGCTGCGGCATTTCCCCGTTCCGTTTAAGTCGTTTACTTCAAATTTCTTCAAAAGAAGAGATATTAAACGCTTCCGGAAAACTGTCGGCTTAATACAGTAAAGACACTCAGTTAATCGTTATGACCAATTAAAGGCTCTAAAAATATGCTTAAAATCTGAAATTAAAAAAAATTCATTCTATTAAGGAACTAATTGAATTATTGCTGATAAAATTCAATAGTCTTGCATCCAGTTTTCCGGAGGTAATAACAGCATGCTTTTTATTCTTGACCCTTCCAGTTACAACCGCAATTACTGCTAAAAGAAGTTTTCAAAATTAAAACTGATAAAAAATTTCCTAAGAACTTCGATGGGGCAGGAACTCTTGTCAGACCTGTCACTATTGTCCATAGAGGCAGAAACTTTATAAAAACTAAAGTCATCATCAGCTATAAATGATTTAATAAATCAGTTTGCCGAAAAAAAGGCAAGGAGAGTGTATATTTAATTTGAATTGTTTGTAAAGATTTTGGAAAAAGTGACAGATAGATAATTATGATGAATAAACATTCTTTTAATTTTATGCAAACTTTTTTTTTTCTTTTGTGAGAAATCTTTACCCTTCCTAAGGGCCCCCAAACAACAAATTTTTATACGGGGCCCCGCCAAGGCACGCTACGCTTCTGGTAAGCATCTGGAATAAAACAGCAGCAGGCAATTTCTGTCTGAAGTTTCTGAACTTTGTTAATATTTTCAGAGTGGTGTAAATAGTGATATTGATGATAATGGTACATGTTTTTGTATGATACTTTCGCCACTGATACTGACCACATGCAAACAGTGATAGGTGGGTCAGCATTAGTCCCAGGATCCGTCTGGTTGGTCTGCGGTGCGGAATGCGGGAAGCCCATCTTCACGAGTCCAGCGTCCAGAGCCCGCGCGCGCGGTGGCGGACTGGTCGAGTCCAGCAGTAATGTACGGTAGTGGACATCGTCGAGCACCACCTGGACAAAGTACACAACAGTCATCTTATTAGTAGATTACTAAGTACAGTACGCGGATGACAGACAGTTGTTGTTGTGCAGTTTATTACTTCACTTCTTCCCAACGAAAGCACTAGAAAGTGATGCAGAGGGGACGTTTTGGGTACTGTTTTATTTAATTTTGACATTCAAAAACTGCTGCTTCTCAACCTAATTTGAATGAATAACATTTTTAATTATATAAAATGTAGGTATATCAAATCGAATTTGAAAACATTTTTTTTTATTGTGTTGTCTCTGTATATTACTTGTGTGACAGTCTTTCTAATACACAATGTGCTATATTAACGGCTGGGTGCTCAAAGTCAAAGTTTTTTATTAATTAAACATAGTGTGCTGTGCGATTATCTGTAACACAAACCACGTTCTGCACTATAAGTGCAACGTCTCTATTCATACTTTCATAGTTATAAAATAATCTATCACATAAAAAAAAGTATGAGTTAAATTGCATTTTAGTTTATTAGGCTAAATTAAATTGCATTTTAGTCTATTAGGCTAAATTAAATTGCATTTTAGTCTATTAGGCTAAATTAAATTGCATTTTAGTCTATTAGGCTAAACAATAATGGATTATTAAGAACTTTAGTTCTCATGGTGTCAAACTTGGTTGCTAACTAAATTAATACAGTACCAAAAAAAACTGCACTGTACTTACACCATATTCTCCACCCGTATCTTGACATAACTTCTTACAAATTCTTACTTCTGCTGCCAAACCAATGACTGAACATCTTATTCCTTCTGTTTTTAGAGCCTAAAAATAGAGAGAATATTTTATTAGAAACAGACCTTTAGAAGAGTCACTTTCAAATAACATCATGAACAGCTTTCACCATTTAAAGACTACATAATAGTTTTACACACCTGAATAGTAGTATTAATGTCACCCGGATCACAAGTAGTGAGTGAAGCGAACAACACCAAAAGTTCTCTAGAAGCATGGGCGGGGAGAGGTTTGAGGACTCGCCCAGCAAACTCCAGGGTGTTTTGTAATGACGGCTCCCCATTTAGTGCCATATCTGTTAGCCTATGGAAAGAAATGGAGACCATTCAATAGGTTAGCTTACATAATCTTATCAGCCTCTATTTTCCCATATGGGAGACAGGACTCTATTCTGCAAGAGATGTGGGTTCTGTAGTTTCTGCATACTCCCATGGAATGAAGGTGTGAGTATATGTATGGATGTGGGTTGAAATCCTATGTAGGACTTGTAAGTGCTGATACCATTGGGGCATCATAGGAACTACTCTCATAAATACAAATTATATATATTGAAGATTAACATACCCCTGTAAAGACTTGATATGTTTTCTGACATTTCCAGAGAGCTCAGTAAGTTTTTCTGCTCTTTTATTTTTCATCAAAACTAAGCCAAGTTGACTTAAAGGGTTCTGGTCAAAGTACTCCTCTATAAACTTTTCAAGTAGCTGAAATGTTTAAAAATACATTTTAAAACAACTACCAGAAATTCATAACAAATAATTTCAAGCATTGAGTTTCACTTTTGTATTTCATACAGGAATAACAAAGAATGAACCTACCTTCAATGTACAAAGAAATCTGGATGGCTTCAGATCCTGTGAGTTCATAGCTTCTGAACAATCTATTGCCACTAGTACATGTCTCATCATGCCCAGTCTCACGGGTCCGCGACGGGCCACGACCGCCTTCCGCGCCGCTTTCTGCGCAAACTCCGCCACCAGGCCTTCCACCAACCCATCCTCATCCTCTTTGATGGCCTCCCTGAACAAGTAATAGGTAACAAGTTCACATACTTGAAAGTTGGCTATGCAAATGGGCTTAAATACTTCAATGCCTTTTGATTGTTAAAGATAATGGTACCAAATTTTGAAAACTATGGAAGGTGAACTCAAAAATAACTCTCAAACTCACCAAGTCTTCTCATAACCTGTCTCCCACCGGTACTCCTTAGAATCCTGATCGTCATCAGCCATTATGAATAAAACGAAGCCTTCTTCACTAAACACACCTCACACGAACAAATTATTAGTTAATACAATTCAATAATTGTTATATTTTCAAGCAAAATCCTCTCCACAATAAAATATTTTTTGACAGTAAACAACACCTATAAATAAGACAAAAATAATCTGTCAATGTCAAGTGTCGAAGTCAATTACTGTCACTTGTCAAAGTTAATAATGTTAGTGATGGGATCGTTCTACACAGTGCCGAAGTTTCGGCCAAAAATTCTGGTTTCAGCTTAACTTCGACTCGGCCTATCCAAACGATAGGCCGAGTCGTAACTCGTATGCCATCAGTTATTTAAATGATTTTGTGTTAGTCACCTATAACTGACAGTAAGTTTCGACAAGCTTTGATACCTTGTCTCAAGAGCAATTTAAGTGACGTGGCCGGTAATAGTTAAGTTTATTCATTACTATCCTAGAAAACGATTAGATTGACAACAAAACTATTTTTTTGTTTACCTACTCTTATTATTGTTATTTGACTATTTTAAATTGCTATTCAGTGATGCTATAAAAAAAGAAATCCTTTTTTTTACAAATCCTTACTTTTTTACTGACACGCGGAAAGCAGGGCTATCCTGAGCCAGACCGTAGACACTCTTTTTGCTTCGAATGAATTCTTTCCAAGTATATGGTAAACATACTAATTCCATTATTATTTTATATTCTGCCAAATATGATATTTATGATATCCATGACCAGATAAGACCTGGCTAGTTGCACAAGTTCTAATTTCCAAGCATGTACACACGGCTACACATCAACCTATACATAACCAGTATAAGCTAACTTCTGATTGTACGAAAAACCTATACAATGCGAGATCAGCGAATACCGGAAATGTATAGCTTAATGTGTAGCCATGTGTTTGTACTTCAAAAACAGCGCAACTGTATAATGCTCAAACGCTTTGCTTTACCTGAAAGTCACAGTTGTTTAGCAGCGAACAGGAAGATCAGTGGTGGCCCAGTGGTAACGGACACGACTTAAGAGTTGTAGGTCGTAGGTTCGAACCCAGATAGGCGCTTTACTTTGTGTAAATTATTTCATCACCACTGCTCTCAAAAACGGTGAAGGAGAACATCATGAGGAAACCAACATGTGACACCTAGAACCAAAAATTCGAAGACATGTGACATCTACCAACCCGCACTGGGCCCACGCGGTGGATTACAGCCCACTCCCTCTCACGGAGAGGAGGCCTGTGTCCCAGCAGTGGGAACAGGTGACCATGACGCTATTAATAATGCCATCCTCAGTGCATGTTGCATATGAATTGCACAACCTGTAATCTAATTGTGAGACGCAATCGTAATCATAATCGGCAGGGTAATTACGTAACACACTATCAGTACCGATGGCTTTAATTTTGACAGTTCAACAACATTCACTGCGCTATTAACGTTGTTGAGCAGACAAATTTTTCGAACATAAGAAGCAATGGATTAGCGATATCCTTCAAAATTATTCAGATTTTGATTGATAGTATGGACGCCAGCACATCAACCTACCCGAAACTGTCAAATTATCGCAATCAACTTTGAACCTTATGTTTTAGTGATAAAGTTGAAAATCTATTAAAGAAATCTGACAGATTGTAGTAACTTGATGTGCTGGCGTCTGTACCTATGTTACGCAATTAGAGTGTGGGTTGTTTGACAATTTCACAATATTGCATCGGTTAATAGAATCTATCGATCGAAAACAATTAATAGCGATACTATCGATAGTGTTAGAACTATCGATATTTTTACCCCATCGATATTCTATTCTAGGTACAGTACCGGGCGATAAATATTGCACATCGACCTTTACCTTTTTTTGTATTTTATACAAAGAATAAAAATAATTATCAAAGAAGCAAATCATAATTGTTTTAACAGCTCCTAATAGATACCGGACTGTTTGTATTTCGTGAGACAGAGATAACGCTCTACGAAGCCGAAATAAGCCGATTGTCTCTTTCCAAAGGTCGATGTGCAATATTTATCGCCGGGTACTGTAATGATGACTATATCCAATGCAATACTATTAAATTTTCGTCAAATATCGATAGATCTAATACTATCGATAGTAATTGTTGTAAATTTAAGACACTTTTATATTGATAGTATCACAATTCAATACTATCGATACTGAGATCGATACTATTGCTCTTCATTAATAGTATTACTCATGTCTGACCTTTAAATGCTCTAAGTGTCTGACGATTGATACTATCGATAATATTGTAAAATCCCAATACTATCGATAGCCCTATCGATATTGTTACTAGTTTTCAAGGTCAACTATCGATAGTTACGCAACACTATTGTCCTTAAACCGTACTACTACTACATCTTTGCTCTAAGTACGGATCTTTTGGCGCTCGAATGGCGTTGACAGGAACGTCCGCGTCACTTGAGATATTAAAAAAAAAGCAAGATGTCGGCGTTAGTTCCGATTTTGACCACGAGGCAAAATAACCTAATAAGTAGCATTAAACATCCCAATGAAGATTACTTCTTTAGTCCATGTACAATCTTGATACATTCAAATCACACCTGTTATTCTTTGATACCCCTTTGTCAAGAAATCTTAGGCTAAGACCTCACGGAGCGATTTTCACCCGCGTCCGCTGCGGTTGCGGGCCCGCAGCTTCTGTAGAATGCAAATATTTATATAAAAAATTAAAGCACATTTCACGATGCGTTTTACGCCCGCGGTGTACGCGGTTGTATGCGGCTCCCGCTGTACCGGCGGGCAACTAGTAGAATCGCGCGGGCCGCGGTTACCCGCAGCCTCGGCGGGTGGCGCCCGCGCGCTTTGTGATCGGTTGGCGGGCGACCGCGGGGGCCGGCGGGCGGCGGGGGGCGGGGCGGTGATCGTTAACCGCTTGTCTTGCAATCTTGCGATCATCGCCCGCCACGTTTGCGGGCGATGATCGCAACCGCGGCGGCCGCGTAACCGCGCGAATAACCGGTCTCGTGAGTTTTGAAATAAAACCGCAGATCTACGACCGCGGCGGTTGCGGGCGAAAATCGCTCCGTGAGTTCTTAGCCTCATAGATCGGTAACAATAAAAAAAATAGGTAATAATAGGGAATATGCATGATTTTTTTTTATTTAAAAAATTAATCCTCATTCATGTAATAAACAGTTTAGTAAAACTGTTTTTCGGATAACTATGAAATTAAAAAAGATATGAGCCATCGAAGATTTGTTTCTATCTCTTTCTCGAAAAACGAAATTTAACACGGAGTTTATATGGCCGTAGTGACATGTGACGTCACAGTCTATGTCGGATCTCTCTGTCTAATTTGTGTGTAATCAATAGTTTTAAATGCTCATATCGGCCGTGTTTCTTGGCCGATTTTAATTTTAATTTCACTTTTTGTCATCTCTACTACGGTATTTTCATATTTTGTTAATAAATGCCATGAAAAAAATTCATGCATATTCCCTATTGTGTCTCATTAATTAGTGACAGTTGAGCTTGAGCTACCTACTATTCAAAATTGCAGTTTCACCAAAGAGTAGAGTAACTTGAGTTTCACAAAGGAGTTTTTGATAGACTGTTGCAACACTATTACTCCTATTATAGTTGCAGTCAGTCGCAGACCACAAACGTAACGATATACCTAAGTACTAGCACAGATGTATAGTTAGCGCAAGTATCTGAGCAATTTATTTTGTAGGCACAACGCACTATGGGGCGTCAAACTTGTGCATGTATTACTTATATTGTTACGTGTGATATGGCATTATGGAAATGAATATAACACGGCAGTAGAACGTAGTTTGCAAAATATAATAACTTTTGGAATTGTTGAAAATATTTTTTCTAGATATTCTGCAAAGTAACTTCACCAATCTTTTTTGAATAGGATTAAACAAGTACCACCTTTGTGTTTCGGAACCGCCCCTTAGTTGCTTTGTATCAAATCCTAAAAGGGATTCTATGTAGTAGGCTAACATGAACTTTTAGTCTAGACAGGTGCAGTACTGTGAACTTACCACACGATTTTTAGGACTGCGGCGATTTAAATAAACACTATATGGCACGTGATATTCTTCCACCGCGCTATCGTAGGCTCACGCTTTACGAACGCTAGTGTAATCTCAGCCTTACATTCCACAGGTAACACAATGTGCAGCAGTCCTAATGGTCCTAAGCATTCCATTGAACCAATACATACAAAACTGAAATGTACTGAATATCAATGCACATAGGGAATCTTTACAAAATTACTATTTCAGTCTGTAAATCACATTCATGATAAATAATTGTACTGCTTTCAAAGATTTTGATTTTATGCATTCCACATTGCAGTTAATTGACAAGTCTTTTATTTATAGATACTTTTGAGAAATTTATTACTGGGTTTCACTAACATAAAAATACAAAAATAGTTTAAAATTATAGTGTAAATCATCACAATAACTTCTATGCACAAATCAAGTCATGAGATTTTCATACAAGATGGCTGACACTCACTTAAGCATTACTAACCATTATATTCAGTGTTTAATTAATGCAGATACTTTACAATAATAAATAATATGAGCCTTAAGAATAACCATTAATTCTAGAATGTGAACAGCAATTAGAACAAATGGCTTTATGTTTATTGGAATCTCTATATTAATAAAATCAGATGTACTGTTGAATTATTCATAGATAATTCATAATACTTGAAGTCATTGAAAATTTCAACAATATCACCAACATGAACTATCTTGCCTAGATTTGTGGCAGAAAGCTGATGCATATTCTACAGAGTAAGATGATCCAAACCATATCCTCACCAAAGAATTTCTTTGATTGCTCATTCCTGACTCAATGTCTACTTTGATATGAATTGCTTGCAAAAGGATTAACATTATTTTTATGAATAGCTTTCTGCAACAAAGCAAGGTGATGGTAAGTAGCCCATTTGAGTGTATTGATATTTGATGTAAACAGCATCACTCTGTCGCTGCCATGGCACGTGCTTGTGCTCGAACTCTTTTGTCATATTCTAACCGATTTTGACTGTAAAAGAAATAAAATACTTAAGGTTACAATAGTGTTTATTAAACCAACATAAGTTTATAGTGAATAATTCAAAGTTAACAATATATTTCAGAGTGTTTACTAACCAGTAGATTGTGTAAGCTTCTGCCTGTGCAGGGTCCTTAACATTAGGTTCATTGAGTAGATCCTGAATACCAAGGAGGATCTGTTTGATTGTGATTGCAGGACGCCAATCTTTTTCCTCATCTAATAGTGAAAGGCAGACAGTGCCTGATGGATACACGTTGGGATGGAAAAGTGGAGGTTCAAATTTGCACTTAGGTGGACTAGAAGGATAGTCATCTTTGAAAATCATGCGCAGCTTATAAAGACCTCCCTCCCATGGTGTCTGCAAGAGTAAAAGTAATTTGTTAGGAACTTCTTAATAGCAGGTACCGTTAAATTACTGACCCGTGTGCAAATTCATGTACGCTATCATTAGAAAATGCTACACATTACAGATTGAGCACAATGGGATAGTACTAGCACTAATGTTGCTGTAGATTCGAAAAGTTCTAGAAATACTAACCCCCTTTTTTCCAGGAATCGCACATTCCCATGTCATGAGATTTAGAGATCCATCTGGATTTTTCATAGGCCTGGCAACAAAGCCCTGAAACACAAAATGTTCTCAATCACGTTCTTTATACTAAACAAACAAGTGGGCAATCCATAACAAAAATCATGTCGCTTACAAAGGGATGGTCCTTGCGCCAGGCTTTTCTTTCTTCAGCTAAACGTGCACTTGCTATTCCGGACATTTTCAAAAACTACAACACAAGAACAGTCGAAAAGCGATCGCCTCGGATTCTTCAAACACAGTCCCGAAATATCTTCGTCTTTCAGTGAAAAATACTAAGAAATAATATGAAAAAATAAATTATACGGCGCGAAGCGTCCCACGAAGTGATTTATTTCACAGATGAAATAAAATATACTAAAAATTAGAGGTCAAAATGACGCTCACCAAACTTCGATTTAACTTATTTTATTACGATTCGATTCGACTATAGACTTTCACGATTTTGTATTTAATGGCAATTTAAAAATTGAACTCTTACGTATTTTCTATGAATAAAAAAACATATTTTATCTAATTCTGTGATTAATCTAAAATTCTAAATATTTTGTTGAAGAAAACATAAATGAAAACAATTTTATTCGTCTTTTCCGTATTCGTTTTTTGCAATTTGGTGGTCAGTATTACTGATTCTAATTATTATAATTCTGTAAATACATATTTGTTACAGTCGCGAATCATATTTTAATCAACGTCCAACTTAATACTAACAAGCAAATTGCAAAAAAAGTATGAAAATTTGAATTTTGCGGGCTACCTTAGCGCTTCCCCTTTAATCGACTAAGTATCTAAAGTAGCAGTGGTTGGCACTACTCTATAACTACTCCAATGAAATAATTTTGATCTTTGATGAATTTTGTTGTGGTTTGGTTTTATTGATACTTTGCTGATGTAAAATCTACAAACAATGCAAACACAATAGCGAATACGACGGTTATCTATGATAGGCTAGAAAATGATATTCTAGGTAAAATGGTACATTAAGACTAGGATATTATATTAGTACAATTTAGCAAAATCGGAAAGAAGTTGTAAACCTTCAGGAACACATTTTTAGTGACATGTATAATAATAATAGCCTGATTATTATGGTAGAGAGAGAATAGTCTTATAGGTAAACTCATGTTTGTCTAGAGTTCTAGACGAAACAGAATAGAAAGTAATAAATGTATAACATAATTAAATTATCATGCAAAATCACAACCAACTTACACAAAACCGTAAAAGAGCAAGTCGGGCTCACCGACCGAGGGTTCTGTATGTTACCTTTGTAGAAAAAATATATTTTATCCATTTTTCAAAGTTTGATTTTTTGGGCTAATTACCTACTAAAATAACGGTTAAGTCAAGCATGTCCGACTATGCACAGCGAAGGGTTCCGTAGTTAGGATTAATTTTTACGCATGCTCACCTATTGATTTTACAGACCACCGCAAAAATAAGTTTGTATTTCATAAGAAATTTAATCATGCGATTGTAACCGAAAACATCCCGTAAAACCCACAAATTATCGACTTAAATAAAAAAGTCACTTAGAAACATTTATTTTTTTAAGTAAGGGTTCCAACGATATCCTTTACACTGTGTATTGTATTTTTGTTCTCATCCGTGGGTAAAAGGGCACTTCGCATACATGTAGCATGTTAAGTGCACTTATTTTTTTTTTTCGTGTTTTCACTACCTACACCATTGTATAGCGGTGCACAAAATCCACCTTTACAAGTAGGTTCTCAATTCTGATGTTAATAGTCTTTTTTCGTACGGTCCTTTTTTCGGCAGAAACATACAAGTAGGTACCTACCTATGAAAATAAAAATTTTAAATGAAAATAACAATTTTTTTTTAATTATTTAACTTGCTATGTAAGTGGACATGCATTGTTCATAACCATTCTATCAATTCAATAGCACTATGTAGTAGCAGCATTGATCCATAGGTATATAAAAGTACTCTGTGGCTGTGATCGACAGACAAACGGACGGACGGAAAAAGTCGCACCATGAGGGTTCCTTTTATAACAGTTTGCTAAGGAACCCTAAAAAGAAGAGTCGGAAGACTGGATATACAGAATACACAGTAAGCTTTATGGATGTCAAATTCAAAATTTGAACATCCTCCGAGAATCCTCAATCAGACAGTACCAACATTGGACAGTACCTAAAACTTAGAGCAGAACACTGTGCATGCATGGTGCTACACTGCTACCTACTCGAGTTTTCAATAAAGGTTCCGTGAGGATAATATGAAATAGGTAGGTACCTAGGGGTCACAAGGCCAGGGGAAATAAAGGGTCATTACTTAAGTACGTAGATACTTACTCTACTGAGTTTAAAACGTATTTCGAATTTGCATTAAAATACAGACGGAGATTAATTATTGATTCTATCTATTTCATTGGATGAATCACAGCAGGTTTTGACCATTGAAGTGATTGAAGTCATGCATTCAACGTACCTAGTACCTACTAGTAGGTAAGTATACAAAAGTAGGGGTGCCAATGACGTAAATATCATTGGGGTGTCCTCAAGGTGTCCTCATAATTGTGTTATGGTATCTCGACAGACAGGTAGGATAAGCTGTGTAGGTCCAGAACCGAAGATTTCGTGAATTAGATAGGTACCTTATATATAATATCATTGGGTACCTAGACCTACCTACAGGTCAGCAATCAGCATTGATCTCTAAAAGATACGTAGGTACAATAAATGGCCCCAATGGCCAAGCCTTCATTCTCATAGAAGCTATAATAATTAGGTAGGTACGTATGCTATAAAATGATGGAAAAATGTTTTGTTTTTTTCAGCTTTTCAGCAGGTAGGTAGATAATATCTTATTTCATAAAGTAAGTTAACTTTATTATAAAAAAAAAATAACTTTGGAGGCAAATTGTAGTGAGAGATAATTTATGGCATTTGTGCACTGACCTGTATTATACAAGTGTATGCCAATCTATTACTATACTCTATGAGTGTATGATAGAGGTGGATAGAGGTCAGTGCATTTGTTCAATCCACGTTCAATTCAATCAACTAGGTACAAAACTATTTACATAAAAAACCTACTTACAAACAATTCTGTTGAAATTAAAAGTCTCTAGGATCTTTTTAACTATATATTTGAAGCATTACTTAGTATTGATGTTAATAATTAGACTGTGTCGTTAGTAATTAGACTGTAAGGCGGAGTAACTAATTACAAAATTATTATTACACAAAATCAGAGTAATGTCGGTAAAACGTGGCGGTGAAACACAAATGTCGGCCAAAAGGAGTGGCATCCACGAAACAGCAGGTATGTTACAGCATGACGAAAATGGTGTGATATGCTGATTGGATAGAATCGTCAGTTTCTGCATTGGGATTGGGTGGAATTTAAAAATATGATAATGAAAACAAGAAAATGTCGGCGATCACTAGGTGGCAGCTAAAGCGTGTCGGCGAAACGTTTTTTATCCTCATTAGACATTCGATTGTTGATGTGATTTGTTCCGTTTCGCGTTGTATTCTCTGAAAAGTTTCATTATTTTAGAAAAAAATATAGTTTTTGTAAGTGACATTGTCTTGATCGTGTAATTTATTTAAAATCTATGTGAATTGAATTAAGTTGATATCTTAGAATATTGCATGTTTACTTAATTATTAGGGCAGAAGCGTCTAATTTTATCGCTACGATGGCAGTGTAATTCAATGAGCGTTGATTTGTGTCATGGGAGAACAAAATAATATTATGTTTAAAAAAAAAAGAAAACTCGTAGTTTAGTTTGCGAAACAGTTTGTGTTCGTGTATAGTGTTTCATATAAAATAATGCTATACGTAACGTAATACATAATGCATATTTATTATTAGTATGATGTGAGTTGGCGGGAATCTGCCGGTGTAAAATAAGGTTATCTTGGATGTATTTTGGACACCAGATATGAATTTATGATCCTGTTCAATGCAGCTGAATAATGTAACTCACGTTTGATATGTAGGTTCATCTGAAAAGCAACAATGACTTCATTAGAGGAAGGTGAGACCCCACCGGAGGAGGTGCCGGCGGGAAATCCAGAAGAGTTGACCAAAAACCCGACAGCTTTGAAAGGTACTTAAATATTTATTTTTTATTTTATTTAATAATAAACAGCCCCAGTTTAAAGCTGTATGTGTGGCTTGTCTTCCCAATACAGTTCAAAAACATGATTGTATGTCCAAGGCAAGGCAAAGACAATGTTATGGCCTGACCTACATCAGTATCACATGGTCAGCATAATATCAAGCATATCAACTTAAGTTCAACATTGAATAATGGATCAAAACGGTTAAGGTTTTCATGATAAAACAACAATTTTTCTAATGACTGCATGTCTGGTAATCCACTTGCTAAACCTGACTATTCCAATACCAGATGTGGTTATGAATGAATGGACTAATATTCTTCTGAATAGACTAGGACTATTGTTGGCACCGGCTAACAATCTTAAAGTGCAAAGGTCCCAGGTATCCACTATATGTATGCAGTCCAGAACAGTAGTTGTGGCAATTCATGTATACTGAGCTGTGGATGGTTTTCAGCTGAAATGATAAAAAAATATTTAGCTTGGGAAACACACAGGACATACAAACAATAAAATAAGGACATAAAACTTAACAAAAAAAATCATGAAAAAAAAAAAAAGAACATTAAACTAACAAAAATGAATGAATGAATTATGTATCTTATTGTAAACAACATCTTAAAACTGTTTTTTTTTTGTGCTATTCAGAGGCTCATGAACAAATGGCAACCCTGGATGTTCTGGTGTGTGGCCTGTGCCACTCGGCATTCCACTTTGTTGAAGAGTTCAAGGAGCATAAAGATGCCAACAACTGCACTGGGAAATCTCCTGTAAGAGATAGTGTAAGTATATTATGGTTGTGCTAAAACAACATGTGTGATGAAGGAGTTAAATTATAAGATAGATGAGACTTTCTTTTTATTGAGGGGCTTGTGCCTAAGTAATAAACATCTGCATAGGTCAATCAATGGGTGACGCATCTTTACGTACCAAGACCCCTTTGTGCCTTGGAAACCACTTTAAATTATTGTTCCCAGCTGTGATTCTTGGATCATTGACAGTCGTTTCGGATTGTAAGGGGGTATTGTGTTACCCAGGTACTGGTTTGCGAAGGTCAGATAGGCAGTTGCTCCATGTATTATAATACTGGTATTCTGCAAAAGCTGCATCTCGCTAGACTGTAAGACGACCCCAACATAATTGGGAAAAGGCTCTATATTGCAGATGAGGCTTTCTTTTATTATCACTTTGAGAATAGATTCTTTTCTGTATAGTTACCAAGGAGCAATTTATCATCCATGTATTTATTATTTTCATACACAGAATGAAAGTAAAGCACAAGTCTGGGCTTTCTTACTATGGAAATGCTCATCAGTTCGTGATGGGTCTACTGTGAACACAGACAACAGCTGGAAGCTTTACCAGCAGTGGTGTCGCATGGCGGAGGCACAGCGGACTGCCTGGATCACAGCAGGATCAAATGTCCAGGCCCTGTCCAAATTTGCACATGCTAAAGTTGTAAGTTATTCATTTTGTTCTATCATGGCTATTGTTATCAATATACCTAAAACAGTTAGTATCTAGGGCAAACAGGAAAAAAAATATTTACATAATTCAACTTTTACATCCAGATGGAACTAAAGACTGAAGATCAACTGGTACCTGTTCAAACACCAGTTCAGCAAGAAGTAAAGAGACGAGGTAGACCAAGGAAGTTGGCCAAGCCGGTATGTTTTTACCACAGCTTAATAACTCCTTATGCACATCATTATTCCTAACACTCATCGCTAACTCACTCTTGCAGGAGGACTCTGAAACACAGCCCTCTGGGGAGGAAAGTGATGATATTGTTAAGGCTAGCCCTGGACTCAAGAATGTCCAGAAAGTACCAATACCGCAAAGTATTAACAAAACTAAGGTACTTATACTTATTTTTATATTAATTTGGATGATTATTTATGTTTTTGTAGACAATATTATAGCCTTAACAATTGGTTTTGCAACTCAAAATCAGTTATAAACTTCAGTGCTTCAAAATTCTGTAAAAAAGCTGCTTTTTTAATGAGATAAATCATACATATACACACGTCTTATGGCTCACTGCTTCCCTACTTTGTTTACAAGGCTCTTGAGAGTTGTAATATCTATAAAATGAATGTCAGATTCACATGTTTGTTTTATTGTTAGGAGTTGAACGAGTCAGTCCGCAACGCTCAAGAGCGCGTGCCGCCTGAAGAGCGCATCGCTCGTCGCACGGAGCGACAGGGCGACCCTACTGAAGCCGGCGAGTATGTCGTAGAGAAAATCTTAGCCAAGCGGTTCAACCCACGCAGGAAGCAATATGAGTACTTGCTCAAGTGGGAGGGATATCCGCAGTAAGTTGTTTGCTGATTTTACTAAGAAATTAGTCTTAATGTTCAAACAAATATATTGTCTTCACTTTTTATTCATGTGTCAGTAATTTCTTCTGGAAATATTCTCATGAATGGTTTGTTTTAGTTAATGCAACAGCGGCGCATGTGCAGCATTAGGATGTACTCTCGGTTTTAAAGGATACATTTAATTTTACAGTGAACAGAATACATGGGAGCCTGTCGAAAACATGGAGACTTGTAAACATCTGTTGGAAGCATTTGAGAAGCAACTGGCGCGGCAGAAGGAACTGAAGGCTCTGCGGGCACAGCAGCAGCAGCAACAACATCCAGTACAGGTAAACGTTTTTATAATAATCGCCTTTCATAAGCATAGTCACATGTTATGTGACTTGTGGACATAAGGTTTAAATTATAATGTTTGACGTGTTTGTGAAATACAATATACATCCCTCTTAGAAAGTATTAATAAATTATTTTTTCTTCTAGGTGAAACAGATAAGCACACCATTGCCGCAGGTTGTCAAGCAAGTGGTCAAGAAATCCGACAGCCCTGCTGTTACACCATCTGGGTAAGAGCAGTCAAAATATTTTTTGATATTTGTTGCAGGGTCAAAATGGCCAGAGATTGCTCAAGACAGGGAGGTTTGGAAGGAAAAAGGGGAGGCCTTTGCCCAGCAATGGGAACACAATATCAATCAATCCTCCTCAATCGCCTCTCCCAGACCCAGACTGCGCCACAACGTCCTGTCTTCCGCCTTCCGCATCCAGTCTACCCCAGCCACCTTCTTTAGGCTTTGCTGGGGGGTGTCCCACCCTACGCTTGCCGATACGCGGTCTCCACTCCAGGATTCGTCTACACCGCCGGCCATTGGTCCTTCGACAGACATACCGTACGCAAAATATGCGCATTGGCGTGGAGTTGCGGACACCAGCCCGTATTACCTACCTCCAACATACATGACCAGCCCACTGCCACTTTAGTTTGTTTACTCTGCAAGCTATGTCGGTAACTCCGGTTCATTTCCGGACAATTTCTTTCCTGATTTTAACCTTCTAAGGCCCACTTGCGCCAGGCTGGGTTATATTAATTAACTCAGAGTTAGCGTCCACGCTAGAGTTAAATTATAATTTCGTCTTGCGCCACTCAGAGTTAGTAGGTAACTCAAAGTTAAATTTTTAACCCAGCAATGTTGGTCAAAATTATTTCTTTGAGGTTATGTTCGTTTGTAACAACAAACTATAGAGAATAGAGACTACTCGTAGCGGTTGGAAGTTTTACTAAAACAAGATTACAATTATGATAAATGAAATGTTTTCTGATGATGACGAAGAAATTATCGAATACATTAGTTCGGACTTATATTTTTACCACTTCCTGCCAGGCTTTATGTTTTTCCATAAGATTGAATCCGTCGGTCTTTTTACATTCTATGATATCTTTAAAGTTATTTATTATATCGCACAGCAATATACTGTCACTCTTTGTGAAATTAGGCCCTCGTAAACGGTTTTTCTTTTCCATGCTCGCGACTTACGCACAAACACAAATATTACAATTAAATCACTCTCCAAAACACGGACTAATAAAATATGTAATACTACGCGTTTACACGGCGTGAAATCCGTGCTCTGAAGGAAGAAAATAAACAGTTGTGATAAAATAATTCGTTTAGGTTATCTTTCTAACGCGCAACGTGAAAATGAAAATGACAATGATTAATTTCAAATAACAAATGATCAAAATGAAAAGTCGGTGTCAAGTTCAAGTAAGGAGATACTTACATATATACAAAATACTGTAGCGCAAAAGAGACAAGTATACATGTTTCGGTCATCATTCGCTCATTCATATTTTGCCGGATAATATAATAGAATGAATACTCTGTAAAGATACCAGCGTAAAATAAAAAACCAAAAGGTTAGTTAACCTAAGGTTAATTTCCCCTGGCGCAATACAATGTAAGAGTTAAAATTTTTACACTTTAACCCAGAGTTACTAAACTCGGAGTTACCCAATTTAACTCAACTTTTGGCGCAAGTGGGCCTAAGAGATTCCCGAGCATAGCTCGCTGAGCGACCTTGAATTTGTGGACAGCACCGTATGTCATGACGGGCCGGACGCACTGGTTGAACACAATATAGGCTAAAGAAAAAAATAATTTTCTACCTTTCCTTTTTTTAAATGATTGCAATTTTACTAAAAAACAGAAAAGCAAATACACGCAGTTTGTTTGTTTATGTAGTCGTCTGTTTGTTTGTTTATGCAGTCGTCTTCAGCGCACCAGCAAAGTCCGTGCTCTAGACCAGGTGAAGGCGTGGTGCGGCGCAGAGGACGGCGAACCCGCCGCCAAGAAAGTGAAGAAGGAGCTATCCAGTGAAGACGAGGACTACTCTGACCCTGACTCCACCAAAGGTAGGGGCATTTGACCATAAACAGCTAGCACACTCATTGTTAAAGTAGTCATTTGTTTTTCAATGTTTAGCTCTATGGGTGGGGTAAAACTCTGGGAAGCCTAGGTGCTTCTTTTTTTACATATTTAACTCAAATAGCAAGGCCCAGTACTGATAATAATAAATATAGTAAACATTTCAGCTGACAAGAGAGTGCTGAATGGTCAATCATCGCCCAAGTCCACTCTGGACCCTGAGCTGGTGAAATCACTCGGCCTCGCTGGGAAGGGCATGCCGAACATTAAGGGCGTCATTAAAGTTGACCCTAAACATATGCCTAACCTTACTACAGGTATTTGATTGTTTGGAATGACATGCTATGTTTGTGACAGCGATGTATGTGCTGGCTTTGCTGCTAATATCGACCCTTGTGCTATATTATATCTCTTTTTACCAGGTGTTTATATAATGTCGAAGAGTTCAGGAATTATGAAGATTGATTCACCTGGCAAATTAGGACCCGGTCTTAACATAGATCAGGATGTGATTCGGAAACAGATATTAGCGGCTAAACAGGTACTACTACTTGTTTCAATATTATATAAAACTAATTTCTTACATACAAGTGTGAGGTTTTGAAAGTAACATATTTTTTTCAGAAAAAATTAGAGGAAACCAAAAAGACATCCCCAGTCCGCACGCCTATGACTTCACAGGTAACATTAGATTTAGATTGTCATTGCTTTCAGACATTGCAATGGTTTTTTTTCTATAACACTAATTTTTTGGTACACAAATGATTTTAAATAGATAAAGAAAACTTATGGCTCGGGAGGACAGCAGGTGACAGAGAAAACTATAATAACTCCATCAGGACAAAAGATCATTCAACGCACAATACAGAGACCATCAGGTCAGGGAGAAGGAAAATCACCTGTTGCCATACTCAACAAGAAACTAGCTCAGGTAAGAACACAATATATTATATGTGTAGTTTCAAATGTGAAGATTTGGTTGTTGTAGAATTTACTTATAATTTTATTGATGTTGTAGTGGGATTAAATATTTTCAATGCCCTCTATTTGTTGCCTTCTCCAGTCAACCAGGAGTAGTCGCGATTATAAACAAAAAAAAAATGCTTGCGTTTTATACAAAACTACAACAAAAAAAAAAATTACCAATTAGTTTAAATTAGAGCTTTTTACTGACAATAACAAAACAAATGGTTAGTAAATAACGAACAGATTGACTGCACAGGGCGACAGTTTACTGCGGCGCGGCGGGTCGGGTCGGGGTCGCGGGCGCGGAGGATACTCTGTTGCGACGGCTGGCGGTAACATCGTTCGCATCCGGGACAAGGTTCCCGTGGCCTTAGACTTTGAACAGGTTAGAATATTTTCTGTGTGGACACCATTTAAGTGTCCCGGAAAGTAGCCGACGCGTTTTTGGGTAGTTGTGATGGTTTATGAAGAAAATTATTAACTGTGAGTGAATCTTGCTAAAATTGTGGTTTTCAGGATTCATTAGTAGTTAGAATGTTTTTATTACATGCATGGTAGAAACGAAAGTGCCTGCCGATCTTACTCTGTCAGATATGCTTTATGGCAAAAACATCACGATTGTAGGGGTCAGAGAAATATCATGAATAACAAGCTGGACTTCATCATGACGAATAAAGCATGGGTCTATCATCACGAGCACCACGTACAGTCGCGCAGCGAATGCATATTTGAGCTAACGTCATTATCCCATACAATGATATGCGGATGCCATGATTGTTTTAGCAATATAATGATCATAGATTCACTAGCCAGTTTTTTTGTGCAAATTTTCTTGCAAGTGGTCATGGCATTTTTAGTCGATAGAAAGCTTTATCAAGTGAAAATGTCTAGACGCAGGAAGTTAACTTCCCAAAAGAAATCAACTTGAAGTAAAGTAAAAATGTAATTTGTCACAAGAAGCACAAGAATTTGGTACATATAGATAATATAATATAAGACAATATTATTATTTTTTGCACTTAGGCACTGAAACTGATACCCACACTAAGCCAGGGCTTGTATTGTGGGATAAAATAAAATGACTGACTAATGGATATCCAGCACACGCAAATTTTATTGGTTGTGGAAAATATTTTCATATCGATGGGTCAAAACTTACAATGTGCTACGTGTTTGCAGTCGGACGCGTCGTCGGACACGTCAGACGGCATCGAGGACCCCTTCCCGCGCAGCCTGGGCCCGCTGCCGCCGCCCAGCCCGCCGCGCGAGCTCACGCTGTGTCCGCAGTCCGGCCGGCGCCTCGCGCGCGCCGAGGGCGAGCCCACGCCGCCGCCCACGCCTTCCCCGCCGCTCACGCCGCCGCCTGCGGCTGACGCGCTCTCTGGCACCATGCTCATGAAGGTACCCAGCTCACTGCACACACTCGGGTCTCTTTCTACAATCGATAACCCATAGAAAAGTCAATCAAAGTATGCAATTGACTTTTCAGTTTCTCGAACGAAAATTATTGCAAAATTAATGTGATAAATTATTAAAAGCGAACAACTAAGCTAACTAATATTTTTTTCGGCAGTACATATTTACGGTACACATCAATGTACAGTAAATATGTACTGTTGACCAAAATATTTATCGCATTATGTGGAACCATTCAGTTAATAATTTAATATGGGGTCCAAATAAAAAAGCAGCATCTATGGAAAACTATAAAATTACAATATACCAAAACAAAATTATAACCTGCTCAACAAAGTAGTTTGCACAAGGAACTTTCCCGTGATTTGATTCCTGGCTGAAAATTTAATTTTATATGATAACCTGGTCTTTTGCATTAACATGCTTATCGAAGTAAGGACTCATTTCAAAGTGGAAAGAATCCCGTAATCCACATAATCAATATTCATGCAGATACATGCACTATTTATATTGAACTGTTCTTTGTAGGTTGAAATGTCCCCGGGCGGAACAACCGGTATGTTGGTGCAAGGAGACGGCGCTCAACCCTCACTCCCTGTGCTCACAGACGAAGATGGAGTAAGTAAAGTCAATATTATTAATTATTACCCATAAAGACCTATAATTACGTCACTGTTCGAATGTTTACAAGCCTTCAGAATGCTCACAAGTCAGTAAGACTTTAATTGTTATTGTTAGTCCCCAGTCCAATACATTAATATGTGCATCACTCCCTTTACATAAAAAAAAAAACATTATAATTTAGGTTAACAAAGCTTACAATACAAATCATGTGTTGTTCCAGACGGAAGTGAAAGTGGAAGCCACTGCAGTGAAACAGTTGTTAGAGGGAGGTGTCGACGACAGCGAGGAGGTCGGACTACTACACTCCGGGCATACGCCCATCATGATTCGAGGAGAGGATGGAGTGCTGTATCAGGTATATAAATAATGGACCCACTGCAGAGGCAAATGCCTCTTATACAGAGAAGGCACAAGCATTATCGCACTTGCTCAAGGTGATTTCAGACTTGTCTAAAGACTTGATCAGATATGCTTACCATATTTCTGAATGAAACGAGAAGGGGTTTGTTGTTTCTGCGTACCCTCATGAGTTAATGATACATTAACTTATGAGGGTACGCGGTATACTGATTTTTCTGGGTCCAAGTCAAGAACTGAGGCTTTTTTTCTATATTCAGCTATTGGATTGTTTGTGTAAATCAGACAACATCTCACAGTCTATAAGCATTTTATGCTAACATGTATTATTATTTCCTACAGGTCGCGGGTGAGAATGAAGCGGGTCAAACGCTACTGGTCGCGGCGGAAGGAGTCGAGGGCGCTGTCGAAGGCGTGGAAGGTGCTGTGGACGGCGACGGTGACGTCATGTACGTTACAAGGGAGGATGGACAGGTCAGATAATGCATCTACATGCTTCTGCTTAGCGTATCAATGTCAAAAATGACTTGTATAATAATAATAATACATATAAATTTGTTTGGCAATTCCTAAGGCTGAATTTTGGGCCAATCAAATTTGCTGATGCTGCCATTTCAACATGCTGATTTATATCAAACTGTGCTGTTTTGTAGTATTCTGGCAAGTTCTCCTTTTTGCTATAAGGAATATGTTTGGTATTTTAATCTTGTATATTGGTGAGTATGGATGTGTCATGAGCATGACCAAAGGGTTTTTTTTTTTCAATTAAGAATAAAAAAAATGTGTTACATTTACACTGATTTCTATTTTCATAAAGCTTTAAACTAGCCTTTCGGAAGCTTCAAGTGATATTTCCCGCAGGTCCTGGCGATCGATCCATCGCAGCTAGCGCAGCTGATGCCGGGCGGCGAGTCCGCGCCAGCGCTGCAGCAGGTGGCCGTGCAGGTGGAGGGCGAGCCCGGCGAGGACGCCACGCAGGTCATCGCGCAGCTGTTACAGGCAGACCTACCCTCACCTGGTCAGTATAGATAGAATAATAACACCAGTTTATTATACTGCCGTCATAAGGAAAAAGGGCACAACTAACATTTTTTCCAAAATTGAGTTAAATACATATTCGGAATCAGAAAAAAAATGCGCATCTGCCAGTTTTTTTATATTTTTTTATGAGCAAGATCTTTAGAGATACTAAAAACTAAAAGGGCACAATTACACTATTTTTCACATTAAGATACGGAAAAAGGACACATTTGACTTTGATTACGTTGAAAGGTCACAATTGTTTAGATGTGGCTTTTATTTTGTTTATTTTTTTATAATTTTGTAAAATAAAAAGGCTCATCTTATCCATATTAAGAATAAAAGACATATATGAGTCAAATGTGCCCATTCTTTTTAATTTTCACTAACAATACGGCTTACCAATGAGTTTAAAAGAAAAGACATAAATAGTCAGATGAGCCTTTCTTAACTAGTATTTTAGTATTTTACTAATAAATAATTTTGACACAACTAAAATCGAATTTGACAATCGCGACTCCACGTTGTACTTGTTTGCCCTACCCCGTGATTTTTTTTTGGTGCCGGAGGCGCGCAGTTGGGGGAAAAGTGAAAAATATGAAAAATTGTTACCAACACGTTGGATTTTAAAGGTTTATGGTTTTCATTAGGGGTCAAAAGTTTTCATTATATTTGCGATAGGACACATTATTTTCGAGATAGGTAATAAGCAAAAGAAAAAAAGATACAGTAGGCGCTGCTGAATGGGTCGCAGACACTTTGGATGTTATCTTGAATGATAAGTAACTAATGCTTTGTGAATGAGTACAGCTGACTATGAACGCTGACCGTGTAGGTCGCGTTACACTATAATTTGTGCAAGGCGACGGAAAATTGCTAATTGCTGATCTCTGCAATGCTCGTGTGCCATGTACAAGTATGTACAGTACTTGTACATGACTACATACAAGTACTGTTTTTGCACCTGAAGTTAAGGTGTTGGTGTAAATTTTGGTTCATGACAACTAATTTTATTCCACACCTTTTCAATAGCGATTAAAAATAGTCTGATTTCAAAATTAGAAGCATTTGTTACAAGAGAATCGACACCATTGTTTAAAAATAAAACTTATTTTCACTTGAATACTTTTTATTTAATCCAAACATTTTTTACAGAACTGACTTTATAAGTAAAGTAAAACTAATTCATTGCAACTTTTGAAGTATTTAATTATTATTAAAAGCCAAATATGCCCGTTAATTGTATTATTTCTATTTTTACATCAATCACTAGGAACAAAGGGCAGATTTAGTTGGTAATTTATGCCTTCTATACCTACTTAATAACCATATTTTTACATAATTTATTTTATTAAGTTGAAAGACAAAATGTTGATTATTTAATAATACTGAAAGAAATTAATTATTATTATTAAATCGTTCTGTAGGAATCATGTAAATATAACTGAATTCATTAACATATTTTTTTTACAAAATAACTATTTGTACATTTTATTGCCGAAAACCAGTAAAATATTTTAAATTCAATTTCCTTAAAATTTGCAAAATTTTAGATGTGCCTTTTAACATTACGACGGCAGTATAATTATTAAAATAAAAAGGCATATTTTAATAAATGCGCCTTTTCATTTTATTATTTCATATTTTTTTCACAAAATATCAGAATGAAAAGTCACAATTGGTTAGTTATGCCCTGTATTCGTAATATTAATAACTTTACTTATTTTTTTATGCTACGTTGAAAGAGAAAATGTTGATTATTTAATAATTGCCAATAAAATAAAAACTTATATTTCAATAATCGTATAGTAATCGTGAAAATGAACTAATTTTAATTCATCTATTTTCGAAAAATAATATTATAGTCGATATTTTTCGCCAAAAACCAATAAAAACTTTAAACTCGATTTTCTCCAAATTTATAAAATGTTAGATGTGCCTTTTTTCCTAATGACGGCAGTATAGTTCACTGTTAGGAAAAGGCCTCTTCTCATACAGAGAAGGCACGAATGTTATCACCACATAGAATTACTGGAAAAAAGATTACAGAGAATTTGGCATATGTCTAAAAAGGGGACTTTCGACTGCAGTCTGGGTGAATAATTTGGGAGCTAGATAATTATGTAGTTGGCTTTAATGATGATGGCTAAAACAAGTTATTTATCGGTACATGAACTCATAAATTAATTATGATGTTATTGTTACAGGCGGTACACGAAGAGTGGTACTTATGTTGCCAGACGGCAGTTTGACAATGACTGAACTTGACAAGGAGCAGTACGAATCAATAACGGAAGCCAGCAAAGCACAGGAATAAGGCTTTTTGACGAATTTAACATAAGATGACTCACGATTCGGAGCAAATCAATGAGTTATGATCTATGAAGTCATTTATAGCATTGGAAGCTATCTAATAGATGAAATTATTTCATGCAATTCTGAATGACTCGAAACAATAATTTGTTCACATTTTATAGGTAGGTTCATCATTACATTTCAGTTTATAATGATACGCGTGAACATAAAATGTAAATATAGGCAGGTGGCATCGTGAAATACCGTGTACAAGTGTGTACCACACAGAATGTGATTTGGGTTTCTATGTCAAATTGTTCCTCTTAAACATTACATTAAAAAACATTATGTAAACATATGAATGCATACATTTTATGGACATGTTCGATACATTATTAACATTATGATGAATTGACAAGATGGCCTAGCATTGCAGTGGAACTAATGCCGCTGGCTTAAGTAACCAGTTGTGAGATATCTTAGCCCAAAACAAGACTGACTGCCACTAAGCTGTAAATATTATAACTACAGTACATGTTCAGGAATTTCTTGAAAAGAATGATATGTTCAAGTCAAAAGGTAATTAAACTTTCCTTAGATGTAGCTGTATAAAAGGTAAATAGTAAGCTTCTATTTCTCTCTTGAGCTTGACATCATAACGTAAATATTCACTTTATGATGAACTTGAATTACAATAGCTATAGATTCCTGTATTGTAAGTTTATTTGTAGATGACTTCACGCCACATGGCTTAGCCGCAATTTAAACTAAGCACTTAAATAATTAACTGTTTTACTGACATCGCTTTTTAAAACGATGTCTCTAAAATTTTGTATGGACGTTGGTTTTTTATTCCAAGAAAAATCTAACCAGCATCAAACTCTGCTCAAATAAATACGACAAAAATATGGAACTCAGAACTACTGAAATAATATTTTTAAACCCCTCCATTTAAGCGAAAAATCATAAAATAATAATTGATGTTATTTGTAGTTGGCAACCCTAATAAATACTCCGACACTCTGTGACAATGTCATATTTGACAGATTATTATTCAGCTGTCACTGGCGTTAGAGATGTGCCAACTCAGGATAAGACACGCCTTAAGAGCGCTATCACAAGTTTTTCTTGTTTAGAGCGTTTGACTCGAGTTTTGATTTGTGATTATGGTTTAACTAAAGTCACAATAGTAAAAAAAATACATGCCCGAGAAAGTTTAATTCCTTCTTTTGGGAGCGCATTCAATAAATATTTCAGTTTGTTTACATAAATCAGTAAAAAACTTGTTCCTGCAAAGGCTGTTTCATAAAAATTTAATTTCGGGCATCTCGCGATGCTCTGTTACATCGAAGATATAATAGTTTAATAATTTATAAAAATGTCCACGGTACAACTGTATCTTCTACTTTGGAATGCATACATCAATTTATTATGTTTAATACAGTAATAAACCAAAAATAATTCCGTAAAACAGAGAGTTAATGATATTTTTTCAGCCGAAATGATATTTTTTATCTCTGAATATTTAATAGAAATTCAAACAAAAAGTGTTTAATAACTAAGGTTACTTTGTCACCTTGCTTGAAAAAAAAAATACTCTATTTTGAAGTAAAATAATATTTTTAAGCAATTGTTTTATGCAATGCTTTTTTATCAATATAAATCTCGGGATGCACGGTCTTAGCTTTAGTCCGCGCCGAGCGCTTTCAGAGGGAGGACGTAGCGCTCACTCGCTGCTGCCGTCACGTGATCTCGTTCGACAATTCGCCACGAATAAAAAGCGACCAACACTTGTTGATACAAGTGAGTTTTTTTTTTAATTAGTTATGTTCTGATTGTAATGTATATAATATAATTATTTTCCTATGATGTTCCAACGCGAATATAATTATAGAAAAAAACATACGTAAATATAGTTGTTGTTTTTAATTTTTCTGACTTTTTTATTTATTGTCATCTCCAACTTTAATTTAATTAATTATTTTCAGACAATAGTTCACAATAATGGGCAAAATAGAAAAAAATAGAACTTTTGGTGCTGTCAAAATAAAAAAAAAAGGTTTTGGCCGATAATTTGAAACGCGCAAGAGAAGCTCAGCGGTAAGAATTTTATGAGGAGTGCGTGCTTCCTGAAATCATAGATTCGAGGAAAGCACGGTCTATGCCGCTTCGGAGAATATTATTTTAATTATTTTACAATTATTATAATGGTTTTTTATGGTTCCGTACCTTAAGGGTGCCAACGGGACCCTATTACTAAGGCTCCGATGTCCGACCGTCCGTCTGTCTGCTAGTGTCTCAGTTCACAGTTGTAATTTTTAATTTTAATAAAACGACTTTTGATTTGTCTTTTTTATTTTCTTTTGACTTTTTTGACGTGACAACGTCTAATAAATCGATGAAGCTGGCTGCACACACGAAAAAAACATGACTCATGTAGCGTTACCTCGCGGCCTTGCTCTGCTGTAGCGTTGTAGGTACGCCATGGCGGCTTGAAGTGCAAGCGAGAGCGCGGAACGAGCGATGAGAGACAGATGATGTCGAACGCTGCCGAATCGGCCTCCGCGTTCGGCAATTTCATTAATGTTTTGTTATGACGTTGTCACGTTAAACTATCGTCCGTAAACCGACTTTACAGACAACCGATTTTTATCCAAACTGTAGAAACAACATCACATTGCATTTATTTCTATAAATAAGTACTAAAATGTCTTCCTACCTGCTAAATAAATTACATAATATATTAAACTTCGTAAAAAAGTAGGTACAAAAAGTATTTATAAAAGTAGCACAAAAGTATTTGTAAGTAATGTTAGAGGCTGGCAACGCGCAAGTAATGCAGCTTCTGGCAATGCAAGCGTCTTTAGGCCAGCGTTGCCAGTATGTTACTTTTGTAACATTTTACGTTACTTTTGACCCTCTCATGTTACCTCCATGTTACACGCCTCAAAATGTTACTTTTAAGACTTAATAAAAAATATTTCTCAGAAAACAAAAAATAAACATGAAACGGAACGCAAAGGTTTCGTTTGTCATGTTGGCGCACTTGATTGTCTTGATTTTGTGACCAAATTCTGACGCGACGACAGCGCGAAAATTTTTCACTTCGTTTGTCGTATCGCATATTCACTCACTCGCGTGAATTTCTAAATGACCCATCCCGCTTACTTAGGCGAGTGAGCGACAGCCTAGTAGTGGCATCCGTGTTGGTTCAGTTCAGTTTGTTATTACGATTCTTTCGAAGCCTACTAAGGGGACAGCTTTTTTTTATGTAATAAAGTGCCATGTTATTATTAGTCGTTTTCCACAAAAAAATAAGGTAATGTTACTTTTCTCGTGAAAATGTTACTTTTTGAGCTCTCTCATGTTACATTTGACTATCTGTCACTGGCAACACTGCTTTAGGCTGCGGTAACTACACCACCATCAAGCGGGCCGTATGCTAGTTTGTCACTTTAGTGGTGGTGGTGGTGGTGTTGTGGTGTTTATTTGCAATGTGCGTTTTTGTTTGTGCAGAATAAACAAATTTTCTTTCTTTTTTCTTTATAAAATAAAAATTAAAAGTGAAGTAAATTTGTATGACCCTATTGTAACTCAAACCGTTGTAGGTAACACTCATCGGTACAAATAATATTTCATGAACTATAATAACAGTAATTTAATTCATTTTGAAAACGAAGGCTCTTGTTGGTTTGATCCTGGCGTCCGACGCATAGCGGTTTGTATGTGTGCATAGCGTTCTTCCCTAGACGCACACGTGCGCATCTGCTGCCGCGCGCCGTCGAATTTACCTAAAACTGAGCACTTCGGTTTTGTAATAACGCTCTTAAGGTTACTCGGATTGACATTTATGTGACTCGAGTTACGGAACTCTGGTAACTGGGTGAAATTGAAAGAATTATTGTTTATTAACCAATTTCACCTCTGTTTCGCGACGATTTTTTTATAGATTAGTAAGATAACGTATATTGAGACTATTCTAATTAAATAAAATACAATTTCAGTTGAATTTAAATATAAAATAAGGTTCAAATACATGCCAAACAAGAGACGTCGATCACGTACTCGCTTCTTCATTTACCGTGGCAATCTAATTCAACTCGATCGCGGCAACTCAATCTGAGCGCAATTACTCGAATAATCGAGTTAACCATACATAGCTGGCGTCACCAGCTCAAAGGGTTATCAATTCTTTCCGAAAAAGATCGATTTTAAATCGATTCAAATCTTATTGTGATGAATCGATTGACATAAAAATTAATTTCTAAAAAATGGTTTTTTTTTTTTCAATTCTCCATTTGCAATGTAAATATAATCCATTTTATGAAAATCAAGAAAGATAAGGTATCTTTCTAGATTTTCTAAATAAACGATTTCTCATCAGTAAAATCAGGGATTTTTTTAGTTCAGGGAATTGGTTAATAACAAAATACCATACAAAAAGTATTCGGTATAAAACAAGACATTTATTTTCTAAATGATTTTACATTAAAAAGTTTAGAAAATAGATAATATAGCTTATAGTCCCAATAGAAAACACAAATGTTGATTTTCTATGTTAAAAATTGATTTAAAAAATCGATTATGTTCGCCCGATAAAACGATTCATTGCTGTCAGATCGCCATCCCTACCGGCTCCATGCGTCATTCGTCCGGCTGATCTGTCATCTGTCATAGTATGGTTCGTTCGCTCGTACTATATTGTTATTCTTTGTTTTGCTTATTTTTCCGATTTTACTGACTTTGCCTTTTCATCACGGATTCTTCTACTTTGCACATGATTTGGAATAATGTATTTACGATTTTAATATCGTTATATTTATTTATAGTAGTACTCTGTGATTGTCATGCTCCTAAATCAAAAATTGGTTGACGCTCACTGCCAGTAATGACAGTTCTCATGTGTCAATTTGACAAGTTTACTTTTTTTGGGTGTGTTCATTTTATTATTCTAGGTAATTAGAAAGGTTTGTTCGTTTTAGAAGTAAATTCTAACGAAAACAAAAAACGATTTTTCTTAAAATTGGAGGTCTTTAAAAATGTATGATATACAACTAGTTTAAGGGATGTCTATCCACATATATTTAACTTACTCTGGTTAGAATTATTAAATAATAAAAAAACCATTTCTGGACATGTCCTTTGAGTTCAATACATCTTTTTCTTTCTATTTCATTTCTCTATTTCTAGTCCTGTCAAATTAATCAGCGCCTGACACTACTCCATACAAGTTTAGACGTCATTAAAAACTTGGCTATTATTGTAACGGCGCTGATTAGTTTGACAGGACTAAACTGAAATTTATCTTCTGTCCTTTTCTAAAGAAAAAGATACACTGAACTTAAATTTAGTTTAGTTTGTGGACAACAGAATGGGTCATGTATGAAAATATTAAATTGTCTCGATTTTTTTTCTGCACTTATGAATAAGCTAATACTATCTACAAAAAAAGTATCAGATTTATCTGATTAGTATTTCCAGAGAAATAAATTAAATTCTGTTAGAGGCGGCCATCGACAGTAACCCACGGATTTTTATTAAATTTCCTTAGCCTACTCAATTAAAAAGTAAAAACTGTAGATAATCTGTACCGTCTGACATTCATCCATCATAACAAAGGTCTCTCAAAATCTAATCCAGTGTCCAAAGCGTGGGGGTCGTCGCGAAGGCAGTCGAAATCTAATCCAGTATTCAAAGTGTGAGGGTCGTCGTAAAGATATATTATCCATAAAATCGCAAACAAACACAAAGCAAGAGGTGAAAAGTGAGGTTATGTTATGACAAATTGACAAGTTATGATTATCTACAGTTTTTACTTTTTAATTGAGTAGGCTAAGGAAATTGAATAAAAATCCGTGGGTTACTGTCGATGGCCGCCTCTAACAGAATTTAATTTATTTCTCTGGAAATACTAATCAGATAAATCTGATACTTTTTTTGTAGATGGTATTAGCTTATTCATAAGTGCAGAAAAAAAATCGAGACAATTTAATATTTTCATACATGACCCATTGGCACCATTGGCACTGATGTCTGTTTAACTTCATTTATTAAGTAGTAGGAAGGCTTTATTGGTTCATTAATCATATTTAAGAAAAAAATGTAGCAATAAATTAAGCACAATGTAGATCATCTTAGATGTAGCATGTTGTTTCAAAAGAGATAATAAACGGCGGTGACGTTTCGTAGTGACCCTTACGGGAAGAAGGTGTGAGTTTGTATATAATAATGAACCACGGTTTAGTTGATATGGCTCACCACCCAATAAATGTTTTTCGTTAAAATGGGTATAAGCCTTCTAAATGTATTTGTAGGATCAGCACCATAGCACATTTGTTTTCCAAGACTTTGAGGCTATTGCAGCAGATTCTAGATTCAACTATGGCCATTCTATAAAACTGGTTTCACTGTGACATGTTTCACGACATGTCACAGTGAAACATGTTGACAAGTTTCAACTACATTATTAAGTTCAAGGCCTGCAGAAATGGCAGGTATGAGAATTCTATTTTGCTGCGATTTATCACATTCATATTGTCTCTCATTGAACATAAACATTTTCATGTATATTTTATCTGCTGTAAGAAATTTTAGACTTTATTTTACAAATTCATTGTAAATACCCACTACAGAAAATCAAAGTGCACGACAACAAACTCATTACAAAACACGATTTAACGATATTAATGGTTTAAAAACGTCTCAAACAATAGATCAAGCCTCGTTAAACCACGTTTTGTATTTAGGGGGGGGAAATAATGTTCACTAGAGAAATCTTTACACACAATGAAACATTTGTCAAAGTTACTTTTCATTTTTATAATAACAACATGTAAGAAATGAGATATATTATAGTCTTCGTTATTTTATTTTTGTACTATAATGGTATAATAATTATTAAATAGTGTCGTATAATTTGTCTTTTCTTGTTTTACCCAACCAATTTTATAAGCTAGCAATCCGATTCCTTGAGCTAGGGCAACCCTCTGTTCGACGTTTCGCATTTTAACGCTGTCAGAAAATATCTATTGTTGCCAGACGATTTATGTGGGTGCTAAGGGTAGCAATTAAAAAGTACTCTGTGAAGGGTAGGGTGCCAAAGCTCAACAATCGTTGGCCTAAAACTCCTTAGTTGAGACAAAAATTTTTAGAACTAGGTTACGTCTAGGGTTGCCAACCGTACTCTAAAATAGAGTATTGTCCTCTATATCATGTAGGCGTACTCTATAATCTATAACACTAATAGAGTACGCTAAAATACTCTTTTTTACACAATATTTACTTAACTAGTGCCAGTCTGTAATAATATGCAAAAACCCATAATCAGAATAAAAAAGTCTACTATTTACTGTTTTTTAATCATTTATAACAAATTATAGAAGGAAATCTTAATTTACAAAGACTAAACATACACATGGCCAGTTTATATTCAGAAGTAATAATTTTAAAAGAAGTTCAAGCCGAATTGTTTAATAACACAGATTTTATGCAATAATCCACTGCATAAAATTGGCAATTTATTTATAAAAAATGTCCTGAGGAATTTGATTGTTTAAAAAAATTATTAACTATAATTTTATTATACTCTCTGTTTAAGCTACTTCAGCATTTACTGAAAGAGTCTTTTCGGTCATGAATGTGACGTGGCGAGAAGAGAGAAACAGAGCTTCATTGAAATTGATCAAAAATGAGCTCCTGATATTATACTATATAAAGCTCGTAAGTATATAAATTTAGGGTTGGAATGTTTGGACTCATACAATTTCTTTAAGAACAATGAAAACTTGTTATGTGCTGCAAAAAGTACAAAAAAATACCTTTTTAAAAGTACAAAATAAATGATACTCTTTTTTGTAAGTCCGTACTCTTTATTTACCTCCTTTAAAATCAGATATACTCTATTTCTTCTAAAAGAAGTTGGCAACCCTAGTTACGTCTCGTTTATTTCGTCTGACAAAATACTCATACTTGGAATAAGAAAACCGTTTTTAGGAGCGAAACGCATGTTGTACAGACGCCAGCACATCAAGTTACCCGAAACTGTCAAATTTTTCCCATCAACTTTAAACCTTATGCTTTAGCAATAAAGTTGAAAATCTAAAGAAATCTGACAGATTGTAGTAGATTGATGTGCTGGCGTCTGTACTATGAGTGCTCTTAGAAACAACTCATGTGCTATTTGCACATGAGTTGTTTCTATTGCTTTCTTCATTTATATGAAAAAGTATAAGTTTTCTTGAATAAGTTTTTTAGATACATCGAATTAGCTAGTCCTTTCACAGTTATTTTACTTCTGACAGCAACAATCTCATTTTGCCCCAAATAAAGATCATTGTGATGTTAGATTTGTCAGTAGCAGCAACCATAATTTATGGACAATTTATGATCACTGTGATTTTGACAGTGATGCAAAATCAGAGGTAAAATAACAGAAGACTAAGCTATTTTTACTATTTTTTATTTATGTGTGAAAAAAGTTCTTAATTTTCATCGAATAGGCTCAGTTCTGGCAACACTGACTTTGACTGACATCAATCAATGACATTTTACGAATAACCTTTCACCAGTTTCACCACAGACGTAGCGCCTTACATAGTTGGCCATTGTGTGCAATTGTGTGAAGACTGCGTGGTGACCAGTCGTCATTTACACATTTTACTTGACCAAAAAAAAGTTATCAAGATACCTACTTAATAATATTAAAGTTATGAGATTGGAATTAATAAATCAAACTTTCTGTAAATAATTATTATACAATGGAAAAAGATAGTTGCTCTTTTTACTTTGAAGATGCAACAACAAACCGCAAAAAACTTTTTGAAGACGCTTTACTACATGCTAAAAATGGAAAAGTTTTATACATATTATCTGAAGAATTAAATGAACTGCCGGAATTATCTCAAGACTTGAGTTCACTGAACAAGCATTACATGAAAATGATTACATTTATGTATGTTAAGAGTTTGGATTCATTAATAGAAAGTATTTCTGCATTACAAGACTGGCAAAGTATTCCTTCCACAATAATCTTAGATGATTTAAGTGCATACTGTAATAAAATCAACATACAAAGTGCATGTGGTGTTGTTGCTCTACTTCGAGATTCATCAAGATGTTGCTCTAAATTGTTAAAAGGAACATGCAGACTATTTATATCAGTTCCTAAAATGATTGTAGGTGAAGACTATTGTAATATTTTAAACGAATTTTACTGTTGAAACCACCTTTTGTTAATAAGATTTTGTACTTAAATATTTCCTTTACACAGTATTTATTATTTATTAACCTTGCCTAATAAACTTTTTACAAAAAAAACAACCAACTTCCAAAAAAAAACACTACAAAGTGAAAAATAACTTTAATTTCGACAGTTGGTGTCGTTGGTTCTGTATTTTCGTTTTTTGACACCGACTTTCGAAATTATAGTTATTTTTCTCTTTGTAGTGTTTATTTTGGAAGATTGTTGTTTTTTTTTTTGTAAAAAGTTTATTTTTCACTTTTTAGTTGTACCTAACCTACCTACCCCAAACAAATTTATTTATCACTACTTGCTATGTGAATATAAGTGACAGGAAGCTATTGAACACATCTGCCTACCCCTTTAAAGGATACAGGCATGATGTTATGTGTGAATTTTGCAGATCTAGGTTTATATATGAGGGAGTTATGCCCGAACATACATAAAAAAAAATATAAACATCCAAATTGATAACCTCCTTTTTTGAAGTCTGTTAAAAATAGTTTATTACAGAAAACAAAAAGGTTTTGCTATGCTAAAGATTGTTAAATATCTATAGTTGTCCCAAAACAGCAATATTAAAACAGTCAACTTATATCAAGGTCTTTATTTACAAGGGAATAATGTTTTACATAAATACACAGGAATGAATTGTTATGGATAGTACAATGAGAAAATCACATCACCTAAATTTTAATACAATGTAAAGTAAAAAGAATACGAAAATAGCGAAAAGAAATAAGTAAAATATATAGTAGTTATGATTTCCTTTGCCCAATCTTAGAACACGGCCCATCGTCTTGCCAAGGAAGCCTGAACTTCTGTCAGCATCATCATCGAGACCACGCAGCATTTTCTCTTGATACCGTACTTCATTGCCCAGCTCAATGGATATGTCTTTCAGTGAAGATATTTTCCCACTGAGCTCTTCTGCCATCCGGTTGTTGTCAAGTTCCAGTGCATCTTCTGTTGCCACTCTTGGCACTGGCTGATACTGATACCCCTCCCGCGCTCGACGCATACTGTTTCGTCCCGCCGTTTTGATTACTATTTATATTAATCTGGATAGATTTTGAAAAACAATGCTATGCAATGACACTACACACAATATTCTAGACAATTTATGTTAGATAGGTATTCTTCGCTTACAGATCAATTCATAAAGATATTACTGACGCAATAGTGATGATAATATGAAGCGAAACACCACAATTATTTCCTCTTTTTAACGAGACTGAAACTATTTTAGCTTATAAAACAAGTACCCAATGCTAAACTGGCTGGCAGTGGCAGCAGATGACAGTGACAGTTGACAAATCATCACTATACGTTTCTTTTCAACAGAAGATGCTACGGGAAGATGACAATGAATACAAAAAAATATTTTGATATGAAACTCGTCACAAACTTAGTAATGTAACAAATATTAATTAACTAGGTATTCATTTAAGCATTTTAAATATATAACGTTTAGCAATAGCACTCCTATGTTGCTCAGATGTAATAAATGGAAATGGATGTTAACACATTACTGCAGTGGCTCCCTCGCACGGTGGTCAAAAAAGAAAAGCTTGTAGGAAAAGAGGGAGCTGAAAGCTAATAAAATTTTCTACAACTTTGTCTACACTTTTTCTAAATTCTAATCAGCTTTCGAGCATCAGCTCTGCAAAGATACGCTGGTGTCTGTCTCATGTCTGTCTGTTACCTCTTCACACTTAAACCGCTGAACCAATTTAGATGAGATTTGGTATAGAGATAGTTTGACTCCCGGGAAAGGACAAAGGATAGTTTTTATCCCGATATTCCCACGGGAGACTTATGCGGGTGAAACCGCGGGGTGCTGCTAGTACATAGATAATAGTTTCGATATCTCAACGGCTGAACGGATTTGGATGAAATTTGGTAGGTAGATAGATTAGGACCTGGATTAATATATAGGCTACTTTTTATCCCGAAATAATAAAAACGAAGTAGCAGGCAACAGCTAATTAATGTTTGATAAAAGTAGTTTTTTCGAAAATTTACACTTTTCTGGAACGAAAATGAGTAGAATTTCGAAAAAAGTGTATAAGATAAAAGTTGTAGAAAATTGTATTAGCTTTCATTACGTAGCAGATATATTTTCTCTACGACATACCGTTTTAAAGATATTGGCGAAAAACTCAAAAGGGGGAACTTTTATCCCCCCCACACCGGCAGCGACTTTCGAGTTGTAGTAGGTTCGAACCCGCCTGTCTGGATTCTTTACTTTGTGTAAAGTACATACATTACCAGCGCTCTCAAAACAGTGAACGAAAACATAGTGAAGAAATCGGAAACCGATGTCCTAGAACCAAAAAATCGATGACATCGAGCAGTGATCCCATATCGCTTGCCTGTACGTTCCACGCACACAAACAACCACAATCATTCGGTTGGTTATTCGGCTGAATTCATTACGTACGACTCGTACGAGTTACTACGATGCTCGTCGTTGTTTAATTTGAAATTGAGTTTTTGCGTGTTTCATTCATTAAAAACATTTTATAGATGATGTCGTGAAATTTGAGCCGACCAAAGACATGAAAAATAACAAAATTAAAATATTCAACATCTTTTTTTTTTGTTTGCCTAAACATTGATCTTCAGGTTAGTGGCTCTAAAATATTACAGTACTCATGCCCTTTTAGATATACTTTTTTCTCATTCAATCGTAACAAACTAATATTTCTCCAGCCGTTATTTTCTCCAAAAATCGTTCCATTTCAAGTAGTGAATCGTCCGAAAGTCGACGCAGGTACTGGCAGCACTGAAGACTTGTGATGTGACATCTACCAATCCGCACTGGATTAATAATCCAGTGCGGATTGGTAGATGTCACACATTGCCACAGCCATTTTGGAAATTTCTATTGGGATTTTTGTATACCATAGCAAAATCAGCCCATAATGTTCCTATTGCTGAGACCCAGGCCTCCTCTCGATGAGAGGGAGTTGGGACATAATATCCTGGATTATGCTATACAATATCCCAAATAGAAATTTCCAAAATGGCTTCGGGATGGGGAGGGTCTAAAATGTCAAGTGTCTAGGGGCCCTGGGTTTCTAAGTCCGGGCCTGACTAGGATACTTCCTAGTCAGTCCCCCAAAATTACCGCCCTTCACTACTGTGAAGGGCGGTAATTTTGGGGGACTGTCTTATGTAATTTAGAAGTTCGAAAAATGCTTTCGAAAATGCGCTCGATCAAACCCTTAGAATAAATAATAAAAGTATCACGTAAAATTAAAAAAAATAGCTTTATCCTAAGTTACAGCTTGGTAAACAGGCCATCGGCCAAAGTCGCTTATGCAACTAAACTATGCATAGTTTAGTTGCCTAAGCGACGTTGGCGTTACTTCTTTTATTATTTCCTCCGTTCTGACGTGTGCGCGTAACAAACTAGTAATAGTAGTGGGATATACAACAGGAACTGGACGCAAGGTAGAAAAATAAAGACAAAATTAACGTCGTATCGTACATAAACGTTTTATTCCAGTATTATGTACAATGTATTTATTGATCCCCATTTTAAAACAAAGAACAGATTTCTTACATGAATTTCAGAAAGGCTTACATACACATTAGTGCTGATTCCCTTGTTCACAAACTAAACTAAATATGAGTTCAGTGCAACTTTTTCTTTCTATTTCATTAAGGGGCTTACAGGACCTAAACGTAAAAAACGCAAGTTTTAGAAACAATAAAAGTATATTGATCGACTACAGTAAACAAAATCAGAAAAATATATGATATTCTTCAGGATATATGCTAGGTAGATAGTGTTTTGAGAACATAATACAACTAATTTGATAGGTAAGAAAAAAATCATGAAGATACCTCTAGAAACAATGTTTTAGTCCAAACAATAGATTTTTTGTAATTAAATAATTGCTTCATATTTTACAATAAATTACCAGCGTTGTCATCGCGCGTCTCTATCTTTTCTATGCAATCCGACAGTGACCGCGCTTTAGGTCATGTAAGCCCCTTAAGAAAAGGACAGACTATAAATGTTAGTTTAGTCCTGTCAAAGTAATCAGCGCCTGACACCACTCCATACAAGTTTAGACGTGATTAAAATTTTGCCTGCTAAAGTTACGTCAATTTACATCAGGCGCTGATTAATTTGACAGGACTAAACTAAAATTTATCATCTGTCCTTTTCTTAATGAAATAGAAAGAAAAAGATGCACTGAACTTTAATTTAGTTTAGTTTGTGAACGACAGAATCGGCACCATTACCATGCATTTTGGGGAATGTATTGCACAATTAATTTAATACTAGCTTAGATGTTACAAGAAAATAAAAATTGGATATGATAGGTAGATAAAATATAAGAATTTTCTAAACCGGATCCGAGGGTATGTCTTGTCTTTAATGGGACAAGGCTTGAAAACATTTCACAACTATCACATGGCACAATTCTACATTAACGTGTTATGTTTATATCACAATAAATTGATAAAAACCGTAAAAACCCCAAAACATACAGTATTTGTACTAAACAATGAAAACTTTAAAACTGTCACAAATGTTAATTACATACACATTTTATGTACATAATTTTACACTAGCATATAATAAATTTACATTGAACTAATCAATAAATCAGTCAATTAGTATATTACAACAATACACTCGATACCCAACACATCTCGGTAATGTAACTCAACAGTCAAACCTGCAGTCAACATCTAGTCAAACAACAACGAAATATGCGCAGGATTCGATGTGTTAATGTCGCAAGGAGACATGAAATGATGTCTGACTAACAGAATTATTGTTATTTATATAAAAGTTTACTGAAAAATAATAACTGTATAATTATATCCACATTTTAATCCTTCGTATTATTCGTGTTAAATTACAAATGTTCATAGATTGGAAATAATAATATGAGCAACCGTCAACCAATATAAAAATTATAATTTATTTAGCCTCGGAAAACAGTTGTCTGAAAGTTCTTTTTATTATTGTATTATTTCAAGCGTAAAGCAAAATTAAAAGTTAATCCAGTAACAACTTGCATTTATTTGGTGATCATTAAAACATAGTAGTATAGAAGGAATAACAAATGGCCATAGTAAAAAATTGTTTATCTATCACAACAGACAGCTACATAATAAACATCAAATAATGGCTTCACATTAACATTAATATTTTAGATAACATTTTTAAGTATTTCATAATAATATAGTAAACTTTAAGTTTAATTTAATACAATATGATGTTCAATGATTTTCTGGTTACAAAGTCTTTCTATTTCGAGTCACAGACTACGTGAAAGTAAGACACCAGCTTGCCTCGAGTGTGACAACAGTTCACGTGAACAACCGGCCCGTTACCTGGCAAAAGTCCGCTCCCTACCATCGGATCAAGATAAACAGTGGAGATTCATCGCACAACGATCGGCTCGGGTCAGCCCGAGTGCTCGCCATACCGGACCACACTCGTAGTGCACGATACGTCGCACTCAGTCGCTGCCGCTGAGGAAACGAGCGGGCGGCGCGCGCGACCGTCAGATGTGCACCGGCACGTGCAGCAGCAGCGCGTCGCGCCGCGGGAACTCCAGCGCGCACATCTCGCACTTATAGGGCCCCGCCGTGTCCGGCGCCGGCTCCGGCGGCGCCACGCCACGCAGGTCCGCGGCCGGCGCGCGCGGCGCCCGGCGCCGGGACGCGCGCGCGGGCGGCGGCGACGGCGCGGCGGCGCGGCGTCGGCGCGCGCCCGGCCGCGGCTCCTCCGTGTGGATCATGCGCGGGCGCGGCGCGGGCGAGGCGGCCCGGCGGCGGCGGCGCCGCACGGGCGAGGCGGGTGACACGGGCGAGGGTGGCGAGGCGGGCGACAGCTGCGGCGTGTCGGAGGCCCGCGACGCGGGCGAGGGGGAGCGCGAGGGGGGCGGGGGGGGAGGGGGAAGGACGCTCCCAATCGCGTGGCGTCGCCGGAGATTGCTCTGTCTTCAGTTTTCGTCGTCTCTTGTACTTCCGTGGCCCCGTCTGGAAGCATATTATCGCATATACAATTATGTTTATGCAGTACATCTTGCTTGCCATCTGGTTTGAAAGTCATTTGGTTCACGAATCTTCTGCCTACCATAAAGGTGGCGGTTCCCAACAAAAGCATTCACCTTAGTCGCAGTCCTCACCTGAGGTTGTCTCTTGAGCGCCGTGTTGGCGTCACAGTGCTGTATGAGGTGCTGCACCAGTTCCGCACTCGAGTGCAGCGTGCGCCCACACACTACACAACAGTAGGCGGGGCCACCTAGCAAAAACAAGAAATAAACATAACAGGATCACCATGGTGTCGTAAAAATTACGAGATTTATAGTGAAAGCATGATACAAGGTTTGCAAAACCTAAGTAACAGTGGGTGCAAGTTCTGACTAGCAAAAACGCGGATCAAGGGACTGAATAAGAAAGACGTTATTATACAATTTTTATTTTAAAGTTACTTAGCAGTTTATGGTATATTTATTTAAAATTACTTATTAGCTAATAGGCTAGATGGTAATGTGAATAAAGTATCACCAAGCCGATGGAAGCACATAATGTATGACATACCGTTAGCGCGCCGGTCGGGAGCGGAGTGGTGCGAGCGCACATGTTCACGTAGAACCACGCGCTGGTTGAACGCGCGCGGACACACCGCGCATGCGTACGGTTTCTCGCCTAAAATATAATAATAGTAGTAATTTATTTAATCAAATAACAGCATCTGTAGGTACACTAATTATTGACTTATGCCAATTTACAAAAACGGTAAGTGTTGCAACCAGCACCCTTACTTAGTTATGAAATAGCTAGTATTGAGGGCAGTAGTGCAAGCCCATAAATGTTCTTTGGTTTTACAAAAATAATTGCAGACACAACATACAGACTTTTTATTTTTGTCATTCGTCCGTCTGTTTGTCCAGACCGATTTTGACGGGACTTTCACTGGCAGATAGCTGATGTTATAAGGAGTAACTTAGGCTACTTTTATTGTAGAAAAAGAATTAGGGTACCGCGCAAAAAAATAAAACCAATGAAGTCCAATATGCACGCAAACGAAGGCACAGCTAGTTCGTTATTAAATTGAAAACGCACCTGTATGTATTCTTTCATGTTTCCGAAGCGTGCCGCCGTCCGCGAACGCTTTCCAGCAGAAACGACACGCGTAAGGTCGCTCGCCCGTGTGGATACGGATGTGAATCTGTTGCGAGCTCCGCGAACCAAACACCTTGCCTAATGGCACATAATACAAAGTGTTACAGAAAGGGAACTTAAGGAGGGTGTAAGTCCTCAGGAAATGGAACATACATTCTTCTTCTTTCCTAAATTTTTGCCGGATAGTAAAAGATCTTTTGATAACCGACGAAAAATATCTATACCAGGGGGCCCAGAATCATGTTTTTTTATTGCTGAATAGGCCCGCTCTTGACCTCGATCACGCCTGATGGAGAGCGATGGATGAGGTCTATGATGGAACGAGCGTGCCCAGAAGATGCCTAAGGCACTGGAACTTACACGCATCGACGAAACACAGCAGGCTGCTTGAAGCCGGACTCCGGTGGGAGGGTGGTCGCAAACCAGGCGGGCGTTAGCCCTACCACCGCAAGGGAAGAATTGGCCAGTCAAATAAGGTGTTGGGTGTGATTGTCTAGGATGCGCCGAGCGCTCGGTTCAGTTGAGTAACTGGCGGAACAAACTGCGCTATACGAGGAGGCTTCTTTATGCATCCCAAGCATGATATGCTGAATTCATTCGTTACAGTTTGCGCGTGGCAGGGGTGCCACCCTTTATATTTAAGCGTCGACTTGCGCCCTTAGGCCACCCCATATACAATTTTTTTTAAGTATGACCACTTATATAAAAAAGAAACTTTTTACAGAGTAGTCTGATTTTGAAGACTTTTTTAAATTGGTTGTGCCCAATAGGTAGCCATGTTAATAGCAACGTCAGTGGCTGTCATTATATCCTCAAAAGAACAGGCGTATAGACTCTTTAGACATTCCAGCTAGTGTATCATGTTCTGGACAGCTCCACATTCACATTATGAAATCTGCTGTTTTCTAGGAACATTACTATGTTTCGGTTTTAATAGTACAGGTGCCTTTTATTAGTACAGCTTTTTTTTTCAGGCAAATGACACGAAGACCACAATCCTAGGTGATTATGACCTGCAAAGTATTGCAGGTCATAATCACCTAGGATAGGTGTTTGTAAAGCCACTCAAGATATAATTGTACTCACCACATACTCGACAAGGGAATTGCCGTGAATTATTTGATGATGACGTATTATTTCGACCTCTAGCCATTCTTTTTAACCTGCAACAGAGAAAGATATATAATAGCAATTGTAGATAGGGAAGCTTTATTTCGGTACTGGTATTTTGTTAAGCGTACATCCGGCTGCGTAATAAAAGTGTTAGAGTACTGACGTGGGGTTGACTTGTTTCTGTTGTATGATAGGGTATTTAACAAGTTTGATTTTTCGAAAACTAAAAAAAAAAATAATTAAGCACTGAAAAAAAATTGTTGTATGCGTTTTAACGTCTTGATTTATCGTGCTTGACAGAGATAGCATTACCACTATCTGACGACAAAACACAGGAGCGCCATAGTGACTTGAATACAATTAACGTTTTGTGTGACAAAGGTAAAAGAATAATTAAGAGAGCGAGTAACTTCTTCATTTGTCCCATATCGCCTTTTTTAGTAGCATCATTAAAATAAGTATTCATTCATGTATATTTTTCATAGTAGACTGCCTCTTTGCTTGCTGATAAGTATGAGGTCTTGGTTTCGATTCCCAGGCAATGTGTTGTTGGGTTTTTCCAAAAGAAATTTCTCAGTGGCCCAGGAGTCTGGATTTACACCCCGTTGAGGGCAATAGGGGGTGCGCCTATTGCCCTCAATGGGGTGTAAATCCAGACTATTACTGGGACTTAAACATAACTGGCGAAATGTGGGTGTACTATAGGTACACCTCTGCTTACCCTGCGGGGATCACAGGCGTGATGTATGTATATTTTTGACAGTAGTCAAACAACGTGTCATGCGTGTCGCGTTACCTGGGCTGCGCGTGCGGCGCGCGGTGTCGCTCGGCGTGTCCCTCGGCGTGCGCGAGCAGCTGCAGCGCGTCCGTGAAGCCCTCGCCGCACACGTCGCACGTGTGTTCCGCCCACGTGCTGCTCGAGCTGTCGTGTCGCTTGTAACTGTCGTACAAAACAACAATATTAATGAGCTTCTTTTTATTACATGTTTTGCATTATGTTGTTAATTTATGTTAAGAAATTATGAATTATAATCTTGCGCTAGCAGAACACATTATATTAAGTTTGGTTAGAGTTTAGGTCACCAAGAATCCAAGATACCGGCTGTGCCTGTGTTAGGGACTTGCAGTTAAATCTGTAAGTTTTCTGTTAGTTAGAATTTCATACCATTATTTTACGTTAAAGAACTATGTACACGTTAATTAAATAAAACATGTATTACCAACTACGTGTTAGCACCGTCTATTGTTAGTCAGCGCGATTAATGTTGTCGAAAAATCCGACAATGTCTACATTTACAGACAATCGTTGCGACGAATAAAAGTGTAGTCTATAAATTAAATCCAAGATGGATTCGAGACAACGAACGTTTACGAGAGCGCTGATCCCAAAAATGATTGAATAAAAATCCAAGATAGCAGTCAAGATGACTTGGCAATTCCGAATAGTTCGAGCTTGGGCATCGTGTCGGACACCGCGCGTTCACTAGCGCCATGCGGAAGACGGAACTATAAAGTTTATCACATACCTGTGTGCTGCCGCCACGTGTCTCCGTAGCAGGTCGGCTCGCTGGAAGGCGACGCCGCAGTCCTGACAGAACAGTTCGGGCCCGCGCATCGTGTCGTACACCGCACGGTCAGACGCCCCGTGTGACAGCGGGGATAGGCGGAACTCCATGTCGTCTCCTGAATAGAACAACAATAATATAGAAATCAGCACTCGCAATGTTACATTTACAGCTATATGACACAGAGTTTCACAAAAAATCTACTCAATTAATAAAACATCCACTTTTCACTCAATTAGACTTTCCGAGTTTATCTTGGATATTATTGCCATTGGTGACGGAAAAAAAAACAGTGGCACTCTGGGAGTGTCGACAGAAGTAAACAAAACACAAACAGAATACTTTTCCATCCTCACTGACATATTGGATTGTATATTAAAACCGAGTACATCCCGAGGACAGCCGAACAAATCCGAAGCGGGTATTTTTTAATCGTCTTATAAACAAAACATACGCGGTGTCGGTTACAGTAACTGTGGCGCGAATTCAATGGTTTTTTTTTCTATCTCAAAAAATGCCCAACGCGCCTAAAGAAGTTTTTACTTCAAAAATTATGAGGAAACCTGGACTTTTTACCTAATATTTAGTCTAAAATCGCCAACCCGTCTCCAGCAAGCGCGGTGATCAATGCCCGTGCCTTCTCTGTATGAGAAGAGGCCTTTGACCTGCAGTGGGAAAAGAATAGGCTGATATTATGTGTACCCGAGTCGGAGTCTTCGTAGGGCGGGTCGGGCGGCTGGTCGCGCGGCGGCAGGTGCGGGTGGCGCGTGGCCGCGTGCGTCGCCAGCGCCTCGCGCGACCAGCACAGCTCGCCGCACGAGCCGCACTCCACTGGCGAGTCGCCGCCATGTACCTAACAGAACACAAACACACTTTGAATAACTTGTTATCGTTTAATGTGAGCCCTCGTACCCACGGGCGATTTTATCGCACACTGGATTTTTTTCAACGCACTGCTTAAAGTTGAAAATCCATCACCATGATTTTTTGACGCGCTGGAATACACTCATGGAATTCAAAATACTCGGGTTAACAGCGAGAGTTGAATACACAGTGAAAAAAGAAGTCAAAAAAGTTGCTCGTGGGTATGAGGGCTTAAAAGCCGAAATAAGATACAAAAAAATCAGAGAGACACTTTCAATCTTATCACTCAATATAATTGTGAATTGAAATTCGAGAAACACAAGGTGATAGTGTGGTTACTTAAAAACTATATCAGGCACCAGTCTCGACAATGGTGAAATATAGTCCAAGTATTAAGCAATACAATGTTTATTCATAAGGCAACCAATTATAAAGAGATAATAAATTAAATTTTATTATTATTTTGACTTCATCTCCATACCTGTTAGAGTAATCCAAAATAAGCACTAACCCTGGCATGTGACTGCAAAGCCTTCTCCCTAGCAAAGCCGACGCCGCAGTGCCTGCAGACGAAGGGGCGCGAGGGGTCGCTGGGCGGCGGCGGCGGCGAGGGCGCGGGGGGCGCGGGCGGGGGCGAGGGCGGCGTGGGCGGGGGGCGCGCCGGCGAGCGCGCGCGCCGCGACCACTGCTGCGTACGCGCTGACGTCATGTTTTCCCACATGCCGTTCTGACAACCAACATTTAGATAAGAACAAATTGTATTTACATACATAATATTTGTATGTAAATACAATTTGTACAAGGCAAGTTTTAATTTTTATTCCTAAACTAGCGACCCGCCGCTGCTTCACCCCTGCTTCACAGTTTTCTACTACTTACAAAACATCGAGTGGAAATATAATATGAATGTATTTTCACATAAACCTTCCATAAATTCTCTAAAGAATGGTTAAAACCGCATCAAAATTCGTTATGTCGTTTAGAAGAACAACTCGGTATAAAAAGTATACAAAGAGCAAGCTATGTATCGAAAATAATAGTTAACACACTACATACCTCCTCGACTGGGTCCGGATTCTTTTTCCGTCGACCTCGTTTCTTCTTTGGTTTTACAATTTGGTTATTGTCTAAAACATCTTCTGCAACAATTAAACACCCATATTATTTTGAAGAATAAGAGGAACTTTCTAGAAACAAAAATCAATTTTAACTTTTCAAATCTTTCCAGCAGACATTTAAAGAAAGAAAATACGTTTATTTGCGCAAACATGACGTTCGATCGTTACGGCAAGTTTTTCAACTAGTTGGGACTTTAAAAAAACGGCTGAGACTGCTTTTATTTTTATTTTAAAATGATTTTAGATTAGTTAAATTTTAGTTTCCTTTCCTGTCTTGCAATAATCACTATGTACCACATACCTTTTAAAATGTCGCAACACTCATAATTTTTAAAATGTCGCAACACTGACTCCCAAGATACAGGCACAGATTACTAAATAGTTACTACATACAGGCAAATGCCTAGTTTGGGGGTCACAGTCTACTCTATTCCTGTACAAATTGTGACTAATAAAATAATTTGAATTGAATTTGAATTTACTTGCATTAAGCATGCAAAAAACACCTTTAACTTATAAAAGGAACCGGGTATTGCGGCGTAACTTGGAAGAGGTCTGTGTCCAAAAGTGGACAATAATAGGCTGAATTGATTGATAAACTTTTTCATAGTACACTTACCATAGTCTATAGAATCGGGGTTTTCAGGCACAAAGGCGTGAACCTTGAGATGGTTCATGAGGTCACATTTGCGCACGTATCGCACGCCACACAGATTGCACGCATGCGGCCGGTCGTTCTGATGGGCCACCATATGGTTCATGAGAGCGGCCTTCTTACGGAACCGCCGTGAGCAAAAGTCACAGGGCCAAGGACGCATCGCGGTGTATTCATCCTGAGAAACGATAGTGCAATGCACCCAAGTTTTATACAATCCTATTGTAATTGTTAAAATACACCCGACGGCTACGAGTGTGAGCAACAGGTATCAATGTGTTCACAGACTCGCCGCGACTGAACCAAAAACTTTTGCTTCACTCCCAATTAAACAAACAATATGCTATGAAATGAAGTCATTTTGTTTGAATGTTCGGTAAGATGGCATGGAAACTATAGGAATATTAGAGATGTTTGAAAAAATAATTTAATTTCAAAGAAGGCATAATATAAAATGCCATAAATGAACGAAAAAAATTATAAATATAAAGAGAAGCTACACGCTTTAAAAGTTTTTGGAATTAATTATTCCCGTCCTTGCCACGCATTACAATTATTGGCGCTTGTATGTAATTACATAGTCGTGACCTCACTTCTGTGATAGTGCCATTTTTGTCTAGCAGTTATTTTAAAATGTTTATGACTTGGCAATTTTTTAAGCTTTTACACTTTTTATATTATGGTTTGCAGTATTTGCAAATACTTTTTAGAGTTAAAATAAAATTTCAGCTTCCCTATTGTGGCTTTACTGGCTAAAAATAAAAAAAAATAAAAATTCCTTCTGCAGTACTGAACATAGACATATTCAACTTACTTGATCTGTTGGTAAAGGAACATCAAGGTCATTTTCTTCTTTCAGAACCACATCAGCGTTATTCAGATGATCCATAGGAACTTCAACTCTAAAATAAAATAATGAATTAAATGCAGTTATAGCAATAATAATGTGTAAAGAAGAAATATTGTTTATTCTTGCACTAAATAAAATGACTTGAACAATGCTTGTGTCTTAAATGTAAAATTACATAAGAAAAATAATAATTAGACCATGAAACTCTAAACATTTTCATCTTAGAAGGCACAACTGTGTGATTAAGTTGCAATAATAACTAAGCAATCTAATCGGTAAATAAAAAAAAATGTGAGAGATCTTACTGGTACCTTTCCTGCCCACCAGAAATCACCCAATCATCTGTAATGACCTCTTCAGTGACACACTCCACGCTAGGATCATCTGCCAGTTCAGCGGTCTCTGTATAGCTCACTACGTCTTGCGATAAAAACATTAAGTTTTCCGCAGCCATTTGGTCGGTGCTCATCATCTCTTCAGCTGTCTGTGTGTACAATTGATTCTCAACCTTCAACTAAATATGATGAATAAACATAATTTTAGGCAGTATATTTACAGAAAAAACATTTCATTCAACACACTTGCACTCACACATGTCATATAATTATTATTTATACATTGTGCAATTCATTAAATACTGTGTATCATTTTATGGATGTGGATAAGTTACTGCACAGAGGTTTAAAGGTTTTTCAAAGGAGTTTTGATAGGTATATTGAAAAAGAAAAAGACAAATGCCATGCTGCCATTCACACAAAGAAAAAACTTATTAGTGATTTTGTCTAAAACTGGGTTCGTATTATTAGTCTCACCATGTTGGAATATATGAAACTGAAACTAGCAGCTACCAGCTAGCAGCCGACAGAGACGAAACATAACAGATAGGGGCCCGGGCCCCTAAATATTTTTGAAAAATTAGGATCCTTCATTGCAAAATTACAAATAATATTAAAAACTAACATGACATCTGCTTATTAACAATAATTGTTGGAATTGTAAAAAATAAAAAAAAATAAACAAAAATCATTCTACTGAGACAAAATATTTTTTTACAATTAAACTATTAGAGTATCTTGGCTGGTATTACACCCACTACTTTTTCACACTAAAAAGAAGTTCTATGGCAAATTTCAGCAGGTTCGTATGTGTAGAAGAAAAGATATAGCTTTTTAAATAAACAAAAATCATTCTACTGAGACAAAATAGTTTTTTACAATTAAACTATTAGAGTATCTTGGCTGGTATTACACTCACTACTTTTTCACACTAAAAAGAAGTTCTAGGGCAAATTTTAGCAAGTTCGTATGTGTAGAAGAAAAGATATAGCTTCTTAAACAATTAAAAATCATTCTACTGAGACAAAATATTTTTTTTACAATTAAACTATTAGAGTATCTTGGCTGGTATTACACCCACTACTTTTTCACACTAAAAAGAAGTTCTAGGGCAAATTTCAGCAGGTTCGTATGTGTAGAAGAAAAGATATAGCTTTTTAAATAAACAAAAATCATTCTACTGAGACAAAATAGTTTTTTACAATTAAACTATTAGAGTATCTTGGCTGGTATTACACTCACTACTTTTTCACACTAAAAAGAAGTTCTAGGGCAAATTTCAGCAGGTTCGTATGTGTAGAAGAAAAGATATAGCTTCTTAAACAATTAAAAATCATTCTACTGAGACAAAATAGTTTTTTACAATTAAACTATTAGAGTATCTTGGCTGGTATTACACCCACTACTTTTTCACACTAAAAAGAAGTTCTAGGGCAAATTTCAGCAGGTTCGTATGTGTAGAAGAAAAGATATAGCTTTTTAAATAAACAAAAATCATTCTACTGAGACAAAATATTTTTTTACAATTAAACTATTAGAGTATCTTGGCTGGTATTACACCCACTACTTTTTCACACTAAAAAGAAGTTCTAGGGCAAATTTCAGCAGGTTCGTATGTGTAGAAGAAAAGATATAGCTTTTTAAATAAACAAAAATCATTCTACTGAGACAAAATAGTTTTTTACAATTAAACTATTAGAGTATCTTGGCTGGTATTACACCCACTACTTTTTCACACTAAAAAGAAGTTCTATGGCAAATTTCAGCAGGTTCGTATGTGTAGAAGAAAAGATATAGCTTTTTAAATAAACAAAAATCATTCTACTGAGACAAAATAGTTTTTTACAATTAAACTATTAGAGTATCTTGGCTGGTATTACACTCACTACTTTTTCACACTAAAAAGAAGTTCTAGGGCAAATTTTAGCAAGTTCGTATGTGTAGAAGAAAAGATATAGCTTCTTAAACAATTAAAAATCATTCTACTGAGACAAAATATTTTTTTACAATTAAACTATTAGAGTATCTTGGCTGGTATTACACCCACTACTTTTTCACACTAAAAAGAAGTTCTATGGCAAATTTCAGCAGGTTCGTATGTGTAGAAGAAAAGATATAGGTTTTTAAATAAACAAAAATCATTCTACTGAGACAAAATAGTTTTTTACAATTAAACTATTAGAGTATCTTGGCTGGTATTACACCCACTACTTTTTCACACTAAAAAGAAGTTCTAGGGCAAATTTCAGCAGGTTCGTATGTGTAGAAGAAAAGATATAGCTTTTTAAATAAACAAAAATCATTCTACTGAGACAAAATATTTTTTTACAATTAAACTATTAGAGTATCTTGGCTGGTATTACACCCACTACTTTTTCACACTAAAAAGAAGTTCTAGGGCAAATTTCAGCAGGTTCGTATGTGTAGAAGAAAAGATATAGCTTTTTAAATAAACAAAAATCATTCTACTGAGACAAAATAGTTTTTTACAATTAAACTATTAGAGTATCTTGGCTGGTATTACACTCACTACTTTTTCACACTAAAAAGAAGTTCTAGGGCAAATTTTAGCAAGTTCGTATGTGTAGAAGAAAAGATATAGCTTCATAAACAATTAAAAATCATTCTACTGAGACAAAATAGTTTTTTACAATTAAACTATTAGAGTATCTTGGCTGGTATTACACCCACTACTTTTTCACACTAAAAAGAAGTTCTAGGGCAAATTTCAGCAGGTTCGTATGTGTAGAAGAAAAGATATAGCTTTTTAAATAAACAAAAATCATTCTACTGAGACAAAATAGTTTTTTACAATTAAACTATTAGAGTATCTTGGCTGGTATTACACCCACTACTTTTTCACACTAAAAAGAAGTTCTAGGGCAAATTTTAGCAAGTTCGTATGTGTAGAAGAAAAGATATAGCTTCATAAACAATTAAAAATCATTCTACTGAGACAAAATAGTTTTTTACAATTAAACTATTAGAGTATCTTGGCTGGTATTACACCCACTACTTTTTCACACTAAAAAGAAGTTCTAGGGCAAATTTCAGCAGGTTCGTATGTGTAGAAGAAAAGATATAGCTTTTTAAATAAACAAAAATCATTCTACTGAGACAAAATATTTTTTTACAATTAAACTATTAGAGTATCTTGGCTGGTATTACACCCACTACTTTTTCACACTAAAAAGAAGTTCTAGGGCAAATTTCAGCAGGTTCGTATGTGTAGAAGAAAAGATATAGCTTTTTAAATAAACAAAAATCATTCTACTGAGACAAAATATTTTTTTACAATTAAACTATTAGAGTATCTTGGCTGGTATTACACCCACTACTTTTTCACACTAAAAAGAAGTTCTAGGGCAAATTTCAGCAGGTTCGTATGTGTAGAAGAAAAGATATAGCTTTTTAAATAAACAAAAATCATTCTACTGAGACAAAATAGTTTTTTACAATTAAACTATTAGAGTATCTTGGCTGGTATTACACCCACTACTTTTTCACACTAAAAAGAAGTTCTATGGCAAATTTCAGCAGGTTCGTATGTGTAGAAGAAAAGATATAGCTTTTTAAATAAACAAAAATCATTCTACTGAGACAAAATAGTTTTTTACAATTAAACTATTAGAGTATCTTGGCTGGTATTACACTCACTACTTTTTCACACTAAAAAGAAGTTCTAGGGCAAATTTTAGCAAGTTCGTATGTGTAGAAGAAAAGATATAGCTTCTTAAACAATTAAAAATCATTCTACTGAGACAAAATATTTTTTTACAATTAAACTATTAGAGTATCTTGGCTGGTATTACACCCACTACTTTTTCACACTAAAAAGAAGTTCTAGGGCAAATTTCAGCAGGTTCGTATGTGTAGAAGAAAAGATATAGCTTTTTAAATAAACAAAAATCATTCTACTGAGACAAAATAGTTTTTTACAATTAAACTATTAGAGTATCTTGGCTGGTATTACACTCACTAATTTCTCACACTAAAAAGAAGTTCTAGGACAAATTTTAGCAAGTTCGTATGTGTAGAAGAAAAGATATAGCTTCATAAACAATTAAAAATCATTCTACTGGGACAAAATATTTTTTTACATTTAAACTATTAGAGTATCTTGGCTGGTATTACACCCACTACTTTTTCACACTAAAAAGAAGTTCTAGGGCAAATTTCAGCAGGTTCGTATGTGTAGAAGAAAAGATATAGCTTTTTAAATAAACAAAAATCATTCTACTGAGACAAAATATTTTTTTACAATTAAACTATTAGAGTATCTTGGCTGGTATTACACCCACTACTTTTTCACACTAAAAAGAAGTTCTAGGGCAAATTTCAGCAGGTTCGTATGTGTAGAAGAAAAGATATAGCTTTTTAAATAAACAAAAATCATTCTACTGAGACAAAATAGTTTTTTACAATTAAACTATTAGAGTATCTTGGCTGGTATTACACTCACTACTTTTTCACACTAAAAAGAAGTTCTAGGGCAAATTTTAGCAAGTTCGTATGTGTAGAAGAAAAGATATAGCTTCATAAACAATTAAAAATCATTCTACTGAGACAAAATAGTTTTTTACAATTAAACTATTAGAGTATCTTGGCTGGTATTACACCCACTACTTTTTCACACTAAAAAGAAGTTCTAGGGCAAATTTCAGCAGGTTCGTATGTGTAGAAGAAAAGATATAGCTTTTTAAATAAACAAAAATCATTCTACTGAGACAAAATAGTTTTTTACAATTAAACTATTAGAGTATCTTGGCTGGTATTACACCCACTACTTTTTCACACTAAAAAGAAGTTCTAGGGCAAATTTTAGCAAGTTCGTATGTGTAGAAGAAAAGATATAGCTTCATAAACAATTAAAAATCATTCTACTGAGACAAAATAGTTTTTTACAATTAAACTATTAGAGTATCTTGGCTGGTATTACACCCACTACTTTTTCACACTAAAAAGAAGTTCTAGGGCAAATTTCAGCAGGTTCGTATGTGTAGAAGAAAAGATATAGCTTTTTAAATAAACAAAAATCATTCTACTGAGACAAAATATTTTTTTACAATTAAACTATTAGAGTATCTTGGCTGGTATTACACCCACTACTTTTTCACACTAAAAAGAAGTTCTAGGGCAAATTTCAGCAGGTTCGTATGTGTAGAAGAAAAGATATAGCTTTTTAAATAAACAAAAATCATTCTACTGAGACAAAATATTTTTTTACAATTAAACTATTAGAGTATCTTGGCTGGTATTACACCCACTACTTTTTCACACTAAAAAGAAGTTCTAGGGCAAATTTCAGCAGGTTCGTATGTGTAGAAGAAAAGATATAGCTTTTTAAATAAACAAAAATCATTCTACTGAGACAAAATAGTTTTTTACAATTAAACTATTAGAGTATCTTGGCTGGTATTACACCCACTACTTTTTCACACTAAAAAGAAGTTCTATGGCAAATTTCAGCAGGTTCGTATGTGTAGAAGAAAAGATATAGCTTTTTAAATAAACAAAAATCATTCTACTGAGACAAAATAGTTTTTTACAATTAAACTATTAGAGTATCTTGGCTGGTATTACACTCACTACTTTTTCACACTAAAAAGAAGTTCTAGGGCAAATTTTAGCAAGTTCGTATGTGTAGAAGAAAAGATATAGCTTCTTAAACAATTAAAAATCATTCTACTGAGACAAAATATTTTTTTACAATTAAACTATTAGAGTATCTTGGCTGGTATTACACCCACTACTTTTTCACACTAAAAAGAAGTTCTAGGGCAAATTTCAGCAGGTTCGTATGTGTAGAAGAAAAGATATAGCTTTTTAAATAAACAAAAATCATTCTACTGAGACAAAATAGTTTTTTACAATTAAACTATTAGAGTATCTTGGCTGGTATTACACTCACTAATTTCTCACACTAAAAAGAAGTTCTAGGACAAATTTTAGCAAGTTCGTATGTGTAGAAGAAAAGATATAGCTTCATAAACAATTAAAAATCATTCTACTGGGACAAAATATTTTTTTACATTTAAACTATTAGAGTATCTTGGCTGGTATTACACTCACTACTTTTTCACACTAAAAAGAAGTTCTAGGGCAAATTTTAGCAAGTTCGTATGTGTAGAAGAAAAGATATAGCTTCTTAAACAATTAAAAATCATTCTACTGAGACAAAATATTTTTTTACAATTAAACTATTAGAGTATCTTGGCTGGTATTACACCCACTACTTTTTCACACTAAAAAGAAGTTCTAGGGCAAATTTTAGCAAGTTCGTATGTGTAGAAGAAAAGATATAGCTTCATAAACAATTAAAAATCATTCTACTGAGACAAAATATTTTTTTACAATTAAACTATTAGAGTATCTTGGCTGGTATTACACCCACTACTTTTTCACACTAAAAAGAAGTTCTATGGCAAATTTCAGCAGGTTCGTATGTGTAGAAGAAAAGATATAGGTTTTTAAATAAACAAAAATCATTCTACTGAGACAAAATAGTTTTTTACAATTAAACTATTAGAGTATCTTGGCTGTTATTACACTCACTACTTTTTCACACTAAAAAGAAGTTCTAGGGCAAATTTTAGCAAGTTCGTATGTGTAGAAGAAAAGATATAGCTTCTTAAACAATTAAAAATCATTCTACTGAGACAAAATATTTTTTTACAATTAAACTATTAGAGTATCTTGGCTGGTATTACACCCACTACTTTTTCACACTAAAAAGAAGTTCTAGGGCAAATTTCAGCAGGTTCGTATGTGTAGAAGAAAAGATATAGCTTTTTAAATAAACAAAAATCATTCTACTGAGACAAAATATTTTTTTACAATTAAACTATTAGAGTATCTTGGCTGGTATTACACCCACTACTTTTTCACACTAAAAAGAAGTTCTAGGGCAAATTTCAGCAGGTTCGTATGTGTAGAAGAAAAGATATAGCTTTTTAAATAAACAAAAATCCTTCTACTGAGACAAAATATTTTTTTACAATTAAACTATTAGAGTATCTTGGCTGGTATTACACTCACTACTTTTTCACACTAAAAAGAAGTTCTAGGGCAAATTTTAGCAAGTTCGTATGTGTAGAAGAAAAGATATAGCTTCTTAAACAATTAAAAATCATTCTACTGAGACAAAATATTTTTTTACAATTAAACTATTAGAGTATCTTGGCTGGTATTACACCCACTACTTTTTCACACTAAAAAGAAGTTCTAGGGCAAATTTTAGCAAGTTCGTATGTGTAGAAGAAAAGATATAGCTTCATAAACAATTAAAAATCATTCTACTGAGACAAAATATTTTTTTACAATTAAACTATTAGAGTATCTTGGCTGGTATTACACCCACTACTTTTTCACACTAAAAAGAAGTTCTATGGCAAATTTCAGCAGGTTCGTATGTGTAGAAGAAAAGATATAGGTTTTTAAATAAACAAAAATCATTCTACTGAGACAAAATAGTTTTTTACAATTAAACTATTAGAGTATCTTGGCTGTTATTACACTCACTACTTTTTCACACTAAAAAGAAGTTCTAGGGCAAATTTTAGCAAGTTCGTATGTGTAGAAGAAAAGATATAGCTTCTTAAACAATTAAAAATCATTCTACTGAGACAAAATATTTTTTTACAATTAAACTATTAGAGTATCTTGGCTGGTATTACACCCACTACTTTTTCACACTAAAAAGAAGTTCTAGGGCAAATTTCAGCAGGTTCGTATGTGTAGAAGAAAAGATATAGCTTTTTAAATAAACAAAAATCATTCTACTGAGACAAAATATTTTTTTACAATTAAACTATTAGAGTATCTTGGCTGGTATTACACTCACTACTTTTTCACACTAAAAAGAAGTTCTAGGGCAAATTTTAGCAAGTTCGTATGTGTAGAAGAAAAGATATACCTAGCTTTTTAAGTAAATAAACAAAAATCATCCTACTAAGACAAAATATTTTTTTACAATTCAACAATTTTTGTTAATAAGCAGATGTCATGTTAGTTTTTAATATTATTTGTAATTTTGCAATGAAGGATCCTAATTTTTCAAAAATATTTAGGGGCCCGGGCCCCTATCTGTTATGTTTCGTCTCTGTCGGCTGCTAGCTGGTAGCTGCTAGTTTCAGTTTCATTTGGAATATTCTGTGTGCTGTACGTTATCTAGGCCTGTTATCACTTCCTCTGTCTCAACAACACCTGGACTGTGCTGGAAAGCAAACATTTTCTTCAGTGGAGAAGAAAATAAAAAGAAAATGTAAGAAGAAAATAAAAGATAGTGACATAATGACAAACTACTCTTGTAATAAGAGAAGTGGAATAAAAAATTTAAATAATCAAATTTTTGTAGTTGTATACAGTATGCTACTTTAATGCTAATGGTGACATAACACACATACACAATTTCGCCTTTTCGTTTTATGAACATATTAAAATCTCATTAAACATTATTATTTATTTTCTAAAATACAGTATAGCATCCTGGAGCAACCTGTACTTAAAGAACTGTAGCGCAGGGGTCATTTGCCAGGTTAATGGATCATAACATCACATCAAAACAAATAATGTACAAAAATTTAGCGAATTGAAGGATAGAGAGAGAGCCCTATGTTGGCGAGTGGTGCAGGTTTTTTCAAATTACGATTTATTTTATGTTATTATAATTTTTATGATTACTGGCCACTAGCCCTGAATATGTGTGTTAAATTAATCTCACCATTGTAGCGGCATGTTGTGTGAACCAAAAATAGGGTTGAGACCAACACAAGAAAAAAGTGGAATGAAAGTATTATGTGTTCAAAAAGGTTCAATGTTTATAAGAAGTATGACAGTAGTATAAGTATAGTCAACCCCGTAATTACTTTGCCATCCTAAGGTAGAATGTCTCTTCCATGTAATTTAACGAAAACATCTATATCACTTTCAAGGACAAATAGTTGCTACCTTTGTGAAATTGCATATTACACGGAATTGTTGTCAATAGTGGCAAGCAATTACGAGGCAAACTGTACAGTAAAACCTCCTTTTCTTTACCTTCACTTCAACTTCTTCCTCCCATTGGAGGTTGAAGTCTTCAGCTTCCCCATCCATAATTAGTTCTTGATTTCATTCCATTTATAGCTTGGTGGAACCAAGGGGCCACCTAGAATTTTAGATGAATTTGTTGTTTTCATAAGAGTCACCTGAAGTAATTGAGGCAGTTGAAAAGTTGTTGCTTGTTCAATCATAGTTTTTTGTCCCACTGTTTTACTATGGCCTTAGATACTTCTAGATGGTATTAAAGGTACATTATGTTATAAGATTAATTAAAATTTATCAAACTGCATAAATATACAATACCTGCCCGTAAAAAGAATATAATGCCCCCACCAATAAAACTACATGGTTGAAATGATAAAGGGAACATACTGAATATACATTCCTGTCATTAATTCTACATACATCGTAAAACACTCTTGAATCAAAACATCAACATAACCTTAACATTTAGCTACATTTTATATAGTCACGAATCAAGTGTTATACGAAAAGACCAATCGTTGGTAATAAAATATTCATTACTGTAAAAGTCGTTCTAATAATAAAGACTGAAAGCCGAAACAAAAATGGTGTCAACTTGGGAGTAAAGATGTAAAAAAAAAACGGCTAGGTTATCCTGTCAAAGTAGAAGGTTAGTTACAATAATCATTATACCTCTAATTATTTATTGAAATAGTGAAAAAGAACACTAGTATAGCGAGAAACATCACGTTCAATACGATAATCATAGCTGTTTTACATATCTATACGTTTACGTGACGCAATCATAGAACTTATCGATAGTTCATCATCGATGAAAACAATAATATAACCAAAGTCATTACATTTTTTTGAAAATAACTTACTTGGATATTGTTTAATATTTATAGATTGACCGTTTTAAGCTCAAAATTGCACTCGTAAAGCCAATATTTTCTAATGTTTGGTTATCAGACAAATGGCTATCTTCCATTTCCATTCTCCAACTACACCATAGACAAACTAACGCACATAGAGCCTAACGCAAGTGGCAAACGGCAACCTGTAAAAATTTTTTGAGCAAATTGCCCAAAAAACCACAGTTATACATTATCAACAATATCATTTCGACACAATCACAAATAAAATACAGGAGGTTTATATAAATTGTAGTTTATAACCCCAACTGTTGTTTGCAAGGGCAACATTTGGAATTAAAAACTGAAAGCTCGTCATAGGTGGCAGCACTGTTCACCGTCTACAAGCCGCTATTGCTTTGTTTATGTTTACTTATAGATAAATATGTATGCGACTTGGAGTGTACTGGAGCTGGAGCACTATAAAAAGATCAGCTTAGGAAAAGGGAAGCATCTACCACTAGTAAAAAATCAGCTTTAGTGGAAAAGACAATAAATGTTTTATAGTTTAATTATAGGTTATCTTGTGTTTGTTAACTTAACCCCTTACTGCATAGCGTGACATATCGGGCATCAAGTGTTTTTGTCACCTCATTTAAATTTAGTACATTATTTTTTCTTCATGCAACTCTTAAATCAAAAACCGGTAATATGCTTTGACGTTTGTGAAGAAAAATGGTGTCCAGCACTAGTAGAATAAAATTAACTGACGTAAATGTCAGCGTTGCCAGAAGGTTACTTTTGTAACCTTTTAGGTGATTTTTGAACTGCTAGGGTTACTTTTAGGTTACACTAATGAAAAGGTTACTTTTAGGTGATTTTTCGGAATTTGTAAAATTAACTTATAATTTCTTACATAGAAGCAATGTGAAACGGAACGCTTTAGAATTTTGTCGAACCCTTTAGTACTTTCCTCTATATCTATAGTCGAACCTATCACTCTGACGTGTTGGGCGGTGGGCCCAAAAAAAAACAACACGTTGTACTCTTCCTCTTTCACACTTACACCACTTGTATCCCGCTTACTCACTCGACGAATCGGATTCATTCGTTGCTGTTCGTTTCGTTGCATGCCACCCGCGCCCCGCCGCCCGCCGCCGCCGCCGCCGCTAGTCGCTATATCGTCTGTGGTCGCTCGCTACTTGTTTTGTTGTTGTCTAGTCAACGAAAGTTTTGTGTTCGTGTTTTGTTATTTTACAATACAGTATAATTTCCTACTGGACATTTAAATGGAAGTTTGGTAAGTGTATTTACAAATTACACTGCATGTTCGTGTGTGTTTGACTTTGTACTTTTTCTATGTGAAGTTTATTATGGTTGGACTAATAATAACTAACGATGAATTTGAATCTAACCAATATGTATAATAGGTACCTTTAACACACAAAGTAGGTACAAAACAAGTCAGTTAGTAATAGTACAGTACAAGAAGATACTGAGATCCAGGAGACTTCATGTATTTTAAAATTTTATCAGTTAGGTACTTAAGTCAGATGCATGACATTTTCTTCTTTGTGCGAAGCTTTTGAAGTGCGTTCGAATCGAATAGATAATAACACACAGATACTTTCAATCCACTCGTGCCGACTCTGGTGAATCAGTCTGTTCTGTACATATTTAAAACGGCACGGTACAATCCCGCCAAAAATTATGACTTTTTTTTTTTTTTTTAATTATTTATTCATGACCATGGATACAATGTCCTTCAGTCGTAATCTTTAAACATACATACTACTCTTATATTAAAAATACATATTGTGTGTTTACCGCTCGTACGAGCTAAGTACATCTGAGAGACGATGAAATTATCTAATTAACAACAACAAAATATTAAACATAAAAATAAATAATAAAAAACAATTAAATTTTTTCTATAGTATTCAGTATATATCTAAATAATGGATTAAAATAAACAGTTTTGGAAAGTAATTCCTGAACGTGGCGGGGAACACATAACGAGTTTTGTTCTGCTATGTCACTAATTTCACTGACAAGTAACAGTCTTTGCATGGCAAACGATTCACAATCAAATAAAACGTGTTTTATATCCGCATTTTCTTCAGAACAATAGGTACATTTGCTTTCACTGATAATTCTCATCCTGCAGAGATGAGCTGGGACTAAGCAATGGCCAAATCGCAAGCGATTAATGACGGTTATGAACTTTCTGCTGGAGTATTTGAATTTATTGTACCACGGCATTGTTGGTAAGTCTTGCTGTAATTCTGAATACCATTTTCCTTTTGTTTCTGTTGTTGCGTCCCAATAATCCTTCCATATCTTCTTAAATAATGTTTTAAATTGTTCATAATAATCCGTGAAAGGGACCTTAAAAGATTCTGTAATATCCTCGTCGTGATCCTGACGAGTTGCCAGATCTACAACCTCATTACCAACTATGCCACTGTGAGATGGAACCCACAAAAATTCTACATGTTTTCCCAACTTTTGTAGAGTGTACTTAATTCTATGTACAATATAATTTTGTTTATAACTAAAGTTACAATTACTTAGACTAGTTAGAACGCTTTTGGAATCACTTACAACTAATATATTATTTACACTATTTACATTTTTGCTTATACCATGTTCATTATTATTTACAATAGTATTTACATATGTTAGAGCAGCTAGTATAGCCCAACCTTCTGCAGTGAATATACTACAACTATTTGGCATTTTAAAACATTTGGTTATTCTCTTTTGTGGGTCATAATATGCTGCTTTAACGTAATCAGCAGTTTTAGATCCATCAGTGTAAATAATATAGAAATGTAATTTGTCATTCAAAAATTCTAAGAAATCATATTTATTTTTGACAGTATCTAAAAAACAATTGATATCAAAGTAAGCTAATAAAGTAGTGTATGGGAATTCATATACTGGCCACTTCTTTTTGATGTACATGTCACTTGTCAGGTTCTTTACTTTAACTAGAATGGTTGAAATTTCAGGCAGTGAACCAGAAATAAAAGTATTTGCTGAGATGGAGGATGTGACAGCTGACTGTGTGACCTCTAGAGGAAATTCAATTTTATCAAGAACTGTACTATTATTGCAAGATAACTCTTTGAGACAGAATCTCTCAGCCAGCTGTAAACGTCGCAAAGATAAGGGAGGTATAACATTTTCAATTTCCATAGAATTTATAGGGGTGGTGCGCATTGCTCCACTAATTATTCTTAAGCCTATATTTTGTATCACATCCAGTTTTCTTAACAATGTGGTACTTGCATTCATATAGGCTAAGCAACTATAGTCAAAATGACTTCTGACTATGCTTTTGTATAACATGTTAAGTGTTTTTGGGTCAGAACCCCAAAATGTTCCTGCTAAGCTCCTAAGGACATTGATGCTCTTCATGGCATTTAGACAGATATGATCAATGTGCTTATCAAATTTTAGTTTATCATGTATTATAACACCTAAAAATTTGTGATGATTGACAATAGGAATAACATTGTGGTTATATACAATATTTACAGTGGACTGTGCTAATGAATCTTTACTAAATAATAATACTGAACTTTTCTCAGAACTTATATCTAGTTTTAAAGTATTACTGTAATAATATTGTAATTGAGCCAATGCAGTATTAATATTGTTAACAGCCATATTCAAGTTTTGATTTACTGTATATAAAAGCAAGTCATCGGCAAATTGTAATATTTTGACTTGAGAAGTATTTACATATTTAAGAATCTGGGATGTATACAAGTTATACAACAGGGGTGAAAGTGTTGCTCCTTGCATTGTGCCTTTACTAACTAACCTAGGGCCATGGAGCTTATTATTGAATCTAACATACAAAGTTCGCTGGTACAAAAAATTAAAAATCCAATTTAATGTTTTACTTGGTAAGCCCAATTCATGCAAAACTCGAATTAGACATTCAATATTAACATTATCAAAAGCACCTTTGACATCCAAAAAAACACATATGACATTAGAATGACTAAGTTTAGCCTTTTTTAGGTCTGATATAAATGAAACAAAGCTTTCAGAGCAACTTCTGCCTTTTCTGAATCCATACTGTATATCTGGTAACTTGTCTTGAGTTTCAGCAAAGTAATCTAAACGTAACTTAAGCATGTTTTCAAAAAGTTTACCCAAACAAGATGATAATGATATAGGTCTATATGATGATGGAATACTTACAGATTTATTGGGCTTTAAGATTGGAATGACACATTGGGTTTTCCATGATTCTGGTATAAGTAGTGTATCCCAAAGTTTATTATAAACATTTAATAAAATTTGTAAGGCATTAGGGTGTAACTTTTTAATTAAAATGTATGGTATGTTATCCAGACCTGGGGTTGTATTCTTCCTACTCTTAAGAGCTATGTGCAATTCGTTTATTGTTAATGGACTATTAAGAAAGCAGTTGGTTTCAGATTCAACAGATTCTTTTAAAATATCATTTATATTATTTTCATTAATTATTGATGAGTCTGATAAGTTTTCTAAAAATTCAGGTACCCAATCATCATGTAAATATTTGTTAGAAGAAGAACCTATCCTTTTAAACTTTTTAATATAGCCCCATATTCTTGCAACAGGTGTCATTCTATTGAAACTACTACATAACTCATACCATGAATTGATACTCTCCTCTTTTAATATTCTTTTCTTTTGAGCATCAAGCTTTTTGTAATGTATGAAGTTGGGGATGCTTGGTGATGTTCTATATTCTAACAGAGCTTCCTTTGATTTTTGAACTGCCTCATTACATGTTTGGTTCCACCAAGGAGCTGGTTTTCTTAAAATTTGCATAGTTTGGTTAGGTTTTCGTTTTGGGACTGTATTTGTTCTTATATCATATAAAATATTTACAAAATTATCATACAGATGAAGAGGTTCCATATTATCAATGTCTAAATGAGAAAAACCGGTTTCTGATAATTCATAATATTTAGACCAATCTGCTTTACTATAAATATATTTTTCTTCCACAGGCCGGACTTCATATGTTGATGGCTTTACATTTAAAACTACCTGGGTTGGGTAGTGATAACTGCCCATAGGATCGTCATGAACCTGCCATTCACAAAGAGGAGCTAGTGCGGAACTTACCAGAGCTAGATCAATAGCTGATGCATTCCTGTTTGGGTACTGAACAGTGGTTGCTCTACCATCATTTAAAACACATACGTCAAATTCATCAATAAGGTTATATAAACTGTTACCCCTATTATTGTTTGTATGACATCCAAACAATATATGGTGTGCATTAAAATCACCCATGATAAGACATGGCTTAGGAATTTCAAGAAGCACCTTTCTCATTTTGTTAGTATCAAATCTGTTGCTATTGGGAGGACAATAAACACATAGGATATGCAATCTACCCATGGATGTTTCTATGGAAATACAGATATTTTGGACTGACTCGTAAAAAGTTGTTTCTATAACATTATAAGTTAAATTTTGTTTTATCAAAATACCTACTCCATTGTGTTTATTTACTGAATTTTTATATATAAAGTTGTATGATGTAAAACGAGGAATTACACTACTATTTTTTAGCCAAGTCTCATTTAACAGGCATATATCTATTTTTTGTTCAAAGAGAAATTTGTTTAATAAGGCCTTCTTACTCTGTAAGCTTTGTACATTGAATTGTGCTATATTTAAAAATGTATCCATCAATTAATAATTAAATTTGCTAACAATGTTTCTTTTATTCTTTTATTTGTTATTGGAGCATTATCTTTATTATTACCAAGACCAATTAATGATTTTACAATGGCGTTTATAATTATTTCATTATTTACAATTTCTTCAGCAAATGACTTTGAGTTATCACCCAAAGTCCTTTCATTTGGTTTTTTGAGAGCTGGGAAAACATTTGTATCTAACATAGTTGGAGGAGGTGTACTCACCACACTGGCATATGACCGACTGAGAAACTTCTTCTTCTTTTCTTCCATTTTTTGCTTCTTAATGGGGCAATCCCTTGAAATTGCTAGGTGGTTGCCGCTGCAGTTTATGCAAATAATTTCTTCAACATCACACTCTTTGTATGAATGTCGACCGGCGCAAGAAGAACACATTTGCTCACCACGGCAAGCTCTTGCAGAGTGGTTATATTTAAGGCATTTGTAGCACTGTAGCAATGGTGGTATATATATATGTACTGGGTATCTAAACATGTGAATGTATGCATACTGTGGCAATGCTGTTGCGGCAAATGTAACTGCTATTGTACCTAATGGTGTAAGTTTTCCTTCAACTTTCCTCATAAATCTTTTAATAGATGTGACTTCTACGTCACTTTGAATGTTTTTATAAACTTCCTCATTTGACATATTTTTCGGTACATAGCGGATGATGCCTGTTGTTTCCGTCATGTATGCAGGAACGAAGGCTTTTAATTTATTTTTTCCCAAGAAATGTTCCATCTTGAGAAAACTATTTGCAGGTGCAGGTTTTTTAAAAGTTATCCCAACTTTGTAGGCATTGACTCGATGTACACCTATGATGCCTTTAACATTTTCGGTGAATAATTTTGTTAGTCCAATTGGGTTTTTGTTGCCTAGTTTTTCATTTTCCATTGATTCCACAAATACTACACAATCGCCACTGTGGCATTCGGGAAATTGTCTCTTGTAATTCGGTTTCATAAATATTTTGTAAGCTGCAGACTGTGCTGAATCCATGGGAGCCAATTTTCGCTTTTTTGGCTCTATGTCGATGGGGGCATCGCCCCCATCGCTTTCCGTTCCCATTTTACTATATACACTGGGAATATAATAAACTATCTAAGCAAATATACACAAAAATACAAATTAATATGTAGGAGAAATTTTTAAACACCCGCGCAATTTGATTTCCCGCCAGAGAATCCCAAAAATTATGACATTATAATAGTGTTGCCTCATCAAAAGTTTTATCCACAAAATAAGGGAGAATTTTTGTAATGAATACTCACCGACGAGTTATGTGTCACTTGGCACTACTGATAGACAGTCTGATTTAAGTCTATTATATTTAAGTGCATCGGGTTCAGCAGTCGTATTTGCGATTCCGAGAAACGTCTTCATCGAAAACATTAATGCATGCTAGAATAAAATACAGCAAGGAGAGTGATAATGATGATGAAGGCCGGTACTTACTGCTTTTTCTTATATTTTTCACAAATGACTTATTTTTCCAAGACATTTATTTCGAAAGTTTTATTGGAAACGCAAAAAAAAAACACTTGATTTTAATATTTTAGATGCTGATGAATAAACCAAGAAATGCGGGCAAGTGCTCAAATCTCACTCATTGCTGTTTCTGTAAGTGAACAAAACAAATAATATTCTGTTCTATATGTATTCTTTTAACTTTTAATACTTTTCCAGTAAAAAAAAAAGTGAAAGGTTATTTTTTGTACAAAAAGGTTACATTTTTTTATATTTCAGGTAACTTCTGACAAGACCCGACTGGCAACACTGGTAAATGTCTAACGGTCGATAAGAGGTAAGTGGACTCAGGTTTCGGGGTATTTTTTGCATGGATTTTCACGATATATAGCTACGATAATTATTTTTCATACAATAGGCATCTACTATAAGGCAAATAGGCAAAAAAAAACTAGATTCGCATGAATGATTGCAAATATTTTTGTTGCTGAAGTTAGTACCCATAAATGGGATAGTATGCAGTCGCAGGAAAAACTGTTTGGCAGATATGGGATTGTATGCAGAATGACAACAAAAATGATAAAATCATATTTGGGATAGTATGCGATTGTGTCAATTTTAAGAAAAATCATTTGCTTATCATTTGAAAAAGTGGGTACAATATGTTTTTGGTTTCCATGGTTTGATTAGGCTTGCTTGCTTGTTTATTTTGCACCTTACGCTGCTTTTTTCCCAACAGTTTGTGAACAACAATGCCGAGACGGAAACAAGTGCATGGAGTCAACATTCCAGATGGTAGTGAAGACCAAAAGGTTTCTGATGAAGATACGGAATGGAGAAACAATCGAGGACCGGATCCGTTATATATGACCGAGTCCGATGAAGATAGTGATGTAGATTCAGAGTCAGAATTGAAGGATGATCGCTGATCATCCTTCAACAAGTCGACAGGGGACGGGAGGTACAGGCTTACTTTTAAGAAGACATACAAATGGGAAACTGGTCAGCGGCAATATAGCGAATGTTTCTTCTTGCTTTTGACTTGTGATTCCAGGAGATTTATTTTTAGAAATTAAAGACAGTTACGTTTAGCTTAGATCTCATTATAATGTATTTGACATAACGATGACAGATTGCATTTATAGATAATACATAGACAATACAACATGCCCTTTTTCTAAAAAGGAGTTGAAATTAAATTATTACATTTTAAATTAGATGAACAATACAATAAACATTTCAAAAATAAAATTATTAATTACATTTCACAATAAATAATTGTCACAATTTATAAATCCAATCTTTTTGGTTTTTTCAATAATCTACCACTCCGACTGTACCTTGCTTGAGGTGTGTCACTACTGAACGACATATCAATTAATTCTGGTAGATCCTGAGTATCATGAATTACAAAATTATTATTGTCAGAAATTAAATTATTATTTATATTACTACTAGACTCGGACATGCTTGAAGACTGTGATATAATCTGATTATTATCAGATTGTTCAGACATAAATATTTCTTCTCTATCATCCTCTATTTCTATAAATTCTGGAGAATACATATTGTTCTCATCAAGATCAACCTGTGACTTACTTGAATTTACTGATACGAAAGAATCAGGACTTATGTTCTCTTGACTATTCTCTATATGTTCTTTTGGAATTAAATAAGATATTATTATACAATTATCCTCATCTTCAGAAAATGACTTACAGTTAGAACTATTATTACAATTTTGTTTGACTGACTGAGTACTTGACAACGTTTTTTGAGAGAATGACTCAGTTTGTGACTTTTTATTATTGTATGACAATTCTTTATTTTGCGACTGTTGTGATTGCTGACTGCTTGACTTAGACAGATTTGACTTAAAAAGTTTTATGTGTTGTGAATTTCTTCTATACACTGACCCGTTTAGATCTTTGACTAAATAAGATCTTGGAAATTTTGTTTTTGACATAATTATACCCTTAAACCAATTAACATCATTAGGGTTTTTCTTGAAAAATATGTGGTCATTGACTTGAAAATCTTGTTGACTTTTTGCATGCATATCATAATATGACTTTGACTTTTGCAATTTCTTTTCTTTGTTCGACTTATGTTCTGAAAAATTAACGACTTTGGGTTTTAGGTTTTTTATATTAGTGGGTAATTTAGTTCTTAATTTTCTAGACATCAGCAGTTCTGATGGAGACTTGAGGTTTCCTCTAGGGCTAGTTCTATATTGTAATAATCCAATGTAAGGATCTGTACCCGCTTGTTCACATTTCTTAAAAATGTTTTTTATTATTTTTACAGAGGCTTCTGCAAGACCATTGGACCTTGGAACATGGGGACTCGAGACAATGTGTTCTATATCCCATTCTTTGAGAAAAGATTTGAAATCTTTTGAGTTATAAGGTGGTCCTCCATCGCTTAACAACTTTAATGGGATTCCATGACGGGCAAAGATAGATTTCAAATGAGTTATTACAGTGCTACTTCTAGAATCATTTTTAAGTAAGGCTATTTCTATGTAATTTGAATAGAAATCAACCACCAAAAGATATTTCTGACTTTTATATTCGAATAAATCTGTTGCTACCTTCTGCCACGGTAAATTAGGCTGCTCATGGGACAGAAGTGGTTCTTTTGTTTTATTTGAACTAAAGGTAATACAAGATTCACACTGTTTTATTTTCATTTCAATGTCATTGTTTATGTTAGGCCAAAATACAATTCCTCTAGCTAAACTTTTGGTTTTTTCTATTCCCTGGTGACCTTCATGTAAAATTGAGAGAATTTCTGGTCTCATCGATTTTGGTATGATTACAGAGTTATTTCTAAAAACAATATCATTCAGAACGTGTATTTCATCTCTTATGTGCCAATATTGTATTACTAATGGATCGCAAAGCGTTTTGCAACTTGGCCATCCATCCTTACAGTACTCCTTCAGTTGTTGCAAGGACACATCTGAATTAGTGTGAGATAAAATTTTATCCAATTTTTCCTGAGTAATGGCTAAATTACTGGTTAATAAATTGACTTGGGAATTAATGTTAGCATCCAACTCATTAAAGTCGAATTTTTCTACTACTGTATTATTAATTGGAGCTCGTGACAAAGTGTCAGAAACATACATTTGAGAACCTTTTGTATAGGATACTATTAAATCATAACACTGAATAGAAATCATCATTCGCTGTAAACGCATAGGGACATCAGCTAAGGGTTTTTTAAACAAAGTGACAAGAGGTTGATGGTCTGTTTCAACATGAGTCGTTTTACCATAAATATACTGGACACTGGTGAAACTTTTTACATCCAAAGACAATAGCAAAGAGTTCTTTTTCTATTTGAGCATAATTTTGTTGTGTTGAGCTTAATGCTTTTGATGCATATGCGATAGGATTTATACCATGAAAGATCACCGCACCAACAGCATCTTTTGAAGCATCAACAGACATCCTTATGGGCTTATTTACATCATAATGAACCAAAGTAGGAGACTCACATATAAGAGATTTTAATTTTTTGACATGTTCTTCATGTTGACTAGTCCACTGCCATAAATTGTCTTTTTTAAGTAAATCCCTCAGAATACTTGTTTCACTTGAGAGGTTAGGAATATATGAACCAAGATAGTTAATCATTCCTAGAAAACGTTGAAGTTCTTTGACATTAGTAGGTGTAGGCATATCAAGAATTGCTTTAATTTTTTGCTGGTCTGGCAAAACACCATCTTTATTAAAAACATGACCCACATAAGACACTTCACTCAAACCAAATTTACATTTAGACATGTTGAATTTGAGGTTAGCTTCTTTTGCTTGTTTAAATACATTTTCTAAGTGTTGTTTATGTTCCTCTTCATTTGAGCTAAATACTAAAATGTCATCAACAAAACAAATTACACCGGGCAAATTTTGAAACAAATCGGTCATAACCCTGTGAAAAATCTCGCCACTAGAATTGATACCATAAGGGAGCCTTAGGAATTTGTACCTACCATAAGGCGTATTGAAAGTACACAGATCACTGCTCTCCTCATCAAGTGGTAACATCCAGTATCCAGAATTTGCATCTAACTTTGAGAAAATAGTTGAACCTTGCACTTGTGATCTCAGGTCGTCAAAAGTAGGGAAAGGATAATGCGGTCTTTTTATTGCTTTATTTAAAGGTCTTGGGTCGAGACAAATTCTCAGAGATCCGTTAGGTTTTTCTACTGGGACAATAGCGTTTACCCAAGTTGTAGGTTTTGTGACTTTTTCAATGACATTCAGTTTTTCCATTCGGTTTAACTCCTGTTTTAACTTTTTGTTTAAAGCATAGGGTATCCTACGGACAGGACATACTTTTGGCTGTACAGTTTTGTCTACATCTAGATGAATTTTTGTCTGTAAACATCCTAATCCTTCGAAAGTGTCACTATATTTTTGCAAAAGTGTTTGTACAAACCTTGGTGAAGTTTGAACTTTATTTTCCTGATTTTTTGTCAGAGTGAATATTCTTTTAACAATACCATATTTTTCTAACGTTTTCCAACCCAAAATTGTCTTGCAGGGGCAGGTCACAATCACAAAATAAATATTAACTTCGAGGTTGTTGTCAAATAAACATTTCAGTACACAACTTCCAACATTTTCTACTTTTTGTCCTGAAAATGAGAGAATTCTGTTATTTGTTTTAAACACTGGTATTTTTTGTTTTGTTTTTGACTGAATTTCATCCAGAGTTTGTTTTGAAATTACATTTATGTCAGCTCCTGTGTCAATTTGACATTTCAAAGTGTGACCATAGCAATCAATATTAATAATCCAGTTTTGATTAGAATCTTTATCTGATTTTCCATTGCCTATTGTACCAATAATAAAGTCTTGACTAAATTTAGAATTATTTTGGTTTTCATTTTGAATTTCCGAATTATTATCTAAAATATTACTTACAGTTCTAGGTTTGTGATACTTATCCTTAAAATAGCAATAGTTGGCAAAATGATTCAGCTTTTTGCAAATAGAACAAACTTTTCCTTTAGCTGGACATTTAAAACGATGATATGGTTGTCCACATCTTCTGCATGGAGTCGCATCAATATGAGTCTTCTTCCCGGAATCTTGATTGTTGTCTCTTGTGCGACTAGAATTTCTTGAATTTGATCTTTTCCTTGAGATGCTTCGCTGTCTTCTGAAATTATTGCTGTTTTCTTTTTTGACAATTTGGATTGATTCTTTTTCTATATTTTGAATTTTTATGGAGCGTTCATGGGACAGTTCGATGCTTTTTGAAATTTGAAGAGCTCCTTCAACTGAGTTTACTTCTTGTTGCAAGAGTTTTTGTTTAATTTCCACATTTTTTATGCCTATTATGAACATATCCTTGACTAAAGAATCTTTCAGCGTTTGGAATTGACATGTCTGTGCCATATTATTGAGAATTGTTACATATTCGTCCAAAGATTCTCCATCTCTTTGATGACGGGTGAAAAAGTTAAATCGTTCCACGGTTGTGTTTTTGCAGGGATTAAATTTTTCGTCAAGTTTTTTGAGAATTGTATCCAAAGTTACTGTTTTTCTATCCAAATTAAAAGAATTGAAGATTTCTAAGCCTTCATCACCGATTGAAGGTCAGTGGGTCGTCTTAGGGGCGGAGTGTTGGAGTTGGAGTATACGCTTAGGGGCACTATGAGCAGCAAAGAAACGAAAAAAAAATTTTTTTTTCGTTAAAAAAAATTTTTTGGGACTTAGAAAATTTTTGTTTTTTTTTTTCGAAAAGTTTTTTCGAAAATGTACCAATTTTATTGCAGTATCTGGTTGACCTTGACCATATAAATCATTTAGGTTCTGAGAAGCATGGACCTACGACGCACCGTTTCCGAGTTATGGGCTTTTAATTTTTTTATTTTTTTTTATAAAATACTCTATATTTCCAAAATGGTAGCTCGGATGAAAATCTTTTCTGGAAAGAAATTGTTGCTCTAGTCAAGAACTATGAGATGGGGTAAAGAAACCCGCGAAACAAAGTAAAAAAAAAAAAATGTAAAATTTTTCTAAGTGTCGGCTCTAATCTTCAGCTTGCGTATCTTTAGGGGCAGAAAGGACTTAGTCAAATTTTCTAAGATTTTTTTTTTAGAAGAAGTCGACCTATTTTATTGCGGCACCTTATTAACCGTGTCTATAGAAACCAATTATGTTCTGAGAAGCATGGACCTACGACGCACCGTTTCCGAGTTATGGGCTTTTAATTTTTTATTTTTTTTTATAAAATACTCTATATTTCCAAAATGGTAGCTCGGATGAAAATCTTTTCTGGAAAGAAATTGTTGCTCTAGTCAAGAACTATGAGATGGGGTAAAGAAACCCGCGAAACAAAGTAAAAAAAAAAAAATGTAAAATTTTTCTAAGTGTCGGCTCTAATCTTCAGCTTGCGTATCTTTAGGGGCAGAAAGGACTTAGTCAAATTTTCTAAGATTTTTTTTTTAGAAGAAGTCGACCTATTTTATTGCGGCACCTTATTAACCGTGTCTATAGAAACCAATTATGTTCTGAGAAGCATGGACCTACGACGCACCGTTTCCGAGTTATGGGCTTTTAATTTTTTAATTTTTTTTATAAAATACTCTATATTTCCAAAATGGTAGCTCGGATGAAAATCTTTTCTGGAAAGAAATTGTTGCTCTAGTCAAAAACTATGAGATGGTGTAAAGAAACCCGCAAGATTTTTTTTTTTTTTTCAAATCAAATATCTTGCAACGTTGAATGCTAAGTCGAAGACCGTTTCTCTTTAAGGTAAAGTTTTGACCTACGTTAACTATACTCAAAATATGCGAATTATTGGGAATTCTCAATACTCCATATGCGCCAAAATTTTGTTCTTAATATTATAATTGTTTAGTTTTTCTGTTTCTAGTGTATTTTTAGTATTTTTAATATAGAGTATTTTATAAAAAAAAATAAAAAATTAAAAGCCCATAACTCGGAAACGGTGCGTCGTAGGTCCATGCTTCTCAGAACATAATTGGTTTCTATAGACACGGTTAATAAGGTGCCGCAATAAAATAGGTCGACTTCTTCTAAAAAAAAAATCTTAGAAAATTTGACTAAGTCCTTTCTGCCCCTAAAGATACGCAAGCTGAAGATTAGAGCCGACACTTAGAAAAATTTTACATTTTTTTTTTTTTACTTTGTTTCGCGGGTTTCTTTACCCCATCTCATAGTTCTTGACTAGAGCAACAATTTCTTTCCAGAAAAGATTTTCATCCGAGCTACCATTTTGGAAATATAGAGTATTTTATAAAAAAAAATAAAAAATTAAAAGCCCATAACTCGGAAACGGTGCGTCGTAGGTCCATGCTTCTCAGAACATAATTGGTTTCTATAGACACGGTTAATAAGGTGCCGCAATAAAATAGGTCGACTTCTTCTAAAAAAAAAATCTTAGAAAATTTGACTAAGTCCTTTCTGCCCCTAAAGATACGCAAGCTGAAGATTAGAGCCGACACTTAGAAAAATTTTGCATTTTTTTTTTTTTACTTTGTTGCGCGGGTTTCTTTACCCCATCTCATAGTTCTTGACTAGAGCAACAATTTCTTTCCAGAAAAGATTTTCATCCGAGCTACCATTTTGGAAATATAGAGTATTTTATAAAAAAAAATAAAAAAATTAAAAGCCCATAACTCGGAAACGGTGCGTCGTAGGTCCATGCTTCTCAGAACCTAAATGATTTCTGTGGTCAAGGTCAACCAGATACTGCAAAAAAATTGGTACATTTTCGAAAAAAACTTTTCGAAAAAAAAAAGCAAAAATTTTCTAAGTCCTCGCTCCATAGCGCCCCTAAGGCTACACTCCAACCCGATTGAATTCAAAAAAATGGCTACCTGCTTTATTTCCGGTTGCTTGTCTAGATCATTGGCGTCGCTAAGAATTTGGAATTTTTGTTTCCACAGCTTCCATTTTTCCGCTGCATTTTCTCCGTTAGCGATTGACAGAGGCTTTAAATTGTTTGAAACAACGATGCTTGGTTTGTCGGACATTTCGCTGTGTGTTCAGTCAGGTGTAGGTATACGTACGTGGACACGAAAAATTTATCTGAAAACTTGGAAATAAGAGTGTTCCCCTTTTTATCGATCATTTGTAGTATTATCCCATAACTGACACCATGTTTCTTCTTGCTTTTGACTTGTGATTCCAGGAGATTTATTTTTAGAAATTAAAGACAGTTACGTTTAGCTTAGATCTCATTATAATGTATTTGACATAACGATGACAGATTGCATTTATAGATAATACATAGACAATACAACAGCGAAGACAATATTATAGGCTAATATCCACTAGAAAAGCGTACCTTTCTAGGGGATATTAGCCTATAATATCCCTATATATTATATTATTGATGTCATTGCAATAAATTATTGGTTGATTTGGAGACGTTTGAACCAAGACTCGTATATGCCACTCTTGGATTTTAAATTATTGGTGGCAGAAGTGCTGACCATGAAAGGCTCCCGTATTTATACACCAACCACTAGAGGCAGACCATCCTTTTCTATTGAGCCACAACACTAGACTAGATTTATGTAAAGGTTCCTAATAAAAACCCAAGTTCCTAATATTCTGTAGAAATAAATCATAACATAAATAAATGAGCGTTTTTCTAATTTAATTCCATCTCTCCCTACACGTATGCCATCTATCCCCAGCATATGCTAGCAATCTTGCTATACCCCGAATACTTTCTCATTTTGATCATACATTTTTATTTCGTGCCAGCTATTTCTGCATACAATGACATATTTGGCAAACTTGTTAATAAACCTAGAACTGCATTCAATGCCATATTTGGCATTGATAGTTTTTTGAAAATATTTTCAAAAATATTAAGGATAGATTTTTTTTTCTATTTTTTACAGTCTTTTTTGACTTCATACTACGCCATAATTATTTTTCATCCAATTAAAAAAATCCATGCAGTAAGGGGTTAAGATTTATTAAATTTTTTGATGAAGACTGGACTCAACAGAATAACCTGATCAGAGTTGAAAACCAACTCGAATATTAACTTTCTGACTAATAACTTTCAGAGATGTTAATGCACTGATATAATAATGTTAAAATATAAACATCCACATACATTTACTATTATTTACGTAATATAACTAGGGTTGCCAACCGTACTCTAAAATAGAGTATTGTCCTCTATATCATGTAGGCGTACTCTATAATCTATAACACTAATAGAGTACGCTAAAATACTCTTTTTTACACAATGTTTACTTAACTAGTGCCAGTCTGTAATAATATGCAAAAACCCATAATCAGAATAAAAGCCAGTTATTTACAGCTTAAATAACTGGCTGTATTCACTAAATACAATATCTTTAAAAACTAATGTTGAATTTAATCATTTAGAACAAATTATAGAAGGAAAACTTAATTTACAAAGACTAAACATACACATGGACAGTTTATATTCAGAAGTAATAATTAAAAAAAAACTCCAAACCGAATTGTTTAATAACACAGATTTTATTTTATGCAAAAATCCACTGCAGAAAAATGGCAATTTATTTTTAAAAAATGTCCTGAAGAATTATATTGTTTAAAAAAAAAGAATAACTATATACTCTCTGTTCCCGCCACTTCAGCATTTACTGAAAGAGTCTTTTCGGTCATGAATGTGAAGTGGCGAGAAGAGAGGAACAGAGCTTCATTGAAATTGATCAAAAATGAGCTCTTGTATAACTTTAGAGTTGGAATGTTTGGACTCATACAATTCCTTTAAAAACAATGAAAAATTGTTATGTGCTGCAAAAAGTACAAAAAAAATACCTTTTTAAAAGTACAAAATAAATGATACTCTTTTTTGTAAGTCCGTACTCTTTATTTACCTCCTTTAAAATCAGATATACTCTATTTCTTCTAAAAAAAGTTGGCAACCCTAAATATAACTCCACAAGTGTCAGTAGGCAATAAGAACGGACTTAGTTCTCTTGGGAGCACCACCTGTATGCGAATTTCTGCCACAAAAGTCGTCAGGCTTAAAAAGAATAGCAAATCGTGTCGAGGAAATATCAGGTTTCCATTTTTTTTTCGCAGATATTTCTTCCAGTTTTTTTTTAATTTTTTAGTTGTACGGACGCCAGCACATCGAGCTACCCGATACTGTCAAATTTTCGCAATCAACTTTGAACCTTATGCTTTAGTGATAAAGTTGAAAATCTATTAAAGAAATCTGACAGATTGTAGTAACTTGTGCTGGCGTCTGTACATACATGTACACTTTGTGTAGCGTTGACGTTTCGAGCACATTTGTACAGTGGACGCTTGAGACACGGTAATAATATATACAGTAGGACGTCTTCATACAAACGGACGAAACGCGGGCTATACCTACGCGCTTCGATCACCGTGTGCGCTCAGGCGGCTCGGAGTCGCGACTGTGCAACAGTGACGAACGGACGGTGTGTTGTTTTTTATAACAATAACCGCGCGATTTTTTCACTAAAAATAAGTTCAAGTACATATTTAATATGACGAGTAGGCGATATTGTGCTGTTTTTGGTTGCATGAATTCGTCAATAACGCATCCAGAGATAACTTTTTTTAGATTACCTGGAAACTCTGAAAGGTTCTTACCTTTATTTCTATAAAATAATTTTACTTACTTGTAGGTAGGTACATAATGTGTGTATTTTTAATGGATAAGTATTTCATTTTATCTCCCGAAAAAAAGATGTCTGGATTAATAAATGAAGTGAATAGAGTAAAGGAAAGTGATAAACGCGAGTGAGGTAGGTAGTTATAGGCGGTTCATGAATCATTAAACGGTAGGTACGCTTGTGTTAAAACCTCGGGGCATGTGTGTTTTGTTAGTTTGTATAATTCAAAGTAAAGACGTGGTTTTTATTATTAATAATAGTTGTTTATTGTACTGTGTGTATGAATAATACTAGAAAAAAATTGGTTGTCTGTAAAGTCGATTTACGGACGATAGTTTAACGTGACAACATCATAACAAAACATTAATGAAATGATTGCATACTTTTATGAATAAAATTAATTATTTTTATTGAATAACTGTTACTGTAATAAGAATAACTGTTTCATGAAATCATCATTCTTTGGACTTACATGGTCTTAGAGAGTTGTTGATGACTTTAATGATTATAATTCTGTAATAGTACATTACGATATTAGTGCGTTAAGATGTTATAACCAATACGCACGTATATCGTACGACGTTTTTTAACACATTTGCGAGGAAACAGAAAAAAAAACATTTCACAATACAAGTACAAAGAAAAGAAAATTTGAGAAAAATGGCGCGAGGATTATTTTCTGCCGTGGCTGCGTGAAAATGTTGGCAGAGACACTAGAGCATGCAGCCAAGTTACCGAATAAACTGTTTTTTTTAATTATAAATAAAATCAATCTGTGAAAGCACACTTGCTTTCCCGCCATTTTAACAGCGCGCTAGCGCTGCCTACTGACTGGCGCCGCGCGGCGATTAGTTCGAAATTTGAATAGCAACAGCGCGCTGCTCACTAGCTGGAGTCGTGCGGCGGCGATCAAAACAACACGCATTTTTATTAAACACTTCCTATTCAATTCACAAAGTATTTTATTTGTTTATATAAAAAGAAGTAGGTATATTTATTTATTTATTTTATTATTTATGTAAACACAGTAAAATACAATAACAAAACTAAATGGAAACACCAAGTAGGCAAATGTAATTAAAATACTGGAGGCGGGCAGCCCTATCGCATGTTTACGTACCGCGCGGCTGTAGGCATTTACATCAAGGTTACGGCCGAGATACAATACTGTATGTCTTTATACTGTGCTTGAGAGGTTATACCACAGGTTCCATAGATCGAATATTACTATTTGAGCTTCAGTTTCAGACATGGAGAATAGAAGTAAGGAAAACTGAATCTATTGTGAAAAAGTGTCCATCAAACTGCGTTAAATTAGGGTGGCGCTACAGTAGCAACAGGGTAAACTCACAAAATACATAAAATTGCTGATTTTAGGTTATGTTTAGAAAATTATTTTGGACCACGTAAATAGTTGAGTTTTTTTCACTGACCTGTACTTGTATGAGAGGTCAGTGGGTTTGGTATACTGGGCTGTCACTAAAAATATTAAATGTTCTAATGAAGAGTTAGAACATTTAATATTTTTACTACTACTTCAATCAGTCAATCAATAGCTGCATTCCTACTATACCCTTTGCCTACGCTAGCGTAATTCTGGATGGTTCTTGAACTGCTGGACACTTTTTCAACTTTCGCCCCAGGAATCAGTACTTACTTCTATTCTCCATGGTTTCAGAACGAGCAACGAATGTCAGATTGTCAGTCCAGTTGCCAGTTTGACACTATTTTTGTTGACAGTTGTAACAGACACTGACTTCGTGTACAAATTTACATCACAAATTGGATTTATTTAGTAGGTAAATAAAGGTTGATGTGGTGAATAATGGCTCAAGAACTAAAAGAACTTTGTCAGCTTCTATTTCCAGACTCCACTGAAGGTAAACCGGCCTTTTTTACGCACTCAATTCAATGTTAGTCATTTTATATTTTGTTTTACACAAAAAGAAATTACAGTCATTCCAATATTTGGGTTTTAGAATTCCTCTTGATACTGTTACTCATATCTCCTGAAATTTCCAAATAACTTCAATAGCCCTTGTTTGTTGTATTCTGCCATTTCTTCCTAAGACGACCCACTGACCTAAAACCTTTCAGATTTGGTTCTTTTTTGGTATGTTTTGTAGAAGCTGTAGACCATTTGCCTAAAACCCCTAAGACGACCCACTGACCAAAATCTTTGGTCTGCCCCACAAACGATGGGACACAATATTTTTTTTTGCGTTTCATTTTCACATTAGTAATACAATAATTTTTACAGAAAATGCAGAAAACTTTAGTGATATAACTGACTACATAAAAAAACTGGGATCCCAGAATTGGGAATATATTCGGAAAGAGCCCGAGAGACTGACCGAGGAGATGAAACAGCTGACTGAACAAACACAAGAGCTAGCATTTGCTAATTACAAGACATTTGTTGAGACCGCAGAGATTTCACATACAATCATAAATGATTTAGCAAAGTCCAAAGAATCACTTGCTTCCTTCCTGGATAATACACCAGTTTTCTTACAAGAATGTGATAAATTCTCACAAATTGCTGGGAATATTGTCAAGGAGAAGAGGTATAACTTGTTGGTTAAATTGTTACCTATAGTATAACTTTAAGTAAGTGTATAGTACATGTATTATTTGATATTGATTTTATAACTATTGTTGAAATATTTTTCAGTCGCTATAGCACTATCCGTAACCAAAGTGACAAGCTACTGGAGTTGCTGGAGCTGCCGTCTCTAATGCGAGAGGCTCTCAATGCTGAGGACTATGAGAGTGCCCTGGACATCTTCACGTTTGTCCGCAACCTGTCTAAAAGATATTCTGAAATACCTATTGTGCAGGTATGAAACCCTATTATTATTTACAATGCCATGTTTACATAGCGTTCCATTGAATTTATTATCAAAGTCAAATCATTTATTTCAAATAGGCACATAAAAGACATTTCTGAACGTCAAAATTTACAAAAAAAAAAAATAATGAACAAAATTCCGCTGTTACTCTTTTAAAAATGTTTTTGTTTGTTATTGATTTTCAGAATACTACATCAGAAATAATGACGCTCTGGTTTGAAACTCTCTACCACCTTTTCAATCAACTGCGGTATGATTTGCCTCTTCCTCAATGTTTGCAAGTGAGTAACTAAAAAATGACCTATCATGATTGTCATTTTTAAATTAAATTAAATATTTTTATTTCAGGCAATTACTAAACCCATACCATACAGACACATACTCTTAAATACCATAGGCCCTAGGCATTAACATAATAACAACAATACAATAAGACAGATAGAATATTAAAATACACAAATACAATAACTAAAAATATATATTAAAAGTCTTTTACTTCTCTTGCGAGATTGACGACACGGTACACAGCTTTTACATTTTCATTCCTACTCTGGGTTACCTTTGTCTAGAATGACACTCTGAGCTTACTTAGCAGGGCGGAAAAGCCGGCAATGTGGCTCTCGGCGAACATGTCAGTCGCATTACACCACCAGGGCAAGTTCATCATAGCCTGGTAAGCATTACTATACTGTACATGAAGAGTGTTATACACACTCGTTGTGTATTGGTATCAAAGTTGGCTGGTGTATAACGACTGACCATAGGCTCTGAACAGCGTCACCTTAACTTGATTCGAGCAGTGATAAAAACGTCTAACTAGCATATTGCTTCTACAAGCTATACTGCGTCTCTGTCGTTCCAAATCATCAACATCCGATAAGTTTTCTGTTAGCATATGCCTGATTTAAACTTTGTAACTACATACAAAATACAAAAATATTTATTTCAACTTACAACATATTTTTAAATTAGTTCCACCTAAATTAATAGGGAGTATTACATATTTTTAAATTAGTTCCACCTAAATTAATAGGGAGTATTACATCAGGGCCTTTCTTATATTTAAAAATCATAATTTCCGTTTTATTTACATTGTATGTCAGGTGGTGTTGAGTTGCGTACCTCTCACAGATGTCTATCAGTTTTATGAGGCCGCTGACCGACGGACTGAGTAGCACCATGTCGTCCGCGTAGCTAAGGTTATTAACGCGGACACCGCCGACTTGACATCCGACTCTGGTGCTGCTCAGCTCCTCGATCAACTGGTTTACATACAATTTAAACAATACCGGTGACGTCAGACCACCCTGTCTCACTCCACTTGTTAGCCTGTAAGTCTCCAACAGAGCATTATTCCACTTAACCTGACTAACTTGGTTAGCATACCAGAATTCTAAAAAGTTTACTAATTTCGGTGGTACTTCTGTTTTTCTTAATTTTTCCCATAATATATTATAATTAATTGAATCAAATGCTCGGCTTAAGTCTAAAAAACATGAATAAACTGTTGTATTCCTATTTAAGTACTCGTAGACTGTATTTTTTTAAAGCAAAGATTGCTAGATCGGTGGATGAGCCTCGTCGCCTCGTCGGAAACCAAACTGAGCGTTGTTTAGCGGTATGTTCTTTTCATTCAAATGTTTCATAATTATGTTTTAAAATACTTTAGAAAATATAGTGGTCAAGGAGATAGGTCGGTAGTTCGATGAGCTGGAGACGTCACCGGTTCTGTTCTTTACAATAGGAACATCAATAGTTCTCATAAAATCTGTAGGTATAATCGATACATGATTTAAACAACAAAGCCAAATTCTCAAAAAGCAATTCAGGTGCAAACAAGTACCTACTCGACACTAAGCCCATCGTGGCCCGGAGATTTGCCTCGCTTTATGCCCCTGACACACCTAAACACATTCTCCGCAGTGACGTGCAGCTCAGCGGTGGCAGCGCACTATTCACGCTCATGTAACGGCACCGACGCGACGGCGTCTCACTCTGACTCTGACTATCGGAAATGGAAAGGGCAGACTGAGATAGCAGTGTAGGGTTAAATTTATCAACAAACAAATTAGCTATACTAGATGGGTCTTGATTGCCGTTAATAGGCCTATTTTTTAAATTAAAATAATAATTGTTACAGATTCTAGGCTATCTTCGCAGAGCCAATACTGTTTATAGATCCACGGATGAAGATGAGAGCAGTATGTATGCTGGTAGCATCAAATCAAATAATACAGCTACTTCTGATGGCCTACATGTACATTTTTTAAAAGCCAGAAATGCGTGGTTTGAAAAAACGTTGGAAGATGCCAAAAATACGGAGGGTATGTCTTGTTTAATCTATTGCAAAACCACTGTAGGTTATATGAGTTACAGTTGAGTATAGAAACACATTGGCGATTTGGCGCAAAAGTGCGCACCATTGAGCATTAGTAGCAATCTTTACCGTACTTACTGATTGCTGTGCTGTGTGCTGTCCACTGTTGTTGTTTGAATTTGGTGCTCAATCTCGAATCAACACCAATATTAATAATTCTGCGTTTTTTTATATTTCAGCACCAGAGAGATTATTGCGAAGAATAGTAGAACTGCACAGAATACACCTTTTCAATGTTTTGACTCAGCACAAGTCTATATTTTTATCTGATTCTCAAGAATCCAAAATAAAAGATGATGAATTGAGTGGCACTAGTGCCTTATCCTGTTGGTTGAAATTAAAGGTAAACCATTTTATAGTTTTCTCATAATTCTTATTAAGATTGTATTCACACTGTTTACTTCAGTTTAATTATTCTTCTATGCTTTTTAGGTGGAAATATTGGCACACATATTAAACCAGGATTTGCCAAAGGAAGACGAAGCCAGTTTCGAGTCCCTTCTAAACCAATGCATGTATCTCTGCTTATCATTCGGAAGAGTTGGTGCAGATATGAGATGTGTTTTAACACCATTGTTCCGCAACAACATTTTTACACAGTTTCATAGTGGGCTAGAAAAGGCAGACAGCCAGTTTGAAAATCAGATGCGATTGTATAAAGTACCGAGCTTAAAGAATGTGCCGCGGCCGATAAACGAGAGTATATCAACAGGACCACCTGAAAACCTACTGGATTACTATCCACTAGCTGAATATTGTAATGGGATGCTAACGGTTTTGAACTCCATGAGAGTTACAGCACCATTGAATATTGTGAAGGAAGTATACAATGCGTTCAGGGAATCTTTCAACAAAGCTGTTCAGGTTTTGTTAGGGTTCTACTACAGAGAACAACAAAGTTTCACTGATACTGAGAAACAGAACTTTATTTCTTTATGCGTATGCTTCAGTGAAGACTTGGTGCCATACATAGCCAAGTGTCTGGCACAATCGTTTCCCTCAACACAAGTAGCTGAACTACTGGGCGTCACTTTGACTGTTTTACAAGAGAGCAATATTCTACATGTTGACCAAAATGCTGTGTGTGAACCCTTGAATTGTATAACAGGAGTGGCAGTTAATTAATATAAAAAAAAAAATAATTAGGGCTTGAACACGTACCACAACCACACCACATTGTAGCGACAAAATGTGGGCAAGCAGTGTTTACGTGTGAATAGCGTTGTTGCAGCTTCTTGCAGTTGCGTTCTGGTAACTACAAAATCAAATCAAACGTTGAGTTTGCGATGTGGTCTGCCGCCAGTGGGCGGTCTCGCTGGTAGTTGAGTTGTGGCTGCGACGTGACCTTGATGGGGTCGGGGTATCGCCCACACGGGTTGATTTTCATGGCTAAATGTGGTCCGTGACATAAACTGTTAATTTTAATACAAATTAGCGCCCCGTCCACATGTTGTCGTTGTACAGACGCCAGCACATCAAGCTACCCGAAACTGTCAAATTTTCCCAATCAGCTGAGAACCTTATGCTTTAGCGATAAAGTTGAAAATATGTGCTGGCGTCTGTACTGTATGTGATACCTTAGAATGTAAATGCAAATATTACAAGATTATGTTTATGTAAAGGGATGTATAAATTATTATTATTATTAAAATAAAACGAGTATTTAAGAAAAAAGACTTTTTATCTTTAAAAAAATTAGTGAATAACTGTATAAAAAAAATTAAGGCACGGCCTCTTAACTACTAGCGAAAAATAGGAATGATTACAATACTTTTCTTATGAATATTATGTAAACTTAACTCTTTTAATTCTAGATTTTCCTTCATCATTTCTGGACACCTCATAGAAGTGTGTAACCTTGTCAATTTGTCCTAAAGACTCTATGAACTCCCGATCGTGAGTGATGATGATGAACATGAAGTTCTTCTGACTCATTCGGTCTTGTACGATCTCTCCAAGAGCCATGCAAAGGCTTTTAATATTATCTTGATCCAAATTTGTTGTGGGCTCGTCTAGGGCTAGAACTCCGAATCTGAAAGTAATGATTTATTAATGAGATTTTACGAAGACTACACATTCTTTCACAATTTCTAGTACAGTCTTATCTAAAAACTATACGATAATAAGACGTGTAGAGAAAAGCGCTGTAGTAAAAGTGAAACTTTTTTTCACATTATAAGGTAAAAGCCAAATTGCGTTGTTGTGGTATGAAAAAGGGGGGGCCCGAAACGAGCTGTACCTAGGGGCCCCGAGATGGTTAATCCGGCCCTGATTATTATGAAGATGCACTATAGGTACCTCTGCCTAACCCTTCGGGCAAAACTCCTTGGCACTTACCTAGAACTAAATGTTTCAGCGAGGGCCAGTCTTATGATGAGGCAAGCCAACACCTTTTGACCAGCACTGCACCTGTTTCTCATGTCGATTTCAACACCGTTCTTACATTGGACCACCCTGAAATGAAATTTATTGGCCACTGAAACATTTTCAAACGAAAAACAATCTTTATGTATAAATAATACTGGCCGACTTTAAATTCATTATCGTCCTGACGACGACGGGTGAATATACTAACGAGTTTGACCAACATTTGCAATGTACATATTTAAATAAAAAAAATTCGGAAGTCGGTGTCGTTGGTTCCGCAAATTCGTTTTTTGACACCGACATCCGAAATTAAAGTTATTTTTTTGAAGTCGGTTGTTTTCTTTGTAAATAAGTTTTTATTTTTCACTTTTTAGTTATACCTACCCCAACATGTGCATTGAAGAATTGAAGACACCGACTAGAAGAATCAACAAAATTCGCATAGATAGAAATGCCGGAGATGCTGTACATCTATGTATGAGAATAATAACCTAATGTGTTATATACTAAAACCTTCCTGAAAGTATGTAGATCACATTTATGAAAGAATTATCAAAATTGGTTCATTAATTTTTGAGAAAATCGCGGACGGACAAACATACATACATACGGGTCGAATACAGAACTTCCATTTTTGAAGTCGGTTTAAAATAAACAAAAATCAGTTTCATAATGAGATCACGGTATCGCCGCACCGAGGTCTCTCCGTGCCATGTGGTTTCATACATTTTGATTAGTATTGCATTTTTTGGGTGGAATAGAAGACATTATTGGAACGAAGTTAACGGAGCTTGCGGTAGGAGTAAACTAGGAAAAATCGTCACGTAACGAAAAATCGTTATGATCTCTCCTTGCGACTTTTTTATTACATATAATAGAGAGAGATAGTTTTTATGATTTTTGAGGGTGCTGAAGAAGCCGTTAGTGAGGTCAAAATGAAAAACCAAGATGACGGCTGCAAAATTATTCAAGTTTTTCGTCAGGGGTATCGTTTTCATGGTTTTCGAGGGTGCTGAAGCCGATAGTAGGTTAAAATAAAATCCAGGATGAAAAAAAAAAACAAATATTTTATCATAGGGGGTTCTTTTTATGGTTTTCGAGGGTGCTGAAGCCGATAGTAGGTTAAAATAAAATCCAGGATGAAAAAAAAAACAAATATTTTATCATAGGGGGTTCTTTTTTATGGTTTTCGAGGGTGCTGAAGCCGATAGTGAGGTAGTCAAAATGGAAATTCAAGATGGCGGCTGCGAATATTTTCAAATTTTCGTAGCCGCCATCTTTACACGTTTTTTTATGTATCAGGGTTGGTGCCATAACAAAAATTGTGAATGATTTCAAACTCAGCCGAAATGAAAGTATGAACATAAGTTTTACCTGTATTCATATTTGCGACGTTCTGAATCCATCGTCAAAGCACCTTCAGCTTTGATGGCTATGTAATCTATATCGTTACCACTATAGATTTTAGTCCAAAGTTCTCTGTAAATGCGGAAATAGAAGTATTAAATAACGGGTGTAGAAAGACGCTCTTATCAATAGCGAAGCAAACTCAAAAACACTAATGTCATAGCTTTTAAAAGATGTACAAATGACGAAATCCGTTTCTCATCTTTTTAAATCTTCTTATCACATAGAAGGACAATGAACGAGACAATAGAATTTTTTGTCGATTGGAAATTCCGTCACGTGACATGGCTTTTAATTTAATAAGTGTTTATTTGATTTAAACTTACTTTATTATATGATTAATGCTTTCCATTTTCTTTTTGTGGAACTCCAAGAGACATTTTTCTAGATTCACCAAATAGTCCTTTACATCCTTATCAAGCATTTTTGTCACTTCCAGTTCAAAAAATTTCTCTCTGTATTTCTTTTCTGTATCTTTACCTAAAGCAGTTTTGAGGTCTGATTTGTTTTTCTTAAGTGTAATCTGTAATATATAATAAAGGTTAAAATTAATATGTACTTAACTTTAATATTTTAGATACATGTGATTTAAGTTTTCGTTGAAGTTAGTAGTAACAGTAGTAACGCATCTTTGTGAATATTACCTGTAGCTCAACTATAATACCATCAGTTTTATACTTTTCACTGGTAAGCTTCTTGTATTGCACTGACAAAGAATCCTTTTCCTTCAAAACATCTCTGTTCATTGCGCTCAACTTTTCTTTGATGTCAGCCTCCTCTTTCTCACATTCCGTAGTTTCCTTTTGAATGTCTCTTAGTTTCAAATTGTCGTCTAATTCGCGTTTGTAAATCTGAAAACCGTATCGTAGCATTATTATATTATATGAAAATACTGGAAAAAAGATTTGAATAGACCGCTAGAAATTATCTGGAAAATTAAAAATTTATTAACTGTGCCCGCGAGTTCTTTCGCGTGCATGTCGGGCAACAAATTGGATTTCATAGGTTTTCATTTTTTTGCGCGGAACCTTAATTCTTTTTCTATACTAAAAGTAGCCTAAATTGCTCCTTACAGCATCAGATTTCTGCCAGTTTCCCGTCAAAATCGATCTAGCCGTTTCGGAGATTAGGCGGAACAAACAGATAGTCAAAATAAAAAAGTGTTATGTGTACTGTATATACTTTCATATGCACTTAGTAAAAAGCTGTTATTTTGACATTAGGTACTAACAGACATTTCAATTTTATTTTTATTTATTTTTTTAATAAATACGTTGCCTCACACTAGGAATTACTCCTGTATCGTGTGTAAGTTTATAAACATTTAAATTCACATACATAAACAGCCAGACCCGGAACAACTACCTGCAGGCAATATTTGTTCAATACAAATATTTCATTTCCTTTCCTATTTCCTTTCTTTTCATTTCCATAGGTCGCTGGTTCAAATCCGGCTCGAAGGACCATTATGTGCGGGTTGCAAGGTCGTAGGTAATATTAAATCACTGATTGGTTTAGGATTTAGAGAGTTTATTAGATGTTCTTCAAGATGAAGATGAAGATGGACCTATGGAATTCCTTTGTGTAATACAAATATTTGTTCCGTGCGGGAATCGAACCCGCGACACGCAGCGCAGCAGTCGATCGCACAGCCACTGCGCCATCCGTGTCGTCATTTGTATGTAAAGATATTGTATTTTATTCCTACCTGTTCTTTAGCTATTTCATCCTTCAAACACTCGATCCTCTTAGTAGTAGTCTGTCTATCACTCTGTATCTGTTTCAGTTTGTCCTCCAGTTTTTTTATCGCTTCCTCTTTCTTTTGTTTTTCAAGTGGAATATTTCTTTCTATATGTTGTCTAATATCAATATCGATTGACTTCACTTTGTCAAATGCTATTGTTACTTTCATTATCTCATTGTTTCTCGTTTCTATGTTAGCCCTGTGAAATACACAATTGATTTATAATGAAGCCAAAATTATGCAGAAGATTGCATTTTGTTTTTGAAGAACTTTATTTCCAGTCCTACCTGTTCTGCTTTACAACTTCAGCTTTAGCTTGTTCTTTCTCCTTGAGTGCTTCTTTCAGAGGTTCTACTCCTTCTTTCAACTCTGCCACTTCCTCAATGATCTTCTCCCTATTCGATTCTAGTTGTTTTTTTGTTTCTTGAAGGTTATATATCTCCTGAACCTGTTGACATTTGATAAAAAGATGCGCTTAGGGTGGGAGAGATGACGCTTTACAAGGTCTAAACGTTAGCCGAGCACAAATACTATGTGGCAGACAATTATGGGTACCATAGCAAAATATTCATCTGTATATTTCTTAAGAAACGCAATTCTACTACATATGAAGTACGACATTAGCTGGACTTACCTTCTTCTGTAAATTAAGGCATTCTTCTTTAATTTTGTTTTTCTTATCGCGTAAATCCTGCATTTTTTTATTGTGCGCATTAAGTTTCTTCTGAGCTTCCTTAAGCTTTGCCTTCAAACTGGCAATTTTTTGTTTTAGTTCCGCTTGTTTAGCAGTAGCTTCTTCCAAAGTCATGTCTGATTCAACATCCGCACATTGTGCGTTTATAGCTTCAAACTGGAAAAGAACAAAATGAAGTTTTAAACAATGAAAACATTTTTAATTGCTTTCTGGATTTTATAAAGTAGAAAGATATAAAACTATCTCACCTCCTTGGTGAATGTTTTGACTTCTTGGTTGTATCGATCCATCAGTGGCATATCTCCCTGCATTTGCTTTACGGTCTGTAGTTTTTGTTCGGGCTCTAAGAGAGACATGGATAAGCCATCCACCTCTTCCGTAAATTTGTTTATTTTCTGTAAGGTAAGAAATATTATCAAGCTGCTTTGTTTGATGTGCCGATTTTTTGGTACACATTTTTATTTATCACTTACCGTTTCGACATCAGCAATACGTTGCTCTAGCTGTGGTTTGTCCTTCTCTTTGAACGATTTAATCTTTTCGTTTAAAGATTTCATACTCAACAGTTCATCTTTCTTAGCAGATTCTTTTTGGAGCTCCTCAGCTACCTTTTTAAGTTGGTCTGGTACGTTCAAAACCTTAGTATTCAGCTGGCTGATTAAATCTGACACCTGAAATCATTAAGAAATAGCACAATATGCCTTGTTAAAAATATTTAATTTGAAAGGAAATTATAATTTAAACATAATAAATACCTCAGTTTCCGAGTCAAATCCACGGTTACATAGAGGGCAACAACTGTTGGCTTTCAGCTGCGATTCGTATTTAGTGATGACAAACATCGAGGACTCGAGAACATTGCGATCATCCTGGAATATTAATGAGATTTAAGAAGTACACAACACCAAAATATTTAAATGTTTTTTTTTTTCTATATTATCCTAAGAGCCGATTTCTCAATCATCAGAAAAAATTTATATACGGAATAAATAATGCCGTTTTACTATTATTCACTGCATAGAACGTAAAATGTATTAATACGATTGCAAAAAACCACTTTTCAACTACGACTAAACTAGTATTGCCATCTTAGTCAAACATTGTTGAATTTTAATATTTTCGCCAGTCATTAGAAAGAGTTGCACTAAATTACAACATGTGCTCCTCAGAAACTGTCTCGCCTTCCGTATCTAGTTGTTTCGTGTACCTATTACGTATACCTATATTATAACGGTTTTTCTATTGCGCAATAACCAACTCTACCCATAGTACGCCCACAACAGTTAAAATATGGCTGATGATAACGAGACAGACTTACCTTCTCCATCATATATAATAACGAAATGTAATTAAATGGGTCAGCAATTATAAAATTTGGCGAGCCACCCAAAAGCAGCATTTAAATAATTTGGTCAGCATACAAAGATTTTGTTTGCAATAAAAAAAATCAGGCAGCAATTCTTGTTCCGCAACTAATTTTGATAATGGTCAAAAATTAAATCATACATAGGCAGCCAACAATAACATGAGTCTGCATAATAAACATTCAGTCCGCAAAATAACTACTTGAGCGGCAAGATTTTGTGGATTAGGCGTGAAAAGGTAACATAATTTTCATTTCATCGAATATTTATTTGCGATAACAACATTTGCGCTGTTGATCAAAATGTATAATGTTCATATGATGTTCCCACCCCAAGGTTCGGTTTTGTTAGGTTACTTTAAACCCTTTTCACAGAAATAGGAGCCCCGCGAAGCGGGGCTCCGTCGACATTGGATGCAAGAGCGAGTGAAGTTCTTTCTTTTCGTAGTCACTCATTTTTGTTCTAATATCAGCACGTTCTCCACTAATAAAAGTTTATATGTGCGTTTGTCGTTATTATTATCGACCACCTTATGCTGTACAAAAATAATTACAGCCATCCAGAATGACATAAATTGCTGATTGATTTTGAAATGTTTGCTGACCATGAGTTGCTGACCAATTAGCTATTTCTGCTCACCGATTATATTTTTCTGCTCACAGAAATAACAATACTATGCTAACCATTTAATTGACACCCTATAATAACTAGCTGACCCGGCCACGCGTTGCTGTGGTAGACAAATAATTTTGCAATAAAATAATATTGCGATTATAAATGGAGAAGTGAGCTATCCTATCTTTCAAGTTGGATCAAACTGCACACGGTGTACAAATTTGATTAAAATCGGTTAAGCAGTTTAGGAGTCCATCGCGGACAAACATCGTGACACGTAATTTATATATATTAAGATAATCATTTATTTATCTAGATCTGAGAATCCAATTTGTTAGTAATTACATACACATCTTAAACACTAGTGTTAGTACTTTCATTTGGAAAATGTTGGTAATTATTACTAATAATGTCAAAACAATCAATAATAATGTTAAAATCACTAATAGTAATGTTAAAATCACCATTAATAACGTCAAAATCACCATTAATTATGTCAAAATCATTACTAATGTTACGAGTTTGGGGTTTGTGCCAATAAAAACTGCCGATTTAATAACCAAAAATGACACTTTAATTCATCATCATCATTATCATCAGCCTATAGCAGTCCACTGCTGGACATAGGCCTCACACTTTAATTAAATAACACTAATAACAACTCAAACACACTAATTATAATTAGTGTGTTTGAGTTGTTAAACACAATTGCACTACTGATCGCTCTAAGTCGCTCGAAGATCGCTTCTGAATATATTCGCTTGTATCGCTTATCTGGCACTGTTCGCGACCCATATCGACCTTATATAGTGCCTTAGATAGTTCTAGTACCTTCCACTGTAGAAACAACTAGAATGTTCGAGTACATACCGGCCTCGACTAACCAGATGTCGAGTTCTATAAAGTTCTAGCATCGAAATTTCTAGAAGGATCTTGACTGTACTAGTTCTGCTACTCGATACTAGATGGCGCTAGTGATAACTAATGTCACCATGTACCAGGCATTGATTGTGGCGCGCAACAATAATACAATACAACATCAATAATCAAAAACGCAATAGGTACAAGAACAACATTACAATGTTATTTCAAGGCAATACTTGTGTCCTGGTCCAGTGCCTAAGTCCTTCCGCCCTATCGGCCACAATGACCAAGAGGCTGTTGGTGCTGCTCCGCATCCGCCGCATCGCTACACGCTTTCGCATGACTGCGTAAAAGTCATCTATTCGTGCCTCTGCGAAAATCCCTGATGCGCTAGTGTCGTGGCAACTCCAACCAACAGCGCCCTATATGCGTTGTTGTACTGGAAACGTAAGGCGCTGTAAGCCCTTTGCGTGTAGTCGACCCACAGGCTGCAGGTGTAAAAAGATTGGCAGTATGTCCTAAACAGAGTAGTTTTTACACCCCTCGAGCACTTTGCAAACCTACGGATCAACATATTGCTTCTGACTGACAGCGCCCTACGCTCCCTCTACATGTCAACATTATCAGTAGCAGCTATGCATAATTTAATAAAAAAATACAAACCTGCAGCTTTTCCACATTAGTAATTACTTTATTCAGAGTGTTTTCATAGGTTGAAGTGCCACAAACTTTGTACATTTGTTCTTCAGCTTCTACTTGTTTTTTGGACTTCTCCATTAATGTACCACGGACATGCTTCCTTTCTTCCTCAAGTTTAGTTATCTAATGCCAATAAAACATTAATAAACATTTAATTCATAAGATCAATTCATCCCGATTCAACTATAAATGGACCAAGTATGCAACCTTGAGAAACCCCTAAGATAACTTCAGATGCTGGTTATCTCTTGCCATTTATATTAAGGGTCTTCTATAGCTGTTATAAGAAAAGAAAATATAATTTCCCCCTATTTGCTGTACCAGAGTTACTACATAGAAAGGAATGTTATAGTGTACACACTCGAAGGCTTGAGACAAGTCCAAAGTTTTTTTTTACGTCACAATAGCTATTATAGTCCAGTCGCTTTAGGGTTTCACCTCGGAATTCGAGATAATAAGCTGGAAACTCGTTTACAGCTTCATTTTGGCATTCTGAGAGTTGTCTCAAAAGTCTCATAGTATTTCGTGTCTGCGTCGTAAGTTATTGGAGGTCAAAGGTCACGAAAATCGGTTTTTCACGATTATCTTTGTTTCTATGGCTCCAATGACCTCAAGACCTATTATGAAAATTAAACATACGAAAATACGAGTTTCCAGCTTATTATCTTAAATTCCGAGGTTGACCCCTTTTTTGTCTAAAGTGACTGGACTATTATTGTGACGTTAAGATAAGCAACGAGCTAATAAAAAGAGGCCCTTCTCCAGAAATATTAGTGGTTTTCGAAGGTGTGTAGTCGAAGTATTAAAACATTGGATAATAATACATACTTGAGTCTTCTTTTCGTTCAAGCTCTTCTTCAATGTATTGACCTCAGAATTCAAGCCTGATTCCAGCTTTTTCAGTTTCATTGCGAAGTCTTTCTCAGGCATGCTACCTAATAATTCTGTTAAAGATGTTCTATGCTTGTTTTTAAGCACAGTTAACTGTTTTTCTTTCTGCTTTAGCAAATCTTCTTTCACCTCGCGTTCTTTTAGTTTGGCACTTTGTTTTTGTAATTTTGCAATCTGGAGAAGGATGCAAAATTAAACCGTTAGAAAATAAGTCTTATTAAATAGCGGAAACATCGTAATTAACAAATCATATCAGTTTAATTTCTTACCTTCTTATCGATAACATCAAGTTCTTCATCATGTTTCTCTAATTCCTTTTCATCCTCGTTGATTTGATGTTGATGTTCTTCTGTGTTTAACTCTTTCTCTACTCTTTCATAATTTCTGCAATAAAATTCGGAATGATACAGCATTAAAAACAGCTTAGACATGGATCAAGTCAGATAAAATTTGGCAGAGGGATAGATTGCATCCCGGTCCCGGGGAAGGATATAGGATAGTTTTATCCCGATATTCCCACGTAATCGACACTTATGCGGGTGACACCGCGGGGCGCTACTAGTAATTAATATTTTTCTGAATACATGCTTACTCTTCGGCAATTTTGAATTTGTTTTCTGCAGTCTCCAGACGTACTTTAGACTCGTTCGCAGCTACAATTTCTTTTTCCAATTTTGTTACCTCTTTTTTGTTCTTTTCAATGTCTTTCTCTTTACTGGATATTTGTTGGTTATGACGAGTCTAAAAAACAAAATACTTTAAAATACACTACTTATAAGCATTTAAAATTTTGCAACTTACTTTCAGTCAAGTATAAGTAAGCATTCTGGAAAATTTGTAATTCTACTAATATACATATAAAAGTAAAGAAGTAGAAGAGTAGTAGTGAGTGGAGTAGTTCCATAGAAGTATCAAGTACTTATGGTAAACAAGAAAAAAATAAATTACTTACAAGAGCAACGCGACTTTCATCCACCAATGATTGCTTTTGCTTCTCCTGTTTGTCAGCCTCTGACTTTAATTCGCTTAGTTCCTGTTTCAGACTTTTGATTTTTTGCGTAAGTTTACTCATTCCTTGTTCTGCTTCCTCACTAGTCTCAACTGTTACAATTTCGTCAACTCCTGTAGATAGATTAAAACACTTATTCATTTACTAGTTAAATAACTAGTACTACTTACTAGTAGAATATATTATTGTGGTCTCACCAGCCAATTGTGCAACTTTCACAATCATTTCATTTCGCTCGACTACTTTCTTATCGTTTTGGCTGTCCAACAAGTTTAATTTTTCAAGCCTTAGCTTATTAGCATCCTTTTCATTTGCTACCCTTTCTTCCTCATTATTAAAATTAGTAATTTTTGAGTAAGATTCTTTAAGTTCCTTTTCATTGGCTTTCACAGTTGCTTCGTAGTTGCCTAAAGTTAAAATAATGATAATATTAATGCAATTCATTATTTTATTTTTTTCATAAAATATTTTATATTTAAATGCTGTATTAGTATATCTTACTAATTTTCTCTTTCAATTCCGGTATTGAGCCCTCAAATAAATTTTTGATATCCTTTTTGAGCTCTTGCTCTCGTTTATGACAGTTTTCCAGTCTGAAATTTTAATTGATCCTTATCAAAAGATACATAATTGAATTTTTTTTACAATTGTTAACAATAAAATTATAAATTAAAACGAAAATATGACGAAAAAGCATCCAATGCAAGCTGCAGCCCAATCACAGGGATGCCACTGGTGGTAGCGTGGTCGGTTTCTTTGACCTTTTATTTGGAATTAATACAAATAACATACTTCACTTTTAATTTCCCTAGTTTAGTATCATAGACATTCAGTGAAGTTTCCAGTGTTTTGATAGTGTTCAATTTTTCTTCTATTGGCTTTAGATCTTTTTTTATTTCACAAAGCTTCAATTCAGTTTCAGAGATTCGAGTTTCTGTATTGATGACTTCCAGTTTCTTTTTATCTAGTTCCTTTTTTTGTTCTTGCAGAACGTCAACTCTATCAGCTATAAAGTACAAAATTTTAGATATAATTGTTGTCAAAATAAGATGCACAATGGTCCATTTGAAGGACTAGGGGTGGAAAGCAAACCTATAACATAGAACATAGTCGGCAAAATAAAGACTTGACAGAATAATTGTAACAATTTTTAGTTTTAGAATTGTCACCAAGATTTTTTTTAATTACTCACCAAGTATTTTGATGTCTGTAGCATAACCTTTCCTAATTTTCTTGATATGTTCAAAACATTTACCATATTTTTCTGAATCAAATATTTCATCAAAGCGCTCTTTAACTTTTTTACCTTCATCTAGAGGCCAGCTTGCTTCTTCTTGGTGGCAAAATATCACTGCATTTAGGATCGCCTTTGATACGCCTGGAAATTACCAAGTCATGTAGGGTGAAGATGTATTGACATTAATAGAAACAGTATTCTCTTTTTTAATGAGCATTTTAGAGTTTCTTGATTACTCTTAATGGATACCCATTCCAATTTTAACCCATCAAAGACTACTACTCCTAGAAGCTGTTTGTAAGCGCTCAACAATTTTCATGATATTTTTTTTTTCTTACGAACATTAAATCTTGGATCATACATTTGTTGGGTTAATTTATATACAAAACTGTAAAATGCTCATAAAATAACTCACCAAATGCGAGTCGGACTCGCACACGAAGGGAAGATAGTTCTTTACTTATAGATTACAGGAAAATCTATAAGAAGTCTATGCTGTTAAAACAACATGGTAAACCTTAAAATATTGTGTGTACAAACTTACAGTTGGAATTTATGGGGATAACATGTTTTTCAACCTACAATATTAAGTTATTAAGAAAATTACCTTGGGATAAAAAACATTCACGTCACATTCATGCATATTACTTTAACAGTTTCATACTTGTTACAGTTATGAGCAGGTTGAAACTGATGAAAAACCAAGAATACATTTTGATATTCTTTAGATAGGTATAGTCAGTGGTAGTATTTGGCTGCATCCCGTTAGACTGGAAGTCAATCCCGACATAGTTCCAACAAAGTTGTTGGAAAAAGGCTAGATAGATGATGATGAGTGAGTGGTAGAAAAAGTTATTCAGTTTGATGGTCTGTACACAACTTACCAAGCTCATCATATAGAACCGCATCTAGATCAGCACATCTTTTTGATATATCCTTGGTTTTCCCAGCTTCATCAGTGACTGATAGTAAAGAATCTAGAGTACGGAAGGATGTTTTCTTTTTTTGTAACACAACCTTCATAGATCTTGTAACCTCCATGTTTTTGTCTTTTGCATTTGCAAGCTAAAATATAAACATAAGTACTTATTAATACTCAAGCAAAAGATATTAAGGACTCTTGTACTTGAACTTATTTATTTATATATCTTTAGTATCCTTCTATAAATGCGATAAGAATCTGAATAAGGCGGTTATAATAAAATCTATCTCAGAAACACAAAGAATCTTTTAAAAATATGCTAATGTTGGTTTATCGATTTTCTTCCCTGGCTGCTGCTCCTAGAGACTATACTCTCAGTATCGTTGATTTTTCTTAGATAACTAACAAAGGACTTCTCTAGGACGTACCTTCAGTTTTATTTGCGCTAGAACTTCAGTCGTTCTGTTTACTTTAGGGTCATGTATGAAACTTTCACCATGACCCATTCCCGGCGGCATTTGAGACGTGATGGCATAACGCACAGCTTCAATTATAGTTGTTTTACCACATCCATTTTGTCCCAGTATCAGAGTTAGAGGACTATCAAAAGTAATCCCCTGCTCGTCGGAATCATCAGGCCCAAAACTACGAATGCCCCGTATCATTAACGATTTAACAACTGCCATGATGAGGAGACACTTGCGGTAAAAAGTAACGTAGTATATTTCGCGCCAAGTGAAGATATCACCCAACACCAACACCAAGCGGCAAACAAGTCAATCACAATATTCACAATTCACAATCGCTGACAGCCGACAGGTTAGGATCGGCAGTATCGGCACGACGACGGCACCAGCCAACCAGCAACCGGTAAATAAATTGACATTACATTTTTGAATTATTGAAAAGTGTTACCAACGAATATAAGTATGTAATCGAGTTTCCATTTTCATAGTGATACTTTTCATTCGATTTTTAGGGTTCCGTACCCAAAGGTTACGGTTAAAATCAATTTATGAAATAAAAACTGCACAACTGCAACTACAGGAACAGGAAAACATTACGCTCTTTAGTTTGCTGCCTATATGGATCAAAAACATACAAAACTCTTTTAATGTTGTCAAAGAAATAAATTAATTATAAATTATTTATTTAAGTATTTATTGCATCAAATTCATGTCTTACATAATAGATACATACATTAACTCATATTCCTTTCTTTTCAAATGCTTCCATCACATGTGCATTAAGTACCTTACATTGCAACTGGGTAAGTAATCAAGTCGTCAATTGTTCAGCATTGCGAAGGAACGGTTGCGTCAGGTAATAAATGCATTCTTAATCAATAATGCATCTCTTTTCTCTTACACATCCATTTTCATTTGTCACACTTATTTTATACAGGGTTCTTTGTCATTGTTGTTAATTTTATTAGGGTTCCGTACCCAAAGGGTAAAAACGGGACCCTATCACAAGACTCCACTGTCCTTCTGACCGTCTGTCACCAGGCTGTATCTCATGAACAGTGATAGCTAGACAGTAGGAATTTTCACAGATGATGTATTTCTATTGCCGCTATAACAACAAACACTAAAAACAGAATAAAATAAACATTTAAGGTGGGTTCCCATACAACATACATGTTTTATTCGGCGTTTTTGCCTTGTGGTACGGAACCCTTCATGTAAGAGTCCGACTCGCACTTGGCCAGTTTTTCTAATTTAACAACCAACCGTACATCAGTGGTAAAACTTTGACTACGCAAATCGGATTTACAACTAGTACAGACGCCAGCACATCAAGCTACCCGAAACTGTCAAATCCCAATCAACTTTGAACCTTATGCTTAGGCGATAAAGTTTAAAATCTATTAAAGAAAGACAGATTGTAGAAGCTGGACGTGCTGGCGTCTGTACATAAAGGTTCTGTCAACGTCCAATTTGGTATATTTGTTGTTTGGCTATAACACGCATTGCACACATGCGATATTTTCCAAATTTCATCAATTTTGACAGCCAATTTGTCGATTGTGATGTAAAACTCTGCGTGTGTGGACCTGAGATTAGCGACGGACTTTGTTGGGGCGGCTACTGCAGATATTAGAAGATCGGAAACGGCATAATATAACAATCTGGAATAAACACTAGGGTAATGGAACTAGGTGGACATTCCGAAGTGCCCACCTAGTTTTTCGGGGTTTAGGACTATCGACAAGCGGTTGGCCGACTCTTCACGTGACTGAAAGGCGGGCCTATTTATTTTCCAAAAAAGCAGCATTGCCATTCAACGTGTTGAAGCTGCCAGTCTTTTACAGCACAGCATTACAGCCAGCACAGGCATTGAACTTTGGAACTTTGACCAGACGGCATGACCAGCCTTATAAATTATATTTATGTCTTTTTTTTCTCTATGGGACTTGATACACAATTTACAGTAATAAGTTGTTTTTTTTATTGTGTTCCATCATTGTGTTGAAAAAACTGAAAAACAATTTTTATCAAATGAATATCGATTTTTGTAAGGTAAAACTCTACTACTCTATAACACACGCTTTCCGCCGCCCGCCTGCTGGCTGTCTCTACTTCTGTCATTCATTGTTTGTCAAGCGAAATACTGAACTTTGATTATTTATTTTGTGAATCGTTTGATCAATAATAATCTCCTTACTCCTTAGAGTATATAGTGTTCTGTGATAATAATTGTGAAATCCCGTTTCATGACAATTACCCAGTGTTATAGTTTCTTAATAAATTGTGAAAGACTTTTATTTTTATCATTTGGTGTACCATAGCTTCTAACAATATTCCTGGCAGGAGAAATCGTGAACACACATCACTGCATTGACTGCATTGTGTGATTTTTTTTAGACGACCCACTGACCATAAATTCGTTCATGTAAGTTTTATATTATTTAATTGTCCACATTATTTTTTTATAGGCCGTCTACAAGTCTTAATGTTCTTTACATAATCGTACACTATTTGCGCTGTAGCATGGTGCGGGTGACAGTTGCCCGTATGACGTTGACATTTGTCAGTACCACGTACATAGGGATGTGAGGTTATGCAATTCATTTTTATCGCTAACGATACTCGCAGCGTGAATCTAGTTCTCTTTAATATTGTTATGAAAATTAGTGTATTATTCAGTTGTGCAGTGTAACTACGTGTGTGCTACGTGTATAAACTTGTCAATATAAATGTTTTATGTCTGATTGGGATCGTGACATACATATTGACAACATAATTGAGTCATCGTTAATAATATCCGTCACAGACTCAGATGATGAATTGAGTGACAATTCAGATGTTCCTGACTCTGATATGAGTTTAGACGAATAACATGTATTTTTTTTTAGCAACCTTTTAAGCAACCTTACCCTATAAATGTTCTGTTGTATAATTAGACCTTTTAAAAATAAAAATTGACCTACGCACAATATACGTTTTTTATTATAAAAAATATCGACTATCCATCGTAGCAGTACATCCCATCACTAAATACGTCTATGGCGTTACGTTATACGCATAACACTTTGCTTAATTTTTCATTCAATTTGATTTTATTTCTTGATTAGAACATTCTGGTTGGGTTTAATTTAATTTACTACAGTTATTAATTATTTAATATATTACGAATGTGGTACAACTGAAATATTAAGTCATAAATTGTAAATCGCGGCAACTTTCAAGAGTGAAACGAAATGTTACTGAAACTGTCACCCGCACCATGCTACAGCGCAAATAGTATAGTAAGTAAATAAAATGAACTCAGTGAAGTGCTAACATATTTTGCAAGAGTTTCACATAAATTCACCCTACGTAAATAAAACAACTTATGTTTCTTAGCGTTAATAAAAAAAAAATTACTAGACATGAACTTATTATTAATATATTTTACATAGGAATCAAATAGAATATTGTGCACCATGCCCTTGAAAAAAATAAATTTATATTTCCCTCATGCTTGTGAATCATCACTAACTATAAATCTGTGTCTTGGTCAAGGCTAGAGTCTGATTTCCAGTTTAATATTTATATACACTTTTAATGTCAGCATTGAAATGATCTTGAAAGTATAAATGTAAGCCGCCATATGGTTAATCAATTGATTTGTTGGTCTATCTGTTTTTTTACTCTTATTATTAGTCTGGCCTCTGTTTCTGTATGTTTATTTGTTGCTCACTGTGTACATAAGTACATACTTTCCTGTCTGTAAGTACTTCTGTCAATCTCAATGCAATATACAGGGTGGCAGGTACATTATCGAGCAAACTGTTACCTTGAATTCAGCACACGATTCTAGACTACCTAGAAATGATTGTGTGTGTAGAAATGATTTGTCAATACAAAAAAGAAAAGTTGTTTCATAGAAAAGTCCAATATTTACACAGTCAAAATTAGGAAGAGCAATTAAAAAAAAATACTGAAACAAAATTTCAGCTCAGAACACAGATATAGATAGACCTAGTAAACGCAAGTATCACGAAATGTATGAAGACCAAGCATGCCATTTTTTTACTACCAACTATGACGTAACAAGCTCGCGCTTTTGCTCATGCTTACCCCGCCAGGCCAGCAGTACACAGGACTGAGTATGAAAGTGGTGGCTTACGATTTTTGAACGTAAAATGGCGCAATTTTTGGCATGCGAAGTAGTTGCTCTTGTGTTATCTAGGGGTATCTATATCTGTGTTTCAGAATCATGTACTGAACTGAATCCATGGTAACACGTTGCGCGACAATGAAATAAATAATTGAAAATATACAGGGTGGCAGGGGTGCCACCCTGTATATTTTCAATAATATTGTTTACTATCTCACACTTCATTTACAATCTCGCATTGAAGATGTCAGTATTGTTGATTTGTTAGTACTATATAGAAGACAAAGGACAATTTTTTTACTTATATAAACTGTAAATACAACAGAGAAGGTTGTGAGACCATTTGTGTGTGTCAACCAAGGTTAGAAAGGAAGAAAAACCATAAACTTATTCTGTTATTAAATCTTGCATGCTAAAAATACTGATTTACTAATCATCATGTTATGCTACTGCTAACATACAACAAAGTAAAAAAAATGGACCACTTTATTACCCTGATGAAGAAAAGGCTTTCCCTATGATTTGCACTCTTTTCTGTCATTAAATATGTCATAATTATAGAATGTTTGTTGTTTTCCTCATTATTTTTTTTCCATTCGCAGGAGAGGACATAATTCATAATGGCATCAACTACAGTGATCGAGACTGTCACTATAACTAGACCACTAAAGGTAAGACATTATTGAATTTATCTTTGTAGCAAAAATAGTACATTACTTCAGAGGGAAGAAAGTGACAGTTCCATACCGAGATTATGGCATTTGCGCCACGAGCTTGCGAGGGGCGCAAACCATTTGAGGTATGGAACTGTACTTTATCCTGAGGGATGTATAGTGCTTTTTATTACACCTACGAGGAAAATTATGGACATAAATGCATAGAAATGTTTATATTTAGTTAAAAGTACAATTATTAAAAGTGCAGCTATTATAAATAATTTCGTTTTTAATTCTCTGTAGGTATGCACCAAGGAGGTTGGTAACTGGTAAAAAAAAAACTGTATGTGGCCAGTAACAATTTACTTGAAATTTTATTAGTAGACAGTTAGTCTCTTGGCAGTATGACTGCTGACAAATTAAAAAAAAAAGAAAAACCGAGTATGTAATGGAATTTCATACATACTTCCCACCCTTGGGTCGGAAGGATTTTCATACAAACTTCCATACCTTGGGATGAAAGGATTTGAAGGGCGGGATAAAGGCGTTTCTTCCCTCTAATTGGTATAATTAGTATGTATTTTCAGAGCAGGTGTGATAAAAAATAACATAATTATGTAGAAATCTTTATGAAAAGTAACAAAAAGCTTTAGGTTCAAGAATAAGAATATGATAATACCAGCTGACTTTTTTTACTGTCTGGATAAAAACAGGATATAAAAGGTGAACGAGTAGAATACTGAACAGATTTCGATAAAATTTGGCTAGGAGTTAGATGGCATCCTGAGGAAGGATATTGGCTACTTTTTGTCCCAGTAGCATGTTCCCATGGAATAATTTCGGACATCCATGCAGGCAAAGCCGCAGGCAGAAGCTAGTATGATATAATACCTGAATTCAGCAAGAAATATTTTTACTACTGTTTGAAAATTCAACTAAAAAGTTTTAAAATGTAGACATCTCTAGCCATAGTCCTCAATGATTATGTTTATGAACAAATAAACCTCTTGTGATTAATATTAATGAACAAGCTTAGTGCAAGTAGTAAATGATAACAATATGACCTTCATTGTTGTGGTTTCTGACATACAGACATATTATTGAGGATTATTAATAATAATATGGTCAACAGTAAGCTTGACTTTTATAAAAAGTAGAAGTGTTTTGCATTATACTTCACTATTATTTACTTTTGTAGGCACTATTTTGTTGTCTAATCAATTATTTTTACCCTAAAATTATATGTTCTTTGAACCCTGTGTTCTGATGTTACATATGTTTTTTTAGGGTTCCGAACCTCAAAAGGAAAAAACGGAACCCTTATAGAACCACTTTGTTGTCCGTCCGTCCATCTGTCTGTTAAGACCCTTCATCTCGGGAACGCGTGGAGGTATCGAGTTGAAATTAAAACCATATACTCAGCTCTACAGTCCCTTGATGCTGAGAAGCACCCAAGTTAACGTAAAAAAAAAGATACGGTCGTTTATGCTGCAAAAAACGTATATTTCGACACTCTCAATGGAATCAATATTTATAGGGTACTTTCCGTTGTCCTAGAATCATGAAATTTGGCAAGAAGCAAGATCATGTAGCCCAAGTAAAGGAAAAACTCCGAAAACCGTAAATTTGTAGGTACGTTTAAAAAAAAACCCGTGATAAACTGTTTCCATACCTACAAAGTACGGAACCCTCGGTGCACGAGTCCGACTCTCACTTGTTTTTTTAATAATATGGCTGACTCATGCTCAAACAGTCATCATTCGGTTGCCAACGCCGATGACGGTACCTACCACTTTCCATTGTCCAGAATATGATTGTTACGTAAATTCAACGAGTTGCGTAAAATACTAATAATATTGTTAAAGTGGCATTCAGTATATTGAAACTGATACAAAATTATGTTTCAACTTGTATTATGAACATACTAGCAGCGCCCCGCGGTTTCACCCGCATACGTGTCGATCCCGTGTGAATATCAGGATAAAAACTATCCTTTGTTCTTTCCCAGGACTCAAACTATCTCTATATCAAATTTCATCTAAATAGGTTCAGCGGTTTAAGTGTGAAGAGGTAACAGACAGACACACTTTCGCATTTAAATATGTATTAGTATGGATTAAGCTAAATAAATCTACTGCTTCATATAACGGGGGGCTTCGCAGGGCCCATTTTAGGAACCGATTCGATAACGTTCCTTGTGTTATTTACGTCGTCGAGCAGACGAATTTTTCGAACGTATGAAGCAATAAATTATACATTTCCTTCAAAATCATTCGGATTGTGAAAGAAAGTGTGATACGCAATTACTGTGCACTCTTGCCCTTATACTCTCCGCCCTGAAAATGTGCAAACACAACTACTTATTCCCTCACAATTTCGCATAGTTCTACTACAGGTGGCCCCAGGCCTTGATAAAACTTGTCTCAGCTAGCGGTATGGAAAACAAAAAATATTATGCACACAACGGTTCAGACAGTTGCTTGGAGATTGCATTGAAAGACATTCATTGCGTGTATAGGTAACTGTTTTGCCGTGTGTACTTACAATATTATATTATTTTAACGCATATCTAGGTAATAGGTATAACAAATAACAATACTCTTGATGTGTACCTATGGCACGTATTAAAATAAATTATCTAATGCTTCTTCTGGCTGGATACGCATGCGAAAATCCACAAGTGATTTTATAAATACATATACAAAACATAAACTGAATGTAATGACTAATGAGTATAATATTATTAGTGAATATTATGTACTAATTAACAATGCATGCACCACACACATTGCAAACAAAACAAAGTGGATTATTCCCATGCCCTTTGTTTATTAAATATTCGCCATCCTTGATCCAATTTAAAATACCTTTACTGACATATCTCTGTGAAAACTCACAAGTGCACAAAGCCTAGTATTGGATTAGCGAGCGTAGTTTGTGTACCTACTGTTAGTGAAGATTTGTATCGTGATGCAAACGCACGGGAACTTGACAGCGAGCTACTTGTGGCAGCCGGGCGAGTTCGCCCGCCGAATGCTGGGAGAGCGACCGTCGCCCGTGCCACCCACGAGGGAACTGTGGCCTCCTCCGCAGCAACCCTTAAGCATCAGCACGCTGCATATCGCATATCTGCAAGATGAGCCATTACCGAGACGCGCGGCAACTCTTCCTTGCCAAATGTACCCAGCAACAATTAACGCCGAGCATGAGTACAGCAGTCACTGTAGACCACGCGTGTGTACCGTTGGAACGAATACCGAACCTCCTCCGACAATTCTCACCAGGATGAGGCTTCTTATGAAACGCCAACAAGATGAGCCCGACAAGACCATCATTGCAAGTTGCCCACCGACTGGACGTTTAACTGCTGTACCGAGGGAAACCACTTTCGACATCAAAGAAGATGAGAATTCGGCACGACGAGCATTTAATGGAATAAAAAAAGCTATATCAGGAGTGAAATATCGGGTAGCTCCAGGTTCCGAGGCCGTGGATAGCCCAAAAATTGTTTATCATGTTCCTAAACCTGGTGACAGAATGACTACGACTTTCGGAGCAGAAGAAAAGAAACGCAGCTGGTGCAAGCTTCCTTCGCGCACGTCGTGTTCACGACGGCTATTAGCTTTTAGCGAGTGGTGCAGACACCGTCCTCGGCGCCCTCCCAGGCGACAGCCACATCCGCCACGTCTACAAATCACGCAGGTGTGATGATGACGAACACTCGTAGCTGGATTGTGAGCGTAATTCGCTAAGTGCTTTGTGTGTCAAATATAATTCAGTCGGAAATATAAATACATACAACTGACATAAAACGAACGATGGTATTGAACGCTAAGCGATAATTGTGTACGTTTTGTAGAAGGATAGAGTTTTAAGTAGATTTTTTTGGCTAATAAATGTGTTTCCATAATCTGTGTTTTGTTGGCGCACGGGCGGGCGGGTGATGCAAGGGGGTTTGGGAAGGCTGGGCGGGCGGCAGTCCCGTGTTAGGCGCCGCGTCGCCCGGTCTTATCGCCCGAATAACGAATCCCGCCCTAACCAGCCTATCACGTACCTACATAGCCGATTATATCAAAAGCAAACCCCCCCTTTTATTGTTGATTGTGATTTATTTGGAAAGTTCTTAGCTGCTGAAAGTGGTAAATATGTACGAGGTGGTGTTTTATGTGAAGGCACAAAACCGGCGCGACCCAATGCGCAAACCTCACGAATGATACCGAAAACTAGGACGAAAAATTGTTTTACTTTTTTTGTGTATTAAACGAGTTCTATACAGTATAATAAAATGCAACACAGTCGAAACGTTATATTTATAAGAATGTTTAATAATTCATTGTAAGTGCTAAAGTGCCTTTATAAAGGACGATTTTTGTTTGCGCAGCCAAATTTATCCAAGACCTAATTATGCTGTTTCCATTAAATATTGAAATTCAACCAATAGTTTGATATAGGTAATGAGCTATTTTCGTATTTAGTTAATTTATTATATTCAATATTTATGATTTATTAAACATTCTTAATTACTGTTGCATTTTAAATGAGCACCTAAAGCGACGAGTTTACAAATTGAGACAACAAAATATAGGTTCAGAAAAATAGAAAAGAGTTGGATAGAAAGCATAATATAATGAAAATAACACAAATGAATCGTTTTAATTCAAATCAAGTAAAATTAAATGAAACCAATCTTAATTTTGTACAAGAATTATGATTTTCGATAGGCAACCAAAAATATTACAGAGAAACAAATACATATTATACAACAGTACTGAAGGAAGTCTTAATGAAAGGATATTATTTTTATTATGATTTATTTGATGAGTTGCGAAATTGCTATAAAAGAAATATTATTTAGGATTGATTTCTATAAATTTTAATAATATAATTTGACTCTGCTGTATCACCGTAATACGATACGACAAACAATCTCTCAGCCACGAATTTTCAGATCATTGAAGCCGGTGCAAAATAATGATGATTGAGGCTTCTTTTAGAACATGGGAATACAAGAAATAACTGACTACTTAGAACTATGGACTTGCACAAGAAGCTATAGATATATACTAAAATGATAGAATTAAAAGTCAGATTAAACAATTTCTATCTATAAAAATCATAACCCTCCTTTTTGCTACGCCGTAGTCGGGCAAAAATTTGATTTTTGAACAAAAGCAATACTCTAGCGGAGGAGTGCGTTGGGCCAAACAAAACTTTTCTGGATAGGACTGAGTTAGGCTCTGGTCAAGTACGAGGACATATAGATAGATAGATAAAACGTTTATTCAGTGCAACAAAAGACAATACAGGTATTAAAAAACATCAAAAAAGGTGAAAAAAAAAATAACAAAGATTAAAAAGATAAATTGAACCATAGACACCTAGCTCATAAACATCTTATAACGGTCGATCACTACTGGGCGGTGTGTGTATCATGTTTGAGACACACGACATCATCATCATCTCATCTCAGCGACAATCAATGTAAAAAACTTGTAGGAAAATTAATGGTATTTTTGACAGATTGAGACAGTTCAGAGGGGCAATTCTCGTAATTTTAAGAACGTCCACAGTCTGATCTCGGTCTCAATCTGTCAAAAATACATCTAATTTCCCTACATCTTTGACAAGTTTTTGACATTGACTGTCGCAGCGATAAGACTGCAACTAGATTTTGAAGGTTTTAATTACGAGAATTAGCCCTGTGACTGTGAGGTTCTTAAAATTACGAGAATTGCCATCTGTTCCAAAATCCGAACTTCTTTCACAATTGAACGTTCGATTTTTAAATCCAGGGTTTGTGACTCATCATCATTCTCACATACCTAATAAGATGAATGCCCCCAATTCATATGTACCCATATGACTCGTCAGATTATTTATGTTTCCGATGCTTCCGGAGTAACCCACAAAACCAACATTTTTCTAAGACAATGAATATTTATCTCGCTTTGTTTGGTTTGACGAATCCAAATAAACGCTACTTTGGCTTTGTAGTTATGATATAAGTTTGTTTGATAAATGTTATTTATAGTGATGATGAGCCACTTGTTTTTCGTTTATCATATTATCACGTATGCATATAGAGTGGTGTAGCTATATTATAATAATTTATATTGAATTGCATGTTGATATTCGTTGCAATGTTCCAAGGCGTCGTATTTGTTATCGAGTCTCTGGAATGTTGACCGCATTTATTTAGTTTATTTTCAAATTCACAACAGTCGTTGTAATTTATTATCTTTAAAATTGGTTGTGATCCAGCTTCTCATAGATAATAAAGCGTAGGTACGTTTAACTGATTTGCGTCCTCGTAGTTGACATAGTTTGCTTCACAGTTGGACAAATGTAAGGGAACTCTTTTCAACCGTCTACAAAGTAGAACTCGTTTAGACAGCTGAAGGACTTACAATAATTTGTAAAATACTGATCTGGCTGGAGGACCATGACCCCGGGGTTACTGTTTCCACATTCACGAGATTTAAAACAGATAAAATCGTCATAATTTGCTCAAAAAGGAATATGGAACAGTATATTGAACCTCATTTTAATTGTGTTCTTTTGAAATTAATTACACCAACAGATGTTTTTGGACTATAATTTGTAAAATACTGATCTGGCTGGAGGACCATGACCCCGGGGTTACTGTTTCCACATTCACGAGATTTAAAACAGATAAAATCGTCATAATTTGCTCAAAAAGGAATATGGAACAGTATATTGAACCTCATTTTAATTGTGTTCTTTTGAAATTAATTACACCAACAGATGTTTTTGGACTATGCTTCCGGATTGCCTCAGATCAAACAGAACACAATATTAGCCTTTTCTGTAGAAGTTTTATTTGTATATTTCTAGAAATTCTAAGACAGTACCTACATGTACATATATCATGGATGTTATTGTCCACCGTCACTGTCGCTTACGGGTGACCCCGTTCACCACACTCTTTCCCCCAAAGCGCACAGGGTTGTGGGTGTTGTGACCTATATACGAACAAACCGATGTGGAAGGACGTACCTAACCACGAATACTGCTAATGACAATGACAATTTATTCTATAAAAGCAGTGAATAAAGTCGGTTTTCTCGTAATATGTTCGCCGTATCACCATAATTATTATAAGGGATGGGGCTGCCTGCCGCTTGAACTCATTTATCAGCACTTGGCGGGCTTTCGTGCCCGATCCCTTTCAATTATTTTCGTTGACACAATCAATCACCTTTCAATCAGTAGTTTACCTAACCGCAGGGACAGGGACGATTTTTCTGTATTGTGTCTGTAACCCAATCGACGACGGTGATTGATTACGTTCTATCGTTCTTTGCTTAAAGTTTACTTAGCATGCAAACGTATTCTAGTATTTAGCAATTTGACAATTTTATTTATACTTAATTAGGGATTTACAGACATTTCCATTTTGTTTCTATGATAAAAGCAATTGAATATTACGAGAAGGCTGATGTTGTGATTAGTCGTGGGTTTAAAGACAAGTGTCACAAGCAGTTGAGTGCCTTAGTGGTAGTGGTGTGATGTGTTGAGTTGTGCACGGGTTCGCGTGCTGTGGTGGCGGGCCGGTAGCGAGCGTATGCAGGGGCGCGCGGGCGCAGGCCCGGGCGGGCTCCGCTCAAACCCGCGCGCCCTCCCGCCGCCAGTCTTACCACCACCGCCGCAGTTCGCCACTGAACAAGACGAGATGCCTGCCAATCAAATTGCACAGGTTCGAAATCATTAAAAAAAATATCAATAGCCTACTTTTGCTCGACTATATTAATCTATAGAAAAATGTATTCCTTTGGACACCAGTTGAACACGGTAGAGTTGTAAATATTTGTTGTCGTGGGGTTATAAAGAAGCCTGACTTTCTGGTTAATTGTCCGCAAGAACCTCAACAGACTGTGACTGGTTGCATCGTGAATAAAAGTCGAGGTTGAAGATTGAAAGTGCGAGGGGTGGAACGGGTGGTACTCTGTTGTACGCTCCTGGCTCTGCATCAACCTCATTAAACCGATGGCGATGAGCTAATTGCCAATTTCAGACGATGGCTTCGAATGCACTTCGTTCAACGTACCTGCACCTAAATATTAAAATTACTTACTGGTTTAAAATGTATGATGATTTTACATAAAAACCGTTTTGATTTGATAAAACCCTGACCCAGAAGTTGCGGACCAAAATTGGGCTGATGTACTTACGTAGTTTTACGGTGGATGCTTTTGCACGTCACTTGCGTACTAAAGTGGCGAGTATTAAGAGCAACTGAACCGGATTGGTTTGCATTGTAGTGCATAAGAGAACGGATATTGGATTTTAGATCCCCCCCTTTTAGCTACATGTGTATATTGTGTATGTATGTTCTTGTATTATTTTATTTATGGAGTTTTGTCGTGCCATGCTATACTTCGGTTTGCTACAATAGATAAATCACGATGAAAGTTATAACTAAATGTAATTTTGATGACGAGTCTAAATTGATTAATCTAAGCTGAACGTGGACATGAGAAAAGTTTTGAGTATAAATGTGGCTATAAGAATAGGGGAGGACATACGAAAAAATGGGTGGATTGTGAGAAAGATGTTGCTATTATGGCTATGGAAGAAAGCATGCTGCGCCGACCGCAAATGAGTTAGGACAAGGGCAGGAAGTGAGGATGATGAAGCTGAATTTATGAAAGAAGATTAATATTAGACAGGTTTTTGGCGCCTTTATCCGTACTAAATGAACAAGATTTTCTGGAGTATAGTTTGTCTTACTGTCTTCTATCAATATACATACCTACTTTATTCCGGCTTTAATCTATGAAAATATGTATAGCTTTAAACTATGTTTTGTCCTTTGCCCTTTACAAATGACCGGAAGGACCGAATGTGAACTCATTCGCTTTATAATTTAATGAATGAAATTCCTCTTGATGACGACAGATGCTTCCGCTTGAATTGAAGACTTGATTAATAGACATATTTGACCCTTTTTGTCCAAAATCATTTTGTAAAGGCAGGTATACTTTTCAAAGACAGGGTCGTTTTTATTATACGTTGCATTAATCAAAGTCTAGACGACGTAACACATATATATACCATTGTTATGTACAAGAATTAGTCATTGTAAACTAGGTACTTTTTTTTCTATGTGAGTTTTCTATAGACTCAGTCAATGACAATGAAATCAGCTTTGTACTTATAGTACCTACTTGTTTAAGCCAAGCGTTCAATGGTTCTTACTATAGCCATACTAAAACTTTGCTTTATCCAATAGAACAGTAGACAATAATGCTAGGATTGCTAGGTAGGGGAGTAAAAGTGCGCCGGTGTCGCATGCAATACGTACTTAGCTTTAAAACTCTTGAGGCAATAGAAGAGCTATAAGGAGCACGCGGTAAGTGTGCTCGGGGAGTCCGAGAGGCGGATCGTCGCCGTCTCTTAACAGCTGATGGTGGTCCCCGCGCCCCGAGCGCCGCCGCCGCCGTCGGGGACTGCGATCGATGACCGCGCCCCGCGCGTTCCCCTCACCTCTAGACACCGTCCGACGGGTGCGTCTCACTTTCCCGCTTTTCTTTTCTTCGAATATAGGTAGATATACTTTGACGCACACCCACCATGCCGCGTGTTTTGACTTCTATTTATTGCGTCTCATTTGAGCCGCTCGTGATGGATGATATATTTTTCTTCGTGAACAATTGCTGTAGCTATATTTTTGTAATGACTAATAGTCTGTTAGATTACGTTTATTACTCAGCTTTGTTTGCTGTTCTGACTGGACAGACACAATTAAATCTTTAATTTAACTTTCTTGCGTTCCATGAGATATACCTACATTCATTTAATAATGAACAATAATGAAACCGACCCTTTATTGTTTTTCTATACAATTAAATAGTTCCTCCAATTTACAATCTCCATTTTTTTTTAAATAGATTGTGTTTAGTTCCTCTACACGAATCTTGTTTTTGACATTTATTGATCAACTCAACTCAGGAAAGATGTAACTACTCCGGTCTACTCCCTCTAAAATAAAAATGTGAGTCTTGGTCGCGAGGCATTAGTTGTCTCTGGGGGATCGGCTATATAGTATATGTCTAAGAGCAATAGAACGTATGAGCAATAGAAACAAAAGGACTTAGCTAGGTTTGGGTTCTGTAGGAAGTATAAAAGTAAATAGATAATACTGAATTACTGATTACTGAGCGTGACTGAGGAAAATGTATTTAGTAGTCTTCAACATCTTTTTATTGATATGTAGAAAGTATAGGTACTTTGCTATGGCATATGTCTCGCATATCATGGGCAGTTGGACGCTGTAAAATAATACTCACTGAAAACTATAAACAGTTGCCAATACTTATTAATTCCAGCATGCATATAAAACATTTTTGCGGTGTGTACTTTATGCGCAAGGAAACAATTTTTTTCTTCATTAGTAATTTTTTATATTTCTATGGTCACATTTTATGCCTCCCCGGAAAAGCTAAAGGCAAAATGATAATCGAAGGTTAAGATAGCTTGCCATGGTCGGTTCTTGGATGGGTGACCATCTATTATATCGAGATCCACCCGTGCCTCGGAAAGCACGCTAAGCCGTTAGTCTCGGCTGTCATTCGTTGATCTTTTGACAGTCGTTACAGGTACTCATGCAGAAGCCAAAAGTCTGACAACCGGTCTTATCTAGGGTTATCGTAAAATACAGCTGGAACCGGTTAGACTGGAAGCCGACCAAAATAGCTGGGAAACGGCTAGGCAGATTGATAGAACTTGCATTTTATTCCCAATCTGCAATCATCATAATATAACGGGTACTTAATTAATCTGTACTTAAGTATTTTTTTATTTCATAACTCCCGGGTCAGCTGAGACAATCTCCAATCGCCAAGAAAAGTTGTGTGACTTCAGTAAACAATTTAATTTATTTTCTATTTCTCGGGGAGGTGACATAAGACAGCTCCTTTGATCTGTTACATATGTTTTTTGGCTGGTAGTTTAAAAAAATAGACTATGCATTAAAATAGCCTTTGACTGCCTCGTTGGTGTATTGGTAGTAAGCGCTACTGAGTATGGGGTTCTGGGTTCGATTTCGGGGTCAGATAAATTATTATTACTTAGGTTTTTCCATCCGGAATTTCTCAGTAGCAGTCCGGAGTATGGATTCGTGCCCGGTTGTTGGCAATAGGCATTACACTAGACCAGCCTTAAACATAAACGGCGAAATGTTGGTGTACTATAGGTACAGACGCCAGCACATCAAGCTACTACAACCTGTCAAATTTCTTTAATAGATTTTCAACTTTATCGCTAAATCTTAAGGTTCAAAATTGATTGGGCAAATTTGACAGTTTCGAGTAGCTTGATGTGCTGGCGTCTGTACACCTCTGCCTAACCCTTCGGGGAATACAGGCGTGATGAATGTTAAAATAGCATTCACGATTGCTTGGCGATACTAAAATGTACAGACGCCAGCACATCAAGCATCCCGAAACTGTCAAATAGCTATAAAGTTGAAAATCTATTAAAGAAATTTGACAGATTGTAGTAGCTCGATGTGGTGGCGTCTGTACACTAGGCAGTCAGCCTCGTTACTAGTCACTACCATCTTGTTGACTGGCTGATATTTTACGGCGGCGTGGATTGTGGAATTGCTAGGAGCTAAGAAATAAAAGGCCCGTATTTATCCAAGGTTTTATGACAGACAGAGAAAACAAAAATAACCATACTATTGTTCAATTCAATTCAATCTTTATTGCATCCATAATGTACTCATACAGGTGGTAAGTATAAAACAATAGAATAAATTATGGACCCTGTCAGGCACAGCAAAATTTTAAATAAGTAGGAGAGAGGAAGAGCACTAACGACAATAAAAATATAAATAAGTTAAATCAAGGAGTATCAAAATGAGTACCTATGACATGTTAAGGCTCTTACAAACAGGCGCGACACGCGATATAATCGCGCGCGACACAAAAGCACCGCTCGTTGCGCGACTTGCGGTGCTTTTGTGTCGCGTGTAGTGTCGCGCCTGTTTGAAGGAGCCTTTATCCGTCGTCAACAGACGGCATGAGCTATTCTTTAATATTTCGTGCTGATACGAGAAAAGAAGTACAGCCCAATTCAAACTTTATGACGTCTCTGAAGTGCGCTACTCGCTGCGCAGTACCTCACCCCTCACCCCCGCTGTCAGGTGAACTTCTTACTGCACAGCGACTCGCCTCATATTCTCGGGCTGTAGTTCAGTAATGATTATTATTATTCACCTAATTATACAATGACACATTTTCGTTGCAGGTGATCGCGCTGATATGTGGGTTGTTGGTGGTGATTCTGATGGTGTTGGGGCTGGCGTCGGCAGACTGGCTGATGGCGGCGGGATGGAGGCAAGGCCTCTTCATGCACTGTATAGACCCTGAAGCGCCGACGCCGCTGCCCTTCGACATCACTGCACAGCCCGGCTGCTACGCTGCAAGACCCGCGCCTTATATTAAGTGAGTGGTACTTTAGGAGCATTAACATAGCTTTTTATTAGAGTTTCGTACGCCCTAATGAAAAAACGGAACCCTTATAGAATCACCCGTGTGTCTGTCTGCCAGTCTGTCATAGCCAATTAACTCCATATCTACGTCAGTAGATAGTCTTACTTTTTCATCTATTTTCTTTGGTATATTTATAACTTTGAAATAATTCATTACAAAATTATTAAATAAATTATATTTGAGACCAGCACAACAAGTTCTCTCATTTGATAATTATGTCGTCTGACGGTACTGTTAGTTTGTTACGTAACGCTTTTTTTTTCTAATTTGCCCCCCAAAAGTGACCCCCATATTCAAAAATAATTTATCCGTACTTAAATTGTATTTATAGTCCGTGTTTGGGTCACAGAAATTCATAAGTGACCAATCAGTCATGATTGGTCACTTATGAATTTCTGTCTGTGTGATTGGTCACTTTTGGGGGGCAAATTAGAAAAAAAAAAGCGTTACGTAACAAACTAACAGTACCGTCAGACGACATAATTATCAAATGAGAGAACTTGTTGTGCTGGTCTCAAATATAATTTATTTAATAATTTTGTAATGAATTATTTCAAAGTTATATATGTATATACCAAAGAAAATAGATGAAAAAGTAAGAAAGTGAAGAAAAGAAGGAGAAAAGAAGGTAGAAGTCCGACATAACCCTCCGTTCTCCCCAGACGGATGGTACTGAGAGATTTACCATGATATATAAATATTTCTGATAGGTTTTCCTATAATCTACAAGTAAAGAACAATTTTCTGTTTTGTTTAGTAATTTTAGGCTCTGTAGTTTCGGAGATAAGGAGATAGCCTGAAATGTTTGAATTTTTTAAAGTTTTTACGATTTTATATGTGTCATCAGGACCCACCGGTTTCATAAAAATTGAGTTTGAATTATATGTCACTTTGTTTAGTTGATGTGTTTTCATGTTTAAGTGATTTAATTATTAATAATGATGTTGAGGAAGAAGTCATTAAGGGTTTGTGCGATATCTTTAGGATTTTTTATTAATACATTATTGTTGATAAATTGTTTTACGGAATGGCCAATTTCCATCTATTTTCCTAAAAAACTTTTAAATTATTTATTACTAGCTGACCCGGCCACGCGTTGCTGTGGCGAACGTTTTTGTGCAATAAAATAATATTGCGATTATAAATGGAGATGTGAGCTATCCTACCTTTCAAGTTGGATCAAACTGCACACGGTGTACAAATTTGATTAAAATCGGTTAAGTAGTTTAGGAGTCCATCGCGGACAAACATCGTGACACGTAATTTATATATATTAAGAAGAAGATAATGAATCAATGAAAAATTCACGAAAAAAAAAGTAGGTATTGCATTCTCAAAATACGGAGTAATAAAACTATGTTAATATTTTATTGTGTCTAACTAAATATAATAAATATAATTTAATCGGATTTGGCTACACCAATATGCCGTGATAACTGTCAATAGAGTTAAGAGTATTTATTTGACTTTTGGGACATAAAGATTGAAGCAATAACATTAATTTGAACAAACATTTTTAACTAACGAAATAAATAATTCTTAATCCAGTCGTTTATGGCTTGATGACAGGCGACATACACTGGGCAGCTTTTATTAAATAAAAATTTACATTGTATAATATAAACCACAGATTTATTTCTTTTATTCTTTCTTAAATCTTTGGTACAAACCATCAACAGAAATGATTGTAATATCAATCTTGTCAGATCAATAAATTTCTTCAATTGGTTACTAGAATATAATTTTAGTGATGTTTTTTTTTAAATCTTTGCATTTCATTAGCTTTCTTGTTCACCTTTAAAAAAAATTAAATCCGAAAATGTATTATCAAGCCAGGCCACACAAAAAACACATTATGTCTAGCCTTGTTTCACTCAGTTTTATCAAAATCGTCTTAGGGCGAGCTTAGAGCAAATTTTCTTTTTGTTGCGGATGTTGACACTGACTGCTTTTAAAAGTGGTTTAAGCTGCACATGCCTCGCAATGTCCGTATCGGGCTTTAGATGTGCTGATTGCTTTCAGTTTCATTGGCGAAATTCGCCCTTAGACTTTGATCCAAAAAACCAAGAAGTCCACTCCTCGGCTCTTTTTGGTTTGATCTGGTTGTTTTTCATGTGTATCATTCTAAGTGGGATTATTTATACCCTCGAAGCACCCTAACAGCTGGATGAATTTAAATGAATGAGGTGTCTATCGATTCGTTTAGGTTTTGTTTTTATAAAATCAAAATGGCGGATTATAGACGTCAACTAAGTAAAGTCTTAAATTTCTTTTTTCAAGTACCGTAACCATGTTGGGTATCAAACTAAAGGGCTAGTAGAGATGACTAAATAACATTAAACAAAAAAAACCGACTTCTCGTGGCAGTTTTTTTAGTTTATCTCAGATTTGATGCCACCATCTGCATCAGACTGCTTCAAACGTGACTTGTGACTTGGATTTTTTTCAATTTAAACAGAAAAAAAATACATGAAAATAGAACCTCCTTTTGTTGAAGTCGTTGTAATTTTCGTATTTGTCCCTCAGAGCGGCAGCGGGGTTGTGCGTGGCAACTTTGGCAGCGGACGTGTGCGGTGCGCTGTTGACCGGGCTCGGTCTGCGTTCCGCCGACCACCGCACCAAGTTCCGCTACTATCGGTTCGCCGTGCTCGCCATGTCGCTAGCCCGTATGTATTCATAATTATATGTTTTGGAGAAAGTAACTTTAATTTCTTGAGAGCAGTGGTGGCCCAGTGGTAACGGACACGACTTACTAGTTGTAGGTCGTAGGTTCGAACCCAGAAAGGCGCTTTACTTTGTGTAAATTATTTCATCACCACTGCTCTCAAAACGGTGAAGGAAAACATCGTGAGGAAACCGGCATGTCCTAGAACCAAAAATTCGAAGACATGTGACATCCACCAACCCGCACTGGGTCCACGTGGTGGATTACGGCTCACTCCTCACTGAGAGGAGGCTTGTGTCCGACCAGTGGGAACATTAAAACATCCATCCATCCATTGGGATTATGAACTTTAATTTTACTTACAAATCGAATAATTTTATTTCAGCTTTAGTCAATATGAAAGCAACTTAATTAAAACTGGAATAAAGTTGATATTTGTTTGAGTTGAAACAATAATTATTGGAACAAGTATTTGAACAGACTATGTCACTTGTTAAATTTTTATTCCGTCTTGATTGGAGCAGTGCTTGAGTTATTGGTCTTTCGAAATAGTTGCAGGCCTGGATTTATGGATCAAGAAAAATAATTTAAGCATTAAGTAACTTATTTTCTTTTTTTTTCCAGTTATGTGCATTTTAATAGCATTAGTGATCTACCCAGTCTGCTTCGCTGCGGAGTTAAATCTGGGTAAGTTAAAAATTATACTTTCTCATCATCTGCCTAGCCTTTTCCCAACTATGTTAGGGTCGGCTTCCAGTCTAACCGGATGCAGCTGAATAATAGTATTTTACATGGAGCGACTGCCTAACTGACCTCCACAACCTAGTTACGGTGGGAAATACGATAGGTACCCCTTGGTAAGACTGGTTGTCAGACTTTCGTAACGACGGTCAAAGATCCATGAATGACAGCCTGGACCAACGGCTTAACGTGCTTTCCGTGGCACGAAGGGGTCACGGTATGTAAAGATGGTCACCCATCCACAGACCAACCGCTGCAAGCGTAGCTTAACCTGATCGACCGACCTGTGCGGCCGTTATTATTCAGCCACGGGCCACTCAAAAAAAAATATATTCTTTCTAATCTTCTTAATTTATCATTTCCCTTCTCAATTTTTTCTTTTTATGGTTCAGCTAGAAACTGCTACACGTAATATCTTCATACGAATTGGATCAGAATACAGTATGAGTAAGGCTTTACTATTGAACGGTTTCGATGCGTAAACGCCACAAATAATTTTTTAGGCGGCAGTTAGCGTTTTGAAGATACTACGTCAGTACATTTCCATAGAAACCATCTTGACGCGGATATCGACTTCAGTAAAATAATAATGGTTATTTGACTCAATAAAATATATCCTGAAATTACTAAGAATTAGGGATGCAAATAATGTAAGTGGGTATAGTGCTTCTTCTACTTCGACAGATATTAAAATTTTGTTGGCCTAAAACTTCGCCACTAATGCTAAAACTATTATGAACTTCTTAATTCCAAACTAGGTAAAAACCTGTATCTTGGAAATCAGTGCTCATTATCGTAAATTAGGCGTAGAAAGCTTACAAATTACATAAATGGCACTTCCAGTAATTAATCAGTCGGCAGGATCAACTAATTTAGTGTAATGCGTGTATACAGGTAATAGATCGGTGTGGGAGTTCGGGTGGGCGTACGGCGTGGGCTGGGGCGCCGCCATCTTTCTGTTTGGAGCTGTTGTGCTACTGCTATGTGACAAGGAGAGCGAGGAGCTCTACTACAAGGAGCGAAAAGTGAGTGACTTCTAAGTACAAGCATTCAGAGTTTAATTTAGCTTGGCAAGTGCTACAAAGGCTTATGTAAAATAATTTCAACCCATTACTGTCCACTGCAGGGCAAGGGCCTACTATAATTCCAGGTTTCGTCACTATGTTCTCCACAAGAGAAACACAGAAAGTAAGAGACCTTAATCACTGGGCCATCACGACACAAGACAAAAAATGTCTTGTGTAAAGAATGATATTTCCAACTTCTATGAATGTGTAGTTCTGTGTATTAACTGGTGTGGCCCCCTAGGTGGTGAGCGCGGAAGGCGGGGCGCGCCCCTAGGGCCGCGGGCGCCTGCCCGACCTGGTGCCGTGAGGCGCGCGCGCTCGCTAGCGCCCCGCGGCCGCGCCCGCACTCGCCGCGTGCGCGCCCGCACTCGCCGCGCGTGCGCCCGCACTCGCCGCGTGCGCGCCCGCACTCGCCGCGTGCGCGCCCGCACTCGCCGCGCGTGCGCCCGCACTCGCCGCGTGCGCGCCCGCACTCGCCGCGTGCGCGCCCGCACTCGCCGCGCGTGTGCGCGCGCTGGATCTGATGCGCGCGCGCCCCGCCCACACGCCTGACGTCGCGGCTGTAGACCTCTAGCCGTCGCCGCCGCGCACGAAGCCCCGGTCCCCGCCGCCCCGCCGATATACAAATCGGTTACGACCAAAAAGATTATGGACAAACGTGAACTCTGTTATTGAAGATTATTTTATTCCCTTGATGAACGGATCTCTCCCTCGTGGGAAAGAACCGTTTCTCAGGACATTTTTTTGCCTGAAATCGGTCTTCATCATACACACGTTTGAGCTATAAACTAGTTGATCGAGCCACTCGTTCGGGCGTCCTTCGGGTTTGGCGAGTTCCGATCGCGCCCGGTCCGTCGTCGGATCGTGTGCGGTCGCGTCACTCGGCGACGGGGAGCGACCTATCGATGCAGTTTTCGGACCTATCGCAACAGTAGCGACGGTCCCGTTGATTTTGTTGTTCGAAAATATCATAGTACTTGGGCTGATCAAAATTATAATTATAGTATCGCGTTGACTGCGAGTCGTACTGAATTTTTACTCTAATATTAAATATATTATTGTGCAACGATAATAGCATAAATTGTACTTGTGTTTGGCTACTTCCAGTGTAAGTGCTATGATTCTTTTGTAGACACCCAGTTTGTTTTGATTTATGTTTAGTTCACTTCGTAGTTTTTATACCACTTACCTCGGTTGATTATTCATTATTTTGTGGTATTGTGTTGATTCGCAATTATTTTTATTTAGTATCGGTTAGAGCGATGAAATGATAAAACAAAAAGATCTGAAAATGTGACATTAGTTTGGATCTACGTATTAAGCGAGAATCGCCTTTTTCAAGGATATATTTTGTGATTTATTTTTATTTTTTTATTGTTAAGAGTAGATTTATATTTTTGGCAGCCGGTAGTCGATCCTCGGCGCATCTCGCTCCCGCGATGGGCGGAACACATTCAGATATCTGTGTGTACTGTCGTACCTCGAATGTAATCCGTTCCAAAGAGCGTTACTTTTATTTATTCGCTTTAATTTATTGTTTTGTCCTTAGTTGTGTGTAAATATCGTTTAGTGTGATGTCGTAAGGCTTCTGTTGCATCTGGGGCGGCGTGTGCAGGTGTGTGTGGGTCGGAGTGTGCACGCGAGAGTGCTGGCGCAGCGGCTTCACGCCCGGGCAGGCGACCCACTCGGACTGCTACCGCTCGCTCAAATATATCGTATCGTATCGTATCGCGTACTACTTGCGTCTTTTGTAATGCGAACCCGTATTCTAGTGTTAGTGCACGACTAGTGTAAGACGTCGTAAGACAAGTGATTGTGCGTTTCCTCGCCGAGAGGACCTACGTCGACCGCGTTCCGATGTACCGGTTACACATGAGATTATCGGATTATGACTACTGAGATATTTAAAGGAATTAAATATGTTTTGATTCAAGTTACCCTTTAGTATGATATACTTCATATTATTGAAAAACTATTTTATTAACGATTATATATAATATACATAGGAATCATGTCTGTATGTACACAGATTCATATACTTAATTGAGATTAATTTCCATTGTATTAGTGATGTCTAGAATCTCTTATTGATTTTATATTTTGTAAATCTCTTAAAGTTTGGAATTGAAAATTATTTAAAAATTATATTTTCTTAATATTTATGTAAACGTAATGGAACAATTAATTGATGAATAACTTCGTAATTATTAACTAGCGGTAATATGTGTAAGTGTAATATTTGTGGACAATGTTATAATGGCATGCCATTGTGTTTGTCTGACACTGCGAAATTAAAACTTTGTATTTATTGTCGAATTTTATAATCACTGTTGCGGAAAATACCGAGAAGGCTTCAGCAATCCTTGAAAGTGTCAGTTCCTTCCTGCCTAGTATAGTTTTATTGTGTACGGGGCCGTATTACGAAGTTTTAATGCCATCATGATTCCAGTGCGAAAAAAGGATGGTGCGATCGGGTATGTATAGCTCCGTCTCTCTCTTATACTGGAATTATGATGGCACTAAGCCGTATTATGGTAATACAGCATCTGGATCAATGACTATTCCATATGCCTCTGCTTTGCGTCTCAGAATGGCACCAGCATTTAATCACATCGCAGGGATGCTATTGAAATGTTATTACCCCTTTCTAAGAAAACGATAATGAAGAATAACATCGCTCTGAATTTGATTCTTTTCTTACAAGAGAGCTTCACCGCAGAGTAGAGTTGGGTTATCTTCAACCCTAGCTAAGTTCTCATTGGCTTTCTTTAAGAAGTGGGTGGTTATCTGCTAGCATTGAAGCTTCACTTAATTTTCTTGCATTCAGACCAATGTATCTGGGTCATTGTCAGAGAAAATTGGGGTTGCAATTCTGAGGGAACCTCTGCGCTATCGAAGACACTTTTAATGTCCTCCGTACGGAGATTCAGCATGTTCATTACTTGACATGGCGTAGTCATCTTATCGGAAAGTTAGCAAGCTCGACAGTTAATTAATTACACCGTTTAAGTGTGATAAGAAAAAATAATGTTCTTGGTTATGGCTTTAATTTTTTCATTTGTATTATGATCAAGGCATAAATCGATTTATTAGTGCAGGTTATACAAGTGACATTTTTAAAAACCTTCGATCATTACTAGTTACTAGTAATAGGCTCATCGTTAGATCAGGCCTCAACAACTGTTGATTTAGTTATAATATTGTTTGTGATAAAAAACAGCTGTATGTAATGTTGAAATAAGAGGCTTTGCATAGTTCGTGTTTACATATACTTAGTGGGCGCAACAGCTTGTGCGCTTTTGACAAAGATTTCAATTTGTAATTTCACGTACCCTTGTCGATGAAGCATGATTGTTAATAGTAAAACATAATAATTAACTCCCCAAACTTCCAATAACGGTATAAGATATGTAGCTCATCTGGCCCCTAATTCATTATGACCATTTAATGTTTCCTTACTTCTTCGAAACCACGTCAATTCTTTAGTTAATCATGGAATCTGCTAATAACGTATTCTATATGAGTTACTAGCAGCGCGCCGCGGTTTCATCCGCATAAGTGTCGATTCCGTGAGAATATCGGGATAAAAACTATCCTATGTCCTTCCCAGGGATGCAATCTATCACTCTGCCAAATTTTATCGAAATCCGTTCAGTGGTTTAGGCGTGAAAAGGTAACATACAGACAGACAGTTACTTTCGAATTTATAATATTAGTATGGAATTATGGATGACACAATGAACGAAACAGCGCGAAATAAACGCGAAGTTGGCGTGGTTTGAACTGTCAAAATACCACGCTTGACAATCGTACGTGGTTTGCACGTGGTAAGATTACGCGGGGAATAATAATTACCATACAGAATTCTCAGACCAAATAAAAAACCAAGCTGTCAACAGTAAAGGGAGGCCGGTTTCGTAAACACGTGTGCACATTGTGTAGTTTGATTGTAAATATGTGCGTGTGAGCGTGTATGCACAGAGCGGAGGTGTAGTTTTTGCATGCTTCACTGTATTGTTCGCACCGCTATGTCTTGACTTTTTATTTGATCTGAGAAATAATTGGGGCCCAGAACCTTCCATTCGCGAAGCCCGTTCATTCGCCCTTAGTCACTACTTTATAAGTTAGACTGAAATAAGATTGATTTCCTGCAAGACGCCTCTATCTTTTGGCAGTTTTTATTGCATTAACCTTCATTTAATCTTAAACAATAAGCTTTACTTTAGAATTAAATCAAGATTTTTATTTAAGGCATAAATTATAAATTAAGTTTTTAAAAGGCAATTACTGTTGCTGTCATCATTAGTCCGTTAAATATGAATAAATCACACTGCCATGTATGTATAAACTTACATTTTCTTTGTAAGTCATATTAATTTTACTGTAGTTTTAATGAATAACATTAAATTATTGAATTTCCTAATCTAAGTGTACATTTTACATAGAAATGATAACCCCTTTGTAATTGATATTGAATGACATTAGCTACTTAATTTTATGCACCTCGAATAGTACTTGGACATACTGTTTTCCATAATAAATTAAAATTTCAAATATTCATGTAAATGGAATTTTCAATACGGTCTAAGATATTATTTTCACGAGTGAATAAATTTTGCCGTATTAACATTTACCTAAAAATGAAATGTTATAAAGAAAAAAAAAATTGTTGCAGTTGTCCAAGTACATCAGTTATACAATTTCTATTTCCTTAGCCAAATTATGAGTCATATCAAATGAGATTGAATAAAGTAACTAGTAAAAATTGAGTGTACATTATTTTCTTTCAACTCTTTCAGCCTTGTGGTGATCTTGCCTGATCTAACGCGACTCTGGTAGAACAATGTCATCGCCTGTCTTTGGGAGCCTTTAATGTGACGATGAAGTGACGACGCTCATTAGGCGACACGACGCGGCATGGCCCGATGAGCGCCGGCAAAGCATTATCATTTCTATGGCCCAGCATGCCAAAGCCTTCCTCAGTATAGCTTCCCGTGGTATGCTTAAGACCTTGTCCAGAAGGGGCGAATTCGCCGCGAAACGTTTCGCGCGTTAACGAGATACTAGGCGCCAATATATCGCGTCCACAAGCATCGCGCGCCAGACGCGCGAGTCGATACTAGAGACTCCTTGTTGCGTCCAGTTGACGCGCGAACTCCAGAGCGTTCAACTCCATGTTTTCTACTGACAAATGAAATTCGAACCCAAATGCTCGCGCGTTGGTACGCCCCTTCTGGACGAAACGGTCGCGCGTAATACGCACGAGAGAATCGCGGCGAATTCGCCCTTTCTGGACAAGCTCTAAGTCCCCTTGTGACGATATCAATGAAATGAGAGTGCTAAGTGTATGAAAATAAGATTCAAAAGACAATGCAATAAAGAGATACGATCATATAATCATTTGTATCGATCTCTAAACACGAAAAAACATTCTTTCATTTCTTTTTTTCAAGTAGCTAGGAGTTTCGCTAGCTAATTTAATTTGACCTTGTAGTATGGAGAACCTATTGAAATAAACACAACATTTTAGAAACATAAGATTTATTGACAATAATAGCATAAAGCATTATATTGTGTTCCATACTTGCATAATTTTACATTACATTACTACAAAATTAACTCGATTACAAATTACATGATCAATTTTATTAATCACTTTCAAGGTGTATTACTGGAATTATCATATTTTAGTAGAGCCTTAACATAGGCACGTGATGGTTTGGTTTTTAAGACTAAAATTAAATTTATAAATTAGACTTCGACGCCTGAAATGGTCTTTATGCTTGCGATTAATCGTTTGTTAGCATCCTTATAGTCGACCGGTTGTACATTCATTACTGTTGTTTTTAGTCGGGCTTCATCCTATAAAATACATTCAAATTAATATTGCAAATAAATAGTACAGTTTCGCATCTAGTGGTCGCAAATGCGACTGGAATGTGGGGAACTAATCTGCGTTCGCGATTTATTTGCCAAAAATGTAAACAAATATGAATTAATGGAAAAATAACTTTAATTCCTACACAATAAAGTTTAGTTTATGCTACAACTTCAAGCATTTTTATAACTTTTTCAATAGTGCTAGTCTTTCTGAAATCAACTTAATTGATATTATTACTTGATATTAGATTAATAGCTCCCTGAACAACTTTATGAAGAAATCGCTTAAGGTCCAGCTCACGCACTCTACACCTCCTTTTGGTCATTTGTTGAGTGCAGTGACGTGTGCTCATTGGAGTTACATGGGACAACATAACCACGAGATGTGATGGGTGTAGATACTACTAATAATATAATACACCTCTTCTCTCTGTGCCCACCCCTTGCGGTAACAAGCGGGGTTTTAGGTCTTTGTAAAAAATAACTAACAAATATAAAATTCTGTCAATATACTTACGTTGTAAGTCTCCATTTTAGTGCGGAACTTAAACACGAAAGTCCTAAACTTGACGTCTTCGAAGATCTGCGTGTACGCAGCCTTGTCGTATTCGAACAAACGGCCGACTTCCGCGACATTTGTACCGAGCATCGTCTCGGCGGCTTCGTTAAAGGCCGTTATGCGCTGGTCACCGGTCGCATCTGATACATTTGCCTGGAATAGAAAGGATTGATTGAAAGACGTAGAAGATGCCTTAATTAGCATTGTTAAATTGGCTATTCCGTACTATGTAGTCATTAAAGAATTATGGACCTCAGTTCAAAGGCATAGAGTATAATTTTATCTGATATATGGGCATTTTCACAAAAATTTACACCCCCTGATTTTCAACTGTCCTTCGAATACGATTAAATTTTATTTATGTAGTAGTTGGCAGAATTATTAATATAAGTTATCAAAGTGAATAAACCGTTTATTATAAACAACAAAATATTCTATATGTTTATTATAAACGTATACAATATTTTGTTGTTTTAATAAAAGCTATAACATAATCTCAAATAAATTTAAGTTAATTATAAATAACGATTTTGAGCTGTCCCCTGCTTAGTCTTACGCATTTATTACATTGTTTCTCAACTTCTTTGTAAGAAATACATCCCATAGTGAAAGTTATTCATATTCATGGGTAGAAGAACAATCTGAAAAAAATTCGAGACGGTAAAAAAATCATCCAGTATGTTATTATTTGTGCCTGCGTGCTTTATTTTCGCCATGTAGACGCACCCTTACCCTTTTTAGGTATTCGATTGTGTGACTGTCCCTATATTACCGAGCTGAATTTCTTCATTATTTGAGTAGATTTTACATTTAATGACCTTCAAATTAGTCTCAAATGGAAATGTATTCTTTAGCAGTGGTGAAGATTCCATACAACTTGATTCCTACCTAAAGGGAAGCCCCCTTTGAAAAATGGCACAGTCAGTATTCTATAGACAAATAATATAATCATTTTAAAGATATCTACTCCGGCTCACCTCTTACAAAAATTGACAATCGCTACTGTTCTTTAGTATAATATTCTTTGCATTTTCTCTAAAAAAGGATTAAAAAAATTTGAAAGTAAAGATAATAATGACAGTTGAATTACCAAAAGTCACAATACAGAATATACTTTTGTATTTTTAATGAGCTTAGATGCAAAAATTGGAAAAGAATATCTAAAAATTCTTATAATTTACTTTGTTTTTTCAGCTACTGAATAAAGTCACACAACTGATATAAATTTGCGAGACTTTCCATTATGTTCTAATATTTTTTACAGTATTCCCGTTTTAAACCTATAATATTATGTTTTTTCTTATAGTATATTGAATTTCCGTTTTATAGAGACCAAAAGACAGTTTAAAATATAATACTATCAAAAAAGTATTATTTTTCAAGGTGGGGGTACATTTTTGTGAAAATACCCATATGCATTTTTAAATTTATCTTATTTTAGTCACATTAGATCCACTAAAATTCAGTTGGCATTGTAATGTCAGCCGCATTAAAGTCAAGCCAATGGTAGCCTGACTTCCCTTGTGAAGTAACACCAAATACAACTTACCGCCAATAAAAGTCTATATTTAAAATTAGGATATTCTCTGTTGCACTTTTCGCATCTGTAAAGCCCATTTTCTTGATCGACGAGTTTCTTGTTGCACTGTTCTTGTGGGCAGGCCTTGTATACTGCGTTATCAGCGAAGGTGAATGTTAGTACTCCGAGAAGACTGAAGTAGTCGCCCTTGTCGCCAGAACCGAGCTGACGGGCCTCCGCATCCGAGAATGTGATCCATTCATTACTGCCGCCCGAGTAACCTCCAGCTCTGAAAATTTTAAAAGATACAATTATTTAGTTTTTTTATAGCTTCGAATATTATACTGCTGGATAAACTATTCTCAAAACTGGAAACCTGCTAATCGACTGCCTGTAATTTTTTGGATGTTTAAAACCTACATAATAAGTATTGGATAGAAATTGTGACCGAGAAACGCAATAGTTATAGTTCGCGTCAAACTTTATGGCGGTTCTGAAGTGTGCTACTCGCTGCGCAGTACCTCACCCCTCGCCCCCGCTGCCACGTGAATTTGTTAATGCGCAGCGACTCGCCTCATGTTCCGAGCCGCCATAAAGGTTGAATCGGACTGTACTAAGGTTAACCAGGCAATGAAAAATCTCATTTGAAATTTAACTGATTTACGATGCAAATGTATCTGACGGGAAGCATCAATAACCATTTTTTTTAATGTTTTACAGTCACAATCACTGCATCCATAGCATGTAGAGTAGGTGAGATCAGAGGTGCCTAGGCAGATATGTCTTCCAAGATGTTTTCCAATTTTGAATACTGCATCCTACTACAAAATATATTAAATAGCGACCCGCCCCGGCTTCGCACGGAAACATTATTATTATTATACATATAAACCTTCCTCTTGAATCACTCTATCTATTAAAAAAAACCGCATCAAAATCCGTTGCGTAGTTTCAAAGATTTAAGCATACAAAGGGACAAAGGGACTATGTAGTGATAACCGATTACCTGGCAGAAATATTAACGATTTCCATGTCAGCGCCGCCGTTGTCGTACCATCCTCTCAGTTTGTGCGCTTCGGGTACGTCCGGGTTCAGTCGGATCATAGAGCTCGCTAAACAAGACAGGGACTTGCTGCCGTTGAACTCGGACAAGCGGGCTCCCTATAACATTATGTTTATTTAACCAACTCTTTTATATGCAACTAGTAGTTGTATAAACCTTTTTTCTTTTTCTCTTTCTAACTAAGGTGTTACACCTATGCGAGGAAAGGAAAGAGTGACGGACGATGTAATAGGGGGGTTTTTTTTTTTCAGGATGGAAAATCATCAAATGACCCCTCCCGCTCTGGGTGGAGCGGGAGTGTCAAACTCTTACTGACTAAAATCCACCCGTGTTCCTTCCTTAGCCCTTTATGTTCTGGGTCAGCGGTAACCCTTTCGGACAATCCCGCTGAGTTGTATAAACCCTCGAAGTAGGTTTGAATCAGAATTCTTCTAGTTTTTTTATTGTTCATACAGGATAAATATGCATTATTATTGAGGTCGTGAGCTCGAACCCAGGCAGGCGTTTTACTTTTATGTAATTTACTAGCATAGCCCCGCGTTTTCACCCGCATAAGTGTCGATCTCGTGGGAATATCGGGATAAAAACTATCTTGTCCTTCCCCGGGATGCAATCTATCTCTCTGCCAAATTTTATGGAAATCCGTTCAGTGGTTTAGGCGTAAAAAGGTAACAGACAGACAGTGACTTTCGAATTTATAATATTAGTATGGATTTCATTATCATTCTCAAAAACGGTTAAGGAAAACATCGTGAGGCATGTTCTAGAACCAAAATTTCGAAGACATGGGACATCTACCAATCCGCATGGGCCGCGTGGTGGATTACAGCCCTTCCCTCCCACAGAGAGGTCTGTGTCCCAGCAGTGGGAACGTTATAGGTTAATTATGCTATGCATTCTTATTGATTTTAATAGAGAACTTACTTTTACAGCTATGACCGGGTTTGAGTTGGTATCAAAGTTTTCAGCTTCCTTTCCCCACATTGTTAAGATTACCTGTAATTTTGATAACACATTAACGTTTTTGCAACAATATCAATCAACATTTCCCCTATTTAAATTAGGACCGTAATGAAATATGTATTACTAACCGCGCCACCGGAGTTGTCGACCAGGGTGAGTTCTCTCTTTTTCAGCAACTTTCCGGTACTTCTAGCAGTAAGTTCTTGGAGGTCGGCGGCCGACTTGCATACACCTACTACATCTGTAAATGAAAAACTGATATTACAACAGATGTTTTCAACACAAAATAGGATATATTTTAGGCTTCCGCACCTCACAGGAAAAACGTAACACTTATAAGGCTGGTTTTATTGTTACGCGTTTCGGCAGCGCCGTTGGAGCGCGCGCGTTCAGAGATGTATGGGATAGTAGTTGCGTTTCAAAGTCGCGCGCTTTAGCAGCGCCGCTCAGTAAACGCGCGCTGTTCGCCGGCGCTGCCGAAGCGCGAGCCGCACGTCCGCTTCTACGGCCAGTATGCGTTTTAGTGTGACGCCGTTGAGATGCACCGTAAGGTATTTGTTTACAAAATGAATTACATCGATACGGGATACGTTTCACAGCATCGGAACGCGCGGTACTAATCTCGTTTCACAGTGCACCGCTGTTCAAGCGCGCGCTGTTAACAGCGCGCTGCCCAGTGACGCGTCTGGCGGCGTGACTATAAAACCAGCCTAAGATCACTACATTGTCCGTCTGTCTGCCAGTCAGTCAAGACCCTTTTACTCAGGAACGCGTGGAGTTATCAAGTTGAAATTAATATCAAATACATGGATCGGGCCACCTCTAACACATTTAAAATGGTTTATCAACGCGTTTGTAGTGTTTATCTTACCCAGTAAAGTATCCACATTTTTGGCGGCAATCTCATTAATAGGCACAAACTCGAACTTAATACTGGGCACACTGGAAGAGTCCTCCATACACTCGGCAATCACTGTATTAGCTGTGAATGTCATCTCATAGTCATTCTTCATACTAGTGTATTGCTTGTTAGCTGTCTTAAGTTGACAACGACTTATGTAGTATACTTTGTCCACCTGCAAAACATAATTATTAAAATACAGGTTCATTTTCAAAGTGTTATCTCACCTGATTATAATGTTATTTTCTTACAACAGTAATTTTGGTGTAGCACTGGATACAACATGGGTTAGTTCATCAGGATCTCCTGCTTAGCAATAATGCTGACTAACAAAACAAACGAAATCGCAATTGAACAAATATGGCTCACCTGTATCATATCATAAAACTTATCACATTCATTTTTGAAGGCCGTAGCTCTGATTTCTCCGCTGTCATCACAGAGGTCCATACTGAACAGTTTGCCTTCTCCTCTAGCATTGTTCCAAGTGCGTATGTCCGACTTGGACATAACGCGAGCTTTAATCACCCACCTGAGCGAATCAAAATAGTTTATGAAATAGTGTGATAAGTTTTTAACAGAATATTATCAAAGGTTAAAATATTAAATGCTGAGAAATTAATCAGAAACCAGATTGAGTATATAGCAGCCAGTAGAGGTCACCACTAACTTGGTGTATTAAGTCTCTCAGGAATACGTAAAAAGGATTTGAATATAATAAAAAGATAACTTACTTATTCTGATATGGACTGAGACTAGCAATGGGATGGGTCATCTGTGAAGATAGTATGCTGGAATCAAGGTTTGCAGACGTAGTAGGTGCTAACGACATGGGTGCTGGAGCCATTTTTGGGCGGGGCGCAGGTGACGCTGCAGGCTGTGCAGGCGCTGTTGATGTTCCTGCTGCATCCTCAGTCCATGTCTGAGGGTTGCCCAACTTCTTGCCCACCTCGCTGCCTGGAGATACTATAGTGATATCCAAGATGATCATAACTCGCCTGTAGAACACAAATTTTACAACATTTGTTTAGTTCAAACATTGTGTAGAGTTAAAGCTGGATAGTTTAAAAGTCAAGTTATGATAAAAATATAATAATAAAAATGGCAGATTCAAACCATAGTTGTGTCACAAACAAAGATGGGTAAACTTGTTGCTAATATAAATGCAGGTTTTATTATATTGGGGTATATTTATAAACAATGATTAAAGTTAAGTGACGTTTAAAAGTCAAAAATATATGGTAAAACAGTTGCTACTATTAAACTTTAAGCAACATTTATGAATAAAGGGGATTATTTACTTAAGTAATGTACAACACACATACTTCTCTCCTTTGCCAGTATTTTTCAGCAGTGATGTGACGAAACGGTCAATCTGCACCACAGAGTAATCGGACAGTTCTCCTGATATCAATTTGTCATTAAGTTGTGTAGCGAGCATGGCAAAACTGTGGGAATGCTTGCCATCTGACACAAGTAGACGAAACCTTTCATTGGCACCACTGCCCTGGATCTTCTTGCTACCCAAAACTTGCATTATGGGTTTATCATATACTCCACCATTCATTATCACCTGTAAATGTTTTAAAACTTTGAATTCTGTTGAATACAACAGTAAAACTCAGACAGTAGGGATGATATTGTAGTTGTAGTAATAATGTTAGACTTATCAACATGAGTAATTACCACATAACAACAATTAAATACACACAACATCAAATCATGCCTGTATTCCCCAAAGGGTTAGGTACCTGTAAGTAGTATTTCCACATTTTGCCAATACCTACTTAGTAAAATGTTAAAATCCAAGCATTTTATGTGGGTTGATAGTTGATACTAATTTTATTAATATTAAATTAACCCATGAAGTCCTAGATATGAAATCATTGGGGTGTACAATAAAAAAATGTTACATGAGATTTAAAACAATTGCCAAATGATCTATAAGAGTACTTATTTGTTAAAGGCTGCATAAGCATGCCGTTTTGCGCATTTAGGTATAAATTTTTGTTACTGGCGTTGCAACATGGTTGATAGGTACTTGATAATTGCATTTTTATAACAATCTGATAAGTCGTATTTTGAATAAATTATTAGTACGAGCAAGTTGCAACCTGTCGGAAAACAACGACGCACCGATTACCTACCTGATATTCTTTTTATCTTTGTGCAATATATATTTAATTTTTTAAACAAATGCTTGATTAGACTCTTTGTATAATTAGTTATGATCAGCTTGCATCTGTAGCTAACAAGTAATAAATTGTGTTTCCAATGTTTGAAATGCAAAAACTTACCTCAAGGGAACCTTCCGATAGTTTGTGGCTCATTTTGGAAGAAAATCACGTTCCAACTCCTGTTTAAGCTAATTTTATAATTCTGCTGGGAGGAGAATCAGCGATTCGTAGTAACAATGCTGTATTTATTGCAATAAAGAGAAAGAAAAATTTAACAAACGCCCGATCGGCGTTTTTTGCCGAGGCGCGAAAATCTGACAATAATTGTGTTGACACTTTGACAGCCAGTGTTTTTTTTTTTTTTTTTATTTCGGTTTAAAGATATTTATTCTCATAAAGAACACAAATAGTTCGCTTAAAATATGAGATTATACATTACACCTTATACTATATTACATCATTTTTTAAAGAGAGCTAGATCACCTTCAAAAAAAAGCTAAAATAGAGCTAAATTTTTGGAAAAATATCGGTTCATCCGTTCGGGAGCTACAGACAGACACACACACACACACACACACACAGAGACGTCAAACTTCCAACACTCCGTCGTTTTTGCGTTTGATTATAATCATTAGAATCAGTAATACAACTTCTTAAGTTAGTATAATCCTAAAATGTCAAGATTTTATGAAATAGTCATTCAGTAGGATCACTTGGTCATAGAGAGTTATGCTGATGACTTTAATGATTATAATTCTGTAAGTACATATTTGTTACGGCCGCGAATCATATTTTAATCAACGTACAACTTAATACTCACCAGCAAATTGCAAAAAACGTAAAAAAAATTGAATTTCGCGGGCTACCCTGGCGCTTTCGCCTTAAAGAGCTAAAATAGTTTTTTGTAGCTGAATAATTGAAAATAGAGCTAAATTGGCAACACTGTTGACAGTGGACACTGATATACGACTGAAGGACATGTATCCATGGTCATGAATAAATAAAAAAAAAATGGACACTGAAATTCAGTATTGCCACAATAAAAATTCGAATTTTTTTTGGATTTCTGTTTTGCTCATAGTGCTCCTACTAAGCGTATACTCCAACTCCTAAAATTCCGCCCCTAAGACGACCCACTGAACCTATTTGTTAATGATAAGAAAATAAGTAAGTTACGGCATAGCTTAGACCCTGTTTCACTGTTCCCGTTATCTTACGGGAATTCGTAGATTATCTAGTAGATACAGTAGCATTTAGTACCTACACCTGCTACGTGGCTAATCCGGCACTGGGTTTTTACCGTAGTAGTCCTATCAGTGTTGCGACTGTTTTTAATCGACTTCAAAAATTGAGAACCTCTCAATTCGGATGAAATTTTTTAAGTATGTTCGGGCATAACTCCCTCATATATAGACGGATTTGCAATTTTTTTTTTCGCCTCTCGAAAAAAAAAATTGCAAATCCGTCTTTCGAAATTGGGGGTCATTTCGAAAAATATCGAAAAATAATAGGACCACCCATTTAAATTTCGTAGATCTGATGATGAGTTTCGGGGACAGACAACGGAACTCTTCAATAAATGTCAGCAAATCAACCGCGATTGCTGCTATAGCATATTTATGCATTGTTTACGCAATCACACAACATAACATCACGCCTGTACCCTTTAAAGGGGTAGGCAGATGTGTTCAACAGCTTCCTGTCACTGATATTCACATAGCAAGTAGGGTTATATGAATTTGTTTGGTGTAGGTAGGTACAACTAAACTGTGAAAAATAAAATCTTTTTTTTTCAAAAAAAAAAAAAAAAAACAACCGACTTTCGAAACTAAAGTTATTTTTCACTTTGTAGTGTTTTTTTGGAAGTCGGTTGGTTTTCTATGTAAAAAAGTTTTTGAAAACTAAGAAAACAAATTTTCATATTTACCATCAAAACCATTTATTTCACGAATAGATAACAATACATTAAATACCACAGCAACTTAATTACATTTCTATAACAAAATAATACTTACAACCAGAAAAATATCCACCTCTATAAAAATAATATAATATCACAATCGATTTACACTTGGATTCAATCCAATAAACTAGGTAACTACATAATGTAACAAGTATGTTTTCGATGAGAAAAAAGATCGTAGTAGGTAGGTACAGAACGCCAGCACATCAAGCTACCCGAAACTGACATATTTTCCCAATCAACTTTGAACCTTATGCTTTTGCGATAAAGTTGAAAATCTATTGAAGAAATTTGACAGATTGTAGTAGCTTGTCGTGCTGGCGTCTGTACATAATATAATCATAGTACTATTTATAGAGGCTATTTGCAATTTTTTTTAGTAAGTAGAGGTTTATAAGACCTACCAACTTCGATCAATAATAGTAGATACTATTATTGATCGAAGCCTACAAACTATGGTTATCAATGTGACCCCATCACGAATACTCCATAAATAGGTATATCGATTTTTATAAACTAGTAAATTTTGAGTCGTTTTCACTCTGATTTAAATCAGAGTGAAAACGACTGTATTAATTCGATAAAAACGTTGAATTAATTCAACGTTTTTATCGAATTAAAACAGTAGAGCTTCGCAATTAGAATATACTATCTACAATAACAAAGAACGCTATTTGGCCAAATGTAACAATAAAGCAAATAATACGTTCATATCACCTCTGCAAAGTGTAAAACTAATAACTTATTAAGTATCAGTCGATGATCAAAAACTATTTAAATTTAGAATCCATCGACGCTACCGACTCGTCTGTGATCAGTCTGTGGTACCAAGTAGCCGTAGGAGTCTCTGGCGGCAGCTACCATGGCTGCGAACCCAGCGGTCGGTCCCAGCTCGGTCGTTGCATGACCTTTTTCTCGGAGAGATGCGATGATAGACTGGTGGCAAAAAAAGAGTCTTAATTATAATTACCAAAATACCAATAGTCGTCGTTGTAATAGTCAGACCTGTGTTCCCCGAAAGGGAAGCAGAAATAGAGAAACTCTCCGCTCCTCTTCCCTCAAATCGATAGGCAGCCTAACTCTGGATTTTTACCTTACCAACCTATATCTACCTATATTTTCCGTTATTATGTTTACATAGGAACTTGGTTTCCTGTGTATCCTTTACGTATCAGTAATATGCATCTATATACAAATAAATAAAATTGAAGTGTCTGATGTCCAAATAACAGCTGTTTACTAAATGCTTAATAATATGGAACTTACGGTAGGTTTTGATAAAATGTTGAGAAATGACATTGAACACTGAACAGGTATTATGGATGAGGTTTGCGGTTGTTATGGTGTAAACGAGCAATCAAGGCAAAAGGTGAGGGGCTACGTACGGCGAACACGTGTTGAACATTAACTACATACTACACAAAACACGTTCTGACGATAAAAAAGATAAGTTAAGTAAGATAAGTTTTAGCAGAACAGAAACAAAACCTCAAAATAATCGCACCATTTTCATCATCCTAGCCTAGCCTAGCCTTTTCTCAACCATCTAACCGGATGCAGTTGAATAGGTATCAGTATTTTACATGGAGCGACTGCCTATCTGACCTTCACAACCCAGTAACTGGGTAACACGGTCGATTGGTTGTCGGACTCTCGGGCTTTTAACTACCCATAACGACTGTCAAAGGTTTACGAATGACGAGGGGTCTCGATATGTAGGTACAGACGCCAGCACATCAAGCTACTACAAGCTGTCAAATTTCTTTAATAGATTTCAACTTTATTTCTAAAGAATAAGGTTCAATGTTGATTGGGAAAATTTGACAGTTTCGGGTAGCTTGATGTGCTGGCGTCTGTACCTAAAGGATAGTCACCCATCCACGGACCGACCACGGCAAGCGTAGCTTAACCTTCGATCGGCACGTGCTGCTGTTATAACTTAGTCACGAATCCTATAAATGATAAGTCTAAATGTATAAATAGATCTTAGGGCAAATTTTTCCAACGCCAGTTAAGGCCAGGTATCCTGGTTTTGCCTGTTTTAGAATTCACTTTTGATAGGCAAATTATAACATTTTGAATCTGAAATAAATATATATTTAGGATGCATTCTTTCTCTTTACCATGTACTCGTTCAATACACGATGCAATAAAATTTTCTCGATAGAAAAAAATACTGAAGTAACTCCGATTTGCAGTTTTTTTACAAGCAAATTTCATTTTAAACGAGTACTATAATACTCCATATTTTATAAATAATATCAATTTATAGGTAATTCATTTTGGAATCGATTCTACCCATAATTTTTTTTTTATTAAATTTATTATATTTTTTTATCGATTATTTCAAGTTTTTCGATTAACGCGTCGCCTGCCAGTGTCCCGCGGGACGTTACCGAGGAGGGACCTATGCCAAATATTTGCGCGCGCGCTTCGCTTCTGTTCCGTAAATAATATTAATTCGAAATAAAATAAATTGTAAATATTTAAAAATACCATAGTTTAGATTTTGTTTGTTTATTTGTTCTTGTGTAAATAATTTGTATTTTATTGTATAATAGTTATTAAGACAATTTATATTTGTGATTTGGTGAAAATGGCAAATAAAAGAAATAAAATTAGGACTAAATCACGGTTGAAGGCAAAAAAAATCGCGAAAGAAATATGGTAAGTTATAATTTTTATTCATTTATTCCTATTGACCCTGGCTGTTACAGTTTTACGAAATTTATTATTTCTCTACAGTAGGTAGCGAAATGCCTTTGATGTCGGGCGGGTGACACCGCCCGCACAAAATAGATCGGTACAGAAGTCAATCTCATTTATGTGCTTCACTTTTCATACCTACGTCTTTGAGATATCGTGTTCGTGACTTCTGTTTCTGTCTCCTTTGTGTCGCCCGTATACTTATACTACTTGTTCGGGCATAACTTCCATTATATAGACGGATTTTCAAAATTTTTTTTATAACGAGGTTTATTCCGAAATGGTCCTATTTAAATTCCGTAAAGATCTGATGAGGAGTTTCGGAGACAGACAACGGAACTCTTCAATAAATGCTAGCAAATCAACCGCGTTTGCTCCTATAGCCTAAGTATGCATTGTTTACGCAATCACACTACATAACATCACGCCTGTACGCTGTAAAAGGGTAGGCAGATGGCAGTAGTGATAAATTAATTTTTTTGGGGTAGGTAGGTACAACTAAAAAGTAAAAAATAAAAACTTTGTTACAAAAAAAAAAAACAACCGACTTCCGAAAAAAAACACTACAAAGTGAAAAATAACATTAATTTCGAAAGTCGGTGTCAACAAACGAAAATATAGAACCAACGACACCGACTTTCGAAATAAAAGTTATTTTTCACTTTGTAGTGTTTTTTCGGAAGTCGGTTGTTTTTTTTTTTGTAAAAAAATTTTTGTTTAGTAGATTTAATAAAAAACTTGGTGACGAATTTAAGCAACCAAAAACAGCACAATAACTAGGTATATTGTGCTGTTTTTGGTTGCTTGAATTCGTCAATAAGTAATAATATGGCAAAGAGCAATTATAGACTACTATAATTGCTTGAATTCGTCAATAAGTTTTTTATTAAATCTACTAAACAAAAATTTTTTTACAAAAAAAAACAACCGACTTCCGAAAAACACTACAAAGTGAAAAATAAATAGGTAAATAAGTAAGTACCTGCTTGTACTTATTTCAATGGATATTGTCACAAATGGCACGCTTCGGGCATAACTCCATCGTAAATAAACGGATATGCAATTTTTTTTTTGTGAAGATCTGATGATGATTTTCGGAGACAAACAAAAAATCAACCGCGATTGCTGCTATAGCATATATAATCGCAATCACACAACATAACATCACGCCTGTACCCTTCAAAGGGTAAGGCAAATGTGTTCAATAGCTTTCTGTCACTGATATTCACATAGCAAGTAGTGATATATGATTTTTTTTGGGGTAGGTATGTACAACTAAAAAGTGAAAAATTAAAACTTTTTTACAAAAAAAAAAAACATCCGACTTCCAAAAAAAAAACACTACAAAGTGAAAAATAACTTTAGTTTCGAAAGTCGGTGTCAAAAAACATTCGAATTGAGAACCTCCTCCTTTTTTGAAGTCGGTTCAAAACGAAAATGCAGAACCAGCGACACCGACTTCCGAAATGAAAGTTATTTTTCACTTTGTAGTGTTGTTTTTGGAAGTCGATTGTTTTTTTTATATAATGTTATTGTATAGAATTTATGTCAATATTTCTGGTGTTAAGTTTTTAGGGAATTATAAGTATAGCAACATAATTAATTTTATTACCTACTAACAATAATTGTTTTTAATTGCTACCTAATATTTTTTTCATGACTGTTACAGCGCTTCCGCACTAGGTACCCTTTCTTTTTTTTTTGAGGATGGGAAATCATCAAATGACCCCTCCCGCTCTGGGTGGAGCGGAAGGGATTGTCAGGCTCTGACTAAAACCCACCCGTGTTCCTTCCTTAGCTAGTGCTAAGGAAGGAACACGGGTGGGTTTAACCGGGGTAGCGGTAACCCTTTCGGACAATCCTGCTGCCCCGGCAGGCTTCGGCCCTGACGGGCCCCTTCCCTATTGCTGACATCTCTTTGAGGCGCGCGTGGAACAAGTACGTGCCGTCCGGCTCGGGCTTGGTCCTGATCGGACGGTGAGCTACCCATTACTCTCCGAGTCTCCGTCCGCAGGCCTGCGCCTACGGTGGCCGGGGTCGTCACTCGGCTCCCGACGCCCGGAGCGTCTCCCGCGGCGTCTGGGACGTGAGGCTCTGTCCCTCAGCCATCCCGCCACCTCCTTCGCTAGCATGACTGCTTCGCAGAAGAAAGTTTTCTTTCAAGACTGTTACAGCGCTTCCGCACTACCCTTACGATCCGTTTTTTGGAATTTTTGTCTGATAGATAATAAACTACTGGAGGGATTTTGATGGGAGTTTCGATATTCTGTAGCTTTGGTTTTCATCTATCACATAGGATATGTCTAATAAATGAGTTATAGTCCACGCGTACGAAGTCGCGGGCATAAATTAGTTATTTATTATTAGTTATATAAGTACTTTGGACTTAGTAAATTCTGATAAAGCTCATTACAACATAATACACAGGATAAAAAATTCTTTATTAGAAATAAGAAATACTAAAATACTACTCTGTCAAAGAAGTACCAAGGGAATCAATAATACACAAAATGTTAGTTATTCATCCAAATTTACTTTGATCACCTTCAAAGTATGCTCCTTCAGAAACGACACACTTACGCCAACGAATAATCCAATCATCAAAGAAAATTTCAAACGCTTTTTCCGGAACTGAGTTTAGTTTACGCCCTGAATTCTCATTCGTTCGCTAAAATTCTTTCACAATGATGGCCTTGTGCAAAGGTGCATTATCGTGGTACAAAATCCAACAATTATCTTTCCACAAATCTGGCCATTTTCTTCGAATTTGCTCTCTTAAACGCCGCATTACGTTCAAATAATATACTTTATTTACCGTTTGACCTTCCCGGTAAGAATTTCGTGTGCACAACACCGCGATAGTCAAAGAAAACAGTCAACATGACTTTGACTTTTGATCGACTGGTTTTCGGTTTCGGTTCAGTTGGAAGGCGCCACTCCGAAGCGTGTTGACTAGTTTGCATGTCAAACTCGTCTCGTTACCAGTAACAATGCGTTTCATAAATGTTGGGTCGGAATTGACTCGTTCTAGCATGTCTTCAGCGACTCATAAACGATTGAGTTTTTGGGGAAAATTCAGGTCTTTTAGGATAAAATAATACGGATCGACTCGTGAGGTACTGTTTGTACCTCACGAGTCGATCCGTATTATTTTAAATAATCACTTGGGTATGAAACATGTTGCCGCTCGGCTAGTCCTAAAAGACCTGAATTTTCTCCAAAAACTAATTACTAGCCGGGGCAGCAGGATTGTCCGAAAGGGTTACCGCTACCCCGGAACATAAAGGGCTAAGGAAGGAACACGGGTGGGTTTTAGTCAGAGCCTGACAATCCCTTCCGCTCCACCCAGAGCGGGAGGGGTCATTTGATGATTTCCCATCCTCAAAAAAAAAAGAAAGGGTACCTAATGCGGAAGCGCTGTAACAGTCATGAAAAAAATATTAGGTAGCAATTAAAAACAATTGTTAGTAGGTAATAAAATTAATTATGTTGCTATACTTATAATTCCCTAAAAACTTAACACCAGAAATATTGACATAAATTCTATACAATAACATTATATAAAAAAAAAACAATCGACTTCCAAAAACAACACTACAAAGTGAAAAATAACTTTCATTTCGGAAGTCGGTGTCGCTGGTTCTGCATTTTCGTTTTGAACCGACTTCAAAAAAGGAGGAGGTTCTCAATTCGAATGTTTTTTGACACCGACTTTCGAAACTAAAGTTATTTTTCACTTTGTAGTGTTTTTTTTTTGGAAGTCGGTTGTTTTTTTTTTGTAAAAAAGTTTTAATTTTTCACTTTTTAGTTGTACCCCAAACAAATTCATATATCACTACTTGCTATGTGAATATCAGTGACAGAAAGCTATTGAACACATCTGCCTTACCCTTTGAAGGGTACAGGCATGATGTTATGTTGTGCGATTGCGATTACATATGCTATAGCAGCAATCGCGGTTGATTTTTTGTTTGTCTCCGAAAATCATCATCAGATCTATACAAAAAAAATAAAAATTGCATATCCGTTTATTTACGATGGAGTTATGCCCGAACATACGTAAACAAAAATAGAAACATCCGAATTGAGAACCTCCTCCTTTTTAGAAGTCGGTTAAAAATATAATATTTACAATCACAAAACTAGAAAGAAACTAAAGTGGGATGATGAAATTAAAATACTGTAGGCGAGCAGCCCTATATTTCAAGAATAGGGCCGATTCACAATATAGATGTTGTTATGTTACCTTGACAGGGGTCAGCGAGTTCATTCGAACTGCGCGTTCGCGGGATTTGCCACGCGAGGACGGAGGTAACGCTAAATGCCTACTACGCTCGAAGATCCTGGCCTTAACTAAAGCGGAGGAATAATTTTGCATTTTTGACAGTTCGTGAATACAAAAACTGTCAGACGTCAATTTTATTCCATGAATAATAATTATCGGTCGATTGAAAAGTTTAATTGCTAACAAATTCTCTAAATGTTAAAAAATCTTTTCTCATCGCCATTGAGGGAATACAACAGACTGTTGTGATACTTTTTTCCATTTGAATACTTCAACTATTATTGTTCGTGAACAATGCATAGGCTCTTCAGTTATTGTTCACTATTCTAAACAAATGTCGGTCACGGTATAGGTATTGCGTAATTTAGTAGACTCGCTATACTGAAACAAATATTCTATTTGTACATACGAGAAATAAAGTAGGCATTAGACGCTACAATGTACCTAAGGATAAATCCGCGCGGGAAAAAGATAGGGAAATCGTTTGGGTAAGGCTGTATAGAATTGTAGATAAGGGAAATAAAGTCTACCTAGTACAATGTCGACCTGCATTATTTTACTAGGTACAATATTTTACTTCATGGGAATTCATTAGAATCGGTGGGAGAGAGGTCCAGCCTGGAGACGCGCTCTACGGGGCAGTATGGGTTGCGGTGGGGCCTTCTCCTCATAAGAGGAAACCAACCTAAACACTAATTAACAAATTTCGGAAAAAAAAATTAAATATTATCAGTCTAGGGTAATTTAGGATCAGTCACAAGTGAACTCATGTGACTGATCCTAAAGGTGCAGAGTGCACCTGTGTCTCACCTCTTCCATCATTCTCATAGCTCTGTGTTGTATTAACTTATAGATATAGGAAGATACTTATTTTATTTACCCCTGACGATAAGACTACAGTTTAGTAGGTAACATAAATCACTGCCTACATAGCAGTTAGCATGTATGACCCTAATTTAAAAGAGGAGATTACTGCTATCATTTTGGTTTCAACTTCATCATTCTAACGTATCGTTATTTAAAATATCATTTTCACGAATAATGTATTATTATATCGACGTATATTGCGTTAGCTATTTATAACACAATTATTATGGACAAGGCCGTTTCGGTTGACATCATACATCTTGATTCGACCATAACATTCACTGACATGCGTCGTTATTTTTATACAGGGTGGAAACTTTCAGCGGGGCAGTAAGGGGAAGTACCTTATCCGTTGCAGCTAAGCGAAAATGGATAGTCTCCTAAGACCATTTTCGCGTAGCTGCAACGGATAAGGTACTTCCCCTTACTGCCCCGCTGAAAGTTTCCACCCTGTATAAACGGTTCTTTACCTTATGGTAAACAACCGTCCGCCCGACCGCCTATAATGTTCCCACTGCTGGGACACAGGCCTCCTCTCTATGAGAGAAAGTGGCCCGTTATTCACCACGCGGGCCCAGTGCGGGTTGGTGGATGTGACATGTCTTCGATTTTCGGTTCTAGGACGAGCCGGTTTCCTCACAATGTTTTCCTTCGCCGTTTTGAGAGCAGTGGTGATGAAATAACTTACACAAAGTAAAGTGGTTGGTTGGGTTCGAACCCACGACCTACAACTTGTAAGTCGCGGCCGTTACCACTGGGCCACCACTGCTCTGTTCTTTGTTATAGGTACTACTAGGAGCGTCCCGCGGTTTCACCCGCGTAAGTTTCGATCCCGTGGGAATATCTGGATAAAAGTAGCCTATGTGTTAATCCAGAAAATGGTCTATCTGTATGCCAATTTTCATCTAATTTAGTTCAACGGTTTACGCGTGATTGAGTAACAAACATCCAAACGTTCAAACTTCACAAACTTTCACATTTATAACATTAGTAGGATAGTAGGATTATTTAGTGGAAAGTTGAATAGTTATTCAGAGACAGACAGACTTAATGAGGTCTTATGACTGTGTCAAGACGACAAAATGAAACTATCTTACCGGGTTAAAGTCCGCCTCATGCTGCACTTCCATTGGTAGCAGCTGATGATGGAGTCGCGGTCTCTGGACAGCGTCCGGTAGGTCAATACCTTCTAATATTGTATGCCGAGCCATCTGAAACAGAAGAGCAACTTGATGTAAACTTGAACTCATCGTTATTATGAGGTGATAAAAGTTGTAGCAATCACGAGAATGGTCGCGATTTTTGGCAGAGTTGCGGTTACCTATAATATAATAATAAACAATAAAGACATACGTAGTTATAGAAATAGTCTCAAGTAGCACATTTTGGAGAAAATACAATAAGTAGGTAAAAGAAAACGAGATAACGTCTTCAAAACTGATGATGCTAAAACTCTGAGCAGTACTTAGTGGAGAGGTAAGGCCAGAAAATAAGTGAAAGCTTACCAGAGCGACTTGCGTGGTAATCTTGGTACCGCCGGCGGCTCCTAGGACCAAGTCCACCCTTCTATTCCTGTTCATTACAATGCTGGGGACCATTGAGCTAAGTGGGTTCAGTGAAGGGGCCAACATGTTCGCAGGAGAAGGCGGCAGACCGTATGCTGACTCCACGTGCGGGATAGCAAAGTCATCCATCTCGTTGTTCAACATGAAACCCAGGCTCCGTGACCGCCTCTGTGAGCCCCAACTGTAAAAAATAAAAGTCGTTAATTTTGTGAATGGGTTCAATTTAACCACAAAGTAACATTTTGATCTAAGATTTGTTTAAGAGTGCAGTTGAAACTATAACACGGAGAAGGAAAACTCTAAAGAATCTTTTCAAGGACATCAGGGCAAAGTATCCTCAAAATGACCGGGCGGATGGTTTTAAAAGAGTTTGGAGAAAATCAAAATATCCATCGAAAACAACGAGTGTTTTTGTTGGTTTTGTTTAGACATTGGTTCCGTTTGAGATTTATTTTTGCTAACACAATGCAACGACTGCCAAGTTTGTCGCTTTGTCCCATCTTTGTCAACAAGAAAAATATTTTGAGTAAGTAAATCAATAGTAATGATCAAGTGATTTAAGCTGGTTTCATCTCCCTTCTGAATGTCATAAAAGTCGACAAACGGAACATGCTACTTTTACCTGCTGCCTACCTGCAGAATTTTCTGTGAGCCAATATAAACGTAAACACACTGCGATCACAAAGGATTATTAGGTGAGTATATTATGCGTTTCGGAATCAACGGGGTAATTGTGTAACACACTATCAGTAGCAATTGGTTTAATTTTGACAGTTAAACAACATTCATTGCGTTATTTACGTTGTTGAGCAGACACATTTTTCGAACATATGAAGCAATGGATTAGCAATATCCTTCAAAATGATTCAGATTGAGATTAATAGTGTGTTACGCGATTAGGGTGCTGGTTCTTGTTCAGTTGCCGTTCTAAGCCTGATATTTATAAATAAGTTTAAAAAGCGTAGTTTAGGTACATATAATTAATGGTGCTGGTGGCCGAGACGACGCTGCCATCGGGGGCGACGACGACGATGTGGGCGGTGCCGTGGTCGTCTGCGCCTTCAAACAGGGCGCCGTAGTGTTGCCACTCATTGTATGTTCTTGAGTCGTTGACTAGCTCCCGGAATGATTGCGCCCAAGCGGGGTTTGAGAGATTGCGCTCCAACTGAAATAAAATGACGTAATGTCAGTGCTTATGCAGCAGAAGACCTTCGTTCTCGGAAGGTATTTTGGTCGAAGGAATTTTGGTCAAAATCACAGCTCCCAATCTGAAGTCTATTCTTAATGCTTTTGGCTGTAGGTACTCTGTTTGATCCAGGACTTTTTCATTGATCTAGATATTGGGTACCTAAAACGTCTTGGACTCAATTTCGCAACCATGAGTGTGACCGCATCTCCGATTTTTGACAAAACAATTTCATGACAACAACTTCTGCAAATAACTGGCAATTACAGAGTTACAAGCAGAAGAGTAGAACAAGCATACCTTTAGTAAGGAGAAGACATATCTAAGTTTCCTTCTCTGATATCTACCACCTTTCATCAGTTTCATCCATCTAATAATCTAATTTCATATTTATGAGTGACGTAGTATACTTCCGTTATTATATAATCAAAATGTTTCATAACAATAGTAACAGCTCGCATGCTACATGGTGAATATTTATGTAAGTATGCTATATCAAGTTTATTGACACAAACTACTCGGGCGCAGCTATTATTTGCTGTGTCAATAGTAATAGGTATTATGATGTTACAAAATGTTAGTTTTATATAAAGCAAAGTAATTTTATGAGATAAATCGGAGTTATGTATACCTGAGAATTATATTAAAGTACTCAGTTTCTCATACTCGGAAAGTAGTGCTTCTTTGATGCGAATAGCGGGTGGAAGACGTAGCTTCCCACCTTTGGGCGGGAAAGACTCATAGTAATTGCTTCCCTCTCCAGGACGGAAATGAATAAAAAAAAAATAGAACTATATTTGGTTAGGTAGTGAGCTACGAAATTTGTTATATAATTAAGAAAAATGCTGCGGTATTGTGAGTGTATAAACAGCCAGTGTGAATTAAAAAAAAAACCTAACAAGAACCTAAAAAACCTAATAAAACCACACGCATAATGTACCTTTTCGTTCCACTTGCTCAAAAAAGTGACATTCTATGCCACAAAAAGCGAACATAACAATAGTCATTTTTAATCTGTTAAAAACAGGGAAAGAAAATTGTACTGAATTTCATTCATCCTCTAGGGGGAGAATGTGATTTAAATTTGGAATACTTACCGAAATTTATAGTGAACTACATCTGTGTTTACACCATTGAGTTTGTATATAAAGCAATATACATCTTTTTGAAAAAGGAATACGCATTTATTATGCAGTTATGATTATTAAATAAAATTACGAAAACCGACGAGGCCGTATGAGCTTGATGCCTTTGCTTTTCCGACAAAACAGAGAAATACTCAAATCAACTCATCAACAATAAATGTACCAAACAAAAATGTAACTCTCTCTATCAATAATTGGACCAATGTTTCGAATGTTAACTTTTACTTTAATTGTGTCTTTAATTGTCATTATTTTTAATAAATGCTTATCTCATATTATTATTGTGTTAATTTTCTCGCAAATGGTACGAAAAGTAGAGTATTTTCCTCGGTGATAAAGCTGTCTTAGTCTTGGGTGAACCTAAATCCCTCGCTACACTCAGGACTCGTCTTAAATCCCTCGCTTCGCTCGTGATTTAAGTTTTTAACACCCTCGCTACGCTCGGGAGTAAACCTCGAGTCCTTCGTTACGCTCGCGATTTAAATCGTCACCCGCGACAGAAGACACTGCTTTATCACCTTGGTTAATAATCTACTATTAAGCGGGCGGGACGGCCTGCGGCGGTGACGCGATGTGTTCCATATATAAAATTTTAAAATACTTATAGTGTAATTTAAGGGGATACTAACTCTGTAAGCTGCCGGTCGATTCTGTAAAAATCTCACCGTGAAAACTTAGGTGAAGTGAGTTTGTTTTTGCTAGGAATTGACACTATTGACAGACTCCACGCTCACTTCACCTAAGTTTTCACGGTGAGATGGTTACAGAATCGCACTGCTGTACCGAAATTAAAAAACATGGTTCTAAAGACTAATATTTGATTTAAAATGAGTTCAAGCGATTCTGGAGTGATGACCCCAAGTTCGGTTAAAGACGAGGCAAATACAGTAGGTAAACGAAAATCTTTTGCCAGAAATTAAAAAAAAAACAAATTGTTCTAACTTCTCAATTAACTTTAAATAGGTAAGTACTATTCATGTTATCAATAAATATTTTATAAAAACTATTTTTTTTTACTTTCCTTATAGGTATTCGAAATAAAAAGTACACTGTTTAACACGGGTGAAAGTCATTAATTCCTAATCGGACTATAGCCGCGCCTCGCTGCGCTCGGGCGTCTAAATACCTCGTATGGGAATTGATTCCTTTCGACCCTTGTATAACAATCTACTATTACACTCTTAGATTTTTTCCTGTATGTTCACCAGGGTTCTTATACTTCAAATCAAAGAGGAGCAAAAGGTAGAGGTACTTACGTATAAGTATAAACTTTGACAACACCAGAAATGATAATTAAAGGAAGGTAGGTGAGTGTGATTACCCCAAAAGCAGCCAGAAGGTTGAAAAAGAACCTTCGCTTTATGAAAATTCAAGTGACGAAAGCGCAGACTTTACATTTTAGTGAGCTTACGAGTACATTACCGGTACAAATACTTACATCACGAATGTCATAGGGTAAGTTAGAGCGTGAAGGGTCGCCGAGGCCGGTTCGTTTTGCGTACGCGTACTTGAAGGTTTCGACGACGCGGTGCCAGTAAAGGTTGGAGCCTGTCGGAGCTTGCGTGCCGTCTCCGACCCAGTCGCGCAGCATGTTCAGCATGAACGCTAGAACCGACCCTGACCCCGGCAGAGGTACTGAATAAAGCGTGTACTCCTCCGTTAACGGCACCTCGATTGGGTCTTGCCATTCCACCCTGAAATTTTATAAGACTATTATTTTAGATGATTGTTTCGAAAAAGTGAGCATGGGATTCCACTTTTGCACCTCTGAAGAGCAATAGCCAGCAGAATGTACTGAAAGCGTGCAGCGATTAATGAATAGTCTCACTTGTAACTCTTGAGGTCTTCTTCTGTAATAATGCCACCGAAGCTCTGAATATCTTGCACGAGCCGCGCCGTCAAGGAGCCGTTGTGTATCGCCCGTGGGCCCTCCTCCGCGATGATTTCCAATGTTTTGGCCAACGTTGGTTCGGATATATAATCGCCCTCGTTCCATACCTCGCCAGTCGCCGGATTCACGTATACCTCCCTTATAGAAAATTATATTGATTTACAGTTTAAAAGTAAGTATGTATTCCAAAAACCCAAACGGTCAAACGTTAGGTATGTGTGAAAGAATTGGTCGCGGACTTGTTAATATTTTCATCATTAATGAGGCAGGACTGAACAGTTAAGAAAAGTGAAGGAATTTAAACATAGGGGAATGTGTCTTTACCGCATAGAAGGCTCGGCTTTGATTCTGTCGCTGTAACTCCGGAGCACCCGAGCCATGTAGGCGTTGACGAGATGTCCGCGGCGGCAGAGGTCGGCCGTGGGCTCCACGAGTTCGCGCCACGGCAGGCGTCCGTACGCCTGATGGAGGGCGCCGTAACCTGCCAGTTCTCCGGGCACGGCGATGGCGAGGCCGCCCACGGTCGATGATGCGTTGATGTACATATCCTCGTGGGCCGCGGCCGGCGCCCTCTCGCGCGCGTTGATCACGCGCACCAGACCCGTCGACGCGTCGTAAACCGTGGCCAGGAACCCACCGCCGAGTCCCATACATTGCGCGCACGCAATACCCTCACAGAATAATGTCGCTATCGCTGCATCCACAGCTGAGCCATTTTTTTCCAGGATTTTACTAAAATTATCATAATTAATTTTTATTTTTGTGATAAGGAATACCAGGTTATCAAAATGTTGCTTTGGGGAGATAATAATCAAATAAGTCGTCGCACTCAAGTCATAACTCAAGATAAATACATATTAGGCATTTATATAGATTGGGCTATCGATAGTTTAAAACTTTATCGATTGGAGACAAAATCGTGACTCGATAAAATTTAGTTCATCCACAATTAATTTTATAAGAATTTCAGATAATTTTTTTTCCGAAATTCTATGAAATTAATTGTGGTTGTTGTTTTCAATACCTACTCAATTGAGTAATTATAATGAAGCCCTCATTATAATTTCAGAGGGTGCAGATTTCTGAACAAACCAGAAGGGACCTTCCTTCTGGTTTGTTCGGAAATCTGAGTTTACCGAGTAGAAGATTGGTACGTACCGTCCAATAGAAGCACATTCGTGGCCATTGGCGGCGACGGCAGCGCGCGGGTAGCGCGGGTGGTTGGGGCCGGCCCACGGCTGCAGAACCAGCACGGCCACCAGCGCGCCCGCGACCAGCGCCGCCAACACGCTGCCCACCAAACACCACCGCCGCGATTTGAAAACCCTGACCAACACAATTAAAAACAAACACATTAATTAATAAAGGCAAGCTCTGATCATTTTATTGAACACAAACGTTGTCAAACGAAGAGTAAAAAGTTATCGCTCGGGGTCACCCTGCGAGAAATGGAACGAACCGAAGTATGCTTCGATCCAAAACACAAAACTTGGACGTCGCTTAGAGGACACAGCTGTCAAATTTAAAACGGAACTGGGTAAGGCCACATCTGCCGCATGCAGAAAGACATTTTTTTATTTTATTTGAAATGGGTTTGCTCTTGACTCTAATCTAGGTCAGAGATGACACAGACAAAGTCTACGATGGAGTGAGCTCACCCAGAAGAAGCCTGTTCACTCTTGCTTTGAAGAGATTCGGGTTGTATGTACTCGGAAACACAAACGCAGGTAGAGAGTTCCACTCTTTTGCTGTGCGCATTATAAAGGACATTCGAAAACGCTTAGTGCGAATTGGTGTTGAATTTGGGTGAAAGTAACCACAGAGTGGGACCCGAACAACAGAAACCGACGACGCGGCAGGCCCAGAAGGTGATGGTACCTAACGCGAGATAAAACTCCTACGTGAAGGAATGGGATGATTGCAACAGTCCGAGATGGGAAGATAAAAACCCTGGTTTTTGCCCTGCAGTGGGACAAAACCTCTTCTACACTAAAATTATAAAGAGAAAAGATTTGATTTTATGTATGTTTGTTTGTTACGCGGCTGAAGGGATTTGCATGAAATTTGGTACATGGGTAGACCATGGCTTGGAGAAAGGCATAGACTACTTTTCATCCCGGATCGCAGACGAAGTCGCGGGTAACAGCTAGTAGGAAATAAAGCTAACTGAAGACTATTTGCTGTTCCCTTTTTCGTTGCCGCGTCATCATGCAGTGCTTGTAATGGAAATAATTTGGGTCAAAGGAAAATATATCCGTAAGAGGTACCTACGTGGCACAACCTGGATACTAGATTTTAGTGTAAGAAAGAATGTGAAATAGAACATTGAAGTTTCTTTTAATTAAAAGATAATTAACAGGGTCAAGAGACTTCCGGCGGAACAGAGCCCAGCAGAGGTCGAGCTGCAACTGTTGCAAGACAGCAAGACAGCAGATTTTTAAGAAAATTATGAGCGAGTGTGCGGTCTACGTGAAGTAAACAATCATTGATTACCTTATAGGATACCAGCTATTATCGTTTTATTTACAAACATTTGAAAATTCGCATCCTGACAATCTTTAAACTTTAATAATTTTGGAATTCTAATATTATTATGAGTGTATTGTAAGTATTACTAAGCTTTTTTGGCTAACAAAATATAACTGGAAGATCTCCTCAAAATGTCAACTGAGCGTCAAGATGTTTTCTTTTTTTTTTGGCAGACAGTCAGTCGTGAATCAAAAAGTTTTAACACGGAATGAACACCTCTTTCTCAGATATATTCTGATGAATGCAAGTTTGTTTAGTGAATGACCTTTTAAATGTTATTTTAAATGTTTATTTTGATTTGCTTATTGACCTCTAGGCCTTCTTCGTCTTATTGACCTCTATAGGTAGGTACCTTCCGATCTACCTAGATGATAAGCTCTTTGGGTAAACGGAAATTATCAGTTTTACGAGTATCTGGGCTAATTTTTAAAAGCGTCCATTGTTTGATTTAAATAATAATCGATTACAGAAGCGAGGACTGAAAAACGTTTCAACTGTTCCAAGATAGCGCTGCTACATAGGTACTGTCAAAAGTTTATGGTCAGCCAAGGCCGAAGCGATGTACGGAATCCGGCATTGATGTTGAGGAGCTGAGTAGAGGAGTAGTGGTGGCCCAGTGGTAACGGCCCCGACTTATGAGTTGTAGGTCGTAGGCTCGAACTCAAGCACGCGCTTAGTAAAGCAATTACAACAAGCAATCAAGCAAGCAAACAAGCAAGCAAGCAATTTACACATAGTAATATGTAAATTATTTCACATCGGTGAAGGAAAACATCGTGGGGAACCCGGCATGTCCTAGAACCAAAAATTCGAAGACATATCTACCAACCCGCACTGGGCCCGCGTGGTAGATTACAGCCCACTCCTCGAAGAGAGGAGGCTTGAGTCCCAGCAGTGGGAACATTATAGGCTGATATGTTTATGCAATGATGTTGTAGTCGTGTGACGTCATAATTATGCAGTCAGAAAGAAAATACCATCATCAAACGCCAATAATGCAATAATATGTAGTAGGTACATACTAATTATATAGATGATATACATTCCTAAAACAACATCCTCCACGTTTTGTTAAAACATCATATTTACAACGGATTTATTTTCTAAGCAGTGTCACAGAAAAACGTACCTACCTACCTATCTGTGTAATCGTCGGAGAAGGCCACGAAATCAATAATTTAAATATGATTTGAATACGGTACGAATGCATAATATTATTTTATTACTTACATAATTATAAGAAACTTGCCCAATAACGGTACCTAACAGCTTAGCAGCACGATAAGGAAAACCTTAGTTTTATTAGTTTGTGGATTCCCCTTTTTTTTTCGTTGCAAAAGGATTTTAGAGTGAACATGTTTCGGATAGATACATCCAAGGTAGTAGGCACCTACATTATTTTGAAGTAATAATAATCCAATTTTATAAAATTAGGTACCCAGGTACATATTTATTTAATTCTACAATGTCAGTACAAAAATACTCAAGTAAGTAGTGTAATATAATAAAATTAAATGATGTTCAGTAAAAATTATGGAACGGGCGGTTAGGTAATTTTAGTTCGGCAGTTCAAAGGTTACGTTATAATAAAGGTTAGAGGTGCTGGTGGATGTTCTGCTTCTAAATAAGTACCTATCCAGAACTACAACACAAAATGTAGAATTTTTACACCTATTCGCAAATCATCATCTGCCTAGCCTTTTCCCAAAGTTTTGGGAAGGTATGAATGTGGATGGATAAAGATGGGAGTGGGGAAATACCAAGTAACAATGTAGGGATTGTGTTAGTTTAAGATGATATGGTTAGAATAAGGATGAAATAAGATGAATGCTGTGATGACAGAGCTGATAGAGATGTATGAGGAAGAAGACAGGTAGGAAGAATGATGATGGTGTAAGACACTACAACCTTCACGGTAAAGGGGCACTACCTTAAACAATAGCTTACGTAGGATTCATTACCGCAACCACAAAGTTAACTATGCAGACAATTGCACTCATTTTCAATGGATAGTGAAAACCGAACTATGTCAGCATTAGTCTAATAACTTACCTTAGTTTATAAGCGGTTATGGCTTGTCTGTGTGTTGGAGACCAAAATGGCGTATGAGAGGTAATGTTTTGTTGTGGCGCCTCGTTGCACTATTTACCCGAAACTCACTTAGCTAGTAAAATAATGTACAGATGCCATCACATCAAGCTACCCGAAACTGTCAAATTTTCCCAATCAACTTTGAACCTTATGCGTGCTTATGCTTTAGCGATAAAGTTGAAAATCTATTAATGAAATTTGACAAATTGTAGAAGCGTGATGAGAAGCAGCGGGTAAGGTAACGGTAGTTGTAGGTAGGTCATGGATTCGCTTTGTGTAAATAATTTCATCACCATCGCTCTCAAAAAGGTGAAGTAGAAGGTTACATCATGAGGAAACCGGCATTCTTATCCTAGAACCAAAAAGGATCGAAGATGTGTGACATCTATCAACCCGCACTGGATTACTGCCCACTCCCTCTCGGGCTCTCGAAGGCAGTAGGCCTGTGTCCCAGTAGTGGGAAAATAATAGGCTGATTCTTATATAATCAAAGAGGCTGATTATACTAAGGCGACACGGATTGCAAGAGATTGTTTCTAAACGGGCCCACCTGATGGTACTCAAGTGGTGTCACTGCTACCTACGCACATCTAAAGTTCGTTTCACGAAAGAATTCCCTTCGCCGTAATATTGGCACCATTGCTTTTTATTGAGGAATTATTTTACCTTCAATGAAAAGCAATGGTGCCAACATTACGGCGAAGGGAATTCTTTCGTGAAACGCACTTTACAATACCAGAGGAATTGCAGGCGTTACCATCTCAGAGATGAAGCTGAAATATGCTGGTACCCACACTACCTCCTGCTATTTGACAGCAGAATATGATGGTATTTCGTCCAAGTCAATTCAGACTCACGGACGGGCACTATAAAATTCAATTATGCATCACGTCTACGAAAATATTTGGACAAGGACAGCCATCGTGAACTACTGAACCTCTAAGTAATTAGAAACTTGGTACACAATTAGAGCATTGTATTTCGGTCATTTAGGCATCTATTGTTCTTGTGTGTTTCGTATGTTTGCTATTATTAGTTCTTGTGGGGAAATTAGGTCTAGATTTTGTGCGAGGCTTGTCATTTATTTGTGAACATAATAATGTTGCATTTTTTTTATTTATTTGGGAAAATGCATTAGTCGACGGCTCTTGGGTACCCGTGACTAATAATTATGCATGCTATGCTATTTAGTTTATATGTATATTTAGTTTTATTTATTTAATATTTATCTATTTATTGAAATAGACGATGATTTATTTAGAAAACGAGTGCGTAAAATTTCATGAACAGACCTTTGGGCGAGAAAAAACTCCTGGATCTATTTATTCAAAATAATAAGTTATTTATATGTATAATTATAATCTTTTACAGATATTGTATATAGAAGATATTATCTTCTATCACACTAACATTATAAAGGCGAAAGTTTGTGAGTGTGTGTTTATATGTTTGTTACTTCTTCACGCTCAAACGGCTAGACCAATTTTGATAAAACTTTGTATGGAGGTAGCTGACACCCTGGATTAACATACAGGCTAATTTTTATCCCGATATTCCCACGGGAACGACATTTACGCGGGAGAAACCGCAGCTAGTATGTATATAAAAAAAGTCGGGTTAGTTACACCATTTATAACTCAAGAACGGCTGGACCGATTTTAATGATCTTTTATTTGTTGGATTTGTCTTTGCCCATGCAAAGGTCGGTGAAAGGAAGTGCGTATCTATACTAATTATTACTAATAGTATAAAGAGGCAACATTGTTTATGTAGGGGGTAATCTCAGGAACTAGGTACCTACCACTAAGATTTGAAAAAATATTTTTGAATTGGTTCGTTCTTGGGTTTAGTTATTCATGTATGAAATTGATGGTGTGACTTAAATGATATGTTTACTAATCTATTAATTGGGGATTAACCATTATAAATCAGCAATAATCAGCTGCTCAATAATTACTTATTATTAAAGATAGGTAACTGATTGCAATGTCATACAATATATACCTACCTAATTTTCTTTTGTTTCCTTTTTAATTTCAGTGACAATGTTGGATCCGGGGATCGATTTTCCGCATAGTTTTTAATTTGCTAGAGCGAACTCAAAACTGGAAAGAAGACGCACGGGCTCGCGAAAGATGGAAGGTGTCGAGGGAGGCCTTTGCCCAGGAGAGGGACGGCGTCTGTTAGTATAAAAAAAAAACTGCTACCGCAACTGAACGCAGACGACATTGCCTATCATAAAAAAAAAATGGAAACTTATAGGAAAGGGCTTTGCAGGTCTGTGGCATAGGTACAGTACATGTCCGCCATTGGAGTTTTTGGCGGGATTTCTTCGAGTGAAGTCTATTTGGCTGTTTTAATTACATATTCGCAAATTGATTCCTAGTGGATATTGTGATGTAAAATTGGTGTAGTTTTGTATCTCAAGTGTCTGCGCAACTGGACAATATTTGTGTAATCATTGAAACAGACGCGATCCCGGTAAAATGGAGCTGAGAATTTTATTGTAGTTTTGGCTACCTCAGCGAAGTTTACCGGGAAACTTGATTCGATACATTTGCTGCCAAATACTCCTAATACATTAGAATGTGTACACCCATATTCTAATGTCATATGTTAGACTCAAGAAAAATGAAACAAAGACGTGGCTAAAAGGTCTTAGCAACCAGGCCATAAAAATAATTTATAAAAAAAAAATGTCCGCCATTTTGTTTTTATCAAAATGGCGGCCACGCACGAATCCTACACAGGGTTATTGGTAAAACATTAACTAATTCTTAAGAGGTCATTGTACTCATCATTATGAACAACTTTTACTATGGGACAAAACCTGAAATCGAGAAAAAAAAATCAGCTGTTCCCTACATTTTGACGAGTTACACAAAAAACACAGAACATAAAAGTAGGGAACAGCTGATTTTAGCTTCGCTTGGCTCGTCTTGGCGGGGGCACTACCGTGCTGCCAGCCCCGTAAATTGTCACGTTTCCGAGATTACGGTTCAAAGCCGATTAGGTGACATCCATATTTTTTGAAATGCTGGCTCCCCTCCATATAATAATAGGTATAAAAATCTTCAATGCCCTTTCTACAGGGATATAATATACCTGGTTTCGTTTTTCAGTCTCCGACGTGTCATTGATTCAGTTGAACAATAACATAGCTTAGGATAGGTAGGTACTTGGTAGTTACGCCTAATAAAGATAAGTAGTGAAACTGCTTGCTATCTTTACGAGTGTATTAGAGGCCCGTGTTACAGAACCTCATTCAAGACTTATTTGAGCAGTGGTGGGCGTGAATTCGAACACAAACAGGCAGTTTGCTTTGTGTAAATTATTTCATAACTGCAGTGCGATTCTATAACCATCTCACCGTGAAAACTTAGGTGAAGTGAGCATGGAGTGAGCTGTCAATGGTGTCAATTCCTAGCAGAAACAAACTCACATCACCTAAGTTTTCACGGTGAGTTTTTTACAGAATCGACCAGCTGCTCTCATAAACGGGAAGAAGAACATCGTGAGGAAACCGGCATGTCCAAGAATTCGAAGACATGGAACATCTACCAACTAGTACCAACTCGCACTGGGCTCGCGTGGTAGATTACAGCCCTCTCCCTTTCGAAGAGAGGAGGGCTGTGTCCCAGTAGTAGGTACATTATAATATTATAAGGCTGATTATGCTTTCTTGAGACTGCATTAACATAATGAAATAATAGTTTTAGCACTAAGCCTGTGATAATTAGATAACATACCTACGTATTTTTATTATCAAATTAATTATCTTGATAAACATAGATATAAATACCTATCAACCGTTGCGTTTTAATATCAGCGGTACCTTATACTGTATCATGGAAAAGGAATTTATGTAAATACATTATATATTTATTAAGTATAATGACTTCCGATAATTCCTTTCAAGGGCGCTTCTTATTGGTAGATACCTACTCCGATCCGACAGTCGATCATAATCGGTCCGATCTCTGAAGGTCAATTCTCGTAATTAATAATGTTCAAAATCTAGTTAGTCCAGTCATTTTAGTAAGTTCACCTCGGAATTCGTGACACCCAGCTGTAAGTCTGTAAATACTTGTATATTGACACCCTAAAAGTTGTCTCAAAACCTTACGTACGTTGTAAAAAAACGTTTGACCTTATATCTCCATAACCAGAAGGCTCCCAAAAGGTAGAGTAGGTACAAAAAAGTCACGAAGACTCGAAGGTCAATAAGTGGACTCACGTAGTAGGTACAAAGAATGTTCTAATTTGAAGGATGTTTTGGATTTCGGACTGGCTAAATAGAGAAAAAACTTTTGATGACATTATTTTGGTGTTTTAGTTTGATGAAAAATTCAAAGTTTATGGCGGTTCGGAACATGTGGCGAGTCGCTGCGCAGCCAGTAACAAAATCACGTGTCAGCGGGGGTGAGGGGTGAGGTACTGCGCAGCGAGTAGCGCACTTCAGAACCGCCATAAAGTTTGAATCGGACTGTGGGTAGTCACAGACAAGTCACGATCAAGCTTGTCAAACAGAATCCAGAAGCTTTTGTACAAATGTCTATAGTCCGACTTTTTGCATGTCAAATAAGTTTCGTTTGTTACACTATTCTGTACTAGAAAAACAAGATTTGGTTGATGGCCGCGAAAAAACAAAAAAAAACGCCAATTTCATTACTAATATATAAGTAACACTGTATAAGCTTTCATTTTACTGCAGCTAAGTAATTAAAAGTCCGACCATAATTTTGGAATACCTAGGTACGCCCAACAATATTGACTTGTTTTAGTTTTTAATATAGGTACCTACTCATGTAAGAATACAATAATTCAATTTTTGTATTCTTATGAGAATATCTCGAACTTTAAAGTAGGACCTTTAAGGACGAAGTAGGAGGATTTCTATTGAGAATATAAAAAAATCAAAATAAGTTTTAATTTTTAATTGCGTAGGTAACACGTCATCAATAAACAATCTGAATCATTTTGAAGGATACCTAGTGGATATTGCAAATCTATTGCTTCATATGTACGAAAAATGTGTCTGCTCAACAACGTAAATAACGCAATGAATGTTGTTGAACTGTCAAAATGAAAGCGATTGCTACTGAAAGTGTTACGCAATTACCCCGCGTGTAAAATCACGCGCAATTGGAGAGGCCTATGTTCAGCTGGCCTAGTAAGGCTGATGATGTTGGATGCAGAAGGGAATTCCCTGGCGAGTTTGTGCAGAACACCTTAACAAATCAGGATAATGAAATACCTAGTGACATTACCTTAGGAAAACCCCGTAGCACACGTCCACGAGGAGGTATAACATATCGGTTATCTTATTGTGTCATCAGTTCATACGAGTTTAACAAGGAAAACCTCTTGTTTTTTTCTGTATGCTAGGTAGGTAGGTACCTACACACGCAGGGGCTTTATTCGTCGGTGACGCGATGGTGATTTCAAAATCTCACCCACAGACTGATTTCCACAGCCATTGCAGTTTGTCGCTTGTGATGTCAGATATCTGTGTGTGTGGACGTGAGATTTTGTGGACGTGAAATCGCGTGTGTATAAGGCCCTTTGTACACGGCACGGTTCAACGCGTCTGTCAACATTTCATCAAACTTCCTTAAGGGGCTTTTAGGACCTAAACACAAAAAACGCAAGTTTTAGAAACAACAAAAATATAATTATGATCGGCTACACTAAACACAATCAGAAAAATATATGATATTCTGCAGGATATATGTATGCTAGGTAGATAATGTTTTGAAAACATAATACAACTAATTTGATACGATAGAAAAAAATCATGAAGATACCTCTAAAAACTTTCTTTTTACAATAAAAACCATACTAAAATTCATACAATCATTCTGATTTCTTGTCAGATTATATTATTTTACAAACAACATACCTACTAAAATACCAGTGTTTTAATTTTTTCGTAAAAACATTAGATTGTTTGTAATTAAATGACGACACGGTTGGCGCAGTGGCTGAGCGATCGACTGCTGCGCTGCGTGTCGTGGGTTCGATTCCCGCACGGAACAAATATTTGTATTGCCTACAGGTAGTTGTTCCGGGTCTGGCTGTTTGTGTATGTGAATTTAAATGTTTGTAAACGCACCCACGATATAGGAGTAATTCCTAGTGTGGGGAAACGTATATAAAAAAAAAAATAATTAAATAATGGGTTTTAGATCATGTAAGCCCCTTAATGATCCATACAACTCTGACGAACCGTGCTTACAGACGGCGGCGTGTAAACCGCGCCGTAGAAAAAACGTGTTTGTCAACAAGCTACTATAGTGACGGCACACGACGAATAAGCAGTTTATCGACTATAGTTTTGTGAATAGCAAGGTCGTCAGTTGTTTTATGGATCACTACCTATGGAAGCTTGTGAGACATGTTTTTTCTACGGCGCGGTTTATACGCCGTCCTGTAAAGAAACCGTGCCGTGTACAAAGTGCCTTCATGTTCGCGTTTCTCAGAAGCTGGGATTCTCTTAGCTTTCTTTTGTTCTGTTTTCCATTTTTTGCTGACGTGTATAAACTATCATTGCAATTATGTAGATAAGTAATTGTAACACGCGACCATGACGTCTCTCTGTAACTCCATAACTATGGTAATTAATAATAATTTTCTTATTTTTACAGTAACTTACCTACATGGCAAAGAAGTCTAAGGCGAGGGGCTTTATCAAAGAAATCGCGTGCCGTGCACGAAACGGCAAGGTTTCCTTTACGGTACGGCGCGCGCGGCGTACAATCCGCGCCGTAGAAAAAACGTATCTGCTAACAAGTCTGTGATCCATAGAACACTGACGACAGTGCCTACACACGGCGAATAAACCGTAGTTTTTCACGGCAAGAAAAACGTGTGTGTACTGAAAGCCTAAAGAAACTAATATGTAGTTATTCGAGAAACCTTCTGGCGGATGATGCAGTTTCAAACCTTTAATTTATTTATTTACTTACGCAATTAAGTGGCATGTTACCGCAGGCAGGCAGGGTGTAGAGAGATATTATATAGGTATTTATTTTTATTTACAGCCTTTTCCTACATAATTGTTTATTTAAATATCCCGTCACATTAAATTGGTTAGATGTACCTAAATGAAAAGTAGACCGTCAATGTCTTGGCACCAATTAGGTAACTACTTAATTAATTGGTAATTAGGTACTTAGTGGGTGCGCTTATTCGTGGATGACCCATCCAGTAATTAATCGAGTGATTAACTATTTGAAGATTTTCAAAAACACCGTTCACACGTTCGTCAATATTCAAATATTCGTAGAGTTACCACAAGTCATTGCTAAAATAAACTGTAGTTTGAGTACATAATTAACTACTTACTCAAGTGATTAAAATTTCATAAATTTTGCGCAGTAGCATTGTAAGTTTTAAGCCATTTTAAGTAAGTAGCTTTTTTACGTAATAAACGCCCTAATGTCCTAATATTAGGTAGGTACGTAAGCTTTTGGCACCTTATCCTATCAATAATTGTAAGGTAATTTTATCTTTGATCTACACGGTCAAATTAAATTAGCTGGCTAAAATCTGCAGACGTGATAGGTATATCTAAACACGATAAAATATTTTTTTAGGGGTCGCTGTGTGTTTTGTTACTTGAAGTACGAGTCGAGAAAAAAAAACCAACTTCAAAAAAAAAAACACTACAAAGTGACGTGAGATAACTTTAATTTCGGAAGTCGGTGTCGTTGGGTTCGCATTTTTGTTGTTTGCCACCGATTTCCGAAACTAAAGTTATTTTTCACTTTGTAACGGTTTTTATTTTTCACTTTACCCCACACAAATTCGTATAACACTACTTGCTATGTAAATATCAATGACCAAGTGACTAAAAAAAGTACTTACGTATTATTGAAGCTAACTCGTAAACTACCCAAGTACCCAAGCAAAATTAATAAAATTTATTGAATCCACCACAGAGGCACCCATTAAAAAAAATTTTTGAAATCGCGTAACAAATATACAAAAAAAATAACAGTCAAATTGAGAACCTCCTCCTTTTTGAAGTCTGTTAAAAATATGTTTTATCGTGTTTAGATATCGACACCAATCACGTCTGTGAACTTTACAGAAAAAATAACGATTTTTTTAAACTGATATTTTAAGTGAATACCTACACTAACTGCGTTTTGTCGAAGGACCGATGGCCGATGGAGCCGGACGAGTCCTGGAATGGTGACCGCGTAACGGCAAGCGTAGTGTGGGACGCGGGGACGCCCCCCAGCTAGATGGAAGGACGACCTAAAGAAGGTGGCTGGGACAGACTGGATACGGAAGGTGGATCACAGGGTGTTGTGGCGCAGCCTAAGTCCAGCAGTGGACTGCAATAGGCCGAGTTGATTGACTAACTACGTAAGATGACCCCACAAAAAAAACATCAAATTAATTTCTTTATTGTTTACTAGCAGCGCCCCGCAAACCACCCGCGTAAGTTTCGATCCCGTGGGAATATCGGGATAAAAATTATCCTATGTCCTTTCCCGGGACTCAAACAATCTCTTTAGGAAATTTCATCTAAATCTGCCAGTCGATTCTGTAAAGATCTCACCGTGAAAACTTAGGTGAAGTGAGTTCGTTTTTGCTAGGAATTGACACTATTGATACCTCACTCCACGCTCACTTCACCTAAATTTTCACGGTGAGATGGTTACAGAATCGCACTGCTGTTCAACGGTTTACGCGTGATTGAGTAACAAACATCCAAACATCCATCACAAACTTTCACATTCATAGTATAAGTAGGAAGTAGGATTCAGGTTTAGATATAGATAGATACCTATCACTTCTGCCGAGTTTCGCTAGGTATAGGTTCTTGAGGTATTGGTTGCCCAAATTCACGGTGGTGGGCCTGGTGGGTAACAATGGGGTCGATTTGATTCGGTGGGAACTTATCAGAAGCGTAGGGTAGCATAGAAAGATCACCGGTGCAGCGGTGCGTTCCATTGCGGATCTTTATCATCCAAAACCCCTTGCCCCCTCGGTGCTAAACACGATGAATCCAACTTTTGTTGGAAGGAGGTAAAGGAGAATTTCTCTAAACTCTTCCTCTGGAGAGAACAAAGGATTTTGTCCAACTCTCACTAAACCCCTACAATGTTGAACAACCGGGTTCCGGTTCCATCCAATTTCACAGACTTTCACATTTTATAATTATTAGCAGAATACTAGGATAGTAATAATAGCTTGGACCGTAACTCCATCGCCTCTTCGGCGAGTTCAGCTGGTAGCCAAAAAAGAGCTGACACCAGAGCCGCACGATTCCGACAAATCGGAAATACCTTCCGAGTAGGAGAAGACCAAACAAGCGATGGATGGATTTCTATGGACGTTTAAAAGGCCCCCCCTCTTTATGTAAACAAGTACGGAGAAAGACTGTGCCGATCCCAAATACCTACCTAAATTATAAAGATTTATTTTACACTAGCTTGTGCCCGTGGCTCTGCCCGCGTGGAAGTTGTAAAATATCCCACGGTAACGTACAACCGGGATAAAAAGAGTCCTATGTCCTAACCTAGGTCATGGTCTATCTGTACTTATGCCAAATTTCATTCAAATCCGTTCAGTCGTTTTTGCGTGATTGAGTAACAAACAAACAAGTTCACTTTCGCATTTATAATATTCGTTCGGTTGTAGATCTATATAGGTGATTATTAGGTACTAAGTCAATTGAGTAGGCAGCCAGGCAAGATCCAATCCAACTGTTTACTAATCCCAAAGAAACATTAATGTTTTCAATTAACTATATACCTACGCTACAATCGTAACGGCGGAACGCATCTTCAATGTTTGGTCAGACGTAACATTTACCTTCGGTCTTGTGACTGAGGTGCTTTGTTGCAATCGATCCAAGAAACGGCCGCATATTTAATCGGCCTTTTTTTACGGAGTTCTCATTCAATGAAAAGCAGAGGCACTAGCCGCACTACTAGGAATACTTAGATAAATTTGTCTGCTAGGTATGGACAAGGTAGGTAAGTACTTATGAACAATAATTACTAGGGTGTCGTTAACGTCTTAATAGATATAGTAATAAAGAATATTTGATAAAACAAATGAAGTCAAAGTAATTCAAAGGCGTTGAGATTAGGTAGATAACTTACGTATGTACCTACTACATGATTGTTCCTAGTACCTAGCTAAGCAATATCGAAAACTACCAAAATTCTACAGAACAATAAGTAAACCTTCTTATAATAACCTTATTAGACACTACGCGATATTCAGGGACCCTTTCCCAAAATCGGAATCTATTGTATACTAATATTATAAAGCTGAAGAGTTTGTGTTTGTTTGGTTGGTTGAACGCGCTAATCTCTGGAACTACCAGTCGGATTTGAAAAATTCTTTTTGCATTTGATAGCCCAATTCTTGAGGAAGGCTATAGGCTATTTAACATCACGCTATGACCTGTAGGAGCCGAGCAAAAGGGAAAAAATTAAGAAAGAACGCTAAGCAAAAACGAAGTAATAGCGCGGGCAGGCGATGCGATGCGACGGGGTGGGTCGGAGTAACAAGAAATTTCACGCGGACGAAGTCGCGGGCAGAAGCTAGTGTTGTAATAAGGGAAAAGGAGAAAAAAAACAACATATTGGGCCTTAGATATCATGTAGTGGAATACATACTTTGGGGTTTTGGTTCTTGAATTCATGTTAATGTGGGAAAGCCCAAAATGCGAGTAATTGCACTTTTTGTAAGGCCGCGGGCAGAATAGCCGATCAACTAAATGGACATTAATTAATAATAACAAGGACGTTAATTAATTTTTGTTTTCACCATTAATGAATTTTAATTAATGAGAGGTAGGTTTTATTTATGTACCTATTTAGCACAGAACCGGTCGAAGTGGAGGTGCTTGGGGGAGGCCTAAGTCCAGCAGTGGACGTCTTTCGGTTGAAATGATGATGATGAGGTATTTATATAGGTAACCATCTGCCCAAATTAACATGATTTTATAGTCGCTACATATCGTTTATCGTTAAACAATACACACAAACATAGGTTTTAGTTTAGGAAGGTAGGCGCTTATAATATCAAATACCAGAAACGACAGTGATGGGAAATAATAGAAAACAAAAAAATACGATCCTAAATTGGTTGCAAACTGAATTTCGACGCTGCGAAATTGACCTAACAATTTCAATACAAGAAACTTTAAATAGGCACTTACCTACACAATGCACATTTTTGGAAAACATGTTAGTAATAAAAACCATTAGAATACATTATTTCACTGATAAATGTAATGTTATTTAAATAAACGTCGATGTTTCTCACCACATGATTGATGCTGACGACAGTCCGTGATCGAAGTCACTCACAAACTGCGCGAGCGCAGGCGAATGGTATAAGGTCGATCGTTCGCTTTCCTATTGCGTAGGGCCATGAATTGACGATCTTACACCTTGATGACAGATATCTTAGCTTACGGCAGATAAAGTCTATGATATAAGAAGATAATAGACGTAACTCCAGAGATTTAGGTAGGTAATGTTCTGATAAAGATTAGCACATGCATAATGCTAAACTTCACGCGTGTGTTTTATAAAACGATGGGCAGAGATGAGAGACCCAAGTTACAAAAAGTTGGGCAAATATTAGGTTTCTCTGTTAGAGTTCTAATAGAGAAATCTAATCTTTACCCAACTTTGGGAACGAAAGACCGGTTCGGTTACTTACCCAAGTTCGAGTCGAGGACATTACGTTGATTTGTTTTCATGTTTGTGTATGTTTCGCATACGAAATAATCCGATTAACTATCCATCTTTAAAACTTAGCCATAGATGAAAATAAATATGGTTGGTTATTTATTTACGAACGACCAGACTATATAGACAAACGTAGCCTGTAATGACTTTTATAATGGAGGAACACTGACTCCCAACAAGTCAGATATACACCTAGTTTAGAAGCCAAGGGACCTATGTTTAAGATACTACTTCTGTAGGTATGTTGTGTTGTAAATGATTACATTTACAACATACCTACAGAAGTAGTATCTTAAACATTTGTTGTCACTTTCTTATTTCAAATGAGACACGATAATTTAAATTAGCTCGCAAACAACGTGGAAGGAAATTTTGAAATTGGAACGTAGGTACCTACTTACATATTTTCACTTGCAAATATGTAATCATAATTATTTTCAAAATAGATTATAACTGGCCAGCCTCTCATACATAAAAACTTTTCTTTCGCAATACTTTCTGAGTGGCCTGGTATAAGTGACGTTTCACAAGAATCAGTGTAACATAAAATGTTAAATGTGAGGAACAGCAGTGCGATTCTGTAACCATCTCACCGTGAAAACTTAGGTGAAGTGAGCGTGGAGTGAGCTGTCAATAGTGTCAATTCCTAGCAAAAACAAACTCACTTCACCTAAGTTTTCACAGTGAGATTTTTACAGAATCGACCGGCTGGTATTTTGCTCTCACATCCTTTCTACATTATGATATGACTTTCACGCAGACACCGATATTTCAACTGGTCGACAGACTTCAAGGCTACACATAGTCATTGCAATGTCACTGTTATATCATCATCATTGATGAAGCATAAATAATATATCGTAGTCTATCCTACATATAATAAAATCGTAGCGAAGTCAAAACTGTACACGGTAGTGCCCCCGCCAAGTCGAGCAAAAGGCGGCACGGCATCCTTTTCTCGAAACAGCTCCACCATTTTCGACCCCCCATAACTTCGTTGTGGAAAATCTATAAATAAATAGATTGACTTGGCAATCGCACTAAACAATCTAATTTAATATAAATGTATTACTTGGGAGATACATTGTTCATCTTTATTAATTAATCAATTTACCGAGCCTATCCCCAACTATGTTAGGGCCGTCTTCCATTCTAACTGGATTCAGCTGAATACCAGTATTTTACATGGAGCGATAGACAAGATAGACTGTTTTTTTGCAGTCGGCCCCGTAGTTCCTGAATATACAGGTTTTAACAAGATCCTTCACTGACACTAGACAGTAAGTTAAACTGGAGCAGTCATCTGGACAACAAACTGAACAGGGCTTGCATAACTTTTGGCAATGCAGGAGAATGATAGGTAAGAAGTGGGGCCTATTCCCTAAAACTATACTTTGGCTGTACACTGCAGTGATTCGCCCCATGATCAGCTACGGAGCTGTGGTTTGGTGGCCCCGTACCAAGCTAGTGACAGCCTCCAACAAAATACAACGCATGCAAAGACTAGCTTGCATGGCGACTATGGACTGCATGAGGACTACTCCGACTGCAGCAGTTGAAGCCATCCTGGGAATCCCACCGCTCCACCTGTTCATATAGCAGGAAGCGACGATGGCGGCAGTACCTACGTCTTAACTAAATCTCTGGGGTAAGAGTGATACACCATACACCACGCTGCTTGAGGGACAAAAGCCATAAACGACCGGGGTCCCACACAATTTATCTTTGATAAAAAATACAAGATCCAGCTTCACGAGGATCGCCTATGCGGGGCTGCGCCCTGCAGAGCTGCGTATCTTCACGGATGGATCCAAAATAGGTAGTGGCACAGGTGCTGGAATCTTCTCGGAGGACTTCAACATACATATAGCCATACCATTGGGGGTCCACAATACAGTGTTCCAGGCCGAATGCTTGGGCATCTCTCTAGCCGCTTCAGCCATTATGGCCAGGGAAGTAAAGGAACACTCAATCTGCATACTCTCAGACACCATGGCTCTTCTGCAAGCGCTGAACAGTTATACAGTTGACTCTGGACTAATATACGAGTGTCACCAGCGTCTCAACCAGGTGGGTAACCTAAATAATATAACCATTCAATGGATCAAAGGACACAGCGGTTCGCTAGGTAACGATGCAGCCGATGAGCTTGCCAGAAGAGGGTCGAGCATGGCACCAGTGGGACCTGAGCCCATCGCGCCACTCCCCTTCGGGTATATACGAACTCTGGTAAGGAAACAAGAGACAAGAGACCAACATAACAAACTAGGACGGATCAAGGCGAATGCAGGCAGGCTAGGGAAGCACTTCCCACATTGGATGGCCGCCTCACGAAACAGGTTCTCCGTCTAACTAAACAAAAGCTGCGTATAGTTACTGCAGCTTTAAATGGCCACGGGTCATTCAATAAACACCTCTTTGTCATAGGATTGATAGACAGTTCGCTGTGCAGGGCCTGCATGGAGGACGACATGTGCTTCTAAACTGCCCGGTGGTCGCCTGCACGTACAGGGCAAAGTAGGTACTTCGGTAACCCAGGTACCCTACGTGAGACGGTCTGTATCATCAAAGCGTTGCTGGTCTTCCTTGAGGAGCTGGGGTGGAACGAAGCCGTCATCTACGCATTCTGCACATTAAATTAAGTATCTTTGTGCAAAAATAATTGCTGGGAAACGAATTTTATTTTTGATGTGAAAATTAGTAGTAGGTACTGTTTACGGTAGTGTGCAACGTAACGCTAAACATGGTGCTCATGTGTGCATGCATCGGTACAGGGATCGTGGGAGTATTTTAAAATATAACATTTAAAACTTGTAAGTGATTTCAACCGTCTGAAGAGACTTTCAATCGAATTGATTGATTGATTGTGTTTTTGATTCTTTCTCTGCATCATGTTTACCGTAAACATAAAAAAGTATAAACGTATTTTCTTTCTTTCTAAATTTTATTTTGAATTATTGTTTAACAACAAAAATTCTTCAACTAAAATTGAACCGGGTTCACAAACCCGATTTTACAGATCGTTTGCGGTTGATATCACTTTTTCTGTCTTGTGATGTTAAATATATTTGTAGATGTTAAATCAGATTCTAAATAAAACATACAAACATGTAAAAAATATTTGTTATTCAGGATAGCCTCCATACAATATTTTAAACATTGAATCTGGTAACTAATGAATATGACATCATATTCATGTAAAAGAGGCATGGTGTTCATAACGCAGTCCCATAACTCAGTCCACGTCCGCACGGGCTTTAAAATATCGCGGCGGGATTTTATCGCGCACTGGATTTTAAACTCTAGATGTTGAGCAGAGCATTGAGAATTGAACAGAGCGCATCCCAGTGACACAAAAAAACACATTGTTGGATTTTCAACTCTTGGCGCTAAGCAGTGCGTTCAAAATCCTGTGCGCAAAAAACGCGCCCGAGTGAACCGGGCTGATAATGGTCATGCAAAACATTTTAATTATGGATTTTTCTTTATAATAAACATTTATGTGGCCCTGATTTTATTGTGCACCAACTAAACTAAGTAAATAATTAAGACGGACTTCTTACGAGTATAAAAAGGCTCATTTGCTACACGAGAAGTTTCTCACCCTTCAAGATAACAGAATATTCGTGCATTCATGAATATCGCCAAGCGATTATTGCACTAAAATTATTATGTGTTTACTCTCAAGCGACGAACAAAAACTCAACCATGATTATGTTATAGGTACGAGACTCGGCGATTTTCCCGAGTTTCGGTTCACCAACGCTTCCAATTTTTTATGACAGGCGGTTCTAGCTTTTTGAATATCGTACAGTTTATACGGGGCACTTTTTTTCTCCTTTCGATAACCGCCAATACCTACGTGGCGTAATCCTCTCCTCGTTTTAATAAGCCTTAAGGCTCCCGCAGATAGGAGTGACCCGACTCTAGTACAACCATTTCTGTGAAAACTTCATGGAAATTGTTCTAACAGAATCGCGTCGCACCGTCGCGTTGCGCCTGTCTTCAGAAACCTTTATGTTTAGTTGCTGCACACAATCAGTACCAGTTACCATAAATAACGTTTGATAATTTTATTACATCGGATCTTAAATCACTTCCTGTCCTGTGCAATAACAATTTAAATATGTAATTTGTTTCCTTAAAATCTTAACAATTTCATTAGTCTTCTAATATTTGGCAAATAATAGCAAGGAAGGTCGTGTCGAACTGTATTGTTGTTGATGACCGGATTGCATTTAGAAACTAGTAACATTCATGATGGTATTTGGTAATAAAATATTAATTTCTTTAACGGCTGATTTTTCAATCATCTGATAATTTTATTCGAGGAATAATTTTGAAATTTTGACAGTTGTTTCATCCAAAAACTGTCAAACGTCAATTTTATTTCTCGAATAAAAGTTATCAGGCGATGGAAAAATCAGCCCTAAATTACATAATATTATAATAATATGTCTGATTAAAGATCAGCGTATCGCAGATAGAACAGCATAATACTCGAGCAGTAATTCATTGATAAATTTATATTGAACATCTTCGTTGTAAAATAAGTTTTCTGTGACACAAATTTTGATGAAAATTTTCTTCCCGATTAACTATTCTGACAATTTGATCTGTTTAAAAACAATTTTCGTAAACAGAATGTGCACAAAAATATAATTTAGACAAACTTATCATATTCTAACTACATTTCAAATGAATATAAATGTAAAAAAAATACTAACTTACGCTAAGTATAATTATAAATTAATTTTTACTAGTCCGGTGTTCTGGATCTTGGCAACTCATCGCCAAAACAATGCTTATTAATAGGGTCCTTATAAGAATTCTCATGGAGAACACTATGGGAACTGGTGCGACATTTCGTCAAACACAGTTCGTAATCGTCACTCAGTGAACGGAAGAGAACATTCTTCTCCATTGAGAGTTTGGATAACACTACTTCTAGCATGTCCCTCTGAAAACAAATTAATGTTAGAATTATTTTTAGATTCATGGTTTAGAATGGCTCGCCTTCTTCTCATACGCATAGCATGACTGCTAGCAGAAATTTTCAGAATTATGTGTTGTGCCAGTCGACTGGTGGCGCTACCAGGGGCGGATCTACTTAAAGGCTTTTTGGGCTGCAGCCCAGGGCCCCGTGGATACAGAGGGCCCACAACCGAACTGAAAACAATAGTCGATATTGTCAATAATAAAAATTATCTAGAATTTAAAAAAATCGGATCATAAAAAAATGGCAATTGGTTGAGTAATTAGGTAGGGCCCCTAAGCAGTATTAGCCCAGGGCCCCACAAATTCAAGATCCGCCCCTGGGCGCTACATAAGGTTTCCAACAGGGATTTATATCAATATCCACCACACCCTTTATATGGTCTTCAGGAAGATTATATAGATTTATTTGATAGGAAATAAATAATAATATGTAAGTAAGTTAGTAGAGCAGTGGTGGTCCAGTGGTAACGGCCGCGACTTACTGAGTTGTAAGTCGTCGGTTCGCACCACAGATATAGATACACCTAAATAACGCAAGAGTAACTACTTTGCGTGCCCAGCTTACGTACAAAAATCGTAAGCCGCCACTTTCGCGCTCAGTCCTTAGTACTGCTGGCTGGGTGAGCGTCGCGTCGTGAGCGCTGGCGCTAGGCTCCGGGGGTGATCACGTGCTGCCGTGCATAGCGAGGCTCATGGGAGGGCCCTTTACAGTCTTCCCAGGGATGTGCCTTACAGGCGTTGCACGGGGGGGTTCCGGAATTGGTCTTCCCGTCGCATGTTTGATTAATTTAGACAATAGAAGTTAATTGTTCTTAAGTTGCACTGTGTAACATAAGACATTCGAGAGGTTAAGAGGAACCGGGACCACCCCTGTGCTGAAGGTGATCACCGGGGCGGTTTTAGTGAGGTAAAAATCCCACACTCCCCGACCTCCCTCCCCAGAGTTCGGGTGCCTTTTGAAGGTTTCCCCCAGACAACAAAAAAAAAAGGCTCCGGGGGTGGGGCGAGACGGGTGCCGCACGCGGCGCCGTCTTTGATTCGAATTGATTTTCCCATCACTAATTAGTGCGTGTGACGTCATAGTAGCTAATAAAAAAAAACCGGCCAAGTGCGAGTCGGACTCGCGCACCGAGGGTTCCGTACAAACCTGCAAGGTTTACAAAGTCGGGTTTTTCGGGATTGAATGACGATGAGTGAGGTCGTCTTTGCCGTTTGAAAAATGTTGCCCTCCCCATACATAGTATAATAACTCGCGGTCATTGCTGTAACTACAATTATGTTTACAATCACAATTTTTTTGGTGGTATAACTACTTAAAATTTCAAGCTTTTCTGAATTTTTCTGTTACCTGTGCTGTAAGCTATTGCTTCTTACCAAATTTCGAGATTCTATGTCAACGGGAAGTGGTCTTTAGGTTTTAATTCCCTTGCGTGTAGTTGCGAGTTTCAAAATATGCGGTATCAATGGTTGTACTTTTGCGTTTTTGCGTTGACTTAGAATTTTTTTTTTTTCACGGGTTAAAGGCAATTAGATCTAAGTATTTGATATGAATTTCAACTTGATAGCTCTACGCGTTCATGAGGAAAAAAGTAATAAGTTTATATTTATTAAAAAATAAATATATATTTTGTAATGTAACTAAAAATTTAAGGTTTTCGGAATTTTTCCTTTATGTGTGCTATAAAACGTTGCTTCATGCCAAATTTCAAGATTCTAGGTCGACTGGAAGTACCCTTTAGGTTTTGATTCCCTTGCGAGTACTTGCGAGTTTCAAAATATGCAGCTTAAATTGCTGTTTCTTTTGATTGCGTTGACATAGAAGTTTGATTTTGTTACAGCTTAAAGGTATTATAGACCTGAGTATTTGGTATGAATGGGTCATGTATGAAAATATTAAATTGTCTCGATTTTTTTTCTGCACTTATGAATAAGCTAATACTATCTACAAAAAAAGTATCAGATTTATCTGATTAGTATTTCCAGAGAAATAAATTAAATTCTGTTAGAGGCGGCCATCGACAGTAACCCACGGATTTTTATTCAATTTCCTTAGCCTACTCAATTAAAAAGTCATCCATCATAACTTGTCAATTTGTCATAACATAACCTCACTTTTCACCTCTTGCTTTGTGTTTGTTTGCGATTTTATGGATATATCTTTACGATTACGATACGATTTATCTTTATTTTATTCAAAGCGTGAGGGTCGTCGTAAAGATATATCCATAAAATCGCAAACAAACACAAAGCAAGAGGTGAAAAGTGAGGTTATGTTATGACAAATTGACAAGTTATGATGGATGACTTTTTAATTGAGTAGGCTAAGGAAATTGAATAAAAATCCGTAGGTTACTGTCGATGGCCGCCTCTAACAGAATTTAATTAATTTCTCTGGAAATACTAATCAGATAAATCTGATACTTTTTTTGTAGATAGTATTAGCTTATTCATAAGTGCAGAAAAAAAATCGAGACAATTTAATATTTTCATACATGACCCATTTCAATTTAATACCTCTACGCGTTTATGAGGAAATGGGTAGTAAGTTTAAAATTATTAAAAAAAAATATATTATGTGATGTAACTAAAAATTTATGGTTTTCGTAATTTTTCCTTTATCTATGCTATAAGACGTTGCTTCGTACCAAATTTCAAGATTCTGAGTTCACGGGAAGCACCCTGTAGGTTTTGATTCCCTTGCAAGTGTCGAAAATTTGCGGCATAAACGGCTGTATCTTTTGATTGCGTTGGCTTAGAAGTTTGATTTTTTCACAGCTTCAAGGGACAGTAGACCTGAGTAATTGATATAAATTTCAGCTTCATACCTCCACGCGTTCCTGAGAAAAAGGGTCTTGACAGACGGACGGACGGACAGACGGACAACAAAGTGATCCTATAAGGGTTCCGTTTTTTCCTTTTGAGGTACGGAACCCTAAAAATGGTACGCTTGGTTTTCATACAGATCGTGCTACTTGCGTTATGTAGGTCTATCTATGTATATGTATATCTATGGTTCGAACCCAGACAAGCGATTTACTTTGTGTAATTTATTTCATAACTACTGCTCTCAAAACGGTGACGGAAAACAACGTGGGGAAACCGGTATGTCATAAAACCAAAAAACTGGGCTTGCGTGATCGATTAAGGCCCACATCCTCTCATTGGGAGGAGGCCTGAGTCCCAGCAATGGGAACATTATGGGCTATTCGTAGTAGGGTGGCATTCTGAAGGTTTCCCCACAAAAACAATAAAAAAAGGTGGCATTCTGTAGTTTCCGCCTACCCCATAGGAAGAAGGCGAGAGTTTATATTACCTATGTATGCAAATAATAAATGTCTTGAATGGATAAAAATGTCAATAGATACCTTATTGGGATCCAAACAACATGACACACAATATTCATATATTATACAGCAATTATTTTCTGTACACGTCTCGCAGTTGTATCTATCTGCGGACTCAGCATCGGTGTCACAACACCCATTCTTTGTCACGTCACTTCTGTGGCACACATAACCTGAAATACAAATTTTTGCTAGTTAAAGTGTAGCTATAGTATAGTATTTTTATCTCACGAAGCAACACGCGCTTTAGTTGTGTTTACCAAGTGTGTGTTGTTGTGAATGTTGTTTTTATCACAGCGCTTACTTACACACATATTATGTGTGTCGTGTCAGCAAGCGCAGGAGTTCTCGATACCATCCCGTCCGACCGAGACAATGGCGAAGTCGGAAATGAGTGTGTGTATGTGTGTTATGTGCTGACGCTACTCGTCGTCTTCACGCACACATTTACAGCACGTTTGTACATTTAGTTACCACAAGTAAAGTGCGCGTCGCTTCGTTAGATAAAAATACTGTACCTGAGCATTAATATGGTGATTGAATTTTAGGAGGGGACTGTTACACAGGTATCGGTGATAGACATAACGCCCTACTTAGCGAAACACTTTTTAACCCTAGAGTACTAATACTACTAATCATTGCCTGAGAGGCCGTTTGCAGTCGGTATTTTGTAGTTTTGCCCCGTTTTACCCGCATAAGTATCGATCCCGTGGGAATATCGGCATAGAAACTATCCTATGTCCTTTCCCGGGACTCAAACACACCAAATTTCATCAAAATCGGTTCAGCGGTTTAAGCGTGAAGAGGTAACAGACAGACAGACACACTTTCGCATTTATAATATTAAGTAGGTATGGATTGCGGGGACGCATCGGGTTGTATGTTCGGGCTAACTCAGGGTTGTTAGAACCGCGGTGATCCCGCGCCCGGCTAGCTTACACTGTTACCAGTTATTGACTATACAATAAATTTTTGACAGAAAATGGTAAGAAATTTCAGTAAAAGTATTAAGTATAACAAAAATTGGATTTATTTATAAAATAGCCGCAAATATGTGATAAAAAATCGGTTGTCTGTAAAGTCGGTTTACTGACGATAGTTGAACGTGACAACGTCATAAGAAAATATTGATGGAATAGTTGCATTACATTTGTTAATATACTATGCGAAAGATTATACAAGTAAGTAAACCAATCGTATATTTCGCGACTTTAATTTCATTCATAATAGTATAATAGTCCAAAAATAGTTCTTTATTGTTGAAAGTTGTTAAAAGAAATCGGTTGTCTGTAAAGTCGGTTTACGGACGATAGTTTAACGTGACAACGTCATAACAAAACATTAATGAAATTGCCGGACCCGGCCGATTCGGCAGCGTTCGACATCATCTGTCTCTCATCGCTCGTTCCGCGCTCTCGCTTGCACTTCAAGCCGCCATGGAACGCTACAACGCTACAGAGCAAGGCCGCGAGGTAACGCTACATGAGTCATGTTTTTTCGTGTGTGCAGCCAGCTTCATCGATTTATTAGACGTTGTCACGTCAATAAGATTGGTATTCAAGGGTTACATGTGCCATATTAACGGTTGCATATTTGCCACTATACACATACATATATGTATATATGTTGCCTATTGCTATGTTCAGGGGCGGATCTTGAATTTGTGGGGCCCTGGGCTAATACTGCTTAGGGGCCCTACCTAATTACTCAACCAATTGCCATTTTATTATGATCGGATTTTTTTTTAATTCTACATAATTATTATTATTGACAATATCGTCTATTGTTTTCAGTTCGGTTGGGGGCCCTCTGTATCCACGGGGCCCTGGGCTGCAGCCCAAAAAGCCTTTAAGTAGATCCGCCCTGGCTATGTTGTTACAGAGTGGAAGCTGACCCCAAATCTTTAATTGGGGAAAGGCTAGGCAGATTGATTGGTAATAAGCTCACCTGCTATTACGTATCTGGCCTAATGTGACTGTAACATACACCTCTGCTTACTACATACAAATACAGGTGTGATACGAAAATATTACCTCTATCATCAACAAGTAATTGTTTTCCTTGCACAGAGTTTCTGCATATCATGTGTTCAATAGTGTCATTGTGTTCTTGAAGTGTTCTCCAAACAAATGGCTTCCTTTCAAATGAAACATCTTGATAAATCATTCCTCTGCTGCTGCCCTGGAATATTGATGTTATATTTTATATTACTAACAGTTGGCCTGTCCCAATTGCAATATGGTCTTGAGTTCATACAAAAATCCCATAGAAAAAGGACAGTTAGTTTTTACCTACCAAATTTAAAAAAGTTCCAGGAACTTTCCAAGTTTTCTATACTAATGAGCTGAAGATTTTGTTTGTTTGAATGCGCTCATCTCTGGAACTACCGGTCGCTTTTAATTTTTTTGCATTCGATAACATAATTCTTGAGGAAGGCCATGGCTATTTAACATCACGCTACGACATCAGAAGCTAGTCTTCCTACAAGACTTTTATGAACAGTTTAGAAACAAAAAATAGCCAAATCGGTCAAGCTGTTTTCAAGTGATGCGATAAACAGCAGTGACCAATGAACAGAACTTCATTATTATTTATACATATTATAGACTAGCTTTTGCCCGCGACTTCATCTGCATAATACTTCTTGTCCCTCCGACTCACCCTATCAAATTGTATCATCTGCTCGCACTATTACTTCGATTTAGCTTAGCGACTTCATTAGTCTGTGCATGTTGGAGAACAAATTGGATTTCATGGGTTTTGATTTTTTGCATGGAACTCTTTAATTCTTTTTCTAAAATAAAAGTGGCCCAAGTTATGCCTTATAACATCAGCTATATGCCAGTGAAAGGCGCTCCAGCCGTTTCAGAGATTATCCGCAAAAGCAGGCAGACAGACAAAAATTTTAAAAATCGTTTTTATGTTATAACTTTCAAATGCAGTAAAACGCTGTTATTTTGACATTACAAACAGACTCTTCAATTTTATTTATTTGTATAGATACAGATAATATAACACTGTAAATAAGTACCCAAATTATTGTGGTGATAACTTCAGAGTTTAGTAAACAACAAACAGACATGACTGGTGGGTAGCTATCTGAAATACCATTTTGTTTTGCAACAATATCCCAATTAATTGGTTCTGTTAGTAGTATTCAATAATGTTAATTATCTCTCACATTCGTTCTTACTACAGGAGCACCTGCTAATTTGTACAACGTTTTCTTAAGATCCCAGGAAAACTACTTGCCTTATTCGTTCAAAGACTAGGATACAATCCATCTAACTCTGGCCAACCAAAAAGTTGAAAAGAAATAAGTACATACTTAAATTACCTAATGATTTTATTACTAACCTCTCTTAGAAAGCTGACAATACAATAAGTTAACGAAGAAGCAAATATTATGCCCAACACTAGTCTTCTTCGTATGAATCGCACTAAAGCAGCATACCACATTTTATACTTGTAATTAACACTCAACTTGCGAAACTGATTACAATAATGCGGAAATAAATCGAAAAATAATATTAACATTTTCAGGCGTATGAATGTAGTGTAGAATGAAACACTTTCTCCGAAGACATCGTAAACAAAATATACCCTAATTGGAATCTAACAGTATACTGATTTAATGATGTTGGTATGCTTTGTGTATTGTCTTAATTAAGATAAACAATTATTTTATTCGATTTGGATGTTTCGCATTTACATATTCATTGGAATCTCGACTCGACGAAACTAAACATGAGTGAGTATGACAATTAAATTACTTCTTCTTCTTCTCTTCGCAATTAAATTAAGAATAAGACAAGATTGTTTGACTTTGACAGTGACACTTCATTTTTTGACAGCGGCTTTTGACAAACCAAAGGCTGCGTTCAAATTCAAAATTCGTTTATTCTATTTAAGCTGAGAATCGGCAATAGTGTAGCATGCTTAGCTTATTACTATCTAAAGTCTGATTTTTAATTTGCTAGACCAAAATGACACGTAATGTATACTAAATAATGTTATGTTGACCATAAAAGGTTGATCACAGCTGTCATTTTAGTCTAGGAAATTAAGGGGTTTAATAATAAACGATGATTAAGAGTAAAGTAGTCGCGAGCTCGAACTCACTGGTGGTCATGGCCAAAAAGCACGCTCTCTCACCTGGCTTCGTGTCTGACAGAGCTAGTATCAGTGAATGAGCAGTTAGACGCTAGTCTACACGAACAACGTCTAGTTCTCACGCACAGAAACACCGTTCTGAACTGATAGGCTCATAAAAAAAGTGAGCCGTCACGGGACGCCTGGCAGATGTGAAACATTGCGCATGGCGACGCGTCGCCACACAGTACACAAGACTGTGACTGTATATATATACCATCATATAGCATGGCGACGCGTCGCCACGGCATGCGTCGCCACGCCAGAAAGGAGATGTCCGCTTTTTGTATGGACGTTGGTTTTTTATTCCAAGAAAAATCTAACCAGCATCAAACTCGGTTCAAATAAATACGACAAAAATATGGAACTCAGAACTACTGAAATAATATTTTTAAACCCCTCCATTTAAGCGAAAAATCATAAAATAATAATTGATGTTATTTGTAGTTGGCAACCCTAATAAATACTCCGTCACTCTGTGACAATGTCATATTTGACATGATTTTTCAGCTGTCACTGGCGTTAGAGATGTGCCAACTCAGGATAAGGTTACTCGGATTGAAATTCATGTGACTCGAGTTGAACTCGAGTTACGGAACTCTGGTAAATGGATGAAATTGAACGAATTATTGGTTTTTTCACCTCTGTTTCGCGACGATTTTTTTTTATAGATTCGGAAGGAAACGTATATTGAGACTATTTTAATTATTTAAAATACAATTTCAGTAGAATTTAAATATAAAATAAGGTTCAAATACATGCCAAACCAGAGACGTCAATCACGTACTCGCTTCTTCATTTACCGTGGCAATCTAATTCAACTCGATCGCGGCATCTGAATCTGAGCGCAACTCGATTAATCGAGTTAGCCATACATAGCTGGCGTCACCAGCTCAAAGTGTTATCGATTCTTGCCGAAAAAGATCCTTAAAAGATTAGATGTAAATATGTTTAGTCCATTTTATGAAAATCAAGAAAGATACCTTAATAAACGATTTCTCATCAGTAAAATCAGGGATTTTTTTGGTTCAGGGAATTCGTTAATAACAAATTAAGTACCATATAAAGAGTATTCGGTATAAAACAAGACATTTATTTTCTTAATGATTTTACATTAAAAAGTTTAGAAAATAAAATAATATATCTTATAGTCTCAATAGAAAACACAAATGTTGATTTTCTATGCTAAAAATTGATTTAAAAAATCGATTGGTTTCGCCCAATAAAACGATTAATTGAGGTCAGATCGCCATCCCTACCGGCTCCATGCGTCATTCGTCCGACGTCATGCTCCTACATCAAAAATTGATTGACGTTGACGCTCACTGCCAGTAATGACAGTTCTCCTGTGTCAATTTTGACAGGTTTACTTTTTTTTTAGGTGTGTTCATTTTATTATTCTAGATAATTAGAAGGTTTGTTCGTTTTAGATGTAAATTCTCACGAAAACAAAAAACGATTTTTCTCAAAATTGGAGGTCTTTAAAAATGTATGATATAACTAGAACTACTAGTTTTAGGGATGTCTATCCAAATATATTTAACTTACTCTGGTTAGAATTATTAAATAATAAAAAACCATTTCTGGACATGTCCTTTGTTTTACGTGCGGCTATAGATGTTTTACATCAAAAATCGAAAAGTGCTTTGGAAAATCAAGTTTTATGAAAAAACCACTGCATATATCAATTACAAATAAAGTTTATTGAACTTTTCGATAACTGAGCTTTGTCGGTACGTACTCGGTTTTGAAGATTTTACAGTAGGTACTTTTATTAATTATTTACACCCAAAGTTACGTTAAAAATAGCAAGAAAAACGAATCTTTGTTGGCTCATAACTTTTTAATGGCTTTTTATTTTAATTTTTGTTTTCAGACAAAATTAATAATAAGTCAAAACGATATCATGTTTAACTTTGGATGCACAATGTCAAACAGTGGAGTAATACTCTCCCTTAATTTGTAAGGGAAAAATATCGACTAGTGGCACCTTAAAGTTAAGTGACGTTCAAACGTCAAAAATGTATGGTTAAACAGTCGCTGATCACTACTTAACTTTATACAACTGTTATCAATAAAAGGGTAGTTCACTTTACAGGGGAGGATTTTACTGCGTGGCTTGATAAACTCGAAAATTGGTGTTGAGGTGATAAGGTCGAGGTTTGCTTGTTCGAATTTTGAATGAAACGACGTGTGGTTTGTACAAAGCTCTATTGGACACTCCTTAGGAATTAAGGAATGCGTAACTTGAAATGTATTTTTGTTATGAATAAATAACTTGAACTTGAACACATGAATGTATAGTTAGCTATAGGCGACAATTTTTAACCGAACATACCGCCCATCAAAAGGGCTTAATGGCCTTTTCTAACATAACAATGACATCATGCTACCTTACACTAACTACAATGTAAGTAACAAGTTATAAACTAGGGATGCCGCGATACGCCTTTTTGCCGATACGATACCGATACCGATACTCTTATAAAAATATCGGCGATACCGATACGCTTACTGAATTCAAAAACGAAGGTAGATTAAATAAAACACAATTAATTAATAGTTTTAGTAATCAAAATTAACATTTATAAGACTTTTATGGAATTAAAAATCTTATTTGCATGGAAAGATACTACGCGCAACAACATTCATCCTAACGAAATGGGATAGATGTGCGAGTGCGAGGCCAAAGCGGGCGGGCGTAACAAAACACTGAATAAAGCGCGGGGTTTCCCCGAGCATAGTTGGTTCGTGCCTCGTTTGCAACGAAATAGACGGCAGAACACGCGCGCTTACATTACATTTTTAAAGCGTAAAAGTATCGTTGCATCGGCCATAAAAATATCGCCGATACCGATATATCGGCAAACCTGAAGTATCGCCGATATATCGGTATCGGTATCGGATGCATCCCTATTATAAACTAAAAGCTAGGAGTTTGAATTTTGAAACTCAGAGCTGGAACAAAACATTACCCAAATTATTATAAAACTAACAATAACGATTTAAATTCAGGTATTTTAAAACATGAATTTGTGACTCGACTATATTAATGATAATAAAGCAAACGTTATTACTAAAGTTATATAAAAAACATGGGCTTACATACAAAGGTAATTAATTAATCTAGTCTTCAGTACTAATCGGTAACGCACATAAGTTTGAGATTGATCTCTGTGTCAGTTTACCATTGTGACGTACTGTATATACTCTAGTTATTCCATTTTGTCCAGGATGTTTTTCCGCTATCCGTGCCAATGCCCACTTGTTAGGAGGCATATTTACGTTTTTAAGTAATACAATGTCGCCGACCTCGAACTCTTTTGTTCTTTTCAGCCACTTTGTTCTTTGGTTTAGGCGTGACAAGTATTCTGTTTGCCAACGTTTCCAAAATCCTTGAACGAGTCTTTGGACATGTTGCCATCTGGATAGCTGATTCATATTGGCCGTGATATAGTCACGGTCAGGTACAGTAATTAGTGCTTCTCCGACGAGGAAATGTCCAGGTGTGAGTACTTGTATGTCATCCATCAAATCGACATCAGTATTAATCGGCGTTAAAGGGCGAGAATTGAGGCAGGCTTCTATCCAGAGGCGTCTTTACCTATGGTGCAGGGTGTGCGGCGCACACGGGCGCCGGGTCTAAGGGGGCGCCTCTTGCCCTGCGCCCTCTAATGCGACACCTCCAAAGATGCGTCGATGCTGCGGCCGGCGCTCTCAAAGACCCTGCGCTCGTGTGCGCCGCACATAGGGTTGCCAACTTTTTTTAGAAGAAATAGAGTATATCTGATTTTGAAGGAGGTAAATAAAGAGTACGGACGTACAAAAAAGAGTATCATTTATTTTGTACTTTTAAAAAGGTTTTTTTTGTACTTTATGCAGCACATAACAATTTTTCATTGTTCTTAAAGGAATTGTATGAGTCCAAACATTCCAACTCTGCTTATTTGGTTTGAAATTTTAAGCAAGATAAATACAACGTGTTTTTTTTTATATCCCATAACTCTATGGGGTCATTGTACATACTAATCATTATGAACAACTTTTACTAAGGGACCAAACCTGAAATCGCGAAAAAAAATCAACCATTCCCTACATTTTGACGAGTTATGCGAACATAAATGTAGGGAACAGCTGATTTTTTTTTCGCGATTACAGGTTTGGTCCCTTAGTAAAAATTGTTCATATTGATTAGTACAATGACCCCATAGAGTTATGGGATATCAAAAAAAACACGTTGTATAGTTAGCAAGGCCCTTCAAAAGTCAGACGTTGTATTGTCAGAAGCGGTGAAAATTATTGATAATGCAAAAATAAGTTTGTCTGAATTCCGTACTGAATCCGCTTTTGAGGAGCTCTTTAACCGGGCGAAAACTGTAGCGGAAGAAGTCGAGGCAATAGTAGAATTTCCCACACCTGCACGCCCTCGCGCTCGTAAAAGGTTTTTTAATTATGAGGCGGAGGATGAACCGATAACAGACGCGAAAATACATTTTAAAGTAAATTTTTACTACTATTTGTTAGACACCGCAATGAGGGTTTTCGTGAAAATTTACGACACCAGTTGGCACCACTGTGACAAGAGGTCTTCCAGTATAAAACATATGATGACGTTCATCATTCGATTCATTCATTCGTTCATCATTCAGTCATGACTAAAGAAAATATAGGCTCTTTGACAGAAGCCTGGACCTGACGTGACAGTGCTGCCACCTAGCGAACGTCATTTCAGAAAACCCTCATTACTAAGTTCGACGAACGGTTCGAGCTTTTGAATGAAAATAATGTAATTTTTTCATTTCTTCAAAAATTGAAACACTGGAAAGATTTGGACTCTGATACAAAAAAAAACACATTGCTCTAATTTAGAAAATAAACTTTGCCAAGCTGGCTCTTCAGATGTGGAACAGTTCGAGCTCTATATGAAATCGAATTATTACCGATGTTTATTGATGATTCCACTACGCCGTTGAATATTTTAAATTACTTGTTTACGAATAAATTAATTTCAGTGTTCCCAAATCTGTCCACAGCACTGAGTATATACCTGACACTTCCAGTCACGGTCGCACATAGCGAAAGGTCATTTTATAAACTAAAAATAATTAAGTATTCCATTTTGACCCCGCTCCTACTAGACTAGAGGGCGCCAGGGTACTGGTTGCACACGGGCGCCATAAGGGCTAGAGACGCCTCTGCAGTTCTATCTGTGTGAGCACTGAGTTGAATTCTTCGAAGGTTAAATTCATAGTCAATATTTTTCGTATGCTGTTTGAAGTATTTAACGCCAGCTTCCCAAAGCCCTCCAAAGTTTGGGCTATATGGCGGTGTGAAGTGCCAATGCCACTGTGTTCCTTCATTTGCCAGTTGATCAGCTATAGAACTGGGTAATTGTAATCCCGCCTCCTTCCACATTCTGTCTAATTCTTTGTTGGATGCCACGAAATTCGTGCCATTATCGCTCCAAATCTCGTTGCATTTGCAGGCCTACCACGACCTCTTAACGCGATCCATTTTAGGACCTAAACTGAACTGTTCGTCTAATTCGTACCATGAAGTCAGTTTAACGATTCAATTTAGGCCGTGCTATCTGACAGCGATTTTTCCAAACTGAGTCGCAAGTTTTGGTTTCATTCATTCAATTTTGTACTGTATTTGGTACCATGACATCCATAGAGCAACCTAAACTGAAACGCTAACTGTCAAAATAAGCGATTCAATAAAAGTTACTATTTCTCTAACATAAACTGAAACGTTTGGTGAATTATTGGCGAAAACAAAGTTTTTTAGTGCTATTTTAGTGGAATTTCACAAAAACCAGTGTAAGTGTACTTTAATCTTTCTTTTAAAGTCTAAAATACGTATTTGTCGCATCCGGTCATGCATTTGACTATTCGGAACGCTAGCGCCACCCGGCGGCGCTTGACAGAGTCTAGCCTGAGTCCGTGGGGGTTAGAAAACAGCTCGACAGAACGATGTGGAGCTCACTTTGGATTTTGGATTTGGACATTGAACATCGTACGGACCACATGTGCTTAGAAACTGTCCAGCGTTCCGTATCTGGTTGTGTCGTGTACCTACAGTGTGTAATTTGCTAGTGTGACTAAATATTGTTCGTGAAATTATAATCTTTTTGAACTGCAAACGTTTTTCTATTGCGCAATTACCAACACATACCCACTGTACGCCCACAATAGTTAAATATGGCTGATAATAACGAGACACACTATACCTTCTCCGTCATATTTTACATGCATTTTTAACACCACACAACCACAGAGTACAATAATCCACAGACTATCTAGTTAAACTGACACAGGCACACAAACTGACAGGGAGTTTTTGGCGGGATTTCTGCGAGTGAAGTCTAGTTGGCTGTTTTAATTATTCGCAAATTGATTCCTAGTGGATATTGTGATGTAAAATTGGTGTAGTTTTGTATCTCAAGTGTCTGCGCAACTGGACAATATGTGGAATCATTGAAACAGACGCGATCCAGGTAAAATGGAGCTGAGAATTTTTTTGTAGTTTTGGCTACCTCAGCGAAGTTTACCGGGAAACTTGATTCGATACATTTGCTGCCAAATACTCCTAATACATTAGAATGTGTACACCCATATTCTAATGTAATGTTACACTAAGAAAAAAAAATAGTAACTGATGACTAGGCAGCATGGTCTCAGACCTTAGCCTTTAAAAAAAAAAAAAAAAAAACAAACTGACAGTGACATGACAGCAGACACAACTTTTTTTACTCTGGTACGTTCGAAACTGAAACATTGTTTTATTAAGTCGAAATATAAATATTTTTTCGTCTAATAAATGCCAAATGGTAAATAAATATCTACTTTGACTAAGAATTATTTTAACAATAGTTACCGTATTAACGTGGAATCTTAAAAACAACTGTTGAGTGTCTGTTTTACTTTAAAGTAATGATACTGAGTTAAGAACAAATAAAATTTTACTTGCTTCTGAACGTGTCTGACACTACAATGTGCGCGAAACAAACTTATTTGATAATAATAGCGTTGTCTCTTTTTCACCAAAAACGTTTCAAACGCGGTTCAGCCACAAATTGCGATCTTTCATTCACTTTTAACGATCCAAATGCCGCTGCGCGTAATGGACTTCATGGTTCGACTTTAAGCGATGCAGTCTAGGAACCTAAACTGAAATGTCTTGCTTTTGAATCGTTTTTAATTAGATCATGGTAGGCATCCTGGCCACGAAACGCTTGACAGCTGCGATGAATGCATCCGCCGTCAGATCGCTTACTAGCTCTAAATGTAGCCTTTACCGCCATGCAGACAAAGATGCAAATGTATGCCTTGCGGGTTTTCAACCCTCTTCCTTTGAAATTTAAAACATACACAGGGCCAGCAAAATCCACTCCACTTCGAGAAAAAGGACGGGAAGGAGTCACCCGAGCTTCAGGTAAGTCACCCCTTATTTGTTGTCTACAAACAGCTCGTTGTCGTGCACAGGTAAGACATCCGTGAATGTATTTCTTCACCAGACGTTTGCAGCCAATAATCCAGTATTTACTCATCAGGTAAGTAATCATCATTTTTATTCCGCCATGCAGTGTTTTCAGGTGTGCATCAGCCAACACTAGTAATACAAAGCTGCTTTTCTTGCCCAGTATCACGGGATATTTTAAGTTCTCATCGGCGTCTGCGTTTCTCAACCTTCCGGCCACCTTTAGGATATTTTGGCTATCGAAGAATGGGTTCAGTGACTTCAGAATGCTAGTGGTTTTTACATTCCTCTTTTGTTTTATTCTTCTAATTTCATCTGAAAATTCTTCTTCTTGTACTCTTTTTATGCAAAAATCTAAAGCGTTTTGCAGTTCTTCTGTTGTCATCTCCTGACCCAGTTTGTTAGGATTTCTTTTCATATTTAAAACTCTTTTGCAATGTACTATTACTCTTAATAGAGTTATTAAGAGAAATTCATAAAATTTGAAGAATATGATACACTTAGTGAGTACTAAGTGTATTATATTCCAGTGTATTATTTGTGTATTATTTGTGTGTTTTTTGTGTGTGTATAGTGTATTTATAGCCTGTGATGATAGTTGTATGTGTTTTAAAATAAAATAAATAAATAATATTCTTCAAATTTTATGAATTTCTCTTCTCCTTCTGTTACATTCACGTATGACTGTATGGGTTTCTTTCTTTCTAAATCTGTGCTTGACCTTAATGGTCTTGTGAACTCGATATTTTCCTCTACAAGCCAGGCAGGGCCGTTTCACCACAATGTTTTCTGTTGTAATTCTGATAAAGATGATCCTCTTGATGCTATATCGGCTGGGTTATGTGCCGACTGCACATGGAACCATTGGCTACTGCTTTTGTTTTCTAGTATCTCTACTACCCGGTTTGCGACAAATGGCTTCCATCGGTTTGGGTCTCCACATAGCCACGCTAAAACTATAGTTGAGTCAGTCCATGCGAACACATTTTCTGAAGGAATTCTCATAGCTTGACTGACTTTGGTTAACAATTTAGCTAGTAGTGTAGCTCCACTCAGTTCTAGTCGTGGTAGCGTAATAGTCTTGACAGAAGCTACCCTTGTTCTTGATGCGATAAGATTTATCTTTATGTCACCTTCGCTCGTTTGTACACGGCAATAAACCACAGCTGCATATGCCTTTTCAGACGCATCGCAGAACCCATGTAACGTTATTCGTTCCTTTTCAGTGCTAATGGTGTTCAACCAACGTCTGATTCTTAATTTATTGACATTTTCTAAATCCTTTCTAATGAACTTCCATTGTTCTTTCAGTTCATTGCTTATTTCTTGGTCCCATTCAACTCCTTCTAACCGCAATCTTTGTACTAGAATTTTTGCTGTCACAATAACTGGTGCTATCCACCCTAGTGGATCAAATAATTTTTGTAAATCTGACAGAATAGTTCTTGTTGTTATATGATCTGATGATATAGGTTCTAGTTGTAATTGGTACTGAAACTCGTCTCTTCCGAGATTCCAAGACGCCAAGAGATTTCCGCCTTTATGGTGCCGTCTAATTTTAAGTCTAGGTTAGCCTTTGTAGTGACCTTGTGGGCATCTATAGATTTAAGAAACTCGGTATCATTAGACGCCCATTTTTGAAGTTCAAAACCTCCTCGTTTCAAAATGGTAATGATTTGCTTACTAACACGTATTGCTTCTTCTGTTGTATCGCAGCCCGAAGTCAGATCGTCAACATAGAAGTCTTCACGTATGATTTTAGCAGCTTCAGGATATGGTTCACCTTCATCTTCTGCTAGTTTAATTAATGTTTTTATGGTAAGATAAGGCGCAGATGCTGTACCAAACGTAACTGTTTTCAGTATGTAGTCCTTGACTTCAGGTGGTTGGTGGTTTGGCTCAAGGTTGGGTCTGACGCTCCCACGCTATAATATTCTATGGTGATATGTATCCTTCTTATCCTTAAGTACCATTCTATACATTTTGATGACGTCACTTGCGAAACACACCTTATAATAATAATAATAATATTTTATTTTCTCAAGTAATATGACAACTCATTCGTGTTAGTAACAATATTCCTTACCTCTATGTTAGTATTCCTATTCTAATTATGGAGACTAAAATCATGACTATACGTGAATCACTGCGACACGATAATAATATTTTATTTCCTCAAGTAATATGACAACTCATTCGTGTTAGTAACAATATTCCTTACCTCTATGTTAGTATTCCTATTCTAATTATGGAGACTAAAATCATGACTATACGTGAATCACTGCGACACACCTATCACCGAGGTGGAGAGCTTGCAGCAGCGACTCACGTACAGACAATCGAGTCTGCTCGCCACACAGCGCAGGATAAGGTTGGGACTGGCCCGCACACGGTGCACCAGGGAAGCGCATCGTTTTCTCATCGTTGTATAAAAGCAATCGACTCGAGCTTCCGCAAACATCCCTGACGCACTACAATAGCGGGGCAACCCCATCAATATCCTGAACGCATTATTATATTGAACACGAAGGATGATGACGACGACGACGACGACGACGATGCATGCGCCATCTCATTATTATACTTCGCGTATCTTCTTGTAGAACCGGACCAATCATGAGCTCGTCGTTCAAAGATATGCCATTGTTTCCTTTGCATGACGCATCAAATACGACTCTGATTTTCGTGGTCTCTTTATCTCTTCGTACTACGGCGTGATGTGGTAGGTAAACACACCGGTTGTTTACTTCATTTTTCGGAACTTCTTCCATGTGTCCCATTGTTAAATATTCTTCTAATACCTTGTCATATTCTTCTCTCAGTTCAGGTTCTTTTTGAAGTTTCTTTTCTTGTGTAATTAAGCGATTTATTGCAATTTGTTTCGTGTTCCCATCCGCTGCTTTTGATTCATTGATGCGAAATGGAAGTTTCACAACGTATTGTCCATTGCTGTTTCTTCTGTGTGTATTTTCGTAGAAGCTTTCACATTGGCTTTCTTCTTTTGTGTGTGTCCTCTTTAAATCTGGTTCTATCTCCCAGAGTGTTTTCAATAAATCTTCACCCATGATTTGATAATGCATAACAAGAACCGACTCTGTTTGTTGTCTTCTATCTTCTACCTTTCCGAACAAATTCCAGCCAAGGTTTGTTTTATGCCCACATGGTGACTCTGTACAATTTTTGCATACACGTCGACACCCAGAACCAAGTCAATAGACCCTGGCTGACAGTAGTTAGGATCAGCCAGGACTAATCCTTCTAGATGAGGCCAATAGCTTGTGTCAATTGTGCGGTATGGTATTTTAGTAGTCAGTGGTTTCGACATGACATAAGTTCTAACTTCCAAGTTGAAATCTTCGCATCTTGATTCTACATTGATCTGAACTACTTGTTTGATTTGTTCTCGCGTTGATCCCACACCTACAACTGTACCTTTGATAGGATATCGCTTGGCCATGAGTTGTTGAGCCGCTCGTTCGCTGATAAAACTTGCGTGTGAGCCTTGGTCGATTAAAGCTCGTAATATCGTTGTGTGATTGTCTTCACTTCTCACTTTTACGATTGCCGTTGCCAGCAACGATGTGCTTTGTTTCGTAGAAACGTGCGATGTCACCATTGTAATGTCCTTCTCTGTTTCTTCAATCTTCTCCACGTTGGTATGTACAATACATTTCGGGTTGTTTTGTTTGTTTGTTTTCAGTGTTGCCCGTTGTGATTGGTTTAATTGTGTTATCTTCTTTATTTTCATGAAGAAGTGAATGGTGACGTCTTTTGCATATTCTACAGCTTGTTGGTATGCGACAATGCCTTACAGAGCGTCCGGGTGCAAAGCAGTTGAAGCACAAATTGTTGATTTTTATTGTTTTCCAAACTCCTTACAATGACTAAGTGTGTGGTTTTCTTTACACATTTGACATATTTTACTATTCTCCACATTAGTTGCTGCGAGAAATGACTTTTCTCGAACATGAACTGAATTTGCCTTTGGTTTTGCTGGTTCTGTAAGTTCCAACGTACGAAATCTGCATTCCAGGAATTTACGAAACATATCGAGGGAGGGGAGGCTGTCAGGTTCCTCACAATTGCTGCTCACATAGTCTTCCCAATCTTTGTGGGTTTCACAGTCTAATTTTTGCACTATGACGAATATTATCAAAGGATCCCAGTTATCAGTCTGCACATTCATATTTTTTAATTGATGTAAACATTCAAATGTTGTATCCAGAAAATTCTTGATAGAACTGGAATTACACACATTCATTTTTTTCAGAGAAAAGAATCTTTTCATAACTGCGTCGACATTTATACGTTTGTTGCCATACCTTACTTTTAGAATGTTCCATGCTTGATCGTAGTTCGAATTTGTCACTTGTATAATTATGTTTTAATATCGATGCCGCTTCTCCAGTAAGACTTGTTTTTAAATAATGCAGTTTTTGTACATTACTTAAAGACTCGTTTTTATGCACAAGTGTATTAAATAAATCATGGAGCGATAACGACTCTTCATATTGTCCACTGTACGTAGGTAGTTGTATTTTCGGCAAAACCACTCGTGTTTGTTGAGTCTCACTAGGTATAGGCAACGATCCACTAACTTTAACTGGTTGAGAATCCAACAAGTCCTTTAAATCTGTCATCAAACTTAAATTTTTTGCCTTGTGGTACGGAACCCTTCGTGTGCGAGTCCGACTCGCACTTGGCCAGTTTTATTTGAATATTAATGTAACTATAGTAGTTTTCAAATATGTCGGGAAAATTCCTTCTTCATAACACTGATTTATTATACATATAGGTGATGATAGGAGTAATTTCGTATATTACACGATTTATTATTTTTTTGGAGATTCCATCACAACCTGTACTGTTAGTTTTTAATGTCATGATTAATTTGACAACATCGTAATGGGTAACTGGTGCTAAGAAGCAGGAGTTTGGTTTGTTATAGGTTAGATCGCTTGCACCCGGCGCGCGGCGTCTCAACTCAACGCAGAGCTAGCCCCGCCCTTAACGAACACACCCACAAATACCTGTGTAAACAGCTTAGTTGTATTTGTGTGCGTGAGTTTTAATATCGGTTATCCCACACGAATTCGTATAACATTACTTGAAATGTAAATATCAGTGAAAGCAAGTTATTATAACATCATCAACATAAACTAAGTGGCAAAAATACGTATTATTGAAGCTAACTCAAAAACTACCCAAGCAAAGTTAATGAAATATAGATATGTATAAGGAACTACCCCTAAGGCATACCCTATCCATTGAAATAATAATTATTTTTGAAATCGATTTACAATAAAATTGCCGGAGATATCGCGTAACATACTCGTACATACAAAAACAATTTCGTTTAAGGCCGCTCTCTCGAAAAAAGCTTGAAAAAAGCATGCAGATGAAGCCATTTTTTGTCGGCATTTACAGAGAAATTACATCTGAAAAAAATCCTTAGTAATCTTCATGATATAATACGTAATTTGGTTTAGCCATAATTTTTCTACCGGTATCACTTAATTTAAAAAAAAATCACCAAATCACCTCCAAATCATTGAGATGAAACCGTTTTACTCCTTCATTTTTTATCAAAAGAGTGTAAAAAAATATATCTACATCTTCGCTATACAAAGGAGAATAATTTGGTTTTGTTACTTTTTTAAAATATGTATTATTTTTATGATAATAAATTAAAAAGGCCTCTGATAAAGGACTGCGTCTACATCACCCCCGCACTCGTCCATAAATTTAGTGCGGGGCGCATCGTGTTGCTAGGTGGACGTATGTCGCGTTGCGAGAACTCCGCACTACGAAATAAAATCGTAAAATATTACTGCAAAAACAAAAAGTGTACCTACCCAAGCGGGGTTTTATGAAACTTATGCGCTGTCCATTACTCTGTGTACATAGGTACTGTTTATAAAATACCTACCTCATTCAAACGAAAGTCGTAAGTACTAGTAGTGAATGATCACAGAAGGTCCACGTCCACGAAATGATTCAGCCAATATTATAAATTTTACTTTTCGGTGCCTAAGTAAAGTCTATTATTCTGATGCGTTGCGATTATTTGTGACATATTGTGACACAAAACTGAAAATGCTCCTAAAGTAGGTATTTTATGATTATAGGTTACGTACTTGCTAATAATTTGTCAATTTATTGATTACCGGCGTAATTATTTTCAAATAAAAAAATCAAATCAAATCATTTATTTGCATAAAACAGGTTCAGTGGATGTTAAAAAAGGTCAAATGGTACACTGTTAATAACCATATAAGGTGTGCAAATATAAAACAAGAATGTTCACTGTTAATTTCACTATTCAATAAAGTACGGACGCCAAGCACATCAACCTACCCGAAACTGTCAAATTTTCGCAATCAACTTTGAACCTTATGCTTTAGTGATAAAGTTGAAAATCTATTAAAGAAATCTGACAGATTGTAGTAACTTGATGTGCTGGCGTCTGTACAATGTCATTGAAAATAAAATTATCGTAAATACAGATCAGTCAACAAAATAAGAAATTAAAAATAATAATGTCATACAATAGTAAAAAGTAGTAGTTCAATAATATATATGTATATACAGGCTGGATTTTTTTAACCTCACCTAGAGGGCAAGTACTCTAAACACTGGAGATAGCAAATTTTACTCAAAGGAAAATCCCTTCATTAAAAAAAAAACAAATCTGCAATCAAAGATGTTCGAAAATTCGCTTGCCGCTCTCGGGAATCGAACCGCCTAAAATCCGAAAAAATAATACCCTGTACTTTTATGGCATCAATCGATAGGGTCAATCATAAGGATCAAATCTCTCTATGGCAGATCGAAAGTCGAATACTTTTTACTCGACTTCTATCGTCGCGGGTGACATCAATCAATCAATTAAATCAGCCTATCGCAGACCGCGGGTGGCACAGACTACATAAAATTAGAAAAACAAATTGGTAGTCATGTTTTTTATTATAATTATCACTTATCATTACTATCCATGTGGGCTAAAGTGGGTCAATAATATTATTCAACTAATTAAATCAAATAAAAAAATCATTACCTATACGTAGTGAATCAATTAGTTCTACCAGAGAAGTTGAAGATGATTCTGTTGATTTGGATGTGAATGTATTTTTTTTTACAAATTATGAACCTATATTTTTGTTTTACTTGTAAATATAATTATGTATAACTGCATTCATTTTAGGAACAAGATGATTTGGGCATTCAAAAACTACGGTCTCTATTGGATGACATGGTGACTCACAAGCATCTTGTAAGGTCTGTCGAAGAACTTGAAGATTATTCAGCTGAATTTTAGTTATAATATATTTGTTTATAAAAAATATAACAAATAATATGACATACACTAGTGATAATTATACTACCTATACCTACCTACCTACCTACCTTACCTGCCTACCTATCTACCCTACCTTCCTATCTGCCTTACCGTAACTACCTACCTACCCTACCTACCTACCTACCCTACATACCTACCTACCTATCTACGTACATGCCTACCTACCCTTCTTCTCTTCATAGAAACCTTCCTAAGACTTCAACGAATATTTAAAAAAAAACCGAATTGGTCCAGCCATTCTTGAGTTTTGCGCTTAGCAGCACATTTAGCCATTAATTTTAGTTAAAAAGATACATTAAGTTGTTTACCACACATGGCAAGCCAGGCTGATTTATATTAAGGGTATAGCTTCTACTCACGGTCTCGAAAGCTTTTAACAATTTTATTCGTAACCATAGCCCGAAAAGTACATACATCCATATCAATAGATAATACCTAAATAAAACCAAAACTGGACCATTGTAAATACAGGGTGTCCCAGAACTCAACGTCAAGCCGAAACGGGGTGACAGGATTGATCATAACCATCACGAGAAAAATCTGAAAAAAAATCTATCCCATGCAGTTTGAAAATTATGGGCATTTTAAGAAAAACCTAGAATTTTGATCAAACTGTAACATTTTTCGGTTATTGTGGTTATTCTTTTTTATTTTTGTTCATTTGAACTTTGGAAACGTAATCCTAAATAACATTTCTAGAATCCCAATACAAAAAAATGACACAATTGCCTCAAGTTTCCGAGAATTGAGACTATTCGTTAAACTACGAATTTAAAATTTTCAAGATTCGTCGACTTTGATAGGCCCTCCTTTAAAAAAAATGTACTAGAGTGCCTTGGCAAGTGGCATTAAAAGTTGGTGCATTTAATCAGAATTCTAAAATGGTACAATACTTTTTAGTTCTATACAATAAAAAAGAGTAAAAAAATTAAAACCTCAAGTAACCCGATTTTTGCTATCTCAGTTAAAAAAATGTTTTTGATTCGCACAAGCTCTAGGTAGGTTCTTAATTTTAAGGCAAAATGATGAGAGAGTTGGATAGTGGGTATGTTTGCCATGAGTGAGCGAGACAGATAGTGACGCCACTTTTATTAAAGTGAAAAAAGTGAAAAAAAGTTAGTAAAATAATGAAAAATCTTGATCTAGTTTAATTTAGGTTGGTTGGAATAAAAGTCAGATAGAGAAATAACGTTTTTTATTACAATAAATAAGCCCATTGAGAACGTAGCCGACCTGCGTAAACGCATTTCTCAAGCAGCTGAGGAGATCAACTCTTGAAGATATGCCCGACTAATAAGTAGATCTTTTTTAAGAAGATGTAGGGCTTGTATTGAGGCTGATGGTAAACAATTTGAACATTTATTGTAATAAAAATGTTATTTCTCTATCTGACTTTTATTCCAACAAACCTAAATTAAACTAGATCAAGATTTTTCATTATTTTACTAACTTTTTTTCACTTTTTTCACTTTAATAAAAGTGGCGTCACTATCTGTCTCGCTCACTCATGGCAAACATACCCACTATCCATCTCTCTCATCATTTTGCCTTAAAATTAAGAACCTACCTAGAGCTTGTGCGAATCAAAAACATTTTAACTGAGATAGCAAAAATCGGGTTACTTGAGGTTTTAATTTTTTTACTCTTTTTTATTGTATGGAACTAACAAGTATTGTACCATTTTAGAATTCTGATTAAACGCGCCAACTTTTAATACCACTTGCCAAGGCACTCTAGTACATTTTTTTTTAAAGGAGGGCCAATCAAAGTCGACGAATCTTGAAAATTTTAAATTCGTAGTTTAACGAATAGTCTCAATTCTCGGAAACTTGAGGCAATCGTGTCATTATTTTTTATTGGGATTCTAGAAATGTTATTTAGGATTACGTTTCCAAAGTTTAATTGAACAAAAATAAAAAAGAATAACCACAATAACCGAAAAATGGTACAGTTTGATCAAATTTCTAGGTTTTTCTTAAAATGCCCATAATTTTCAAACTGCATGGTATAGATTTTTTTTATATTTTTCTCGTGATGGTTATGATCAATCCTGTCACCCCGTTTCGGCTTGACGTTGAGTTCTGGGACACCCTGTATATGTGGTACACATAATTATTTAACTTTCACGATGACTTGACCTTCTGTGATTTCGATACTCTGTGACGAGACTAGGCGAGGCAAACCGTGGTGGCGGCGCACACAACCGCACATTTTCTGTTACATGCGGGTAGCGGAGTGGCGCGGAGAAGGGGTCGTTAGCTCCGCCCAAATGCTCAAGGTTATCGGCATTAATACAGGCCTTAAGGCGAAAGCGCCAGGGTAGCCCGCGAAATTCAATTTTTTTTAGGTTTTTTGGAATTTGCTGGTCAGTATTAAGTTGTACGTTGATTAATATATGAATCGCGGCCGTAACTAACATGTATTTACAGAATTATAATCATTAAAGTTATCAACACAACTCTCTAAGACCACGTAAGTCCGAAGAACAACTGTTTCATGAAATTATCATTCTTCGGACTTACGTGGTCTTAGAGAGTTGTGTTGATGACTTTAATGATTATAATTCTGTAAATACATGGTAGTTACGACCGCGATTCATATATTAATCAACGTATAACTTAATACTGACCAGCAAATTGCAAAAAACGTAAGAAAATTTGAATTTCGCGGGCTACCTTAGCGCTTCCCCCTTAATTGAATTTTAACCAGTAATTTTGGTTTGAAAACCAAACGACTGAACACCCGTTTTTGATGAAATTTCTATGGGACAATTTGAAAGTATATCCTTTCAAATAAAATTAGAATTTAGCAAATCAGCTTATAAATAACAGCGTTCTGAGGTAACAAACATAAAAAAAAAATATTCAACCGAATTGATAACCTCCTCCTTTCTTTTAATTCGGTTAAAATATTTGGAGAGCACGTTCAACCGTATGATGAGAGCGTGGTAATTATACAATTTGTATAAAGTGCGTGCATGTCTGGGTTTGAACCTTTTAACCCACACACGACTAGCCCAACGCCAACGTGTATAGGTACCAGAAATAAATGAAACAAAATAAAATTACTTTTAAATGTTATATTATTATTTTTTAAATGTCTTTGACATAATATATCGGGACCCTGGGGTCCCGGAACTTTGGAAGGCGTGCTAGGCCCCTTAAACAATTTTAAATGATGAATTGTTATTATTTTAAATGTTATTATAATACCTATATAATAAATTCTGATCGAATGGTATCCGCGTTGCAGATTTTGGGCAAAACAAATTCAAAAAACTATATTAATTTATTCGTGCTATTTTTGCCATCGACACGCTGAGAAGAATATTCTGATTATATCTAAACTACTATTATTTTGTACTTTTCGTTGCTACGTATTACCCCACGGTAATGGTTTGTAAAACTGGCTGTCCAATTCCTGGAATTAAAAAAGTTTATTAAATGTTAAGAATAAAGTTATATAAAACGATCAACAGAGAGTAATAACATGACGACAGAAAATGTTGAATCTTCAATAGAAATGTTGATTTTCTTTATCTATCTACTAGCGACCCGCCCCGGCTTCGCACGGAAACATTATTATTATTATACATATAAACCTTCCTCTTGAATCACTCTATCTATTAAAAAAAAACGCATCAAAATCCGTTGCGTAGTTTCAAAGATTTAAGCATACAAAGGGACAAAGGGACAAAGGGACATAGGGACAGATAAAGCGACTTTGTTTTATACTATGTAGTGATAGTGATAGGCCGACCGCTTTGCCTGAGGTAGCTGCGCGGTGCGGGAGGAGTGATAGTTCTTACAAGTTGACGAATCACTGAGCTCTCGCATCACGTCACCACACCTCCCCCGCACCGTGCTGCTACCTCAGGCAACTACTCAGTTAAGCGGTCGGCCTATAGCTCACAAATCTTGTAGAAAAATCCTAAGCGCACATTATAGCTGCTCCGGGCCATAGCGTATCGCATTGCAAAAATGCAATCAAAAGGAATCACGGCGGCGGCGGCGGCGGCGGCGGGCCGCATCGTAACGCAGTAATTGTTTCAGACAGATTCAAAGGACACTGGGTGATTTTGTATGGGAAGCAGTCTATGGACCAATAGCGATACGGTTTTGATATTTGTTTGCCATAATTATGCCCAAATCTGCTCGAGCCTAGTTTCACTGGAGTGGAAAATTCAAATTCGAAAGGATACTGGGAAAAAGTGGTCTATGAACCAAAAGCGATACTTACACTTGTGCAGAGTAGCATGAAAATCTGACTCGGCAATTTTGAGGAAAATATTCTTTAAGAATTTACAGGATTTTCAAGGGCAAGTGCTTTAACTGTTGTAGCTATAGGGAAACGTTCCGGCTCACTGGAACCTCAACTGGCCCTGGCAAGCATTGCAAGATACAAGACAGCCTACTATTGACCTCCGGTCTCCTGAGTGGAGTGACCTACATCGCCACATGCGAACTACTCATCTCACTGACGCGATGACGTCACGCAAAACCCTGCATCGCGCAAGCAGAGTTTACCGTGCAACTAGCATATACAACGTCCCGATATCAAACGTCGGGCAGTTGCCCACCAGACACGACATCCTTCTGGTCGGAGGATCCTCCCTTTTCTATAGAGGTTGAGTAAACTTTACACCCTGTTCTTTCAGTCTTTTACATTATTGTTCGTATTCCACCGCGCGGGTTTGCCGAGTGCGGCACCCTAATTGCGTAACACACTATTAAACACAATCTGAATTATTTTGAAGGATATTGCTAATTCATTGCTTCATACGTTTGAAAAAATTGTCTGTTTAACAACTCAAATAACGCAATGAATATTGATGAACTCTTAAAATGAAATACTGTTAGTATGTTATGCATACTAACAGTATTTGGTTTGGGGTTGGTGGATGTCACAAGTCTTCGAATTGTAGGTTCTTAGGATATACAGGAAATGTTTGTAATAATTACCTGACAGAGATAACTGCAGTAAAATGGTGTACGGCGAGTATTGTAGGGGTCATGCGGCGTTGCGGGCGTTGAAGTGGTCTTGCCGCACATATGACAACGAACTTTTAGCATATGTGTCTTCGGATTCAGTGACGACACGTTCATTATTACTGGACTAGAAGTTACTTCGTTTTCCATCTGCGTTCCATGCTGCAATCATTATTATAAATTATTAAATGAGTCTCTTTTACAATAATAAAATAATAGATGTTTTCTGTTGGTGCAAATCCGAATCTTACCATAGGAATATTATTATTTGTGTTACGATGTAACAAATAGTTTACATTATTATTGTCGGATGGCGATGTTTGATTGGTGTTAATATAATGCACTTGAGTTGGATAGCTGGCAATTGGTTGTCCTATGTTTTGATGATTTCGGTGAGGTTGTCTCATGTTACTATAATATGTCTGATTCGTGTTCACATTTGTTTGATTGTACTGCTGTGGCCTATACGGTAAATTTTTAGAGGGATAGTTCATATTGTATGGTGGTGGTGGGGGTCGATTATATTGTGCGTTTTTCTTTTTGGTATTTTTGACACTATTTCCGTATGTTGTTCTTGCAACTGGTGTCATTCTTCTAGTAGCTTCGCAACTTGGGGCAACATTATTATGACATCCATTCTGCTCCATTGTGATACACTGCTGTTTTTCGCTAATTTGTATTAATGTATCTGCATCGATATTTATACTAATTTCGTTGCCAGGAGTTCCAGAAGTATATATACATAGATTGTTTTGTGTTTTTTGAGTTGCAATGTTACTGTTTCGAACGATTTCAGATTGTGGAAAATTCAGTGGTAGCAGCGGTGTGATCAGTTGTTGCTTTAACATTATATTTTCATTAGAATGACACGAAATGCCATTCTGTTTAAGATGTTCTCGTTTTTCTTTTGTCCATGTTAGTAATTCTTTAAAAAATGGTATCACGTGGCATCTCTGACATTTCCACTGTAAAGATTTGCTATTGGCGAGTAGGACAGTATTATCTAAAAATTGGTTAATAAAACTTTTATTTTGTTCTTGTGGCAAAAATATTGACTCCACCGTGGTATACGATAATTCAAAAAAATGGGATTTTATAAAATGAAATATCTCTTCTCTTTTTTTATTATCTTCATTAGTTTTCTTTATCCCGTAGTGGTAAAACGATTGCAGTATAAGAACTATATGCTCGGATAACCTGTTTAAAACATCTTCAATAAACGTAGTAATTGGCTCATGATGGTCATTGATTTGATTGGGACTAGGTAAAGTCTCTTCATTATGAATTACTGTGTCATCATCGATTAAAATCAATGCATGTTGATTTGCATCTAAATTAGTTTGATTAGGATAATGGCCGACGTTATTTGTGTTACTTCTTATTTCTGCATTTTTGCAATTGTTTAAATTATTTCCACATGTTTCAGTTATAGGATTCTTTTTAAAAATTCTGTTATTTTTGTTTAAACTTAACGTGGGTTTATTTAAACCTCTATTGCTGATTTGATATTCAGAACTTATTTTATCCTGTTTGTTGTTGTTATTGTCGTTTATATTTTCTCTTTCACTCAATGAATTTTGAAATGTTGGGGCATCTTCGTCGCTGTCTTCAAATATCATTTCTACGTCAATAGGTGCATTGAAGTCATACTCCGCCATCTGGTTCAGAACGTTAACTGAAACAAAAGGACAACCTGCTTATCATCCTGTTTACATGGCACTAATAATTAATTATTTTATTTACAAAACTAGCTGTACCCGCGAATTAATAGTGTAGATATAAGTGTGCATGTCGGAAAACAAATTAGCGAGTTCACGGGTTTTAATTTTTTTGCGCGAGACTCTTTTCTAAAATAGGTATTGAAAGTCCCGTCGAAATCGGTCCAGCCGCAACAAACAGACGGACGACGAAAAAAAATTAAAAATGGGCTTTTTGTTATAACTAGGTACCGTACGCGTACTTATACATACTATACTTTTGTAAGCATTTAGTAAAATGCTGTTATTTTGACATTACAAACAGACACTTTATTTATTTTTAGATATGTATGTATAGAAGATCAATAATTATGCTCCCATTATACAAGATGAAATAAAAATAGAGCATCATCTGAAAAGTAATCAAATCAAAAATTACAGGATAAGTTTTTGAATAGGAATCAAAATGACAGCACGTTGGCATTTAAATGTTCTGTGTTTAAAGATTTTAGATGGCGACAAAGATGGCGATTTTAGATTTTTAATGGTATTTTGTGTAGTATTTCTCAATAATATGTCTAGACAACGTGTCGCTACGAATACCAATGACAAGGTCAGGTCAATGCCATGCCATTGTTTTCTGTAAGCCGGTTCGCTCTGCATAATACAAAAGTGTCCTTTAGAATAGAATAGACCAGGGATGGAGAACCAGTGGCACGCGTGCCATTGATGGCACGCGACAAATTATTTTGCGCACGCCTTCGATCGAAAAAGTACCTACGTAATACACTGAAATTTAACAAACGAACGCGTTTGAGCCTACTTTACGAAGTGAGTAGGCGCGGTGTAAGGAGCAGCAGGCGGGAAGCGCGGAATCGATAGTATTGTTTTATAATTTTCCCTGTAATCACAAAAAAATGGCACATCTATGACCTCATCAAACATTTCTTTACAAAAAATGGCACGTTGATCCATAAAGGTTCGCCACCCCTGGAATAGACATTTATTCTGTAAATATGGGTAATAAAAAATAAAAATCCCGCCGCCGTATCTCTACGTTGACGTCATGGTGGGGCTTGCGTGCTTCGAACCCTAGGCCTGTGCCGGAAGAGTTTACTTTGCCGGAACAGGTCTAGAGTTGTCCTTGGGTGCACTTGCATAGTGCGAACAGAGATAATCGTCGGTTGGTGTCACATTTCATTAAAAACGACTAACGGGCCTTTGCGAGTTGGCTGCGGCCCCTCGTACGCCTTCCAAAGGTCTGGGACCCCCGGCTGCCGAGAAATGTCAGAAATTAATTCCATTTTAATTTAATATTTTATTTATCGCCGCCACCTGTCTAGAATATCTACTAAGTGTGTGCCACGTGATTTTACAACTACTAAATTAATAGAATATAAGAATAAGATATTCGTCATTAGCGTTCGCCAAACACCAAAATGGACTACCCTGCAGATATTTGATGGAAACATCCTGGGGGTATCCTGAGTAAGGGAAAGTTTAGATTTGAATTATTTGCGCCCAAATTTGCGAGATGTGCTTGAGCAGTGGTGGCCCAGTGGTTACGGACACGACTTACGAGTTGTAGGTCGTAGGTTCGAACCCAGACAGGCGCTTTACTTTGTGTAAATTATTTCATCACCACTGCTCTCAAAACGGTGAAGGAAAACACCATGAGGAAACCGGCATGTCCTAGAACCAAAAGTTCGAAGACATGTGACATCCACCAACCCGCACTGGGCCCGCGTGGTGGATTATGGCCCCTCCCTCTCACTGAGAGGAGGCCTGTGTCCTAGCAGTGGGAACATTATAGGCTGGTTATGACTATGACTTGCGAGATGTAATCAGTGTTACTTTTTTATAGATGCTTTTGTTGACTTTCGTCGAGGGCAGCGAGGTAATTGCTTAACACACTAACAGTAGCAATGGCTTTCATTTTGACAGTTCAACGATATTCATTGCGATATTTACGTTGTTGAGCAGACACATTTTTCGAACATTTGAAGCAATGGATTAACAGTGTCCTTCAAAATGATTCATATTGTAATTGAAAGTTTGTTACGCAATTAGGGTGCAGCCGGTCGATTCTGTAAAAATCTCACCGTGAAAACTTAGGTGAAATGAGTTTGTTTTTGCTAGGAATTGACACTATTGACTGCTCACTCCACGCTCACTTCACCTAAGTTTTCATGGTGAGATTTTTACAGAATAGCACCGCTAATTCGAGGTAGCGCGGCAAAAGAGTTCCTGCAAGGATTAGGAGGGGTCTTTGCTCAGCAGGGGACAATATAGGTAAAAAAGAAATGACATTCGTTAAAACTTACCGGTCTCCATCATTGTCATCAAATCTTCTGTTTTATTTTGGAAAATAGTATTCTTGTTCTCCGATTTGATTGCCTGTAAAGAAACGTTCGTGTGAGAAGCTTTTATATCATATGAATTGTGTAATGACGTTATAAGTTGATAGTAAAAGTTTTAAAGGAAAAGTTTATTGTATTATTTTTAGCGCATTTATACTAAAAGCTTGTTTTCAAATAAGGGTTTACTTTTAATTTATTTTTTACTTTTTAGTTATCGCTGGACGCTGGTAGCGGTGTCTCATAAGTTGTTATACAACACCAAAAGGAGAGAGTACAGTACCCGGCGATAAATATTGCACATCGACCTTTGGAAAGAGACAATCGGCTAATTTCGGCTTCGTAGAGCGTTATTTCTGTCGCACGAAATACAAACAGTCCGGTATCTATTAGGAGCTGTTAAAACAATTATGATTTGCTTCTTTTGATAATTATTTTTATTCTTTGTATAAAATCGATAGGATCGAATAGGTCGATGTGCACTATTTATCGCCGGGTACTGTATATCGTCTTTAGGTCTGGTGCCAGATGTCCATCTACGTGTTACTTAAAGGTCACCCAATAAACAAATAAACAATAAATTTATATACACCCTGTATATAAATTTAAATACTTGGGCCATTTGGTAACAGATTCCCTGAATTCAGATTTGGAGACCGCGCAGAGCGTATTCAGTCCGGGCACAAGAATAACTAAGTACTATCTGCCTAAGGACCTTTGATCTTGAAGAAAGCCGCTTTTATAATATCCTACAAAATCAATTACCGCCAACGCGCAAGCGTTGCACATAATCGCCGCGCTTGAGAGTTGTAATTACTTTGTGTCCTTCCTCGTCCGCAACATACCTACGTCGCGACGCGACAGGCGACACAAAGGCACCGCAAGTTGCGCACCGAGCGGTGCCTTTGTGTCGCGCGCGGACGCGCCTGTTTGCAGGATCCTTTGATAAATGATAAATGATTTTATTTTGTAAGTAGGTTTACATAAAACACTTTTACACGTCAATCATATTTTTTAAACTAGATGAGGTCTGCGTTTCCTATCTGACTACTCTGAGAAGAAAGGCTGAAACAAACTCAGAGGTCATAGTCTCTTTTAAAGTCCAGACATAATCTTGGTCAGGTTATATGAAGACCATGTAGGTCGATGTCTGAGATGGTCTCTTGAGGAAAGAACCACACAGATTGAGAGGACCTGTCCAGTCAGTGCACGCATTTGTCAGAAATCATGCAACAATACCAAAGAAAGGACAAACTGTCAGACCATGGAGAGAATAATATAAAAGGAATAAAATAAATGACCCACATCGTCTTCACATTCAAAATAATTAAAATAATCTAATACTTTACAAAGTAAGCAAATGTCAATGTGTATAAAAAAAAACATCAAAAACACTCAAAATGCAGAAATTGGAAGCAGCTCAATCCCAACCCAAGCCTGTTTGTCCTCAATATAATCTTTAACAGTATAAAATGCTTTCTTGCACAACTTACGTTTAATTAATGATTTAAATTTATTTAAGGCTTAGATCTTGAACGTGGCTTTGTAGTTTATTATAAAAGCGTATACATTGGCATCTGAACGAGCCACCTATTTTCTTGAGCCTTGTTGTAGGTACAACAGCTTTAGTCATGCTCTTCAGATTTCAAGGTGACGCAAGTTCTACATAACAAATGTACCTATAAACATTTACATATTTTATGTTGCGTAGGTATCTCTAATCAATACTGAACGCTTTACATTCACCTTGTATGTTCTAACTAATGTTGATTTTTAAAATGGGCGACGTAGGGACTTTCCTAGCGGGACATAAAAGTTCAAAAATATAACATAGCAATAGCATAGACTCAACTGGTTTTATGTCAAGCTATTTAGACTCCTAAATATAAATACGTATATATTTTCATTATAGATCCATTCATTCGCCATGAAAAGTAGTTTTAAAGCTTGTTTTTTCTTATTGTTTTATGTAACAATGCTTAAAACTTGTTTTAATCTGTCTTTTTAAACGTGTGATTAAAAAAAAAACTTTTTTACAATAAAAACAACCGCCTTCCAAAAAAAAAAACACTACAAAGTGAAAAATAATAATAATCGAAAGTCGGTGTCAAAAAAGGAAAATACAGAACCCACGACACCGACTTCCGAAATTAAAGTTATGTTTCACTTTGTAGTGTTTTTTGGAATGCGGTTTTTTTTGTAAAAAAGTTTTTATTTTTCACTTTTTAGTTGTACCTTATTGAAGAGTTCCGTCGTCTGTCTCCGAAACTCATCATCAGATCTTTACGAAATTTAAATGGGACCATTTCGGAATAAAGCCCACCTGAACAAAAAAAAAAAATGCAATCCGTCTATTTACGATGGAGTTATGCCCGAATATACACAAAAAAAAAATAGAAACATCCGAATTGAGATCCTCCTCCTTTTTAGAAGTCGGTTAAAAAAGCAGAAATTATTTACTCATCTGCTTTACTACATTCAAAGCAGAAAATAATAATTATCACGATTTATTCCGGTCTGATCCCCTGAACCCCCCTCCTCAATCCCTGCTAGTTCGCTAAGAACGTACGATTAATATGTGAATATTAAGCCTGTGAATATTAATTAATGACCGGTACCTTTATATTGTGTTGCAACAGGCTGCAAAATCGTATTCTAGTTTCGCCAATCGACAGGAATCTAGACACACCACGCAAATCCAGAAAATGTAAAAATAACGCACACACTTTATCCTGTGTCACTGTGACGCACATAAACAAATAGGTATTTTGCGCAGCACCATTTTATTCAACTTTCACGACCTTAATTAAGTCAACACTCTTTATTTTAACAGACGCCGGGGGACGTCAGTGCAGCGCGCAGACAACGTGGAACTGTCTTGTGTTTGTGACTATGCATGGTCCGAGCGACGAGACACGTTGGGAGAGACTGGCCTCATGGCCTGGCACTACTGGTACTGGCAGTGAACAGCGCGCGCGCCGTGGCTTGCACTTGTTCGCGAGGACTCGTGCGTGATAGAGACAAAACTAATTTTATTCCCAAAATGTGTTAGTAGTACATAACAGTGGTAGGTATGTTGTAGAGTCAATACAATAATGTCCTTAAATTTTTTTTTTTTAAATGTGGCATCTCGTAGTTGACCTTGAGAGGTCGTGACTAGGTACTTAACCGGACAATCCTGCGGCTGCCTTGAGAGAACTCAAAGCCTCCAGCCAGGGGCTTAAAACTAACTAAATAAACTAAGCGACTACACGCTAAGGGCACCCCCTGTGGGGTACGAGCCTCGGCTTAGTTAGGGCGTCGCTGGGAGGAGGGCAGCAAGTTGGGACAGGCTGGATCGAATTTTGATTATTTAACGAACGATGGGGCCGGCATTTCCTAATTGACTACTCTGAGAAGAAATGCCGAAACAAACTCAGAGGTCAGAGTCGGGAATTTAAATCTACAGGCTCAGCTGCGGCGCGGGCTGGCACTACATCGAGCAAGGGTCGGTGGGGGGTCCTTAAATTATATTTGGGTTAGTTTATATACTAAGTCTTATCAGTTAATACAGTGGTGGGGACAGGATGGTTGTCACCACAATTCATTTATCTAATCGCTTCCGTTTATTGCCGTTGTTTATCGGGCGGTGGCGGTATTTCTACTGTCTGGTCTCGTTATCTTGACTAACTCATATAAAATTTATATTAATTTATTTTATTTTATTTTATTTTTATTTTTTTCAAAAACGTGTAGATAATACTATACATGGTATAATGTTTATTAAAGGTGTTATATGATATTCTTTGGCACAACATGTTTGACCATGGCTGGTGTACAAATTAGGTCGGAAGACCATTATAAGATTTCATAATAAAAAATATACAAAGTTAAATAATCTAAAAAAATAAAATCACAATTAACATCAATATTAAATCATAAATAAAAAACAATTGGTAAATATTCATGCGGTTCAAAATAAATATAATGGATTCACTCAGTAATATCAGAGCGATTTGTCATTTAAAAATTCATTAATATTATAATAGGCTTTTTCTGTCAGTATTTTTTTGAAAGTTTTCTTAAATTGGTCTGTATTTAGTTTTTTTACACAAATTACTTTATTTATAATCGATTCCGCTTATCCCGTTGTTATCGGGTAGTAGCGTTATCTCTACTGTTGACTGTCTGACCTCGTTATCTTGACTCGCCGATACCGATGTCACGGTGTGCCGATGTCGTTTGTCTCGCCGTAGCACATGGTTGCAAGCTTTGAACAAAATGACCGGTATACACGGCAACGACAAAACTGCGCAAACGATAGCACAGTTCATTTGCGCAGTTTTATCGAACGTATGTACCAAAATCGGCGCAGATTTTTTGGTTGGTGCAAGCCATTGGAGCAAGGCTCAAAATCTATTCGATAAATCGTTGTCAATCGCGTTTGCACAGTTTTCAACAACGTACAATGCGTGCCACGAAAGATGAGACTTGACCCCGCCTCCCACGCTCTTTCCGCTGCCCCTATGACGTCCGGTCCCGTCCCGCACTCAGACCTCATACCGCTAAAGATACCTACCTAAAATCGTGATCTGCGCAAGTCAAACCACTTGGTGTGTCAAGTCTCATCTTTCGTGGCACGCATTGTACAGTGCGTGCCACGTAAGAAGAGACTTGACCCCGCCTCCCCGCCTCTTTCCGCCGCCCCGATGACGCCCGGTCCCCGTCCCGCACCGGGCGTCATCGGGGCGGCGGAAAGAGGCGGGGGTGGCGGGGTCAAGTCTCTTCGATCATGTGCTACACGGTTTTAAACGGCGGTTTGAAACAGAGGTTTAAAACAGTGTAGATAGTCATTTTATGCCAAATATCGTTTGACCTTTAAACACCCTTGGCAGCAAGGCTTGCGTTTGAAACCACTGGTAGAAGCGTTGGTTTAAAACTTGTTTGAAACCGTCTAGCCGCTTGTTTAAAACCTCGCGAACGACAGTCACGTTGCAGCGGCGAGCGCAGGCAGATGCACTCGACGACGCGACGACTTTCTCAAAATGGCACGAGAAGAAAAAGAACGAGAAGTAGTTACAGAACTAGAAGAAGTAGTTAGTTGGTAGCAGAAGTAGTTCGTTCAGCAGAATAAATGCTATACATGGTGGCTCATTAATTTTAGTAAGTAACCAGCTCACATTTAAAGATCGTAAAGATATTGTGAGCCTATCTGTTGAGCGTACAGTTGAAATTGCCTGTATAGAATTGGAGCACTCTATTGTATTAAGTGTGTATAGACCACCGTCAGGATTGTATGACTGCTTTGAAAAGGTAATGGATGAAGGACACAGGATTTGTAACTCAAACAAGTCTGTTATCACTTGTGGTGATTTTAATGTAAATTTATTAGAAAACTCAGGTTCTTGTACTAAAATTTTAAGTCTGTTTCAGTCCTACAATCTTGTAAACCTATTTTTGGAGCCCACAAGAATAACCCCAACTAGTGCCACATGCCTATTTAATATTTATAGATATTTATACCTAGCCACAAAGAAATTATAAATTTACTAGATTATGATCATTGCGGGCAAAGGATTACTATTCAAAATTAAATAAGCTCATATGACTAAGGGTTAATCTCTCCTTTAACCATCGCTTCATTCATATTCTTTTTTTTTTTCAATTGCACACAAAAGAGCAAGCAAGGCAAGACACATCCCAACTTTTTGTTCTTTAGAGTTCAAAACAGACTGCCGGCCCCATTCGAAGCTCAGAAACATCTGCAGTTCTCTAAACAAAGGACGCGGCAAAACGATTGCATTTTAAAAGTATAATAAAACACGAGCAATACAAATGGGTACAATAAAAGATAACTGAAAATAATAGAACAATGAACCTTAACTAAAAATAAAGAATCATAAAAGACAATAGTACCTATAACTTAAATCGCTTTGCCGGTGTGGGAACGTGGGAAAAAAAACAAAATGAAACTTTCTAAAATAATTACAATAAGTACTTCTATAAAAATATTACATTCTTAACAACTATGCAACGGATGGGTACGTGAGACAGTCCCCACAGTACCCCCCTACCAGTGATAAAGAAAGATCACGAAACACCTGCCTGATAGTAATCAGGAAATTTAATTCGCCTACCAGAACGGCGAGGAATATGCTGTTGCTGTTGTTGTATGTTGCTATCTGCCTTAAGTGACTGATCAGAAGCAGCGGTTTGGTGATCGTTTTGATTTACAATATAAGTTGTGATATTCTCGCTAGGCGCAGATTTTTACTCGCTGAAGCTCGCCGTATTACGGCGAGCTTCGGCGAGTAAGAAACACTAGAAACACGAGAAACACTAGGTTAAACCTAGTGTTTCTAGTAGTTTTACCCTTCATGTAACATTATTTAATTTTACCTTTTCGTGTCAAGTGTAACTGCTAGCTTTAGTTACTTGATATCTTAATAAATTAATCGTTACTTATTTACGACTTACTTCTGTGTATTACTATGTTAAAATCCAATCTTTCCAGAGTAGGTACATAAATATTCAAAATGGTAGCACGAACCTATAAATAAATACCTACTGCATATATTTTCGAAACGGTAAGAAGCCGAACAATGCGTCTTGTCTACATCTTTAAATCCCTAAGAGATTCTGCTGACGTCAATATATTAAAAATGGTCTACTATGCACTACGCCAGTCGATTATCGGTTATTGTATTACTGCTTGGGGTGGTGCACTGAAAACAAATTTCTTGAGGGTAGAGAGAGCTCAAAGAGCAGTCCTCAAAACAATGACTAGTAAACCGTACAGATTTTCTACAGTGCATTTATACGAGGAATGCAAAGTTTTAACGGTTAGGCACTCTTTATCCTGCAAGCGGTCCTCAGAAACCATAGAACCATGCCCAGGTCCAACCCAGAAAAACGCATAGACATCCCCTCCGGGATAGGACATAAAACATCTTTTGCAAGGCAACAATATTACATTATAGGTACACTTTTATACAAGCAACTACACCGAAAACTTAACTTCGCCACGTACGCCATAAAACACAAGATCACTCAGTGGCTACTTCAGCAGGACTACATCACAACAGAAAATCTACTGACATACATCTCTTAAACTCAAACATACTTAACATCTCCCCGACTCCCCACCATCACATCATTATACCATACGTTTTAGGTACCACATCGTCGCTGGTTTCACTTGTTGTTATCTTTTAATAAATTTAATATTTAGTCCAACATAATGGTTGAACCCTATCTCTAAAGATACAGGCCAGAACTAGTTTAAGGGATAGTTTAATTATTGTACTCCTATGCTAAAGTTGTATTGAATTATGTCAACTGAATGTATGCAGTGCAATTATTATTTATTTATTTCAATCAACTTAGGATCATAGTGTACATACAATTTAAATCAACATCACAATCAATAAAATTAAAACAAATTCAAATAAAAATTAAAACAGAAAAATTAAAGCAATGTGATTTTTATTTGAGCAATAAATTATTATTATTTTGGTTTTTAAATTTAATTTTCCCAGGTAGGTACAATCAACGGTCATAAGTGGACTGCCACCAGAATGGTCATTTTGGCCTGCACGCTAGATCTGCGTCTATCTCTGTCTGTGTGATGTTTTAATGTAGACAGTAACGCGCACACAGTATAACCAGGCCTCCGTCACTTCATGTACTTGCGCGCTATAATTACCTACCGCCCGGCCGATCGGTCTCGGGCCGTTTGCGGACCATATTCAGTGCGGTTTTCGCAAGCGAAGCGCACGCACGTTATTCAATTTTAATCATTCCATTCGTTTGTACGGGTACCTACAATGCCGTCTGGTGCCTTATGTGCAGTAGATGGGTACAAATCAAGTAAAAGAAGGGATAAACACCTAATATTTTTCCATTTCAAGTCAAGTCAATGAAGAAAGTTAAGTGATAAACTATTACCATTTTTTGTCGTTTCAAAATTATTACAGTCAGCACCAATTTATTAAAAACATATTTTACCTTTATACGATACAATTTTAAACTACCGAACATATTCACAGTTCTCAATAAAATGGACACAAATAGTTATGTTAATTTAATTTTATCGAAGAGGCGGCCCTGCGATTGCTGTGGGACCGCGCGGTGCGAAGCAATCACAACTGTACGCTAGAGCATTTAGGCACATTTTAGCATGCAGCGGTTGCTGACGCGACGGAGTAGGCTATTATAGCAATAGGTATTGGAAATTTTCTACTGAGTGAAGTATCTGTTACGTAGTAACTATTTAGTAATCTGTGGTATAACTATGAAAGCGCGATGTTGGTTGGTCAGATGCATGCGTGGTCAACAATAAATAAAGATACCTATCATATACTATTGACCACAGCGCCTATTTAAAAGCAATTCTATAATTCGAAGTGAAAATTGCAAGCAGCGATGGCAGGTTTGCACGAGTGGGTGGCTGTTATTATGTGTGCGTGAAGTGAAGAAGGTTCGCTACTGTACCTGGTATTTTCCTGGTATTAGTACCTGGTATTTTCAGAATCTCATGGGTCCCACACCCATGAGATTCTGAAAATACCAGGATTATAAAATAATAATAACGAATCTCACCTCGGTCCACACCAAGGTGAGATTCTAGTTATTATTTTAAGAAGGTAAATTGCTTTGTACTGCAGTGTTATTATCATCCAAGTCTAGTTGTAAAATTTTCTTACTACGCGGTAAGTGTTTAATATGGCAGCTTTTTGTAGTGTTATATATTATGTGTATTTAGATAGATTTAGTGCATTATAAGTATTGAATATTTATTTCGGGATAACACCTGTTGTTGATATTACTATTGGGACTATAGTGACTATTCATTTTCCAAACTTTGGTTCAAACTATCCTAGTGCGGGATCCAGTGACATACCTAAATATTGTAACACTTGTTTATGAATCAATAAACTTTATTATTATTACACGACATATAACTTTTGAGTACTGCTTATTTCTTGAGAAATTAACTACTTATTTTAAACTAGATGAGAAGTGCTTGCGAAAATGCTTCAAAAAGCTTTCATCTAGCTAGGTTGTCTACATGTTTTTTTAGTATCGTTTTTTTTATCTAGCGCAAAATTTAAAAACCACGGCATAAGGTTTTGTCATGAAAAAAAAAAATTTGTAAAAGAGACCTTGAGCTTTTTTTTTTTAAAGCTGTGAGAACTGGTTTGTTTTATGAAAAGAACAATGTGTTATTGTATTGGGTTCGGCGAACTCTAAGCAGTAAACCCCACAATTTTTTTTTTCATGGTCTGGCAGTTTTAGTAGTTTATGTGGCCTACCCAAATATCCTTTCTTTGGTATTGTTCGTCAAATCGTTGAGCTCCTTAAGTCTTAAGTTGAGCTGCACGATTTCTGACAAATGCGTGCACTGACTGGACAGGTCCTCTCAATCTGTGTGGTTCTTTCCTCAAAAGACCATCTCGGACATCGATCTACATGGTCTTCATATAACCTAACCAAGATTATGTCTGGACTTTAAAAGAGACTGTGACCTCTGAGTTTGTTTTGACCTTTCTTCTCAGAGTAGTCAGATAGGAAACGCCGACCTCATCTAGTTTAAAAAACATATGATTGACGTGTAAAAGTGTTTGTGCAAACCTACTTACAAAAATAAAATCATTTATAGTTTATCATTGACCAAAAAATCAAAAATTTACTACATCATCTACTACTCCGCTACTACCTGCGCTTGCTTCGGCATTAGTGAAGAATTAATAGAAAATAATCAATAAAAATTAGGATTCAAAATAACTTAAAAACGGCAACAAAACAAAACAAGTGCTGTATTTGTTATGTAGAACTTGCGTCACCTTGAATCTGAAGAGCATGACTCATACAAAGCGCCCTATTATGTCGTACTCGCGGCACATTTAAATCGTTGACCACCATGATTTATACCATAATTAATACAAAGAGCCCATTGTCGTCGGCACCATCGTCTCCTCAACATTTTCGATAGCGTGGATTGAAATCTGAAGACCATAATTAATACAAAGAAACCATTGTCGTCGGCACCGTCACCTTCTCAACATTTTCAATAGCGTCGATCACTCTTGATTCTCACATCGAACAAGTGTCACGCGTCTTAGTTTTACGGATTTAATTGTAATATTTTTATTAATTAAATAGCTTTAAGCAAATTATATCGGTTTCCTTTACATCCTCCTGCAGCCGAACGTAATTGGCGCAGTCGGTAGGATACTCGCGGTCGGTTTCGCGAAAAAACGAAGATTCACGTAATCGTTAAGCCGCCCGTACGGCTATCCAGTCGTTCCAGAGTATCCAGAATCTACACGTCGTGCTGTATCGAGGAATCCAGACATTGATTACGTAAAGGGGCTGATATAATGTTCATGTAAGTACATTAGATTATTTCTAGTGACCGCTTATCCTAGCCCGTACTAACATAACTTTCCAAAATTTTCTTTCTACGAAAATCCAGGAATACTAGGATAGTTAGAAGTAGTAATAGAGAAATAGTGATAGACTCTAGAAGAGATTTTAATTTAGATATATAATTAAACGAGGATACAGAATCGTTTTCTGGAAAAAAATGTCTTTAGATTTAGATATCATTTATAAAGCATTACGGTTGGTACCCGACTTTGACGGGAACCCGAATGTGTTGACTAGGTTTATTAATTTGTGTGATCATTTAGTTAAAGAATATTATAATGTGCAAGGTGGTTCCGAGTTAATCAACTCTGCACTTATTAATGGCATATTAAATAAAATTGTAGGGTCTGCTGCTCGCTTAATCAACTCGAATGGTATAGCAAGTGATTGGGATGGCATCCGTAAAGGATTAATAAATAATTTTGCTGACCAAAGAGACGAAACCGCTCTTTATAGTGATTTATCTCTTTTAACACAGGGCTCTAACACTCCGCAAGAGTTCTATGAGCGTTGTCAGAATCTTTTTAGTACAATAATGACGTATGTTTCCTTACACGACACCTTAAAAACTACCATAGACGCTAAAAGGGATTTATATAAGAAATTAACGCTCCAGGCGTTTGTGCGCGGATTAAAAGATCCTGTAGGATCACGTGTGCGTTGTATGCGCCCACAAAGTATAGAACAAGCACTAGAGTTTGTTCATGAAGAAACGAATACCATGTATCTGCAAAATCGTAATGACCGTTTACCTGTTAAAAGAATTAATAACGATAACCAAGCCGGTGATCATTTTAATTACCCAAGGCCTAATAATTATAGCATGCCAGGACCTCCACAATTCCAATTTCCAGCTCAACAATCACCGCAGTGGAAATCGAATTATTTTCAACCACGCCCAATGAGTGGTGTTAGCCATTTCGTGAGCAGACAATTACCACCTACTAATGTTTTTTCTAAGCATGATTGGAGCAAATCAGGCAATCCGCCACCCAATAATTATTTCAAAAGTCGGGAGATGCATTTCAATGACTGTTCTAATGATCCTTCTTTCAATGATTACTTTACCGATTATGATGGAACTTATAACGATTACTATGAGTTCCCAGAAAATGCGTACGATGAATTTCAACCATCCCCTCAGGAATGTGTAGAATATCCCCAACCGTCCGGAAACATAAAAGAGGACGCAAAAGAATCAAAGGAACAGGATTTTCAGAAAAACTCCGAAATCCGACAAATTAAAACAGAAATTAATCTCCAAACTCAACAGTACCTTCCATATGTTCAAATCGCGTCACCCCCTCTTAAGCTTTTAATAGATACAGGTGCGAACCAGTCATTTTTATGTCCTAATGCTGTAAAAAAATACTTTAGTGATGTTCCATTAACTTATTCTCCATTCGAAGTGCACAGTGTTCATGCTAAAACTAGAAACGACTATTCAATTACTTTACCTACTTTTAACGAATTTAACGATACGAGTACAGTTTCATTTGATATTTATAAGTTCCACGATTACTTTGATGGATTAATTGGTACCGATCTATTAGAAAAATGGGAAGCTACAATAGATTATAAAAATAAATTATTTACAACTAAGTTTGCTTCAAACACTATTAGAATCTATGATTCCCGTAATACTAATTTATATGAGAATATTATCCCAGCAGGTTCATCTAAGTTAATAAAGATTCCGATTAATGATTTCACAGTTGTCTATAAGGAAGGAAAGCATAACACTAATGCAGATGCTTTAACACGAATAGAAATTCATCATGGAGAGGCTAGTTCGTTAGTAGTTAACACGTCACAAGGTGTACCTTCAGACTCAGATTCTAGAACTGAAAGCGCGGATTATAGGACTTTGAGCGCCCATAGTAATTTAGAAAGTCCCACATTAGAAATGCTTATTTCCGACGACCCCCTTAATAAGTTTAATCAACAAATTTATCTAAAGGATTTGCCTATTCATATAAATACCAAAAAGAAAAGAGGCACCGTGCCTAAATCACGCCTAAAACGGGTACCTAATAGTGCTCGTTTGTTACAAGACACTGAAAATAATACTAGTCCTGACCCTGACCCTGGCCCGAGCGGAGGAGATAACGCTAGACAGTCTTAACGATGGACCTGTCAGGTAATTTAGATTATACTGATGCATTAAAATACGACAATGCCATTGCAATCTTGCAGAATGAAAATAATTTAGTTGCTGAAATGAATTACCAAATGAGTTTAAGTAAGCAGTGGGTTTCACGTAGTTCAAACATTATAGTAGAAAACCAATATAAAATCGAGAAATTATCAATTCTATTTTAGCTAACAATAGTAGATATGAAACAGATACCAATTAATATGCACATTTAGTTACTAATGATATTATGAGACATTATAGATATTTTGTTTAAAGAACTTGGTACATTGCAAAATTTATTAGCATTTATTAAGGTTAGAAGTATTTACAATTCTATATTAAACTATGCTATGTTTAAGGACATGATAAATAGATTAGGTATGTTATATAATAAGGATCGGTTTCTAAATATGTCTTAGATAATATATTATTACAATGGGAATAAAATAGTGATAGTTATGAAATTTCCGATGCTTTATCCTACTAACTATGTCCTATATAAATTGTCCTTGGCTCCTAATCATGACAATAAGGTCCCAATTCTAGCTAATCCTTTCTTAGCGGTTCACGAAAAAGATCTATTGTACATAGAGACAGAATGTCCGAAGTATAGTTACAGTCACCTTTGCGAAATGATTTAAGTCACCACCATGGCAACCAATCGGACTGTATCCAGCAGCTTATACTTCAACAGAAATTAATGAATCCTGTCAATTTACATCAGACGACCTGTCTTCTGAAGCTATGGAGCAGCTAGACGACCAAAATTTTACCAATTACAAAGGAAAATTCGTATAATGTACTTACCAATGAAAACTATAAAACCAAATACCATTGACTTTGGGAGTTTGCATTCAAGTAACTCTGAAATCGCTCTACAAGAACCTGTAACGCTACAGTCGTCGAACACAGAAGCTACATACCACACTACCATACCGGTATACATTCTACTATCCGGTGCATGTGTACTCATTACCATCATTATACTTCGTCTTCGCAGATTGAACCAACTACAGAAAGCCACTGATGAAATCGATATTAAGGATAAGGAAGCCTGCAACACCGAGATTGATCCAGCTTCACCATCGACACTATTTTCGACTAGAGTTTTCAAATAGTTGTCGATCTCGTGGAGGGAGATGTTATGTAGAACTTGCGTCACCTTGAATCTGAAGAGCATGACTCATACAAAGCGCCCTATTATGTCGTACTCGCGGCACATTTAAATCGTTGACCACCATGATTTATACCATAATTAATACAAAGAGCCCATTGTCGTCGGCACCATCGTCTCCTCAACATTTTCGATAGCGTGGATTGAAATCTGAAGACCATAATTAATACAAAGAAACCATTGTCGTCGGCACCGTCACCTTCTCAACATTTTCAATAGCGTCGATCACTCTTGATTCTCACATCGAACAAGTGTCACGCGTCTTAGTTTTACGGATTTAATTGTAATATTTTTATTAATTAAATAGCTTTAAGCAAATTATATCGGTTTCCTTTACATCCTCCTGCAGCCGAACGTAATTTATTTACCTACGTATTATTAAACATAAAAATAACTTTCTAGTCATATAAAAATTATTGCTGTTAGAGGGGGTACCAGGTTCCATACATTTTTCCCATCATCCATAGGTGGTCAAGTTCCTTACCAAATATGAGAAGATACCTGCGCTTTAGCAGCCTTTCTTCTCCGCCTTCATCCATTATCTGAACAACACAATAGAATTCCGAGAGCGGCCACATTAAAGTCGTCGTTAGAAATTCCAGACCTATTGTTCTTTTAATATTTTAATAACCTGATTCCCATTGCTTCCAACCCAATACAATGGAATCGTTGCAGCTTCAGATTTATGTGTAAACCTGCTCCCTGTACCTAAATTGTATTTTTTTATGTTTTGTAGTTTGTAGGGTCCCAAATAATAAAGTCGCTTCTTTCTTTGTTCTCAGGTAGAGAGCAAGGGAACTATTGCCCCCGCCACTTTCGATACTGAAAAGCGCTCTTCGAAATAAACGCACTCTTCCCTCTCCTTTTCTGACAAGGAAGGAAGACCAGCGAATCCACTCAGGCCGACAAAGTCAAATCCACCGTAAGTATCGTGGCAAGAGCGGAGACTTTCAACATCATCCCATCACCCAGACCCAGCTGCAACTTGTAGCTGGGTCTTGGTGATGGCAGGTTCCCAGATTCACTACACAACTTGCAGCCTGCAAGTTGAATCTGGGGACCTGGCTTGTTACAGCGTAGTCTAAGGTTCCTTGCCTAAATTGGTCAAATGTGCGCATTCCACTAGACCGCCAGCAAACAGAGCTCCATTAGTGACAGCACCTGTGCACCATCCACTTACTACTGCTCATCCTCATCATTCCTTCTTGGAATCAGCTAAACACAACGAGCTTTCTCACTTCAGTCCCTCCTAAACCCAATTAATCCCTGAAATTTGTTGGATAATGTGCGTATTACCAGAGAAAAACGTGGCTATTCGTCGTGTGTATGAGAGTTTTCCATGCAGCGCGAACAAAGCCCATACCTTTGTGCTTTTTGCAGCGTGCTCACAGTAGCAGGAGTAGGAGTGAGCTATTTGCCACGGCGCCGCCGCCACCCGCTGGGACAAGATGTTGAGCTTACTGGAACTCTTCTTCCTACTGCACAGAAAGTTAAAATCTTAACAGGTGACTTTCTTTTCCTTTCCCGCAGAAATAGGTATCGGCTTCTCACGCGCTGTCACTCTTGACTTTAGACGGCACTACAACGAAGGAGGTCACTCACAGTATGCTGTGGGTAACCTCCTCAGTGATTCAGTTCGTTGCAGCATCATCGAGATTACGATGCTTCACGGTCTACACTCGAACTCCATCAAATGATAATGATTTTATTTTTGTAAGTAGGTTTGCACAAACACTTTTACACGTCAATCATGTTTTTTTTAAAACTAGATGAGGTCGGCGTTTCCTTTCTGACTACTCTGAGAAGAAAGGCAGAAACAAACTTAGAGGTCACAGTCTCTTTTAAAGTTCAGACATAATCTTGGTCAGGTTATATGAAGACAATGTAGATCGATGTCTGAGATGGTCTTTTGAGGGTGAACCACACAGATTGAGAGGACCTGTCCAGTCAGTGCACACATTTGTCAGAAATCGTGTAGTTCAACTCAAGACTTAAGGAGCTCCCGGCCACCGTAGGCGCGGGCCTGCGAGCGGAGAGTTATGGGTAGCTCACCGTCCGATCAGGACCAGGCCCGTGCCGGACGGCGCGTACGTGTTCTACGCGCGCATCAAAGAGATGTCAGCATTAAACGAAGGGGCCCGTAAGGGCCGAAGCCTGCCGGGTCAGCGGTAACCCTTTCGGACAATCCCGCTGACCCGGCAGGCTTCGCTGGCCCGGAACATAAAGGGCGAAGGAAGGAACACGGGTGGGTATTAGTCAGTAAGAGTCTGACACTCCCTTCCGCTCCACCCAGAGCGGGAGGAGTTATTTGATGATTTCCCATCCTGAAAAAAAAAAAGACTTAAGGAGCTCAACAATTCGACGAACAATACCAAAGAAATGACATTTGGGTAGGCCACATAAATTACTCAAACTGCCAGACCATGAAAACAAAACTAACAGAACAGAGAGAATAATAAAAAATATATAAAATGAATAAAATGACCCACATCGTCTTCACATTCACAATAAACAAAATAATATAATACTTCACAAAGTAAGCAAATGTCAATGTTTATGAAAAATTCATTAATATCAATGTGTATAAAAAACATTCAAAATGCACAAATTGGAAGCAGCTCAATCCCAAGCCTTTTTGTCCTCAATATAAGGCTCCTGGTAACAGGCGCGACACGCCGATACAAAGGGACCGCAAGTCGCGCAATGAGCGGTGTTTTTGTGTTGCGCGCGATTATGTCGCGTGTAGCGCCTGTTTGTAGGAGCCTATAATCTTTAGGTGCAGCGCAGACGACAGACTATCCGTGACGGACTTTTTAGTCTGTGAAAATAGAACCTATGCAATTATATGCAGTAATGCACACGACGCGCAAAAAGTCCGGCGCACAAAAATTCCGTGTAATTCGGGCAGACCGCACCGCGCCGGGCCGCGCCGCGCCGCTCCGCACAAAAAGTCTGTGAAAAAAATAGAACGTTTGCTTCAATACGCGCTAACGCAGACGGCGCACACTTTAGTCGGCAATCTGCATTTGCTAGGGGTGGACGTAACGCACGCGATCTATTATCATGGCGCCAGAGGTCGATGTAACGATGTTAATTCAAGAAGAGAAGACCAATACACCTCCTCATTGTTGTTTCTGAATGAGTCAAAGCAGGTCTTAAAATAAATAGCAACTCATCAAATGTAGTAACAGACATTTTATAAAGAAAAAAATTTCCGGATGTTGTTTCAGAATTGAATGTTTAGTATGGAACTGTCCCTTCAGTAATCTTTCCAAAAGTATAGGATGTACCCAAAATTGTTTATTTCTTCTTCTTTTTCTGTACCTACTTCATGTACATACAAAATAATACTTCTCGATCTCTGCACGATTTCCATAGCGTCTACGTCCCTACAGCTCTGCCGACAGAATGATCGAAGATGTGCGTCGTGTGCGTTGAGTCTGTGAAAAATCCGCGACAGACTTTATGCGAGCCATGCAGACTTTTTGTGCGCCACAGACTTGATCGCACAAAAAGTCTGTCGTCTGCGCTGCACCTTAATGGTATGTTTATGGTGTACAGACGCCAGCACATCAAGCTACTATAATCTGTCAAATTTTTGTAATAGATTTTTAACTTTATCGCTAAAGCATAAGGCTCAAAGTTGTTTGGGAATATTTGACAGTTTTGGGTACCTAGCTTGATGTGCTGGCGTCTGTACATTAAATAAGGATAAATTATGTCTATCAGCCGAAGACATGTTGTAATGGAAGGATACGTGCACGGTGGGTAAACTGTATAATATACAACTTTAATATAACGTTTTTATGAGAACAAAATGGAATAACAGCATATTGTTTTTGGAGTATATTTATGTCAAGCTTAGTAGGCTCTGCCTAGTCGTGCTACGAGTATTATTTAAAATGAGCCGTTGTTATTATCCTCAGTACCATACTAAACTTCAATGCCTACTCGACCCAAATGCATGGGACGGCTGATGTTGGTCCCATGGAAAAAGTTGTTCAGTTTAATGGTCTGTACCACATTCAAAAATATGGCCACACCCAGTCAGGCGCTTTACTTTGTGTAAATGCTCTCAAAATGGTGAAAGAAAACATCGTGAGGAAACCGGCATGTCTTAACAACAAAAAAGTCGAAGACATGTGACATCTACCAACCCGCACTAGGCCCGCGTGGTGGATTACGGCCTACTGTCTGACAGAGAGATCAGACAACGCCTAAGTCCCAGCAGTGGGAAAATTATAGTCTAATTATAATAACTAAATTTAATTGCGGCACAGTTACGCGCTAAATAAATCCTAAAGTCTATTACAAGCTCGTCCAGATAAAAAGTATGCCTACATAGTGTTGACCTTTGTTTGGCCATTATGATAAGAACCTATAAGTTGAATCATCAGGCGGTTCGATTTTTAGGGTTCCGTATCAAAATGGTAAAAAGGAACCGTTATGGTGCGACTCAGTCTGTCTGTCTGTCACAGCTGGATATCTCAAGAAATACTAATGCTATCAACTTGAAATTTTGAATAGTTTTAGATGACGTTTGCCCAACTATTTTGCAAATAAAAAGAAATAAAAATACATATTACATATTTTATTTTTCTGCAACAGGGACTGAAAGGGGGGGTTTTAAAAATTCGAAATGGGGCTACTAGGTCATTTGGGGTATCATATGAAAGAGCGCTGTTTACACACTCTCAAATATTTTAGGCCGCATAGAATAGATTTTTGAAGAAAAATGTAAAAAAAAAATACCATTCCCGCCCGCTCTTATCTCCAAAGGTTGAAGAGAAAAATCTGAAATTATTCTGTGATAGAAGTTTATGTAAAGATTACTGGGAAATTAAAACGAAGTCTCTAAATAGCACACTTTTTCAGAAATTATCAACAAAAATTACATTAGTTCCACTATCGGTCAAGAGATGGCGTTGACCTAAAACTGCAATATTCTACACGACAAATATAGGCAAAAATTTAAAAACATTTCACGTTCCACAAAACCCTCGGTGCGCGAGTCCGACTCGCTCTTGACCAGTTCTTTTTTTAAAAGCAACTATAATGAAACGTGCTTTTAGTATTGAGTTAATTATAATAATATTGTTGTAATTGTAATAATTTTCGTGTCCTAAGATACTTTGGGATAGCTTGTCAGTGTGAGAAAAGGCTTGCAGTGAGACTGTATTATTAAGATACTTTAGCAATCTGCAAAGTGGTTTTCATCTTTGACTATGCCATCGCCAACCCCTAACAAACGAAACAAAAGTTAACATTGTATAATTGTCTTTTATAAAAACTCTAGCAAACACAATCTAAAGATTTATCCCCAAAACCGAGATATCTGTAGGTACAAATATAGTAGGTACACAAACACCTGTTAGAGTGCTCTCGCTAATAAGATCATGATATAAAGGTGTGTTGTTTATCGTTTTCAGGCTTTCAGTCGTGGTCCGGTCGTCGGGCGCGCCTCACGGTTTTCAGGAATTGAGGAAAAGTGCGCCAATTTTCCGTGTACTTAGTACTGATAAAGTGCGCGACTGTTTAACGATTCCATGTTTTGTGTGAAGTGATTTTATTACAAGTTTGCAGTAACTAATTAGATTAATCCGTACAGTTTTCCGTTATTTTTAACAATGTAAAGTTACGATGCATTGTTTTTACTACCTACTTTAATACACTGATTTTGGTCCTCTTTTCTGATTTGCAAGTTGTAGTAGAAGTAACTAATAAAACAAAAACTTATTCAGAGCTGATTTTTCAGTCAGTTACTAACCTTATATCTCAAGAATAAGTTTGACATAGTTTCTATACGAAAGCTGTCAAACCGCAATATTTATTTCTCTGATAAAAATTATCTGACTATGTATTTGTATATCAGTCCTTAGAATACAAAATATATATAATATAATATCTAGATTTTTGTGGATTATTCAATGAGAAACATTAATGATTGCAAAGCAAGTACATTTTCACTAAATTTATTTGACATTCAAGCTCGTTAGAAAATCTGTTGCCAAGATGCTGATTAGCATCTGCTACTGAAGCAATTAATCAAAAGCGTACAAATTTTTATATTCTTAGTTTAGTGAAAGTTTTGAACTAGGCCTCCACGAGACAGGCTCGACCTAGTGTGGACTCCACAAGTTAAAATATAAAGATAATGCTTTCCTTGTAACAATATTTTCCAACGCCAGATAATTTTATCTGAGGAATAATTTTGAATTTTTGACAGTTCTTCGATACAAAAACTGTCAGACGTAAATTGTAATCCACGAATAAAAATCAGCCCTAAGAGTAGTTTATTTGTATAAGTTTCAAGGAAATGTAAGAATACTTACTTTATTTGGTTAATATACGATTTATTATGTATATAGAGTTGGTTCAAATTAGTATACTCTTTATTATGGTTAGGCTAAAAACTAACTTACAAATGGTATATTAGTAAGAAAATTGTTAAAATTTGGAAAAGCATCTTAATAAATAAACAAAGTAAATGATACAATGACAGTAGGTAACATCTCTGTTGATAGAAGAAACAATATATCAAGAAGAAACGGAAGGAATTGAAAATGAGAGGTAAGTGAGAGAAACATAACATTGTTTCTCTTTGAACTTATCCTAATAGGATTCTGACCGATCAAAGAGTCTTTTTATGTGTGTGTTATTTAATAATACTTACTTTTTTGTCTCAATAAAACCAACAGAATAGGAGAGTCTTTTTATGTGTGTGTTATTTAATAATACTTACTTTTTTGTCTCAATAAAACCAACAGAATAGGAGAGTCTTTTTATGTGTGTGTTATTTAATAATACTTACTTTTTTGTCTCAATAAAACCAACAGAATAGGTATTAATATCTTTGACGAGGATCGTCCTTTTGAATATACAGTGCCCTCCAAAAGTTAGCTGACATTTTTCCACTTCAGCTGTGATGCCTTATGATTAAAAATATCCTTATCCTTGCCTTCCACAATATGATTTAAAGTAGCAAAAGAATCTGCGGGATTGTCCGAAAGGGTAACCGCTGGCCCGGAATATAAAGGGCTAAGGAAGGAACACGGGTGGGTTTAAGTCAGTAAGTCTCACTCACACTCCCGCTCCACCCAGAGCGGGAGGGGTCATTTGATGATTACAAATCCACAAAAAAAAAATGTAACAAAAGAAAAAGACAATCAGGATGCCTACCATGATCTAATTAAAAACGATTCAAAAGCAAGACATTTCAGTTTAGGTTCTTAAACTGCATCGCTTAAAGTCGAACCATGAAGTCCATTACGCGCAGCGGCATTTGGATCGTTAAAAGTGAATGAAAGATCGCAATTTGTGGCTGAACCGCGTTTGAAACGTTTTTGGTGAAAAAGAGACAACGCTATTATTATCAAATAAGTTTGTTTCGCGCACATTGTAGTGTCAGACACGTTCAGAAGAAAGTAAAATTTTATTTGTTCTTAACTCAGTATCATTACTTTAAAGTAAAACAGACACTCAACAGTTGTTTTTAAGATTCCACGTTAATACGGTAACTATTGTTAAAATAATTCTTAGTCAAAGTAGATATTTATTTACCATTTGGCATTTATTAGACGAAAAAATATTTATATTTCGACTTAATAAAACAATGTTTCAGTTTCGAACGTACCAGAGTAAAAAAAGTTGTGTCTGCTGTCATGTCACTGTCATGTCATGTCACTGTCATGTCATGTCACTGTCATGTCATGTCACAGTATAATATTGTGCCTGGTCTACCCTCTCACAAACTAGAACTTAAGATTGGCGTGCCTATCACATACTACTCCGTAATTTAAACCCACCGAAACTTTGCAATGATACTAGGTTGCGCGTAGTGTCGTTGCAAAGAAACGTTATAGAAGGTCGTATAATATTCAGATGCGGAAAAGGTGAGATAGTATTTATACCACGGATTCCTATAATACCGTCGAATTTTCGATTTGAATTCAAAAGATTGCAATTCCCTATCAATGTCAGTTTAGCTATGACAATCAACAAGTCACACACAAGGGCAAACTTGCTTCACCCATGGGCTCTATACGTGGCATGTTCACGTGCGGGTGCGAGGAATGCCAGTAGTGTTGTTGTTTTAGCCCAAGAAAATCGTACACCAAATATTGTATATAAAGAAATTTTTCAATAAAGCTAATACGAAAAACTAAAAATAAATAATAAATTAAACTAAAAATGCAAAAACGAAAAAAAAAGAACTAAATGGAGAAATATGTACAAAAACAATATCGATTCATAAGAAGAATTTAATTAAAATTAGCATAGGTATTTCTTTACGGGGAATACAGAATTAATAAGTTATCGTATACTGCGAACTGAACAATAACTTTTTGTTAAATTCTACGCGGACGAAGTCGCGGGTAACAGCTAGTTTCACATAAACCTACATGGGCACTTATGTAACGCCAGAAGCTGTGCACGAGTCCAATTGGTCGTTTCCTATGTAAAAGAGCCGGCAAGAAACACAAAGGTTCCTATTTTAAAAATATGTAATTGGTTTTTAGAATGTTTTCATATTACAGTGTTAACAGATGTGGAAGGACAGTGTAGGCCAGTCAACAAGCACTAAAAAAGTAGAAAATGTTCTACAAATCTATAGTCTACAAGTCTTACAACGTTCTCACATTCACAAAATATAAAATAATCTATTTAAAAGACAGATAAAATAAAAACCTATTTAAAGGCTCCTTCAAACAGGCGCGACACGCGATAAAATCGCGCGCGACACAAAGACACCGCAAGTCGCGCAACGGGCGGTGTCTTTGTGTCGCGCGCGATTATATCCCGTGTCGCGTCTGTTTGTAGGAGCCTTAAACCAAAAGACATGAGTGCCATTACCGTAACAAATCTGAATTAATATTCTGTTCACAGAAGCCACTAATAAAGTTGAAATTGGAATTGTAAGGTATATGATAATGTAATCTCAAATAATGAGAAGATTATGAAAGAGTCGTAATAATTAATAGGCATTTACATTTATAGTTATGCCGTTAATGAGGTACCAGGGAAGCCACAAATGTACAGAAGAAAAGTGCCATTACCGTAACAAATCTGAATTAATATCCTGTTCACAGAAGCCACTAATAGAGTTGAAATTGGAATTGTAAGGTATATGATAATGTAATCTCAAATAATGAGAAGATTATGAAAGAGTCGTAATAATTAATAGGCATTTACATTTATAGTTATGCCGTTAATGAGGTACCAGGGAAGCCACATGTACAGAAGAAATTATTGCCAAACTTCTTTGTCTTCGTCTGTAATCTTATAATAATAATGTTTTTTGATAAGGATACGTTTGATGTGAGTTTTGAACTTTCCATCGCTAAGTTCTGTAACCGACTTTGGCAACTTGTTTTAGGAGTGGTTACTGCGGGGTAATTGCGTAAGACACTATGACACTATCAGTAGCAATGGGTTTCATTTTGACGGTTCAACAACATTCATTGCGTCATTTACGTTGTTTACGTGTAGCAGACACATTGTTCGAAGCAATGAATTAGCAATATCCTTAAAAATGATTCAGATTGTGATTGATAGTGTGTTACCTAATTACGGTGCTGTTTATAAGAAATGACTTGCTTGTTTTAGTTAATCTAAATTTGGGTCTCAGAATTTCATTTTTACTACATGTGAAAAAAAAAACAAATTGTGAGACCCAAAAAGTATTGATATTATGGAAATCGCTTATCATTTTGAAAAACGGTAAGATTTTGCGAACACACTGTAGGGACTGTGTCTTACGTACCTATCCCTTGCATAGTTTTAAGAATGTAATATTTTTATAAAGGAATTTATTGTAATTATTTTTAGAAAGTTTCATTTTTGTGTTTTTCCCACGAATCACATCTGCAAGCGATTTAAGTTATAGGTACTATTATTGTCTTTCATGATTCTTTACTTTTAAGGTTCATTGTTCTATTATGGTTAGTTATTTTGTATTGTACCCATTTGCTATTTATAGTTAAGGTTCATTGTTCTGTTATTTTTAGTTGTCTTGTATTGTACCCATCTGCATTTCTCGTGTTTTATTATTATACTTTTAAAAGGCAATCGTTTTGCCGCGTCCTTTGTTTATTGAACGGCAGATTTGGGAGTTTTGGTTCGGAGCTTCAGTCTGTGCTGAACTAAGATCGTGCGAGGTCCTCTCTGACCCCCGATCATATTTTACTCGCCGAAGCTCGCCGTAATAGTTTACGGCGAGCTTCGTGTTTCTAGTAGTTTTACCCTTCATATGACATTATTTAATTTTACCTTTTCGTGTCAAGTGTAACTGCTAGCTTTAGTTACTTGATATCGTAATAAACAAATCGTTACCTATTTACAACTTACTTCTGTGTATTACTCGCCCAACACGGTCACGAATTCCCACAACACAAAACACTTTCTAAGATATAAAGAGAAAGCCTACTGCATGCCACTGCATGCAGTAGTCTAAGTCTATGCTGCCAGCAACATATTTTCAGCGACACTAAAACATTATAATATTGTCCACCTCTTTACCACCAAAAAATGAGAATTATTCTCATACTAGTATGTTGGCAGTTAGTCTCTGGACGGAGAGTAGAAACATGTGAATTTTCATCACCTTTTTGTTAGGGAAAATGAGAATGGTTCCCGTACTAGTATATTGGCAGGTTAGTCTCTGGACGGGGAGTAAAAACATAATTATGAACGTTGCTCACCTTTTTCCCAAGGAAAATGAGAATTGTCCCCATACTAGTATGTTGGCTGTTAGTCTCTGGGCGGGGAGTAAAATGGTGTCTGTGGACGTATCATGCAATGGCTTAACCTCTAAAATTATCCCAAAGTTATGTACGGTAATATTAATTAATATTCTAAATATAGAGTCGGACCGAATTAGAGACCCAGTTCATTTAATTCCTAAAATATTATAATGTGAAACGAATTGATGTCCGAAACTCAATTATTGCTTCCTTCGAATATAAGGTTATTTTTATAAGTTACCCTTTGAGGAATTGTACAAAGGACTGTTATATAACAACTCGAATTCAGTTCTATTTACACCAGTGTTGTACATCCTAACACGGAATTGAATAGAAATCTTGATAGTGTCGAGTCCGAATTTCGAATGCAGTTTCGAGCACGCTTCTGTTTGACCATGACACTAGCTCAAACTAAGATACAGAACTATTGTATATTCCCATTTATTTTTGTGGTCAATACCCCTATTGTGTGCTAAAGCTTTTCCTTTACACATATAAAATTCTATCAAAAATAAAAGTATTTTATATAATATGTATCCTTGACGCGCTACGATCAAATATATTCTCCTGATTATAAACACTATAAAACTGTTTTTCTGCCGTAAGATTCCTCGTCGTCTGCACCACTTAAGGGTTGACTGGTAGAAAATGCCTATGGCATTAAGTCCGTATTTATGTACTTGAAGTATTTAATTATAATAAACATAAGGCCCCATGAAAAACAGCGTCAGGCATTCGTTATCTTGTATTTATGCTGAATTGGCCTATTTGGCAAAGCCAAGGTACACAATACTGTTATAACTAAGATTTTTTTGTGTGGATAAAATAAATTATTTTCATTTCTTTGCTAATTTTTTTCGGTTATTGAATTATGTTATACCTAAGTAAAAAAGGATTTACAGAGTAATTTAGTGGAACTTTTAATAAAGTTTCCGTCTACTATTGTACAGTTTAAAGCCTCCCTACGTCCCGATCGATTAGCTTAGTGAGCTCAAGTTAGGCTTCCAAGTTGAAATCTCTACCTAATGATGCAGTCTCTAGACGGACGTGAGAGGTATTGAACACGAGGATTACGGCCAATGTGGTTGCATGTATAAGTAATAGTACGTTAGGAAGGTAAACCTAGATTCTAGATATGTCATACTTGCGCCCGAAAATTGCGCCGAATCCGAATCTACTGATTAGAACAATGAGTAGATTCGGATTCGGTGCAATTTCAGTGTCAGTTTTTATTTTGTTCAAAATAAGTTCGTTGTTTACGGTACTGAGCCAAACACATACACGTTGTTTTTCCTTTATTTTCTTACTGGGCACCATTTATGTCGTGGGTTCGAACCCAGGCAGGCGCTTTACTTTGTGTAAATAATTTCATCACCACTGCTCTCAAAACGTTGAAAGAAAACATCGTGAGGAAACCGGCATGTCCTAGAACTAAAAATTCGATGATATGTAACATCTAACAACCCGCACTTGGCTCACGTCATAGATTACAGCTCACTCCTTCTGTAAGAGAGGAGACCTGTGTCCTAGCAGTGGGAAAATCACAGGCTGATTATGCATCAACTACGATCATCCTTTAATGCTACACAATCACTCCATGAAATTCCACCCACACACAAATTAATAGATAATTAAGAGGTAACGGGCCCCCCTCCATGTGCTGATGGTGGTCTCCGGGGTGGTTTTAGTGAAGTAAGAATCCACACTACCTGGTCTTTTTCCCCAAAGTCCAGGTGCCTTTTGAAGGATACCACCAGAAAAAAAGAAAAAGAAAAGAAGGTACTATGGGGGATCCACAGCAGAACGCTGATATTCAGTGGTTACTGGACGTACAGGGTCCAAGTCAGGTTTAATGATTGGTACTTTAAGTAGCGAATTACAACATAACAAACAGTACTTGAATATTAATTACTTAACTATAAATGCTTCTATGGAACAGTCACAAACCTTTGACAAAACCAGCAAAAACAAACAAACCCCCTCATCCTCGCTTTGTAGAGATACCGCATCGTAACCACAACAGATTACCGAGAAACGAGCTAATTAGTTTTTTAAAGTATGTTTCATCTCGTTTTAACATAGACTTATTATTTTTGGCGTACTAATTGGCTGAAAATGGAATAAAAGCATAAATATAGTTTGCATCTGCTCATCCAGCCTGCTTGCTGCCCCCTCCCAGCGACGCCCTAAGCTGAGGTCCGTATCCAACAGGGGGTGCCCTCAGCGTGTAGTCGTTCTTATGTTTTTTAAGCTCTGCCTGGAGGCCTTAATTTATTGAGGCAACCACTCCTAGGTTGAACTGAGAGAAGAGTGAGAATCCCAAAAAAAAAAAATTGTTACTATGGCGATTAACACTGAGCTGCGCGTTACTAATCACACTTAATACGAAAACCGCTTTACTGCTACGAAATAAAGGCTCGGTCAATGTCAAATTGTTGCCAAGGACGCGGGACGTGCGGTCGACTGTACATTCAAGATGGCGGCTTGCAGAAGTTGATTGTTTTATCACTCGTAGTCGTAGTAGCCTGAACTACTTACTGGGTCTAGAAGCAAGAACTTTCGCACAAGTTCTACTATAACGAAAGTGAGCACTAAGGAACGATCTTTGAAAATTCATCTCCTACAGGGATTAAATGAAAGGAGATGAAAGTTTGTCACGAAGTTCATAGTTTTTGAAGTTAGAAACGCAGAACTTGATATTTATACTTCTGTTTCTGAGTTACAGTTAGTTTAAATTTAAACTCATCTCCTAAGGCCGATAGAAAACCCCATCGGGCACGCGGCTTTACACACGGCTACACATCAAGCCATACTTTTCCAGTTTTAACTGACCTCGCGTTGTATAGGTTTTTCGTACAATCAGAAGTCAGCTTATACTGGTTATGTCTAATGTATAGCTTGATGTGTAGCTATGCGTACCTATGATATATTTTCTTACATAAAACTTGTGTACCACATATCGGGCCACAGGCTTAATATAATTCTGTGTATCGGGCTATTTTCAGTAAGTACAGTGCTCACCAATTCTAAGTAGGTATAAGATTGTACGAAGGTCGACCAGTATAATTGAGGTATTCCCTGTGAATTGGTCTGTCACGAACACAGTGTTTAGACAAGACATTGACATGTCGCATAAGTGTTAACAAAATACCATAAATAGACAACTCAAGGAGGATGTGGCGAGTTCATGTGCAACAAAGTAGGTATAAAAGTGTTCATGCAAAACTATAACGTTCCCACTACTGGGATGCAGGCCTCCTCTCTGTGAGAGGGAATCAAAGGGCCGTAATCCACCACGCACGCGCAGTCTGGATTGATGGATGTCATGTCTTCGAATTTTTGGTTCAAGGAAATACCGGTTTCCTCACGATGTTTTCGTTCACCATTTTGAGAGCAGTGGTGATGAAATTAATTACACAAAGTAATGCAACTGCCTGGGTACGAACCCACGATTTACAACTCGAAAGTCGGGCCTGGGCCACCTCTGCTCCTAAAAGTGTTAGCGTAGAACAAATCAAACTTGGTCCTTTTCTTAGTTTGCCAAGACTGTGTAAAACTTCGTTACCCCTGACTTGGGTACGACAAAACCGCACAAAGGAAACCAAGCTTGTTCAATGCTGCAAAGAAAACTTATTTACAAAAAAAAAAAACAACCGACTTCCAAAAAAAACTACAAAGTGAAAAATAACTTTAATCTCCGAAGTCGGTGTCGTTCAGCATTTTCGTTGTTTGACACCGACTTCCGAAATTAAGAGGGGACGGGGTCTGCTAGGAATTTGATAAATAGGTATTTGAAGAAACTATTGCCTTCATCTTACTCACCTTATCACAAAAATTTTGACGAGATCGACGTTTCGTATTCCCCTGTTTTCTTCTTGAAAACTGAGCCGATTCAATTATTTTTTACATTAACACTTTAAAAAAGAGTATGTTTGAGTTCCCAACATTTTTTTTAATTTTAAAAACTTTTCTAAGTTGTCTGGTTGTCCTTTAATCACGGCGGTAAAAATAGGGCATTTTTTGTAATTTTTAGAGGGTCATATTTTCTTTACTAATTAGTTTCTGCAACTTTGATTTGATTGATTGATTTGCAAATGTGATTGCGTAAACAATGCATAGACCCATAATTATGCGATAGCAGCAATCGCGGTTGATTTACTGGCATTTATTGAAGAGTTCCGTTGTCTGTCTCTGAAACTCATCATCAGATCTTTACGAAATTTAAATGGGACCATTTCGGAATAAACCTCTTTCGAACTAAAAAAAAATTGCAAATCCGTCTCTACTATATGAGGGAGTTATGCCCGAACATATAACAATTATAAATATAAAAAAAATATAATTAAACATTCGAATGGAGAACCTCTTCCTTTTTTGAAGTCGCTTAAAAATAGACGCTTTATCTTTAAGTTAGTGATAAGGAAGTTCATTATTACCTCCTCAAATTTAAAAAAAATGCAGATGACTCAAGACTCCAATTATATTATACTAGCAGCGCCCCGCGGTTTCACCTGCGTAAGTTTCGATCCCTTGAGAATATCGGGATAAAAAGTAGCCTATGTGTTAATGCAATAAATGGTCTATTTATGTGCCAATTTTCATCCAAATCTGTTCAACGGTTTACGCGTGATTGAGTAATAAACATCCAAACATATTCATAAAGTTTCATATTTATAATATTAGTAGTATCATGTAAAACACAAATCATTCTCATTAATATCAATGTTATAAAATAACGAGACAAGATAAAACAAAAAAAAGTTTACACGATAAAAAAAACTATTTTAAATCTTCGATAGAATCTTCTTTTCCCGATTACTGCCGATCGATTCTGTAAAAATCTCACCGTGAAAACTTAGGTGAAGTGAGTTTGTTTTTGCTAGAAATTGACACTATTGAGAGCTCACTTCACGCTCACTTCACCTAAGTTTTCACGGTGAGATAGTTAAAGAATCGCACTGCTGCGAACAAAAAGTAGTGTTATGATTTTGACCGGTATGTATGTATGTTCATCTGTTCCCGTGTTGCGAAATAGATTTAAACCTACTAACCTAACTTTTGTAGGTATGTTGTATGTACTTTTGTTTACATTTGTATTCTTTTAGTGAGGCAGAAATAACAGCTATCTTTTGTTTATCCCCAGGATACCCAGAGGCTCTGGTCCTATTCAGCGTGGTGGCGGTGGTGACTCCAGGGTTTCAGTTCCGGACCAGGAATGCCTCGGACACATCAGTGAACAAGTCTTGTTCCCTCGGAGAACACACAGCAAGAGCCCAGTGCGTACAGTCACAGTACCGCCTCATATGCAAGGATGGCTTCGCTAGCTACTGGATACGAGGAATAAAGTGAGTAACAAACCAATATCCATACTAATATTATACCGTCGCATTAGAGTGTAAATCTCGGGAATGCAATACCTCGTAAGCAGGGGCGGTACCTTCATAGAAGCCGAAAAGCCCGGCTTGCCCTAATAAAATCATAATTCACAACAACAAACTTACTTAAACCTATTAATAAATAAATATATTAAAAAAATACCAATCAATGAACTCGAACACAAACATAACTGAAAATCGGCCAATCCCTCAGTTGGGCGTTTTTTTTATACGTTGAAAATCTGTGGGCTTGCCCTAATTTTGACCCCTAGGCACGCCACTGCTCGTAAGGAGCATTTTATGCATTTCAGACAATCTTATAGTATCGAACAGTTCTGGATATAAAAGCGGGTTAAATTTCCATATTAATTAATAAGAAAACAGAACCTTCTTTTTTGAAGTCGGTTAAAAAAACATAAAAGACATTTATTAAAATTTTACAGCATGCAGTTTTTTTTTCCTCCTGAAAAGTTACTTCTTTTACACTTACGAGGTTTTCACTCTAAGGCGTCGATAAAGAGGTAAAGTTTGTGAGGTTTTGAAAATTCTTTTACCAATAGAAAGCCACATTATTTGTGAGTGTCATATGCTATATTATTATTATTTATATAAATGAATATCTTAGAAAATATCAGAGATTTAAAAAGCGTGGGCGGAGCGGATGGCGGGGCGGTACGAAGGTCGGCCGGTCAGCTAGTTTATTACCCGACTGCGCCAGAAGGTGGGTTATGTTTTTAACCCTATAAACATAAGTTCGCCGGGTCAGGACCTGAAAAGTCATAAAAATCGGTCCAGCCGTTCTTAGTTATAAACGGTGTAACAAACCCGATTTTGTTTTATTTAAAGAAGATAGATTAGAATTAGTGTTCAAAACAAGAATTCGATTCATCAAAGCTCTATATAAGACTACTAAAGTCTTATACTAACTTCAGCTGAGATAAAGTATTCGATACAATGTGTAATTCTTCCAAGTGATGCGTCCACGGTGGACGTACCACTTAGAAGAATCAACATGGGTGCACCGTGCACGTCCACCCTAAACAGTGAAATACCTAGTAATCAGGGTTACGACTGGCACAATAAAATTTCATCCATAAGTTGGTATCCAACCGACGACGATGATGGACGCTATCTTTAATTTAGCATCTAATAAGGTTCAGAGGAGAGGCACATGGCTAAGTAATAACAGCCGCACGGGTCGATTGATCAGGTTAAGCTACGCTTGCCACGGTTGGTCCGTGGATGGGTGACCATCTTTACATATCAAGACCTCACTGTGCCTCGGAAAGCACGTTAAGCCGTTGATCCCGGCTGTCATTCGTGGATCTTTGACCGTCGTTACGGGTTGTCAGAAGCCCGAAAGTCTGACAACCAGTCTTACCAAGGGGTACCTGTTGTATTACCTAGTAATTGGGTTGTGGAGGTCAGATAGTCGCTCCATGTAAAATACTGGTATTCAGCTGCATCCGGTTAGACTGGAAGCTGACCCCAATATGTTGGGAAAATAGCATTTTCAGGCAGATGAATAAGGTTCTGATCACAGAATTACCATTACAGGCTAAAATCTAAAATAATAGACATGAATAACTTATATTCAATTTACTTGGACGATTATGAGAAAACTTTGGCATCGTTTGTTGTGAGAAATATAAAGGCGGCCGCCCACACTATTACATTTTGTGTGAAGTGGAAGCTCAGTCACGGTAATGTTAGTGTTTCAGTTTAGTGGAATTAAAATAAAATAAAAATAATTTATTTCAGACAAATTAGTCCATAGGGCAATGCAAGGTTGTTAATAACAAGAATTTAGCTTATTTATAACTAATGTCAGTATTAGTTATTAAAGCTATTGGGCGGTAATTTTTCAGATGGTTCTTTTTCGCCTTTCATGTGTAGTGGTTTAATTAATGACATTTTTAGCTTACTTGGGAAGCGTCCATTTTCTAAACATAAATTGATTATATAGATTAGCTCTGGAGCAATATTATTTGCTACGAGTTATAAGATACTAGCTTCTGCCCGCGACTTCGTCCGCGTGAAATTTCTTGTTACTCCGACTCACCCCGTCGCATCTCATCGCTTGCCCGCGCTATTACTTCGTTTTTGCTTAGCGTTCTTTCTGACTTTTTTTATTTTTGCTCGGCTCCTAAAGGTCATAGCGTGATGTTAAATAGCCTATAGCCTTCCTCAAGAATTGGGCTATCAAATGCAAAAATAATTTTTCAAATCCGACTGGTAGTTCTAGAGATTAGCGCGTTCAACCAAACAAACAAACTCTTCAGCTTTATAATATTAGTATAGATTAGTTGTAATGCCGTCATAACCAGCGCTGTTTGTGTTTTTCAATGATTTAATAACTTTGAAGATTTCAAATGGATCAGTAGGTGTCAAAGTAATTCCGATATCCTATTTATAGAAAAAACAATTCATTTTATTTCAAATGAAACCTTTTATAGATAATTTACATGAATTTGCAATCGTTTGTTGATGTTTTTGTTACTTTCTTCGGAAATTGTTACAGTCAACATCCATTAAGGAAACTCTGGAAGGAAGTTCTGTAGGCTATTTGTTTATTTATTTTTCTTAAATTAGTTTAAACAATTTAAATGAAGTAAACTCTCGATTTATCTTTTATCTTTATGTAGGTACACTAGGTACATTAACATAAAATATCGCTACCTACTGCTAAAAGATCGGATCGGATCATTGACAGTCGTTACTGGTAGTCGGAAGTCCCAAAGTCTGACAACCACTCTTACCAAGAGGCATCGTATTACCCAGTAACTGGGTTGTGGAGGTCAGGTAGGCAGTCGGTCCATGTAAAATACTGGTATTCAGCTGCATCCGGTTAGACTGGAAGCCGACCCCAACATAGTTGAGAAAAGGCCAGGTAAATGATGACCTAAAAAAAATCTAAAAGCTAAAATATCTGTTGCTAAACCATCTTCTAGCAACTCTGTTTGCTAGTTTCTCAACTTTTACAAAAATGGTGAAGGAGGCATGATTAATTAAAGAAAAAAACGCACCTGTGGTGGCATCGGCATCTACATTCACATGTGAACTACGCATCACATTAATGTCACCCGTAACTGCATCGCGCAAGTAGAGTTTACCGCGCAATTAGCATATAAACAACGTCCCGACATCAAACGTCGGGCAGTTGCCCACCAGACACGACACCCGTCTGGCCGGAGGGTCCTCCCTTTTCTAAGGAGGATGAGTGAGCTTTACACCCTGTTGCCCATACCTTTATACACACATTCTGAGTGTGGGTACACTCATAATGGGTGCTTCTTTTTTCTTTGAAAAGCGTACGAGCGCACTAAGGACATCCGGGTCTATCTCATTGGACATTAGGGCCAAAGCAGACACGCTACTTTTAGCATCGGTGATCTGCGATTTTGTGACTGTATCGATGCTGCATCGCGTTTTGGCGACTCTCTGTGTTCCATCGCAGTATTAAAATCGCGCGTTTTAGCGACTGCTCCGATGCTAGTTCTGTTGCATGCTGCTTGTTTTTTGTTTGTTCTCTGCTCGTGGTATTTGTACAGTCAACATATACAAAACTGTCAAATTTCTCCAAATGATTTTAAACCTTAAAATGTTAATGGTTAAGTTCAAAATCTAATGCAATTAAAATAACTTGAATGCACTTGACAAAGACCGCGCTTTTGGCTTTAGGTCATGTAGTCGCATTGTAATCTCAGTTGCAGTCTGTCAAAAATACAATCAATTTACATAAATTTTTACAAGTGCTTTCATTGATTGTCGCTGAGATGAGGTTACGACTTGAATTTGAACGTTTTTTAAGTATGAGAATTGGCCTGCAGGTGTCTGCCGATTCCGTGACGTCAAAGCTGTCCGTTCATGTGACGACAAGTATCCCTACTCATTTCTTTTCGTTTATTTTCTATTAACTTTATATTATTATCATCTTACATTAGCATAGCCGTTTCCCAACTAATTGCGGGCCGGCTCCCAGTCTAACTGGATGCAGCTGAATACCAGTATTTTACATGGAGCGACAATACGTCATTGGGAGCGACTGCCTCCACAACCCAGTTAGGCCCGCCATACACGGACTGCTCGAGCAGTAAGCCAGTGATCAACATACACGAACTGCTGGGGCAGTCAACCGCTGCTTGACCGCACGATGAAATTTCACCGCGCAGCCGACCACCCAAAGCAACCGCGACTGCTCGAGCGGTTCCGTGTATGTGCGTACGTAGAAGACTGTAGTTTTCTATGCAGTCGCAGCTTGAAGCAGTCGATACTGGCTGCTTCAAGCTGTCCGTGTATGGCCGGCCTAAAATTTCACCGCGCTGCCGACCGCCCGAAGCAGTCGCGACTGCTCGAGCGGTTTCGTGTACGTGTGTATGTAGAAGACTGTAGTTTGCTCTGCAGTCGCAGCTTGAAGTAACCGATACTGGCTGCTTCAAGCTGTCCATGTATGGCCGGCCTTACTGGGAAACACAATACCCCTTGGTAAGAATGGTTGTCAGGCTTTTGAGCTTCTGACCATCTGCAACGACTGTCAAAGATCTACGAATAACAGCCGGGACATATCGAGACAGCGAGAAATGGATGGTCACTAGGGTTGCCAACTTTTTTTAGAAGAATTAGAGTATATTATCTGATTTTAAAGGAGGTAAATAAAGAGTACGGACTTACAAAAAAGAGTATCATTTATTTTGTACTTTTAAAAAGGTATTTTTTGTACTTTTTGCAGCATATAACAATTTTTCATAGTTCTTAAAGGAATTGTATGAGTCCAAACATTCCAACTCTAAAATATATATCAAGAGCTCATTTTTGATCAATTTCAATGAAGCTCTGTTTCTCTCGCCACGTCACATTCATGACCGAAAAGACTTTCAGTAAATGCTGAAGTGGCTTGAACAGAGAGTATATAGCTAATCATTTTTTTTAAACAATCAAATTCATCAGGACATTTTTAAAAAATAAATTGCTATTTTTTTGCAGTCGATTTTGTGCATAAAATCTGTGTTATTAAACAATTCGGCTTGGAGTTCTTTTAAAATTATTACTTCTGAATACAATAAACTGTCCATGTGTATGTTTAGTCTTTGTAAATTAAGTTTTCCTTCTATAATTTGTTATAAATGATTAAATTAATCAGTAAATAGTAGACTTTTTTATTCTGATTATGGGTTTTTGCATATTATTACAGATTGGCACTAGTTAAGTAAACATTGTGTAAAAAAGAGTATTTTAGCGTACTCTATTAGTGTCATAGATTATAGAGTACGCCTACATGATATAGAGGACAATAGTCAATACTCTATTTTAGAGTACGGTTGGAAACCCTAATGGTCACCCACCCACGAACCGATCGTATCAAGTACAGACGCCAGCACATCAAGCTACTACAATCTGTCAAATTTCTTTAATAGATTTTCAACTTTATCGCTTAAGAATAAGGTTCAAAGTTGATTGGGAAAATTTGACAGTTTCGGGTAGCTTGATGTGCTGGCGTCTGTACATTGTAATACTTGGACCTTATCAAACAATATACTTAGTTAGAATTACGTAAATTAATGGCAACAAGAGAACCTAAAAAAAATAATTTTAAAAACTATAACCCGACTACAGAAAAGGATAAAACAAGAAAGTATCTTCCCATGGTCACATGCTACCATAGTTTATAAGTATGTTAGTACAGCGGCATGCGACCACGGGAAGGTTCTTTCTTGTTTCATCCTTTTCAGTAGTCGGGTTTTAGTTTTTAAACTTATTTTTTATTATTTAATTATTCTGGGACTTATTTCAGTAATATCGATATTTTTTAAATATGCTAATTAAGCCCTTTCATTCGATATCCAACAAGGCACCATCCCAAAATATTTATTATTAAATTCATTATTTTATGTTTAGAGGGCGCCATATTGAATTTAGTGTGACGTCTGCACAGAGTCTATAACCAGCGGACGGTCAAGACGCTTCGACGAAGGATACCTAATTTGTCAAATTATTATAAGTACTTTTGAAGTTATGAAAGAACAGATGAACATACATACATACATACCGGTCAAAATCATAACGCTTCTTTTTGCTTCGCCGTAGTCAGGTAAAAAACAAGTAACAAGCATTTGATATCGTTGTCAACTCCACCGTAAAACCTTCAAACTTTTTAATAGGAGTTTAATATTAGACCTGAAAACGTTCTAAACCCGTAGGTATCCTCGAAAAGCGTAGTAACACTTTAGTCGATATTTAAGTTTCTTCTACGGGGTGTTTTATTAAATCAACCCCGGTATCTCCAAGTCCCTGAAATTTGAAGGAAGGATTGCAGAAAGCGGTATTGTCGATCTCAAGATATTTGGACAAGTCAACAGGATTGTCCAAGAATATCTTAGCCAATCAAGAAACAAAAGATAATTTGAAAACGTCAGATGAGTTGTAGATACTCGCAAGTGGGTCTGAAAGCGTGAACGAAGCATAAAGGCTCCTTCAAACAGGCGCGACAAAATCGCGCGCGACACAAAGGCACCGTGAGTCGCGCGACGAGCGGTGCCTTTGAGTCGCGCGCGATTCGCGTCGAGCGTCGCGCCTCTTTAAAGGAGCCTTAATGAGTAGGTACAGTAAGAGTAACCACTGAAAATCAGCGCTGAGCTGTGGGTGCCCTAAAGCACAGCATTATGCTGAGTGGAAGCCTTCTTGTCACATTCATGACATGCAGCTGTCAATTATTTCTGTCAATTATTTCTGTTTTCTGCTCGTGATTATAGATCTCTTTTGTTTTTTTTTTATTACTAGAGTTTATTATCTTTTTGTATTGTACGTGTTTCAGTGACTAAATAATAGTAGATTGTTGCATCGAGCGCAAAGTGAGTTATTAATGCATGAGAGTTATGTTGGTGCCCGAGCGCACGTGAGGGCACTAAATTAACACGAGTGCATTAATTACTCACTTTAGCAAGGTGCGTAATCTACTTTTCTTTCAACTACCAATCTATCTACCGTGATAAAACATGTCTACTCAAAATAAAAACTCAAGTTAATGAAAACAAAGTTTTCCTAAGCTTTCAAATATTTATCCCGTGACTTTTGCGGCAAAAAGTTATTAACAATTTCATTTGTAGCTGTTTTTATACTTTCTGGAGTTGCATTCATATCGCTATCGCTATTTCCATTTTTTAAATCCTATCTTGCTAAATATGAAGCATTAAAGTTTTACAATGGTACAAAATGCGCGCCCTTTGTTTTTTTTTTCACCAAGTCGGTTTTATTCAGCCGATTTTTATTTTCAGTCTGTATCTTTATGCATACATTTTATATTTGTGGGGACTGTGTCTCAGGTACCCATCCCTTGCATAGTTTTAAGAATGTAATATTTTTATAGAGGTACTTATTGTAATAATTTTTAGAAAGTTTCATTTTGTGTTTTTCCCACGAATCACATCTGCAAGCGATTTAAGTTATAGGTACTATTGTCTTTCATGATTCTTTACTTTTAGTTAAGGTTCTTCATTGTTCTATTATGTTTAGTTATCTTGTATTGTACCCATTTGGCTATTGTTAGTTAAGGTTCATTGTTCTGTTATTTTTAGTTGTCTTGTATTGTACCCATTTGCATTTCTCGTGTTTTATTATACTTTTAAAAGGCAAACATTTTGCCGCTTCCTTTGTCTAGTGAACGGCAGATGTGGTAGAGTTTTGGTTCGGAGCAGGGTTGCCAACCGTACGAGGTTCCTCGTACAAATACGAGATTTGTGGTCTTCCGTACGAGGTACGAGGACACTATCAACCTCGTACAATTATGTACGAGATTTTGATAATATGGCCATACGAACATTTTGCATCACCATTATATAATAGTAACGTAACTCCAAAGAATGATGATTTCATGAAACAGTTATTCTTTAGAGTTACGTGGTCTTAGAGAGTTGTGTTGATGACTGTAATGATTATAATTCTGTAGATACATATTTGTTACGGCCGCGAATCTTATATTAATCAACGTACAACTTAATACTGACCAGCAAATTGCAAAAAACCAAAAAAAAAAATGAATTTTGCGGGCTACCCTGGCGCTTTCGCTTTAATTTTTTTTATTTAATTTTAGTGTTAATATTTTTTTTTTAATACAACACGAATTGATGTTTTATTTAGTAGGAAACTTGCAATAGTTTATTTAATTGAGTAAAAAGTCCTAAATCCAGTAGTTAAATATGCCTTAATATTGGTTTTAGCACGTTTTCGATGTATAATAAATGTACGAGGTTTCAAAGTCAAAATACGAGAATTTTAGCTGCATATGTACGAGGGATTTTTTTTTATGGTTGGCAACCCTGGTTCGGAGCTTCAGTCTGTGCTGAACTACGATCGTGCGAGGTCCTCTCTGACCCCCGATCATATTTTACTCGCCGAAGCTCGCCGTAATAGTTTACGGCGAGCTTCGTGTTTCTATTAGTTTTACTCTTCATGTAACATTATTTAATTTTACCTTTTCGTGTCAAGTGTAACTACTAGCTTAAGTTACTTGATATCGTAATAAATTAATCGTTACCTATTTACAACTCACTTCTGTGTATTACTCGCCCAACACGGTCACGAATTCCCACAGTGGTGACCCCGCCGTGATCAAAACTATCATATAGCGTGAGTTCGTGATAGTGCATAAAGAGTTTCGCGAGTGATAAATCAAAGTACGTGTTAAAATGGCGAGCGATCCAGCTACCGACCACGTGAAGCATCACCGCCGCAGCAGAGCCGCAATGGTCAGGGCTTGTGTTGGTATCATTTCAAGTTCGGCGCGGAGGCTCATAAGTGTATACACTAGCGGCGGATGACGCGCATTCCCAGCCAGCCAGCTCCCACGGCTTCAACGGGTATTCTGACCACCAGCATGCAGCGACCGCGCATACCTGGTCATCACCCTCAGCCTCACCAGCAACCTCGGCACAGCACACTGCACTTTCGGCCGGTCAACAAGAAGAGCCCAATTCCTCTCCTGGTCGACGCAGCGCCCGCGCCACCCCGACTCACCGTGAACTATGCGGCACCGACGCACTGGAGCATAACGCAGCGCCCGCGCCACCCCGACTCACTGGGGACATCTTCGCAGACAGTTCCGACTCACCGTGAACTATGCGGCAACCGGTTCCGACTCACTGGAACCTAAGTTGGCCTGGCAAGCATATTCCTCGCCGTTCTGGTAGGCGAGTTAAATTTCCTGATTACCTACTATCAGGCAGGTGTTTCGTGACCTTTATCACTGGTAGGGGGGTACTGTGGGGACTGTGTCTCACGTACCCATCCCTTGCATAGTTTTAAGAATGTAATATTTTTATAGAGGTACTTATTGTAATAATTTTTAGAAAGTTTCATTTTGTGTTTTTCCCACGAATCACATCTGCAAGCGATTTAAGTTATAGGTACTATTGTCTTTCATGATTCTTTACTTTTAGTTAAGGTTCTTCATTGTTCTATTATGTTTAGTTATCTTGTATTGTACCCATTTGCTATTGTTAGTTAAGGTTCATTGTTCTGTTATTTTTAGTTGTCTTGTATTGTACCCATTTGCATTTCTCGTGTTTTATTATACTTTTAAATGACAAACATTTTGCCGCTTCCTTTGTCTAGTGAACGGCAGATGTGGTAGAGTTTTGGTTCGGAGCTTCAGTTTGTGCTGAACTACGATCGTGCGAGGTCCTCTCTGACCCCCGATCATATTTTACTCGCCGAAGCTCGCCGTAATAGTTTACGGCGAGCTTCGTGTTTCTATTAGTTTTACTCTTCATGTAACATTATTTAATTTTACCTTTTCGTGTCAAGTGTAACTACTAGCTTTAGTTACTTGATATCGTAATAAATTAATCGTTACCTATTTACAATACAACTCACTTCTGTGTATTACTCGCCCAACACGGTCACGAATTCCCACATATTAAACTTAATAGGAGACATTCTCATTCAACCTCTGTGATCGTAATTTTATATCTAAATAAAAAATAAAAAACAGTACTTACATTAATGAAAAACTGTGCAACCATGAGATTTCATACAACATTTCTGCACTGTTTTGGTTCTAAGCAAAAAATACGTCCTTTGTGATCGGTTTTGTAGTGACATTACTACGTAGTTGAAAGAAAACCTATTTTTCTTTCTTTCAGTAGGCCGCACGTATGTAACACTTTGACCTTACGCTGGCCTAGCGAAGTTCAGACACAGTTTAGTAGAATACGAAGGCCAGCATCCTATTTGCGTAACACACTGTCAATCTCAATCTGAATCATTTTGAAGGATATTGCTAATCCATTGCTTCATATGTTCGAAAAATGTGTCTACTCAACAATGCAAATAACGCAATGAATGTTGTTGAATTGTCAAAAAGAAACCCATTGCTACTGATAGTGTGTTACGCAATTACCCCGCAGCTTGTATTGATCTGCCTTCCTTCTCTCAAGGAGAAAAGTTTACGAAATAATTGCCAATTACCATCAATTATGGATTACATAATACCTTAATTTAATTTTACAACTCAGTGAACACAATCAGTATTGAAGAGCGAAAGACACCTTTCTCATTTGTTACATTTGAAGTTTTCTAAATCCATTCCAGTTACTAAACTGGAATGGATTTGACGTGCCCAAGGTTACCCTAGATTTTCGGGCCCAAAATCCCGATATTTCTTTTGTATTCTCTAAAGCGTACTTAGAGAGTAATACGCCTTGGTAAGACTGGTTTTCAGACTTTAGGGCTTCTGACTACCCGTAACGAAAGTCAAAGATCCACGAATGACAGCAGGGACTAACGGCTTAACGTGCTTTCAGAGGCACGGAGGGGTCTCGGTATGTAAATATGGTCACCCATCACCTGATCGATCGACCTGTGCGGCTATTATTATTTATCCACGGGCCCCTCAAAGAGATTGAAGATACAAGTAAATAATAATTTAATGTCTTTGACTTAGACTAGAGTATCTAAATGGTTTATACGTAATAAATATTTTCTTTACTTTTGTGTTATTTGGATATGCTCAACATATCGTTTGATGTTGTTTCTCGTCCTGGGATAAGTACATACTTACATACACATACATAAACTCATGCCTTATTTCTATTCATTGGCGTGTCTAGGGCTTTATTCCTGGGAGGGCCTGATCCCTAACATCTTTTTTTTGCTTCGGGAATCCTCATGGAAACCCTCCGTCTGGGATGAACGGAGGATTATGTCGGGACTCGTACCGACTAAAACCCCACTGTTACTGCCCGAGAGCTCCGAGAGATACTTGTACATTCGCCGCACTCTCGACTGATATCAGCCCGCCATGCCTAGCGGGCCCCATCCCCAAGTGCGGGCGATTACACGACCGATCCTTTTCTTTTAGCACGTTTTTCATCATTAAACATTATGCTCCTAAAAGAGTTTCGTCAATTTGGAGAATACCCTTATACCCCACAAAACGCTTTCAACTTTCGAGATCCAAATTAAAAAATACATCGATCGAAGCGGCATCGGCAGCGCGCGGAACGGCTCACGGTGTTCCGACGTGCGCCTGCTTGTCACATTTTCACTTCGCTGTGGCACGAAAATGTACCTACTATAACTTATTAATTATTACGTTGCTTATTAGGAGATTCAATTATTTTGTTGTTTTAGAAGTAATTAACTGGAATGTATTATTTACGTAAGTAATAATAAGTTTGTGTAGATCTTGGTGGAATTGATTGATTGCTTTTGTGTGAAGTTATAATACTCGTATGTAAGTACATATCTAGCTTAGAATTTCGAATAGGTCCCCAAACATCCTAGGGTGGGCACCAGACCATTCTGGGGTGGGCACGGCCCACCCGGCCCCCTCCCTATATACGCCTATGTTTCCATTGCGGTAGGCAGAAACTACAGAGCGCCACCTGCTGTGGGTCCTTACATAGGTGTATAAAGAAACAGGTTTCCAGTGCAGGCGAGTCAGTGCGGGTCGGTATCGGTCGGAGCAGGTGAAATAGTCCCACATTAACTTATGCGCTCACACATAATGGCTCAGGCGCGACACGACACGCGACACAAATGCACCGCAAGTCGCTCAATGAGCGGTGCCTTTGTGTCGCGCACGATTATATCGCGTGTCGTGCCTGTTTGTAGGAGCCTTAATGGTACAGGTTAAACAATTGTAACCGTTTCCTTCCGAAGATCAACCTGCAGAGACCTGCACTGCGATTCTGTAACCATCTCACCGTGAAAACTTACGTGAAGTGAGCGTGGAGTATGCTGTCAATAGTGACATTTCCTAGCAAAAACAAACTCACATCACCTAAGTTTTCACGGTGAGATTTTTACAGAATCGACCGGCTGTACTGGGAGTCGGCACCGAAAAACTGCTTCTTTATGTAAGCACCCTTACTCCTTTTGCCTTGGTTTACGTTCAGACATCCGGTCATGTAGATACGCACGCCGGTTGCGAGCACCTAACCTTTCAGAAGAACATCACCAGTAAGGTCACTAGATGTCTCCTAGGGCATCCCCTCCCGGCGTTTCCGCACACATCTGTCTTATAAATACCTTTTGTTAGTCTACCTTTCATTCATTCTCTCAACATGACCAATCCATCTAAGCATACTCTTTAAAAATTTTGTCATTGAATCTAATAAGCAAGGTGGTGGTTGGTTGGTTAGTGGTTGAATGGGATTAAGTATTAAGGCTCCTTTAAACAGGCGCGACACGCGATAAAATCGCGCGCGACACAAAAGCACTGCAAGTCGCGCGTCGCGTATGTTTGCAGGAGCCTTTAGTGATTAAACTAAACTTACCTTCAAGCGAAGTTCCATCATAATTATACGATAGCTTCGTCCTAAGAGATTAGTATTGTACACTTGTAGTTCATTTTAGTGCATTAGTGGCGACTTCTGATGTGGAACTACACGTGTTCAATACTAATCCCGAGAACGAGGCTAGTGTATAATGAAACTAAACTCAGAAGGTCAAGAAAAGGTGAGCAAAAGCCTTTACAAGTACAATACGATACGTTGAAAAATTCCTGAAATAAATATCTGAAGGTAAGGTAGAGTCCGTTTCCTTACTCATGTGTTAGACTTTTGTTCGAGAATAGGTTATCAAATACGAGTACCTATACAGATGTCTGCACTACATCATTGATTTCTTGGCGAACGAGAATTCAAAAGGAATTTTTACATATATATGCTAGTTTCAAGTCAAGTTTGATAATAAATAATATTGAATTTGTAAAGGTCTTTTGCGTCACAAGTTTGTTCTTATATTTAGTTCATTTATTCGTGATGTATTGTACAGAATGAAGATTCTTCCGACATATTTTTCTATACATGTAATTTAAAACGAATGTGGTACCCATTCTTTAGGTATAAGAATGAAGAATCTTTTCAGTGTTTGTTCGCTAGGTAACTACAACTAAAGCGCGCGTCGATTCGTGAATTATGAATACACCTGGAACCCCAAGGCCACGTTATATGTAAATGCAAATGTAAACAAGTGGGCATAGTGCAAGTTTTTATACCTATTCGATCTATACAAATTGGCGTAGGTAAGTACCTAAACGCTAACGTAAACGCAATCGAATAAGTATATAAAACTTAGAATATAACGACCTTATACAGAAGCCAGCGCATCAAGCTACCTGAAAGTGTCAAATTTTCCCAATCAACTTTGAAACTTATACTTTAGCTACTTGATGTGCTGGCGTCTGTACAAAAGCTGTAATGGTTGGCCGCCGACTTTTGGAAACTTATCCATGTTCGCAACGTGATTTTATGAAATTTTTGCTAAATTTGACTGTGACGATCGACGCATTCGGTCACCGACCTAATGTAATGTACCTAAACGGGCTGATTCGGTCGAACGCGACCGACGCATTCGGTCACTGACCTAATGTAAACAGGCTGAGTCGGTCGGATGCGACCGACGCATTCGGTCACCGACCTAAAGTAAACGCGCCATCAGTAAAGGTAGTGCTGAGAGTTGCTGCAGTTAGCTAGCGGGTTTCGCGCGTCCTGGATAATAGGCTTAATTTATGACAGTAACTTAATGAGTTATGAGCGCCCAATAGAATAATTAGTACTGTTTTGAATCAATTGTTTTCCTATTTTCTTGTTTTTATACTCTCTCTTTTTTTCTAGGCGGGAGATAACTCACCTCCGGTTACAGAACTGGCCAGGAGATTGCTTCAACGTCGCTCGCCTTCAGTACCACTATCCTGAGCTGGTCTTCTTAGAATTCATCAATTCTACCAGTCTCAAGAGCTTCAAGGGACACTTCAGTGCTGTGAACAAGATTGAGGTTTGTGTCTATTATTTTGTTTTCTTTGTGCTATTGGGGGGGGCAAATAATTAGGTGGCCATGGTAAGTGGTCATCATTGGAAACACTGTACTGAACCAGAAACATAAAAGCCGATCTATTCTAGTTTTCACGGTGAAATTTTTACAGAAAATTCTCATTGTAAGAACTTAGGTGAAGTGAGTTGTCAATAGTGTCATCTGCCGTATAAAGCGATGTCATACTCGTATTATGCACGATGGAAAAAATTAAGTGAAAAGTAAAAACGTTTTTAAAAACATAGAACCCTAATATTTTCGTAAAAGCTTGAGGCGTGAACGAGCCTTGAGAAAATATACACCTCCAAAACTGTCTAAGGATCAAGGTATTTTTCAAAATATTTTATTGCCCTATTTAGAAATGTTTTCATATGTGAGGATCGACGAAGAACTCTCTGCTTTTGCATTAATAAAGACATTTCGTGATTTTTACTATTGCTTGATTTTTCACCTTAGTTAATTCTGACATTAATCGATTCGTCGAGCAGTAATTTGTATGAACGATCTTGCCTGCGTGTGGTGATGCGAGCTCGTCCTCCATGTCACTCTGTCACGCTGCCAGTAATGCGGTAACGTGTCCAAAGTCTACTTATAACACTGTGTAATGCCTAGAGCTAGTGTGCCACAGCACGTTGCCGAGAACCAGCTTCGAACCTTCTCACGGGTCTGATCATTTCTACTCGGCTCAAAATAAAACAGTTACTCACCAAAATAACGTTCATTTGTAATGATACCACACAAAAGTATAGCAGAAATTTTTCTGGATTTTATGAGTTCAACCGTCACTAATGAGACACAATTAATTTCCACTTTTTCTAATGTTACCGAACAGCTTGCATAACATGCGAGCGGATATAGGAATACGACTTGATAAAAGATTTTTATCTTTTGACTGAAATAAAAAAAATATATTCCCTTTTCAAACGACGAAATTTACTTAAAAAAGTATCTTAAAGAAGCTACTAAAAATTTAATAAAAAAACCAGATTTTTAGTAATAAATATAAAGCAAAAACGTGCTTGATACTTAGGCACTTTTGATGTAGGTAGTTAACGCTAGTTTTATTTAGTACTTACTTTTGAGTTCAATAAAAACTTGTTTAAAAAAAGGTTTTTAATTAAATCATTTGTACCGTTTCTTATTAGAAATTGTTTAAACGTCTGTTCTATCACCTTATTCGTGACACGACGTCGCAACGTGCCACGATACTAAATCGTGTCGTGAAAATCTGCGACGCACCCCGTAAAAAATCATTTCGTATCGTGTTTATGTGTATTGGCTTTATAGTTCGTACATAAGTATACACTCCAGCACATTTAGCTGCTACAATCTGTCAAGTTTCTTTAAAAGATTTTCGACTTTATCGTTAAAGCATTAGGTTCCAAGGTTGATTGGGAAAACTTGACAGTTTCGGGCTCGTAGTTAGAGTAGAGGAGCTTGATGTGCTGGCGTGTACAGTACGATTCACGAAAGATGACCACGGCGCAGAAGGCATAAAAAAGGTTACAAGATGCATTTTAAATTACTTACTTTTGATTTATTTGCGTAACCAGCATTTACAACATTACACAAATTATTTAACTATCATTTAAATATTATTTTTCTTTTCTTCATGAGTTTACGTGCGCAGACGGCCGCCATTTGTGGTCATCTTTCGTGAATCGTACTGTACTTACTACTACGACACGTCGTCGCAACGCGCCACCATGCGACATCGTATCGTGTGTATGTGTATTGGGCTTGGCCCAGTATTAAGATTAAGTATTTTATTTGAAAATACTAAGTTTGAAGGATTTGTGTTGATACCTGTACTTACCTACATAACTTCAAGTTGTCGGAACTTCCTTAATCCTTATTTAATATCAAGCTTCGCTCCAGCACGGAGGCAAAAGAAATAAGTATTCAGGTTGATAACTAATAGGGATCTACCTACCTAAAACAATATCTTTATGAAAACTTTGATGCTCTTATTTTGATGTCTTCGATAGTTTGTTAGTATTTAAATAATGCATAAGTCACAACCAAGACCTTCAATGTTAACTTTGTTTTTAAAATTTTAATGCCGATTGTACGTAAAAGCAAAATTAAGTAAGATTATGTTTATCTTGGTTGTTTTGTTTGGCCTTGGTTGCTGGTATTCCGCTGCATCCGGTAGGTAAGACTGGAAGCCGACCCCAACATAGTTGGGAAAAGGCTAGGCAGATGGTGATGATGTTTATCTTGGTAAACTGTTACATAGGGAAATGACCTATTTATTTTATTAGGCTTTTGCCCGCGACTTTGTACGCGTGAAATCTCTGATTCCCCCGACCCACCCCGTCGCATCGCGTCGTCCAACCATTACTTTGTATTCGCCTTTAGTTCTTTTTGCTCGGCTCGGCGTGTGCGTGTTGCCTTTCTCAAGTATTGGGCTATCAAATGCTAACATATTTTTCAAATCCGACTGGTAGTTTCAGAGGCTCAGACCAATAAAAAAGTACTTCTTTATTGGTCTGAGTTCAGAGGTTACTGCGTTCAAACAAACAAACTCTTCAGTTTTATTATTAATATAGATATATGTATATACATATAAGGCGTCTATGTAAATTATAGGTCATATGTTACGTCAATATATAACTTGTTGATAAGTATGCTTAATTTAGGGTTCCGCAAGCAGCGACTTACTTGCGGAACCCTAAATTCTTACGACAATGACTAACACCGCATCGCCACGCGCTCTACACCGTGCGATTCGCCTTCTCAGCAATCCGATAGCGTGAGACCCATGATTGTGCATTAGAAGCATATTGGTGGCTCAGATTCACCTCCTCAGCAATCCTATAGCATGTGACCGAAGATGTTGTATTGGTGGCTCACTCTTGTTTCTCACATCGAACAGTTGTCACGCATCTTAGTTTTACCGATCTAATTGTAATTGTTACATTAATTAAATCCTTTAAGTAAATTACGAGTATATCGGTTTTATTTGCATCCTCGACGGCAGCCGAACGTAATTAGTAGATTGCGAATATGATAACAACAGACAATATTCAACAACTTTAATATAAAAAGTGTTTATCTTATCGAGCGAGTTTATCGTTGAAAGTTGTTGATGTTCCAGCTACCGAACTGTCACATAATAAAATCACATCCATTTAGCTGGCATTATAGTTGATGAGTTAATCTCCTCTTTATTTATTTATATGTGGTTAGCCAACAATTGTTTACACAATACATTTTACAAATATTTTCCTAAATAATACATTTATTAAGTGCAACAATTACTTATAGGCTAACACAACTTGCACTATTTATGGTTTTACATACTAATACAAAACAGATCAATAGCTAACATTAAAAAATATAAATTATTTAATCCAGATTCATATTAAAATAACATAAGATTATAATAATAGCGAGATTAATGGTTGTGAGAATAATGATCAATAACGATTTTATAAAATTTTCCGATGCCGTCACGGTGCATATCTGTAACATTGCATCGCTGCAAACATTTACATTTTTACACATGCGTGAAATCGGTGAGTTAGCATAGCACCCAGGACCGTTCTGCGCACTGGTGGGTATAATGGTGTAAAAGGATTTCGCGGATATCGGGCTAGGGCACAAAATTTTAGGAGACTACTGAGTCTCTGAGGTTCGGGCAGTATATTTCTAAGCACCTTATAGAGAAACAAGGCGCATCAATAACTTCTCTTCGAGTTGATAACGAGCGCATCTAATATTTGAGACGAGTGTTATAGAGGATAAGCTGTTTACTTTTTCCTCTAGAAAATGCGAGGTGCCACAGAAACCGTTTTTGGATTCTTTCCAAAAGTAACTTATGTGTGGCGTAGTGTGGTCTCCACACAATACACCAAAACGCTCCGTACAATGCCATAGTACATCATTATTTTAGTACCAACCTGTTTAAAGCCCCTGGTGTTTCTAAGCACAAACCCTAACATTTTTGATGCTTTCCTAATAATATGCTCGATGTGGGGGACGAAAGTAATTTTTTTGTCGAACAGTACCTACTCCCAGATCCTTCATTGCATCCATTTCTTATATCTTTTTATTGTCTATGAAGTACTTCGAGTTAATTGGGTGTGACTTTCTAGAAAATACAAATGGTAACATTTTTTTTAATTAAGTTCCATTTTGTTAGTCTCATACCATTCAACAACTCTGTACAGATCCTCTTGAAGAAGCGCGATATCGCTCGATGATTCGATTCTTCGAGCAAACTTTCGGTCATCGGCGAAAAGAAAGCACTCGGAAAAGTAAAAGCAATGGGGAAGGTCATTTATATATATGATAATATAGGAGTCAGATGTGACCCCTGAGGCGCACCCGAAGTCATGCAATAATTGCTCGGAGATCGAAAACCGTTAACAACAACATAAAATTCGCGCTTCGATAGATATGATTTAAGCCATTTCAGCAAGGGACCAGTGATACCATACGTTGCTAGTTTGTGTATTAGTATGGAATGAGGAATCTTATCGAAGGCCTTGCTGAAATCAGTGTACAACACATCAAATTGTTTATTTGAGTCGACAGATTCTATTAGGGACTCCGAGAAAGACAGCAAGTTGTTGGCAGTAGACCTTGAGGCAACAAAGCCGTGTTGTTGATCACTAAGATAAAGTCTGAAATGGCGTTGAATGTGAGGACAGATCATCGACTCAAATATCTTGGCAAACGCGGAGAGAATCGCGATAGGCCGCTAATTGGAAATAGTGTCTTTTTTGTCCGACTTATACACAGGAACTTTGGCCTTTTTCCACTCGGATGGGAAGGTTCCAGTGGCCAGCAACACTTTATATATTTTTAAAAGCGGGGCAACCAAGGCCGATGCACAGGCAGAAATAAAATAAGGGTGGGATTCCGTCAGGACCTGCCCCTTTTCTGGTGTTAACACAACGTAGCTTTTTGAAAAGGGAATCACTATCTAATTCTGGTATTGTTAGGCACTGACTATTAGTTTCTAATGTGTTAAGGAAATTTGAGTCGTTTTTATATTCTGTACCATGTTCAGGGTTGTACACAGATGCGAAATAATTGCCAAAAAGATCACAAATATCTGATCCATTTGATGTGCTAGTTTGGCCGTCAGTCATAGTTAGTGGATATACACCAGACACACCGCGTTTAGCCTTTACGTGATTCCAAAATAGTTTAGGATTTTCTTTAATTTCTGATTCTAAGTTTTCCATATATGTAGGTACTGTACAAAGTTTTGGCCAGGTTTTGACAACGTTTAGAGACTAATTTTAGTTCTAGTTCATCTAACGTAACAGCCAACAGGTTTTTGTATTTCCTAAAGCGCAGTTTCGCTCCCTCTCACTGAGAGGAGGCCTGTGTCCCAGCAGTGGGAACATTATAGGCTGATGATGATGATGAAAGCGCAGTTTACACTCAAAGAGAAAAATAAGTTAAGACTGCGGCAGTCTTAACTTATTTTTCTCTTTGAGTGTTCATATAATTGTTTCATCACACCATGGGGGATAGCGGCAAGTCATTGACTTACAATTGAGGACAAATGTGTTTATTGCAGTGTATAAAACTTCATAAAACACCTTTAACATACCATCTACTTCATTAGTGTTCGCAAATTGCTGAAGCCAGTCTGTTCATTTATGTATAATAAAAAATCGGGGCGTGTTAAAGGAGGTGAATTTGTGTGTGCCCGACAACTCCGTGCTGAGGCGGAGACGGCCGCAGCTGCTGGCCGTGCCGCGCGGCAGGACTAACTTGCTTTTAAAAGCGCCAGTTACCACTCAATGAAGTCGCTGAAAGGAATGATATTTTTTCAACTTGCTGTGCCCGCGACTATGTTCGCGTGCATGTTCGAATACAATTTGGATTTCATGGGTTTTAATTAACATAACATCAGCTATCTGCCAGTGAAAATCCCGTCAAAATCGGTCCAGCCGTTTCGGAGATTAGCTGAAATAGACACAGAAAGAGAGACAGACAAAAAATAAATAATTGTTATAATACGTGCTTACCTACTTTCATATGCATTTAGTAAAAACTTGTTACTTTGACATTACAAACAAACACTTCAAGTTATATATTTGTATAGATATAGATTACTTGATAAAGTAATTAGCTGGTTTACCAATTAACATTTTCTCAACAGAAACTGACACTCCATGGACTGATGGCTCTCTGGGAGCTACTGCCGGAGGTCGTGATTGAGATGCCAGCTCTTCGCGAGATGGACCTTCGGGGAAATATGCTGAGACATATCAAATCGCCTCTGTTGACGGGACCAAGGAGTTTGGAACGCCTTTATTTAGCAGGTGAGGTAGACACTATTCCTATAGGGCAGGAACATCGACTCGCAAACTGTAACGATGGTTTCAGTAGATGATTCTGAACGCCCCTTGCGTTGAAAATCCCTACCACCCTGTGGAGTTTAGTTATACTGCCATCAGCATACCATAAGTACCTGCAAACAGGCGCGCGGCGTGCTCGCCGGGATTGGGGTTCTCAGACTAGTTCGAGCTTATTTCTAGTAAAAATAAATCTTCTTCATCCTATATTTTGACAAACATTGGACACGACAACACGGAGAACGCAACCGCATTCCAGTGCGGATAGGCCGTACGCGCGAGTCAAGATAACGAGGTCAGACAGTCAACAGTAGAGATAACGCGACTACCCGATAACAACGGGATAAGCGGAATCGATTATAAATAAAGTAATAAATATAAATATGAATTAGTCAAGATAACGAGGTCAGACAGTCAACAGTAGAGATAACGCTACTACCCGATAACAACGGGATAAGCGGAATCGATTATAAAAAAAGTAATAAATATAAATATGAATTAGTCAAGATAACGAGACAGTCAAGATAACGAGGTCAGACAGTTAACAGTAGAGGTAACGCTACTACCCGATAACAACGGGATAAGCGGAATCGATTATAAATAAAGTAATAAATATAAATATGAATTAGTCAAGATAACGAGACCAGACAGTAGAGATACCGCCACCGCCCGATAAACAACGGCAATAAACGGAAGCAATTAGATAAATGAATTGTGGTAACAACATTCAACCATCTTTTACCCACCACTGTATTAACTGATAAGACCCAAATATATAACCCAAATATAATTTAAGGCCATTATTGTATTGACTCTACAACATACCACTGTACTACTAACATGCTTTGAGAATAAAATTAGTTTTATCTCTATCACGAGTCCCAGTCTTTTATCTCGCGCGTTCCCGCACCCGCGCCCGCTCCGCGCCCGCTCCGCGCCCGCTCCGCGCCCGCTCCGCGCCCGCCCCGCGCCCGCCCCGCACCCGCACCCCAGTCTGGCCAAACACTTATGTGGGTGAAACCGCGGGGTGCAGCTAGTGTGTCCATAAGTCTACGTACAGTCAAAAAAAGAGATAATTATGCAGGATCATCGGATATAGATGAAGTTTAGCAAGAAACCGATGGATGTTATCGACTGAAATTTAATTTGATAAAAGAGCTGTTTGTTTCTCTATTAATAAAATAAATTTTTATTCGAGAACATCCATCGGTTTCTTACTAAACTTCAACTATATCCGATGATCCTGCATACTTATCTCTTTTGTTGACTGTACACGTGTCTGTAGCTAACTTTGTTCTGTTATTAAGGCAGAGGTTATATTAACAGGTGCTATTTCCCCATGGAGTTATTCCATGATATTATGATATTCACGCATGAGAAAATACATCTGAACCTGAAGTATTACGTTGTTTGTCTCAATATTGGCACTGTATTAGGATAAAAGGAAGGCTACAGAGAAAAGGTTTCCTTATTTCATAGATCAAACAATAAATGATTCCATACTTATAAGGAAAGCTAACAACGAATTCTTTAATAATAATTGCCCGCGGGCCGCGGCGTAATTGCGTTACAATCATAAAATTATAATTTTATTGATCGCACTAAGTTTCATTTTGACACACCCACGTCCGTTGCCGTTTACGTTGTTGAGCAGGTCGAATTTTTCAAACCTATGAAACAATGCGGCTGTCCCATTTCAAAACCTAGTAAGGGACACTTTTTACAAAAATCGTTTTATTGCATAATCTTGCTAACCTAGAAGGTCTCTACCAAATACAAAAACACCAGCGTTTTAAACTTACATAAAAGGAGATATATTTGAAGGACTCTTTGTTATCAATGAAAGAACACTGGAGGACACAAACATCTTCTGAGTAAACTTATCTAACGTTAAAAGATAACTGCTGAAAGGTTTAACGATACCAGAAAATCCGCAAAGAAGTTTTTTAATATGAACTTCTAGTTCGTACTTACGATGTTTAAAGTCTGCGGTGTTATTCTGTAAAAAATCTCACCGTGAAAACTTAGGTTAAGTGAGCGTGGAGTGAGCTGTCAATAGTGTCAATTCCTAGCAAAAACAAACTCACTTCACCTACGTTTTCACGGTGGGATTTTTACAGAATCGACCGGCAGATAATAATATCAGTTGACACGATGCACTTCGAAATGAACGATGCTCATATTTCAAGTTGATTCGGCGAAATAGGAGACATTAGAACTGGCTATTTGAAATTGGATTCTGATCTGTTCGGTATACGGTCCACAACTTAATAAAGAGTAGCGTCGGCCGAAATAGAACAAGAGGCTTTTTTAATGATTTTGTACGTCCAACACGTGCATACGCAATGAAAAGCGTCCTTGTTCGCTAAACATTTGTAAAATTCCACTTATCTAGGAATATGTCACATATTTTGTAACACTTTATGGGCTTCTCTATTGATTTCAAAAGTTTATGGTAAAAAATAAAACATTGATTCTTTATTGATTTAAATAACTGCAGAAAAAAAACATGTGACCCTTAAAATAAAGCACTTAGGACCCACCATACCCCTGGCCATACCCCGGGGGGTAGGGTGGGACTCAGCCATACATCACTTACTGCTAATCAATTACTGATACGAAGAAAAGGAGCTGTCAAAGTTAAGGGGCTCACACATGACCTAAAGCGGGGTCACTGTCGGACTGCATAGAAAAGAAAAAGAAGGGCGATGACACAACGCTAGTAATTTATTGCAAAATATGAAGCAATTATTTAATTACAAAAAATCTATTGTTAGGACGAACAAATTAAAACACTAGTATTTTAGTATGTTGCTTGTAGAATAATCTGACGAAAAATCAGAATGATTGTATGTATATTAGTATGGTTTTTATTGTAAAAATAAAGTTCTTAGAGGTATCTTCATGATTTTTTTCTATCAAATCAAACTATGTAGTTGTAATATGTTTTCAACACACTATCTACCTAGCATATATCCTGAAGAATATCATATATTTTTCTGATTTTGTTTACTGTAGTCGATCATATTATAATATACGTTTATTGTTTCTAAAACTTGCGTTTTTTTGTGTTAAGGGGCTTACAGGAAGTAAGCCCCTTAAACTGTCACCAAAAAAATCTGAAAGTTATTTCCCGAAATTGAAAACGTTCAAAATCTAATCGAAATCTCATCTCAGCGACAATCAAAGTTCAAAACTTTCTAAAAATTTAGGTAAATTAGAAGTATTTTTTTGACAGATTAATTCAGAGATTTGAATGCATAGCCTATAATGTTCCCACTGCTGGGACACAAGCCTCCTCTTTGTGAGAGGGAGTGGGCCCTAATCCACCACGCGGGCCCAGTGTGGGTTGGTGGTTGTCACATGTCTTCAATGTTTTGGTTCTAGGACTGCAGTTTTCCTCACGATGTTTTTCTTCACCGTTTTGAGAGCAGTGGTGATGAAATAATTTGTATAAAGTTCCTGTTTGGGTCAGAATCTACCTACAACTCGTAAGTCGCGGCCGTTACCACTGGGCCAACACTGTTCCCTGATTTGAATGAGGACATTCCTAAAAACACGGGTAATGTCCCTCAGTTCAAGACTATTAAAAAAAAAAACTTCTTTTTTAAATGTATTTTTCTTTACTGGCAGACAACAGTTGGGACTGCAGCGACGGTGGTCTGGACTGGTTGGCAATGGAGAAAGAAAACGGAACAATCCGAAGAAAAATCGTAGATTACGACGATCTAGTGTGTCATCAGCAACTGTATAGAGGAAAGCCACTGAACAAAGTCATGGATATTATCCGGGTGAGTTAGAATTTGGCTTACTTGGCTGACTTTAAACTTGTTAGTGTTCTTTCAGACTAAAACCTATCCATCGGAATCGACCAGAACAACCAGCACCCTAATTGCGTAGCATAATTTCAATCGCTATACAAGGAAAGAAGAAATTAATTTGCTAATCCATTGCTTATGTTTGAAAAATTCGCCTGCTCGACAACGTAAATGACGCAATTAATGTTATTGAATTGTCAAATTGAAAGACATGTCCGCTGTTATCCTGCAAGACACACTAAAATATCGTAATTAGGGTGTTATTTTAGAGTTAGTATGTCAATAATATTTCGTCCTATCTGGGAATCGAACCCAGGACTCTACGCTCAGCAGTCGCCCTTGTAACCTAAGGTTTCTATAACCTAAGGTTTCTATGTGCAACGTAATGGGCAACTATGGTCTCCGCCAGATAACAAAAAAAATAAAAGTCGTTGACACCCGTCTACCAATGTTGTCCAATATTTCAAAACGATACGAAAAAAAAAGAAAGGGCAGAAAGGCAGTGTCGCTAACACGGTCAACACAAACGTATCGCGGTAAGGGGTGTCCTTGTCGCTATTATGAAACTCGACCGAAGCAGTATTAGCTACAGCCGGTCGATTCTGTAAAAATCTCACCGTGAAAACTTAGGTGATGTGAGTTTGTTTTTGCTAGGAATTGACACTATTGACAGCTCACTCCACGCTCACTTCACCTAAGTTTTCTCGGTGAGATGGTTACAGAATCGCACTGCTGTTCTTTATGACGAGCGATCTATATCGAACAAGTTTGGACTTTTTGGATCAATGACTTTTATGTTTTTGTCTGGCGGAGACCATAGCTTCAAGTTTCATACTGACTGACTCTTTGAGAATTCAAAAGTGCCTGTGAGTTTGAATAAGATAGTAAACATAGTATTTTCAGGACATCTACAATTTCTAGAAATGATATTTTTCGTACCTTGCATCTCAGACCAAATAAAAAACCAAGACAGGGATGTCAAGCTGTCAGTGAAGCTGGTTTCGTAGACATGTGTGTACATAGTGAGGTGTAGTTTTGGTCTGAGCCTTGCATATGCGCATTTACAATAGAAGTTCGCTTGTATTCAACTTTTATTGTTTTCATACTAATAGGCGTGGCGACAGTATCAAATAATCAAAGATTTAATGATTTTAGGGGAAAGTACATATTAAAAGGATTTAAAACACTGATTTAGTTTTATTTAAAAACTTGAGATTAATCGGATTTTCACTAAAATAAAAGATGAAAATACGGCATTCGGCCATTTTGACTGAAACGCCAATCACAGCGCATGACGTCACGCCTATGTAAACATCACTTGCGTTTTGTTGACTACTACCGATTACCCATTTGGATCGATTTTTTATTAATTTAAGTGTAATTTATCCACTCCACTTGACTCTACAACACGAATCTATAACAACATGGTTTCGCCTTGCGAGCTTTAACCATTGAACTCTTATTATTTGCTTGTTTGGGACATATATAAACACCTTGTTGGGAGTGGTTATTGATGTGTTTTTACACTGAGGTACTGCACACCACTTATACACTTTGGAATTCATTTTTATCAGATGAAATATGCAATGTTTGTTTTGTCAACACGCGCAGTCAGAGGAAAGGTAAACACTAAACGTCAAATGTGTCAGCTTGACACATTTGACGTTTAGTGTTTACCTAGGCGTGACATCAGACCCGACGCCATGACACTGCGAGCTGTTTTCGCGCGCTATTGAAAAAATATTAGAAAAATGTCTTTAAACTTCGTTCAACTTTAGTTTATAACCGAAATATAGGTTTTTTCGTAAATAGTAAATGTGTATGTACATTACGGAAGAGGATTTCAAAATCATTCGTCATCCCTATTCCGTGTTGCCATATATATCTATTCCTAGAGGAACTAACTACCCGTATAGAAATTTTAAACAGGCAATCATATAGGTACTATTTATATTTACACAACGCTCTGTTTCGCTTTGTTTTTTAAACGATCGTTTTCAAAGACTTGGAGACATAAATAGTATGAAATTACAAAGCTGAAAGAAATATGTACTGTGAATGCTTTGTGTAACAAACTGCTTAAAGATTAAGGAACTTTATTGGACGATTAGGAGATAAGACAAACAAAGCAAGCGAGTTATTGGACTTACTAATTAGGTAATTACCAAAACTGCCTGGTTACTATGGACTAGAGATGTTACGGATGTCGTTTTATCGGAACCGGAACCGGAATCGGAGGTTTTAAATTTGATTCATCGGAATCGGAACCGGATTCGGAACCGGAATCGGAGCCGGAACCGGGGTGGAAGTAGAAGAAAGATGTGTTAAGGGGCCTTTCCTTAAAACATCTTTCTTCTACTTTCTTCTAACATCCACAAACAAAACAATAAACTGAGACTTCGAGCGCGAGCGTGTATAAAATAAATAAACATTACCCTGGCGACACGTGAAAACTTGTTTGTAGGCGCTCTAGTCACGTGTATCGCTGCGTTTCGAACTCCGGTCTAACTCCGATTCAAAATTATCGGAACCGAAATCGGAATCGGAGGTGTAAAATTAATCGGATGTTCCGACTTTTCGGAATCGGAACCGAAGCTCCGTAACATCCCTACTATGGACATTCGGATTATCTGAAAATAGAAAGAGTCACAAGGCCGTTGCAATATGACGTCACAGATATTTCAGATAGAGGCGTGCTCACCGTACGTGACTCGTTCGTTATAAGTACATAGAAACGGATGTAAAAAGACACTTAACGAAGCCGAGAGTCACTTGTACTTCCCTCCCCGTCATTGTATTTTTTTTTTGTATTGGACCATACCCGGGAACCTTCTGGTTACGGAGATATTGAAGGTCAAAATTCCAAATTTTATTGACGCTTTTTCAATTTAAATAACGACCCCTGTACTCGTTACATGCACCCACAAGCACAATGTTTTGCTTGTGTTATATTGCGCACTACCGCAAACAGCAAATTTTCACAACAATACAATTATTTTTGTGCAAAAAAAAGCTATGTGATGGGTCTTTTTACATCCTTTATATCGCGTTATAACTATTGACATTAATATATTTGTCTAAGGGCCGATTTTTCCAACGCCAGATAACTTTAATTTGAGGAATAAAATTGACGTTTGACAGTTTTTGTATGAAATAACTGTCAAAACTTAAAAATTATTCCTCGAATAAAGTTATCAGATGATTAAAAAATCAGCCCTTAATTGGTAAAAGTCTGGTATAAATATCCTGAGGTTATCAATTTATAATTTTATTAAGATTTGGGAACAGATAATCTAATTTTTGGTTGTACGTTGTTTTATAGCTATATATAATAAGTTTTATAATAACTAAATAATATGAGGATAAAGAATACTTGATTTGATATTCTGTGATATGATTATTCTAACATTAAGCTGTACTGTATGTGAAACAAATATCAATGATTTAAAAAAATCTTCACAGTAAGAATTCTGCGTATTCTATGAAACGAAAATATGTGAAACGAAATTCTATGAAATTTCTGTCTGTGAAACAAGGGGCCACCCTAATTTTTGCATGCCAGAAGTAGAATGTGGGTACTGGAATATAATATGGTACAAAGAACTTGTACACACTACGACACATGATAACCATTATTTTCAGTTGTACCTGACCTAGCATTGTATAGGCTTTTCTTACAATGAGAATTCAGCTTATACTGGAAATGCATAGCTTGATATGTGGCCGTTCGTACCTACTAATAACTCTTCTCTTCTTAATCGCTCTCTCACTGCTGAGAATCGTGCCTCCGTTTCAAAATGACAATGGTCTTTCATTACGATCAGTGGGTCTGGTGGAGTGCGGCACTGATAGGTATTTCCAGTCGGGCTTCGGCATCTAGATCTTTTCCCCTCGATTCTTCCAATCAGCATTAGACGTTCAATGTTGTTAGTACCTCTGCGGGCAATGTGGCCGAAGTATCTCACGGCACGTTGCATGGAGGTTGAAGACAGTTGTTATGCTTTCTCTATAGTTTTAGTTGTTTATGGATCAAGACATTAGTGCGGTGAGCTGTCCATAGTATCCTTAATAGGCGGCGCCAGCACACACACACCACATTTCGAAGGCGTCAATTCTTTGCCTCTCGTTAGTTTGATCGTCCAAGTATTTGTCCCATAGAGAAGGATGTAGAAGAAAAGTGTGCGGACCAGCAGGGTAATTTCATAATACACTATTGCCCGTGTTCAGTGCACGACGTAACACAGGATTCGCACACGAAGGGTTCCAGTACCACCCTAAAATATTTGACACTACAAATATATAGTGTAAAAATAAAAGGGGGACCCCAACTCCCCATACAGGAAACGTGCTAAAGAAATAAAACAAAAAAATAAAGCAAATAAAAAATATGTAAAACCGATGAGATTAATTTCTTATCAAATAGGCCAGTGTAACCTGAGCCCGAACGGATTATGGCTAGAAATAGCAATAACTCTGTTGTTGACAACTATATCTTTATCACGTTTCCTTATGGGGAGTTGGGGACCTCTTTAATTTTTTACTTTATTTATTATTAGTATTTGTTGTAATACCCATTCGGTGAAAATTTCAACTGTCTACCGATTACGGTTCAAAAGATACGGCTCTGTGACGGACGGACGGATAGCGGTTCTTTAGTAATAGGGTCTCGTTGGCTCCCTTTGGGTACGAAACCCTAAAACTAAGGTGTTCACAAACATAACACTTTTGCTGTTGGCACTATAGGTCTCAATCAAAAAGTAGGTGTTACATATTAGCCCTCTATCGTTATACATATGTGTCGAGTCTCTACATTCTTTATCAAGTATCCTAATTGTATTGTAAACAACCATTACTTAATTATATTGTAAACAACCATTACATAATTGTATTATAAATAAGATACTAGTAATGTCATTCATTAATTAGTTAAGGACTTTGTTATTGGTCCATATTAGTTATCTTTTTCACTAACTAATCACCATTGGTTATGTTTACTTATCCCATTGGATTCTTAGTATAATAAGCTCAGTTCCTTTCATTGTAAAGCCAGTTCTATTTCCAACATCATCGATGTTCAAACTCTCTTATTCTATTTCGCCTAATTCCTAAATCTTAGTATTAATTATAAAAATTGTGACAATTAAAATAAAAGTTTATTTTTAAAAACGTTTTTGAGTTACCTACATCACGTAACATAGGTATCAGCACATGCCACAAGCATTCGAAACGAGGCCATAAGACAATCAAACTCGTTATTATCCAAAATTGGATAAGAGAATAAGATAATATTCATTCAGATTACAGACTAGCTTCTGCCCGCGACTTCGTTCGCGTGAAACTTCTTATTCCCAGGACCCACCCCGTCGCATCGCATCCCATACCCGCGCTATTACTTCATTTTCACTTAGCGTTCTTTCTCACTTTATTTTTTTTTTTCGTCTCCTAAGGTTCGTAGCCAATAGCCTTCCTCAAGAATAGGGCTATCAAATGCAAAAATAACTCATATCCAACCGGTAGTTCCAGAGATAAGCGAGTTAAAAGACTGGGACTCGTGATAGAGATAAAACTAATTTTATTCTCAAAACGTGTTAGTAGTACAGTGGTATGTTGTAGAGTCAATACAATAATGTCCTTAAATTATATTTGGGTTAATATACTAAGTCTTATCAGCTAATACAGTGGTGGGGACAAGATGGTTGTCACCACAATTCATTTATCTAATCGCTTCCGTTTATTGCCGTTGTTTATCGGGCGGTGGCGGTATCTCTACTGTCTGGTCTCGTTATTTTGACTAATTCATATTTATTTTTATTAAGTACTTTTTATAATCGATTCCGCTTATCCCGTTGTTATCGGGTAGTAGCGTTATCTCTACTGTTGACTGTCTGACCTCGTTATCTTGACTTGCGCGTTCAAAAAAAAAACAAACTCTACAGCTTTAAGGCGCAGACCCACCGCGGCGCATGCTGTGCACGGGCATGCGGCGCATTTTATCTGCATGGATTCATTGTTTGACAATATGGATCTACGTTTCCACTGCAGTACACACTACACACTCACAACTATATACAACTGTAGCGTGACCCATCGCGGCGCACTGTGCTGCGATACAGTTGTACATAGTCGTGTGTAAAATTCGTGTATAGTCTGTACCCAATGCACAGTGTTGATAGCATTGAGCTATGTGAGCGCCATATTCGAGCAAGCCACGCATATACTAATGACGTCAATTGATGCGTGATGCGATCCGTGATTTGTAGAGGACACAGTCACATTATATAAATTTTCATGCAAAGCGAAACTTAACACACGTGCGCGGCCTATCCGTGCGCCACTGTGGGTCTACGTCTTTATTATACGTATAAGTACAGACAGAGATGTATAGTATAGATACCTGCAACGAGAAATGGAAAATACGTCTCCTTGCTTATCAAGCATGTTTTTTAGAGATTCGTGAGATTTTATCTGGAATTTCAAATATGGGACCGATAAATCCGATGTTATCTTGTTTTCGTATGGGACGGAAAGGTTTTTTTAGGCTGATCTGGATGTATTGGAATTGATTTTTTACGTTACGAGTTTACAATGCAAAGAAAATGTGTCCTCGGGATTTTGTCAGTGGTCAAGAAAAGAGGTTATGGTTTTATATATATTTTATGTTCATCTTTATATAATATACATGTATAATATGTGAGCAGTAGTGGTCGAGTGATAATGGCCTGACTTATGAGTGGTGACTGGTGAGGGTTCGAACCCAGGCAGTCACTGACACTGGCTCTCTCAAAACGGCGAAGGAAATCATCGTGAGGAAACCGGCATGTCCTAGAACCGAAAATTCGAAGATATGAGACATCTACCAATCCGCACTGAGCCAGCGTGGTAGATTACAGCCCATTCTCTCTCGAAGTGAGGAGGCCTGACTCCCAGCAGTGGCAACATTACAGGCTGATTAGGTTTATGTTACATAATCTGGATTTATTAATAGAATAGAATAGAATTTTCTTTATTTTAAAGTGACCAAGACTCAAACAAGATTGTTAGTAAAACTTACGACTATATTAGTAAGCACAGACACTAAACAAAAACACAAGAAATAACGGTTGGTCACCGTTGCGACATCCCATGAGAGACGGCACAACAGTGACCCCCACGTAAACAGTCAATTAATGAGTAATGTAATATGTATGTAATGTATAATATTTACATTATCTAACAGTCTTATAAAAAAGGGAGGGGAAAGAATCATAGGGCATCAAAAAATTCGTCGAGAGGAAAAGAGCCCAAAACGCTGACAGCATTGCCACGTTATATGGGAATGCCGAAAAAATAGGCCAGCCCTCTGGTTACGCGAAGAGTCGACCAACCTCTTGGCGATGTCTCGAAAAACTGAGGTATTTTATCCCCATGGCCCTAGTATTTTTGTGGGTGCTCGTCTTTATATTTTGCATTTTTTAGGGTTTCATACCTCAAAAGGAAAAACGGAACCCTTATAAGATAACTTCGTTGTCCGTCTGTCTGTCCGTCACTCAAGATCGTTTTTCTCAGGAACGCGTAGAGTTATCAACATGAAATTAATATCAAATACTCAAGGCTGCAATCCCTTGAAGTAGTGAAAAAATCAAACTTCTAAGTCAACGCAATCAAAAGATACGGGCGTATTATTATGTTCCGAAATTAGGAATTATTGTTCTTTAGGGTACTTTCCGTTGACCTAGAATCATGAAATTTGGCAAAAAGCAATGTCATGTAGCACAAGTAAAGGAAAAAATCCGAAAACTGTAAATTTGTAGTTATATTAGGATTCATAATAGACGAGCAAATTGCTTCACACCACATATTAATTATTGAGCATTATACAATTTCTAGCTGAATCCAAACGCTTGAAGCATAGAAACGTTAATTAGCGGTGCAATGTGCAATTAATGGTGTTGTTATACTACGTCAGTCACGAGGCACCTACTAAACGGACATCAGAAGGCCAATTCCCGTAGTTAAAAACGTTCAAAATCTGGACGCAATCTCTTCTGAGCAACAATCAATGTCAAAAACTTGTCAAAAATGTAGGGAAATTAGAGGTATTTTCGACAGATTGAGACTGAGATCAGACTGTGAACGTTCTCTCAGCGCTGGGGCTCTGTCTTGCATAGGGTCGCAGCATAATGCTGAGCGATAGCCGTTTTGCGTGGATGTGACGCATGCCAACCTTTTTTTTATTGTTTTTATTTGTGTTGTTCTTTTTTGCGTCATGTTTACCGCAAATAAACGTATTTTCTTTCTTCTTTTCTTCTTAAAATTACGAGAATTGCCAGTCTGAATCGAGCCACCCTGTATTTTTTGTGAAAAGGTTTGTAACTATTTAGATGTTCGTAAATAGAATAATGGTGACAAGAAAGTGATGGCCAGTATTCGTCGTAGTCGGCATCAAAATTGCTTTAAACTTTTTTTCGTAATAATGATGTTTTAGATCTACGGCGCTTCGATTTAGGAGTCCGTGCGATTCTGTTACCATCTCACCCATCGAGATATAAGTACTACGTACGTTAGTACTTATATCTCGATGATCTCACCGTTAAAACTTAGGTGAAGTGAGCTGTCAATAGTGTCAATTCCTAGCAAAATCAAACTCACATCATCACCTAAGTTTTCACGGTGAGATTTTTACAGAATCGACCGGCAGGTGTGTATACTTAAACAAAAGAATACTATACCAAGGAAATTTTATAGTGTAAGTCTTCCGGAAAATTTTTGCTTGACAAAGCGAAGAATGGCGAACATTGCCCGTCTCCTTGAAATAAGAAAATTAATTCAAAGAAATTATAGGAAGGTACCTAACCGTTACGTTCTTTGCAAACTTTTATAAATTCTTTCACAAGAGAACATTTTTATGCGCTTTTTAATTGAGGGTTAATTAAACTTTACCTAGAGAAAAATATTTTTCTAGTTTTACTTAACGTATCTTTTTAACCGACTTCAAAAACAGGAGGAGGCTATCAATTCGGTTGAATATTTTTATTTTTTAACCGACTTCAAAAAAGGAGGAGGTTCTCAATTCGGATGTTTATATATATATACAGTATGTTAACTAACAGAGGGCGTTCCCGTTAACCCGCAATAGTATAGCATCCATACATGCTAAAAAAAATATTACCATTCGAAAATAAAATGTTTTTATTTTTTTTATATTAAAATATTCACTAAAAATCGTAAATTGATACTCTATTTATTTAATTAATTCTAATTTATTTAATTAAATAAATTCCGACATTGCTGACCTTCAAGTACGCGTGTACAGAGTGTTTCTTTAACGTATCAATTTACGATTTTTAGTGAATATTTTAATATAAAAAAAAATAAAAACATTTTATTTTCGAATGGTAATATTTTTTTTAGCATGTATGGATGCTATACTATTGCGGGTTAACGGGAACGCCCTCTGTTAGTTAACATACTGTATATATATATGTATGTATATATTTTTTAATGTATGTTCGAGCATAACTCCCTAACTCCCTCATATAAGTATAGACGGATTTACAAAATTTTGTTAAACGAATGTGTGTAGGGTAAGGAAGGTGTTTGGGGTCGGTAGGTACAACTTAAAAGTGAAATGTACCTATAAACTTAAAAAAAAAACAACCGTCTTCCACTTCACCATAAGCATTGTAACGAGCATAAATTGCTTAGCAATCACATTAAAGTACCTAATCGCATCGCAACCCGTGAAATACTTATTATTGAGTAGTTCCGATGGCCATCTGTGATCTTCATCATCAGTTCCACTTTACCAAATGGTGCTTTCTGAGAGCAAATGCACGAGTTACTATAAAAATACTCAAATTGCTATAGGTGTGACTATAAAATTTGAGGGTTTCACTTGATTTCCAAAGGATAACCTCATCAGATTCTGACTTGGTAACAATTGGACCACCTCGAGACCGTACCCTTTCAAACAAGAAAATAATTTTTAAAATAGGTTCACAATTGACGGAGAATTCGGTGAACTTATATAAAAAAAATAACATAAAGTCGAACATGACCTCCTCCTTTTTGGAAGTCGGTTAATAACATGGGCCGTAGCCAAGTGCTAACCTGAGTAATAGATGATAAGATATTATGGTGTGATGATATGTTTAGACTTTGTGATTGTGGGTGTGATACACGTGTGCCATTGTCGTTCTGAAAGAATATTCAGACAATTCTGCAAGTGTTAAGGATAGCAGCTTTCTGTAGAGTTTGGTAGGTGGAAAGAGACAAGTTTAGCGTTTTTAAAGATTGGTAGAGTTGTTTGGGAACACCCGTGGTTGAGAGTACCTGGGATTATGGCAACGCTGCCTAATCGCCACATTCGGCTTATTTCCATTTCTTAATGGGTCTACCATACGCACAAGCTTCACCACAGTTTTGCCTGCGCAAGCCGGTTTGTACACGGAACACCGCGCGTGTGGTTGGTAAAACTGTATCGGTGTTCCGTGTACAAACCGGCTTGCGCAGGCAAAACTGTGGTGAAGCTTGTGCGTGTGGTAGGCCCATTAGTCTGTATATTTTGACAGCTTTTGTGCTATAGTATTTTGTAGGTTGTGAAATACCCTACGAAAACTATGTGCCGGTTTGCCTTCAACAAACAAATGTTGAGCACTATTATTGTTACGTTTCCGTTTTTAGATTATCTCTTTGTTTTAGAACAGATTATAATTATCTACTTATCTCGTGTCGTAAAATGTGCGAACGTTATGATAATTGCTTATCAGCAAGTTACAAAGCAGACTATTAGTTTGGTATTTGGTACGGTTGGTAAGAAGACTTAATGACACCAAATCCGTCATATCGTAAGTTTCATTGTATTTATAAAGCACTTGATCATTATCGTATACATCATGTAATATTGTTATCAGTCAGGAAAGATATCTTCTTTGTAGTATCATAATTATATGCTGCTTGAATCATCCTTCACAAAACTTAAAGACCCGTAATTATGACGTGGACGGCCTCATTGGTCTAGTGGGCGAAAGCGCTATTGCTGAGTATGAGATCCTGGGTTCGAATCCCGGGCAGGCCAAAGTGCTATTGGGTTTTTCCATTTGAAAGTTCTCAGTGCTCAGAGTTTGGATTTGGGCCCGGTTGATGCTAATATGCTCGCCCCCATTTACATGGAACCTAAACATAACTGGCGAAATAAGAAAGAAAGAAATAAAGAAAAAAATGCGTTTATTAGCGTGTAACGCAGAGAAAGTATACAAAAAAAAAAGAGAGCAAGTTGGAAAAAAAAAGTGAGCCACATCCACGCAAAATGGCCTTCGCTCAGCATAATGCTAAACCCTATGCGTGACAGAACCCCAGCGCTGCTTTTCGGCGATGACGTGATGACGTCAACCAGGGTCAAATGGGGGTGTCCTTACTGTGCGTAGTTACACCTCTGCCTAACCCCTCGGGGATTGCAGGCGTGATGTTATGCTTATGTGATGTTAATTATGACGTCATCCCTACATCTTGTTAAGTCGTCGCTCTTTTGTTCTAAAATACAAAAGTTTATTGCAGAAACTTGTACAACTTTTACGGTAAATCTTATAAAGGGACCTCCTTTTTAACCGACTTCAAAAAAGGAGGAGGTTCTTAGTTCGGATGTTTATATTTTTAGTAAAAGATATACGAGACCCCGCTCGTCAATGACAAATTATATAATGGTAAAAGTGGTGTACCAAAAGATAATAGAATTTGAACAAGAAAATATAAGTAAAATCTAAAATCAAACGAGCTAAGACTTGAACTATAATAAAATAAAAAACTTTTAAAGGCGGTCAACTTCTACTTTGGAATTGAAGTCAATCTAATAAATGTAAGCCATTATTACGATGACAATTATTCAGTCTCACAACAAGAGGCCATTCAAACAAAACTTCTGTAACTTCAAAACTCACAAATGAGCGTTATGTAAACAGTTATTTGCTGAAAAAATAAATTCGCTTCTATGTAGAAGCAATATTTTTACCTAAAACTTTCCTGAATACTTATTCAGGACACTTTTAAAGTTTTTAAGTGGAAAAAAAAAATTACCTACTTAGGTACATTTTATTTTTGTTTTCGTGGGAAAAGACTTGGCAGTGTGAGTTTTACCACGGTGGTAACCATCTGCACCACGGTTACCTCTTAAGAGACCAATCCAAAACCCTCTCTGGTCAACGCCTGTTAGGGCACATCTCTGGGTAGACTGAACCAGTAGGTACCTTCCTGCAAAATAAACTAATTAATCCATGGTCAATGTTTACGTTCAACTGTAGACCCAGTGACGTAATCGTCCTGGTTTACAAGGCAAAAAACGCCGAAAAAACACGTTTCTTGTATTATTATGTATTCTGTGGTTAAGGCTGGGTTTAGAGGACATTGCCCTAGGCTTGTTTTGTTTCCACGATGATCACAGTTTTGAAACGAAGTTCTCTATCGCACTTTATACTCTGCACAGTTGGCAAATGAGACACTTTTGTTTCGATATAAAAGTGTCGTGAAGGACCGCCAAGTGTGCAAAGCGTAACCCAGATGGGCGATTTTTTTTCGCGCATTGGGTTTTGAACTCTCTGCTAGGCGCAGCGAGTTGTAAATCCAACAGTGTGTTTTTTTCACACGATCGGAAGCGCTGTTTTGGATTCTCAATGCTAGACTCAACACCGAGGGTTTAAAATCCAGTGCGCGATAAAATCCCTCCGCGACATTATTCAACCGGGTGTCCTATGACACCTCTCGACTGTTTTTTTAGTACATAGGTAGTTCGTACAGGTGTAACTTTCTTCTACTCACGTTTTCATACGCTTACACGAATACCACAATTTGCGGCGGAATCGTAGCTACTCGTAGCATAAGCGGCTTGTAAACGGCTTAAGGCCAATTTCACCAATGACACTCAACGAGTTTAACATATCTAAACCGCATTCAAGAGTTGTCCGTGTCAACATTCCACAACACTTTTGACACTGACAGCTCTTGAACGCGGTTTAAATGTGCTGAAGGCGTTCAGTTTCATTGGTGAAATTTGCCCTTAAAAGTCAAAAGTGACCAGAAGTCTTAAAACCATTTTCTTCCACAGACTATGCGTCAGACCTGTCCTGACCCCTGCGCATGCACGATGACGCACGTGGTGTCTGACGCCGCGGGCGCCGTGATTCCCCTCATCACGGTGGACTGCTCCAACCGGCAGCTGGAGAACCCACCACCAGCACTGCCACCAGGCACCACCACACTCCGGCTTGAGGGCAACAAGGTAAAATGGTACGAAGATTTTTTGATGTTTCATGTTACGTTCTGCGAACTGAGCACTTGGACTGCTGTGTGGTAGGCTATTGATTGACAGATGCAGAATTTAAGGGCGTGTGTAAGTATTATATTGTGTTTCTTTTTCCTCGTCTAGTTCTTTAATGTAAATCATAATCAGCCTATAGCGTTCCCACTGCTGAGACACAGGCGTCCTCTCTTCGAGAGGGAGTGGGTCGTAATCCACCACGCGGGCCGACTAAATGGGTTAGGTTAGATTGGAACTGTGATCCAGTCGGGGGTTGCGGAAGGATCGTACGTTCCCGCGACCCCCGGCGTAGGTGTGAGATGGAACACCGGGGTGGTTTTTAGTCAGTAAGAGTCTGACAGACCCCGCCGCCCACCCCAGGGCGGCGGACATCCATGAGGATATTCCACCCCGGAAACAAAAAAAAAAGGTTGGAACTGTGACCAACCACGTCAGTCGCAGTTACTTGGCTATTTGGTATTTTTAGGAACCCAAAATAGGAATTATTTGAGGTTCACAAAAAGAGCGCAACCATTATATTATTAGTGTGTTCAATAGTATTTTTGGGATCGCAAAATCGCAATTATTTGAGGTTCTATTACATTTATGCGAAATCAATTTATGAAAAGCGCAATAACTACCTAAATGCAATTAACCCTAAACAAATACATACATATTATCGAAACGCCCGCACCATTGTCCACTTTAAACAACAAAATCGATTTTAATTTAAAGTTAATGATGTTTATGTTAAACACATTGATTGTTATTTAGTGAATTATTGTGTAAGCAGATTGAGCTAATCCTAACTAATAATATAAATGCTAAAGTAATAAGTTTGTTACATTTTCACGCCTAAACCACTGAACCGATCATCTTGAAATTTTGCTTAGGTATACGTTGTCACAGAAACGGAGATAGGGTAGCTTTCATCTCGAAAAACAGTGCTGTTCCCGAGGAAAACAACAATAACGTTATTATGATAATAGATGGTGCCACGTGTCTTTCAAATCATGATTGATCACGCGGACGAAGTCGCGGGCAGCAGCTAGTGTTTCATAAAATGTAACACTCAATTAATTATTGATAAATACCTATATGATAATATGATTTTATTTTGTAAGTAGCGGTGCTATTCTGTAAAAATCTCACCGTGAAAACTTAGGTGAAGTGAGCGTGGAGTGAGCTGCCAATAGTGTCAATTCCTAGCAAAAACAAACTCACTTCACCTAAGTTTTCACGGTGAGATTTTAACAGAATCAACCGGTAGGTTTGCACAAACACTTTTATGCGTCAATCATATTTTAAAACTAGATGAGGTCGGCGTTTACTATCTGACTACTCTGAGAAGAAAGGCCGAAACAAATTCAGAGGTCACGGTCTCTTTTAAAGTCCAGACATAATTTTGGTCAAGATCTGACCATGAAGAAAAGACCATGTAGATTGATGTCTGAAATCTTTTGAGGAAAGAATCACACAGATTGAGTGGACCTGTCCACTTGTCCAGTCAGTGCACGCATTTGTCAGTAATCGTGCAGCTCAACTCAAAACTTAAGGAGCTCTATCAGTTATAAATATTATACGACGTCATTATTCTATTTTTAACATTAGGTACCTACCTACATGAAAAAATATTGCTATAATTCCCGAGGTAGAAAATGTACGAGTGAAAAAAAAAAACGTTCGGCAGCGCAGTACCTACAAACTACTTAAGTGGATAACTTTTTTATATACTAATTAGGTTAAATAAAGGCTCCTTCAACCTAAAGGCTCCTGCAAACAGGCACGACACGCGAAGTAAATAGTTAAAAACACACTTCAATGACCTAGTTTTTTTTTAATTATTTTGGGGTCGGATTTCAGTCTAACCGGATGCAGTTAAATACATGGAGCGACTGCCTATCTGACCTCCACAACCCAGTTACTGGGTAACACGATACCCATTGATAATATGACCGATTTTTATGATTTTTTATTTGTTGGATTTGTCTCCTCCCCGAATAGCAGAATAATTATTAAAACATGGGAAAAAATAACAAAAAAAAAAATCTGAGGCGTTACGAAATTTGCCGGGTCAGCTACTCATAAATAAAAATAAAATGCTGTTCGATGGTAAGCGCATCACTTGAAAACGGCTGGACCGATTTGGCTACTTTTTATTTTAAAATGTGCGTAAAAGTCAGAATTAGGTTTTTTTGGAAAGAAAAAATATAAAAGTTGCTCGGAAAATTGGAATATTTGACAACACCTGAAAGTGCTTTTTTCTATGGGACAGGACAACGTCCGTCAGTTAGGTTTGTATTAGAAACATAAACTTTAGGAAAAATTCTCTACGAGGTGGTGAAAACCGCATAAATTAAATGGTATGATGAACTATGCAACGGATTTGTAGATCCGTTGCATAGTTTAGAATAACAACGTGGTGTCACTGACAGAAGTGACAGACACGAAAGGTAAATTTAATATAATCATAATAGATGAAGGAGAGGGCTTAAAAATTTGAGGCTTTGAAAAAATGGTGGAAATTTAAAATCGGTAACATAAAACCACGCCATAATTCTTTGTTACAAATTATTTATCTGGTGGGCGCAAGCGATACTGCTAAGCATGAGGTTTTGGGTTCGTATCCCGGGTTGGGCAAAGTTTTTTTGGGTTTTCCCATCTGGAATTTCTCAGTAGCACCCCAGATTCTGGATTTGTGCCCGGTTGATGGCCAGGGCCGTCTTAACCATATTGGGCGCCGGGCTGCGAAAATCAGCTTGCGCCCCCGTTGCCAACAAAAATACCATTTTTAAAATGATTTCCACCAATTTTTTCTAAGGGATTTTTTAGAGGCGGTGACGTGCGGTTACAGCGCTGGAGCGTTGCGGTTATAATGAGTGATTAGTGATGACTTGATCGGCTTGCGCTCCCTAAGACCTTGCGCCTGGGTGTCACGCACCCCTTGCACCCCCGGGTAAAGACGGCCCCGGGTAAAGATAGCCCCGGGTAAAGACGGCCCCGGGTAAAGACGGCCCTGTTTATGGCAATAGGCTCGCTCCCTATTACATAGAACTTAAGCATAACTGGTGAAATGTGAACCCAGGTACCTACACACCTCTGCCCGTCACTTCGGGGTATACAGGTGTGATTTAATGTTATGTATTTAGGCCAATCAACTCAAGTTTAGACTATAACAAGATAAGTTAGTCCTACGCCGTACTTACTAAGGCATTAATAATGTTAATAGTCTAATGCTTCTTCATGAACACTATCGCTTACATGTTCATATAAGCCAAATATTGCCAGCTAATTAGTTTCGGGTTTCGTAACTAATTTGTTACATGAAACTTTATAAACATGTCGAGTGTTTCATAAAGTTTGAGGGTTCGTAAGTGTTTTTTGTTAAGCCATTTCTGAAAGAAGCCTCGCAAAGTTAAATTAATAGCCGACAGCAGCTGTTGGCTGTTGACTGTTGATTTGAATTTAAAGTGAATTGTTATCTAAATACTACTTGTGATTGAATTTGTTTAAATAAATATTTATTATTTGAATTTGTTTCAAATTCTCCACAAATTAAGTAAATACAATCGATTCGACGCTCGAAAGTTTGAAGAAGTGATGCTGATGACGTCACGCGGTCACGCTGAGGTAGTTGTACGAAGGCTGCGGTGACATTCATGTTCGTGGTCACAGAAGAAGTAAGAGGAACTGTGTGTAAAGTTCACTTATCTTCCATAAAAAAGGGAGGATCCACCAACCAGACGGGAGTTGGTGTCTGGTGGGCAACTGCCCGTCCCCGATGATTGATATCGGGTAGTTATACAGGGTGTGGCGAAAGTAGTGGTCCACCGTCAAGGATTTGATATACCGGACAATTTATTACAATTTTAATATTACAATTTTAACCATTTTTACCCGAGGGTTCCGAAAATATAATTTTTTTGTTTTTTATTTATGAAATTTCTACCTTTTGTTACAAATTTTGTTGTAATTTCAACAAAAACCATTAAATTTTCATTTTGATTTCTGTTATTTACTGCTGAAATACTAGAGCTATCGTGTAAAATTATGGTTTTTATGTAAATTTAGAGCTTTTGAAGAAAAAAGTTAGTTCTTCTCTATTTTGACCATAATTTTTCACATAATCATCCAAATACAAGAGCGATTTTTTGTAAAAAAAATTTACTACTAAAATGGTTGAAATTGTAATATGTTATAGTAAATTATCTGGTATATCGAATTCCAAACGGTGGACCACTATTTACGCCACACCCTGTATATGTTATGTTAGTAAGGCGGTACCTAAACTCTGCTTCCACGACGCAGGATTTTGCGTGACGTCAGTGTGATGCGTAGATCGCATGTGACGGTGTAGGTGATGCCACAAAATAAAATGAAATTGTTTATTCTGTAAATAGATCGGAAACGCTTTTACACATAATATTATTTAAAAAAATTGCGAAACTAAGTCAAGGGTCAAAGTCTCTTTTAAGTCCAGATATAATCTTGGTCAGATCGTGTGAGGACAATGTAGATTAGTACCTGAAATGGTCTTTTGAGGAAAGAACCACACAGATTTGAGTGGACCAATCCAGTCAGTGCTAGTATTTGTCAGTAATCGTGTAGCTCAACTCAGAACTTGAGGAGCTCAACGACGACTATTCGTCGTTGGTGATACCAAAGGATTACGGTAAGCCTGCATCCTGTTGCTGAGCAAAATAAGTCTTTACATAAATGTTAGGTCTCTGTACATTTTGACCTTCACTTCTCACGGCCCAGTTATCATGATATCCTGGGTGTGCTAATTCATAACACTGTTAATCTGTTAGAGCTTTTTGTCCAGACGCCAGCAAATCAACCTACCCGAAACTGTCAAATTTTCCCAATCAATTTTGAACCTTATGCTTTAGCAATAAAGTTGAAAATGTATTAAATAAATTTGACAGATTGTAGTAGGTTGATGTGCCTATTGGATCGTGCTATATTGATGTTACAAATCCGATTCCTGGTTAACCTGACACCAGGGTAAATATTTGAATAACCTACAGGCAATTGTTCTGGGCCCTGGATGTTTGTGTGTGCCGGATTTTCGTCGTTAAACAAACAAACCAGCCAGGGGAAAATTCCCTTGAACGTTAACCACTCGTTTTTGTAAAACTCATTCACGTTTATGGTTTCCCTCACTCGAATTAGTTTAGAGCTCTTTGCTAAAGCTGAGCACGTGGCGGGAATCTCAAATCAAAAACGTGAGCGAAGGCGCAAACACTGGTAGTTTTTTTTAACCGACTTCAAATAAGGAGGAGATTCTCAATTCGGATGTTTTTTTTTTATGTATGTTCGAGCATAACTCCCTCTATAGACGGAATTGAAAACATCAAAGTCAAAGTCAAATCATTTATTTCAAATAGGCACATTAAAGGCACTTTTGAACGTCAAAACTTACAGTAAAATTGAATTGATTCTAGTCGCCCCTTCCAAAAGGTAGTTTTCGTATGGAGAAGAATGAGCAAGAAACTCCACCGTTACTCTTTTAAAATGTTTTACAATCACGCCAGTACCCTTTAAAGGGGTAGGCAGATGTGTTCAATAGCTTCCTGTCACTGATATTCACGTAGCAAGTAGTGTTATATGAATTTGTTTGGGGTAGGTAGGTACAACTAAAAAGTGAAAAAAAAAACTTTTACAATAAAAAAAAACACTTTAAAAAAAAACTACAAAGTTAAAAATAAATTTAATTTCGGAAGTCGGTGTCGCTGGTTCTGTATTTTCGTTTTTTGACACCGACTTTTCGAAAGCCGGTGTCAAAAGTTATTTTTCACTTTGTAGTGTTGTTTTTGGAAGTCGGTGGTTTTTTTTTTGTAAAAAAGTTTTTTTTAGATAAATGTTCTTTCGTAGGTACATTTCGCGGTTGGTCTACGTTCCTAAACGTTGTAGAACATGTGCCGGGTACTTACACTTTTGTTTTCACTACCAAGAACCAGCGATTTTCATTTCGGTAGTTAATAGGATGTTTATATTTTTATTGTATTTATTTTAACTTTTCGAGGTGGACTTAATGCCTTAGGCACTACCAGTCCACCAGGGTTGTGGAGGTCAGATAGGCAGTCACTCCATGTAAAATACTGGTATTCAGCTGCATCCGGTTAGACTTGAAGCCGACCCCAACATAGTTGGGAAAAGGCTAGGCGGATGATGGATGATGATATAGTAAATCTATAAAAAGAAGTAAATATTGGTGAAAAAAATAATTGGTAGACATTTTTGAGGCTCCAGTTACAGTGGTATACGAAGTATCTATTAGAGTATAGCAAAAACAAATCGATCCTACTCTAACACTACCTATCGTCTTTTTCATTCTAACTCATAAATACATAATTATATTTTTTTTTTAATCCTAGCCCGCCCTTACCACTTGACTGAAATCCTTACTTTCACATTGTGATTATGCTACTCTTTTAAGCCTTGTGTGGGATCACATATCCCACGTAATATTAGTAAAACACACCTTCCAATTGTATAAATAAAAGGAGAATAAACGTGTATTAGAACGGCCTTTCCTTTGGTGTCCCCTTTAACCCTAACAGTAACAAGGGCTAAATATCCATTATACATTTAGTTAGTTAGACTGAAACTCAAGTCAAGTCTATTTACTTAGGAGACGTATCCACTTGGGGTTAGATCATAGTTTTCATCCCGAATTAATTTAATTATGTCTGCAAAAATTTAGGTGCCACATTTCGTATCATAATGAAATTAAGAGGGAAGCGCTAAAGTAGCCCGCGAAATTAAGTTGTACGTTGATTAAAATATGATTCGCGGCCGTAACAAATATGTATTTATAGAATTATAATCAATGAAGTCATCAACACAACTCTCCAAGACCAAATAATCCCACAGAATGACTATTTCATGAAATAATAAAATAATATAAGAGTCAGTAATCAAAAATGAATGAATTGGGAGATATAGCACATTTAATGTGGCTCCTCAATTGAGATGCTTCGGTAAATAGATTTTTGAAAGATTAGCCTCTAATCTACTTATATTTGTGACGAAATTTCGATCAAAAAACACCTATATTTTGTATAAATTTCTACTAAATGTACGTATAATCCTGCTATAAAAAAGTTGATATCTACGAAGTTATTAGCTATTCTATGAAATTGTTTTTAAGAGTGACCATGAATACATTATTTAAAAAAAAAATCTGCGTTTCGTGGCTTATAGAAACACAAATCTATTTTCATTTATTAACCTATGTCGAAATTGACTACTAAATACCTAAAACATATGAAGAATCTCTGTACATACATTTGTGTCGAATTGAAAAATTAAATTTCAAAAACTAGTCATTCTGGTTTCATTTAACATCATCATCATCATTTCAGCCGAAAGACGTCCTGCTGGACCTCCCCCAAAGTTCCCCCTCATTCTTAACTCGATCTCGCCGAGAAACTCCGAACATAGCCCTCTTCATTGGCCTTTGGGCGGCCTTGAGCTTTCTTATGAGGCCCATTGTAAAACGCCACGTTTTATAGCCGTATGTCATAACTGGCAACACACACTGGTCAACAAAGACTTTTGTTTCGAGTCACTGCGATATTTTGGACGAGAATATTTTCCGTAGGTTCCCTAACTTAACGAAGTTGGACTTACCTAGTTTGAGTGTTTGTCCCAGGTACACACACAACACGGTCACCCTTAATAGCGAATTCCTAATGAATATCAAAAAGCAATTTGTTTTTCAGATACCGAATATATACAATGTTGTACATATGTATTTAGTAGACATTTATACTAAATGTTAGTGTCTCTGGTTATTGATTCCGTTGTGATCTCAGGTAGATACAATCAATTATTTATTATGCAGAACGTCAGGACTTAGAAGCCAAATAAAATGCGTTTATATACTAAATTCACACAGTTTTACTTTGGACTTTGGTTTTAGTTTGACTTAAGGAGCTCAACGATTCGACGAACAATACCAAAGAAAGGACATTTGGGTAGGCCACATAAATTACTCAAACTGCCAGACCATGGAGAGAATAATAAAAAAATATAAAATGAATGATCCGCATCGTCTTCACATTCACAATAATTAAAATAATATAATACTTTACAAAGCAAATGTCATTGTTTTAAAAAAAATCATTAATGTCAATGTGTATATTATAAAAAAAAAAAACAAAACAAAAGCACTCAAAATGCAGAAATTGGAAGCAGCTCAATCCCAAGCTTTTTTATCCTCAATATAAATCCAATAAATCCAAACGGATATACTTAATTTTAGTTTGACCCAAATATGGAAGTCAAATTGAACCGAATATGGTAATCAGTTTTGGCTGGCTACTGAGAATGATAACTGGGATTTTTTAAAATGAAATATTAAATTAGATGTTTTTTAAATAAATTATGTACTACTTAGATCACCAACTATTACCAGAAACTACTTTATATTTATAAAAATATAATTACTTCGTCTATACATATAAATAAAACAAAGTCAGGTTACACCATTCGGGGTGACATATTCCTTATAGAAAAACCCTGTAAATAAATAAAGATTAAAAAAAAACAGAGTCTCAAGAACGGCTGGACCGATTGTTATGACGTTTGATTTGTCTCTGCCCCGAACAGCAGAATAACTATTAAAACATGGAAAACATTCACGAAAAAATAAATAAAGAAGATACCTAATTCATTTTCTCATACATTTTGTATGAATTATTGATTCTGAGCCTGTACGAAGTTCGTCGGGTCAGCTAGTTCAATATAAGACGAAGGATAATATTTAAAACATGAAATGACTACTAATTATCTTTTACAAAGGTCTCCGAAAAAGTCCACTCATATATTATTAGTCTTAATATAATAATTGTCGCAACGCAACGCTGCTCTTGTTTATGGTCCCACGATGAATTTTGGTTTATTCCCGGTCGTCCCCACTGGGAACGAATGGGAAAAAAAAGTTTCGTTCCTCCCCAGTGGTGACGATTGGAACTTTTTATTTCCCACTCGTTCCGTTATAGACCGAGAGTCAAAATGCAGTAATTTGACCCTATCTTGTCGATGTTTACGTCCGGCTCGGGATGCAGCAGCGCACGCATCTCATCTCGCCATGCGCTCTGATGCAGAGCGCGGCAATCGCCAACAATTTAGATTTTTCTGACATTAAAGAATTTTTAGCAAAATAAAAGAAAAAAATACGTTTATTTGTGGTAATCATGACGCAGAGAAAGAACACAAGCGCAAAAACAACAAGTTGGGGAAATAGGCATGCGTCACAAATTGCGTTACACTCTGACAGTAGGAATAGGTTTCATTTTATAGTTCAACAATATTCATTGCGTTATTCACGTTGTTGAGAACACACATTTTTCGAACATAATTATAAAGCAATGGATTAGCAATATCCTTCAAAATGATTCAGATTCTGATTGCCAGTGTGTTACGCAATTAGGGCGCTGAAAGTGCTTATAACTTTGTTACATAAGGGATTTTGTCCCTCTGGTGGTAAGGAACAAAAGCCCAGATGCAAGGTGGGTTGATAGGGTAAGACAAAGAAACAACAAACTATATCCAACAATGTAAGTATATTCAATAGAATTTAACAATCATGAATAAACTAAAATAGTTAAAATACAAGTTAATGTAATGCCAGCCAGCGTAAAGTTCGGTCGGTTATGAACAATGGTCGTGGGGGGTTGAAGATAAAGCCAGTACTGTTTTCAATAGTTAAGATTAAATTAAATAAAAATAAAATATCAAGGTACAACCTTCCAGTTTTATAAATGTAAAGAAATTATAAATGGGCGCCAGGAACTTGAAGAGTTCCGGATCCCGGAGACGACGAAGATGTCCAATATACTTCCAGTTAGGTGAAGGTGTCGAACCCGGGGTCCTTAATTAAGGTTAGTTGCAGACCGGCTTCCAAGGTTGAAGACCGGGCAGTTGATACACGGGTTCATAGATGAACCCGTAGAAATAAAGTAAAAGGGGGTAAATTATAAATAAAAAAAAAACCGTCCCGCCTGCGCTAATTCGCTAGGCGGACTCTGCCACCGCACAGTCGTCTCCACAGGACGCTGAGTAGGCTCGAGGAACGGGTCTCGCGTCCAGGCCCCAGAGGCTCCGTTAGGTCCTGGCGGCGAGACGAATCACTCGAGCTGCCTCACCTAGAATCGACAATACGGGGACCCTATTATATAAGGGGACACTTTCCTTGAGGAGGAATAGGGGCGAGGAGCCACGTGTTCAGTTTGCCTAACCCTGTATAGTGAGGCAACAAAAAATAGAGAATAATCACCCACGGGGCGTGTAATACTCACAGTTGTTTAATGGTGGAAACACCTGACCGCAAGATGCGGCCGGCCGGCGAGCAGGTCCGCCCCTTTCATCTGTGAATCCTCTAACGCATGGAGTCCTGCAATAAATATCTAGGGGTCACCACAATATCCTTTCAACGACCGGGGAAGGACTCAGAGATCACTTCCTAACACTGATTCACCAGAATCCTTACCTTTTTAAAAATTGGACAAAGTTTGATCCGAAGCTCAAGCGAGTTCAATCGCAAAAGAACGACCGTGAACTCTCAAGGTCCTGTCATGCCCTCCGAACCGGAATTAGACGGACCACCTAGAAAATCTCCCCTGTTTCAGGTAAAAACCTATCCAAGCACGGATGACTGATGAATGATGAATCACTACACCAAGATATTTAATTCTTCAAAATCCCTAACAACTGTCCAATACGACGTTTATTCTCTGAAACAATAACAATTTACAAGGTCCAAGCTAACAAACTCATTATTTCTTGTTTCTAACTCTAAAGTTTGTCAGCTTTACCCCCAGAGTCACACGGCGAATTGAGAATGCTTAACATGGCCACCCTAAATCGTTTACAAAGCACAGATTAAATATGCATTGTGAGCTATCGATGCTTCTAGAAAAAATGTCTATAATAAAAAAACAATTTCACTTCCGTTTACGGTCAAAAGAGAAATATGTATTTTAACCAAAAGATGAAATTGATTAAGGATTGGGCTGTACGATTTCAGTTCGATGGTTTCCAATCCACATGCTAAAATTTATCGATTAAAACTACAACTGTGAATTTGTAGCCGCTAGGTGTCGCCTCCAACTGTCAGAACTGACGTTTGACTGAATGACATTAGAAATGTAAACAAACGCAAGTTAATTACGATATGATGGACTGGACTTGATTTATTGTGAAAACCTGTTTAATAGGGTTTTGAAAAGTGATTAATCGTCAGAAAGTGTTACTAAAGAGTCCAGTGACGAAGAAGTAGATCAATATTGGAAACCTCACAATCTAGAACGTATGCTCACAGGTAAATGCTAGGTACAAAAAAAAAACAACGTAACAGTACCTCCCCAACCACCAGAGATTTGACCCGATAGGGCAAATCTCGACGCTGGCCCTCCAGCGTCAAAGCATACTCGAAAGAGCCAAGCACGCACACAACAATCCTCCACGCTCATCCCTGAAAACAGGAACAGAGGAAGGAAAAAAAAAAAATTAACCATAGAACAAAAAAAAATAAATAAACCGGTGCACGATTAGGTAGCTAAGGTATATACAGCAACAATACAACAGAAATATTTTAGATAGTTTTTCTTCTGGAGCGAGTCTAATCCATTTACAAACATGTAAAAGACAAGCTTCAAAAAGAGTAGAAATGTGTTTTAGATAGTGTTACTTCTGGAGCGAGTCTAATCCATTTACAAACATGTAAAAGACAAGCTTCAAAAAGCGTAGAAATGTGTAAGTATCCGCTGAAGTACTAATATCCTAGTCTGACCTACTATAATTATATAGGAAAGACCATTCCACCCAATCGCGCACGAATACATACTCTAACAAATAACATTGATGACCGCCGAGAATACCGCCGAGCTGGTACAACAAACAACACATCAAAAGAATTAAACTAACTGCTACAAACTAATTAGCCTTGGCTAACCGTCCCCCCTAAATGGAGTGTGACGGTTATTCGGCCCCTATTTAAAAAAAAATTGCCATCTAAAAACGTTATCCATCAATGAAGCCTACACGCCCGCCATTACGGCCTCCTAACTCAGGACCATCATTATGCTGCCTTACCAGCAATCCGGAGGTTTGTACACTCGTAGCAGAGTGTTACTTCCACAACAACAAGTGACCAACAACAAACTTTAAACTCGTCCATTGGTGGTACTCTAAAAGCAGTTCACAAACGTGTACACAGTAAGAACCTGTGTAACACTACTAACTGCTAAAACAGTGTATTCAAACACACCGACATCCCACGAAGCCAGGTCAGGTAGGATTCACATTCAATGATCACTACTTAACCTGAAAAAAACATAACTTTAAGGCTTATTTTAGGAGTTGTAATCCGCTCGCATCTGAAACAAAGATTTAACAAAGGCTTATTTTTAAAGGAGTTGTCAACCGCTCCAATCAACTTTTAGAGTTGAACAATCATAACTTTAAGGCTTATTTTAGGAGTTGTAATCCGCTCGCATGTGAAACAAAGATTTAACAAAGGCTTATTTTTATAGGAGTTGTAATCCGCTCCAAACAACTTTTAGAGTTGAACAATCATAACTTTAAGGCTTATTTTAGGAGTTGTAATCCGCTCGCATCTGAAACAATGATTTAACAAAGGCTTATTTTTTTATGGAGTTGTCATCCGCTCCAAACAACTTTTAGGGTTGATAGAAATAAACAAGTTGATCATACAAACTTGTAGAAACCTAAACCTAACGTAAAGCCTTAACCGGTAATTTTTTTTAAACTGGAAGGATATTTATTTAGTACTTCCCTAATTTCTAAAATTTAATTAAAATAAATGAAGTGAACTAAACTAAAAACTGGCTGTCACAAAGTACAATCCTAAACAATGTGTAAATATTATCTAATGTGAAGGTAGTTACACAATTAATAGTCTTAATGAGTAAGTTTTGTTAAATAGAATTAAATAAAAGTGTATAAAATAGTACAAACATTATAGATAAGAACACGTTATGAGTTTGGCATTGGCGTTCCATTATGTAAATTAAAAAAAATGAAGTGAATCGAACCAAAAACCGGCTGTCACAAAGTACAATCCAAAACAATGTGTAAATAATATCTACAATAAAGGTAGTTATACACTTAGCCGTCTTAATTAGTAAGTCTGGTTCAATAAAAATAAATAAAAGTGTATACAACAGTACAAACATACAGCGTGGCGCTACAATGGTGACATTAATTTAACACACGTGTAGGGCTAGTGCCCTTTAATCATATTAATTTTAGTAGGTTAAAATAACTCGTAAATTGAAAAAAAAATTTTTTCAAACAAACTAAATGATAAAAATGTAACTAAAATTGGGATCACCCTTGCAAAAAATCATTCATGAAATTACTTACTACGTTACGCTGGCTTACGTTATCTCGGAGCGGCAACGCGTCGCTTCACGCGCTGCCACTTTTCGCGCTTTAATATCGTATGGACGGTACTGTGATGAACTTGAAAATGCCTAGCGCTCTGGCGGAGGCTAGTTTTGGGTTGGTTTTGGAAATATTGTAGCACATTTTCAGTTAACTGGATTGGGTTTTGTCGTGTAGGTGGTCGATCAGGGCGTTGAGACCTAGGATCCACTGGCTGGTTTTCGCGGATGCGCTGAAGAGCTCCTACAATAGTGCGAGGATTAGTAGGGCATTGTCTTGAACCGCCATATCTCTCGCGATATGTCCTTATGGCAAGAGCGGCATTTTCACGACATTCTCCGTAAATTAGGATCATGTCTGCATATTCAGCTGATGTGTAGTTCGGATGTGTATTTGCCATCACGATCACAAGTTTACACAAGCACTAATAACACAAATAAAAGCGCCCGTATCGCAAGAGATGTCAACGTACCTACTAAATTAGAAAACGAAAACAAAACAAAGCGTCTTTATCGCAGTACCATAATCTAATTACTCATTAGTTCATTACACAAAAATAAATAAATAAAACAATAGGTAAGCGTCTTTTTCGCGGAAACATTCACAAAATTAGTCGACGTAATTATGTGCACTACTGTGAAGAAGTGTGTCAAGGGCACGAGTTAGGCTAGCACTAGAATAGAAATGCAAAAAAAAGAATTGGATTTCGCTGCGACGCGACGGGGCGGGGGGGGGGGGGGGGCACGCGTCGCCTGCGCCGCGCGCCGCCCGCTCGCCGACAAAGGGATATCACGTTACTTTAAAGTATTGTTTATTTATTTTAATTTCATTGATGCGATGTTATGATCCGTGACCCGGCAAATGACCGCTGCGCGACAGTTCTTTAAGTACAGGTTGCTCCAAAATGCTATTTTAGAAAACTTTAAATAAATCCGCAAATAATAACGTTTAATGGAAACATAATTTCTTCATGAAACGAAAATGTGAAAACGTATATGTGTGTTAAATTAATGTCACCATTGTACCGCCACGCTGTATAGACAAGAACAAATTAACAAAGGACTCCGACGTGACGGTTTTTTCTTTTTAAATTAAAATAACTGGAAGGTTCAAGGAACAGTACACTGGCTTGAAAGGTACAGCAATAGACGTAACCTCTGTCTCCAACCAATACACACGTTGGGCGCCACTGTTACATATGAGATTTTGTCCCTCTGGTGGTAAGGAACAAAAGCCCAGATGCAAGGTGGGTTGATAGGGTAAGACAAAGAAACAACAAACTATATCCAACAATGTAAGTATATTCAATAGAATTTAACAATCATGAATAAACTAAAATAGTTAAAATACAAGTTAATGTAATGCCAGCCAGCGTAAAGTTCGGTCGGTTATGAACAATGGTCGTGGGGGGTTGAAGATAAAGCCAGTACTGTTTTCAATAGTTAAGATTAAATTAAATAAAAATAAAATATCAAGGTACAACCTTCCAGTTTTATAAATGTAAAGAAATTATAAATGGGCGCCAGGAACTTGAAGAGTTCCGGATCCCGGAGACGACGAAGATGTCCAATATACTTCCAGTTAGGTGAAGGTGTCGAACCCGGGGTCCTTAATTAAGGTTAGTTGCAGACCGGCTTCCAAGGTTGAAGACCGGGCAGTTGATACACGGGTTCATAGATGAACCCGTAGAAATAAAGTAAAAGGGGGTAAATTATAAATAAAAAAAAAACCGTCCCGCCTGCGCTAATTCGCTAGGCGGACTCTGCCACCGCACAGTCGTCTCCACAGGACGCTGAGTAGGCTCGAGGAACGGGTCTCGCGTCCAGGCCCCAGAGGCTCCGTTAGGTCCTGGCGGCGAGACGAATCACTCGAGCTGCCTCACCTAGAATCGACAATACGGGGACCCTATTATATAAGGGAACACTAAGACACTTTCCTTGAGGAGGAATAGGGGCGAGGAGCCACGTGTTCAGTTTGCCTAACCCTGTATAGTGAGGCAACAAAAAATAGAGAATAATCACCCACGGGGCGTGTAATACTCACAGTTGTTTAATGGTGGAAACACCTGACCGCAAGATGCGGCCGGCCGGCGAGCAGGTCCGCCCCTTTCATCTGTGAATCCTCTAACGCATGGAGTCCTGCAATAAATATCTAGGGGTCACCACAATATCCTTTCAACGACCGGGGAAGGACTCAGAGATCACTTCCTAACACTGATTCACCAGAATCCTTACCTTTTTAAAAATTGGACAAAGTTTGATCCGAAGCTCAAGCGAGTTCAATCGCAAAAGAACGACCGTGAACTCTCAAGGTCCTGTCATGCCCTCCGAACCGGAATTAGACGGACCACCTAGAAAATCTCCCCTGTTTCAGGTAAAAACCTATCCGAGCACGGATGACTGATGAATGATGAATCACTACACCAAGATATTTAATTCTTCAAAATCCCTAACAACTGTCCAATACGACGTTTATTCTCTGAAACAATAACAATTTACAAGGTCCAAGCTAACAAACTCATTATTTCTTGTTTCTAACTCTAAAGTTTGTCAGCTTTACCCCCAGAGTCACACGGCGAATTGAGAATGCTTAACATGGCCACCCTAAATCGTTTACAAAGCACAGATTAAATATGCATTGTGAGCTATCGATGCTTCTAGAAAAAATGTCTATAATAAAAAAACAATTTCACTTCCGTTTACGGTCAAAAGAGAAATATGTATTTTAACCAAAAGATGAAATTGATTAAGGATTGGGCTGTACGATTTCAGTTCGATGGTTTCCAATCCACATGCTAAAATTTATCGATTAAAACTACAACTGTGAATTTGTAGCCGCTAGGTGTCGCCTCCAACTGTCAGAACTGACGTTTGACTGAATGACATTAGAAATGTAAACAAACGCAAGTTAATTACGATATAATGGACTGGACCAGTGGCGGACTAACAGGGGGGCGGAAGGGGCGGCCCGCCCAGGGCCTCCGGTCTTGGGGGGCCCCCAAATGCCTCCGCGTTCCCCTGATAAAATCCTAAACAAGACTATTAAAATGTGCTTAGTACCTACATAATTTCATCAAGATCAAAACACTACAGCCATCTAGACTTTTTACGTGGTACTACTAATATTCTTTTAACTTTGCTGAACGCGTCCAATATACTGGGAGAAAGTTTCTTATTTATCTCATTATTTTTATTGAAAAGGATTCAACCATCTGGCTTTCAGAAAAGGAAGCTAAAATAACGAAGACTAAAGAGGCAAAATCGCTTGCTGGATCTTTCTCCAATTACTTTTCGAATTCTGAAGAGAAGAAAAGTGACGTTGCCGACGAAATTAACGAAATAAACATAAACACTTATTTATACATACAAATGTGAACTGAATAAAAAGCTTGTGAAACTAAATTTTTTTAAAGCTGGGGGGCCTCATTCAGCTTTGCCGCCCCGGGCCTCTGAGGGGCTTAGTCCGCCACTGGACTGGACTTGATTTATTGTGAAAACCTGTTTAATAGGGTTTTGAAAAGTGATTAATCGTCAGAAAGTGTTACTAAAGAGTCCAGTGACGAAGAAGTAGATCAATATTGGAAACCTCACAATCTAGAACGTATGCTCACAGGTAAATGCTAGGTACAAAAAAAAAACAACGTAACAACTTATAAGCAATGATAACAATGGCGACAAATTCTTCTGTAATTACCTACTTACTGACACTTGAGACAGTAAGTAGGTACTTGTCTTGTACTTCTCTAGTTCTTGATGACGTCACACGTCATTTGAACCCAATTGTTTATTTGTATGTCTCTCTCATAAGAGGGCTGATAGAAAGGGATAGATGCACTTAACAAGCGGTCTTTGTTATATCTGATTTCTCGTAGTCGCATATTCTTAGAAGTCATATGAGAAGAAAGTTTTTGTTTACTTAGATACATTATTATACCTTAACTGACTTTCATAATTATTCTGACTGAGACCTGGTTAACGCCTGAGATAATTAATAAAGAGTTCATTGATGAACGGTATGAGGTATATCGATGCGATCGTGATCGTACGGCCACTAATAAAAGAGATGGAGGTGGTGTTTTTTTTTTTTAATGAGAGTTTAATCACAAATTGATTATGCCACCCTCATCGGTACAAACAATTATTCCTTAATATCTAAATCCTATTTTTGCTAACTTATATAAGAGTCTTGCATCCTTTGACAATGGGGACGCAAGAATGCTGTTACACCTTCCAACATCCAGTGACTTGGATATCAGTATGACCCTTTCGGCCTCGTTCCGGACGCACTCCATCAGTATATGGTAGGTGTCTTCCACTATATTACACTCCGGACAATTTGGTGACGCAACTTTACCCATGAGAAATGCAAAACTGTTCATTGGAATGTGTCCCGATCGAAGTCGAAGAGCCATTACAATTTCCTGCCGACTCATATTTGGCTGGTCAAACCGTGAACACCGAGAAAGTGCTGGCTGGATCGTCCGATACCAGATTCCCTTGCTCAGTGACCTCTGATCGAAGTGTTCGTGCCACATTTTCACTGATAGAAGTGTTCTCGTGGCGTGGTGTTCAGTTGCGATAATTCCGCGTTCATCTATGTACACAAACATACTAAAATCTTAACAAAAAAAGTACTTCTTCCATCATAATTTCTTAATAATTATACTTAAATTTTGATAAAATTGTACATTGGATTAAACAATTATTTAACATCAATAAATTATACAAAACTAATCCTTGTAGCACAGACAGTATTTCAATTTCTGCACAGGTCTGTAGAGGTAATTAATTCTCCCAGATGTGGTCACTTGAGTGTTTTTATGTCCTTTATAAATGCTTATCAATTTAATACTATAAAAAATCTGAACGGAAGAATATTAGACTTGGTCATAAGTAATGATGATTGCACAATTACTACCCCCAGAGATTATTTATTACAGCATGACCACCACCATTTTGTGTACTCGTTTCGCTACGTTTACCTCATGGTTCAATGGTACGCAAAATTAAAAGAAATAAATTGGAAAGACGCCTTAAATTACCAGTCCGTTGACCGATCTCTAGACACTTTCTATAATATTATTTTTGGTGTTATTAAGAAACATGTACCATTGACCACTTGCAGATCTTCTAAGTTTCCAGTGTGGTTCTCAAGACCTCTTATACCTACACATTTATAAAAATAAAGCCAAGGCCTAGGTAAGATGGAAAATGTATCATAATTTTTCAGATTACAAGCAGTTCGCACTTTACAGGTCTAGATTTCAAGATAAATGCAACAACTGTTATAAAAAATATATTCATTCTGTTGAAGATGGTATTCGGAACAATGTTTTTGGACGTTCATTTCTAATAGAAAAAAATCTACTGGCATTCCATCCACTATGATGTATAACAAGTATAACAACCAGTTAACTAGCGACCCAGAAAACATTTGTAATTTTTTTCAGTCTTTTTTAATTTAGTTTATGAACCATCCGCTATATACTAATATTCCATCCACGTATGACAACTGCTCTGAAAGCTGCACTCTGTTAAATAAGATTCAGTTTACTACTGATGAAGTACTTAGTGCGCTTAATGCATTGGATCCTTCTAAAGGGCTAGGATCGGATGGTCTACCAGTAACTTTCCTTAAAAAGGCAGCCGTTAATCTGTGTAATACCCCTGCATATTATATTTAATCTATCTATTTCTCAGGGTTGCTTTCCTCAAGCATGGAAACTTGCAAACATAATCTCTATTTACAAGTCGGGACCTAAGGATGATGTCGTGAATTATCGTCCTATATCAACACTGTCAGATTTGTCAAAGGTTTTTGAGAGACTAAAGTATACCCTCTACTGCACAATACTATCATTCAACAACAACATGGATTCGTCCAAAGAAGGTCAACTACAACCACCAACCTAGTAACTTTTGTGGACTACTTGTTCAATAACATGGACTCTCGTATTCAAGTAGATACTATTTATACTGATTTCCGGAAAGCTTTTGACAAGGTTGACCATCAGCTTCTCTTGCATAAGATTGCCTTTAATGGTATACGTGGCGATCTTCTGAGATGGTTCTCTTCTTACGTTTCTAATAGAACTCAGAGGGTTGTGATAAACGGTTTTATTTCCAGCACCCTAAATGTTACCTCTGGAGTGCCTCATGGCTCCATTTTAGGACCTGTTTTATTCATCATATTTATTAATGACATTAATACATGCTTTCAGAATTCAAATTTATTACTATACGCAGACGATCCAAATTTTTTAGGCCTGTTAAAAGTTTGCACGATTGTCTACTCTTACAGGAAGATCTAGATTGGTTCTCTTCATACTGCTCAATTAATAAACTACAACTTAGCATATCTAAATGTTGCTGTATAAATATCACAAAAAAAAAATATCGCGCATCCTTACTCTTTAAATAATGTGATTTTAACAAGAGAAACACTAGTGCGCGATCTTGGAGTTCTATTGGATGACAAATTACATCTTGACATATTGGTAAAATTATAAATAATGCCTTCTGTATGTATGGTTTTGTGATGAGATCAGCCACAGAGTTTCTTCGCCCATATACATATATATATCTTTATAAATCGTTAATCAGGTCCCAGTTAGAGTACGCTGGTGCGGTATGGAATCCCTTCTATAATAAATACTCAGATGCGATTGAAAAAGTTCAAAGTGAGTTTTTGAAAACCATACATTTCCGTTGTTTTCGTACTTAATGCATCTTATGATGATCTTCTGGATAAGTATAAGTTACATAGCCTTAAGGCCAGACGTATTATTTTAAAGACAATGTTTCTATTCGGTTTATGTAATAACGACTGTGATTGTATGGATATCACTAATAAGATTAGCTACGTGGTGCCTAGAACAACCATAAGCCGTGGGGTGCGCGCACGACCCCTATTTGCAGTACCTTCTAGTAGTACGAATGCAGGTTTACGAGCACCCCTATGTCGTCGTACTGATCAATATAATAATCTATTTCAAAATATTGACATCTTCGCTCTTCCAACCAGTAAATTTAGAGGCCTCGTTCGTGACACTATTTTGGATATTGTTCCATAATATTCTTAACTCTTAGACTGTGTTTATAATTTCTTGTTTATCTTTTTATTTATTTTTTGGATGCCTGTTTAGTGTTTAGTTTTATCATAAACACTTGTGTAATTTTATTGTAACTATCACCTTGTAATCGCACATCGCATTAGTTTTATATATTTTCTTTATAATATGTAGAAAAAGTCGTGGGTTTAAATACATTTACTTACTAAAAAAAATGATATGGTTCAGGCAGTTCAGGTTTCAAAAAGTGAGTTGTGTAACGTGGCGATAGGTACTTTAGAAGATAAAAGGGTTTGAAGAGTTTTATATAAGGAGCCTGGCATATCTATTGTCGCGCCATTTTGAAAATGGCGAAAATGGCGGCCACGCATGAAACCTATATAAATCGATAACTGACATCAATGCAAACAGAAAACATAATAAGACCAAACCCCGTAAAGTGTCACGTTTCCGAAGTTGATTACGTAACTCAATCATCAACTTTGAACTTTACTTTAAATATGAATTTGTTCGTGACAAATTCTTGAATTGAGCTTTAATAAGTATTAACTATTGTAGGTTATGTTCTTGACATAACCTATAATTAATACTTATTAAAGCTTAAGAGTTCGTATACAATAAAAGGATATTAGTGTCCGAAAGAAACAGGTTTTTCAGCCGAAACCGAAACCGAAACCGAACTTTCGGCCTTGCTCTTAGTTTCGGCCGAAACCGAAACCGAAACCGAAACTTACTTAAACATAATAATATTTAAAATTTCTATCGTATACAGAAATCTGGTGTTTTTTTTTTACATTTATTTGAATATACAATGTATATTATACATACAGACAGTTGAATACTTACCTAATCATTTACGAGCTCGGTCCCATAATGAACTGGCCTGATATAGTTCTACGCGACATGTCGCTACATGTTGTGTTGCATTAAATAGTTCGTTTATCGTGCACTTAATATAAGAAACACGCATCGACATGAAATGCTTAGTCTTAGTTTAGCAGGCATTAGCATAACGAGAGTCGCGTATTTTTTCAAAATGTCGAAAACTGAGTATCGAAGTGTCATAAAGTGTTTGTTTAAAGAAGGTTTATACCCTGCCCAAATAAAAGAACGATTGGATGACGTGTATAAGGAGTCTGCCCCCTCCTATAGCACAGTGAAAAATTGGGTGAAAGAGTTTCGCCTCGGGAGAGAAACCGTCGAATACATTTGCCACGACGGTCGACCTGTGGAAGTGCTCACTCCCGAAACGATTGCTCTTATCGAAGAGGAGGTTCTGAGTGACCGCCGTTTGAAGAGTGGCGAAAATTCAAAGACTGTGATCGAGCGGCTAGTGACGAAACTATGATCTTGTATTATGACCCCCAAAGCAAGCGCAAATCAATGGGATAGCGTTATAAGGGTGAAAAGCCCCCTAGAAAGGCAAAGGTGCAACAATCGGCTAAAAAACTGATGTGCACAATCTTTTGGGATTTTCAAGGCATTTTGATGGTGGATTTTAAAGAACGTAATACAGTCGTGAACGGCTAATATTATGCTGCTTTAATATATAAATTACGAGACAAGATAAAGGAAAAACGAAGAGGCAAGCTGTCTAAAGGTGTCCTGTTGCTCCATGACAACGCCCCTGTTGATACCGCTGGTGTTTCGAAGGATGCAGTTCGTCAATGCTGGTTCACAGAAGTTGAACATCCACCTCACAGTCCAGACATGGCCTCATCTGAGTATTATTTATTCCCAAATTTAAAGCGAGACTTAAGAGGAAGAAAATTTTCAAGCGTTGAAGAGTTGCAGGCGGCCGTCTTCGGTCATTTTGAGGCTAAAAACTGTGATTATTTTTATACAGGTTTAGAGATGTTGATTCACAGATGTCAGAAGTGTGTTAGTAGTATTCATGGTGATTACTGATTATATTGAAAAATAAAATTGGTTTCGTTTAATTTACTTCATTAGTTCATAGTTAGGCCTATTCATTATGGGACCGCCCTCGTATGTGCAAAACACAACCTCAACTCCATGCGATTAACGATGGACGGCGTCGAACTGGGCCAGCGACGCGACGAGCGAGCACGAGCTAGCCGCGAAGTTCGCCGAACGATGGACGATAATTCATGAACACTCGAGTTTCGGCGCGGCCGAAAGTTTCGGCCATTTTTTGGCCGAAACCGAAACTAAGGCCGAAACTAGATTATTTGGCCGAAACTGGCCGAAACCGAAACCGAAACCGAACTTTCGGTCGGTCTCTAAAGGATATACAATTTTATTGCAGCCAAGCGGTGCCAAGCTAAGATGCATTGAAGTTTATCGTTCTTATCATTAGTGAAAACCGTATTAAAATCTGTTGCGTGGTTTAGAAAGAAAGAGCGAGACAGGTCGATACAAGGGCAGCGACTTTTCTTTATATTATGTGAAGATACGGCACTTATAGCCACAGTGCATCTCATAACTATTCCACCACGCCACCACTGAAAAGTTATAGGAAAGCAAACGACGCACTTTCGTTTACTTGTGTTTATAATTTATCTAAGTTACAATAGCCAAAAGCCAACTGAAGAGTTCCTTCGATTTCTCCAAGATCCCATCATCAGATCCTGACCTGATGACAATGGGACCAATCTCAAAAAAGAATTTCGCAAATCGGCTTATAAATAACGGAATTCTGCCGGTCTATTCTGTAAAAATCTCACCGTGAAAACTTAGGTGAAGTGAGCTTTAAATGAGCTGTCATTCCACCTGGGGGCCTATAAAAGCCATTTTGGCAGAAGCATAAAAGGATAACATTATGAATTATCATATGGCGAAGATAGTCCGTGTTTTTCTTTTTTTCGATGCACTACGTAGGTATAATCAAAGAGATTGGATTGATTGAAGGGCTCTTCTAACGTTCTTAATATTACGAGAATTGCCCCTCTGATATACAAGACCTAATTGAGTTTAACCCTGACCGGTGTCGCAGACTTTTTAATATCCACTGAATTATTCAGGTATGCAAGGAGTGCACTGGATATATATTTTTTTCAAAAAGGTTTTTTGGTTACATCTTTTCTTGGAGGTTCTCAATAAATAAACAAATAACCGACTACCACCAAGTTGTTCTTTACATTCTTCTATCCCTGCGCCTTTTAGTTTTTGTCGCCTGTTTATTTATCATCAGCTTAGGGCAATTCACTCCTGGACGTAGGCCTGTCCAATCGCAATCTGCTACTCTCGTCCAGCTCCGTCAGCTCTCGTCAGCATCCTGCAAAGATCGTTGTTTAAAGTTACTTGAGAGCTACTTGCCCTTCCCCTCGTTTTTGTTGTTCTACCCCTCAGACCAAATAAAAACCAAGGCTGTCAACAGTAAAGTGAGGCCGGTTTCGTAAACATGTGTGCACATAGTGAGGTGTAGTTTGATTGTAAATGTGTGCGTGTGAGTGTATACCCAGAACGGAGGTGTAGTTTTTTCATGACTTTATGTGAATTATTTCATCACCATTTCTCTCAAAACGGTGAAGGAAATCATCGTGAGGAAACCAGTAAGTCTTAGTAGAACCCAAAATTCGAAGACATGACGACATCTACCAACTCTCACTGGGGCGGCGTGATGGATTACGGCCCACTCCCTCTTACCGACAGGAGGCCTGTGTCCCAGCAGTGGGAATATTAGGCTGATTATGATTATGCTTTAAGAGCTTTGTTTCTTCCACGGACTTTGTGGACAACTTGTAACATTTACCTTTTATTGCAGTTGAACACGATTCGGGCCATAGTACACAATCCTCAGTACAAGAGACTAGCTGACCTGTATTTGGACAATAATAGTATATCAGCCGTCAAGGAGCTGGAAGGCACTGAGTGGTTCTCCACTTTTCGAGTGCTAAGTCTTCGTGGGAACTTGCTGAAACAGGTGCGTTTCAATTTTGTCCATCTCATGATAAGTGGTCATTGCCACCTACGGCCGTCTGTACTTCTGGAAGCATGTAAGGGCCTTGCCATCCCAAAGTCAAAGCTGGAATATTTGATGTGCTTGTCACTACATGTTAGGTACCTAATCGTATATCAGAAAAAGTGCCGAACATTGCTAACTTTAGAAGGAATCGACTATAGAAAAAAAAATGTACTTCTACATAATTATAACCTTGCTAGTTAAATGTGGAATACTGGTGTCACTTATTGTTTTCTTGGTTTTTGTTTCCCATGTTCATTATAATTGGATATAATTAAATAATGGGTACATAAAAGGTAATGATCGGATGATGATGTCGTTACGGGTCGTCAGAAGCCCGAAAGTTTGACAACCAGTCTTACCAAGGGGTATCGCCCCCAGTAACTGGGTTCTAGAGGTAAGATAGGCAGTCGCTCAATGTAAAATACTGGTATTCAGCTGCATCCTGTTAGACTGGAAGCCGACCCTAATATAGTTGGGAAAAGGCTAGGCAGATGATGAAGATGAAAAGGTAATGATCCGAGCGTACTACCGCCTCAAGTTTATTTTAATTTCAAACTGTGTACAATACGATTTTCGTATTCAGCCGGTCGATTCTGTAAAAATCTCACCGTGAATACTTAGGTGAAGTGAGTTTGTTTTTACTGGGAATTGACACTATTGACAGCTCACTCCACGCTCACTTCACCTAAGTTTTCACGGTGAGATTTTTGCAGAATAGCACCGCTGGTTACAATAACATGTTATTGTGTAAATAAACACCTTGAATTCAGGGAACCTGTATCTGGAAAACAATTTGGAATTGTATGGAAGCGCAAATAATAAATGAAAGGTATCTTTGGCGTTGCCTTTCTGAATAAATTGCGTAGAAATGTTATTTGGGGCAATATTCTATCGCGACGCGTGGTGACTGGTAGCCTTATTAAATTTTTAACAGACTGTAATGATAGGAGTTTACTCATATTTTAAGAGTATTTTATCAAAATTATATTATTGATGTTTTCTTTTGAGTTGGCTCTGAGTTACTTAATTTCCAGTACATTTTAATTATGCATCTGCACCTTATACACTGTGTATCAGAAAAGTGTGGTTATATTTGAGGGACATATCATCATCCAAAACTCGACTTCACATACTGCCGGGCATACGCTTCTCTTTTCTTGTTCGTTACGCTCCTGTGCCAGGCTCATCCAGGTTTTGTCTGCGATGGCAACAATGTCATCGTAACAACATAGTTATTGCGAAAAAATAATAGTCGAATAGGTATTGAAGTTTTGTTTAGGACAGTTGATAATTCTTTTGCTATTACATATTGGTCACATGAGAAAGTTGTTCAAAAATTTTACCACATCTTTCTGACACATGCTGTATAGGTTCACAGTTCAAGTTTGTACTCTGAGTAAATAATCACAAATGTTTAATCCCGTTACCAGTTTTCGGAAGCCTTCTCAAGTTTTACTTATATGAGATCTGAGATTACGCACTCGCAAGTTTATGAAGTCCTACAAGTTTTAAATTTAAAAGTAATATTCCATTCGTGCGCGTGCTAATCGTGCGGTTTCCTCACCAGATTCCTGTGTACGCGTTTGACAAAGCGATCCAATTTAACAACAATATAATGCACGTGTTCCTGGGTGACAACCCCTGGCGGTGTGATTGCCACTTCATCCCTCGGTTCCAAAGCTTACTGCTGAAATACAAGAGAGTGATTAAGGATCAGCATGACATCAGGTGTTCTAAATCCAGCGATAAGAAGACTTCGCTTACACAGGTATCTATTTATTATTTCATTTGATATTCTATGTTTTTGCTAATTTTACTACTTGCAAAGAAATTCCGGCAAAATCATCCAGAAGCTTTCTTATGAATTCTGTTTCAATCATGATTTGTCCTGGGAGAGAGGCCATAGTCTATAGATTTATTTTGATTTGTTGAATATAGTAAACCATATTACTGTAGATATCGTTAGAGCTGCAAACACTTTTTACTTGAGATTAAGACTGATCCAAGCAAGACTCTCCTCAAAATCTAATATAACAGAATGTACTGTTGAAAATTAAAGAAATAAAAAAAAGCCAATTAAAAAAAAAAATGTTCAGTTTTCCTAAAGGAATTTTCTGCAAAGAATACAACATTTGGTACATACACAGTCATGTGCAATATCGCTGCAGTGAACTACATTCCCGCACACAGCAGGCATTTCATCTTAATAAAAATGTTGTATATGTGTCGTCAGCTGACGGTAGTGCACGTTCCTGCAGCAATTTGTATTACGTGTGACAATATTAGACGACGTCTGACAGTATTAGTTGATATAATATGGAATAAGGAAAACATAAATATTAAAATGTTCTCAGTTGTTACGTTACATACGGTATCTTTTTGTACCTACTGAAAACTGTCGCAGAATTCGATGATAATCTTCGTAGTAAGCCGATTTGCAGTGAATGTGCAAGTCAGCTGTAAATACCAATTTGCATGATATTCTTTTTCTTGGGGATAAGCCCGACACACTATTTCCAATCACGACAATTCCTTGGTCAGAATTTACAGTCGCATCGCATCGCAACGCAACGCTGATGCCAGAAAATGATTACTTAACCGTAAATACCATCCCATCGTTAATACCTAAAAAATGGGATTCAAAAGTGGGATCCAACGAAAATAAGTCTCAATATTCCCTAAAAAAAAATTTCAAAAAATATTTGAGGAATGGAAAATGCGACTGCGTTTTTATATGGAATCAAATTCATTGCGTCGCAATAAAAAGGGGATAGCCTGATCTAGGCATCACCATAAACCTAGCGGTGCTACTGAGAATTCCTCGCAGAAACAATTTGTTCTCGGTAAACATCAAATTATTATCACCTTACCTTTGATATTCAATAAAGGTCGGGTCTCAGTTCTCAGTAATTATTGTGGGGACGCAATTATAACTCAATCAAAACTTTTTCGGTTATTATTATTAGCCTGTGATGTCCCACTGCAGAACAATGGCCTCCCTACTCTCTTTCCACTTTTCTCTGTTCAAAGCTGCTAAGGACCAGAGGCCTTAAAATGGCCACTTTCTTTGGCATAATCATAAAAGGATACCATTATGAATCTTAATGGACTTAATGTTTTTTTTTATATTAGTGTATTGCGTTTGAACGTCATCTTCATCTGTCTAATAAATTAAAATTATTTTTTGGTTTGCTATGAGAGGCTTTATTTAATCTTAATTTCTTAAATCTAATCGTTTTTAATAGTAGTAAAAAGAGAATAATAGATAGATAAAATTATGATAGATGAAATTATGATGAGAAATAAACATCGTATAATTAACTTTTCTATAAAAAAAAAAAACAAAAAATTACTCAAAGTTCTTTTTGTAATGAGGTCACTTAATTTTTAATTTTCTTCATCATTTCTAATCAGGGGGCCAAAAATCCACTTTGGCAGAATTATAAAAGGATAACATTATGAATCGTAATGGACAATTAACTATTAAATTAATCGTATCAAATCCCATTGATGAAGGATTTTTCACTTATTTTTTTTTTGTCTGTGCTAAAATACCAATCAATCCAATCCCAATCTCTTTGATTATATCTACGTAGTGCAGCGAAAAAAAGAAAAAAAAACACGGACTGAAAACGTCGTCATATTATGATTCATAATGTTATCCTTTTATGATTCTGCCAAAGTAGTATTTTTAGACCCCCAGTTCTTGTTGAAGGAGTCCACCTCATCCCTCCTAGATTATTATTTAGTTAACGCCTCGAGGGTCCACGAGTGCGGACAGCCGCCGAGACAACATGCGTCAACGCCTGTCAAAGTGTCAATGCCTGTGTCATCCACGCATGTTGCTTCATTGCTTGTGTGTATGGGCGCGTCGAGCGATTTTTAGCGCGGGAAAATCGTATGAGTTCGCGTCACCAACATGCTAATGTCAACAGTAAATCTGTAGCAGCAAATTAATTATATAAATTGAAATATAGAATCACTACATAGTATAAAACAAAGTCGCTTTATCTGTCCCTATGTCCCTTTCTCCCTTTGTATGCTTAAATCTTTGAAACTACGCAACGGATTTTGATGCGGTTTTTTTTAATAGATAGAGTGATTCAAGAGGAAGGTTTATATGTATAATAATAATAATGTTTCCGTGCGAAGCCGGGGCGGGTCGCTAGTATTAAATAAATTGAAAGTAAATTATATATTTTAATTTACAAATTAGTAGGCAAGAAAGTCGTGAACATGTTTATATCTAGTTCAATGGGAAGTACCATAGAAATATAAAACAAAACTTCTATCTTATATCTATGGGAAGTACCCTACTTATGTACCTATAAGTTTTGGTTTATTTGCGCCGTGCGCGTATCAAAATATGTCGCATACATGGCCGTATTTTTTTATTGCGCTGACTTATGTGCTTGATTATTTAGAGCTCCAAGGAACCGTAGACTTATATAGATACCTCTACGCGTTCCTGAGACAAAAGGGTCTTGTCAGACAGACGTACGGCCAACGAAGTGAAAAAGAATTGCTATATTCTCTCGTAACAGCGGCACATAATGAGGTCATGTTCCGTCGTAGACTCACAGCCACTGGCTCATATGATTTATTTTATTGTACCGACACTCTTGATCTCCGTACGTGTGTATCAAATCCAAAGCTTTGCATACACGGTAGCTTAAACTTTCTGTTTACCTCAGGGTTTTCATGTTGTGGAGTCTAGTCTCTATTACCTTAGAAGTTTTATAAGCGGTCTTTAAGTTTTTGAACTAACACATTTGTGTTCTTTCTACATACATATATCTAATACTAGCTTCGTAATATAACGTATTTGAAAAGCGGTGTTTCCTCTTAGATTTACGATTTTTACGTCTGAAGTATTTATTTGAAGATATTTAAGGCTCCTTCAAACAGGCGCGACACGCGATATAATCGCGCGCTACACAAAGGCACCGCAAGTCGCGCAACGAGCGGTGCCTTTATGTCGCGCGCGATTATATCGCGTGTCGCGCCTGTTCGTAGGAGCCTTTATTCTTTACCTATTTCTATTTACTTCGCTCCGTATAGAGTAAGCGTTTATGTTGCCTGATGCGTCAAACGAAGTGCCAATTAGTGTGAAAGCATTAGTTGAAAGGTGCAGTACCTACTGCATAGTTAATGCTTTTTAATTAATTTCTTTTATTCAATATACATAATTAATTCGGTATAAGTCGGTAGGTATGTGCCTGTCACGTAGGTACTACCTATACCATAACAAAATATTTTATTTATTTTAAACCCCTCACATGGCGATGGGCCACTTAGAAACACATAAATTCTCTATTTAATGGGAAAAAAACTAGGGACGATTGCCTTCCGACAGGGCGAATGCAATATTTCAACAAATTCTAAAGAAACGAGTAAAATATCCGATTTCTAATCGCAAATTACACTACAAACTACAATAAGTGCCTCACTCATCTGGTTACCATTAGTGGTGGCCCAGGCAAAACCCGAACGGACCCTTTTTAAATAATTGAGAAATTGTACAAAAACGGCAATAAAACTATTGAGCGTGATGAGTCGATGACTGATGCTTTTAGAGATTCTGGAGACGAGGTACTAGTCCAGTCATTTAAGCTTAAATTAGGTAAGAATCTCGGAATTCGAGATACCCAGCTGTAAGTCTGTAAATACTTGTATATTGACACCCTAAAAGTTGTCTCAAAACCTACATATGGTAGGGTGTACGCAACTATTAAATTTCAGGGTCAAAGGTCACAAAAATCGGTTTTTTGCGCTTTTTTTGTAAATATCTCATTTCCTATGGGTTTTTTGCTATGTGTATGTATGATCAATATTGTAGAATACAAAATTCTCTACAAATTTTGTTTAGAAAATTTTTTTATACGGTGAACCGTTTTCGAGATAGAGGGCGGAGAGCGCGCGGTCACAGCATCACTTCAGGCCAACCGGTGCCTCCGGTCGAAAACGCGCGAAAAAAAATATATAGTTGATGAACTATCGATAAATCAATGATTATAAATATTTGTCAATTTTTATTTACCTACCTACTATTATATTATATTTTATCATTTTCTTCATGCATTAAATCTATATCTATCTATTCAATAATACTGATAACCGTTTCCTAAAATTAAAAAATAATTAAGGGAAAAACTTAAATCATAATATAATTATATTCCCATTTACACTAATGACATTTTAAATAGAAAATAATTAAGTGCATCTTCTTTAAAATCTGTAAAGGTAATGGTAACCCCAAGTATGGGGTTGGGCAATGCGAAACGATTTTCTGGAGCCTATCATGACAATTTTACCACCTGCTCCCGAAGATTTGCTAAATACAATTTTCTGCAACTGCAAGAGTGGTTGGGGTTCGCGATGCGGATGCAGGAAAGTGGGCTTGCAATGCTCTTTAGCTTGTGGCCAATGTAATGGGCAAGCTTGTCTCAATGCTCTACCATATCAGAGCGACATTAACGTAGATGGAACCTTTGACCCCGAAATCATGGAAGAACTTGAGACAAATGTCGTTGAAGACGATAATTAAGACCAGTTTGAAATTTACCAGCAGCCGGAAGGCGACGATCAAGAGGAAGGAGATGATTAAAATTATAAATTTTAGTTTTTGTACCCATTATTCCATTTTTTTACTTTTAATAAAAATAAATGTATTGAATGATATTTTTTAATAAAAAGATTAATTCATAATTTATTTGTTTTTTTTCATCATGTAAGAAGTTATTATTATTAATTAGGTTAAAATTCAAATATAATTCCTATATTTTCATTAACAATTCTGCAATTACATGGGCAGGTAAGTGTTGTTAAATAAATTAACACTGAATAAAAAGTGGATAGGTTAGGAAAAAAATGATAAAATATAATACAATAGTTAATAAAAATTGACAAATATTTATAATCATTGATTTATCGATAGTTCATCAACTATATATTTTTTTTCGCGCGTTTTCGACCGGAGGCACCGGTTGGCCTGAAGTGATGCTGTGGCCGCGCGCTCTCCGCCCTCTATCTCGAAAACGGTTCACCGTATAAAAAAATTTCCTAAACAAAATTTGTAGAGAATTTTGTATTCTACAATATTGATCATACATACAAATAGCAAAAAACCCATAGGAAATGAGATATTTACAAAAAAAGCGCAAAAAACCGATTTTTGTGACCTTTGACCTTGAAATTTAATAGTTGCGTACACCCTACCATATGTAGGTTTTGAGACAACTTTTAGGGTGTCAATATACAAGTATTTACAGACTTACAGCTGGGTATCTCGAATTCCGAGGTGAACTTACTAAAATGACTGGACTATACAGTCTATAGAAGCACGGCTGACGGCTGTCGGTTTTAGACCACTAGGTATAGGGAACGGACGTCATAGTCTAGGCTAGGTTAGGTTTTTGATTTCATAATTAGAATTTTATGAGTTAGTTCAGTAGATTTAGAAAAAAAAATATGATAGATAAAATTATGGTGAGAAATAAACATCGTATAATTCACTTTTCTATTAAAAAAGAAAAAAATACTAAAAGTCCTTAAATGTGTATTAATGAGGTCACTTAATTTTTCATTTTCTTTAGGTATCATTTCTAATCAGGGGACCTAAAATGGCCACTTTGACAGAATCATAAAAGGATAACATTATGAATATAGCGTAGACAGTCCGTGTTATTCTTTTTTTCGCTGCACTATGTAGGTAATGTAGGTATAATCAAAGAGATTGGGATTGGATATGATTAACTTAACAGTTAACTGTTCATTATGATTAATGTTATCCTTTTATGATTCTGCCAAAGTGGCCTTTTTAGGCCCCCAGAAGTCATTCTCATATAAGTAATTATATTTTTTGTCCCCAGGGCCATTATTAAAAGCTAGCAATTAGGGACAGGAGATCAATTATTTCAAAACTATAGAGGGCGTGCTTCTAGTGTCCTTGACTCAAACAAAGAAATATTGAAATTATAACAACAAACGTAGCCTTGACATTCGATTTACTAGGCTAAATATAATGAACCACAGCCTTATTACGAAACGAAATCTAATTTTAGTTCTAGGCTAAACCTTTAGGCTAGTATTTGTATTTCGAACTTTTAGCATAGAACTGCAGTACCCGGCGATAAATATTGCACATCGATCTTTGGAAAGAGACCATTGGCAAATTTCGGCTTCGTAGAGCGTTGTCTCTGTCGCACGAAATACAAACAGTCCGGTATCTATTAGGAGCTGTTAAAACAATTATGATTTGCTTCTTTTGATACCTAATTATTTTTATTCTTTGTATAAAATCGATAGGATCGAATAGGTCGATGTGAAATATTTATCACCGGGTACTGTAAGCTGTATTTTGAACCGACTCCCAAAAAGGAGGAGGTTATATGTTCGACATTATGTAGGTTTTTTTTTATAAATAAAAAACTGCATTCCTATAGTAGTTAGGTTCTTATTTCAATGACTGGCTCAGTGGTTTAAACCTGATCTACAGAAAATCATTGTTTTTAATAAGGGCAATAATGTTCACAACTTCACACTCATGGGGCACAGGCCTCCTCTTGGTGAGAGGAAGTGGGCCGTAATCCACCACGCGGGCCTAGTGCGTTGTAGTGGGTTGGTAGATGTCACATGACTTCGATTCTTTGGTTCTAGGACATACTTGACTTTCCTCACGATTTTCCTTCTTTTCCTTTTCATTCACCGTTTTTGAGAGCAGTTGTGATGAAATATCAAATAATTTACACTAAGCAAAGCACCTGTCTGGGTTCAAACCTGCGATCTACAACTTGTAAGTCACGGCCGTTGCCATTCTGCCACTATACTGCGCGGTTTGATTCACTTATTTATACTTACTTTTTTACTTACTGTGATAAGTTTTCAATCATATTTATATTTAACATGGCTACTCCAGGAATAGCAGATAAAATTGATAAAACTGAATTTGTTAACGCAGTATAACTTACAAATAATTTTAATAAAACTCTGTAGCGTTCTTTGGGATCCTTATCGGTTTCTACTTAGATGTTTGACCAAAACATATTTTATTAATAAAGGGACGTTGAAGTTGATCAGAGACATATTCTTCTGTATAACGTTTCTTTTGATCCGATATTTATGCGCTAACAAGATGGTATGTGAAACTTTTTATGATGCGTAATTTTAGGGCGATTTTTTCTTTATAGAATACTAGCTTCCGCCCGCGGCTTCGCCCACGAGGTATGTCGATAAAAACTGTCCTATGTCCTTTCCCGGGACTCAAACTACCTCTGTACCAAATTTCATCTATAAATCGGTTCAGCGGTTTAAGCGTGAAGAGGTAACAGACAGACACACTTTCGCATTTATAATATTAGTATGGATGGTATAAAATTAATTTCTTTTTGAAGATCTGAGTCGAGGTTATCTTTAGACCGAGAGAACTTTTACGGAAATAACGATGATTTTAAGATTTGGTTTTCCGAAGGAGTAAATAGAATAGTTTAGTGTATTCCATCGATATCCGTGGAAGAGGCCGTTTAGTTTATTGGAACGAATTTCCAAGCGGCTTGTGGTAGGAGTAAACTGGTAGAAATCGTCAAAAAAAAAAGCGTAAAAGCGTTATGCTCTCTCTATGTGACATTCTGAGATAGTTTTCATGGTTTTCGAGGGTGCTTAAGCCGATAGTGAGGTCAAAATGAAAATCCAAGATGGCGACAACTTTATGAGAGCTTCCAAAAACTTCTATTAGACGGCTCTGTAATAAAAAAGCGTATTAAATTAACACACTCTCTATCTCTTTCTATTATGTACGAGTGTGTGTGCGTGGGTATCCTGTAACCTTGTGGGGACTGTGTCTCACGTACCCATCCCTTACATAGTTGTTAAGAATGTAATATTTTTATAGAAGTACTTATTGTAATTATTTTAGAAAGTTTCATTTTGTGTTTTTCCCACGTTCCCACCATCTGCAAAGCGATTTAAGTTATAGGTACTATTGTCTTTTATGATTCTTTATTTTTAGTTAAGGTTCATTGTTCTATTATTTTCAGTTACCTTTTATTGTACCCATTTGTCTTTTATGATTCTTTATTTTTAGTTAAGGTTCATTGTTCTATTATTTTCAGTTATCTTGTATTGTACCCATTTGCATTTCTCGTGTTTTATTATACTTTCTGCAGATGTGTCGTGTTGCCGCGTCCTTTGTTTAGTGAACTGCAGGTGTGGGACGGTTTTGGTTCTGAGAATCTGAGCTTCAGTCTGTTTTTAACTAAGATCGCAGTGGCGTGCCTAGGGGTCAAAATTAGGGCAAGCCCACAGATTTTCAACGTATAAAAAAAACTCCCAACTGAGGGATTGGCTGATTTTCAGTTATTAATGTTTGTGTTCGAGTTCATTGATTGGTATTTTTTTATTATATTTATTTATTGATAGGTTTAAGTACGTTTGTTGTTGTGAATTATGATTTTATTAGGGCAAGCCGGGCTTTTCGGCTTCTATGAAGGTACCGCCCGCCCCTGCGTGCGAGGTCCTCTCTGACCCCGATCATATTTTACTCGCCGAAGCTCGCCGTAACCTAGTGTTTCTATTAGTTTTACCCTTCATGTAACATTATTTAATTTTACCTTTTCGTGTCAAGTGTAACTACTAGCTTTAGTATACTTGATATCTTAATAAATTAATTGTTACTTATTTACAACTTACTTCTGTGTATATCTTGTCCACGCGGTCACGAATTCCCACAACCTCTTCGTTCATGACGTGGGTCCCCCGGTGAGTACATATTTATTTAAAAATCGTTCTTAATTATGTGTTTTTTGTTCCAGATCAGCACAATAGCACTCGGAAACATCTGTGGGAACGACGATGTTATGCCTATTAGTCCTATAAACATAGTCAATTTAGTTCTACTTTCGTTAATATTATTAGTAGTCGGAAGATTTCTTTACGACTGGCAGAGTTTCAAAAATACTGGTGAACTGCCCTGGTTGTCTTCAATATTACCTTAAAAAGTTTGTGAATGTAGAGAATTTATGTCAAGCGTAATTTTATCGAATCGAATAGTCTGAACTTCGATTTAAATAAAATAATTTTGACAAATCGTGTAATCGTTTCTTTCTATTCTTTTTAACATTATTGTTTATTCTATGTCAGGTTCAGTAAGACACAGACACACACACAGACAGGAACACGCGGAAAGGCTCCTACAAACAGGCGCGACGCGCGACGCGAATCGCGTGCGACACAAAGGCACCGCTCGTTGCGCGACTTGCGGTGCCTTTGTGTCGCGTGTCGTGTCGCGCCTGTTTGAAGGAGCCTGAATGGAGGGGCGTCTTCTCTCTCCCACAGGGACAACCGATCTTAACTGTAATATTTACATAATTAGGAAAAAAGAAAGAATTTTATCAACCTAGGGTAGGGTAGGAACAGTCATACCGCCTACAAAAAACATTAACTTGTCTAGCCTCAAAGGAATAATCGTACCATAAAAATATTTCGCCTGCTTTGTAACCTCTTTGGCATTTTGAAGAAGAAAAAAAAACAGATGTGCGTTCTTGATAATAAATTGTATAATAATAAATCGTGTAATAAATCGACAAAGCCTCTCGGCATGACCTTAATACATATGTTCAAAGCACCTACACACGATAACTTAATGAAAATAACAGGGAAATTCGTGAAGTTAATGTCAGTCTTTGAAGTCAATAGGTCGAATCAAAGTTCTAGAAATCATGGCTTTATGAAAGTGCAATAACCCGCTTGAAGCTTACAACAAGCAGCACACAAAGGCGGATACTTACAGACATTGCGAGGCATGCGGCGCGGACAAAAATAGTTTCGAGTTAATCGGACCGCGCGTTAAAATTCTTCCACACAAACTTTAACACCCCAAAACCCCCTTTGAGGGGTAGTTTTGATAAACTAATAATGATAATGTTACTTGCTTAGGCAAGTATTCTTGCCTAATTTCGTAAAATCGTTTGGGATGTGTTCATTACTTGACTCAAAGATAAGAAAAATGTTTGATTTTAATAAACTGCTTCTTATTTTATAGTATTCATACCGACATTACCTGTACGTTACTCAATACACCTGTAGCGCAGTCGCCTTCACAACATTATGTTTTAAATTCAAATTTTGAATGCAGTACAATCAATGATATTTTAGTAAACAGATATGTTATACACTTACAAAACAACAGAAAAAAGTGTTCCGCGCCGAGAGGCAGCACACATACACACTTTTCATTCATTTTACATTTCACTACAAGTAAAAAGGATAGCTTGATAAAATCAATAAGAAAAAAAGTGACAGCTAGATGTTGTCAATTGCGCGTGAATGTAAACAAACCTTATTCCGGCTACCAATCACCGCACGTTGGCATCATAGACTAACAAATTAACTAGGCAGAAAGTACAAACCACGTGTACAGAATTTGTAGTCGGGATTTGTGCCTATGCAACGAATAAACACTATTAAAAGGTAGGTAGCTGTTGTCACACAGTAAAGTAATATAAACGATCCATTTCTTTGTTTATGAACAATTGCGATCCATTCTTGAAGCCTGATCTCAATGGCAGCTTCATTTTAACACTATCTGTGACATATTATGGTAACGATAAGTTATTAATATTTTCTTTCGCTATATTTAAATTAAACATGTCATATGTTTAATTTATAATTAAATATATCAAACAAAATTATAAAGAAAAGTTATTAAAAGGGAAACTAGAACTCTGCTGTACAGATGACTTTACTGCCTAATATTCGCATCTGTACTTTTATTCTATGTCCGGAGTGCACGCATCCTTGTCGTTCTTACGACAAAAAATGTATTTTCCATCTCTTTCTTTTTTCTAACCTCCAAATATCAGAATATTAGGAAAATAATTGAAATATATTAATAAATCGAAGTATATTGTGTACTTAAATGTGGTATGAGTTCCATTGTGTTTTATTAACTTTTGTATCATAATTGGTACACTTTCTAAATACACAAGATGGCATTTTGGATGGTAATTACGTAGCAGCGCACACCGTATCACTCGTAGACGTGCGTGACACAGACTAATAGGGATGCACCGATACGCCTATTTGCCGATACGATACCGATACCGATACTCTTATAAAAATATCGGCGATACCGATACCGATACCGATACGCTTACTGAATTCAAAAAGGAAGGTAGATTAAATAAAACACAATTAATTAATAGTTTTAGTAATCAAAATTAACATTTATAAGATTTTTATGGAATTATCAATTGTCGAAATTTCAAAGTGATGCCATATAGCACTTTTGTGTTTTGAAGTTGATATGACTACTATTTATTTTATTTGACTCAAACGACTAGTTATAAATGACATACAATACACAAACAATTACGATATGTAATTCTTAATCTTATTTGCATGGAAAAATACTACGCGCAACAACATTCAACCTAACGAAATGGGATAGATGTGCGAGTTCAAAGGCCAAAGCGGGCGGGCGAAACAAAACACTGAATAAAGCGCGGGGTTTCCCCGAGCATAGTTAGTTCGTGCCTCGTTTGCAACGAAATAGACGGGACAACACGCGCGTTTACATTACATTTTTAAAACGCGAAATTTGAAAAGTATCGTTGAATCGGCCATAAAAATATCGCCGATACCGATATATCGGCAAACCTGTAGTATCGCCGATATATCGTATCGGTATCGGTATCGGATGCATCCCTAGACTAAAGGCAATACGTCCCAATTAGGACGTTTTCTAGTCTTCACGATTTGCGCGCTCATAACATATCTGTTTACTAAAATATCATTGAGTACAATCCTTTAGACGTCGAATCCAGCTTTGTATTGAAAACAATGGTCATCATTTTGAACAATTAATCAGTTAAGGTTTAATAGGTAGGTAACATAAGAAAAATAAATAGTTTTTTGTTAAAAATGAGCTCTTTTCTTTAGTTTCCCGTATGTAAGTACTCATTACTTCCCAGAATTCGATCCTTATGAGCGACACTATCGAATGGTGTAATAATACGGTGTGTGTTTTTGTTTCAAAATCAACGGGTTCGATTACTGGCTAGAAATATTGATTTTTCAAAAATCCAATGATGCAGTTTTAGTTTTGGTCAAAATAGAGCCCGCGCTTTCTTTGGGTACTTTTCGCCATTCCTCATAGTTTCGGATTTGGCCATCCACGCCCACTTGAAAAATTCACCCTGTATAAACAAACTCACAAAACTCGCTTTTTTTCAGCTATGGTTCTGGAGAATATCCTCTACATATATAATTGGAGGATATTCTCCAGTACTGCACTCAGGGCCGTCTTTAACCTATTAGAGGCCCTGGGCAAATAAGGATCACGGGGCCCCTGTGTAGATAAGAGATAATAAGAGAAACATACTAATATTTACTAGCTAGAGATTTATTGTAAATCGCGCTACAAATCTCCTATTTTGTCATTACTAATGCGTAGAATGGAACGGCGGCTGCAGAGAATGTTTTTTTATGAGAGCAGACCGGGGCCCTCGAAGATCGCGGGGCCCTGGGCACTTGCCCAGAGTGCCCAATGGAAAAGAGGGGCCTGACTGCACTGCATTTTCACTGAAGCGGAGCGTAGCGGTGGCGTGCATATATTGGAATTCTATTGGTAAGATATTTCTAGCTATATATCTTTTCGATCCAATAGACAGGCAGCCAAAGGAAATGAATCCCACGCTTAACGAATGCATGTCCCATGCAAGTGTTGTCTTATCGTACTAGCGAGAGCGACGGCAAAGATGTCTGGAGGTTCTTATTGAATTAGTGCAATAAGTATTCATTTTGGTTAATTAGTGCACTGGAAAATACTGATGTTCATGCTCTAGCTACAACGGTGAGTATGATGATATCACACAGTACTTAAGAGGTGACTTTTTGGATGGTTTAGGTAATTACTTTGAAATAACTTCACATAATTACAACAAAATATACGTATATTCTCAAAACTGGCTCTAGTTTTATAATATTAGTATAGATATTTATTTATTGTTATTATTTCTCACAAAGCTCTTGAGATGGTTTATTAAAAAACTTGTATTTATAAAGGACTAGCAGCGTCCCGCGGTTTCACACGCATAAGCGTCGATCCCGTGAGAATATCGAGATAAAAACTATCCTATTTCCTTTCAGGAGAATCAAGCTATCCCTATACCAAATTTCATCTAAATCGGTTTATAGGTTTAAGCGTGAAGAGGTAACATACAGATAGACACGTATGGATTAGGCAGGTCACGTCACGCTACGATATAAATATTTACACGATGTCGCCAGTCTCACTGACTGGAATGCAGAGCAAAAATACCACCGAGATTTTGGTTTGGCCACATTGTGAATGGCATTTTTTGCATACTCTTCATTGAATTTCAGGAATGAACTACATACTTTAAAAGCAAATTACATTTTGCACTTTCATCAACTTTACAGACTGCTTTTCTCCATTTTGAGATACCTACATACAAAGACGTCTGTTGATAGTACATAAGAACTGTCCTCACGACAAAGGAAAGCTTATGTGCTAATACCGGGATTACCTAGTGACGAGGGTTCCGTATACTTCATACGTGATCAGCTATATTGTATTGTTAGAGCCTCACTGGCAGCGTAAATATACTGTGGCTCTAGAGCCACGGTATATTTACGCTATAGCCACCAAAACTTTACCTTTAATTCTAGAATTAAAGGTAAAGTTTTGGTGGCTATGGGTATTGTAAAACTGTAATCCGCTGGCCACGGGACAGGACGTCGCGACCGGGCGCGGCGGTGCGTGCGGCAATCTACGCGGCGCAATTTGCTCGGCTACGGACCTCAGACCAAATAAAAAACCAAGATAGAGGGGTGTCAACAGTAAAGTGAAGCCGTTCTCGTAAACGTGTGCACATAGTGAGGTGTAAATATGTACGTGTGAGCGTGTATGCACAGCGCGGAGGTGTAGTTTTTGCATGCTTCACTGTATTGTTCGCAGCGCTGTGTCATGACTTTTTATTTGGTCTGAGCCACGGGCTAAAAGTTTCGATGTTCATTATTTCGCGGCGAATACAAATAACTTCCTTGGCTTCCTGCACTATTCGCTGTATCTATCGCGCGAGTCCGTGGCATGCGCCGTAACGATTCATTCATACATTAGTTTCTATCGCCCACTGCGTCGCCAGTCGCTCATGCGATTCGCTCGCCAAACTTGGCCGATCGCGCCGCTACGCGTGGCATGGCTAGTACATTTCTATCCATTTGTTTTAGTCGCATCGCAAGACGCTTCGTCGTTCGCACCGCGCGAATTTTCGCTGCAGCGAATATCCCGTGGCCAGGCCCGTAAAAGACAACCAAATACATACATATTGTCTCATGAGTATCAGCCCCGGATCTACGATTTTTTCGAACCGGGGCAAAACCTTGATAGTGGCGCCCCCTCCCTTCAGTGTTTGAGAAAAACTTGCAAATTGTTGATTTCCACTACGATAATATATGATTTCACTAATAAATTACTTATTTTATTAACGCTGATTACTCGCAAACGCAATCAACCACATAAACAAACAGTGTTGTCACTTGACGTTCAACTGTTTGAATTTGTTCGGCTCGGCTCGTATAGATATGTGACTGGAGATTCCCCTTGGCAGAAAGATCACGGACACTACGCACGCGTTCAAAAATTTACTTGATCTGTTAAGATGCGTTCATAATCACTTAGTATGTGTTCAAAAACTAACTGGGCGTATGGAACTAGAAAAGTTTGTTTTTTAAACATATTATATTAAGATTCGATTACTTGTTAAAAACCTATGAGATTGTAGGACAAGGTTTTGGCGCCCCATGAAACTGCCGCCCGGGGCAAGTGCCCCGGTTTGCCCCCCCTTAGATCCGGGGCTGATGAGTATACAGGGTTGGCAGCATTCGATGCGCAATTTGTTACCATGGATTCAGTATATGATTCTGAACACCACTGAGTTGAAACAATTTGTTGATAAACAAAATGCTGTTCTATACATTTTGACCGCGTAGGTATTGCACTTTTCTTTAAAACAGCTGTTTTTTTATTGATAACCGACGAAACATTTCTACGCTAGGGGTCTAGAATTATGTGCTTAATTTATAGTACAGTAGTTTCATCTCACAAAGGCGGATGAATCATAACAAAATGATTCTTATTTCGACGTCATAAAAGTCACGTAGCCCGCCATGTCCCTGCCACGCCTGTCTGTGACTATTTATATTGAAAGAGACCGTCTTGTCCGTTAAAGTAAAGCCAGTCTTGATTCCAACCCTTGAAAAGTGTAAAATATCTCATCCTTCGACAGTCACATTACCTACTAGCGGGTTTGAATTGTAGATAATATAAGACTGGGCCATTGAAAACTGTGTGACTATAAAAAAAACATGCACACCAAACACATGTTATTAAAATGATATTCACACAAATAATATTGACGAACAGTCGAAAAGTTCGGGAGCACGTAATTAAATCATCCTGTATGTTCACAAGCGAACGTTGTGTGATGTGTGTCTGATGCAGGGAGTTCATGACAACGGTATTGCAATCAATTTTACGGTCATTGGTTGAGAGCTAGTGACCGGTGATAATTCTGTTCATTTCCTATTGGACGTGAACAACAGCATTCTGAAATGAACGATCGAAATATTGTTCTTTGTGGAACAATAAAGGAGGGTAGGTATCATGTGCCTTTGTGGACTTTAGAGAGTGGTTGAACCAATAATTTGGCACAGAAAGGTTGTGCATAGGATGGCCACCACTAGGATTTGAAATAGAATAATATAAAATAGTTTTACATAAACATAATCAGCCTATAATGATAGCCTGTGTCCCACTGCTGGGACACAGGCTTTCTCTCTTCGAGAGGAAGTGGGCTGTAATCTACCACGCGGGCCCAGTGGTAGATATCACATGTCTTTGATTTTTAGGGTTCCGTACCGAAATGGTAAAAAGGAACCCTTATGGTGCGACTCAGTCTGTCTGTCTGTCACAGCTAGATATCTCAAGAACTACTAACGCTATCAACTTGAAATGTATAATAGTTTTAGATGACGTTTGCTCAACTATTTTGTAAATAAGAAAGAAAAAATTTTTTTTGCAACAGGGACTGAAAGGGTGTTTTAAAAATTCGAAGTGGCGCTACTAGGGCATTTGGGATATAATATAATTATATATAAAAGAGCGCTGTTTACAAGTTCTCAAACATTTTTATTAAGCCGCATAGAATAGACTTTAGATGAAAAAATGTAAAAAAAAAATACTGTTCCCCTCTCTTATCTCCGAAGTTTGAAGAGAAAAATCTAAAATTATTCTATGAGATAGAAGTTTATGTAAAAATTACAGGAAAAATAAAATGATGTCTCTAAATAGCACACTTTTTCAGAAATCATCAACAAAATTACATTAGTTCCACTATCGGTCAACAGATGGCGATGGCCTAACACTGCAATATTCTACACCGTAGCGTGCAGTGTTAAAATTGTCTGACAAATAGGCCTCGCCGATGAAAATTTAAAAACATGATGGTACGGAACCCTCGGTGCGCGAGTCCGACTAGCTCTTGCCGGTTTTTTTTTTAAATTTGATGTTGTCTCCTCACGATGTTTTCCTTCACCGTTTTGAGACCAGCGGTGATGAAATTGTTTACACAAAGTAAAGCTCCCGCATGGGTTCGAACCCACGACCTACTTCTTGTAAGTCGGGGCCGTTACCTTTGGGCCACACATAGATATATGAAAGAAATTTTAAGTCACTTATGACATTTAATGTTAGACACTTTAAATGTCCTAAGTGGCTTAAATTATTGGCTACAGGTAGTTTACATTACAGTTAGTTGCCTGTGAGCTTCAATCAAACTAGTTAATCTGTTTTCTGTCTTTGGGCTCGGATATAATATATACTTCTACCGGTTATATAACCGGTAGAAGTCACAGCTCCCTGAAATATATACTTCAGGGGAAAATCTACCTTATTCTTACGAAGCGGTATTGCTAGTATTGTTTGACGAAAACATTTGTTATTTAGTAGATAAACTGGGGTTGGAAGTCATATTTAAGTATTTTCTTTTGAATTTTTAGCATCCATGTTTAGCACGGCTCGCGGTTTTTGAAAAACCGCGGATTCGAAAATCCATCTACGACATATCCTCCTTTTAGGCTTCGTTATTAAGGTTTTATAAGGACTTTTGGAATCCACACGAGTAAGTAATACTTATAGGTACTTATTATAGGTAACCTTTCGCTTAATTCTTATCGTAGGAGGTAATCATACCTTTCAGTATTATGTATAAGTTTTATGTAGGTAGGTAACTTATTTACTGGCTATGTTAAATCGGTAGGTTAATTATTATAACTTGACATTTGAAGTGCAACCTACGCAAAAACAGCGTTATCTTCGTTGAGAAGTAGATGTTTTAAGTACCTAGCCAATTTGAATTTAAGTACGTGATTGTCAATAAGGATTTGCTGGGTCTACATAACAATAGTAATAGGTTTAGTAATACAGTATGTTAACTAACAGAGGGCGTTCCCGTTAACCCGCAATGGTATAGCATCCATACATGCTAAAAAAAAAACCATTCGAAAATAAAATGTTTTTATTTTTTTTATATTAAAATATTCACTAAAAATCGTAATTCGATACGTTAAAGATACACTCTGTACACGCGTACTTGAAGGACAGCAATGACGGAATTTATTTAATTAAATAAATTAGAATTAATTAAATAAATAGAGTATCAATTTACGATTTTTAGTGAATATTTTAATATAAAAAAAATAAAAACATTTTATTTTCGAATGGTAATATTTTTTTTATATTAATACTAGCAGCTACCCGCATAAGTGTCGATCCCGTGGGAATATCGGGTTAAATCTATCCTATGTCGTTTCCCGGGACTCAAACTTCTATACCTACCAAATTTCATTTAACCTTTGGACCGCCACAGTCATGTAAGTACAGATGACAAAACAAAATGTGGTAGCACGCCACGGTTCGACTACATGACAGACTTTGACGCCGAGGCCACGTTTTTGATTTTTTGACGTGTAGCGGTCAAAAGGTTAAATCGGTTCAGCGGTTTAAGCGTGAAGAGATAACAGACAGACATACTTTCGCATTTATAATATTAAGTATGGATATTTATCTCGCGAAGCCACGTTTTCCTTATGGTTACCAAATGGTTACCAAAACACACATTTACAGCACGTTGGAAGTTTGTGTGTTATTTGCTTGTGCAACTCGTCTTCACGCACACATTCACAGCGTGTTTGTACACTTCGTAACCACAAGTAAAGCGCGTGTCACTTCGTGAGGGAAAAAAACGTACTTTATTAAGGCTTCGGGTTCTTATTTGATTCTCAATTATCTTTTTAAAAGTTATGAGGCGTGGAGTGGAACTGCGTGGGATGTTTTTGACTGAATACTTTTAACTATTTTAAGAAATGATCTTTTGGAATCGTGGTAGAATTGTCTACCACGAGAACATTGGTATTCATTGGTTGGTCTACATTGGTATTCATAGAAAAAGGTAAAGAATGCCTAATTGTATTCTTATTTTGACGCCCACCTAAATAAGAAGTTTACTCAATGACTTCTGATAGCAAAATTGTTCATATTTAGTTGCTTGTTAACTTGCTATGTATAGTGAACGATAACAAAGTGGCATTTACATCATAAAATTTAAATACAAAAAAAAACCTTTACATATTATGTAAAGGTTTTTTTTGTATTTAAAATAACACAGAATTGTTTCAATACACAATCACAATGGGTTTCGGAAAATAGTGGCCACTATTATCCGTTTTAGTGATTATAATAAAACTAAACAATGTAAAACTACCGTTTATAATAATATTAACGTATAATACGTATAACCTTGTTTCGTGCTTACCTACTGCTCTTCTTTTTACACGTGCTGTCTGTGGGCCGATTATATGCAGAAATCGTACAGCTTCCTTCGTGTTCAATATAATAATGCGTTCAGGATATTGATGGGTTTGTCCCGCTATTGTAGTGCGTCAGGGATGTTTGCGGAAGCTCGAGTCGATTGCTTTTATACAACGATGAGAAAACGATGCGCTTCCCTGGTGCACCGCGTGCGGGCCAGCCCCAACCTTATCCTGCGCTGTGTGGCGAGCAGACTCGATTGTCTGTACGTGAGTCGCTGCTGCAAGCTCTCCACCTCGGTGATAGGCGTGTCGCAGTGATTCACGTATAGTCATGATTTTCTCCATAATTAGAATAGCCAATAGGAATACTAACATAGAGGTAAGGAATATTGTTACTAACACGAATGAGTTGTCATATTACTTGAGGAAATAAATATTATTATTATTATTATAATCTTGTGGAGCACAACTTAACGTGCTTATTTTCTACATTTTCATTCGAAAATAAAAGAAATAACCAAACAAACGATGAGGGCGCCACTGCTCGGTCGGCGTTTGGTCGGCGGCCTCTTAACATAAGTGCCCATTAGGTATTCATGTAAAATTTATTTCCATGACACAGGTACAATATGGACTGCAAATATGCAGTTATATTTACCACCATATGCAGTTTTATTTATTTTTTAAGCACCTATATTTTCTGCAAATATATAAATGATTCTTATTATTCTTCCATCCGCTCCAAAATGTTGGCACTAAATACTTCCATTTTATTGTTCAAGGCATTATGGCCCTTGCACACAACAGCTCGCACATCAGTGCCAAACAAAACTAGTACCTAAAGCTGGCATCTGATGCTATTGAAACTCTGTACTACGCTAGGCCAGCACAAAGCATTCCTCACACACACACACACACACACCGTCCTCTTTAGTCTTAACATGTCCCACAGAGCAATCTATGTTAGTATTCATAGACAAAGTTTGAAGTCCTGTGGTGCAAGTAAGTAGGTATATTTGAAGCTAAATTTAATTAGGTAATTTTTTCTACTTGCCTTGTGCGGTGAGCTAAGCTGTGAAAAATAAGTTTGTTTTCCCACCATAGTTAAGCGGTGTGGTATAGCGAAACAGCAGTATTAATAGCTTGTGATGGCAATACAAAATACTAAAATGTATATTTGTTACTTACCGTAGAACATTTTTCTAAATTTAGTGGAAGTGGTCATTTGTACTTAGCTTACTCGTATTAAAAATAAACTTTAGAATCTTAAATATTTATGGCATTTATTTAGGCACTATACAATTTTCTATAATACAATCTTTATTTCATAAAGCTAGCTCCAATATTTTGGACGTTATTGAGGATTTTGTTACCGATCCGCTTTCTGTGCTTGCATTTATATTAATTACATAGACTGCATTTCATGGCCCATATTCACTTACACTAGATGACACCTAAATTAATGCCTAAATAAACTCAAACTCAAAGCATTTATTTCAATTAAACCATTTACAGGCACTTTTGAATTGTCAAGAAGTCGGTCAGTCAGAAAATATGAAGCTAGTTGCGCTATTGCTTTAAAAGCGCTCTATTGGATTTTAAACATTCTGCGCTATGCCGATTGTTCAAATCTAACAGCGCTTTTTTTAAAGTAAGTAGGTACTTACAGTTACACGGCTTGAATCCGACTGGTAGTTCCAGATATTAGCGCATTCTAACAAAAATAAACCTTTCAGCTTCATTTTATTACTAGCTTCTGCCCGCGACTTCGTTCGCGTGGAAGCCGTAAGACGCCACAATCTACTAAAATAACAGCAAAATTTTTATAAAAGCCCCTGTTTACTGCGTTTGTAGTTTTGGTCTCAGCAGCCAAAATATACAGAGAGTCAGGACTGGTGACGCGGGAGCAGGCGCCGTACAGTTGTCCACCCACAGCCTTTTTTTTTCAGGATGGGAAATCATCAAATGACTCCTCCCGCTCTGGGTGGAGCGGAAGGGAGTGTCAGACTCTTACCGACTAAACCCACCCGTGTTCTTTCCTTAGCCCTTTATGTTCCGGTCCAGCGGTAACCCTTTCGGACAATCCCCAGTAGCAATTTCCCATTGCTAAGTTTATCGTTTTTAGTGTATGAAGGAACATATGCGTTCCTTCCTCTATATACTACCTAATAGCACAACACCGGTACACTGACAAATGCATTTTTATAGATTATTTCTGACGATGGCTTTCAATAATATAATATAACAGTAGATTGTAAACACACGGGATTTCCCTTGACCGTTGATATTTATTTTTATTATTATAATCAAAGAAGGAAAAAGAGACCTAAACTTCATGTGTTTGTATGTAAGAACAATAAGAACTATCATACCTATAACTTATACTAGTAGAAAAAATTGTCGTTAGTTTATGCGACAAGCACAATCAGTACACGCATTATCACGCATTATGAATAAAGTATGTGCAACGAGTATTTTCAATTATAAAAGCGTGCGAATTTACATAATATTTTCCCACTCCGCGTCCTAACCAAAATGATCGTTCGCGCGAATACGTAATTGTCGCTTTCATATGTCACTTTTTGTTCGGAAATCCGGAAGGCGCATTTTGTCGGCGTGACCACGCTCAGTAATGATGATACTAATTAAAACGGTAATTATCACTTCTGCAAAATACCTACCTTTCATGTAGAAAATTCACACTCAGCTGACAGTAATATTTATTTGTAAGATGCTGTTCATTCGGATATACTCAGATTAATTTATTCGTGCGAAAAAAAACGTAGGGTAAGGATGCCTATTATGAGATAGGCGCTTAATATGAGATAGCAAGGTATTGGTCAAACTATTCACGTCAGCCATTTGGTGCTAGTGTCGCTTGAATCGACGCGGCAACAGCGCTAAACGTCTGCTAGTGCTCGCCGGCCAACGGCGATCTAAGAACGTGTGCATGCAGGTTATAACATTCTCATAAAACCAAATATTTTTGATCAAATGTTTACAAGGTATGTAACAACTTCATTATTACGTTATAAGCTCTTAATATATATTTTATTTGTAACTTATATGATCAATTTTAAGATGTAAATGCAGTTTTATTGTGTTTTCTTTTTTAAACAAAAAAATTGGCATCCATTTTGTAAAACTGTTATTTTCCTAATATGAGATATGCTGGGGTTCCTAAAATGAGATATCCCATATTGGGGTACACAAAAAGAGCAATTATTCTAGGTGTTGTATTAAATCCTATATTTTTTTATTTTAGATGCCTCCTATCAAAAGGAAGACCTGGGACCACACTGCCATGATACAGGCTGTGAATGCAGTACGAAGAAATGAAATGGGTTACTTAAGAGCTGCAAAACGATTTGGTGTTCCTAAGGGTACCCCCCTTAGGAACACCAAATCGTTTTGTGTTACTAAAGTACAAACAATAATTATTGTTAACCTATTTTGAAGACTGATGCTAGTCTATAATTAATAATTAAAGTACCAAAATATTAAGACTGATGTTTGTCAATAATATTTAATTAATAAGTTACAATAAAAATGTGATTATGACATTGATATTATTTTATTTGTTTGTTTCGGAACATGGTTTGTGTACTTGACATTTATATTGTAAAACACCTGTAATCACCTATGTTCACAAAACAAAATAAATTAAATTTATCCCTAAAATTTTAAGGAACCTAATATGAGATACTATCTTATATTAGCAAACCCTAATATCTCATAATAGGAGACCATTTGCCTTGGAAATTTTTTCTGGCATTTTTGACTTTTTACAGCATGGCTAGAAAAAGATTGTATTTAGCACTGAATAGCTATTACACATTTAAAGTCAATTAAATTTCCTATCTAAAACTATATCTCAGAAAGTTTCAAATGTAACAGTTTTGGTTTTATAGTCAAAAATAGAAATGGTATCTCATAATAGGCATCCTTACCCTACGTATTGCGAACAGAGTGGCATGTATGAGAATCTTCGATTGTTCTTCGATAATCCCTCAACGGGAGCATTCGTCTGTAATGTTCGGTAGTATAGAGAGTTAATAGAAACCAGCAGCACCCTAATTGCGGAATACACTATCAATCGCAATCTAAATCATTTTGAAAGATATTGCTAATCCATGGCTTCGTATGTTCGAAATATTTGTCTGTTCAACAATGTAAATAACGCAATGAATGTTGTTGAACTGTCAAAATAAAAGCCATACCTACTGATAGGGTGTTACGCAATTACCCTGTAGGATAGGTTACATATACATAATTGAACTAGCTTCTGTCCGCGACTTCGTCCGCGTGAAATTTCACCCACCCCCCATTCACCCCCTTAAAGGTTGAATTTCCAAAAACCCCCTCTTGTTGTATACTTACTCTTCGCAAAGAATACACCCTCCAAAATTCATTTCTCTAGGACCATCGGTTTAGGCTGTGCGTTGATATATCAGTCAGGATTTTGAATTTTGTATATGTCGGAGTTGGTTCTCAACAAAATTTGTATGATTTGTTTTTTTTTTGATGACAACATGTTACTTTGATTTTAAAATGATTTACTTTGTGTTGTTTATTTACGACAATTATTCTAGTATTGTTTGATTACCTTATAATGTTAATCTTATTAGATTTAGCACATTTTAGTGTTTTGTATCAACTCAAGTACCTCACGTTGACGTACCTCAGTGCGTCATCGGACAGAGTTGTTGTGGGGCGAGTGCGTGGTGGGGACAAACCCTTTTCATTCTCTTTGCTGAGCGCACTCATTTGTGCCGGCACCGCCCCGATCCTTGCTCGAGCCAGCCCGCGCCGCTGAGCCTGTAGTTTTAAATTCGTCCCAAATTAATTCCGATCCAGCCTGACCCTTGCTGCCCTCTCCCAGCGACGCCCTAAGCCGAGGTCCGAACCCCACAGGGGGTGCCCTTAGCGTGTAGTCGCTTAGTTTTTAAGCCCTGGCTGGAGGCAGTCACTATACGAACAGTAATCGATCCTACGATTTGTTCGCAATGGGCCATGTATGAAAATATTAAATTGTCTCGATTTTTTTTCTGCACTTATGAATAAGCTAATACTATCTACAAAAAAAGTATCAGATTTATCTGATTAGTATTTCCAGAGAAATAAATTAAATTCTGTTAGAGGCAACCATCGACAGTAACCCACGGATTTTTATTCAATTTCCTTAGCCTACTCAATTAAAAAGTAAAAACTGTAGATAATCTGTACCGTCTGACATCCATCCATCATAACTTGTCAATTTGTCATAACATAACCTCACTTTTCACCTCTTGCTTTGTGTTTGTTTGCGATTTTATTGATATATCTTTCGATTACGATACGATTTATCTTTATTTTATTCAAAGCGTGAGGGTCGTCGTAAAGATATATCCATAAAATCGCAAACAAACACAAAGCAAGAGGTGAAAAGTGAGGTTATGTTATGACAAATTGACAAGTTATGATGGATGGATGTCAGACGGTACAGATTATCTACAGTTTTTACTTTTTAATTGAGTAGGCTAAGGAAATTGAATAAAAATCCGTGGGTTACTGTCGATGGCCGCCTCTAACAGAATTTAATTTATTTCTCTGGAAATACTAATCAGATAAATCTGATACTTTTTTTGTAGATAGTATTAGCTTATTCATAAGTGCAGTAAAAAAATCGAGACAATTTAATATTTTCATACATGGCCCATTACTTTGTTACTGTACATAATTATTTTACTGTGTATCTAGTTGTGTCATGTACCTGCAGTGTGTGATTAAATTGTTCATGAAATAATAATCTGATTTGAACTGCTTGCTGATTCTACTCTATTGCGCAATAACCAACACTACCCAGAGTAATTAAAATATGCCTGATAATAACGATAAAAAACCTACCTTCTTCGTTATATAGATTGTATAGCGCTTGTACGCAAAATACGCGCATTGACGTGGAGTTGCGGACACCAGCCCGTATTGGCTTGATCGCAGAATACCAGATTCTCAAAATACCAGATTCGCTACTATCAGCGCCCATGTCCTTTCTCGGGACTCAATCTCTATACCAAATTTCATCTAAATCGGTTTAGCGGTTTAAGCGTGAAGAGGAGACAGACAGACACACTTTCGCATTCATAATATTAGTATGGATAGAATAAATATAGGTAGGTACAATTAACACAGGTTACATTACTGGCGAAAAGTTCTCTCAGAACTTATTGTTTGTGAGTAGGACTTCTGCCTTGTAATTATAATTATATAGTATATACCTAATTATATTTATATTATATTATTATAATTAATTTGAACTTGTAACGCTCGTCACACGATGTTTGCAGACAGTTTGTGTGAATAGCGGACGATACAATTCGCAATTTCGTAATAACTCGCAATTTCAACGAGCTTCTCATACATATATTATAATATAGCCCTACACATTTCTTTTTCATGACTAAAGTAATAAACTCGACGATGAAATCTGAAGGAAAACTGCTACTTTGTCAGTCAGAGGCGTTCAACGTGAAAAGTGAAAAACGGGCTCCGTTTTTCAATTTCCACGTTGAACGCCTCTCAATGTATGAAATATCACACTCTTCAGTAGTGTTGATGAAAATCAGAACTTATTTTGTGTTAGAGTAGTTCTAGGTAGACATGGGTCGTACTTGCAAAATCGCGTACTAGGGCTTACAAGTACGACTTCTTTAAGAAACCACGTCCTAAAACTAGGTCTCGGGTACGTTTAAGTATTTTCTATCTGGATAGGAAATTGAACCTTAACTGCATACAAATAAGGAGCAAAATCGCTTTTACAAATAAATACGTACTTATAGAGTATAGACGATTAAAGTTTCTACTACTATTCAAACCAAAAAAAAAAAACGAGCCCTGTTGGAAGAAAAAAAACTTGCATAGGAAATTGAACTCTGAATTCAAGAATTTATGGAGCACAATCGCGTTTAGGCATGGGTCGTACTTGCAAAATCGAGTACCAGAGCTACCAAGTACGTCCGTCCACCTTCGAGATACTATCTAGTATTTTCTATCTGCATCGAAAATTGATCCATGACTTCATACAAATAAGAAATACAATCGCGTACTCAAAAGCCCTGTTGTAAGTAAAAATACTTGCATAGGAAATTGACCCGATACCTTCTATGAATAAGGAGCATAATCGCGTTTACAATTAATATTTTCACAAACCATTAAAGTAAAAATACTTTCATACGAAATTGTTCCGTAGACTCTAATTGATAAGGAGCATGATCGCATATGCGAAAACTGACGCGTTTGGGTACCTATGTAGTTGAGCGAGTAGCCGTATAAAATACTTTGAAGTCTTGCAAGTATTTCGGGTCGGTACCTGGTGTACGTACTTGGAAGCAAAAACCTAGTGCAAAAACCTGGTCGCGTAAATACGTATCTTCCCTAGTTCTAGGGTATCTTTGCTAGCAAGTGGTGAACAAACTGGACAAAAATGATGATTGACATTTCTCAGTCCGACTTCTAATGAATAAAGACTTACCGATAGAATTAAACAAAGACCCCGTTCCTTAATTGCCAATGTTGAAACGCAGAAACATGCAAAAGTTTAAGTTAATTACGAATTTCTAAAGTTAAGTAAGCAAAGTAAAACCTTATTGAGTTTCGTATCCGGAACATTTAAATAGAAGTAAAAATTAAATAAAACGTCGTCATTTAAGTACAAATTAGAAATGGTAAGGACTGCCTCTTTGGTCTAGTGGTTGGAAGCGCTACTGCTGAACATGAGGTTCTGAGTTCGATTCATAATCATCCTATAATGTTCCCACTGTTGGGACACAGGCCTCCTCTCTGTGAGTGGCCCAGTGCGGGTTGGTAGATGTCACATGTCTTCGAATTTTTTGGTTCTAGGACATGCCGGTTTCCTCACGATGTTTTCCTTCACCGTTTTGAGAGCAGTGGTGATGAAATAATTTACATAAAGTAAAGCGTCTATCGGGGTTCGAACCGACGACCTACAATTCGCAAGTCGCGGCCGATACCACTGCGCCACCACTGCCACTGAGTTCGATCGTTCGAATCGGAAAAAGTGTTATTGGGTTTTCCATCTAGAATATCTCAGTAGCAGCTTGGAGTGTGCCCAGTTGATGGTATTAGGCTCGCCCTTTATTACATGGGACTTAAACATCCCTGGCGAAATGTGGGCGTACTTTAGGCACACCTGCTTAACCCGTCGGGGAAACGAGGCGTGATTTATGTGTGTCCGTTTCGACTCCTCGGACACAGTGTCGTAGAAGAAAAACGACTACAACGTAGTCACAATATCTCTGCACCTTGCTGGAATGCAAATGACTTATTGATTAATAAATATATAATATTAAATCACAAAATCCTTCAATCTAAACCTCATACATACATCCGGTAGTCGGGTAAAAAAAATAATATTTCAAGAGAAGCTTATTTTGCCCACCGTACCGTGAATGTGACGTCATTGAGCGAGGTGCAAAGATAATGTGACCGAGTTGTACAGACGCCAGCACATCAAGCTACTACAATCTGTCAAATTTCTTTAATAGATTTTCAACTTTATCGCTAAACCATAAGGTTCAAAGTTGATTGGGAGAATTTGACAGTTTCGGGTAGGTTGATGTGCTGGTGTCTGTACGTCAACATTACGAAAGAATTTGTAAAACACTAACAATGAAAGACGCAAACTCGTAGATCTATTATTCAGAAAGTTACGTGGAGAACCGCGAGGCCAGCAGTTCTCTTAAACGGGGCTTAGTAGAGGTCCCAATCTTTTTGCTAACCACTGATACGATTTTGAAGATTTTTTTAAATTTATTTTTGGCAATTGAGCCGATGTCGGCTATTCTGCCAGTGTCGCGCATAGAACGTCGACTTTGCACTTTGTGGTAAGTCTACAGGTTCTGTTAGTTATATAAATATTCTATAGTACCTACAGCACAAAGACATATTATTATAGTACATATTATTTACATAATTATTACGCACCAATTATGTTACAGTTTTATGTCATTTTCTTTTAGAAAATTTGTTAAAATATTAATAATTTTGCGAGAGAAGTGGCATAAGAGGAAATGCAAGTTAGTTGGAAGAGGGATGTTACATTTAGAAATTTTGTTATAGAGGTCGAAAGATTTGGTGTTCAAGGAGCAGGAGAAAAATATATGGTCCAAAGTACTGTGGGGGGTGCAGATGGGAGCTTCACAAAATAATTAAAAAAGGCTTTGACTTGAATAAAATATATTTACGACTTTTCATTATTATGTTATTTCTAGTACAGACGCCAGCACATCAAGCTACTACAATCTGTCAAATTTCTTTAACAGATTTTCAACTTTATCGCTAAAGCATAAGATTCAAGGTTGATTGAGAAAATTTGACAGTTTCGGGTAGCTTGATCTGCTGGCGTCTGTACATCTTCTACTAAACAAAAAAAACATATTAGAATATTTGATAATTGCTTGAACGTTCGAATGGAATGCACTGGCAATTATAACCAGCCTTTACTACTAAAGGTAGAGCTACACAGATAGCCTTTACAGTACCGTCCGCAAGACCGCATTCACAAAGGGAACTGCTCCTAACATGGATCTTATTCAGAAACACTGGTCTACAAGTGTCCAAGTCTCAGTCTGCAAATCGAAAAACAGTTCTTTTGGCCAATTTTAGGCATTTAAAAAACCAAGGTTTCCGCTGGATTTGAGGAAAATGTAGACAGTATGAATAAAGTCCTAATGTTGACGTAGTCGTTTTTATTCTACGACACTGTGAAATACTGACACTGTGTGCTTGATGTATGGTATCTGGAAAATTAAAATTAATTTCTAATAATAAAAGCTAATAAAATTTTAATAACGAGAAAAGAGCGTTTACCGACATTGGTTTTAGTGTTAGGTAGCGAAAGCGGCAGTGGGCAGCCCCTGAAAAACCGGTTCCTGGTTAGAGGCCTAAATCAAAAAAATATTTCAATCACCGTAAATAAAATAAAATAGCAAAGAATATTTCCCTTATTTATTTTGAACTAGTTTTTGCCCGCGGCTTCGCCCGCGTCGCTTTCGGAAAATATCCAATAGGAACGTAACACCGGGATTAAAAGTACCCACCCTATGTGTAATCCGGTTATAAACTATCTGTGTGCCAAATCTCATCCAAAGCCGTTTAGCCGTTTTTGCGTAGATCCGGAACGTATATGTAGGTACGGACGCCAGCACATCAACCTACCATAATCTGTCAGAGATTTTCAACTTTATCGCTAAAGCATAAGATTCAAAGTTGATTGGGAAAATCTGACAGATTGTGGTAGGTTGATGTGCTGGCGTCTGTACATCCAGATAAACATTCTAAAAACTATTTTTTCTGCATCAGTTTCGTTCCGAGACCTCGTGTACTTACTTTTATTTTTAACACGTTATTATTATTTAATACCAGTCCCAGAGTAATTGCTGTATTATTTTATGGTACTCCCTACCATAAAATAATACAGCAATTTGCTTTGAACCCAGTCAAAATGAACGTTTCCCTGAAATATTGGTAAGACAGTTATATTACAATGACCCAGTTCAAAGGAAAGAAGTTTTCACTTTGATGCACTTTATACTGCGACACTACTGTCGCAGTATAAAGTGCATCAAAGTGAAATTTCTCAATGTTGCAATAACTCCTACAAATACTTCGCTACCGCCTTGCTGACTTGCTAATATTTTTAACAGCTTGCTAATATTTTTTCCATCTATAATCATATGAAACGAGGTCACTGGTGTGCAATATCAGGCGCATCGCATGTACAGACGCCAGCACATCAAGCTACTACAATCTGTCAAAATTTCTTTAATAGATCTTCAACCTAATCGCAATGCGGCATAAGGTTTAAGGTTGATTGGGAAAATTTGACAGTTTCGGGTAGCTTGATGTGCTGGCGTCTGTACTTAGCATAATCAGATATTGCCACTGCTGGGACACACAGGCCTCCTCGCTTCGAGAGGGAGTGAGCTATTATCTACCACGCGGGCCAAGTGCGGGTTGATAGATGTCACATGTCTTCGAATTTTGGATTCTAGGACATGCCGGTTTCCTCATGATGTTTTCCTTTACCGTTTTAAGAGCAGTGGTGATGAAATAATTTGCGCAAAGTAAAGCGTCTGGCTGGATTCGAAGTTCGAACTCACGAACCCTCGGCCCTTACCACTCGGCCATCTTTGTTCCATCGCAGATTTATGTTGACACCCAAAGACTGCTTAGCTTAGCCGTTTTCCAACTTATTTGGGGTGGCTGAATACTAGTATTTTATATGGAACGACTGCCTATCTGACCTCCACAACCCAATTACTGGGTTACACTCTGCTTACCCTTGGTAAGGCTGGTTGTCAGACTTTCCGACCCGCAACGACGTTCAAATCTATTAACGTCATTATGGATCGGGAGCCCGAAAGTCTGACAACCAGTCTTACGTAGAAAAAGATGACAGCTGGGATCAAAAGCTCTAATGTGCTCTCCGAAGCATGGAAGTCTCGGTATGAAAAATAGATGGTCACCTATCCACAGACTGAACTCGGAAAGCGTAGCTTTACCTGATCAATCGACCAGTGCGGCTTTTGTGTGTTATTAAGACACGAGTCTTGACGTCCAAAGACAATACTCATGAAGTATCTTATTTGTCGGTGTGCCTGTAAAAACACCAGCTTTGAATACCTGATAGTTTGATAGTTTTTTATACTTAACAAGAAGTGTTTCAAATATCATAATTATGTGTAGGTATAGCAGTTTACCTTTAGCAATTGCAAAATTTATTTCTAAGTAGGTTAGGGAATTCTGCTACACAATACTTTCGTAAAAAAAGTTGCTATTGCATGCTATGCATGCTATGCTACGCGTGCTATGGATGTTATGCTAGTTTTATTTACTAACAAAATTGTTACTATATCATTATGTATACTTAGGTTAAAGTATGTATCTATGGGTCTTTGTTACCTGAAAATAAATGTATTTTTTTATTTATGCACGCTATGCTATGCATGCTATGCATGCTATGCTATGCAAGCTATGCTATTTATGCTATACTATCCTGGTACCCTTTATAGTATTTATGCTTACTTACACTTTACTTTCATCACGCATAATACTATTTATCATCCTTTTTATTTGTTTATATGTTTACATTATACTTTTACTCACTTCTTCTTCTTCTTCTCTTCGTATATTTTCATGTTGTGACACGTCAATTGTCAAACTGTCAGTTACTTTTAAAATGTCTTTCTAGTTTAGTCTATGATAATTACTCTTTGGTCTAAATAACTTAAATTATTTTTATCAATATGTTTAGCTATTGTATTATTAAGATTATTACGATTGTTTAGTTTAAATAACTTAATTTTAAATTAGATTTATAATATTCTTTACGCACTCGTGGATATGTCTTGGCCGACCACACATGTCAGATGAGATGATGGCCACAAAGAAGGAATCTGATATTTGAAAAAGGAAGACTACTTGAAAACGAGCTCACGAACAGCTGGAGGCTGCTGGCATTCGAGTCTTGGGACTGAGACATTAAGCATCAGATAACTGCTTGGTTTTGCTGTTACATCTTGAACTGCTTGGTTCTGCTGCGACATCTTTGACTAACCCAGGGGATCCAGCTAAAGATTCCACCTGGGACCTTCTACTTCTAATCTTCGCGAGCTAACCACGTATAACTTGCTACCCTGACGCCTGATTCCCGTTCCTACAGTGCTGAGCTGATTCTTTAACGTGAACTATAAAACTCCAGAGAGTGCGCGCATGTGTGAACTATAAACTTCCGAGAGTGCGTGCTAATTAGTACTTTTATAACTAGCTGTTTTTTATAACTTTCTGTATTTATTCTTCCCTAATAAAATTTATTGGACGGTCTGCTTACCCTCTATTTTAATAAGGTATAGATCGTTACACCTTTTAAGATAATGATAAATTAGAACTAAAAGTCTGGAAAATGATCCGATCCCAGTAGTAATAAAGTTAGGAAAGAATTTTTAATTCTTACCTCGTGAGCGATGGTTTTCGGCATCTCGAGGATTTCTGGCACGATTCCCTAATGAATACGGCTAAATAAAATCTAATCAAAATGTATTTACTTGGACAACAAAGATCCATACTGTAATTAATATCTTATAGCTAGTGTTAGTACAAGATAGTAAGTTACAAGTTTCTTACTTGGCCATTCTCTCCACAAAATGCCTCAAAATGTGAGAATAACCATTCTCTGTCAATGTTTTCAGAATGCTGTTGCTACTGGCCCGTGTTCTAGTTACTAATGATGCGACTTTATTTCGAATGACCGCATGAAAGCCGTCAGTCCGATTCTGCGCATACATTTCCGACGCACTACAGAAACGAGGCAGTCTTAGAGCATTCTGAAAATATTATTATACTGGACGCGCAAGACATCTGGCGACCTTTTGGCGTAGCTGGCCCATTGACCCCCGTGTACAGACCCTGACAATATGCCTTGAATAGTGTTATCTTGACCTGGTCTCTACGTGCCAACATATTACCCCGGACCGCCAATGCCCTGTTTCAATAAGTATTTATTTATTTATTTAATAATTCAAGCACATAAATGTACAGAGGCGGACTTAATGCTGTAGGCATTTCTAACAGTCAACTTTTGGGTGATGCAGAGACAAACAGTGGTAGGTGCAATCATGAAAATTGAGGAATAAATATTTTAAATATAAAGATACGCATAAACCTATTAAAACTATGAATATAATATATACCTAATTACATATAAATATAAACACAAATAAATGTACATAAATACTTGAATATACTTTCTAAAAAGAAATAAGACAAACAATGAGAAAATATTACCGTTGTGATGATACTGCCAGCTTCTTGCGAATGTGCTCGCGAACCTTAACTTTAAAGGATAATCGGTTGGTTGCCATCCTGATTTCCTGGGTGAGCAAATTTTACAGAGAGATAGACTGAACGAAGAAGGAAGAGTAAATGAAGTCTGTGCGGTGAGTAGGACATTAGAGAAGACGATTGTGTGATGAATGTAAATTTCTATTGTGGTTGGCGCGAATGTACTGTGTTAGATAACCAGGGGAAGATGGAGAATCAAGAAATGAGAAGAAGGTGGTCAGCGCCCTTAGCTCTCTGCGCTGGCATATGGGCAACCACTTTAGAAGCGACGCGATGCGCAGAGATATGATCATATTTACGCAGATTGAAAACGAATCGAATGCAGTTATTGAGAAGACGGTCAAGTTTGTTGAGGAGATCTGCATTCAGGTCATAGTAGCACACATCACCATAATTGATGATAGGGAATATAAGGGACTTCACAAGCATTGTCTTCGTACTTGATGGTAATACATTTTTCAAACGCCCCAGCGTTCCAGTAACCTTCTAGCTCACCGTAGCGACTTGAGTCCGCCACTTCAGGGTAAAATCAATGTGCAAGCCTAGGTCCTTCACGTCAGTACCAAAAGGAATGATCGAATCACTAAAGAGAACTGGCGGCAAGGTTGTAACACCTACTTTGCTAATAGTACGAGAACTGTCAATAATGATCGCCTGAAACTTCGTAGGGTTTGCAGCTAAGCCAAGTCTATCAGACCAGTTTTTTATGGCTATCAAGTCTTTATTTAATTTGTCGATAGCGTCAGGTAATTCAACAACCTTCCCTACAGATGATACGGACACTGAAGTTCGTAAGTTATAAGATTAATAAAAATAGAAAACAGAAGAGGAGAAAGTATACCGCCTTGAGGAACGCCAGTTTCCAAATCACACCAGCTAGAAGAAGAATCCCCAACACGAACGGATTGCTGACGGTCCTGAAGGTAAGAGGAGAACCATTTCAGTGCTTTGGGAGAGACCATAATATAGGACAAAATGGCTAATAGGATGTCGTGAATGACGGTATTGAAGGCATTCGGGAAATCAACAAGCACTAGAACAGTAACTTAGGTGTTTTCCAGTCCTGCCCTTATATCGCCAGTCACTTTAATAAGCATAACTCGGTTTCCAAAATCGATTAGAATCGAGAACAACTTTATAACCTGTGTGTACAACACTGTATTTGCTTTATTTGACAGAATAATGTGAATAGCGACCTTACCACGAAGCTGAGCGACAATTGAAAATATCGATCATTTTAATTTACGTTGCGTGTTTTAACAGACGAGATAGGTAAGCCCTACAATACAGCCTAAAAACGGCAATGTATTATGAATTATTCGTAACACACTCAGTTACATATTTTCATTGTAAAACCACAATGAATATAAAATTATTGATTTCGTAAAAAAAAAAAACACAATTTAATAACAAAATGACTAAACGATGAAAGGAAACATTCCCATTATCTTGTACCACTTTTTTGGTGTAGTTTTTACAGGTCAATACCGCACCATTTGGCATCTTTTAGTTTTCGTTTGACGTCTGGCATCGAGAACGTTCGAGCGCGGTCTGAAACGCTGGATGGAAATGGCGCCGAAGGAAGTCTTTTTACTCCCTTTTTACATGCGAAGTACTTGCACTTGCGCCGTCTAGCCAATATATAAGTCTGTGATTGGAGAGGACTAATAATTGAGTTACAATGAATAATGTTTCTAGACACAGGCCTCGAGCCCTTTGGATAGGAAGAGAAGGATATAAATTAGACGGAAGTCGGTAGGATTAGAGGGATTGGAAACCCTAGGTAGTGGACGGACATAGGCTTTGCGCCACAGGGAAGGGAATACTCCGCAGTACAAGGGATAATTTATAATGTGTGTAATCGCGCAAGAGTCTCTGTCGTCGGTAAGAACGTGCCCCAGATATTTAAATTTATTCACACTTTTTATGTTCAAACCATTTTGGGTATAACGATAATGATACTGTACAGGCAAACATAAAATGAAGACTTATCAGACTGTGAATTGTGGAATTTTCTTTGATAATATTTATCAATCAAATATTTTAATCCACCGTAATATTTTATATATGCCTAAGCCTACCCCCCTTCACACGTAGCCATTCAAGGCATGGCTGATGCGATAACAGCAACCTCTTGCCTGCTTCATCAGCTTTCCTTTTATGTTATAAAAAGTTCTCAATCACCAATCTATCTCATTATTGATTATCTCTATATCATTCATTGCAGTTGTATAATATACATATATTGCCATTTTAGTGCTACTAGGCAGAATAGAGAGCAGTGGTGGCCAAGTGGTAACGGCCGCGACTTACGAGTTGTAGGTCGTAGGTTCGAACCCAGACAGGCGCTTTACTTTGTGTAAATTATTTCATCACCACTGCTCACAAAACGGTGAAGGAAAACATCGTGAGGAAACCGGCATGTCCTAGAACCAAAAATTCGAAGACATGTGACATTTACCAACCCGCACTGGGCCCGCGTGGTGGATTACGGCCCACTCCCTCTCACTGAGAGGAGGCCTGTGTCCCAGCAGTGGGAACATTATAGGCTGATGATGATGATGATGATGAGGCAGAATAAAATACCACCTGAATGTGCTGTGGTGTGGATGTGTTACAGGATGTGTTACATTGTTTATGTCAGCTTACTATATGCATATGCATATAAGCTGACATAAACAATGTAACATGACGACCTATATTCAATTTGGTTTTCCATGAAACGCTCGGTAATCACTTAATTGTTGCTAAATGACACCACTTATTACACACATAGTTTGTACATACATAATTGCATATGTATATTCGACACGCAGGACACATAAAGCCTGCACTACACTACTCGCGAAGCTGATCGAAGTTATGCGAAATAATTATGATAGAGTAGAAGGGCACTTCGGTATGCACGAAGCATACTGAAGTGTCCTTCTACCTCGGCTCGCCTCGGGCGACTTCCGATCGTTGTCGGTTTTTGCGCTCGAATCAAAGGATTCAAAGCGTCCTGTAGTTTTTAGAATGGTGACAGTTCGTCGAAGCAACTTCTCGGGTAGTATACTGCAGGTTTTAACTTGATACTGTTGCAAATGCAGATTGCAGCAGAAACCTTTTCTTTGAAAGTATTGTGAAGCAGAATTTATTAACCTACTTATAAATACATTTTACAACTGCAATAGGTACACTGCTTTACATAATTATGAAATTAGATATACATTTATAACAATTCCTTTATTATAGATAAAGGAATTGTTATAAATGTATATCTATATTAATAATAAATCTGATTAGAACTACCAGCTGGATTAAAAAAAAACTTTTTGCATTCGACAGCTCAATTTTTGGGGAATACTATAGAGTACAACCCCGCTACATCATGCTCGGACCATTAGGAGCCGAGCAAAAAGAAAAAGTATACTAACTAGTACTGATCAGAAAAGTAAAGTGCCGGACAGTAAAATTCCTTGTAGTGCACAAACGCCCTAATATCTCACTTTTATATTGAACTAGCAGCCACCCGCGGTTCACCTGCATAAGTGTCGATCCCGTGGGAATATCGGGATAAAAAGTAGCCTATGTGTTAATCCTGGTTATAAACTATCTGTGTGCCAAAATCAACCAAATCCGTTTAGCCGTTTGTGCGTGAAGAAGTAATAATCTTATAAACACACACACTGACAAACTTTCTTCTTTATAATATTAGTGTGATACATTGTAAACCTAAACGGTCCTTTATCTGATAACAAAGCACCTTTGCCCTTGAGCTTTTAACATTGATAACAAGTAGTCATTGCACGGCTTCTTATTCACTCCAGAATAATTTTAATGGGACATAAAAGAGGATGATGAAAGAACCTTTATATTCAGGGTGGCAGAGAAATCGAGGCGTAACTTGTTACCATGGAGTCAGTACATGATTCTGAACCCTCTGCGTTGAAATGTTTCGTCGGTTATTCAAGAGAAAAATAGCTGTTTTGCTGTGTGCTGAATTCAAAGTTAGAATTTGCGCGTCGATGTCCCTGTATAGATAGGTTCTTGATGCTTGACAAGTCTCTTGATACTTTTTCTGAAAAGATCCGCACAGCGATCACTTATAACGAAAAGATGTATAAGGTTAGGTAAGCACAAGAGTGGCCTCATGCGCTATCATCTCTGAAAGCACTTGAAGCCACTCTTGTGCTTTCATCAATGGCTCAACCCTCAAGAATGGTTACAATAATAACAATAATAATGTTTATTTGCCAAAAACAGTGCTTTACATTTTCTTATTGTCTATAGCTAGGATTATATATTACAAAATAAGATGCAAAGGAAGCATTTTGCTTATGAACTCCACACTAGGTCGAGCCTGTTTTCTGGAATCCTTGAAACTACTATTGATTACTTGTATCGTTTTCCGATTCGGCAAATGAAATCTGAAGCTACATAATGCATTGGACACGAGATGAATAGAATATTAAAGACGAAAAGGTATGTCCATACAAACGTTCTTAATCCTAGATTTTTACTACCATTTACGTTGAACGAGTAAGGTTTTTCTGATAATCTGACCTATAAATAATTCAGCAATTTGCTTTGAACGCAGTCAAAATTAACGTTTTCCCGAAATATTGGGAAGACAATTAAATTACAATTACCCAGTTCAAAGGAAAGAAGTTTCCACTTTGTTGCACTTTAAACTGCGACCATTTTCTCTTATAAGTCTGCTCGCCTAGTACCATGCTTCACAAAATGTTAATTTAATCGTGTGATTTTTTACAAATACAAGCACTTTTGGCGTGAGTGTACTTTTAGGTAGAACAGTTGTAACGTGACTGATCGGAGAAAAAATCACCTTCAAGATTACAATAGGGCCATAAACGGACGTTACGCGTAGCGGACGTAACGCGACTCCGTCCTAGAACTAGAACCATGGTTTCTAACACTTTAAAGACTGACATTAACTTCACGAATTTGAGAATATTCCTCAGCATCGGCTCAGAAATCTGATGGAAAGCATGCCAAACCGTATAAAAGCTGTGTTAACAGCTCGTGGTTGCAATACAAAAATGTGTATAAATTGTATATTTCATACCGTAGCGCATTTTTAGAAATCTGTTGATGATTTTTATTTAACTTACTTTTATTCAAAGTAAACTTCATAATCTTGAACGTTTATGAAATTTAGGCACTAAAATTGTCTATAGTACAGTCTTCACACTAATCAAATCACACAAATATTTTAAAGGCGAAAGATTGTGTGTGTGTGTGTGTTTATTACTTCTTCACGCGCAAACGGCTGGACCGTTTTTATAAAATATGTTATGGAGGTAGCTGACACCCTGGATTAATATATAGGCGTTTTATCCCGATATTACCACGGGATCGAAACTTATGCGGGTGAAACCGCGGGGCGCAGCTAGTTATTTAGAAAGAAAGAAAAGAAAGAAAGAAACTGCACAAACAAAATAGCAAAAGCTATATAGCTATATTTAGCTATATTTCATAAAGCTAGCTCCAATATTTTGGAAGTTACCGAGCCGAGCCGAGCCAAGCCGAGCCGAGTTGCCGAGTTTGGTTTATGTTACCGAGCCGCTGAGAGGCTTTGCCGTTTTATTGGATATAATTTATTTATCCTAAAACAACAGTATGGATCATGGAATAGAACGATAGGAGATGTGTTTCAGGAAATTAATAACTTAAGACCAAGCTCACCAAGCTTAACTAACGTTATATACGAGTTACAAATGTTAATAGCTGAAGGATGTACAATTAACCAACATGTACACACCGGTTTAAAGGAAATAGCTAACCAAAAGTTAATATCACTCCTACCACCTGAATATAAACCAGCCTGTGAAAAACTAGACTTCCTAGAAACTTGCCTTAGAGCTAGAACTCTTGACAAAGAAGGATATGTAATTAACATCAGAAATACGGGAAACAAACCGAATGGTCATACTCAACCTTTCGTTAAAAATAATATGAGCTCAACCCCCCAACAACACAACGCCCTTGTGTATAATTCAAACCTTGGTAATAGACCTGTTCAGCAAAAACACGCATATCCAATCTCACCTTTCTCGGCTAGGATTCGGATGCAACAAGCAGAACAAGCTAAACAACCTTGGTATGGCAACTATAATAATAATCAAACTCACGCTTACCCTAAGCGTAATTTCAATAATAATGCTAATAATTTTAATCAAAGACCTCCATGGCAACCAACTCGGCCCAACTGGCAGCCAAAACCACAAAATGCCGAACTACAGGATAAAGACGCGACTATGCGTACTGTAACAGAACGACCTCAATTAAAAAGAAACCGAGTATTTAACATCGACGAACCTGAATGTAATAGTGATGACTATCCCGATACCCCTTTTGAAGAATACATGCAGCAATGCGCCAACGAATATCCCATTAGATATAGCATTAGGAGCTGTTATTTCACAAGAAAATCATCCTATAGCATACACATCTCGAACACTAACGGAAACGGAACAAAAATATAACGCGACTGAAAAGGAACTACTAGGTATACTTTATGCCCTAACACAATTTAGACCATACATCTATGGGCGACACTTTAAACTTGAAACAGACCACCAACCACTAATATGGATAACCAAACTTAAAGAACCAAACGCTAAGCTTTGGTAAGCTTAGCGTTTGGTTCTTTAAGTTTGGTCATCGTTTGGTCGTTTGGGCGTTTGGTTTGGTCATCTGGTGATGGAAGTTAAAACTGCAAGAATACGACTATGAAATATCACATAAAAAGGGAAGTACTAACCACGTAGCAGACGCTCTGTCTAGAATCGTACTAATGCATAACTCAGACCAAGCAACCGTACATAGCAACTTCGATGACTCAGATGAAGGATTTATAATAAAATCAGAACATCCCCCTAGGCGTATGAATAGAATATTTGTAACGACAGAACCATATCAAGTGAAAGTAATACAAAAAGACAACCACACCTACGATTATAATCTAAAAATAAACAATCCCCAAGACTTTATAAAATTCTGTAAAGAATATCTCGGATCAAAAAGATATGCTATAGTAGGAAATAGTAATAAACTCATAGAACAACTGTCTGAAATATACAGGAAACATTTCAATAATAAAGAACTCACAATCATTTGGTTTACACAACCACGTGTAGAAATCACAGACAAAGAAGAAATCCTAAAAATAATTAGATCAACGCATGAATTTATGGATAGACATATAGGAAACCCAGCTTTAATAAAGGAAATCTCTAAAACATACTATATCGAGAACATCAAAAAACATACGCAAAACTATCTGAATCAGTGCGAAACATGTGCTAAAGTAAAATACGATCGACAACCATTTAAACCGCCCTTTGAAAAAACCAAAACACCAACAAAACCAATGGAAAAATGGCAAATAGATACGTTCCACTTTAAAAAGAAAACCTATTTAACCGGAATAGACACATTTTCTAAGTGGACTTTCGCCACAGAACTAGTTGAAAACAACTCCCTACGAAACGCTCCCTAATAGAAACGCTATTACGACTCTTCGCTCTAATAGGAACCCCCGACGTAATCTCAACAGATAACGAGACTATACTAATATCGGAAATAGTAAAAGAATTTCTAGCAGGATTAAAAATCAAACATCATGTGACAACACCCCTGCACCACACGTCCCATGGAGACATAGAACGGTTTCACTCCACCCTAATAGAGAGATTAAGAGTACAACAGGAACTAAAGAAAGAAGATGTTAACTTAGCAGTACTAGCATATAATTCCACTATACATAGTGCCACTAACAAAACACCTAACGAATTACACTTTTTACGAAAAATTAACGTAGTACGAGACATAAACAAACTACAATCCCTAATAGTCCCAAGCGTTGCTATACAAAGCAAACTATTAATATTCCAATTCGCTATACCCATGGTCTCTAAAGAACAATATAATCTAGAAACAGTAATTAGCGTAATCACCCCATCTAACCAATATTGTCAAATGCCTAGTATTAAGAACGGCCAGTATTTAACGGGAACCAATCATGTGTATAAACGGGAACCAATCAAATGTAATAACAATATATGTACAGCTTCACCAACAAAGAAATGTGTAGAAGAAAGCATTCTGAAACAACGCAACAACTGTCCAGCACGATACTCATACAAAATTCAGAATGACTTATATTTCCAGTTCAGATTAAAGGAACAAACAATCTATGATAGATGTGCCGACAGAAGCGTGACCATCGTAGACTCATATATAGAAGATAACACCAAATGCGGAAGCACTCAAGATCCTGTGGATATTCAGACCTTTACTGAAATCACAGAACCAGCAAACGAGTTACCAATGACGTTACCAGAAAATATGGACAACATAGAAGAGCAGATCGCAGCAATCAATAGACCCGACTTAACCTCTGATAAGATCAAAGACATAGGGATCCTGACCTACATAACGATAGTAACCATAATCTTGTTAACTATCGTCTTTTTAATTCGTCGAATCATAAAAACCCGACAGAGTACAAAAAGACTAGGAGGGGAGAGTCAAGATAACGAGGTCAGACAGTCAACAGTTGAGATAACGCTACTACCCGATAACAACGGGATAAGCGGAGTCGATTATAAATAAAGTAATAAATATAAATAGGATATTAATATTGAGTCAAGATAACGAGACCAGACAGTGGAGATACCACCACCGCCCTAATAAACAGCATCAATAAACGGAAGCGATTAGATAAGTGAATTGTGGTGACAACCATTCTGTCCCCACCACTGTGTTAGCTGATAAGACTTAGTATATAAACTAACCCAACTATAATTTAAGCACATTATTGTATTGACTCTACAACATACCACTGTACTACTAACACGTTTTGAGAATAAAATTACTTTTATCTCCATCACAAGTCTCAGTCTTTTAACTCGCGCGACACAAAGGCACCGCTCGTTGCGCGACTTGCGGTGCCTTTGTGTCGCGAGCGATTTTATCGCGTGTCGCGCCTGTTTGAAGGAGCCTTTATTTTATGTATAAAAGTTTAGTGGAATGCGACCTAAGGAGAACATTAATTTGCCTAATGAATCTTTCAGTTTTTTTGCCACTTTAGTTTTCGGTACTAAACATTTTTAATGAGGTTAAAATGAGTTGGAAGTCTTCCCTTCATATCACTTTCCAATACTTATTAGTATTTTAGCTGAAAGACTGGCTCTTCTCATCATAACTATCGATGGCAAATCAAGGTTTCATTCACAATCTGGATAATTTTGAACCATATTCTTAATCCATTGCTTCATAATGTTCGAAACATGGTCTGCTGAACACGCAAATAACACAAAGGATGTTGTTGAACTCTCGTCAAAATGAAGCCATTGCGACTGTCTACTGATAGTGTGTTTCGCAATTATCCCGCCGGTCATAGTTTCTCTAATTAATGACCTAACGACCAATAAAAGGTTAACCAACATTACCTGATAGTTTTCACCACAAACTTCGTGGTATATAATTTGGGCAAGTCTGTCGAGTTGCAAAGTCTATAGCCTTGGGAAAGTAATATCTGCCTAATTGTCTTCACCCACTCAAAGTCAAAGTCAAAGCATTTATTTCAAATAGGCACATAAAAGGCACTTTTGAACGTCAAAAATTACAACAAAATAGAATTGATTCTAGTCGCCCATTCCAAAAGGTAGTTTTCGTATGGAGAAGAATGGGCAAGAAACTCCAACGTTACTATTTTAAAATGTTTTACAATATTTTGCATACATTAATTATTATATAATAATAATATGTGAAGACGATGCACCTGAAATAAAATTATACCACAATAGGTAAAAGAATTTAAAATGAAACCATGACATATAAATTAATTATCTGATAGATACATGGTGCTCACATATTACAAACATGTGTGACACTTGCCCTTTAGGAGGGTGTCAGCAGATAGGTAGGTAAGGGTTCGAAATAATAAGCGAGGTATGTTTCACTTATCATTTATTCTCCTAAACTTCCGTGGCCGTCTCACGTCACAATTGCAGAGGTTAAAGGTGGTAGGGTACACTGGCCTGAACCGACTCCCAGGATGATCGTCCTCCTGTCTCTGGTGTCTGTCCGCAACCAACGGCTCCAATTCCAAGTTCTGTCTCCATCGTCAAACTCAGCGTAGGGTAGCGAGGATAGTAAAAGTAAAGGATTTTCATTCAAATAAAAAAAATTACAAGTAATAAGTCAGGGTGTGAGTTAAAATAGTTACAGAATGTAAATCAATAAAAAAAAAATACAATTAAATTAGCAACCAGTTTGATTTTGTCTAGACTCTATATTGTTAGCATGTTTCCAAGCGTTCTTATCTTGGATATAATCTTCTTATTTAAGGCTCCTACAAACAGGCGCGACACGCATCGATCGCACGATCGTCGCAGATAGTTTTAACACTTATCACCGCAGCTTCGGCTTGCTGGCCGGCCAGCCTCAGCAGCGGCGGCAAGGGTTACACCCACCTGCTCCTCAGCTCGCTGCCCTCCTCGCCCCTCCGCGTCGATGCGGGCTTAAATTACACTCTAGGGGTAGCGCAGACAAGACTTCGGTTTTGCAGCGATTCGTTTCTGTCACTAACTTTTGTAGCACAACATATTGACTTTTTAAGACAATATTACAAAACCACGAAGGCCTTCTAACCTAACCTATCTGCGTCGGAATTATATATTTTTAACGATATACCTAATGATTTTCGTTATATCCAATAACGTTATACGAAATAAGTTTTAGAGTATGTAAATGTTATATGTAAAGAAGTTATATCAACAGTTGGTGTATCTCACGTTTATTATATCTAGTGAACGTTATTGAAAGGAAAATATATGTGAACTAGTGTGTACCTACACAATAAAGATTATATTCTATTCTAAAATTACGCAACATAAAAAGAGCTACATCATACCACTTTGTTAGGGCATAATTATCAGATCAAAAGAAACCTTACAAAGGAGAATATACCTGTAATCAACTTCTACGGCCCTTTATTAATAATTTTTGTATTTGAATGTTTAAATTGTATATTATGTGAATTGTTTATATGCGAATTGTTTATATTTGTACGCCGTTAAGGCAAAACATGACTGCTATAATTTTATGTAACATCCTGCATGCCATGTGTGTGTATACTTTATGTTTTGGATAAATAAATGATCTATTTTATTATTATTAAGCAGAAACCGGTAAGGATCCCAAAGGAAGCTATAGTATTTTATTAAAATGACTTGTACCTACTATGTTAACTCAGTTTGTTAATTTAGTTTTATCAATTTTGTCTGCTATTTGATCTGGAGCGGCCATGCTAAATAAAATATGATTGAATACTAAATGTCAAGGCTACGTCTGTTGTTATAATTTCTTTATTTCTTTGTTCAGGTCTAGGACTCAAGCAGTACGCCGTCTATAATTTTGAAACTGATCTCCTCTCCCTAATTGCTAGCTTTTAATAATGGCCCTGAGGGGCGCAAATAATATAATTTATCTGATCTAAAATATAGTGGAAGTACGTACCTATCAAATCAAAGGCACATGTCAAGCCCGCAGCCTGTTCCGGGCCTGGTTCAAGCCATGGTCCGGGGCGAGAGGGTGTGGGGGGCAATCGCCTCCTTCTGCGAAGCAGTCATGCTAGCGAAGGAGGCGGCGGGATGGCTGAGGGAGAGAGCCTCCCATCCCAGCCGCTGCGGGAGACGCTCCGGGCGTCGGGAGCCACGCGATGACTCCCGGCCACCGTAGGCGCGGGCCTGCGGGCGGAGAGTAATGGGTAGCTTACCGTCCGATCAGGACCAGGCCCGTGCTGGACGGCGCGTACGTGTTCCACGCGCGCCTCAAAGAGATGTCAGCAACAAACGAAGGGGCCCGTAAGGGCCGAAGCCTGCCGGGTCAGCGGGATTGTCCGAAAGGGTTACCGCTGGCCCGGAACATAAAGGGCGAAGGAAGGAACACGGGTGGGTTTTAGTCAGTAAGAGTCTGACACTCCCTTCCGCTCCACCCAGAGCGGGAGGAGTCATTTGATGATTTCCCATCTTGGAAAAATAAAAAAACTGCTGACGTTTAAGTTGAAACAAAAGTGAAGTGTCATCTGCAAACAACACTATATCATGATTATCCTTTATGAGGTACGGCAAGTCATTAATATAAATAAGAAACAAGAAAGGACCAAGAATTGAGCCCTGTGGGACTCCCATTGTTACTATAGATCCTGGTGATCTTTTTTCATTAACGTCAACACTCTGAATCCTTTTACTTAAGTAAGAAGTAAGAAGATCCAGAGCAGTCTTCCGGATCCCGTAGTGGCGGAGTTTCCTGATTAACTTTGCGTGAAGAACGCAATCGAACGCTTTGGACAAATCACAAAAGATGCCTAATGCATCGCATTTATCTTCCCATGCATTATAAATATGTCCTAAAAGTTCAACACTGGCATCAGTAATTGAACGACTCCTTGTAAAACTGAACTTTTTGCTATGTAATATATATGTTTATTAAAAAAACTTTGCATTTGGTCTAAAATTTATTTCTCAAAAATTTTACTAAAGGTAAGTAGTACAGAAATAGGTCTATAATTTGTGGGGTCTGATTTAAACAAAGGTATTATTTCACTTTTTTTCTTAAGGTTTTTTTTTATAAGGAGGTATCGTCTACACTAGAGTTCTAGAGGAAAAAAAATATAATAACGGGAAGAAGAAGTTACTCTCAGCTTCGTGAAGGGTATTTTTACAACCATTATATGCACACTTTGCAGCAATGCATGCATACCTATATGACTGTAGAAAATATTTGACTGCCTGTCACGTAGGTACTATACCTACATGACAGGCAGTCAAATATTTTCTATTCTACCTACCGACTTCACATCGAATTAATTAAGTATTATATATTGAACAAAAGTTATTAATTGAAAATCATACCTAATGTAGTATTGCAACTTTCAACTAGCGCTTTCACACTAATTGGCACCTCGTTCTACGCATCAGGGAACATAAACACCTACTCTATACGGAGCGAAGTCAGAACTAGGTAACGAATAAACATCTTCAAAGAAAATACTTCAGACGTAAAAGTCGTGCATGTATGTAAAGTTTTTGAAAAGCTTTTCTCATGAAAACACTGCTTTTCAAAGACTTTGTAATATAAATTTAATAATTATCTTGCACTGCGCAATGCAGAGACGGTTTGCGCAGGGAACTTTCAGAACCACAGACGAACCATGACGTTGACTAGTCCTGTCAGATACAGACGTTTTAATTTGCGTGAATCTATTTGTGCTATCTTACTTTATTAAAAACTAGCTTGCACCCGGGTGAAGCCACCGGCAGAAGCTAGTATTAAATGTGGAAAGAACACAAATGCGTTAATTTAAAAACTTAAAGACCGCTTATAAATCTTCTTAGCTAATACAGGTTCCACAATATGAAAACCCTGAGGTACGGCTTGGTAACTAAAACTTTCTGTTTGTGTTTTAGTTACCAAGCTATATGCAAGCCTTACATTGTATACACACATACACGGAAAGTAAGTGTATTGATACCTAGTTATGCATACCAGGCATCAGTTCCCCGGAGATTAATCCTCACTCAACACTCTGTTTCGGCGACATGACTATTTGAAGGAGTTATCCTTCAAATAGTGCCACAGTGATGACATTATTTCAATTTCAACAGCCAATTTTTTTTTTTTTTTTTTAAAGACAGCTGCGTCGCCACGCTTAGACATCTCTTCAGCAAATATTTCTAACACCTAAGTTAATGCTTATGTTAACTAGCCTCATGGGAACTTCCAGAAATATGTCGTAATTGTTTAGGTTAACACTTGTGTATATGTACCAATAGTTGGAAAGACAACATTTCGTTCACCGTGGCACCTCGGCGAATAAGTTAAGAATATCAATTTCTCCTAATGCTTTTCGTATTGCAAAGTCAAAAAATATATATACCATGGATATCTTACTTTTTATACAGTGGAAACATTTTCAATACATATGTGAATATCAAAACTGACGGCAGTGCCGTAATACAAAAAGTCCGTTGGCAGTGGCTGCCTGTTTCTTTACCGCGGAGCGAGGCTGAGGAGCGGAGAAACGCAGAAATATTACCTAACCAAAAGGATTTCATAAAAACTTCGTTTCTCCGCTCCGCAGCCTTTCTCCGCGTCAATGGACAGGCTGCCTTATTGGTGTTTTGTCTTTTTTGGCCATTTTTACTCATTGGAGCTAAGTTTGACTGATTTATGATTTGTCAAATTATCATTTTGTTTCTAATGTGTTATGTTATGAAAATTGTAATAAAATCTTAGTTTTTATACGTTTTATAAGGTATTTTTGGTTAGTTATTTCAATAGGATTTTAAAGACTGTGACATTATTTCAAAATAAAAAAAAATAAAAAAGGGGTGCCAACATCTGGGTGTATTTTTAAACAGAAATCCAATTTATCGGCACCAATACTGAAAATTGTATTATTAGATGTAGACTAATTTACAGGTTTTTTTAGACTAATTATTTTAGTCTTTGTTATTAAGGATTAATTTAAAAAAATATGATGTGACATTATTTTACAAATGTCCAACACCATGCTGAACCTCTTTTTTGTAATTATATTTATCATTGATGCTAAATCGACATTTAACCATTTATCAGTATAGTGCTGATAACAGGTTAAATTTTATGCCGATAATAGCTCAATTGTCACTAATGAGATACAATTACTTTTTCTATTGTTACCGATCTTTAAGAGATTTCGCGACATAGGAGCGTATAATTGAATTTAGCTAATTTCAGTAAGTACTTACTTAATTTGAACTTTTTATGATCAACACTAAAGTTGCAGAATTGTAGCTCAAATTAAAACAACAAAAATCTAATAGAGAAAGAAACTACAAAACTACTTGGAGCCCTAACACAGCCAGAAGGCGTCGCAGCAGACCCCGTAGAAGATGGAAAATTACGTTTATAAATAAAAAAAACACTACCTACTTAAAGGGTTTGTAAAATTGAACGCTTGTAGATTCTACTTGTAAGTTCTAAAATCATAAAGGTATTCCGCCATTTTTTTGTACATATGCTTTTTATTTGAATATGCTTTACTTAAACGTATAGCTGAATGGTATACTTATTGTCTGTGCCTAATATGGACGGGATAATAAAAAAGAAGTAGCGACAAAGTATTCCCGTCTTTTAAAATTTATAATTTGAAATATTCGCGGCAAGGTTTTGCGATTAATCTTGAAAAATGTCTAGAAATGATAAAGAAATAACGGTTTTACAACTAATTCGTGACAAAAAAGACATTTTGTTCGGTGCTATTAGCGACTGGTTTTCCAAAGATAAAAACTAGAAGAGTGGAAGAACATTTTAATTACATGTCAGTCGCTTGGTCCCTTGGAAAAGATTATACTTCTGTCCCAGATACATTAAAAAAAAGGTCTACTTTGGTAAGTGTTTTATACATTCGGGTCACTGGTTCGTCTTAGGAGTTCAGTAGAAAAAAGAACAAGATTTTACATAGGTATTACAATAAAATGCGATAGTTATAGGAACATGGTACGGAATATACTGTAGACACTGTAGTAGACGATTATTATAGTGAAAAATCACTAGCTGAGATGCAAAACCTACGGCACTGTTGGTAACGAAAAATCTTCATTAATTTATGATAGGTGCCATCGAGTTAGATATAGACCTACCAACCCAGTATCTAATCTCCTTTACAAATAAAACAAAGTCGGGTTAGTTACACCATTTATAACTCAAGAACGGCTGGACCGATTTTTATGATCTTTAATAATTGTTGGATTTTGCTCCGCCCGCGCCCTGAATAGTAGAATAACTATTAAAACATGTGAAAAATTTAAAAAATAATAATGAAGACACATAATTAATTTTCTCATACATTTTGTGCGGAACGGCTTTTTTGATGATATCTCGAGATTCAGCTAATAAGTTAACACAACATTCATTGATTCTGAGCCAGTACGAAATTTGTCGGGTCAGCTAGCAAGTATTTAAAAAAGACAAGAGCGTGAATAATACCTACAACCTTATTAAAACCAGCACAGTCACCTGTGTATCGAATACGCGAGGTCATGAAAAAAAGTAGATGTTGGTACCTATATTTGTTTATACATTATTGCACGTTTCGCAACGTTTTAAAACATGTAAGAATTTAAGTATGTAGGTAGGTGCAATCTTGTATAAGTAAGCAGTAACCTTTGATTACTTTGAATGTAAGGTGTATTGTTACAATAACATAATATTATTAGTGCCTAATCTGCACATTGTGCGAATGCCAGCCTTATTGTGAAATCTACAGGATCAAATTAAATTAGCTGGCGGAACTTTGCAGACGTGATGAGTACCTATATGATATTTTGGGGGGTCAGCGCCCCTGGCAGTGTTGTTATTTGAAGTATGAATTGAGAAAATCTGTTTTCTTTTGTTTTATCGTGTTTAGATATCGATACCCATCTCGTCTGTTAAGTTTATACAAAAAAAAAGCTGATATTTCAAGTGACTACATAAACTGCGATCCCGGTGAAACAATTTTTTTTTTAGGCGAGGTTTAAAGACATATACATACATATATATACGTTTATATACATTTTAAAGTTTTTTGGAGCTATTTATATCTAATTAATGTAAATATTGCGCAAAATAAAAATAAGGTAAGGTATATAAAAATAAGGTCAAGCGCTGACTAAAGACGGAAACGTAATTACTAATAATTGACTCGATAAAAAAAAATCGCAAAGATGACACTAAACCGATATTTCGAACGTACTTCTTAGCAAAAATTTATATTACGAAACCATCTAGTAATATATAAAAAAATAGGTTTTAATATTTTCTAGCGCTGGGTAAGGAAAATTTATTATAAGTGGTTATTTATTTTCGTAAGAACAAAAATCAGACGATATGGAGCAGTTCAAGCGCTTACGGCTGCTAGCCAGTGCCTGCGAGAGAGAGATGCCCCGATACGTATTATGCGGGGAGTGAGAAAACGTTATCATAAGTACCTACACACCGCACTACAACTCTACAAGTGGGCCTTAATCTTCTATGTATAGATGTCGATACCTGTAACGTCTGCCGAGTTTCGTTAGCTAATTTAATTTGATCCAATATACATACATAATTATAATAAAATCGCAACGAAGTCAAAACTGTATATTGAATAAATCAGAAAAAAAGCAATTGCTACGAGGTCTGGGAACGATTCTATACCGTAAATATTGTTTTAAGATTTTTGTCTGTTTTTCTGAATTTATGTTCCAGCATCACGCATACGGCATAGATTTTGTTCAATATTTGCATAGATATTTCCCCTATAAGCCTTGTCAGTCTGTGGGCTATAAATTATCACGCTATTTGCTATGGGGCGTGTTCTTAGTTTACTGCAAATTGTAAAAAGACGATTAAAAGGATATAGTAGTTACAGAACAAAAATAAATAAAAAAGAAAAGAAAGAGAAAAGGTCATTTAAATGTTTAAATCTGACTCTAATTTATATTTTTTTGTAACATCTTTTTTACAATATGGAATGCAATAAATAAATATGAAACCGGGGAGAATAGAGATGTCTTGAAGAACCTCAGATTTGCGTTACAGTGGAGTCATTTTAATAGGTAACATTTGACGTCTGTCAGTTTTATCCTCATAGTGAGGTGACCTGCTTATAAACATCGATTAAAGTGAATGAATCGATACGGACTTGAAACATATGCGAATTTTAAAAATCATCAGGCGAATCCCTGTCCCATTATTATTATTTTTTTCGTAAATTTAAGGAGCAAAATAAGACAAGTACACAATTTAACAAAAAAATTGCATTTATTCAGTTGAACTATCAGAACTGTTAAAAGTATTGTCATCTTCATCACTGCTGTCAGCACTCAGAGATATTATTAATTCATTTTCAATAATATTGTCTATTCTCACATCTCGTTCAAAATCTTGTAAAATTATTTTCTTTGTTTTCTCTACGACTTTTTTCCAGTCTTCTGTAGTGACTTCTGCACACGCAGTTTTTAGCAGAGACATCATTTTAGCAGTACTGAAGGGTGGTTCAGTATTGTTCCGCGCTGCATAACCCTTTATTTGTGCCCAAATAAGCTCGATGGCGTTATACTGGCAATGGTAGGGAGGCAATCGAATAACTTCGTGTCCATGCTCTAGGGCTAGTTCATCGATTACATAGCGGAGCTTGGACGGCTTAGTTGCTTTTACTAGATTTAACAACTCAACTTTTAATAAAGTTGGACTTGCATCCACACCATTTCTTACCAGCCACGAGACAATTTCTTGCTTTTTATTTGCTTGAGTTGGTGGTTTATCAACTTGTACAGAATGATACGGTGCATTGTCCATTATAATTTTCGATGGGTTTTCTAAGCTGACTAGCAGCTTCTCAAACCACTCTTTAAAAACCTCAAAGTTCATTTCCTCATGGTAATCACTTGTAGTTTTAGAGGCGAATGCGAGGAGGCAGTCTGGAATAAAACCTTGAGAAGCTGATCCCGCGTGACATATAATAAGTCGGGCTCCTTTTCCCGGTGGAACTTTTGAGGTGGACGCCGCTGTATCATCGGTCCATGTCCGCGAAACCGTATGGTTCACATTCAACCATGTTTCGTCAATAAACACGACATTGTCCCAATCTGTAATTTTATTTACTTGACGTAAGAATGTTACTCTCTTCAAAATAATATCGTAGCGTTCTAGCAGGATTTTCCGCTTGTCAGATTTTTTAAAACTAAAGCCAATCGATTTCAAAACCTTTGATAGAGACGATTTACCGCCAAAAAATAAGCCTGCGTCTTTTAACGAACTTATTAGCTTTTCCCGTGTAGGATATTCTTTTCTCGAGTAATATCCATAAATGTGGTTGCGAATTGCAGCAGCATCAAAATTATCAATGCCAACAATTTTCTTGTCCCTCTTTCTTTTTTTCGGTGTACGTAAAGTATTATCTTCTGAGCCTGATGGTCCGTATTTCTCTTTCAGAATTTGAGTTACTGTCCTCTTCCCTATTCCCAATGCTTCGGCAACGCGTTCTCTCGGTTGTGTCAATGGTAAAAGAGGCCCATCGTTAATTGATTCCCGTTCAAAATAATTGTACAATTTCACCACTAGTTCGCGAGATTGACTGTTTAGCGTTTTCCCCCGTTTCGACATGGTAAGACTGTAATGTTGTTCTTGTTTACTAATCGTTAAGCAATCGGAGTCCAATTTATAGCCAGGTAAACGTAGTCAGTAAGATCAGTCCAATAAAAAAGCCGGGTCAGAAGAAAATAACAGAGAGCACACCAAAAACGCACAGTCACTTCGCACAACGACAAAAGACTGCGTCATGTAATGGCGACATGACATGGCGTCATCGACAGGCACTGGTGTTGCCAGCAACATACCACCTAAATTGTACCTAACATCAATGATTTTTCTATTTCATTATTTTTTGTATTTTTATACCTAGTTAGTTAAAAGAATAATAAATAAATGTTTTATTATAATCACAACGTGGTTATTAATTTATGGTGATATTTCTTCACAAGTCATCATTGCATTCGATTCTACTTATCAGCTTTCGATTTTTAGAGTAACATCCCTAGTGTTTAAAAAGAAAAATGGTTAACTGACGTAACCTTGTAACGACGTTCAGTTCTTTAGATCAGAAATTGTTTATTATGTTAAGAATGGTTTATTAATGAAAGCAAATCGTAAAATTACTCGTATCGGTCATTATTACAATAAATATGTAATCGTAATTGAAAAAAGGTAAGCAATTGTGCAGTTCTAACAAAACGAAAAAATATGTTATTTTATGCCCGCCGTTACAAGGTTACGTTGTTGAATATTTGATGAATTGTCAAATGTTACCTATTACAATGACTCCACTTTAGTTTCTCCAATATATTTACATTTGTTTATTTACTAGCCATCTTCTCTCCACTTGCTTCAATGGATACCGGCCCTAATAAGGATGATATCTCTGCGGATGGCGCCCGTGACGTTCATGGAGAATGTTTGTGACATAATGTCGTTTGAATGTAACGGTTTATTTATGTCCAGCTGAGTAGGTAGGTAACTATTTATTACCAAATTACGTTCGGCTGCAGGAGGATGTAAAAGGAAACCGATATAATTTGCTTAAAGCTATTTAATTCATAAAATATTACAATTAAATCGGTAAAACTAGGACGCGTGACAATTGTTCGATGTGAGAATCAAGAGTGATCGACGCTATTGAAAATGTTGAGAAGGTGACGGTGCCGGCTACAACGGTTTCTTTGTATTAATTTTCAGATTTCAATGGACACTATCGAAAATGTTGAGGAGGCGACGGTGCCGGCGACAACAGGCTCTTTGTATTAATTATGGTATTAATCATGGTGGTCATTGATTTAAATGTGCCACAAGTACGACATAATAGGCGCTTTGTATTAGTCATGCTCTTCAGATTTCAAGGTGACGCAAGTTCTACATAACAACCATACTTTCGCTTTTATTTATACGCGTAGGCAATCGCGTAAAGCCTAGCCTAGCCTGTCTGTCATTTTATAAAGTTTTAAGTGGGTGCTTAGAGAGAACACAATATGTGTCATGAGTTTTTACTGTTTCTTTGATATTAATTATTATGTAAATAAGTTTTTTAACTGAAACCCCTTCTTCATGCATTTATTTTTTTGTAGAACACAACTAAACAATATAATTTAATCTGCCCAGCCTTTTCTCAACTATATCCACTGACAAGTCCTTGGGGCGTACAAAGGCCATTTTGGCAGAATCATAAAAGGATAACATTATGAATCATAATGGACGTTATTAACTGTTAAGTTAATCGTATCAAATCCCATTGGTGAAGGATTTTTCAGTATTTTTTTTTGTCTGTGCAAAAATACCAATCAATACAATCCAAATCAAATCCCAATCTCTGTGATTATACCAACGTAGTGTAGCGAAAAAAAGAAAAACACGGGCTGTCTTCGCGATATTATGATTAATAATGTTATCCTTTTATGATTCTGCCAAAGTGGCCTTTTTAGGCCCCCTGCTCAACGCATAACGTCGCGTCGCCCGAACATGTTTTGTCGACACGCGACGGGGCGCCTAGCCACTTATACACGGCTTGTACCAAAATAACTAATGACTGTTTCCTCAAGTGGACAGACCAGGGTACATTACACAGCACACATTATTGGTTTTGTAACTTTAAATGACTTTGAACTTTTTCTAAAACTATTTGTTTTATTTGTCTGTTTACAAAACGATAGTAAAAAAAAAAATTGGAGCAAGCGTAGCTTAGCCTTCGATCGACCCGTGCGGTTGTTATTATTTAGCTAAACAGAGAAGTGCCCTTTAAAACTAAACAATAATAATATTTTTGACGTGACAACGTCTAATAAATCGATGAAGCTGGCTGCACTCACGAAAAAAACATGACTCATGTAGCGTTACCTCGCGGCCTTGCTCTGTAGCGTTCCATGGCGGCTTGAAGTGCAAGCGAATATTAACAAATGCAATGCAACTATTCCATAAGTATTTTCTTATGACGTTGTCACGTTCAACTATCGTCAGTAAACCGACTTTACAGACAACCGATTTTTTTTATTTGTTAGTAGGTAGAACTAAAAATTTAATGAAATAGACTAAATAATACTAGCGGGGTAATTGCGTAACACACGATTAGTAGCAGTGGGTTTTATTTTGACATAAACAACATTCATTTTGTTATTTAGGTAGGTACGTTGTTGAGCAGTCCAATTTTTCGAACATAATTATGAAGAAATGGATTAGCAATATCCTTTAAAATTATTCAGATTATGATTCATACTGTGACACGCAATTAGGGTGCTGAAAATAATATTGACAATAGGAGGTGTAAGTATTTAATTGTAGGTAACCTAGTTGTTTTACAAATTGCATCAGGATTTCCTTGTCGTTTCATCAAAATCTTTCATGAAGTAACGGTAAATTTAATAAAATTATACATATGGTTTATTCAAATTTATGTTTCCATTTGATGTTAAACAAATATTAACTTTAAGTTGATTTCAGAGTGACTAACACTATTGAGAAAGTTATAAAAATGTTAAAAGTTGTAGCGTAAACTGAACTTTATTGTGTAGGTATTAGTTATTTTTCCAAAAACACATATTTGTTTACATGTTTGGCAATTAAAATGAGAACACAGATTAGGTACATAAATAAACTCATGCCTTCTTCCCATGGAGGTAGGCAGAAACTACAGAACGTTAACTTCTACGATAATTACATACCTCTTAAAAAAATCTTAATAAATTCAATCGGTTTATAAATATTCTGTTTTCACAAAATTATTCGGGTTGTTCGATACTTGCTCCATCTATACCTACGTCAGCAAAAAAGGTTTCTTCTTTTTTAAGCACAACGCCATCTCTCAGACTTGTTGTACGTTACTTGGTTTTGAAGTTATCTTATTTAAATTGTTTCAGCTGAGCTTTGAGCATCGAAGCGCTGCTTAACGATCGTTTTAGTTCCAACGTCAGAGTAAAGATGTCGTGGAAAAATTCATGAATTTTTATACATATTGCTATTTTGACCGAGTGCTGTTAAATACTCCTTGTAAAGACTGTATCTAGTCGTTCATTAGAAACTCATATTAAGATAATAATATAATATATATTTAACAATAATACTAACAGTCCAGGCCCTAGGACGTGCGTGAATTGGCGCCAGGTGTATAATTTAATTAGGTAATACATATATAAATACTTCAATAATAGTGTTAACACAAAGTGTGTGTGTGTGTGTTAGGTTCAAAATTGATAATGATAACAGATAATTCAGTTGCATGTACAGCCGCGCATGTAGTGTGCGCCTCATGTCAACTAATAGGTGAGATTCGATTCGGTTTGATTTCGATTGGATGTACCTCGTAGCAGCCGTAGCAACAAGCCCGTGCCTCGTAGCATTTGAGTAGGTAGTTCGTAGCGGTATGGCTACGGGTCGTTTATTATGATTATTTATTACATTGATGTGAAACATAATAAATAATCATGAATATGTAATTATGATAAAATAATATTTTTCTTCGTTATTATTTTAATTTCGGCCTTTTATGACCGCAATGCGTATGACAGTCCCATCATAATAATGAGTGGCAAGTGGCAAGATTTTTAATGTCTTTCACTTTGAATCACGGAGTTAGTATGTACCTACCTTCTATAAACATATGTATGTATAAGCTCCTTGATGCGAATGCATTTATTTAAAAGTAGAAAATAATTTCTGAAGTGGGATTTGAAGTCTGTCAAATGACAACAAATCAGTTTATTTATACGTCAGTGATTTTTTCCTGTCGCGAAGAATGGTATAAATTCTGTGGATGGATATAACAAAACTATTTTAAGTTTAGTTTCTTAGTTCACGCGATTGTTCATTAATTAGCTTCGATAGTCTTCGAGTCTCTTGTAATGAACAACCGTTTGTGAAATCATTCGTTTCTTCAAAATGGTCAACGAAGTTAATGAAGCCATTGAAAAAAAATTAAGGGTTGTGTTTGAGAAAAAAAAGACTGATTACTTTGAAAAAGATCATGTCTATCTTGAGAAGAAAGCGAAGATCCAAATAGAAAAGCAAAATGCCGTCATGAATAACAATTCAACTCAAAACATGCAGGCGAAAAAGATTGATGTGATTCGTGCAGAACTAAACAAAGCCAGAAATCGGAAAAAAAGAAGAATACAAAATATTGGCATGGCTGTGCAGATGGCAAACCAGCGAGAGAATCTGGTCACCGAGAAGTTTCTCCAAGATGTAGAAACATTGGTCACACGTTTCAAAACAGAATTTGATGAATTGCAGGAACTTTTTGGCAATATTCTGCGGAGATTGCCACAGGTTCAGCTAGATGTTGCTGTTACAAGGTGTTAATCTTGCTAGGCTCCAATCAGTGCCTAGTCTTTTCCCAACTATGTTGGGGTCGGCTTCCAGTCTTACCAGATGCATTTTACATGAAGCGACTGACTATCTGACCTCTACAATCCAGTTACTGGGTAATACTTGTACTTGGTAATACTATCTAACATAATATTATGTAACTAATAATATGGTTGACTGCATGAAATTGAAATCTGTTGTGGTCCATCATTTCAGTAAAATTCAAATACACACACACAATCATTTACTTTTTCATTTTACCTTTTTTACCTTGTAGTTGTTGATACAAACTAGCTTAAGAACTCATATTTGCTTGAGGGTCCCACAAATGCCCACTTTAATAGGGGTTTTACTATGAGAGCTGTTTTTAAATTAAGGATTACTTAATATTAGCTGTTGCCCGCGACTTCGTCTGCAATCCTGGATAAAACGTAACCTATGGTCTTATTTTACCGTGGTGCCAAATTTCATCTAAATCCGTTCAGTCGTTTTTGCGTGATTGAGTAACAGACATACAAACTTTGAAATTAAACAGAACATAATTTTATTTCATCATCCATTTGTTCACTGCTAGACAGGCCTCCCCCAAGCACCGCCACTTCGACCGGAACTGTGCTTCTCGCATCCAGCGGATTCCTGAGGTCTTCATCAGGTCACTACGTCTTCCAGTACGCAGTCGCCACTTCAGAACCTTTCGGCCCTATCGGTCAAATGTTCTGCGAGCATTGCGCTCTACCCACTGCCACTTAAGTTTGGAATAGAATATTATTAGAATTAATATAATTACAATTTTATTAATACAATTAGAATTAATATAATTACAATTATACTTACTTAACTGTTAGAACACAACCGAGTACCTACCCAAGTACAGTAGAAACTCGATTATCCGGCCCTCAGTTATACGGATTCGCGATTATCCGGACTATAAACTGCGACCAATTAAAAAAGGAGAAACCGGTCGTAAGTTATCTGATGAGTATGGTGTAGGTACATCCACGATAAGTGATATTAAGAAGAATGCCGATTCAATTTTGTTGTACACCTGCAAATTAGATAGTGAAGACGGGAGTAAACATCGGAAAATGATGAAGAAACCGAAAAACGAACTTTTAGAAGACGCTTTGTATTGTTGGTTTTTACAAAAACGTTCAACTGGGCAACCGATATCTGGCCTTTTACTCTGTGAAAAAGCATTACAGTTAAATAAAAAATTAGGTGGTGATGAATCGTTTGTTGCAAGTAACGGATGGTTATACAGATTTAAATCTCGTCATGGAATTCGTGAATTGGAAATACAAGGTGAAAAAATGTCAGCTAATGTAGATGCAGCAAACTCTTTTAAAGATGATTTTAAGAAGAAATTGGATGAAAATAACTATGACTTGGATTTTGTTTATAATGCTGATGAAACCGGATTTAAAAAACCTTCAAAATCTTATTAAAATATTACTATTATGTATTAAACTTATTTCACAAAACCCACTTTTCTTCATACATTCGATTATCCGGACTTTCGATTATCCGAATCCCTAACGACAACAATTAGTCCGGTTAATCGAGTTTCCACTGTACATACTTATTTGTCCTCAAAAAATGTGACTAACATTGAAGAATTGAATTAATAACATGAAAACATCTCCTATTAAATTCAATGTCGAGTAAAGTGAGAGCATGTGCCAATAAATTGAACAAGAAGAGATTTATCTTGAAAGCTTGACATCCACTACGTTCGCGTCCGGGGCCCGAAGCTAATCATGGTGAAAATTATTGAGGCTAATTGAATGTTCTTTATTGATTGTATTAATTTTGATTTCCTCAAAGGGGATTGAAGATTTTCCCTTTTAAGGTTATTTTAAGATTTTCATATAAAAATCTCAAAATAACCTCAAATGGGAATATAGAGCCTGGCGCGCCACTTTGTTTTTTTTTTTCAAAATGCCACCACGCACTATTTATATCGATAGCTGACATTAATATAAACTTAAGAATATAACAGGACCAAACGCCGTAAAGCGTCATGATTCCGAGATCAAAAGTTGGTCACGTGACATCCATATTTTTTGGAACTTGCGTACATCTTGTTGCATAGATGTTTGATAACTGAAAGTTGTTTCTGAAAGTTTAAAGTAATGAAACATTTAAGCAACAAGATGAAAGCAAGAATGTATGCTTAGATGGTTTGCTCATGTCAGAGGATGAATGAAAGGAGACTAATGAAAGGTATTTACAAGGCATATGTGAGTGGAAACGCTGGGACGGCGCGCCCTAGAAGCACATTGGACTTACTGGTGACGTTCTTCTTCAGATAGGTCAGGTGCGTAGTACTTGCACCTGGTGTGCCTCTATGACCAGATGTATGAACGTAAACGAAGCAAAAGGCTATACAAAGTGTAACGTTAAATGCGCAAAACCTCTTAAGGGGTCATTGTACTCATCGTTATTAACAACTTTTACTCTGGGACCCAAGCTGAAATTGCTAAAAAAAATCAGTTGTTCCCTACATTTATGCTCGCATAACTCGTCAAAATGTACTAAACAGCTGATTTTTTTGCGACTTCAAGTTTGGTACCTTATTAAAAGTTGTTCATAATAATGAGTACAAGGACCTCTTAAGAGGTTTTGCGCATTTAACGTTACATGTTGTATAAGGATCGTAGCTCGTGGCGATCAGTAGTTTCTGCCTGCCTCCGTGGAACGAGGCCTGAGTTTATGTATGTATATAAAGTCTATTCAAACTTACGTTTCAAATTAATATTATTTCAAGTTAAATAAATATCAACTTTATTCCAATGATAATTAAGTTGATTTCAGAGTGACTAGCACTATTGAAAAAGTTATAAAAATGTTTAGAGTATGTTTGTGTTTGTGTGTGTGTAATGCGTAGGTTTAAAGTTATTTTTCCATAAAAATAACTTTAAACCTACGCATTACACACACAAACATACTCTATACTGATATTTGTTTACATTTTTGGCAAATAAATCGCGAATGCAGATTATGTATGTGATGATATAGAGCCATTACGCAGTACCATGAAGTTTCTTGAATAGGAACATCTTTTTTCCATGAGTCGCAGCTATAGCTCACAGGTTTTTAATTATTCCAAATCCTAATTTGTTGGACTTCTGGCCGCTTTTTGGAAGATTGAATAGTTACACACTGATTTTTCTCTTTCAGTCTTCTGTAATTTGACTTTCGAATGAAGTAGACAAAGCGTTGTGTAACTATACAGACGCTATACAACGTTTATTAGTAAGGAGGATAACGTAGGACTTTTACAGACTTCTACGTGTGTGTGCGTGTATGTGTAGGTGTACCTACCGTAACTTATCCACGTCAAAACATTTTCTGTTTCTTCATACATTAGCGATCTTCGTTAGGACACTTTAAAAAAAAAAAGGTTTAGAAACGTACAATTAAAGTTGAATAGGTACTAAGAAGAATCACCACCACCGTCTCAGAGACAGCGAGTAATAAAAATAGAGTTGGTGTTTCACTACAATAAGTTACCGAAACTACTATAAATCTTGTAACTGTCTTAAAAAGATATGAACAAAGAGAACATCGCCTGTTCAATTCCATTCTCTCTTTTCTCCAGATTTCTGCCCAGAATTTCCTAACTGACTAATCGAATAATAAGACTGTATGTACAATCGAGCGCAAAACACTAATAAATCGAGTTTGGTGGCGATATATCACATTGGTGGCAGCTCAGCTGAGTCGGCAAGAGGTTGCACATAATGACGTCATCCGTTCGCGGGACGGCGTACGTACAATGCCTTCATTATGCCCTAACAGCTTGCTTACCATTGTGCCGGCTGTCTGCCGGTTAATGGAAATAGACCGTTGGCAGTTGGTACTGACATCGAGTCCATTTCAGTATTTTTGAGTTGGAATTTTTTGGTGTGGTTTTAATTTTAGTTGTAGATAGTTTTTGTAAGCAGTATTTATGCTGACAAATCTATACAATAATATAAATCTATTTAGTTATATATATATCTATACTATTCTATACTTACTATTAATAATAAAGCTGAAGAGTTTGTTTGTTTGAACGCCTTAATCTCTGAAACTACCAGTCGGATTTGAAAAGTTATTTTTTAACTTGATAGCCCAATTCCTGTGGAAGAATATAGGCTATTTTACGACGACCCTTAGAAGCCGAGCAAAATTAAAAAGTCAGAGAGAACACCAAGCGAAAACGAAGAAAAAGTGCGGGGGGGCTATGCAATGCGACGCCCAGCGCATCGCATTGCATAGCCCTCCCCCACTTTTAAAAAGTCAGAGAGAACACTAAGCTAAGACGAAGTAAAAGTGCGGGGGGGCTATGCAATGCGACGCGCTGGGTCGAGGGCCGATGGAGTTTTTTATAAATGTAGTTGACTTTAGTATATTGTGAAATCGAAATAGCATTTCCACACGAAGTCACGGGCTGAAACTAGTCGGGTAGTGAATATATTGCAAATGTCAATAATTGCCTAAATAAGATTATCAATTATGCACAGACAGATTGTAAAAATTGATTGATTGATTGTTTTAGTTGTTGTGAAATTGGCTTTGGAAGTTTATGTAAAAAAAGTAATTATCATAATTATAATATGGCTATAAAATAAAATGTGCACTAAGACTTAACTCTACAATACATATAACATAAATAATTGAACCGAAACAAGCTCCCGTAACTAACTTTCAACTGCAATAGATACAACCACGTACAACAGTGTTGGCTCATTTTGAGTAATCAGCACTAATTATGGTTATTATCCCTACACGAAGCAAAGCACATATGTACATGTATGTATGTACAGACGCCAGCTCATCAGGCTACTACAATCTGTCAAATTTATTTAATAAAATTCAACTTTATCGCTAAAGCATAAGGTCCAAAGTTGATTGGGAAAATTTGACATTTTCGGGTAGCTTGATGTGCTGGCGTCTGTACATACAGGGAGTGTTTCCAATTTGTGATCGCTGCCGAGGGTGATACCGTTTATTGGGACTGAAGCGTGGAAGCTGTTATTGGAACTTAGAAATGGGTGGTAAAACATTGTTCTGTTTTGTTTTTATAAAGCTGTGCAGCAGATATTGTTGAATACCATGTGTTTTGTTAGTACAGACGCCAGCACATCAAGCTACCCGAAACTGTCAAATTTTTCCAATCAACTTTGAACCTTATGCTTTAGCGATAAAGTTGAAAATCTATTAAAGAAATTCTAAAAAGAAAGCAATACGATGTTTTCTAAAGTCTATTCAAACTTCATCATCTGCCTAGCCTTTTCTCAACTATGTTGGGGTCGGCTTCCAGTCTAACCGGATGCCGCTGAATACCAGTATTTTACATGGAGCGACTGCTTATCTGACCTCCACAACCCAGTTACGGGGTAATACGATACCCCTTGGTAAGACTGGTTGTCAGACTTTCGGGCTTCTGACTACCCGTAACGACTGTCAAAGATCCACGAATGACAGCTGGGACCAACGGCTTAACGTGCTTTCCGAGCCACGGACCGGGTCACTCATCCACAGACCAACCGCGCAGGGCCGGATTAACCATGTCGGAGCCCTTAGGTAATACAATTCTCGGGGCCCCTTTTCAGCCATTTGAAGATCATCAGCTCTTCTAAAGTTGATGATGGGATGTGAGTAATGCAGCATTACCGGCCTCAGGAACTCAAAGTAAAAGATTTGTATTTGGGCTCATCGAAATGGTCTTAACGAATAGGTTACAGATACGTGATGAACTGATGATCCAGGTCTTATTAGGAATAGTATATGAGATGAGACCGTCTCACTGTGTCATGATGGAGCACGAAAGAAAAATAAGACGCGGGTGTTTTAATTTTAACTTTATTCTTGTTAAATGCATTAAATTATAGCCTGTTCGAGATGTTTCTGTATAATTGCACAGCGATGAGTTCACGCCGAAAAAAAGTTGTATAGTGCCTGTACAAATCCAAAGAATAAGATTGCTCTAACGCAGCTATCCGCAGCATATACTCCAACAAATTCAGTAAGTGCGCTGCACATATTTATTTTGTTAATACCAACCCACCCCTTCTTTTGTCTGTAGACCATTGTAACAACATATTTGAAGCATTATCGTAAGTCTGCCATTTCGCATTTTTTATATCAATGCTATATTGATTTAAAAAAATTAAATTTAGCGGCCAGTTCTACCCCCATGTAACTTACTTTATGAATAAATATGAAGCGTTCTGCTACTACTCCATTTAACGTAACGTATCTCAGCACCACGGTCAACTGTTCAGTATGAGATATGTCTGTTGTCGAATCGACGCTTATTGAGACATATTTGGCGTCAATAATTTCATTAACAATTATTAAATAATACACCTTAATCCATATGATGTTAGTAATACTTTGTTAGTAATAATAGTTTTTACATAAAAATCATGTTAAATCTGTATTTTTTATGAAATAAACTTATTATTATTTATTAAAAAAATATATACACTTAAAACCTTACTTCCCAATATTTCTATAAGTTTCTATAAATATGATTGTCTTCCTATCCCAACATTGTCATATTTGGCTAAATGCGAACTAAGGAACGAACCGTACTCCGCGAGTAATCCTATTTGCAAATAGTTGCCATTATGTTGAGAACCAAAAATTTCATCATCGCTACGAAAAGCTAAATTACTTTTGTTCGCGCACGGGGCCCTTAGCCGATGCGGGACCCCTAGGCAGTTGCCTACTCTGCCTAATGGTTAATCCGGCCCTGCAACCGCGGCAAGCGTAGCTTAACCCGTCGATCGATTTTTACTTTTTTGTAATGATTTGCTCGCCGTAAGGTAAAATCTAGCTGATCTCATTGATTTATGTTATTAATCTTATACTGTACCTACATTTAGAGCAAATAAAATTTTGATTCTGATTCTGAAATTTTGCAGAAAACATTCAAGAGAAGGCACATAAAGACATGTACCTACCTGATACACAAGTATATTCCTTTCTTTTTCTATTTTTTTGGATTGATATGAAAGAGAATTTGTCAAGGGTTGGAGAGCAAAAAGGTATAATATTGGACCTTTGTTGTTTTTCAAACATTAAGAGGTCAAACCATGATTATTGGGCGGCTGGGATTCGGCGGGCGAATGAAAGCAGATTACAGGGCTCTTTTGTGAATACAAAGACAGAATCAATAATTTATATTAAAAGCCTGTTTAATATGTCCGAAGAGCAGCTATCCATCAGAAAAAAAATACGTTTATTTTGTGGTAAACATGACGCAGAGAAGGAACATAAAAAAATGCTATGACCAAATGCGACACAGAGCCACAAGCATTAAAAAAAAAAACGAAAACACACAGACTTCCAAAATTTCTTTTGTAATAAAGGTTTTATTTTTAAGGCTTTGTGTAAGTAATTTTATCACCACTGCTCTCAAAACGGTGAAGGAAAACATCGTGAAGAAACCGGCATGCCCTAGAACCAAAAACCAATTCGAAGACATGACATCTACCAGCACCGACTCGGCCCGCGTGGCGTGTGTCCCAGCAGTGACATTAGAAGCAGATTATGCTTATGCTGTGTCAAAAATTTATATGCCCAATTACCTATAGAAAGTAAAAATAACAGTCGGAAATTATACTTCCTCATGTAATTATTTTTTATCCAGGTAAATAATAATAACATTCATTTCCCCCTAAATATGGTGTTCCGTTATTAATGACGCTTTTCTTCAAAAAATATTAATTGGCAGTGGATGTTATGAGGTAAAAATTCACTTCTCCTTCATAATTCTTAACAAGGGGAAGGAAAATATCATTATGAACGACATTTAAATATGAGGGCCTGTTTAGTGAGGTACAACCTTGGCTATTTATTTTAATTGTTCTCTGCAAAAAGGAGCGGAATTACATCTTGCGGATTTTGTGGTGATGTTTATTAACATGTTGGTGCTTGTTATTTAGTAGTTTGTTTAAAATATTTGTGAGTGCAAGACGTGGACGTGTAATGGGCATGGCTACAATTAAATAGTTTTTTTTTATTCAAAACAAACAGACATAATAGAAAAAAACATAATAAACAAAAAAAGGAAACAAAAAAAAACAAACAACAACAATCATTCTAAATACAAACAACAACAACAATCATTCATTCATTCATTTTTAATTCGTTTCTTTCATTCATTGTTTTATTTCTTTAATAAATATTAAAGAATAAAAAATTGAGCGCATACACATCACTGAACTTTTGTTATGTGAGGGCCAATACGAGGTTTGTTTAAAATATATTTAGACATCTGCAGAGATAATTTTGGACAGCTTTGTTCTTTCCTGGGATTCCCATATTTTTTATCATTGAAAAAACTTATGTTGCTCCTTATTTGATATGGCTATGGCTACAAAAAGCTTTCACAAATCATGACGGTTGGAAATCATACATGGTTTACTAAAACGTCGTTGATCAGTAGGTACTGTAAAGGTTGTCTGCAAAAGGGCACCTTACATTATGCAGGCTGATAGAAACATAACTCTGGTTGCATTTGATCACTCAAGCAAATTTAGTACCTATTCGGCAATTGTTTTTGTAAAACAACAGCCGGTCGATTCTGTAAAAATCTCAGCGTGATAACTTAGGTGAGGTGAGTTTGTTTTTGCTAGGAATTGACACTATTGACAGCTCACTCCACGCTCACTTCACCTATGTTTTCACGGTGAGATTTTTACAGAATAGCACCGCTGTAATGTGATAGGCGCGTAAAAGTGAGCACGTAGATACTCTTCAAATATAAGGCGAAATTCAGTATTGTTTCTTATTTTATTATATATCGCCTTCCCCATATATATTCCGGTAATGTTAGCGTACCCGGCGCTTACAGAACCCACCTACATTCAAATCCATTCTCAACTCTAACCGTGACCTAATGAAACGACAATCACCCACAATTACTAACTAAAAGGTAACAAAGCGCAAATAGCAAATACTTAACGAATTGCTAATTTAATTCATTATTCTGCATAATATTTCGTTAACTCTAGAAAGATTCAAAAGCTTTCAGACATGTCCCTATTAAAGCCCCCCTCTCACTTGCAGGTGGAACTTATAATGCACTTTGGAGTTTCAGTTAACTTTCAAGATATGAACAAGTTTTCAGTGGCGTGCTTTCGTTCTTGCTTTATGGCCCATCAGACGAACGATGAGTTGTGATTATGATTGTAGCGTTACCTGATATATTGTATTGTTTGAATTTTAAGCTTTGGTTTTGATAAGAAAGCGGTGAACAGTCACACAATAACACGCCTGTCCAAAACAAAGCATTTTTTGATACCTTATTGTCAAATACTGATAAAAAAAAATCAATTTGTAAATCAAATCAAATTATTTTATTTCACATAAACCTACATTGGCACTTATGAAGCTAGGTGTACAGTTCCAATTGATCGTTTCTTATGGAGAAAAGCCGGCAAAAACTCCAAGGTTACTCTTTTAAAAATAATTAGCTTTTACAATGTTTTCAAATTACAGTGTTAACAGTATGGGAGGACAGTGTAGGCCTGTCATCAAGTACTAACAAAATATAAAATGGTCTATAATCATACAGTCTACAAGGCTACAACGTTCTACAATATGACGGAAACTCTTTCCTTGGAATCCAAAGCTTTAGTGCCTGTTATTCTGTACGCTACATGGTAGTTTGGTTGCCATAAGAGGCAATTATCACTAATGTAGACGCCCTGGACAGTTGGTGCGGGTTGCCGCGGTGCTGACTACTATTTTGCCACGGCATACTCATATAATAGTTAGTGCCAATACGAGAAAGGATGTCACTTAATAATTTAGGATAATCAGCCTATAACGTTCCCACTGTGTGTGTCACACGTGTGCCCGTGTGGTGACGCGGGTGCATTGCGGGTTGGCGGAAGTCACAAATGTCTTTATATGTCACATGTCTTTTGGTTCAAGGACATGTCGGTTTCCTCACGATGATTTCCTTCACCGTTGTATATAATCTATACTTACATCTAAATATTTTCGAAATACTTTTGACTGATGTAGTCCCAATATAATCTACTGGAACACTGGCAGTTAAAAACACACAAAAAGAAATTGAAAATGACGGAGATTTTGTTATAAATACACTGTCATTTTACATTGAAGGTATCAATTGGTCATAATTCACACTGATCCGCCAAGCAACACATAAGCCTATCCAGATTAAACAAATATTACTCCCGACACAATCTAGAACCTTTATTTAGCATAAGAGACAAATCAATCCACCACCACGCCATCTAAGTCGAATAAAACCGACCCAATCCATAATAGTTGCAAAAAACATCATAACTATGATATTGGTCAATATTTCTGGCCGCCAGTTGATTGATAGCGTCGCTAGGACATAGGTAATGTCGTGTCACACATCCATCACATTTGTCCTTGGCATTGGCAGATTAATGGAGTGCGCACGATCAATCCCTTTTATTAGGAATGGGGAGGAAATAACTGCGTGATTAGTGATGTGTTTTTGCCAAATGTTGTAAGGTTGATTTAAGTTTTAGGATTACACTTTTTCCAGTTGTTGTTTCTAAAACACTGCTCGCGGTTAAAAAGTATACTGATACTTTTTGACACACTTTTTTCAAAATTTGACACACTGATAGACCATGATCTGGGACACTGGTCCCAGGTCATGGTCTATCAGAGTGTCAAATTGTGTCTATCACCGTTCAGCAGTTAAGGCGCGAAGTGGTCAAGGACAAACAGACAGACAGAGTCGCTTACTTTCACTTTTAAAATATTTATAAAAATATAGAATATTATTATTTTTTGATTAGTATGGATGAAACTACTATACCTACACATGCTACGCTACGCGTAAGCATACGGGATAAGACAGCATACAACAATAACATACTCCTCACAGTTCATTAGCAGTAGACAAACTATTTTTGACCATAGCTTATTATGGTATCGACCAGAATAATCGTTAATCAGTAAATCTATACAAACGAGCGCGAGTATTAGCAGAACAGAGTTTATTTCTCTAACGTATACCTATATCAGAGAAACGTGTGTAAAATTTAAGTTTGTGGGTTGTGACCTCACAACCCACAAAGATAAAGGAAACACACAAAGTTTTTTTGTGGACAAATAATATACACGCGATAGATCAGATTATTCTCAAGTGGTGACCTAAAAAGTTAACCAAACGAGAAATACCTACTTGTTGAAGTACCTATAATCACAAACTTATGAACAAATTAAACATCAAAGAAAAACCATAACCACGCGTCACCCATAACCAAAACACGCAATATTTGAAAGATGTGATCAAACTACCGAACTTAGAATTTCCTACATCTATAGCAAGTATTGGATACGTGTGGCTCGTGTAGTTTCAGAGACATTAATTAAAGGAGGCTGCCAGCAGTGCCAGCACAAGAAGGCGCTTCTACGAGATCAGACAAGTAACAACACATGTCCAGTATAAGTAGACTCTTCACGTCTCAACTGAGCCGGCAAAGAACGTACTTTCTTACGAAAATGTCGAGTCGTCGGAGCTCAGGGTAAAGTGGTAGATCCTGATACACACGCGTCCAATAGATTAGTTTAATTATAACACGCCCCTAATAAATGACACTATCTTTACAGAGCTTAGTTTCGAAATTCTGTACGGTAATTGCATGTTCATAATTTTGCTAATTTAGCGGCAAAGGCTGGTTCTTTGTTAAATCTTTTGGCAACTTTCGCAACTGGTTATATAGCGTTTCGTTGTTCAAGTAAGTTTGTCCTATTGTCGTGTCTAGTTTCGAGGACATCGATCTTTAGTGTGTACGTGACAGCTTAGAAGTCCCATTGTATTCGCCTTATTAGTCTATTCAATTCTGGTATTAGTTCGAGGAATGCATCCACAGTTGTGCATAATTAATCTGCTTCAGTTTCCAATAAATGGTTATACTCAATGCTTGTTGCAACATTAGTTTGAGGACTTCAAGGTCAAAGAAATACATCGTAGATAGTTTTATCATTTTCATCGTTAGTAGTGATAGTAAAAGTAAGGCGCCTGCTCGAACCCAGGTATGCGCTTAAAGGTTATTAGCACACGTATCAACTCGGAAAGGGATCGTATCGTATCCGTATCAACTCGAGCCATTCAGTATTCTTTGTATGAAACTCCGTACTGCAACGCAGACTAGTCGGAATCGTAACGTAATCGCCTCGGCTCGGATCAAGCTCACGAACCGCGGTGCGGTGCGTGGTCGTCCCCGCGCTTGCGTCTCTCCGTACCCGAGCTTATGTTTCTTCGTCTCTTCATTTCTTCGTCCACCCTTGCCCCTATCACCCCTCCCGCGGCCTGCCTGCAGTACCATCAACCGGCGGTCGGTGAGCCGTAAGCGCGGCGTCGTCGCCTAGCCGTAGCCGAGTCGACGTATCGGAGTTTCTGATCAGCTTTGGTTACGTGCTTACGTTAGGTTGACGCCTGTTTGACGGCGAGGCGAAAGGCGATACGGGTACGATCCCTTTCTGCTACCACGATCTACAACTAGTAAGTCGGGGCCGTTGCCACTGGGCCACCACTGCTCACCTAAACTACTTCTGTCCTAGGACCAAATATTCGAAGACATCTACCCGCACCGCACCGACCCGCACTTGGCCCGCGTGGTAGATCATAGCCCACTCCCTCTCAAAGAGAGGAGGCCTGTGTCCCAGGCGGTGGGAACATTATAGTCTGATTATGCTGTTATGCATCGTTACTAAGTTGATTACAAATACATATGTATATTATAAAAGTTGTAATTGACTTTAAATTGTGGAAGAAGCCTATTCATAAAAGCATTGAGTTTAAGGGGACTACATGACCTAAAGCGCGGTCAGTGTCGGACTGCATAGAAAAGAAAGAGAACGCTGGTAAATTTATTGCAAAATATGAAGCAATCATCTATTTACTTTATGTAATTATATTATATTCTATTGCTTTTATATAATTATAATCTATTGTTTGGACTAAAAAATTAAAACACTAGTGCTTTAGTATGTAGCTTGTAGAATAATCTGATAAAAAATCAGAATGATTGTATATAATTATGGTTTTTATTGTGAAAAGAAAGTTTTTAGAGGTATATTTAGGATTTTTTTCTATCGTATCAAATTAGTTGTGTTATGTTTTCAACACACTATCTAACTAGCATATATCCTGAAGAAAATCATATATTTTTCTGATTTTGTTTACTGTAGTCGATCATATACTTTTAGGAATTGTAAAACTTGCGTTTTTTGCGTTAGGTCCTGTAGGCCCCCTTATGTCAGAAAACAATGAAAATCAACTGGAATAAAATATTAAGAACCAGTATTGAGAAATGAGACATCGAATGATCAGAACCAATGTAGACGGTGAAAAGTTTAAAACGTATTTTATATGTCGTGCGATTGACAAATATCAGCCCGTTGTCATCGATCACAAGCACTGAACGGGAACAGATAAATTGATGAAGCATTTTTCGAAATCGACTCCGTCGAACGGGGAACGAAATGTCGGTATCGAAGCGACATAATAGGCACCCATGTATAACGCAAAGTCATGTTTATCTCGACATCAGTTTCCTACCGACACTGAAATAAAGTTTGCTGTGTCGAATGGCTTCGATATTTCCACAAATATTGGCTGAATCGTAACAAATGTTAAAATATGTTATGTGTCCTGTGTTGAATTCTTTTGTCACGATCGTTGTTACAAATTGTTTTGTTCTGCCAAACTAAGCGATAACCATGGGTTAGTGTGTTATCGGGTACCCCATGGCATACATAGACATTATGGATTAGCAATTAGTGACCAATGTTTTTCCTGGCAGGCAGAGGTGTGTTTTGCGTGGATGTGACGCATATTTTTGCCCAACTTGTTCTTTTTTGTGTTCCTTCTTTGCTGCGTCATGTTTACTACCGTAAATAAAAGTATCTTTAGTGCATCCACATTTAGCCAATGTTGAAAGTACAAGAAATGCTACAAACATTTTGAATAACTCTACTCGATGCAGGACAATCTGCAGTCGCTCTTGCGACCACTAAACAAAGAAAGAAAGAAAGATTTAGTGTCAGTAGCTCTACAGCAGGGATGTTGCGGATGCAGATTTTTTTCTCATCCGCGGATACGGGGCCATTTATTTTGCAATGAATGTGGGTACAAAATAAGATGTAAGCATTGTAAAAGCGGTTCCAATACACTCTACATTACGGCATGCAAAAATAAAAAAGTATTTAAATTTACTCAATTATACAACTATATTATAAACAAAAAGAAAAATAGTTATGTGGATCTACAGAAACAGCCTTTCTTATAAATAATTATGTACATATTTTTACGCCCACGGTATATTTATACAAATATAACAAACAATATAATCACGAATCTTCAACACAGCCGGTCGATTATGTAAAAATCTCACCGTGAAAACTGAGGTGAAGTGAGTTTGTTTTTGCTAGGAATTGACACTATTGACAGCTCACTCCACGCTCACTTCACCTAAGTGTTCACGGTGAGATGGTTACAGAATCGCACAGCTGTATAACGGCTCCTGCAAACAGGCGCGACGCGCGACGTGAATCGCGCGCGACACAAAGGCACCGCTCGTTGCGCGACTTTCGGTGCCATTGTGTCGCGTGTCGTGTCGCACCTGTTTGAAGGAGCCTTAATTCATCACTTAAAGGCATAACGTTCTTATTAAATAAATCAACAAACTACAACATTTTATAACAAGATTTTTACAGTTTAAGCAGTATGGTTATTAAAAGCCTTGTCCGTGTCGTTAAGGCGTGTTCATATCCACTATAAATTTTGGTAATAAAAACACTTTTTCTCTCATAAGCATCATCATTACATACAGTTCCTTCATCTTGTTTCATGTTTATTCTTGTATATATATGTACGTTTTATGTACGAGTATTTATTGAATATGTAAATGGTACACCACTGACTACCTGCATTATTGTCTCTCCTCCCCATAATCCATCTGTAAAAGATCGACTAAAGCGATAAGACCGCCATTGTATCACTCTATCTAAAATTTCTACATAATTATATCAGTAATGTTTATGTTATGTATTTTTTTTCAGTAGTTTTGTAATAAAGACTATTTTATCTTTCTAAATAAATAAAAGTTAAACAATTAAGTTATTAAATAATAATCATAATAGCGAATATAACGAAGCATAACAAAATATTACATAGACCATTTGGCTTATGTCTGAGCCTGTGGGAGTTCGTTTACCAACACCAATCGATCAATGAAATAACTTTTATATAAAAGTAATTATTGATATGTCAATTTTCATTACACGGAGGAACACGATGTGTGTTGCATTACTTTAGTTTTGTATTAATTGATGTTGGAATTGGATGAATATGGTTTGGATGGATGGATATACTAATAAAAACGCAATTCCTATATCCGGTAGGTATCCGGTAACTGGTACTCAAATGTCAATAGTTTCAATAATCAAAATCCAATTAATAGGAGTGTTATGTCATCAATTTAGAGGGCTTTTTAACACGCGCGATACCAAATGACTTTAAGATTCTTTCTATTAAACGAATTCTTATTCATTTTCAGTAAACTTCACAGAAGACAAAATTATCAACGTGCTGCTGGCTGGCATATATTTTTGCCACGGCATGAGCCTATTGATATGAGATAATATTCTTGGATAGCTCATGATGCGAGAGAAAAAGAATCTTTACAAAGTCATCTAATAAAAACACTTCACGTATGGTCTGTTGCAAATGACTCAGAAAACGTACCTCGTGGATGCCAATTTGCAGTGCTACTTGCAAATTGAGAGCGTTGATTTGATTACCCGAAATTACATATACTAATTTTAAATTACCTTAAGATGTTTTTCATTTAAAAATTAGGTTAATTTTATAACCCCAATTTTTGCCGAGGATTTTTCAATCACAATTTAATCATGTGATTCAAACAATAGGTAATAAGTAATACGGGCTGGTGTCCGCAACTCCACGTGAATGCGCGTATTTTGCGTACGGAATTCAAACTGCCTAGCCTTTTCCCAACTATGTTGGGGTCGGCTTCCAGTCTAACCGGATGCAGATGAATACTAGTATTTTACATGGAGCGACTGCTTATCTGGCCTTCACAATCCAGTTACTGGGTAATACGATACCTTTTGGTAAGATTGGTTGTCAGATTTTCGGGCTTCTGACGACCCGTAACGACTGTTAAAGATCCACGAATGACAGCCGGGATTCCGAGACACGGAAGGGTCATGGTATGTAAAGATGGTGAGATATAAAAGTGAAACCGTCTAAAACAGATAAATGCCTTACTAAATCTATTTACTAAGAGATTGCGTAAGAATTTAATCTGATTTGTTTACACTTTCATCAAATTTTTTTTGAACAGACATTGTTTTATGATTAATATCAACGTTTGAATTTTGAATATAAAAAATACTTTAGGTTTACATTAGGTAGGTACACTAGTTTCAACACAGCAGCAAATAACTTCAGCACATCACAAACACAACACAATAACACGATATTTAGCAGTAAATAACAAGATCTTCAAGCCGTCAGCTAATGCATAGGTATATCGTACCATCATCGAGCTAACTCACTCTCTGCTTACAATGCAGTTACGCCGAGTGGCCTCTTACATTTTACACACACTTCACTGGCCATACTGCTTGCATACAGCTTGCTTTACGACATACAGCTTGCCTTACGACTTGCCTGCGATAATGCGTTTCAAGTCCCGCAGTCTCGGAGCGTCGGAGTCTATGTAACAAGACCATTATGTGCTTTGAGAATGTAATGTTCTTGAATATCTGTGTAGTTACAAAGACTGTTCAGTTTTTATTAGGTTGATTAATGAACGTCTTGGTATTTGATTGCAAGTAAAAGTGGCGTGGCTCTATAGCACCTACGTATAATTAGGTTTAACTATTTCTTGAAGGAAAGAAGGAATTACAGAAGGTGAAAAGAGTTTTAAGTGAGCTGTCAATAGTGTCAATTGAATCAAAACGGATTATTATATTCCGCAATATAAAACAATTTTTTTTTTGTTCAGCTTATTTTGAAAAAATAGAAATGCTAAATATTTAGCATCAGGTGGAATGACAGCTTTCTTCACCTAAATTATCACGGTGAGGTTATTACAGGAACATACCGAGTGGTGTGGTGACATCTTTGGAAAACGGACTACAGAGGTCTTAGGACAGTTCCAATGTCTAGGTTATGACTAAAGAAACAATGGCTAGAACTCACCTAAGACGTCTGTATCTACGAAGCTAGGTTAAAGGTTTGTTACATGTATTGTACCTAAAGGCGGCTACAGACATTACTAGGCATGCGTAGCGCACGGCGTTCATCGCATGATTCGCATTTTGAGGATGTTCATATTCGTGGTGAGGCATGTGGAAGCACGTTTATAATTCACTTTTTATTTCAATTCAAATTGACTAGTTTTCAATAGAGGTCAGAAGTTACTCCTATGACTTATAGACACTACACGACGGCCACCCACGCTCTGTGTATTACCAACGTAAAATTCCTTTTTTACTGAAAATTACCAGATGAATATAATTTTAGAAACACCGGATCAGACAGAGTAGTAGTCCGGTTTTGAGTATTATTATCAAGCATTTTGGACTCCGTTGACCCGTTTATAATTCCTGAATTGTCACTATATTAATGATATTCAGTAACTACAGTATCTAATGTTTGAGTGGGGTCAACTCAATTGAAATAATATCATGTTGAGTCGACCGTCAACATCGAGTGAAGTATATCATATTGACTGTGTTTGTATCACTTGACACCACGGCAAAGTGAGGTTGTATATTAATTATCATCGATTTTGTGTGTCACCATTGCATACAAGTATTTTGTAAATGACGTAGACCTTTATAAACGTAGGACACGATAAAGGTTTTTTTCTATTTTTAATTGTGAGTGAGGTGGCCAATGGTGAAATGGTGATAGCTTTCATAAGACACCGTTGATAGATATTACAATTTCGTCAATCAACCAAAGACTCAAAGAAAAAAAAAAAAGAATGCAAATACATTTATTTGCGGTACCTAAACTTGACGCAGACAAAGAACACAAACACTTAGAAGAATAAGTTTTGGGAAAATATGAATCACGTCCACGCAAAATGGTCATCGTATGAGTCTACAGCAGCCGTCTACTGGACATATGTGGCCCTTTTAGCGGTTACGTATTATAATAACTACAGTTATTCTAACTATTTTCGATATAACTACGGTTGATTCTCATATGTTTATAACACATATTGGTCGGGTGGTTTATTAATTGTAGATGAATTAACCTTAGGTGAATTCTCCTTTATGTATTTCGTTCATTAGTTATTACAAAAATCTGTGAAACGATCTTTAGGTATTTTAAACAGTAGGTCTTTTGACCGTGGTTATCTCGAAAATAGAATAACTTTAGACATAATAATACGTAACCCTTTTAGCAACTCAACAGGATCTTCAGCTACTCTTATCTACCCGTAGTATACTAGAATACTATACAAATAAACCTTCCCTAACTCCACAAAACAAACATCCCCACAAAAAACATACATCTTCCGAAAATCCTAGCAAGTGATTCATTTTCAGACCAGTCCAGCATTCTAGAAAGATCCACATGCAGCCCTACATTACATTGGGGCAGTTATCTCCGAGCTAAGAGCGTCAGTAAGACGTACTTAAGAGCTAAACCAGTTCGGACAGCCTGCCCCTATCAGCTGCCCCAACGGGCAGGGCTTACGTGCCCCGTAATAGATATTCCATGTAAGAGTAGTTGAGAGCCACACGACTGTGTCATACGATAACTCTTAAGTGCCCTGAAATGGGTTTTTTTACCGAAGTATTATAGTTCGAATCATTCTTATTGTGGATTTGTTTGACGTTTTTCGGTGTATTGAAAAGGGTCTGTTTATGAAGAAATGTCTTTTATTTGCTATATTTAAAGTAAAGAAAAGATAATAATTTATGCCATCTTTTTACTATCTGATCTCAGTCCATCACAGTACACTGGTGATAATTTCCAAAAATCCCTACTAATATTATAAATTCGAAAGTAACTGTCTGTCTGTCTGTTACCTTTTCACGCCTAAACCACTGAACGGATTTCAATAAAATTTGGCAGAGAGATAGATTGCATCCCAGGGAAGGACATAGGATAGTTTTTATCGACATACCTTGCGGGCGAAGCCGCGGGCGGTAGCTAGTATACCTATTTTAATTGTTTTCTCATCAAAGAACACTTTTATTTTAAAAACAAAATTTGAAAATAAAACAGATTTTTGTGTGAGTTTCGGAGGAATTAATTATCTTTAGGAAAGCTAATAGTGCCAAAGAAATTGGCAATATAAATTATCATTAGAGTATCTCACAAACGATAAAATGACGACCGCATCCAAAATTACAACGAATTATTAAGGAACCAGCCGGTCGATTCTGTAACCGTCTCACCGTGAAAACTTAGGTGAAGTGAGTTTTTTTTGCTAGGAATTGACACTATTGACAGCTCACTACACACTCACTTCACCTAAGTTTTCACGGTGAGATTTTTACAGAATAGCACCGCAGATATTTCTACTTATTTTAAGAGTATTGTGAAGGATTTTCAGTCAGAGTTATTTTTAAATAAAGCACTTTGCAGACCTACCTTTATAATTCAATCTAATTAACAATGTTGCCTTTGAAAATACAAAGATGGTTCCCAAGCCATTTCATTTGTAGGTACATTTTGATAACATTCGAGTATACGCACTGAGGAATAAGGAGATTGAAATAAAAACTTCTCGCTGTGAACAATTACAGAAATGAAGATTAGGTACACTCGACCCATCTAATTAGTTTACATTTTATATGTGTGGGTGAAGTCATAGTTATGCACACAAACACTAAATAATACGAGCGAGCTCTGTTTTTATTAGTGTGCGTATGGCATACCAATTACCATATACCAATATATAGTAATCATTCACTTATGTTTCTTAATGAGATATAATATTTCGCATGATATTACTATAGTAACCTTGGCACAATGGCTATAGTCTTTGGTCAGGGAACGAGAAGTCGTAAGTTCAAACCTTGGGTGCACGATATATTCTTTTTGTATTCATTATTTTGTTAAAACATTGCTTAAAGTTGAATTTATAACGATTCGATCCCGTTCATGGACGAGTAATGAAGTTTGCAACGTTTGAGACGACCACGGAACTCTCAGGCTATTTTATTTTGACTGTTAAGAAAATAACTACCCACAATTTAAAAAAATTGTTTTCAAACACCTTAATTTATAAATAAAAAAATTGCGTTCTTAGTTGTCAATCTACGAGTATTTGCATTACTGAGTTTATTGATTACTACCTACTCATATTTGTGTGCGGATTTATTTATGTGGATCCAACCATGCAACATTTATCAATGTTGAAAAAGGCAGAATTGTTGTTTTGCATGAGCAAAACATATCTATAAGTGAAATTGGAAAGCGCTTAATGATATCGGTGAGTAACAGTTAGATCACCTTTCAATGTTTACCATAGTTTAATAATAATATAATATTATCATAAAATGTATTACAGTTTTTTTTTTATCATAAGATGATTATGATAGAATTAAGTTGGTCTAGCCAATTTTTGTCTCACTACGGCCCGGGCCTTTAGACGGATTAAAAAAAAAGCCTTCGAATAACGTAAATAAAAATAGATTATTACCTATATTTATTATAATGTAAGTGTGTATTTAAGACATATTATTACTTTATTTTAACTGGTATACATATGTATTGTATATAATATAAGTAATATTAATTAGGTATATATATAAGTAAATAAAGTATATTATATATACTTTACACTAATATTATATAGGCGAAAATTTGTGAGTGTGTGTGTGTGTTTGTATGTTTGTTACTTCTTCACGCTTAAACGGCTGGACCAATTTTGATAAAATTTCTTATGGAGGTAGCTGACACTGTGAATTAACATGTTATCCCGATATTCCCACGGGATCGACATTTACGCGGGTGAACCCGCGGGGCGCAGCTAGTAGTATATAAATATAACAAATATAGTCTATATATTTATTTAATAATAGCTATTACTATAAGTATATTAAATACTGTTTTATTTGTATCCACAGAGGAGAAGCGTGCAGTTATGGGTCCGCCGATATGCGGATTCTGGAGACGTAGAACATCTTCGACGTAGGCCAAAACCAAAGGCAAATTCATCGGCTCGACACCACGACATCGTAGCAAGGCACAAGGCTGATCCCTTCTTGTCCACCCGCGTAACAGCAACAGCACACAATGTGTGCTTACAAACTGTGAGAAATCATCTTCATGCAGCTGGTTTACGTTGTAGTAAGCCAGCGCGGAAGATTTTACTGTCCACTGCGCACCGACAAAACCGACTACAGTTTGCTAGGTCATACGTCAATTTTGATTGGGAGAACAATGTGGTGATTTTTAGCGACGAAAAATCGTTTAAGTCGGATAAGGATGGGCGTAAAATATTGTGTTACTTCTACCTGGGAGTCGCTACGTGGAAGTAATATATGCGCGAATATGGTTAACAGCATGAGCAGAAGGTTACAAGAAGTAATAGAAAACGAGGGTTTGCCGACTCATTATTAGTCGAATTTATTGTAATTAGTAGACGAATATGAACCTTATTTTTACGCAAATAATGTTCATATTTTGTTAAGTGAATGTGAACCAATACAAACCTTAGCAACGGTTAGGTATATAACATCAACTCGTATTATTGAAGTCTGGTGAAGTGATGTTATTGTTATGCACTTAGAAGTTGTCATAATTTCTTACTATCTAACATGTTAATTCACTTCACCTCTAATATTACTTTGATTCAATTTATATACCTACCTACTTTGACAAATTATTTACGTCCATCCTTAACCAACAAAAAACTTTGTCTTTGTCAAAAAATCTAGTAAACAACAGTTTTTACTCATTCGAACGTCTAGTATGAATAGCTATAGAATATGTGAAATCATTGTATCGGCCACACAAGTTTTTTTTGCTAACATACAGCCCACTCCGAATTGAACCTTAAAACAACCATTGTAAGGAAGGAACATATTGGAAGAAACGAGTGGGATCATTACCAAACCAATACCAAATAATAATATGTTTACATAATAAAAAATCAAATTAATTTAATGCTATTATTTAATTTACCTTTCTACTTTTTTGCTTGAGTGATTTTATTGGCCACAAAATTAATTTAATAAAAAACAAAAAGTAAAAAACAGCAAAACAAAAACCCTCAGCTGGGATCGAACTCACGTCAACGAGCTTACATCAGTAGCTATCGCAGGCGCTTACACCAACTAGCTAAGAGAACTATGTTATAATGGTCTAAAATGTTGGGTCAAATTCATTGTGAACCCGTTTATTTTATCTCTAACCTTGAATGTATCATACGTATACGCACACAATAATAATGACAGTTACCGATGTTTGCGTGATGTAAACTAATTAGCTTTGCCGATTGTACCTACACTTTGTAAGTAAAGTACACTAATGTTCAAACTTCCATACATATTAAATAGGAATGAACGATATTATAGAGACGCCTAAGAGAATAAATTATCAAGGAAATATAATTTTGCTAGGAAAATGATGTAAATATCTATACCCATACTAATATTATAAATTCGAAAGTAACTTTGTCTGTCTGTCTGTCTGTCTGTATGTTACCTTTTCACGCCTAAACCACTGAACGGATTTCGATAAAATTTGGCAGAGAGATAGATTGCACCCCAGGGAAGGATATAGTATAGTTTTTATCCCGATATTATCACGAGATCGACACTAATGCGGGTAAAACTGCGGGGCGCTGCTAGTATAGGTATATAATATTCAAAGTCCTAACTCACTGACTGCTATATCAACGCACAGCTTAAACCGCTGGTCCTAGAGACATGAAATTTGATGTGCTTTGTTAAGAGCAGGTATCTACTAAAAAGGGTTTTTCGAAATTTCACCCCTAAGAGGGTAAAGAAATTTCACGCGGACGAAGTCGCGGGCAGAAGTTAGTGAATATATAATTTTTTTTTAGAACTTAGTGAAACCTAGTGCAGTACATCTGAGCTGCAAAGAAACGGAAACGTCTGTATCGGCTAATCAGTAATTAAGAAGATAAACAGTGACCGTTCGTTCGCTGTATTTTCCAGCGGATCGCTAAAAGCAGAGGTTCTGAAACAATAGCAGTTTATTTATATTTGCACGGCTAAGTCTTTCCGTGAAAGCTCGTTAAGAGGACAAAGCCATTCTGTTTATTAGCTCTCACCTGGCCCTTTTGTTATTATTATGAAGCAGACAAAGATTTTCAAAAGAAACACAACGTTTTAATGTCAATTCGACCGTTTTCCGGTTTTTCATTAATGTTTGTGATGTTACAATATTATAATATCTAAAGCATAAAGTAATGTAGGTATTGTATTGTACATTATATACAAAAAGGACATGTTTTACAGGTATGCGACACAATAATTTCAGTACCAATTAAATTATATTTTACTGTTTAACATAAAGTGATGTAGATATGTAGTTCGTGATAGAATTGACAAAGTTTATACAACTGTTGTTGATTACTTTCTCTTTAGTGACAACAGAACCATTATTTTCTCATCACAATACATTTAGTTATTATTCGAGAAGAATGGCGGCAGAATACTAATTATAATTGTATAGAGGCACTCGCATAGAAAAAGTTTGTTCTAGTTTAAGCGAGTATCTAGAAAGCGTAGTCTCTGGAGACTGCGAACCGGGACGCCCCTCAGCTAGATGGACCTTAAGAAAGTGGCTGGGACAGACTGGATGTGGAAGGCGGAGGACAGGGTGTTGTGGCGCAGCCTGGGGGAGGTCTATAATGGACATATGAGTTCATTATGAGGTTTTATAATGAACATACATAACCAACTGTAGTTGCTAGTTGTTTGATTTCTAGACAATCAACTTGCAACATCTTGCAGCGTATCACAGTCCAAAGCTAGACACTAGCTTTGGACTGTGATACGCTGAGTTGATTGTCTAGAAATCAGACAACTGGCAACTATGGTTGGTTATGTATGTCCATTATAAAACAATCAATTTACAGGTGGAGGAAACTATCATATAAAGTTGTTTACTCGTGTTCCCCAGTTCCCCCAAGGGAAATAATGCAGACGAGCTTAAAGTTAGGGTAATAATTTTTACAACTGTTATTTAAACATTTGGGAAGTTATTATGATCAGTAGACCAACTTAATGGGCAGTCATTTTATTTTTCGACGGTTGGTAAATTAGTGTGACAGTAAAACATGAATAATAATAAAAAGAAAATTGGTCGGTTATTTCATCCTACTGTACTGGCAGTACAAAAATACTCAAGGAGTGTAAATGAATGGTCAGTAGAAATGTTGGAATTGGCAGTTAGGTGAATAGTTCGGCAGTTCATAGGTTAGGGTGGAACTGTGACCAACCACGCGTGAGCCGAATCGGTTGCAGTAACTAAGCCAGGGCACCCCAACCAAATGGGTTCGGTTACGTTAGAACTGTGACCGTAACCGCGCACGAGCCGAGCGAGCGGAGCGAGCGGTGCCGCGACAGCGGCCAGCGATCGCTTCTTCCAAGTAAGATTTCTTGACGACTCATTACTGCCCACAGTTTCCACACGAAAGTGCCCGTTCATGCATTTTACTGCTTAGTATTTATTTAATTACCCATTTAAATATTTGTTACGACTCATTTTTATTTAGTTTACTACAGTTTTTATTACCGAACTTGTTATAAACATGCATTTTGTCATTTTTATTATAATTTACCAAAACTACAATAATTTAATGTCAATGTAAAATCAGTCCCTTAAAGTTCTTAATACAAAAACTAACTTTAGAAAGTTGTCAATTTTGTATCAAGAATTTTAATGCTGTCGAAATAGAGTTCACAATATAATGACTGGCTCGAATGTTTAAGCTAGAACAAAAGTTAGAACTTGTTTTGTAATTAGACGTGTTTTAGAAAAGCTTGGCTTCTAGATTGTCGTCTCTGTCACACTCATACCTATGCGATATTCTCTTTTTAAAGCTCGATGCTCTCAAAACGGTGAAGGAAAATATCGTGGGGAAACCGGCATGCCCTAGAACCAAAAATTCGAAGACATTTGACATCAGCCCGGGTCCCAGAGAGGTCCAGAGGTCCCAGAAGGAGAAAAAGGGGGCCTGTGTCCCAGCAATGTGCGCTGTGTGCCTGTGGGAACATTATAGGCTGAATATGTAAAGCTTGATGTGTTACATTAACGTCCGGGTTCTGTAGCTATGTATTTATAAAGCACAAAACACGAAATAAAAAGGAATTTACAGAAATGCTAAACACGGGGGCGTGACTGAGCGGCGTTTCATTAGGGAGAAGTCAATTACAGAGAAAGCCGCCGAGAACATATGGTGGGTCATATTTCAGCACAAATAACCTGCAGTTAGCCTCATATCGTGAATGGAAAAAAATTCATTAATGGAAAATGAGAAACATAAAATGTGTCGTAAATATTCGTTTTATTTTCGCCTTTTGTTTTATTATTTGTCATGGCGATGCACGATGGCGTTACCGTGTATATGTGTTACACCTACGTACATACCTACGTGTGATGGTAGGAAATTTTATTATTTTGTAAATTGCCGAAACATTAGTCTTATAAGTAAATTAACTTAATACAGCAAAGAAGTAATTGTCTCTTTAGGGTGGTCGCATAACTAAGGGGAAGATGCGTCGCGAACCGTCAGTCGCGTAACGCAAGGGTTTACTCTCTAAGTTCCTCAACGAAGATACGGGCCCGTCCGAAAGTAGTATATCGGTCAAAAAAAATGACAAATAAAAAAAAATAACAGGCAAAACACATCGGGATTAGGGACAACTTTCAAATCATGTTGTCATTCATTCTTAGTTTGGGACTCGAACTAATCTTACGAACGTAAGTAAATACGGATTCCGTGCTTAGGGTGTAAGCCTGTAGAAACGACAAGTAGATAATAAAACAATAAACCTTACATAGGTACTCAACCGATGTTGCGTTAGTGCGTTGAGCGTACCTACTAATTGGAAGTTAAAAAAGTTACGCCGGACGCAACTTCCGTCAGATGTGCGACCACGCTAATGCAGTCCAACGCATTGCATTGCATTGCAGGTGTTCTTTCTTTGAGAACATCTGTGTACTGACGAGCTTGAAATTAGAATCCTTTTTTTTCTTAAGGTTGATAGCTTGTACAATAAGATCTGAATGTCATTTTATCTGTTTTGTTTATGTTAAAATAAAGAAATTTCAAATCAATCAATCAATATTCTTCTTTGAGAATATCTTTGTACTGACGAGATTGAAGCAAGAATGACTTATTTAAAATGAAGGAGTACTATACCTACATAAGACGCACTGCATTTCGTTCAGGGCAGGCTAGGAGGCCGACTCGCTATACCATGTCTGTCAAGGAAGATACGGGCCCGTCCGAATGTATGTAACTCAATACTTCCAAATGAACCCTACTCCCGATTAAGTATTTCGGAATGGCAATAAGACATCGGGAGTAAGAACAAGGTATTCGTGTTTGTCATTCTTGGTTCGGGCCCCGAAGTAAACATTATGGCCATAGGTGATACGGAGTAAGAAGCGCCCGTAACTTCGGACGAAACTAAGAATTTCGTGCTTCCAGAGTATTCCCCCAAGTCCAAAGTTCCAAATAGGTCCTTGAGTATGTTAACTTAACGGTTTAGGCAGCTTACACCCGTTACTTCGAACTCCTATTAAATCATAGTATCCTAATTAAAAATCGAAGTGATATGGCGATTTGGCGAAGTAATTAATTTCGTAAAATCAATTAAGATTTCAAGATCAAAGGGATTTGCTTCTTTAATTTGACTTGTTAAGCTTTGGGAGTAGTGTTGCCCAAAATCGGTCTTGGTCTTGCAGTCTTGGTCTTGTTCTTGCATTTTTGCAAGACCAAGACCAAGACCAAGACCGACTTATTTTAGCAAGACCAAGACCAAGACTGATCCCTGCAAGACTTGAGCAAGAACAAGACTAAGCATGCAAGACTCTTGCGTCTCGCAGTTAAGTCAAACTGAGATTTGGGCGTTATAGTAGGTATTTGGTTTCAATCCCGATTATGCGAAAATGGATGTATTTTTTATGAAACAGTAAATTACATTGTTGAATTGCATTCAAAACTAAAATTATTGTTGATAATAAAAAAATATCGAAAACTTACGTGACTATTATGTAGATGATTAAAATGCCTCATGTGACGCGTCTGTTAGATTCATTGGGATTCATGGCCGACTCGACGCCGCGCGGGGATTCCCGCAATCTTCCGCATTTTTTGTCAAGTTCAAGCATTTATGCACTATATTGTAATAATTTTAAAGTTTATTTTCAAGTGCGTTAATAATACGAGGAGACCGCTTGGCGCTGCGGTCCCTTTGTGGCGGCATTTGAAAGCGAATAGCGTAGGTACGAAGACAGTGTTGACCTCGCAAATGAACTTTAGCGATACAGCTGATCAGGTAGCCCTTTCGAGTTTTATTTACATTGCTGTTTTAAGTGAAACAAGTGAATTTACTATTTTTTAATTAAAAATCTCATTGCCATAGATAGAAATAATGATTTTATACAGTTTACAGTAAAAAAATTGCAGAAAAAAACGTAAAAATTAAGAAAAAGCCGACGAAAAATTTCAACGCAGGGGGGTCCAGAATCATGTACAGACGCCAGCACATCAAGCTACCCGAAACTGTCAAATTTTCCCAATAAATTTTGAACCTTATGCTTTAGCGATAAAGTTGAAAATCTATTAAAGAAATTTGACAGATTGTAGTAGGTTGATGTGCTGGCGTCTGTACCTACTGAATCCATGGTAAGCGGTTGCGCGTCGATGTCCCTGCCACCCTGAGCAATAGGCTAATAGGTATTTGAATGTAGTCTAGTCTAAGTAGTAGAGTCTCGCAAGACTTGCGAGACTCTTGCTGCAAGACCAAGACCAAGACCAAGACTGAGAGCGCAATACCAAGACCAAGACCAAGACCAGGTGTATTGACGCAAGACCAAGACCAAGACTGGCTAAGGTCTTGTCTTGGTCTTGCATTTGGGCAACACTATTTGGGAGCTAGAAGACAGATATTTTAGGTCTCTGTCTATGTATATATGATATAATGTAGGTATTAAGCCTCGACCACCTTGATCTTTGTCTTTATTAAGGTGTATAGATGGCTCACTGACCTTGTGCATGTGGGCGGAGCTAAGCGTCCTACGTAAAACGCGTGCGGTGGCGCGCTACACTAAAACGAAATTCAAAGAATATGCAGAGGCGCAGACATGCCGCACGTAGGTCGCCATTTTTGCCTACGATTCCAGAAGGGAATGGCGGATGCAAGACTGATATATTTTGTAGTTAGCTGTTACCCGCGACTTCGTCCGCGTGGAATTTAAGAAAAAAGTTATTGTTGTGTTCGCAGAGTTTACGATAACTTATTAATTCTGTATTCCGCGTAAAGAAATACCTATGCATGTTTAATGAAATTCTTCTAATATTTCTCCATTTAGTTCTTTTTGATCGTTTTTGCATTTTTAGTATAATTATTATTTATTTTTAGTTTTTCGTATTAGCCTTTTTATATACAATATTTGGTGTACGATTTTCTTGGGCTAAAACAAAAACACTACTTATATTATTATATTATTATTTATTCAATCAATTTCTATGGAGATTAAGGAATCTTCACGTAGCTATAGGATCCACTTATAAACATAACTATACTCCGTTTCTTTATTATGATTTGTTTACATTTGGAAGTACCTAATTAAACGGAGTATAATACAACCTCCCTATTTGAATCGGATATTATTCAATATTTCATTTCATTGGTTTTAATTTTTTTTTGTAGGAACCTATTTTCTTTTTTTTTCTAAAATAAAAGTAGCCTAAGTTACTCCTTATTCACCTATCTGCTAGTGAAAGTCCCGTCTTAACCGGTCCAGCCGTTTCAGAGATTAGCGGGAACAAACAGACAGACAGACGGACAGACAGACAAAAATTGTAAAAAAAAATATTTTGGTATATTACAAAAACAGTCAGAAGTCGACTAGCAATCTCACAAAACTATGGCATAGCAATATTAGTAGGTACTATAAGAATGTTTGACAACACTACAAATTGGCCACATGATTGTTATTACAAATTTCAATAAGTTTTGCAAGCGTTACGGTGGCCAAAGTGGCTAGCACTGTTCCTCGCATGGCGAACGTTCGGGTTCGAGTCTCACATCAAACATGAAAAATATTTTTTAAGTATTACACGTGAAATAAGAATGCCGAGTTGCTAACCAATAATTATGTTAAATATTCTACAAATAAACGAAGATTCTTTTGTTTTACAATTATTATTTTCAATCTTAGTTGGAAGTAAAAATACTTGCATAGGAAATTGACCCGTTACCTTCTATGAATAAGGAGCATAATCGCGTTTACAATTAATATTTTCACAAACCATTAAAGTAAAAATACTTTCATACGAAATTGTTCCGTAGACTAATTGATAAGGAGAATGATCGCATTTGCGAAAACTGACGCGTTGGGTACCTATGTAGTTGAGCGAGTAGCCGTATAAAATACTTTGAAGTCTTGCAATTATTTCGAGTCGGTACCTAGTGTAGGTACGTACTTTGGTATCTGTTTGTTGATGAAAGCTGTTTATTATTATTTTATTTTTTGATTAGTTTTTTCTAAGTTATGTTGTTGGTGTAAATGTTTGTACTATCAGTATATAAAAAATGGTCAACAAGAAAATAAACGGAAGGCAATAAAGAGATCTTATGCGACGAAACAAATTGTAAAGTAAGTACCTACTTTTTTGTACACACCATATTTTGTTTGTACAGATTATGACGCGTAATTTCGACATACACTACAACAGCTCGATTGGTCTAGTGGTCTCGTTCGTCATGTCACTATAGTTTAGTCACTAACGCCCGGCTTCAAATCCAAACTTTTCCATATTTGGTTTTTTTTTATTTTCTTATTTGATATGTTTTTTTAATTATTATTTTACTTTTTGCCGATTTTCTTGTTTGAAAATTTTCAGACTATATTATTATTGCTTACACTCTTTTGTAAAACACTGTAGGTATATAATTTTTTTCCGAATCAAGCTTGGTGGACGTTTTTATTTTATTTTTATTATATTACTCTAGATTCTGAAGAAAAATAACTATAGGAATAAAAATGATTGTTTTTATTAAAATAACAATTACTTATTGAATTATTTTAAAAATAAGAAAATAAAAATATGCGCATTATAATTAAAAAATAACAAAACTAAAGATATGCCGTCCACTGAGATTCGAACCTGGTGATTACGCAGTGAGAATCCGGACAGTAGAGCGCGGAGGCAATCGTGCATCTTATTGGAGTCGCGAAATTACGCTTCTAAATATAATGGAAGTCGCTCATCGACGAAATCCGCGCGGTGCACCCCGCCCAAGGCGGGGACTATTCGTATCCCACTTCATCTGCTTCACCCCCTCAAATACATAAAAGTGGTCTATTCACCGCCACGTAAAGAAATACCTATGCTAATTTTATTGAAATTCTTCTAATATTTCTCCATTTAGTTCTTTTTGATCGTTTTTGCATTTTAGTTTAATTATTATTTATTTTTAGTTTTTCGTATTAGCATTTTTATATACAATATTTGGTGAACGATTTCCTTGGGCTAAAACAAAAACACTATATTATTTTATTATTTATCCAATCAATTTCATTGGAGATTAAGGAATCTTCACGTATAGGATCCACTTATAAAAAATAAAAAAAACTATACTCCGTTTCTTTATTATGATTTATTTACATTTGGTTAAGTACCTAAATAAACGTAGTATACAACCTCCCTATTTGAATCGGATATTATTCAATATTTCATTTCATAGGTTTTAATTTTTTTTCGTGGGAACCTATTTTCTAAGTTACTCCTTATTCACCTATCTGCTAGTGAAAGTCCCAGTCACAGAAATAAATCCGCACAAGAATATGAGAAGGTAGTAATCAATAAACTCAGTAATGCAAATACCTACTCGTAGATTGACAACTAAGAATGCTCATTTTTTATAAATTAAGGTACCTATTTGAAAAAATTTTTTTTTTATTGTGAATAAGTACCTAGTTATTTTCTAAACAGTCAAAATAAAATGGCCTGAAGCGGTTGTTTTAATATTACAAACAGACACTCCAATTTTATTTATTAGATAAAGTTTTAAAGATTTTTATTTATAAGATTAAGTATCTAAGATAGATAGATACTTATTAGTCCACTCAACGAATAAACCAAAAAGAGGTGTAGAGTGCGTGAGCTGGGCCCTGAGCGATTTCTTCAGAAAGTTGCTCAGAGTGCTTAGGGAGTAAACATACTAAAAGTCCCCGCGTCTAGGAGGTGAGCCGGAGTGGGGGGTATAAAAATTCCCACTTTTGAGTTTTTCGCTAATATCTATAAAACGGTGCGTCGTCGTAGAGAAAACGTATTTTTCTTGACTTGCTTTGCTTTGGCATTTTTATTTATTTACAAATTATCTTATACATATGTATTTACAAAATAAACAATATAAAAAAAACAGTATTTAGAAATGGCACCACTAATAAAGCGTCCATGCGGACAATAGAAATGGGCCCTCTGCAGCGAGCTAATCTATAAACGCATACTGATACAATTCGTTCATAAATATTTGCACTAACACAGCTAAACGCGCGTAGTCGATCGATAGCCGGGCGGAGCAGCGAGCGACACAGCCACCCCGTCTCAGTGCTAACGCACGACTGCCGCCCGCGCCCGCGCAGAGCACCTCTGAACCTATATCTCAAAATGGGGCATTGTCTTTGCAACTGTTGATTGATTTAAAAACGCTATTTCAAATATGTAGTACCTCTAACCACCAATTTTTCAGTGTAAAAATATTTCCAAACATCAAAGCCGTTTAGAAGTTATAAGCAAATGTTAGCGAAAATAGCGTTTTGGTAAATATTTTTTTAAGGCAAAAGTATTAGCCTTATGAAAAAACCCTGTTTCAAAAATGCTGTACATGAATCTATAGCAAACATATATTTTTTACAGACCTTCTAACCAAACCGTTAATGAGTTATAAGCTTCATAAAGTGACCGAGTTACGGTACTAAACGAGAGTAAGGCCCTTAAGGGGGATGCGCTAGGTAGCTCGCGAAATTCAAATTTGCTTACGTTATTTGCAATTTGCAGGTCAGTGTAATGTTGAATGTGGCCCTTTAACTTTATATTATTTGATGTTATAGTACCCATAGTAGTACATAGTTTGAAAATTTCAAGTGTATCTTGAAACGGTTCAAAAGATACAGCCCTGTGACAGACGAATGGACGTACAGCGGAGCTTTAGTTACAGGGTTCCGTTGGCAGTGTTGGCACCCTTTGAGTACGAAATCCTAACAAACAACACTCGGTCATGCAGATGCTTTTCCATCCCAGACACAGAGCCAATATCTAATCTTGCTTGGCGATTAGTTTGTGTGTAAAGTAATTTTCTTCTAGAATTTGTCTTTAGATCGTTATCTGTGGAAGTGAGAACAAAAACGGGATGTAAGCTAAGATCTGGGTTATAGTCAGTGAGCAACGGGGGTTCTGGAACACTACATCTTGCCTTCTGTTTCGTAATTTAAGCAAGCCATAGGGTCTTTAGAAGTAATATGTAGGTAATAATACATATATATCAAATAGGGAATGAAGAGATCCGCAGGAGAACCAAGTTAACCGACAGCCCGAAGAATTTTCAAACTTAAATGGCAGTGGGCAGGGCACATTACTTGCAGAACAGATGGCCGATGGGGCCGAAAAGTTCAGGAGTGGTGATCGCGTACCGGAAGACGTAGCGTTGGAAGGGACTCCCAAAAAAGTGGATCACCGACCTTGTGCAAGCCGCAGGAACCCGTTGGATGCGAGAAGCACACAACCAGTCGAAGTGGAGGTGTTTGGGGGAGACCTATGTCCAGCAGTGGACGTCTTTCGGCTGAAATGATGATGATGATGATACGGTCTATCTTCTATACTAATGAGTTTGTTTGTGGAAAACTGTGGTAAGAGCTTTTGGAAAAAGAGAGTTTGTCAAAAAATACTATGTATAATGATCGCTCGCGCATCAATCACGATGAGGCTTTATCTATTGATCACACTTAATTATATTACTTATAAGTTGAAATTGATTCGATATTGAAGTTTAAACGCTTGGCGGAAACATAAACAGATTATAGATTGAGAGTTAGAAGCAAATATGATTTTCATCAAGTTCAAGGTATTAGTTTGTGTAGATTGAACTTTAAAATTGAATCACAGAATTAATTAATAAATATTGGACTAGGCCTAAAAAACCTGGAAGGGTTTTATAAAGCTTTAGAACACTATACGTAAGTAAGCCCAAACAATTTAGCCAAACTTTTCTCCGATCTGCTTCGGAGGAGCCCGTGGATAAGTAATGACAGCCGCGCGGGACGATCGATCATGTTAAGCTACGCTTGCCGCGGTCGGTCCGGGGATGGGTGAACATCTTTACATACCGAGATACCCCTCCGTGCCTCGGAAAGTACGTTAAGCCGTTGTTCTCGGCTGACATTCTTGGATCTTTGACAGTCGTTAAGGGTCGTTAGAAGCCCGAAAGTCTGACAACCAGTCTTACCATGGGGTATCGTATTACCCAGTAACTGGGTTGTGGAGGTCAGACAGGCAGTAGCTTCAAGTAAAATACTGTTATTCAGCTGCTTCAGCTGGTTAGACTGGAAGTCGACCTCAACATAGTTGGGAAAAAGCTAGGGAGATTGTTTTTTCTTCAATCTGCCTAGCTTTTACCCAACTAAGTTGCAGTCGGATTCCAGTATTTTACATGAGCTATCTGTTTCCACAACCCATTTACGGATTAGGAATCGAGAGCCGATTCCCGGCCACCAGTTGGCGCGGGCTTGCAGACGACGAGCAATGGGTACCTCGCCGTCCAGTAATGACCGGGTCGACGGCGCGTTGTGTTCCACGCGCACCTCAAAGAGATGTCAGCACTGATTGATGGGGTTCGCTAGGGCCGATCCCTGCCAGGAGCGCGGGTTGTTCTAAAGAGTTACCGTGGCCCGGACACAGGCAACTGAAGGAACACGGGTGGGTTTTAGTCAGTAAAAGTGTGACACGGCGCAGCGGGAGAAGTTATTTGATATTTACCCACCCAAAAAAAATAAGGGCTAGGCTACTGACACAATAACACTCTGCTAGACCTGGGAAACGAACCTAGGGCCTCATACTCAGCAGTAGTGCTTGCGAGGCAGGGAAAATTACATAAAAATAAAACCAAACTCAATTTACAACAAGTTACAAATTTTAATTGGCCACTCATTTCATCAATGAACGGATCGCCCGTTGTATTTGTAAGACTGTACCAACCTACCAACTTCTGTTTATTAATTTTTAGCTCCGACTTTTATACGAGCTCCGGTTTCAAAGACGATTGTTCTTTTGATCTATAAAACTGCCATTGTCAATGATTTATTAGCGCTGTAATGAACTCACTTGAGCGAATCACTGGTAATTAGGAGTTTAGATATCGCTTCTTTTATAACGAATCTCTCTAGTCTGACCGTAAATCTGTGTAAATTAGGTTGTGATTTTTTATATTTTTATGATGATCTTTCTTTTTATCTATAGTAGGTATCTTTTGAGATTGTCGGCTAAAGTGAGACATTTTGAGGCTTAATTCGAGACCGAAATTGAAATATAGGTACAGACGAGCCAGCACATCAAGCTACTACAATCTGTCAAATTTCTTTAATAGATTTTCAACGTTGTCGTTAAAGTATAAGATTCAATGTTGATTGGGAAAATTTGACAGTTTCGGGTAGCTTGATGTGCTGGCGTCTGTACATTTACTTTATGTACTCCTTTATTAGTTTTACTGACAGACAAAGCTTCGGCGATGGGTAACCTCATAGTGATTGACCCAGATGACAAATCCTTGATTATATCTATAACGCTGCGGCTACTGGGTAGACTTGGTAGTGATTCTTATTTAATCAGCCTGTTTAGTGAGTTGATAGTTGCCCGCATTTTATTTTGGTGAAATTTTATCTTACCCCTCTTAAGTAGTTTATAAACAATTAGTATTAATCTTCGCACTTAAGGATTTTCTATGAACCGCCTTTTACAAACGAAGAGTTAAAAATAACCTTATTTTGGTTGATATTAGATGTCCCAAAAAGCAAAATATTTCATAAATAGCCTCTTTTGTATCTTGACCCATAAACTTCGGTAATTATGTCATAGATGAGTGATTGCATTAATGATTAATAATGTCACATAATAAGAAAATAGCTGTAGTGGTGTTTATTCCACAGAAGCCATTAATCAAGAGTTGAAGTTGAAGTTGATTACTATAATATATAACTATAATATATAGTTTTATTTTATTGTTAAAAAAGTAATTTTCTCTAAGCAACAGTTTTAAGCTTCTGTAAAAGTCGAAACTTACGAAATATGGAACAGTTGAAGGTCTTGCTGGGTACTGTGGACATTATGAATAACACCGAAGCGGTGTTGGATACTGTTGATGATCTGGTCAGGAAGTCAGAATGTAAGATTATTATTACTTCCTTACAGCTTATAAGGTTCAATGTTTTGTCATCGGTGTGTAACAATACATGTTGTAGGTGCAAAAGTCACGCTAGGAGGTAGGTCTTTTGTAGCCAGTCTTTTCCTTATGTCATTACCATTCTCCAGTCCTTATCCCAATTTCAGGGTCAGCTCAAGATGTGTTTTTCTTCCATACTTCTATCTCTATCAGTCGTCATAACCCCCTTTCTAACCATATGGTTAGAAACGATTGATTGACTGTGTGAATGATGATATCATCATTCACACAGTCCATCAATCGTTTCTTTGGTTTTTTCCTAAAGTACTAGTGCAAATCATACGTAAACTTTTCCCCTTCAGTCAATGCAGTTGTACTCGTAACAGGAACAGATTTTTACAGTTGAAATTTTGGTTGTTATGATACAAGTGGTAACGGCCGCGACTTACGAGTTGTAGGTCGTAGGTTCGAACCCAGACAGGCGCTTTACTTTGTGTAAATTATTTCATCACCACTGCTCACAAAACGGTGAAGGAAAACATCGTGAGGAAACCGGCATGTCCTAGAACCAAAAATTCGAAGACATTTGACATCTACCAACCCGCACTGGGCTCGCGTGGTGGATTACGGCCCACTCCCTCTCACCGAGAGGAGGCCTGTGTCCCAGCAGTGGGAACATTATAGGCTGATGATGATGATACTGTTTTGAATTTTACGGACTTGTAGCGGAATCTACAACGCCACATGAGAACAACGCGTCATATTGACGTCACGCAAAATCCTGCATCTCGCAAGCAGAGTTTCTAGCAAAGATACAACGGCCCGACATGAATCATCGGGCAGTTGCCCGCCAGACACAACACCCGTCTGGTCGGAGGATCCTCCCTTTTCTATGGAGGATGAGTGAATTTTACAACCTGTTTCTCATACCTGTATAGACTCATGCAATATATTGCTAGGGATTAGAAAGCCAATAGAGTCAATTTCCCGAGTAATATTACGTATCGCAACACTCCGCTTATGTGTTTTGCTAAAAAACCAAATCAACCTTATTCAGACATAGAACCTCTATTTTAAGTATGCTTACGTGCAACTCCAGTATAAATTTTGTTGTTAATATTACAGCTCGTGGCAGCGTGCTCGAAGACACTGGACTTTCAGGTGCGGGTGACGCTCCAGTCGCAGTCTTCCCATGTACCGAATGCAATGATGGTGGTCAGTTCCTTTTATTTTGATTAGCAGTTTATTTCTACATCGTATAGTCCGTAGACTTACGTTTCGACAGGCGCTTTATTTGTGTACTTAAATTATTTCATTACCACTGCTCTTAAAACTGTGAAGGAAAACATCGAGAGAAACCTTGAACCAAAAATTCGAAGATATGTGACATCTACTAATCCGCACGGGTGAATTACGGCCCAGTCCCTCTTACCGAGAGGGCACCCTGTGTCCCAGCAGTGGGAACATTATAGGCTGGTTATGTTAGCTGTCCCTAGACTAGGCTTTTCGGGCTGTAAAAAATGGTAATAGCTATACCTATTATATATCTATATATATATGTATTATATATCTACATACGTTTTGGAAAAAGTGACAATACGTGACAATCTGTTTCTATAACTCGATGTACCATTCCGTAACTCCTTGGTACTGTACCTACCTTTAAAAATGAGATATTAAATAAAAGCAAGGTGTAATATGGCGGCTGATATAACGCTCGGTCGGGAGCGGATGGTGCAGACGCGTCGCGTCCGGCGGGGGCGAGCGGCCGACGTGCGCCTGCCCTTAGCTAACAGTGAGCATGGAATTTACACAGAACGGACACTTTTTCTTGCATCCATCGGATTCCTGCCTTCACAAGGTCATCGGTCCACCTTGTGGGAAGGCCTTCCAACGCTACGCTTGTCGAAAAGCACGCGACCGGTCGATGTGGTAATGTTTGGGGGAGGCCTATGTGAAGCAGTGGACGTCTTTCGGCTGAAATAATAATGATAATGAAATAGTTTTTAGTTGTATATTTTTTAACGAGATTCCATTGGAGCCTTTCTTTAACACCTGCTAATTTTCTATTACTTTTGTTTTGATATCACTATCTTGCTCCAGACTGTGGCGTGGTGGTGTGCCAACGTCGTTCATAGTTGAACGACTCCTCGTTAAACTATGTCCATTTTGAATCTCACTGTCAGATAAAAAAACGAAAACTGTACCGAGTGTGAAGTAATTGGAACACCAAATCTATCAAATTACTCATGAGACCGATTCAGAGACAGGACACACACAGGGCTGTTTTGTATTTGGGGGCGAAAACTGGGAAGGCAGAAGTAAGATTGTTATATAATATATGGACTGCTCCAGTTGTTATTATTATTACGAATCACTCGAGCAGTTCGTCTCCGTCTCATCCAAATCCCCTGCTGTTAGGCATAAAAGAGACCGCAAACATTTCACTACTCTATGGTTCCCCGTCCGAGTAATTCTACAGCAAGTTAGCGATTTATTATCGACTCACTTCAACGCGGTACGTCGGATGCGATAGTTTATAGTTTTCGCAACTGTTACTTACCGGCTTTACCGCACCCTACCGCTCACGTACCTCTCGTACAGCGTGGTACTATGCTAATCAAGATTGCCATTAGGTGCAGAACGAACGTAATTTGTTTTAATGTTTCCTATCTACGAGTGGATCACATGTTTGTGGGTTTTGTTATAAGTACCTCGTGGTACTTGCGTGTGGAGAGTTTTCTATGCATGAAGCAAAGGGTAATTAGGAATTCAAGATTGCATGTAGCGATCAGGCCTATACAGCATGTATCAGAAAGGTGTGGTCATATTTTAGGGTGTGGTACAGACCATCAAACTGAACAACTTTTTCCATGGGACCGACATCGTAATCGCGAAAATTTGTAAACTGTGCCATAAAAACTACCATCTAATGTATGCGACGCGGACGGTTCATTATTTTTCCGTAATTACGATGTTCGTCTCATGGAGACGAGTTCACCACACTTTTCTGATACACGCTGTATACTCTCCGGGTAAAGTTTCAAACGATTTTTTATTCAACTTAAAATTGACCATAACTCAATAAGGGCTATTTTTCTATACTCAGGTAGGTACATTGCAGGTATATTCCTATATGCAGACCCAAATAATACGCCTTGTTTGCTTTATTTTATTCTGTAATGTTTCCAATATTTACTGACGCAGACAAAATTCGATTCAGTGAAGAGTGTTCGTGTATTCAACAAGATTGAATTCAAACAATAACGCCAGATAATATTTAAAACGGAGCAGATGTTTAATTTCAATAAAATCAGAATATTTTTACTTGAGAACTTTTTGATTTGTGCTCGATATTCAGTCATTATTATTTCGTAAATCCTCTTTAATAAAATATATTTTTTTTCAATATCGTGATACATACGTAAGCAAAGGCACCATTTATTTTATGCGTTTAGTAAAAGAAAAAGCGCTGAATCACGCTCCATTATGGAAAATAAATAAAGCGTAAAGCTGAAATAATTTTAACTCTTAAACGAAACGGAGGTAGCCAATGATGATTCTGCAGTTCTGTGGGTTGTATTTGAACAATGGTATCAGGAATATCGGTTTTCATAACGATAACGTAATGAATTAATACCTATTTATAACCACGTTTTGGCTTTTTGGTATGTACCAATATTTACATGAACATTGAACGAGATTTATCATTTGGTCAATGCTTCCTAGAATTTTAAACTGTAATTTCCAACTTCTCTTTAACGTGCCATATGTATAATTCTAGGTATTCCAAAGCAGGCTGGTTTAATAATTATGAAGCTTAAGTTTTGCTCTATTTATTTCAAATCCTTTTTCCCTGTTACCTTCTGGTTGAAATGAAATTAGTAATTTAGTACATATTATAAAGATTTTATTATTATGCACACGTTCAGATATGAAACATTTACCAAGAACAACGTGTAGTCATCCAGACCGAATTTCGGGCATGGCGGCCAATCTTAACGGAGACTATACAAATCACATATATGCAATAAATTATACCATATACATGTTTGTTATCGCTTTTTCTGACGATATACAAATAATTAACGAAATCGGTCGCGAAACAAAATCAGCTGTTCCCTACATTTTGACAAGTTATGCGAACATAGTAATTTACGTGGTAGATATTATAGTGTACAAGTGTTTTGCGCAGACACTCGCTCACTCTTCCTTCACTGTCATAGACACGACCAGAGAGACCAGGCGCAGAACCAACAGCTTAACCTGCTTTTCCAGACACAAGGGTATCACACCGCCAACTTCCAAACTCCGTGATACTGAGAAATTCCTAATGGAAAACCTAAAAAACACTTCGCCCGACCTGGAAATCAAACCCAGGAACCCACGCTCAGCAGTCGCGCTTGCAACCACGAGACCAACGGGGCAGTACTAACAACGTCTAAGCATATTATGTAGTAATTGACTCGTATATAAAAAAAAATGACAAAATATACGTAAGCCAATATACCTAAGCGTCCAAATCTGAAATTATTTTCGAATCCTTTTTCCATTAACACACAACGTCGAGTCTGGAAATTTCGACATATAAAAAGGCGGGTTCGGACTTAAGTTTACGAAGCAAAAAATCGGTCGACAATTTATTCGTGGGTGGGTTGGGCATCACTAATCGGCGTCATCAATCAGCTGGTCCCGCGATCGGATCAACTGACGGACAACCCCCGCCTCCCGCGCCCCGCAACCCTCGCCTCTCTCGGCACACCTCATCTCACACTCCGTTAATAGGCGGCCGATCAGGCCTCGTGTAAGTGGACTGGACTGGACAGAAATTTCCATTATAAATTCCGTTTTTATTTTGATAAAGATAAACAGATCAAACTTACCCATCAAGTTCTCATTTCGTTAAAATTAAATGAGTTCGAGGAACTCAGTTCTGGCATGAAATTCTGCAAAAGCGTCAATAGAGGCATACTGCAATATTAATTGACCCATTCCAGGTATTCGTATAGGTACGTTGAATTGGATGTTCGATATATTACATTCAGGGAGAATTGTAACTACAAATACTGCGAGTTCGAAATTGGCCAAAAATAAAATAAGATAATGTTCTGAAAAAAAGCAACTAAAAAAGTAGTAAGAAAAGTATGAAAGGAAAAACAATAGCAAACGAGAGTTTCATGAGGTGGAAACAAAGAATGCTTGAAATTTCATCCGCATAATATTTGACAAAACCAATGTTTACCTGAGTCGTTCGGCTGGCCGTTGTGTTATCTATGACAACAGTCTGCTCCAGGCTTGTCGCGATGAACGCGCAGAATTATTCCTGCTAGCCTCACCAACGTAGTATTTATGTCGTCTGCATAGGGTTCAAATCATTTTTGCGCAAAACAATCGCCAGTTCGGAACCTTCGTGCTTCACTGACATGGGTGGGTAATGTTTGCACCCGTCTCCGAATTGATTTACCCACATCCGTAAATGTCACGGTTTTTCGCACCGAAATCGACTATTATTGGAATATGAATATGTCTACAAATATGGCCGTACCGCTTTTTGTTTGTGGTTATTGTTGAATGGTGTATAATTTTTGATGTGATTATAGTCTGGCGTTAGTTCAGTGATCCCTCTCTAGTTTGTGTGAATTCGCTGTGCCTAGGTATCAGCCGAACAATTCGGCTCAGTTTTTTATTTTTGCAAAATAAAAATTGAGTTCGACAACAGTTTTGTGTATTTCGCATGGTTTCAAATTGTTTTTCAATATATTTTTATGCTACTAAACCACATGTTAAGTCCTCGAAACTAAAATCAAATATATACATAGTTAGTCTGCACTCATTTCAAAAACACATCACGTGCATTTAAAAACTTTCATATATTTCAGTAAAATCAACAAAGATTGAACGTTAACAAAACTTCGTCTGACTTACCGCACTTTTACATTCATTGTTCGATATTCTGAAGACAAAGCGTCAAGTTCTATAGTTTTAAACCTTCAAAGAATAAACTTTGGAATAGTGGAAACTCTATTAAAATTTATTATCGTCAGACTTATGGATAAGTTTCATTCTAATACTTCGCACGTAGTTTATACAAATGATAGCGCAAGGGCTTAGACTACAGAACAGATACTTTTAACTGTTCTGTGGCTTAGACGGGTTTAGAATTGAATGAAAATTTTGTTTAAATGGATTATTTTGCACAAAACTTTAACAAATGTTACCTATGTTTACTCTCTTCAATGTCACTGCTGGACTGATAACCATTCCAAAATCAATGTTTATATTTTTATTTCTGCAATATGTAGGATTGAAAGTACTTTTTCAATAACGTATTTTTTTTTCTTCTATTTAAAGGTTATCAAATAGAAGAAAAATAAAACGAAGAAGTACTTTTGACCAAATTTCACCTGAATATAAATACAAAATTTAATTTGTTGTTTCAGAACGAGCTATATTGGCTGACTATGTGTCACTCATGCGGCAATGCATTGAGCTAGCTGAAAAAGTTGAAGCAGCCAAGGTTTAAGCAGATCAAACTTTAACTCCGTAGTTTTAAATAAATAAAAGTGTTTTTGGTTCACATATTGTTCGTGTTATTTTTTTTTTACGAATAAGCATTTGCAGATTACTGACGTTGCTGAAAAAGCCGCTAAGCTGAAGTGGGAATGGGCTGGCCTTACCTGCCGTATGCCCAATGAGCTCTGGGCCAAAATAAGTACTACGTGGAGCCCTGACACAGCTAGAAGGCATCGCGGCAGACCTCATAGAAGATGGCGGGATGAGCTGGAGAAAACAAACGACCAGTGGTCCACTTTAACCCTGGGTTGAAAGAGCTGGTCGTCGGAAGAGGCATTTGCCCAGCTGTGGATGACGCAGGCTAACAGTTACAATTTGCGTTTGCTTAAACAACTGTTTAGATGTGTACACAGAAACGTGAAAACTTGAGACAAAAAAGAAATGACATTTGACCAACTTCCTTATTATCTGACAAAACTCAAGTCCATAAGACTTTATGACGCTATTGCCTAGCTAATGTACACTATAAAACAGCTAGATCAGTAGCACCAAGTTTGTTGGTCATGCATCGATATTACTGAAAGGCCAGAAAGGCCTCTCCAAAGAGGAGATAAACCGGCACAGATCTTATTAAAAAAATATGCAAAACCTCCCAAAGATTGGGAGCTATTTGTACCTACTCCAGTTCTCCTTAATATTGTAGTAGCATCTTGCTAGACATCGATTAATATTGGAAATAGAATACTATTTTTGTACGGTGTACCCCGAGGCAAGGCAAAAGGAATAGTGTTTTTTGCGATACCTCCCTATGCGTCAGCAAAAACACCGCTCCAAGCTTCAAGTGCTTCACCGATTTGTTCGACCCCACAGAAAGGGGTTCGAATAAATAAATGTTTTAAAATGCAATTTTGTCACACAATACTCTGTTTTTGTTCTTACGTATTATAATATAAGGTTTCGAAATTGTGATCTATTTATATCTACATTCAATTTATTCTATCAGAAACATGAGTGAATATTTATTCAAAGAAGTAACCAGAATATTTTATATCTAATATGTTTTTTTTTTTTTTTATTTCGGATCGTCAGAAGGGCCACAGGGCAATAATAACAACCACACAGGTCGATCGATACGCTTGCCGCGGACTGTCTGTGAATGGGTGACTATCTTTACATACAGAGACTCCTCCGTACTTTGGAAAGCACGTTAATCAGTTGGTCCCGGCTGTCATTCGTGGATCTTTGATAGTCGTTACGGGTAGTCAGGATCTCGAAAGCCTGACAACCAGTCTTACAAATGGGTATCGTATTACGCAGTAACTGAGTTGTAGAGGTCAAATAGGTAGTCGCTCCATGTAAAATACTGGTATTCAGCTGGCTGCATCCGGTTAGACTGGAAGCCGACCCCAACATAGTTGGGACAAGGCTAGGCAGATGATAATTTCGGATCAAATTGGTGTTGAATCTTAAGGTTTTATTTGTTAAAGCTATCACACCTAATAATAACAAGGTGCTACGGAAGGGGAGAAAGAGAGCAGTGGTGGCCCAGTGGTATCTGCCGCGACTTTCGAATTGTAGGTCGTAGGTTCGAACCCAGACAAGCGCTTTCCTTTCTGTAAATTATTTCATCACCACTGCCGTTAAAACGGTGAAGAAAAGATCATGAGGAAACCGGTATGTTCTAGAACCAAAAATTCAAAGACATGTGACATCTACCAACCCGCACTGGGCCCGTATGGTACGGCGCACTCACTGAGTGGAGGCCTGTGACCCAGAAGTGGGAACATTATGGACTGAAATTGGTGTTGGTTGACTGGTAAAAAATGCCTCAGGCATTAAGTCCGCCTTTGTACAGTATTTTTTTTTAATTGTCCATAAAGTTTTAATAAATAAATAAATAGGTAAATATTGATATGACTAGGGAAGGCAGAATGAATACATGTCCAAAAAAATACGAAACCATTTTTAGATAAACTTTTTTTTTTATTTACCTACGTCAAATGAGGGTAACCTGGTGAAGGTGTGTTCATGGAGTCCTGCCAAATTTTGAGACATGTTCAAACATGTCCTCTTCGGTGTGTATTCATGTCGTCGTTTGCGTTAAAATTATATCAATATACCGCACCTGCTACTAATATATGCTTATGTTAGTAATGGTAAACAGCTGGCGACGGCCTTTTCATTTTGAACATGTTTAAACATAACTCTTTTGGGCATTTTGTGTTTTTATATTTTAGAAGTTTTGTGTTCAACTTGCGTCTTTTTCCAAAGAATTTCTGACGGTTGGATTTTTAACATTATTCTAGCTTTAGTTAGAGACTTATGCAGCAAATCGAATAATCGCGAATGTTTATACAGTCCAAGATGGTTGCAATTCAAAACTTGCACCCTAAAACTTTCTATTAGAATTTATTTATTTGTGTTATGAGGTTTTCATAAAAATTGTTTTACAAGAGTCTTTAGCCTTTATATTAATCCAGGGTGTCAGCTGATCCATACAAAATCTGCAATCTGGCTGGGTGCCATACAAAATTTTATCTATTCTTGCTATATTTATTCACACCAAGTTTTTTTTTTTTTTTTATTTGAAATGGGTTTGCTCTTGACTCTAGTCTAGGTCAGAGATGACAGAGACAAAGTCTACGATGGAGTGAGCTCACCCAGAAGAAGCCTGTTCACTCTTACTTTGAAGAGATTCGGGTTGTATGCACTCGGAAACACAAACGCAAGTAAGTCATTGTTATTAAAAATCTGTCTTAATTATGAGAACTTTTTTATAATCATAGGCCACGAGGTCTTAAAAATAATTGGATATTCATCCATAGATAAGTACCTAGTTATTATTAACTTTGAGGAAAACTAAACGTCCACGCTTCTTTTGTTTATCGTTCATTGTCCTTCAATCGATTAAAGGCTCCACCAAAAAGGCACGACGCGACTCTATGGTCGGACTTTTAATTAGCTGCAGTAAAATGACAGATTATGTGTCACCACTTTTTAACGAAATTTAAATAGTGATGTGACGAAAGAATCGATTCATTCAATCAACATTCAATTCAAGATCTATCAATGTTCAATTGATTTTATAAAAGAGGATAGTATATTTTTGGTCAGGTCAGTAGCTTGTATTTTTCAGGGTGTGACGAGCCTCTGAAAGCAGGTCGATAAAATCATATTTACAAAATTAACAAACTATGAGTATTACAACATTATTAAATTATAAACTCAATTAAATAGGCTTTTCTCAAAAACTAGTTACTTGGACGTTAGGTCCAGGTCTAGGTCTTAATCTAGGGTATCTGGATGCACTAGAAAAACTAATAAATTACGGTTATATAGCCTACTTAATTGAGGTTGTGTAGATTGAACGATTTCTGTGCAAAGTATTTTTTTCACATTCAAGCACGTTTTTGATGCGATCTCGTACTATTAATAACTATCCTTTAAATGAATGAAACTACAATGTATATTTTTATCCGATCAATATAAAGAACATTTGATTGTTTACGGTTAAATCGAAATTGGTCATTCCAATCACATCACTAGTAGAGATAGTGTGGCAACATAGTTTAACGAAATGACAGTAAGAAGTGTCATTTTACTGCAGCTAATTAAAAGTCAGACAGTAGTAGAAAAATTTATATGAAAACTTCTTAAGAATTGTTCTACCGGAATCTCGCCGCATCGTCGCGTCGCGCCTCTCTGCGGGAGTCTAAATAGATGTAATTTTTATTTATCGAAAATATCTTCCCTTAAGAGAATCATTAAAATGGTACCTATCTAAAAATAAATGATTGATATCTATTTTTCAACTCATTATTCATAGTCAATTTGTCATGACCTTTGTGAAAATAATAAAAATGAAAAATGGTTTTCATAATAAATCTCATGTGAAAAGTCTTTTACTTCGAAAAGATAAAGAAAGATGCATGTTTAGCGGTGACCACTGACCAGCGGTGCTATTCTGTAAAAATATCACCGTGAAAACTTAGGTGAAGTGAGCGTGGAGTGACAATAGTGTCAATTCCTAGCAAAAACAAACTCACTTCACCTAAGTTTTCACGGTGAGATTTTACAGAATCGACCGGCTGTATTATACACTTGTATGATAGACGTCAGTGATGTTTAGTAACACACGTGCGGTATTCAAAAGATTGCTGTAATTATCAAAAATGGAATATGTGTATTTTGTTGAGATGCGCGTTCCCATTTGATGTTGTTTTAAAAGTATTTTTCTTCAGTAAATTATTGTAAAGTTAACGAGAAAGTAAGTTAACGAGTATTTAAATTTGCTTTTATGACCATAAAAGATAATTTCCACCGTGTCTGTTGTTATATATTTCGTATAGGCACAAAATAATTTTGAAAATATTTTCAACAACATCGAGCTTCAGTATCCAGTATACAAATTCATTAAAATCAATAACACAGCGGGAGCTTTAATAATTTATTTTACACCAGTGGTATAAAAGATTCTTAGAAATTAATTTCGCGCTGTCCTCCGAAATATGAAGAATCATAATATTATTCCGAGCAAAATATTTAGATATTCGATTGATCGATTCGATTACAAGCGCCAAACAATATGAACGCTGTGAATGACAATCTATCCTTAAAGAAAGTAACTGTAATTGCCTGGGACGAGGTCAGGTAGGTCTTCGTTGGATTTGTAAAGGGCCCGCCCTTTATTCCCTTTCTCCTTGATTTTCCGGTGCAGAACAAAGCTATGGTGGCTTAAATGAGACCTCCTGCCCTGTTCTGTTGTCTGTACAGATTAGATGTATACTATACTACGCACTTAAGTACAGAGGTCGTGACTTCAAAGAATATCCATTATTATGGATGCTTTATTGTCTTCCGTCTTTGGTACATAGGGTAACGTTGGACTTCACAACATACCCGTATTTACCTATCTATGTTTTGTTTATTTATGTATTGTAAGTACAAAAGAGTGTTGTGATCTGTCTCATGTTGTAATGATCTCTCATAAAAAAAGAACATTAAAAAAATATGAGGCAGTATACTTAGGCATATGAGATTTTTAGTATTGTCTCTCGGGTGACGACGATGTGATGCCGTAATCCATAGACACGGATAACGGTGACAAGTAGTGGAATTAGTATGTTCAGACGCCAGCGGTGCTATTCTGTAAAAATCTCACCGTGAAAACTTTGAAGAAGTGAGCGTGGAGTGAGCTGTCAATAGTGTCAATTCCTAGCAAAAACAAACTCACTTCACCTAAGTTTTCACGGTGAGATTTTTATCGATTCTGTATCGATCGGCAGCACATCAAGCTACTACAATCTGTCATATGAGATGTGATCATATGAGATTTGATGCATATTAACGCACCCAGGAAACAAGTAATTTTCTTGTGTTTTTGGGTATTTGTTTTAATTGCCAATGATATCCCACTGCTGGGCAAACGTCTCCCTACTCCCATTCAACCTCTCTCTGTCCAGAGACCAATATTTATTAAAGGAATCCACCTCATATCGCCTTCTATGTTTCGGCCTTCCGCGATGTCGTTAGTTATTAAGCTGGACCCACTGGGACGTAAGTTTGGCCCATTGATCGTCTGACAAGCGGCAGATGTGTCCAGCCGAGTTCCATTTAAGCGTTGGTAAATACATATTAATATTAAGAAATAGAAAATAATGGCTCCACATACGTAATACATGTTTAAGGAGAACATAGAACAGACGGTAGCATTGTAACTACTTGTTTATCTTTGCTAGAAAGTTCGCAAATGTAAATACAAGATCGTTCTTTTCCTGTCTGCCGTTAAAAGAAAACGCGATAACCGCTGTAACCCTTCAGAGAAAACCACGGGATTTTGTGTCCCTAAATAAATATTCGCTTTCTTAGTAGTGCCCCAACACACTGAACGTTTGTCATTTGTCTTTTACCAACTATGTTGGGATATAGTTGTGCCAAAAAGGTAAAGTAAATCGTTGGGTTTTTCATAAATGCAACATAGTCTCAGGGTGGCTTGAATAACTTGTTACTTTTTTTATTTAATGTTTCATTTTTATTTTTGAGACAAGGGTACTGTAATATATTATGATATAAGTGCGGTAAGTTGAAAATTACAGCCGAGGCGATATTGCTTGCCCGAGCCGTATGCGAGGGCTAAAACAAAGCAGAGGCTGTAATTATCAAAGCGCACGTATGTCATACTACGTTTTATAACATATTTGCGAGGAAATGAATAAAACTCGGACTTTCTTAAACGAATAAATTCATCATTACTTAACGACCTTTTTTAAATAAAAAAAAGTACAGCGAAAAGAAAAAGCGCGCGGAATCTTCTTAACAAATAAGCGATGCGCGCGCGTTCGCGCTTTTTTTTCAGGCAAAGGCACAAAACTGCAGTATTTATTAATAAAGTAAATTAATTTTTTTTTTGTTACAGATATTAATGGTTGTAATTTATTGTCAAAATTAATTAAATTAAATAATTAAATGTTTATATATTATATTTTATCTCCCAAAGTTAATTTTATGCATAAAATGTTGACTACTTTTCTGAAATAAAAACTCTTTGCTAAGATTTAAAAAAGTACCGTTCGTTTTGACGGAGCATCTTGATAAACCGTGCGATTTACATTATATTACCGCACAAGTACGTAATGAGATACATTACGATATTAAAATTGGTGAAATAAGAGACCCTGTACGAGCAAATGTGTTATAGAAACCTTTTTACAGTTCATTTAAAAAAAAGACTAATTTAATTAAGAAAGAGATACGTTCAAATTCGTACATGTATGTAGTCTAATGAAATAACGTAATCTCATAACAACACTTAATATTATAATAAGAACATAAATAAAGATACTATGTAATTTGTATATGCTAAAATAAACACTTCGAGCCGAAAATATTGAGCCATATTTTACAACAGTTTGTGGCAATTTATATTTCACTTAAGTTACCCTATTACCTACTTTTGAACGTGGTACAGGGAATAATTTAGATTTAATGGCGCAGAAGATATTATAAGCTACCTCTCTGTATAAGGCATGATGAATCGGGCTAAAGTTGAGAATTTTGTTAAGTTTCAAGGATCCCGTTGGTGTCTATGGAAAAGCGCACTGGAGTGTTTCTTTATGATGAAACTTGCGGAATTTTTGAAATATCGATTCCAGAATTCCATTCAAGAAGTGCCGTTCTATATTTGGATTTATTAATAAAGCGTTCCTAAATTGAAAACGTACCGGTGTTCGCTTAGTCTTCGGGATATTATTTCCGTGATGTTGATTGATCTAATATTGTTTGACGTTAAGATTTGCATGTCAGTCATATTATTTACTGTACGTTCTGTGTTCTGAAGGCTTATTTATCGACTTTCCTTTTTGCACTCTGGTACCACGGCGTAAAGCTGACACTACACATTTTTAAAGCAGCAATGTTTTCCCGAATGATTTAAATCATTCCTGTAACTTATGGTGGCGTTCATAAGTCGGTTAGCAATCTCACAAAGCAATAGATTGATGCTTCGGTTCGACTTACGACCTTTTTTTTCTTTTTTTTTCTGGGTGGGAAATCATCAAATGACCCCTCCCGCTCTGGGTGGAGCGGAAGGGACTTATTATGACCTTGTTCTATAAGTTGTACATTTTGCTGAGTCATTCGACATATCTTTATTAACCGTTCGCCATACATTCCATGCTGAAGGCTTGCATCATCGAAGACGTTGTCGTTTTTCTTGTAGATAGACAGAAAAAGTTTACATTATTTTAGTAGGTAATATTATTTTATACTCACCTGTATATTATTCCATAATTTGAGGTTTAGTTTACACTAAACCTCAAATTATGGATACCTGGATGAACCTCAAAATAATAGTACCTGCTAAAATAATGTAAACATTTTCTGTCTATCTACGAGAACTACTTTTCGTAAAGAAAATGAATACTTAAGCTATAACCTCAATAACCTACTTATCCATACTAATATTATAAATTCGAAAGTAACTCTGTCTGTCTGTCTGTATGTTACCTTTTCACGCTTAAACCGCTGAACCGATTTAGATGAAATTTGGTATACAGATAGTTTGAGTCCCGGGGAAGGACATAGGATAGTTTTTATCCCGATATTTGCCACTTATGCGTGTGAAACCACGGGGCGCTGCTAGTATTTAATAAAGCCAAATAAAATGTGAACAAACATATCACTTATTTTGTAAGTAGTTGTTTTACATTCTAAATAGAGTCTAATCTAATATTCTTATTTATTGCTTATTTCGATCATGATCGAAGCTTAATGTTTATGGAGAAATAAATTTAAAATTTAAAACATTTCATATTATTATGTCAAAATAATACAAATTCCTTATAAGTTTCTTCAGATTTATGTCACATCTAGTTATAATAAATAAATGTAGCGGTTTGTTAACTTTATGTTAGAAAAATAAATGTAACGAATAAATATTTTCTATTTTTGTTATACTTATCACTTAACACGCATTTTTATTCTAAACCCTTTATTGCAATAACAACATTAATAAAAAAGGCAGAAATTTAGTGAATATTATTATTGCAAATAAAAATAAATATTGCCAAAAACTGCACTGCGGTTCGTGAGATTCGGACCTAAGCCAGCTGCATCACAGAATTCACAGACCACCGCCGCTTTTCGATTACTGCTATGAGCACATATTATAACCGTTTGAATTTTAGCAAAGCTATGCGTTTGACTTATATATGTTTTGTTTCGTGTGGAATATTTTTTGTTTCGTGTGGTGCGACGAGTACGTGACGATATGGCAGTGTGTGAAGTAGGTAGGTGGTGTGTGTACCGTGCTGTTTACACATTCAGACAGACGCTACCACATCAAACTACCTGAAACTGTAAATTTTTCCCAATCAACTTTGAGCCTTATGCTTCAGTGATAAAGTTCAAAATCTATTAAAGAAATTTGACAGATTGTAGTAGCTTGATGTGCTGGCGTCGGTACGTTGTAAGTAAGGTGCCCAGATACTTTTGAATGCTTACTGTACCTATATAATTAATGCCATTTATTATACTTACCAAAGTTGGTTTCTTTTCAATGATTCTGAATTTGTTTCGGTCTTTCTTCTCAGAGTAGTCGGATAGGAAACATCGAATTAATCTATGACGGGACTTTTAATTAGCTGCAGTAAAATGACATTTCTTAAAAATACTTTATAAATACTTTTTCTTTCTTTCTTACTGTAATTTCGTTAAAAAATGTTGCCACACTATCTCTACTAGTGATGTGATTTAAAACGCAATGAAACATCTTTTGAGGCCAGGATTTTAGAAATTTACTAGTTTTGATTTAGCTGTAAACAAAAAAACGCCAATTTCATACGTAAAATTAAATATTCTATCCTTTTTTATAAAATGAATTAAACATTAATCGATTTTGAACTGAATGTTAATTGAATTAATCGATTCTTTTGTAACATCACTATTTGAATTTCGTTAAAAAGTGGTAACACTTATGCTGTCATTTTACTGCAGTTAATTAAAAGTCCAACTGTAGTTTTTAAATCATCAGTTATTTTTGACGTGTAAAAGTGTTTCTTTTTTAACAAATTTACGGAAACTACCTACATTTCAACTAGATAATCACTTACAATGCCATTAATTTCAAGTGCGTGGTTGCCCAATTAGTTTTGCTAGTTACCCCGTCCCAAATTAATTCCTATATGTAGGTACAGAAGTTCTAACAATGGGGAAACTTGTGACAACGGTATAACGCCTCCTGTCACTTAGGGTGCCAACTATCGACGTAATACCTATCTATATTTGTTTTCAAATGGTCTTAAACGATAACTAAACACATAAAGGTCTTTGAAGCGATCGATTTATGGGACCTCTGCTGATTTTGTTTATTGTAGTCGATCATATACTTTTATTGTTTCTAAAACTTGCGTTTTTTGTGTTTAGGTCCTGTAAGCCCCTTAAAAAAGTTATTCTTTATCCAATAGTAGAAATTAAGCTGGTTTCTATAGTGCTTAAGAAAACGATTATTTTAGCAGAACATAATAATATATGTTTTCGGAAACTTAGTAGGTATTTTTTTTTTAAGTTTGGTATATTTTTTGGAAATGTAGTTTATTATTAATTTGAAAGTACAGGTTATTTTTCGTAGAATTGTAATTTGAATAAGCTCATGATTGTTTGTTAAATACAACATTTTTTTCGGTTAATTTTGTGTTAAATTTTCGGTAATTCATTTTAACACAGCTTAGTTAGTATTACATCCAACCACAGATCGTTGGAAGTTAATTTGTTTTTCGGAAGCTTTAATATTTCCCATTTTAAATCCTCTTTGAAGTAGAGTTCGTCAATCCACTATATGCATATCTTGTGTTTCTCGTCCAGCGCAAACAAGCAACTAACACTGGACTCACATAAGGGTAAATCTGTAACGTAGGACGGGCTCTCAAAGGATTTGCCCGTACAGCCATCAACAAATATTTGTCACTCTCTTTGTTTCTATTCGACGAACATTCTTCACTCTAGTTTCGGACCTCTGTGACAGAGAAAATATTATTAGCACGATTGTGTATACACTTCTTGTCTTCTTGTTCAAGCTAAGGTATTATGTTGCAATGATCAGTATGGACCGTTTTGGAGACGAATAACTTTTTACGTTTTCAATAAACAAGGGTTTTGTTTACCTTTTTCATTTGGATTGTTGCGGCTAGTCTCACTAGTACCACTAATTAAATGGTGGTACTATAGAGAATTAAATTTCCCGCTAGTACCATCGGTGGTACAGTTCGGTGGTAGTAATGGAGACAAAGGAATAAACCATGTTGTATGAAGAATGTATGTTTGTTAGGAAAAGAGAATTGTTCAAAACAACAGAGGGAATAAGATCTCGAAGTGGCCGTGATCAATACAGAATTGTACTAGACAGCTTTTATTATATTTTGCTAAGCTAGGGAGGGTTAGCAAAACATAATAAAAGCTGTCTGGCTATTGTGTGTACGTGTTTAAAATAAATTACATAATGTATTAAAAATATTAAATTGCAGGGTATTCAAAATTATATTATATAAATAGCTGGATTTTTTTGAACATAAATTATTATAATATTTGTAAATTCAAATTGGTTTATTCGTTGAAGTTTGCATTCTTTAATTTTCAAGCAAAACATGTATGATCTCATATGCTTTAATAACACCTATGTATACCATGTTTTACGCAAATAAATTATCTTATCTTAACCAATTAGTCAAACATTCAAGAGTAGTGGTTAATTTATTTTGGCTATAATTTGTGTCATCGTTGTTATAAATCACAATATAATAATAAAAAAAGGATGATTTTTATGTCCTTCATTGTTGTGCCATAGAAGGATAGAAGAATGGTGCAAATCGAAAACAAGGTAGGTAATTAGATTATACTGGAAAACTTCAATATTTAATACTATAAAATATGATAAATGATTTTATTTTTGTAAATAGGTTTGCACAAACACTTTTACACGTCAATCATATGTTTTAAAAAATAGATGAGGTCGGCGTTTCCTATCTGACTACTCTGAGATGAAAGGCCGAAACAAACTCGGAGGTCACAGTCTCTTTTAAACTCCAGACATAATCTTGGTCAGGTTATATGAAGACCATGTAGATCGATGTCTGAGATGGTCTTTTGAGGAAAGAACCACACAGATTGAGTGGACCTGTCCAGTCAGTGCACGCATTTGTCAGAAATCGTGCAGCTCAACTCAAAACTTAAGGAACTCAACGATTCGACGAACAATACCAAAGAAAGGACATTTGGGTAGGCCACATAAATTACTCAAACTGCCAGACCATGACAAAAACTAACAGAATAAGGAGAACAGTAAAAAATAAAAAGGGGCCCACATAGTCTTCACATTCACAATAATTTAAATAATACAATACTTTACAAAGTAAGCAAATGTCATTGTTTATATAAAATTAATTAATGTCAATATATGTATATATATTAAAAAAAAACATTCAAAATTGGAAGCAGTTCAATCCCAAGCCTTTTTGTCCTCAATATAATCTTTAACGGTATAACTATAAGGCTTCCTGGCACAACTTACGTTTAATGAAAGATTTGAATTTATTATGGCTTAGATCTTGAACGTGGCTTATTATAAAAGCGTATATAGAGGTATGAGGAACAGTGTAAAGTTCACTTATGCTCCATAGAAAAGGGAGGATCCTCCGACCAGACGGGTGTTGTGACTGACGGGCAACTGCCCGATGATTCATGTGGGGCCGTTGTATCTATGCTGGTTGTACGGTAAACTGTGCTTGCGAGATGCAGGATTTTGCGTGACGTGATGTATGACGCGTTGTTTGTACGTGGCGTTGTAGATACCGCTACAATACTATTAAAGGATGTTTATAGCTCACCGTGGTTACAGCGGAAACCAGCCGGCAGACACTCTGTGTAAATTCTGATACGCAGGAAGCCGACTTCAACATTGTTGCTAGGCAGACAAGATAAAAATATGAACTGGAAAAATGCACCTTATTCACATGACGCTAGAAATAAATGAACTGTGAATAGAAAAAAACCTATCACAGGATCTATGAAGCTATAAAGTATGCAATTTAGTCCTGAGTTTTCCTGTTTTTGTGTGTTATCGGCAGGCGGTGCTGGTGACGCGACTAACGACCGATGTCGACATCTCAGTGAAATGTCACAATGATTTATCGGCTGTACCACGGGTGTATACGCCGGATATGTGTATGTACGTAGATATATTCGTAGTATATGACCTGAGATGTATATATGGTATAGTTTTGAGGGTCGAAATGAGACCGTAAATTCTGGTTACATAAGATTTTAGTATTTTTTAGTAAATAATAATCGTATTTTTTTCAGGACATAGATTAGATTAAAGAACTATCGTATGTGTATGTCGCAGATGGATTGTTTTATCTGCTATCACCGTTATGTAAAACCGCTGAACGTTAAGGCGAAAGCGCCAGGGTAGCCCGCGAAATTCATTTTTTTTTTGTTTTTTGCAATCTGCTGGTCAGTATTAAGGTGTACGTTGATTAAATTATGATTCGCGGCCGTAACAAATATGTATTTACAGAATTATAATCATTAAAATCAGTTTAAAATCTTTTGTAAAACATCTAACGGTTATGTAAAATAGCGGATTCGACAATTCATCTGCGACATCTACATAAGAAGGAATAATTGAATAATCCTATATGCCCTGTTAAAGCCACCATCAAGACTGGCCATTAAAATTTTGTTTTACTTTTGCACAACTTGTATTGCATTTAAATGAGTAGATTATATTTGTAATTTGTTTTCCAGTAATCTGAACATGCAGTGGACGCTATGCATTTTAATATTATCTTACTCAAATAAATGTATGTTAGGGATGTTGCGTATGGATAAAGTCACTTGACATGAATAAAGAATGATTTTATTTTAGTCTTTATTACAACAATTACTTTTAAGTACCTACAGGTAAGCATGTCCCAAATGTTTGTTGTTTCATACTACATATTATTATTATTCCGACTCATACTTTTTTATTTTCGAGGCCAAGTGTTTTAACAATTTAGATTTTTATTTATTGGTATTTGTAGGCGCTTGGGCTGTCTCGCATAGGGTAGCATTATGCTGAATGAAGACTGTTTTGCGCCTAACTTGTTCTCTTTTTACAAGCTTTTATTTAAATGTGTTTGTGTTCTTGCTGTGCGACATGTTTGCCGCAGTATTTGGTTTCTTTCTTTCTAAAACCGAACAATTTTCTCCATGGAACAATATCGTAAACGTGAAAAAAAAATCAGCCGTCACATGCATTTGGGTCGAGTAGGTATTGAAGTATTGTATGGGACAGTTGATAATTTTTTCGCGATTACGAAGTTGATCTCATGAAAAAAGTTGTTCAATTTGATGGTCTGTACCACACCCTTAAATATGACCACACATTTCTGATACATGGTGTACGCATAGCTTAATATATTACACCTAGGTGCAAAATTTGCTATTTATTCGCCTTTAAGTTTTAGTAACAAGTAGGAGCCGAGTTACCTAATCAATACCTAGGCCTACAATAGACGAGTCTTGGCTTATATTAGTATTACTTTGTATAGAAAACTTGTCTGGAATTATCCATCCCTCTTCGACGTAATAAAACAGGAGACTAAGAGTGAAGCCACACGAGCATTTTCAATGTGTTGCGTCGTCGCACCGCTGGGCATCGCATCTTACTTTATCATACAGCCTGTTACTTGTTCATACAATGTTCGTGATTGATCTCTTTGGTGATTGGAACTTTTACTAACAATATCCACATTCCAAATTAAAATCACTTTTAGTCCCTAGGGATTAAAGAGCTATTTTAGTCCCTGTTTATGAAGAATACACTAGCTCTTTTTGCATAGATGTGATAACAAAATAATTTAATGGACATGAACTACATAATATGCTAGTCTAAGGAACCACACCTTTCACCCAAACTCCATTAAACTAATTTAAAATTACTTCAATCTAAAATTTACATTCATATTCATTGATGTTACCGATTTTGATACACATTTCTGTGGCGCGTCGAATTTTCGATAACCGCGCAGGCCACTTATTTCAGGCAAATTTGTGTACAGACGTGTACAAAATTGGAACGCAGAAATTTTCGGTTTATACGATATGGGGAATACTGAAGATGGGGCGTGGTTATGTGGTGTGTGCTGGCTTCGTTTTTAATCTTTTTATTTATGGAGATTTTTTGTTTTTTGTCGGTATTGTCTGTTCCTAGTTTGTTTTATCTTTTGGTTTTTAGGTAAGCTTTTTCTCTCGGTTTCGGGGAAATTTAGTTATTCAACGGGGTTTTTACATCTCTGCGTACCGGAGCATCAAAAGTATCCAAATAATATATTATTGTCTATTGTCTCTGATCTCTGGCCCTTACATCAAGCAATGGACAAAATTGCAAACCTTTTTCTGATTTAGTACGAGGCTTTTGGTTACATTGTACGTATGTATCTTATGTATTTTTTTGTAATGTGTGTTTTGTTTTTGCAGAATAAACAATTTTCCTTTCAAATTATCACTAAATTCGTCTTTTACTCAAATTAATAAGCTCTAAATAGTTGAAATATTTGTTTTTTCATAATAATTTGTTTCTGCTTTCATACAACACGTTGCTTTACGACCGAACTGTTTCTGTACGCCTTTAATAAAACATTATTTTTAATTAAACAATATTGTAGGTTTTTCATTTAATAAAATGTTGCCATCATGAACTGATTTTAATTTTGCTCGGTAAATCAGGGTACCTACTGACATTATTATAAATTTTAATATACAAAGCTGAATAGAATACCTACTCTTTATTATGTAAGTACACCATATAAATTACAGATAGAAAGAAAGAAAGAAAGAAAATACATTTATTTAGCACAGACTAAGAGACACACAATACATCAGGTAGTTAGATATTAGTTGTACATCAGATAAAAAATAAGATAAAAAATAAAAAGTGCAAAGTCCGATGTAAGAAATTAGCAGGAAAGTGTGCCTCACGGCTGCGCCAAAAAGGCCCAGTTCAGCAAAAATGCCAGACAACTGGTGCCTGACGCTGGTTTTCAACTGGACCTGATGTGTGAGGTGACGGATGTAAATCAGTTTTATACTGTATCGTGATGTGTGTAATGTGTATGCATAATTTAGTAAATAAATAAAAATAAATTAGTGTCACATAAAAACAGTAACGAATAGGTACCTATGTATAAAAAGCGTGATATTGAGTTACATTGCAAAACTAAACAATAAATAAATAAATACTGATAAATAGATAAGTGACATGACCGCATGATGGACCTTCTTATGCAAATAAAGAAATTCTCCGAAACGAGTCAGAACAGAAACCTGTTTTAATTTAAAACGATGCCTCACTTCCGTGCTCCAACACATTGTCATAATAATTTATTAATCCGTGCACTGTAATGTCATCGCACAATACGCTGCAAGCAGCCGAGCGCGGCGGACTATTTTCGGACAGTTTGCATTTTGTGTGTGCTTTGAAACTTGTCTTAGCTGTTGTTTGCATTTGGATTAACCAAATATTAAGGATATAACGTCTTTAAATAAGTCAGTTAAAACACTATTTGCGATAGTGGAAAAGAAATTAAAAAAATATGCACAAACAAACGAAACATAAAAGGATGAAAGGTAAGCGCTAGTCGATAATAGAAATATTTGATGTACTTAATTAGCAAATAATGAATCTGGCATAATGTGAGATATGAAAACTACCCACTTTTAATTTTCCGTCTCCCTTTCACAGCCTCATGGATGTCAAATCACAAACTGCACAGAGGTTCGCCCAGTGCCAGTTGTTGGTGAAGGATGGGTAAAAAAATGGCGCCATCCCGACATTGTACGTCTCATTCGTGTGCAAATAGGCCAGGCAACATTTGGTACGTTGACAAGCGAAACATGGTTCAGCGATGCATAATACCACTTATGCATAGGTATAACATTTATTTTAATTGTTTGTCTTGCATTTTACAGGTCTCGCATCTGCGAATGGGACGCAGCAGCGCCGCGGATGACGCAACCACAACCACCGGGCCGAGGATACAGAGGACACCAGCCAGCCAACCAACCCGAGCGCGAGCATGAGCCAGAGCAATTCCCAGCAATGAAACTGTATAGTATTATAAATTTATAACAAGTTATTTACATTTCTGTGCAACATTCACCGACCGAAACACTAATACATACTCAAGTGGGTAGGTACATACATCATATAATTGAGACATTTAGTGTGACCATATCTAGCTTCCTTTGCGCTTCTATGAGGTACTGCCGTAAGCGTCGTCTAAAAGTATCTATGGTGTTAATTTGTCTAATCGGTGGTGGCAGGTTATTCCATATTTTCGAAGCCGCGTAACGGAAGCTACCTCTAAAAGCGGCTGTTCTATGCGACTGGGTCGAGAGTTGTTGCGAGCATTGCCTTCTCTCACATTCACGTCTACTGCCTATCCAACTCAACCTGTCGTACAGGTAGTCCGGCTTCTGGTATTTAATTACACTAAACAGAAGGCACGCCAAGTGTAGTTTGCGCCTCGATTTCATTTTCAATGTGAAGTGTTTGTTTAAAAATGGAGTCACGTGACTTCTGGGGGGAATTTTATAACAAAACCGAGCACAGGCGTTTTGGACCCTTTGAATGAGCCGATCTGTGCGAGCTAGTAGGCGCGGGCCGTAGACTGTATCAGCGTAGTTTAGCCTGGACAAAACCAGGGATTCAACTAGCTGCTCCCGTAGTGTTTCGGACAAGTACGGCCTAATCTTGTACAGAACTTTCAGGCGGTAAAAGCAGTTTCTTACCGAGTCGGCTATATGTTTTTCGAAACGAAGGTCTTTGTCCATAATAAGACCAAGATTCCGCGCCTCATAGACTCTGTCAATTGGTTCGCCCATTAGCTCCAGGTGAAATGTTGCGGGTAATTTCGCTAGTTGTTGCCTTGTGCCAAATACCATGTATTTCGTTTTGGTTGGATTAAGCGACAGGCAATTTTCTTCAGACCAGGCAGCGATTCTACAAAGGTCTTCGTTTAGATCTTTAATGGCACTGTCGTATTCCTCTGGACTAAAAGATATATATAGTTGGACGTCATCGGCGTATATATGATACTTGCATCTCTGGAGGCATTTAATTATATCTGCACAGTATAAAATAAAAATAATTGGGCCTAATATAGATCCCTGCGGAACCCCTCTCTTAATGGAAGCAATAGTCGATGTAAGAGCAGTGCCGTCACCCAAACGCAGATCCACAAGTTGTTTTCTATCACTAAGGTAGCTGCGGAACCATTGCGTAGCGCTGGGGTCAAATCCGTAATAATTGAGCTTCGTTAGTAATAACGGAATATTTATTGCGTCAAAAGCCCGGGAAAAATCTAGCAATACCAGAATTGAACACATACCTTTATCTTGGGCTGATAGAAGATTATCAGTCACATCCAGTAAGGCAGTGGCCGTACTGCGCTGTTTTCTGAATCCAGACTGTAAGTCCGGTAACACGTTAGTTTGTTCCAGAAAATGCGTCAGTTGGTGGCTGACGACTTTCTCTAGCACTTTAGACAGACATGGTAAAATGCTAATAGGGCGAAGGTCTTTTACTTCAATAGGATTGTCATTTTTTGGTAAGGGCCTAACTGAAGCAATTTTCCATTTGTCAGGGAACGTTGACGTCACTATTGAGCAATTTATGATGTCAGTTATCGAAGTTAGTGCGTATGGCAGAACCATGCTTAACATATCTAAGGTAATATTATCATAGCCTTCGGCGTTACTCTTGAAATTGGATATAATACGAGAGATGTCGTTCTGTTCCACAGGATTGATTGTGAAAATTGCTTCACCATGCTTATGGTTTTCGAAATAAGTCATAAGTGTCGTGCTTGCAACGGGGTTACCGGGAACTATCAAAAAAGTATTATTAATTAAATTTGGGTCTCTAAAATGCGACGGAAGGTCTTGTCTGGGTTTATAGGGTGATACAGTAGAGACGACGACGAGATATAAATGTGGTTTTACAAAGGGTGACACAGTAGGCGGGCTGCGGCTGAAATAATTATCATAAAAATTATTACGGTTTACGGTTTAAGACATTTATTTATCAAAAATAATACAATTCACTTATGACAAATACAAACTTATGAAGAACGGTAGGTACAGACCAAAGAGTATAGTAACTATACAGGAAAAGAGAGCCCTCTCGCGCGAAAATTATGCCCCCATAGCAAAAGCGCCATCTATCAATGGCGGATCTAACTAATCTGTGTATACATGTATAGATATAGGTTTCTAGGTAGGTACACTTCAGCTCATAGATTTAAAATTAAGTTGAGTTCACTTTCAAATTCTGCTAGTATTCTCATCATTATGATGTGATGATACAAAAATACTAACAGAATCTGAAAGTGAACTCAACGTGGGCTAGTAAATTCGAACGTTTTTATACTACGTATAAAGACGTTGTAAGACTACCACAGAGAACTTTTTGATAGAATAAGACTACGCCATAGAGGAAAAATGACTACGCAAACTGTCAAACTGAATTCAAATTTCATCCTTCTTTTTTAGCAAAAATAAAATCAGGAATTTAGTCAGGAATACACAAGTACAAAAATAATATAATTACCTACAAAAATATATCGAAATATGGTGTTTCGAACCCAGAAATAACTTTTTGAAATAAAGTACAAGCAAATTCTAAATTATATTCAGCTTAGAATGGAACGTATAAAATAATACTAGTTTCAACTGCCATCTAGTGGTTTTAATAGACATTAATGTACTGTTTTATCCACAATGTCAAAAAAGTTTGAATCCAACGCTGGGAGATGGCGTATCGTTCTTCGCAACTTTGCCTTTTGACTAACACGCATTGTATTGTATACGGTTTCAAACAAGTTTTAAACCAACGCTTCTGCCACTGGTTTGCAACGCAGGCGTCCTTCTACCAAGGACGTTTAAAGGTCATACGAAATTTAATTTCAAACCGTGTATATCGTGTTCATACGAAATTTGGTTTCAAACCACTGTCTACACTGTTTTAAACTTAGGTTTGAAACCACCGTTTCAAACCGTGTATATCGTGTTTAAGTGTACCCCCCCTGGTACAGACGCCAGCACATCAAGTTACTACAATCTGTCAAATTTCATTAATACATTTTCAACTTTATCACTAAAGCATAAGGTTCAAAGTTGATTGAGAAAATTTTACAGTTTCGAGTGCCTTGATCTGCTGGCGTCTGTACCTACTCGTAAATAACCTAGTAAGTACATAGTAGATTTTCAAATATTTTTTCTTACAATGTAAGTGGGTAACAAGAAAAGTTAGTGTTCCACACATATCGTTTCTTGATGGCAAGTCAATAGCAATTACACATTGTTAATATTAGCAAGCTGACAATATTTTTAAATTGTTAATGTTTAATAATTTTAAGATAGTTTAGTACCTACCTAAATGTATTTTATACATTGATATGTATTCAAATAAATAATATTTTAATGTAGGTATTAGAAGTAAATTAATACATCAAAGAAATAACACTGACTTTATAAATAGGTGATTGATTTAAAATTAAGAGAAATGTTTCAAGATTTACCTACTTATTTTCTATTATGTTCTAATATTATTATAACTAAAATTAATAATGTATTTGTTACTTCATTGCATAATGGAGTGGTTGTTTTGAATAAGATTAATCGGCTAATGCGGTAATGTATTTGTGAATTGTTTATATTGAAGCACCTTATTACCTTTATTTCAATATTTAATTTGTTAGAGTGGAAATTATTATTACATAACAATATTAGTTATTCATAATGATGGTATAGTTATTATGTAAAACGGTGTATATTTCCACCTGTCTGCTCTAAAAGTATCTGACAAATTTGTAAACAAACCCTGTTCAGGTTAAATTCATATGTAAATTACTCACTAAAAGAATTTAACATTCATCAGTATTTGAGGTTTCCACTGTATATCTCACCGCTTTTTCCAATAATTTATTGGTACGAATATCATTATTTAAATGTACTTAATTGAAATATCATCGACATAATTGAGGTTATAAAATTAACTTCAGTTGTCAAACGAAAACCATCTTTATGGTGAATTATTATTTGAATCTTGGGTTCAAGTATTCATATAATAAAATCATACCACTCAATTTGTCAGTGGCACTATTTGCAGGCACACTTCCACATGTTTTCTGATCCATTTGTTTACATATTGATGATGATGATGATGATGCCTGCTAATGTATATAATAAAATACATATTAAAATACAATATTATCCAATTGTTGGCTTCATTGCAAGGCATGGACCTCTTCATCGTGGGATAAAGAAAGAACAGACCACCACCCCTGTTCACAACTACCATGGTAATCTCAAACCAACTAGGATTCCACACACACTACCACTTTTCGGTACAACTATAAGAGAATTGGGTATCTGGGTTGCTATCATATTTTATCTCAGGAAGTAACGCGCGCTTTAATTGTGATAACCAAGTGTACAAACACGCTGTGAATGTGTGCCTGAAGACGAGTAGCGTCAGTACATAACACACACAAACACACACACATATATTTCCGAGTTCGCCATGGTATCAGACGGGACCGAGAGCTTACACAAAAATTTAGCGTGTTTGTGCACTTGGTAAACACAAGTAAAGCGCGTGTCACTTCGTGAGATAAAAATACTAGGTGTAACTGGTGTTACGCTTATAATTATGAAAATAATACAACATTATTATGAAGAAGACTATTTCAGTAAAGGGTTCATATTCACGAATTTATCTCCCACTTTTAATAGGGATAATAAACCTAACTGAGTTACGAGACAGGGGTCAAATGTTTCACATACAACTATTTGGGAGCGCTAAGCGGTAATAGGTAAAGTTAATAGTTTAATCCAATTTATATGACCTTAAATCCGGGCTCAGACGTCTGAGTTCAGAATTAGCTTTACGAGTGAATAATTTTGTTAAAATTTTTTTATAATTAGTATTTAATTGAATTATTGGGACAGTCTAGTTTGGGGTAGTAGATGTTACGGTTATTATCAAGAGTTTCTTTTTATTTATTTATGTAAAGGCTTGCTAACTAAACACATACCTAGCATTAACCCAAAGCTTTTGTCATATAGATCTCGCATGTATCTAAATTATAGGAAAGCATGGCACTATCAATTAGCGTAATAGAACATCATACAAAAAAAAAATAGATAAAATTCAAATAATAAAAAAAAATAGGTCAATGATATTATAAGTGTAATTTACTTATAATAATATCATTGTAATAGGTACCTACTATTGTTTTTAGGTAATTGTTAGTAGGTAACTTAACACTTTCAAGGGCGCTATACGGCTATAGCAGTCATAACAATAACATTTCTATTGTGTCTGATTTACTGCGCCGAAACCTGTTAACTAAACATGGTAAAAGAGCTAAAAATTAAAATCGGATCAAAAAGAAGAATGCAGTAAGGTCACGTTGGTAAAAAAAAAAGTCATTTAAATAATTTTGACCGAAGAAAAGTACTTGATAAAATTAGTAAATGTGAGTGAACTCGTGTCATTTTCATCAAATGAGATCCTACATGTGTAAACTTCAGTAAAGTATCAAAACTTTTCAAAAAGTGATGACATTGTAAAGTAGTTTTGACAGATTTGCAGTTTAAAATTAAAGCTAGTTTCAAGATAATAAGCGGTTATAAAAGCAATAAAATAAGAAATTCTGCAACTACGTTGCTCCAAAATGTTTAATTTGTCATCTTATTTAAAACTTTATTAGGTACTAAGACTTACTTCAAAAATCAGAGGGGAAATTATTCTCGTAATTTTAAGAACGTTCACAGCCTGATCTCAGTCTCAATCTGTCAAAAATACCTCTGATTTTCCTACATTTTGACAAGTTTTAACATTTGTTTGTTGCCGAGATGAAACTGCGACTAGATTTTGAACATTTTAAATTTCGAGTATTGGTCTTCAGAGATACCCATTTTAATTTTAAAATACGAAGTGCCTTCCCGTACCCCGCGTTCTAACCAAAAAGAACGTTGGCGAGAATGCGATCACCGTGTTCATAAGGTCAATTTTCGTAATTAAAAAAAAAAAAACTAAATTTTTTTTTCTTTGTTTAATAGTGTTTAGATATCGATATCCATCAAGTCTCTGAAGTTTCGCTAGTTAACTAAATTTGATCCTGTATTTTTTACACGAAATTTAGCCACTACTTTGGTCTAATCGAATTTCAAACAAACTACCCACATAACCCCTAAAATATGACGTCACGTCATCACATACAGACGTATAAATCTACTAGAATAGCGTGTCGACAATTGAAACCGGCGTGTTAATGCCGCGTCGATTTGTGTAATGCTGGTTTGCAGTTTATAGCCAATAGGTACATTTTAGCCTGTATTGTGGTATCAACAACTGGTATACGTATTACTAAACACCTGTGCTAATGGCTGTCATTAATGAGAATCGTGATTTGGTTACTGGATGAAATGGGCTCTGCGGTCGTGAGCTGTCTACAACTTTTGTCATTGCTGAGGCTTTATTAAATGTGGATCGGAATAATTTGGCAGGATTACGTGGCAGTGTTGATTATTGCGAGTACGAATTTGGTTGTTAGAACCCCTTGTTCGCATTAGGACAGATTCGCTTTATGACAGATTCACTTTACGACAGAAGTACAGTGAACTCGATATATCTTATATCAGTCGAGTGCGATGCGCGCTCGGAAACGGTCGCGTATCACTTCGCTTGGTGGTGTGAATAATTTCTGAGCAGCTGCTGCTTATAATGGGGGGGAAGATTATATTTGTATTCTCTATTGTGTTTCTTAACTTTTTTATCCATATTCTAAATTGCTATAATTTTTTTATCCTAATCATCATTTGTCCGAATGATAACTTGCCCGAACTTAATGTCACATAATATCACATGCCATAAAATTGAAATTCCTAAATACAATATGCCCTAAATTTGTTTGTCATAAATATTACATCAGTAATATACAAAAGACTTAAAACCGTTTTCAATAAAAGTTATAGGTAAGTCCTAAATTCAAATTATTTAATGTTTATTTATCCTAATAATGTTTTTAAAATAAATTAGTATCACAAAGCTGCTGTTAGCTGCTGTTGCAGCATGCAAGCAAGCATGGAGCATGCCAGCAAGCATGGAGCATGCAAGCAAGCATGCAGCAAGCACGCAGCAAGCATGTAGCATACAAGCGAGCATGCAATATGCAGCAGGCATGGTTTTTGTCACGGCTCCGGCACTGCGGGTCTCCGGTATATAGTAAAGTCATATTATTATGTCCTAAGTATTATTATAATTTGTATTATTCCGAATACTCATTTATAATAAAATTGTTAGTCCTATAAAACATTTCCTAAAAGTAAGGTTTTAGTGACAGAAACGAATCGCTGTAAATCCGACACCACGCAGTCTTGTCTGCCCTACCCCTAGAGTGTAATTTAGAATCGCGTAGGCGCGTAGGGGTGAGGCGGCCCGCGGGCTGAGGAGCAGGAGGCTGCGAGCGAGCCGCCGCCGCGCCGTGGCTGAGGTTGGCTGGCGAGGCCGGCCAGCAAGCCGAAGCCCACGCGAGCTTATTGTCGCAGATGGTTTTAACGCTCGTCGCCGCGGCTGAGGCTGGCCGGCGCAATTAGCTCGCGGGTCGCCTTGCCCCTTCACGCCTACGTGGGCTTAAATTACACTCTAGGGATAGGGCAGACACGACTATGTGGAGTCAGTTTTGCAGCGATTCGTTTCTGTCACTAACTTTTGTAGCAAAACATACTGACTTTTTAAGACAATATTTTAAGGTCTCCCTTGTGTTATCAAAAAGATATTGACAAATTATCATTTCCAAAACAATTTTCCGCATAGTTTCATTTGTCAAATCATTACTTAGCAAATATACTTTTCACAAAAAATTGTAACGCAAACTTAATGTTTGGAAAGGGAACGTTTAAACAATAATTTGCTTACCAACTAGTACTTTTACCAATTTCAATGTAGTCCAATATTTCAGTTAGTATATTTTACGCAAAATAAAATAAGCCAAATATTTAGTACCGTCGGCGCCCCTATTTCTGTCTGCCTATGATTTCAATTGGGAAAGGTATTTGTATTCTCATTCGCTCGCTCTTGCATCCAATGTCGACGGAGCCCCGCTTAGCGGGGCTACTATTTCTGTGAAAAGGGTTTAAAGTAACCTAACAAATCCGAACCTCGGGGTGCCCTTCGTTCGCTCTTGCATCCTACGTCGCCTATCGACCGAGAGCAACCATGCAATGTAATTAAAAAAGTAATTATGTAAGTAAAACCATGTAATTCCCAAAAAAAATTGTCTATATAAATGATAAATAATTTTATTTTTGTAAGTAGGTTTGCACAAACACTTTTTTACACGTCAATCATATATTTTTTTAAACTAGATGAGATCGGCGCATATTTTTTTTACATAACAAATCATTTGACTAAATGTTTATTGTCTTAAGATTGTTTGCTGTAATAAATCATTTGATTGAAGACCAAATGCCTAAATGAGATTATCCTTGATAATATTCTGCCAAGTAAAAATTTTACCAAATGAAAATGTGCGTACTAAAATAATTCCAAACATTGCATTGATATAAAAAAGGTTGCTAAAATTTGTTTGGGTAGTGACATTTTGGCAAAATCTTTTCGGCAACACGGCAGGATCCCAATACTTTAATTTAAGGTTAAAAATGCTATTTTATGGAAATGGCAATATGCCTAATAAAATTATTCCAAATTAAATTCTGCCATCTTCCGAGTATGCCAAGTGAAATTATACCAAATAATCGTCGCTCTAAATAACGTTATGCTAAATGAAATTATGCGGAATGCTAACTTTGCCAAAAGTAATTAATTATGCCTAATAAAATTCTGCCATCTTAAAAGTATGACATTGTAAATTCGGATATATGTATAAACATTCGACCAAACAATATGTATATTAATAATTTTTATGCCTTAAAAATATTCGTTCAAAGAAGATTATGCCAAGTGTGTTATGCCAAATAAATTTCGGATCATCAAGATTCTGCCAAATACAGGGAACCCACAGGTCAGAGACAGGTTTTGACAGCATACTTCCTGATTCCTTGATAAACGCAATCAGCACCCTAATTGCGCAAAACACACTCCAATCATAATCTGAATCGTTTTGAAGGATATTCCTAACCCATCGTTTCCGCTTACCTACCGTTGTTTCTTACTTTTTCTTTATGCTCGGCTCCTAAAGGTCATAGTGATGTTAACCTATATGAAGAAGGCCTTCAAGAATTGGGCTATCAACTGCAAAAATAATTTTCCAAATCCGACTGGTACCTACTTCCAGAGATGAATGAATGAATTAATTTATTGATCCATATCAATAAATTAATCCATTCATTCATCTCTGGAAGTTCACATAATTCGAAAAATTTGTCTGCTCAGCAAAATAAATAACGATCGATGATCCCTTTATTCAAAAACGTTGCTTAAAGTTAAGCAGTGATTAGCGAATGTTTAATTATACGAGTATATTTAGCGGAATAGACTGGCTGTAATACCTTCACTTATTTATAAATAATTCAGAACCCATCACATGTAAACGTAATCATATTTCTTTAAAAGCCTTGCGTTACGTTATCTCTGAACCTTATCATAATCTGTTATTCTATTAGAACGTTGGATAACGGCCACAATCAAGGAAATTGAAATTTTAATAAACTGTTTAATTTCGCCGTTGTCGGGTCGTCGCAGATTCAATATGAAGTATTATAAAGTATTATTAAGTTAACTCAGGCTATTTCTTTGCTCAGTTTCATATCGTAAACCCGTCGGGGGCAGCTTACTGCAGTTAAATCAAAACTATGTAACAATGCTGTATAAAGAAAGTTGTTTTATGTTTTGATAGTGTTTTTGAACGGCGTCGTGATCTGGTATCGAAAGATTTATGGGGCAAGTGAATAAATGTTTGGAAAAGAAATTAGCTGTATTTTAGACTAGCTTGTGTCCACGACTTCGTTTGCGTGAAATTCCTTGTTTCCCCGACGCACATCGCCTCAGCTCGCTCTATTCCTTCGTTTTCCCTTACCTACCGTTCTTTCTTACTTTTTCTTTATCCTCGGCTCCTGAAGGTTATAGTGATGTTAACCTATAGCCTTCTTCAAGAATTGGGCTATGAAATGCAAAAAAAAAATTCCAAATCCGACTGGTACTTCCAGAGATGAATGAATGAATTAATTTATTGATATGGCACTTCAACGATTTACTCACTAAAACATATACAAACAAAAATTACAAACAGTTTTTGGTATTGTGAATTCTTCACTCATAGATTAAAGCGTTCAAAGAAACTCTTCAGCATTAATAGGTACTAGTATAGATTAGTAGTTATCATTTTTTGCATGAATAGAACCACGAATTGCAGTTGTAACATTTTGATTTAAGTACAGGCATCCAAGTAGATTTCACTGGTCCGTCAAGATTAAATTATTATAACTGTCAAAAGAACTGAAATAATTATTTGTATTATATACTTTATTGTACACCAGAAAATACGTAACATAAAATACAATTATCACTAAAAAACATACAATGGCCGGCCTTATTGGTTTGAAATAATATTCAAATAATGTCAGTATCCATTTAACATTGAATATATAAACAATCAAGCAAAAGTATACTACGGTAGGTGTTAGTAACAAGATTTAAGTACCCCTTTTTTTCGTTCTCGGGGGAAACCTTTAAAAGGCTCCTGGTCTTTGAGGATGAAACCTCAAAGACCAGGGAGTGTGGGAGTGTGGGATTTTTACCTCACTAAAACCACCCCCCGGTGGTCACCATCTGCACTTATGGAAGGGGCACTGTTACTTCTCAAAAGACCAATCCGTAGCCCCCTATGTGTAACGCCTGTTAGGGCAAATCTCTGGGGAGATTGTAAAGGGGTCTCCCCAAAAATAAGATTTACCCCTATACTCAATAATCAGCCTATAAAGTCCCCACTGCTGGGACACAGGCCTCCTCTCTGTGAAAGGGATCGTAATCCAGCACGCGGGCCCAGTGCGGGTTGTGAGATGTCACAAATCTTCGAATTTTTTGTTCTAGGACATTCCGGTTTCCTCACTATGTTTTCCTTCACCGTTTTGAGAGCAGTGGTGATGAAATAAATTACACAAAGTAAAGCTCTTGCCTGGGTTTGAACCTATGACCTACAACTTGTTAGTTAGGTCCATTAATTAATTAATTAAAATTAATCCATCCGTACGCAAAATACGCGCATTGACGTGGAGTTGCGGACACCAGCCCGTATTACCTATAACCTAGGTCCATTACCACAGGGCCACTACTAGGCTGCCCCATTTTAAAACCTAGTAAGGACTTAAAATGAAATTTTACAGGAGAGCGCATAAACGTAATATTGGTCAGATTTTTTGAATTAGTTAAAGTGACTTACTAGGTTTTAAATGGTCACTAGGGAGTGAAAGGTGCATTTACTAGGTATCGATGCTTAAATATATCTCCTTTTATATAAGTTTAAAACGCTGGTGTTTTTGTATTTGGTAGAGACCTTCTAGCTTAGCAAGATTATGCAATAAAACGATTTTTGTAAAAAGTGTCCCTTACTAGGTTTTGAAATGGGACAGCCGAGTAGCTCAATCAACTTAGGTGCCTACACTAAAATAAATAAAAACCTTTCTAATATCAGCCTAAGTAGTTACTAAAATTTAATTTTGTTTCAGAATTTTAACACATTTCCAGAACATAATCAAACTTATAAAACCGTTTGAGTTTCCAGCTTTTATGGAGGAAATCTTAATTATAGTAACTGCAGCGGATGGGAATATGTACGTTGCAAAGTGTATTAGACAAAGTTCGGGCGAGCAGGTCGATAGGCGCCACAGTGTACGTGAATTAACTGGAATCGACTAAATTAAATGTCAGCGAAGCGCGGGCATACTGTGCTGGGAACATGAATACACGGAAATGAATTCTATAATTCTGTAATTTCTGCCTGTCCCCATTGGAAGAAAGCGCGAGTTTCACAGATACATAAACTGACGCCAGTTTTTTTTTCTAAATATTTAATCATAATTCAAAGAATATGAGTTTTTCGACGCTATTATTTTAATTTATGAATAGTTTTAGTTAAGATATAATTTCGTTATTTTATTAATTGATTTAGTTACTAATTTTAATTTACGTAAATATTATTTTAATTCTAAGTAAATATTAATGAAACTTGCCAAAGAAGGCCCTAATAATCGAGAGCTTCACAGCCTGGAATATTCTGACGTGCGAAGTAGGGAAGTGATGAGACAGCAAGGCAGCACAGTACAAAAGGACAGAGGTTTCCAAATTCGACGGGGTTTCGTTTGAGGCCCGTTTTCAAAGAGTAAGATATACTCAGATATATGTTTTGTGTACATCTTTTATTGGAGATCCTGAAAAAAAAAACCTTATGTAATAAACCACCAATTCCGGGTACCACAAAAAGTCCTCTGAGTCCTGTATTTTCAGAATCCTGTAAGCGCAGGTTTTCGGTACTGCCCAGTAGGTAATTGGGTTGCAAGGGCCGCTGACATTTGCTCCGTGGTCAGCGCACCAGCGCACCATGTAGGCTTTAAAAACTTGATTAATTGGATTTTCAGAGTAAAACCAATCCACTATTCGCACGTTTGTTAGCAAAGATAGGCGACATGAAAACCACTGCAAGTACCACCAACTAACACAGTTCCGGGTTTTATTTTATGCTTTGCAATGCGGTTTTATTTCGTGGTATCGCGATCGAATGATGTAGAAATATCACAGTGAACTGTGAAACCTGATAATGATGTTACGTTTTTATTTTTTGGAGCCACGTATCAGATAAAAATGTATTGTAAAGGGATTTGATAGTTAGCATCACTCAGTTTATGAACTGCTAATTTGTGCAAAAGCTAAACTGATCTGTGCAAGTTGAGTGGAAGTTTAAAATACGGTCGATAGGAGAACTTTTGCTAGGTGTAGTCTATTTTTATTAATACAGTTTTTAGTCTGATGGATCTCTGTTGCTTAAATTGTGGTAACACTGTACTGTGTCGTGCTATGGCAGTGACTAGCTCATAAAACTATGTGGCCAGACTTGATCTATCACTAGCTTCTGCCCGAGACTACGTCGGCGTGAAATTTCTTGTTGTTTCCGTCGCATCGCATCGCTTTTCCGCGCTATTACTACGTTTGCGCTTAGAATTCTTTCTGACTTTTTTTCGTTTTGCTTGGCTAATTACGGTTCTAGCATGATGTTAAACAACCAATAACCTTCCAAAAAAATTGGGCTACCAAATGCATTTTTCAAATCCGATTGGTAGTAACGATTAGCGCATTCAAACAAACTCTTCAGCTTTATATATACATACATATTACTATTGATTATAAATTAAAAAAAAAAATTAAACAATACTTTATAACTACATTACATAGGTGCGTATAATAAGCAAATGCAGTTATTAAAGTTGAAACGATAAATAAATCCACGTTATTTACGCATAGAAATAAATAACATTCCCCTTATTTATAATACTGCATGCAGGCGAAAAGTATCGTGATAATGTCGTGTTTGTTACAAATTAACGGAAGGTGGGGCGGGTGCAAGGAAACACATTTCTAACGCGACCGCCCCGCTGTCGTCTCGCAAACGCCCCGTCGCCGTCGGACTCATGTTGAGCCTGAAAAATAACATAGGTGGGTATTTTTTATCCCTTTTGAGCTTGACGACAGGCTGAAGAAAACATTCTTAGAAGTAGTTGATTTTTAGAAGCCTTTTCACGTCAATAATTGTACCTACATAACGTTGCTTTGAAGTTCGAAACTAGTTTCTTTTCAGTTGGAAAGTTAGTATTTATTTTTCTGCTTATTCGTGTGATGTCATTAGAAATTTTTATAATAAAAAATACTGTCGCAGACCATTTTATTTTGCCTTTGTAATCTGACGGTACTAATTCCTTTCATGTACCTACTGTTAAGCTAACCAATAACAGCGATTTATTTGAAGTTTGTGTATCCACCGTACCTTGCTGACTGACTCTTCGTTGCACCATAACAATATTGACAAAAGAAGAATACGTGATGTTTACTTGTTTATATCCCTCAGTCACTTCCAGCCTCTCTAGCTCCGCAAGTATAGGTGAGCGGGCGATCTAAGCAAGGTTCTCTAGTCACGTTCGCAACGTTTATCGCGGCCACGTTCACTGACGGTAATAAAAACTTCTCTAAAATGAAATATTTAATGCCACCCCGCCTGAGTGCTGCTCATGTTTTAGACGCGTCAATGAACAAGCGAGTTTATTTTTAAAATAAACTCACACGGGTTGTACACAGGTGCCTTAATAATCTGCGAGGTGTGGGTGAGGTGATTTTTGTTACACGCTTTTTGGTGTTCACGGTGTTTTGGTGGAATGTTCCTAAGAGTTTTGTTCTCATTAGTTTTATACGACATGAAGTTTAGTTTTGGCGCGTCAAGAACCGCGCTTCAAGAATTTGAAGCATTGGTGATGCACAGGTGATGCTCTATACATATTTACAGACAATTACCTGTCATTTATCGTCCATGGGTATTTTTTTAATTTTTTCTAATATCTAAATACTATCAACTACCTACGTGATCACGTTTAGTCTTTAGTTTATTGTAGCGATAAAAGTGAATGAAAACGTCAATATCACTAAAATTCAGAAATATGAATTAAGAATACACATATATAATGTGTCGCTGTTACTCCGAAAAATACCAAAGTAAATATTCAATGGAATACAGCAGACGATTCAACCGAAAATCTCATAAGACAGTGCAGTAGGCCTCGGTGTTGACAAGCCTTCCATTTATCTTCGTCACCAACAAATTCAACGCGGTTGCTACGATCATAAGTTATCTGAATTCCATTATAACTTCCCTAGGTGAGTATTAACTTATCTTGAAATTAATACGAATTTCGACGTTCCCATACGGTGTTAATTAAATATGTTAAAGGCGGGTCAGACTACTAATTCCTGAAATTAGAGTTCATAGAAAATTACCAAATGTAAAGACCCGCAGAAGCCAAATGAAGGCACAACTTGTACAGCACAAACACGCTGGTCAAATATTAATTCGGGTCACATTTGCCGCTCCGAATGTCCGTGTTTGCAGAGATACAACTTTCGGGCCATCGAATTTAGAATGGTTTACTTTGGGCCCTGTGTATTTGACTATTTATGTAAATTTAATTTGACTTGGTAACGCGGGGCGCCGCACTAGGCAAGGAACCCGCCCGCCAAGCCGCTTGCGTAATCCGATATTTTACGCACCAGTTCCAATTAGCACAATATTCCTTTAAATATTATGTTGAAATGTACCCGTCTTTAAGCTTTGAAATTGGCTGCTTTAGATTATGTTTTCTTGGAAAATATGGAACACTAAGCCGTGACTAAACCGACGCTAAAAACTGAACAAGGTGGATACAGGTCAGAATTTAAAAATAATGTTTTGTTTTCTAATAAAACACATAACCATAGATATACCTATTTACAAAATTTGAACTAATGCGTCTGTCTGCGAAAATCGCTTTCGGTAATTCTTTTGCCGCTCGATTATATTATAGATGAACAGCTGAAAACCCATCAGCACTTAGATGGTCGGTGATGGGTGTAAATCACCCACAACGCAAGAATAAAGCGCAAAATCCATTTTTTTATTTCATTGGATTTTCCAGATAGTTGCAGATAGTTAGCACCGATTGACTGATTTTGTTACCAATATCAGTTCATCGCCTTTTTGTTAGATAAACAATAGTACGATACGGACGAAACGTGTGTGGAGTTAATGGGCGAATTGAGACCTCGGTGGTGAGACAGGCAGGTATAATCTCAGTTTGCACGTGGGGGAGGTGAGGTAGCAACAAAGGGCAGTAAGCCAGAAATCCTCAATTTGATCGCTGTCTGTGAGAAGCTTGACAGATGATAGCCCGGTTTGCGAGGGCAAGATATATCGAGCGGTTGATTATAAATGACCACCTGTTATACATAATGTTGAGTTATAGAAGTCGCCTAGTAAGAAGTGTGGTTGGCATTCGTTCGATTATTAAACAATCATCTTACATACTTTGAAAATAAGATAAATAAAGGAGTAAGAACTTCTTCGTAGATATTAGCGAAAATGTTTCAGATTAAATAATATTTAAATACAAGGTGTAACGTTAAATGCGCAAAACCTCTTAAGGGGTCATTTTACTCGTTATTATGAACAACTTTTACTATTGGACCCAAGCTGAAATCGCGAAAAAAAAATCAATTGTTCCCTACATTTATGCTCGCATAACTCGTCAAAATGTACTAAACAGCTGTGTTTTTTTTGAGATTTTACGTTTGGTCCTATAGTAAGAGTTGATCATAATGATGAGTACAATGACCTCTTAAGAGGTTTTGCGCATTTAACGTTACACCTTGTATTTAAACATTATTTCATCTGAAACCTTTTGTGGGGTAGGTAGCATAACTGAGAGAAAAAAAAAATTATAATATTACAAAAAAAACAACTGAATTTAAATAGCTTTAATTTCGGAAGCCAGTGGCAAAAAACCAAAGTACAGATCCAAATACAGACAAATAATTGAGAACCTCTTCATTTTTGGAGTCGGTTAAAAATGTCTTGCTTGTCACATATTTGGGACCTGTGTAAAACGTTATTATAGATACCAGTATTTTGTTCAGTAGCCCGAAGTATACTCAGTTCACATTTTATTATCACCACTAAAACATATGCGTCATCACCACATACAAAATACATAATATGCTGGATAATAATAATCCAAACAATAATGTCAAAACGGCTGTTACAAATCGGACTCGAGCCTCTACATAATTTAGTTATAACATCCAAAATGTTGCCTGTAACACCGACTGTTCCATAATTGCCATATTTAGTGCATTAGTAATATTTGCATGCATTTAATACACGAACTCGTATTGTCATAGCTTAGTAAATATATGTTTGATGCATTTCAATGCAGTGATGTGAAATTAATGGTCCTTCCAGCACATACTGCTACGTATAATTTGTATTTTAAAAACTTTAAAAAGAAAGAAAGAAAATATATATATATTTGCACTGAATATGCGCAAAGGTAGCCCGCGAAATTCAAATTATCTTACGTTTTTTTGCAATTTGCAGGTCAGTGTCAGGTTGTCTGACTTACAAATTGCAAAAAGAGGTAAAAAAAAATGAAAAAATAGGTGAAATGAAATTAATGTTGCGGGCTACCCCGACGCTAATTCACACCCATACTCGTTTGCAATGGCTGTAATTATTAATAACACGGTAAACAGAGGTGATACCCCAAAAATAAAAATTGGAAAATATGCGCCTAAAGATCCTTTATCAAACTATTTTAATCAATAAAAAATATCTTTATCAAATACGCTTACAGAATTTATTTAATCTTTTTCTATGTGAAAGACGAAATATAAATTATGTTTTATAAAAAAAAGTATTTGAAATACACAAGTGACATCCACTTGTGTATTTCAAATACATTTTTTTCAACTTTTGCGTTTAAAATGCATTTCTTGATCAATTTATGCGATAAACAGTGTAGGAATTTTTTTCGAGTGAAATCATACCGTACACTGTGCGACGCTTGCTCAAGATAGGTTGGCGATTTTAGATTTATATTAAGGCGAAAGCGCCAAAGTAGCCCGCGAAATTCAATTTTATTTAGGTTTTTTGGAATTTGCTGGTCAGTATTAAGTTGTACGTTGATTAATATATGAATCGCGGCCGTAAGAAATATGTATTTATAGAATTATAATCATTAAAGTCATCAACACAACTCTCTAAGACCACGTAAGTCCAAAGAATGGTTGGGTCAGCGGGATTGTCCGAAAGGGTTACCGCTGGCCCGGAACATAAAGGGCGAAGGAAGGAACACGGGTGGGTTTTAGTCAGTAAGAGTCTGATACTCCCTTCCGCTCCACCCAGAGCGGGAGGAGTCATTTGATGATTTCCCATCCTGAAAAAAAAAAAAAGTCCAAAGAATGATAATTTCATGAAACAGTTATTCTTTGGACTTACGTGGTCTTAGAGAGTTGTGTTGATGACTTTAATGATTATAATTCAGTAAATACATATTTGTTACGGCCGCGATTCATATATTAATCAACGCACAACTTAATACTGACCAGCAAATTGCAAAAAAACGTAAGAAAATTTGAATTTCGCGGGCTACCTTAGCGCTTCCCCCTTAACTATAAGTCTAGGCGTCCTCAATTGAATCGCCAACCCATAATTCCATTAAAAATTAATAATTCCATCAAAATTTAGTTTTACTTTCAGTATATTTCGAGGAAATATTGGTCGTACGTTGAAAGAAACCGAGTTACCAATAATTGGTAAATCAAATCGATTCACATTCAAACAAACTAATAAATCGTCGGTTTTTGCCAGGCCTATTTTTTCCTTTGTTAGTCTGGCTTGAACAATGCAAACTACTGAATATTAGTACATAGCCCACGCCTTTGAATCCTGAAAGGTTCTACAGATATATAAGTACCTACCGACTAAATATTTCTCGAGAGTTTAAGTATATTATTATCCAAACCTTGATATTAAATATCGATGGTATCACTTTTGTCTACTGATGTGGTATCAGTGAAGACAAGACTCGACAAGAGCTGACGTTTGATCACAAATAAAACATCATGCCTTTGTTCTCCGAAGGAACAGGCAGATATGTAAAATAATATCTAATCTATTAAGATTAGATATTATAATTTACATTTTGTATTGGTAGTTCGATACACTTTCATTCTTATAAGGATAACTTAATTAATTGTTTGGCCAAAAATGTCTCTTAAGATTCAGGTATCCTAGTTTAAGAGACAGGGTTTATAATTTTGGTTACTAGATTTTTTTGTCTTCTAAAAATTTTGATGTATGTACAAACTGATAAAAAGCATATTAGTTACTCTACCACTATTATGTTTAATCTGTGTCTATGTATTACTTTTAGGTAAATTATTATTATTATTTATACAGGAACAACAATTTTCCAGAAAATTGTCCATAAAGTCGAGTAAGTCCCTTCCAACCATGAAGTAAGATTGTTTTAGGCTCCGTTCACATATAGATTATCAGTACATACAATATTTTACGGTAAAAGGCCAACCTTTTACCGTAAAATATCGTATCTACTGATGTTAGCGCGTGATCCTGTTCATGAAGTCAAAAACCACTGCAATATAAAACTTCCTGGTGGTCCCAAAATTATACCGTAAAAAAATATATCGTACTGATCATTACCGTGTGTACGGAGCCATACTCTATGAAAAAAGTGGCACTCTACATTCTAAAAAATACCAGTCAAGTGCGAGTCGGACGCACGCACCGAGGGTTCCGTACTAATTTGTAGGTATGAAACTACAAATTTATGGTTTTCGGATTTTTTCCTTTACTTGTGCTAGCGATTGTCAAAATATCGGCTACGGAACATAAACGCCCGTATCTTTTGATTGCGTTGACTTAGAAGTTTGATTTTTCAATACTTCAAGGGATGGCAGCTCTGAGTATTTGATATTAATTTCAACTTGATAACTCCACGCGTTCCTGAGAAAAACGGTCTTGATAAACGGACAGACAGACGGAGAACGAAGTGATCTTATACGAGTTTCGTTTAACCTTTTGAGGTGCGGAACCCTCAAAGTGAAATTAATTAAATTCATTAATTCCATGACAGATGCGACAGACAACGCACAGTACGAAAGTTCCATAAACAGTGAAAGTGAAAACTACGGATTTTTGAAAATTCATCCCCATAAGGGTTTAATTCGGGTATGAAAGTTTCTACAGACGTTCGTCATTTTTGCCGATGTGAAATCCCATGGGGCACACGGCTTGCAAATAATAAACTTCACGCTCCTTGTCATAGAGGTCCGTCGTCCCGTCATACTCGTCGGTTCCTACGGAGAAGAATATCTACACAAAATATTGGCTCTATAATCCGAAATACACTCCAACGCAATAAAGTTAATGTAAAAGCATGCTATCTGTTTTACTGAAGCTTTATTTCGATGTTTGGTATATTGCGAATTTTATGTACTATCGTAAAGATCAACTACATCCACTGGATGTTAAAACTTTATTGTTGTGGAAATGCAATATGCTAGTAAAATATATTTTTATTGCTACAAAACGATTAATTGACATTTTTTGTACATAATAAAGTTTTGAGTGATATTTTATTGGCAATACATATATTATGTACTTTTATGACACACAATCAAACTTTTATGGTATGTATGTATGTATCAATATTATATTCTATAGAAAATTACCTACACACTTTGATTAAGGGTTGATTTTTCAATATTTTTTAATATTCACATAACTTTTATCCGAGGAATAAATATGGTGGTTTGACAGTTTTTGCATAGAAAATACATCAAACTGTCAGAATTTTTCTTAAGGTAAAAGTTATGTGACTACGGAAACCAGCCCTTAATTCATAAAAAAATGGAATAAACCCAAATTGCTACACGTTTATTAAAAAAAATAATAATAAAGGCTCACAGCAAAATTGAACACGCTTCCAAATATAAATAAAACATAGGCAGGCATGGGGACTGCTGACAGAAGTGAAAACTTGAAACTATGAAATAACAATGTTTTTTTTTTAATTTTTAAGTCAATAAATTGTAGTATCACAAATATGTAGGTATTGATTTCACTGCTGGCCGAGCGCAACTCGATATACTCATAGCTACAGCTGTTAACATTAGTACCTCGGTGACGCAAACCCATAAAATTTTCCCCTACCAAAAAACGCTCAATGCGCCTAACGCAGTTTTCACTTCAAAAATAAAATTAATAAATAAAAACATCAATCTAATAACCACAGAGGGAAACGCCAAAATCCACACATAATCTGCAACCCTCATTGCAAAATTGATCACAGTCATTAATAATACCTAACCTAACCTAAAACTCTACCGCAATGACAAATTACGGACACAACTGAGCCTTGCATGCCCTTAACATATAGCGAGGCTGATTTTTCAATCCGCACCCATTATCTAGCGATTACAAGGGTGGGTCCAGACAGATTTGGGATGTTTTTGCGAGTTTTCGCGTAGCGCTGACAGGGGGCGCGCGGGGCGTAACGACCCACCATGATTTATTGACGTCACTGGCGAGCTGTTATTTTTTAAACCCCGTTTTATCTTAAACGTTTTTCGATCAACGGTCTATGAGATTAACGGTGGTGTGACGTTATGTATAAAGGGTGGGCTCCAGAAAAAGAAAGGTATTTTCCAAAATGTGTGTGCAAGCACGATCGAATACTTCCAGTAAGTTTTGTCGTCCTAGCACTATTCCAACCCATTTTCAATGCTCAGCAAGATAAATCAGTAATGAATAATGCAGATACCTACAATGTTTTGCAGTAGGTACTTATATTAAGTGTTGTGGTACCTAAGTATTTCTTGTGGTTGTATTCTCTAGCCAACTTCACATGGACATCAAAATTGTGATTTTTTTTTGACAATGTAAGGATTGAGCACGCTATGTAAATTCCATAGGTGGTCACTGTTTCTAAAAGCAAGTAATATACCAGACGTATATATACCTGCTGTGCACTTGTTGTAGGTAAGCAACTGATTTCAATGGATCGTTTGAAAATTTCTCCGTCTTCAATCGCTCGTAAGTTGTAAAGGCTACAAATAGTGACGTTAAAGGCTACAAATAGTGGGTTCTATCGATCAGCTCGCTGACATTAAGCGCTATTCATCGATTGCTCTGTACCGATCCACCATGACTGTTCCAATTTAAACCGTCAATGCATCGTTAACTACCACAAGATGGCGCTTCTATTGACTATGTTCGTTGCTCATTTAGATATTGGAGATATTTTAATTAAATTTCACATATCACTGGACATCTAAGGAAAAGCTTTCTCTTCGTAGCAGTGTCACATAAAATTAATTCGACGCGCGCTTTTTTATGTTAACCAAGAGTACAAACATGCTGTGAATGTGTCCGTGAAGACGAGTAGCGTGAGCATATTATAACACACACATACACACTTCCGACTTCGCCATTGTCTTGGACGGTACCGAGACTTCCATGCGTTTACATACACATTCACAGCGTATTTCCACACTTGTTAACCATAAGCAAAGCGCGCGTTGCTTCGTGAGAATAGATAAAAATACTATACGAAATAAATCTCTATATTTTCTTTATTATCAAACATGAAAAGGTTTGTCAACCAACTAATTTCACGGACGCTAAGCCGATACTCACTTCACCGCCCGTCCGTGTATCCAAATACATAGCCCTATATTCCTTCAAACCGAATAGCCTTCCGCCTTTTTAATACCTCAACGGCTTACCCTAATCCTTAAGTACATACGCTTTTCCATAAAAGGAAAAAACTTTGCCTTTTGATGCTTCAGAATCGACCCGCAATAAGGATAATAATAATACCTATCATCCGAAAGTATTCTGAAAATTACACTTTTCCGTCTCAAAATATTTTCTTCGATATTAAACATGACAAGGGTCTTGAACTGTCTGTGACTAACGAAAATCCTAACTTTTTGTATTCGTATAATGCTCCAATTATACGAATGATAACTTTCATATTTATCGAAGACCATCCTCGTTATTCCGGTCAGAATAATAAATAAAACATCAGTCAAATAATTCGTTCATTCACTTCGGCGGTTGAATTTTGATTCGGACTGAACCGACTCTTCACAATTTACGTGCAAGAGACAGTGAACGTGATAGCTTATTCATATTCATTTTTCCAATATGAAATAGATACAGATCAGTAATTGGTTTAAAAATGAAACGGTGGTCGAAGGCCGTCTTATTAAAACTGGCAACTAATTAGAAACCAATTGTTATTATACTTATCTCGAAACTTATTTTAAGTCCGCGTCTAATAGTGGGATTAGTGTAAATACTAATGAGGCCAAAAAATTAAAGAGTTTTTTAGGTAAACCTAAATAACTCTTTAATTTTTTGACCTCATTATTAAATATTATAATGAGCGCTGTATTCTTCTCTCTCTCTCTCTCTCTTATCTCAACACTAACGACATGGAAATATTGGAAATTTTGAGCTCAAAATAGGTTTCATTACGAAAAAAACTACGAAGTTATTTATACAACCTAACTATCAATAAATTCTAACTAATCTCCTCAACATTTGAACAGAATTATCTAATAACTAATCTTCGTAGGTACCTTTTAAATATTTTTATCCAATAAATCGCCTTCGCATATCCATCGCGGTAGACACGTAGTGCCCAATCAGGGAGATCCCGTTTCTTTCTTCATTAGAGCTGCATCAAAAAGCTTATTCGGCTTAAATTAAATTGGTTCAATAATCCCAGCTCAGCGATAGTTGCTTTGTTCAATGAAGCCAGTTTGAACGCGTCTCTAAAAAAAAAGAAAATACGGTGCATGCAATCAAGCGTCCCCGCTGCGATTAGCTTGCAAAAGCCGATGACACGTACTCACCATTTTATTATGCCTATGTGCGCTCGGTGTGCACCTTGTTATTTTAAATTGGACGCGCAATACAAGAGTAATCGAATAATCAACGTGTTTATATTGATTGCGTTTACATTTCTCTGTTATCCATTTCTTTTAGTTATTACATATCGTTTTGTTTTCTATAGACGGATTATTAGCTAACGAGAATGTTGCTTTGAATTTACTCGTATAGCATTATGGTATAGCATTTACATCCATAATTTAAAAGACGGAGGAAAAATAGCGCATTTGAGAATTTCTTGAATAGGTTTAGTGATGCCAAAATGCTTGTAATCTTAGGAACTCTCGGGAATTCAGCTTTCTGAGTAATTTTATTGCAATGAAATGTTTTTGCAATGTTGAGCTTATGTTTAGTCGTGTACTTCTAGAACCAGAGTTACTCCTCGAGCCTGGATTGTAGGAAATGTGAATGCATAAGCAATGCGAGGGTAATATTAGGTATATTTTGTTCTTTTGTTTAACATGATTTTATTTTAGTTACCTACGTCACGCGGATTAGACGACGGCCACACTGCCGCAACGTTCTACTGCATCCATGTATTGAAAAGTTGAAGATGAAACCTGATTGGGAAAGATTGGGTATACACCAGGACCACAATAAAACGCCAACCTGCTTATTATGTTTTATTTCAATATGTAGCTACTCGATTTATCGAGCAACATAATTAGTTTATTTTTCAGTGGATTTGTTGATAAGCTTTCAAGTCATGACAAACTTTACAAAATGTGAAAACTTCCACTGGATGTAAAGTGACCACTCAAAATAACTCCGGAAAGCAGGGTCCTAAAACAACTTTTCAGCTTTGGGAAGTTATAGAGGACCCCCTTGTGAAATAGGTTCGATGCGATAGTTTCAAAAGTCACAGAGAACAAGTTTCTTTAGAGTTATATACTACAGACCCGGCAGGTCAACTTTGAATTTCACTACCAATTTCTATTGTGCATTCGAAATACGGACTCTATTTTTGAAAAGTGATAATAACAAGGTGAAAAGTTTTGCAGGACGTCGATTTCATCAAGCTTACAAACATAATGTGGGACAAGTTGGCAACGCGGGCGTCCGCTTCAAATTTCGTAATACTTTAAGCAAACTTGTGAAGCAAAGTTAGCGAGTTGTCGGGGAACAGGTGCTGCATCGAATACGTCCTGATATTCAGTGGATCATGCACATAGAAATGAGCAGACGTGTCTTCGATGCCCTCAGTGTTATATTGCAAAACGATAAGCTTTGTGCTCATTACCACGTTACTTTTCGACGAAATTCTTTACTGCTTTATATAAAACTGGATTTTATTCTCTTTGTCATAATCGTGACGGAATTATGATCTGTAAACTTGTGAAGCCTGCCAAGATTTATAAACAAGATGATTTGTGTGACAGTAAAATATACAGCCACTATAAGAATTATAACTCTGTGTACTAAAGACTCGTCTACTGATTTGTATTCCCACGTCAGTCGTACGTTCATGGTATGCAGGGTGCCGCTTTGGGGGTGGCAGTGCAGTTCGAACGAGATAACGAACCCGTTCGAGAGCTACGTGCCTTTCCTGACTCCGTCTGTCAAACTTCGGATTGATTATTTTGTCAAATATATCCGCGTGTGCCCCGTAGCTTTGGATAACTTCAACTATCTACAGTTTGCGAACACCTGTTATTAGTTTAGAACTTAGAGCGTAGATTCTATAATCATTAATCTAGATTTTTATGATTTATTATACGGGAAGGTATTTTTAATGTTACTCAGTAAAGCTACAAGAAGGTATAGCAGCGTGAAGATTGGTAAAAAAACTTATAACAATAGAAAAATACCTTCGACATTTTGCCATACAATTCAAAGATGAACACAAGCCTTGTCGTTACACAACATTGTTCTAATAAGGCCAAGTTTATATGTTTGAACTGACGACGAAAAAAATAAAAGACGAAGCTTAATAGCATGCCTGGGTCGGGCGAATACCGTAGCTTATTTATAAAGAACAAAGCTGATTAAATTGCTGTTGAGACCGACGAGATGCTCTTTATTGGAGCGCTTGGTTGCGGTCGGGGGCGGTCGAGATCTTGTATATATCGTGAATTTTCTCCCGCGAGGCACAAATTCGGTTTAGTTAGGTGTTTTGGCTGGGAAATATACATTTTTAAACAGGTTGCGATTAGTTTTTCTTCGTGCTTTGTGGATTTCTTTTTGAGTAGTAAATCCTGAGCTGGTTCTTCCGGTGTTTCCTTATGCTTCCGCTAAAATTCTACTATTTTTAATGACTCTGCAAATACTTCTTTGTTGAAATAATACCTAGGAAATTTCAACCTGTTCTTGGGGAAAACATCGTTTAATAAAATGGTAATAAATACGTCGCAAGAATTTTATAATAAAATGAAAAATTCGCATGATAAATATTCATAAAATTTCATATGTCATGCCGTTGGTGGATGGGACATGGCAATCATTAATCATTCTTATTGTTATAGGTTTGTTGTTACAATATTTTTATATTCGTTCGTATGGCTGTGAGAGCATGTGCTTGAAGTAAAGGCTCCTTCAAACATGCGCGACACGCGATAAAATCGCGCGCGACACAAATGCACCGCAAGTCGCGCAACGAGCGGTGCCTTTGTGTTGCGCGCGATTACATCGCGTGTCGCGCCTGTTTGTAGGAGCCCTAAGGCTGTGCAGTAGTAGGTTTGATACCTATTGTACTAGATGGCTTATGGGTATTTGAATAAAAAGTGGCACAGCGCAAGTTTTTTTCTGGTAATTTTTATACGATAAATAGAATTTGGTACACGTTCTCTTTTTTATGTCTTAACTCATAAAGAAGCAGTTTTTATTTTTTAAACGTGATGTGACATAAATTATATATTAGTTATTTAAATACACGCATGGTCATAACACCAAAAACCATCTCAATCGCGAAACCCATGCTAAGGAAATGGACATGCGTATAAAAGGTACCGGCAAAGTTCACCAAAGGCGGTCTTAATTCCCAAGTTATAAAATACGGGCACTCCGCCACACATTGCCGACATATTTTAAAAATAAAATCACGTATATTTTAAGGTAAACACCTCAGTAGCCCAATATTTTATTAAAATGCAGATCCTGACTAGCACGTTGAAAGTACATGCAAACTAAGGTGGCTGAAAGTAAATTGGTACTTATCTCTCGACTCGACTAAAGGTTGATGAATGAGTATAAATCCCGTATATGTACTGAGGAAGCCCCGGGAAATTTATCCAGGCCTCCGGGGAATAATGGGTCAACGCATAAAATCAAAGGGGCTAGATTGCAAAGTAGGCCGTTATTTGTAACGTTGTTGGATGGTGGCGTAGCGGGTGCTAAAGCTTAATTAAATCAAATTGTGTGTGCTGTATTAGTTCACGATAAAGTTGCGTAAGTTTCGTGTTTGAATTTTTATTGACTCTTTATCGAGTGTGTCTAGACGAAATTGGTAGCTATTGTCCTATTGAAAAAGTCGATAATCGAATACAATGACTGCCTTTTCGCCTTCGCATAATATCCTAATCAAAAAGATTAACACAAGATGGAAGGGGAACATAATAAAAGGGAAGGGAAAGGAGAGACCTGCACCCTAATCGCGTAACACATTATCAATCACAATCTGAATCATTTTGAAGGATATTGCTAATCCATTGTTTCATAAGTTCCAAAAATTTGTCTGCTAATCAACGTAAATAACGCAATGAATGTTGTTGAGCTGTCAAAATGAAAAGAGTTGCTACTGATAGTGCGTTACGTAATTACCCCAATGGGACGAACAAATCTATGAATGATGATGATGGTAATAACGCAGTTTGTAATTACAGGCACAGCAAGGCAGTTTCTTTGTAATCTGTCTTTTTTTTTTTTCTTTTTTTTTTCAGGATGGGAAATCATCAAATGACTCCTCCCGCTCTGGGTGGAGCGGAAGGGAGTGTTAGACTCTTACTGACTAAAACCCACCCGTGTTCCTTCCTTAGCCCGTTTTGTTCCGGGCCAACGGTAACCCTTTCGGACAATCCCACTGATCCGACAGGCTTCGGCCCTGATGGGCCCCTTCGAATGATGCTGACATCTCTTTGAGGCGCGCGTGGAACACGTACGCGCCGTCCGACACGGGCCGGGTCCTGATCGGACGGTGAGCTACCCATTACTCTCCGCCCGCTTGTAATCTGTGTCTTACCTTTAATAATATTTCGGGAAGTCTTATCTAACGCTGATGATTGCACAAATAGCAGGATAATCCTATAAAGTTCCCACTGCTGGGAAACAGGCCTCCTCTCTTCGAGAGGGAGTGGACTATAATCTACCACGCGGGCCCAGTGCGGGTTGGTAGATGTCACATGTCTTCGAATTTTTGGTCCTAGGGCATACCGATTTTCTCACGATATTTTTCTTCACCGTTTTGAGAGCAGTGGTGATGAAATTATTTACACAAAGTGAAGCGCCTGCCTGGATTCGAACCCATGACTTACATCTCGTAAGTCAGAGTGGATTCCACTGCGCCATCACTGCCTATTCTATTATTTTTCTGTTGTTTATTTAGCAAATTACAACGTTACTTCCATTTGTTCGTTTCCATCCACCAATCAACCGAAAAAGCCATCTATAAATTTAATCATACCTATCTGCATTACTGTTGTTTATAACGAAATGTATGCAGGGAAGCGTGGCCGGCCGTACATCACGGGATTAATGCCTGCACCCGATCTCTAACTAACGTGGCTGCCATAAAGGCAAATATTATCCACCTCGCTTGAAACACTGGGACAACAGGAGCTGCTAGGAGCTTCTATTGGTTTAATGGTGAAATATCATGATGATGCGGACTGAGAGCCGTGATTTTGAGTAGGTTAGTAAAACCGAGACCAGTGCTACCACTGATCTCGGTTTTATTAACCTACACACACACCACCGCAGTGGTAATGGCCACGACTTTCGAGTTGTAGGTCGTGGGGTCAAACCCCGACAGGCGCTTTACTTTGTGTAAATACAATAATTTCATCATCACTACTCCGTTACACCTACTCTCTCAGGAGACTGCAGAGGTGGCACAGTGGTATAGGCCGCGACTTACCGAGTTGTAGGTCGTGGGTTCGAACCCCGACAGGCGCTTTACTTTGTGTAAACTATTTCATCACCACTGCTCTCAAAACGGTGAAGGAAAACATCGTGAGGAAACCGGTATGTCCTAGAACCGAAAATTCGAAGACATGTGACATCTACCAACCCGCACTGGGCCCGCGTGATGCCGCACTGGGCCCGCGTGGTGGATTACGGCCAACTCCCTCTCACTGAGAGGAGTCTGTGTCCCCGCAGTGGGAACATCATAGGCTGATTATGCTGATACCGAGGTGTCCAAACAAAAGATTTGTATTATTCTTGACTGCTTTGTTGTTATGCCTATGACTGAAAGATTCATAATAAATGTAGGAAACGACGACAGTAGTGATAGTACCGAGAGTGATGATGATGATACGTTATAAACTTGTATAGGTAGATATTATAATATAATAAAGAAAATTTAATCATTAACTCTCGATTTTATTTCTTTCCTTCATATCCATCAGATATATAAAAAAGTAGGTACCCATAAAAAATTCTATCAAATAAATGTCTCTCAATTTATACGACAGACGAAGCCGCAGGAATAAACTAAGCGAACTTAGAGAGGCGCAGTGTGAACGCCCATTTACATTTCTAAGGTATTGTTAACGCCCACTGACCCTAAAAAACTATTTTTTGTCATTGTCATTTGTATGATAATGTGCGATAGAGAAGGTGCTATACTAACTCGTCTCCGTGAATACACTATAGTAGTTGCAAGAGCAACTGCTGAGTATCGGGTTTATCTAAAAAAAATTCTCAGTACAGAATTCAGTAAAAACGCATTTTGCATTTCAAAGTAAAATAGCCTACCTTTATTCCGATGCAGTTTTTTTTAATTCTGTAGGTAACTACCACAAATTTACAATCAACACATTGTTTTATTTGTCTGTAAAATTTTTGAGTGATTGAAAATACCTGATATATAAATTGGAAATACAGCTTTTCGGGCTGCGTTGCCCCGGGGCATTTATATTCACAGTTTTGTTGCTCATTTCAAACAAAACTCAATGAAATGTGAGACTTCCAGAGAGGTTGAACTTGAAGGGGTGTCAGACGGTGCAAATTGCAAATGTACTATAAAACATACATACATAAACTTGCGCCTTTCTCCCATTGGGTAGGCAGAAACTACAGAACGCCACTTGCTACGATTCTTACTTACCTTTTTTACTGCTAAATTGGCCCGCTCTTGACCTCGATCACGCCTGATGGAAAGCGATGGATGAGGTCTATGATGGAACGAGCGTACCCAGAAGATGCCTAAGGCACTGGAATTCCCACGCATCGACGATACACAACAGGCTGCTTGACCGGAACTCCGGTGGGAGGGTGTCTGCAAACCAGGCGGGCGTTAGCCCTACCACCGCAAAGGAAGAATTGGCCAGTAAAATAAGGTGAAGGGTGTGACTGTCCAAGATGCGCCGAGCGCTCAGTTTAGTTGAGTAATTGGCGGAACAAACTGCGCTACACGAGGAGGCTTCTTCATGCATCCCAAAATTTCTAAGTCCTCTTAATCCTTATGCTTCATTTACTTTCGTCTACAGTCTATTCTGTAAAGATCTTATGGTGAAAACTAAGGTGAAGTGAGGTTGATATGAGCTGTCATTCCACCTAAAGCTTGGGGTTGAAACTTTAGACCGGCTGGTCATATACGCACCTCGTCCTGCGTCCTTTATGGTAAAAAATGTCTACTGGAAATAATATTTTGTAAAAATACAATTTAGGATTAGGTATGTTTGTCATTATTTGAGTTTAATATTTCCAGTAAGTTGTAGGTTTTTGTACAAAAGTCTGTCCTACTGCTGTACTACTTTTTCTACTTATGATGTTTCTGATTTAATTTCATGGAAAACTACTCCGGTCCCGACTTCTATTTGTTACGAAATTAATCGGAAGAAACGTAGACGTCGGAAATTGAATTGGGGAAATGAAGGAAAAGAGGTTCCCTATATTACTTACTTTGTATAGTTACCTACTATTGTATATAAGCTAGTTTTTCTAACTGAACAGTCAGCTGTGCTGCTGGGGTGTTTGTTGCGCCACTTCTCCCCAGCGAAAGCACTAGGAAGTAGTGAACTGCGGGCGTTTTGGGGGAGTGTCTTATGTGATCTATTTTATTCATAATAATATGATTTACTTGCGTATCTTTCTTACAGAATAAACTCAGCTTTGTCTACTGCGCTGCTTCTTCTTTCACTGTTTTCAAAACTTTGTGAGATTTCTATAAATATTCCTAGGTGCATACCTACCTTTGTTGTTGTAGGTTTCTATTCTACAATGCAAAGTAGCTTAGTTTCAAGATTACACTTCTGAGAAACGAAGAAGTTGACTACTCTAAGTTTCATAGCGTTTTACGACTAAACTATTGCAACATAATCTTAGCATACTAAATGAAACACTTTGCACTGCAATTTGTGATTAATAACACTACAAAAATATAGTTTTATGAGATCTAAACTGTACGTTGTCTACAAAATCATTGCATAATCAGCATGTAGTGTTCTTATTGCGGGGACACAGGACTCCTCTCTGTGAGAGGCAGTGGGCCGTAATCCACCACGAGGGCCTAGTGCGGATTGGTGTATGTCACATATGTCTTTGAATTTCCGGTTCTAGGACATGCCGAAACCCTCACGGTGGTTTCCTGCACTATTTTGAAAGCAGTGGCGATAAAATAAATTACACAACGTAAAACGCCTGGTAGGGTTCGAATCCTCGACCCACGGATAGGTATATGCCATAACCTTATAACTCGTAAGTCGGGACCGATACCACTGGGTCACCACTGCACTGTACTGAGCTCTCACTCTACAAAATCATGTATCTCATGAATTCAAGTGCTTAAAAGCGCAAAAGTGTACATAGTATCGGCATCCCATTCCGGCTTAGTCGAAATTGAGGGCTTGTTCGCAGTGCGCGCAACACCTGTGCCCGAAATGAACGACAATGGGTACTTGTTTGCGAGTTCGCGCACAAATTACGTGCATTTTATTGAACATACGTACCGTAGTTTGGGTAGTGAGTAGAGGAATGCATGGATAGGGCGTGCGGGTCTTGCAAATTAATCGAACTGCAAAGTGGTAGAATTTTTAGTTGATTGTCGAAAGTAAATTAATAATTAACATCTATCCTGTTCGCGACGATGCGTCACCACATAGTATATAGTGCGTTTTACATAAACACAAGTACATAAGTGATAACAAGTGAAAGTGAAACGGGTAAATAGTGCTAGTAAACAGTGATAGAATAAAACCGTAAGTACGACACCTATTTACCTCGATTAAGTGGGCTAATATAGCTTTAATGTTTAATTTTTTAGTACATCCAGGTAGCCTAGGTCGAGACCTAGCCCTGGACATAACTTTTGAGTATCTAGTCGTTTAATAAACCTACTTAATTGAGATTTAAGTGTCGTGCTGCGATAGGCTTATGTTTTTAACATTTTGTTTTATCATTCATCGTTTCAGGGCGCGTCACGCCCTGAAAAATATAGTTATATAGTTTAAAATATTACATTGTTTTAGGTCACTAGACCAGCCTGAAGTACCTGAAAACAGTTTTGAAATCGGTTCAGTAGTTTTTGAGAAAACTTACAAGAAAAATAATTTTTAATTGAAAATTTAATATTTTTTCTGTTTCCGCTGAAATAACTTTTCAGCGGAAACAGATATAACTGGGAACGGTACTTCAGGAGATAGGGAATTCCATAAGGAATCCAACGACATATCACAATATACAAGTATGTTTGTGTATACGTGGTATATGGTAAAAAACAACATGTAAACATAGTAAAATTAGACCAATAAAAAGTTTAAAAATAGAAATAATTGACGGCTCTCGTTACGGTAAAGTTTCGAGTAATGTAAGCGAACCAGTAAATAGACCAAATCGTAGTCATCGGCAAGGAACATTTTTTATATTATATACTTAGTTTAAATAGTAGTAAGAGTCCCGTCAATTACTTCCTGAACAGTTATGAAGACTTGTGTATCATTTCGAAGGTAAGGTTCCTCATCACCATGGTCGTCTGATCATCAAATTCTTCAGCGGAACATCGTCAAAACCGTTATACAGAACGTCGTCAAAAACTGGTACTCCTAAATCAAGCCTTGATACTATCCTGAACCGTCGGTGCAGGACGTCAGCGCCGCCTGGACAGGGAGAGACTCATCCTCATACCTGGAGAAACCTGGATGGGTTTACAACCTCCCTACACACCATAGCGTCCAGCGATCACGCCCGTCCGGCACATTCAATGGTCCTGTCGAGCCGGATCGTATCAAGAAGCTTATACGTATCCCCGAAGAGTTACGTCTGAAGACTTACACCGGGAACATTTTTCTGGAATACTGAAGATCCGTCCAGGAAGATCCGTTTGAAGATCCGGTTTTGAAGATCCGTAACGGAGTTACAGTCTGAAGTTACGTAACGAAGTCCCGTTTTGAAGATTCCGTTTTGAAGATCCGTATTGAAGATCGTCCTGGAAGATCCGTTTGAAGATCCGGTCTTGAAGATCCGTAACGGAGTTACAGTTTGAAGATACGTAACGAAGTCCCGTTTTGAAAATTCCGTTTTGAAGATCCGTATTGAAGATCCGTGTTGGAAGATCCGGTTTTGAAGATCCGTAACGGAGTTCCAGTTTGAAGTTACGTAACGAAGTCCCGTTTTGAAGATCCGTTTTGAAGATCCGTTTTGAAGATCCGTTTTGAAGATCCGTTTTGAAGATCCGTTTTGAAGATCCGTTTTGAAGATCCGTTTTGAAGATCCGTTTTGAAGATCCGTTTTGAAGATCCGTTTTGAAGATCCGTTTTGAAGATCCGTTTTGAAGATCCGTTTTGAAGATCCGTTTTGAAGATCCGTTTTGAAGATCCGTTCTGAAGATCCGTTTTGAAGATCCGGTTTTTGGATTGAGGATTTGCCTTGAAGATACGGGGTTCAATTTGAAGATTGAACGTTGGCCTTTGAAGGTGGGACTCAACTTGAAGACTGAAGACGCGATCAACTGAAAATCAATATGCCAGTTACAAGATCACAAGGCAAGGCCCCCGCAGCATGGACGGTGGAGGCGAATAGAGCACGTAGTGTATCAGCCATCCATCATGAGCAACCACCGCGCTCACCGTCCACCATCGAAGGGACCGAGCAGCAACAGCAACCACAGCGCCCTTCCGCTTCAAGGGAGGACGAAGAACTTGTACGAGTACAGCCTGAAGAAACGGAACGACCGTCTACGTCCAGGAAAGAGACCAACTTGGAAGGAACATCAGATAGAACATTGAAACCAGATACAATAGAGAAGAAATTAGATCAAGCTTACAGCCGAACCATGCCGATGACTACCCGGGGTGACGCCCGTACCGAACATAGCAAGCCGCCGTCGACTACAGATAGAACGACGCGGACTAATAGAAAAATTTCAAGAGCACGCGAAGACTTATTGAAGATTAAGTTGGAGCTTGCTCAATTAGCACTTCAGAGAGCCGAGGAAGAAGATTCCGATGGCGAATATATGGATGATAGAAACTCGAACAATGAGTACGTGCGATCATGGCTTGAAGAGGCACCAGAGCCTGAGCCAGAGAAGGAGGACAATGCCACTGAGGGGGACAATAGAAATAGAAGCCGAGTGCAACAGCCCCCCCCTGTGGACGTCGACGTTATAGCGGACCTCCAGACGCGAGTACCTTTGTCGCATCCTACAGTGAATGAAGTGAAGAACAGCATAGTCCCAGTGAAGGAGATAGAAGACACCAAGGGAAAAGAATCACTCCGTCCTTTCATAACGGAGCTGACTGCCGCTATAGCGTCGCTCGCCGACAAGAAAACAGAACAGTGGACATCGAACCATCCCTCGGCGTCAAAGGTCATAATGACCTTACCGAACTTCAGTGGGGCACATACAGAATGGCTTTCATTTCGTGCCATCTATGAAACAACAAGAAGATACTTCAACGACGTTGAGAATACAGCAAGACTTAGAAGAAGCCTGCGTGGACGCGCTTTGGAAACAGTGAGCTCGGAGCTCATTGGACACGCCAGACCAGATGACATCATGATCCCTCATGATGTCATCTGGTCTGGTCTGACTTGAGCTGCAGTTCGGCCGTCCGGACTCAATAGCTCAGGCTGAGACAGACAGACTCCGTGGACTGCCGCGCTGCAGTGAATCGCCTAAGGACATCTGCAACTTCGCGAGTCGAGTCAGGAGCGGCATAGTCACTCTGCGTGCATTGAAGAAAGAACACTACTTGATCAATGCCGAGCTGATGCGACTGCTGACTGAGAAGCTGCCGAACTCCCTGCGTGTACAGTGGTACAGGACATACACAGAAAAGTACCAGTCGCTGCCAGATCTCTCACTCTTCAGCGAGTTTATCACCGAGCAAGCTCGTTTCTGCAGCGCCTTCGCTCCGCCTGAGAACATCAATTCGGAAGCCACAGCAAACAAGCGTGTCACACAGAGAACTCACACAGCTACCGACAAGACGGCTACGAAATGCCGTGTCTGTGAGAAGGAAGGACACCACGCTTCTGATTGTTCGAAGTTTAAAGAGGCCTCTAGTGACAAGAAATGGGAACTCGCGAAGAAACTCAACCTATGTTTCCGTTGTCTGCGAAGCCGTCGTTTGGGTCACACGTGCAAACGTAAGACGTGTGACGAAAAGGGGTGTACAGCCACACACCATCGACTTCTTCACCACAGCAAGAAGCCTGCTGCAGTGGGTATCGAAAAGCCCAATGCCCAGGAAACGAAGGAGTCTCAGGAAACGGTGGCCAGTTCGCGAACAACTTCAAGTCACGCCTACCTCAAGATGATACCGGTCCGAGTGATCGGACCGGCGGGAGAAGCATCAACATTCGCACTTCTCGATGACGGGTCCACCGTTTCCCTGATCGACGAAGACGTAGCAAAGCAAATCGGGGCAGAGGGCCGCATCGACCCACTGAAGATAGGTGCGATCGGTGACAACATGATCAACACTCCTTGTTCGCGAAGAATCACCGTCACTCTTGCGAGCCCGTTGAAGAATAAGGTGCCGTTCAGAGCGCGCACCATACCGAAGCTCAATCTCGCACCACAGACAGTCAGCGAAGAAGATGTCGCACAGTGCAGACACCTAGACGACCTGAGGGATCAGCTGATATATCACACAGGCGCACCGAAGATTCTCATTGGCCAGGATAACTGGCACCTATTATTGGCCAGTGAGACCCGCAGAGGCCCGAAGCACCAGCCTATTGCATCACTCACTACGATGGGCTGGACTCTTCACGGCGCACACACCAGAATATTGGGTCAGCAGGTGCATTACGTCAACCGACTCACAGATAGCGGTGAAGACCTCGACGAGCGACTTCGTGAATTTTTTGCTATAGAATCACTGGTCATCAATCCAAGACGACCAGACTCCGATCCCGAGAAGAAAGCAGAGGATATTTTGAATCGTCACACTCAACAGTTAGAAGATGGACACATAGAAACAGCCATGTTATGGAAAAATGAAAGCCTAGAAATGCCAGATAGCTACGGGACAGCTCTCAAGAGGCTCGTCTCGATAGAAAAGAAACTCGATAGCAACCCCGCTCTTCGAGATAGATATACAGAACAGATGGACTCTCTCATACAAAAGAAGTATGCAGAGAAAGCGCCCAAGACGAGCACACCGGGTAGAACGTGGTATCTGCCTCACTTCGACGTGTTCAATCCGATGAAGCCTGAGAAGCTTCGCATAGTTCATGACGCTGCCGCCAAATCAAGAGGGCTGTCACTAAACGACTTCCTTCTTACTGGACCAGACTTGCTACAGTCACTGCCCGGCGTCATGATGAGGTTCCGCCGACATCACATAGCCATTTCCGGGGACATAGCGGAGATGTTTATGCAGGTGAAAGTGCGAGCTCAAGATAGAGACGCTCTCCGATACTTGTGGAGAGGGAATAGAAGAGAAGGCGCGCCTGAAGAATATCGCATGACGTCCATAATATTCGGCGCGGCAAGTTCGCCGTGCACAGCCATCTTCGCAAAGAACTGGAACGCGAGAAGGCATATAGAAGAGCATCCAGAAGCAGTGGAAGCCATCATACGTAATCATTACATGGATGATTACCTCGATAGTTACAAAACAGTTGAAGAAACGACGCGCATCGCTACAACAGTAAAGAATATACATCAGAAGGCGAAGTTTGAACTAAGAAAATGGGTATCAAACAGTGCGCGAGTTATAGAAAACATAGATCCAACACAGATCCGAACTGAAATGGTCAGAATCGGAGATACAGATGACACAGAGAAGATACTCGGCCTGATATGGAGACCGAGTGAAGACACGTTGGGTTTCAACCTGACGCTCGCACGCCTACCTAGTGGCGTTTTAGAGAAAGAGTCGCCGACAAAGAGAGAAGCTTTGAAGATCGTCATGTCACTATACGACCCGCTCGGACTCGCCTCACCAGTAACCATTCGAGCCAAGCAAATCTTACAAGAGGCATGGAGGCGAGCCGTCGACTGGGATCAGTCGCTAGACACAGACCTAGCGACTCAATGGAGAAGTTGGATACAGCACCTACGACAGCTCAAGAATGTCAGCATACCAAGATGCTGACATACCAAGATACCAAGATGCTGTATTTCTGTGGCTTCGCTGTACCCTGGGGTACAGCGAAGCCACAGAAATACAAGTACACGTATTCACCGACGCAAGCGAGATGGCATACGCGGCAGCAGTATACTGGCGAGCCACAACAACAGATGGCAAGCCTCAAGTCAGCCTCGTCATGGCAAAGGCGAAGGTGGCACCATTAAAGCTGCAATCGATACCGCGCCTCGAGCTGCAGGCCGCGGTGATGGGAACCCGCGTGGCTGCAGCTGTGATACGCGAGCACGACATCAAGCCCGTATCGGTGACGTACTGGTCAGACAGTAAGACCGTACTAACGTGGATAAGAAGAGGATCGCGAACGTACAAACCTTTCGTCGCCCATCGCATAGCCGCCATAGAAGAAAATAGCAAAGTCGAAGACTGGCGATGGGTACCAACAAAAATCAATATCGCTGACATCGCTACGCGTGACGTACCACACCACTTTAACTCACAACACGAGTGGTTTTGTGGCCCCAACTTCCTGTATGAAGAACCGTCGTCATGGCCATCAGAGAAACCTCCAATCAAAGAGGAAACAGGGGAGGAAAGGACCGTCGCCGTCGAAGAGACAGATAATAAAAAACTAACAGAAGCCATACCGGATCCAACAAGATTCTCGAAGTGGGAGCGACTACTCCGAGCAACAGCGAGCGTTCTACGATTTATATCTCTCTGTAAAGAAAAGAGAGAGAAAACGTTCTACAAGAGAACAAGAAAGAACACAGAAAAGGACCCTGACTGGCGACAACAGAAAAAAGCGACGCCTCTACCTTTAAAACAAACAGTAAGGGCGTCAGACACCCACGTCAAGAAACAAACAATAGAAGCAGAATTTCTTCAACAAGCGGAGAAATTATTAATACAAGTCATACAGCAACAGTCTTTTGCCCAAGAAATAACTCAACTACGGACACAGAAGACATTAGACAAAGATAGTAGACTGCGGCCGCTGCAAATAGAAGTAATAGATGACGTCATACGGCTAAGGAGCCGTATAGCCGCGACCGATGAAATAACCGAAGACGTGAGACGTCCGCCGATATTACACGGCGATCACCACATCACCCAGTTATATATAGACTGGACACATCGCAGTCTACAGCACAGTGGGACAGAACTCACAATCAACGAGGTTCGGCAGCACTACTGGGTCGTTAAATTGCGACCAACGACGAAGAAGGTGCTCGGACGATGTCTGCAATGTCGCATTCGCAAGGCACAGCCACCCGTGCCTGCGACCGGCGACCACCCGAAGACGCGCCTCGCACATCACCAGAGGCCGTTCACCTACACCGGGCTCGACTATTTCGGCCCGCTATCCGTCACCGTCGGTCGTCAACACCAGAAGAGGTACGTGGCCCTATTCACGTGTCTCACCACCAGAGCGGTCCACCTCGAGATCGCCGCCAGCCTCAGCGCAGACTCCGCCATACTGGCGCTGCGCCGGTTCGCCGCCCGTCGGGGCTGCCCCACTGAAATACACTCCGACAATGGCACCAACATGCACGGTGCCGACAAGGAGCTCCGAGACGCCTTCCGAGAGGAGGCCAGTCGCCGAGGCATCGTGTGGCGCTTTATAACGCCATCGGCGCCATTTATGGGAGGCGCCTGGGAGCGTCTCGTTCGCTGCGTGAAGTCCGCGCTGTGCACTGTACTCACCGAAAAGCACCCGCACGAAGAAGTGCTGTCCACACTGCTGTGTGAGGCGGAGTACACTGTAAACAGCCGGCCACTGACACATGTTTCCGTAGACAGCGACGACGACGAGTCGATCACACCGAATCACTTCCTACTCGGTGGGTCGGCGAGACTACCATCACCCGGCGTGTTCACCGAGCGAGACATCGACAGCAAGCGACTGTGGCGACGGTCACAGATACTCGCCGACATGTTCTGGCGTCGCTGGGTCCGCGAGTACCTGCCGGAACTGCAAAACCGGCGGGAGCCGCACAGCAGCGGGCCCGGCCTACAGGTCGGCGACCCCATCCTTGTCGCCGACGGTCAGCTGCCTCGCAACACGTGGCCGCGAGGCCGCATAGTCGCCGTGTACCCCGGGGCCGACGGAGAAGTCCGGACCGCTGAGGTGCGCACTGCCGGCGGCACCCTGAAGCGTCCGGTGAAGAAACTCGTCCCACTACCGAAATAACCAGGCGGCGAACGTCGTCGTGACGAGCGTCACGGCGGCGAGCGCCGAAACAGCGAGCGCCGGGGCGGCAGGCGCCCAGGCGCTGAGCGTCGCCGCGGCAAGCGTCGCGGCGGCGAACACCGAAGCAGCAGGCGCCCAGGCGCTGAGCGTCGTCGTGGCGAGCGCCGCGGCTGCGAGCGCTGAGGCGATGGGCGGGCGTCGCGGCGGCAGGCGTCGGGACGCTGAGCGTCGCGACGGCGAGCGTCGCGGCGGCGAACACCGAAGCAGCAAGCGCCTAGGCGCTGAGCGTCGTCGTGGCGAGCGCCGCGGCGGCAGGCGTCGCGGCGGCAGGCGTCGGGACGCTGAGCGTCGCGACGGCGAGCGTCGAGACGGCGGGCGTCGCGGCGGCGGGCGTCTAGGCGCTGGGCGCCGCGACCACAGCCGTCGCTCACCGGTGCGATGCAGCGCCGCGCCGACTGCGCTACGAGTCGTCACTGCACTGCACGGCGGGAGAGATGTTCGCGACGATGCGTCACCACATAGTATATAGTGCGTTTTACATAAACACAAGTACATAAGTGATAACAAGTGAAAGTGAAACGGGTAAATAGTGCTAGTAAACAGTGATAGAATAAAACCGTAAGTACGACACCTATTTACCTCGATTAAGTGGGCTAATATAGCTTTAATGTTTAATTTTTTAGTACATCCAGGTAGCCTAGGTCGAGACCTAGCCCTGGACATAACTTTTGAGTATCTAGTCGTTTAATAAACCTACTTAATTGAGATTTAAGTGTCGTGCTGCGATAGGCTTATGTTTTTAACATTTTGTTTTATCATTCATCGTTTCAGGGCGCGTCACGCCCTGAAAAATATAGTTATATAGTTTAAAATATTACATTGTTTTAGGTCACTAGACCAGCCTGAAGTACCTGAAAACAGTTTTGAAATCGGTTCAGTAGTTTTTGAGAAAACTTACAAGAAAAATAATTTTTAATTGAAAATTTAATATTTTTTCTGTTTCCGCTGAAAAGTTATTTCAGCGGATATAAGATATAACTGGGAACGGTACTTCAGGAGATAGGGAATTCCATAAGGAATCCAACGACATATCACAATATACAAGTATGTTTGTGTATACGTGGTATATGGTAAAAAACAACATGTAAACATAGTAAAATTAGACCAATAAAAAGTTTAAAAATAGAAATAATTGACGGCTCTCGTTACGGTAAAGTTTCGAGTAATGTAAGCGAACCAGTAAATAGACCAAATCGTAGTCATCGGCAAGGAACATTTTTTATATTATATACTTAGTTTAAATAGTAGTAAGAGTCCCGTCAATTACTTCCTGAACAGTTATGAAGACTTGTGTATCATTTCGAAGGTAAGGTTCCTCATCACCATGGTCGTCTGATCATCAAATTCTTCAGCGGAACATCGTCAAAACCGTTATACAGAACGTCGTCAAAAACTGGTACTCCTAAATCAAGCCTTGATACTATCCTGAACCGTCGGTGCAGGACGTCAGCGCCGCCTGGACAGGGAGAGACTCATCCTCATACCTGGAGAAACCTGGATGGGTTTACAACCTCCCTACACACCATAGCGTCCAGCGATCACGCCCGTCCGGCACATATCCCATGACTACTAAAGACTGCAAAAAGGCTAGTTCAATGGCTAAAACTGAAGACGTACGATGACATTGAATTGTTGCTGCAAGCATCGTCAATATGAGTTGAAAAGATACACACACGCACACACACACACACACATACACACACACACACCCCCACACATGCGCACACACACCCTACTTTATCATAAGTTTTCCCGGCTATCATAAGTCCCGGCTGTCATTCGTGGATCTTTGACAGTCGTTACGGGTCATCAGAAGCCCGAAAGTCTAACAACCAGTCTTACCAAGAAGTATCGTGTTAGCCAGTAACTGAGTTGTGGGAGTCAGATAGATAGTCGCTCCTTGTACAATACTGGTATTAACTTGCAAACTCAAAACTCAAACTCAAACTCAACTTGTTCTTTGTAGCCATTCAACTAACTGGTTGTTTGATAGTTCACAAACATGTGTGTATGTGTATATGTGTGTGTGTGTGTTGTGTGTTATGTTTAATTGTCCCCATATCGATACCCCATATCGAATTAAACAGTAGAATATTTGAATTTATATTGTGTCTAATGGTGTAATAGTGCATATGGCGCCCAGTGCATATGGCGCCTCTATATTGCAATTTGAATTCAGGAGTTATTCTACTAACTAATTACTTAAATGTATATCTTCTTTATGATCTAGGTATCTGTATGTATGTATATGTAGCACAGGCGTCGTGAATAATCGTTCCTCATGCTCCACTCGTTTCCTTTCCAGTTCTGCGTGAATCCACCTAATGTTGAGTAGTAGGTAGAAAGTAGACCTCACATAGTTTATGGTATGCCACTTATCCTAGCTCTACCCTTTATTTCTGTAATACTTTTATATCTAAATCACTAGCTTGTTAGGATCTTCTCACTAATAATTCTCAGTTGAAAAGGGTTCTTAGCCACGTGGCTATTCATCGTCATTATATTACGAGGGATTGGCTGCCCCGTTGATCTCGTGGCCGCAAGCGCGACTGCTGAGCACGAGGTCCTGGGTTCGATTCCCGGGGCATGCAAAGTAATATTGGGTTTTCCATTAGATGTTTCTTACGAGAAAGGGGTGTTAAGTCACCATAGCGCCGCGCACTACTTTCTACAATATTAAAACCCTAAAAAACGGACAACCTAGCCTCCCGCCTATGGTTTTTGGCGAGAGAAAGTTTTGACAGTTCTGTTTTTTGCCTAATATTTTTAGTCTTATTGGATGGTTCGTGCCTCGGAAAGCACGTTAAGCCGTTGGTCCCGGCTGTCTCGTAATGTGGATGCGACGATTGATATTCCATGAAATAGTCATTCAGTGGGGTTATATGAACTTAGAGGGATGTATTGATGATTTTACCGATTATAATTCTCTAAATACATAGTTGTTACGGTCGCGAATCATATTTTGTTCAATATAAAACCTGACACTGACCTATAAATTGCAAAAAACGTAAGAAAACTTGAATTTTGCGGGCTACTGTGGCGCTTCCGCATTAAGAACAAAGCCACTGCACGATCTTGCGTTTTTACAAAAAATACCACCACACAGTAAATTTCACATTTCAATATCCAGTGTAGTAACAAAGTTATTATTTGCAGCGGGCACTTCGCATGCACTAAGTCGTTACTTATTCACTGCGCCGACACCTGACGCTTTCTGCTCAGTAAAAAGCCAATAGTTAGGGAGCGAGGATGCTAATTTATAAATTTATGGGTTCACTATGTTTATTATAGGTGAATGGAAATGAGAATTTACTCAACTTTTGGTCTATTAAAGAGTATATTTACTTAGTTTTAGGTCCAATGAATAGGTACCAAGGATTTTAGCTTCAATAATTTTTTTGCAATTTTTTATTAATAATAATTTATGTATTTCAAAAGTGTGTTGCAGAATAATTTACAAATTAGGGATAAGACGTGAAACTAAAAGAGGTACAAAAAACAGAATTGAATTTGTCGTCCTAGCTAAGTTACATGGTAACCTGTATTAAGGTTTGCCAGCCCAGGTTCCCACAGAATGAGTACAAAAATTTAAATAGAAACTCCTTAGAACTATAAGATAGAATCTTATGCAAACTTACATACTAAGTGTGTAAAGTGTTAGTATTTGTGTGTTTGGTGATGTAGGTATGGTGTGCGAGTATTTTGTGTAAGTATGTGTGTTTTTTTTAAATCGTATTCGTAACTAAAATACGTAGGTACTTACGTAAGTTATACCTAAATTACCTGGTGATGCAGAAAACTGCAGTGAATATCTTCATATAATTCACTGGGTTGTCCGAGGATACAGCATAGCTTACATAATGTTTGCAGAATTTCACAAAACAGCTTCCTTAATACTAAAGTATTGTTTATATCGTCTTTACGACCTCGCGTTTGAGATTTATTAATGGAGCGTCCATCAAAAAGCCAATTAAAATAACCAGTGAAGTAAAAATGCATGTAAAGAGAAAAGTTTTAAGAGCTATTTTCATAATCTGTATCTTAAAAGATCGTATTTATTTTATGAAGGTTTAAGTGACAAATAAAATGTTTGGAAATGCAAATTACGAAATTATTAATTTGAAATAGTGTATAACTTTGCCATACCCATAAAACCATACGAGAATTGCCTTGTGTTTTCATAACCCAAAGAAACTCTATATAATTAATCTAGTCAGGGAATATAATTGTTTACACTTAGACCTGTCAGTTTCATACAAACGATGAACGAATACGTGTTTTGCGAATCTGATCTTTATTAGCTACTAGAATTGTCGCACTGACAGGTGTCATGAACACATTCTCTCGACGGCTGTTAGTACCTAAGTCTGATATGACTGTCAATGAATGACAGTTGTGTTTTGAATAATCACGGACACTGGACGGTTCAGCGAAACGTTGCAATGGTCTCTCCATTGAGCGTTTTCCACAGATTTTGCATGGCCAACGCATATCAAAATCATTTCAAGTGCCACGCAAAAATAACTTTTATGGTAGGCGTACCGCTTCCTTCACAATACCCAATTTGCTAAACCAAATACCTGTAGACATTAGAGACTCAATGAATAGTAAAAACATAAAGCTTAAGTTGAAAGAACATTACATCAACTCGATTTTAACTTAACTATTAATAGCGCGTTGGTCAAATCTCAGGCCATGGCATACTAGGACAGACCCCAGAGGTCTAATTGTGTGCTTTGTTTAAGTATAGGTAAGAAACAGTATTTTATAAAATAAAAAAAATAAAAATAAAAAAAATAAAAATATGGCAAACTGCCTACTTGATACTACTGTTATTGATAGCAAACGCTACTGCTGAGCATGATGTTCAGGGTTTGATTCCCAGGTCTGGCTAAGTGTTAAGTATTTGGTTTTTCCACATAAAGAATTTCTCAGTAGTAGATTTGTGCCCCCTATTACAATGGGACTTTAACATAACTGGTGAAATGTAGGAGTTACTACGTATCTATAGGCACAATCTGTCAAATTTCTTTAATAGATTTTCAACTTTATTGCTAAAGCATAAGGTTCAAACTTGATTGGGAAAATTTGACAGTTTCGGGTAGCTTGATGTGCTGGCGTCTGTACACACTGAAAAAAATAATTTCTTACTACACCACATTAAAGCGATTTCATTAAGACTTACTGACTTTATACAGTAAGAAGAAATGTTTGTAAAACAGTAAAAGACAAAGCAGTAAATTTTAATGATTGAACATACTGTTTACTGAAAAAACAACAAAGAAAAAGGAAAACCACAATTACTGTAATGTAAGTAAATTTCAATGGTTTCAACGATATCACCAAATGAATAAAACAGTTAATTTTGTGACCTGTTAGCAACATAAAACGTTAAAGTTTACGGTCATGACGGTAACATTTTGCTGTTTTCGGATGGCTAAAAAATACTGTTTTGAACGTTAGGCTCATATGGAACTGTTTAAAGCAGTTCCGATCAATGTTTTTAATTTTTATTTACTGCTTATTTCTTTCATCGCACCTCTGCCTAACCGTTCTGGGAAAATAGGCGCTATGTTCACCCTTCTGGGCACACTCGTTCCATCATAGACCTCATCCATCGCTTTCCTTCAGGCGTGATCGAGGTCAAAGCGGGCCCATTTAGCAATAAAAAAAATGTTATGTGGTGTGATATTTGTATGTCAAATCTGGCAAAACTCACAATCGAGAGACACCTTTTTTGTTTTCAGGATGGGAAATCATCAAATGACCCCTCCCGCTCTGGGTGGAGCGGAAGGGAGGGTCAGACTCTTACTGACTAAAACCTACCCGTGTTCCTTCCTTAGCCCTTTATGTTCCGGGCCAGCGGTAACCCTTTCCTACAATCCCGTTGACCATCGAGAGACACCTGAAGGCAATTTGTTAAAAATTATTTTCTCTGCTTTTACATGTTCGTAATTTAAAGAACATGAAGAATGTAAAGAACGTGGCTTAGAGAAACGGGGAAAGGAAGTACTCAGAGCGAGCGGAAAATGGCGAGGATTGATCGTAGATTGCTTTCTCTATGCAAGCGGTGTTGTAGATTAGATCTACTGACGTATGCAAAGCAAGATGAAAAAAATATAAAAATGGCTTTGCTTCAGTCCCCGATTCAGGAAGGCTACTTTTATTTACTTATGTATTTTCAAAGCTTCATTCATTAGGCGGCCGCGTCAAGGGTTTGCTGAAAACAGTAGGTAGGTACAACACATTGTGAGAAAGTTTTGTTTCTTGTAAGCCCTGGTTTTCGGTAACACGGCTTGAGCATCTGAAATACGTCAAATACATTTTTTTTTCACTTTTTGTGAAAAATGACTAATTATTCGTTGGTATGCGATGCGAGCAGTGGTTGCTCAGTGGAAAAGGCCCCGACATAGGTTCGACTCGTAGGTTCGAACCTGCGGTGCGATTCTGTAAAAATCTCCCCGTGAAAACTTAGGTGAAGTGAGCGTGGAGTGAGCTGTCAATAGTGTCTATTCCTAGCAAAAACAAACTCACTTCACCTAAGTTTTCACGGTGAGATTTTTACAGAATCGACCGGTTGGGCGCTTTACTTTGTGTAAATAATTTCATCACAACTGCTCTCAAAACAGTAAAGGAAAACACTGTGAGGAAACCGGCATGTCCTGGAACCAAAATTACGAAGACATGTGATATCCACCAACCCGCACTGGGCCCGCGTGGTGGATTATGGCCCACTCCCTCTCACAGAGAGGTGGCCTGTGTCCTAGCAGTGGGAACATTATAGGTGATTTGTGTTCACAGTACTAGAGAAATTACCTATACCTATGAAAACTGTTTAAAGCAATTTATAAACCAAGTACCATTCTCCAAAATCTACATAAAAAACACAACAGCATTACTCTCGTATCATCAATTACTACAGGTTGGAGGCTGTGACTGGCTACTTTCATAATTGCCTCAGAAGTAACGACGCGGTGAGTTGGCCAAATGATGCGTTACCCCGATGGGGCTAAAGTAGGGGAAAATTGCTATAAGTTATGCAATTTCCCTACGCACCATTAGCTCCAGGCCTCCAAGCCGGGAATTTAGTACTCAACACTTATTGCATCGTCTGCAACCGATTTTCTTTTGTTTTAGTACTTTGTATTTTGCCCTTTTGATGTGAGGGTTCTTGAGGGAATTGAATGTGCATTTCGACTATGAAGTGCCAATAACACCTAACTGACAAAGTCAATGATTTACACAAACTGAAAAAAACGTTCAAAAATAGACACTCCGCTTTGGTTTAGTTGAGAGGTACTTCCACATTTTAATTTAATGCTGTTGCAACTAAAAATACACTTAAGGGATCTCACTAAAACATGCGAATAACACGAAAAAAAGTGATCAAAACGATAAAAAAGTGAATTTCTCGAAAAATGTCAGTTAAGAGGTATTGGCACTTCGCCGTCGATTTGTAGTTTGACTTTGTTTTGTTTTGGTATTTTAATATTGTACTCTTTTATTAAAATTCTTCTATCTTTATTAACTATAAGGTTATGTTTATTGTATGTCGGTATATGTATACTAGCTGACCCGGCGAACTTCGTGTCGTCTCAGAATCGATAAGAACGAATGTATGAGAAAATAAATTACCTTATTTTTTTTATTGAATTTGTCCCATGTTTTAATAGTTATTCCGCGATTCGGGGTGGGGGACAAATCCAAGAAATCAAAGATCATAAAAATCGGTTTAGCGGTTCGTGTAACTAACCCGACTTTGTTTTATTTATATAGTAAATGGCTGAGCTAGATTGTGCTGATCCACGCGTCATGTTCGTGAACGGGCGCCGTCGGTTGAGACTGGTCATCTCTTAACTGCCAAGGCTTATTTTTAATCTTATATTTTGAAATGTTTCTTCATTTGTGTTTTTTTTTTACATTGTTCTCACATATAGAAGCAACAATAATAATGTACCCAAGATTTGTAATATCTTGATTTAAAAGAGTGTCCATGGAGTTTCTTGCCCGTTCTTCTCCATAGAGATCTACGTTTTGGAATGGGCAACTAGCTTCAACTTTCTGACTAACTGACGGACTATTTTAATTTTGACAATTCAAAAGTGCCTGTACAAGGTTTAATTGAAATAAATGCTTTGAGTTTGAGTTTGAGTTTGATAGATAGATAAGTAACTATTTACACTAGATACACTGAATTAAATGACTAACTAACTATACAAGATTATGTCTGGACTTTAAAAGAGACTATGACCTCTGAGTTTGTTTCGGCCTTTCTTCTCAGAGTAGTCAGATAGGAAACGCCGACCTCATCTAGTTTAAAAAATATGATTGACGTGTAAAAGTGTTTTGTGTTAACCTACTTACAAAAATAAAATCATTTATCATTTATCATTATCATTTATCAAGTAAATACAAAAACAAAAGGACACTTTGTCGAAGTAGGTACTCGTCCGCATCGCTGTCATCCGGAAACGTGCCTAGAAGATTGCCACGTTGAATGGCAATGCTAATTCTTATTCTTATAAAGTCAGGCTAAAGAATCACAAAAAACAAGAAAAACTCACTCTAAGGAAACACTCAGATTTATGAATTTCTGGTTTAAACTAGAAATTCATAAATCTGAATGTTTGAGTTCTTTGACGATGACTGATGATTGGCTAACAAGACGCTTGTCATTTTTGTACAAAGAACACGCAGCACTGCCTCATTGGTCTAGTGGTTGCAAGCGCTACTGCTGAGCATGAGGTCCCAAGTTCGATCCCTGGGTCGGTCAGTGTCATTAGATTTTTCTACTAGGTATTTCTCAGTAGCAGCCCGGAGTCTGGAATTGTGTCAGGTTGATGGCATTGCCATTACATGGGAATTATACATAACTGGCAAAATGTAGTATACAATAGGGTACATCTCTACCTAACCCTTCGGGGATTACAGGCGTAATGTTATATTGATGTTGTTATTAAATAAAAATAATTTGCGTCACTGTTTTATGTTGATGATACCGCCTGCCAAAGGTTGGTCCTTTTAAAGCCCTGAATTCCTCTTACGTTGATATCGGTCGCGCGTGTGAATATACGTTGTGTTCGATATAGCACCATACTGCGACGCTGACAGCAGCGGCGCGTACGTTGGTACGTGCCGCGTATCACGCGCGTCGGTCTCACTCGTCAGCACCGCGTTCGTCGGTTGAACGACGACCATGGAATTGTGCGAGCGCCTTCGGTCTGTTACCGATGACGATTAGCTGAATGCCACGCGTGTCCGACAGTTGCTATGAATATCGATACAGAAAGTGTTATTGATGAGGTGCGCCAACGACCTGTACTATGGGATTTTATTATGTATTTCTCGCTGACGTACGCGACTGACATCAGCGTAAGAGGAATTAAAGCCTTAGTCCCTACCTATTATTAGAAAGAGCAACCATTCAAGCAATAATCATATACCTACCTCACCTCATCATCAAAATCAAAAGTTATTTATTCAAATCAGGCTGAGAATCAGCACTTTTCGAACGTCAAAATTACATAAGACAGGTCCCCAAAACACCCGTTCTTCAGCATCAGCATAACGTCGTTGCGCGTGCAAAAGCCGCTATGTGTAATTTAGTTATTTTCGGTTCTTTATGCAGTTTTAATCGTTATTTCAATACAAACATACTGTATAAACAGCTATGTGATAAGTGCAATATTTAAAGAGTTAAGCAATGTAGCTATGTGATATTCATACATCGAAAGTTACAACCGTATAAACACGCTAAATGTTATATGTATTTCATAGCTCAAATAAGTTCACTAAAAACACATAGCGACTTTTGCACGCGCAACAACGATAGTCAGCCTATAATATTGCCACTGCTGGGGCACAGGCCTCCTCTCTGCAAGAGGGAGTGGGCCGTAACTCACCACGCTGGCCCAGCGCTGGTTGGTAGATGATCTTCCAATTTTTGGTTCTAGGACATGCCGGTTTCCTTACGACATTATTCTTCACCGTTTTGAGAGCAGTGGTGATAAAATAATTTACACAAAGCTGAACCGAAGTTCGAACCTACGACCTACAACGTGTAAGTCGCGGTCGTTACCATTGTGCCACAATTGCTCTCGAACCTCTCTCATCATCTCTAACCACAAACAAAACAAAAAATCATTAATCATCAGGTGTCCTATTTCCTCCACAGTGCGAGAGGTTACGTTTCATTAATGAGTGACTAGTAGTAAAACGGAACGTGGTTCAGCGAGAGAGTGAAACGACGTCGTAAAGTGATATAACTGACGTGCAAGTACTACTTGTTTGACTTTTACTTGTAGTTGTAGTGGCCTTGTCAGGACACGGTTTATGTACGTACCTACGCATGCCTCTCCGAGACTAGTGTCATGAATAAATTCTAGTTTTCACGGCCGTAGTAGAATTGCTTTTTTCCGTCCTAAAGATGATAGTAATGTTACGTTCTTCTGTTTTATTGGTCTTGGTAGAATTGGTATTTGGAAACGTAGTTTTATTTGTGTTTGAGGCCGTTTTTTCTTTTAGTTAATTTCTAAGACTGGTTTATCGTGGCGAGTCAAAAATTCAATATTTACTCTGAAGTTTTGATAAGCGAGATACTGTATCGTATTTTTGGTACAATCGTTTGAAGATTTTGGTTTGATATTTTGTAAAAATATACTACAATTCTACATATTTTATGATCTTTCACGTTTTACTTTTAAATAGATTAGATTTCTATGATTGATTTCTATTAGATTTTCAGAATTTATAAAATAATAACGTAAAAAGGTCTGTACCTATCAGTTATTGTTAGATAAATATTTGATGCTATTATTAACTTAGTCTTCGAGATACAAGACGGGAATCACGTTGCTTCTTGGCAAGCCATTATCATTGAACTATCAGGCGGGGTAGTGGACACACTCTGGTAAAGATAACTGTCGGTCTCAATTCAATTGTTATTTTTGCAGTCATTATTCTAATGGAACCAATACAACTTAACAACATTACAGCAATTCCAGATTTCCTCACGTCTGATATCAAAGGCACTAAACGTTCTTGTCGTTAAATTAATAGTCAGAGAGCTCGAGGGGCGTTTATACAAAATCTTTTAAATAAAGCGGGTACGTGACCTCTCGCTACAGCGGCCCTGCCAAATGGTGCAACAACAGATTTTTGTAATGTTCTGTGTTGGTAAGCTAGGTCTGGACCGAAGCCAATTCGGCCATCGATTTACAAGATCACTTTATGTTTTCCTGATACTTTCCGTACTAGACGAAATAGGGAAGACTTCCGTTTATTTGTGGAGTTGTTTTCTTGTAATGTGGATGTTGATTTTGTTTTAATTTATGCTGATGGTTTGTTGAAGGTTGTCTTGTGGAGTTTGGACTTTTTTTAAACAAGTATGCGATATTTTCTTGTTTCTTTTCCTACTTGTTTTATATGATGATAAATTAAACCAAAGTTTTTAACCCAGACAGATTGACTACTCCAATCAATGCATGAACGTTCTTTGTTGGTGAAGCCCAAAATTTTTAAAGACCTACATTTTTGAAGCCCTCAATTAAATGGTTAAATTGAACAACTGTAATACTCTATTTTATGTTATTACCATTAATGCTGTAGGTTAGGTAATCACCTCGACGTGATTACCTACATTTTTCTTAAAACATACTTCCACGTACATCTGATAACGTTTGCAGGGCCAACGCCAGTGATCGCACAAGACGGTGAGGTTTGGAAGGAAAAAGGGGAGCCGTCTGCCTAGCAGAAAACAAACGGCTGACAAAGAAAGAAAGATACACCCAAGTGAAGAGAAGAGTTTTCTTGGCCAGGAAAGGCAAAAAGATAAACATCAAATCGTACCTACATACAAAAATGTATCTCAAATATTACAAAACACACTCCTCACACTTAAGTGTAGAAATAAGTGGAACGTATAAACTATTGTTGGTGTATAAGGATTCAGACATGCCAAAGCTTTGACATCGTCCTTATTTAACGAGTATATACTAATGTTTCACGTTACCGAGTTTTACAAACAAGTGTGTTCTAAGGCGAGCAATTACACTGAGTGGTTTTGAGTGCAACTTACTTAGGTAAATACTGGTACTTGTCCTGTATAATAAATGGTAATTATACTGTATAGAAGAAAAATAAAAACATTTCAAGATCTTGAACTCGACTGTCTACTCGAGTTCAAGATCTTTAATCATTTATCACCAAACTTTCTGCCTAGAAATTTTGGTAAAAGAACCATAAAATTACTGTTTTCGTTTCTATTGTGTTCATCATTATCATAATTTTAGCCGAAAGACGTCCACTGCTGGACATAGGCCTCCCCCAGCACCTCCACTTCGACCGATTCTGTGCTTCTCGCATCCAACGGGTTCCTGCGGCCTTCATAAAGTCGTCGGTCCAGCTATTGTGTTAGTTTGAAATATAAAGATAATTATTTTAGGCATGTTCAAGTGCGTTTGTAATAAAAGAGAACTTCTCTGGTTAAGAATTTGAATACTAGATTAAGTTTAAAAGGGATTTAATGAACTTTTCGTAATTAAAAACTTCTGTCTATAAAGCATTAATCTTGAAATTTATTTCTTTTTTTCATGTGAGATGCACTGGTAATTGATAACTGCCTCTGATATACTTTTCAGCAAGGAGATTGTAGAATCCTATGTAGTAGTCAGAAGTCTGAAAGTCTGACGACCAGTCTTATTAAGGGGTATTGTGAGGTCAGATGGGCAGTGACTCCATATAAAGTATTGGTATTCAGCTGCATTCAGATGGACTGGAATCCGAGCCCAACACAGTTGGGAAAAGGTTAGGCAGGTGATGACATAAGTGGGTAAATTCAGGGAAATTAGCTGTCAAGGAAAATTACTAACATAAATTGTATATTCAAATCACAACTGTCATTCTTGGACAGTTGTATAAAATGACATATAACACGACAAATTGACGAAGAGTTTCAATTTCCTTGACTGTACTTCTTTCTAGTAGTTAAATCCACATCATGTAGATAGATACTGTCTTGGCTGCTGTTTCAACATGCCTAAAAGTCTAAGAAAAGTCTTCAGCTTCGTCTAGTTAGCCTCGGAAGGAGCTATTTTCGTTACTAATGCATTGGGACTGCATTTCAAATAGCTCAGTAGTGCATTGTTCATTCATGTTGGTGGCCCATGTCATGTTATCTTGCTTACATGGCTCAGGTATTCCTGCACAGCTATAGAGTATAGTGTGATTAAATGTAGCTCTATGATCAAGTTGTTTAATTATGTTAAGCAGAGAAGCATCTATTGCTAAGTGTGATTTTCAATGTCATCTAAGGCACTCGAAATGTAGAAACGTAAACTGTCTCGTATGCGTCACCTTATCAGAAATACAGCTAGGCGGACCTCTTGTTTAGCATACATTTCACTCTTGGGGACTTTACACCCCAAACATGGATATAGGAAGCGTTCGCAAAGTAATGTTCATTAACGAAAAGAAATTAATTTGAAAATGTTTTAAGGCACTTCAGATAATTTAACACAAGCAAAGCCGTGTTTAAAGAGAATTTAAAGAAGTTCTGGAAGTTGATCGAATGACGTAAGACCACAATTGGATAGCAACACAGAACAGAATTTCGAGTAATTCGTAGATTTAACTAACATACGACGAAAACGTCCCAATGTAATTATAAGTGTTTCATTGAACATGTTTCAATAGACGATGAAGGTTATATTAGAGCCTAGCGGGCACTAAAACGCTTATTAACGCCAGCATCTGCGTCATGCTCAAAGTAGTCTAGCGAGGGAAGTTTCAGTGTCTTCTACATTGGATAACATAATTATGCCATTTGATTATTTGTAACCCTAGCGATTTTAAATTGTCGTTTCGCAAATAATCTTTATTAAGTTTTAAAACATACATTATATGCGATACTTATTGTGCTTGTCGCATCAAAAACTACATCATAACGACGTCAAGCTCAGCCTTTCAACTTTTAGGTGTGTGTTTTTTATATACATATGTGCGGAAGAGTGTGAGATCTGGAACGAATACTTAGGTAATATTACCTAACTCCCTTGCACTTATCTTTCTCTATCTATCTATATTTCTACATTACCAGTCATGTGTTTCGCTGTAGGTACTTAATAAATATTGAGATGCAAACTTGATTCTGTTTGATCTTTTTATCGTCATTAGTAGGCCATGAAAAGCAGTAGGTATACGTGTTTGTAAGCTGAGTTAGAACATGTGAGAATAATTGTTGTATGTGTTGAGAAATTATGTAGCCTGTCACTACGCCCATGATAAATAATGTTTTTCTCTTACTCCGAATTAATTCCAACATAAATTGGACTCGAAACGTAGACAAAAAGTCAGATTTTGAACGCGATTTGTCAGGTGAAGCGAGCCGACAGTAAAATATAGGGATCATTAATTGAATCGCAATATTGCTTTAACAAAACAAAAGGACACTGTAAATGACAAATTTCTATCGTCTTGAAGGCATCAGTTGCTTACGAAATTTGACGGAACCCGCCCCGGGAGCGATACCAACAAAATAAATGGAATCCCAGCCGGCTTTGGATATAATTTAATTTTTTCTTGATTTGTCAACCCTGCTGCTCATTATGAGAATAAAAAATGTTCATAATTAATTATTTTTTCAATGCAATATTTTAACTTTTTAAGCTTCCAGCGTATTGCCTCAATTTCAATTACAGTATTGTGCCGCTGGAGAAAAAATATTTAATATAAAAAACGGTCCCGTCATTCAGAGGAAAATGGGACGCTGTATTGACGATTACATCGGGAGTTTCTTGCAAAATATAGTCAACATTTTAAGTAAATTATTTTCTTTTATTAAGCTCTGGGGGTTGGTCATTGCTTATTTTTAATTAATTAAGCTTTGGTGGACTATATTAACCTACGTTGAGAACAGATGGAAAGACATGTTTTGTGTCTACGACAAGTATTGAATTAGAATCGGCAAGATTTGCATAAGTGACATGTAAGTAACTGTTTGTTGTTACTGTCATACACTCTTACCTCCTTTTTTCAGTCGAAAAGCTATAGGTACCTATGCAAGCGGGCCTTGATCTCATAAGAATCTTAGAATGTTTTAAGAAGTAATATTAGAATTCCTAGCACACCGAAAATCTATTCACCAGTTACTAGCTTCTGCCCGCGACTTCGTTCATGTGGAAGTCTTAAGATACCTGCAAAATATACTAAAATAACAACCACATTTTTATAGAACTTCGTCCACCCCAGACCTATCGCATTATGTCGCATCGCATCGCCCGCTCGCGCTTTTACTTCGTTTTCGGTTAGCGTTCTTTCTAACCTTTTTCCTTTTGCTCGGCTCCGACGAGTTGTAGTGCTTATATTCATATTCCCAAGAATTGGGCTATAAATATATTGGGCTATAATATAATCCGACTAGTAGTTCCAGACATTAGCGCGTTCAAACAAAAAACAAGCTCTTGTAACTGTATTATACTATAGTCCGCGCGGGACTAGTTGGCCGCACCTTAGGTATATGAGTGGTTGGACGGAGGGGCGGGGGCGCTTTTTCATTACTCAGTACGCGCGTTGCCGACAGCCTCCCCCCCACCCCACGCAAGGCGCGGCCAACTAGTTCCGCGCGGACTACGGTACAGACAGATATAGTACATATAGATGTAGTACAGATAGATAACCCTTTAAATATACTCTCAAGAAGTACACAGAAAACAATTATTATAACAAACAAAACTCACAATAAACATCATATTGCACTTAACAGCCTTTGTGAGCCGCATGAAGACGAGCGATCAACTAAGAAATTTCACTACGTTACCGAAACGTGAATGAAATGTTGGAACTTGCGTTGAAACTAAGATCCGACTGAAGGGGAATTTATGCAAATGAATCTCATCTTAGTTGATGGAATGCATTGTTCTGCTATACCATACAATGGATGTAGCATATAAATTATCTTTGTTAATGGAACATGCGAGGCGAGTAATTGAGGTAAGTTGATAGCTTGTAACTAAATCTGTGTATTGATTTGTTCCTGTAAATTATGTAGACACATGAGACTATCAGGTTCGCGGATATCTCTATAGATGGTGCCAATCATGGAAATTTCCCCGAATTTCGAGTTCGAAAAGTTTTTTCTTATTAAAATTAGATTACATTTCAAACACAACAATCCAACTTTGTTACCAATAAAGGAAACGGATTCCCAGAGCTTTGTAAAATGTATACATTTTTAGGATTATTTCAAGTTCTTTGTAACTTTTCCATTTCTTATTCAAGGCCACGATCAATCCGGTTCGGGTAGAATTTTGCTTTAATTTTCATCCCTATAAATTTGTTTGGAGTGGTATTTAAAATACGTAGCGATATTTTCTAAAACGCGTCTGAAATTCAAATTTATTGGACGCTCCCATAAATTTTGCAGTTTAGTTTTGTGGCATTGCGCGGCGCGGTCGAGCTATAAATCTGGTGGTGCCGTTGGACGCTAATAGCGAGCACCTGTCACACGCGTGTGGCATTCAGAAAGGTATTCCTGCTATCAGTACCACTTTGACGTGTCGAAGCTATGACGTCACTGCAGCCGTTACAACGCGTCAATTTTTTGCATACCAGTCGTATGCAAAAAATTGACGCGTTGTAATGTTGTTTGAGAATGCGCAGCGTTCTGTTTTTGAGTTTTTGGTTAGCACTTTGGCAGTCCAGGTGCAATGCGCAAAAACGTTTGGTATTTAGAGAAATGGAACGCGGTAAATAACAAGTGAGGGGAAGATTTAGTGCCGGTATTACGCAAACTGCCTCGGGTTCTGTAGATGTTTTTTTTTAGGACAGACTTTGACTACCGTTTTGCTTGATGGTCTGCAAAGACGTCGTTTACAAAGAATACTAGGAAAGAAGAAGCTTTTATTTTTTTTTTAACAACCGTAGGATAAAGAAAAATTCTCTCTATAACACAATTAATCCCCGGAGTAAATTAAATCTTCGGGCGGGGTTTCCGTCATTATGAGTTATAAGATCCGGACTAAGACTGTTACATAACACCTCTCACATACATACATTTATGCATGTAATATCCCAAAATGGTATACTCGTAATAATCATAATTTCTTGATCAATCCATTAGAACCATTCCTTTTGGTCTTTCATAATAATAATATAGTCCTAGACAGCATGATAAAAAGAAAAATAATATCTTGACCACAATTTTCTAAGACTATCATAATAATATGCTCATAATATCTGTTCCTAAGAATCTAGTGAAAAGTCTTTCGAATTGTTCTATTTTTGTGTGATCTATCTTAGCTAATGCGTGTGTATTATGGCAAGCACTTAAATCGAGTAAAACACTTGCACTACATCATGAAAAAAAGCAAGTAACTATTTATGCTATTGATCAATCAGAAACGAGCCTCACTTAGAAATTATTTATTTATTTATTTCTTAAAATTTGAAGAAGAATATTTGACTGATTCTATAAAAACTAATTGAATTTCTATTGATGGCCACATTTTTAATATTAACGAACCCCGTAAAAATTGTTTGCGCTTCTAATGATGCATACTTTTTTAAATAATTGAGCCTCTTTTTAGCTTTCTGGGCTTTTCTCACAGTTGGTCGCAGCAACTAAGCTAGGGTACCCCGACCAAAACGGTTAGGTTAGAACTGTGAGCAACCGCGCGCGGACCAAGCGAGCGAAGCGAGCGGTGCCACAATGTCGCTCGGCGAGTGCTAAATCCAAGTTGGTTGCAGTTATTTGGCTATTAAAATGTAGTATTTGAGGTCCCCAAAATAGGAATTATTCAAGGTTCACAAAAAGGGGCGCAGTCATTATGTTAGAGTGTTCAATAATATTTTTAGGAGCGCAAAATTGGAATTATTAGTGGTTCGATTAAATACATGCTAAATTGAAATAGAGCATACTTGCTTATTTACCGGAACTAGTTTGAGCCTAAGCTTCAGCCTAGAAAGTGCTTACGTGGGTGTATAGCACAAGGGTACGCAAGATACTTGAATACTTCTGTACAAGTTACCGGTATGTGTATTCTTGTCCTAATTTAGAATCGTAATTACCGCGTAATTGTAGTAATTGCGTAACATACTATTAGTAGCAATGGCTTTCATTTTGACAGTTCAACAACATTCATTGCGTTATTTACGTTGTAGAGCAGACAATTTTTTTGAATATATGAAGCAATGGATTAGCCCTCAATTAGCTCGCATATTTCCTTCAAAATTATTCAGATTGAGATTTATAGTGTGTTACGCAATTAGGGTGCTGGTAATCGAGAGATCGTGACTTGAAAGAAAGTAAAAGCCCCCGTGTTTATTTATTGTGAACAGTTGAAGGAGTTCCAGAAAATTTATAATGACGTTTCTTTTCAACTTTTATCCGTTTATTCTTGCAGATAAAAATAGGAATAAAAGAAGTATGAACGAGGACTAGGGGGGTTCTTTACCTTCCTTTCTGAGGTCCTATTTTTAGAAGTGGATTACAAGATGCTGTTGATAAAGGTAATTTTCGCCGAGCCTGAAACTGTTATTTGACCTCCAAAATAGAAAGTGTAAAAATAATAACTAAATGCAAATGAAACGAAATATTCCCCACCGCATATATCAGAATTACAAGGCTATACGTATCGGTAACTGAATAAACAAATATTTGTGTGCTCGCTACCAAATGCCGAATGTTATTACGCCACTTCTCTATATGGCAACACATGTACGAAGCATAAATTCTGTCCTGCACGTTAAAATTAGAAATGTAAGCGCGGCGCCGTGAAATATGTGCCTTTAAAATTTATACCGTATTATATTTGCTCACACCCGAACACAAACAATTGTTTTTATCCGTAAGCAAATAGTATCCTCAGATATTTATTTTTATAAACTGGCCAGTTCTTTGTTACACCTGTTCCGATTTTATTTCGAGGATAACAGGATTTGGTCCGCCAGTTGTTACAATTCCTGGGTTGATTGTTTGTGGATTTTCGTGTTTATAATTAATTTTTGAGACCCTTTCATGGAAGTACTTTTGGTTTTCTACCAAAAGTATTAGCGTATTTAAAAAGGTCGTCGTACAAAGTGTAATACGGTTCAAGTTAAATAGAAGTGTGTCTGTAGTATAGCATTCGCCTTACTTTAGATCTACAAAGGATACGAGAACGCGGATTTAAATGACGTACTAGAAGAACGCATTTGACAGAACTTATGTGAAACTCGCTTTTATGTTTTTTCATCATCGTGTCGTTAATTTTTGTACTACAAAGCAATATTTTCTCAAAGACAGCTCTTGGTGACGGTGGGCAGCAACTTTGCGATGCAAAGACGTCATTTTTTGGGTGTTAATAAAATTCCAACGCTACGTCTTCCGGTATGCGGTCGCCACTCCAGAGCCTTTCGGTCCCATCGGCCATCTGTTCTGCGAGTAATCTGCCCTGCCCACATGCGCACTGTGCGTTGGAAGGCCTCCCACGAAATGGACTGATGACTCCGTGTGTCCAGTATAGAGGTATGAGGAACAGTGTGTAAAGTTCACTCATCCTCCGTAGAAAAGGGAGGATCCTCCGACCAGACGGGTGTTGTGTCTGGCGGGCAATTGCCCGTTGATTCATATCGGGCCGTTGTATCTATGCTAGTTGCGCGGTAAACTCTGCTTGCGCGATGCAGGATTTGCGTGACGTCAGTATGACGCGTTGTTTTTGCATGTGTGGCGTTGTAGATACCGCTACAACTTGAAAGCGCAGGAATCCACTGGATGCGAGAAGCACAGATCGGTCAAAATGGCGATGCTTGGGGAAAAGAAAGAAAATATAACTATATTTTATTTAGCACAGACTTAAAGGCATACAACATAATATATTTCAGTAAATCTTCTTCTTAGCGTGTCATTAGCAATGTAAATGGACTCGGCCCAGAATTAATTAAGAAGAAGAAGTAAATGGGGAGAACTCTGTCCAGCAGTGCACATCTTTGGGCTGAAATGACGATGATTTGATGATTATAATTCGACGTATTACGGATCCATATTAAACAGATGTGCCCATCAAATGCTCTAACACAATCTATTGCTTTTTAATCTATTGAAATGCTTTGCATTCAAATCGTTGTTGAAGACCTTAGTTTAGAGTGATACAAAAATGTGGTTGATATCTTAAACATGAACTGTTTAATATTACACAACCCTCGATGAAAACACCAACCACCCCTCCAGGAACAAGTAAAACATGATTAATTCCAAAAATGTAAAGCGAAGCGCACGTGTATTTTACGCCGCAATACATCCAGCAACATTGTATGATCGTGGGTAGTAAAACCTCCAGAATTCTCATCTAGTCGGACACTGCAGTTTAATCAACTTCATTCTTTCCACCGTTATCTGCTAGCCTGGTAACTGGAGTTAGCCGTACGTAGCCAACGAAACTTTTCAATCAAGAATATCTTGATTAAAATATCGTTTTGAGTATGCATTGAAGTTTTTGAATTAGTTCCTTTAAAGTAGTTTGGTTTTGGGAATTTTGGGCTTCGAGTTTATTTGTTAGGATGTATTTTTACGGCTGTATACCATTGTTCACAAGGTCGTCGGACCACCTCGTGGGAGGCCTTCCAACGCTACGTCTTCCGGTACGCGGTCGCCACTCCAGAACCTTTCGGCCCCATCGGCCATCTGTTCTGCGAGCAATGTGCCCTGCCCACTACCACTTAAGTTTGGCAATTCTTCGGGCTAAGTCAGGTGCCTAGGTTCTCAGGAACCCGTTGGATCCGAGAAGCACAGAACCGGTCGAAGTGGAGGTGCTTGGGGGAGGCCTATGTCCAGCAGTGGACGTCTTTCGGATGAAATGATGATGATACCATTGTTACCTTTCTCTTGGTCTATCGTTAAGGCGGTTGTCAGACCGAATGAAGATGCGGTGTCAGTGTGTTATACCCTGCGGATTTTGTATACAAATCAAGATTCTACAGTCGAAGTTAAAAACCGCAGCACTGCACACCGGAGCGGTGTCCGGTGCAGTGTGATAACCGCGTAATAGTTATGTTAATCCTTAGCTGATAACATATTAAAAAGCTAGTACCTAAGTAGATAATTAAAACAAGTGTAATAAGACCTGAGGCTTTGTCTCAAACCGTGTTTAATCCATGGTTGGTTCAAGACCGTTGAATAATAAAATGAAAGTACCAACAATATAAAGTCAGACTATACTAACTTTTATATTACGAGACCAAAAACGCACCGCTATTGTGTATCGAATTTATGAAAAAAGTAGCTCTTCAAGAATCTCATAGCACCTTTCTACAGCTTTTATTACCGAGACTTCAAAAGGTAAAACTAAAATACTGCAGGTCTTAACTGTAATTTCTTATTATGAATCTAATTAATAAAAATAACAAGTGCAAGTCTCGTTACAAGACATCGACCAAATATTTACCGTCTGCAAAAATAACGAAATAGCATTTTAGTAAAATGAAACAGTTTTACGGCACTTCAGCTATTACTTTACTTCTAAATTAATTCTAAAATCTTCAGTTATTAATAAAGTTGTTAAAACTTTTAGAACATTCGATATCATCTTGTTTACTGTATCAAGTTTCATTTTATGAAGAAAGGTTAATTTTCCTAGAATGTTCGTCTTCTGTGGAAACACATTTTACATGTAATGATTTCGTAAGTTCTTTGTTGTAATACATCACAAGATTCTTTTGGATACAATACAATCTTTACCGTTCCCTAACTGGAATTCTTTTCGAGACAAAAAAGTCAACGGTGCAGAAATGTTTGGGGGAGAATATTTTGTGCTTCGATTATGATGTTTCATACGATCTGAATTACTGTCGCACGGCTAAGTATGGCTTGTGGCTTATGATAATGATAAATGTGGTGCCGTGGTAGGTGTGGAAGGGTGGTCACCCACGACGTGCTTTCCGAGCAACGTGCTTCGGGAAGTACATTAAGCCATTGGTCCCGGCTGCCATTCGTAGATCTTTTACAGTCGTTACGGGTAGTCAGAAGTCCAAAAGTCTGACAACCAGATTTACCAGGGTATCGTGTCCCAGTAAATGGTTTGTGGAGGTCAGATAGGCAGTCGTTCCGTGTAAAATACTGGTATTCAGCTGCATCCAGATGGGTTGGCTAAATATAATTGCAGCCTCTGCCTGACTGAAATTGCTTTTATTATGACAACTTATTGCGTTGAAGTATACAGTTATCGGCGAGAACAATTTTAAAAACATAGAAAACAATTCAGTTTATTGTGGGTATTGTCTAAACAAAGACGATATGTGACATGGGAGACATGAGGAATTTTATTTTAAGACAAAAGTTGAAATTGAAATTCTTGTAATAAACTAACTTAGCCGAGTGTCGCACCATGATTTCAATCTGGTCATGCCATTTAAAATATTTTCTCATCAGCAAAACCTAACTACACACAACAGGGGCATGCAACTACGCTTATATTAAATTCTGTGGTTGAACTGTACGTCGCGACAACGCTCGCTACGTGTGGAAGGGCGTTAAGACTGCGAGCTTAGTGATTTCGTACAGCAAAATGATTTAGTAAGTCGCGTCGGGCCCGCTCGCGTCCTGTCGCGTGCCATTGTTTCACCTCATCACGATTCTCCAGACGTACGCTTTGGTTTGTTCTGCTTTTCTCCTAAGGTATGTACGGAGTTGGGAATTTTGTTTAGTTTTTAATATTTCAGGGAAAAAGTACTTATTCAATTTTTACGACGATGCTCAAAGTGGGTTACCAAATTTACGTTGCATTTGCGACGAGAACTTGATCTCGCCTTATGAGTAAATTAAGTACGAAAAATACGTGCATTGACGTGGAGTTGCGGACACCAGCCCGTATTACCAATTGCCTATGAGTAAATTAAATAAAGCATAAATTCTAAAAACGTATTTCGAGCAATACTTCTAATCTTATAAAACAGGTGCGAAATAAAAATATTTTTCGCCAAAGAACTGCTACGAGATCGCTACGCTTGCTACGTGTCCGCTACACACCCGCTACGCGCTTGCTACGCACACGCATTCCCTGGGTGATACACCTCGCAGAAGTAATCGTATACGTTCTAAAGACTTACTGTATCCTTTGTTACAACAGATAGCTCGGCTATATTACATACCTGAAACAATGATACAGGGTGGCAGGGACATCGACGCGTAACCTGTTACTATGGATTCGTTACAGGATTCTGAATCCGCTTTTTTTTTTGTGGGAAATCTGATGTTTTTTGATAACTGACAAAAAAATTCTGCTCTAGGGGGTAGAATCATGTGCTGAATTCATGGTTTTGGTCTGCACATATAGTAAAATTTCCACATATAGCAGCTGCTAAGTTTCTTAGTGTAATTTATTATGATATCATTCATTCTCAAAAAACTAATTTCGAATTAAATACATATCAGTTGATTCATAGGATCTATCATAATGAAACAAACACAACAAAGTGAAAACAAACCTTCTAGTATTCCATCCATGTGGCCAACACAAAACGACCTTCAACCTCTGAAACCCAAATCATTCTACACAATCTCCACAAAAAATCTAAAACAATCTACTCGTTACAAAAAACGTTCACGTCGTCTGAAAAAATCTGATTGAATTCCAACTTTGGCTCAATAAATCAACTAGTGTCAGATAAGTTTACTGTCATCAATTTCATGGGATCATTAATCATCACTCAACTTACAAGTGTGAGCATTATTTATTCGTGGGTTCGAAGCGGAAAGGCCTTTTTAAACAAATGGCTGGTCGCGTTCTTCGAGTTATGTATAGAGCATGTTTATAACAATTTCATGGGTTACCCGAGAATTCTTCTTAAGCGACTTAAATTTTAAAGCTGAGGTGTTCTTGCTATGCACATTTCTTGGAGAAAAATGTTTTTGCCTTCATTACCTACAGCATTTTTTAAAATCATCTGGAGGAGTATGACTAGATTAGAAAGAGTTATTTATGGTTAGAAGGAGGGTAACTACTGCAATGACGACTATTAGAGAAGTCATCATCTGCCTAGCTTTTTCCCAACTATGTTGGGGTCGGCTTTCAGTTTAACCGGATGCAGCTGAATACCAGTATTTTACATGGAGCGACTGCCTATATGACCTCCACAACCCAGTTACTGGATAATACGATACCCTTTGGTAAGACTGCTTGTTAGACTTTCGGGCTTCTGACTACCCGTAACGACTGTCAAAGATCCACGAATGACAGCCGGGACGAACGGCTTAACGTGCTTTCTGAGGCATGGAGGGGTCTCGTTATGTAAAGATGGTCACCGATCCACAGACCAACTGCGGCAAGCGTAGCTTAACCTGATAAAAAAAAAAGACTTGTGACATCTACCAACCCTCACTGGGCTCGCGTGGTAGATTACCAGCCCACTACCTCTCAAAAACATTACAACATGGGGAACATTATAGGCTAATTATGTATGTTATGTAAGGTGAATAGTTAAACTAAACCACTTACAATTACATTCTAATTCCGGAAAATCTTGGCCCTCTCATCTTGGCCCTAAACAGGCGAAAAATTACGAAAAACTTTTATTCGTCTCTACAACCGTACGTACGTATGTGAGTTTTGTTAAGGAACCTTATTTCATCATACAAAGGGTCCGTGCTTTGGAATAATGAGGTTCTCACGAGAGCACACTTGAGCGTCGTTCCTCCTATTTCAAACTTCACTTTACTGCATCAAGACACGAGATGTAAAAAAACTTTTAGTGGGACTTGTTCGTTGAAGTGTCTTTATTTATTAAATTTTTAGTTGTATTGTTGAGTTTTTTGTGCTGACTATTCGAGATAATTCATGGTGTAAATAAAAACATATCAGTAGTTATAGCAACGCAATTCACATGATCTGACCAAGATTATGTCTGAAATTTAAAAGAGACTGACCTCTTAGTATTTGAAATGATTATAGTAATGATTGAATCTATATATCTATTCTATATATTCTATATACTATATACTAATATACTAATATAATAAAGCTGAAGAGTTTGTTTGTTTGTTTGTTTGTTTGTTTGAACGCGCTAATCTCAGGAACTACTGGTTCGAATTGAAAAAATATTTTTGTGTTGGATAGTCCATTTATCGGGGAAGGCTATAGGCTATATAACATCACGCTACGACCAATAGGAGCGGAGCATCAATCAAAAATGTTGCAAAAACGGGAAAAAAATATTCCTTTTGAGAGCTTTCGTTGCGTACGCTGCGTAAACGGTTAAAGTTACGCAAAAATCATGTATGACGGAATTGTTTCCCTTTAAAAGTTCTAAAAAAAAGTCCGCGACAGCATATGTCTATCTTTTAAGGTTTACTCACTATAACCTTTTTTATGGTAATCAAATTTCTTCTAAACTAATGCATTATTTGCGAAGGTTTTTTTTATAAACATGATATTAATCCTTATCAAAATAAATACGTTATTCATCACAAGTCTTTAATGTTGAATAAAATTGCCCTTGACATCATTTGATTTCAATGAATATCTTAGGAGTTGCATAGTTTACAAGTAATATAGTCGCATAGTTTACATGTATAAGTAATAATCTTAAGTAATATCTTAAAGTAATGGAATATATTTTTAACCGACTTAAAAAAAGGAGGAGGTTCTCAATTCGGATGTTTCTATTTTTTATTTTTTATGTATATTCGGGCATAACTCCCTCATATAATATGTATAGACAGACGGATTTGCAAAAATTTTTTTTATTCGAAATATTTTTATTCCGGAAATATTTTTACTCCGAAACTCATCATCAGATCTATATGAAATTTAAATAGGACCAATTTAAATTTCATAAAGATCTGATGATGAGTTTCGGAGACAGACAACGGAACTCTTCAATAAATGCCAGCAAATCAACCGCGATTGCTGCTATAGCATATGTATGCATTGTTTACGCAATCACACAACATAACATTACGCCTGTACCTTTGAAAGGGGTAGGCAGATGTGTTCAATAGCTTCCTGTCACTGATATTCATATACCAAGTAGTGTTATATGAATTTGTTTGGGGTAGGCAGGTACAACTAAAAAGTGAAAAATAAAAACTTAAAAATAAAAAAACAACCGACTTCCAAAAAAAATACTACAAAGTGAAAAATAACTTTAATTTCGAAAGTCGGTGTCAAAAAATGAAAATACAGAACCAACGATACCGACTTCCGAAATTAAAGTTATTTTTCACTTTGTATTTTTTTGGAAGTCGGTTGTTTTTTTTTTTGTCAACAAGTTTTTAGTAGGTTTTTTCCTGAAATTACCGCGGGTGAAACGGCGGGGCACAGCTATTATTAAATAAAGTTACCTTTAGCAGTTAATAGAACAGAAAAACAAACTGTTGTTTGTTTGTTTGAACATGCTAATCTCTGGAATTATCAATTATTTTTGCATTAGATTGTCCAATCCATGTGGAAAGCTTAATCACGCCAGGACTCTTTGGAGCTGAGCAAAAAGAAAAAGGTCAGGAAGAATGCTAAGAGAAAACGATGTGATAGCGCGGGCGGGTGATGCGATGCGATGGGTTGGGGGAGCAAGAAATTTCACGCGGACGAAGTCGCGGGCAGAGGCTAGTATTTCATAAATTATATCATCAAGTAGTTACCTACCTTGTAAACTTTTTTTTTTCATGTATTTTGTGATAAAATCGTATACTCGTATATGTCACAAACTAAAATGCGATATCAAAAAAACTGGCCAAGTGCGACTCGGAGTCGCACACGAAGGATTCCGTACCACAAGGCAAAAACGTTTGTTGTATGGGGAGCACCCTTAAATATTTATTTTATTCTGTTTTTAGTATTTGTTGTTATAGCGGCCGGTCAATTGATTATTAGTTCAAAATATCTTTGAGTTTCCTTAAATAATAAATCATTATCATACCTTCAAACACATCCCGTCATCATACCTTTAAACACATCCCTTCATCATTTCCATACATAGAAATCTACAAACACGCAAAAATCTATTACGTTACGTTCCGATTTCTCAAACGTTTACCTGTACAATACATTCGTCTATTATCCGAGGCTCGGATCAATATGGGATCCGACCAATGTTTTTTTTAGGAATGTCATCCAATTGTTCCGTACTATAGAACATAGTAATTTGGTTACAAACATACCCCTACCTACATACCTACTTACTTTAGCTTAAACACTAAAAATATCGAAGGAAATACTAAATCGAACAATAAATACAACATAAATAGTATTTTGTCTTGAAAGTCTTTGTCTCTCTCAAAACAATATCCTCACATTATCCCTACAAACACATCCCGTGAACATTTCACAGACAGAAAACTACAAAATGCTTTGTAAAACATCAAAGTTTTCTATAAAGCACGGAACAAAAATCTATTACGTTACGTTCCGATTTCTCAAACGTTTACCTGTATAATATATCCGTCTATTATCCGAGGCTCGGATCAATATGGGATCCGACAGAATGTTGTATCATTGTTTATGGAAAGTCATTCAATCGTTCCGTACAATGGAACATATCGTTCGAGTCTTGCGTAGTCTCGTTAATCTTAATCTTTCTATCTGCTGGTCATGGCTCGCTTGGTTGAATGATGTGGAATAATAAATATAATAACTGTTTTTTTAAGTGGATTTTCTTTGTTGGCCTGTTTTGTTGATGTGTTTATATGTCATTAGGTATATATTACATTTATAGTTTTAATAGATTTATGCGTATCTTTTTAGTTAAAATATTTCATGATTGCACTGTTTATCTCTACATCACCCAAAGGCTGATAGAAAATGTCTATGGTAAGTCCGCATTTGTACATTTATATGCTTGAAGTATTAAATAAATATATAATAAAAATGAAATGCAATGCAATGGCAAGCGCATCACTTCAGAACGGCTGGACCGATTTGACAAATTTTTGTCTTAAAATGTTTGTAATAGTCCAAATCAGATTCATACGGAAATAAACATTTTAAAAGTTGCTAGGGAACATTGGTAAATTCGGGAAAACTGAAAAATCATTTTCTATAAAATATGTGTGAATTATTGTAATTTGGACAGGACAATGTCGGTCGGGTTAGCTAGACTTTGTGTCATAAAATTTAAGTATAGTCGGTCGCATAATTGCTTTATCACCCTGAGGTCATCATTGACCTCTGCCTAGCCTTTACCTACCTAACAATGTTAGGGTCGGCTTCCAGTCTAACCGAATGCAAGTTAATACCAGTATTGTACACGGAGCGACTATCTATCTTACCTCCACAACTCAGTTACTGGCTAACACGATATTCCTTTGTAAGACTGGTTGTCAGACTTTTGGGATTCTGACTGCCCGTAACCAGTGTCAAAAATCTACGAATGACAGCTAGGACCAACGGCTTAACGTGCTTTCCGACTCACGGAGGGGTTTCGATATTTAACGGATGGTCACCCATCCACGAGCTGACCGTGGCAAGCGTATCTTAACCTGCGATTGATCCGTGCGGCAGTTATCATTTATCCAGTTCCTCTTTATAGGTGATTGTCACTTGCACATCATAAAACGACAAGTGCTATTCGCTTTCAAGACCAATATAACAGTAAGACAGTGTCATCCTTAGTAAAGTATTAATAACTGGCAAAATTATTGTCAAAAGTGGTAAATGAATTACGAGTTCGACTTTACTTATTTTATCCCGCACATTCTATTAGCGAGCTAAAATGAGTTACCTATAATATTAAATTATGATAAAATAATAATGCGTTACACAAACACATGATTATTTATACCAAAATAAGCCTTTATTAACTTATATTAATAAATGAGCTCACAACAAATAAGCAGATCTAAATGGCTTTACAATGTTATTACTAATTCATTATATACGAATTTATCGAACAGCCAGTGAAGTCAATGAGAGCTTCAAATTACAAAAGCCCATTTACACCCGGTTTTTTAATTTGGAATTTGAATTTGAGAACTTGGCGCCTTCAATGGGGCTACATTGAAGTAGCCAAGTTCTCGAATTCAAAATTTCTTTCGTTTTTCACTAAATAACAACAAGAACATACATAACATCACGCGTATCGTCGCCTTAGAGTGAAAACCTCGGGAATGCAATACCTCGTAAGTAGCATTTTATGCATTTCGGACAATCTTATAGTATCGTATAGTTGTTTTCACTTTAAGCAATGCAAAGTATACTTGGAAAAGTTCTCAACTTGAAATTATTAATTCGGAAACTGGTTGTTAATGCTTAATTTTATTTTTAACTACATTTGAATGGCAGAAATGGTTTATAGAAGCAGACCACAACTTTGTATTTAATGGTCTTAGATGGGTACGGACATTCATACAAAGTAATATTTATTTATACTCTGTATTTGGACCTCATCTGTTTTATTACAAAACTTATTTATGTAGCTGTACTCAAGTAGGTGCGGTATCATAGAAGGTACCCGATATTGAAACACAAACTTAGTAATTCGAAGACAAATTGTCACTAATCTTACCGTAGGAACTGTAAAAGTCGGTTTGCTAAGAAATTAAAACACATCAAGCTACCCGAATATGACAAATTTTTACAATCAACTTTGAACCTTATGTATTAGCGATAAAGTTGAAAATCTATTAAAGAAATTTGACAGATTGCAGTAGCTTGATGTGCTGGCGTCTGTACTTTATTTCCTAGAGAACCAATTTATTTGTTTTTTTTTTAAACTAATACCTACTAACTATTATTTTCAGCTTTATAGAAATACGTTTTTATGATGTTTGAGGTTGTGGGTTCAAATCTGGACAAGTGCCAATGTGACTTTTCAATTCATATCATGTACTTCCTAAGTTTATCATTGTTCACAGTTTACATTGTGAGGAAACGTGGACTTCTGAAATCGCCAATCCGTCTTTAGCAAGCGTGGTGATCAGTTAAGTATGGCCCCATTTTATGTGAAAATCACTATCCATTCCAAGATTGCCTGGAAGAGATCGCAGAAAGCGATAAGGCCGCCCATTGTGTGTTTTGTAGTGTTTGGTGTATTTTTTATGTTATGTATTTTTGTGGTGTACAATAAAGAATATACCTATTATAAATAAATGCTCGTGTCTTCTCTGCATGAGAAGGGGCCTTTGCCTCGAAGTGGGACCATAATGGGCTGATATTTTTGATTAAGAGTCACGGTTGCACTAATTAAATAATTAAAATAACGTAAGGTAAAGTAAAAAAAATTCATCACCACTGCTCTCAAAACGGTGAAGGAAAACATCGTGAGGAAACCGGCATGTCCTAGAACCAAAAATTCGAAGACATGTGACATTTGCCAACCCGCACCGGGCCCGCGTGGTGGATTACGGCCCACTCCCTCTCACCGAGAGGAGGCCTGTGTCCCAGCAGTGGGAACATTATAGGCTGATTATGATTATGAAGGTAAAGTATGTCTACTTCATCGTCTGTAAAAATGTACAGCAAAATCCAATCTTTAGCAGTCTGTCTATAAAAATGGCAATGACTTTAGGTTCAAGGTTCAGATTCAGATGGTGTTTCACTACTTGGTGGATGTCACATGACTTAATTTTTTGGCGACGACTGACAGGGAACAATGGAAGAAAAAAATGCCGACCCCAATTAATATGGGGCAAGGGCAGAAATCTAGCTAAAATGGCTAACTTATAATAATTCCTGTATCCACATTATACAAAAATAGGCTCCAAAAACTAGCAAATCAGTAAGGTAGACACAAAAAGCGGCTATATTTTTTTTGACCTTATTAACCCCAAGGATGTGCCTTACAGGCCTAATTGCACTGGGGGTTCCGGAATTGGTCTTTTAAGAGGTACCGGGACCACCCCTATGTGCTGATGGTGATTACAGGGGTGGTTTTATTGAGGTAAAAATCCCACATTCCCCAACCTTCCTCCCCGGAGGTCGGGTGCCTTTTGAAGGTTTCCCCATGACAACAAAAAAAAAAGGTTCCTAATCGAAAACTGTAATGAATCAAATGACTGTTACGTCAATGAATTAATGTTCAAAAATATTGAGTATATTTTATGTAGGTATAACAGTCTGACTATGAAAACGTTTTTCCAAAAAAAGCAACCGACCTCCAATTATTACACTACAAAGAAAGTGGGAAATAACTTTAATTTCTAGAAGTCGGTGTCGTTGGGTTCGCATTTTCGTTGTTCGCCACCGACTTTCGAAATTAAAGTAATTTTTCACTTTGTAGTGTCTTATTTGGAAGTCGGTTGTTTTTTTTTGTAAAAAAGTTTTTATTTTTCACTTTTAAGTTCTACTTACCCCACACAAACTCGTATAACACTACTTGCTATGTAAATATCAGTGACATCCTCAATATAAACTAAGTCGCAATAATACTTATTATTGAAGCTGTCTCAAAAACTACCCAAGCAAAGTTAATAGAATGTGTATGGGACCCTATCCATTAAAAAAAGAATTATTGAAATCGATTTACAATTGCCGGAGATATCGCGTAACAAACGTCCAAAAAACAAAACAACACACAGTCGAATTGAGAACCTCCTCCTTTTTTGACGTCGGTTAAAAATAGCTATTACGTTAGGGTTGAATTCGTGAACAAAATGATGCTGATAGAATGTAATTGCAGAAGAACATTATTGCCCAACCTTTTCATTGTTTGCATTTTACACATCTACGAGTAGATGGAGAGAGGAGACAGGTTGGCTTAATACATCACAAGCCGGTATCTCATGGATAATCTAGCTAAAATGGCGACGACTGACATGGAAGAATGGAAGAAAAAATGCCGACCCCAAGTAACATCGGATAAGGGCAGAAAGAACAAGAATCTAGCCAAAATAGCTAACGTATAATTATTATTTTATCCACATTGAACATCCCCCTATACAAAAAGAGGCACCAAAAACTAGCAAACTGGTACGGTAGACACAAAAAGCGGCTATATTTTTTAAAACCAAACTAACGGTACCTAATCGAAAACTGTAATGAATCAAAGGACTGTTGCGTGGTTCAGATAGCTTTTTCCTGCTCTAACTTCTACCCTCTCTTTTATTTTTACCTTTTACCCATCCAAGTCTCGTTAGCTGGGACTGAATTGAAATTATCTTGTTATTCCTAGTTTTTTTCAAAGTGGCGCGATGGCGGTTTTAATACACCTGTACCTTTTGAACTTATATTTAGTTTGGTATTCGTAATTTATTTTAAAGCGGACAGATTTGCTGGGATGCCGATTCTTTGTCTCGTATGTAGGTCAACAGGTAAAGCAAAGAAAATGAGGTTTATGTAAATTGTTTTGATGTTTTATATTTATTTTCATTTACAAACTGCAGAATATTTTTTAGCTCTGTTTGGCCAGTTGTTTAGTTATCTAACTACTAAACTAACTACTGGTATACTAAAGTCTTAAAGGTGGTATATTACATATAACACAATATCACGCCTTGTTTCCGCAAAAGGATGGGCAGAGGTGTACCCACACCCACATATCGTTATGTTTAAGATTCATGTAATGGAGCCTATTGCAATAAAAAAAATTCAGACTCCAGACTGCTGCTGAGAAATTCGAGATGGAAAAACCTAATAACACTGCTCGACCTGGAATCGAACCTAAGACCTCATGCTCAGTAGTGCTTGCTACCACTAGACCAACGGGTATTACACCCACGCATGATCGACATCGCATCGATGCCTTTGATCCGTTGAACAATCTGAGCTAATAGGTACACCCACGCGATCAACAGATAGATCAACGTACATTAATAGCTATTATTGGTCAATATCGATTGAGTGGGGTTACATCACCCAAATATCTAATACGGTGGGTAAATAAAGCATTAATGATCTCCATCTAAAGGTTGTCTCCCGTCGCGCGTCTAATTATTAGCACACACAATAGAAATTGTATTGTTATCGGTACACATAACACATGGTGTACACTCGACGCTCGAAGAGAAGATCGCTTTTAGCAATAAGACCACCCATTTTGTCACGCCTTGTAAACTTTCTACATTTATATTGTGTTATATTTATGGTGTAAATAATAAAGAATATTCTATATCATTCTATGATCTTTTGCTATATTAATATGTCCATTAATATATTACAATTCCGCCATTTTTTTTTCAGGATGGGTAATCATCAAATGACCCCTCCCGTTTTGGGTGGAGTGGAAGGGAGTGTCAGACTCTTACTGACTAAAACTCACCCGTGTTCCTTCCTTAACCCTTTGTGTTCCGCGCCAGCGGTAACCCTTTCGGACAATCCCGCTGACCCGGTTACAACTCCGCCTTGGAGTGTAAATGTGATGCTGTTCCACAAACTATGGGACACTTATTATCATGTCTTACGTGTCCTATCAGCTGCACGGTACAGGAACTGATGGACGCTAGTGATGGCGCACAAACACGTAGCTCAATTCTGGGCCGAGTCTATTTAGATTGCTATCGACGCGCTAAAAAGAAGAAGAAGAATACATTAAAGTCGAATTTCTGCAACATAAAATATAATTATCCTATGACATTCGGCGATATCTTCCCATTAGTAAAAGAATTCTTGAAATCGGATCAATAGTTCCGAAGATTACCCCTGCATACAAACTCACAAATTTTACCTCTTTAAAAAATTAGTAGCCAGTATAGAATAAAAATACTGAGTTTCAAGAAAAACATATTCGACGCCCCCGAGCAATAAGTCGGTAATGTACTATTATGGACTTCTTGCTGTTATGGCAAATTTGGCATCTACGGACTGGATTACACCTTAGCAATTTTTTTTGGTTTTTTCTAACGATAATTTACAAAGATATCATGACATCCGTTTTTATTGTTGGGAAATTTACAAACAAAATGATGTCGGCAAAAATACTGTTATAGGTCGGTACAAAGAAATATTTTATATTTTATTTTGGTAAGTAGCTTTTACAGGATTATTGGCGTAAATAATCTTCATAAGTTTTTTTGGTATAAGAGGAAAGCATAATAATAGACCTAACAAAATGAACAAGATGACTGAAGCAACTATTAAAGCACACATTGATATATTTCCTAAAGTGGAGTCGCACTATACGAGGATGAATTCAACCAGAGGATATCTTTCAGAGAACTTAAATATTTCAAAAATGTATCGCTTTTTCTTTTATCGATTGGTTTACACATCAATATTACACTGATGTTGTAATGGCAACAAATCGACAATATGAATCAGTTTTTAACTCCCAGTATAACTACTCATTTTTCAAACCCAAAAAAGACCAGTGCCCTTCGTGCTCCTTATATGAAAAATCAGACAATACTATGAAAGCCACTCTAGAGGAAAAACAATTAGAATAACAATTAGAGCAATCTGAAGCTTACGATTTAAAACCACTCGTAGACGATAAGCATTGGCGGTGTGATTTTTACACAAACTTAAAAGGTCTGTATGTAAAGCTTTGCTTATTGTAATAGGTCGGTGGTAAGCACGTTGCAACTGCACGTTATCTAGATGTGCAGCTGCATCTGCGCTATTCTCTTGTGTACGCTTTCGTCCTCTTCGTCTACCTAAGGCAGTGAGTGTTGTTTAAATCAAGCTCTGAATAAGTGTCTTCAAAATTATATTTGAAAAACAACTTATTTGCTTGTGAATCAGACACACTCTCCTCCATCACGTGTGCCCAATGGATCACATTTCCGTCTTTATCACACCGCCAATGCTTATTGTCTACGAGTGGTTTTAAATCGTAAACTTCAGATTGCTCTAATTGTTATTCTAATTGTTTTTCCTCTAGAGTGGCTTTCATAGTATTGTCTGATTTTTCATATAAGGAGCACGAAGGGCACTGGTCTTTATTGGGTTTGAAAAATGAGTAGTTATACTGGGAGTTAAAAACTGATTCATATTGTCGATTTGTTGCATTGGCGGTGTGATAAAGATGGAAATGTGATCCATTGGGCACACGTGATGGAGGAGAGTGTGTCTGATTCACAAGCAAATAAGTTGTTTTTCAAATATAATTTTGAAGACACTTATTCAGAGCTTGATTTAAACAACACTCACTCTGCCTTAGGTAGACGAAGAGGACGAAAGCGTACACAAGAGAATAGCGCAGATGTAGCTGCACATCTAGATAACGTGCAGTTGCAACGTGCTTACCACCGACCTATTACAATAAGCAAAGCTTTACATACAGACCTTTCAAGTTTGTGTAAAAATGGAGCTATTCCACGGTTTTACCATCCTTTCTATGACTCTTTGTCCTATTCTGAATCCAGGAACGAAAATTTCTCTGAAGAAGAATAATACTGTATGAAAATTATGTAAACCAAAGTTCTTTGCAGGATGTGTTTTATTTCATTTACTTTTTTTGGATTTTTATGTTTCTGGAGCGAATTTATAAATAATAAAACTTTGTTAGGTAATAGAACAGTGTGTTTTTCGTTTCAACCTTCAAAATATTACATTATACGTTTCAAAAAAATGAAAAGGTACTGGGTGATAACAATAACACTGTTATTCAAAATTTCCCCGTAAATAGTATTGGTATGTATCAACACTGTTTCTACAATCATTTAATATTTCCACAATAACTGCGTAATAACACATTATGAATCATCTCTACGATAAAAAATAACTTGGTAAAAGTCCATAATATAATGATACGAAATAAATTGTTTGACAAATTTACTGCAATAACTCTGTAAGTACTATTACTGTAATATTTGAACAATATAGTTTCAGGTATTATTTATTTTCTGAAATTCAAAGGTTTTGAATGTAAAGAATTTCATATTAATAGCACAGTTACACTTCACAAAAAAATAGCTTTCATTTGATACATCAATGACTTGAATATTCCCACTGGCTGAAAAGATATTCGACAAAAACAGTAAATCTTTTCTCCTGTAAAATTTGGATTTTTCGATTACCGACTTATTGCTTGGGATTATATACAAATTTTTTTTCGTCCTTTCTTTTTTCAAAACTTAAATCAAATCAAATCATGTAAGACGATTTGATTTAAGTTTCCAATCCCAACCAATGTCAATTTTCAATTTATTAATTCCATTGATAAACAAAACAAAAACAGAATTTTAACAAAAACAATACTCGTATGAATATACTAAATTGAATATCTACTCTGTTTATTTGATACATTTCAGCAGTATCATAGTTTATTTCGTATGTGTTCAATGAAAGAGAATAATACGCCGTAGACAGTATTGATATTCAGTCATATTGTTGGCAAAGGTCCTTCATTTGTTAGACTTATCGTGTAGAAGTTTTCTTTAGACTGTTGTCTCGATTTTGATTGAGTAAATTAATAGACGCTCTTTCTCAATCTCATTGATGTTTCTCATTATACCTGTCTTTAATGTTAATATTAACTGAATCAAAAAATATTTCAAGTTTATGATTACTAGTGAGTGCCCGGGCCTTCCTCTACCTACGTGAATGTCGAAAAAAAATTATTTAAGGTTGTAACTTTTGAAGCAGTGTACGTAATCCATTGCTTTCATCAGAGAGTTACAGTAGGTAGAGTTCATGGTTGAAAAATGTACCCATATAACGAAAAATTAAATACCATTGCCCATAAATTTATTTATGTTAGATTTCATGAAAGGAAACAATTACATTGTCCATATTATAAATTAAATTCGCTTTTCGTGTCTCTCTGTGTGACCGCATTAATCTTCTAAATTACACAACGGAATTTGATGCGGTTTCCAACATATTTTAGAGGATTAATTGCGCAAGATTTGTGTTTAATACATTAATATTAATCTTACGTTTATACTAAGGAAATTTTGACTATTTTTTATTCCGTAAAATCCATGGGAATCAGCCGGTCGATTCTGTAAAAATCTCACCGTGAAAATTTAGGTGAAGTGAGTTTGCTTTTTCTACGAATTGACACTATTGACAGCTCACTCCACGCTCACTTTACCTAAGTTTTACGCATTGCAGGGGCGGGTCACTAGTTAAGGATGAAGAAGGCCAAGGGACCACACCTATAAAATAACAAATGAAGATCGCTACTTAGAAGAAGTTCAGGGAGTCCTCAATTTAGAAGATAGTCAAAGATACTACGCCCAAAAAGTTTTAGTGTTCTTGTATTGTTGTTGTTATGAAATCTATGAATCATACATACCAAAGGGGCAATTCTCGTAATTTTAAGAACGTTCACATTCTCAATCTGTCAAAAATACCTCTAATTTTCCTACATTTTTGACATCTGACAATATTTTGACATTGATTGTCGCTGAGATGAGACTGCAACTAGCTTTTCGTTTGTTCTAACTAGATTGATTCATTAGTTCGATCGTCGTACTAGTGAGAATTTTTGTTCTCAATTGTTCAACCGTCACGTGATCAAATATATTTACCACAATTTTTCTAAAAAGGGCCCAACACCAATTTGTCCTTATGTTAATTGCATTTGAGTATCAATATCGACGTGTAAATTTAGTTTCTGAACGTTGCTAGAAAAGGAATTATAAATTAGGAGCTGGCTTCATATCAAAGTAAAAGTAAATAAACAAAACAAAAAAATTACACATATACATATATGATCCTTCTGATATATTACAGTTTTCGCATTGCCTTCGCAATTAGGGATCCACGAATCAAGAGTAGTGGTAGCCCAGTGGTAACGGCCGCGGCTTACGTCTTGTAGGTCATGGGTTCGATCCCAAGCAGGCACTTTACTATGTGTAAATTATTTCATCACCACTGCTCTCAAAAGGAACCGGCATGTATTGTACAGACGCCAGCACATCAACCTACTACAATCTGTCAAATTTCTTTAATAGATTTTCAACTTTATCGGTAAAGCATAAGGTTCAAAGTTGATTGGGAAAACTTGACAGTTTTGGGTAGCTTGATGTGCTGGCGTCTGTACTAGAACCAAAAGTTCAAAGACATGTGACAATTACCAAATTACCACTGGACAAGCGTGGTGGTCCACTCTCACAGAGAGGAGGCCTGTGTCCCAGCAGAAAACACTACAGGCTGATTAGGCTTAGAAATATATTTTAGTCACGCTTATGATCATTTTTACTAACTAAAAACAATTATTCAATACTCCACTTTTCTTCTAATTCTACATCACAAACACACTAGATATAAGTAGGATCTAATATCCTTTCCATTTATCTACATACAAATCGGAACGCCCTGTCAGTCTCGTGGTTCGTCGCTCGACAAAGGACGCGTTTCCCGCGCGTCTCGTCATCTCTTTTTACATTGCTTTGAATAAAGATGGCAGATTGTAAATTAGTATCTGACAGAATTGAGACGTTTCGCTTATTGTCTTTTGTTTGGATTTTTATAATAGGAACCTTAATACGTATTGTTTGATCAATTAGAAGGTCAAAAATGATGAAATGTATGATGTTGATGATACAATGGATGGACAGGTGGACGTTAACATTTGTAGGGTACAATTTAGTTCATGATAGTACTGTCAGGGTTATCGATGATACTGTTACTTGTACAGACGCTAGCACATCAAGCTACCCGAAACTGTCAAATTTTCCCAATCAACTTTGAACCTTATGTTTTGGCGATAAAGTTGAAAATCAATTAAAGAAATTTTTGACAGATTGTAGTAGCTTGATGTGCAGCTGGCGTCTGTTGTTGACGCGGAAGAAGTCGCGGGCTGAAGCTAGTTACTTACGAGTATATGTAATACTTTTGCCCGCGGCTTTGCTCGCGTGGTTGTCACAAATTATCCTACGGCACGTGCTACCGAGATTAAAAAGTAGCCCATGTCCTTCTTCAGGATGCTATATATCTCCTTGCCGGAAATCACCAAATCACAAATTAAACTTTATCGAAGTTCGTTTAGTTTTTTAGGCGTGAATAGGTATTTTTCTTAAATAAAAGTGGCCTATGTTACTCCTTATAACATCAGCTATCTGCCAGTCCCGTCAAAATCGGTCCAGCCGTTTCGGATATTAACCGGAACAAACAAACAGGGAGACAAAAAAAATTGTTATATGTACAGTAAGTAAGAAACTTTCATATATTTGAAAAGCTGCTGTTTTGACATTACAAACAGAAGATAAAATTGTAAAACAAAATTGTTTACCATCAAACCAAAACATCCACTGTTTACTGTACCTTTACGTACCTTATATTTTCTGATAGCATACGGAACAGAGCTTTCTCATTTGTAGATACAGAAAACAAACATTGTTAGCACATTACGTATAAACAATACAACAATGTAACAGGATACTTTGGCACAAATACAAACAATTATGTTCTCATAACGTGTTGTTATTACCTAACTATGAGGACATAGTGAACGCACACATAAATAATACACGTACATTTGTCTAAGTGCAGCTGCAGACTAAGCTGCTAACCGCAGCAACAGTACGGCCGCAAGTCGCCGCAAGTTGCGGTCGACAGTTCACATGCATTTTCTATGAAGTCTGCGCAAATTCGGCATTCGTCGCGCCCGACTAAGTTTGGAAGCTCGGTACGTCTTGAGTTAATTGTGGCCAGTATTTGTGGTCGCGATTTTGCATATGGCGGCCGCAAGTCCGTGCTGACAGGGTGGAGATACGCGAAAGCAGATAAAAATAGATCATCTCGATTCCAAAGATACTTACAGGGATAGGCAGCAATGTCTACTGATTCATTTCAACAAGTTCACTTTCGATAAGAACCCCATACTTATTTTAGCCTCATAGCCAGGGTTTAAAATACAATTTGGAAATCGATACCACTGGCCTTAGCGTGATACCGGTACCAGAGTAGTACCTGTACTTTTGGTATTTCTGATCAGTATCGGTACAGTACCGGTACCAAACATATATTAACGTTAGTTAGAGTGAAAAAGCTAATACAGTAAGTAAAAAAGATAGTTAATAATCCTTATAAACCGTTCGAGGTTCCTCGTACAAATATAGGGTGTTTAGAAGCTGGATACAAAGCCTTAAGGGGGTGATAGCTGACACCATTTAGAGCATTTTGAGACGTACATGTCTTAGACAAAGTATGTTTTTTTTTTAATTTTTTTCCCACTTAAAGTTGGTATGTTATTTTTGACTAAATGTTTGTAGTTAAAAATAAAAAAAAAACATACTTCGTCTATATGTATGGCTTAAAATGCTCTAAATGGTGTCAACTATCACCTCCTTAAGGCTTTGTATCCAGCTTCCAAACACCCTGTATAAGATTTACCGTACGCGCCGGGTACCTGAATTTGGTACTGGTACTTGTCAGGTTAGCTTACGGACAAATTCGGGTACCGGTACCCAGGTGCCGAAATGGTAAGAACCGCTACTTACCTATACAGAACCTGTACGTTTGGTTTAGCTCCAAGTTCTGCTAATAGGTACTTAATTTAAAAGATCTTAGTATCTGTTCTATAAGAAATGCATTGGAAGATTAAAGTAGAAGTTACTTAAGAAAACAGGAATGCAGTTGTTTGTGGTTAGTATAACAATAATTATTTCGAACAATACTAAAATTGATAATGGCAACGAGTAGTCTAGTTTGTGTGAGTGCTTACAGTATAAACCAAAATTAGCCAACAAATCACATGTCTCATTATTTTATGATTACAATGCTGAATTAAATATCTGTTCCATTATTTGTATTTACGTTTATGAGTACTGGTATCTAGTGTCTATTATCTTTCATTTATCGATACCACTGACTAATCTTAAGACAATACCGTACCATAATGTACCATATTCTGACAAAAAAAATTATTATGATTTAGTTTATTTATTTAGTTCCTTATCTTAAACATTAATAAATATTTCATAAAATAAAAAAATAAACATAAAGAACAATTAAAAATATAAAAAAAAAAAACACTGGCACTCCGGTAGTGCCGACAGAAGTGAAAACTTGAACAATTACGAGTGTATTTTGTGAATCGTCTTATAAACAAAACACGCGTGTTAAGGTGTGTTCCTTATTTTATAGGGTTTTTTGCAAATCAGGTATGATGACCAAAGTGACTGGTTTATTCTTCTCGTGAAAGGAATTTATTCAGATTTGCTCGTCGTCAGTTATATATCCGTGGTTCAGCGCCATCTCGTCGTTGTTGGATGAACTACGTAGTTAGTACGCGAGGCCTACGTAGTTAGTACGCGAGGCCCTCGTAGTTCTTCCCGATGTGCATAGATGGCGCTGTCCTCAACAACGCGCTCGTCGTTGTTGGATGAACTACGTAGTTAGTACGCGAGGCCCTCGTAGTTCTTCCCGATGTGCATAGATGGCGCTGTCTTACGTTTTACGTCTTACGAATTTTCGATCAGGGTCACGTGACCTGACGCGAATTTAGAAGTTTTTACCCATTCCAAAAAAAGTACACAGCGCCGCTAAAGAAGTTTTCACTTCAAAATTGTGGTCCGCTGGTGTCGGGAGCAGGGTCCATGCTACTGGTGGTAAGGGCCAGACGATGAACCTCCTCACAATGACAGCCGAACTCCCATTCCACATTTCAACAACCTCATGAGCTAAGCCGAGATATTTGATTTGTTTCTCTTTCTCAGCTTTCACGAGGTTCCCGTCATGTGGAATGGTAATAAAGACAATCAGTGATTAAGATCGTTATTGTCAGCTTCTATCATTGAGTAGCGCATATTATCTATCTATTGATCTGCGATGTTAAGTTGCTTTTGCCACGGTACGTGCTTGAATGGTTAACCGTTCTTTGTGAATGGGATGTCAGTTGTGGTTATCCGTAACTGTTTTAAACTGGTACCGCTAAGCGTGTTCTTCAGTAGTTATGTGGCGGCATCTGCATCGCCACATTAGAACTACGCATCACACTGATTTCACGCAAAAATCCTGTATCGCGCAAGCAAAGTTTTCCGCGCAACTAGCATATATACATATAGACACAATGTCAGGGGATCCTTCCTTTTCTATGGCGGATGATTGAACTTTACATCCTGACCCTCATACCTTTATAGTTACTTGTAATAAAAAGCTACAATCACAAATGTGTGAGCATTATTCTTTTCAACTTTTTGTAATAGCAGTATTCACATTCACATTGCAAGAATATCAATTATTGTTCGTCTTTCAACAAAGTTCAAGAAATGAGGAAACTCCAAGCACAGTTCGTACTGTTGTGTCGCTTAGCATTGCAAGAAAGAAAAAAGCTGAGATCCGATATATCATGTGATACGACGCGGCGTCAAAAACTTGTGAAGTAAAAAGTTTTAGCCTACTCACAATGACGTAGTCGCGGATAATGGCGACATAAAAGTCATATACCGAATCGTTTTATGACGTATTATTTCGAGATCTCGTCTTGTTATGTTTGTGATGAAAACTGTGCCATTTGGCTCGTGATTTAAAAGACGAGTGAGACATTACGTAGGCGTAAAGAAGTTATGAAGGGAAGCATAGATAGAATTTCCTTACCCGTAAGTGGCGGCTATTACCTACACTAAGTAATCCCCAAACTTAAGTGAGCAAGTTAACTATCTAACAAGTCCATTTTTAGTGCGTAAGGAATCATCAACACACTTAATGAAAGGACTTCGCGAAGAATAGCTTATTTGACGACCATTTACTCGTGAACAGTCTATAAACCCTTATCGATATCGATTTTACAATCAATATCGTACCCCGTCCATGTTTCCGTATTTCCTTTCCGCATTTAAACTTGAGAATTACTCGATTAATCCCCTGTGCGTAGGACGGTTCCCATTCTCTTCATCTCCAAGTTAAAAACTGACGCAGCCATCGCTTTATTCAGAGGTTTTTCTCCTTTCACACTTTTTGTGCGCGTTCGTGTGACACTTCATTTATAATTCTGCTTAATCCAAGTGAGTGAGTTCTTACCGAATGAATTTGTAATGTAAAGATTAATGATATATCCTACGGGCTCTTTCAAACCGTTCTCTAACTGCTATTCCTTATCGTATTTATCAAGGCACAAAACTCTATTGTACTGTCGAACCTACCTACGTAATTCGCGGACTATCAAGTAATAAATTGTTTGGAAAGCAAACAGTTTTTTGTGACATAAGCACGGGTTTTAACCGATCCGTGTCCCTTATTGAAATGTTATGTTCAGACTTGGGAGTAAATTTAATTGTCGAAGTTCAGATTGAAAAAGTTACAGGCGGTCGCATAATTCCGCAAAACGAGCCTCGGCGCCCGCGGCGTAATTATTAGATATGTTTGTTTTGTACAATTTGGTTAATGTACCCGGTGCCGGGAGAGTTTTATGACTAAAATTTTCGGGAACCTCTTTAAACGTAGGTGGAAATTATTTCTTCAACTTTTATTACTTTCCCCTTAATAAAAGTTTTTAAGCTGCGTTCGCATTAAATTAAACAGCGTAACGTCGAGGTTGTTGCCTAGACGATTACTTATGTGTTTCAGCTTTAAACATTCATTATTGTTAATTGTTATTTAGTACGGTGGTATGGCAGAACTTGGTGTATAAAGATAATCATTATGGATTACGTTCAGCTTTTGAGAGCAAGCATTGTGCGTATAATAAAAATAACATAAAATTGTATTAAGGATCTAAAAGCCAGTTATGGCCTAGTGGAAATGGTTCCAATTTACGAGTTGTAGGCCACAGGTTCGAACCCAGACAGACGCTTTACTTTGTATAAATTATTTCATCACCAGTGCTCTCAAAACGGTGAAGGAAAACATCGTGAGGAAACTGGGGTGTCCTAGAATAAAACATTCGAAGACATGTGACATCTTCCAGCCCGCGTGGTGGAATACGGCCCACTCCCTCTCACCGAGAGCAGGCCTGTGTCCCAGCAGTGGGAACATTATAAGCTGATTATGTTTATGCTTGAAAAAAAAACCGTAAGTGCGTTTATTTGTGTCTAAGCTAAATACATACGTTACCTAAAACTCCGTAGAAGAAAACGGCCAATAACGGGTTCATGTAAAAGGGAACTCTTTGTTATATGATTTATTGGAACGACTTTCAATAATCCAGGGCCCATTGCCTTTCGCGGGCGTTAAATTTCGATGAAATTGGAAATAAATGGTATGGTGCGGCGGAAATGCCCCCGGAAACTTTTCTCTATACAAAGGAATTTTCTTTATTTATAAACTATTAAGAGATTACAGAAGGATAAGGCAATTTTTCAAATTTTTAATATGTTACTATATGTAATGTGCTGGTTTCCTTAGTAAAACATAAATTTTGTTAAAAAAAGGAATACTCAGAATGAACATTTTGCTTGAAATTGGTTCTGTGAATAAGTAAATGGCAATTGGTGCCGAAAGGTTCTGAAATGGCGACCGCGTAGCTGAAAATGCAGGAACCCAATGGATGCGTGATGCACAGAACCGGTCAAAGTGGAGGTCCTTGGGAAGGCCAAATGATAAAAATATGTAAATAAAAGGAAAAAACAGTGGTAGCTCCAAATGTAACAAAAATTCAATATCTAATAAACCTCTTACTTTAACAGCATGTAAAACTACCCACGAACAAAAAACACGTAAGTACTAAAAAGACTACAATAGAATAGAATAGAATACTCTTTATTATGTACACCAAATAAATTACAGACATAAATATAGAAACTGTACAAAGGGTGACACAATTACAATATCCACAATTTAAAAATAATTCATCTCGCGTCAATAGTATCCAATGAATTGGGGTAAAAATTGCTAACACACACGGCTCGCAGTAACAAGTTTGCCCAACGTTTTCATGTACCGGGTGTCCATTACGCGAACAATCCAGCTGCGGCCGAATTTAATCCATTTAACTGCATAACGCCGGCAAAGTTATCTCTCTGAATATGTGTGTAAAATCAGCCCTGGTTTAATGAGTCCAAAATAACGTTACGGTGTGCGGTCCGTTTATTTGCATGCCGTGTTTTTCTCAATTTGTTAATGTTGTAATTAATTTATTTGTTGACGTGTTTTGTTTTTTTTTTGTTGTATTTTTGTGTAATGTCTGGTACCGGACTGCCTCTCCCGTGTAGCCACCTTGTCGGAGAAAGACTTCGGACTACGGCGTAGCATACCGCTACGTCGTAGCACCACGCTACGCCAGTAGTATTTCTTCTCCCAATGAAAGAATGACCGTCTAACAATGTCCTTACTATGTTTAGTATTTCTCTCGTTATTCTGATTTTAAGTCCATCAAATATTTCTATCTGTATATGGCATTCGTCATGGTGGCGATTCCAATTAGTAACGTTCGATCAGCGATACAATTTGGAAATGTAACTGCCAAAAGTAATGGTTATGACGGGTTCCACCCTTTTCGTTGTGGGGATCGCCGGAAATGACTAACGTGTAGACCAGTAGCGAGCAGAATAGGATATTTATACAAATATAATTTGATGAATGGAGCTTTACTTATCGATATCTTTAACTAGGTACGTCTTTGGAAAGAATTGCTTAAACCTCTTGATTTCTTTATTAAAATATCAGAGAGTCTCTCATCCGGGCACAAGCTACCGTGGCCTATTTGGTAAACCTTCAATAGACTTCGTACCCAAGTAGGACGCAGCAAGGACAACCTTCACAAGTGGGGGTTCATGGAAGGCTCAGACCTCCCGTGTGTATGCGGTGTCTCTCCATAGACAGACTCACCTCCCATCTTGCACCGCCTGTCCTGTCATCTGCTCACGTGAGGACCTAATGGATGCTTCAGCGAATGGTATCCGCGTTGCTGAATTTTGGGCCAAACAAATTTAGAAAACGATACTTTTTCGTGTTATTTTTGCCATCGACACGTTAAGAAGGGACTAGGTACGTCTAGATTCCAAGACAGGCAGTCTCGTAACTAATCTCATTTTGGCTAATCTGTTTACCATGCTCGAGCAAAATCCGATAACTGAAAGTTATACCTATATTCTGCTATCATGAGAGAAGACACAAAGTGCGAGTTTTAAAAAGGTATTGTTGACCTAAATTAATATCAAAAGTCATTTATTCGAATAAGGCTGAGAATCAGCACTTTTCGAACGTTAAAATTAAGTAAGCGAAAGTAAGTAAGTGAAATGTAAATTTCTTTATGAGAAATAAATGTCTGTAACCAGAAAATTACTTAAGACAGTCCCACAAAACGCTCGCCTTCACCACTTCCTAGTGCTTTCTCTGGAAAGAAGAAGTGGCGCAACAAACCCCCCAGCAGCACAGCTCAATTAACATTAAGGCGACTACATGACCTTAAGCGCGATCTTTGTCGGACTGTTTAGAAAAGAAGAGAAGCGCGATGACACAATGCTGGTAATTTATTGCAAAATACGAAGCAATTATCTATTTACAAAATATCAATTGTTTGGACTAAAAAATTAAAACACTAGTGCTTTAGTATGTTGCTTCTAGAATAATTTGACAAAAAATCACAATGATTCTATGTATATTAGTATGATTTTTATTGTAAAAAGAAAGTTTTTGGAAGTATATTCATGTTTTTTTCTATAGTATCAAATTAGTTATATTATGTTTTGAACATACTATCTATCCTGAAGAATATCATATATTTTACTGATTTTGTTTAATGTACTCGATCATATACTTTTATTGTTTCTAAAACTTGCGTTTTTTGCGTTTAGGTCCTGTAAGCCCCTTTAGAAAGACTAGCTAGCTGTATACCAATAAATTCAAAACCTTACGTAAAATACGAGCATTGACGTGGAGTTGCGGACACCAGCCCGTGTTACCTATTACCTACCAACAAAGTGGAGACAAAGGAACAAAAAATACTAATTCCACGACAAAACATGAGTAAATACAGCCAACGAACAAGGGAATTTCGACGCAACATACTGGAGCACTTTCAAAGACTCCATCAGAATGATATGATGAAACTTATCAATTGATAAATGGAAACTCGTTTGATCTACTTTAATCCCAGTATGTCGTGAACGAAGCGAGGAAACTGGAAATGTCTAACGAGATTTTATTTTGAAAGGAAACACGAAAACGCTATTTATTGCGAGTTGCTCTATTTGATTTGGTGCGGCTAGGTTTTGAAGTGTGCAAACGGATTAAAGAGAAGAAAAATATCTATTTAGCTCCTTTCCGCTAGTTTGTAGTTCTAAGCGGCGAACGAATTAAAGTAGGTACTGAGTGTGTAGCCGTTTTGAGATATCTGAATTAACTACGTAATTTGTGAGGATTTGAGTAATGGAATCTAGGTAAGTCTAATAAAAACCCTCTTCGTAAGTGCCAGTATTTTTTTTTTGTATTAGACATATTATACTGACTTCTTGAAAACTCTTTCCTATGATGACACAGAGAAATTGCTCCACTCGATCAAATAATACTTGTATTCAAATAATTTCCAAAGTTAAACACTCACCACCATTCACACACACCCGTCACCATTCTCCTTCACATTAACCACCATTCACCTAGACATTCACCACCATTCGCTGCACATTCTTCACACACCCTTCGACTGCTTTTGATGTGTTATTTAATTTGTTTCTTTTCTTTATTTTTTTTTTGTTTAATTGCTTAATTGTTTGTTTAGTAGAATCACATGTTGCCTGCCTGTTTAATTGTATGACGCCACTATGTGGGTCCTACACCTGAAATACATGTTTTTTCTAAAACCTACTTCAGGCACCAGCTCTCACAATGCGAATTTATGTAGTTCAAAACTATAAAGTGCTACAAAGACATTGTGAGAGAAAATAAAATAAACTTATTATTATTATTAATATTCCTGTTTCTAGAAAATATGGTAAAACAATATATTCACTCACTATAGCTTCTGCCCACGACTAAATGAACTAAATTTTCGACTTATTATGTATTTACCAAATACAATAGACATACATTACATCTAAGTAATCTCTCTCTTTCTTGTATTCATAGGTAAATAGTAAACTTATTGGCTATGCTCATACTATGCCGAAAACACACTCTTACACAATTATTTTATTTTTAAATTGGTGGAATTTCGATCACTTATAACAAAAATTATACAATGACATCAGCAAGGCCATGCTATTGATTTACTTATGTAATTGCCTGTAAAAACGGTTGGTAGTATCTAAGCTCTGTAAGTTGGTACATGGTATAAGACGCACCTACTTGTAACTACTACTTATAATTCCGTGGAAGTAGCGAGACTCACCTAGGGAAATCAGGCTATTACTGGCGCATATTACGCGTTGACTATCAACGCGTGTGTTTATGCCTTGTTTGGCCAATAACTGCCTTGTACTTAGTGCAGCTTGTTAGGCTACGAAGCCAAGCAGAGTTGAAAAAGGACAGGTAGATCAAACAGCCAGCTAGATGGACGGACGATCTAAAGAAGGTGGCTGGGGTAGACTGGATGCGGAAGGCGGAGGACAGGGTGCTGTGGCGCAGTCTGGGAGAGGCCTACATTCAGCAGTGGACTGCGATAGGCTGTAAAACTGCTGTCTGATGTTCTTTATTGATGATAAAAAGCTCGAACGTATTAAAACAGGTACAGTGGCGATCGTTTTTAGATAAAAGGATAGTTCAGAATAATGGACTAATCAAATAATATTCGGATTCTAAGTCTGATTAAGTCCAACCTCATGTACTGAATCTGTAGTGATTTCACAATTCAATTAGGTAAATAGGCTCTCAGCAACCTAACCAATACTAATTCGTAATTCCCTAAGTCTTCATCCAATTTCTCCGACAATTACTGACTTAATTTAGTAAGCTTTCTGTAGCCTAAGCCCGTAACCTAAGTACCTAAGTTGTATCTATCTAATATTTTGGAGTTGTTTTCATGTACAGTACCCGGCGATAAAATATTGCACATCGACCTTTGGAAAGAGACAATCGGTTAATTTCGGCTTCGTAGAGCGTTATCTCTGTCGCACGAAATACAAACAGTCCGGTATCTATTAGGAGCTGTTAAAACAATTATGATTTGGTTCTTTTGATAATTATTTTTATTCTTTGTATAAAATACAAAAAAAGGTAAAGGTCGATGTGCAATATTTATCGCCGGGTACTGTATATCAAAACGACTCCAAAATATTAGATAGATACAACTTAGGTACTTAGGTTACGGGCTTAGGCTACAGAAAGCTTACCAAATTAAGTCAGTAATTGTCGGAGAAATTGGATGAAGGCTTAGGGAATGACGAATTAGTATTGGTTAGGTTGCTGAGAGCCTATTTACCTAAATGAATTGTGAAATTACTACAGATTCAGTACATGAGGTTGGACTTGATCAGACTTAGAATCCGAATATTATTTGATTAGTCCATTATTCTGAACTATCCTTTTATCTAAAAAGATTCCAAAGAAGCCGCTATCATTGTACATTCACAGGTCGTCTATATCGATATTGGGTTTGTAGCTATTTGTCGGGCACAGTTCCAATCTCTGGCTCTATTGAGAGTGTTTCGTACACGAGAACTTTATCACAGGCGAATATATTTGTCTGACTTAGGGACTTTTTCTAGAACCTCAATATTTGGTGCTACGAGGCGAAATTGGTGCTAACACTAGATATTACTTATGATAAAAGAGGGTTGACGTTTATGAGTTATGATGACTTTGTACACTCAACCATATTTTCTATGGATACATACGTCCACATTTGGCCATAACTATCCTGGGCCCATATTCACTACGACTTTTTAATAATTCCTTAGTTCGAAACCACGTCAATTCCATATGAAATCACGACATCTTCTATTAACGTATTCTCTATGACACAATGAACGACACCGCGCGAAATTAACGCGAAATTGGCGTGGTTTGAACTGTCAATACACATGTTGTCCGTACGGTAACATTTCGATTCCTTGCTTAACAGCAAGGAATCGAAAAAACAAACAAACTAACAAACTAACAAACAAACGCAAACTACGTCACTAATCGTGTCTTGTTAACACAAGACACGATTAGTGACGTAGTTTGCACGTGGTAAAATTTCGCGGGGAATAATAATTACCATACAGAATTTGGGCCGGATCATAAACTTTTTACAAAATTCTAATTTCAAATTCAAATCTGACATGTTCCATGCAAACTTTTTCATAAAAATCTCTCTATTTAATTTGTGAACAATGACATAACAGACGTCGAAGTTCGATAAGTGAAACTTTTTATTCATGTAAATCCATATAATAATATGGATGGAACGGAACAAGTGCTTGCCGGGATTTATAAATGGAACATTCACGTTCAAATTTCAATTTCCTACTAGTAACAGCTATTCTGATTTAAGGTGACGTCATTATGGTAGTTCGTATTACCTACGGTTAGTTTTGTTTTATTAGTAGATATCGAAATACGTTGTTCGTTCAAAAGTGCTTTTTGTGTGCCTATTTGAAATTCATAATATATAAATCCACCTCCTTAGTCGTTCACTCTTGACAGAGTGGTCGTGGTTGATGACTCTGCATTTTCTTTGGCCAAAGCAGCCCAATATATACTGAAGAGTTTGTTTGTTTGAATGCGCTAATTTCTGAAACAACCGGAAAACATATTTTTGCATTTGATAGCCGGTTTCTAGAGGAAGGCTATAGACAGCATCACGCTGAGACTTTTAGGAGCGTTAAGCGCTTACCGCTCTTTCTGAGTTTATTTCTTTTTGCTGGGCTTCTAAGAGTCGATGGCAGGCGATGCGATACGACACCGACGGGGTGGGTCGGGGAAACAAGAAATTTTACGCGGACGAAGTCGCGGGCATAAGCTAGTTTGAAAAAAACGCTTTGACTTTCACTTGTTGATCTTTGGTGATATAGGGGGAGTTAAATGTAAATTGATCACCTGTTTGTTGAACACCCCATGTTTTCAAAAAGTCAATGGTCATCCTCACAGCCAAGATTTCACAAATATTTCACATCTAATACTTTTTTATCGTTCACACTTGATTTACAAGTAGGTAATAAAATCAATATACGCTACCTTTGTACGCTTGAAACGACCGATAATACAAATTTTCATTTTTATTGTGTCATTCATAAAGAAGTAGCGATCTTCAAATTCCCGGCAATTTGCTGCGTTTTGTCAGAAAGTTTATGATTTTATTTAACTGTCACTTGATGACTCATAAACTTCGAAATGTGCGTCATAATAAAATTTAATGACGCTATTTCGTAAATATTTCTGTTTGTCAAACATTCTTTTAAAGAGCCGTATTTTTTGAAACAATAAAGTCTTTGAAGTTGCTTCCTTTTCATTTTAGTATTTTACTCATACTTCCTTTATATTAGGATGAATCAATATTACGGCCTTTTTCGGTTTATGATAAAGCGTAAAAAGAATCAATTTTCTCAAATGCGTTTCTGTTTCCTTCGCATTTCTCTCCTTCACAACCATGGTGTGATAGGTTTATTGTAACAAGAAGCTTCTCGAAAAAAAAATCACTGAAACTTTATTGGTTAATTACTACCTAAAGCAATAGATATAATAAGGTCAAAAAACATAACAATCTTGAGGTTGAAATATCTCCCACAAATTCATGTAAATACCACAACGATTGAAAACATAAACACGCTAAAATCCAATGTAAAAACTTTACATGAAATATTTTTTGAAACGTAAACATACTTTAAGACTACGCCACGCACATTAAGCACTCAGTTGTGCTCCACGAGATTATACGTTAACGTTTATCAACGTATAATCTTGTGGAGCAAAACTTAACGTGCTTATTTTCTGCATTTTCATTCTAAAATAAAAGAAATAACCAAAGAAACGATGAGGGCGCCACTAGGCGGTCGGCTTTTAGTTGGCGCCCTTTTAAAAGAAGGTATTTAACAACGATACAGTTTCCCAGACATGTCCGATTAAAGACAAGCAAATCATTAAATCTAACAAAGCCCCGCTTTGTAAAACACGGGAAGCAGAGACTCCCTCTATTAAAACTTACGGAGCCAGCTCGTTCAGACCATTCACCCGGATTACATGTAACTTTAAAATGTGGTTGAATAGAAACTGCCTGATTAGAGATATAATACAATTAGATGCCTTAATACTTTGCGCGAGTACACGAACACCAGAGAATTGTGTTTACAAGTTAAGTGGTGCTTTGTTTTATTATTTTGCTAGTAAAATTGCTCTCTATTTCATTGAAAAACCTGTTCATAGTTCTGATCTTACTTTTCCCGCCCTTCACCACTTCTTAGCACTGGGAATTGGTGAAAGGCAGACGTTTTGGAGGACTGTCTTTTGTGATTTTGACTTTAAATAAATTACTTTTGATTTTTTGCTTTTGAACGAATGAAATTAGAATTCAATTCCCATTGAACCGAGTGTAACGTTGCAACCTCATCCCAAAAATAGAAATTAGTTACAGTTACTCTAACAGGTCGCTTCATGTTAAATACTGGTATTCAGGTTAAACAGGAAGCCGATCTCAACATAGTTGGGAAAAGGTTAGGAAGATTGTCTCTTAGTGCTCATACACAAGAGCGAAACGCGTCAGCGGCAGAGGCAACTACAGCCGACGAGTGTCGTCGCGTGTCGCTCGTGTGTATGCACACTTACTTCCGAACCCAATAAAGTATTGACACACCTACCACGAAGTACGAAGTTCGACGGCCTGCCTCTCTGTGCTGCCGTCACGACGTGACACTGGCAGAATAGTCGGAACCGGCTCAATTTCCATAAATAAAAAAAAAGTATTGACAGATAGCTACTGATGGTAGCGAGTAGTATAACTGTCTGTATAATATAATCATACAAATCGCTACCGATATAGATTACTGGGACGTTAAAACCGGAGATAGATAGGTTTTTCTACCTCCAGTATGCCCAAACTGGTGATAGATAGGTAATTGGGTTCGGCCGTTACAGGTAAATTCCGACTGCCGAAATAATGTGTTCCTGACAGCTGTCAGTTACTTCCAAAATAATACATGTTTTACGAATTTCATATTTATGAGTTCCCAATCGTTTCCAAAGGAAAGGTGTCAGGAACGCATTCTCTCGATGGTTGAAATACACCTGTTTAGTCACATTTTTCTGAAATTAATAAATGAATAACAGTAAGCCTAGTCTGTTAATTTAACTTTGTAATCCCAAAGGACAATTGAATCCATATTTTAATCGCTACACCGCAGCTTGTTATAGCCAATAAATAATTCAGGACTTATTCAAACAGGCAGTGAGCAAGCTAGAAAATATGCAGAGTAACGACCAACGACCCATTTTTATAGCTTCCTGGTTAGGGTATAAATAAAACACGCTGTACAACGCTAATGTAGTAAGTATGGTAGGTATTTTCTTTAAGAGTATGGTACTTATTTTTGAAGTGAAAACTTCTTTAGCGGCGCTGTGTACTTTTTTTGGAATGGGTAAAAACTTCTAAATTCGCGTCAGGTCACGTGACCCTGATCGAAAATTCGTAAGACGTAAAACGTAAGACAGCGCCATCTATGCACATCGGGAAGAACTACGAAGGCCTCGCGTACTAACTACGTAGTTCATCCAACAACGACGAGCGCGTTGTTGAGGACAGCGCCATCTATGCACATCGGGAAGAACTACGAGGGCCTCGCGTACTAACTACGTAGGCCTCGCGTACTAACTACGTAGTTCATCCAACAACGACGAGATGGCGCTGAACCACGGATATATAACTGACGACGAGCAAATCTGAATAAATTCCTTTCACGAGAATAATAAACCAGTCACTTTGGTCATCATACCTGATTTGCAAAAAACCCTATAAAATAAGGAACACACCTTAACACGCGTGTTTTGTTTATAAGACGATTCACAAAATACACTCGTAATTGTTCAAGTTTTCACTTCTGTCGGCACTACCGGAGTGCCAGTGTTTTTTTTTTAGTTTTTTATTAGATACTAGCTGTGCCCCGCGGTTTCATCCGCGTAAATGTCGATCCCGTGGAAACATCGAGATAAAAAGTAGCCTATTATGTTAATCCAGGGTGTCAGCTACCTCCATACAAAATTTTATGCAAAATTGGTCCAGCCGTTTGAGCATGAAGAAGTAACAAACATATAAACACACACACACAAACTTTCGCCTTTATAATATTAGTGTAAATGTAAATTAATAGGTATAATCTACTAGTCGGCTTTCAGTATAACCGGATGCAGCTGAATACCAGTATTTTACATGGAGCGACGGCCAACCTACCTCCACAACCCAGTAACTGTGTAATACAATACCCCTTGGTAGGACTGGTTGTCATACTTTCGGATCTCTGACGACTCGTAACGACTGTCAAAGATGCACAGCTGACAGCCGGGACCAACGGCTTAACGTGCTTTCCGAGGCACGGAAGGGCAAGACCCTTCCCGACCCGTATGTAAAGACGGCCATCTACAGACCAACCGTAACAATAGTTTTTTTGTAATTAAATAATTGCTTCATATTTTGCAATCAATTACCAGCGTTGTGTCATCGCGCTTCTCTTTCTTTTCTATGCAGTCCGACAGTGACCGCGCTTTAGGTCATGTAAGCCCCTTAAGAAGTGCAACAGCCGCAGCGACTTTTCACAGACTTTTAATATACTGAATAATAATATATTTATAGGTATAAGAAGGGTATACCGTATTTTTTATGCATATAGGGGGCAGGGACATTGACGCGCAAACTGAAACCTGTGCAAAATTCGGTACGGACGCCAGCACATCAACCTACCCGAAACTGTCAAATTTTCGCAATCAACTTTGAACCTTATGCTTTAGTGATAAAGTTGAAAATCTATTAAAGAAATCTGACAGATTGTAGTAACTTGATGTGCTGGCGTCTGTACATGGTTCTAGACCACATAACGTAGAAATTTTTCGTCGGTTATTAATTTTAATGCAGCGGCGTACAGAATCGTACACTGAATTCACTCATTTTTCTTTTTTTTACTCAAACATTTTTTGAAAAAAAAATTTTGTAAACTCAACGTCATTTTAAAGAGGAAGACTAGTCCTTTAAGATGCTATTAATAATTTTTGAATGAAAATAGGGTCGGCCGTGCTACATAACCTCAAATATTTTAATTCAGCGCGTCAAAATCCTTCGGAAAAGTATAGTCTGGTTTCTGGGTAAAAATTTTGTTGACCTGTGAATTGAGGTTAAACTATTTACGGCGTTAAAGCGTGACACCGATTCAAAATGAGAATATCCATAAAAGCCTGTTTGCACCAAATGCAGCTCTTAACGAAGGATTGCGCTGTTGACATGTCGCTAATCCACTGGAATCGGTGTGTCATCCCATGAAACTTCTCATTCATTATAACTCTCGATGCAACACATATATGTCACTGTTTCATTTCTTTTGAATCAGGCATAAAAAAACGCTATTTTTGTTAATATTTACGAAACTATCATCATGAGCCTAGCATTTTTCCCTACTATCTTGGGTCTTCCAGTCTAACTGAATGCAGCTGAATATCTGTATTTTATATATAGAGCGACATCTGAACTCTACAATCCAGTTACTGGGTAGCATACTCCCTTTAGTAAGACGAGTTGTCAGAGGCTTCGGAGGCTTTAGGGTTTCTGACTACCCGTAACGACTGTCATTAATTTACCGACCATGTATCAGATAATGTCATGGTTTCATTTTTAATTCTTTTACCTATTGTCGTAGGTATAGTAATTTTATTTTAGGTGCATCGTTTTCACATATTATTATTATATAATTAATGTATGCAAGATATTGTAAAAAAAATTAAAAGAGTAACGGTGGAGTTTCTTGCCCATTCTTCTCCATACGAAAACTACCTTTTGGAATGGGAGACTAGAATCAATTCTAAGTATTTGTTGTAATTTCTGACGTTCAAAAATGCCTTTTATGTGCCTATTTGAAATAAATGCTTTGACTTTGACTTTTGACTTTGATCAACCCGTGCGCCTATTATTACTTAGTCACAAGTTATTACGCAATGATACAAGAGTATTTATTTCTGTTAACGCATCTATGGGAACAAAAACAAACCTTGAATATTTTATATTATTCTATGGCTTGTATTATACATACTTAAAGGCCTCCCTCGTAATGCAGGGTAACCGAGTGGCCGCATTATGCGACAGTAGCGCTCTCTGGGCCAAGTGGCTGCACGGAGGTACTATATAAATTGTGCACAACCTGTATATAAAATAGCGGTCGTAGTTTGAAAAATAAAATTTAAAGCGTAATGGCTTTACTATTCCGAAGAAGTTACAAATGTATTAATTTATTTTTTATTTTGATTTGGCATCAGTAATAAACATCATCTATGTCTATTTTTCTTCAAATACTTTCGATTAGAACACACTGTTGGTCTTTTCCAAAAGTGGCTCCAATCCTTACCCACTATATCCATATCGATTTAAGTATCTACTTAAAGGTACTATTACAGCCTAATAGCCAACCTACCTACATCGCTCCACATCTGAATCACTTAGTCACGTAAGATGAAAGCATATATCAACCGGTATCAAAGGATCTACGGGCCCCTAATCAGGTGTATCGCTCACTAATGATCCGATCTCGGCGCTAATCCGGTTCCAGCCAGGCGGGGCAGGGCCACTTTTTCTCGTTAATCCCTTCATTAAAGGTGCTCACAGCTCTCCAAACACAGTGTGCCGGCAAGGTACCTATAACTGTTCGTGGATAGGTTTAGTGTCGTGCAATTGTTTGAGTACCTAATGTCAATTTTGACATTACTCAAACCAATTGCACGACATTAAATACAAACGTGATGTTAATATGCTCATAAGATATAATAAAGTTGATAGGAATTGGGTTTGATTTACTGAAGTTGCGATCTTATTTTGAGGCTTAAACTACATGGAAGATCCTGCAACATACAAATACAGTACAGGGGCGATAAATCAATTCTATTTTCTTGCAAATTTTAATGTTCAGAAATGCCTTTTATGTGCTTGAAATAAATGATTTGACTTTGACTTTAATAATAACTGGTCGTAAATAAGGCACATCGAAAAAGTTGGGAAAATCAAAGTTTGGCTTTTCAAACCGTTGTCTATAGAGACCTAATTGCTTGTCAGATTCATTCTTTACCGATATATCGATATCTAAACATGATTTTTTTTTGGTCGTTCAGTAGTAGCGCTTGCGTGCACTAAACCAACGATATTAAAACGATAACGACGAACGAACCATATTATTTAAATTGTGTTTATTCATGTATTTACTCCGAAGAATATAATACTCATACAGTGACATCGGCCTGCGAGACGAGAATTTAAATACAAATTAGTTTATGATTTAATGCACCAAAAACGAATAAAAACTCACAACAAGATTGGAAGTGTATATATAGAAATAATATAATATTACCGAATTTACCTGTTTTAGAATCAATTTTAAATGGTCAAATTAGTGAACTTAGGTCCTGAAAAAAACATATATCATAGACACATCCTTTTTTGAGAAATTAACGGTCCAAAACACGATAAATTGTAATTTGCTCGATAACAAAAAAATCCTTTACAGGGTCGATTACAAAACCATTTTTCACTTCATTTCTACTCGGGCAGAGCCGCTGGCATAAAGCTTGTTTCGTGTGAAAATGTATTTCTGCTTTTATGTCATTAATAAATTTAATTGATTGTTACAACACAGCACATTAGCCGGTAACGATACCGACACGATATCGGTGGTCAGATAATCGCCTGCGTTTAGTACCTTAAACGTTTTTCTATATACATACATTGTGTTGTTATTGGTACATTTATCGTCGCAGACAGCGACTTACAGCGATATCAGGATGATATATATGTACCGGCGAGGACACAGGTTTTCGCGCTGCTGACTTTGAGACATCGATACTTAATATTGCGGTCGTTTGGTGCGTCGCGATGGTCATCGATATTTACCGATATCTTATGGCCAAAATAATATATCGGTGTAGGTATAGTTGCCGAAGTATCGGTGAAAACGCTCATAAGGTACACAGGACATTTTAAGTAATCATTTTAGTTCACTACACCGTAGGTACCTATCATAAAATGTAAACCTAAAGAGAAAATTCGAATCTACGAATAACTAATTCAATTAATGAACTGCAAATGTGTTATACTGTGGCATGGATTTTCCGCGAAATAGTTGGCGGCGCATCGTAAATAAATACGTCGCGCTGCATTTGGGGAGGTGGAGGTAGCGTTTCAAAGGCCCACGCCGGAAAACGTCGCCTTAAATAAATAATAACTGCCGTATCTATACGTTGATGTTGTGGTGGGGCTTGCGCGCTCTGAACTCTAGGCCTGTGCTGGTAGAGTTCCCACCTCTTTCTTGCCTTTATTGGCTGGCTTGAGTAGAGATTCGCGAGAGCAAACGTGCTCGGGGGAGGAAGTATTTCAGTAAGTGCTCGTAGGGATCTTGACCATCTTCCAGGCTCTGGGTTATTCTGAAAGCTGTGGAATACCTCTCCACTCTTCAAGCACCCTTGTCGTTACGTCACTATGTGCCAGCGACAGTTTCCGGGGGCCTATAACTGACCCCCTGCTATTTAATCTGTGTATTTTATATAAAACATTGTCAGGCAGGCGCCATAGTCTTTCCTTAGGCCTAGGTAACCAGTACACTTTAGCTACCCAAACCCATAATCCAATATATTTGTTTCCATATCTTGAAATAGTCCTACACCAACCAGGGGTTATCCTTGGGTGCACTTGCATAGTGCTTACAGGGATAATTGTCGGTAAGTGCCTCATTTAATGAAAAGCGTCTAACGGGCCTCTGCGAGTTGGCTTCGGCCACTCGTACGCCTTCCAAAGACCGGGACCCAAGGCTCCCGAGATATGTCAAAGAATTATTAGTAATAATAATATAAAAACATAAATTAATTAATATTATTTTTATATGATTATATATTATATATATTTTAATAAGTAGACAGTTGAAATTGTCACAGAGTGCGTATTTCTATTGCCGCTACAACAACAGATAATGAAAATAAAATAAGGAAAAAATTAAAAGGCAAAAACACCTCCATACATGAAATGTTTTTTTCGGCATTATTTGTCTTGTCCCCTTCATGTCGAATCCGACTCGCACTTCAACAATTTTTTTCATGAGTTTTACTAAGATATCTTATGGGAACCAGATAGTTCGCCTCTATAATGCAACAGCTGGGCATTCAACTCATGAAGCGAGATTCAAACACTTACACCAATTTGCTATTGCACCAAAAACATTCCAACTGATTCCACACCATATTAAATTTCAATGCCACTTAGAGTTAGTTTGCAAATAAACAAATACTTTATAGAACAGAATATCAGGTTTAAATGAACTGACGCTTAAAAATCCCTGCATTAAGTAAATCCTGGTATTAGTTCGCCCCTCTCAGTTCAGTATTTTGCCAGTAAAGGGGTTGGTTTTAAGAGTATCATCATTTTTTATTTATTTATTTTATTAGTTATGTACACACAATAAAATAGATACAGATACGACATTACAAATTAAAGGTACTGCTTATTTCTTAAGAACTTTCTTCTAGCAGACCAGCGAAAGGAGAAATGAAACAGAAATGTAGGCAATGGTGTGTGAGAACAAGGAGAAAAGAATTTGATTTGTGACGTCTTTAACTAAAAAATTAAATATACCTACATATATAATGCAAAAAAATAACATATACATACTTAAATAAATACATAATACTAAAATAAATATTATAAATTGTCATAGTTAAGAAGAGCTCTTGTACTCGGTACTTTTTTATATGTGTTTTATTTATGTAGGTATCTTTCATAATAGAGCCAATTTGTCAGGCAAAACTAGCTATGCTATGTAAATATTTTTAAAGCGGATCACACGCTACAACGCGCCACGCGATTCTGCGCAGATAACGTGCCCCCGCGTGTGATTTTTTACAAACAAATTCAATGAAAAATTGGGTTTGGCTCCGTTTCCGTTGTAGTGTGTATCTTACTCATTATTTTTATTTAGATTTTCTTTCCTAATTCATAGTAATTAGTCTCGTTTTGGTTTTGGGGACACGTACAGGAATTTTCCTGTACGTGTGCCCAAAACCAAAAAGAGAAATGAAATTCATTTTTTTTTCGTTTTTTTTTTTTTTTTTTTTTCATTTTTTCATTTTTTTATTTTTTGAATTGAATTTTTTTTTTGAGGAATGAATTGAATTTTTTTGAATGAATGGAATTTTTAACCTGACCCATTTGGGTCAGGTTAAAAATTTATAACCCACGGAATAGTTACATCAGTTCACAAAGTTCTACATTACACTGCGGTTCGTTAGTCTGGGTTAACTTACATTTGAGAACACATTAAATGTCGACTCTGCACATATGGCCTGGTTTATTCACCGCCAATAATCCATCTATTACAAAAGCTTATTCAACCATTGGTTAAAGTTAATTCTGACAATCAAATCTATGAACGAGCGTCTCATTCCGGCCCGGTCCGGTTCGCTAGCGTCCGGCATTCGGACGAGTATGGCTGTAATATTTTATAGATATTGGACCGCGTTTTCTGTCATTATCGTAAAAGTAGCGTCAGCAAGAAAACTATTCCCTCTCTTCTATTACTTTCATAATACTTAAGTGGATCCGATACTTGCGTAAAGGAAATTGAATCATTTATTGTAACGGTATAATACTGCTTTATCAGATAGGTTTCGGATGAACATACCTATGATTGTTTAGTACAAAAGATACGAGCTAACCCTTGCTCCGAAAGAATTGCATACGCCCCAATCATACCGATATCAATATGTCCAATCAATTTTATGTAAACGATAAAATTGTATACGGCAGAAAACCAGAACAGTTTTACCATGATTAAAAAAAAGGAATCCTCTTTTATTTTCAGTAATATTCAAATGGGTGAATAAATAATTTTACATAGCGATACACGTCAGACACACGTAAGTAGGTTAAAATTGGGGTTTCCAGATCAGATAAGATCTGGAAACCCGCAATTTTCACCATTCATTCATTCATGAGTGTTGTATTCAGAATCCTCTATTCAAAATGAGTGTTGTATTCAGAATCCTCTATTCAAATGAATGTTGTATTCAGAATCCTCTATTCAAAGTGAAGGTTGCATTCAGAATCCTCTATTCAAATGAGTGTTGTTTTCAGAATCCTCTATTCAAAATGAGTGTAATATTCAGAATCCTTTATTGAAAGTGAATGTTGTATTCAAGTTATTGAAATGAGACTTGTATTCGTTTTATTTTAAAATCTATTTTTCTTTAATAAATTGAGGTCTTGATCTATCAAAATATTTGTTATTTCACATAAACCTAAATGGACACTTACGAAACGTCAGAAGCTAGGTGCACGGTTCCAATTGGTCGTTTCCTATGGAAAAAAGCCGGCAAGAAACTCCATGGTTACTCTTGGTTTCCAGACCAGATAAGCCCTGGAAACCCGCAATTTTCACTCATTCAATCAGCACATTAGAAAGATCTGGAAACCCGCAATTTTTTCACATTCATCATTTCATCCATTCAGCACATTAAAATTCTGATAGTTGATTGCGCTCACACATTCTCCGATGTCGTCTTACATCGGATTTCTGATATACGTCACTGCGTCGCTGTCTCAGTTATGTAGATGAAGTATTGATACCTATGTGTATTAGAGAGTGCATACCTATATCAACTAAGTTTTATACGTGTTTTTTACGTGTGTGTTGTGTGTGTGTAGAGTTCTTTAATCTCACGAAGCGACGTGAATTATTCGACTTTCAACCTTACCCTCAAAGATTTAAAAGTCACATGATGTCGCTTGGTGACGTAAAATAACTATTGAATGTGGGTGCTTATGTGAAAGGTTAAAATAAAAATACTTTATCATTGAATAAGGATTATGATTTATTTTACGACATATTATTTGATACTTTTACAGCAATTTCTTTAACCGATTTATAAATATCATCCATGAATATGTTTTTAACTACATGCTGCACGCACAATTCGGCATCACAATTACATAGCGAACTTATGGTATCAGGAAAATTTTCTACATCATAAACTTCGATCAGCACCACGCGTAAGTTTTTTTAAAGAGGTGAATGCAGCTGTTGAACTTCTCTTGAGCTGTTTGCTGCTGGGGCCCTCCAGATTCAGTTGGTTTTCGTATTTCTGTCCTACCACAGTATTCATAGGAACGAAGTTGAAGAGGTCGTTTTCGGAGTCCTTAAAATAAAAATACAGAATGCAATTAAATTCGTGTTGTATCAGGAATAGAAAACTCTGATGTCGAGGACTTATTATGTATGTTTGACCCGTTTACAATAATCAATCAATTAATAATTTTATTTGTAGATAAAAATAATGTAATATTTTAATTGTTGGATAATATATTGTTAAAGTTAAAGAAAATATTAACACTCACCGACATTACGCCAAGGTACCGTTTTTACTCAGTCAGGACTCAGGACTCAGCAGGAGCAGAAATTGAATGATCGACTTTAAAATTATTTATCAATTTATATATGATAATTTTAATGTATAGAGTTCAAAGTCTTACATTTTTTTTGTTAGATGTTGATATTCCGGACAAAAATGGTGTGGTAAATTGAAACCTCAAGACATCACGGCGCCAAACATTTTATTGTTAACTATAATATTGATAAAATATACACTACTGTACGTTTGTGCACTGTACTTTTTTCATACATTATTATTGAGAAGATTCGCCAAGCAAAACTATCGCATGTGAGTAGTATGTCTAATTTGCAGTGTAAGTTCTAATTTTATTTATGGAGATGGATTGAAATTGAAACCTCAAGACATCACGGCACCAAACATTTTATTGCTTACTATAAATATATATTGATAAAATAAACACTACTGTACGTTTGTTCACTGTAATTTTTTTTTATACATTTTTCTTAAGAAGATGCGGCTAGCAAAACCGTTGCATGTAAGTAGTAGGTATGTCTAATTTGCAATATAAGTCCTAATTTTATAAGGAGATGGATGAAAACAAAATAGCAATATCGACATACTATTGTTACGCCTAGTTTTGCCTTCTATTATTATCTTATTCTTCAAACTAATACTTTTTTAAATCACCAAAAGAACTTTACTTAATGTTCACGGGTAATGTCACCGTCTTTTGCTTGACACAGTCGGGTAATTCTCTTACTGTGTTATATTAGTATAGAATAAATTAATAGTAATAATGTTAATGTTGTAATAAAATAAAATAAATATTATATAAACGAAGTCGCGGTGTTTAACTAGTATGTAACACTTGGACTGTAGTTACTATACCTAGTCAAATATTAATATACACTTTAGATATCATAATTTAAGGTTGAGATTTGTAGATTTGGTTATGATTGCAAAGCATTTGTCTCGTGAAGAAGTCCTGAGTCAGGATTTTAGGATCACGCGTGCATTACATATATGGAAAAACTTCACGTGGATCCCGGCTATTTAAATATTGGAGTGAATTAGGAGCATCACTTCAGCTACCAGGTGCTCCAGATCAACATCAAGTACTTATCAAGAATCAGTGCAATAAGGAAAATGTAAGTAGCTTTTTAATAAAATATATATTAACTTATTTTTACTATCGCAGTTTAGTAGCAATGTATCGAATATAGTTGCAGCAACAGCTATGGGCCAAGGGGTTCGACCCCCCTAATCTAGCGCGATATAGTATTGTGGTTTAATAGAGTATTATTTCTGTGATGGCTATGTGTCAGTATTCTAAAAAGATGTATTTCAATATTAGGTGTAGATAGATAGACAATAATAAAATAATAATAATTAATTAGAGTAGTGTACCTACCTGACGTCAAAGTGGGATAGTATTTATTATTATTATATATTCAGATAACAGAGATCCATTGGGTTAGTAACAATAGTCTTAACCTATGCTAGTACTCAACTAATAACACCGACAATGTACAGCCGGCCGATTCTATAAAAATCTCACCGTGAAAACTTAGGTGATGTGAGTTTGTTTTTGTTAGGAATTGACACTATAAATTGACAGCTTACTCCACGCTCACTTCACCTACGTTTTCACGGTGAGATGGTTACAGAATCGGACTGCAGGTGACAAGTGATCTCACCAATGATATGTGCATGAATCATTATTTGATTGTATTAATATTTATTTATTTGTTTCACTCCATTTCAGGTCGCACGAAAACGCCGAGACCCTTTTTCCCTCCGACGTCGACGAGGAACCTCAGGTTCGAAAAAAGAAGCATGACGGGCGTAAAAGGAAGCAAGCATCAACTCGCACGACGGAGCCGGCACGAGGTTCGTGGTCGTCACTATCGAGAGTAAGTCCGGTGCCAGGGCCGTCCACTTCCGCGACACCTGCCGTGTCGTCCCATCCATCAGCTTCAAAGAAGCCGTTTATCAAACCCATCCCATCGAGGAAGTCCACGGTGTACGATCTGTTTGGAACCGATAGCGAGGACGACGAGAAAGCGGTCCCTGCAGTTACTGGTAAAACACCGTTAACTTCATATATAACACGACGCCTTGCAAACGGTCATTCGCGCCAAACCCACGAAAACAAGCCGGGAACGCACTATATTGATTTGAAAATATACCGGTGCGATGAAATAGAGAAAGTTCCGCCAATGAATAGGTGGCGCCAAGCAATTGTCACGCTTAAAAATCAAACCTTTGACAATACAGATGCTTGGCAACATTTGTCTAATTTTATTATAGCTACACGAAAAGAGTATGTTAAGTGCCCAGCATTTGTAAGTAACTATTATTGAAATAATACTTAATTACAAAAATAGGCACTTATCCCAATATAACACATGCCTATTCACTTATACACTTTTTGTATTACTGTCTTCTAGTGATTAAGATATTATCTTAGTATTTCAAGAATAGTAATAGTAAAATTATGTAACAAATAATAGGCAGATTGCGATTACATTATTATAGAAGACACTATTGCTATACTTAGATAAATGAATAAGAATAAATAGATCTAAGGTGTAAATCTATTATAATGCAATTGCAACCTTAGCCGGTACTTACTTATGCATATAAATAAATCATGTAATCGGTTATAGAAATTAAGTATTAATAGGAATTCATATTATATCAAATTTTATTTAATGTTCATGGATTTTTTTCTTTCTTTCTTACAGTTACACCTAGACCCGGAATCAGAACAAATAACAATGATATAATAATATGTCAAAAATGTCACATTGAAATACCTAAAATTGAATATCAGTATCATTTGAGAACGAATATGCATAAATCTAATTGCATACTAAAAACTGAAATTGAAAATATCGATATAATAGCCACGGCTTTTAAAAAGAGAATCATAAGTTACAAACTGAATCCATCAATGGAATACCTAGCACCTGAGGAATTCCTAATGGATAATCGGCATAACGTCATAAGACTAATTAACGATTGTTTGATAAAACATAGTTGTGTTAAATTAAACTTTGAGCTTTTTGCTTATTTCATTCTTCCAAAATCTGATGAGCAACAGCTTAAATCATTTAACACAAAATATGAAATTGTATATAATAATACAGATATAAATGAATTATATTTAAAAACAATAAATACATTTGACAGAAAGCTCTCAGAGTTCCAACATTGTGAATCTGGTTGGTCTTGTTTATTTATAAGTCATCTAGAAATTAACCTTAACAAATACTCTCCTTTGAAAGGTGGCACTAGACTAAACTAGAAGTTGTTTAAATATTAAAAACAGCGATAACAACTGCTTTTTATGGAGTATTGTCGCAGCGATATATCCCACCCAAATAAATGTTTGCAGAACAAGTTTATATCCACATTTTTCAAAAGTTTTAAATATAGATGGTCTATCATTTCCCCCCATCATGTAAAGATATTAAAATATTAGAAAATTTAAATCCACACATAAGTATTAATATATATGGATTAGATAATAAAAACATGGTCACTGGTCCTTTATATGTGACAAGTTTAAGATAAAAACAGCATGTCAATTTATTGTACTTTGAACAGAAAGGTTAACGAGCATTATTGCTTAATAAAAAATCTATTGAGATTGATCAAACGTCAAATAAGTAAACATAAAGGTAAAATATACCTATGTGAGACATGCTTACAAGTTTTCAAGAGTGAAATGAGATATAGTGCCCAAAATAAGTGTCCTAAGATTTTGACAATATTGCCTGAAAAAAATTGTATTCTTCAATTTAAGAACTTCGAAAGAAAATAAAAAATTAATTTCGTTATATACGCCGATTTTGAAAGTCTTTTACTAAACTGCAACATAAATGTAACTGAAAATACTCGTACCTATAAGGTTCACGAACCTTCATGTTTTGGTTACTATATTTGTTGTTCACACAATACGGATCTGAATAAGTATGTTACTTATAGAGGATCTGATTGTGTAGAAGTATTTATAAAATATTTAATAAGAGATTTGGAGTACATTCACAGTATCTTATTAAATAAAATACCTATGGCACCTTTAACTAAGGCCCAAGAAAAGGATTACAAAAATGCCACTACATGTCATATCTGTAATAATGTGCTTTTTGACGATAAAGTAATGGATCATGATTACATTACATCACAATACCGAGGCGCAGCACACTCTCATTGTAATTTAATGTTAAGAGTTTGCCCTTTCGTGCCTGTTATTTTTCATAACCTATCTATGCTATGACTCTCACCTGTTTATAAAAGAATTATCGAAATATGAAGGTGCTTTTAAAATTATACCAAATCCAAAGAAACGTACTTATATGTCATTTACAAAAGTACTCCATACTAAGAATTCATTAAAATCAAGGCCAATTCAAGTTAAGTTCTTAGATTCTTATCAATTTCTTAATTCAAGTTTAAGCACATTAGTAAATAATTTGAATGAAACCGATTTTGTTAATTTATCAAAAGAATTTCCAGATATTAGTTATAATCAGTTAACATTGTTACGACAAAAAGGAATTTATCCCTATGATTATATGAATGCATATTCAAAATATAACCAACTTCCATCGAAAGTTTGTTTCTATAACAGTTTGAATTGTCAACATATTAGCGATGATGAATACGTACACGCACAATCTATTTGGCAGTCATTTATATTAAATCACTTGGAGAATATACAGATTTATATTTAAAGACCGATGTATTACTTCTTTCTGACGTATTCGAAAAATTTGGACAGACTTGTCTCGATCATTATCAACTTGATCCAACGTATTACATTACTGCACCTAGTTTAAGCTGGGATGCAATGCTACTGTACACAGGTGTTAAATTAGAATTAATTCATAGTTTAGAAATGTATTAATTTTTGGAAAAGGGAATACGAGGAGGCTTGCCACAATGTTCTCTTCGTCATGCCCAAGCTAATAATAAATATTTACCAAATTATGATGCTTCTCAAAAATCAACTTATATGATTTATCTTGATTGTAACAATTTATATGGTTCAAAGAAAATGCCTATTTCGGATTTCTGTTTTTTTTTTTTGACAAACGATGAGATTAAAAAAAATAAATGTGTTATCAATATAAGATGATTCTGAATATGGATATATTTTAGAAGTTGATTTAATATATCCTGAGAGTTTACATAATACGCATAGTGATTTACCTTTTGCCCCCGAGAGGTTCACACCTCCTGGAGGCAAAACACCTAAATTATTTGCTAGTTTATATGACAAATTCAACTATATAATACATTATGTTCATTTGAAGGCATGTTTATTGAATGGACTAATTTTGAAAAAAATTCACCGTATTTTAACTTTTAGACAAGAATATTATTTACAAAAATATATTGACTTGAATACTACATTACGTCAAGCTTCAACAACCGTATTTGAGAAAGACTTTTTCAAACTCCTTAATAATGCTATATTTGGGAAAACTATTGAAAATAGACGCAAACAGGTTAATGTCAAATTAGTTACCATGTGGGATAATTACAATAATAAAAATAACAAGCACCAAGATGCAGAAAAATTAATTGCAAGACCAAATCTGAAAAGTATTGCAATCTTTTCTGAAAATTTTGTTGCTATTCAATTAACTCCTGAAAAAATTATATTAGATCGCCCTATCTACATTGGGTTTACAGTTCTAGAATTCGCAAAGGAACATTTGTATAAATTTCACTACAACTTTATTAAAAATAAATATAAAACTCGTGCAAGACTGTGTTATACAGACACAGACAGCCTTCTTTATTTTGTAAATACAGAAGATTTTTATGAGGACATAAAAAACTATGTTGCAAAATTTGATACAAGACATTTCCAGTCTGATAATTGTTCCAGCATTCCAAGAGTAGATACTAAAATTCCAGGACTATTTAAAGATTAAGAACTCGAGGGTGACATAGATAATAAGCGAATTTGTAGGACTGTGAGCTAAACTATATAGTATAATCACTTCAAAAACTCGCATCACAAAAGCAAAAGGAATATCTAAAGCTGTTACTAATCGATTAAAATTATCTCACTACAGTAAAGCTTTAACAAAATAATGTCAATTTTAAATGTAAAATGAATGTAATTAAATCACTCAAGCATGTACTGTACTCTCAAGAAATTCATAAAGTAGTATTAAATAGAAATGATGATAAGAGAAATACTCACGAACCTAATTGAAACTTTGCCTTGGGGTCACTGTGAAACTTTATTTTGAGAACTAATTTCTAAATATAAATAATTATCTTTAAATCAATAAATTATAATGTTATTATAAACTTTGTTTATAATATTGGTATAAGTATAGTATACATTATTAATTTAGTGAGTGGTACTGTTGAATTTCGTATTTAAATAATTATGTAATATCTGAATAAAACATTTACAACTGATGCATGACTTTCTATTCTTATTATGGCCTTACAGTGTTCTTCATTTTATTAATATTTAGTATCACTAACTACAAATATAAATACCATACTAACTTATTAATTATTTACAGCAAGTAGAAAAATGAAATGGATAAGCACTTTATGTAGATATACCGAAAAATACGCTCGTTTTACATTTGACATGACAACTTTAAACTAATCTCAATCATTTGTTTTTTTATCATACTTATGCTTTATATATCTATGTATGGGTAAAATTGAATTAATAATCAAAAATGAAGTTGATCAAACAACACACATCACTTAATGTTAATCATATAAATCTTGGAGACTTTGATAACCACATAAGGCATAGCATTTTGTTACCAAATACGATTCGTTGTATTATATGTGGTCCTTCAAATTGTGGAAAAACAAACGTCGTGCTTAGTTTATTGTAACATGAGAATGGTCTAAAATTTCAAAATCTTTATCTGTACTCGAAAACTAACTTTCAACCAAAATACAGGTTCCTACTAGAAGTTAGAAGGAGAGTGCATCAAGTTAAGTTTCATGAATTTAATGATAATAAAGAAGTCATAGCCCCGCATGAATTCTTGGTCAGTTAAGACTGCATCGCAATTAGAGAAACCTCGATATGTAATTTTTGCTTGCAAACCAACAGAAAAAATAATAAAATCAAAGACAGTTCTCTGTTTGATCACTGTGAGGTTACCAACGTAACACTATTTTTGAATTCACAGTATTATCCTTACGAGCCACTAAGCTTAAAATTTTCCGAGAACAAATACAATATAATTATTATATGAAATGTATGTGAAATTTCGTCAGTCGTATTACAACTATCCTGCAGACCCGTTGTTTGATTGGGTCAGTTTCAAGGACAAGGCTCCTCTCTTTATCATAGACTGTTCAAGACAAAACGATAGTTTGAAAACAGGCCCTGTAGATGTAGATGGTAGATGCCCAGCAGCAAACAGCTCAAGAGATGTTCAACAGCTGCATTCACCACTTTAAAAAAACTGACGCGTGAAATTTCGACAGTCGTATTACAACTTTCCTGCAGATCCGTTGCTTGATTTGGTCAGTTTCAAGGACAAGGCTCCTCTCTTTATGATAGACTGTTCAAGACAAAACGATAGTTTGAAAACAGGCCCTGTAGTTGTAGATGGTAGATGCCCAGTAGCAAACAGCTCAAGAGATGTCCAACAGCTGCATTCACCACTTTAAAAAAACTGATGCGTGAAATTTCGTCAGTCGTATTACAACTTTCCTGCAGACCCGTTGCTTGATTTGGTCAGTTTCAAGGACAAGGCCCCTCTCTTTATGATAGACTGTTCAAGACAAAACGATAGTTTGAAAACAGACCCTGTAGATGTAGATGGTAGATGCCCAGTAGCAAACAGCTCAAGAGATGTCCAACAGCTGCATTCACCACTTTAAAAAAACTGATGCGTGAAATTTCGTCAGTCGTATTACAACTTTCCTGCAGACCCGTTGCTTGATTTGGTCAGTTTCAAGGACAAGGCCCCTCTCTTTATGATAGACTGTTCAAGACAAAACGATAGTTTGAAAACAGACCCTGTAGATGTAGATGGTAGATGCCCAGCAGCAAACAGCTCAAGAGATGTCCAACAGCTGCATTCACCACTTTAAAAAAACTGACGCGTGGTGCTAAAGTGATCAGGATCGAAGTTTATGATGTAGAAAATTTTCCTGATACCATAAGTTCGCTATGTAATTGTGATGCCGAATTGTGCGTGCAGCATGTAGTTAAAAACATATTCATGTATGATATTTATAAATCGGTTAAAGAAATTGCTGTAAAGGTATCAAATAATATGTCGTAAAATAAATCATAATCCTTATTCGATGATGAAGTATTTTTATTTTAACCTTTCACGTAAGCACCCACATTTAATAGTTCTTTTACGTCACGAAGCGACATCATGTGACTTTTAAATCTTTGAGGGTAAGGTTGAAAGTCGAATAATTCACGTCGCTTCGTGAGATTAAAGAACTCTACCCACATTATAAAATACGTGTAAGTTATTTGATATAGGTATGCACTCTCTTATACAAATAGGTATCAATACTTCATCTACATAACTGAGGCAGCGACACAGTGGCGTATATCAGAAATCCGATGTAAGACGACATCGGAGAATGTGTGAGCGCAATCAACTATCAGAATTTTAATGTGCTGAATCGATGAAATGATGAATGAGTAAAAATTGCGGGTTTCCAGATCTTTCTAATGTGCTGATTGAATGAGTGAAAATTGCGGGTTCCCAAGTCTTATCTGGTCTGGAAACCAAGAGTAACCATGGAGTTTCTTGCCGGCTCTTCTCCATAGGAAACGACCAATTGAAACCGTGCACCTAGCTTCTGACGTTTCGTAAGTGTCCATGTAGGTTTATGTGAAATGAAATATTTTGATTTTGATAGATCAAGACCTCAATTTATTAAAGAAAAAGATTTTAAAATAAAACGAATACAAGTCTCATTTCAATAACTCGAATACAACATTCACTTTCAATAGAGGATTCTGAATACAACACTCATTTTGAATAGAGGATTCTGAATGCAACCTTCACTTTGAATAAAGGATTCTGAATACAACACTCATTTGAATAGAGGATTCTGAATACAACACTCAATTTGAATAGAGGATACTGAACGCAACCTTCATTTTTCAATAGAGGTTTCTGAATACAACACTCATGAATGAATTAATGGTGAAAACTGTAGGTTTTAGGATCTAATCTAAATATATAAAAAGTGAATAACATAAAATTGAATAAATGAAAAGATGAAGGAGTAAAAATTGCGTTTTGAATAGAGGATTCTGAAAACAACACTCATTTTGAATAGAGGATTCTGAATGCAACCTTCACTTTGAATAGAGGATTCTGAATACAACATTCATTTGAATAGAGGATTCTGAATACAACACTCAATTTGAATAGAGGATACTGAACGCAACCTTCATTTTTCAATAGAGGTTTCTGAATACAACACTCATGAATGAATTAATGGTGAAAACTGTAGGTTTTAGGATCTAATCTAAATATATAAAAAGTGAATAACATAAAATTGAATAAATGAAAAGATGAAGGAGTAAAAATTGCGTTTTGAATAGAGGATTCTGAAAACAACACTCATTTTGAATAGAAGATTCTGAATGCAACCTTCACTTTGAATAGAGGATTCTGAATACAACATTCATTTGAATAGAGGATTCTGAATACAACACTCATTTTGAATAGAGGATTCTGAATACAACACTCATGAATGAATGAATGGTGAAAATTGCGGGTTTCCAGATCTTATCTGATCTGGAAACCCCAATTTTAACCTACTCACGTATTATAGCACGCATAACTATGCAACTGTCGACTGCACAGAATAACACCGAAAATTCCCGAACAATATTAAAATGAAATGCAATTTTATTCGGTCAGTATTCAAAGACATAAATTGACGGGTTAACCGCGCTCACGCGGCCTCGTCCATGCAATCATAAAATCAGAACTACAAAGTGGGTGGAACGTCAGGCGTCATGTGGTATGCGTCACACATTAATCTATGTTTAGGGTGCGCCACTTGCAACTGTCCGACAAAATCCGCATGCGGTGGCCGACAGAGTAAAGCCCACCGAAAGCTGCTTTGAGTTTGTCCCTGAACGGATTAAAAGCACAAAGTTTGTTGAATGCAATTTTAAAACGAAACTTTCGTAAGCAAGTGCATTCTATTATGTAACAAGTTCATTTATTTTATAAGCAGCTCGAGAGCAATATTGGAAAAGGGTTCTATGTTTAGCTATATTATGGCATGATAAAATAGTGTTAGCTACTTATATGAAACCTATCTCCTTTTCCTCCCTTCTTAATAAACGGTCATGAGTATACTTTCGCAAATCGCGCACGGATACGTCAAACACATCGCTTTGACATTTTGCAACAATAAAATCGTGCATCAGCGCGATGTCATCTCAAAATCAAAAAGCTTTTAATTTTCTTTTTATCGTGTTCGACAAAGTTTTTCCATTTGCTCCGATTCTTGTATCGGCGACATTTCCGCAGGCAACTTTTTCATTTTCCCTACTCATGTTACTTTATACGAGTGCTCTCCCCTTCCAGGAAGCAGCCTATTGTGCGATAAAGATATTGACAACAACTTTTCATCAGAAACCAAAATGTTCACACAGATTATATCGTTCATTTGCATCAACACCTCTCTTTGTGGAGCGCTGATAACGTTATTGTTTAAAATAAATGGAATAAGTGAGTGAATTTGTATTCACTATGAATGTCCGCTTATCAACATTCTGTTGCACTGCGGTCGGCTTTTTGTATTTTAATCGTTCTGCTAAACTCGTTGAATATGTTTGCATTATTTCACTCTCGTTAAAATGGATTCGGTATTGGCTTTACTAAAATAGATGTTAAAATGATTTAAAGTCATTTTGTTAAAACTAATCTACTTTATAACAATGTAATGATATTCATTAACGGGTATTATTAGGTACTCGTACAGCTTGTAGTTGTTCCAGCTGACAGTGAAGACTTGCAATACAAGTACAAAGACAGAACAAGGAACTCCGCAATTGCTTTGAACCCTAAGATTAGAAACTGTAGATAATAATAGTAACATCAATACAAACTTAAAAAAAACAAATAACATAACATAACATCTTCACGCCTGTAATTCTCCGAAGGCTTAGTCAGAGGTGTAACCAAAATATGTACAGACGCCAGCACATCAAGCTACCCAAAACTGACAAATTTTCCCAATCAACTTTGAACCTTCTGCTATAGCGATAAAGTAGAAAATCTATTAAAGAAATTTGACAGATTTTAGTGACAGCTTGATGTGCTGGCACCTGTACATTTACATTTCGCCAATTATGTTTTAGTTCTATATAATGGGGGCTGATACTGAGAAATTCCTGATAGAATAACCCAAGAACACTTTGCCCGACATGAGAGTGTTCGTGGAATTTCTTGCTCGTTCTTCTCCATAGGTACCTACTACGCTTTGGAATGGACAACTAGCTTCATCTTTCTGACTGACCAATCCTTTGACAATTCAGAAGTGCCTGTATTAGGTTTATTTGAAAAAAAATAACGGTCAAGTGAGAGCTACACTCGCGCACGCGCGAGACTTCCGTATAAATTTGTAGGTAGGTATGTAAGTAGTTCACGGGATTTTTTTTTTTTGTAATTACGATAGTCGGATTTTTTTCTTTCTTGCCAAATTTCATGATTCTAGGTCAACGGGAAGTATCCTACAGGTTTTGATTCCGGAACATAAACGCCCGTATCTTTTGATTGCGTTGTCTTAGAAGTTTGATTTTTTCACTGCTTCAAGGTATTGCAGCCCTGAGAGTATTTGATATTAATTTCAACTTGATAACTCTAGCCGTTCTTGAGAAAAAGGGTCTTGACAGACGGACAACGAAGTGATCTTATATAGGTAAGGGTTCCGTTTTTCCTTTTAAGGTACGGAACCCTAAAAAGAATCGAACCCAGGACCTCAAGCTCAGCAGTAGCGCTTGCGACGCGACTAAACCGACGAGGCAGACTAATAATAAAAAAAAAAACAAATATTTGTCCATAAAACCATAGTTTAGAAACGAAACTTTAGTCATGTCAACATCTTTCTTTTATAAAATCAAACTAGAATGTGGAATTCCCATTCTATCTGGAATATTCTGGAAGCAGTTTACTTGAACCTGGCTCCGTGTGGAGTCGGGCATACTTGGGGGCAACTCATCACTTCTTAAGACCAACTATCCGGTGGAAAAATTATAGAGAGAAGGTATACTTTTAGTTAGGTTTGAGTCATATAGGTGTTTTATGTTTTTGATTGTATTTGGTTGAGTGGCGAGTGTTAATGGGGATCTTTTTGACTGTGTGTAGCTGTTACTGGGACGGTCAATAAATAGCGTGGTAATTGCATAACACACTAAGAGTAGCAATGGTTTTCATTTTGACAGTTCAATAACATTCATTGCGTTATTTACGGTGTCGAGCAGACAAATTATTTGAACATAAGAAGCAATGAATTAGCAATATACTTCAAAATGATTCAATGTGTGTTACGTAATTAGGCTGCTGTACAGCAATGGGGCACAGCGTTTGTGGTTGCGAATTTTTTCGCAATGTATGAATTCTTAAATGACTCAGAATTAAAGTGTTTTATTGGATTAAGGCAAAAGCGCTAGGGTTGCCCGCGAAATTCAATTATTTTTAGATTTTTTGCAATTTGCTGGTCAGTATTAAGTTGTACCTACGTTGATTAATATATGATTCGCGGCCGTAACAAATATGTATTTACAGAATTATAATCATTAAAGTCATCAACACAACTCTCTAAGACCACGTAAGTCCAAAGAATAACTGTTTCATGAAATCATCATTCTTTGGACTTACGTGGTCTTAGAGAGTTGTGTTGATGACTTTAATGATTATAATTCTGTAAATACATATTTGTTACGGCCGCGAATCATATTTTGATTGACGTACAACTTAATACTGACCAGCAAATTGCAAAAAACTTAAGAAAATTTGAATTTCGCGGGCTACCTTAGCGCTTCCCCCTTAAGTACGCCAAATACGCGCATTGATGTGGAGTTGGGACACCAGCCCGTATTACCTATTACCTATGACTCAGAATTAAATAAAAAGCATAATTAGTTAATTACTAAATTAGGGCCGTGAAAATTAAACAACGTAAGGCAAATTCAAAGAAGACAAATTGAAAATCCTCTAAAATTTGTATTCCAATATCATTTTTTAAAACATAATTAATTACCCACAATACGAAAGCCATTTTTACTCAGAAACCTCGCAAACTTTAAACTATGAAACGTCCGACATAGCCTCTGTTTCAGTTTTGGCCCCTTTATGCCAGTACAAACATTTACATCAAAGTAAACATTCGTTTCTGACTGTACACGGGCGAATTCCTTTGGAAACGATGAAATTTGTAATTTACTACAAGTTTACGGTAAAACTGGAGTTTGCTAGAGCTGAACTATGAATTTTACATTTTAGTAGCATTTTTGACGAAAAGAGTTTTTATTTTTTTATAATGGCCAGTGCTTTTTCTGGTGTGTTTTTTTTTTCAGTTTTATAAGTCGCGTTTGGCCAGTATTTTACGGTTTACTTCAAGTACCTAACCTTCTTTCACAGTTATTTTACCTTTGATAGCTGCAACCGAACGCAACCTTATTAGGTACAGACGCCAGCACATCAAGCTACTACCATCTGTCAAAGTTCTTTAATAGATTTTCAACTTTATCGCTAAAGCATAAGGTTCAAAGTTGATTGGGAAAATTTGACAGTTTCGGGTAGCTTGATGTGCTGGCGTCTGTACATCATCAATAAAGATCACTGTGATTTTGACAGAATTGACAGTTGCAGCAACTCAAGAGCAACCTTATTGTGACTAAATATCACTGTTATCATTTTAACAGTGATTTATAGTCACAATAAGGTTGTTGATGCAAAATCAGAGATTATGGGTCATATAAAGGCACTTGAACGTCAAAATTTAATTGATTCTAGGTGCCCCTTACAAAAGGTAGCTTAATATGGAGAAGAATAGTCAATAAAAACTCTTTTGAGCTGCCTGAACATTCAAGCATTCAGTAAACACAGACCCGGCAACGCGATTTCCACTCTAAAGAGAGCGTAATTATTTATATTAGGTATACACTTTATTTTACACCACAAAAATACATAACATAAAATATACAAACTATACAATGGGCGGCCTTATCACTTTCTGCTTTTCGTTTACAGATTTTTAAAGCTCTTAAAATTGATCTAACTGCCAATAAACTGATTATACAAAAACACTCAACAGCACTCTAATTGCGTAACACTTTCAATCGCAATCCGAGGTTTTTGAAGGATATTCCTTATGTTTCATAGGTTTGAAAAATTCGTCTGTAAATCTAAGAATGCCAATTGCCATTTTATGTGTGTCACACCTGTGTGGTTCACTTGTGTGGCTTCAAGCATAACACAAACTGAAGCAACAAAGAGTACCTCACCTCGTAATACTCACGTAAACAAGTCACAAAGCCATTCGATTTCATAAATATCTCGCCACCTGCCATATAACCTCGGCCGTCATTTCATCAACTTTTAGAGTCGTGAATTCCCTATCCCACTTGGAAAACTTATCATTCAAGCGCACTCGAACTTCGTTTACTCTCGTAGGTATCTCTTCAAAGTTAGCACGTAGCGTTTTACACAAATGTGTACCTTAATGACGAAGAAATAAAACGTGACTGGAAGGTATATCTTGTGTTGGTTTTTGTTTTGCACACCTAAGACCTTCAGAGGTGCATGGAGTCATTTTTAGGTATATGATTTGCTTGTTATCAGTGTTTTACTTACTCGCTTACCTTGCAGTTTCATATCGAGATCTTATATCTATTCACCTTGTTAAAACTTCGCAAACTAATGTCACAAATCATTATTTTATTCCTGATAAAAAAGCTGTTATGTATGAAATTGTACGTAGATTGCCAATATGGACACTATACACCAAAAAGCCTAATTTCATGTATGTAAAATGCTATTTAATTATATTAATCGCGTGGCCTATCTCCGGATTACAACGCATGCTCACATGTCCAGCGTCCATTCGTTGCATACGGATTTGGATGTTATCTGAAATTGTTTCATTATGAAATCGTGTATCCATTACTGTATACATTAATTTCATAATCATGTTACAAGGGCTACGATTTCATTATCATCGTTCTCCTTAATTATTTGGGGTGTAACTAGTTTTCTTATTCCATTACATTTAAGAGCACGATTTACCCATTGAAATTCTTTTTTTTTTTGTTGCGCGTTTGAAATCTTCATGGACTTACTCCATCGTGGGGGTGATAAAGGAGCATGCCGGACTCTTACCGGCTAAAACCACCGCGGTGTTCCACCTCTGCCTATGGCCGGGGTGCGAGATTCGCATAAGCATTCACCACTCCCCTGAATCAGCGTGCGTACACTTGTTTTTTTTCTCATTATAATGTGACTACATTATAATGAAAAAAAAACAAGTGTATAGTGTAGCGGTATTTTGTGACTACAAAATATTAAAATGAAATGATAAGACCTTTAAGTTTGGTGGATCAACCGATTGAAACTCAGTGTCTTGCAAAAAAACATCATAAAAGTTATCAAATGATATTATGTAATAACACAAAAGCAGTCATACCAAGCACATCACCCTATGTCCGTGTTTCTTAAAGGGTATAAAGGCGTAGATCGGTAGATACAGTACATCCAAACTTTCCAAATGCACCTAATAATCCCATAACCCTTCCAGTATCTCTAACCCTGCACTCCGTATTCCGATTCGAATCGCAAAGTTGGTAGCACGTTGTAATTCCGATGCACTTCCAAGATAACTTTCTAGATCGTGCGGGGCCCAAACGACCTGACAAAGTTTCGCCACCTCGTCCTTCAGATTGTAACATTGTATTTAAGCGTTCAAGAATTCCGGCCATTTTTGAAACGAAAGGTATCCCGCAAGTGTCCCCTTTGCTTTAGCGTTGGGCATTTTAGGACGGAATGCGTGCCTTAAATGTTTCGTATTTTGCTTTTAATTAATTTGTGAATGTGAGTCGGTGATTGGGTTCTTTTTTTGAAGTGAAAACTTGTACTTTTTTTGGAATGGGTAAAAACTTCTAAATTCGCGTCAGGTCACGTGACCCTGATCGAAAATTCGTAAGACGTAAAACGTAAGACAGCGCCATCTATGCACATCGGGAAGAACTACGAGGGCCTCGCGTACTAACTACGTAGTTCATCCAACAACGACGAGCGCGTTGTTGAGGACAGCGCCATCTATGCACATCGGGAAGAACTACGAGGGCCTCGCGTACTAACTACGTAGGCCTCGCGTACTAACTACGTAGTTCATCCAATAACGACGAGATGGCGCTGAACCACGGATATATAACTGACGACGAGCAAATCTGAATAAATTCCTTTCACGAGAAGAATAAACCAGTCACTTTGGTCATCATACCTGATTTGCAAAAAACCCTATAAAATAAGGAACACACATTAACACGCGTGTTTTGTTTATAAGACGATTCACAAAATACACTCGTAATTGTTCAAGTTTTCACTTCTGTCGGCACTACCGGAGTGCCAGTGTTTTTTTTTTCATACTTTTTTACTTCGTTGTTGGATTTTGCTTCCTTTTTTGGGGTGCGCTGATAAAGTTGTTTCATATTTCGTAAGTAGCTAGGTACGAATTTTATTTCATTTGTGTTCTTACTCGACTCATATTTCGCTAAAAAGTGTTCATAATCTCAAATAATTAGTTTCCATCGCCGCTTAATCAGTTATATTTAGTGACATGTATTCTAAGTTGATTTTTGAGTGATCATTTGTAACAAAAAGATCCTAATAAGTTTTTGGTTGCAATGGAATTTGAACTTTGTTAGGTATGATTGTTGACGATTCTCAGAGGTGGTAGAAATAAAATAGCGGACTGTAAATCTAAGTAGGTTGGTATATTAAAATTATAAGAACGCGCGCCTCTGTCGGTGTCGTATGTGTCAATGCTGGCAGCAGCGGCGGCTCTCGGCAACTCGTCCCCCGCTCCCCGCAAACCGCTGTCGCCCGCCGGTCGTCGCAGTGGCTCCCAGCGCTGCGTATTGTCGCCAACAATGATATTCAGTTTGTTATTCCATAACTTGAAAATTATCTCAAATTCTTGGCTCTAATATAGTCTCCATCCTAAGTTTCTGTAAACGAAACTGAATGGAATGAGTGGAACTATTCTAAACATCATCACGTCTTATTAGCAATATTTGCAGTACCTACCGAATAAGTTTACGTACGATTAAAATTCCTGAGCAAATATAGTTTTTATTTTACAAATGTATGTTATTTAGCTATCTGGATAGTCCTAGAAACAAATAACCCAAGTCCAATATTTGGTTTCTGAAAATTAACAAAAAGTTTTGGAAACTGTATTCAAAACTTAATGAAAATAAGGTTTATGAGATTTTAATTGAATTTTTTCAGGATACATTCAATAAAATATATTTAAGTACTATTAATAATAGTAATTATATCATCAATTTTGGCAAATAAATTGCCCAAAGTATTTACCTACTGGATAAAATGTTTACCACAAATTGGTCAATTAACCTTACTGACCAATAGAACAGTTACAAATGAATTTTAGTAGGTGTGTGTGTGTGTGAATAATGTAAGAATTTGATAGATAGATAGATAGATAAATCGTTTATTCAGTGCAACAAAAGACACAAATACAGGTATTAAAAACACCCAAAAAGTTAAGAAAAAAAAAAATTAAAAATAACAAACATTTAAAAGATAAATTGACCCATAGACACTTAACTCATAAAAGTCTATAACGGTCGATCACTACTGGGCGGTGTGTGTCTTATGGTTGCACCAAATGGGAGTCCAGCTCAGCATATGCCAGGTATAATACCTGACGCTGGTATTCTGCTGCATCCCGTTAGTGACACACGGATGTCGAGAAGACACATCTGAGTTTCAACAAAATGATACCTACATAGTGCGGCGCGTATATTATAAAGGTGGTAAGTACCCACAGTTGACTTGCTTTTAAAAACCGACAGAAAGATTTTGAAATGTTAAACTTAATCATTATTTGTGTAGTGTCTACTGGATTACTTGATTATCATAATGTAGTTAATAATATGTTATGTAATGAATGACTAGTTTAGGTTTTTAAGTGTGTATGTGTACGAGTTTACATGTTGGTGTATAATAATATATTGTTATGTTATGGTTTTATAATAATTATGTACAGTGAGTATAGCATAATTGCTTATATATTTTCTATTGTAATACCTATGTTACATGCGTTTCGTTTTACACAGTTGTCTCAATATTTGTTTACAGGATACGTGTAGACAAACATGTGTGGAGCAGAGCCCCAGCCATGTGCTATATTATGGACGTGTTTATGACGGTCAAGCCCAGTTCTTTCTGAGAGTCAATCAGATACTGCCGCAATCTACTTCTAAAGGTACCAAGTGATTTTATATTCCTTATCGGCGGGGGAATGTTGTTCCAGCATTTGGATGCGGCATACCTGAAACTGCCTCTGAAGGCGGCCGTCTTGTGCACTTCTGTAGAGAGTTGCTGGGAGCACTGTCTGATCGCGCATTCTCTCCTACTAGCGATCCAGCTTAGTTTTTTGTATAGATAAGCTGGTTCTTTATGCTTAATAACCCCAAACATTAGACACGCTAAGTGTAACTTGCGACGTAATTTCATTTTAAGAATGGAGTGTTTATTTAAAAAAGGTGTTATATGGCTTCTAGGCGGGACTGAGAAGCAAAATCGTGCGCAGGCGTTTTGTACTCTCTGAATCAGTCGCTCAGTTCTTGCCAGCAGCCTAGGTCCGAAAACGGTATCCGCGTAGTTTAAATTAGAGAGTACTAGGGATTCAACCAATCGAATACGCAGCTCCTCCGACAGATACGGCCTTATTTTGTACAGGACTTTGAGCCTATAAAAGCAGCTGCGTACTGACTCTGCCACGTGACCCTCGTACCTCAGCTCAGCGTCCATGTACAGACCCAGATTTCGCGCCTCACTGACTCGACTGACCAACTCACCCAATAAAGTAACATTGAGCCTTGAAGGTACAGCATTTATTTGGTGCTTGGTTCCAAGTAGCATGTATTTGGTTTTAGTAGGATTAAGTACTAAACCGTTATTGTCTGCCCAGCATGCTATCCTATCAAGGTCCTCGTTCAGATCTTTTAAAGCTCTTTCATGTTCGTCAGGCTTGAACGAGATGTATACCTGTATATCATCAGCGTAAATATGGTATCTACAACGCTGTACAGTTTTTATTATGTCCGCGCAATATAAAATAAATATTATGGGCCCCAGTATGGAGCCTTGCGGGACACCCCTATTTACACAGACTGGTGACGAGATAAGGGTTGTGCCATCGCTCAAACGTATTTCCACACGTTGTTCGCGGTTATTGAGGTAACTGTGAAACCAGTCTATTGTTTTTTGGTCACATCCATAGTACTTCAGCTTAGCTAAGAACAGATTTGATATAATAATAATATTATTATGGTATAATTTTTATCAGAAAGCCAATTTCTGTAATTAAAAACGTTCAAAAACTAGTCGCAATGTCATCTCAGCGACAATCAATGTCAAAAACTTGTCAAAAATGTAGGGAAATTGGAGGTATTTTTGACAGATTGAGACTGAGATCAGACTGTGAACGTTCTTAAACATTACGAGAATTGCCCCTCTGGTCTAAGCAAGTAGGTAGTTACCTGATTACCTGCAATTTATGAAACCACCAATTGATGCTTATTTAAAAAAAAAACTGCAAATTTTAAATACTTTATTTTGTCTGCGGCTTCGCCTGCGTGGATGTCGGAAAATGTCCCACGGGAACGTACTACTGGGATTAAAAGTATCCTATGTGTCCAATCCTGGTTATAAACTATATGTGTGCCAAGTGTGATTCAAATCACATATGAACATGTACCTATATGGTGCATGGTGGTGCATGTATATGGTGTACATAATAAAGAATATTCTATTCTATTCTATCCATTCAATCGTTTTTGCGCCAATCCGGAACATACATTTATTTATTTATTTATTTAAACTTTTCGCACAAAAAGGTACAAAGGCGGACTTAATACTTAATACATCCATACAAACAGACAAACGGAAAAAAATTCTTCGTTACTCTTTTATTATTGTATAGATATTAAATAATTTATAAAATTTTCAAGCATATTACACAAACCTGTTTAAACAGCACACTTGTTACCAAAATTCTAAGAGCATTTGTCGAGTGTGTCCCACAAAATGTGTAACAAGAGCGCTGCATAACCAAGCACGACGGAGACAAGACAGGCCTGACATCAAGAGAAAGGACTGGCCCATATTAGCACTTGGATAAGTGGGAACTAGACTGACGGGAATTTGCTGCGAATATGCAGGTCAAAAATGAATTAGGTATTCATTTTACAACTCTATAAGCCTAACGATTAATGTAATCCCAATCCTAACTAATAACTTAACACTAATATTATAAAGGCGAAAGTTTGTGAGTGTGTTTGTATGTTTGTTACTTCTTCACGCACAAACGGCTGGACCAATTTTGATAAAATTTAGTATAGAGGTAGCTGACATTCTGGATTAACAGATAGGCTACTATCCCGATATTCTTACGGGATGGACACTAATGTGGGTGAAACCACGGGGCGCAGCTAGTGTAATCCTAATCCTAACTAATAATTATATCTTTTTCACGCGTAAATCACTAAACCGATCATCATGAAATTTTGCATATATGTTGTCAGAGGTATAGAAAAGTAGGATACCTTTCATATAAAAAAAACTGTTCCCGAGGAAAAGAACAATAAATTTCGACGGTCACAATTGCTTTAGGACGCTAGATAGCGTTACGTGTCTTTCGAATCATGATTGAAATGTGACCCGACTTTCTGAGCAGTGTTCTAACAAAAAGTACTAGGCTTGCATGAATCCACGATAGTATTTCAATCATTAGTATTATGCTTTCAATAGAATTTGGATGAAATTTGGCACACAGATAGTTTTTTTTATCCTGGATACACATAGGATACTTTTCATTCCGGTAATACGATTTCGTGGGATAATTTCCGACTTCCGACTTCCACGCGAGCGTAGCCGCGGGCAAAAGCATTTGTGGCATTTGGGCATTTGTGGTGGTAAATGAGGTAAATCATTTATATACACTAAAATTAGGAGTGGCCCCAATGTTGAGCCCTGCGGTACTCCCACTTTCAAACCCGATGAATTCACACCGTTAATATGAACTTGCTGAAATCTATCATTTAAATATGATTTTATTAAGCTAAGAGCCATTTCAAATAAAAAAAAATAATAAAAAAAGAGCAAGTTTACCTAGTCTGTAATGTTCAAGCTGCTGAACAAAGGTTTGGAAATTAGCTGTACAGTTTTCTTATATTATACCACCTTTTTATGCTGCTTTCATGAGCATACGCACTTTTGAGTTTAAGGTATTAATGTACCAATATGCCCTTTCGCATAATTGTTAATAGATTATTATTATATTAGTTTTATTTAGAATTTTCATGTTCCAATTTAATTGAAATGTTATGTGAAGGCCGAATCAAGAGGTTTGTATAAACCATGCTCATGAAATCAGCATAGAATATCTATGCTGATTTCATAGAAATTTCAATTCATATAGATTTCGTATAAATATCTATAATATAATTTAAACGTAGATACATCAACATAAGATTCCTCTGACTCGTTTCAGCCTTTATACATTAAAAACCGACCTAATCAATCTAATTCGCGAACCAAAGTAACCTCAAAATAAAACTACAAGGCACAATAAGTCTATTCAGAATCAGTGGCACTTGTAGTACGTCGATTGTTTCGCTCGCAGATCGTACTCTATTGCTAAGTCGAGACGGCTGCATAAGCCACAGCTGACAACTCAGTTGGTCCCTTTCCAATTTGCGTCCGAATAAATGGAAACGCTCGAATCGCATAAATGAAAACGGTGGAACAAATTGATTTCTCACTCAAACAGAACCGTGCACAGAACAACCTATTACATTTTCTATTTTCTGTTCTGTTATAAAAATATGTTTTGTAGTAAATGTGAGGGACAATAAATTCTGTGGTTACAGAAAAAGCCTAGACGTTTTCTATCAATATTTTGTATGGAATTCAAATCAGTCTATCAATATGCAGACCCTTTGTAGTCTCTGAAATTTCAGTTTTTACGGTTAGAATCTAGTTTTGTTGCTATAAAGATGTACCAGAGAATCCTGTTTGGTTTTTTCTTAGGTTTTCTATAAGTACATAGTGAACTAGCTTTTACAAGCGGCTTCGCCCGCGTGGACGTCGGAAAATATCGTATGGGAACGTACTACCGGGATTCAAAGTACCCTTTGTGTTAGTCCAGATAATAAACTATCTGGCTGCCAAATTTCATCCAAATTCATTTAGACATTTTTACGCCAATCGGGAACATACATCCAGACAAAAGGACGAAAATTCTAAAATAATATATTTTCGGCCTCAGACTCGTTCTTACGCTTCGTAGATTTTACTTGTTTTACAACCATATTCGATATATTTATGTTTAGATATATATGACTAACAGTGCCCCGCGGTTTCACCCGACAGTGTCGATCCCGTGGGAATATCGATCCTGTGGGAATATCGGAATAAAACTATCCTATGTCCTTTCTCGGGGCTCAAACTATCTCTATACCAAATTTCATCTAAATCAGTTCAGCGGTTTAAGCGTGAAGAGGTAACAGACAGACACACTTTCGCATTTATAATATTAATAGTATGGATAAGGCTGGGTGTATCATGTGATAAATGAACTGAAAAATAATGTTTATGAACGAGTATATCTTTTTTTGCATTTACTTAAATATTTACGTAAATCAAGGATACGACTGCCAAGGTTAAAGCAAGCTATTTCAGGAGTGGTATTTTCGTAATGTTCGATTTTCAATCACACACATCAGACAGGATACCGTCGTATGTCTGGAACGGTTCATTACAAAATTTCGCCCCTTCTCCATCCCGACCCCGGTATAGCCACCCGATACTTTCTGTCTGACGCTCAAGCTACCTTTTTATGCCCCAACCAACTCGAAATATCTGTAAAAACATGTAATATGTAGTCTAGAACAAGGGTAGCTGTATAATAGTAGATTATTAACCAAGGGGATAAAGCAGTGTCTTCTGTCGCGGGTGACGATTTAAATCGCGAGCGTAACGAAGGACTCGAGGTTTACTCCCGAGCGTAGCGAGGGTGTTAAAAACTTAAATCACGAGCGAAGCGAGGGATTTAAGACGAGTCCTGAGTGTAGCGAGGGATTTAAGTTCACCCAAGACTAAGACAGCTTTATCACCGAGGAAAATACTCTACTTTTCGTACCATTTGCGAAAAAATTAACACAATAATAATATGAGATAAGCATTCATTAAAAATAACGACAATTAAAAGTAAAAGACAAGAAGTACTGATTCTGAAATTGATAGGCCTTTCGCACTTCTCCACGTTGAAAATTCTTCATAAGTTTTTAAATAATTTTCCTTGGATTTTGTTGGAAGCAAATTATTTATAATTGCCTCAGCATTTGCACTGATGGAATCCGACAATTCACTGTCACTGTCGCTTAGATTTAACATCGTAACGTATTTTTAGAACATTAACTTTAAGAATTAAGAATTTATTAAAATAAACTTAACGTTTATGTATTTGAAGAAAACAAAAACGCGGCAAATTCCTAGACTAATATTTTTTTGTCGGAAAAGCAAAGGCATCAAGCTCATACGGCCTCGTCGGTTATCGTAATTTTATTTAATAATCATAACTGCATAATAAATGCGTATTCCTTTTTCAAAAAGATGTATAATGCTTTATATACAAACTCAATGGTTTAAACACAGATGTAGTTCAGTATAAATTTCGGTAAGTATTCCAAATTTAAATCACATTCTCCCCCTAGAGGATGAATGAAATTCAGTACAATTTTCTTACCCTGTTTTTAACAGATTAAAAATGACTATTGTTATGTTCGCTTTTTGTGGCATAGAATGTCACTTTTTTGAGCAAGTGGTACGAAAAAGTTATTTGTTTGTAAATAGGATGTATATGTATGTAAATGCTAGTAATTCAAATTGAACTATACACAAGAACAACATACAAACTAGTTTCCCAACGCCCCGGTCTCTCTCCGTTAAGGACAGTAATTCCCTATTTACAAAACTTATATAACATCCGATAATTTTGGCAATAAATCAGACAACTTGTTAACTGAACTGACGCAGAAAATACGTCCAAAATTCTCCCACAATAGGTACATAATGTAAAAATAAGGGGTCCCTTTGTCGTTACGTGATCGTCAGTCAAGCACCACGCACGAGCCGACTGTGGCCAACGAAGCGTTGACAAATGCCTAATTGAATTTTCAGCTACGATATTGTGACCCTGTCAAAAAGATTTATACTTATAGATTCTATACTTGCTTTTATTTTCCTGTAAAAAGCAAATAAACTGAAGAAAATGGACAGGTTTTTAAGGCTCGCTCAATACAGGTCGTAAATAGTTGAAGCCTGTAGCCATTCATCCAAGTCCGGTATGATTGCTACGTTTTTTGTGTCGTTTCTCTACAAAATGGACTATCCTGAATGAATGATCGCCGAAGGAATGGCCGAATGTGATCGCAAAATAGAAACTATTATGAGAAGAGTGGAGTTTTAAAATATTAATTTAGTTGGACTGGACTGCGGTAAAGTTGGTTGGTAGATGATCGATTAAATAATAATAAGGATGATTTGATACGACTCTTCAAAAAGTTTAAGTGTGTAAATATCAATTTAATAGGATTACGAATATATGAACATAGAGGGTTGAAAAATGAATATAGAGGGTTTTGTATATAGGTAGGTATTGATGATTTTAATGATAACATTTTTGTAATTGTTACGCTCGCAAATCATATTTTAATAAATATACAACCGATACTGACCTGTAAATTGCAGAAAACGTAAGAAAAACTTAATTTCGCGAGTCACCGTAGCGCTTCCCCCTTAAACTATCATTATGAAACTGATACGTCGAACTTTCGCAATCATTCTAAACTTAGATATGGAGTTTCTTGCCCGTACTTCTCCATCTCTATGGTGGTTAAATAAAGGTTTTTGTTTAAAAAAAGAACGTTGATTTCTATCAATGTTTTGGAATGAGTAAGCTTCAACTTTCTAACTAACTGACCGACTCTTTTACAATTCAAAAGTGCCTGTATTAATTGAAATAAATGCTTTGAGTTTGAGTACATCTTTAATTACTTAGGTATACATAGGCCGCGTACACATAATATACGCTGAGCATTCATTACAATAATTCGTGTAGTTTCCCAGCCCCGTTATACGAAGATTTATGTGAACAGGAACAAATAATGTGCGCGGAGTACACGAATTAATTCCCCGTTAACGGATTCACGCTTACATTCTCTCAATATTTTTTATTATAATTCTTCTATCTGTTATTTTTTTACTCGACAGCTTTTCCGACGGATGAGTAATCCTTTTCATCATATTCATATTTTAGGATTTCTCGTACGTCAATTAGAAGCAGCTGTCTTATAAGAATACCTAAGTGATTTGCCCTTTTTTTGTTTTATATCAAAATGCCTACTGGATTTTTTTGTGCGCAAGCTATGTGACAGTTCAGTTTATTTGAGAAGATACATCATATAACACGGTATCTGTCAGCTGGTTTGACGTTTGATTGACACGAAAATGAAATGTTAAAGTGAAAACATAATGTATCAGCGATAGCCGCCCACGCGTGTCGGCGGCAACCGATGACGAGTCGGCGACTGCCGTCGACAAAGTATCGCTCATGTATTTGAGTTGGATGGTGAAATACACGAGTTACATGTTGTCGACGGTTGCAGTTACCTCTGTCGTCGACGCGTATCGTTCGTGTGTATGCACACCAATACAAGCATCACACACAGATACCTACATTTTTAGAAAAGCTTGTACTTATCTATTTTGACAGCGTAAAAATTCAACTTCATACTTTGTAACATTAATGAATGATAATATACTAATGGATGAAGTACCCTATACACAACAAATTGAAATTACTAAGCTTCAAAAAAATGTCATACTTGTATATCAATGAAGTACCTACCCAACCCCACACACCACAAATTGAACATTTTAAGCTCCAAAAAAAAAAAACAAATTAACCGCTTAAATAAACGCGCCATCCGCCAATGAGCATGTTCGCTTTCGTTCGAATTTCCAAACGTAGACAAAAACGAATCGACAAATGTTCAGTCATGTATAAACCCACATTATTACTTGTCAATGCAAGTAACGAGATTTCGCTTACATCCGGTATTCGGAACAATTCAAGACTGACCCGAATTTCTGTATGAGGAAAGCCAAGTCTCTTGAAATCTTGAGGAGGCTTCACTTAATTGAAAGAGATCGCCCCACACTACTTCACGTTGAGGGTGAACAAACTATGTGATGCCACTTGCTTCTACTTGTGGGGGATGTTTGTTGTAGGCTTAAAAAGGGCAAGCTCTATAAAATGTCTTGGTAGTTCGATTAGGTGTACTTACGTAAGGATTTTGAATTAAAATCATACAATTTGAATTGAAATAAAGCGGCCAAGCACGAGCCGGACTCGCACACGAGGGGCCCCGTACCACTAGGCAAAAAACGCCGAATAAACACGTCTCTTGTATGAAGTTTTTTTACTTTATTTTATTTTTATTATTTGTTGTTATAGCGGCAATAGAAACTCTGTGAAACTTCAACTGACAACCTATTACAATTCATGAGATACAGCCCACTGACAGACATACGGACGGACTAACAGACGGATGGACGGACAGTAGAGGCTTAGTAATAGGGTTCCGATGGCACCCTTTGGGTGCGAAACCTTACAAACTGAAAGTATTTTGGTATCAGTTTATTTAACCCATTGAAGGACACTGAACGCCCCTCGACGTAATAACAATAAAACTTCTATTGTGTCTCGTACAGTGTCCTTCAATGTGTTAATAGAAGGTAATTAAGAAAATTAGATGCATATAAAATGTTATTTTAATTTAAAGTGTATTATTGTTATGGGCTGTTTTTTCAATCGACAGATAATTTTTATTCGTGGAATAAAATTGACGTCTGACAGATTTTGTATGGAAGAACTGTCAAAAATTCAAAATTATTCTTTGGCGTTGCAAAAATCAGCCCTCAGTCATGTAAAATAATAAATATTCATTCGTAATTTAAAGTATCAAAGGGCTTCTGCATCTTGTTACTTCGTACTTAGAATTAAAATAATAAGCCTAGTTCAAAGTTAAATATTTAAAAACACGCCTTTAAAATCGACACGCTCTAAAAGCAATATGTAAATAAAAGTCACGTACCTACGAATAGTTCAAGTAAATACGTTTTATATTAAATTCATATGAGAGCTTCTTAGGTTTATGTTGAATTTAATAAAGTCACTTATTCAGGTCTCAATCTTATTATCGAAGTAAAACAACTATACATATACTTTTTCGTAAGTTAATGAGATAATATGATTAAACTAGCTGTGCCCGCGACTTTGTTCGCGTGCATGTGCAGAAATTGGATTTCATTGGTTTTAATTTTTTGCGTAGATATTTATCGTTATTCAAAAATAAAGTAACCTTAGTTACACCTTATAACACCTATATACTATCTGTTAATGAAGTTTCGTCAAAATCAGTCTAGCCGTTTCGGAGAATAGCCGGAACAAACAGACAGAGACAAACATTATCTTTTATTGAAGTGAAAACTTCTTTAGCGGCGCTGTGTACTTTTTTTGGAATGGGTAAAAACTTCTAAATTCGCGTCAGGTCACGTGACCCTGATCGAAAATTCGTAAGACGTAAAACGTCAGACGTAAAACGTAAGACGCGCGTTGTTGAGGACAGCGCCATCTATGCACATCGGGAAGAACTACGAGGGCCTCGCGTACTAACGTCAGACGTAAAACTTAAGACGCGCGTTGTTGAGGACAGCGCCATCTATGCACATCGGGAAGAACTACGAGGGCCTCGCGTACTAACTACGTAGTTCATCCAACAACGACGAGATGGCGCTGAACCACGGATATATAACTGTGTGCTTATTTGTAAATCTGAATAAATTCCTTTCACGAGAAGAATAAACCAGTCACTTTGGTCATCATACCTGATTTGCAAAAAACCCTATAAAATAAGGAACACACCTTAACACGCGTGTTTTGTTTATAAGACGATTCACAAAATACACTCGTAATTGTTCAAGTTTTTATTATATAAGTACTGACTGACCGTGACTACATGCATTGGAACTGGCAGTACCCTGGCTCTGAATTCGGGTCGTAGGACCATCAAAGGTAGGCATAGAAATAATAAGAATTTACAAAAAAAATATATAATGAAGATAATTTATTTCCTCATACATTTAGGCGATACGAAGTTCGGTCAGGTACGTTCATAATCATGCCTTTTAGTTTTAGATTTTTTTTTAATCTAATACCTAAATTGCTTGTGTTTTTGCTACAGTAGTGTTAGCTATTCATTCAATTATACGTAATAATTACTATTATTTTGTTATTTTAATTGTAATAAATATTGATTTAATTTTAAAATAGCAAACTGTTGATTTAATCGATTTAATTATTAACTTTTAAAAGTTGTGAAACGATGACACTCGGTCGACCGCCATCTTGTCGTTTACGCTTATAAAAGCAGGCGGCACAGCGACCGAGAGTCATTCGTTACTTCATCATCGCCTCGTGCACATCAACGATACTGTGGTGACTTTATGTAAGTACTTACCTTCTTTGCTCTGTATGATTTACTGTTATTTGTTAATTAAACTATTTATGAGTATGATTACTGTTCGTGTATTAAACTATTGTGAAATGCTAAATAAGTATTATTAGTTGCTTAAAATACATGCAATATATATGTAAATATTATATGTCATTTCCTAAAATAAACCTACTAAATAATAAACATATATTATATTAATTCACTACCTGAATCTGACTTGCCCTTTTAAAATAAGGTGTCTTACATCTCAGAAGTGGGATTGAATCAAATATTTATGTACTCATATGTATATTATATACAGGCTGTGTCGGGGGCATGTAATGATAATTTAAAGGTATATAGGGGATCCTCCAAACAATCCCTAAACTATGAGTTTTGGAACCAAAATTCTAGCAAAATCCGTTTTTTTTTTCTGACTCAGTATTTTACTCTGATATATGTACATCCATGCCCTCGAGTATCATACACGCTGTATTTTTACTTTGCAAGTATCTGATAGGTATGTATGTTTATTTTTATTTCCACTTTCTGCACTTATACATAATATGAATATATACAAATATGAGGAAAACAAGTACTTGTGCTATTTTTTTTTCTTATCCCTCAGGATAATAATGGAACATTCAGGCTCTCCTGTGTTGCCCTCTGGCATCGTACCTAGCCAACAGGAAGTGGGCCAACGTCGCCGCCCCAGCTCGCTGGGTGTATCCAGCTTGAGCCTCCAGCATTCTCCCAGTCGGCAAGCACCTGGCTTGGTCCCGAACCGGTTCTTGCTAAGCCCAGCAAGACCAGGATCCAGTAGCCAGCAGCCAAGGGACGAAACGCGAGGCAGGTCTCGCGAACAACAGCAGTCCAGAAGTCGAACGAGCCGTCTGCCAAGAGAGATGCCTCTTGTGCATCGATCACCGCGGCGGTCCCGAAGCCGATCGTGCCGTCGATCAAGAGAGATGCTCTTTGAGCATCGGTCACCGCGGCGATCCCGAAGCCGAACGTGCCATCGGTCAAGAGAGATGCTCCGTGAGCATCGATCACCGAGCCGATCCCGAAGCCGGTCTAGCCATCGGCCCCGGGAAAGGCCTAGGAGGCATCGATCGCCCCAGAGGTCTCGAAGCCGTAACAGCCAAGCAGTCTACCATCAGCGTGGGCAGCGGTCCCGTAGCCGTGACCAGCGGCATTACTCATCTCGCCGAAGTCCCAGCCGGCCTCGGGACATGAGCTGCCTCGGTAGCTGCCGGTGCGGATGCGATAAACACCCGCAACGGGCCATTGAGCAACAAGCAACGGGTGAACATAAGGTTAGTTCAGCATCACCTAATCTAACTAATTACGATAATAATACTTTGAACATATTAGTACAGGCCCTTAAGGCGGTTGCTCCTGACTCAGACAAAGTAAATCCACAAAAAAATACTGTACCCGAGTTCGATCCTGCTAGGAAAGAACAAACTATAACTATGTGGCTACACAAAGTAAACGAGTGCGCCACTATATATGGTTGGTCTGATAGGCAAGTTGTACACTTCGCGCTTCCCAAATTAACGGGGGTAGCTAAAAGGTGGTACGAGGGCCTCCCCTCAGTTTTATTTTCTTGGGATGAATGGCAATCTAAATTGCTTGCAGCTTTTCCGTCAGATGAGAACTATGGGCTTAGTGATATGCTAGCTAGGCGCGCTAAATTCGGGGACTCCCTAGAAGATTACTTCTACGATAAAATAGCCCTTATAAATAGGTGCTCTATTACCGGAAGAAGGGCTGTAGATTGTGTACTGCATGGCATAGACGACCGCGCTGTTAGGTTGGGCGCAGAAGCGGTACAGTTCGATGATTTAGACAAACTGTTAACTTATTTGAGAAATTCACGTAATGTCAAAATCAATCCTGATAAACGTAATTCTAAACCTCTTCCCCTTAAAAATCCCACCGATGTCTCTCAATCCAGTAATCAATCACAGTCAACTTCGTTTAAAAGGAAAATACGTTGTGCTAACTGTAAGGCTGAAGGACATATAGTTAGTCAGTGTAGTCTTCCTATAAAAAAATGCACTAAATGTCTTAGAATAGGACATGAAACTGAGAAATGCTATTTTAACACATCTACATCTGAAAAATCTGTGAATAGAGTTAGCTTAGATTCTAATTCAGGTCAAAAGTTTTTTAAAACCGCGTTAGTGAACAAAGTTCCTATAGAGGCATTTGTGGATCTGGGTAGTGAATGCTCCATGTTAAAGGAGTCTTATTTTTCAAAATTAGGAATCAAAGACATCGAACTCGATGGTTTACCTATTTTAAAAGGGTTTGGCAATTCTTTCGTAACAGTTTTAGGGAGAATCAATGCACATATTGAAATTGATGGTGTAGGAGCGTACACGGAGTTGCTTTTGGTCCCCGATAATGCTATGAAAATGCCACTGATGATAGGTCAAACGTACACTGAGCAGCCACATATCCTAATACATAAAACTTGTGAACGATTCGATATTCTATTAAATCTTACGGATGTAGTAACAAATAATAAAACCGGTTTGCACTGTTTAGAGTCTGTTACAATATCGGGCCTGACTATTGTGAAAGTTTATACTAATCCAAAATTTACTGGGGTGTTGTTTGTCGAGGGTGGCTTAAGAACTAAAAATGGTATCTATCATTATATACCTACCGGCATCTATGAGTTTAATGAAGCTGGTAATGGTACAATTGTTATTAATGGACTAAATTCTAAAACATTTTCTGTTATAAAAGATGATTTGGTTGCCCGTGGTAAAATAGCATATGAAGAGGCCAAAAGAGACATACTCCGCGTAACGGCCCAAGGCCATCAAAGTCAATCTAGGCTCATTACATTATCAGATTTACACATTGATGACCACTTAGACCAATCTACGTCTAACAGCCTTTTACTGCTCCTGAATAGATTTCGTAACTGTTTTGCATTTTCAATGTCCGAATTAGGTAACTGCCAAGTATCAGACATGTCAATCTCCTTACAAGACAATGATCCTGTAGTATATAGACCGTATCGGTTAGCCACAAAAGAAAAAGAGATAGTTAGGGAAATGATTGATGAAATGCTTGAAAATGATATTATTAGACCCTCTACCTCACCGTATTCGAGCCCCATAGTTTTGGTTAGGAAGAAAACCGGCGACTATCGCCTCTGCATAGACTATCGTGCATTAAATAAGAAGACAGTAAAAGAAAATTATCCAATGCCTCTTATTGATGACCAACTAGATGTCCTTTCAGGAAATAATTATTTCACAACCCTCGATTTGGCATCTGGTTACTACCAAATTTCTATAAATGAGCAAGACAAGCATAAAACTGCGTTTGTTACCCCTGAAGGCCACTTTGAGTTCAATAGAATGCCTTTTGGCCTCGCTAACGCCCCTGCCACCTTTCAAAGAATCATGCATCAGGTTCTTGGTAGCCTTCGTTATAAAGAAGCTCTAGCATATCTAGACGATATTATTATACCATCACCCGATATTTCAGAAGGTTTAAAGCGACTAGAACTCGTACTGCAGGTTTTGTCTAATGCTCATCTTACTTTAAAACTAGAAAAATGTGTTTTCTTTGGACGTTCCGTAGATTATTTAGGCTTTGAGGTCTCAAAAGATGGTATAAGGCCAGGGTCTAAAAAAATCTCCGCAGTTGAAAATTTCCCTTCCCCGACTAATCAACACCAAGTTCGACAGTTCTTAGGATTAGCTAGTTTTTTCCGACGCTTTGTACAGGGTTTCTCTATACTGGCTAAACCATTAACTCAACTCCTTAGAAAAGATGCCGCATGGGTATGGGGACAGGATCAGAAAAGCGCTTTTGAAACTCTTAAAGATAAATTGGTTCAAAAACCCATATTAGCTTTGTATAACCCAAAAGCTGATACTGAGCTTCATACCGATGCGTGCAAAATAGGCATCGCTGGCATTTTATTACAAAGGGATGATCAGGGCAAGCTAAGGCCAATTGCTTATTTCAGTAGGCAAACTACACCGGAGGAGCAAAATTATTCCTCCTACGATTTAGAGACCCTTGCCCTAGTAGCCTCACTTCAAAAATTCAGGGTTTACCTTGTAGGGATTAGCTTTAGAGTAATTACTGATTGCAATTCATTACGAGCTACATTTTCAAAACGCGATATGCTACCACGAGTTGCCCGGTGGTGGACACTCATGCAAGAGTTCGACTTTAGCATTGAATATAGGACAGGAGTGTCTATGAGCCACGTCGACGCTTTAAGTCGCAATCCACCTGTCGAACAACAACAAATACAGTATTCTGTTTGTAATATAACTGAATCAGATTGGATTACGACGGTCCAGAATGCCGATTCAGAAATTCAACGAATCATTGGCATTTTAAACGATCCAAATTTAAAAGATGTAACTGATATAAAAAACAATTACAAATTAAAAAACGGTAAATTATTCAGAGTTACTACTGAAGGCGATCGGTGGGTTGTGCCTAAGGGCGTTAGGTGGCAAGTAGTAAAACAAAATCATGACGATATAGGCCATTTCGCCTTAGATAAAACTCTAGAGAAAATAAAACTTTATTTTTGGTTCCCTAAAATGAGACGTTTCGTCAAAAAATATGTTTCATCTTGTTTAGAATGTGCATATTCGAAAGCCTCAGCGGGTAAAAAGCCTGGTTACCTTAACCCAATTGTAAAAGTTAGTCAACCATTTGATACGGTACATTTGGATCACGTTGGACCTTTTGTTAAAAGTACTAGGGGTAACATTTATATCCTAGTTCTCATTGACGCATTTACCCGTTTTATTTATTTGAAAGCAGTTCGTAATACCAGAAGTAGTACTTCCATAAAAGTAATGCGCGAGTACATTGGTATTTTTGGTGTCCCGCGTAGGATTATATCCGATAGGGGAACATCCTTTACGAGTGATTCCTTTAAGTCTTTCACGACTGAGAAAGGTATTATTCATGTCCTTAACGCTGTTGCCACCCCCAGAGCGAACGGGCAAGTCGAGCGTTATAACAGAGTTATAGTAGATTCTCTGACAGCTAAGTGTGTAGGGACCTCTGAAAGTAAATGGGAGGAGCATTTACCCGACGTTCAGTGGGGAATTAATAACACCTTTAATAAAGGAATTAATAGAACACCTGCCGAAGCTCTCTTTGGTATTCGACCCAAGGGTATTAGTGATAGTAAATTGATTGTAGCCATCGACGAAGGTGTTACAACCAATAGCAAAGAGCCTGATCTTAATACCATTCGAGAAGAAATTAGTACTTTCGTTGCTAGTTCTCAACAACAACAAAAAAAAAGATATGATAAATCAAGATCAAAACCTGTACAATTTAATGAAGGAGATTTAGTTAGGGTAGAACGACAAGTGCCTGCTACGGGCAGTAGTAAGAAATTAGTCCCAAAATTTCAAGGGCCTTATAAAATTACAAAAGTATACGAACACGATAGGTATCAGATAGAAGATACCCCACTGACTAGAAAAGGTAATAAGAAATATTCCACCGTGGTTGCGATTGACAAATTAAAGCCGTGGCTTAACTTTTCTCGACCTAACGATAATATTTTAAGTGAGGAGGAATCTGATTAATTTGCATGTCTTAGTTCAACTGATACTCAAAATTATTATGTGCAGAACAAAGAGGTCTGCAAATGTATAAATATTTAGTCAGGACAATGAGGCCTGTAACTACAATTAAAATTTGTGTGATACCCAGAACAATGAGGTCTGTGGTTCTTAAGACTAACGGGACAATGAGGCCCTCCTTTTTTTTCAGAGATATGATTATTATTATTTTTACTTTATTTATGTACTTTGTGTGATACCCAGAACAATGAGGTCTGTGGTTCTTAAAAGACTAAAGGGACAATGAGGCCCTCCTTTTTTTTTTCAGAGATATGTATTATTTTTACTTTATTTATGTACCTAGTAGTTTAGCGTAAGGACACACTTAATGTTGGATGGCCGAATCTGTTAGCTATTCATTCAATTATACGTAATAATTACTATTATTTTGTTATTTTAATTGTAATAAATATTGATTTAATTTTAAAATAGCAAACTGTTGATTTAATCGATTTAATTATTAACTTTTAAAAGTTGTGAAACGATGACACTCGGTCGACCGCCATCTTGTCGTTTACGCTTATAAAAGCAGGCGGCACAGCGACCGAGAGTCATTCGTTACTTCATCATCGCCTCGTGCACATCAACGATACTGTGGTGACTTTATGTAAGTACTTACCTTCTTTGCTCTGTATGATTTACTGTTATTTGTTAATTAAACTATTTATGAGTATGATTACTGTTCGTGTATTAAACTATTGTGAAATGCTAAATAAGTATTATTAGTTGCTTAAAATACATGCAATATATATGTAAATATTATATGTCATTTCCTAAAATAAACCTACTAAATAATAAACATATATTATATTAATTCACTACCTGAATCTGACTTGCCCTTTTAAAATAAGGTGTCTTACAGTAGCTACATTACATTTATTGGTTATGTAAAAAAAAGTTAAAAAATAATTGCATTGTTTTATATGCATGATAAGATCATGGTAAAAGAACACAGAAATCTCTTCGTTTGTCAATAAAATTTTAATATTTACTAAAAGTTCAAATTGATCCAATTTGTGGTCATCCAGTTTTATCCATATTTCTAAGCTTTTTGGCTTTGAGCCAACTTAGCCTCTTTTACATATTATGTCTAGCCTTTGTCAGTCGTAGGTATGTACTCGTACTAACGCCTGCAATTTTCGGGATAAGCTCTCAAGTATGTATTTTATTTTATATAGACCTTTATTTTATAATGAACTTTATTTTATAAAAAGCTTTTTTTTTTATAAAGAGCTTTTCTTTTTGTACCCTTGTATAATCTGCATTTGTTGTTTTAATGTCATTCTTTTTTTAAAGCAGCTTCAAGAGCTGAGATGTACTTTATCATGTAACATTAAGGCGCTGCCCAAACGCATGACACCGTAAAACGCTTAGTTTTTTGTCGTACAGTTCCATAATGTGTATTGTACATATTACAAGCCACAAAAAAATGAGTGTATTGATGATAATGTTCAAAGAAAAGACTTATCCAAAAATATTTCCTAAAAATAAAATAGTATCACGATAAAACAATCGTAAAACAGAGCTCAAATAAATATTTTTCGTCAAATAATTCTCAAAAATTTGAGCGTAAACTATCACATTTTATGTTATGATAATAAAGGGAATTCAATCAACTAAAGAAATTACTAATAATATTCCACTGATCCGTGTATTTATTTTTCAATTTAAATAAACTGCAAAATTACTTTTATTTTGGTGGTCATTCGATTCAACTAACATCAAACGCATCGCTGTTTTGAACCTTATTTGTTGCCGAGATTTACTATTATCGTTTACCTAATGTGCTTCATACCGCGCCTTAAGGGCTTCATAGCGAAAACATTTGCCCCTTTATTCATAAACTTTGCCTTTAGTTAAGTAGTGATTAGCGACTGTTTCACAATACATTTTTGACATTTGAACGTCACATAACTTTAATCGTTGTTTTTAAATAAACCCTTTGTAGCATAACCCTGGAATTCTCTCAGAATAAACTGAGATGCGTCACAAAAATTTGAGAAGCTCATTCATATTTACGATGACATCAGTTCGCATTACATACCTCGATATTCTTGTTCCAATATTATTTTATCAGAGGTGGACGAGCGCTTCCAGGATACGCTTATTCTTCAAAGCCTGTTTCGAGAGATGCTCGTAAAGTTTACGAGCGAGAATGACAGTGCGCGGGTCAAACGGTCCTAGCCCGGTACCAAACGGAAATTCCGTTTATAACACTATTCTGTGCTAAGATAAGGCCCCCCCGTAAGCCTCACGATGGCCTCGCCTCTAAGGTGCACACGTTAAGTTCTGTTATAGCGTGCAGATGGTATATAAATCTTTGGGAGATATATTAGAGGTAGTGCCAAGCAAATGGAAATTGCTATTCTAAAGAGGTGGAACTCATTTGCCTTTTTTGTCTCTTCTATACATAGTTATACCGAATCAGATTGAATTAGTTAAACTGGTATCAATAACTGAACATGATAAAACAAAAACAAAATGAGTTCATGAAATTAATTTTTGGTGTCAGCGATCTCTCGTGGTGTAGTTACTTGAAGTACGAGTTAAGAAAATCAGTTTTTTTGTTTTATCGTGTTTTGATTCCGATACTAATCACGTCAACCAAATTTACACAAAAAAAAAACTGATACTTCAAGTAACCACACTACTTACGGTCATTGACCCCAAATAAAAATTCTATCGATTTTTTTTTTATGATGTTTAGATATTGATACCTACCCATCACATCTGCCGAGTTTCGCTAGATAATCTAATTTGACCCTGTCTATATTTCCCGTAGGTATAAATAAAAAAAATATTCTATTCTATTCTATCAGTCAATCCCTTTCACTGTGTAGGACTATTATGTAGGTAGATTACATTAGAAAATAAGAATTTTGTTTTTCCTCAATAGTTTATCCTTTGGCATTCATAAATCTATTCAGCTGAAATAAGATCGACGTCCTACGATTGACCGGCACAATAATGACTAATACGGTATGAGTACCTATAGTACCTACTTCAATAATAAAATGGAGAATTTTAGATAGGTAGGTAGGTACCTACCTATCTAAAATTCTCCATTTTATTTATTATTTAGGTACCTACCTACCTACTTCTTTTTGTCTTCTCTCCACTGATAATATTTATGGATGTTATGTCAATAACGTTGATTGTCTCAGCACTAATTTTTGGCTTTTACTCAACCTTTATACGCACCTAACTTTATACTCAACCTTTTATACTTTTCGTTGTCATTTTAAATTTTAACATTTAACGTGTTTAAATATTTGTATGCCAGTCTATGGCGAAACATGTCATCATTTCGGCCGAAAGACGTCCACTGCTGGACATAGGCCTTCCCCAAGCACCTCCACTTCGACCGGTTCTGTGCTTCTCGCATTCAACGGGTTCCTGTGACCTTCACAAGGTCGTCGGACCACCTTGTGGGGGGCCTTCCAACGCTACGTCTTCCGGTACGCGGTCGCCACTCCAGAACCTTTCGGCCATATCGGCCATCAGCGGCGAAACATGTAAGATCATAATTATATTTATAAGACCTGAATGTAGGTAGGGACCATGTTCTAAAGCATAAATATATTCAATGCTTTCTATCTAAAAATACATTGTAAAATTCCTAGTAGCTCAAAATGAATAGATCGTCTTTTCAAAAAACGAAGTTACTTGATACATAATATAAGTCGTAAACGTCCATTAAAGGTTACAAATTAGTTTTTATCGAGTACATTAAGCAAAGAGCCGGTATCTTGCGCACGTAATCTGCTCCTAATGGTGCGTTAAGATGGGACTTAAACAACTCGATGACTTGATACAATTTGCTTCGAAGATTCGATTTGACAACTGCGATGATACGGCGGTTTTGTGTTGCAAATTGATCGCTTGTACGTACGTTGATTTTTTTTTTAATGATTTGTAAAGTTAGCTTGTTTAAACTTGCTGTTTATATTATTGATTATTTAGAGCATACGATGGATTTGAAGAAATATGACCATGATCATAGAAAAATATTAAATTCATAAGAAGTTTCTGCTGCACATTTTCTTGGAATAACCCTATGGCCACGCCACGGTTTCTTTACGGTACGGCGGCGTATAAACCGCGCCGTAGAAAGAACGTAACCGTCAACAAGCTTCCACAGTGATTCATACAACACTGACGATCGTGCCTGCACACGGCAAATAAACCGTAGTTTTTCATGACAAGAAAAACGTCTGTAGAATACTTGTACACACAAGTATTATTTTTGGCAAGAAGAAAGTTGTATATTCCATTCATCAAAGGTTACCACAATACTCTATCTCTCTCTATCCTCAATCTTCAGAAAGAAAACTTTCCTTATAATGTTATACCGATAATCACGTCCCAATAATAAGAATGACTTAACGATCTCTAATCGCCCATAGACTACTTATATTCATATTCTCAGCTCATTCATCCGTAGTATTGAGTACAGTTTGTTGAAACACTGTTGATGGGAAAAGTTTGGTTATTGTACTTATTGTAAGCTTTTTGTTACGTGTGTGTGAAACTGAGCACCTGGCTTCGGGATTTGCTGAAGTTGTCTTGTGTGCTTTCCTAACTAATTCTTTTGGTAAAATGCTGAGATGTTTACTTTGTGTTTATTTTTGTTTTTTAATGTTTTGGGGAGGGTAATTTTGTGGTTTGTGTGTGTTTTTGGCCAGTACTGTATTTATTATGAAGTTCTTTACGGAGACGATTTCGTTTTGATACTATTAGTTACCTAGTAGAAAGTTGATTGACGTCGATCACCTACCCACCCTCAACTACTAACCAACGTTAAAAATGGATTAATACATCTAAGTGCTCATAGACACGAGTGATACGCGTCAACGTTAAAAGCATAACGGCAGTCGTCAACACACGTCGACGGCTGTCGTGAGTTAGTTTGCATACACACGAGCAAGACGAGTTAACGGCAGCCATTGACGCTCGTCGACGGCTGTCGTGAGTTAGTTTACATACACACGAGCGAGACGAGTTAACGGTAGAGGCAACTTTAACGGCAGCCATTGACAGCCGTCGACGGCTGTCGTGAGTTAGTTTGCATACACACGAGCGAGACGAGTTAACAGCAGAGGCAACTTTAATGGCAGCCGTTGACAGCCGTCGACGGCTGTCGCGAGTTAGTTTGCATACACACGAGCGAGACGAGTTAACAGCAGAGGCAACTACAACATGCCGCTCGTCTATTTGAGCACCGCACTCAAATAAAGAGCGGCACGTGGGACAGCATCCACTGTAGAGGAGCGCCGACCAAAACCGACGCCCTCGTTGTTGGATCTGCTCTTGCCGGGCCTTCCCTAGGGAACTAGCAATTTCACCCAGCATGGGCCTAGAGCACGGGCGTCGTGCGTCGCTCCTACAGCCACACCCCAACGTTACACTTCAGACTGCCGGGGGGAGGTAAGGCCCCGGCAACTATGTGTGCAGTAACGCACTCCTGCCCCCTCCCGAGGGAGGGGGAGGAGGACTCTAACGACGGGTCCCAAGTTCTGGGGACCGAGAGCCAAAGCATCGGGCAAAGGGCCAAAAACCCCAACACCGAATCCAGAGACGACCACGCGAGTCATAGAGGCACGTTCTCGACGGCTGCAGTTGCCTCTGCCGTTGACGCATTTCGCTCGTGTGTATGTTCACAAATTCCGTCTCTGCTTGGAAAATCTTACTTGAAATTAATTTTCCGTTGAGTAGCACAGAGTTACTTTCAGTTCTAACAAAATTCTCATTTCAAAGTCATTTTATTGTCCCTTAACTTAAATTGGCTTACATAATAAACAGACTGCATTCCCCTTATAGCTCCCATGACAAAATTATTTAAATATTTAAGTTCTATATAAACAACCCTAATGGATTACAGTAGTTGCAGATCCGATAATCCCATCTCGTGGGGTGATACCTACAAAACTTTAATTCTGACATGAGATAGCAAATCGATATGAGAGGCTTCCTGCTCACGGACGATTGAGTCGTGCGACTTGTGAGCCTTTTTGAGATAACATGACATGTGTAGGAGCTTGAAAGTTCCCCTCAGATTATGGATACCAGTTCTGATTATGTAATTTTTTAGAATGTATGAAAATAGTGATATTTGATAAAAGTTCAATGGAAATTGTTACGTACCTACCTGAATAAAACCGCTGAAATGGCAAGCAATGGTTTTAAGATTGTGTCAGGCCAAATAAATGATGTTAAGAAAATGTGACCACAGTTAAAAAGAGCCAGGTAAAATAAAATGATTAAATAATCGAATTAATCTTCGATCGTTATTTTTCAATTGACAAAGTTTATTTTGTTTATGTATGAACCTATCTATGTATTAGTACTTATTCTTGTATTTTATAGTTATTTCCGAGTTATCTATCCCATATGTTGCACATGCCATGTTTTGTTTCTGCAACACCCTAAGGTGGACTGGTAGAAAACGCCTCAGGCTGCTACTGTATAAAGGCGAACTTAGTTCGCCTTTATACAGTATTTTTTTTCTTATGCAATTTATTTTTTACAAATAATTAAACATAATGTAATAGCTTACCTATTATTAGCAGATGGTTCTGCCATTTTTCAAGTAACCTGTGTTTTGTAATCACCATTTTTTCACCAGGAAAAAGTCCCCTTAAAACCTACGTTTCCCATACAAACCGTACATTCTACCAACCAGTCGTAACTAATAGTCTACAGGGAAATAATGTAGGAGACGTATCACAAATTTATGTCTTTTCTATTGTAATAGTTTTCCGCCCCTGTTTCTTCTTATCTCCCCTTTGTCCTGCGTTTAGTCGGACGTGCAACCGTACCACTTCGTCGTCGATTGGTAGCTGACATCCCCCGATGCAATTGATTTATATTAAGGGGACTACTAACAGAACCCAAACACAAAAAACGCAAGATTTATATTGCCTAATAATATTATGATCGACTACAGTAAACAAAATTAGAAAAACCTATGACATTTTTTCAGGATATTTGCGAGTTAGATAATGTGTTGAAAACATAATACAACTAATTTGATACGATAGAAAAATATCATGAAGATACCTCTAAAAACTTTCTTTTTACAATAAAAACCACACACAACACACACAATCATTACACACACACACACATCCATCATCATTTACTAATACACATACAATCATTCTGATTTTTTGTCAGATTATTCTACAAGCAACATACTAAAGCACTAGTATTTTATTTTTTTAGTCCAAACAATAGATTTTTTGTAAATAGATAATTCCTTCATAATTTGCAATAAATTACCAGTGTTGTGTCATCGCGCTTCTCTTTCTTTTCTATGCAGTCCGACAGTGACCGCGTTTTAGGCCATGTAGTCCCATTAATTTTGTTTTAGGCTTATTGGATTGCATTATCATGTTTTATTATTTACTAGGGCACAACTGGAGTACAAATTCCCGCTCATTCCTGTAATTGTTTACCACGAACCATTAAAAAAAAATTACGTTTGACGGTAGACCTTACCATCAGAGCACATAGATAGATAAACTTTATTTTTTAAAACCTATGCATTTCTTATTAAATTATTTATTATTTATGAAACACTAAAATAAAAAGGACAACCATATTTAAAACCAGTGTACAATGGGCGGTCTTACCGCATGAAAGCGATCTCTTATATTCTGGATGGACTAAAAAGAAGGACGGGCATTTTGCCATTTTAACATTTTGCTTAATTACCTATACTTATTTGTGAATCTTTCATTTTCTTACTCATATTAATTTTTTCATCTCAAAATACCAAATTCTCAATTAAACAGATTTCGAACAGTCTAAATCGAAATATTTACTTGTAAAAACCAAGTTGTTTTTTGCAGAAAATAGATTGCATATTGCACATTGTAAAATAAGATACTGTCTGGTTTTCCTATAATACCTATGACGTATATACCTATTCACGTTGAAACATTTATGTATGTATCTTATTATTATTAAATAGGTAAATAAAATGTATCAAAGTGATTTTTTTGTTTATTCAAAAACATTTTATTTTCCGTCAATCGCATCAGTCGTCGATTCGTGGCGGACTCAACCCCCCAGTGCGGTCGGTTGGTATTAATTGTGAAAGTTACTCGGTTGTTAGCTACACCAACTAATCTGAACGCTACGTGTTCTTCGTGTGCCACGCAACTGAGACGCACGGAAACTTCTTACAAATTTCCTGGGAAATTCTAGAAAATGTCACTGGTGTTGTTTAGAAGTAAGGGATTTTGTTTGGAAGTTTATTTTTAAAGTTGTTGAAATATTGATTTATTTTAAAACTTTGTAAATTGTACAACTTATTTAGCCTGGCTGAAGCATCAAAAGTCAGTCATTATTTTTTTAAATATAGAAATAAAAATTATTTTCTTATCCAGATATGATACAGTCTGTCTAGTTTGGGGCATTGGAAACTAATATATTATGATCTAGCTGTGAACCTACTTATAGTAAGAAGGTTAACAGGTTAACAGCAAGTTGAGACGTCATCAGTAATTTAAAATATTACCTACAGCTAGGTTACAATGTATTGTAACCTAGCTGTAGGTACTATATAATAGTTCTAGTACTGGTAACTAATATTACATATATTAGTTGACAGTGAGCTCCAAACTAGACAGTAACCTCCTTACTAATAAACGTATTATATTAGATGAATACATAGATTTCTCTCTTTCAGTCGTCAGTAATTTGACTTTCGAAAGAAGAAGACAAAGCGTTGTGTAACTATACAGACGCTATACAACTTTTATTAGTAAGGGAGGTTAGTCTGTATCTTTATAATTTATTACAATGACTATCTAAATAATGCGTTGTTTCGTTTTACAAGCTTCAAAAGGAATAGATTTGAAATTGCCTTGAAAAATAAAGTAAACTAGCTTCATTATCTCTACTAAAATATTCCTACACACAAATCCCTTTCAGCTTTATTTTGTATGAACAGAAAGAAATGACAGTCGGGCTAATAAACTGCATACAACAGCGCTTCAGCAATACCAGCACCAATTTCACAATCTACGTTTGATTTTGCATCAAAAGCCTTGATCGCTTTTATACGCTGTATGAAAGCGTAGATTGGTCAAAGGGACAATTTTTATTGAAAAATAAAACTTCATATATCATGCAAAGGCTCACTGATTACGCAAACATGTTTTACAATATGTAGTGAGTCTATAACATCACTAAATTTAAAAATCGTACTATCAAGCTAAACAATTTTCGGGTTTATTCACTAATACGATTGCTTTGTTCTCGTAAGAGCACCGTTCACTGCTCAGTGGTGGCCCAGTGGTAACTTTCAAGTTGTAGGTCATAGATTCGAACCCAGAAAGGCGCTTTATTTTGTGAAAATTATTTAATCACCACTTTTCTCAAAACGGTGAAGGAAAACATCGTGGGGAAACCGGTATGTCTTAGAACCAAAAATTCGAACATATGTGACATCTACGAACCCGCACTGGGCCCGCGTGGTGGATTGAGGCCCACTTCCTCTCACCGAGAGGAAGCCTATGTCCCAGCAGTATGGGCTGATTATGTTCTCTATGAAATCCGAGGTCATAGTATAACCGTGAAAATCAAGTAAAGCCTCTTCAGTAAAAACAATAAAAAAGTAATTTAATAAAAAAAAATAATCGACTCAAAGATTCAAGAATGATAGCCAGGACCAACGGATTAACGTGCTTTCCGAGGCACGGAGGGGTCTCGGTAGATAAAGATGGTCACCCATCCACGGACCGACCGCGACAGCGAAGCTTAACTTGATCGATCGACCCGTGCGGCCGTTATTACTTAACCACGAGTTTTATTTCTTTCTATCCTTAATCTTTTACTTGTCAACTAAATCAGACTCTCGCAATCACATATCCTAATAATGGAATTTCACAATTACCCAGACAATGCCGCCTACCGAAATGTTACAGGCGTGAGATCCCTAGGGAGTTTTTAATTCAACCCCGATACTTCCAGATACCCATTAATGAGGAAATAATACCACATTACCTGCCCCTATTTCGTTCAGAAAGTTAGATTGAATAAAAGGTTGTATACCTGTATTAGTGTCAAAAGTTTATGATTTAATTTCATTGCATTTATCCCAGGTTTTTAATTAAGTCGCGAAGGTTAGTGATTTAAATTTTCAGGTAGGCTTTTATATTGCTTTTTTCCTTGGAAGTTGACCTAATTTGATTTTCATGGCAGTTTATAATTTTTGTTATCCATGGATTCTCCTTTCAGTGAGAGTGAGTGGGCCATAATAAACCACGCGGGCCAAGTGCGGGTTGTGAGTGTCACATGTTTTCTCACGATGTTTTCCTTCACCGTTTTTGAGAGCAGTTATGATGAAATCATTTACACAAAATAAAGACAGGCCTCCTTTCAGTGAGAGTGCAGAGTGGGCCATAATAAACCACGCGGGCCAAGTGCGGGTTGTGAGTGTCACATGTTTTCTCACGATGTTTTCCTTCACCGTTTTTGAGAGCAGTGATGATGAAATCATTTACACAAAATAAAGCGTCTGATTGGGATCGAACTTACGACATAACCCAGTCAGAAGCTTTACTTTGTGTAAATTACCTATTTGATTACCACCGTATTGCATGACAGTCAACATTAACTCTGAAATCATTGGAGTAGAATATTAGTATCCACTGAAATTTTACGTGCCATTATCATTGGGATACCTACCTAAGGTATCCCTATGATCATCATCATCATTTTAGCCGAAAAACGTCCACTGCTAGACATAGGTCTCTCACCTCTACTTCGACCGGTTCTGTGCTTCTTGTATCCAACGGGTTCCTGCGGCCTTCACAAGGTCGTCGGACCACCTTTCTCCCCTATGATAATAGCCCGTAAAATCTACAAATCTGTAATTCAACTGGTACACATTCTATGCTAATTCTTACCCGAAAAACAAAAAGTAAAAACCAATAAATTAACCATTCCCTCACCTTCCAATCTCTATTAATAATGAGAAAATTGCTCCACCCAAATGAGGCAGATTCAACATTGTTCTACCGGCTAATTTTACCGTGGAGCGTACTCCTACAATTTATGACGGGACACGTGTGAACCGGCCCGCGGTTTTAATATCTGCTGTAAATTTGGCTGAGCGAATGGATACCTACTGCACAAATTGGCCCGTCTCGCGCTCTTATTTACCTTAATGTTTTAGAAACGCAGGTTGATGTTATTGGTGTTATTTATGACGGATGTGATGTTTGGTTCGGAACTATCATGGTTTCTTTTTCATATTGCGAATCAGGTGGCTTAGTAACATTCTTGCAGATTTTTGTTACTTTGTGTTTAACTTGGAAGGCAGATTCAGTTGTTTACTACCTACTTCAATCGTACTTATTGTATTCCCCGTTAATAAAACATTTATGGTAATCTGTTCGAATATTTTCACCATTTAACTGAACCCTCCTTGTAGCGACATAATCTTATGCGTACCTACTGCACGGTCAGATGGATGATGAATACATGCAGTACTGGCAGACACATTTTGCTAAGATAATTTCTCTTTAAGAATTCTGATGACGTAGTTTGTCTTTAGATTCTGGTACGGAAATTCGTCATTGGAATGATAAACGCAGTTTCGTTAAGCCATAAGAGCGGCTCCAATATGAGCCAATAATAGCCAAATGGACATGTTGACAGCGCTTTGGAAAATGGCAGTAGGTAATCAGGTCGGTCAGCCAATAGGAGCGCCGTGCGGTAACGTAGGCACGTCTGATTGGCTTACGGAGCCTTGCGCTGACCGACGGATTAGCTAATGCAACTGACCGGGTGCTGCTAAATCCAATGCTGTTGCCCCAAATTTCAGGCTTTGGACTAATTAGTTCGTGATTCAGTTTAGCGATTAGGTATGATTTCATTTAGCGATCTTCCATAAATCGTGGATTTCATCTGGCATAACTGTTTTGTTTGTTCTCTTTTTACACCCTATTAATTCGTCCTCTGTGAATTACCTAACAGTTATTTTGTAAGTTTACCAATAACTGGTTTATTTACAGTTTAGTGCTGGATAAAGTAGGCTACAGTAAAAGTGTATGCGTACCTACTCTTATTTGCACTTGCAAATTTCAATATACATATATATTTTGTTTTATTTATCGAGGACAAAATATTTGATCTGATATTTGTGAAATGGTTTTTGTTTGCGCGCCCTGGGCAGCCCAGCCATTGCAAATTGATAAATACGAAAACCACGTTATCAGCACAGCATATTCCAACATAGCTCGCGCTGATAAGAGAGAAAAAGACGGGGCAGGAACCCATGCGTTACAAGTCATTATAGTAAATATTATTTAGTACCGAAGTCAAAACTGTACATTGAATATTTTTTATTGCTATGAGATGTGGGAAGAAGACTGAGGCCAAAAATATAGTTTTAAGAATTTTTGTCTTAATGTCTGTTCCGGATTGGGGCAGAAACCGCTAAACGGATTCAGATGGACGTGCAAGTAGCTTAAAACCGTACTCTTAATCCCACTATTACGTTCCCGTGGGATATTTTCCGACACCCACGCGGGTGAAGTCACGGGCAAAAGGAACTAGCTTTTGCCGCGGCTTCGCCCTACATAATATGTGAGTATACCTATACAATGACTACTATGTTATACGAAACAAACACGTATAAGGCGTTTCTCACAACTAATCCTTTCTAATTATGCATCCCACCAACAAAAGGAGACAAACACAACATTTGTAGCATACCTATTGTGCACTTTATACCCAAAAAGCTAACAACATCATGTATAAACTGCTCTTACCCGGTGACCCGTCCAAAGCCGGCTGCTAATCTAAATTAAACCGTGTTTTGAAGAACAAAAGGTGTATTATCATTTGGTCGGATGGTCACGTCAACTCTTATTAAGTTCGCCTGGTAAGTTCCTTATCAGGCACTGTATGGTAAAGATAAAGCGAACGCCATTGCCCGCTGTCTGCTAGAATGCATTTGGTGTAATCGCGTACAATGGTGATTTCGCTTTATTTGTCCTACGTTCCGTGTTGAGAAGATGTAATGTCGAGTGCTAAGTATAATTTGCCCGTTTCTGGGGCGATTTTGTGAGATTCGGTTTGCAACGGTTTTCGTACACGGCTTCAGCTGTAAACGTTACTTCTTCTAAGCGTGTCGATAGCAATCTAAATGGACTCTACCCAGAATTCGGCTACTTGTTTGGCGCCAACACCAGCACCACCAGACCACCAGTTCCTGTAACGTGCAGCTGACAGGACACACAGGACACGATATTAAGTGTCCCAACGTTTGTGAAACAGCACCACATTAACACTCCAAGGCGGAGTTGTCTATGAATCTCCACCGGAACAGGTTTTCCTTGCTTCGGCCAACCTGAGTCCAGAGTCCGTTTAAAGATTTCCAGGTTACCCAAGGTAACTCATGTTCAGGTCCCACTCTTCAGCGGGTGGAACGAACGGTTTGGGTCAGGAAGCACTGTCTCGCGAATTTTACTTTATTTCAGTGTTATTGTGATGTCTTTAATATGCCATTTAACGTCTCGGTTGTAATATAATATATTATGTTGTTGTTATTTACGAATATCCATATGTTCAAAAAACACACATAAACTCACGCTTTTTTCCATGGTGGAAGGTGGAAAATACAGAACGCCACCTACTACGATTCTTACATAAACCTTTTTCGATTACGTTCATACATCAGGTCGTCTACGCACCTGACTTTTCTGAAACACGTCACCAATAAGGTCAGTATTAAAGAGCATTACAACAATTATATGGGCAACCATATTATTGTTGTAATGCTCTTTAATACTAACAAAACGCAAACGCAACGCAACGCAACGTGCAAACGTAATCAAAATACAATTTATAGTCAAAATACATTTTATCATTCAATTATTTTTGGTTTAGCCTCTAAATACCGCAAATAGGGCAACAAAAGTTGTGCCACCACCAGTACCTGTCTGAGCGAATAGGGCGGAAGACCATTTCTGGAGCTTTACTGCACGAAATTTGACAGCTTCGCCCCCCTTCGCCCCGCTTTTCCCCTAGCATTTCTCACCCCAATATTATTAAGCTGGCTTTTATCGCGCCCACCTCACCGCGTAAATTAATAGAGGTAATTGTGGCGTACAGTTTAAATGAGTAAAAACTGCTCGGAACATTCAATTATTCGGTTCGGTTGAGGAAATATGGCTGAAGGGGGAGAGCTTGTAAAAACCTTTGTTTTAGTTATGACTGCGTGATTATTGAGATTAATTAGTAGGGTTTGGGGCGAATGGGTTTTTGTGATAATTGATTTATTAGTCGTTATTTTTAAGTACCAAATTTCAGATGGGGGTGGTTATTTCTTATATTGGGTATTTATTTTCTCTAGCAAGTAGCATCATAAAATTCAACCTAATGCTACGTAGAGTACTGATAAATAACTATATAACCTGACACACATACATACATTTATACATGTTTTTTAAATAAAATAAATGAGATCATTTATTTCATTTAAAAAACATGTATAAAAACAAATCAAATCACAGTATAAATTGTTAATAGCATTATCATTTGAAATGAAAACTTTCAGCGTAAGGTGGGAGATAAACGTAAAGTAGGATGCCTTCAAGCTAGGTGGAGTGACATTCTTCACAGGATGGCTGGTAGCAGCTGGATGAGAGTTCCCGAAAATCGAGTTGAATGGCGTGCAATAGGAGAGGATTATGTCCAGCAGTGTTCTGCTGTAGGCTAATGAGGATGAAAACTTTCAACACCATAATCAAAGCCAAACCCTACAATGTAGGCATAAACTACTAATCTAATTTGAATACCCGACTTAGCAACAAAATTTTGTACAAAAGTTTCCTCCAATTTAAAAGCACCCAGGTAATGTAATATTGTAAATTAATTTCAATGCTTCTACGTCGCCCTAATCCGTTTAAACCGGGAACGCTCCTGAAGAATGTTATCGAGATTTTATGAATATTCAAACCAAGTAACCATGTCGAGGTAAATACGATTAAAACGAGTATGCTTTATTATTTAATTGTGTCTTGGCAATTTCGAAGTGTATACGTAATATGGGTAGTATTTAATAATAATAATACCAATTTCTTTACTGGAAATTCCAGACTTTATGTTACAATTTTTACTTTACGATTGTTTTTCCTTTACCATTATTTAAATAACATAAAATATTGTGCCCCAATTTAAAAGCCTTAGAAACATGCTATATGCATTTGTATTCAAACCATTTTTTTTTAGTATTTTATTTCAGTTATTGACTGTTCAGTGTAACAACACTGAAGAGTCAATAACTGAAATTAAAAAAGATAAAATTGTTTCATTTAAATGCTCCAAATATATCAATCTATTTGGAGTATTTAAATGAAACAATTTTATCTTTTTATTATACATGTACAACACACATTTTATTAACGCATATTTATTATAACATACTTTTTAAAGCTTTTCAAAAATACGTTTAATTGTACCTATGTCCCACTCCATACTTATATAATTAACTTAATTGTTGTTATATTTCTGGAGCATTTAAATGAAACAATTTTATCTTTTTATTGTATCTCATTATTAGCTAGCAACTTTCCCTAGACTCCATACTTACATTAAACATAATGTGAATTTAAAAAGTTTCTTAATTAAGGAGTCGAGATATAATGTTTCAGTTCTCTTTTTGCCTTAGGAGAGACATGCGGCTTGCCTCATGAGAGAGTAGCCTTGCCTTATCTTTGGCTGTTTTAGTTGCTAAGCGAAAATGTCGAGTTTCCATAAAGTCTTTTCCATAGGTTTACTTTTGGTATAAGTATGACAATCATGGAGCTTTTCTTTTACTTACAGTATCTACGTGTTTTTTTTTTGCTGAATTGGCCTGCTCTTGACCTCGATCGCGCCTGATGGAAAGTGATGGCTGAGACCTATTAGGAAACGAGCGTGCCCAGATGATGCCTGTTCACTCTTGCTTTGAAGGCAGACGGATTACAATGCGTGCCACGAAAGATGAGACTTGACACACCACGTGGTTTAACTTGTGCAGAACACGATTTTAGGTATCTTTAGCGGTATGAGGTCTGAGTGCGGGACGGGCCCGGACGTCATAGGGGCGGCGGAAAGAGACGGGGGAGGCGGGGTCAAGTCTCATCTTTCGTGGCACGCATTGTACACGTGGAAGGGAACATAGACGCTTGCAAAGAGTTCCACACTTTGGCTTTGCGCATAATAAATGTGGAGGAGAAGCGCAGAGTACGACTGGTCGAAATATCAACCAAGTGTGGATGATTGCTGTACCAATTTACAAAAGTAAAATAAAAAAATAAAGTCCTTCACCGTATTTGGCCACGACGGCCAATCTCAACGGAGACTAGCCTTCGGCGCGGGAGATATTATAGTGCAAAAGTGTGCGCGCAGACACAGGTGCACTCTCTCTTCCCTTACTCTCATAGTCCGATGAGACGGCAATCCGACACGACCGGAGACAGATCAGGCGCAGGACCAACATCTTAACGTGCTTTCCGAGGCACAGGGATATCACACCGCCTACTTCCAAACTCCGAACTGTTACTAAGAAATTCCTAATGGAAAAACTCAATAACATTGCCCGACCCAGGAGACCGCGAGACGAATGGGGCTGTTCAATTTTATTTACATTTTTTTGTTTATATTTACGAATGTACAGACGCCAGCACATCAAGCTACTATTATCGGTCAAATTTCTTTAATAAATTTTCAACTTTATCGCTAAAGCATAAGCTTCAAAGTTGATTGGGAAAATTTGACAGTTTCGGGTAGCTTGATGTGCTGGCGTCTGTACCTACGATACAAAGCCATCGTTAACGTTTCCAGGGCGATATTTCTTTCTAAGTAGGTACATCTCTTTGTATGTATTACAGCATAATCAGCATATAATGTCTCCACCGCTCCCAGTGAGAGGGAGTACGACGTAAGCATGCCGGAATCCACCACGCGGGCCCTGTGCGGTAGATGTCACAGGTCTTCGAACTTTTGGTTTTAGGACATGCCGGTTTCCTCACTATGTTTTCCTTCACCGTTTTGAAAGCAGTGGTAATTAAATAATTTACACAAAGTAAATCACCTAGGTTCAAACCTACGACCTACAACTCGTAAGTTGCGGCCGTTACCACCAGGCCACCACTGCTCACTGCTGTATAAATTACTTTGAATAAAAGAAAAAGTAAAAAAAAAACTAGGTATATCAATCAATTAAGTAAAACGGAAGCAGCAATTTTCTTCATTCTAGTAACATCTTACTGCGATTCTAACTATCTGCTTCTATTCCGCACCGTGGTTAAGGGATTTCTATCCGAATTCCTTGAAAATAAGTTTCGTAGACTTTACAAGTGAGGATTGTCTCATTTCCACACAAGGTATCTTGGTAGTAGGTACCTACGTTATCAAAGAATATGGTTGTCCAAACTTATTTCAGACGTACGGGGAAATAAACAAGGAAATGAGAGATGTCGTTTCTGTTACAAGTGCCATTTTCATGATATTTAGTGTTATGATAACGTCTTGTAGTGAATAAAATGGGAAAAACTGTACGTATGGAATCTGTGCCAAGGAAACGGAGAACTTTTATATTTATGGGTCTATGATTTGTAATGGGAGTTTTGAATCTAGTTGATCATTAAGCTGAGGGGTTCGTAGGTAAAGGTAGACTGGTAGAAAATGCCCAAGGCATTAAGTCCGACTTTGTACATTATGTGCATAAAGTTTTAATAAATAAAAAATAAATAAATAATAACAGGCGCACGGGTCGATCGTAGGTTAAGCTACGCTTGCTGCGGTCGCTTCGTGGATGGGTGACCATCCAGTACATATCGAGACCAATCCGTGTGTTGCAGAAGCCGTTGGTCCCGGCTGTCATTTGTAGATAGATAAGTAGAATAGTCTTTATTATGTACACCATACAAAATATAGATACAAATGTAGAAATTTTAATTACATAGGGTGTGGGCGGAGTCAGAACCCAAGTCTGACAAGCCAACCACAACTATGTTGGGAAAAGGCCCCTTAGTAAGACTGGTTGTCAGACTTTCGGGCTTCTGACTACCCGTAACGACTGTCAAAGATCCAGTACTATTATAGTAATATTGTCTATTTTCAATAGTCGGCTAAAACTATTGACCGAAATCAGACTGCGCATGATTACATAATTATACTGGTTTAGCTTAACCTTATTAACATTTTAATTTAGAAACTTTTGCTTATAGGCCTTATTAAAAATAAAACCAAATTACACAAAACAATAAATCCAACCAAATAAACAAAATACAAAGAAACTAAGTAAACCGCTTTCACAATAAACTACATAAAATACCGAAATTATAGTCGTTTGAATAACAAAGCAAAAACAATAAAGAATTATAAGATTCAATGTGAATTAAACTTTTTTTTCTTAGGTACAATTCCGGAGTAAGCCGTAAACTTGGAGGAAGTTCTTAAGGAAGAAACGACTGGGAAGCCCGCGAAATTCAAATTTTCTTATGTTTTGTTCAACATACAACCAGCCGGTGGATTCTGTAAAAATCTCACCGTGAAAACTTACGTGAAGTGAGTTTGTTTTTGCTAGGAATTGACACTATTGACAGCTCACTTCACGCTCTCTTCACCTAAGTTTTCATGGTGAGGTTTTTACAGAATAGCACCGCTGCCACTGACCTGCAAATTGCCAAAAATATAAGAAGATCTGAATTTCGCGGGTTATCCTGGCGCTTATCCCTTAAAGGGAAACAATCGGAATCGCTACAAAGGCGACTTGATAATAACGCGCAACTCCATTCAGTGTACTGTAATCATCTACCATTCCCAATTTCTGAAACTTTTTTCATCTTTGTTCACATCTGTTTGGGCGCTTTGGTAGCCGTCTTTTGATTTTCGTGACGCTTGTAGACTTTGTATTCGGAATTACTTTGCAAAATATACGTTATAGGCCGACCGCTTAACTGAGACATTGCCTGAGGTAGCTGCGCGGTGCAGGAGGGGTGATAGTTGTCATAAATTGACGAATCACTGAGCTCTCGCATCACGTCGCACCACCGCGCTTCTAGAGGAAGCAGCGCGGTGGTGCGACGTGTTATGAGACCGACCGAGACTGACCGAGATTGACCGCTTAACTGAGACGTTGCCCGAGGGGGCAACGTCTCAGTTAAGCGGTCAGCTTATAGGCGCCTCCTTTGTTTGTTGAAATTCATACAAAGCATAATCGTCGAAATGCGAAATCATCACCATTCTCCTGCCCTTATCCCGGTTTTTTTTTGGGGTAGGCGCAACATTTTTTGTAGGCGTATTTTGCTTCCATACTTCTCTATTAGTCGTTTGGGGTCCGTGGCTAAATAATAACAGCCGCACAGGTAGATCGATCAGGTTAAGGTACGCTTGCCGCGGTTGGTCTTTGGATGGGTGACCATCTTTACATACCGAGACCCCTCCGTGTCTCGGAAAGCAAGTTAAGCCGTTGGTTCCGGCTGTCATTCGTGGATCATCGTGGTCAGAAGCCCGAAATTCTGACAAACAGTCTTACCAAGGGGTATCGTCTTACTCAGTAACTGGGTTGTGGAGATCAGATGCCTATCTGATCTCCACAACCCAGTTACTGAGTAAGTCGCTCCATGTAAAATACTGGTATTCAGCTGCATCGGGTTCGGCTGGATGCCGACCAACATAGTTGGGAAAAGGCTAGGCAGATGATGACTTCTCTATTAGTCGTCATCTCGGTAGTCACCCACTTTCTAACCATATCATCATTAACACGGTTCATCCATCGTTTCTTTGGTCTTCCTCTACTCTTATAGCCATCGACATTCATGCTGAAAACTTTCCTCAAAAAATTTTCCTCATTCCTCCGTGTTCGTATCACATACCTATACCATGACAACCGATTTCCACACAACTTTTCAGTTGCCGGTGCCACTTTCAGACTTCCTCTTATATACTCATTTCGAATCATTCCGCTTTGCCCCACCGAGCCGCCCCACTGTGTATCATGCTGGCTACAATCAGCTACAATATGTACGAAAGTCGGTTGATTGACAAGAAATCACGTTGTTTCCGATCGTAATAACTGAATACCCACTGATACTCCTTTTTTAGGGTTCCATATCCAAAGGGTGCCAACACAACTCTATTACTAAGCCTCCGCGGTCCGTCTGTCCGTCTGAGGTCTTATGTCTCGAAGTCAGCGATTGTGGGGCAGGGGCGGCGGCGGCGCGGGGAGCGGCGCGGTAACACAGACCGGGCAGATCACGCGGCGCTAGAGCGCCGTAGTGTTCTATCTTTGTTCGCGAACGAAATGTCTAAACATCTTTTTGGTACAATATTGAAATGTCGGTCTTTAAAAAGCAAAAAATTATTTGCACAACAGCTGGTGCGTATCGCTCGTACGCGCGCCGCTCCCCGCGCCGCTGCCTTTGAGGCCAGTTCCATATAAATCTATGCATTGAAACGCGCCACTCCCCGCGCCGCCGCCGCCGCCCGCTGACTTCGTGTCCGTAGCCTCACTGTCAGCAGCTTATATCTCATAAACCGTAATAGGTAGTTGAAAATTTGACAGTGTGTATTTCTGTTGCCGCTATAACAACAAATAAAAATAAAATAAAGTTAATAAAAATCTCTCCATAAAATCATTTTCTTTTCGGCGTTTTTTGCCTTGTCGTACAAAACTAAGGTAGTAAAAACCGACTGGTAAAAAACCGACTTGACCCCTCGTGTGCGAGTTCATTTTTTTGTGTTTAATAAAAGTAATGTGGTTGTTTCTAGGCCGTTTCTATTCAATTTCAGTTTATTTATAATATTAATAGCTATAAAATGTATCACAGTAATTTAATCTAACTAATTAACTATTTATTAATTACTCTGCAGCTGTTAAAGCAAACGAGTGTACTGGATATATGTCCTCTGGAAATCCTTTTTGAATGACCGTCTTCACAGTTTTCAGTTTGGCTTGTTCGAATAGTATTTTCAGTAGTTTTATCGGACGTGTTACAGACGAATCATCCTCATCATATTCTAATACTTCGGAAGTTGCTATATTTTCTTTGACGACAATCACGCCGTGCTTGTTCAGAGACATTCGGCATCTCTCAAAGAAGTCAATCAAGTCATAATCCTTTAAATGTCCGATTACCCACTGGCACCAAATAAGGTCGTAATGTTTATCGGGCTTGAAATTCTGAAGGCCTGTTTGGTACAGCGTTCCTATCTTCGGATTATCTTTGCCGATGAAATCTCTGGCGTTGTTCATGAACTTTTCATCCTGGTCGACGAGATCGACCGTATCGAAACGTGGAATCAGTACATACTTACTCACTCTTCCTATACCCGCGCCACAATCGAGGGCTATTTTTGTGGCTGGTGGATTTTCGAACGCCAGTATTTCTTCTAAGAATTCCTTTGATCCATCGATGTCAATTTGCGAGATGTGGCCATATCCTCCGAGCACGCCATCGATTGTTGCTGGTATGTTAGCCCAGTATCTCGCGCCCCTTGAGTAAAAAAAGCTTTCGCTCATTATGCCATTTTTTTCACAGAATAGATATTTTTTTACTTTATTTGTCAACCATTGTAAGGGAGGCATGACAGGTCAAATTAGTGCTGTCACTTGCTATAAATGACAGTTGTAATACTTTTTAAATCAATTTTACAAACGAGCTGTTTTAAATAAGTTTCATTCATGGGATAATACTGTTTTTAACCTCTGTCACAAAAAACGAGTGCTCCACAAAACACGGATGTAACACTTTGTTAAAAGATTCACAAAAAGCAACATACTAGAGATAATGAGGAACAGAGTGTAAAGTTCACACATCCTCAATAGAAATGGGAGGAGCCTCGACCAGACGGGTGTTGTGTCTGGTGGGCAGCTTCCTGACGATTAATATCGGCATATTATATATTATGTACCTATATGTTACTTGCGCGGTGTGCTTGCGCGATGCAACAACGAAGAAGTAACAGCCCAATTTCTTTTGTTTCAGGCTCTAATAGCGGCTGTAAATGATACTCCCGTGGAGGGCATCCTATGAAGTCTCAGACGGAGCACCAGCTGGCGCTTGTACCACACCGCCCTAAGCTTGTGAAGGACATCGTCGCATACCTATAACACTACCATCACTACAGGTGACACAGCATTATCAGTCTATAATGTTTCCACAGCTGAGATACATGCCTCCTCTCTTAGAGATGGACTGGGCCCAGTGCGGATTGTAAATGTCACAGGGCTTCGATTTGACTGACGGTGGCGTGTGTGTTGGATCATTTAGCTCCCTTCAAAATGGTTGAGCTGAATGGTGCTGATCTATGCGTCATGTTCGTGAACGGGCGCCGTCAGTTGGGGCTGGTCATCTCTTAGCTGCCTCGGCTTATTTTAAATTATTTTAATTCTGAATTGTTGTTTTGTTACTATTTGCTGTACTCTGGATGCTTTTAACGCGTACGTCTTTTTTACATCGTTCTCAGATATAATTATAAATTCACATTAATGATGTAGGTAACTAATATTTTTGTAAAAATATAATTTAAAAGATTGTCCATGGAGTTTCTTGCCCGTTCTTCTCCATAGGTACCTACGCTTTGGAATGGGCAACTAGCTTCATATTTTCTGACCGACCGACTTTTTGACAATTCAAAAGTGCCTGTAATTGTTTAATTGAAATAAATGCTTTGAATTTGAGTTTGATTTTTGGTTCTAGGAGATGCCTATTTCCTCACGATGTTTTCTTAATAGTTTTGAGAGCAGTGGTGATGAAAAGATTTACACCAAGGAAAGCGTCTGCCTAAGTTCGAACCCACGACCTACAAACCTACTTTATTAGGCCACCACTGCTCTTTACTTGGCCTCTAATGCTTTTTTGGCACTTATGGTATCTAAGTACCAACTACTGCCATCTGCGGTATGCTAAATTCGTATTTACAGCCATCACGTCAACGTTTTTGACACATTGATGGCTCCATCTCCTGATAACTTTAATGTTATAAGTACGAAAGTCGTCTGACAAGCAATCACGTTACTTCATAACACTGGTAGCAACAGCGTGGCCAAAGTTTAATAGAATTTGTTCTAGAACTGGCAAGCATGAAATGCGCGAATCGTTTTCCTTGTGTTCTCAACAAATTCAAAACAGATTTCAAGGGACTTGTTATATTTTAATGTTATGTACAGTTTAGAAGAAAGTTTGTGGCACTTAAGGCTTAACTGCAGCTTAAAATCAGATTGATCGATCTGCGAGCTTATAAGGCATGCTTTAGGTACTTACCTTAGCTCCTTTGTTTAATCACCTTATGGCTTAAGGTGAGGGTCCACGTTGCTATACGCAGTTTTCGCCATCGCTTGAAATGTAGATATCGGTGAATAAAACGACGATAGTTTTAATACAGTAAGGCCCTTTGTACACAGCACGATTTCTTTACGGTACGGCGTATAAACGGCGCCGTAGAAAAAACGTATCTGTCAACATGCTTCCATAGTGATCCATTCAACACTTACGACCGTGCTTAAAAACGGCGAATAAACCCTAGAAATCTACGGTTTATTCAACGTGTTTCTTGCTGTGAAATATCACAGTAAGAAAAACTTGTGTGCACAAAGTCCCTAATTCATTTTGGTTCTAAGAATGTTAATAAAATAGCTAAAACTTAATTTCCAAGTTCTACGTCCTTCTTGTGTAAGAAGCACGCCGTTGTGTGAAACGGGTGCACTAGAACTGGACCTTCAATCAATAAATTCACTTAGCTTGCCGTTATCAATTCCTAGAAACCTTGCCTTGACATACTTCTAAGTGAACTACTCTGAACAGCACATCTGTGTTCCTCATAAGGAGAAGTATATACAAGTACACTTACAGTTCGACAGTTATGATTAAATCCCATGTTACAGTGGGTGAGTCCATTACCCATATCCGGGCACAAATTCAGGCTTCTGGGCTGCTACTGAGAATTTTTTTCAGGAAATCCAGAAAGCACTTTAGACTCGTAATCCTAATGCTATTTTGACAATTCAACAGTATTCATTGCGTTATTAACGTCGTTGAGCAGACTTTTTGGAACATATAAAGCAATGGATCACGAATTTCCTTCAAAATCCATCGAATTGTGATGGAAAAGTGTGTTATACAATTTGGGTGCTGGGGAGCATATTGTCCACACTGTACAACCATACCTAGAAATCACGATTGCGTCTATACCAACGAGTCTATGTACATATACCAGCACATCAAGCTACTAAAATCTGTCAAATTTCTTTAATAATAGATTTTCAACTTTTTCGTTAAAGCATAAGGTTCAAAGTTGATTGGGAAAATTTGGCAGTTTCGGGTACCTTATGCTGGCATCTGTACCTATTACACCCAATAATACTTAGAATTTATGACAACAAAGGATCCCAGACATTAAAATAAACACAATTGTAACAATAAAACAAAGCTTTACTAAAGGTGTGATTTTAGTGTCGGGATCCAAATCTAGACTTTAACGGCACTGTAATGAATAAGTAAACCGAATGTGTAGGTGTTTACTGGCGGTCATATTGTTTAGTATTCTAGGTCTGAGGGGGCGCAAAACTGGGTTTTAGGTATGACATAAAACTACGAAAGAGTGTATGAGCTTAAATTATTATTTTACCAATCCCTTTGTTTTGAACGATGTACAGTTAGGGAAATTAATTGTTTATTAGATTGACACTAAGATTGACACACTATGCCAATTTCGGTAGTATAGCTATTTTATGATACTCTCTTTCTTCTCCTAAAATTGTTTGTCCGAAAATCATTATCCATAACACGTTTGCTATAAACTTCAGTAACCATAATGTTCAAAAATTCGAAATTTTGATTATCTTTACTTCTAAAACTATTCTGTCATAATATCGAATACTATAATAATTGAGTCTCTATAATAATAATTGAGGCTGAGGAGTAGGAGGTTGCGAGCGAGCCTCCGCGGTTGAGGCTGCGGTGGTGAGTGAAAGCCGTCTGCGACGATTAGCACGCGTGAGACCGCCGGAGATCCGCAGCGCCGGAGCCGTCACAGAAACCATGCCTGTTGCATGTTGCATGCTCGCTTGCATGCTGCATGCTCGCTTGCATGCTGCATGCTCGCTTGCATGCTGCATGTAATACGAAATTTGTTTTAAAAACATAATGATATATAAAAATTAAATAGGTAATTTTAATTTAGGACTTATAATCTTTATTGAAAACGGTTTTAAGTCTTTTGTATATTGTATTTAGGGATTTAAATTTTAGCGCATGTGACATTACGAGTATGTGACATTAAGTTCGGGCAAGTTATCATTCGGATTAATGACGATTAGGATAAAAAAAAATATGGCACATTAGATTATGGATAAAAAAATTGGGTGACACAATAGAGAACACCATTTTATACAACAGTCAAAGAATGACAGTTACTGTTGTGATTTGTATGTACAGACAATTTAAGTTGGTAGTTAATGTACTAAACAATTAATTTCCCTGACTTTACATTTCAAGGTGTCACTGTGCGTAAAATGAAGGTTCTTTTCTGCATGAGTAATCCAAAATCCACGAAAATGATACCTACGACTAAAATGTAAAACTATTTGTCATTTATGTGTAGGTACCTACTTAATCATAATTTTCATAAACATTAGAGCTTCCGATCCACATAGCAAGTTGTAGTAGGTACACACAAAGCGTTAATGTATTCTTGAACCTCACAAATGACTTCAACGACCTTTCTTTAAAACATAGCTCTTATTTCCAGTCCAATAGCTCCCCATCGATTTTCATGACCTACAAATACAAATAAAAATCGTAGCACTTAAAAGTTTAATATCAAGGATTCCTTAACGTATTCTCGTCTCAAACATGTCGGTGATTGGTCGAACAGGGCTGCAAGTGTCTACCTACGTGATTCGGAAGCAAATTCAGGGAACTAGGTACAGTTCGCAAAACAGATACGTGTACGCTTTAATAATCAAAACCGCAACGTGGAACGTAAGCATATGTACCCAACTCGTTTATCTAAGAAGAAGACACTTGCTGTTTCAAAAGTAAATAAGTACTTTGGTAAACGCAAGAACGTATGTGGTACCAACGTTAGTGAATGAGCTACCCCCAAAACTCCAGGCTTATTGCGTAATACTAGCACCAGCAATTGTTTTCATTTTGACATTAATTGCGTTATTTACTTTGTTGAGCAGACAAAATTTTCAAACTTATAAATCATGATTAGCAGTGATTGATAGTGTGATCTAAAGACCAACTTAAAATTGTTCAAACATTATCTCCCATTGTGTAAACCTCACTTTGGCGAAAATGCCTAGTTGTAAAATGTAAGATTTTTTATGTAGACTGTAGGTATATTTATAATAGTTTATTTACTTAGGATAATTAAGTTATTGTCACAAATACATTACTTCTCAAAATGTGTAATCTATTGTTAGACGACAACTGCCGACAAACTGTTATACAGTTTTTCACAGTTTATGTTATTACCGTTACCGTTATTTCTTGTATTTTTGTTTAGTGTTTGTGCTTACTAATATAGTCGTAAGTTTAACTAACAATCTTGTTTGAGTTTGAGTCCTGATCACTTTAATAAAGAAAATTCTATTCTATTCTATGTAAGTTATTGTTATTACAGATTTTGAATAAATAAAAAGCAAGGAGAATTTGAGTGAACAAATATTTATTTTTGCTCTTCTAAAAGGCTCTATTGTAGGAACCAATTTAACTTTTTTTTAACAATGATAGTTGCTTGCGTAGTTCATGATCTACCTAGCCTTTTAACTGACTTCAAAGAAAGGAGGAGGATATGCAGTCGAGGTCGGGGACTTGTTTTTTTCCCAACTATTTTGGGTTGGGCTACCAGCCTAATCGGATGCTGCGAGATATCAATTTGTTGTATGGAGCAACTGCCTATCTGACCTTCATAACCCAGTTACTTGGTAACATGATACCCCTTGTTGGTTCCTACCAGGTAGAATTTTCGTGGTATACGGGTAGGGTCTCGTGGGGGAGTAATGACCTCGAACCACGAAACGCACACCGCCCTCTGTATATTCGTTATTTTGATTTGAAGTGTCATATATCTTTATAGTGTCATTTAATTTCTTTAGTGCTTACCTATGTTTTAATTTTTAATTCTTTGTATGTTGGCATCTTCTTTTTATGTATTCTTGTAATTTGTGAGCATTTAATTGTGTTTTTGTGTGTTGTGTTATGTTTTGTGTGCACAAAATAAATGGTTTATCTTTCATATCTATTGTACTTACCTACCCCTTTTTACCCGACTGCGACGAAGCCCAAAAGGAGGGTTATATGTTTGACCTGTATGTAAGTATATAGGTCCGTTTCTTTGTTCCCTCGTAATTTTCTATGGGGAAATCCTCATGGATGCCCTCCATCTTGGGAGAACGGAGGGTTATGTTGGACTCCTATCGACTAAAGCCCCACTGATCCTACTACTACCATGAGTCGGGGGCCCGGGCGACACTTTACCTTGTACCTACTCCTGTATCCTTGACTATTTTGTTATTTGTACCTCCCGTACTTGTATCCGAAGTAAGTTTTACGTCGGATTTTACTACTGCAACGTGATTGATACAGTGTAGAATTACTCGGGGAGTCACTTTTATAGCGGAGTCTTTGTGAATAAGAATCGGCCTTGTTTAAAATTTTAAAGATGTTTCTGTTGCTATTGCGAAACTGTTCCTTACAATGTTTTATCGCGGACCGACTTGACGAGGTACTAAAGAAATGTTTTTATTTCAAATAGATTATTATCGGAAACTTTTTTATATTTTTCTGTAAATATATTTTTCGTTCATTTATTTTATTGTTCTTACGTTTTTTCGCAGTGCTAAAAGAAATGCGGAATTTCTTGGGCAGACTTTAAGCGGCACAAAGTAGGTACTGCTGGGTATCATACTTTTAAAAAACACCCTTGAGGCCAAAACCAAACGCACGACAAATTTTCTAGGTAGGTACGTAGTCACGAGCATAAGTACCTTATGGTGACGTAAAATTCGAAAGCGTTTTTCTCGTGAAAGAAAAATTGCAACTTTGAGAACTATATCATAACAGTATGGTATCGATAATACTAAGTTCGTACACCATAAAGTATCTATAAACACTTTAGAAAAAAAAAACCCTCATAGGAAAGAATCTTGCGTGATTGTAAGGTATTTATACTAGCGACTGTACTTACCTAAACGTTTATTAAAATAACCTGGTTTCGTAAAGGCAACACATAATAATAATGATAATGATGTAATTATTTCGCCACGCATTGTAATGAGGAAATGATTATAGAAATCAGGTCAGTGTCACAGCTCTGCTAATGCAAAATTCTAGTTTAGCACTAATTTATTGAATCTAATTGTGAGCAAAAACCGTGAGCTCTATTTCGACTGATCTATAATTAACGATATTGAATGCGCCTGATTGACATCCAAATTATATCTGGAGCAGGCTGGTGTAAAAACATCTGTTGTTTCTTTATTATCTGGGGGCATGGTAGTGCCAAGCGAAACGCAAGGGCACTACCTACCTTTTCTCGATGCGCTTCGTCGTTTTTTTGAACCCTCATATCTTGGGTTTGGATTATACCAGATAAACAAAATTATCGGGAGATGATGTCAATAGTGAACTTATTAAACGTATAAAGTTTCAATTGCAATACTTTAGATTATTGATATCTAAAAACCCCGATTTCGTCACTGACTGATGATCATCAAAACTCTTACGGTAACTCCATGAAGTTCAAGAAAGCTGGTGGTGGCTGGTGGCTTGACCGTTTCGCTACCATCACATGGGCGTAAGGTAAAAATTTATTCACTGTTCATTACTTTTCTGTTAAACAATAGTTCTTGAAATAACGAAACGCCCAAGGCTCATATTTTGACTAAGGTGTAGAGTTTGTGAAGTTAGGGCTTGTAGAGTTAGGGCGTGTAGAAGCTAGGCTCTACATAAGATCTGATAACTTTTTGACAGTGCGAGCCATTATGTGGTCACATCATGGCAACATTTTACATGAAAATGTTTTTGGTGGATTTAATATGTTTACAGGATAAAGAAGTAATGACAATAGTTATAGAAATAAATTGTTTACGTACATAATTGATTACCAACATAAATTGTCCGTATATTCGGCGGAAAGCACGTTAAGCCGCTGGTCCCAGCTGGCATTCGTGGATCTTTGACAGTCGTTACGGGTCGTCAGAAGCCCGAAAGTCTGACAACCAGTCTTACCAAGTGGTATCGTATTAACCAGTAACTAGGTTGTGGAGGTCGGATAGGCAGTCGCTTCATGTAAAATACTAGTATTCTGCTGCATCCGGTTAGACCGGAGGCCGACCCCAACATAGTTGAGAAATGGTTAGGCAGATGAGATGATGATTCTAATCATAACTGTCATTTTTGACAGTCTTATAAAATGGCTATAACATGGAAAAATAACGTAGTGTTTCAATTTTAGAAACAATTAATTTCCCTGACAGAAATATAAGTTGACGTGTATTGTGTTGGCAACATTCATGTAGTATTTTGTTTTTTTCTTCTGAAGGAAAATGGTGGCCAATAGTTTGGGTTTCAAATTGATTCTAATAAGTCAATGCTTATAATGCTCAAATTGCTGTCAAACTAGTACAGCATATTACACCATAATTTTTACACCAGTGAAATGGCATCATAATTATCATAATGTAATCATAGCATTGGTCATTTTTATTAAAGAATAAGCTATAAGAATAAGCCTTTAAATAAATTGTTCACCGTGTTAGTCATTTAGTCGACTCCTATTAACTATCTTGAGTCTAGATAGCACTAAGGCGTTGGCTAGATTCTAGACTAATGGGGCAACTTTGTTAACTTTTACTTACAGTAAAAGCACCCTTCCTATAGGTTCAGTTACAACAAAAAATTCTTTGTCACACTGTTATATTCATCAAATACTGATACCAGCATGAGACCGGTCGTTTACTATGTGAGCCAACAAATATTGCAAACAGCTTGCAGCCCGGATTGTGTGTCCAAAACACTTCTGGTACACGTATTGTCCAAACGCCATGCAAGCGTATACCGTTCACATTTCAAGCTTAAAGCACACTCATGTAGCCTGCAAAATTTAATACTGTATATTCGGAGAGCGACTTCGGGGAGGTCTGTCTTCTCGCAGATTGATTTATTGGAGCCCCCGGGCCTTCGACGCATTCCTATTCCCTGTTAATGGAAATCGTAACGGGGTGTCCTTTTCATTTTCTACCAATGACTACGCCCGATGTTATAAAAAAAGTTTGAAGATTTTTTTTCTTTACGTTGATTTTTCTTATTCCACTTTTCCTTCTTCGTCGTTTATTGTACCGTTCGGATTTGTGTGCTCATTTTTTTTAGTATAATGCGGCGGTTGATCGAGATTAATAATAAGGAAAAATAAACGATAGGAATCCTAAGGACGGGATTATGTTGGGATAATTGTGGGGTTCTTTTCGATTTCAAATCCACTTGTCTTGAGAAAGTTTTGTATGTAGTAGATTGAATATCCTGTATATTTTTCCGTAAAAGTACCTACTACTGTTAGTGTACCTTATTATAATACTTTTGATAATTATTAAAATAACATTATTATATTATTTTATATACGTAATGAGAGGCAAAGTAATAAGAGGCGCAGAAAGTTAAGTCTAAGTTTCCAAGTACAAATTGTAAAGTAACAGTGTACTCATTGTTGAAAAACCTAATTATAAATAAATAAATTAAACAACTATCTTCCAATAAAAGCCAAACACTTTCATACAAAGGCAACTACGTAGTACATTGATGAAACATACTGAACAAATGCTGTAATCCATTCCAGAATAAATTAGATTGCGTTCTTAATTAAATCGTAAGAAGTTCATAACTAAGATATTATAATTAATATAGTTATCAAAATATGTTTGAGTTAATTGGAGCACTTTGATATTGCAAGGACTGAGTACTGTGACGTAATATTGTTTATATTATTAGGTACTAAAGCTTCGCTTTGCATAATTTTATTATGCATTCTGTGGAAATTGCAAGTTGTTGATCAATAGATCAGACATACAAATAGCAATTACACCAATTTTCAATTGAAAAAGTCACCTTACCTAAATCGATTGCTAATTTTAATAAAAAATAGGAATCGATTTAGGTACGGTGACTTTTAAGAATGCTTAGTTGTTTGTTCTTCTAATGATTAATAGGTATAGAGTAATCTATTGGTACTTGGCAAAAGCTAATTGGCAATAAAATTCTGCAATAATAATAATGAAATCAAGATTATTCTGACCCTAGTCTAGGCTTTGACTTAGCTCTATTTCGACGAATTGGTTTTCTATAAACATATTATGATTCGCTAGAGTTAGGCAAAAGTGTGTTTTTAAATGTAGAATTTCTCTTTTGAAATATTGGTCAGGATCTATGCAAAAAAAAAAAAAAACGTGTGCGGTCGGGGGAACCCCGACAGACACGAAGTTTTGCACGCACACACACTCGTATATAATAGAAAAAGACAGAGAGAGAGATAAAGTCGCATGGAGGAGGCATAACGCTTTTTCTTTACTTGACGATTTCTACCAGTTAACTCCTACCGCAAGCTGCATTAAGAAACTTCGTTCCAAAAAATAGTCACTAGCCGCTTATTACATTAAATAATAACAAAACAAACACCAAACAACGTACTATATATTCCATTGATTAAACCTGTCTGCAGCAATCGGGAACATAATATACCGTACTTATGTAAGCAAAGAGAATACTTCTAAATGATTTATTGAAGGCTCCTTCCATTGTGGCGCGAATCCCTCGCACGAGCTAAATATCAATGACAGTAAGAAAGATTTATTATGTTTCGCAAGAAACACTGCCGAGCAAGTTTCACTGCAGTTGGCTAACCGATAACTTTGAACGGGAGTCGGTATTTAAGAGCCTTTAATCTATTTCTACTAGACGGTTTGAGCCTGGAAAATATATGCATATTTTTGCAAATAAATTCGCTTTTGTTTTTTAGTTTGAGTATTGATTTTTAGTATTTTTAGCTATGTGTGGCTGGCTTTACGTACAGACAATGGCGGATTTACCAACAGGCTGAGAGGCTGGAGCCTAGGGCGGCAGATTTTAGGGGCGACAAAGAATGTATATTATTGTGTAAGTAGTAGGTATTAAGGCATACCTTATCCCGCCTTGTTAGTAGTACGTAATTCGAGCTTTTATGAGCTCAGAAATATATATAGGTACCCAAAAACTATTTATTGTGCAATCTTAACATCGTTGGGTTATTATCTAGAAACAGACACATTATTGTAGAGGTCGGTAGGGGTGGCAAAATCTGAATAGCCAACTGGCAGAAAATGTGTAAATCCGCCACATTCACAATAACAATTACATAATTATATCACTATGAGTATCATTTCGTTTTGACTATTCAAGTCGACCATCTATTCTAGGAAACGTTTATCCTATAACGGTTAGCTAATTGTGTCATTTTTCCTTCACTCCTCGTTGGTCTTGTGGTCGCAAGAACTACGGCTGAGCATGAGGGCCTGGGTTCGATTCCCGGGCAAAGTGTTGTTGGGTTATTCCAACTGGAATTTCTCAGTAGCAACCCGGAGTCTCGATGGCAAAAGGCTTGCTCCCTATTACATGTGACTTATACATAATTGGTGAAATATGGGTGAACTGTAGGTGCACTTCGGAGAATACAAGCGTGATGTATGTTTTCCTTCATTTAATATTTAGTTTTATTTTATACGTATATCATGATTGGGAGTTATGTTCCATCCACTTGCACTGCTGAGTGTAGGTTTCATAAAAAGCGGGCTTGGAGCATTTCCACAGAAGCCCACAAAGACAAAGCGACATTCTGACAGCGGGCACAATGATGGCAAAGTGAAAAGTGTATAAAACTGACAAAAGCTACCGAATAGCTTGTAACAATTCCGTAGAAGTTCTTTGTAGAAATACGAAACGCTTTGAAAGCGATGTCCACTTGTCTAGCCCCTGAATACGTTGCCTCTTGGTAACAAAGCCTACCCAGACTACCCAGAGTCAATACAGAAGATGCCTACGCCTCTGGGTCTTCGGCCTGGCAGCACATTATGACAACTACGTACTATCGTCCTCCAAAACGTTATTTTACGGACGCTTCAACTCACCGTCCGGGCTCACCATATTATAAAAATTGCAAATTGATGGCCGCAAAGCTGCCTATATTTAAGCTAATATCGTAATCCCAATAGCCCTGGCTTTTACTATGATTGATAGGGTGATTATCATGAGATAATTAAGCTACACTATTAAACGAACATGTTATAATAATATTAATTAGCCTTAAATTAGCGTAATAGCTACTGTTCAATAGTGAATGCATGAATTAAATATGTAATGCTACCAAAGTGCTAATTACGAATCACGAATGAACTATATTATTATGAACAAAAGTGTTAGACCAGCGGTGTAATTGCGATGCCAATCGATCGCAATGCCTTTAATTTTGACAGTTCAACGACTTTCATTGCGTCATTTACGTTGCTGAGCATACAAATTTTTCAAACCTATGCAGCGATGGATTAGGAATTTCTTTTAAAATATTGGGATTGTGAATACAGATAGATTTATTTAGAACAGACTAAAAGGCACACAACACAACGTATTATACTACAAGTAAAAAAGAAAACAAAAAAAGTGTAAAGTGTGTGTGTGTTAAGTACGTAATGAGGATGCTCTTAATGTTCATAAAAATCACTAGTTTAGTCAGAGTAAATTAACTACAAATTCCATGGTCGTCACAATACACCAAATAGCGATTTTCCAAAGGATTGATACGTTTCCACCCTCCTTCTATAATTGATCATAAGTGAACCCAAACGTTCTGTATGATCTAGATCTCTATTTGAATATGGAGCATTAAAATAATAACCTTCACCTTTTGGTGCTGTTATTTAGAAAGGTCAGTTGCATAGAACTCGCAACCGGCGTGCATGTGTGATGAACGTCAAACAACTCAGCGTTTATTTGCGGCAAACATGACTCATAAAAATAAAACAACACAAACAACAGAAAAACAAAATAACAATTTGGGAGAAAGTATGCGTCACATCTACGCAAAACGGCCAGCGCTCAGCATAATGCTAAGACCCTATACGAGACAGAGCCCCAGCGCTGGTTTTCAGCGACAGCCTGTGATTGACGTGATGACGTCAGCCAGTGCAGCATACGATTAGATATAAATAAAAACAATAATCAAAATAAGAAATAAAAATATACATTACAAAAAGTGGTATGAGCATGAAATATATCAAATGGTAACATTCCGGGCAACGACTCGCGCCGCCGGTTATTAATAATCTGTGCGCGAGCGCAACTGTCACAAATTCGCAAGGCGATTTGACGTTTTGACTTACTGCTGGACGTGCTATAAATTAGCAATTAACATGGTGCATTATAATATAATTAATGTTATGATACGATAAGATATCTTATCGTAGTCTAGTGCTACACATGAGCCTCTCCCATGTCATAACACCCTGTCCTCCGTTTTTTAGTAGTAGTGTTCGCCATGGTACTACATAACTATTGTCTAAGTACCCTCTTATCTCGGTAATCACTCGACGACCGAAGCCCTTTATACACGGCGCGGTTTCTTCACGGTACGGGGTGTAAAACGCGTAGTATAAAAAACGTGATACAACACTGACAACCGTGCCTCCACACGGCGAATAAACCGCGGTTTTTCACGGCAAAAAAACGCGTGTGTACAGACGCCCGCACATCAAGCTACCCGAAACTGTAAAATTATCCCAATCGACCTTGAACTTTATTCTTTAGTGATAAAGTCGAAAATCTATTACAGAAATTTGATAGATTGTAATAGCTCGATGTGCTCAGTCTGTACAAAGGGCCTAATAGAGAAGTATGGGAATAGAGAATTATGGACGAAAAAGACATGCTGCCTTTATCCCTCTTTTTTGGGGTGAGCCCCAAATAAAGTGCAAAGTATAACAACAACGGATTAAAAAAACTCACTTCTCCTTTTCTTCGCATTATTTTCTTCTTTATCTTTGATACACATCCAGAGAGCAGTGGTGGCCCAGTGGTATCTGCCGCGACTTTCGAGCTGTAGGTCGTGGATTCGAACCCAGACAGGCGCTTTACTTTTTGTAACGTATTTCATCACCATTGCTCTCAAAAAACGGTGACGAAAACATCGTGAGAAAACCGGCATGTCCTAGGACATGAAGTCATGACATGTGACATAGCTACCACCGCACCCGCACTGGGCCCGCGTGGTGGATTACGGCCCACTCCCTCTCACAGAGAGGAGGCCTGTGTCCCAGCAGTGGAAACTGTCTACGCCTGAACGCAGCCCTTCGTCATATTAACCAAGATACGAACGCACTCAATGAACGGCGCTCGCGACAGGCTTCACGCGGACGAACCGGACGAACTTCACTTCACGATCTTAGCGCGCACCGCCATACCACGGTAATAATATATACAGTAGTTCGTCTTCATACAAACGGACGAAACGCGGGCTATACCTACGCGCTTCGATCACCGTGTGCGCTCAGGCGGCTCGGAGTCGCGACTGTGCAACAGTGACGAACGGACGGTGTGTTGTTTTTTATAACAATAACCGCGCGATTTTTTCACTAAAAATAAGTTCAAGTACATATTGAATATGACGAGTAGGCGATATTGTGCTGTTTTTGGTTGCATGAATTCGTCAATAACGCATCCAGAGATAGCTTTTTTTACATTACCTGGAAACTCGGAAAGGTAAGACTATTTTACTTACTAGTGGGTAGGTACATAATGTGTGTCTTTTTAATGGATAAGTATTTCCTATTACCTCCGGAAAAAAAGATGTCTGGATTAATAAATAAAGTGATTAAAGTAAAGGAAAGTGATAGACACGAGTGAAATAGGTAGTTATAGGCGGTTCATGAATCATTATACGGTAGGTACGCTTGTGATAAAACCTCGGGGCATGTGTGTTTTGTTAGTTTGTATAATTCAAAGTAAAGACGTGGTTTTTATTATTAATAATAGTTGTTTATTGTACTGTGTGTATGAATAATACTAGAAAAAAATTGGTTGTCTGTAAAGTCGATTTACGGACGATAGTTTAACGTGACAACATCATAACAAAACATTAATGAAATGATTGCATACTTTTATGAATAAAATTAATTATTTTTATTGAATAACTGTTACTGTAATAAGAATAACTGTTTCATGAAATCATCATTCTTTGGACTTACATGGTCTTAGAGAGTTGTGTTGATGACTTTAATGATTATAATTCTGTAATAGTACATTACGATATTAGTGCGTTAAGATGTTATAACCAATACGCACGTATATCATACGACGTTTTTTAACACATTTGCGAGGAAACAGAAAAAAAAAACATTTCACAATACAAGTACAAAGAAAAGAAAATTTGAGAAAAATGGCGCGAGGATTATTTTCTGCCGTGGCTGCGTGAAAATGTTGGCAAAGACACTAGAGCATGCAGCCAAGTTTTTAAATTACCGAATAAACTGTTTTTTTAATTTTAAATAAAATCAATCTGTGAATGCACACTTGCTTTCCCGCCATCTTAACAGCGCGCTAGCGCTGCCTACTGACTGGCGCCGCGCGGCGATCAGTTCGAAATTTGAATAGCAACAGCGCGCTGCTCACTAGCTGGAGTCGTGCGGCGGCGATCAAAACAACACGCATTTTTATTAAACACTTCCTATTCAATTCACAAAGTATTTTATTTGTTTATATAAAATGAAGTAGGTATATTTATTTATTTATTTTATTATTTATGTACACACAGTAAAATACAATAACAAAACTAAATGGAAACACAAAGTAGGCAAATGTAATTAAAATACTGGAGGCGGGCAGCCCTATCGCATGTTTACGTACCGCGCGGCTGTAGGCATTTACATCAAGGTTACGGCCGAGATACAATACTGTATGTCTTTATACTGTGGCCATACTTTTGTCGCGACACATAATTGTAATTTTCAATAAATAAACTACATACTTATTAATTCATCGTGGTCGATCTTATTTGTATCGCCCCCAGAAACTTTACAGGCCTACGCTTTGATACACTTGGCCATTTAATAGCCTTTTCCTTCTTAGTATTACATTAATACACTACCATGCCCGTATTTGATTAAAATCGATCTAAATGAGACAAAGATCAGTAAAATAGAACGCAGACAAGGCTTTGTTTAGTGCTACGAATAAAACCGTTTGTTACTTCTTAACTAGGTATCTTTTAGACGTTGAAACGTTTTCAATGAGATCCTTTATTGAAGATTTACTGTCGTCTAGGGAGCTAATATGTTTTGAGAGGATTTTCGTTTTCAATTTCAGATGAGTTTGATAGTTTTCGATCGCAATACAGTGAAATAACCTAGGTATATTGTATATTATTAACGAGGAGAAGAAGGAGATTCTCAAGTCGACGTGTATGTATATTTTTGTAAACGTTGTAAATGCTAAGCAGATGACATATTCTGATGATGATAATATTGTATTCAAGCTCTTAGCGTCTTTGATTTCTAAAAATTTGAGTAAAAAATATTTGTATAGTGTACTGTATGTATGAAAGCAAAAAGGTTCATTGAGTTATCTATCTAGTTAGGAAATATAATTAGTACTAATATGTTTTTATCAGATCATGATAAAAACAAATAAGGACCCACCTTAATTATCTCTACTAGTATATGTTTGAAGCTGCTCTCACAAATTAATTAATCCCACCATTCACTGGTGGGATTAATTGGAAACGCTAAAATTGGGAAAAGGCTAGGCAGATCGACTTCTTATAATTCACTTATAAGAAGTCGATCTGCCTAGCCTTTTCCCAACTATGTTGGGGTGGACTTCCAGTTTAACCGGATGCAGCTGAATACCAGTATTTTACAAAAAGTGAACGCTTTTTTTTGTGCTTGTTTGAAAGGTCCTCATGGATGTCCTCCGCCCTGGGGCGGGCGAAAGGATCTGTCAGACTCTCAATGACTCAACTGTGGGCAAGGAACACCAGGATGGTTACCCTGGTGTTCCTTTCCCACACTTGAACCGGGGATCATAGAAACTTATTAGAGTGACTGCCCTTTTTTTTTTTTTTTTTTTTTTTTAACGTGGAGAAATGCTCATGCATACTACACTACCACGGGGAGATAGTGCAGTTATGTGGGACTCTAACCCACTAAAACTCCACGGTGTCCTCCTCTGCCGCTTACGGCGGGAACACGGGCACGCGTTAGCACTCATCCGTGAACCCGCCGCGGCCGTCCGTTACCGGACCCTCCTCTGGGGAGTACTCCCCATCACCGGCGCACCAGAACACATAGCACGCCGTGACCACCCCAGGGACCAAACCAGCACATGGGCGCCAGACGACCCCGTGTCTGGACACCCTTGGTCCCCCTGTGACGGGTCAGAACATTGGCCCCGCCGCCTGCCAATTTTCGGCTGCAGAGGATAGGGAGAGCGGCCAACGCAATACCGGCACTCCTCTTCCCCTGCAGCCCCACCGCGTCCGCCATCTTACGGTGGCGACCCCGTCAAGGCCGCGGAAGGTAGGGAGAGCGGCGCACCGTAATACCGGCACTCCTCTCCCGCCGCGGCCTTCAACCCTCAGCCGCGACGCCCCCGTTACGACATCGCGGCCCGCCTCAGTTGCGATGCCGCTCAAGCGGCACTTTTGGCCGCTACGTCGTCGGCTTGGTAGCAAAAGCCCTGACGAGCGGCCCCTCCTCGGGTTCCTCTTAGCTTCACCGTGGGGCTCAAAACCACGGCTACTGAGCCCCCCCGCCTCGACAATGCGGGAACCCACCGAGGGGGAGAGTGACTGCCTATCGGAACTCCACAACCTAGTTACTAGGTATTACAATACTCTTTGGTCAGACTGTTTGTCAGACTTTTGGGCTTCTGATGACCCGTAACGACTGTCAAAGAAGAGTCACTACCGGGACCAACGGCTTAACGTGCTTTCTAAGGCACTGAGGAGTCTCAGTACATACCGAGACCCCTCCGTAAAATGCATAAAGATGGTCAACTGTCCACGGACTGACCACGGCAAACCTAGGTATCCTGATCAATAGGACCATGCGGCTGTTATTACTTCACCATGAGCCCCTTTTAGCCACGAGCCCCTATCTCTTAGTCAATTACAAGAAGTAGACACGTATAATAACATACTCTAAGGGGTCTGAGATAAGTTCAATTCACTCTTAATCCACTCCGTCGGAGCAATTGACCTATGAAAGGTCACAATAGGCACAATAATGGAGTGGGTATTTTCCAAAGAGTTCTCTTTTACGATAATTGCTTATAGCCTTTCCTAGCTCCGGGTCTGAAGTATCAGGATTTACGTTAGCACAACTATTTCGAGGTTTAAAACTTTAAATATTGATTATCGGGAGTTTCTGAGAAGTTGTTAGCTTCAGTTTGGATTCTAACGCGTTTTTGTGCGAGATAATATTGTTTCTGGATTTTCTTTGAAATGTATTAATGTAAACCATATTTTTTACAGTTAAGTATAGATTCTTATTTTTTTGCATTACATGTAGGTAATATAATATAAATATTTTAGTAATAAATAATCATATTTTAGTTTAAGAAATCACTAAATTATATTTTTCTCTTCTTGTTCTCACACACTATTGTCTACATTTCATTTTCCTTTCTCCATTCGCAGGTCTGCTTGAAGAAACTTCTCAAGAAAGAAGCAGTGCCTTTGTACTCAAAATATTATAAGTCGTCGTCGTAGTCGTTTTTATATGTGTGAGCTTGAAATAAGCTGTCAATAATGTCAATCCCTAAGCTAAAAAAGCATCGAGTAGAATGACAGCTCACTTCAAGCTCACTTTACCTAAATTTTCACAGTGAGATTTTTACAGAATATACCGTCTGGATCGCTCTTAAAAATCATGTTAACAAAAGCTAACCACGGTACGATAATCCATCTAATTTTGAACGGAATATTCGAAAGACGAAAACCCGTATGCCTTGGCATAAAGAGGTCGTTTAGCAAAGAAGAAAATGCGATTAAATTAAATTTCCGCTAGTAGGAAGTCTCAAAGGGCTTTTCGATAGCTGCAATATCTTAAGCTGGCTCTCCAAAGGTCTGGCTATCGCGGTCTTGCCTTTTCTACAGCGAGCCTTTTCATGTAATAGTTTGGCCTTAAGGCGCGTTTACGCGACAAGAAATTGCATGTTTTTTGTTGAGGAAAACAAAGCGTAATTTTTCGTGTACTTCACACGCGAGGCTGTCATGAAATGAATGAAGGGTTGCGAAATGCGTTGCGCGATTTTGGGTGTACGGTAATCTATTTTGTTTTTTTTTTTGCTACGTATGTGTGAGGTTGATAGCATGAATATAAGTGCAATATATTTTGATGATTCTCATTTCATGTGTAGCTCAGTTACCTAAGGTTTGTTTTCGGGAAAAAAAAACAAAATTATTACACAAAGTAAAACAAATACGAAATAATTATACCACATGTGGACCTCTCCTAAATTACCCTAGGCTGATAAAATTTTAGTTTTTCCTTATTATGTTTATTTTAGTGTTACGATTGGCTTTCCACTTTTGTAAGTATTGAGCTTATTTCTTTTAGCATATCATAGTCAAGCTTAGTCAAGCGTAGTGTGGGACGCCCCCCAGCTAGATGGACCGACGACCTTAAGAAGGTGACTGGGACGGTCTGGATGCGTAAGGCGGAGGACAGGGTGTTGTGGCGCGGCCTGGGAGAGGCATATGTCCAGCAGTGAACTGCGGTAGGCGAAGTTGATTGGTCAAGTTTAAAGAAGTACATTTACATTATCTTAGGCGATAGGTACAGACGCCAGCACATCAAGTTACTACAATCTGTCAAATTTCTTTGATAGATTATCAACTTTATCGCTAAAGCATAAGGTTCTAAATTGTTTGGGAAAATTTGACAGTTTCGGGTAGCTTGATGTGCTGGCGTCTGTACTTTGCCAAAATTACATATCAGCACTCGTTTTTAGAGTTCCGTACCCAAAGGGTAAAAATGGGACCCTATTACTAAGACTCCACTGTCCGTCTGTCTGTCACCAGGCTGTATTTCATGAACCATGATAGCTAGACAGTTATAATTTTCACAGATGATGTATTGCTGTTGCCGCTATATAACAACAAATAATAAAAATAAAATAAAGTTAAAATTTAAAGGGGTATAAAAGAGACGTTTTTTTTCGGCGTTTTATGCCTTGTGGTACGGAACCCTTCGTGTGCGAGTCCGACTCGCACTTGGCCGTTTTTTTATTGAAGAACAAACATCGTGATCTTAACACCCGGTTTCACTGGTTAATGATAGTAAAGCGTTCAATAGCAGGCGGAAGGTCAGCTGTTCCAAGCGAAAGCACTTGATAATCCATGCTTTTGACCGTATATGACTTATCGACCTCGGTGATCAAGAAATAGGGACAAATAAGCTTCGCCCACGTTGAGGTTGCAAATTATCCCACGGGAATATATGTACTACCGGGATAAAAAGTATCATATGTCCTACCCATGTCTATATTGTTTGTAAGGCACACAATATAGACAGGGTTAGGATCTGTATCAAATAATTTATTTTCTTTCTTTTTTACTTGTATGCTGAATTTCATCGAAATCTGTTCAGCCGTAAAGACGTGTAAGTGCAAAAAATAAACTAGCTCATTTTTGTATTTATAATATTAAGTTAGGATTAGTTATATGGAAATTATCGTTGAAGTCATCATTTGGTTTTGATATAGGCGATTTTCTACCATAAATAACAATGGAAAGAAACTGGTGACGAAATGCTCCACTATAACATAGTATTACATATTCTAAAGGTTATAATATTACACCTCATTAGTGTATGTAGTCCTCTTTGCTGGCTACTGTTTAATAAGCCCTCTTCTATTAAATGTAGGTAATATTAAATTCTACATATTAATAGCTACGATAAGTACTAGTTACAAAACTTAAATGGGATTTCTATTTTCAGTTTTATATATAAAGTTATAGCTTTAAGATAAATGCCTGTTGTTATAAGGGCTGATTTTTCCATCGCCTGATAAATTTTATTCGATGAATAAAATTGACGTTTGACAGTTTTTATATAAATTAACTGTCAAAATTTCAAAATTATTCCTCGAATAAAGTTATCAGATGATTGAAAAATCAGCCCTTAATAAAATACCCCATAGGAACCTACCTACTCTTAACTTTAAGAGGTTGAATGGGATGAAATTTCACGCGGACGAAGTCGAGGGAAGAAGCTAGTATAATATACAGCAGATAAAAAAACCTTACATATAAACCTTTCGGAATAAAATTATCTAAATTATGGAGAAAATCTCATCAAAATCCGTGACGCACTTTAGAACAAAGCGGTTACACCGACAGACACGAAAACACATATCGTCGCCTTAGAGTGAAAACCTCGGGAATGCAATTCCTCGTAAGTAGCATTTTAGGCATTTCGGACAATCTTATAGTATCGAACAGTTCTGGATAAAAAAGCGACATAAATTTCCATATTAATTAATAAGAATAGGTAGGTAGGTACGTTACAGAACCACCTTTTATGTTTTTTTAACAGACTTCAAAAAAGGAGGTTCTGTATTCTTATTAATTTTATTTAATCCGCTTTTATACCCAGAGCTGTTCGATACTATAAGATTGTCCGAAATGCATAAAATGCTATTTACGAGGTATTGCATTCCCGAGGTTTTCACTCTAAGGCGACGATATATATAGATTTATACAGCTGCTTTTCTATGAACAGCTGAATAGAACACTGAATTTCTCGCTAATCACTCAACCGGCAGACGTCAGTTACGCTCCCCGCGTCCCGTCGTAACAGTTTTCACATACTCTCTCGGATCGCTTCCTTAGCTAGTTACCGTACCGAAACAGCTATTAATGTTCTAAGTTATATTTTGTATATTAAGGGCTGATTTTTCCAACGCCATATAACTTTTATTCGAAGAATAAAATTGACGTTTGACAGTTTTTGTATGATACAACTGTCAAAATTTCAAAATTATTCCCCGAATAAGTTAATTGAAAAATCAGCCCTAAAAAGGAAACTTGTAAATGACCTTCAAATGCATATTGTTTAAGAACACTGTTTATTTAGCTATAAGTTTCCCGAATAAAAGTAAATAAAATAGTCTTCATGGTTGAAAAGTTTCATAAATCATCAACAAAGATCGCTTTCCACTAGAGGAAATCGGGACAAAGAGCAAAAAAACCTACGTTCAACTCACCTCTGACATTTAGTCCTGGCACCATCTAAAGTATGCTGGTGTCCAGAAATTCACGTCTAAGTACGTATTTTGAGTACGGTTGACTTATGTATATTTTAAAAATCAATATCACTGAGTTGTAGAAGTCATATTTCGACAAGAGATATTCTTAAGTCGTGCCGATACGAAAGAAAATGTAAGCAGTCACTAAAGGCATAATATTATGTATACGTACCTACATACCTATAGTATGGTTAACAAGTTACCATCAATATCTTACCCTTTTTGACCGTTAGGGTTGGTTCACTGCTTGTCTAAACGGACGGAAGAAGATAAACAATTGAACATCAATATGAACATGGAAGACTTCCAGCTGGCTTATTAAAGTGAGGTTCATCAAACACAAACATAAAATGTTTTTGGCTACTTTACCAGATAAAGCAACCTAACTTACGCTCATCGAATACTTTATCTCCACCGCGCTCTCATCTACGATCTGAGTCACATCCATTTGTTCGTAAGTCTTTGTAACCCGAATGGTGTAAGTGCGATGCCGAAAGAATGATCGCTAGCTAATACTGCTCCGAAATGGTGAATAGCCGTACGACCATGCACTTATATTGCAGCCTTTCAAGAGAATTGACCGTCGAATTGTCTGCTGAAACTATTGGTGTTTTAGATAGAATTGACTGCTATTCAATAGATACACAGTTGTATTTCTAGAAAGAGAGTTTTGAAAATTTTTCGCTGGTATCCTACTTCCTTCCTACTAATATTAGAGACGCGAAAGTTTGTGAGGATGGTTAGATGGATGGATTATTATTTGTTACTCTTTCACGCAAAACTACTGAACGGATTTTGATGAAACTTTGCATTAATATAATATGTCAATGCCAGAAAGTCACATGACGGGAGCTCGTGATTAACAACGAATATGAAATAAAAAAATAAGTTTAAAAATTAAAATCCGACTTCTGAAAAGGATGAAACAAGAAAGTACCTTCCCGTGGTCGCATGCTACCATAGCTTATAAGTATGTTAGTACAGCGGCATGCGACCACGGGAAGGTATTTTCTTGTTTCATCCTTTTCAGTAGTCGGGTTTTAATTTTTAAACCAATTTTTATTTAATTATTTTGGGGCTTATTTCAGTAATACATAATTATATTTTGAAATGTGCTAATTAAGCCCTTTCATTTGATACCCAACAAGGCACCTTCCCAAAATTATTATTTTTAAATTAATTACTGCAGCGGACGGTCAAGACTCTTCTAACAATACCTTATTTGTTAAAATATTATAAGTACTTTTGAAGTTATACAAAACTAGCTTCCACCCGCGGCTTCGCCCGCGAAGTATGTCAATAGAAACTATCCTATGTCCTTCCCCGGGATGCAATCTATCTCTGTGCCAAACTTTATCGAAATCCCTTTACTAGTTTAGGCATGAAAAGTTAAGATACAGACAGACAGACAGAATTACTTTCGAATTTATAATATTAGTATGGATAAAATGATGAGGAAACAGATGAACATAACATACCTGTTAAAATCATTATATCCTCCATAGTCGGGTAATTATGACCGACACCAGTGAGTAAACCATGCCTCGGAAAGCACGTTAAGCCGTTGGTCCCGGCTGTCACTCGTGGATCTTTGACATTCGTTGCGGGTGGTCAGGAGCCCGAAAGTCTGACAACCAGTCTTACCAAGGGATATCGTATTACCCAGTTACTAGGTCTAGTCGCTGCATGTAAAATACAGGTATTCAGCTGCATCCGGTTGGACTGGAAGCCGACCCTCACATAGTTGGGAAAAGTGATGACCAGTGAGTAAACCATAATTTTGGTATTAAACGTTTCCGGAATTTAATTATAAAGTGGATAGACATTATTTGTATAGCTACGAATAGCATTGTACACATAAACCTTGATTGGATTCAAGGAACAACACAATATTAAATCGCATTGCATATTCCACGAAGGGGTCGGGTCCCAAAAATACCATCTGTTATGTTGGTAACGTTTCAGTTACTGTACGTACTCGTAACAATTATAAATAGCAACAAATTGTTTTCCGTGGGCCGTACGCATTGCAGTGAACCTTTCTGCTGCTGACGGTGACGGGTAGTTATACGGAAAAATCAATCCATAATGTTGAGTATAGAAGGCCTTAAGGACATTGGCGCGCAAACTGTAACCAAGAATTCAGCACATGATCCTAAGCCCCTAGCGTAGAAATTTCTCGCATGGGTCGATCGATCAGGTTAAGTCACGCTTGCCGCGGTTGGTCCATGGATGGGTGACCATCTTTATATACCAAGACCCCTCCATGTCTTAGAAAGCACGTTAAGCCGTTGGTTCCGGCTGTCACTCGTGGATCTTTGACAGTCTTTACGGGTTGTAAGAAGCCCGAAAATCTGACAACCAGTCTTACCAAGGGGTATCGTATTACCCAGTAGCTGGGTTATGGAGGTCGGATAGGCAGTCACTCCAACTCACTACAACAGTCGATCGCTTAGCCACTGCGCCAACCGTGTCGTTCTCTCTGACTTTTTTTGTTCGAGCTTTCCTCAAGAATTGAGCTTTCAAATGCAAAAATAATTATTCAAATCCGTTGATAATTCCAGAGGTTAGCGCGTTCAAACAAAATCGCATTCTCTACGATCAATCTAAGTGACACTTCGTCGCATTGACATTATGAACACTGAAGACGCAGTGACTGCAATCGAAAGGGCTATGGTAGAGAACCCCAGGCAACTTTTCCCACCCGGCAAGATCGGAAGATTCTTCCTTTTCGATGAAGAAGTGGTAATTACACCTATCCTAAGCGACACATTATTGTTTTCCGACATCCATGCGAACGAAGTCGCGGGCACAGCTAGTATTTAAATATCCATAGTGCTTTTGTGGATTAACAAAATAGATATTGCGAACAACAGTTCGTCTACCAACTCCAAGCATAGTGATCATAACATTACTCTTTTAATAAGATCGGTCATTGGAAAGCCCCGTATTCCATGGAAGTTTACGGGGCTTAAAGAAAATTGCAACCTTTAATAAAGAGCCTTAACGACACACTTTACCAAAAACCAGCGCGTCACAGATACACAGCAGGTTTTAATGAAAAAACTTTCCTACATTTCAATTAGTATCCGTTCAAAGACTGTAATTTTCCGACGTTAACGAGTTTAATTTTATCGAAAATTAATTGCGACATCTTCATTGAAAACTTTTCACTCAACTTTAATACCTACGTAAATTTTCGTTCGGGAAAACTTCGACAATACAGAGTATCTACCGGGGAACTCGGAGGGTTGACCGAGTAGCTGTTACGTTGAAGTATATCTTAAACAAATTTTCTCTCCAATAACCCGTTGAAACCTTCAACTGGATTGCCAAACATTATTAAGAAAGTTTTCATCTCGTTTTGTGCTGTTTAATTATACAGTATCAATAAAGCCGGAGAATTCTTGTTCTCCTGTGTCATGAACTGGAAGACTGTTAATTCAGATTTTGCGAGTACACGTGCAATGGACCTATTTGGCGCAGTCGTGAAGCACTCGTGATTTATTTTTATGTTAGTTTTAAATTCGACTGTCCCAAACAAATACGTTTTATTTTCTTTTCATTTACATTGTTATGAAGATTTTCATCACGATGTAAGAAGAACTTTTCTTCTGTATCTTGGATGCGTTGACTAAGATCCTATAGTCCATGGAAAATATTAGACCGTGCGGGATTCTAACCAGGCGAATCGCTGTAAGCCAATCGCTCAGTCACTGCACCAGCCGGTCGTATCTATTTACATATGAGTAGTATAAATAAACACATTTCTTTCAGGAAACTAATAAGTTAAGGCACCGTATAAAAAGATGCTTCGTTTAAGTATTTTTCTTTTACAGCCTGTCTATATCACCCTATCTATCTATATACTAGCTAAAAGCAGAGCTTTGTGAGGGCTCACGTCGTTTTTCTGCGTGGTAATAATCTTTAAGGCAGTTTTTTTTAATATTTTTTTTCGTAATTTAAATTATTATTTTTTTTACTGATAACACATCTACATGTATATAAATAGAAATTATTATGTTAAAGCACAAATCAATAGGCGTAATAGTTTTTCCGTAAAGTGTACCACAAAATGCTCAGGTTGTGGGATATAGTAGGGCTCGCTTCGCTCGCCCTGATTACACCCCAGCTATATCTAATACAAAACCGGAATGCTCACTGTAAGTATCCTGAGCTATCAGTCATAGATGTATAGGTATTGCTTCCAATTGGAAGCTGTCAGTGTTTTTGCATATCGAGTCACTCAGCTCGACTTCACGTTGAGTACAGCGGTGCTATTCTGTAAAAATCTCGCCGTGAAAACTTAGGTGAAGTGAGCGTGGAGTGAGCTGTCAATAGTGTCAATTCCTAGAAAAAACAAACTCACTTCACCTAAGTTTTCACGGTGAGATTTTTACAGAATCGACACACGGAGGGCCAATTCTCGTAATTTTAAGAATAGTCTGATCTCAGTTTTAAGCTGTGAAAAATACCTCTAATTTTCCTACATTTTTGACAAGTTTTTGACATTTTTTTGTCGCTGCGATGAGATTGCGACTAGATTTTGAACGTTTTTAATTACGGGAATTGGCCTTCAACTGAGCAGAAGTATCGAATATTACCTCCAAGGAATTCTTGTTTCAATCATTTCATTCATACGAAAATTGGTTTACGACTCGAAAAGAATCCGTAACTTATTTATTATTCGATCGACGGTCAAATATTATTAAAATCAAAATTACTCGTTTTGTATTTCAGTATAAACCAAATCCGTTGAATACAAATTATCGTTAGGGATTACAAGTTTAAATCGCTTCTATGTGTATGGGCATGGGAGAAGTTGTGCGTTGAGCGTCGCGTGTGTGAGTAAATCACCATTAGTGTGTACATCATTTACAAGCCCAAAAATGTTACTTTCCCGCTTCCTCTCGCGGCCCTCTTGTAAGAGGAGCAGGTGTGTGCGTGAGCCGCCCTGTGCCGATAGGTTCGCGAGCTCGATGTAGATGTGTAGGTGAACGGTCCGGGCTCGCGTAGCCCCCGCCAGTGGCGAGCCGGCCGTAGCGGCACTACGACGCGCCTACGCCGTAGCACACGCGCTCGCATTTGTCCCCCCCTACCCACATCATCGGACAATAGGACCGGCGACGATTCGTGGCGTTTTGTTATTTTTTTGTTAGATGTGAATAAAAGCGACTCTTTGTGACATTCACTCGTAAAAAGCGGAGACAGTATGCTGAAGGGACACCCTTTGTCCTTAAAAGAGACTGTTATTAAGGCAGCACTATGTAATTTTTGAACATTAATTTGTTGAAATGATAGCTTACAAATTGGGACAGTTTAGTCGTGTTGCGGTAGATTGAGCGGGATGTAAGGCGGCCGCAGCGGGATTCGATGTTGTGTATTCATAAATAAGCGCAAGAGAAGCCAATTTTGGCGTATTATTATAATCCATGTGACGCTAGTGTTGGTGTAACGTAATTAATAACAGACAATTGTACTCAGAGTGCCGGAATGGAGTTTGTATTTCTGTCTTCACAAATACAAATGTAAGGTAAATAATAATACGCTTTGGAACACTTTTCATCCTCCAGCATCCCTTTCAGTTTTTGTTTTTACTTTGTTCCGTACTTTTGTTCTTTGTTGTATTTGTAATGTTTACTGAAACTTTGTTTGTGAAATAAATGTATTTTCTGAGGCTTTTAAAGGACTGGTTACCGAGGAAGACGAGGAAAAATTGGCGCGAGTTTTTAGGGTACTGTAATACATCGGAATTATAATTTAACTCAGTTTGAATAGAGGGACTTCTACTATTACAACTTATAAGATAATAATAAACATCTGGTTGTGTAAAACGTTAAAAAAAAAACAATTGCCCTTCCATAATTATGTATGTCATTGCATGTGCTTTTAATTTTATGGAATTCAAGCGGGTTGTCTACCAGTTTAATACAATTAGCTGAAAAACAGAATTTACTATAAACTCAGTCATCATTAATTAAGGAATAATTATTTAATGCCATACAGCAAATAATGCTCTGTCAAAAATAAATAAAAGTAATAATTTGAAATATTAAAACTTAACTAAGAAATAACTCTGTAAATACAAGTAGGTGCTAACTTGGTACTTAGCTTTTAAAGAACTTTTCGGAATGGCACTCCAAAAAATGTTAGCGCTGATAACTTTTTATTTGCATTTGGTTTTTTTATCACATTGTAAAGAATTTCTAGTTATTCAGATGCACAAAAATAAGCCTTCAGGACTATTTAAATATCAAGCGGTGGGCAGTAAGCTTCACTCCACAGCAAATCAGACCTGATTACTCCACAGCATGAGCTATAGTCGTATGGCTTGTGACAACATGTGAGAAGAATTTTTAAGCCCCATTTACACGAAGCAAGTTTCTTTTCTTCAAGACCTAATTGAAGCAACAAATTACTTGCTATTGCTAGTCTTTTATTGTTGCTTTAAATTATGATATGCCACAGGCAAATATTTTGTGAGAAATTTATGATTTAAAAGAGCGTCTGAGGAGTCTCTTACCCGTTCTTCTTCATAGGTACCTACTATTGTAGGATAAAAGTATGTAGGCACTAGGCACTCTTTGCTGTTCTCCCCATCGCTGTCACTGTGGCGAAGATGTCAACAGCCTCGGATACCACGGCTTGTCTTGCAGCCGAAGTGCGGGTCGCTAAGCGTGGCACGCGAATATTAATGACATGATCCGACGAGCTCTAGTCACCGTCGGCGTTCCAGCTGTATTAGAACCCAATGGCTTGGCACGTGACGATTGCAAGAGACCGGACGGTATGTCTTTATTTCCATGGAAGGTGGGTAGGCCTTTAGTGTGGAACGCAACGTGTGGCGATACTCTTGCGCCATCCCATCTTCCTGGCTCGGCACGCTGTGCTGGCGCTGCTGCTGCGGCTGCGGAAAACCTCAAGCGGCGAAAATATAATAACCTTATCGGAAATTATATTTTCGAGCCGTTTGGGGTTGAAACCCTCGGCCCGTGGGGTCCGAGAGCTCATGGTATTTTAAAAAGCTCATGGTCTTTGAGTTTGAGTTTGAATTAAATCGCATCGTATATATCGTGGCTTAAGATTTTAGTGTCAGGGCGCACCTATCTTAGACGCAGTTTATGGCAAGACGTCGACTGCTTTAGACTGAACTGAGGAAGAATGTATACAGCTTTATCAACCATTTTTTCTGCTTGGAAATCCTTACGGATACCCACCGTCTGGGAAAATGGAGGGTTGTCGGATTCCTATCGACTAGACCAACGCGCACCATGCCCGCGTGGTGGATTGTGGCCCACTTCCTCTCCTCTCTGTTTTGAATAATCTATCAATATTACTAAATTATACAATCGCTTTGTACTGCTCTTAACATATGTTGACTATTAATTGCAATAAATGAATATCGTAACACTGAATATTTAGTTTTAGGTTTTGAAAAGACATTTGAGACTTTCCAAATGTTTTTTCTAAACCAAAAGCCGTTACAATATCTAATACAGAGAAGGCACGAGTATTGATCAAATCATAATCAACATTCTTAGAACGCTACAGATCAATGTTTCATAATTTAATTTAGTACTATTGCTAAATTAATCAAAAGAGGAACATAGTTGACAGATGTTTGCGACGTTGCCAACTTTCCGAATGCATCCTCTTATGTAGAATTGTGAGGTTTATTTCTATCTAGAGAAGATCCTTCATCATCATTATTTTATTCCAAAAACCTCCACTGCTGGACATATGCCTCCCCTAAGCACCGCCACTTCGACCGGTTCTGTGCCAACCCAGACCAGAAAGGGCCATTAACAAAGTGTATTCCATAACCTCCTTTCCTGAAAAGGGTGGCAATTACCTTGTGGAAGCACTAATAAACAAGCTCAAACACTACAAAATTACAGAAATAATAATATATATGAGTATATTGCTTGTTTGTCTAGTTAAAGTACCTATGTACCTAGGTGTGAAACGGGAGGTCAAAGTTCCAAGCAAACAAAGTCGCAGGCACTAATTAGTATTTTATAAAGCACTTTTAATTTAACCTTTGTAACTATGCACTCTTTGTAGCATGTGTGTTCCATTTAGTTATTTCTGTTCCTTTGTTTTTTACTAAAGTTACTGAACATGCATTGTAGCGGCACTCCTGTGTTGTGTTTATCTCTGAATAAATTAGAAGGACTACTTACCAAACATTTACTTAGCACACCCATTTGTTTCTACCAACAGAACTTCGAATGTATTGTTGAGGAAGTAATTTACAGCCCTGATGTTCAACTATCACTATATATAAAAATAATTATAATACCAGCCTATGTGGGACATAGGCTGGTATTATAATTATTTTTGGGCAAAGGCCTTTTCTTGTAGAGAGAAGGCACCAGCATTGATCACCACGCTTTCTCAAGACGGGTTAGCGATTGTAAATCATGTCAACTATACAGGGTGGCTGGGACATAAGACCCATAACCTAATTAAACTTTATAGTGGCTTTCAACAGACTGTCATTTATTTAGAATGTTCCAGAAACGTCACACTGTTAGATACACGAGTAGATAGTAAATGGTGCTAGTAATATGCCGCCATATAGACATAAGTATGTAACTACATACTTATGTCTACATGGCGAAATGGCTACATGGCAATGTCCTGTTAAATATGTATCAAAAGAAACTTCTTTTGATACATATTTAACAGGACATTGACGCGCAACCTATTATCATGGATTCAGTTCATGATTCTGATTCAATAACGGGCGATAAAAAAAAAAATTGCTGTTCCATAACATAACATGACGAAAAATTTCTACGCTAGGGGGTCTAAAAGCATGTGCTGAATTCATGATTACAGTTTGTGAGGTTTCCTCGAGATGTCCTTCACCAAGACAGTAATGTCCGAAATAAACAATGTTTCAAAAATCGATAGAGTCCAAATTAAAGTCATCAAAAAATAAAAGTAAAAAAATAAATAAAAATCACACCTATCAAATATCAAAGACTTTTTCATAATCATAATTATAAGTTTCAAACTCAAACTTAACCTCAAAGCATTTATTTCAATTAAACCATTTACAGGCACTTTTGAATTGTCAAGAAGTCGGTCAGTCAGAAAATATGAAGCTAGTTGCCCGTTTATTTGTGAAACATACATAGGTATACAATAGGTCATACATAGAAAATAATGTTTTGTCTTCAGACATACAAATGTAAAAAGAAACATTCTATTATTCACAAAAAAAAAAAACAAAAGATGTGTTCAATGTAGGCGTCAAAGACCACCATGACAAACCTTCGCAAGAGACCTTTCTTATTATTTTCATGCATGACAAAAAATACACTGGTGGATAGCAGCATTTCCAATATAATCTGCCACGTATCAATTCAACTTCAGGCATGTTTGATTGCTATGCAAATCTGACAAGCCCCTAGCACCTGACGTACATTTTCCTCATGTCGACATGAATGATCAAATAAAATATTATGTAGGTTGGCATATTTCGCGGTTCCCGGTCTTTCGTCAGGATCTAATTACGCGAAGGTACTTGATTTTGGCCATATTAATGATAATCTAATCCATGTGTGTAATAAAGCTATTTTCCATTAATTAAATGCCGCTTACCTACAGCTTTAAGAAAACGACTCGGTGTTCAGGTATTTTTTTCTTTGGAATGGGTTTGCTCTTGACTCTAGTCTAGGTCTGAGGTCCCATCTATCCTAAAATCTAGTTTTAAATTGAGGTATCAGCTTGGGCGTTATTCTAGAATACTGGGTAAAAATTCAGACCGTTTTAATGTCAAACATAAACTATACATTATATTTCATTACATCATACTTAGGGCAGTAGTTTAGCTATGTCTTTTGGATATTTTTTCCACTGTAGTCGAGTAAAATCCAAAAACGGACAGCAGTTGAGAGCAGTACTTTTGTCCCATAAACAAACAAACCATTATTCAATCTATTAAAAAGAAAAACTACAAGTACCTACTAGAACGTCGCATTTATCCGACAAACAATCACGATAGTACAAGTAGAAAGTAGTTTAAAACAACAAAGTAATTTAACGTAATAGATTGCAGACTAACCGTTACAAGTTAATCCTTTGAACAATCAATACCTGCCCTGTACACCTACACTTTGTCTATAACTGGCGTAGAGAAATACTTTTGAAATACTCAAGCCCAGGAATGTTTTACGAAGTTCAACCAAGTTTGTAAAATGGAGAAATACGTTCTTTTCCAGTTTCACCTTTGTTCTTTTACGGCAGCTGAACTCTGTTAAGAGTTATGTCGGCGGGTATAACTATGATGCTTGAAATTCTAGATGCTTGGTCAGGTGTTCGTTTTTTGCAACTTTTTTATTGATTTTTGAAGATTGTCGAGGTAGCGAAGACTTTTCACACGAAAATTATGCATTTTTCTTTAATGATCATTACCTCTTGGACACCAAGGAAGACAAAAGTTAATGTATTAAGGCCGACTCATCTATTGTAACCCCAATTTATTCCTCCAACCTTTAGGTCGAGGGTCAGCAAACGCTCGCACATTCCTGCATAGCTTACCTCAGCTTTCAACCAAAATAAAATGGTAACGGTGTCACTTTTCAATACGATCATGTTCTTCAATTTTCTCCAGGCCAAGTTTCTAATAAACAACTCGTTTTGAACCTCGAAATTTCTGCAGAGTCTTCTCTACTTCTGCTAGTCCGTGCCTGCCTGACCAATCACGCATAATACTCAGAGTCCCAAATTTTGTTAGGTACCGTCATCATAACGAAGACTGAAGATTGACGGGATCGATACCAAACTTCATCCCGGTACACAATAGACGCAACCAAAACCCACCTTTAAGTCCCGTATACACTTGCAACAATTCCCCGTTGTTACGCCCAGCGGTGTTGTTTGCAGTACCAGCGATACCGCGATTGACTGAGTTCATTGTTTGACGCGGCGGGCGTAACTCTATTGTGGACGGAAAATGTCATAGCCCGCTCCGGTGTGTACCCGTCCTGTGTTGCTTCGATGTATTGTATTTTACGCAGTTTTCTGACAACTTTGATGTGTTTGACGAAATTTTACACAATTTCCAGCCGTCAGTTGGTGTCGGCCTGGTTTTACAATATTAGTTTGTGATATATTTTTTTGGAAACAACAGAAAAAATATTAAACCAAACTGTGTGGGACGGCTAAATATTTTTCGTAATTAACGTTTTGAAAAATGAAACTAGTTCAACGGATTGTCATGTCACATCGGTTCCTCGGGGACTCTGAGCTGCAAATTGTTCGAAACTGGGAAAAAGTTTTCCACGTAAATAATCCATGAACATTTTCGTATAGCTGGTTTTATTTTCTAGAGTAGGTAGATTGCAAGTTATTCCAAAAAATACACAATTTTTTTGTGTGTAATCAAATTTTATCAATCTATACTCTGAATCAATCAACGATGTGTCTGAACGATACTGTTTTTATGCTGCAGGTACGTAATTAAAATGAAAATGAAAGGACACAATTTAAAAATTCGTGTACTACTAAAAACAGCAAATTACTGGTTTTCATGAATTTAATTTTAGATATGAAACAAAGATTAGATTGTCTCGGTAAGGAATACAACCCATATCCTATTTTTGTCACTTTTCTTTGTCGTTTATTTTTACAGAGGCAGGTTTTGCATTGGTTTACCTATACAGATGATATTTTGGGGCAAAAACCTCAAAGTTTACGCTTTGAATTTACAATAATATTATTTATTTCATACTAGCTGACCAACAGACGTTGTTTTGTCCAAATTCATACAATAATACAAATATAATACAAATCCAAATAGTTCATACAAAAGTTCCATGAACACTTTTTCCAGAAATTAAACATTTTCCGGGAAATTTGTCCAATATTTCTTTCCATATAAAACTTAATTCCGATTATGAATATCTGTACAAAAAAAAAGCCAAATCGGTCGAGCTACTCGCTAGTGATGCGCTTATTACCGAAGAGCATTTAATTTTTATTATATCGATAAATGAAACGGCCAATACCCATTACATAAGTACCTTTTTTTTCATACTAGCTGACCAACATACGTTTTTCTGTCTAAATTCATACAATAATAGATAATAATAATATAATATATTACATTAGTATCATAAAAATCAATTTCCTCTTTCTACGAGATGTCCCTACATCTTGTTGTTATGTGGTTTGCAATAGGAGCCAACAATCAAAATAATCTGTTACTCGTACATAGCCTCCAGTCACATTATTATTAGTCTCGCACTTCGTCGAGAGCATAAATCAAAATACACGCTTTTAATAATAATTCACGTATGATATATTAAATTATATAATTATCTTCAGATCGATCTAAATAGTAAGTTTGTAAAATCTATCAAATCTGAATCCGAATCATCTGTGCACAGATGATGATTTGAAATTTCTTACAAATAATCTTAAGAAATAGACAGGACGACTAGTGTTCGTTTATGAGCAAAGGAAAGAAAGAAAAATATTTTATTTAGCGTACATACGCTAAATAAAATATTTTTCACTGCACTGGAAATACATTTAAAAAAATAACTAAAAATATTTGCAATGATTGGTGGAGATTTGAGACTAACACCATCATCAAAATAATTATAAACATTCACAGCTGGAAAAAACTAGAAATTGTAACCTGCAGTGCGATTCTGTAACCATCTCACCGTGATAACTTAGGTGAAGTGAGCGTGGAGTGAGCTGTCAATAGTGTCAATTCCTAACAAAAACAAACTCACTTCACCTAAGTTTTCACGGTGAGATTCTTTCTTACAGAATCGACCGGCTGGATATCATATCGGTTTTTCCATCAGGTGGGTAAGTAGTGATCGTCTAATTTAAAACTGCACGCCCCTCGCCTGCTTGTTGTATATACATTTCAAATGTTTTAGTCGATCTCTATCTAAGCAAGCTACATCGAATCTCCATGTATCAAATGAAATAATTATGAGACTGTTATACCTATCAGCAGACTGATATCATTATCTTGCATAGTAATCACTTTATATTACAATCATCGATGTATATACAGTATATATTCATAAATATAATATAATTATATGATGTACATAGATTACTATTTGCATTTTATTACAACCAGTAATCAGTTGTAGTTTAAACAAAATTTTAATAACTGTTGAAGTTAAATATTTACAGAAATTATTGAATGATGGAAGCACTGGAATGTGATTAATGCTATTTACTATAAGTTCTTAATTGTACCACAAAATATAATCCAATAAAATAAACAAACTGCCTCCAAAATAGTATGAAGTACTAATAACTAGTACTTAAACAGAATTGAGCGAAAATGGTTCCACTGTTGAAACCTGCGAAAAAGAATTTAATACTTACTTAAGGGGACTACATGACTTAAAGCGCGGTCACTGTCGGACTGCATAGAAAAGAAAGAGAAGCGCGATGACACAACGCTGGCAATTTATTGTAAATTATGAAGCAATTATCTATTTATAAAAAAAATAATATTTGGACTAAAAAATTAAAACACTAGTGCTTTAGTATGTTTCTTGTAGAACAATCTGATAAAAAACCAGAATTATTGTATGTAAGTTTTAAGAGGTATCCTCATGATTTTTTTTCTATCGTATCAAATTAGTTGTATTATGTTTTCAATACACTTTCTAAATAGTATATTATTATACCATGAAGATAATATATTGATAATATACTGATCATATACTTTTAGGCATTATAAAACTTGCATTTTTTGCGTTTAGGTCCTGTAGTCCCCTTAAGAATGCACCCGTGTGTGCTTAAACATCATTATAACTTTGTTGCATGTGCTAATGCAATTAACATAAATAATACTACCCCTGCAACAAACATCCCCATGCCCCACTCAAGAATTTGAAGTTATACTTACTAAAATGTATAAAATAATTTTAAATACAAAGCCAAAAAGCGCTGTTAAAATAAAATAAAAATCGACGAGTATTTTAGTTTCAGTAGATTTATTCGAACAGAGCTTATTTGCGAAGTGGTCTGTCCTATATTACTCTGTTCGCTGGACGCCTACTTTACTGTCCTCGAGTCAATAGTGGCTCAAAACGAGATTTTAAATAAAAATGGCTCGTTTTGCAATGATAGTTGCTCTTCCGTTGAGTATTCTGTGCCGGATTAAATTATATTTTTTGCCGGACTTGTGTAGTTGGAAAATATTTTAACAGTGATTTAAAAATTAAGCTCTGTAGTTTTTTTGTTAGTTTTTGTAACTAGGATTAAAATGGTGGCAGTTTTTTAGTTTTTAATTTACTCGCGATCCGCCTCTGCTTTGCACGGTTTGACTTGACAAAACATCAACATTTCTGTGCTGTTACTAAGTTATATTTTTATGTGTTATACATATAAACCTTCCGGAATAAATTTTCTCAATGATAATGAAAACTGCATCAAAATCGATTGTTAAGTTTAGAAGAACTAAGTGGTCACACAGATGGATACGAATTTAAGCGACTTTGTTTTATACAATAAAAAAAATTAAAGATGATTGATTGGAGATGTAGATTTAAAAGGTTTCCTAATGGGTTTTTACAGACTATACAACAGCTGACTTAAACTTCACATCTTTTATACTATAGGGTAGGTAACTAGAGCTCGTTTCACTAATAAACACGCAAGGCGTATTTATAACCCAATTATTTTCAGCACTAAGTAGGTACGCGAAAGTAATAAAAAGTACACAAGAAGATTTCCCAATACCAATTCAGCTTTCTACCAAACTTACAACAATAAAAAAACTTCTAATCCAATTTAATCCTAGACCTTGCTTCCGTAATAACGTTTTTACGTACAAAATAAATTGAAATAAGTATGTCTGACCGCACAAGGGTGGGTGCGGCAAAAAGTTGTGCCTTGATCATTGCGTATGTACTAATTGCATCAAAAGGCGCAAAAACCACAAATCGTTTATAAGAAAATTTAGATTGCTTATAAAGGTCTGTTGTTACTTTTTTGTAGGTCTTACTTGCGAGAATTTGAAAAGGCTGTGATTATTTTAGGAAAATTTTCGGTCTGATTTTGGGTTTTTGGGTACTACGTGCCCAATTGCTGTCGATTTGGAATGGTGGAGCGCCGAGAACTGAGACTTTAGGAGTGCTATAATTATGCTAAAAGAAGATAGAAAATGTTGTTTTGGGTTCCGTACTCGAAGGGTGCCAACGGAACCCTATTACTAAGCCTCTGTTGGCAGTTCGTCCATCTGTCAGCGAGCTGTATCTCATGAACCGTACCTAATAGGTAGACAGTTGAAATTTTCACAGAATTACAAATGAGTATTTTTATTGCCGCTATAACAAAAAATTATAAAATTAAAATAAAGTTAGTAACAATGAAAGGTAAAAAGGTAAAGTTAGTGACCTTTCTTGTATGGAGACCTCCATAGAAGAATGGTGTTTTTTAAATGATCCTTTAGAAAATACAGAAGACATTACTTGCGAGACCAAATACATAATAATTCTCCATTTGAAACGTAAAAGTATAAAAAGACCATTTAATAAAAATACCTAATTAAATTACATTTCAATAACGTTACTACATCAAATTCCATAATAAACACCTCCGCAGGAATCCAAGAAATATGATAAGATTTCATAGCGAAAATTGTTGAAGCATCCAAGCTAATGTCGTGGTCAGGTAGAAGCACCTTTTATGTGCTACGCTCCAAAGAATGCGATCATTGTACTCTTCGAATGTCACCTCGCACTACTGGTACTGCTACCTCAATCGAGAAAATTGAATTGAGTCCGTAGTACCTCTTTTGAAAATGTCTTTTATAAGAGACACGAAATACTTGTTACTGGGAACTGGGAACCAATAAGTTAAACGTCAAAGATTTGCTTCGAACGTTTCGCAGGATATATATAGATTAAGAAAGGATTTGATGTTCTGCGAGTAATTTAAATGGTTTAAGGAGGTTCCTTTGGATGTAGATCTTTTTGAATGTTGCTTGATAAGAAATAACCTAATTATAAAATGATTACTAAATAATACCAACACACTCATAACACAATATAGCATCACGCCAGTTTTATCCAACGGGTAAAGGCTCCTTCAAACAGGCGCGACACGCGATGAAATCGCGCGCGACACAAAGGCACCGCAAGTCGCGCAATTTGTCGCGCGCGATTCGCGTCGCGCGTCGCGCCTGTTTGCAGGAGCCTTTATTCAGATGTATACCTATAGTACACCGATATTTCGCCAATTTATGTGTAAGTTCCATGTGCGAGCAGACTGCACAAAAGAATAGAATACTCTTTATTATGTATAATGTCTTTTGTATGTTTTTTTTGTGTTTGTTTTTGGTCGATGGTTCAGGTTAAGCTAAGCTTGCCGCGGTTGGTCTGTAGATGGGTGACCATCTTTACATACCGAGACCCCTCCGTGCCTCGGAAAGCACGTTAAGCCGTTGATCCCGGTTGTCATTTATGGATCTTTGACAGTCGTTACGGGTAGTCAGAAGGCCGAAATTCTGACAACCAGTCTTACCAAGCGGTATCGTATTACCCAGTAACTCGGTTGTGGAGATCAGATAGGCAGGCGCTCCATGTAAAATACTGGTATTCAGCTGCATCCGGTTAGACTGGAAGCCGACCCCAACATAGTTGGAAAGGGCTAGGCAGAAGATGATGATGACTCTTTATTAGGTACACCATACGAGTTACAGAAATAAATGTAGAAACTTTACATAAGGTGACATAATCCAGGCTGCTATTCAGAAAAAAATCCTGATAGAAATACCCAATAATATTTTTCCCGACCTGGGAGCCAAACCTAGGACCTCATAGTCAGCAGTTGCGCTTGTAACCACTCGACAAATGAGACATAATACAATGACGTTTACCACAATTTCACTTTAAATTATTTCACATTTTGTAGTGATTAATTGTAACCACAAATTAATCAATTTGTGGGTTTAACCATCCAAAAGTTTTTCATGAACCTGTTATTATTGATTAATCATTTAATCATTTGAAATTCTGAATATTTACCTAAATATTTTTAGACAGCAAAATGGAGATAAGTAAAATAAAGATACCTAACAATAAAAATAACTCCGTATACGGGATCAAGTTATATCTAAACACGCTAAAATAAAAGATTTGACGTTTTTGAACCGACTTCAAAAAAAGGAAAAAGTTCTCAGTTTATCGCAATCTTTTTTTTATGTATGTTCCCTGATTACTCGAAGACGGCTGGACCGATTTAGAAAATTATTTTTGGTGTGAAAGGATATACTTTCCAGGTGGTCCCATTGTCATCAGGTCAGGATTTGCTAATGGGATCCTGGAATAATTGAAACTTTTCAAATATTATAGGCAAACCAAACGCGATTTGGGTAATTTTTTGTGGTGGTAACAACAAAAAAGTAAAAAATAAAACTTATTTACAAATAAAAAACAACCGCTTTCCAAAAAAAACACTACAAAGCGAAAAATAATTTTAATATTGGAGGTCGGTTGTTATTTTTTCGGTAATAGTTTTTGTCAACGACCGCTGGTAGTGTTGTTAATTTAAGGTATGACTTGAGAAAATTTATATTTTCTTTTGGTTCATAATATTTAGATATCGATATTCGTCACGCCTCGTCTGCAGAATTTCGCTAGCTAATTTAGAAAGAAAGAAAGAAAATACATTTATTTAGCACAGACTAAGAGACACACAATACACCAGATAGTTAGATAATAGTCGTACATCAGGTAAAAAATAAGATAAAAATAAAAAGTGCAAAGTCCGATGTAAGAAATTAGCAGGAAAGTGTGCCTCACGTTCTGCGCCAAAAAGGCCCAGTTCAGTAAAAATGCCAGACAACTAGTGCCTGACGCTGGTTTTCAACTGGACCTGCTAATTTAATTTGATGCTGTGTATAAACCAACACTAATAACTAGTACAAATATTAATTTATTTATAAATATTTATAGCTCATTTGATAGAGTAGCCAGAATGAAAAATATTTTCCATCAAATAAAAAAAAAATGAACAATCTCTAACAATATTACCGGGCGTAGGAAAACGCGGCCAGTTATTAATAAAGATATAATTTTCCCCCGGTTATGAGTGCGGACGAGCATCCGTTACGCAATTAAAACACGCGAAATGGTTTCATGTCCATTGAGATTTGCATACAGATATGTGATTATAGCCAAAATGGCTTTATGTTATAGGTATAATGCGTACGAAAAAAGTATTTTGTTCCGGAATAGGTATACGGAATTTATTACTCTGAAATCCGATCTATAGCGTGGTATTATTTTTGGTGATAATTTTTGGGTGTGGCACCTAATTATTTGACAAAAAATACTGTGGTTAAGAAGTATGTAGGTATATCACATAAAAATATGGTAGAATTAGCAACGATAGAAAAAAACTGGCCAAGTGCGAGTTGGATTCGCACACGAAGGATTCCGCGAGGTAAAAAAAGCTGAAAAACAACACGTTTCTTGTACTTATGAAGACCTTCTTTTATTTTTTGGTAACTTTATTTTATTTTTATTATTGAAATACACACTCTGTGAAAATTTCAACTGTCTAACTATTACGATTCATGAATACAGCCCGCTGACGAAGAAACGGACGGACGATTGGACGGACAGCGGACGCTTAGTAATAGGGTACCGAATCCTAAAAAAACTGGCCAAGTGCGAGTCGTACTCGCACACGAAGGGTTCCGTACCACAAGGCAAAAAAACGTTTGTTGTATGGGAGCCCCCCTTAAATATTTATTTTATTCTGTTTTTAGTATTTGTTGTTATAGCGGCAACAGAAATACATTATCTGTGAAAATTTCAACTATCTAGCTATCACGGTTCATGAGATACAGCCTGGTGGCAGACGGACAGACGGACAGTGGAGCCTTAGTAATAGGGTCCCGTTTTTACCCTTTGGGTACGGAACCTTAAAAAGGTTTACCTTTTTAAGGTTCCGTATACGTTTACGTAACAAAAAAAAATGCTGTATTTATCGTTTGTTTTTAAAAACACACGCAATAAGCAACACGTCATATTTCCCATGGTACTCGGTACCTTAATCCCCCGAGCAATGGTCACAGCATCCACCCGTGTATGAATACCAATTATAGCAAGCGTGATGAACATGAAATTGTACAGGAAGGTTCGTTAAAACAGTCGTGAAATGTAGACGTGAAATGCGGTGTCTCTGTATGCATTTTTTGAAACATTTTATAACAATGTGCAAGGTTACGTCAGGAAAATTAATTGTTTAACAAATTGTCTCATCATCATCACCATCAGCTGCCTAGCCTTTTCCCAACTATGTTGGGGTCGGCTTCCAGTTTAACCGGGTGCAGCTGAATACCCTACAAATATTTGCACGACTGATAAGTCGAATATAGTGAATCTAAAATTATTTTACCATATCATGTAAGCACCTATATTCTGGCAAATAAATTTCATTTCATTTACCAGTATTTTACATGGAGCGACTGCCTATCTGATTTCCACAACCCAGTTAATGGGTAATACGATACCCCTTGGTAAGACTGGTTGTCAGACTTTCGGGCTTTTGACTACTCGTAATTTGTAATTTTTTGGCAGTTGTATGAAATGTCACACGGCAAATTGACGTACTCGTAGAGTGTCCAAATGATAAACAAATAATTAATATCTCACTCATGCACAGTCAGTACATAAGTTTATAATATTTACTCTCAAAATCGAAGACTACCATAAAGTAGTTACCAGTTCACCTAATAACTCGACAAAATCCGTAGATTAAGTACGTCCCGTCCGTCGTCGTACGTGTTTTGTAACAATCCCAATGGGTCGATTTAACTACAATACTTTTTCCCATGGTATTCTGGCCCACGCATTCGGCCAACTTTTCCACTACTGTTCCTACTCCGTGTAATGTGGGCCGCGGACCAGAAGCCAGTTACCCCTAATCCACCCTTAATCACTCTTTTCAATTAATTTAGGACCTTTTAGTTTCAGAACGACAAAAATTTCAACATATTATATGGTAGGAATAATAAGTTCCAGTAGTCCACACATTATAATTAAGAGAACAAACTATGCCATTAAGACTCTGATGGACCCTCTTTTAATTTAAGTACCATGTAATTTGGCACCGAGATAATATTTGCCTCGCAAAATAACAAAGCAGAAAATATATTTTAAAACCATCCTGTATTTTATTATACGTTTGCACGTTATACTAAGACTCCAGTTTATATTTTGAATGTTGGCAACAAAAGAGATTATTCTAACAAAAGATTACAAGATAAGGCTTTTTGCAAATATACCTAAACAAGTGAAATTACCAAATGCGCAGTACATTATGTAGGGAAAATGCCTGAGGAAAGCGGTTTTGTAAGCTGAAGGCTATACGACAATGTTCTGCGACCTTGAATAAAATAGACGAAATTTTTCGCTCTAAGAGGAAACTCATATCCGAGCCTTTGGATTTATCTATGCAATAGCCACATAAGTACGCTTTTTACTTGACCGTGGTGGTACGGTCGATGTACAACCATCAATTTCCCGATCGGCAGTAAAGAGAATAAGCTCTGTATCTTCAACATGAATTTATTTTCATGAAAACTTGATGTTGAGATTTACGCAAGTAAACTCTTTCTATACTAGTCTTTGACTTTAGAAAAGGACTATAACTGAAAAAGGCCAACATTTTATCGAATAAAGACTTGAAAGACTTCAATCTAGCGTTTGTTACTGAGGTACTAAAAAGTTATTCCAAAACGTCAAAACATAGTCTTTGCCAAAAGTCCGATAAAATACCAGCAAAGATAACAAAGCAATGATTTCCTTACGTAATCCAAGACAAGTGTTTTACCATGTCCACACATCAATATCTTTATTACGTCCTAGATAGTGGACGTTGGATTTCACCGAAGCAGGTCAATGTACGCATTTCCAGACATCAACCCATTTATTAAAGTTGGTCGCCGCAGCGCGACTAAGTGATGAAGAGCTAGAATAGAATGTTAGCGACACATCGGCGACTCATAGACTTTGCTAGTAGCTTGGAAGTGTTTCGGGTAGTCGGGATGCAATATACTGTGCATTTTCGATAGAGCTACAGTATTTGGTGATTGATCTAGCATAGATCACCACACCATACCGCCTACCATGAGGACCTATGTTTATTTTTATCATAATATCTGAATGATATATAATACCTTTAAGTTTATTGAAGAGTATAAAAATATTTACCGTGATACAGTTTTTACTAGTACGAAGATCAGTGTGAATTACTCTCTAACAACCATAATTATACGTTCGTCATGTGATCTTATGTTATTTTTATTTTTTGATTCGTATTCTTTTATATGTATATTACTTACAGTGCCCCGCGGTTTCACCCGCATAAGTGTTGATCCCGTGGTAATATCGGGATAAAAACTATCCTATGTCCTTCCCCGGGATACAATCTCTCTTTGCCAATATTTACGAAATCCGTTCAGGGGTTTAGGCGTGAAAAGGTAACATACAGACAGACACAGTTACTTTCGAATTTAAAATATTAGTTTGGATATGTTCCTAAGCTTGTTATTGTGCTGCTAGAAATGAATGTTGTATTTTTATTTTTTAAACCTGTGTGGATAAAATAATCAAAATCAAGTCTCACTGTGTTCTATCAGAAGTAGTCATTCTGCTCTAATCAGAGCACTCTCTAAAGCAAATTTACACGACCCTTGGCACTTTTTGGTTCACATAATCTCAACATTTAGACCAAAAAAGGTTTCGAATCAAACTCTAGATTTATGTTAAGCTGTGAAACCTATTTCTGTTATTACCAAGGGAACTTAAAGCCTATGTAATGTGTGAAAACTTTCAATTCCGCTAACGTTACACTGAGTGGTGAAATATAAAAGAAAAAGAAGAAAAATAAATGGTTAATGCGCGCCAATTGCGGTTGTCATCCCAACCGCAACACATGCAGCGTCTAGACTTTTAAGCACTTATAAGTCTTATTTATGTGCGGTTTCCGCAAAGGAAAAGACTCCATCTATTACTGTGGCTGTTATAAAGAAATACTACATATATTATTATCTATATTTTTTTTCGTATTGGATTTGTTCCTTATATCACCGTGCCTGGTAAAGCTCTGGCTTTCTATGAAACTGATTTTGTGTTTTGAGTTTGAACGGTCACACAATAACGGCTGTCCAAATACACGGCGTTTTTTGACACCTTAATGTAAAATACTGGTGAAAATGACAGATTTTCATGACGACTTTTTTAGAAAACCGTAACGATGATGATGCGATGATGGGGTCTTCAGCAATGTAAAGGCTTGAAGTAACGTATTCCCTAGGGGGTTAGTCAAGGAGTTTCCATTTTTTTTATTTAATGTGAGAACGTTGTAGGCCTTGTAGCCACTGTACTACAGCCTGTAGATTTGTAGATCATTTCTTATTGTTAAGTACCTAGTTCTTGTTGACATGCCTACAGTGTCCTCCTATAGCTGTTAACACTGCAATTTGAAAATATTGTAAAAGCCAATTATTTCAAAAAAAGTTACCGTGAAATTTCTTGCCGGTTTTTCTACATACAAAACGACCAATCGCTACCATCATATGGGCGTATGGTGAAAAATTTGTTTACTGTTCATTCCTTTTCTGTTATACAATAGTTCTTTTAGTAACGAAACGGCCAAGCCTCATATTTTGACTAAGGTGTAGAGTTTGTGAAGTTGGGGTTGTAGAGTTAGGGCGTGTAGAGTTAGAATCTTGGCTCCACATGAGATTTCTATCTTGTACCAATCCCCACCTCACCCACCAGCCTCACCCAGGTTCTACCAGCAATGGAAACAATGTCGTCCGCCAGTCTCGCCGTTGTATGACTCACACTTGATCTTCCAATCCCCGTCACAAGTAGGTACCTTTTAATCACATACTAAATCGCAGGGGAAAGTGTTAAAAATTGTACCTATGTAATGTAATGTAATATCATCCCAGCATTTATTTTTACAGTACATGTTATGTACTTCAAAAATAAATGAAAATACCAGCAACTAATAAAGCGGTCCTAATAAAAGTCTACTCACTTTGAATGTTTTGATGTAGGTGGGTCGTTCTTAGTATAAAATTGCATTCCTAGACACGCAACTGCACCTGAATCCTTCGTACTCCGCAACTAATGCCGTCACCTCCAAGAATTGAATTATAAGCGAACATAACTGAATTCCGTGTTAGATAGCAAGAGACATTGATCTTGGAGTCGGTTACTAGGTCAACATGACGACAGTAACGGCTATCAAACAAGCATTCGGATCAGATTTCAGTAATGTCACCAACGGAATCCAATGGGCCAATTTAGGTATTGACGGAATTTGGGGGCTATTTTAAGCGATTGTGTAGGTGGTTGTTCTATCACAATAGGTAATAATAATTAACCAGTTATTTTCAGGCAACTAAGACCCATAGATACATATCTTAACCTTAGTATACATAATAATATAGTAACAATATTGTTAGTAAATAAAACTTAATAACTATGTTAGTATCGCTTAAGAGCGTTTACGCCGTACGGCATTTCATACAAACTATCAAGGCCTTATTTTTCGAAATGAATGAACCGATTTTAATGAAACTTTATACGCATAAGCAGTATACAAAGGTCTAAAAAATTAGTTGAGAACATTTTCGAAATATCTTACTTAAAAAAAGATAACTGGCAATCTCTGTTTCTATGGAAAATTTAAAATCGGTCTAATTTGGCTGTAACACTATTTTTCGAAAATGTTCTCAACTAACTTTTTAGACTTTTGTATCCGTATGAAGTTTCATTAAAATCGATTCATTCATTTCGAAAAATAAGGGCTTGAAAGTTTGTATGAAATGCCGTACTACGGCGTAAACGCTCTTAATTGCACTAAGTCTTTGCGACGATGAAACATAGAGAAGAGCATGAAGGATTCGTAATAAATGATATCGATAGATGTTTCATTTGGTGCCTTTCAAAGTTGGTGCGTTTCGAGGAATACTCCGTCTCTTTTCTGCAAATCGTCGCATTCCGCAGTTAATTAGTGATATTTGGAAATATCGTATAAGTGAAAACACACTGAAACGTCTCCTTTAGTTTGAGTTTGTTGTTGCAGTTACAAAAAAGCTTAGGAAACCCGTACTTAGGTACTCTCATTTTAATTATATCTAAACGTATATTAAAATAGTAACTAAGTCAAAACTAAAGATTGAATATTTTTGAAAAAAGTAAGGGGGCGTCCATAAATTACGTGAGATGTTTAAGGGGGGGAGGGGGTCGAGTCAAATCTCATCTTATCTTACGTTGGAGAGAGGGGGGGTCTCGGCAAATATCACGCAATTTTTTTTCTGATTGAAACAAAAACAAATTATACTATTTTGGTCCATTTAATCCAGATTATACATGCTTAAGATTTAATCTTAATTCAATAATTCGTTCGAAAGAAAATAATTTCATTAATACTTCGACGTTATACATCTACTGACTGTCAAATTTGTGTAAATAAAACACGAAGCAATTTTTTTTTTCTTTTTATAATAATAATCCAACGCATTTACGAAAGAAACCCACATTTTGAAAAATCTCACGTGAGATTGGGGAACGGGGGAGGGGGTTGAATAAAATCTCACGACATCTCACCACCGGGGGAGGGAGGGACAGAAAATTTCAAAAACACCTCACGTAATTTATGGACGCCCCCTAATTGCTACGAGGTGTGGGAATGACTCTGATCTCGAAAATATAGTTTTAAGAACTTTTGTCCGTTTGTCTGTTTATTTAAATATATGTTCCGGTTTGGCGTAAATACAGCTGAACGGATCCAAATCCGTTCGGTTAGAACCCTGAAATAACACATAGGGTCTATTTAATGTCGGTAGAACGTTCCCATGGGATAGTTTCCGGAAACCCCGCGGGCGAAGCCGTATGCAAAAGCTAGTAGAATTTAATTGAGAGTACCTAAGTACGGATTTGATTGGTAAGTCACGCTAGATTATGACGCGGCCTTGCCATAACCAAAACGATCGGTCGTTCGGAAACGCGATCATCGTGTTCATATGTCACTTACTTGTTCGGAAAACCGGTTGTTACGGATGCCTTCGGCGCGTAGAAAAAATAAGAAAATGACGATCGCTTTAGTTAATCATAATCATTTATTTGCAATAGGTATTGGTACAGTGAATGAGGAACATGTGAGGAAAGTTTTGAGAAGTCAAAGTCAAATCTTTTATTTCAAATAGGCACATTAAAGGCACTTTTGAACGTCAAAAAGTATGAATGTCGATGGCTATAAGAGTAGGAAAACAAAAGAAACGTTGGATGAACTGTGTGAATGATGATAAGGTTAGCAAAGAGCTGACTACCGAGATGACGACTAATAGAGAAGAGTGGAATAAAATATATGTTGCACCAACCCCAAGTAAATTGAGATCCGGGTACTCCTACCCGGATCCCAATTTATGATGATATTGGTACAGTGTTCGGGACAAGGCCGCGTCGTAATCTAACGCGACTTGCCAATCGAATCGGTACTTGAGTACTCTCATTTAAGGGGACTACATGACCTAAAGCGCGGTCACTGTCGGACTGCATAGAAAAGAAAGAGAAGCGCCATGACACAACGCTGGTCATTTATTGCAAAATATGGAGCAATTATCTATTTACAACCAAAAATTTATTGTTTGGACTAAAAAATTTAAACACTAGTGTTTTAATATGTTGCTTGTGGAATAATTTGCCAAAAAATCAGAATGATTGTATGTATATTAGTATGGTTTTTATTGTGAAAAGAAAGTTTTTAGATGAATCTTCATGATCTTTTATACCGTATCAAATTAGTTGTATTATCTTTTCAACACATTATCTAACTAGCATAGAATATCCTGAAGAATATCATGAGTATTATATTTTTCTGATTTTATTTACTGTAGTCGATCATATACTTTTAGGCATTATAAAACGTGTATTTTTAGCATTTAGGTCCTGTAGTCCCCTTAAATTAACTAACTAAAGCATATTTATATAGCCACAATAACAATCTCGCCTACAAACCGATTTCCATAATACCTACGTAAATCGATAATAACTAAAGGAGATTACGGTTCATTTTGTATTCACTTACCTATACGATTATTTCCGACAGTCGCCGTACATTTAGTTTCCTGGTATCACAACACAAGCTATTGCTCCACAATCGAGTAAATTGTTTCCATGAAACGATTTTTTGTTCAGCATTTTCATTAAAAGTCGAATGGGCTTGATATTTCTCGATGTTTTAAATGATAAATGATTTTATTTTTGTAAGTAGGTTTGCACAAACACTTTTACACGTCAATCATATTTTTTTTTAACTAGATGAGGTCGGCGTTTCCTTTCTGACTACTCTGAGAAGAAAGGCCGAAACAAACTCAGAGGTCACAGTCTCTTCTAAAGTCCAGACATAATCTTGGTCAGGTTATATGAAGACCATGTAGATCGATGTCTGAGATGGTCTTTTGAGGAAAGAACCATACAGATTGAGAGGACCTGTTCAGTCAGTGCACGCATTTGTCGGAAATCGTGCAGCTCAACTCAAGACTTGAGGAGCTCAACGATTCGACGAACAATACCAAAGAAAGAACATTTGGGTTTTGTTGCATAACGTGATATGTGATTGAAATAAAATACAAAATGTTAGATTTGTGTAGTTAAACATTATGAACGTTAATGTATTGGTTTATCCGTTAAAGATTTGGGATGGTACTGTTCAAGTTATTATTTTTCATCAATACGTACGAGTATATAGAGGTATGAGAAGCAGGGTGTTAAGTTTACTCAACCTCCATAAAAAAGGAGGATACTCCAACCAGACGAGTTTTGTGTTTGGCGGGCTATTTAGTTACTTCCCGATGATTGATATCGGGATATTGTATATAATATGCTAATTGCTCGATAACCTCTGCTTGCGCGATGCAGGATTTTGCGCGATGTCAGTGTGATGCGTAGTTTGCATGTGGGAATGTAGATACCGCCTACCGCATATGAACTTACTCCTGTAAAGAAAAGTTCGAACCCAACTCAGTCATTCACTAACTGGGCATTCATCAACGCTCTGCCCAACCCCCTTGTTTTGTTTATTGCTGAATGAATGACCTCGACCACGTCTGATAGAAAGCGATGAGATCTATGATGGAACGAGCGTACCTAGAAGAAGCCTAAGGCACTGGTACTCCCACGCATCAACGAAACACTCCAGTGGGAAGGTGTTCGCAAACCAAGCGGGCGTTAGCCCTACCACCGCAAGGGAAGAATTGGCCAGTCAAATAAGGTGTTGGGTGTGACTATCCAGGGTTCGCCGGGCGCTCGGTTCAGTTGAGTAACTGGCGGAACAAACTGTACCTAAACAAACAAACCGCAAACTGTACCCTTGGAACTAGAAAGCTGAAATTTTGTGCAGAAGATCTCTTTATGGCGAAGACAAGGAACAGTTTTTTCGAAATTCCCACAGGATAAAGAATAAAGGGCGGATGAAGTCACTGGGAAAGTGCTAGTCACACTAATATTATAATGGCGAAAGTTTGTGAATGTGTGTGTTTATATGTTTGTTACTTCTTCACGCTCAAACGGCTGGACCAATTTTGATAAAATTTAGTATGAAGGTAGCTAACACATTGGATTAACATATATGCTACCTTTTATTCCAATATTCCTACCGAATCGAAACTAAGCGGGTGAAACCGCGGGGCGCAGCTAGTCTCCCCATAAAATAGTAAAAACGTATACGGTATGTCTCATTTATTATTCAATGGATAGATATAAGACATAATGTTATCAACGTGCTTGAATATGGCAACGAACCCTGACCAAGTAAGGACTAATAAAAATACAGTAAGACCTTCAGAGCCATTTTATGACTTCTTCAGGCAGATATTGTGGTCTCAAGCGTATTTTTGTAAGGTTTCTACTAGACAACTTATAAAGGCAATCAGAATAAGTAGGTATCTATCTAAGGCCCTTTAACACGTACGTTTTTCTTGCCGTGAAAAACTACGGTTTATTCGCCGTGTAGGCAGGGTTCGTCAATGTTGTAAGGATCACTATGGAAGCTTGTACACGGACACGTTTTTTCTCCGGCGCGGTTTATTCGCCGTACCGTAATGAAACCGTGCCGTGAAACCTACGCTGACAAGCGGGTCCATTGCCTTTTCAGCATTATTCGTGTTATTGAACTCACATTATTATTAATATTGAAAGAGGCCTATTGATCATAAGTTCTTACAGCCTACGTTCACTTTCGAAGACCTATTTCTTATGGCTTTCTTCTGCAATGTTCGTGGGTGGCGCTTTATGTGATAAATTACTATCTATGTATTCTTATAACAAAGCTGAAGACCTTGTTTGTTTGAACGCGCTGATTTCTGGAACTACCAGTGATATTGGGTTTTTTCATCTGGAAGCAATTAAACAGGCTCGCCCCCTATCACATGGGACTCAAACGACGACACGGTTGGCGCAGTGGCTGAGCGATCGACTGCTGCGCTGCGTGTCGCGGGTTAGATTCCCTCACGGAACAAATATTTGTATTGCCTACAGGTAGTTGTTCCAGGTCTGGCTGTTTGTGTATGTGAATTTAAATGTTTGTAAACGCACCCACGACACAGGAGTAATTCCTAGTGTGGGGCTACGTTTTTTTAAAAAGAAAAGAAAAGAAAGAAGAAACATAACTGGTAAAATATGGGTGCACCTCTGCCCAGCCCTTCGGCGTTACAGGCGTGATTTTATGTTATTACTAAAAATAGCTTTAATCATTGATATTTAATGTTTTTACTGCTGTATTACGGTAAAAAGATAACTTTTATATTGAACTGCTCACTAAAAATATCTCATAATGTCCACAGATAGTACAAACTAGTTTTATACGAGCTTTTAAAACAGCCGTGTCCTTTTATAACACCGTAGTACACAGGGCGGCCATTTTCGAAAAATAAAAGTAACCCAAGCTTTTTACTGAGTAATTAAAGCCCTGGCTGGTCTTTACGACCAGCCCCAGAATGTTCTATTACATTCAGAAACGACATTTATAAAAATACAAAACATTTTTTGAAACACTTATTATTATTTAAGTACGTAAATGTTGCCCGTTATGAATAATGCAAGACTTTTGAAAAAGATAATGAAGTTGCCGGCATTAAAATATTGAATTACATTTTATGGTGGTCCAGGCTTTCTGGGTCATGGCCTTATACATTTTTGAATCTGTGAATACATTTTTAAATAGGTAATTTCATGATTTTCTTTAATGACAGAATGGAATAAGAAACCATGATTTCAAGAACGTTCACAGCCTGATCTCAGTCTTAATCTGTCAAAAAATACTATTTCCCTACATTTTTAAAATGGACTGTCGCTGAGATGAATTGCGGCTAGATTTTTAACGTTTTTGATTACGAGAATTTGCCGTCTATTTTGCTCCTTTCAAGCCCCTCAATAATAAATACAAGACGGTTTTTGATTCATAATATTAAGTTCGTTTTAAATTATGCAGGTAAAAACATCTCTACCCACACAGAATTTGAAGAGGATAATTTCAAACGATCAAGCACCCGAACTCCCCTAAAATAACCATCTTGCCTGAAACCCTCATCAGTACATAAATACTTAGAAGTACCTTCACAGATAAAACACATAAATAAAGTGGACCCAAACGAGACCAGAATATCTTCAAGCAAAGATGCGAGTAAGCAAGAACACAATAAATTTTCATACCACTTAAATCAGCTTTGATCATAAATACACAAAAAACCGTGGAAAGGAACCCCAGGGCGACGGTTATCGATCAACTGACCGTGTACGGACCCCTCGGGGGTCGAACGAACGCCCTTTGTAATCAAAACAGTAATCAAACGGCATGAATTGGGAGGAGCGAGTGAAAACTTAATTCGAATTTTAAAGTTGTATGAATAGTCCTGGCCTAAATATTACGTATTGATTTTTTTATTCAACAAGGGATTAATTGAACGGATTACTTTGGAACTGTTTTGCATGACTATGAATAGAAGTTACCCTCTTTTAAATTAAAATTAAAATAGAGTTTTATTACGCCAACTGTTGCGAGTGGTTAAGAAAATGATTTAGATGGATTTATGATGAGCTATTGTTTGCTTAAATAGTTGTTTGTTGAAAGCAAGTTTTGTAATTACTTTTTACAGTTTTGAAAGGTTTTGAGTGCAAGTTTATTTTCTCAGTCAAACAAGGTTATATATTGTTGTCTCTATTGATATTTTCCATTAAATGAAAAAGGTTCATGAACCTTAAAATCTGCCTTAATAAGTAATTTCAAGTACATCCTAACGATGATAACCTTCATAATTACAGCCTCGCGGCGGCGGCACCAGAATCCTTTTAGCAATTCCAGTTTTACTAAAATCAACATATTCAGTACATCGTACATTATTATTAAAAAAACGCTGAACACATAACATTATGAAAGTAAATCCACGTATTAAAAGGAGTGTTCGCGCAGTGTTGTCGCACCCGGCCTTAATCTGGCGACCCGCTCCGTTCGCCAAGCAATTATCTACGTGAAATAGTGTCCGTATTAGAAGCACTTACTTTGTACAGGATTAAACCGGATTACGCTAACTGTAAGTAGCCGTCTGTGCTGGTATTCAACCGGAAATAGCAGTATTAGATGAAACAATCACTTGCCTGTACCAATGACGACTAAATTGTTTGCACCAATTTTATTCGAATTGCCGAGTAGGGAAATGGAATTGAATTAAGTCTTCGTATACATGAGCTTGATGGGAATGAGAATTAAATGTACTGTTATAGCCAAGCCATTGCTACAACACATTGCCGGGAATAAACAGGAATACGGAGACAAAACGACTTCAAGGAGAACCGGACGGGCGTTATCCAAGTCATTTATATTTATTACAGCGAAACATGATGTTGTGTTAACTTGAAATACCAACAATAATCCAAACGATTTCAGGCTCTATTTATAACACTAACCGCTTAACAAATCGGCTATATTAGTGTCATACAAATAAAACAAGATATTTCTTCCGACCTTTTGATACAGACCCGAAACTAATGCATCACAATAGATAATCCCATCCAACTGGATGTCACCTTTGTTCTGCGGAAAAATAAGCCTTAGTGCTATATCCGATAAATCGTGTTTCAGAAAAAATACACTGTGAGTGGTTTGCGTAACGATACCCATATTATGGGCTGTTTGTAGGACAGAAATCTCTACGTAATGGTTCCCACACGGCTCCTTATTTTAAGGATACACGCGATATAGCAAAATGTTTTCGTAAAATGGCTCGCCCGTTTCACTGTATTGACATAGATAATGTACTCTGAAGCCAGTGAGACGGTGGAGGGAGCGACGCGGTGCCCAAGGGAGGTTTTTCTAAAACAAAGCCGTGAAAGCAAGGGAAGATTAGAGACGATGTACTTTTACCAAAGGCGTGGTGTTTCGCTGGGAAAAATCTAACGGACGCGGCGAGAACTTAGATAACCGTCTGGGTCAGATACGAAGGACGAGAGAAAATATATTGCCCGTTTTTTTATAAAGTCTCCTTATTTAATATCAGAACGAAAGGCTTTCATTGTGTAATCTAGGAAATATCTCGTACATTAATTTTGTATTAGGTTGCGTTTTTTGCAAAAGAAGACCCCTGATACGCCGGCAGGGTAATTGCGTAACATACTAACAGTAGCAATGGTTTTAATTTTGACAGTTCAACACCATTCATTGCGTTATTTACGTTATTGAGCAGACATATTTTTCGAACATTACGAAGCAATGGATTAGTAATATCCTTCAAAATGATTCAGATTGTGATTGAAAGAGTGTCACGTGATTAGGGTGACAGTTAAAAGGCTTGTTTGCACCAGTTAAAACCAAAATGTTCACTTAATGTTCATAAATGATTTATAACATCCCCGCCAAAACATTGAATAATTTATCAAACCCACTTTAATATTGACGACCGCATAATCGCACCTGGATTCACCTCATCAATAAGCTTTCTAGATAATCCCTTGGAGCAAGTGCGGGGACCGCAGACCAGAGAAGAGTACAGGGACCCAAAAATGTAGATGTGGCCGTTTAGCTACTTATATACGCCCCCTCGCTTGCTTGTTTTGTTTAAAAGCCCTCGACACCATGTGGCACTGTAAAAACAGACCGACTCGAACCGTCCCCTTTAATCCAGGACACACAGCCGTTCGTACACCCTTCACTCATTTGCATAAGTCCTGTCCGTCATAAGATGGGTTGTTAAACTTTAATAAGACTTTTTGATGGCAGCCCTAACAGATTTAATTGGATTATAAGGGATTATAATGATTGGCGTTGCGTTTAAGTGTTTTGATAAAAATCTCTGTTTTTGTCTTTTTATGTTTGAAATCTTTTTGAAACATTATGTATCAGCAGTGTAACATTCCATAACTTTATGTTTTGGCCAATGTATCGTATGCATATTGTCAAACGTTCTTGCAACACTGATACACAACTTACCACTTTTATATTTTTCAAACAAATAATATATATAAATATTAAACTTTGTCATATTGCTCCTTTCTAAAGTCGTATAATTGTAATACATAAAAATAAAATGCACACACGTTCAAATATGATAATCCATTACAGTTTAGCATTTCTGATGTAGAAACTATAGCCCGTAATGCCATCCCAAACTCAGTTCCAATAAAATACGTGAGTGATAAACCACGTTTTCCAACATACATTTTTGAACAGTCGTTTCAAGTGGTAACAAGATATAAAAATAGCGAAGTGATTGTACAACTGAATCGAAATTGCCATCGAAACTTTTATTACCTTCTATATATCTAACCCCATTGGGTAAATACAAAAATGGCTACAATTGGCTAAAAAACGACATCACGCCACAAGTTCATCCAATAAATATTCCTAACTGCCGTTTCGTAAGGAAACAAATGCTCGAAAACACAATGATGGCCGACAAAATACAATACTGCTGAGAACAAGTGAAGCGTGTCAGACATATTCTGTTGTTGTATTGTGGGGTTCATGTTTTTCTCATGTTGCGCATATTTCTTCGTAAGTTGTTTGTTCGGTAATCGTCGTAGGTAATCGGCTATTTGTTTCAAATATTTTAACTGACCGGAACACACGGGAAGGTTATTTGCTTATCATGACCGTAGTCGGGAGTGTTTTGATGTCACGAATACGAGGATAATAACCATAAAGAGCTTGATATGTGGCCATGTTTTTATGTAAAGTTTCTATAACAAATAGAGCTCTCGGACAACTTATTGTTTGCTTACGTGCGTTTAAATTAATATTTGTAAAGGAAAATTAATTATTTCATCTCCATAAAATTTATTAAATGTTTCATACTCGTTGTTATTACTAAATGTGCCGTTATAATATATCATAAAATGTTTGTATCCAACGAGAAAAACTCGTGATCCTAAACTCATGACGAAGTTGTTTTCCTTTTGGAAAATATAAGAAGAGAAGCGATATATTACTCAGGCATTGATAAAGCGCCCTTCGGCAATCCATAATTTTCCGAGAAAATTATTCTCATGTAACTTATCCCGCAACATTAATACGTATAACTTTCAGGGAGGGTTCTTTTTACAACATTTTTGCATTCTGTCGAATTGAGTTGACGTAAATTATATTCGAAATAAGGAAAATATACTGCCCTATGGGATTACCCACGAAATATTTTCTTCGTTTTATCTTTCTTTGGAAGTAAAGAATAATGTCAACGCTACGTCGGTCAGCGAAGTAACCGAAACGGAACGACGTTATCTTTATAGGCGGTACCTACGCCTATTATTCTGCTATCGCACTTCCTTAGGGTTCTGTAGGTAGTCGGTACCTATACATGGGAGCCCGTAGGTATTAGATGTGTAATATATCTTCTATCGGGCTTAATAAAGAAGACATGCCTGCTTGGCTCGGGAAGTTGCTAACCAAAGTTTTCTGATGAAAAATGTCGATCTATTTTTCTCCGTCGCTCGCGTAATTTGGATCATGTGGTTGGTTGCGCGATTGCGCACCGAAGAGATTATAATAAAGTTAGGACAGTCTGAAGGGTCATTAATTTTATACAATATTATAGGGAGTTCGATGGAAAATACTTTGGATGTTTTGTATCTGGGATGTTTTTCGGATCTAGGTAATCGAATTTTCTCCAAATTGTTTTGGTGCTCCTTGCAGGTAACAAATATTTTTATGCATTTTATGCACCTGAAAATATTTTAATAAAGTTCAATTTAAAAAACTTTGTACTATACCATGACCCCATTTAATAGCATTTCACAGTGCTTGCCCGAACTTTTCTAAAAAAATACTTTGAGACAAATTACTTACGGTCTGTAGAACAAAAAGGTCTCAAAGAGGTCTTCTAACACCAATCACTTAAAGACAATGAATTTAAATATACAGCGGACTGAATTCGAGGCAAAAAATGATTTGAAAAGGTACCTTCCTACTTTGCCTAACATACTGTAGAGAATTGGGAATAACAACTTAGAGGAACACTTCGTTACGAAGAAAATGCGAGAACAAATAATCTCAGTGACAGGGTCCCCAAACGAAATTTGTAAAGGAAAATCTGCATTAATTTAAATTTTTTACTGTTAAGAAGATTTTGTTGATTAATGTAGATGTCTATGTTCGTTCTGCGTTTGTTACGTCACAAAATATTGTCATTGGAGCGTTCGTAAATGGAATTGCCGTGTTTCGGCGCGAGCGTCTTGTAAACACATCTGCGTAGTTAGTCTGCATACTATGCGAGTTTATTTGCAAATTAAGCGCTATATTATTTATTTCGGTAATTGCTTTCGTTGTTAATTAAATAGTAAATTTTGAAAATATTTGTGTTTGCATATACTAGGTGCCTACTTGAATTAATCAGAATCTTAGATATTTGGTTGCAATGGAACTTGCGCTTTGTCATGTGTGACTTTGAATTTGTGGTCATAAGACTTGATAAGCTACTTAAGAAAGATTCTGAGTTCAAGTTTAGTCATTCGTAATTAGTGAGAGATATTTACATTTTAGCTCAAGAGTTTGTGTCAAGCCCCCTGGACTATCATAATTATTGTATGGACACTATTACACGTAAGCCATAGGATATTAACTTAATGCTTGACTGACATCATTATGTAATAGTACTGCGATGCGCGATGTTAACAGCTTCTGGGTCAATGTCCTGCCAATGTTCTCCTATTAACGGCTGCGCTGCAATAATCTATGTTCCTACAATATTCGTGATTTTTTTTGATAGTGTCTTCTAAAGTAATATAATAAAATTATTTTATAAAAAAAAGAAATAACGGCTACGAACTATTTTAATATAATAGAAAAATATTAATAATTAGAACACAAAAATAATTATCGCTCCAATGTTTGGCGGGAAAAGAGGGACCTGTCATCTGTTTGACACTCCTGTTATAGGCGTGATGCAACTCGCACTGTTAATTCCCAACAATAATAAAAAGAGTTAATATTAATTTTTTTATGTTTGTAACACTTTTACGCTAAAACGGCTCAACAGATGTGGATGAAATTTGGCACAATGGGTAGACCATGACCTGGAATCGGACTTAAGTTACTTTTTATCCCGAAATTCCCACGGGAATGAGACTTATGCGGGTGAACCCTCTGGGCACAGTTAGTAATAAAGAAAGTTGTTAATGGAATAATTACTGAGAACACTGACTTTAAAATGTGGAAAATGATTAAAACTGTATCAATAGTGGTAATTGTTCGGTGAGGTAGAGATGGAAGTCCCAACTCATATAAACCCATCTACGGCCTTTTTTAAATAATCAACAAAGAATACTACTACATGCACAGTTAAAAGCTGAGTCAACAGAAGCACCCTAGTCAAGGCTCAAGGACTACTCAGCCAATTCCAATTAGTTATAATCCAAACAATCCTTTTCTCCCCCATTCAATCTTAACTTTTCAATCAGAAAACAATTTATTTACCCTGATCGCTGATACAAAATTTACCAAAATTATACATACTGCTATAGTTTTTAATGGGACACTTAGATATTTGTTTAGAGACTGGCCTACATCAGAGATTTAGCTGAAAGCAGCTGAACGTGGAAGCATTTACCTTACACCTATGACTATAAGAATTTTGCGAAGAAATATTTGGGGGCTTAGTAAAGTATAATTTGCATACTGCCTAATTACGTATTGGGGGCCAATATTTTAATGTTAAGGTAATATTGATTGAAATACAACTCAGCAATTCGTTCCAATTAGATATAATCCAAACATTCATTTTCTCCCTCTTTCAATCATAGAACAAATTATTTACTCAACTGCCTGATACAGAATTCATTCTATACTGCTGCTCCTATTTTCAATGAGTAACTTATTTGTGCTGAGATTGGCCTACATCAGGGATTTAACTGAATGCAGACGGTAGGTTGCCCGGCGGAACGTACAGGCATTTAGGAAATTTGCATACGATAGGTACTATCGGGGAGAATCTAACGAATAAACTTTTGGGGACCCTGTAAAGTGTTGTTGTAAGCTGCCTAATTATGTATTGGGGGCTGAACCCTTAATGTGAGGGGGAGATTGATTTTGTTAGCCTTACTTTTAATTAGAAGAGATTTTAGTTTAGAATTAAGAGATTATGTTATCTTTAATCTAAATTGAGAGTCGTGATAGAATTTGAATTTTAACTGTATTAAAACCAGACCCTTAGCTAAATATTCATAAACCGTTGCCAATATTCGTAGATGAATAATTGATAAGTAAATAAATACCCACTCACTCTTCACTATTATCAGAAAATTTATTTTTCATAATATATGTATTTTTTGTATTATAATGTTAATGGAATAAATTCATAAATGTATAATAATCATAATCGTCTAGTTGTCAACTTGCAAAATGGTGAAGAAATTATCAAAACTCTACATTTACCCGTCAATTTTCACAAATAAGTATTAAAAATAAATGAGAATATCATCGTCATCATCATAATTTCAGCTGAAAGGCCTCCCCTAATATCATCTATACAAATAAAACAAAGTCTGGTTAGTTACACCATTTATAACTCAAGAAGGGCTGGACCGATTTTTATTATCTTTAATTTGTTGGATTTGCCTCCGCCCCGAATAGAAGAATAAAGGCAATTTTAGACAGGGTCAGTGCACAAGTCAGTTATCGGCGCCAGTGCCCGCGCCTAGACTGGCTTCCACTGTTTACATGGTGTCAGTAGTCGCGGCTAGTTTTCACGGTGAGCACACGTTTGTGAAGTCAGTGAAGAAAAATGAATTCGCGAAACGGACGAAAAAAACATTTTCTCTTACTAGCCAGATGCAACGTCACCCCACAAAGCGGCGCCAGTAACTGACCAGGCAGTTTACACGGGGTTTTTGTCACTGGCGCGGGTGGGCGCGGGTTGCGGGGGGCGCCGACTGGCTTCTAAATATTCGTGTGCGAATTTACAAGCCAGCGCTGACTTCCCGCCACTGGATTGACTTGAAATCAATTTACACGGGTTTTTTTTCGGGTCAGCGCTGGCTTGTCTCGATTTCCGCGCCAGTCACTGGATCTGTCTAAATCTGCCTTAACTTATCAAAACGATAAAAATTCATGAAATAAAATTAAGACAGTTCATTTTTACGTACATTCGTTCTTATTGATTCTTAGGTGGTACAAAGTTCGCCGGGTCAGTTAGTACCTTAATAAAGATGACATAATTTAACCTACATAAATATCGAAGTGGCTCTCTAGTGAAATGGTTTTGTAGTAACTATAATAACCAACATGCCTAGCAGACGAATTGGACGGAGATACCAATTAAAATCTAACGCTTCCTTGATATACGGACAGTGTCTTGGATGCTGCAATCAAAACATTATTCCTAACGTCAAACATTTCAATGTGCACAGATTATATTTTGCGACTTGTTGAATTGATTTTCCTCATAAAGGTTTAAAAAGATTCACAGTCTTGTGATTATCTCTTTCTAGTGATATTTTGAGGAACGAAAAACGCAATAAAATGAGGCATCAAGTTTTTGTCACTTTAATAGTCTCAAAATATATTGTTTCGGTCATTCTCCTTACGATTGTAAATTTTTATATCTACGAATGGAAAGTACAGAATGACAAAGACGTCGACGCTCAACCTGTAAACGTGGATTTATTACATGATTCCGAATAATGTAGCCTTTTATAAAAATAAAACTTGCTCTGCCATACATTTTAGCCGCGTAGGTTTTCTAATAAAGAGCCGATTGTTTTGATAACCGACGAAAATTTCTACGCTAAGGGATCTAGAATCATGTGCTGAATTCACTGTTTCAGATTGCGCATCGATGTTTATATGTATGATGTTTGTATGAATTATATACAGGGTGGTAGGGACACCTGTATATAATTAAGTAATTATATTTAATAACAGTAGAAAATCCAGACAATCACACATTCCCACATTCACGTCACATACATAAATACGTCACAGCGCGTTACACTTTAAACAAGCCACACATTTGGCTGATTAAATAATTAAATAACCAAATAGAGACCACAATATGATTGTATCCATTTTGAAATTATTAATCAGCATGCTAGTAAATTATTAAGCAAATAATAATACATACGAAGTCGCATTTCACGCTGTTTAGTATGCAGGAAACATACAACTGGCTCGCTGGCCGTGCAACGAACAACCAGCTTTTATTGTACTACCCACTTATAAGTAATAAAATTATATGGACACTGGTTCAATATACCAACGTTGGTGCTCGTAGATTACGGACGTACGTATACGTATTCAGTTTGTTTAATGATGTTGTGTCGGGGAATAAAGCACAAACGTAATGGATTTTTTGCTGTGATAGAATTTAAAACTTGATGGAAAAAACTAGATGCTGTTACGGAAACTGTATTTCTAGGAATTACTTTAGAATTAAAATTACAATGGGGCGCACATATTAGAGCTCTTTCCGGTAGATTAAGTTCAGCTGCATATGCAGTAAGAAAAATAAGGCAGTTGACAGATATAGCCACAGCTAGGTTAGTATACTTTGCTTATTTCCACAGTATTATGTCTGATGGTGTTCTGCTGTAGGGAATCGGCAGCCGACGTAGATTCAATTTTCATTTTACAAAAGAGGGCAATCCGCGCAATCTATAAAATGGGTCCTAGCGAGTCTCTTACAAACAAATTCAAAGAAATTGTTATACTAACTCTGCCTTCTCTTTATATTTTAGAAAGTATCGTGTATGTTCGCAAAAACTTAGTACCTACTTTTCAAAATAAGAAGCGATTTCCATAATACACGTAGTGAAAATGAAATTTTGATACCTAAATTTAGATTAACTACAACTAACAAGTCATTTTTTGTAAAAAGCATCCATTTTTATAGAAAGTTGCCAAACTCGGTTACAGAACTTAGCGATGGAACGTTCAAAACCCTCATCAAACGTGTCCTTATCAAAAAAGCATATTATAAGATTAAAGACAACATTAAAGACAAGGTAGTTTGGCAATCTGCACATGTGATTTCCCTGGCACCTCATTAACGGCATAACTATGTAAATGTCTATTAACTGCTCTCAAATTACAATGTTAATTTTTTTTAAATTGTTATATACTTCTTTGACATAATCTTTTTATTATTTGACATTATATAGGTACAGACAATTCTAATTTTTCACCTCTTTATTAGTGGTTGCAATGGCAATCATATCACTTGGTTTTAGTAGGTTTTTTATTTTATATTTTATTTATCCTTTTGATAGATTCTTATTTTGTAAATGTGAGGACTTTGTAGGCCTTGTAAACTTTAGATCTGTAGACCATTTTTAATTTTATCAAGTTCCTGGTACTTGTTGACAGGCCTACGCTGTCCTCCCATACCTACTGTAATTTGAAAACACTGCAAAAGCCATTTATTTTTAAAAAGAGTAACCTTGGAGTTTCTTGCCGGTTCTTCTCCATAGGAAACGCCCATCTATACCCTGTGAACATTTGGGAAAAGTGTGCGTATTGCAAAGAGTTACCTATCTACTCATATTTTTCCTATAGCAATAATGTTTGTGTTATCTACAATATTTGCACAAATTGACTCGACCTTCCGAGTCATCACAATGATTAATTAAAACATGTGTGGCTTAAAACGTTCTCGTTAATTTTTAACAGCATCGCAATAAATCAATCAGGTGTAAAATTAATTGACCAGAGCCGTCGCACGTTCATTAAATTCTCGTCCCTTGAGGTTTTATTTAAAAGTAAGAATTGCATAAAATACTAAAGACACAGTTCCAACCAGAATAAAAAATTAAAAACAAACGACAACTATCATAAAGTCAAGTTTCCAACTCAACTTACTTTTAACGAGACAAGATGAATATATTTCAAGAATGTTCCTTCGCTTTGCCTCATCTGCGGCTGCCGTTGAATAATGGTTGGCATTAATAAACAGGAATGGTTTGCTCCACAAAGTTGAAGTGAGATCGTATAAGAGGATATAATTAATTACAAGGAAGAGAGAGAGACAGAAACTATCACTTAGGATTGAGTAGGATTGTAACGCGGAAGGTGCACCTATATCAGCTGTCTGTGCTTATAGGCTACCATACGTTATGGGATGAGTTATGTCACCAGTGCGACATGTTTGTGTGCCGCATATGCTCATTACTGTTGCTTGCTCGACGGCTGTCACGCAAATTAGTAACCTGCTGTTGTCACGGACTGAAGGGTAATTTCGAGTTTAATCACTTTGGCTGCAATAAAAACAAGTGGTTGACTGTTTTCTTTGGACAAAAAATATGGTTTGGTACGATAATAAAAATGAATTCTAAACTGCGCAAAAATAAGAATTGCGTAACACATTATCAATCGGAATCGGTTTCATTTTGACAGTTCAACAACGTTCATTGCGTGATTTACGTGTCGAGCAGACAAATTTTTCAAACTTATGAAGCAATGGAATAATAATTTGCTTCAAAATAATTCAGATTCCGATTGATAGTGTGTTACGCAATTCGTTTGCAGCCTATTATTGTCTCACTGTAGGGCGAAGGCCTCTTCTCATACACAGAAGACACGAGCATTGATCACCACGCTTGCTCAAGACGGGTTGGTGATGTCAACTATCAGTCCAGGTTTCCTCATGATGTTTTTCCTTCACCGATACCTATCAGTAATGTCCAAGATAAACTCAGAAAGTAGGCACAGACGCCAGCACATCAAGCTACTACAATCTGTCACATTTCTTTAATAGATTTTCAACTTTATTAATAAAGCATTAAGGTTCAAAGTTGATTGGGAACTTGACAGTTTCGGGTAGCTTGATGTGCTGGCGTCTGTACATATGAATTGAAAAAGTCACATTGGTACGCTGCTGGCTGTTTCATAATCAGTGATCGGACTAGGTAGATTGAATTGGGGTCATTGATCCGAAACGTATATATTAATATGGACATTCCTCCGGAAATTCGGAATTGGTTGATTATTAAAAAAAAACGGAACTTAGGTTGGAGTTGTATTAAAATGAGCTATATCTTATTCTTCATTTTTTTTTACGGCACACATTCACGATTTGACACAACCCAACGACCAATCAGAACAAAGGATCATGGGTGGTGCACTAACCGGTTATCGAAGCAATGCGTACGCCCACTGACGACATGACGACTTCGATTCGTAAAGTGCGCTTCTTTGTTTACTGTGTTGTGAAAACGTTACGTGAAAACAGATAAATAATAAATTAATTCAGTTTTGATATCTTCCTTTAATTTTTTTATTTATTTTAGAATTGAGTAGTAATAATATCACTACCAACAATAACAATATTTAATTAGATCCGGAAATTATTTATTTATTAATCACAAAATGCACAGCTCTGAAATTTTATCTTAAGATATACATATAAGCTAGTCTTACAGCCAATTACGGATGTACAATTTAATAACTATACAATACATGCAGCAGAAACAAAAATACAGCATGAAATAAAATAATAATATAAATATAATAAATAAAATATAAGTTTAAATTCCGGAAATACCGGAATTACTTTCCGGGAAAACGGCTTATCCATGTTATTCTTTCTGTGGGCATTTGTGATACAAGTACCAAAAATCAATCTACCTAGTCCGATCACTGTTCATAATCCTGCGTGCTTATCAAAACATACTACGATCCATAAATTGCCAATCATGCTGATTTCTTTACGATTACTGATTGTAGCGGTTTGTAAAATAGATACCTACTCATTAGGGTTGCCAACTCTCGAATGGACCAACCCGGGAGAATTTAAAAAAATCGAGTATTGCGTTGAAAGAGAATCTCAATATTTTATTATTGATGATTTTTTACCACAAAATCATAAAAGTAGTATTTGTATCTCTGCTTTTACTAAAGAAATATTCATTCAGTTTCTTTTCTTTTTCCATCATAATGACTGAATACGCGCTCGGAAGAATTGTTAGAGACCGGAATGGAAAGAACAAACGCGACGAGTAACGTGCGAGCGACGGATGCATATACTTTAAAAAAACCGGAGAAATTATTGCACTCCGGGAGGTCGGGAGATTAACCATTATTACCGGAGTCTCCCGGGCAATCCGGGAGGGTTGGGAACCCTACTACTCATATCTAGTACTAGACTTTTTCAGGTCCAAAATAAGTAGAATATAATAATTATGCCACGTTTAATGTATAATAATCACCTATGTGTCTTATCAAAATTGTCCTTGTTGCGTGGCGGTAATAATTACCGATGTGTATCGAGTAGTTCTTGAAACTAGTTACCTAATGTTAGTTTATGTGCTTACGTTATCAATTATCTTAATGGAAATAGAATACCTACATAATTATTCGGGATTAACATTTCAAATGGCCATCTAATTATGTACTAAGGGTATCATTTCGATTAAGGGATGGAAGAGGGACTCCAGCTGCGTCTATTTTATTACTTTAGTTTTATTTATTACTAGCAGCGCCCCGCGGTTTCACCCGCGTAAGTTTCGATCCCGTGGGAATATCGAGATAAAAAGTATCCTATGTGTTAATCCAGGAAATGGTTTATCTACGTGCCAATTTTCATCCAAATCTGTTCAACGGTTTACGCGTGATTGAGTAACAAATATCCAAACATCTTCACAAACTTTCACATTTATAATATTAGAAGGATAGGATAACCATAACAGTTGATTAATGATAACAATAATAATTCTAGCTAGCGGAATTGCATTCAACTTCAAATTAAAAATATTTTATTTCACGTACACCTGCGTGGGCACTTATGAAACGTCAGAAACAAGATGCATGGCTCCAATTGGTCGTATCTTTTCTTTCTTTCTTAGTTCCTCATTCACTCCTTTTCTTCTCTCTTCTCCAACTAAATTGAGATTAGCTCATGCCTTAGTAAGAATATCTATTAGCCGGTTAGAAGGTATTGAATGACTGACTAATGACGATGTACCGGAAAGTTAACCCATCGCCCCACCTGCAGACTATTTTGCATTAATAATCCGGTAAAAACCTCATTTTACCTAATTACTTTTAATGTAGCTCATTCTCTCTTTATAAGCTAGTGTTGCAAGTATTGTTATTGTTTCCATGAAACGGAAAAACACACAAAATTAAATTACTGGAATACTACCAGAATTCATAAAGCGAAAGCGTCGAAACCTAATAATTAAATGAAGGAAACACACTGTATGTTTAAGTTTTTTTTAGGGTTCCGTGCAAAACTTGGTAAAACGGAACGTTTATGGAATCACTTCGTTCTTTGTCCTTCTGTATTTCCGTCTGTATTTTACACATTCTTATCATGAATAGGATAGATTTTAGACAAATATTATGATAGTTTATTTAATTAAAGAGTTTGTACAGACACCAGCACATCAAGCTACCCGAAACTGTCAAATTTTCCCAATCAACTTGGAACCTTATGCTGTAGCGATAAAGTTGAAAATCTATTAAAGAAATTTGACAGATTGTAGTAGCTTGATGTGCTGGCGTCTGTACTTTCCCCTATGAGTTTCCTTTACAGGGTGGCAGGGACATCGAAGCCCAACCTGTTTCCATGGAAACAGCAATGATTCTGAAACCTGCGTTGAGGTTTCTCGTCTGTTATAAGAAAAAAGGGAAAAAAAAGCTGTTCATTTTGACCGCGCATGCACTTTTCTATGAAACAACATTTTGTTTTATAACCTATGTACTCATACTTTACCTATATCTATAATGTTCATGCCACTTACACAATATTTGCACAAACTGACACGACCTTCCAAGTCATCACAATAATTATTTAAATCTAAATAAAAATCAAATCTATTAAATTAATTGTTTGTGTGTGTCGTAGTAAGTCATTGAAGTGCCATATAAATAAATAAATAACCATAACTATGTTTAGGTAACAAAAATATGATAAAGGACAACCGTGCAACTAGGGACGACTTGCACTTGGCCAGTTTTTTTAATACCCAAGAGCTTTTGAGTTCGTGCCAAAAAAGTTTGGTAATTTTTCGTCGACCACAAACGGGCGGGACCTTACTAATTCATAGTTCCCTAGTTCCCCAATCTGTTACTGGGACACTGGATTTATGAAAATTGATAAAATAGTTTGTGGAGTGCAGTTTATGACTTGCGGTCTTGGTTCTGAATAGACCAGCTATTGATAGTGGTTCTTGGAAGTCTTGTTATACGGACTATTCTACTAAAGGAAGGTGGTGAGATCTATTTATAGTCGGACTTTTAATAAGCTGCAGTAAAATGATAGCATAGGTGTTATATAAATGACTGAAATTGGCGTCTTTTTATTTTTTCGCGGCCGTCAACCAAATCTTGTTTTTCTAGTACAGAATAGTGTAACAAACGAGACTTTTTTGACATGCATATTCTAAACTCAGTCCGAAATGAGTTATTAAGAAGTGTCATTTTATTGCAACTAATTAAAAGTCGGACTATATGAGATATTCTGCTTTAAATTTTTATAGATATTGTGATGATATATACGACATTTTGTAGATGTAATTAGAAAGAAAGAAAATTAGGGTAATTTGTCACAGAAACACATATCTGCAACTGCAATAAAGATCACTGTGTTTTTAGTAGTGATGCAAACTCAGAGGTAAATTGTGAGCGGATTGTACTCTCGAAATCTTAACATTAAATCATGAAATCTTCCCATTTCATGCTACAAATCTTAAGGAAAACACAAGCTGAAGTCTTGAATAAACCCTTGTTTAAAGTCGTGGTAAGCAAATTGTACAGACCATACTGATGTGAGTACTTATGACTTACAGCCCTAAAACCCACAGAGCAGAAATAATTCAGCTGGATCGGATTACTGTATGAGGGCGGACGGGTCTCTCAGACCTAGCTTACAAGAAGTGAGGGTACTTGGGACCCCTACCTGTCACTCCTGATATTTTAAGTATTACCATACTTTCAAGCGACAGTAGGTAATTTTTTATTATAGAGTAATAGTGAGCGATAAATGCGTGAAAGATGTATAATTGAACGTTGAATTAAAAGTTGTTGAATACTGGAATGGGAGGGTTGTGCTTTGTTTTTCTCTAAAAGATTTATAACTCTTTCTCTGCGGTGTATAACTACTACGAAGGCGCTCAGTAACCAATACATTGTAATCTCTTCTTTTTAGCGTGTCGATGGCAATCTAAATGAACTCGGCCCAAAATTCGGCTACGTGTTTGGCGCCATCACTAGCAGCTAGCGTCCATGAGATCCTGTTATGTGCAGCTGACAGGACACGCAGGACATAATAAATTGTAACAGTGTTATAATGAGGGTTTTCGTGAAAATTTACGACACCAGTTGGCACCACTGTGACAAGAGGTCTTCCAATATAAAATATATGATGACGTTCATCATTCGATTCATTCATTCGTTCATCATTCAGTCATGAATAAATAAAATATAGGCTCTTTGACAGATGCCTGGACCTGACGTGTCAGTGCTGCCATCTAGCGAACGTCATTTCAGAAAACCCTCATTGTTTAGTGATGTCAACGTCATGTCATAGTTGTCAAACTAAATATGAACTTGACAGATAGGTGGCTCAACCATTCTAACTTCACGACGAACAGAGTGCATACGTCTCTTAGTTCTCTTACATAGTTTAGCAAAATTAAACAGTTTAGAAGTGTAAAACAGTGTCCTGAATAAATAATAAAGTGCATAAGGTGGTTTTCTTCAAGATCCCAAACAATAATAATAATACTGTTTCTGTTTACTTTTATTTTGAATTGAAATTCAGAATCAAAGTAAACATAAACTAGCTATGTGACCCAATCACCATTATCTGTGAACTATTCACAGAAATTCTAACCACCTACCCGTAGGCACCAGAACATTGCCTGAATGTTGTATCAAAGCACCACAATTCCCAGGAATTCCAGACCAGAAGATAGATTAACCCGCATTACCTCAAACCCTGACATGCATTCTCAGGAAAAAGCAATTTTAATGTTCTACACCTAAAGCAAGTTGCTCTCCCAATCTGTTACTGAATATTTGAATTTATGCAAATTAATAAAATAGTTCATGGAGAGCAGTGTAGCCTCGGGCTAGGCGGCCGACCTAATTGAAGTGGCCGACGGAGATTCGATGACAAAGAGGAATGTTGTTTGCATTTAGAAAATTAGACCTTGCTTTATTAGTTATCGACCATCCTCCTTTGTATTATATTACGGACTATTTTGTGATATTTTATTTATCGGTATGGAATTTAATATACGTTTCTGTATGCTTGTCCTACACAAGCGGTAAGTAGCGTAAAGGCCTGTAAACAGGCGTGACGCGCAACGCAAAGGCACCGCTCGTTGCGCAATTTGCAGTGCCTTTGTGTCGCGCGCGATTTTATCGCGTGTCGCGCCGGTTTGAAGAAGCCTTAAGGCGGTGAACATGGTCTTTTTACACGCGCGATTCATGTAACACGCGTTGTCGGCGTGTTGGTGGCCTGTCTTCTGCCTTGAAAAAGAAGCGCTAGTTGCGTTTGCAGCGCGAAAACGCGCGTCAATGAAAAGTATAACAAACGTTGCATATAGTGTAAAAGCACGGATCTTTATACTGTGGTTGACATAATGAGACTGGTTAGGGAACGGTTCCTATTTCGCCCGTGTACATCGCGCGTAAATGCTTTATTAGGACGTACAGACTGTCTTTTTATAATTATGATTTTAAAATTCACGTTTTACAATATTTTGACATTTAGGTAATTTTAAACAAGAGAAATATCAGCATATTTCTCTTGTTTAAAATTACCTAAATGTTAAAGTGCAATTTGCGATAAACCTATTTCCATGCTAAAAATCATAATCGTTAGAAAATAAATAAAAAGTACACCCACAATTTCTATAATGGCGTTTCTAAGTAAGAAGTCAAAAAGCAGAAACCTTTTAACCCAGTAATGCTTGAAGCTTTTCATTAGTACTACCAAACATACAAATTACGGTGCCCGTAGGTACTTGAATAAAAATAATTTGTAACAGTTTCCACGGAAACGATTTCATAATCGTAGCATTATATTGTACATGACCACGCAATTGCAGTTTTTAAGTGCCCTAAGCACGTGAAGTAACAAAGTGTTCGTTTGTAGACCTAATTACATTAGCCTACATAATGTACCTTATTTAACCTACTCTTAAGTGGTACACAGTTCAAGCGTGAGTCATAGCCAGTAACACTTAGTTTTTCTGATTTTATCGATCCATATAAAGCTATGATTAAACCGTTTCAAGTTAAACGTGTCTTTTATATCCCTTGACAGTCGTTACTGAGCGACAGTATCGATTGTTGTAGTTTTCTAGACCTACCTACTTTGTCAGGCATGTGGCTTAACATTTTACAAGAATCCATACTCTATACTAATATTATAACATTGCGAAAATAACTCTATTTGGCGGATTTCGTCGTGGTTTAGGTTTGGGTTAGGACAGAGGATACTTTTTCCTGGTAGTATGTTCTCGTGGTATAATTTTCGGACACCATGCGGGAGAATCCGCAGGTACAAGCTAGTATAGTAATATAATGACCACTGCGTGGTCAAATATGAATATAAGAACTGCATTGTATTGCATACTTTTTGCTTATAACTAACTGGTGGAAAAATAATATGTAACACTGTTTTTGGAATAATAAAAAATACAATTATTAATTAAGGAGATCTATTCATCTCTCCCTGAAACCAAATAAAACGCTATATTTCACGATAAACAAAGGGCATTTAAATCTTTAAAGCCAAACAATATAACAGTTACAACAAGAATAATAAAAGTTTAAATAAAAATGGCTGGAAGAGTCAATTTGTCCAGCTTAGCTCTGAGGTGGCATTTAAATTGCGCATTTATTTTTTCTTGTAGTCTTCATTTGTCATGGCGTGTCCTTAAGCAGGGGTTCCGTTTTTGTTACTGATCATTATCAACGCTTTATTTACTCATTAATTTGTCACTGTCCAGAAAATTATCTTTTCTAGAGGGATCAATCAGGGTGGCGGTTTCAAAACTTTTTACGATTGAACTTTTTAAAATGTTTTTAAATTGTTGCCAGTAAAACTCGAGGATTTAATTAATTATTAGTTAACTTGTATAAAGCAGTAATATAACAGTGATATTCAATATTCATTTAAACTATTACTGCTATTATTTACTAAAATAAGTACATAATATTGAATGACATTGTATGAATTATGGACATTATATATATATATATATATATATAAACTTACTAAGGGGCTTGTGGCTAAGTTATAACAACCGCACGCGTCGATCGATCAGGTTAAGCTACGCTTGCCGCGATTGGTCCGTTGATGGGTGATCATCTTTACACACCAAGACCTCTCCGTGCCTCGGAAAGCACGTGAAGCCGTTGGTCCAGGCTGTCATTCTTGGATCTTTGGTAGTCATTACGGGTTGTCAGAAGTCCGAAAGTCTGACATCCAGTCTTACTAAGGGGTATCGCATTACCCAGTAGAGGATGTAGTGGAGGTCAAATAGGCAGTCGCTTCATGTAAAATACTGGTATCCAGCTTCACACGGTTAGACTGGAAGCCGACCCCAACCACATAGTTGGGAAAAAGCTAGGCAAATTATTAATAAATAAATAAACTGAATTAAACTATTTCCTGAAGCGTAAACCTCCTAACCTATGGTGATCAGACCTGGTCGCTCACTGAATCACAAAAGTTCCGCCTTGGCATTTGCCAAAGAGCATTGGAGCACAGCATCCTGGGTGTTAAAAGACAGGACAAAATTCGGAACACCATGCTGCGTTCCAAAACGAGTATAATAGACGTAGGCAAGAAGGCTGCCAGACTCATACCTATGGGATTGGGCGGGTCACATCAGCCGCATGCAGGATGACCACTGGGCAAAATTTTCACACAATGGGTGTCTGAAGATGGACGGCGCCTTCGAGGTCGGCCCAGAAAGCGGTGGCGAAATGACCTGGACGCGTACCGCGAGGGCTGGTTCGAGGTGGCGCGGGAAAGGAGTTCCTGAAAGGTCTTAGGCTTTTGCCCAGCAATGGGACAGTATAGACTGAACAAAAAAAAAGTATATCCTGCGTTACAGGCTTAAAAATAACCAAATGTACACGTAACGTCTCATGTAGTGACTATCAACAACATACGTCGGCATTGTAAAAAAAGTAACAATATTACGTAAAATGTAATAGGTAACTGGAAACACCATCGTCATTACTATCAATCCGTAAAATAAAAGGAATAAATTAGTACCAATGAAGTGTTGCAAATGATTACAAATGCAACCCTACGGCAAAATTCAACCATCACTGGGGTTTAGCGCAGTAAATACAGCGTCATGTCCAAGCTCACAGTTCAAACGTTATCTATCTATCCACATACTCACTCGACGGGCCATCCAATCGGTTTTACATTTCAACGTATTATCTGCATCGCTTTTATAATAGAATTGCAAATTTAAACCCTTTATAAGCGCTCTGCATTGGGGAACACAAATTCGCTTTTACGTTCATTTGCATTGCAACGTCACAGTTGTGGTGGCTTCCGAAACGCCTAGTCGTGCACATTGCACGGTTATTAATGCAAACAGAGCTAGAGGGGCTCGTGGCTTTCAGCATTGTGGATCGATTGTTTTGCAAAGTTAAGCTGCACTTGCTGCGGTGAGCATTTGGATGAGTGACTATTTTAAATACTTCAAGGTCTCTCCAGGATCATATTAAAATGTCAACCCTCGCAGTTGGATGACTTCCGAATATAGTTGCTGCAGGTAGTCCTAACACCTTCAACCTTTCTGACTGAATGAACCACTTTTTTTTTTCAGGATGGGAAATCATCAAATGAGCCCTCCTGCTCTGGGTGGAGCGGAAGGGAGTGTCAGACTCCTACTGACTAAAACCCGCCCGTGTTCCTTCCTTAGCCCTTTTTGTTCCGGGCCAGCGGTAACCTTTTCGGACAATCCCACTGACCCGGCAGGCTTCGGCCCTGACGGGCCCCTTCGGTGGATGCTGACATCTCTTTGAGGCGCGCGTGGAACACGTACGCGCCGTACGGCACGGGCCTGGTCCTGATCGGACGGTGAGCTACCCGCACACCCGAACACTGGTCTTCCCTCCGGACGTATACAGAAAGGAACTCCAGCCCCCGGGCACACGTGGAGGTTTTCTGCCCAAGCACCCCGACTGACCCCCTGACGTTTCAAAAGACCTGAAATTGGGTTATTTGAATTAAATGCTGTGAGTTTATAACTACTTATACTATTCAGTTCGACTAGAAGGCAATTCCAACAAGATAATAATGCAACCACAGCTGTTTCTCTTGTTAAGGGACTCTTGTCACTATGAAGCTCTGGATACTTCGTTTTATGGGACCTCCGTAGAATTGTTTTTATGTCTAATTTATTGAGCACAACTCCCATTATAATTACAACCGACGTTTAATTAAACGGGCTTAGCTGCGTACATATTTGTAGGTATATGTTATGTACTTGTATTATCGTTTATCATAAGCATAAAAGCCTATATTGAAATGTACAAAACATTTCAATATAGGCTTTTATTATGACATTTTCAACAAAATTAAATTATTATTACATGATATATATGTTTATACATATGTTTCGAATTACAATTTATCAGTAAATGAGGTACTGAATAGGTGTCATTATAATAATTTAACTAATATTGGATTTGAAACACATTCACAATGTTGGACGGATTTATTCGGGCTGCAAACCTACTTTGAATAAATACGGCATTAATTCACCCATTGAACAAAATATTATAAAAGTTAAGAACAAGAATCACTTTTTTCCCCAAAATGCGTTTCAAGATTTAAACCGCCGATTAAAATCAAGATTAAATTTGAATTCCTGATTCCGGTAAAGGATTGAAATGAAGGAATTTAGGAAAATTTACATTTGAACGGAGAAGGGGGTGACGGCTTACACCCGCTTATGAAAATTTGTAATGCCGTTACGACGATCCTGACACATAAAACTGTTAACACAGTATTCTACTTCAAGATAAATTCTATTATTGAACTACAAAGAGATAGAATACCTAGGTATATCTACAAAGAAAGGAAGACATTTAAGTGTCCTGCAATAAAAGAAAAAGTCTTGAAGAAGGAAATTAACAAGATATAAGGAAATTCGAGCCCTTGTAATCTTGAGACAAAGACTTTTTGCACTTTCTGTTTATTCATTTATGTCCACTGGTGAGGTTAATGGAGGTGAATGGCTAACTTGGCTTTTCTTCGCTAAGAACTTCATATACGAGGAGTAGGCAGTATTGGTGGCTGTCCATTAAGCACGTGAGGCTTGAAATGGGGGGGGAGGGGTCCATAAAAATTACGAAATATCACAAGGGGGAGAGGGGGTGTAGTAATATATCACGCGTATTTTAAGTCTTTAATTTTAATAATAAAATTTGATGATACTTATACCTGTATTTTATAAATATAAAAAAAAAATTAAGATTCTTTGTAGGTACTTAAAAATACACGTGATATAGGGGGGTAGTCTTAAACCTTACCATGTATCATCAAAAGGGATGGGGGGGGGTTAACAAATGCCAAAAAAGCATCACGTGATTAATGGATGGCCCCTTGTAGGTCGTAGGTTCGAACCCAGATAGGCGCTTTACTTTGTGCAATTTATCACCACTGTTCTCGAAACGGTGAAGGAAAATATCGTGAGGAAACCGGTATGACCTAGAAGCAAAAATTTCAAGACATGTGACATCTACCAACCCGCACTGGGCCTGCGTGATAGATTACGGCCCACTCCCTCTCACAGAGAGGAGGCCCGGGTCCCAGCAGTGGGAACATTCTAGGCTGATTATGCTATACGAGGAGTACCCTATGTGCGCTTTTGTAATTTCTAATGCGATGATATATTATCGTAGACGTCGACGTCCATAAAATGTATGGAAATAAGTGCATGTTATCGAAGACGGAAATCTAATTGCGTCTTCGTATATTTTACTTCCGTCTTATCGCGATGCCGTGACGTGGACGTGGACATCCACGATAATATCGCCACGTTACAAATTATTAAAGCGCACATTTACACTGATTTATTAGTTGTGTTTCTAATTTCTATTTATCATTCAACTAATTAGCACCACTTGCTTATGGCACTAATTTATTGCGCAAATACTTGGAACTATTGTAGGGTAATTTTAAATGAAAGATAAATTAATGACGGATAATGAAATATAATTAAGTACCTAGCTAAGCTTAATATTAAAAACTTGAATTTTCATACGTGAAATAAAATCTACTAATTAATATTTGCGCACACGCGCCAGAAATAAGTCAGCCAGTAAGTAAGTCTATTCTTACCTACCGAAGCAAAAACAAAGGACAAATTATATAATACAAACGTATATGAACTCAGTAAGTGTGAAGCAAAATCGACCTCTCGTAAGTAGGGCAATACATTCAGCCACCCTTTCCGACATGTGTGGAGACCATAAATTACAACGCGCACCTGTAAGTGCTAGATCATGCCTAGATAAAGAAATGTATATTATATAAACTGATTTATGATTTTGTTATATGCACTTTGGGATTTCGTACGGAATTTATGAGTATTTGGTGGTACGTATTTTCGGTGAAGAATAGCTGCCCTTTTTTTGATGGAAGGTCGTATTTAAGTAGCAAAAGAGCTCTTTGGGAGATATGACACTATCATAATGTTCATCACATTTAGAAATATGTCTAGGATCATATTAAAGATCCTATCTTTTATCCTTTATGAAATATTTAAAATACTGAGGCTCACAAATGATTCTTATGTTTATATTATACTCGCTTGTGCCCACGTGAAATTTTTGGTTCCACCCGTCAAATTAAATCAAATAAAATCAAACGTTTATTAGCTAGAACGTTGATTTACGTTTTTCGGTCGATCGGTCAGGTTAAGCTACGCTTGCCACTGTTTGCCCGTGAATGGGTGACCATCTTTTCATACCAAGACCCCTACGTGCCTCGGAAAGCACGTTAAGCTATTAGTCCTGGCTGTCATTCTTGGATCTTTGACAGTCGTTACGGGTCGTCAGAAGTTCGAAAGTCTGACAACCAGTTTTACCAAGGGGTATCGTATTACCCAGTAACTGGGTTGTGGTGGTCAGATAGGCAGTCGCTCCATGTAAAACACTGGTGTTAAGCTGCATCCGGTTAGACTGGAAGCCAACCCCAACAAAGTTGGGAAAAGGCAAGGTAGATGATAATATCCTAAGGATTAACATTATGCTATTGTTGAAATAGAAGTAAAGATACATACGGCATTGCTGATTTATGATTTATACGAGCATGCACTTCAGGATTAAGTCCGAAATTTACGAGTGTAGGTACGTTTGATTTAATAGGATTAAACAAAAATGTGTGTTTGTAATCGGATTGGTTCCAAGTGTTTTATTGTCGGATTATGATAATACAGGGTAGTGCTTATTGTTTGTTTTTGTATGGAACATAAATGGGATTATTTTGTGTTCAATGGCTCCCGCATCTATTTGTGGATCCGTATTTTCTATCCGTTTCGTCGTGATTTCATTGATTTAATTTTAAAAACATGCATTATTTTAATACCGCACTGTCAAAGTACAAATTATTAATATTGTAACAAACTTTTAAAATGTATTTCCACTATGGCAACTAAATGTATTATTTTACTTTGGCAACACTTGGAAACAACGGTTATGATATTATTGTTATTTCTGGGTGGGGCAAATATCGTTTTAAATGGTAAAATGTAGTGCAAAGCTAGTCGTTGTTGGATTTTGAAAGAATACAGTGGTGCGATTAAAAAGTATTAGCAAGAAAAGTGTGTTTTCCTTAAAATTTTATAAATTAAAGTTGGTTTTCATGTCTGTCTATGTGACCGCGTTGTTCTTCTAAAGCGCGTCGCTCACTGGTAAGTCGAGGCGAGATCGCGGCGTCGTCGCGCCACGGTCGAGGCGTAGTCTCTATGTGGAGTCGAGTCGCAAGCGGCTATACTTCGTTCACACAGTCCAATTCATTTAACATGTCGTCGTCTGAAGATAATGACGTATGTACTCATAAAAGTATAATCGTACAATTTCAAAATCATCACGCATTATTTTAACTGTATAAATACGTCTATGCCCGAAACAAAATGACAAAGTAGCGGTAGAGTCGCGTCGCGGTCGGGCACGGCGCCCCCGCCGCGCCACCGGCTCGACCCCGCGCCGCCACCACCTCGCCCGTGCCTCGACTCTAGTATATGAGCGCACTGCCATTTATTCCTAAAGAAAACGTAGATGCGGCGCGCCGTTTGCGCGCCCGCGCATTGACGTCCGCCTCAGCTCTAGTTCGTGTGAGCGATCCCCTTACTGAGCAACGGATATTGATGCAGTATTTGCTATTTCGGGAGGTTTTCATGTGCATGTAATATCCCTATTGGTTAATATACTTAAATATAATAAAGAAATCACGATATTTTTGCAGGTCGTTAAAAAACATGCGATGCAGGGACGGGTCGCTTGTCATGCATAAATAAAATTACCTACCGTTTTTTTTTCAAGGAATGTTTGCTACCAACATTTTTCGTCTGAGAGAGTTTTTCAAAAGAAATCGGCCAAATTAATATTTATTTTGAATCAACATGGCAGAAAATGTTATCAATTTATTTTTGTAGACCATCTTTTTCGCTACGCTTCACTCTTTTATCTTTAACCCGATCAATATAACAAACACAAATCGGATTATACACATTTATAAACCCTTTAAACCAAAGCGTAGGTAATAGTGTGCATGAATCGTACCAAAACCTATCATGTACTCGGTGACATCAAGGGCTAAATTAACGTTTGAATTATATTCAAATCAGTGAACTGAAAACCTAACCATAGTCCGTATTATAATATGGTAATAAAAGTGTATATAAAAACGTATTTTGATCACATATTGTTCAGTCAATGTAGCTTTTATGGAACATACAGGTGCTTAATGTTCTGGATTATCGAGGTTACGTTAGTATTGGGAATCCTTGTAAATAGAGAAAAGTTTAAGGGGAAATGTTTAAGTTTTAAAATTTCCAAAAGTTTCCAGTTTAAATAAATAAAATGCTATTTATTGCAAAATATGAAGCAATCATCTATTTACAAAAAATCTATTGTTTGCGTTAAAAATTTAAAAATACTAGTGCTTTAGTATGTTGCTTGTAGAATAATCTGACAAAAAAAAATCAGAATTATTGTATGTATATTAATTAGTATGGTTTTATTGCAACAAGAAAATTTTTAGAGGTAATTTTTTTTCTATCGTATCAAATTAGTTGTATTAATTTATGTTTTCAACACACTACATACTGGCATATAGCCTGAAGAACATCATATTTTTTTCTGATTTTGTTTACTGTAGTCGATCATATACTTTTAGGTATTATAAAACTTGCGTTCTTTGCATTTAGGTCCTGTAGTCCCCTTAACCATTTCGGACTATAGGTACAGTACCCGGCGTTAAATATTGCACATCGACCTTTTTACACAAAACCATTTTATACAAAGAATAAAAATAATTATCAAAAGAAGCAAATCATAATTGTTTTAACAGCTCCTAATAGATACCGGACTGTTTGTATTTCGTGCGACAGAGATAACGCTCTACGAAGCCGAAATTATCCGATTGTCTCTTTCCAAAGGTCGATGTGCATATTTATCGCCGGGTACTTCTAAGTTATACCTAAGCCATCACCATTCTCCTGCCCGTATCCAAATTTATTTGAGGTCGGCGCAACATATATTTTTCTTCCATTCTTCTCTATTAGTCGTCATCTCTGTAGTCACCCCCTTTATAACCATATCATCATTCACACAGTCCATCCAGCGTTTCTTTGGTCTCCCCTTGCTCTTAGAGCCATCGACATTCATAGTCAGCATAACCTAAGCATATTCACTGCTAAAGGTACAAAATAAAAGCTCAATCAAGATTAATTTACAAATTAATCATTTAATTAATAATTACGTACAAGTAATTCACTTCGCTGGAATCCCCATCCATATGTTAATAATACAGCACCCAATTACTTTTTAATAACTGGGTTTCGAAGCCTATAATTAATTTTTACCAATAGGTATATTTTATTATTAATTAAACTGAGAGTAATTTTGTGAGCATAAATCGATTTGTTTTAATCTTTTAATTATCTTAGGCGTTTAATTATTTTCCGGTTTTATGGTATTTTGTAATGACGCGGTTTTAACGACTGTGAGTTTTATGGAGAATGAGAAATCATGTAATTATTATTTTTGAAGTGAAAACTTCTTTAGCGGCGTTGTACACATTTTTTATAATGGGTAAAAAAAATTAAACTCGCGTCAGGACACGTGACCTGATCGAAATTTCGTAAGACGGATGACCGTAGCCGGTGCCGCGCGTGTTTTGTTTATAAGACGATTCACAAAATACACACGTAATTGTTCAAGTTTTCACTTCTGTCGGCACTCCCGGAGTGCCACTGTTTTTTAAACTCATAACGTCACGGAACTACACGCAAACGACATCCCGGCAGGCCCAGACGGAGATGGCGGAATGAGTTAGACTTTTTTTTTTCCTTTGATAAATATTTGTCCTTGGCAGCTCTGAACAGAGAGAGTTGGAAAGAAAGTGTTTGCACAGCAGTGGGACATATAGGGCTAAAAAAAATAACGTCACACCTGTTTTCCCAGAAGAAGGGAGGCATTGAATCACATACCCCCTTACTAATAAACGTATTATATCAGATGAATAGTTAAACACCGATTCCTCTCTCTCAGTCGTCAGTAATTTGACGTTCGAAAGAAGAAGACAAAGCGTTGTGTATCTATACAGATGCTATACAACGTTTATTAAGTAAGGGGGATGATATAAAATCATGCCTGTTTTCGCCGACGATTAGGTAGAGGCGTATGTACAGACGCCAGCACATCAACCTACCCGAAACTGTCAAATTTTCCCAATCAACTTTGAACCTTATGCTGTAGCGATAAAGTAGCAAATCTGTTAAAGAAATTTGACAGATTGTAGTAGCTTGATGTGCTGGCGTCTGTACTTAAAGTACACCCACTTTTCGCCAGTTTCATATTCGCGTTTTTTACCAACACCCAATGTATTCATCTACCGTGATGATCATGGCCAATATTTACTCACCAAGTTCCTTTGTTGATCCTAAGTATAGGCTTTTCAAGAAAAAATGAGCTGAAAATGAGGTGAAAACCTCGTTCACCACAAGGTGTCCTTTATGTAGGTTGGGTTCCAATATAGGTTGCGAAAAAGGGTTAGGCACATGAATATGCGAATTATTTTCTCTGTGAGCCAAACATAGTTGTTTACGGCCAGGTACCCAATCCGTTACCTACCAACTAAAGCTTTAAACAGTACCAACATTTAATAATAAACTTTCACAGTAAGTATTTCGGTTCACGCTTCGTTACACCCTTTGTAAGAAGCTGAAATTATTATTACGTAAACGAAAACCTACTTAGTTCCTACAAGTAACGGGTTACGTAAAAGTTTGTACCGTCGTATTGATTAGCATAAAATTTTCCTACTATTATTTTAATGACTTCCCGCTAAAGCTTGAGGTAAACGTTTGAAATAACTTGGGGCAGGGAATAAGTAGATGTTTTGTAGAGTATTTGGGTCGTGCGAAAAATGTGGTGTGTTTGAAATACCTAACTCATGACGATATTTTTTACAGTATATTTTGGGCATTGTTTTCGATTTTTTTAATATTTATCGTTTTTTTCTCATCAAACTCACTATTGGGCAAAGTTTGGTATCATTAATTTTTTTTATTATATAATTAAAATTCTAATAAATTAAATGTCTACCAAAATATTAATATAATGATTTCTTGTTACAGGTACTAAAACAGTGCAGTGCTCACTCGAACAAAATGTTGTGACAAAAGTGGGAACCGGACGGTGACTTAAAAATGTGTCACCCAAAGAATTCCCTAGATGTGACCAGCAGTAGAACATTTCTGTTCATAATAGTGTTACTATCCCTAAAACTGTGCAGTCCTCAGGACTTGAATGAGGAGTTTGTGAACGAGGATAGTATAGACACGTCAGATATTAGTATAGTGCCAGTTAAAAAAGTGAAGTTTCCAAGGAACGTTGGTGGAGCGACCCCTTGTCGTTTAAGCGAACTCTTGTGTGACACTGGACAGTGTATATCTTTGGACAAGTATTGTAATGGAGAGGACGATTGTGGAGATAAGAGCGACGAGCCCAAGTCCTGTACACGTAAGTACTTATTGTTACTCGCACAATGTGAACGCTGCATAAGATTATTGTTATGTCTCGTGCTTCGGGAGTGCAAACTTGGGTGTTAAGCCCCATTTACACGATGCAGGTTTCTTGCGTGGGGTATCCACATATTGAAGCAAAAAATTACTTGCACCGTCTATAAAATAATGTTTAGGTTGTGAAATTTTTATTATTGCTTTTACTTACCTAAGCCCCAGTTACACCAGCCTTGTACTATGTTGAGGTCGGCTTCCAGTCTAACCGGATGCAGCTGAATACCAGTATTTTACACGAAGCGACTGCCTATCTGACCTCCACTTCTTCAGTTACTGTTCTCTCCTCTCCAGTTACTTCCTCCAGTTACTGAGTAATACGATACCCCTTGGTAAGACTGGTTGTGATACTTTCAGGCTTCTGACGATCCGTAACGACTGCCAAAGATCCACGAGTGACAGCCAGGACCAACGGCTTCACATGGTTTCCGAGGCACGGAGGGATTTCTTGCCTGCATCATACAATAAAATTAAAGTAACAAATTACTTGCTAAAACAGCTTTTATTGGCGCTTTAAGTTATGGTATGCCACAAGCAATTAAATCGAACCGTGTAAGCGTGACTTTAATATATTCGTGTCGCCGCGGACAGACCAACTCATATCTAAGAAATAATTTCGAGATTATTAGGTACCTTTTGAAAGCCCACAAATATATATGGGACATTGACATCAAATATGTAATTTGTAAAAGTAATATGTGAAGTGAAAGAAACCGAACTCTTCATGACAAAAAGGAGCGCGATAAATCTTTTGAAACTCATTTTAGGTCATTCAAACGCATTTTAATATGTCTCCCCTTCTCGGTTTGCTGACATCTGTCACAAAAGAAAAGGTAGTAAAGGAAGGCTAAGCATTGAGGGCCTTAGAACAAGCGACTTTGTGAAGAAGCGGAAAGTTTGAGATGTCTAGGAGTCTGTGCGTGTTGATAGCACTGGAATGTTTTGTGTTCTCCAAGTTCTTTTGTTCTGTTTTGTTTTTGTGGTACGGTCTCTTTTTAGGGTTCCGTACCCAAAGGGTAAAAACGGGACCCTGTTACTAAGACTCCACTGTCCGTCTGTCTGTCTGTCACCAGGCTGTATCTATCATGAACCGTGATAGCTAGACAGTTGAAATTTTCACAAATAATGTATTTCTGTTGCCGCTATAACAAAAAATACTAAAAATAGAATAAAACTAATATTTAAGGGGGCTCCCATACAATAAATGGGTTTTTTTTACGGCGGTTTTGCCTTGTGGTGTGAAACCCTTCGTGTGCGAGTCCAACTCGCACTTGGCCAGTTTTTTCTACTCGTGTTTATGTTTTCAATTATATTATTGGTCTTATTTTTTTTTGTTCAATAGACGTGAGTAATTTTAAACGTTCTAACTAAGAATTGATACCCATCTTTATAGGTTTTATTTTTATTAGAATTAACAATAGATAACAAAGTTTATTCTGTGACGGAATGTCAAAAACTATTGACGCGATTGATGACACTACAAAACCGCTATCTTTCATGTACTTACGGGACCCAAATCGCAATTCTTGTAGCCTCGAATGCTTCGTCGCATGGCAGTGGAGTGGCTGTGTCAGCGATGGACAGACTTGGCTCCCTTTTGCCTTTTATGTAATATTCATCCCGGGAGTTATGCGGGGACTTCGCCAAAACATATTATACAACATGTTTATGGATTTACGTTATCGTTCGGTTGGGTTAGGTTACTGTTTATCGTTTCTGTATTATTTTGTTGATATTTGTAGTTTGTTTGGAAAGAAAGTAAGAAAGAAAGAGTGGTAAGTGAGAAATGAGTGTATAAAAATAAGTTTGTAAGTGGCGCCAGTTAATGAAACGTTAAAAGGGAAACGTTTGTCTTGATATGGGTAATGTGATGAGGAAGAATGAAACGTATTTAACAAAAAGAGTGATGCATATACATCTAAATAGATGAAGAGGGAGAAGAAGACCAAAGAAAAGATAAATGGATTAGATGATATAGAAGAAAAATGAGTGACAGCTGGCAATGGAGAATTGAAGGAAGAAACGTGATGCGCTGTCTGCCCGAGCAACATGGGGTAAGAACTCGAAGAAGAAGAAAGAAGAAGATTTGTAGTTTTTTTGGAGTTAAAGATATCTGGGTGATGTTCATCAATTAGGATGCAAGACTTCACAAAAACATGATGTTGCAATTCAGATTGTTACCTGCGGTAATTGTAAAGGATTTCAAATGTCGCTATAAAATCTTTTCTTCTCAATTTATCTTGAAAACCTGACAAATCAATAAGGATGTGGTAGGCTTTCACAAAAATTGTATTAAATAAACTATAATGTGTCAGTTTCCCGTCAAAAAAGTTCTTGTTGCCTTTTTGCTCAAACAATAGCTAACTATGTCATTCAAAACTCGATACTTCGTATAAATAAACGATAATCTAAAACAACAGCTCACAATCCGTAAAGCCGCTTTATCGCTTTTCTCTAACCCATAATATAAAGCGTCAGAGGTCAGAAGTTATGAAGCACCTGGCCCTTTCTGAAGGGCATCACTAATAGGTCGCCGTAAGTCGTCTGTCCTTGTGGGGTGTCCTTTCCTGACATTTTCTTTATTATTAGATTATTGCATAATAGCAGTATGTTAGGGTGAATTGTAAAATCTATTATGAGTATTTTATTACTGGAAATAATTGAAAGTATTGTACGCTCTATATGTAGGGTGACCTTTAAATTGTTTTTAAACGTATTTAGGTTTAGAAACATTTCCAATTATCATGCTTTTTGCTATCAGCCAAAACAAAACCTACTATAAAAGATGGTTTAAACAAAAAAGGTTTTGTAGAATTCTAAGCCTTTCGTAGGATTTAATTTCGTGAAAACTAAATTCGTAACAGAACACAGATGAACCTAAACCACAGAACATTTGTGGTAATAATCCCTGTCTATATTAGCTGAATAAGCTTTCAGAACGGGCTCCCAAACAAAATATACTCTCGGGTACATTTGCCAGTCCATAGCACTAGCGCCGATCCCCAACACAAATAAATTCTCTTGCAAAGCATGCCTTAATCTGACTCGCGCAGTTTCACCAAAACGGCTCTCATTCCGCGCTCGCAAAATACGTTTTTTGCTCAGAAAATGTCTGCAACGATAATTGTCTTACACAAAAGAACTGAAGATGTACTCACAAAGGGAATTGAAAGAAGTAGATTACAATGAGTTTGCTCAGTTCCTTCTCTCAGGGGAGTTGGTGCATCAGTCTGATGCAGACCGCAGAACGAAGTTAGGAATTACATTTTTATTGAGCAGTGGTATAGAAATTGTACTGAAACAATAGAGTTGCGATTTCAATGCAGAGAATTTGCAGTTAGTCTTTAAAGGATTAGTTTGCAGGTATCGAATAGTGTGATGTTATAGTCCAAGACCATGCTAATTTAATTCCTCATTGCATGTACCAGACAACAAACGTTTCAGTTTTTTTTACATTTGATTTTGATCGTAAGCACACTCAACGTCATCGGATCATTGTCAAAGTAGCAATAAGACTTTCAAATGGTTTTGTGTCAGTTTTAACACAAAACCATTGGCGGCCAAAAACATTGGTGTTTGGCAAAAGCATTGGTGTGTTGAGAGGAACCGTTGGTTTTATTGTGATAAGAAAATTGAACTCGAAAATATTATAATCAAAACCGTTAAACATATGTTTTTGTTACCACAACGAAGCGCAGCTACATTACTTACAAAAAAAAAAAATAAAGCTATAAATAAACACAACCCTAATATAGTAGGCACAATGATTGTCCCTATGAATATTCTAGCGAATTAAACACACACGGCCGTATCTCGACGTGGGTTCCGTGACTAATGTCAGTCCATTTTGTAAACACCGCCACGGTAAACTTAACACCTTATTAAACGCAGGTTTTTTTTGTTAATTGTAGCTATATTTTGGCTTAATGACCACCTACGTGGGTACGTTAAAAGGGAAAGCTCGTTTTCAGGCGGTCGCTATAATTAAAGAAGGTTTATTGTCTGCCTCAGTCTTTGAGTGGTGGACTATTTAAATTTTTCACAATGTTTGCATTCATATTTCCTAAGAATATTCGTTAATTTTTTACTGTGTCCTTATTATAAGTACGCCTTTAACAAGTTTCATTTTATTTGTGCAAATAGGTAGGTACTTTATATACCTCAGCACAATTATTTCACACAGGGTACTTGCCGGTTCGTAAAAATTATTCGGTAGAATTTTATAAGTTAGTGTTATATTAAGCAGTCGGTGGCTTGGTAGTAGCGTACTAGGTTGCTTTTTATAACTGTTTTAGATTCAAATGTAGGATTAAAGGGTCTTTATTAGTAATAAGGCATTCTTGTCTCTTTAAGCACAATATGTGCTGGCATTTATTGATCCAACAAGAAAGTAGACAAACGTTATAGTTAGTAAAAGACTGTGTGGTAAAACAACTTAATTCTAACGTTCTCTCTAAAATAAAAAAATCCACCTTAAACCTGGGTTCCACATCGCAAACTATCATGAGCGGTATCCAGCGTTATTCCCAAATATTTTACCTTTCTGTGTCAGCATTTTAAAGTCTTAGGAAGCTTTATTTCGCTCCACAGACTGCAGTCTTACCGGATACTCGGATAGATCGTCTCAAATAGTCGAAGGCATTATTTTGGTGACTTTTATCTTAGATGGCGTCTATAACTCGTATCTGTCTGCTAATGGATGATACGGTGTACATAAAATATCCAAATAACTTTCCATAAAGGAGTAAAAAAGTTATACATTAATCATCCAAAAAACTCCGACTTTACGTGAACCAAAAACCACAAAATATTTTAACATTCATTCGCGCAAATTGAAAAGTATATTTTGTTGTTTTTATCCCAGAATTAAATATGTAAATGGGTCACACTACGGAGTTTTAAAATAAAATCAATTCCCTTTTTTAAACACATACACTTCGTGAAAACGAAGGGTACAAAAAATATTTACACAAACCGAAATTAGGTCAGGTGCAGCAAAAAAACGAAAAGCCAGGCTTTTTACAACATTTTGTAAAAATACGCCGCGTTGAGTCAAGGTGGATGATACCCGTAAAGTACGCCTGCCAAAAGCTTAAAATTATAATGATCCTTTATTAGTATTTTCATCAAAAAGAGGAAACGAAATGAAAAATATAGCGAAGCTACAAATTATGGTGAGGTGCTTGGACTGGGCCTTGGCTTATTTTGCTTAAGGCTAGCTAAGTAATGTTATGAACCCAAATATAACATAACAAATAAATCGAGTTTCTTGTCCTTCTTATCCCCTTTGGTGACTGTACAGTTTTGGATTCGTTACTATTTTATGACACTTTGAATGTAGGCACACCCACATTAAACTCTAAAATATTGAACTCTGTTTATCCCCCATTTACAAATTGCTATGTAGTGTAACTCTGAACGTGATAAGTACAAAAGCAATAATGAGGGATTGAATAGCAATTCCCACTTGTTCCAAAGTGCTGAAACCGTGAATTCGAAATCTCCCAAAATTGCCAACCCGTTTGAAACGATGCACCGATTTCATTCAGATAGGTGACCGGCAAATGGGGACAAATTGTGAAAACATCCGATCACATAGGTGGAGAGGATTACTCAAGAATCTGGATCAGTGACGCAACCCGGGTCGCGCACCTGAAAACTAAACATTTTGTACGAATATTTGAAGATGGCGACGGTGTAAATGTGTTTTTGTGGTGTGGGTGTGTGTGACGGTGACGCTGCAAAGTAGTGTGGGTGTAAGAGTGTGCTACTTTCTTTAAAACAGCTGAGAAAGTGTTTAGAGTTTATTTTATTTATAAATATTTAGCTTAAGATGTAAGTTGTTGTTTTGATATTTTCCTTTTGTGTGTTTCCATGTTTATTTTTATGAAATTAGAACAACAGCTTATGTATTTCAAAAACACTGAAGAAAGAGATTTTCATTTGGACGCGACGTATTGGGTTTTAGGAAAATCTTGAAGTGTATAGATTTCTTAATGAGAAATGAGATGATCTGGGGGCCTAAAAAGGCCACTTTGGCAGAATCATAAAAGGATAACATTATGAATCATAATATGGCAAAGACAGTCCGTGTTTTTCTTTTTTCTCTGCACTACGTACGTATAATCAAAGAGATTGAGATTGGATTTGGATTGGAATGATTGGTATTTTAGCCCAGACAAAAAAATAACTGAAAAATCCATTACCAATGGGATTTGATACGATTAGCTTAAAAGCTAACTGTCCATTATGATTAATAATGTTATCCTTTTCCAAAAAAAGCCACTTTGGCAGAAGCCAAAGTGGCTTTTTTTGGCCCCCAGGTCATATTTCAGACACTGCATCATTCCTCACTCTAGTTAAAATATCACAAAAGAACATAATCATTTCACACCGTAACACAATTAAATTATTTAACATTGAATACATCGTCATACCGGGATGGTGGTGAAAGAATAATTAACTACACCGCAAATGTAAACGGGACACAGATACGAGTTTGCTCATAAATTATCTAGTGCGCAGCACATGTGCACTCATGTTTGGTAATAGATGCTACACACTCTTTGTAATCTAACTAATTATCGTATAATTACTAACAAAGAATGCATGAAATATGAAAGGTCACATGGCGATATATATTTTCTGCCTACCATAGTGGGAAACAAATGTCCCAATCTATTCTAAGGTGAAGTGAGCAAGTAACCTTAGCTTATTCTTTTAGCTTATTCTGTAAAAATCTCACCGTGAAGACTTTGGTGAAGTGAGCGTGGAGTTAGATGTCAATAGTGTCAATTCCTAGCATCAGGTAGAATACAAACTCATTTCACCTAAGTTTTCATGGTAAGATTTTTACAGAATCGACCGGCTGGCATTCCACCTGATTCTATTAGACTGACACTATTGACAGCTCACTTCTATCTCACTTCACCTGGGTGTTGTTATTTTGTATACTATAGGCCGACCGCTTAATTGCGGTGCGGGACGGGTGTGTTGACGTATGCGAGAGCTCAATGATTTGTCAACTTGTGACAACTATCACCCCTCCCGCACCGCGCAGCTAATTCAGGCAACGTCTCAGTTAAGTTCGGCTTGGCTAGCTCGGCCTATAATAATGCACGCAAATGAAAGCTAACACCATGACAGTTATGATCACTAGTGAATTTATACATAGTGGGTTATTTGCTACGACTCGTACCCAGCGTAGCAGTTGCGTAGCAACTTCGTAGCAACCGTGAAGTCAATTTTCCTTTACAATATTTGCGTCAATTACATCACAAGCGGCCTAAGTGAGTCAAATCGTAATATCAATTTCAATGCTTTCACTGTTCAGAGCCCTTTAGAATATGAAACACGTTAATTGGTGATGTTATTTTGTATACCTATCCATGAGAATGAAAGCTAAAATCAAAACAGTTGTGTTCACTCGTGACTTTATACGATGCTGGGTTATTTGCTACGACTCGCAGCCTGCGTAGCAACTTCGTAGTAACCGCGTAGTCAAATTTCCTTAAGGGGGAAGCGCTAAAGTAGCCCGCGAAATTCAAATTTTCTTACGATTTTTGCTGGTCAGTATTAAGTTGTACGTTGATTAAAGTATGTAACGAATGTATATTTGTATTACTGATTCTAATGATTATAATTCTGTAAATACATATTTGTTACAGTCGCGAATCATGTATTTTAATCAACGTACATCCAGACACTGAGCAAATAGCAAAAATCGTAAGAAATTTTTAATCTTGCGGGCTACCTTAGCGCTTCCCCCTCAACAATGTTTGCGTCAATTACATAGTAAGTGAGTATGGAGTCATATCACAAATATCACAAACAAATGTTTTCACTCTCCAGAGCCCTAGATAATACAATTTATACACTTCAATTGTTTCAATGTGGTATAGTTAGCAACAAAAGTCGATTAACACTTCGGTTTTTTTAATCTCAGTTATTGAGTAAAATATTATTTATATACAAATATTTTGCTCAATAACTGAGATTAAAAAAACTGAAGTGTTAATCGACTTTTCTTGCCGACCGTACCTGCTTCGTGGACAGGCCAGACACGCCAAAGTTCTGGCTAGAACGTAAAAACTGGTGAAATTATCACGAAGCACTCCAAATAGAAAACCGTTGAAAGAATAATTACGTATACCGCAAATATTCCCTCGTCGACCCAAGTTTACACATAACTAATTAGTGAAACGCGTGCGCTCATTTGGTAATGCAGTCTTACTGAAACTAGCTGAACAAACTTCGGTGTATGATTTTGCAATGAATTAGAGTACGCGACAAGTTTGCTTTCGAACACGGCTAACGGGTAGATAAGTAGGTACCTTAGATGAAATTTATGGCTTTGAAAGTCTGAATTTATACAAGGTGGAATGAAAGTAACTGAGAATATCTTAGGAGGTCATTGTACTTATAATTATGAACAACTTTTACCAAGGAATCAAAAATAAAATGTAAAATTATAAATAAATAAAATATATATTTATGTTTGATCCATAGATAATCAGCCTATAATGTTGCCACTGCTGTTACATAGGCCTCCTCTCAGTGAGAGGGATTGGCCCGTAATCCACCACTCTGAAATCAATTTAATTACCATTAAAATAATGTTGATATGTAGGCTGGCTAATATTCCTACCACAACGCAATGTGAGAAATTCTTAAATAATTAAAGAGAGAGAGAGTTATTTAAATTACACCTTTTAATGTCTTCTTTAGAAAGTAAAATTTAAATAACTAAAAACCTCTAAAGGGGCCATTGAACTCATAATTATGAATAAATTTTACTAAGGAACCAAAATGCTGTAAAAGTCAGCTGCTCGCTACATTTTATCGAACTATGCAAACATAGAACCAAAAAAATCGAAGACATGAGACATCTACCAACCTGCACTGGGCCCGCGTGGTAGATTACAGTCCACTCCCTCTCCTCGAGGGGACTGTGTCCCAGCAGTGGGAACATTATAGGCTGGTTATGATGATGAATAACAACCATCAAAAACTCATTGAGTAGTTGATTAGAAAAGCTTAGATAAACAGATCTACAATGCTAAACTACAGAGTACAGATAACATTAATTACAGTGCGAATTCCGACTCATTTACTATGCATAGTGATTATGCCATTCCACCCGTTTATTGTGCTATTCGATCAGAATACAACGGCAAACTAATCTGTGTATTTTCTCTTATTGTGCATTAGAGCAAAATATACAGGTGAGGTTTTGAACAGTTAAAGGCAGTCATGCCAACTAAAAATAAAATCTATACTTATCTATTTATAAATTCTGATAATAAAGCTGAAGATTGTTTTTTTTTTGTTTGTTTGAACGCGCCAATCTGCGGATATACCGTTCGGATTTAAAAAAATATTATTGCAATTGACAGCTCAACTCTTAAGAGGTAATGCGGTCGGAGAGACTTGAGAAAGCCTAAGTAAAAATTCATAATTCGAGGTTTGGCACTCGCCTATTTCCTCCTCTAATATTGGACCAATATAAAAGATATTTCATAAACAGAAGGAAGGATATTATATATTGTGTCTCTATGCTTTTCTTTTTTCATTAATAGTAGTCAAATTTGCACACTAGGCGTCTGTTTACTGGTGTTTAAATCGGCATTTTTTGAGGATTCTAGTCCTTATAAAAAAAAATAAGTTTAAAAACTAAAACCCGTCTACTGAAAGATGAAACAAGAAAGTACCTTTCCGTGGTTGCTACCATAGCTTTTAAGTATGTTAGTACAGTGGTATGCGACCGCGGGAAGGTACTTTCTTGTTTCATCCCTACTTACCAAAAATAAATCATTTATGATTTATCATTTACCCTTTCAGTAGTCAGGTTTTATTTTTTAAAGCGGACGGTCAAAACGCTTCTAACGAGACCTTATTTGTCAAATAATTATAAGTACTTTTGAAGTTACAAGGGAAAAGATGAACATTCATACATACATACCGGTTAAAATCATAACCCTACTTTTTGCTTCGCCGTAGTCGGGTAATAATGTAACATCAAAAAGAAACACATAGGGACATACAAGTAGTTAATATTTATTATTCTGTAAAAAATCATTGGTCATTAACCGAATGAACAGGCGAGAGCGTTTCTATGGAGAAACGACCACCCGCATTTCCTTTTAACATCACAGCTAGGACCCTTGGGAGACGAGCAAAATGAAAAATATGAAAGCCCAATTCTTGAGAAAGGCTTTGGGCTATTTAACGTCACGGTGGGAGCAATAAGAAAAAAAAAACTCAGAATGAACTCTAAGCAAAATCGAAGTAATAGCGCGGACGGGCGATGCGATGCGACAGGGTGAGTCGAACAAGAAATTTTTTGGAGCCAGAAACTACGTAGACGCTACAAGTTGAGACTGTATCGAACTGTTAACTTACCTGATAGATCATAACAGGGATCCTGCGAACCATTCAAGCGATTTCGCTCTGCCTTTGCGCTGATGCTATGTGCACCTGTAAAATAATAACGATTTGCTGTAAAGCATGCTACATCCATCTCGCTCTCTCGACGTTGATGCACATACACTGGCAAAATAATAATTATCCTCTCCACAAATGTTCGCGCTACACGCGGCTTCGTACATAATTAGTGCTGGACGCAGGCTCCCGTTGTACAAGGGCTGTTTGTTGCCAGCATTACTATGTCAATCCTTGTTACGTTGGCAACACGAGGTTTCTAATGATGAAGTTTACTTGCTATTTGTTGTACAGTCCTGTGCAGTAATACAAGTTGTTTGTTGCCTGCACTGCTATGTCAAACTTTGTTACATATGCTGTACGCTCAGAGTAATAATTAACATAGAAACCGTATACGCTTGTTACACCATCAGCTTGTAAGATCGTAACAGGAATATTGTACAATGCGTGCCACGAAAGATGAGACTTGACACACCACGTGGTTTGACATGCGCAGTACACGATTTTAGGTATCTTTAGCGGTATGAGGTCTGAGTGCGGGACGGGACCGGACGTCATAGGGGCGGCGGAAAGAGCGGGGGAGGCGGGGTCAAGTCTCATCTTTCGTGGCACGCACTGTACTTCCTCAATCAGCGGGGTAATTACGCAACACACTATCAGTCACAATGGGTTTCATTGTGACATGTGACAGTTCAACAACGTTCATAGCGTTATTTACGTTATTGAGCGACAAATTTTTCAAACATATGAAGTAATGGATTAGCAATATCCTTCAAAACGATTCAGATTGAGATTGATAAAGTCTTACGCAATAAGGGCTGGGTAGTGTGATCTTGAGATTTTCTGGGACAACGTAATGAACAGGGTTTGAGATTCTGTACGATATAGTCTAAGTCACGAATTTATCTTGCCAGAATTTTATAAATACTACCACTACTAGTTTTGCACATGGCTTCGCCCGCGGGTAGGTTATTACAGGGAAACGTACTACCGGTATAAAAAGTAACCCATGTGTTTACCCAGGTTATAAACTGTGTGCCAAATTTTATCCAAATCCCTTCAGCCGTTTTTGCGTGATTGGGTTACAAACATACAAACTTTACAACACAACACACACACACACACACACACACACCCCACACACACACCCCCCCCCCACACACACACTTTACAACTGCTGTGTATGGGGTTCTGGGTTCGATTCCCAGGTCGGGTAGTGTTATTGGGTGTTTCCATTAGGAATTTCTCATTAGCAGCCAGGAGTTTGGAAGTTGGTAGTGTGATAGCCTCGTGCTTCGGAAAACACGTACAGTGCCCGGCGATAAATATTGCACGTCGAACTTTGGAAAGAGACAATCGGCTAATTTCGGCTTCGTAGAGCGTTATCTCTGTCGCACGAAATACAAACAGTCCGGTATCTTTTAGGAGCTGTTAAAACAATTATGATTTGCTTCTTTTGATAATTATTATTTTATATTCTTTGTATAAAATGGTTTTGTGTAAAAAGGTCGATGTGCAATATTTATCGCCGGGTACTGTACCTAAAGCCGTTTGTCCTGCGCCTCATCTCTCCCTGGTCGTGTCGGATTCCCGTGAACGGACTATGAGAGTAAAGGCTCGTACACACAGGCGCGACGCGACATGCGACACAAAGGCACCGCAAGTCGCGCGACGAGCGGTGCCTTTGTGTCGCGCGCGATTCGCGTCGCGCGTCGCGCCTGTTTGCAGGAGCCGTAAAGGAACAGAGAGTGTACTTGTTTGCGCACACGTTTGTGCATTATAATATCTCCGTTGTGATTGGCTACAGTGACCGAAATCGGTCAGGGGGATTATTATTACGGTTTAACTCACATTCGACGCAACTACTCAAACAAGCCCGAAACACATCGTATATTTGTCTGTATAAAGGTTTTTCGAAAGTTATGATCCAAAAGTTGGTTGGTTCCACCCACTCTGTTATGAAACTCGCTAAGTGCTTGCTCTGTTACAAAAAGCGTTCCCAAAAAGCTTTCGGTTTCTTTGATAGTATCTAAAAAGAAATCTCACTTAGTAAGCAAACATTTGCTTTCCATTCTCTCCTATACCTACTATCATTCGGCAATCGCAAACGTTCTAGCGTGCTTATCCGAGAACCGTCTCCGACTAACTTTCGGAAGAACAATTTTGTTCCCATTCTGAGAAAACTTTAGCGAATACTAACTGCGTTCTCACTAAAATGTCTCAATTATGTTCGCTAAGCAAACACTTCCTTTCGCGTCATTCGCTCCTGGTATATTTTGGAACAGTTCTTGCTGGTTAATTTGGGCTTTTATTTGCTAAGAACAGGCTAGAAACACAATGAGACGAGTTTGTAAAAACTTTCTATTCGTAAAGAGGTCTAAAAATTGTTTGAAACACACTTATCGTCATCATCATCTACGTAGTCTTTTCCCAAGTATGTTGGGGTCCACTTCCAGTCTAACCGGATGCAGGTGAATAGCAGTATTTTACATGGAGCAACTGTCTATCTGACCTCAACAACCCAGTTACTGGATAAGACGATACCCCTTGGTAAGACTGGTTGTTAGTCTTATGGGCTTCTGACGACCCGTAATGACTATCAAAGATCTATTAAAGGCAGTCGGGCCCAACGGCTTAACGTGCTTTCCGGGGCACGGAAGGGTCTTGGTATGTAAAGATCCATCACCAGCCATCCACGGACCAATCGCGGCAAGCGTAGCTTAACCTGATCGATCGAACCGTGCGACTGTTACTGATTAGCAACAAACCAAATATTGAAACACACTAAAGATCAATAAACTGTCTAATAAAATTCTGACAGTTTATAAAAGTAGTCCTAAGGCTACATGAGGGCATAGACAAGAGCCATTCACTTACAAAATGTTTAGTATTTCAACAACGACTCTCAAAAACATTGACATTTTTGTCTTCTCCATCATCAGCACCATCCAGCTCAACCATTTCGTAGGGAGCTGAATGATCCAACCAATCCATTGTCTTGAGAATATTGTCAAAAATCTCTGTTAAAAGATAATGATTGGTACAAAAATTACATTTGTTAACTAGAACCGAGTAATGGTCACCTTTTACGAAGCTATTAATTTTTGGTAACAGCAAAAACGATGAGGGTAGTGAGTTTGTGTTCCATTAATCTTTTATTATTACTAAATCCTTAAATAACACTGTTTAGTTGACTCAGTAATTCAGGAGAGCAAACATAATATTTTTCTTTCTACCTAAATTTGCTCTATAATTCAATATAAATTATGTCGCGGTGACCGGCCATAACTTAGTCTTTTTTTATTAACTGTGCGGTAGGTAAAATATATTTTTTATTACTAAACGTTGAAGAGTATCATTTTTTGTTTGGGCATTTTCCTAGTAATTCGTCAATGTCACATGTTAAATATTTGTAGAGTATTTGGACTGGTCCATGGTAGGCGTGATTTAAAAAGTAACAGAAATTCTCTTGTATTTTGCGCACATTTACAGTTTTCACTTATATTTATTTTGTACGGGAATCGAACCCATGATTCGGGTGCAAAAGCTAATTACTAAGCCTTAGCACCAATCGTATCTGCCATTAAAATTAATGAGAAGGCCTACAGTAGAAACTAAAACAACTTTACTGTTTCGACAGCTCGTCTTTCACTTAAAAGTTACTATAACAATCAAAACTTTCAAATCTAAGTTAAGTATATTACAAGAAATAAACCTAGCAAATTGGCATTTTACGTAATTAAGTGGTGAAGTTGTTTTGATATTTCGCGTTTGCCTAACCGAAAACAAAAGCAAGAATATTAATGGGAACAATGATTCTGGCCCGAAGTGTACACTTGTCTTATGCTATATAATGCGCTGTCAGAGTAGACAAAAGACGCGGTTTTTTTAAAAAGATCGTAAAATATGGCCGGCGTCCTTTGTACGGGGCGCTTTATTCACGACCTTTTTCCTTCTCATTTCCCTATTTTTATTCTGAAAGGATTAACAATGGTACAGGTACGGTGGTGTATTTTTTAATGACTTGCGTAAAGTTTGGACATAACATTTTTTCTCTTTGGTATTTTCGTGACGACAAAAATTGGATTATAGTTGCTGCGTTTTAGCATGTCAATAGCGGTCAATAACCACCGCTAATGGTGCCAATTCTGTTGTTCACAAACGTAACTAAATTTAAGTTCAGTGTATCTTTTTCTTTCTATTTCATTAAGAAAAGGACAGAAGAAAATTTTTAGTTTAGTCCTGTCAAATTAATCAACGCCTGACGTAAATTGAAGTAATTTTAGTAGGTAAGTTTTCAATCGCGTCAAAAGTTGTATGGAGTAGTGTTAGGCGTTAATGAATTTGACAGGACTAAACTAAAAATCTTGTCTTTCCATAATGAAACACTAAAACGTGATATCTGCAATAAGAATTATTTCATGTAATGTTTAGTTGATACTAATCGCTGAAACCGAGTTTAGGAACCATGGCGTTTTTATAACATATCTAATTTCAAATTGATTTCGGCTGCACGGACCATTCTATCTCTACATGCCTCACAAAGGACTCATACAACTCTAGTCTGATACTCTCATGTGCTCGAGAATTGCTATGACATTAATTCATTTACTATTATATAAGATTTATTATATAATAGTAAATTAATTAATGTCATAGCAATTCTCTATGCTTCAGTAAAATAACCGCACAAAGGCAGACTTAATGCCTTAGGCATTTTCTATCAGTCCACCTTACCTTATTATGCTGTCCTTTGTTACGATGCAGCGGCAAGATCATCATCGGCATCTGTCTAGCCTTTTCCCAACTATGTTGGAGTCGCCTTCCAATCTAACCGGATGCAGCTGAATACCAGTATTTTACATGGAGTGACTGCCTATCTGACCCCAGATACTGGGTAATAGGATACCCCTTGGTGAGACTGGTTGTCAGACTTTCGGGCTTCCGACGACCAGTAACGACTGCCAAAAATCCACGATTGACAGCCGGGACCAACGGCTTAACGTGCTTTCCGAGGCGCGGAGGGTCTTTATATTTAAAAATGGTCACCCATCCACGGACCAACCGTGGCAATCGACCCGCGCGGATGTTATTACTTAAGCACAAGCCCCACATACAGCGGCAAGATATCACGGTTATATAATTTCGTACACTTACGATACATTATGTACTTATTAGTCTATCTTGAATTATTACACTGTTCAACCAATTAACAAAAGCCAAGTGCAAAATATTAAGCAATAGACAGCATACAAAAAAATACAATAAAGTACAGAAATGACACATAATTTTTACATAGTACACATTTCATTTATTTCATTTTTACATAGTCGAGGTAGCCCCCGGCTATTGTCTTGTTAAAATTGTGTGTATAACCAACCTATGTTCCCACTGCTAGGACACAGGTCACCTCTTGATGAGAAGGAGTGGGCCGTAATCCACCACGCGGGCCCAGTGCGGGTTGGTACATGCCACATGTCTTAGAATTTTTGGCTCTAGGACATGCCGGTTTCCTCACTATGTTTTCCTTCACCGCTTTGAGAGCATCATCATCACTACATAGTATAAAACAAAGTCGCTTTCTCTGTCCCTATGTCCCTATGTCCCTATGTCCCTTTGTATGCTTAAATCTTTGAAACTACGCAACGGATTATGATGCGGTTTTTTTTAATAGATAGAGTGATTCAAGAGGAAGGTTTATATGTATAATAACATCCATTAAATAGTGGAGAAGTACTGTTATTTTTGAGGTTTCTAATGTGATGTCGTAAATAATTACATTTTTTCCGCTTACATTGCAAACGCAGGCTGAACCCTACGAGTTTTATCAAAATAATGTACTAAGTATTGTACACATTGAAAAGGTCTACAGAAAAGTCCGTGATGGTATATGTCTATCTCTTATGGATAACCCACAATAACTTTTTTTTGTCATTTACTTTTTACGACAAATAATGGCTAATTTTCGAAGCGATTTTAACCAATACAGCATTAATCCTTAACCAATTAAATACCTTGAATACATTGTTCATTTAATATAGATCTATATGGCCCTTTACACCGTATGATTTAAGTGAATATTTTCGAAGATATTACAGATTTAAAAATTGCGGGACGTAGCGTTTGCCGCGGTACCGGCCGGCCGCCCGGTGCGGCAAGAGCGTGCCTATAAATATAGCGCGTCTGAGGCCGCGGTTTTCCCTATAGCACTTTGAATTTAGCAGCGATCGGACGCGTTTATTATAAAAACGTGCTTTTCAGCGCGACAACGTATCAGTAATTATAAGTAAGTTACGAAAAAAATAGTAAAAAGTAAAAAAAAAAAAAAAGTAAAGAAAAAAAAAAGTTAGTTAAAAATGTAAATAAGTAAAAATGTAGTGTATGAATTTAGATATTCCAAAGATAGCAGGAAATCTTCATGGTATAGGGAAAGGGGGATTGTTTTACTCCAAATTTAACGCGTGCGGGCCACGGGCAGTAATGAATAAATCAAAACTACTGAATCGATTTTAATCACATAGGCTATATATTTTATACCCGTGCGAAGCCGGAGCGGGCCGCTATGTTTTTATATACAACGTTCACAGTTTTTCTGTAGTGAATTTAGTATCAGCATTGCACCCGTGCGAAGCCGGGGCGGGTCGCTAGTTGGAGATAAATGATTAACACATAGTAAAGCGCTAGTCTGGGTTCGAACCTAAGACCTACAAATCGGTAAGTTGCGGCCACAACTGCAATTGGGGTAATCATTAAAGCACTCCTCGAATCTTTAGAACCATTAAGCCTTATATGAAGGTTTTTGCAAAGAAAAACACTAAGCAACAAACTAAAATGTACAGACGCCAGCACATCAAGCTACCCGAAACTGTCAAATTTTCCCAATCAACTTTGAACCTTGTGCTTCAGCAATAAAGTTGAAAATCTATTAAAGAAATTTGACAGATTGTAGTAGCTTGATGTGCTGGCGTCTGTACCATCGCCGCTGTACTATACAAATCGAGTCACCATCGAACGATGTCACAGTAAATATTTACTTGCATATTTGTAATACATGCTGTGTGTTTGGACGATTCAGTTGTATGCAGTCAAACATCAATTATGACTGCGCAATAGACATAGCTCTATAACAATGAATGTTTCGAGTGGTTCAGACAGTAGGTTATGATGTGTAGAAACATTTCTAAAAGGCTATTGGATGCGTTTGATGGGTCTATGAATATAGCTGACGTATTACTATTGCATCAACGTTTGGACAGCCAGCCAGTACGAACGTTTGTTGCATAGTTTTGCAAATCCATGTTCTGCGATTGTTGTTTTTATTATACGAGTAACTAGCAATCTGCGCCTTTTTCGCACGGTTTTTACGACTTGACGAAACGTCGGGTATATTATTATTAATATTATTGTGTTATACAGATAAACCTTTCCGAATAAATTCTCTATATGATGGTGTAAACTGCATCAAAATCCGTTGCGTAGTTTAGAAGAACAACGCGGTCACACAGACAGACACGAAAAAGGACTTAAATTTATAATTATTTGTATAGATATCGATGTGGCGAACAACCTGGCTGGCCATCACTGATGTTGATTGGTCACAGTCGACTATAGACATCTGAATATGTACAGGCGCCAGCACATCAATTTACCCGAAATTTTCAAATTTTCCCAATTAAACTCAAACCTTAAACTCTAAACCTTATGCATTAGTGATAAATTTGAAAATCTATTAAAGAAATTTGACAGATTGTAGTAGCTCCATGTGCTGACGTCTATACATCATACACTCCCGGACTTTTAAATCGAGCTGCATTTCCATGTAGGCATTTATAGGCCCAAAACTCAAAATAAAATGATGTCTTAAAGAAAAAGTAGTAATACAGTTTTGAAGTCAACATACTGCAGGATAATTGCGTAACACACATAAAATGAAAGATATTATGAGTTAAATTTTGTGGAGTATTAGAAGTTCTTTATTATGAATGGTTAATCCAAGGGGACGAAGTCTACTAATTTAAAAACGTCGCAGTGGCCTCTCGATTGTGAGTCTAAGCCAGATTTGGCATTCATTTTCTCAAAAAGTCACAATTGTGAGACCAATGCCACATTTGTAAATTTAGAGTTAGGCCCCTGTAGGTTTATTTTATGTACCTATTACAATAGTACCTCGCTTGATCACAATACTTTAGTTTACAATAATCTGACAAAGTTTTAACAGGTGACTGTCTCTTTTCAAATTCTGTTTAATATACGAGGCATGACCGAAAACTTTATTCTGATTGTTTAAACCACTTTCAACATAGCTCAAGAGTGAGTGAATAAGAAAGTAATCTGTGTGCTAACCCATAACCATTTTTAAAATGTAGTACCTACATGTCATGACTTGTGAATCTTCGAAAAGTCACAAAGCATAGCCTTTTCCTAACTACGTCTGTGTGTGTGTATTAGAGTACGTCTATGTGTGTGTGTGTAATCTTTTTATCGATCAAGTTTTTATTATTTTTATGTTGGGTTCGGCTTGCAGTCTAATCGGATGTAGTTTAATACCAGTATTGCATTAAACGACTGACTATCAAAACTCCACAACCCAGTAACTGGATAATATGATATGCCTGGGTAAAACCACAAAACTAATAACAATAACCCCCTAAATCAAATTTTCCTTGTTACAGCATGCAACAGGACATACATGGGAGATGTAGGCCGTACATACGAATTAGAGGTCCGCAGGCCTCGTGAGGATCACCTCCCTTTCGTCTGCCACCTCAATTTCACCGCCACAGGAGGAAACTATGGAGACATTATACAGGTATTTAGAAATAGAGACGTGACCCGAATCCGAAAACGGACCTCCGTCAAACGGATCGGACTGAACTAGTGTGTGATTGTAATCTGAAATAGGAAGATTGTATTTTAGTGGACCGGTGGGGTTGAATTTTGATGGGGTGGAACTGGTATTGACGTGAAAGTGGTAGGGTTACGAAATCGAATGATAATGTTGAAAATATTCTTACTTCTGTAATTTTTTATGTTGGAAATGAAAATCTATTTTTTAGTTTACTCATACTAGTAAGATCTACTGTATTTTAGTTTAATGACCCCATGTTTGTTCCGGCTAATCGCCGAAACGGCTGGATCGATTTTGATTAAACTTTCATTGGCAGATAGCTGATGTTAGAAGGAGTAACTTAAGCTACTCTTATTTTAAAAAAAGAAAATAAAGAAAATCAAGAGGAATTAATGTCACGCGAACGAAGTCGCGGCCAGCAGCTAGTACATAATAACAATCTCGGAAGACGGTTCGACCTACCTTTTAAGAGAATGGTATTTGTGTTACTGTAGAACAACCACATTTCGTGTCCCAGTTTCGTGTACAACTATTAGCCTTTATTTTTAATCATAGTCTATGTCAGTACACAAACAATTCTAGTTAACAAGATTATAAATAGGTCTCAAAGCCGTCAAAACATTAGTTCCAACCGCGTTTAACTTGATTAAGATAGCTTTAAGGGGCTTACAGGACATAAACACAAGAAAACGCAAGTTTTAAAATATAAGATATTTTTCAGGATAGGTAGATAGTGTGTTGAAAACATAATACAACTAATTTGATACGATAGAAAAAAAATCATGAAGATAACTCTAAAAACTTTCTTTTTACAATAAAAACCATACTAATATACATACCTACTATCATTATGGTGTGGTGACGCGGAGTCTGCCCCATCTACGTCACCGTTGTCGTGTGAGGGTAGAGGCGGCCACTCAATGCTGGCGCCGACCATTCGCGTCCATCGCGTACGATACTAGTTTGATAGATGAAAAACTTGCTTACTTTTTTAATGCATGTACTGATCACAGCTACCTGCCGATAAAATTTATGAAGACTAATGTGGTATCAATAATTAAAAACAAAACCGGTGACGTCTCCTGCTTGTCTAATTACCGCCCTGTTTCCCTAGCAACAATCTTATCTAAAATATTTGAACGTATTAACAGCTATTTGGGCGAAGATAATATTCCAATAAGGAAGGCTCACTTCGGCTTTAGAGGCGGCTTATGTACCGATCTCGCAATATTTGCACTGAAAAACACGGTACGAAGCTATACTCGAAGAAATACCTCTGTTTTTGCCTGCTTTTCTGCTATCTGAGCCCTGATTTTGACTCAATTAATCATAGAATACTATGGGAAAAGTTAAGAAACTCAAAAGTTCCGCCTATCATAATAATTATCTTAGAATATTGGTGCTCAAACCAAATAAACCATGTTAAATGGGGTAGCAGTTTATTTAAAACATATAAATTAGCATGTGGAGTAAGGCAGGGCGGGCTGACTTCTACTACGGTGCTTTTTAATTTATAGGTATATTAATGAGCTACTGGGCTGCTGGCTGGGCTGCTGCTGAGTATTCTATTCTATTCTATTCGAGGAGCTGAGCCGAATCAGAGTCGGATGCCATGTAGGAGGTGAATGCCTTAACAACCTTAGCTATGCTGACGATATGGTTCTGCTCAGCCCCTCTGCTGGCAGATTGAGGAAACTTATTGCGATCTGCGAGCGCTATAGCCAAGCGCCGCCGCTCATAGTCTGACATAATGTAAAAAGATTCATTTGACAGGACTAAACTCAAATGTATCTTCTGTCCTTTTCTTAATGAAATAAAAAGAAAAAGATGCAATTAACTTAGATTTAGTTTAGTTTGTGAACAAGGGCACATCGGCACCATTGTCTATTGATTTGTGGGGGCTTCCTCTTAAAATTGTAAACAACTTTAAGTATCTAGGTCACATTGTCGCCGGTGACTTAAGTGATAATCTGGATCTTAAAAGGTAAAGGCGAAGCATTGCTTGTAAAAGTAATATGCTCGCCAGACGATTTGCGCAATGTTCAAAATAGGCTAAAGTGACCCTGTTTAAGGCATACTGCCAGGCGTTCTACACCGGCCAACTCTGGCCGTACACGAAGAGTACCTACAGTACTCTTCATGTACAATACAACAACGCGTTCCGGGCCATGCTTAATCTGCCCTGGCGGTGTAGCGCGTCTGATATGTTTGCCGAAAGCAGGGTTGACGATTTTTAAGCTGTATTACGTAGGCTTAAAGCATAATTTCACCTGAGACTGATTAAGTGTAAAAACAATATTGTGACTACTTTATTCCGCACCATTTATATGACCACTAAGTATTTCATTTTAGTATGACTGTTTGAATTTAAACCTAAATTAAACCTACTTTATCTATATTTATAAGAAAACTATAATCTATCTGAATGTACCTATAACAATAATATAATATAATTTAATATCTATTTCATATTAATTTTAATTTTCTGATACTATGGATGGGTGTATGTGTAAAAAACAAAATCTTGCCTGAAATAAATGAATTTTATTTATTATGATTTTTTGTCAGATTATTCAACAAGAAACATACTAAAAAACTATTGTTTTAATTTTTTAGTCCAAACAAGATTTTTTGTAAATAGATAATTGCTTCATTATTTGCAGTAAATTACCAGCGTTGTATCATCGCGCTTCTCTTTCTTTTCTATGCAGTCCGACAAAGACCGCGCTTTAGGTCATGTAGTCGCCTTAATATTCACAAAACTCCATTTAGAGTCTTTGCAAATTCGACACAGGCATGAATTGTAATTAGACGTCTATTCAGACTTTTAAATAAATGATGATCTAATTATATGATTAGTAAGTTCCCAGTACGATGTTAAGGTTGAACGAAAAATTGAACAGACTTCGGTCTGAGTTTGGCCGAAGCAAGGAATACCTAATCCGGAGAGGATTCACAGACCAATCCAACTAAGAGTGCAATTGTGGTGCTGTTCCATAAACAATGGGACACTAAAAGATCATGTTCTGTATGCCCAGATACCTGCACTTTGCAGGAATTAATTAACTCCACTAAAGACCACTATAATTATACTTGGAACTATACAACGTACCGCTACAATGGCGACATCCAGCCAGTAATCATAAAAATTATAACAACATAATAATTCTTGATTTTAAAACTACCGCACCCGCTCTCTCTCTTTCCTTCAATTCGCCTACTCTTTGCACGTTATTCGTTTTAATTTCATTGATGCGATGTTATGACCCGTGACCCCGGCAAATGACCCTTGCGCTACTTTAGATACAGGTTGCTCCAAGATGCTATTTTAGAAAATTATAAATAAACTAGTATTTGGGCGTTGCGCGAGCTGCAAGCAGCTCGCGGGGTCGTGTTTTTGAGGAGTATTTCTTACCCTTGTAAAAAGTATTTGGGCGTTGCGCGAGCTGCAAGCAGCTCGCGGGGTCGTGTTTTTGAGGAGTATTTCTTACGACGGGGGGAGGGGTGAAGGGGGGGAGAGGGGGGAGTTTTGAAAAATGATTTTGACCAACTCTGGGCCCCTTGATATGAATCTGAAAAAAAAAATGTTCCAAGTCTCTTAACTTCTGAGATCTACCTAGAGGGGGGGAAGAAGGGGGGCACGGGGGCAACTTTGAAAAATGGATTTTACTTTTCCGAGCCTCCTCTATACGAATCCGTAAAACAACAAAACACGGGACTCTTAGTTTCCGAGATACGATAGGGAGGGGGGAGAGTGGGGTGGAAAAGGGGAGGTTTGGGATTTTTCCCATACTCGTGAGAGTTACTTCTATACGAATCTGTAAAAATATACCCACCTCCCCCTTCACCATCTGGGAGAACAATTATGTCAGTGAGTCAGTGAGTCAGTGAGTCAGTGAGTGGTAATCGAGCTTTATATAGTATAAATAATGTACCAAGTCTTAACTTCCGAGATCTACCTCTAGAGAGGGGGAGAAGGGGGGCAAGGGGGGCAACTTTGAAAAATGGATTTTACTTTTCCGAGCCTCCTCTATACGAATCCGTAAAAAAACAAAACCCAGGTTTCTTAATTTCCGAGATACGATGGGGGGAGGGGTGAAGGGGGGGAGAAGGGGGAGTTTTGAAAAATGATTTTGACCAACTCTGGGCCCCTTGATATGAATCTGAAAAAAAAAATGTTCCAAGTCTCTTAACTTCCGAGATCTGCCTAGAGGGGGGGGGAGAAGGGGGGCAAGGGGGCAACTTTGAAAAATGGATTTTACTTTTCCAAGCCTACTCTATACGAATCCGTAAAACAACAAAACACGGGACTCTTAGTTTCCGAGATACGATAGAGAGGGGGGAGAGTGGGGTGGAAAAGGGGAGGTTTGGGATTTTTCCCATACTCGTGAGAGTTACTTCTATACGAATCTGTAAAAATATATCCACCTCCCCCTTCACCATCTGGGAGAACAACGCTTCGCTTTACCGCTACCTAGTTTCCGAGATACGATGGGGGGAGGGGTGAAGGGGGGGAGAGGGGCGAGTTTTGAAAAATGATTTTGACCAACTCTGGGCCCCTTGATATGAATCTGAAAAAAAAAATGTTCCAAGTCTCTTAACTTCCGAGATCTACCTAGAGGGGGGCAGAAGGGGGGCAAGGGGGGCAACTTTGAAAAATGGATTTTACTTTTCCGAGCCTCCTCTATACGAATCCGTAAAACAATAAAACACGGGACTCTTAGTTTCCGAGATACGATAGGGAGGGGGGATAGTGGGGTGGAAAAGGGGAGGTTTGGGATTTTTCCCATACTCGTGAGAGTTACTTCTATACGAATCTGTAAAAATATACCCACCTCCCCCTTCACCATCTGGGAGAACAACGCTTCGCTTTACCGCTACCTAGTTTCCGAGATACGATGGGGGGAGGGGTGAAGGGGGGGAGAGGGGCGAGTTTTGAAAAATGATTTTGACCAACTCTGGGCCCCTTGATATGAATCTGAAAAAAAAAATGTTCCAAGTCTCTCAACTTCCGAGATCTACCTAGAGGGGGGGGGAGAAGGGGGGCAAGGGGGGCAACTTTGAAAAATGGATTTTACTTTTCCGAGCCTCCTCTATACGAATCCGTAAAACAACAAAACACGGGACTCTTAGTTTCCGAGATACGATAGGGAGGGGGGAGAGTGGGGTGGAAAAGGGGAGGTTTGGGATTTTTCCCATACTCGTGAGAGTTACTTCTATACGAATCTGTAAAAATATACCCACCTCCCCCTTCACTATCTGGGAGAACAACGCTTCGCTTTACCGCTACCTAGTTTCCGAGATACGATGGGGGGAGGGGTGAAGGGGGGGAGAGGGGCGAGTTTTGAAAAATGATTTTGACCAACTCTGGGCCCCTTGATATGAATCTGAAAAAAAAAATGTTCCAAGTCTCTCAACTTCCGAGATCTACCTAGAGGGGGGGGGGAGAAGGGGGGCAAGGGGGGCAACTTTGAAAAATGGTTTTTACTTTTCCGAGCCTCCTCTATACGAATCCGTAAAAAAACAAAACCCAGGTTTCTTAATTTCCGAGATACGATGGGGGGAGGGGTGAAGGGGGGGAGAGGGGGGAGTTTTGAAAAATGATTTTGACCAACTCGGGGCCCCTTGATATGAATCTGAAAAAAAAAATGTTCCAAGTCTCTCAACTTCCGAGATCTACCTAGAGGGGGGGGGAGAAGGGGGGCAAGGGGGGCAACTTTGAAAAATGGATTTTACTTTTCCGAGCCTCCTCTATACGAATCCGTAAAAAAACAAAACCCAGGTTTCTTAATTTCCGAGATACGATGGGGGGAGGGGTGAAGGGGGGGAGAGGGGGGAGTTTTGAAAAATGATTTTGACCAACTCTGGGCCCCTTGATATGAATCTGAAAAAAAAAATGTTCCAAGTCTCTTAACTTCCGAGATCTGCCTAGAGGGGGGGGGAGAAGGGGGGCAAGGGGGCAACTTTGAAAAATGGATTTTACTTTTCCGAGCCTACTCTATACGAATCCGTAAAACAACAAAACACGGGACTCTTAGTTTCCGAGATACGATAGAGAGGGGGGAGAGTGGGGTGGAAAAGGGGAGGTTTGGGATTTTTCCCATACTCGTGAGAGTTACTTCTATACGAATCTGTAAAAATATACCCACCTCCCCCTTCACCATCTGGGAGAACAATTATGTCAGTGAGTGGTAATCGAGCTTTATATAATATAACTAGTATTTGGGCGTTGCGCGAGCTGCAAGCAGCTCGCGGGGTCGTGTTTTTGAGGAGTATTTCTTACGATGGGGGGAGAGGGGGGAGTTTTGAAAAATGATTTTGACCAACTCTGGGCCCCTTGATATGAATCTGAAAAAAAAAATGTTCCAAGTCTCTTAACTTCCGAGATCTACCTCTAGAGGGGGGGAGAAAGGGGGCAAGGGGGGCAACTTTGAAAAATGGATTTTACTTTTCCGAGCCTCCTCTATACGAATCCGTAAGAAAACAAAACCCAGGTTTTTTAATTTCCGAGATACGATGGGGGGAGGGGTGAAGGGGGGGAGAGGGGGGAGTTTTGAAAAATGATTTTGACCAACTCTGGGCCCCTTGATATGAATCTGAAAAAAAAAATGTTCCAAGTCTCTTAACTTCCGAGATCTACCTCTAGAGGGGGGGAGAAGGGGGCAAGGGGGGCAATTTTGAAAAATGGATTTTACTTTTCCGAGCCTCCTCTATACGAATCCGTAAAACAACAAAACACGGGACTCTTAGTTTCCGAGATACGATAGGGATGGGGGAGAGTGGGGTGGAATGGAAAAGGGGAGGTTTGAATTTTGAAAAATGGTTTTTACTTTTCCGAGCCTCCTCTATACGAATCCGTAAAAAACAAAACCCAGGTTTCTTAATTTTCGAGATACGATGGGGGGAGGGGTGAAGGGGGATAGAGGGGGGAGTTTTGAAAAATGATTTTGACCAACTCTGGGCCCCTTGATATGAATCTGAAAAAAAAATGTTCCAAGTCTCTTAACTTCCGAGATCTACCTCTAGAGGGGGGAGAAGGGGGGCAAGGGGGGCAACTTTGAAAAATGGATTTTACTTTTCCGAGCCTCCTCTATACGAATCCGTAAAACAACAAAACACGGGACTCTTAGTTTCCGAGATACGATAGGGAGGGGGGAGAGTGGGGTGGAAAAGGGGAGGTTTGGGATTTTTCCCATACTCGTGAGAGTTACTTCTATACGAATCTGTAAAAATATACCCACCTCCCCCTTCACCATCTGGGAGAACAATTATGTCAGTGAGTGGTAATCGAGCTTTATATAATATATATAATATAATAATAATGTTCCAAGTCCTAACTTCCGAGATCCGCCTAAAGGGGGGAGAAGGGGGAGAGAATGCGGGGAATTTTGAAAAATGGTTTTTACTTTTCCGAGTCTCCTCTATACGAATCCGTAAAAAAACAAAACCCAGGTTTCTTAATGTCCGAGATACGATGGGGGGAGGGGAGAAGGGGGGGAGAGGGGGGAGTTTTGAAAAATGATTTTGACCAACTCTGGGCCCCTTGATATGAATCTGAAAATAAAAATGTTCCGAGTCTCTTTACTTCCGAGATTTACCTAGAGGGGGGGAGAAGGGGGGCAAGGGGGGCAACTTTGAAAAATGGATTTTACTTTTCCGAGCCTCCTCTATACGAATCCGTAAAACAACAAAACACGGGACTCTTAGTTTCCGAGATACGATAGGGATGGGGGAGAGTGGGGTGGAATGGAAAAGGGGAGGTTTGAATTATAAAAAATGGTTTTTACTGTTCCGAGCCTCCTCTATACGAATCCGTAAAAAAACAAACCGCAGGTTTCTTAATTTCCGAGATACGATGCGGGGAGGGGTGAGGGGGGGGAGAGGGGGAAGTTTTGAAAAATGATTTTGACCAACTCTGGGCCCCTTGATATGAATCTGAAAAAAAAAATGTTCCAAGTCTCTCAACTTCCGAGATCTACCTAGAGGGGGGAGAAGGGGGGCAAGGGGGCAACTTTGAAAAATGATTTTTACTTTTCCGAGCCTTCTCTATACGAATCCGTAAAACAACAAAACACGGGACTCTTAGTTTCCGAGATACGATAGGGAGGGGGGAGAGTGGGGTGGAAAAGGGGAGGTTTGGGATTTTTCCCATACTCGTGAGAGTTACTTGTATACGAATCTGTAAAAATATACCCACCTCCCCCTTCACCATCTGGGAGAACAATTATGTCAGTGAGTGGTAATCGAGCTTTATATAATATAATAACTAGTATTTGGGCGTTGCGCGAGCTGCAAGCAGCTCGCGGGTCGTGTTTTTGAGGAGTATTTCTTACCCTTGTAAAAAGTATTTGGGCGTTGCGCGAGCTGCAAGCAGCTCGCGGGGTCGTGTTTTTGAGGAGTATTTCTTACGATGGGGGGAGGGGTGAAGGGGGGGAGAGGGAGGAGTTTTGAAAAATGATTTTGACCATCTCTGGGCCCCTTGATATGAATCTGAAAAAAAAAATGTTCCAAGTCTCTTAACTTCCGAGATCTACCTAGAGGGGGGGGAGAAGGGGGGCAAGGGGGCAACTTTGAAAAATGGTTTTTACTTTTCCGAGCCTCCTCTATACGAATCCGTAAAAAAACAAAACCCAGGTTTCTTAATTTCCGAGATACGATGGGGGGAGGGGTGAAGGGGGGGAGAGGGGGGAGTTTTGAAAAATGATTTTGACCAACTCTGGGCCCCTTGATATGAATCTGAAAAAAAAAATGTTCCAAGTCTCTTAACTTCCGAGATCTACCTAGAGGGGGGGGGAGAAGGGGGGCAAGGGGCCAACTTTGAAAAATGGATTTCACTTTTCCGAGCCTCCTCTATACGAATCCGTAAAACAACAAAACACGGGACTCTTAGTTTCCGAGAAACGATAGGGAGGGGGGAGAGTGGGGTGGAAAAGGGGAGGTTTGGGATTTTTCCCATACTCGTGAGAGTTACTTCTATACGAATCTGTAAAAATATACCCACCTCCCCCTTCACCATCTGGGAGAACAATTATGTCAGTGAGTGGTAATCGAGCTTTATATAATATAATAACTAGTATTTGGGCGTTGCGCGAGCTGCAAGCAGCTCGCGTGGTCGTGTTTTTGAGGAGTATTTCTTACCCTTGTAAAAAGTATTTGGGCGTTGCGCGAGCTGCAAGCAGCTCGCGGGGTCGTATTTTTGAGGAGTATTTCTTACGATGGGGGGAGGGGTGAAGGGGGGGAGAGGGGGGAGTTTTGAAAAATGATTTTGACCAACTCTGGGCCCCTTGCTATGAATCTGAAAAAAAAAAATTTCAAAGTCTCTTAACTTCCGAGATCTACCTAGAGGGGGGGAGAAGGGGGGCAAGGGGGGCAACTTTGAAAAATGGATTTTACTTTTCCGAGCCTCCTCTATACGAATCCGTAAAAAAACAAAACCCAGGTTTCTTAATTTCCGAGATACGATGGGGGGAGGGGTGAAGGGGGGGAGATGGGGGAGTTTTGAAAAATGATTTTGACCAACTCTGGGGCCCTTGATATGAATCTGAAAAAAAAAATGTTCCAAGTCTCTCAACTTCCGAGATCTACCTAGAGGAGGGGAGAAGGGGGGCAAGGGGGGCAACTTTGAAAAATGGATTTTACTTTTCCGAACCTCCTCTATACGAATCCGTAAAACAACAAAACACGGGACTCTTAGTTTCCGAGATACGATAGGGAGGGGGGAGAGTGGGGTGGAAAAGGGGAGGTTTGGGATTTTTCCCATACTCGTGAGAGTTACTTCTATACGAATCTGTAAAAATATACCCACCTCCCCCTTCACCATCTGGGAGAACAATTATGTCAGTCAGTCAGTGAGTCTGTAGTAGTTATCAGGTGTGTAGTAGGCAGAGGAATAAAAGTCAAGTCTGCTACTTAGTAGGTACTCACGGTTATATTGAATAACACATACACGTACACACACATATAGAAAACAGTCAGAAGGAGAATAGTCAAGATTATAATTGGCACACACAATCACAATAGTCACAGCACAATAATAACAGTTATTTAGATATTATTACTAAAACAATAGGCGAACGAGGTGTCACGAAATCATGCGCAGCCGAGTAGCGCGTGGTCTAGTTTCGACTAAAGGTCGCGGCAAGGTGAGTGGCCGATCACTTCGTCCACTCCCACCTCGGCGCTTGCCGGCTACGTCACAATGACGTTGTTCGGCGTGCGCGAGTCCAATGTATATTGGTGGCCCGTCATCAACCGCATTGACGGTGAAAATGTTCGATGACAAATAAATAAATGAAATAAATATTTTGATTGTTTGTGTTGTGTTGTGTAAGTTATATATATAAATAAATATACTACATGATATGGTATGTACCCTACACCACCCCCCTCCAGAGACCGTCAAGGGCGATAAAAATCTGGAAATTTGACTCGACGTCCGGAACGAGTGGTATAGTCTTTTATGACTGGAGATGGAGTATCTTCTTTGGGGTCAGCTTTGTCAGCCAATACGTAAGCTGGCTTTAGGCGGTCTATTGTGACCGTGACCTCCTTTCCCTTAAATAATATTTTAAAAGTTTTATCACTCCTGTGCAGAACTTCGTGAGGACCTGTGTAGGCTGGTTGCAGCGCACCACGTAATGCGTCTTCACGGAGGAACACGTGATCAGTGGTCTGCAGATCCTTAAAAACAAAAATGCTCGTATTGCTGTGACGGGCAGCTGGAGTTGGCTGTATTTGCTGAGCAAACTTGCGGATGCGCGCGGTAAATTCCGTGATGTCGGTCGTACCGTCATCAGTTGGTGTAAAAAATTCTCCTGGGAGTCTTAGCTGCTCGCCATATACTAATTCGGCGGAAGACGCTTGGACATCCTTTTTGAATGCGCTCCTTATGCCAAGCAATACCCACGGCAAGGACTCTGTCCACTTGTCATTGGCATGGCACATGATGGACGCCTTAAGTTGCCTGTGGAAACGCTCCACCATGCCATTGCATGCTGGGTGGTATGCCGTTGTCCGCTTGTGATGAAAACCAATAATTTTAGATAATTGTCCGAACAGGGCTGACTCGAACTGACGGCCTCTGTCCGTAACAATGTCTGTTGGACAACCAAATCGGGCTATCCATCCGGACAGCAGTGCTTTAGCTACTGTCTCGGCAGTGATGTCGACAATAGGTACGACCTCTGGCCACCTGGTAAATCGGTCGACTGCCGTGAGACAGTACCTAAAGCCTTGTGAAATTGGGAGCGGGCCCACAAGGTCAATGTGGATCGTGGTGAACCTGGCGCGTGGGAGATGAAACGTCCCTAAAGGCGCTGAAACGTGACGGCTCACTTTAGCCCGCTGGCAAGCTAGGCAAGCTCGTGCCCACTCCCTGCAGTCCTTCCTGACGCCTGGCCAAACAAAGCGTTCTGCGATTAATTTGGCAGTCGCTGAGACGCCTGGGTGGCTGAGAGAATGCAAGCTGTCAAAAATTTGCTTCCGATGCATTTTGGGTACAAATGGCCTGGGGGACGCTGTACTGACGTCGCAGTACACTGTTGAACGCTCCCCAGGGACCTGCACTTTCTCCAGCACTAATGAAGACCCTTCCTGAAGAAGTTTCTTCAGTTCAGGATCAGACGCCTGTGATTCTGCGAGGATGTCAAGACTGACTGGAACTTTTAGCTCCTCCACGCGAGATAAGGGATCGGCCACGACGTTGTCTTTGCCTGAAATGTGTCGTATGTCAGTGGTGAATTGGGCGATGAAGTCAAGGTATCGGAATTGCCGAGGCGAACAGTTTTTCTTTCTTTCATGAAATGCGAAACTGATCGGCTTGTGGTCCGTATACACGACGAAGTGTCTAGCCTCCAGCATGTGGCGAAAGTATTTGATGGCCTCGTAAATGGCCAGCAGTTCCCTGTCATAGGGAGAATACTTTGCTTGCGAAGGGCTGAGCTTCCGGGAAAAGAAAGCTAATGGCTGCCATCCATCGTCGCTAAGCTGCTGTAATACCCCTCCGATTGCGGTATCCGACGCATCGGTGACCAATGCGAGTTTGGCATTAGAATCGGGGTGTGCTAATAAAGCAGCATTAGCCAGGCTTTCCTTGCAGTCCTCGAATGCCTGCAAAGTATTCTCTGCTAGACATATAGGATGCGAGCCCTTTACGTTGCCGATCAAAAGATTGTGAAGCGGCGCCTGAATTTGAGCTGCGTGGGGCAAGAAACGCCTGTAAAAATTTATCATGCCCAAGAATCTGCGCAACTGACGAACGTCTTTTGGCTGTGGGAACTTCTTGATGGCGTCGACCTTAGTGTCAAGTGGTTTGGTGCCCTTTTCGGAGATATGGTAACCTAAAAATGTTACTTCCGGGACACCGAAAACACACTTGGACGTATTTATCAACATGCCGAAATCCTTCATCCTGGTGAAAATTATACGAAGGTGATCCTCGTGCTCTGCTTCTGTCCTGGAGAAGATCAAGAAGTCGTCCAAATAGCAGTAACAAAAGTCCAGTCCTCTCGTCATCTCGTCGACAAAACGTTGAAAAGTCTGGCCTGCGTTGCGCAAACCAAACGTCATGTACGGGAATTCGTACAGGCCGAACGGTGTGGTGATCGCCGTCTTCGGGATGTCGTCCGGGCTGACAGGTATCTGGTTATAGGCCTTCACAAGGTCGATTGTGCTGAAAACTCGACAGCCTGAAATGCTGTGTGCAAAATCGTGAATGTGCCTAATCGGGTACCTGTCTGGAACGGTTCGCGCGTTGAGCATACGGTAATCTCCGCAAGGTCGCCAACCGTTGTCCTTTTTTGGGGCGAGATGGAGTGGGGATGACCAGGGACTCTCTGAGGGTCTTGCAGTTCCATTGGCCAACATCAGCTGGAACTCCTGCTGAGCTATTTTTAATTTATCCGGCGCTAATCGCCGAAATGAAGAAGATACTGGAGGGCCTGGGGTCGTGCGAATATGGTGTACAGTGTTATGTGGTGTAGTGCGTAGTGTACCGGCGGGTCGGGTGATGTCGGGAAAACCTTCTAAGATTTTGTGATACCTTGTTTCACCAGAAGTCACCTTTACTGAAAATAAAGACGAATCTGAGTGATTCGAGGCTAATGCAAAAAGATTAGTGCTACTATCTATTAGCCGTTGATTCCTACAGTCAACGGTCAAAGAATAAAAACACAGAAAGTCCACTCCGATAATCGGTTTGGTAACTTCTGCTACCACAAAACGCCACTTAAAGTCTCTACGAAGTCCTAGATTTAAGTTGAGGTCGAGGAAACCATACGTCGGAATGGGCGTCCCATTCGCGGCCACGAGTTGGTAGTTCGTAGGTGCACGACGATCGTTGAGCAGACGGCGAGGGTAGACGCAGAGGTCGCTTCCAGTATCGACCAGAAACTGCGTCTTCGTGCTTCGGTCTGTGACGAATAGGCGACCAGTAGCAGCGGGGCAATGGTCTGTCGCCATTACCGATTGCCCGCGGCGTTTCCCTTCTTGTAGTCGCAGGGTTTGATGCAACGCTTGGCCTTCTCACCATGCGTTGAGTGGTACCAGCATTCTGGGTGTCTTCGATAGCTCGAATTGGAGCGGGTTGAGGAACGGTGGCGTGAGTTGCGTCTCGTGCTGCGATCACGGCTGTGCGAACGATTCCGTGCTCGGCTGTCACGCAGCTGCACCGACTCTTAGTTTCCGAGATACGATAGGGAGGGGGGAGAGTGGGGTGGAAAAGGGGAGGTTTGGGATTTTTCCCATACTCGTGAGAGTTACTTCTATACGAATCTGTAAAAATATACCCACCTCCCCCTTCACCATCTGGGAGAACAATTATGTCAGTGAGTGGTAATCGAGCTTTATATAATATAACTAGTATTTGGGCGTTGCGCGAGCTGCAAGCAGCTCGCGGGGTCGTGTTTTTGAGGAGTATTTCTTACGATGGGGGGAGAGGGGGGAGTTTTGAAAAATGATTTTGACCAACTCTGGGCCCCTTGATATGAATCTGAAAAAAAAAATGTTCCAAGTCTCTTAACTTCCGAGATCTACCTCTAGAGGGGGGGAGAAAGGGGGCAAGGGGGGCAACTTTGAAAAATGGATTTTACTTTTCCGAGCCTCCTCTATACGAATCCGTAAGAAAACAAAACCCAGGTTTTTTAATTTCCGAGATACGATGGGGGGAGGGGTGAAGGGGGGGAGAGGGGGGAGTTTTGAAAAATGATTTTGACCAACTCTGGGCCCCTTGATATGAATCTGAAAAAAAAAATGTTCCAAGTCTCTTAACTTCCGAGATCTACCTCTAGAGGGGGGGAGAAGGGGGCAAGGGGGGCAATTTTGAAAAATGGATTTTACTTTTCCGAGCCTCCTCTATACGAATCCGTAAAACAACAAAACACGGGACTCTTAGTTTCCGAGATACGATAGGGATGGGGGAGAGTGGGGTGGAATGGAAAAGGGGAGGTTTGAATTTTGAAAAATGGTTTTTACTTTTCCGAGCCTCCTCTATACGAATCCGTAAAAAACAAAACCCAGGTTTCTTAATTTTCGAGATACGATGGGGGGAGGGGTGAAGGGGGATAGAGGGGGGAGTTTTGAAAAATGATTTTGACCAACTCTGGGCCCCTTGATATGAATCTGAAAAAAAAATGTTCCAAGTCTCTTAACTTCCGAGATCTACCTCTAGAGGGGGGAGAAGGGGGGCAAGGGGGGCAACTTTGAAAAATGGATTTTACTTTTCCGAGCCTCCTCTATACGAATCCGTAAAACAACAAAACACGGGACTCTTAGTTTCCGAGATACGATAGGGAGGGGGGAGAGTGGGGTGGAAAAGGGGAGGTTTGGGATTTTTCCCATACTCGTGAGAGTTACTTCTATACGAATCTGTAAAAATATACCCACCTCCCCCTTCACCATCTGGGAGAACAATTATGTCAGTGAGTGGTAATCGAGCTTTATATAATATATAATATAATAATAATGTTCCAAGTCCTAACTTCCGAGATCCGCCTAAAGGGGGGAGAAGGGGGAGAGAATGCGGGGAATTTTGAAAAATGGTTTTTACTTTTCCGAGTCTCCTCTATACGAATCCGTAAAAAAACAAAACCCAGGTTTCTTAATGTCCGAGATACGATGGGGGGAGGGGAGAAGGGGGGGAGAGGGGGGAGTTTTGAAAAATGATTTTGACCAACTCTGGGCCCCTTGATATGAATCTGAAAATAAAAATGTTCCGAGTCTCTTTACTTCCGAGATTTACCTAGAGGGGGGGAGAAGGGGGGCAAGGGGGGCAACTTTGAAAAATGGATTTTACTTTTCCGAGCCTCCTCTATACGAATCCGTAAAACAACAAAACACGGGACTCTTAGTTTCCGAGATACGATAGGGATGGGGGAGAGTGGGGTGGAATGGAAAAGGGGAGGTTTGAATTTTAAAAAATGGTTTTTACTGTTCCGAGCCTCCTCTATACGAATCCGTAAAAAAACAAACCGCAGGTTTCTTAATTTCCGAGATACGATGCGGGGAGGGGTGAAGGGGGGGAGAGGGGGAAGTTTTGAAAAATGATTTTGACCAACTCTGGGCCCCTTGATATGAATCTGAAAAAAAAAATGTTCCAAGTCTCTCAACTTCCGAGATCTACCTAGAGGGGGGAGAAGGGGGGCAAGGGGGCAACTTTGAAAAATGATTTTTACTTTTCCGAGCCTTCTCTATACGAATCCGTAAAACAACAAAACACGGGACTCTTAGTTTCCGAGATACGATAGGGAGGGGGGAGAGTGGGGTGGAAAAGGGGAGGTTTGGGATTTTTCCCATACTCGTGAGAGTTACTTGTATACGAATCTGTAAAAATATACCCACCTCCCCCTTCACCATCTGGGAGAACAATTATGTCAGTGAGTGGTAATCGAGCTTTATATAATATAATATAATAATAACGTTTAATAAAATTAAAATATATATGTTAATAAAACAAAAACGCGAAACCGTATACGTGTGTTAAATTAATGTCGCTATTAATGCTCCACGCTGTATTTTGGGAACTCATAATGCCATGGGTACCTAAGTTAAGAAGAAGAATGTTTGAAGAAAATCTTAAGACGTACTTGAATGCCAAAAACATGTCATTTCATACCCAGTACATGCCTACAAATTTATCTCCACCCAGTTATCATTAGTATTATAAACGGTTCATTATTTGCTTCAGTACGCGGGGGCAGAACGCAAATACCAGTCCTGAAATAAGATACGCCATTCCATTTCCGTCGGTATGAATGGAACGCACGCGTCATCTATATTTAGGGGTGAAATTGAAAAGGAAACGTATCGACAAACGAGCTCATTAAAAATATACGCTCCACAGACGTTACTGTCTTATTCTTGTGAAGGTTTAAATTCTTCTTCATCTGTTGGTCGGCGATCATTAGGACGATCTTTACTTTGTTTCCTGGGTGGTATTGTGCTTGTTTAAAATTACTTCCTTTTTTACCGAGACTTTTATAAATACTTTAGGGTTGTGTAGTGTTTTTTCATTATAAAAATAATTAAATAGTAATTTATATTTTTGAACAATATATAATTTACATAATGACTATATAAACAGTCTTAAAATAATAATTATATGCATATAAAAAAGAAGAGAAAAGCATCACAGGACATCAAAAAACAGTCTTAAAAAATATGAAATAGACACGTTAAAGCAAAGTTCTTTACTGTTTCATTTCCCGAATAATGGAAAGCATCGTAAAATATTTCTAGATTTGGCGTGAATTTACCGAAGCCCACACAAAACCCATGACCGTCGTACGCCTGCGCAAGCCCTATCTTTTCAGTTTTGGACCCGGCACGCATTGTGACGAATTTCCTCTCTCTGGATCCCTAATGGTTACCTAGGGTCTTACCACCTTGCTACGGAACTATGTACTAATACATATTTTATCTATGTTATATTATAGCACACACGGGTTTGGTGTGCAGACAATAAATTAACATTTTTGCAATTCTTGTACAGGATGGCAGGGACATCGATGCATTAATTCAGCACATGATTCTAGACACCTAGCGTAGTAATATTTCGTGGGTTATCAACAAAAAAAAATCTGTTGTTTCATAGAAAAGTGCACTGCTTACGCGGTCAATTTGGAAAATCCAAAAGTGCACCACTCTTAATGCTCATTTGATCGTACATAACTTGATTGACGCGAATTTTTTTTTATATATTTCGATGTTTTTTTGTTTCTACTGCGTTATATTAATTTTTGAAAAGTACAGAATTAATCTCCATTAAATTATCTATACAATGGTATATACATTAAGTAGGTTTTGTATACAAGCAGGAGTATAACAATAAAAAAGGATTTGAAAAATAAAATTCGATCGTAAAGCACTGCATTATGAGTCGTGTAATTAAATAAAAACTTTATTGTTCAGGTAAGTGTAAAAGCTTTTTTAATTGTATATGGTAACAAACAGCGCATGTCCCTAACACCCTGTGATAAAGATATTAACTGAAATTGCTCGTTATGCATATCAACGTAGGTATTGAATAGTAGACACTGACGAGCGTTGTAATGGATAGAGTGTACGCAGATACACAACACAGGCTAAAAAGTAGTAAATTGTCTTTGCTTGCATAGTTTTACTTACCTACGTTTTGTTATCTGTACGAAATATTGTTTAGAATGGCAAGGTTGCGTGTAGCTCCTGAGGGTCGACTTTAAGACTCCTTCAAACAGGCGCGACACGACACGCGACACAAAGGCACCGCAAGTCGCACAACGAGCGGTGTCTTTGTGTAGCGCGCGATTCGCGTCGCGCGTCGCGCCTGTTTGCAGGAGCCTTTAATCAGAAATGCCCCTATAAAGCCATGATTACACATACACATGGCAGCAACTTGCATAAAAATAAGCAAGTAGCTTGCATGCCATTGTGACATGATTTACTAATTATGAGTTGTGAAGACACAGGGGATGCAAGCTAAGTACTTGCATCCTTTTGTGCAAGAGACAAGCACGTGTATTCCTGTCTGGCTGCTGTTGATGGCAATTACATTAAATAATACTACTAGAATCTCATCAAAACCTTTGTTCCAGCTAACATTCGATACGTTTACGGTCGGCAAGTTCGTGTCTTTCACTTCCGACGGCTGTCCTGACGGGCACATGACGATAGTGGAGCGCTCTCCGTCGCCGCCCACTGGACAATGGTGCGGCTCTGCGTGGGGCTACACTGTGTACTTCTCAGAGTCAGATTCTATTAATATGACGTTGAGATTGGACAGATTGAGTCAACAGGTGAGAAGGATTTTGTGAATTAATGTCTGTTCTTAATAAACTTTACTTGGTGTGTTGAGAATCAGTTGATAAAAGCTATTTGAGTAACGTTGTTGGTCACGTTAAAAAAGGTTCTTAAAAGAAATATCACTCTCACTCCTCCTCCCACTCCTCTCACTGAGAGGAGGCCTGTGTCCCAGCAGTGGGAACATTATAGGCTGATGATGATGATGAAAAGAAATATAATGATTAGATTTGTCAATATGACTTTCTAAGTTCAAGCCCTATTGATTGATATTTTATTAAATAATCATTTAATAGGGGTATATAAACATAGAGGGTAATGATTTTAATGTTGTATACTTTGTTACTTTCGCGAATCATATTTTGTTCAACATACAATCTGACACTGACCTACAAATTGCAAAAAAACGTAAGAAAATTCGAGTATCGCGGGCTACCGTGGCACTTTCCCCTTAATGTAATTAGACTTGAAACTAGAACATTTCAAAAGTAACAAATTGAGATGTTCTCAATTAAGATTTGACATTTTATCTCTGTCGCATTAACGGTTGACGTTGATTAAAAAAGAGCGTAAAAAAAGACGAGCCTCTTCCGTGCAAAGAATTTTAAAACCGACATGAAAAATCTCGTACACGTAGGTACATTCAGAAAGGGAACACGTAGGGATAATGTTTAACATACAATTTGTTAACACAACAAACTGACACGTTTAATTAGAGTTTTTGCTCTCAGCAAAGTTAATCCGTATAAATGAACAACAGTATTTATCTTCATTAAGAGTCACTTACTAAGCATCCCTTTGTGTTGTACTGACGTGATGTAACTAACTACACGTTTTCGCCTGTGACTTGACTAATATTTCACATCGCCCCGCTTTTAACGGTTCGCTGCCTTCCCTTTATCTCTTGTTAGCAGCCGTATTATGTGCACTAAGGGTTGAACTTTCGATCAATTAATTAGGCGACGATTACGGATACCCTCCCGGGACCGCAGGATAAGGATACCTCCCTATTACAATAATGTTATTGGGTACCGCCTTAATTCCTTAATTTAATAACGGGAATTTCGTTTCGGAACCATTTAATACATTTCGGATGGCTCCCTAAATTTTGTTAATGCGCTTTGCCTTTCATCTCTTACTGATATTTTCCTTTTAAAACGAATATTTAGGAATAGAATTAGCTCTTCTAATTTATTAATGACTGCTTCTCAATACGACAGAAGTTGAACATTTGAGATTACTTTCTGTTATATTTTTGAGTGGGCTTTTGAAGTTATGGTTGTAAATACTGAGGAATAAATAAATTTTATACAATGTCCTATGAATACACCAAAACTTGTTGATGATAAATAGGATTCCACATAAGTTTCAGTTTTTAATTTCCTATTTTATTTTATTCAAAGCGACAACCCAAAAATTGTTTCAAATATCCACTTATTAACTTAATTTCCGCCATTTACCTAAACGCATTTACCGGTACAAATACTGAAACCCCTATTTAATCACAGGGCGTGGGCTACAATTTCGACTTCAAGTTGGCTTACAAGTTTTTAAGGCGAAGTGAAGCAAGATTACGATACGGTAATGCCACTGTCGGCGCGTGGAGAGGAGAGCGGGTACCTGGTACCTACTGCGACAGAATACTGAGTGACTGCGACCTTAAAGCGTGTCGCATCCAGTCCCCGAACTTTCCTGGCGTTTATCCCCGCAACGCAACTTGTACATACCGCATTGAACACACTAAGGTAAGCAGTGGAAATGGGATTTATCTTTTTGGGTTTGTATTCTTGCCTTTCGGATACGAGAAACCAGTGATGTGATTGGTTACTGTTCGTTTGTTGAGGAGTTTTAAATTGTATGATGAATTCGTTATACAGGGTTATTTCCAATTAGCTAGCTGAACTCCGCAGACCGGGGTATCGATACTTAAACACGACAAAATAAAAAGATTTGATGTTTTTTTTGGGAAGTCAACGACCGCTGTTGATCTTGTAACTTGATGTATAAGTCGAGAAATTACTTTCTTATGTTTTATCGAGTTTAAATATACCTATCACGTCTGTGAAGTTTACACAAAAAACAGTGGCACTCCGGGAGTGCCGACGGAAGTGAAAACAAAACACAAACAGAATACTTTGCCATCACTCCAGTGAATGATGGCAAAGTATTCTGTTCGATACCGATATACTCGGTTTTAATGTATATCCGATATGTCAGTACATATCGGATATACATTAAAACCGAGAACATTCCGAGGACAGCCGAACACATCCGAAGCGGGTATTTTTGTATCGTCTTATAAATAGAGCACGCGCGGTTTCGCTTACGGTAACAGTGGCGCGAGTTCAATGGTTTTTTACCATCTCAAAAAATTCCCAACGTGCCTAAAGAAGTTTTCACTTGAAAAAAAAACAGTGATACTCCGGGAGTGCCGACAGAAGTGAAAACAAAACACAAACAGAATACTTTGCCATCACTCACTGACATATCGGATATACATTAAAACCGAGAACATTCCCAGGACAGCCGAACACATCCGAAGCGGTGTTTTTTTATCGACTTAAAACAAAACACGCGCAGTTTCGCTTACGGTAACAGTAGCGCGACTTCAATGGTTTCTTCCCATCTCATAAAATGTCCAACGCGCCTAAAGAAGTGTTCATTAAAAAATAAACTGATATTTCAAATGATTACAATAACTCAGTCGATGAGATGCCACAAAAAATCATCAAATAAATTTATTTTTTGTTTTTTCATGCTTAGATATGCGATACACATCGCGGCTGCGGAGTTTAGTTAGCCAATTTGAAATGACTCTATGTAATTATATCCTGTGCACATTTACATCTTTGGTATAGCAGTGTGTAACTACGGTATGTTTTGGTATCTCAGATCGTGTATGTATATTGTTATTGGTACAGAAATTAAACCATTGTTCTATTTGGAAATGGAGCACCTACGTCACCGTATTATTATTGTTAACTTACATAATACAGTATAGAGATCATTTTCAATGTAACTTCATGGTATACGGCTAGATAGGTATGTATTGGGATATTTTACAAAAGGGTTGAGTATGATGTCATATCTAAAGTCGATTCGCACCAATTTACTCGCCCCCAACGGGCGAATTGTTACTTTAAAATAACGATTTATTTGTCGGTGAGCCAACAACTCCAGAAATGCAATGACGTTATGAAAAAAGTACACGTTTTATAATAATTAACTCTTATCAATTTTGTGCGCTAGCGTCCTTTTTCTATACTTTATTGCATAAAATTCAAAATGTCTCATTGCCTAATACATATTTCTGGAGTTGTCGGCTCACCCAGAAATAAAAAATAATAAAATATAAAAAATAATAATAATAAATAGAAAAAATAATATTATTTAAAATAGCATAAAAAACCAGCACATAATATGCCACCGGTTATGTTAAAGGTTGTGGCCCTTGAAAGAGTGCTAGATTTTAAGTACTTGGGGTACATAGTTACGGAGGACTTAAAGGATGATGCTGATATGGAAAGAGAATGGAGGGCGTTGGCTGTCCGATGCAATATGTTGGCCCGCAGGTTCGCACGTTGTACATCAGAAGTAAAAATAACTCTTTTCAAGGCTTTCCGTCAATCATTGTACACGTGCACTCTGTGGGTTCGATAAACGCAGAGGGCATACAATGCCCTCAGAGTTCAGTATAATAATACTTTCAGGATGTTGTTGGGGCTCCCGCGTTACTGTAGCGCTTCCGGAATGTTTGTGGAAGCACGTAGGTACTGACGGTTTCAGTACCATTCTACGTAAGAAGATTGCTTCTATGATGCGCAGTGCTTGGGACCGGCAATGACATTCTGAAGGTCATTAGTGATAAGCCGTGCTTCGCCATTATGGCGCATTGGGTACGTGTACAGACGCCAGCACATCAAGCTACTACAATCTGTCAAATTTCTTTAATAGATTTTCAACTTTACCGCTAAAGCATAAGGTTCAAAGTTGATTGGGAAAATTTGACAGTTTCGGGTAGCTTGATATGCTTGCGTCTGTACATATACATGTACCCGGTGCGTCTGGTAAATGCAGCAGATATATGAATTAAATCTTTCTTTTTTTTCGTTTGTTACTAACAAAGCTTATAAGTAGTGTGTATTACTAACATCATATGGATCAAGGTCTGAACTAAGTAATTTTATTTATTTTTAAAATTGACGATTCTCCCATTTCGGGGGAGTAAATTCGTGCGAATCGATTAAATAAGCCATCTAAATTACGTCTTTATTATGAGCATTATTTTGTTCATAATAAAAGGTGTGAAGAAAAAATTCAACCTACAGAACAAAGCAATTAAAAAGGTGTTTGTTCCTGGTTTTATTTAGAAAATAAATCGTGAACAAGAGATGTATAATGTGGCCTTTGTGTGGCTCTTTGTGTTAATATTTAATATAAAATTCACACCAAACTGCGTAACTGCTACACCTGAAATGTACATAATAAATGTCGGACGCGTAAGGGTTGGAAGTTTGTCCGGTAAACAAAAATGAACTTTGGCAGCTTGTGTATAGAGTTGAATTTACTTTGATGTCTTTCTTTGCAGATACCAGCAGATAAACATGTTTTAGTAGCAGTAAGACAAACGAATAGTCACAAAATACATATCAAAGACCAAATAGTGAAGTATGACAGGAGTCAGCGCGTTTTAAAGTGAGTACACATAAAACTTCTGTTTTCCTTCTCCCGTGCTCTCACGGTTAAAGTGTTGTTAGTTGACGGAACTACTACGTTCGCAACTCTTTCATAATATAATCTTATATGAGATCTGAAACTAGGAAGACAATTTCTGTAATTAAAAACATTGAAAATCTGGTCGCTATGTCATCTCAGTAACAAACTTGTCAAAAATTAGAGGTAATTAGATTATAAATATGTACCTACATATTTAGATATAATAATATTTGTATTTTAGCTTGTGGCTTAGTAATAACAGCCGCACGGGTCGATCGAACAGGTTAAGCTACGCTTGCCGCGTTTGGTCCGTGGATGGGTGACCGTCTTTACATACCAACCCCTCCGTGCTTCGGAAAGCACGTTAAGCTGTTGGTCCCGGCTGTAATTCATGGATCTTTGACAGTCGTTACAGGTCGTCAGAATCCCGAAATTATGACAACCAGTCTTACCAAAGTGTTTCGTATTACCCAGTAACTGGGTTGTGGAGGTCAGAAACGCAGTCGCTCCATGTAAAATACTGGTACTCAGCTGCATCCGGTTAGACTGGAAGCTGACCCCAACATAGTTGGGGAAAGGCTAGGCAGATGATAAATTTTTGTATTCTGAGATTGAGACTGAGAGAAGGATTACCCTTACATTTTTGTCTACATGAACGTAAAATGAAAATGTAGTCAATTACTCATGTTTAAAACTTGCAAACTATATAAAAAACAATCTTGAATATTTTTATCGCATGTGGGTTCCATCAAAATAAAAACCTCTAGCATGGAGTTTCCATACTCCTCACCATAACGTTGTTAAAATGTATAAACGATCGGTTTTTGGGATTTTTGTGAAAATTCTTTATCGAGAATCTATTTTTACAGTCTGTTATGAACCTGAAAAACAACGCATATACGAAAAATACTTGATTATTTATTATACAGGGTGGCAGGGACATCGACGCGCAACCTTACCATGGATTCAGTAATGATTCTGAACCACCAAGCGTTGATTTTCCGTCGGATATTAAAAAAAAAAATGCTGTTCCATACATTTTGACCGCGTAGGTGGTTTATTGAACTTCTCCATAAAACGGCAGTTTTTTTTTTTATAACCGATGAGAAATGTTTACACTATAGGGTCGAGAAACATGTGCTGAATAAATGGTTACAGTTTGCGCGTAAACACAACTGACAGCTGCCAGGGTGACTGGGGCATCGCCCAGTCACCCTGTATAGCTGTGTTTACATTATCCGTCGGTTATTTATTACCTACTATTGAATAGTTTACTGCTATTACCGTCAACCTTCAAAATGTACGCTCAAACTCCCATTTCAGAAACCCTTATAACAGAACACTTCTACCTGCATAACATATCATTACTCATGTCAGATGATAATCGTAATTACAACTACGGTTGTATTACGGTTGTTATTACGGTTGTAGTTGATTCATTAATCTACATTACGATATAGATTAATGAAACAACTACTGTCCAGGCACGTTATTATTTAACGCACTGTCTTAGGTGCGTCGCACTCTATGCGACATGCGACTGCGACAACTCGACGACTAGACACAACGACATGCTGCGGCCGACAATTATTTTCACACATTTTGTTCAAAGCTCGCACATTTGAGGTCAAATTGCAGAATCGCAACGGTTGGCTAGTCGCACGCCCTCTCTACTTGTCGCAGTGACTAGACGACAGTCGCATGCTACAAGATGTAGATGCAAACGACAATTCTGCGTCTAGACGCAGCGACAAATCGCACAGTTTGAGCGGCCTCTTACTCCTTGAAATTAAACCTTCATTTGTTACGCTAATAATGTTGACAAATTTTATCCGTCCAAGACATTTTCGGAACATTATTTACGGTTGATTTAGAAAGCGCCGGAGTGCGAACGAAGATGGGCAAATTAGAATTTTGTTTCAAAATGGATTTATTGAATATCTGAATAGATTAGGCTTAGTCATTTTTGGTGAATCGACCTTGGGCTTTATTGATTTTGATGTCAGGTTTCTATTTTAATACTTTATTGGAAGTGGCAAAAGCTGTCATTTATTTAATGGACGTTTAGTGGTAGGATTTCTACGTTTAAATATTTTGTAATGTTTTTTGAAACTTTTTTGTCACCTATCAAAATATTGATGTCATATGCATACCTACTATCCTCACTAAGAGTTGGATTTTTTAATAATCAGATAACTTTGATCTGAGGAAAAAAACAATATTACAGTTTGACAATTTTTTTTTATACAAATGCTGTCAAACCATTATATTTATTATGGTTTGACAGCTTTTATTATTTTAATTATTTTTAAAATAAAAGTTAAAATATAATATTATTTATTGTTGTTGTAGGTGGTTAACAAATAAAGTCTGTCAGTCATCTGACTATTTAAAAACTAGCCTTAATTGTAGTTTATATTCAAATAATCCACCCTAAATACAAGACGAAATTTCTAATTATCACTCAGCAACACTCCAGATCCCAATCTATTCTAAAACCTAACCTACTTGACAAACTTCACTAATCCATCAATCTTCTAGGATTTGGGACCAGTGCAATGTCGTGCAAGATTACCTCACAGTTTGGGACGGATCCACCCGCGATTCGCCCGTACTGGTTCGCCTTTGTGGTGGAGATGCGGTTCCAGATATTGTCAGCAGAGGACCCAATATGTTGCTGGAGTTTCATACATCGCCGTACGATAATCCCTTTCACCCGGTACCGTTGAGCTACCTGCCCGGATTCGAACTCGAAGTACAGGTGAGGTTTTCAGATTGTGAATTTTGTGTGAGAATATTGAGGACGACAGATCTGAATTTATTTTGTGCCGTGGCATGCGTGTGGTTGGGAAATGTGGAAGATTTGCGATGAAAAAGGCTGGAAGTGTTAAAAGTTATTTTGGAATTGTAGATTCTATTATAATCAATTCTTTGTAATTTTACTTTTTATAAATTTGTGTAAATTGTGACTTCTAAAATCGCTGTGGAGAAGTCTGTGAAGGTGTTATAATTGTATTTTTTTTTCAAATGAATTAAACCATTGTACAAATTAATACACATAATGTATTATTGGTACTAGAGAACACGTAGTAATCATGTAATCGATTCAAAAGCTTATAATTAAACGCATCAATGATTCTCGAAAGCTCTATTTGAAAAGAATAACTTTCATCGAAAACAAAACTGCATTTCCAATGATAAAGAGTCCGTCTTATAAATTGTAACAATTCCAATTTAGACTGAAAGATTGCTAAGTTAAATCCATACTACCCAAGTAACATTTTAGGTCATTTTAGGTTTTAGAAAGGTTTTGAAAAGGTTCTAGAACCTTTCAAAACCTTTTCAAAACCTTTCTAGAACCTAAGATGTTACTTGACATTTTAGGTCATTTTAGGTTTTAGAAAGGTTTTGAAAAGGTTCTAGAACCTTTCAAAACCTTTTCAAAACCTTTCTAGAACCTAAGATGTTACTTGGGTATTTCTGCACTGAAAAGCTGATTGTATTGCATCCAATACAAAGCGGAGTCGTTGGTACTTGTATATAGAACTTTCGAGTAAATATATGTTTTCCTGTGCAGGTGTTGTATGTGGAGAAGGATTCACATTCGTACGTGCGTTCAGATGGTCGGTGCCGTTTTGTACTCCGCTCCTCAGACAAAACTAGTGGAGTATTGAGGAATCCGAGGCATTCACTGCCACCGAATACGTCCTGTGTCTACTATTTCCAGGTAAATTTTTGACTGAGATATTTTTGTTTTGTGTTGTATTTTTAGAGAATACCTAGAACCAGTCTGGTTCGGTCCCACGGCAAACGACATTTTCATATACTGAGAAAGAACTATGAGGAATTTATTGTATTGTTATTTAATATTCAGTTAGTATTTCAGAATATTCCCTGGTATTTCATACAAACTACCTTTGCGTACAAAATACCATTATAATATTAGTTGACGTATTCAGTTACTGTATATTGATACAGACTTGTTTCAACTTTCTTTTTTGTTACACGGTGCCATGATGTTAGTTTTATTTACGCAATTGCTAAAACTCCGGAAAACAATATCTTTTAAGCGATTTAACAATATTCTATAAAATATTTGTAGCGGAACCATAATATCAAATCCATCCGGAAAACATATTCTAAATTGCCTAACAACAAAAATATTTGATGTTAGTTTGTATACTGAATAAAAGTCATAGCACACGTATCAAATCGGAAAGGGGTCGGCACCGTATCGCCTTTCGCCTCGCCGTCAAACAGGCGTCAATCTAACGTAACCAAAGCAGATCAGAAGCTCCGATACGTCGACTCGGCTACGGCTAGGCGACGCCGCGCTTACGGCTCGCCGACCGCGACCGTTGGTTGATGGTGCAGCAGGCAGGCCGGAGGGGTGAGAGGGGCAAGGGTGGACGAAGAGACGTAAGCTCGGGTACGGAGAGACGTAAGCGCGGGGACGACGAGCCGTAACGCACCGCACTGCGGTTCGCTAGCTTGTCCTGAGGCGAGGCGATTACGTTACGATTCAGAATAGTGTGCGTTGCAATAGGGAGTTTCATACAAAGAATACTGAACGGATCGACTTGATATGGTGCCGATCCCTTTCCGGTTTCATACGTCTGCATACCTTTAGTATTGAAACAGTTCCTGTATTTATCCTTTTATTTATGTTGATGTTGGACTAACTCCAATGAATACAGACATCAATAATAAATATTTCAGCAATGAGCAGATTATTATAATGGATCAACAAATGAAGCGAATATTATTGATCACATTGTACAGTTACTGAACTTACTTCTTGTTCATTAAAAGATTATTTTTCTTATAAGCTTCAATATTTATTGGAGCTTGTTTTAATCTTACGTCCAAGAAAAAAAAAAGAAATCAAAGTTAATTTTATAGTTGACAATATTTTCAATACCGTACGAAGGTCTGCAAGTAAAGAGATAACGTATTTAATTTTGGTTGACATATTTATAACTAAAGGCTCTAAGCTAAACGGAAAAGGTTTACGTGGCGGAAAGAAATAATACCACGTAAAGTATCAACATAAAAAGTATATTTCTATAAAAGAAGAGAAAGGGGGTAGGTGCCTACCTACCTCCTTTCTCTTCTTACAAAATTAAAAGAATTTTGTGACAATAAACCTCTATGGCCACAAATTTCTTTTAATTTTCTTGGTATGTAATTCATATTTATATATTAAAAAAGGAACATTACAACGTTACAAGTCACGTACCTCTAACAGTCACGCAATAGGTTCTCAATGAATAAGTAACGAGGCTGTTATATAATATTCATACCTGAAACAATGTACAATACATTGCATATTGAAGAGACATAAATAGGTCTCATTGTATCGACAGAATATGTACCAGGCTAACAGCAAAAATAGCAGCAGAAATTGACACAGACCGTGGGAGGAGGTCTGTGTCAATTTCAAAACCTAAAAGGTATCCTCAATTCTTGTTAACAAAACCGGAGTAATTCGATACTCTCTACCAGTTAAACTATCCACGCTTTCGGTACAGGCAACCATTTTGCATGTCTACTGGCTGTGAAGCAGGGATGGCCTTTTAACATTTGCACGGTATGCCACGAAGTGCCACCGATTTCATAAACGATAAGACTAAATTACTCACATTCAAATTCTTTACGAGGAACGGTTTTTAAAATATAATTTCCTAAAAGTTAATTTATTTTAATAATTTAATTCATTTTGACTAATTTTTCCAACGCCAGATAATTTTATCCGGGGAATAATTTTTTATTTTTGACAGTTCTTCCATACAGAATCTGTCAGACGTCAATTTTATTCCAAGAATAAGAATTATCTCCCGATCGAAAAATCTGCCCTTAATCTCTAAAAGGTTTTGAAAATAAAAAGCTTTTTTTTTGTTGTTTTCGTGCCCAGAATTTCTGTTACGCACCAACAATTACACGCGCGCCATAGTTTTACCATCCCTGATGTAGTGTTTCAAACAAAACAGCTAGGGTAGTAACTGGTAGTTAAAACGATTTACGATTTCTAGGGTCGCGCCAACGAGATAGTTTGGGTGTCGTTTGTGAAGTACCATTCCGCTGGAACGGAGCCTGCTGGCTTCGATCAACAGAAAGACTGTTCGTCACAACTGACAATATGGGATGGTGCCGCCCCTGATGCTGACTTGGATCGGAAGGTAATTTTGCGAATTTTTCCTATAAGTACAATTTTTACTTTAGTAAAATGGATTTAGGCCACTATTACTCTGTTATTATGTCAACCTTTGCTTCTTTTAGTACTCTGAATGGGCTGGTGGCAAATGATATAAGTGCAAATGTTTACGATAAGTGATGCTACTACTTTATCGTGCAAATTAAGGCCTAGGCCATTAGTTTTTAATTTATATCTTCTAAAAGATGCATCGTATGTAAAACTTACCCAGAATATTTTTAAAGAATACAAAATTTTCTACAAATTGAATGTAGCCGTAGCACTGTGGGTCTAGAAAATCCGGGATACAGCACTTTAAACAGCCAAACAGTACAAAATTTAGTTTTAGCTGTTTTCCGAGTAGAGTATCGTCTAAAATACTCATCGTACTAGCAAAGTCATAGGAGTTGAAGGTGAAGAGCAGTTATTTAGGATCGTTGAATAGGAAGTGCTAGTTAAGTTTTTTTTTTTTTTTGTTAGTTTATACTGTCCCACTGCTGGGCAAAGGACCCACAAATTCTTCCAGAAAAAAGAAGAAAAGAAAATAAACGAAAAAGAAAAAAGAATTCTCTTTTACTCGAACCAGCCCTCGCGGAACGCGTCCAGGTCATCTCGCCATCTTTTCTGGGCCGGTCTCGGCGGCGCCGTCCATCTTCAGGCACCCATTGTGTGGACACTTTTGCCCAGCGGTCATCGTGCATGCGGCTTATATGACCCACCCAATCCCATATTATGTTCAGAAACTAACAAATTATATTACATTACTAAATACAAGCCTTTATTCCTAAGATTAATCCCCTAGGTAACCGTAGGTACTTAGCTGAGCGCTCAAGAATTCTATTTTCACAAAGCACAAAGGCATGATTGATACACGCTACTAGTAAGACTTATCTACAACAGCGCAGATTAATCTTTATGCCATACAGAAGCTGGTATAGTTTCCTTCCTTAGAGTAAATACACGTGACGTCATAATTCCTGTTTTACGAAGGGGTGGGTAGAACGGTTATTGCCTCTTTTACGTTGAAGTTTCATGTCGAAGGTCCCACAAATAATGGGACACTTAATATAGTGTCCTGTTTCCTGCGCGTTACAGGAACTGGATGCTACTGAAGGTGCCAAACTCGTGGCCAAATTCTGGGCTGATTTTGTTTAGACTATCATCGACGCGCTAAGAAGGTTATATTGTCGTTTACAGTCCGGGCTGCTCCGATTTAAAATATCCATAAACATAATTGAGAGCCTTTTGACTCTTTATTGAAGTTCGTAACGGTCCTTGTCTGATGTTGTTGGCAAATTTCTCTCACCGGATTTAACGCCAAAATGCAAATTGAACCTAGCAACTCACGTTTAGTAGCCGTTATAAACTCTTTTGAAAAAAAAAACTGGCCAAGTGCGAGTCGGACTCACACACGAAGGGTTCCGTACCACAAGGCAAAAACGCCGAAAAAAACACGTTTGTAGTATGGGACCCCCCCTTAAATATTTATTTTATTCTGTTTTTAGTATTTTTTGTTATAGCAGCAACAGAAATACATCATCTGTGAAAATTTCAACGGTCTAGCTATCACGGTTCATGAGATTACAGCCTGGTGACAGACGGACAGACGGATAGTGGAATCTTAGTAATAGGGTTCCGTTTTTACCCTTTGGGTACGGAACCCTAAAAAGAGCACCTAAGCATTTGCCAAGGTGCTCTTAAGTGAAGGTACAGTCTATGTCCAGCAGTGGACGTCATTCGGCTAAAATGATGATTATGATGACGATGATTATCAAACTACCGCACAATTTCCACCAATGAGTTCATAAGCCTCCTTTATTTTGTATCTTTTCCGTCCCGTTCATTTTAATTCCTTTATAATAGGTACCGTATTCCCGAATGCAGTCGAATTTTATACGAGGCTATATTTTTAACAAGTAACAGCGTACCGGCTGATTCTCGTTCGGTTATTCATAGCATAAAGAACGCGTTTTATATGCAATGGGGCGTTGTACAGTATCTTAGCGAGTAAATTAAAAATTGTGTTGCAATATAGTGTGTTTTTAGTGGATTTTGTAGTACCTAAACGTAAACTATTATGAACCATGTGGAGGATAACGCAATAGAGTCGTAGATATCTATTTAGACTTTTTATGTCATTCTGTCATTACCTACTACAGTGAGCCGATGAGAGAATGCGGTCTTGGCACCTGTCAGTTTTACACAAACACGTATGTTTGGCGAATTTGATCTTTATTATCTAACAGAATTATTTTAGCACTGACAGGTCTCAGGAACGAATTCTCTCTCGACGGCCGGACTGCAACTATTTGTATTTCGGTGTGGGAGAAAGCGAGAAACCAATAAATATTTATGTATCCATCCAAATCCATAATTATCAGAAAATCATTTAAAAAAATCTATAAATATTTTAGACAAATATTTTAAAATAAATAAATCTCCCACAATAGGCGTGGCGACAGTATCAAATAATCAAAGATTTAATGATTTTAGGGGAAAGTACACATTAAAAGGATTTAAAACACTGATTTAGTTTTATTTAAAAACTTGAGATTAATCGGATTTTCACTAAAATAAAAGATGAAAATACGGCATTCGGCCATTTTGACTGAAACGCCAATCACAGCGCATGACGTCACGCCTATGTAAACATCACTTGCGTTTTGTTGACTACTACCGATTACGCATTTGGATCGATTTTTTATTAATTTAAGTGTAATTTATCCACTCCACTTGACTCTACAACACGAATCTATAACAACATGGTTTCGCCTTGCGAGCTTTAACCATTGAACTCTTATTATTTGCTTGTTTGGGACATATATAAACACCTTGTTGGGAGTGGTTATTGATGTGTTTTTACACTGAGGTACTGCACACCACTTATACACTTTGGAATTCATTTTTATCAGATGAAATATGCAATGTTTGTTTTGTCAACACGCGCAGTCAGAGGAAAGGTAAACACTAAACGTAAAATGTGTCAAATGTGTCAGCTTGACACATTTGACGTTTAGTGTTTACCTAGGCGTGACATCAGACCCGACGCCATGACACTGCGAGCTGTTTTCGCGCGCTATTGAAAAAATATTAGAAAAATGTCTTTAAACTTCGTTCAACTTTAGTTTATAACCGAAATATAGGTTTTTTCGTAAATAGTAAATGTGTATGTACATTACGGAAGAGGATTTCAAAATCATTCGTCATCCCTATTATTGTGTAGGTGTAGTAGTTTAACGATTTTTTCAGTTTAAGCTTATTTTTTTAGACAACTATATTTTAAGCCGATTTATGTATATCGAACAAATTAAATATTTTCTTAGACATTTAAGTAGTTCCGTCCTAATGAGTCAAATATTTATCTTGTAAATGGGCGCAGAGGGATCAGATTTATATTCGAGACAAGGCCGAAATATAACATTTTGAATGATAATTGCAAGTTATGCCGCTAGGAAATTACCGTCATTTGTTATTTCATATCTTCGAAATCCGTACGGGCGACAGAAATATTATTTAAGCTAACTTTCAGTTTAGAATTGTGCTAAACCTACCTTAGATAACAGGTATATTGCTTCGATCTATCTGTAATGCCAATTCATTTTTCTAGCTGTAGTTGCAAAGCCTGTATATTGGGTTTCAATAAATGTTTTACGCCCAGTGACAGATAAATAAACTCTAAGCATGTGAATAAAAATATTATTTGAGTTTACTTTCTGTTTAGAATTTTGTTCAACCTACTCGTACCTAAAACGCCAATTCAGTTTTCGGATCAAAGCCTGTATGTTGGGGATCAACAAGTATTTTGCGCTGAATGGACAGAACAATAAACTGTACGAACGTTTAATAATAAAACTACAGAAAAAACTCGATTCCCGAAACGCAGAGACTTCAAAACTTTCCAAAAATCCCTAAAAAGCCATTCCGATTTGCAGTCGCGTAGGCAGAAAAGGGAAGTACCGCACCATGTGTCGTCTAATGTCCCAAATAACACGGTAAATCTCCACTTAAAACTGTTATTGTCTAACTTCCATACTTATCGGAAACAATTCTTGGCGTTCGCGCAATAAAAATAAAATATTTAAATTGTTATCGCATACCGAATCACAATACCGGAACGTTCGTATAAAATTTTATAGTACATGAATTTAAATGGTAAAAAGTCCGGAGCCAACGTGTACCATAATGAAATGTGGATTAAGTTTAGCATGTAGAAGTAAAACTTTCGCACTGCGCAAGACTAACGCGATGATACAAGTAAGTACGAGGCGATATAGAATTGGGAGGCATTCTCACTGCCTTTATTCCTGCCATTTCACTTTGCCAACCACCTCAACCTCCCACTTGACGTCGGCAGCCAAACATTAATTTTCTTTAATGTGTCTGAGCACTTTTACCGAGTTCCACAGACTGCAGTGCGGTGTTTCGTTTCATTCATTCGTTCGGGATTCTTCAGTTTGCATTAAGAATGGATAAGCGGTTCTAGTTCAACTTATTTTTTGTCGGCACTTTAATCAGAAAAGTTTTTCCGTTTGCTCACAGATACACTATGTAAATAGTGTTGCTGAGTTGAATAACTAAATAATTTATTCAGGGTCTTTTTAGTTTTCTTTCAATTTGCATGAATTTATGGGGGAGTTTTTTATGAGTCGAGATTTAATTGATTTGAGCACTACGCAATCAATATTTCATTACTTATTGGGCTTTCCCGTAGACGAAAAATTCTTTCTAGAAACGCTTTGCAAATAAATAAGTCTTAAATTTTTATTTAGATTTTACTAGTATCATTCTCAAGCTAGTCAGAAAATATGCGATGTTATACTTAAGTATGTTTTGAAGTCTATCTAATCAACATCTTGTTCCCACCAGTTGGACATGAGCGACAAGAAGTCCCGACTCGGACTCTTCTGTCGCGAAGAATCGCCCCGACTTTGCGACCACGCTCTCCTCTCTAACGCGACCAGAGCGACTCGACCGTGCGCCCCCTCCGAAAGCTACATCACTACTGGGAACGCGCTAACTATACTACAAGTAAGTAAATAATTAGGTCTGATTTACACGGGCTACTTAGTGGCATGAATGCACGCTATCTTTTAAACTAGCTAAGTTGCTTCGCAGGAGTCGGCGAAGTGGAAACCGTTAATTTTTTGTGGGTTTTTGAATATTTAAATTTGTTCTGATTTTGGGTGTGAATTTGTCGCTGTATTCGTATCTAATAAAGAAGTCATTTAAAATAGACATGGACATGAAACAATAATTGTGATTCATTTCTTGCCAAAACAGCTATAGACCAATGGCCGAGATTTCAGACGGGTAAGCGGTAGGTTTTTGAGTTTTACTTTAAGACAAATATCTTCAGGATAAGGTATGATTGTTGGATACTTTATAAGAAATCTAAGGTCCATTTGGACCACAAACCAACTAACGTGTTTAGAGCTAAACGTATTTAAAACATAATTCCGGCTCTCTCATCTTCAAACGATTGGCAGAAATAGAACAATATTTTCAATTCGTTTAGCGTTAACGTATTTAGTATTTTGTGGTGCAAGAGACTTGATATATTACGCTATCACTTTTTCTTAAAATAAAAACAATTTACTATTAGATACAGACGCCAGCACATCAAGCTACTCAAAACTGTCAAATTATCCCAATCAACTTTGAACCTTATGTTTTAGCGATAAAGTTGAAAATCTATTAAATAAATTTGACAGATTGTAGTAGCTTGATGTGCTGGCGTCTGTACAACACAATGTCTGCAAACGAGCTTATAATCATGATAATGCTCTTTTATTAATAATATGTGCGTCCCAATCTTTTGATGAAAATATCAAAGGTGAAAATGAAAGGTCAAAAGGTGACCGAATTGTTTGTGGTCTAATGGTGATTAATGAAATGTCAAAGGCTTTAACAAAGACCCTATTTTTGTGCATAAAGTGGATCTTCAGACGACAATAGGTTCCATTAAAAAGCTTTATCAAAAATCTTTAGTCACCTTTTATTGGAATAAAATAAAATTTGATTCCAGTTTACAAAGGGCCTTCGTATTTTCTTCTTAGGTGAAACAAATCGAATCATACATATTATTTGAACCCATATTAAAATCATAAGTTCACTTTATCTTATTTTTATCGCTAAATAATTCAATTGTTTTACAAATCCCTTGTATGAAATTCGAATCCAATTTGAAAAATTTACCGAAAAAAATTCGATTTATTCCGGTCTGATCCCCTGAACCCGCCCTCCACCCCTCCCTCCTCGATCCCCTGCTAGTTCGTCTTCTGTTTTAATCTCTGTTTTATCCACTTTATCTAGGTTACTCTTTTTGACATGTAAGTACCAGTCGAGAGAAAATAAACATTGATCACGACCCTATTCCTCACCAATATTGGAGAACTCTCAAAAGCATTAAGCACGTAATTAAAGCAACAAACAGCCGACAAACAACTGCCAAAGCTAATTACTGCTGCAAATATGTATCTACCCATTTTGGTACGTATTCCCGTATGCAAAGAGCCGTGTGACGAGCAGCGAGAAATTTTTAGCCAAAATATAGGAAGAGCATATTGCATAGAAGTGACTCGGAATGGTCATGAATTTAGAAGCAGGGGCTAAAACACGTCACGTGCATCGCAAGATAATAGTGCGAGTGCTCTTGCGCAATTTTTATGTCTTTCCGCATATTTCTGTCTGAATTACTAAGGACATGGCTTCTGGAATATATATGGGAGATTGTAATGGAGGGAAGACTAGTGTGTTCGTTCACGTAGATTGTATTTTTGAATGGTTTCCGTGACCGAGGGAAAATGTCACAATATTTGTGTAGAATTTTATTTAAAATTAAGTGAGTTACAAGGAAAACTAAACTAAAATCATAGAGCACTGTCGAAATTTCTTCATTTGGCAACGATAAATATTCTCGTTAATAAAAGCTTTAGCGAAAAATTTTCAATAGTCGGATGACTTTTGTCTGAAGAATAATTATGACAGTTTGACATATTTTCTATACAGAAACAGTCAAACCGCAAGATTTATTCTTCACATAAAAGTTATCTGACAATTGAAAAATCAGCCGTTAGTTAAACAAAATAAACCCAAGAACCTTTATTTATTTTGCTTAAAAAATGTCTACCACTACATTATCTAGAAGCTGAAATATTTTGTGCATTGTTGTCATGACCTTAATGACAAGAACGATTAAAAGCCAAATTCTTGGTAACATCTTTTTGGTTAACATCTTTCTTTGATGAAAATGATACTCCTACATTTCTCTTGTATATAGAATATAATAGAACGGTATACGAGTCAAATTGTATGTACTTTGTTGTCATACACCTATTGCCTTATAAATATAAGCAAATGGAAAGGCGAATCGAAAAATACCCAAATTACGATATTCCGTTTCGTAAAAGACCCTCTCAACAAATCAGAGGATAATAATAAAAATCCCATAAACATGATTTCTCCATTATATCAATCCCGCATATATCAGCTGGCTTATATTTTATTCCGAGATCGATCCAATACTCTGACATTCAAAGCAGCAATCCACGCGGGATTACGCCAGTGACTACCCATTGTTTCCTTCTCTCCCTCGCCACTGCCCTTTCAGCTGTATTCCCTCAGCTAGATGTAACTTTTCTGGCGTGTGTAACATTCATAGCGGCCAGGGTAGATAAGTCACGTGCTATTCCCGTTGCATTCGCCATAGTGAATAATGCAAGGAGCACGTGCTAATTCGCAACTCTCACAGTGATAGAATGGTTTAGTGTTGTCACGTTATTTGGAGTGTTAGGAGTGTCACCAGATGAGACACGTCCCAAAGTGTTTGTAAAACTCAGATTTATTGCGACTCATCACTCGTTATTGCTGCTTTTATTTTCTTGCGGTGTTTTGCATAAATACGAATATGGAACGTGGTGAGGTTTATATTGCAGAAGTAGGTATATTAGGATGTAAGGATATTCTTTATAATACAGGGTCAAATTAAATTAGCTAGCAAAACTCCGCAGACGTGATATCGTGATATCGATATCTATAAACACGACAAAACAAAAAAAAAATTGTTTTTGTCAACTCATACTTTTATAACAAAATCACCAGCGGTCGTTGACCCCCAAAAATATTTTTATTATTATTTTGTCATGTTTGTTTGTTTGTTTTTTGTTTGTTAAGTTGTGTTGTTTGTTGTTTGTGTTGTTGTTTTGTTCGATACCCATCACGTCTGCGGAGTTTCTCTAGCTGATTTGATTTGATCCTGTAATAATACATTTCAGTGGGTCGAACTTGTCAACCAAATTAATTGGTTTACTGACAATTCAGTGTGAGCACTGATAGCTGTCCAATTTTCATAGGATTTCACGAGTCACCGTAATTTTGCGCGCATTCCGTTGACTCTACACGAGGCACTAATATTCGTAATTTGTCAGATTTTATTTCAGTTTCCAAATTGCGAATAAACTTCTCTCTCATTTCGTATTTGAGTTTTATTTTAGATTTGTTACCTAAAATGGCATTAACTGGATAGCGCATATTTAATTTATATCTACTATTATCCAAGATCTTAAACTCCATTCTTCAAATTGTTTATTTAACCATAAAATCTCGACTTCGAATAAATGAAAGAACCAGTTAACGCATAGTTACAATCATTACAAAAACTTGAGCATTGTCATTAGTATTCTACGCAGCTGCTCAGCAACTAGAATACGCCCTAGTTAATATAGGAAACCTGGTCTTAACCAAGTTGTTAAAGTCACTAGTTCAGAACTGCTTTATTATTCAATATTAAATTCAACAGAGGAAGGACTGAAGCAAGTTTCTAACTAAATATTTGAAATTTTACTACACTACGCGGTCTTGCTTTGCCGTGGGTCGACCTTGGCGATACACTAGTAATAAAGTGGAAATAAGTTTTGACGTTTATAGTAAATGGAAAATTATTAGGGACATATCATTATACCCGTGATTAATGTCTATACTCGGTGGACTTTTACTAATGGTAGTGCCTATTTTACTAATGGCATGTTTTATGAAGTCTGTCATGAGTAGGACACCTCAAATTGTAATTTTGATGATAACGTGTATTTTGGGTGAACGCATGTCAATTTTATTCGGATTCGTACATAGCTGTGTATTTGTTTACAGGAACTTCGTCAAGGATCAGCACTCTATCCAGTCTCATTTGTCCTCCGCTACGAGTTTGTTGACGTGAGTGAACAAGGACAACCGTTGGTAGACTCACAATCAGCTTGCGACAGGGTCTTCAAATCTGCTCAGACCTATTCTGGAAGGTTTCAAGCTCCCCGAGCAATATTCTACTATGGAAGAGGTGGCGCACAAAACCTTACTTGCATATTAAGGTAAGAACTATTTCTAAGAACCTCTAAAACCTTGGGACTACATTATGAATGTTATTGAAATTATGATAATGTTGCAGATTCGAAGCCAAACAAGGAGAAAGAATACAATTGACCTTCACGAGCACTTACTTTGGAAATAAATATTGTAATACGCACAAAGACTCCCGAACGAGTCGCTGGAAATGCGATAGGCCTGCGAAAAGAACCATTGGGGGCGAAGGACTCGCCCAAATTATTATAACAGAATATCCTTGGGAAGGAGTGCCGATACAAAGAGATTGTATTTGTACGAATCGATCTGAGCCATTAAATGTACATACATTAACCGCCCCAGTTGTAGAAATCAACTTTACCGTGACGATGATGAACATTACTGAAGATTATGACGATTTTTCATTTGAGGGCGAATATAAATTTGTTCCGACTGGTCCAGGAGATGAAACTGTGTGTTCAACGGGATGGGGCAAGAGACGGTTAAGAGGGAGCAGTGGGGAAATTAGGCTGTTTGACAAAAGACAAATACCCGTTGCACCAGAAATAGTGGGAGACAGGCATGTCATATCAGAAAGTGTGAGAGCAGAAGTGGCATGTGTCCATAGACCATGGCTGATCGAACCTGGGGGTGATGAGGTTACTCCTGTACAAGGAAGATATCTGTATGTCAAAGTTCCAGGTTATGAACTCACAGCGTCATCACCTTTCTGCAGCACTCCAAATCGACTGTACATATACGAAGCTCAGGATACTTCAAAATTGAGAGAAGTGTGTCCAGATGGTACAAATGTTATAGAATTATATTCACCAGGATGGAAATCTGCACAAACAACTTTGGAGACATCTTTGAAACCTCACGCAAGAAGCTACGTTATTGATTTTCTACAGCACGAACAGGCCGATTATTCAATCAAGTGGATTGAACTGATGAAAAAAGCGTCTTTTGAACATGATCCTGAATCAAATACTATACCTCCACCTGTGTCCTTGGAATGTCGTTACAGGTAAGTTTTAACTTAACTTTTGTTATTTGGTTTCTGCAGCAGTGCTTGTTTTAATATTAGTATATTTTTTTCTGTTTAGCTGCCCGGAGTTGAACGCCTGTATTCCTGTCGCACTGTGGTGCGATGGTAGTGCACACTGTCCTTCAGGCTACGACGAAGATGATTCTAATTGCTCCTTCAGGATATCCTTACCTCCACCCTACGTAGCTGCTGCTGCCGGAGTTGGTCTTCTTCTATGTGCTATTGCCGTTGCTCTGTGCGCATGTAAAAGACGACGAAGAAAAGACAAGGAGTTCAAAGCGAGGCTAGATGGTGCGTTACCGCCTGAAGAGAGACCGTTTGATCGCGCTAAAACAAACGGCGTCCCAGAAGCTGCTCGCCAATATGCTACTGTACAAAAGTATGCGACGATAGATAAGTACAGCTTAAGTCAGAAATACAGTGCAGGGTTGAACGACGCTCGTTATTACGACGAGGTAGCACAAAGGGATAAGCTTGCGGATACAAGGTACGCTAGTTTAGGTCGAGCTGGGCGAGGCACGCGAGTCGAGAACTCAAGAGGAAACGGTTCAAGAAGAGCTATGCCTGATTTGGGTTATCCGGACTTAAAAGACGGTTTTTGTTGACCCTACCCGGATGTCATAGAAACAACAGTTTAGCGTTTAGGACGTTAAAATTTGACAGATTTTCTTTTGTGTAAACATTAGATTGAAGACTGAATTTGGCGAAAGTGCCTCCCCTAACATTTGATCAATAGCTATTCAGACTCGAAATTGTGCTACAGACATCGGCTTCTATTGTTAGGAAATTTGTTTTATACCGAGACGAAGACTATGACTTTGACTTTGTAGTGTATTGTGTAAATAAATTAACTTTAAATAAGTTTGGATAGCAGGCGTCAGAGATACTTAATATTCTTTGCATCAAATCTCACAGTAATTTTATTCTCATCAAATAACATATCTAAATGTACATAAAACGCTTGACAATACGATTTTAAGATACAAAATAAAATCATTTTAAAATGTTTGTAGTATGAGTAGTTAGTGACTGACTCTGAACAATAGAATTAAATGTCGGACTTAAGTGTAAACTGAATTACATTATATAACTTCGTATGGGTATTTTCCTGTATCAATCCTATTTTAATATGGGGTGAAATTGTCAAATGTTTGCCATGATAATGTAGGTAACGTGCAGTTACGCAAAATTCAAAAGTATTTTTCACTTGAAGAAAAATTGCAACGTTTAGACCTGCCCAACTATTCTGTAAAAATCTCACCGTGAACACTTAGGTGAAGTGAGCTGTCAATAGTGTCAATCCCTAGCATCAGGTGGAATGACATCTCACTTCAAGTTCACCACACCTTAGGTTTCACTGTGAGATTTTTACAGAATACCACTACTGATAGCACGATTTTTAGCGATTGCAACTATTGACAGCTCACTTCACGCTCACCTAAGTTATCATGGTGAAATATTTACAAAACAGACCGGCTGTTTCATAATAGTATGATTTCAGCAATACTATGGCGTACGGCCATAAAATATCTATCAAAACTTTAGGAGAAAATCGGTTTTGAATTTTGTGTAAGGTATTTATGATACTGACTGTACCTATTCCCATTAATTGAAAGCGAAGAAGTAAAACATTTCTGTTTAAAGATTTTAGTTTTTTGTCCCGAAAAAGTTAACCAGTTTTGATTCAGCGCGTAGTTCTGTGTACTTATTACTGTGTGTGTTTATTTTATCACGGCAAACAGTTGTTTTTCACCCGATCTCTACATTGTAATGACACTAGACATAAAAAATGAAAATGTGATATAGGTTGTAAAAATGTAGGTATCTAAGCGTTCACAGAATGTATAACTTAAATTAGTGATTTTCCTTTGTGTATAAAAGTAATTAAGATTGTAACTAACTAGATATTGATTGTAAATAAATTATAGATTAAGATTTTTAAAGTCTGTAATTATTTCCAGGTAAAAGGAAGATTAAAGTCATTTCTAAAAATCGATTCCATGTTTTTTTTTAAACGGTTTTATTTAGCTCACCCCGTTTGTTTTATTTACTATCTTATTCATTATTCAATAGTTGGCATTACTACTTTATTCAATAATCTACTATCAAGATTATTCTATAAAAATGTTGGCAGTTTTCTTTATGTTAAATAAATATTCCTACGTCCTAAATATAAAAAAAAAAAACATTTTGATCGTCTTGAAAATAAGATTCTTACGTACAAAGTGTCATGAACATAATTCAAAGCAGGTAAACATCGCAAGTAAACAAAGAAAAAGATGATGACGTACCGACCTCTCCGTACCGTCTTTCTTGAACACCTGTAAAAATCTCAGAACGGCTTAAAAAATATACAAAGATAATGAATAGAACGTCTGTCTCACAACAAAGAAACAACAGAAATACACCTACAAAGACAGTTTTTACGACAATGAATTATTTTTATTTTGTACACAAAAAATGAGACGCATTTTGCTTCATTGAGCCCGTGATATAAAGGTGACTGCGTTGTTATATTTCTGTTTTGATATAATTCTTTCGTAAATTATAGCTTTGTTTTAAATTACCTTATGCGATGCTGTCACGGAATAATGCGAGCATTATGTTAGAATTCTTTTGAACGTTAAAAAGCGTAATTTTGTTGACAAGTTTCCATCGATACGGGTTACGTAAAATTCGACGCATCGATTAAATATTCTAACCCCCTTAGTGATTGATTGATTTGATTTTTCAAGGTCTTTATTAGTTCAAAGGTTGTTACAAACAGTGTTTACAAATGATCTTATTCTATTTGTACACAGATAGTGATATTTTATGTTACATAGGCTATATTTCGCCTTTACAAACATTAAAACATATTTTTAATGACATTTTTTTTTTTAATTGACATTAATTGACTTATATTGCATCGTTGAACTACTAGGTATGTGCAAGTCTTAGTAAGGACCCACATAATATTTAATGTTTAGGTTACGAAATGTACGGTTTATTATAATGTTATAATAAAATGAGTTAAGTAGCGGGTAGTCCGCGCAAAGATCTTTGTATACATGGCCGGTCAAGCGGCGTCAGCTAGCAAGCGAGCTATCGTCATGATACGTCACGGAGGAAGTAGTGATGGGGGAGTCGATATCGATTGTACGTGCGAGCGTAAGACAATGTATTTAGTCTACTTTTACCAATTTCAGAGATGAGTGTATTAGGGTGTGAGGGGTTTGTATGCAAGTAAAATTTACGTGAAATTTTTAATATGAAATCTTTTAAAAAAGGATATTTTATACGCTTGTGTAATGTTTTAAGGTTTGTGCGCAATGGTGTGTTATACGATAATTTTAATGCTTTATTCTGAATCGTTTGGAGTTTATTATATTTGGTTTCGGACAGGCTGGACCAGACAGGTGCTGCGTAGGTTAAGCATGGTCTTACTAGAGTGGAATAAATAAGCAATTTTGTTGAAGGACTGAGAGTGGATTTGCGATTTAAAACAGGTTTTAATGAATTTAGGGCATATGTCTTTCTTTATAGTTAGTTCAGTGTTTTTGTTCCAGTTAAGGGTCTTGTCTAATATTATGCCTAAATATTTAACCGATTCGCGCCATGTTATCCGAAAATCATCGATTTTGACGAATCTGGTGGGTAGTGTGCGTTTTCTAGTAAACAAAATTCCTTCAGTTTTTGTGGAATTTAGTTTCAGTTTCCAGGTCTTGAAAAACTGGCTGAGTAATTCCAATGAATATTGTAGCCGTTCAGTGACTAGGTCAATGTCTTTGTCTGTCGTGAATGTTGCTGTGTCATCAGCATAGATGGCAAGTTGTGTGTGCGCCTGTTTAGGATCATTCAGATAAAGTATAAAAAGGTACGGCCCCACAAGTGAACCCTGAGGCACACCAGCTGGGATGGCTTTGGGGGCAGAATGCTCTTTGCCTACGTAGACAGAGAAGGATCGATCTAGCAAGTAATTTTGAATGAGTTTTACTAGGCATAGAGGTACTTCAAGTTTGATTAACTTATGTAGTAGTCCATCGTGCCATACAGAATCGAAAGCTTTTTCAATGTCTAGTAAAATCATGCCTGTTGAAAGACCGCGGTTTAGCCCATGGGATATGTGTTCAGCCACTCTGGCTAACTGTTGCGTGGTTGAGTGCGAGCTTCGAAATCCAAACTGTTCGGGGATCAAGATATGCGCAGTTGTTTTTGAGACGCGGGATAAGATGATGGATTCTAGTAGTTTTCCTATGCTTGGTAGTAAACTGATTGGTCGATAGCTAGATGGAATGCACTGATCTTTCCCAGGTTTCTTAATAGCTATGATTTTAGCATGTTTAAATGACTTCGGGAAGTATGCAAGACGTAAGCAACCATTAAACATTTTTGTCAAATAAACAATAGCTTTCTGAGGGAGATTCTTCAGTAAGCCATTTTCCAGGCCGTCAAAACCAGGGGCTTTGTTTGGTTTTAGCTTTCTCACTAGTTTTCGAATCTCATTCGGCCTAACAAGTGATGGGTAGTCATCCAACTGGTAACAGTCCAGCAACCTAATGGAATCTTTGACTACCTCTTCAATGGTGGGATCGCTGACCCAATGTTTGGTGAGGTTCATATTTTCTAGGAAGGTATTGGCTAGTGTCTCACATTGTTCGAGTTCTGAGGAGGTGGTAGTATTATTCGATGTTTTTAGAGGGGGTATTGAAATAGGCTGATGGTTTATTGACTTGACTACTCTCCATAAGTCCGAAGCAGGGTTGGTTATTTTAGCTAGCTTATTGTTCCAGACATTGTCGTTTAGGGCTTGGATCTTAGACTTGATGGATTTATGCATGTTGTTGACTTGGTAGAATAACTGACGTCGGATATACGGGTTAAATGCTTCTAAGGCTAATTTACGAAAACGATTTTTAATTTTTATTTGTGACCTGATTCGTCGAGGGAGTTTATGACCACCACCACTGGGTAATTTAGGTACGGATTTATCTCTTGCATTAATAATTGATTGAGTAAGGTATTCAGCAGCAAGGTCGATTGTCTCAGGAGAGTCTAGCGTTGTTTGGGTTAAGGTTATACATTCATTTAAATGAGATCTATAGCCTTTCCAGTCGGCCTTATTGTAGTTAAAGATAATACGCGCTTGTCTGTTGACTTTACCAGCTACGGTAAAGCATACAGGTAGGTGGTTAGAAGAAAGACTGGTGATTGCTTGAGGTTCCGAAAGGTGGTAAACAGAGTTGGCTATGACAATATCAGGGGTAGATGGTAAATGCGTGCTATGGTAGTGGACTAGAGTGGGACTAGAAGGTGCATGAATGTCATATTCGTTGTTGATCATGTGATCGAAAAGTACTTCGCCGTGAATGTTGGAACGAGAGTTGTACCAGTAGGGGTGTTTGGTGTTAAGATCACCCATGATGAGAGTTTTAGGTCTAACGTTGATAATAGCGTCTAAGTCCGTAGGTAGCAAAGCTAGGTTAGGCGATTGATAGGCTGAGATAAAGGCGATTTCCTGATTTGATAGAGCCATTTTTATTCCCACACATTCTAGGTTTTTAGTTATAGGTATATTTAGAGGTGTATGTTCTATCTCCGACTTGACTAAAATTGCAACTCCTTGGCCGTGTCCGTCAGGTTTCTTATCGCACCGGTAACAAGTGAAGTCAGGGGTGTGTAATTTGATGTGGGGGGATATTCTGGTCTCTGACAAAGCTACAATATCAATAGAAAGCTCGCTTACCAGGTCCAACAAATCTGTAATTTTGGAGCGAATGCCGTCGGCATTCCAGTAGAGGATACGTACATTTTGTGTGTTAGACATATTGACCAAGGTGGGTTAAGATTAAAATAACTTTATCCATCATACTAGTGCATCCTAGAAATTGGCTTTTGATGGTTTTTATCGTCATTAAAATGGCTAGCATGTCAGCTGTCGCCTGATCTTGTACATTTTCTTTAACAGTGGCTTTTTGTGTATTGGCAGCAGCAACAAAGTTCCAGGGTCGCTCATCGACGATGTTTGTCTTCAGTGGCGGATTCCTAGTCCTGACGGCTTTGAGTTGTTCCTGGCGTGTCCGCAGTACCTTTAAATAATTTTCGCGCTCTTTGCACTGACGGAAGTTAGCAGGGTGATTACCACCACAGTTACAGCACTTGGCTGGCAGGTCCCGGGTCTTCTTGGGACACTCTTCAGTCTTGTGGGGTTCAGTACATTTCACACAGCGGGGTGCTAGGTTGCAATTGGTGGATGAGTGGCCGAAACCTTGACATCTGTAACACTGTGTTCCGTAGCGATTGTTACTTCGGTATTTCCGGATTTGTACTACTGTGTTACATAGGAGCCTGATCTGTCGAAATTTGGCGAAATCAGCACCTGGTGGCAATTGAACCAGAAAAGGAGGACAGTAGGAGGTCTTTTCAGCCGGTACTCTCATTTTACGGACAATCACGTTCTCGAAACCAAGCGAGGAGATTTCGGCTGGAAGTGCATCTTCGACGTAGTCAGGAAGACCGAAGATTACTGCTTTGTACATCTTCTCATCCTTTCGCGAGTAGGTATGAAATGCAATTTCCTTAGTACGTAGACCTTTCTTGATGACTTCATGACTTTCGGACGTGTGGCAGATAACAGCTACTCGATTATTACGTCTGTATTGCAGGTGAAAGTTTTTTGAGTACGACATCATTGTAGTTCTGATGTACTCATGTGTCCAGGTTGGTTGTATCTCCAAGACGATAGGGGGAATGCGGCTGGTCTTTTTGGTGACAGCATCACGAAGTTTTGTGTTGGAGTCAGCGGCAGATGATTGATTGCCAGGCAGAGGGCTAAAACTGTTGGTAGTCTTGATTGGATCAGGTAGGCGCTGTTCGGCGTAACGCGCAGCTCTTCTAGGTATTTTCCACTCGTTAGTGTTGATAGGGCCTTCAAGAGGGCGTTTACCGACAGAATTGGAGCGCGTCAAGAAACGTTCCATATCGACAATTTTTAAACATACGCGTTCCCATCACTAGAGGCGATGCGAAGAAACTGGGTGGGGGTTATAGATAGATAAGACGTGCGACTAACGCGAGCGCGCGCGCCAAACTGTACAAACCCCCTTAGTAATAAACGTATTATACTCATATCAGATGAATGAAACACACCGATTTCTCTCTTTCAGTCGTCAGTGAATTGACTTTCGATAGAAGAAAAAAGAAGTTTGGGATGCATGAAGAAGCCTCCTCGTGGAGCGCAGTTTGCTCCACCAGTTACTCAACTGAACCAAGCGCTTGGCGCATCCTGGACAGTCACACCTAACACCTTATTTGAATGGCCAATTCTTCCCTTGCGGTAGTAGGGCTAACGCCCGCCGTTTCAACGATGCGTGGGAGTCCCAGTGCCGTAGGCATCTTCTGGGCACGCTCGTTCCATCATAAACCTCATCCATCGTATTCCATGAGGCGTGATCAGGGTCAAGAGCTGAATGGCTATTCAGCAATAAAATAAAAATAACAAGACAAAGCGTTGTGTAACTATACAGACGCTATAGAATAGAATATAATACTCTTTATTATGTACACCATATAAATTACAGACATAAATATAGAAACTGTACAAAGGGTGACACAATGGGCGGTCTTATCGCCAAGAGCGATCTTTTAAAGACAACAACTACAACACAACAACAACACAACGTCAACGTCGTCGTCGTCGTCGTCGTCGTTCTATACAACGTTTATTAGTACCTACTCCCTGTAGGTGTTTAAATAACACAACACAAATAACGCCTGTATTCCCAAGGGATTATAACAGGGGTGTGTACATGGTGGCAGGGACGACCCGCCAACTGCAACCGTGAATTCTGCACACGATTCTAAGGACATGTACAGGATCCATGGTAACAGGTTACGCGTCGGTGTCCCTGTCACCCTGTATAGTACACCTATAACAATTCGATAGTCATATTTAAGACTTATATAATAGGGAGTGACGTCTGATAACCAGTCATACCAAGGGGTATCGTCTTACCCAGTAACTGGGCTGTGGAGGTCAGATAGGCAGTCGCTCCATGTAAAATACTGGTATTCAGCTGCATCCGCTTAGACTGGAAGCCAAGCCCAAAGGGGGCGACCGTGTTGCCATCAGCCCGGCACAAATCCCGACTACCGGTTACTTAGAAATTCCTAAAGGAAGAATCCAATAATACTTCACCCAACCGGGGAATCAAAACAATGACCATGGCTCAGTAGCGTCTAAGATCACTACTACATTAGCGAGGCAGTTTTTGAAAAAAACCTTTTAAAAACGTTGTGAAAATCGTACCGATTATTCAGGATCCGCGCACTTTTAAATAGAAACGGCTTCCGTAATTTTCTCGGTGAGATGCTCTTTGTATTATCAACCTGAATTCTTAAACGAAGCGCTACATTCGAAAATAGGACGCGCGGAGGCATGACAATGACAAAATAACTCGTGCAGTCACATAATAAATTGCGCTGATACTCGCAGAAATTTAAATCATGAAAACAAAACAACCTGAAGATACGGCTACGACAAATGGTTTATGTTATTATCTTGAGTAGGTACAGTCAGGAAAATTAATAGTTAAGCAAATTGATACCATCGACACAACCATTTCATACAACTGTCAGAGAATGACAGTTGTGATTTGAATATATGCATGGAGTCTTCGGTCAGCTGGACCCGGTCGCTTGAACTGGACCCACGGGTCGGTGGGTTGACCACATCATTTATTTTCTGTATTTTCATTGGTTAACTGGATCCACATTCAAACTTAGAAGAACATCTATTGTTTAAAACTACCCGTGGATACAGTCGAGACAAAAATACACAAAGACAAGGGCACAAATCTTGTAAAGAATCTACCTGTCTTTAGAAACGTACAGAAAAGGCTGTACCTATAAAAAAGGAATGAATCTATAATTTCAGATGGTAGTCAATTTGCGTGATAATTAATTTCAGTTGTGGCCTATATAGGCGCTTTACTTTGTGTAAATTCTTCTCTCAAAATGGTGAAGGAAAACATCGTGAGGAAACCGGTCTGTCCTAGATCCAAAAGGTCGAAGACTTGTGACATCTGGTAGATGCCACCGCACTGGGCCCGCGTGGTGGATTACAGCCCACTCCCTTTCACCGAAAGGAGGCATGTGTCCCAGCAGTGGGAAAATTATGGGCTGATAGGCTGATTATGCTTATTCTAAGTACTTTCTCATTCTCATAAACTGGACGGCCATCTTCCAAAATGGCGTCATACTCGTAAACTCAAATAATTGAACAGCAAGCTTGCCCAAGCAGGTACTCTACGCCACTAATTTGTATTTGTCTCTTCAAATAATTAGATCATAGGCTTAAGCTGCATTAGCCTGTCCACTTCGCTGGCGTAACGAGCGACTCGCAAACTAAATTATCTGATGAACTAATTAGGATAGAAACTGTACTTGTGTAACAACAAGTGAATTCCCAGGGAAGTCCACGATGTCGAATTGGGAACAACGCTTTGGATTTTGTGTTGATGATGGTTTGTTCAACTTTGGGTGAGCTGCGATTGACTGGCAGTTGGTGTTTTGGCGCAAAATGGTGGAGGCAGAATTTGGTAAGTAATAATGGTGAATCAGTTCTAATAATCAGGTGAATATAATTTCTAGCCACATAAATTTTAACTAAGTGTAGCAGTGTTCATAATGTCAAATCATTTACATTCCATCGCCACATAATCAGTTATCTACTGTAGTGAAACGTGTTATAAGTTGAAAAAACTGGCCAAGTGCGAGTCAGACTCGCACAGAAAGGTTCCGTACCACAAGGCAAAAACGCCGAAAAAAAACACGTTTGTTGTATGGGAGTCTCCCTTAAATATTTATTTTATTCCGCTTTTAGTATTTGATGTTATAGCGGCAACAGAAATACATCTTCTGTGAAAATTTCAACTGTCTAGCTATCACGGCTCATGAGATACAGCCTGGTGACTGACAGACGGACAGTGGAGTTTTAGTAATAGGGTCCCGTTTTTATCCTTTGGGTACGGAACCCTAACTAGCGAATTTATCCATATTTTGTCTTCAATACCGAAACTGTTCTCATATTTTTATGCTTCCACATTTTCGCCTACGAACACTAACTTAGTAAACTAAGATAAATGAAAATACTTGGCGTAAGTTTCAGGGCGGGTTTCTGTCCAGTTATCTAGCTAAACCAGTTATCCTCGGAATTTGAAATTTAAGGAATGTTTCGAGTTTACGTTGTAGGCGCTCTGTAAACACGATGTTTTGGAAATTCGAGCCCAAAAGGGTAACCGCAGGGAGGGTAGTGCAACTTACATGTTAATGACAGTACGTAGACGCGTAGTTTTAGAGGTGACGAATTTATGGTAAAGTAGTCATTGATTTATTCTAAGTAGTTAGAAGAAACTTCTTCCCAAAAAAAAAAAATTGCTGATTCAATTTACGAAAATAAAGTAGGATTTTGGAAGGACTTTCAAAGAATGACGTGAAATGTTACACGTGACATAATAATGACAAGGCATTTGTATGTTGTGCTTTTTTTAGACTTAATAGTTTTTAGCCATAGTTAAACTGTGATTAGGTAACTAGTACCTGTATTGTACGGGGACGGCCGTCGGGTAACATTCATTATCTTTAAGTTATTTATACCTATTCATCATGCCTATATCTCCATTTAGTTGCGATCAGCGCAAAATGATAGATTTTTTGTAAATAGATAATTGCTTCATATTTTGCAATAAATTACCAGCGTTCTGTCATCGCGCTTCTTTTTCTTTTCTATGCAATCCGACAGTGACCGCGCTTTAGGTCATGTAAGCCCTTAAAGGAATTTCCCACAGTGGCAGTAGACCGATAAAAGTGGAAAGAGGGAAAAGAGGCCTCTGCCCCGAAGTGGGACAACACAGGCTTATAATAAATAAATAGTAGGTACATAATAATCACCTTGCGTGAATTAAACAGCCGAATTACCATGCCTGTAAATGCAAGCGTTCTGGTAGACAAAGGACACATGGGTTCATTGAACATCTCCAGTAAGAAGGTAATTGAGCACGACAGACTATTAATGCATCCTCGTATAATGGTTCTATATATATTATATACCTATGTTATCTATGAATTGCTTATTATATGCGTCAGGATTAGCATAATAAACTAGATTGCCTTACCCAGTTCTCTGTGTAATTATAGAGTTATTTATACCTAATTTATTGTAATGATGATTCTTTTAATTTTACCGCTGATAATTACGATGGTAATTAACAAAATGCTGATACGTTACGATTGGATTATATCTACATCTATATAGAAATACATAACATTGTATATAATAAACAATAATAATAATAATAAACCATTTATTTTTAGGTAACAAAGACCCATAGATACATACCTAACGATAAAATACATTCTAGTTCTACGGCACAAACGAAATCCGTGCGCTACACACCGCTATCTCACACAAAGTTACTATAAGTACTATCCTTCACTAGAGAAATAACACAAGGTGAGAGAGCGAATTGCTCCAAGATACAAAACCACTTACTAGTAATGGCTGCGATAGAAGTTGTTACGTGACACAAGTGTGAACATGCTTTGCCGACCACGCATTCCAATTCAAACAAAAATAAACAATCCATATTCTCAGCACAGGTGCACTTTTCAAATGGAATGTGGGAACAAAATTGATTGTAGAGGGCCGTTTTCCATTTAGATATGGAAATACCGACAGTGTGTATGACACCACAGCGAGACTCGTTACTAAAAAATATTCCACCGGCAATGTGCTCGCGCGTAAATTTTTGCTTTTAACGAGAATGTATAATGGTTGAAATACATAATAGTGGGAGTTTTATGCGCATTTAAAGTAATGAGATACCTGTTTATTGCACGCTGATGCCCCAAATGGAGTCAATTTGTTATTGTTATGATAGCAGATAAATTGTGATAAATTAAGGCTAACTGAAGAAGTTTATTAAGGGATGATTTCGAGGATCAAAATATGGTGATTGAGATGGATGGAGTGATTAATGTTAATTTTATTTTAATGGGGCTTTAATAAGGCTCATTCTACTTTGACTGCCATTTTAATACAGGTAGGTATCACGCCAAATCTGCAAAATTTGTAATAATTTACACGAAATAATATGGTCATTAATAAAAACTTTTAATAGTAATAATCTGTTTATGTGCTTAGACTTAATTAGATAATAGGATAACGGTGCTAAATTATTCACGAGAGGTCAAAAAGCTGATAAAAACTAAATTAAGCCCAGAAAATCGAGTTACGTGCAAAATTGGAACAAAACTTTCCAGAAAATTACCTTTGTACTTTTTCAATAAGCATTTATTTGAACAGTATGTTTTTTAAAATATTGTAGGTCGATTGGTGCTTCAGAAATAGAACGGTACAGCAACTGAGTGCTTTTTGTCGTTTTGTTATTTATGGATTGATCAAAGGGAAAACCGATGACCGGTTGAAATGAAGGCATTATTTTCAGACAAATTGGAAATTTCATGAAACTATTTAACTGTAATAAATATTGCAAAATATAGGTCCTTACTTTGGAAGTCGTTGAAAATAAAATGAGTTTTGTTGTGATACTTTGTCCAACTTATTATTGACTTGATAGAAAATAAAAGATATCGTAAATTTTTAAAACGCTTCGTGATTTGTTTTGTATTTTCAGGATCTGAGAGTTTCCAGATTTATGAGGCGAACCCCTGCGGCCCTACTTTGTCTGTCTTAAGAGTTGAGTGGCAATATTCACATACCTTAGTTTAAATGCAATCTGCTGAGTATTAAACAAGCAAGCTATCTACCTGGATTAAAACTACCTATCTTTTTGGGTTTTGCACATAGTGTAACAGGAAAAACATTGTCATTAAACACAGACCCACATTACCAAAATTATCATTATCATTCTATTAATTGGCATCTTAGAAAGCATAAGTTTCAAAGGAAACTTTTAGACCTGTATTACAGAACCTCACTCAAGGCTCAAGCATTACTTAAAACTAGTTTAGAGCCATTTGATCGGTTGAAACTAGTTTCAATTAATGCTTGAGTGAAGTTCTCTAATACGGGCCTTAGAAGCCATCATTTTCACACACAACTACGAGGAATAGATACTCCATCCTGAAAAACATACATCATTTTAGTAGAACTAGTTTTGCTCATAGTTTAACTTGCAATTCAAGAGAAACGTTCACATCATTGATCATCTTAGAAAGCTTATGTTTATAATTAAGTAAATCTTTAGAAGTTTAACCTTCACACACAACTACAAAATCAAAATGAAAAGTCATTTATTCAAACTAGGCTGAGAATCAGCACTTTTCGAACGTCAAAATTACAAAAGATAGTCCCCGAAAACGCCCGCCCTTCACCACTTCCTAGTGCTTTCGCTGGGGAGAAGAAGTGGCGCTACAAACTCCCGAGTAGCACAGCTGTCTGTACTGTTAGACAATACTACCATAGTAATTCCATTCTGAAAAAAACATACCTGCCTCATATTTTAAGGGGACTAACGCACCACACATTTGCGGTAACAATTGATATTTTGATGGCGGTTGGGACAAAATACATAAAAAACTTTTTGTCTCCGTACAGTTTCAAGATTTGAGACAGGAAAACGTTTTGCTGCGATGTTTTTTGGCAATGAAATAGCCATCTGCCGTTATTTATTCATTGGGATACCGTTTTTACTGAACTTATATTTAGTTTTGTGTGTGTTTTCGCAACGAGTAAAGAATACCTATGAAACCTTATTCATACAAGATGCTTACGTATTTTGTGTTATAATGATAACATGCTTAAATAAAAGTGCTTGGTCGCCGTGGATCTTCTTTATAAATAAAACAAAGTCGGATCAGTTACACCATTCCTAACACAAGAACGTCTGGACCGAATTTTATGATCTGTGATTTGTTGGATTTGTCTCCGCCCCGAATAGCAGAATAACTAAAAAAAATGAAGATAATTCATACTCACATTCGTTCTTATTGATTCTGAGGCGGCACAAAGTTCGCCGGGTCAGCTAGTTATGTGATAAATGATAATGTACGACAACGATGACGTAGCGTTGGAAGGCCGCCCACAAGATGGACCGATGAACGGGTGAAGGCCGCAGGAATCCACTGGATGCAAGAATCACAGAACCGGTTGAAGTGGCGATGCTTGGGGAGGCCAATTTCTGGCTGAAATATGATGATGATGATGGCCTACCTATGGCAATCATAATCATAATTCACTTATGCAGGTGTGATTGAACACCTATAACAATAATTTTGCATATGTATACCATTGTAATAACCGGTTCCATAGAAATAAGCATAAAACGAATCACGTTTAGTAAACGAATGGTTGATTGCAGATAGAATGCAATCATGACTGTTGGTATCCTAACTAATATTATGAATGCGAAAGTTATTTTGTTTGTTACCTTTTCATGCCTAAACCACTGAACCGATCATCATGAAATTTTACATATACATTGTCAGGTGTACAGAAACGGACATAGGATACCTTTCATCCCGAAAAAAAGTGCTGTTCAGTTAAAACAACAATAACGTTATTATGATAATAGATGGCGTCACGTGTCTTTCGAATCAAAAATAGGACAACGTCTGTCGGGTCAGCTAGTAGGCTATAATATGGCCAAAACCGCCTCTTACAGGCTAAAGCGCGGCCTATTTTTGTCAAACAATGGCAAGGGCATTGAACTGTCTGCTGCCGGATTAAGAATTAGTACTAAGCCGGTAGATGTTTACAAGCGGATAAAAATATTTCAACACAGACTTGCAAAATAAATCAAAATCTTTTTCTTTTTAGGAACAGTGGCCCAATTTCTATTAATTTGTTTTTGCCTCCAACTTGTCAAATTTTAATAAAAAAAAATTGAGACTACAACGGATTTTCCTTAAAAGAGAGTGTTTTGTGAATATCAATAATGTTGAAGTAAGATGGGATATTTTTTTCATTTTGTTTATTTTTACCTACAACAATATTCAGTGTTGGTGGCCCTGATTGTATCTTTCTATCTGGAATTTCTCAATAGCATTCCGGAGTCTGGACGTGTGCTCACAATCTGCCTATAACGTTCCCATTGCTAGGACACCTTCTCTCTCTGTGGGAGGGAATGGACCGTAATCCACCACGCGGGTCCAGTGCGGGTTGGTAGATTTCACATATTTTCCAATTTTTGCCCATGGACATGCTGGTTTCCTCACGATGTTTTTCTCATCGTTTTTGAGCGCAGTGGTGATGAAATACATTACACAAAAATAAAAATGGCTCAACGGATTTGGATGAAATTTTGCACTTAGGTAATTTATAACATGGATTAAATAGGGTACTTTTAATCCCAGTAGTACGATCCCGTGGATTATTTTCCGACATCAACGCGGGCAAAGCCGCGGACAAAAGCTACTACTACTATTATAAGCTACTACTACTACTACTACTATTATAAGGTGGTACCTAGCATGCAAACATTACAATATCAATCAATCTGACTAGCCTTTTTCCAACTATTTTGTAGTCAGCTTCCAGTCTAACCGGATGCAACAAAATACAAGTACATGGAGCGACAGCCTATCTGACCTCCACAACCCAGTTATTCGGTAAGACGATATCCCTTGGTAAGAATGGTTGTCAGAATTTCAAGCTCCTGACGACTGTCAAAGATCTGCGAATGACAGCTGGGAACTAGTAGAGGATTCAGGGGGGATTCAGGGGATCAGACCGGAATAAATCGGACCAACGGCTTAACGTGCTTTATTTTACAATGTCAGACTTTTGCGCTTCTAACTATCCATAAGGACTGTCAAAGATCTTCGAATGCCAGCTGGGTACTTATGTTACATTAAAATTACATAATGTATCACTTAAGGCTGCTCTCTCGAAAAAAGCTTGAAAAAACATGCAGATGAAGCCAGTTTTTGTCGGCATTTACAGAGAAATTACATCTGAAAAAAATCCTTAGTAATCTTCATGATATAATACGTAATTTGGTTTAGCCATAATTTTTCTACCGGTATCACATAATTTAAAAAAAAATCACCAAATCACCTCCAAATCATTGAGATGAAACCGTTTTACTCCTTCATTTTTTATCAAAAGAGTGTAAAAAAATATATCTACATCTTTGCAATACAAAGGAGAATAATTTGGTTTTGTTACTTTTTTAAAATATGTATTATTTTTATGATAATAAATTAAAAAGGCCTCTGATAAAGTACTGCGTCTACATCACCCCCGCACTCGTCCATAAATTTAGTGCGGGGCGCATCGTGTTGCTAGGTGGACGTATGTCGCGTTGCGAGAACTCCGCACTACGAAATAAAATCGTAAAATATTACTGCAAAAACAAAAAGTGTACCTACCCAAGCGGGGTTTTATGAAACTTATGCGCTGTCCATTACTCTGTGTACATAGGTACTGTTTATAAAATACCTACCTCATTCAAACGAAAGTCGCAAGTACTAGTAGTGAATGATCACAGAAGGTCCACGTCCACGAAATGATTCAGCCAATATTATAAATTTTACTTTTCGGTGCCTAAGTAAAGTCTATTATTCTGATGCGTTGCGATTATTTGTGACATATTGTGACACAAAACTGAAAATGCTCCTAAAGTAGGTATTAATTATGATTATAGGTTACGTACTTGCTAATAATTTGTCAATTTATTGATTACCGGCGTAATTATTTTCAAATAAAAAAATCAAATCAAATCATTTATTTGCATAAAACAGGTTCAGTGGATGTTAAAAAAGGTCAAATGGTACACTGTTAATAACCATATAAGGTGTGCAAATATAAAACAAGAATGTTAACTGTTAATTTCACTATTCAATAAAGTACGGACGCCAAGCACATCAACCTACCCGAAACTGTCAAATTTTCGCAATCAACTTTGAACCTTATGCTTTAGTGATAAAGTTGAAAATCTATTAAAGAAATCTGACAGATTGTAGTAACTTGATGTGCTGGCGTCTGTACAATGTCATTGAAAATAAAATTATCGTAAATACAGATCAGTCAACAAAATAAGGAATTAAAAATAATAATGTCATACAATAGTAAAAAGTAGTAGTTCAATAGTATACAGTGTGTTAGGTTAAACGAGGGACGTACTTTAAGAGAGTGTAGTACTCATGAAAATGAACAACTTTTAGTAAGAGACAACACTGAAATCGAGAAAATAAAACCAGCCTCTCTATACATTTTCTGTTCGCATAACTGGACAAAATGTAGGGAACAGCTGTTTTTTTTTTTCATATTTTTGAGTCGGCCCCATATTAAAAGTTGTTCATTTTCATGAGTACTACACTCCCTTAAAATATGTCCCTCGTTTAACCTAACACACTGTATAATGTATATACAGGCTGGATTTTTTTAACCTCACCTAGAGGGCAAGTACTCTAAACACTGGAGATAGCAAATTTTACTCAAAGGAAAATCCCTTCATTAGAAAAAAAACAAATCTGCATTCAAAGATTTTCGAAAATTCGCTTGCCGCTCTCGGGAATCGAACCGGCTAAAATCCGAAAAAATAATACCCTGTACTTTTATGGCATCAATCGATAGGGTCAATCATAAGGATCAAATCTCTCTATGGCAGATCGAAAGTCGAATACTTTTTACTCGACTTCTATCGTCGCGGGTGACATCAATCAATCAATTAAATCAGCCTATCGCAGACCGCGGGTGGCACAGACTACATAAAATTAGAAAAACAAATTGGTAGTCATGTTTTTTATTATAATTATCACTTATCATTACTATCCATGTGGGCTAAAGTGGGTCAATAATATTATTCAACTAATTAAATCAATTAAAAAAATCATTACCTATACGTAGTGAATCAATTAGTTCTACCAGAGAAGTTGAAGGTGATTCTGTTGATTTGGATGTGAATGTATTTTTTTTTTTACAAATTATGAACCTATATTTTTGTTTTACTTGTAAATATATGTATAACTGCATTCATTTTAGGAACAAGATGATTTGGGCATTCAAAAACTACGGTCTCTATTGGATGACATGGTGACTCACAAGCATCTTGTAAGGTCTGTCGAAGAACTTGAAGATTATTCAGCTGAATTTTAGTTATAATATATTTGTTTATAAAAAATATAACAAATAATATGACATACACTAGTGATAATTATACTACCTATACCTACCTACCTACCCTACCTTCCTACCTACCTACCCTACCTACCTACCTACCCTACATACCTACCTACCTATCTACGTACCTACATGCCTACCTACCCTTCTTCTCTTCATAGAAACCTTCCTAAGACTTCAACGAATATTTAAAAAAAAACCGAATTGGTCCAGCCATTCTTGAGTTTTGCGCTTAGCAGCACATTTAGCCATTAATTTTAGTTAAAAAGATACATTAAGTTGTTTACCACATGGCAAGCCAGGCTGATTTATATTAAGGGTATAGCTTCTACTCACGGCCTCGAAAGCTTTTAACAATTTTATTCGTAACCATAGCCCGAAAAGTACATCCATATCAATACATAATACCTAAATAAAACCAAAACTGGACCATTGTAAATACAGGGTGTCCCAGAACTCAACGTCAAGCCGAAACGGGGTGACAGGATTGATCATAACCATCACGAGAAAAATCTGAAAAAAAATCTATCCCATGCAGTTTGAAAATTATGGGCATTTTAAGAAAAACCTAGAATTTTGATCAAACTGTAACATTTTTCGGTTATTGTGGTTATTCTTTTTTATTTTTGTTCATTTGAACTTTGGAAACGTAATCCTAAATAACATTTCTAGAATCCCAATAAAAAATAATGACACAATTGCCTCAAGTTTCCGAGAATTGAGACTATTCGTTAAACTACGAATTTAAAATTTTCAAGATTCGTCGACTTTGATAGGCCCTCCTTTAAAAAAAATGTACTAGAGTGCCTTGGCAAGTAGCATTAAAAGTTGGCGCATTTAATCAGAATTCTAAAATGGTACAATACTTGTTAGTTCCGTACAATAAAAAAGAGTAAAAAAATTAAAACCTCAAGTAACCCGATTTTTGCTATCTCAGTTAAAATGTTTTTGTTTCGCACAAGCTGTAGGTAGGTTCTTAATTTTAAGGCAAAATGATGAGAGAGATGGATAGTGGGTATGTTTGCCATGAGTGAGCGAGACAGATAGTGACGCCACTTTTATTAAAGTGAAAAAAGTTAGTAAAATAATGAAAAATCTTGATCTAGTTTAATTTAGGTTTGTTGGAATAAAAGTCAGATAGAGAAATAACGTTTTTTATTACAATAAATAAGCCCATTGAGAACGTAGCCGACCTGCGTGAACGCATTTCTCAAGCAGCTGAGGAGATCAACTCTTGAAGATATGCCCGACTAATAAGTAGATCTTTTTTAAGAAGATGTAGGGTTTGTATTGAGGCTGATGGTAAACAATTTGAACATTTATTGTAATAAAAATGTTATTTCTCTATCTGAGTTTTATTCCAACAAACCTAAATTAAACTAGATCAAGATTTTCCATTATTTTACTAACTTTTTTTCACTTTTTTCACTTTAATAAAAGTGGCGTCACTATCTGTCTCGCTCACTCATGGCAAACATACCCACTATCCATCTCTCTCATCATTTTGCCTTAAAATTAAGAACCTACCTAAGCTTGTGCGAATCAAAAACATTTTAACTGAGATAGCAAAAATCGGGTTACTTGAGGTTTTAATTTTTTTACTCTTTTTTATTGTATGGAACTAACAAGTATTGTACCATTTTAGAATTCTGATTAAATGCGCCAACTTTTAATGCTACTTGCCAAGGCACTCTAGTACATTTTTTTTAAAGGAGGGCCAATCAAAGTCGACGAATCTTGAAAATTTTAAATTCGTAGTTTAACGAATAGTCTCAATTCTCGGAAACTTGAGGCAATCGTGTCATTATTTTTTATTGGGATTCTAGAAATGTTATTTAGGATTACGTTTCCAAAGTTTAATTGAACAAAAATAAAAAAGAATAACCACAATAACCTAAAAATGGTACAGTTTGATCAAATTTCTAGGTTTTTCTTAAAATGCCCATAATTTTCAAACTGCATGGAATAGATTTTTTTTTATATTTTTCTCGTGATGGTTATGATCAATCCTGTCACCCCGTTTCGGCTTGACGTTGAGTTCTGGGACACCCTGTATATGTGGTACACATAATTATTTAACTTTCACGATGACTTGACCTTCTGTGATTTCGATACTCTGTGACGAGACTAGCCGAGGCAAACCGTGGTGGCGGCGCACACAACCGCACATTTTCTGTTGCATGCGGGTAGCGGAGTGGCGCGGAGAAGGGGTCGTTAGCTCCGCCCAAATGCTCAAGGTTATCGGCATTAATACAGGCCTTAAATGAGGGGCTTGTGGCTAACAGCCGCACGGATCGATTAGATTAAGCTACGCTTGCCGCGGTTGGTCCGTGGATGGGTGACCGTCTTTACATTCCAAGACCCCTCCGTGCCTCGGAAAGCACGTTAAGCTGTTGTTCCCGGCTGTCAATCGTGGATTTTTGGCGTTATAGTATCGTCAGAAGCTCGAAAGTCTGATAACTGACTTTATCAAGGGGTATCGTATTATTCAGTAACTGGGTTGTGAAGGTCAGATAGGCAGTCGCTCCATGTAAAATACTGGTAGTCAGCTGCATCCGGTTAGACTGGAAGTCGACCCCAACATAGTTGGGAAAAGGCTAGGCAGATGATGAATCTTAAATGTAAATGTTATAAATTCAGCAGACCATTTCGGGGTCATCAATAATACTTATTACATTAAGCTGCCTGACCGTTGACATTAAAAAGATCATTCCATCCTTTCTGCTTACATACACGTAGGTGCACTTAAAGGGCATAATTAAACGTATCATTCAATCGAATGAACAATATTTCTCTTTGATGTTGCTGTTAAATGAATATTCCGACGCGGTACGTATTATTTCGTTAACCCTGTATTGCATGAATTACCAGGAATGAAAGAAAAAAATTTTTTTTTGTCTTATTTGTGTTTTATTGGGATGAATTAAGAATTTACATAACGAAAAAAAAAATTAGGTACTTTACTTAAAGAAATAAAATCAAAAGCCATAAATGGCTTTGTGTGCATTTAGCACTTTCTATGATCATGCCATTTCTGGCTTTTTATGCACATGAAATACAATTTTTAGACAACATGAAAGTCTTTGAAACAGTTTCTTTTCTCATTGAGACACAAGTGAACGTTACATTTCTCACATTTTATGTACGATCAAAACATACAATTATTTTGGCACAACTGACGACGTTCATCATGCAATGGAAAGTGGTCGATTTTGTCAGATCGCACTGAATTCAATGGAACTTCTTGAACTCTGGCTTTACGTGCTCTTTTGACGGGTTGTGCTGGAGATTCGTTACGACCTGTAGGCGTAGCAGTTCTGCTTGTAGTAGGCTGATGATGATGGGACTCCGTTTTCCGCACTTAGACTCCCATTCGGTCCGTTGTGCGTGGGGCTTGTAGTAGGCGTACCTTGGACAGGAGTACCGGTAGTGCTGGGTCGGCCACGTTTCTTCGTGATGGTTTTACCTGCCTTTCTATAATGTTCGGATATGGCGAGTTTGAAGTCATACAGAGGCATATACATGCCATCATTATTACGTCGCTACAACAACCACGCATTTACAATGCACATGTCAACCAGTTCAGGTTTTCAGCTGTAGAAATCGTTTGATGGTTTCAAATCTATTACAAGTCATTATCTCATGCACTTGATTCTGGCCCACAGTACCGACCAATATCTCCTTGACGCTGGCAGACGGACCAATGAAGTGAAGATTACAATTCCTATGAACTGTTCTATTTCAGATCTGTACAGATTTCAAATTAGACTGCTCAGCTATGAAATCAAGCAACTCGTCATCACTAATGGAACCATCACCGGGTATAGATTTAGTGAAACGATTAGTGCCATAAAAGCGTGAAGGAAGCATTCTGAAAAGATAGGACATAAAGAAATCAGCATTGGTGAATGCATGCAAAGCCATTTCTGGCTCAAGCGTTTTACACCGTAAATGCATACAAAGCCAAAAATGGTTCCTGTGAAAAATTTAGAAAATTAAATAGAAAAACCTAAGATTAGTGAAAAACATATTAGTTAGAGTAAATAGAACCCTTGAACAGTACATTTCATATTTTTTACACACAAATTACTTACCTTTTCTAATAATTGTTGATTATCAAAGTCTCACGAGAAATCGCCTCTTCCATTTACTGCGCACAAACACACAAAAAGTGAGATTATCTTGACAAATGGCTCTAACCATAGACAAAAAAATACCTTCCATTCCACGAACAAGTGATTGATACAGCCCTAACAAGATTTATTAATTATTATTAAAACTAAGAGTAGAAAAAAATATTTAATTTCAACAGCCATAAATGGCTTACTATGCAATAGAGGGTTAATTACAAGCATTATGGAATGCAATGCGGTCTGTTAATTTCCGCTCGACTCATATTGTGTACTGACATAGTATGTATACGTATATACGAGTATGTGTCGTTAGTATATTGCTGTTCGCATGTCATTGTTTGGACGGCGGCGTTTGTGTTTTGTAGGTTATGTGAGTGGAATGAGTTTGTCGCAGTGTTTAAAATGTAATGTAGATAGTGGTATGTGGGCGTGTTGGGTGTCGTAAAAGGCGACTGAAATATATGCGAGGAGGATTGGAAGTAGCATCTTACTGTAGTCATTATCGATTATTTCAACTTTTCTTTTGTATGGATTTCCAGTAAGACCTGTTAAAAATCGGCCCAGGGAGAGAAGGGTTCCGTATCACAAGGCAAAAAACGCCGAAAAGAACACATTTCTTGTATGGAAACCCCTTTTAATTTTTAACTTCATTTTATATTTATTATATTTTACTATAACGACAACAGAAATACAAACTCTGTGAAAATTTCAACTGTCTACCTATTACGGTTAATGAGATACAATCCGCTGATAGTCAGACGGACGGAGGGACGGTAGGACAGCTGAGGCTTAGTAATAGGGTTCCGTTGCAACCGTTACTTTTCTATTGCTTGTGATGGTGCTTGGATGATGTTTTTTTTGAAGTGAAAACTTCTTTAGCGGCGCTGTGTACTTTTTTTGGAATGGGTAAAAACTTCTAAATTCGCGTCAGGTCACGTGACCCTGATCGAAAATTCGTAAGACTTAAAACGTAAGACAGCGCCATCTATGCACATCGGGAAGAACTACGAGGGCCTCGCGTACTAACTACGTAGTTCATCCAACAACGACGAGCGCGTTGTTGAGGACAGCGCCGTCTATGCACATCGGGAAGAACTACGAGGGCCTCGCGTACTAACTACGTAGGCCTCGCGTACTAACTACGTAGTTCATCCAACAACGACGAGATGGCGCTGAACCACGGATATATAACTGACGACGAGCAAATCTGAATAAATTCCTTTCACGAGAAGAATAAACCAGTCACTTTGGTCATCATACCTGATTTGCAAAAAACCCTATAAAATAAGGAACACACCTTAACACGCGTGTTTTGTTTATAAGACGATTCACAAAATACACTCGTAATTGTTCAAGTTTTCACTTCTGTCGGCACTACCGGAGTGCCAGTGTTTTTTAAATAAAAACTGCATGTCCAAAGACTATTTTCTTTATTTAGGGCGAATTCTATCAAACTTTTATACCTAGAATATGCCTTATACTGAGAATAAATTTCGAATTATTAATAGTTTTTCCTTACTAGAGTTGTCAGACGTCAATTTTATTCCATGAATAAAATATATACCTATCTGACTTTGGTAAAATCTAGTAACATATAGGTACTTGCGAGCAGAATTTGGCAACTTTTGGCAAGTTTTATTAAATAAACTCAGTGTAGGTACTGATGATAAATTGTTTAGGTAATTATTCATATTATTTCATTAAAGCACATTGTACAATGCATTAAGAACAGCACGTTATGAGTTTTATCAACTTTCAAAGAAAATCCGCGCTGCTTTATTTATAGCCCTATTCGAATTAACGGGGGTTCATAATTGCCTGTAAAATTATTGGGGTTCAAAAGTCCCGTCATCCCGTGTATGTTGAAACTTATTCTCTTACAATCTCTATTTTATTCAATGGCTGAATGTTTCGGTTGAACACTCGGATTGTTGCTTTGATACGATTTTTTTTTATCTTGTTACTTAGTCCGACGATCTTGAGAAGGCCGCAGGAACCCGTTGGATGCGAGAAGCACAGAACCGGTCGAAGTGGAGGAGCTTGGGGGAGGCCTATGTCCAGCAGTGGACGTGTTTCGGCTGATGATGACGTAGTCCCATTACGTTTTTAGAAAATTCACTGTAGTGATTCCGTGTATTCTTTTGTGCCACTTTTGGCATGGAAAACTACAAGGAAGAGTAGTAGGTATATTAACTTACGACCAATCTGTATCTACCTATATTAATAATAAATTTGAAGACTTTGTTTGTACCACAAGACGTTGACTTTGACTTTGAAGTTTGACTTTGTTTGACTTTGTTTGTTTGAACGCGCTAATCTCTGAAACTACCGGTCGGATCTGAAAAATTATTTTTAAATTTCATAGCCCAATTTTTGAGGAAGGCTAAAGGTTATATCCAACATCACGCTATGACTCTTAAGAAGCGAGCAAAAGTGACAAAATTCAGGAACAACGCTGAGCGAAAACGAAGTAATAGCGCAGGCAGGTGATGTAATGCGACGGGGTGGGTCGGGGAAAAAGAAATTTCACGCGGACATAGTCGCGGGCAGGAGCTATATTCCAATTTTGTTAAACCACGAAAAAGCTTGCAATCTCCAACACCGCAATAACCCCGTTTTACAAAGATCAAGTAACGAACTACAACTAGTAAGCCATCTGGGCCTGACGCTGTACGCAGCAGAAGTGTTTTTGCGTTCCAAATAGAACCCTTCCGTAAACGAGAAGTTATTCGGGCGTAACATGAACTTTCGAGTAAATGTAGCATGTGTTTAACCACAACCATAATTTTAACGTAACGACCCTCTACGTGAGAGAGATAACTCGAAGTTTTCGCCAGCGAAGGTATTCCTGGTTTATCGCACGCACGCTGGAAGAAATTTTAATGAATGCGCTATAGTTAGTGAAAGATTTATTAGGTTCGCAGCATTGCGTGCGTCCACGGCTCAGATCCCACTGATTTATATATGAAATGAACCCTAATGACATCGTTAACTCTTTGTATTTTTAACGATTTTTGATTGCGTCGTTTCCGATAGGATTGAGTAGGGTCAGTGTGTAATGAGGTGCGAGGTTATCGGACTGGCCGTTTGACGAAAGTGCGCAAGTAAGGCGTTTTTATGTCGCCAACATAAGTTGGGATTCATGGAAAATCAATGTGAGATTCTGTTACTTAGGAATATGTGTTTGACCGTAGTTTTTCTTGAGTGTGTCAGGAGTTAGGATCACTCAAGTCTTTATTGAATTATACGCGTACGAAGTTAAAGAACCGAGGAAAAATAGGTTCATACCTTTTTGCCTTGAGTACCAAAACGGTCATTGAACTTTTCTTGCGTGATGAATATCATTTGCCTTCATTTACGTGTAGTATTTTTTATAGAAACGCGTAGGAGGCTTCACAAACAACTTAATAGAAGAGTAATGCTGTATTTTTTGTAATTATCATATTCAGTAGGTAAAGCTTCGGACTACCCACGTAGGTATTATATTATTAATTACTAACGGTGCCAGCGAATTCGTTCTCATGCTTGTCGAAAAAGAAATTGGATTTCATGGGTTTTAATTTTTTTTGCGAACCCTGATTAATTTTCTAAAAAAAGTAGCCTTCGCTACTTCTTATAACACCAACTATCTGCCAGTGAAAGTCCCGTCATAATCAGTCCAGCCGTTTCAAAAATAAGCCGGGACAAAGAGATAGACAGAAAAAAAAAATTGTTATAAGTATACATATAGGTATAGTTTCATATGCTTTTAGTAAAAAACTGTTATTTGGATATTACAAACCGATACTTCAATTTTATTTATTTCTATAGATTTCAACGGTGTTTTTAACGATGTTGTTACCTTGTTTCTGTTTATTTCACTTTGTTTACAGAGCGCGGTATAAATTATGGAGTCTTTCCACCCAACATAAAATAATATTCAGTAGAATAACATATTACAAAACAAGGTTTTTATTTGCCTCAATCTTTGGACGTTTTTTTTAAGTGTTGTGTACTAAATTTCCATAATTACAAATTTCCACCTTACGGATAACGTACCTAAGTGTCTAACTTTAGGTCAAAGGGCAGCTTTATTTTTAGTCCTAGCTCATTTCTAGTTAACTATTTATCTGAACTTGTACGAGAGTTCCAGTTTAGATTTAGCTTAGTGCTTTTTTAATCCTTTTTCACTGAGAAGTTGTTATTTGTGATAAAATGAGAACATGTGGTCTACGGGTAAGAATAATCCGGCTGATTAAAGATGGTTTGATAAACTTGAAGTTAACCTTACTCCTACTTACTCGTGCTTACTTGCCTTGCCCTTTGTCGTGATGGATGTTAAGGCCTTGCCTCTGATGAAAGAGGTTATGGTTTCATAGTACGCAAGAACTAACGTGACTTTTTCAATGCATATGACTACTACACTCATTTTCCGACCGATAATCCAACCGATAATCCTGAAATTTTGCATGTACGTTATCAGGTGTACAGAAACGGACATAGGGTACCTTTCATCCCGAAAAAAGGTATTGTTCCCGAGGAAAACAACAATAACGTAATTATGATAATAGATAGCGCCACGTGTCTTTCGAATAAAAAACAGGACGTCTGTCGGGTCAGCTAGTAATATAATAAAAATGTAAAAAATACCTATGTCCATACTCTGTAGTACCAGTAGTATTTAACACAGATTGTAAAAGGTAGTAAGATTTCAGTAAGACGCTAAAAGGTATGTTTGGCCTACTAACAGTATTCCTTAGTCAGAGTATTTATCAACAAGAGATTTATGTCAATAAACCTACGAAACAGAAGAAATCTTTTCCTGATTTTTCGATTATTCGAAGGCAAAGATTTTCACTTTAAATCACCCTAATTCAAACTAAGAGGGTGATTAGCGAGCAAATCCACCTGGTATCAAAATTTCAATTACGTATTAACATTAGCTCGTCTTAAAAGGGAGGGGACGAACCCTGCAGAGAATTATAATTATCTATTCGGCCCCAATCGTTCTTCTCGAACATTCCCGAACCTTTCACTTTGATTCTGCGTTATATCTATTTTACTAATTATATTCAACTGGCCATTTGCCTTTAATGTCGTAAAACTTTAATCCGTTTTGTGTTTGAATTTCGAATTGTCAAACAAGGGTGTTTTGATTTTGGTGTATTGGAGATGAGTTTGAAAGGCTTGGATTGGGACTGAAGTATCTGTCTGTCATAAGTGAAATGGGAGGGCGGATACCTACCTACTGCATTAGATAATTACTTGTTAAAATTTAAGGCGATGACCTGGACGCGCACCACGAGATCTGGTTTGCGGTAGTGCGGGAAATAGTTCCTAGAAGGATTTGGGGGAGGCTTTTGCCCAGTAGTGGGACAGTAACCAGCCAACAAAAAAACTAGGAAAATCATCTAGTTTTACAATATTTGTAAATATGTGAGCACCATGTATCAATTACATAATTAATTTGCCTGACATTGCTTTATTTTAAATTCTTTATTCCTATTGTGGTATAGTAATTTTAATAAATACATATAATTAATGTATACAAAATATTGTAACAGATAAAAAAAAATACTTAACGGTGGAGTTTCTTGCCCATTCTTCCCCATACGAAACTACTTTTTGGAAGGGGCGACTAGAATCAATTAATTTTTATTTTTTTTTATTTTGACGTCAGATGAAACAAAACCTATTTTTAATTACAAATATTTATTGCTAGGTTTCATGCTAAGTACCGGCCGCATGAGCACTTGAACTCTAGAAGATAATTATTTTTATTGATATATTTATTGTCATTGTGATTTAAATCCATGTTGTTCACTGTTTTGTATTGATCGTGAAAAAATAAAGTACCTCCCTACGTTTGAAAACGCAGAAAATTTTGACCTTCTTGTAAAGTCAGCCAAATACCTACATATCTATGTTTGAAAACGCAGAAAAATGAGACCTTCTTGCATAGCAAGTCAAATTAGCAAGATACGATTCACATTCTACTGAAGGTATACTAAAGCACACAATCCAATTCAATGTCTCCTGCTCTAAACGTAAACGACCATCACTTTATGACGTCATGGGGTACATTACGACCACACTATTGAACGCAAAGGTAGTTCCAACCCCCACATTATCATTTAAAATACTTAATATGCTCACAAACGTTCCCAGCACCGTGAAATTTGTTTCACGTCCCCCAACGAAATGTCAAACGCTTAGAGAACCTTCTCAAATACTCTAAGAGGGTCGATTCGAACCCTTGACAGCTCTAACCAGTAATCCGTCGAAAGCGAAGGGTCACTTTCCAATTACATAATTGTCTACTCGAGCGCAACGTACGTTCTCCAAATGTTGGCGAAATGGCGCTGTTTGTACAACTATTGATAAAAAAATCAATTGTCATTTTGTTTTCAGAAATGTGAAGAAGAAGTACCTACATGGAACTAAACGCATTTACAGCATAAGAATGCCAAACACCTGCATTCTAGATGATATCAGAAACGTCATTCATACGACCAACGTGGCCTCTTACTGAGCCCAAATCAAAATCAGCTATAAGTTATTTCGAGAAAAAGCACACGGCGTCTATTTCGTGACCGCATCTATATCGCCACATGCAAACTACGCATCAAACTGACGTCACGCAAAATCCTGCATCGCGCAAGCAGAGTTTACCGCGCAGCTAGCATACGAGTAAGTACCTATATGTACAAAACGTCCCGACATCAATCGTCGCACACAACACCAGTCTGGTCGGGGGAACTTCTCTTTTTCAAAGAGGATGAGTAAACTCATTCATAGCAAACGAGAAATTTAATATAGGACCAGAAGATATACTAGATTTATATCGGTTGGTATCTTTTCCAAATTCAGTACCAGCAACAGTCACCATTCTGGATTCAAACCTTCGATTTTGGCTGCCTTTTGGGATTGCGTTGGCAAAATATCAGTTATTACCCAAGTATTTACAAATAGTAGAGTAAGTCGAGGTTTTCCGGGCCTCTAGGCCTTTGAAACGCTACACCTACACCCGCCACCCCCAAAAGCAGCGCGACGTATTTATTTACGATACGCCGCCAACAATTTCGCGGAAAATCCATGTCACAGTATAAAATATTTTTGCAGTTGATCAACTGTATTAGATTTTCTTAGGTTCGATTTTTTTCCATAAGCTTACATTTTATGGTAGGTACCTGCGGTGTAGTGAACTAAAATGATTTCTTAAAATGTCCTTTGTATCAAATGGGCGTTTTCACATTATCAGATAGTGACACCAACGATGGTTTTGAAATCGACCATGTTTCAGATTTTTTTTCATCGAAAAAATTACAATTTACCCTTAATTTCCCTAAGACAATGATGTATCTATGACATATATTTTTTTCAGGACTTAGATACACTAATTTGAGTATTTAAAATTGATTCTCAAATAGGCGAATTCGGATAACCCCCCGTTAAATAAAATGCTAGTCTTGATATATTATTACTTGTATTGCATTGTTAGATAGCTGACATTTTTAGAAACCTACTTTGGCAAAATAGTTATAAACTGATACAAACAATGTCAGGTACTTTACATTGTAACACCCTATAGATACTCATTAATACGTATAGTTTCAATATAATCCATTCTACTTTACCACAATAATGTGAACTCGACCAAACTAGGATCCCTTCACATAAGTTATATATCATTTTCGAAATTGTTCCCATGTGAAGTTTCAAACCACGAAGATGCCGCGGGGTGATTTCCTAGAAACCCCTGTATATAAGTTTCAAGTATTATCATTAACACTTTGCTGGAACCGACAGAGGTCGAAACCATCAACGTAAATTTGCCCACGACTGGTAACTTTCCCACGATTGTTACTTTGCCCAGTGTATAGACTGAATTATCGATAAGGGTGGTCTAAAATATTGAAGGCGTTAAAAGCAAAGAATGGTTTTTACTATACTTGTTTGAAACTGGAGCAACACCTTGATTTATTGGCCTTGAAATGCTCCGTCGCAGCGTCCGACCAACTTTACTAATTAAGAGAAAGATTAATTTCTCTTTTCCCTTAAACAATTTCCTTTAAAAGTTATAACGCTTGGAAACACTTTTTTGGTAAAAAAAATAATCTGATTCTCTATAAACCCCGGTTGGGATGCTTAACCGAGATTTTCCAGGAAATATTTTGTAAACAAGAGTCAGTTTCTTGGAATGACTTGTAAAGGAAGATGAATAATATTTACAAGTAATTATTTATATTATCGTTTTTCAAACCAAAACAATATTTTTTTATGATAAAACGTGTGGAGAATGGTAGCGTACATGACAAAATGTGACTTCGTAGAAAACTCGTACAAAATCACATAAATAAATATTTGTATGTAATGTATCTTGTACACAATATGTACCTACAAGTGTATGGATCAAGCGAACTGAAGTACAAATCGATCGTGCGGAAAACGATACTTGTAATACCAAACAGAAAAAAACTTAGAAGGCTCAAGAACAAAAAACCTGACTGCTCCATCAAATATCGATCGCGTGCGTATCGCACAATGGAAACATTACGTAAATAAACAACGCATACCAAATAATCACGATAGAGCAATTGTTACGATAGAATATCTAAATAAAACCAACAATGGAACAATACCGTTGCGTGATCCTCTGTAACAGTTATAACAATAACGCAAAGATTTTTAGCGTTATTTACTCAAACGTTTTAACATTAAAGCTCGAGTTTTTGATCCCTAATGATACAATGTTACCTCCACTAACACGCCATAAACTCATTTGCTGGCGACTCCCTAATCTTGGCTGCCAGTGTATTTAGTTTCACATTTATGAACACTGTTGGCGTGGAACTTGCTTCGTACATAATTATTAATATGGGCTTAGAGCTATAATGAACCACAAAGCGCGCGCTCTATATAATATCGTGTACTATTTTGATTGCTCGCATGTGTAATTTGGAACTTACTACTACGCATTAAAATGACAATCACGGTTTGGATAATGATATATAATCTATTTTGTGTTAATTTGACACTTTCGAACGATTTTCTGTGGTAGTATTTTAATATTGGGTTTAGCTCGAGGGGTGTCCTTGTTTGTTAAGTTGTCTACGCTTGTTTTGAAATAGTTGCCTTTTAGCTAATCTTTACTGTAGTGAGTTTTAATAAAACAATTTGTCGAGCGATGCCTAGTCACTGTCTAAGAAAATTCATAGTTTCATACTCTAAATTAATAATTATAATAAAAAACTCTCGGAAAAACCATTAAAATTATATTTAATTCGGAGGACTTACAGAAACTGTGATAAAATAATAAAGTCTAATAAAGTTATTCCTGAATACTTCACATTTCACGAAGTAAAGTATATTTTTCTATAATTGTTTTATTCGATAAACAAATATGGAGTTCTGATATGTTTGATTTGAATTCGAGGAATTTTTTTATGTTATCGATGCGGTGTGTGTTTCTTGAAACGTTGATACCAATAGTGTGTGACTTATGCAAACCTCATAGACTTGTTTTCATATCGTGTTTGTTTACCAAATCAGACAATAAAAAAAAATGCAATGTATTCAAGCCCGATAGTTTAAGTTCATTTGTGTCCCATGCTTTGTCAAATAATGACTATTAATAACTTCACGACATTATCATCGTTCTCCGCAATAATTATTTATTTTATTTTTTATTTATTTTACATTCTAGTATTGATATATTATTTACACACTAACTCTATAATAGAAATAAAAATATTTACAAGTATCAAAAAGGGTTACAGGGCGTCGAAAAATTCGTCCACATCGCTGTCAACAGGAAAAGTGCCCAGAAGGCTGGCAGCATTGCCACGTTGGATAGCAATGCTGATTCTTTGGCCAAAAAATAGGCCCGCCCTCTGGTCACGTGAAGAGTCGACCAACCGTTTGGCGATTTCCCGAAAGACTAGGTGGGCACTCGGGCCCCATGGTCCTAGAGTTTCAACCCCAAACGGTTCAAATACATAATCGTCAATTAAATTATTGTATTTGCGCCGTTTGAGGTTTTCAGCACCTGCAGCAGCCGCCCCAGCGCAGCACACTGTGCTAGGAAGATGGGAAGGTGCAAGGGTGTCGACGCAAGTTGCGTCCCACACCAAAGGCCTACCCAACTTCCATGGCATTATGGTCATACCATCTGGTCTCTTGCCATCGACGCGTGCCAAGCCAGTGGGTTCCAATACAGCTGGCACCCCGGCGGTGGCAAGAGCACGACGGATGAGATCATTAATGCTAGCGTGCCGCGCTATCCGACCTGCACTCTTACTACAAGAAAGGCCATGGTGTCCGAGGCAGTCGACTGCTTCACCACATTGACAGCGATGTGGAGCAGCACAAGGAGCGCCCAAACGCAAACATGTAGCGAGCCGGAAGGTTGTATCACCTAACATAGTTCCTATATTAGGTGACGGTAGAGCCTGAAGGCAAAGGCCCGACTCCCACTCACCCACAGCAAGCAGGCGGGCACGCTCAGCAGTATTGGTAGACGTATTAATAAGTTTATTCCGTACCAACCTGCAGAGCGGCTCATCCCACTGTCTCTGGGAAAACGGATTCTCAGGCCGATCCGTGTCCGGGCAAGCCACTTTCCAGGCGTCCTCTGCATCGGACAAGCACGGCACTTCCGAGCTAACCAGGGAGAGAGTTAAAATTTTCCTGGTTAGTTTTTCAGTGCTGTGGACAGAAGACAGGAACGCCGGTAAGCTAACACTAGAAATTTTGCGGATGCCAAGGCCACCAAAACGAATTGGTAGGGTGGCTTGCAGCCACGCTCGGTCGTCCAGGGCCACATTAAGAATGGATGTTAAAGTGTTGCGAATAATTTGGTCAATTTTGTCCAAAAGTTGTGGTTTCTTCCAAAGAGGAGAACAACGGAGAAAATACATATAATTTGGACCAAAACAGCAATATCTGATAATGGTGAATGCCTAATGTAAATTAATTTTGGAGAGTCTATCCGAAATATCATTGAAATTTTTAATTTTGTCGTCGATGAAAGATGAAAAACTTTCTTCAAAAATAGGGGAACCAAGGAGGTGTAGGGAACTTTTTTCTAAAATTTTGATTTGTGGGGCTATTGCATTAAATTTATTTATAGACGATTGTCTGTCGGTAATGTCAGAGAGGTAAATTTCGCATTTTGAGGGGTTAAGGTCCAGGCCAATAGATTTAAATTGACTTTTGAGAAGTTGTAGGTCAGCCAAAACAGTGTCAATATCACCTCCTAGCGTTCCATCATCTAAATACCACACATTAAATTTTGAATTTAGTTGTTGAATTATGGGATGAATAGCCAAACTGAAAATGACAGGCCCGAGAGGGTCACCTTGTTGGCAACCAACTGCAGATTCCAAAACGTTTTCCTTGTAAAGTAATTTTGAAGGGTGAATAATGTTAATATATTTTATAATTGTTTGAAGAATAAAAATATTTATTTTACTATTCATGTACACACATATATAAACAGATACGAAATAAATCAGAACAGAAAAATAGGTACAAAGGTGATGTATTATATATTATGTCTTTTGACACACTCACACACATACTCATCATCACTTCACATACTAAGTATAAATCTTCACCCACCGTCTAAACCAGTTCAACCAAAAATCGATCATGTGCCTGAAGTTTGGCGCGGCTTGAAACAAATTTGCAAGCGTTAGCATGTGCACGAATGCTCTCGACACGGTTGCTTGCTGGGAGCGGAAGCGAAAGAACTCATTTGTAGCGGCCAGATAGCTGATAGTTTGGAAGCCGAATGTAACTGTCTGTTTCCTTTAGGGTATGATATTGTTGGTTCTAAAATCAGAAGTCAGACACAATATACTGGGTCAAATTAAATTAGGCAGCAAAACTTCGCACATGTGATGGGTCCTTAATACCTAAACAAAAAAAATCGGTTGTCTGTAAAGTCGGTTTACGGACGATAGTTTAACGTGACAACGTCATAACAAAACATTAATGAAATTGCCGAACGCGGAGGCCGATTCGGCAGCGTTCAACATCATCTGTCTCTCATCGCTCGTTCCGCGCTCTCGCTTGCACTTCAAGCCGCCATGGAACGCTACAACACTACAGAGCAAGGCCGCGAGGTAACGCTACATGAGTCATGTTTTTTCGTGTGTGCAGCCAGCTTCATCGATTTATTAGACGTTGGCACGTCAAAAAAAAAATCATTTAAAAATATGTTTTTTTTTTATTCACGTCAACGACATTAGAGGGGCAATTCTCATAATTTTAAGAACGTTCAGTCTGATCTCAGTCTCATTCTGTCAAAATTATAATTTCCTTACATTTTGACATTTGTTTGTCGCTGAGATGAGACTAGGTTTTGAATGTTTTAAATTACGAAAATTGACTTTCTGGTATTGTAGAATCATGTCTGTATTACTTCATTCAAAATTTGGCAAAGCGTAAGCTGAAACTGGCGATGGAAGAGGTTTTTTACCAGTCTATTGACTCAATATTCATAAGCATTGACTACAGGACATCTTTTTGTGTGCCATATTTATGAGAGACTAATATTTTCTGTACCTTGCCTCAATATTAACAAACATTTACCTAACTGACAAAGGACATAAAGAAACAGTTCTGTTTTTATCTCAAAGTTTTATAACCGCGCATAATTTTTTTATAGCACAATTAAAAGAAAGAAGACAAACATTAAAAACGTTTCAGTCGACTTCATTTATCTAATAATGCCGTAGAGACTACATAACAAAAGTTTGCAACTACTACGCTATGCGTTCAACTTTGTCCAGATTTCATTTCTGTGCCACTGAATGCCATATTCGTGGCAACTAGGTGTTATAAATGAGCTCATTTTTCTGTCGGGGGACTTTTTATGGATATTGTTTTGCTTAATAATATTTTCAAGTGCTACTGTGATATTATGCAAGCAATCTTAGAACTCATTTCTTTGAAGCAAAAGCGCACATAGAGCTATTTTAGAATGATGTAAATAATAGCTCTTTTTATACATGCCGTGAGAAATTTATAGGAGTCTTGGAGATGAGTTATTATGTTTTTATACTAAAATATGAATGTATTAATAGCTGTATTTTCAGATAATTTACTGGTGCTGTTATGAGGTAGTAAGTGCTCTATTAAATATACATACATTACTTTCTTCTCAAACATTTTGCTACTTTTTGTTACGATTTCATTCAATTTGAAATTGCCTGTATAGAATTGGAGCACTCTATTGTATTAAGTGTGTATAGACCCCCGTCAGGATTGTATGACTGCTTTGAAAAGGTAATGGATGAAGTGTTACACAGGATTTGTAACTCAAACAAGTCCGTTATCATTTGTGGTGATTTTAATGTAAATTTATTAGAAAACTCAGGTTCTTGTAGTAAAATTTTAAGTCTGTTTCTGTTGGATCTTTGCTTATATGAGGGTGGATAATTTATGTTTTGTCATCCGCTTTTTACGACTACCGTCGTTTTGAATCGTGGCCGACGCTCGTGCAACCTCCGCGCGAGGGATTGGCCAGTTGGCTTGCGTGATCAGACAATATCGGTCACGTCTCTTCTTTTAATTGAGAAACTATTCCGTGAATAAGACAAGTTTAACTCATTTTCTACACTGCCGTGCAGTATCCATTGTGTGAGACGTTCTCGCAGTGCTGTGCCAATTTAGATGGTGTTTTTGGAACGTTTAGTGCCCTCGCTCGCCTCCGCCTTCGATACCAGGACCCCTTGCCGTGCAAGGCTGTCGTGAAGAAACGTACGTGTGGAAGTTTGAGGTAGGTGGCATACTGAATTATCTACCTATTTACGAGCAAAGATCCACTTTCCAAACTTTACCTACATATTGATACAGCTATTTTTTTTATTAATTATTGGTCCTTCAAAAAATACAATTTCTTACCAGCCTTCTACAGTCATACTCAACATTTTGGCCATTCGAGCCGGATATAATTAACCTCTTAAATTATTTCATTGCATATTTAAAATCTAAAAATGTCGCAATCAGAAGTAACTGCTCCGATTGATCCAATTCCAACTAAAAAGGAATTAGAAACTATTCGTAACATAAACAAATGTCTTGCTAAAAAGCAACGTATTTATTCTCAATTGCAACAAGTGTTTGATTTATCCAATAAAATTGAGAATCATCCTTCCCTCAAGGAAATGTTCCTATTGCGTGCCTCAGAGATAACATCACTACGTGAATCATTCGAAAGTATTTGTATGGAAACATATGAAATGCGATTAATTTTAACGCCTGAAGCACAGTTCTCAGACAGCGATTTGGTTAGCTTCGATGACTTGTTCTTTCGCGTCAAGTTGTGCGCTTCGAAGCACACGACCAAAATGGCGGACGTTCCACCATGCAGTTACGTAGACACGAAAGATAAAAATGGCGACATTCGACCACGTTTACCGAAGCTCGAGTTGTTCACATTTGATGGGAATATTGAGAACTTCACCACGTTTTATGAAACATTTTGCTCTTTGGTGCACAATCAAACGGGTATTTCAAGCATAGATAAATTTCATTATTTGTTGTCATGCACAAAAGGGTCCGCACTTAGCATTGTAAAAAGTGTGCCGATTACTTCAAGTAATTACGACGTAGTGTGGCAGTCCTTACTTGATAAATATCAAGACAATAGGATGCTCGTAGGTAAATACCTGGATAAGATGCTCAACTTTCCCGCACTCAAATCGGAATCTCCAGTTAATTTAAATAATTTTATTGAGACTTTCGATCATTCTTATCGCGCTATTAATGCTTTAAATATCGAGCACTTATCTAGCTATGTACTGTGTCATATAGCATTGAGGGGATTAGACCCCAACACAAGAAAAACATTCGAACAAGGTATCGATCAAAAGACCATACCTACCTATGATCAGTTAATGTCCCACGTACATAATCAAATAAAAATATTGGAACATTCTCAACATAATTCTAGTTCTACTGTTCCGCAAGGTAGGAATCCTACCCTCAACACATCCAATAAAAAGTCGAGTGAAACCAACAATAGGAAGGCATTTTCTTCGCAGACGCAATCTAACAATAAGCCGAGGAGTTTTGATTGCTTACACTGTGGTCAAAATCACATGATTTTTCGTTGTGTTCAATTCCGTGAATTGACTCCTGCACAACGAGTCAGCCGTGCTGACCATTTAAAATTGTGCCACAACTGCCTCAAGCAAAACCACTCGTCTTCCGATTGTAAAAGCGAATTTAGATGTTTCACGTGTAATCAGCGTCACCATGCATTACTGCACCTTGACTCTAAAGGTAGTCCTGCTACGCCATCTATTCCTGCGCATAATAGCAGCGCAAAGCCGACAGCTGTAGGTACTAACACATTGCACGCTAAAACGTCGCACTCGTCCAGCGGTAACAATATGAAGAGCTATATGGTTCTACTAGGTACGGCTATAGTCAATGTTATAGATTCGTTTGGTAATCCGCAAGCTTGTCGCGTTCTTATCGACTCAGGCGCTCAATCGAATTTTATAACTTTGAATTGTTTAGAACGGCTAGGTTTGTCGCGTCAAAAATGTCCGTTTAATATTTTTGGTTTAACCGGAAGTAGTGTTAAAAATTTTGGCATGACTTCGTGCACTATTAAGCCGAGACACTGCGATAACCCATCGTTTGATATCGATGCTATAATTTTACAACAAATCACTTCCGATTTGCCTACGGTGGAAATTTCCGAAGAAGTTTCTATGCATTACAGAAACCTTTTGTTAGCAGATCCCTACTTCTATAAAAAATCTTCTGTAGACATTATTCTAGCAGGTGACATATTCCCTGACATTTATGACGGTAATAAAATTATTGTCGGCCCTACACTACCCACTGCACTCAGTAGTGTTTTCGGGTTCGTAATGTGTGGGAAAATTGAAGTACCGTGTACTTCCGATGACGTCACTAACATTGCAACGTCTTGCAATTTGGTGTCGTACACCTGTGATAGTGACACCATCAATAATCAACTCAAATCATTTTGGGAAATAGAGGAGTCGCCGTGTGACAACCCTATCAGCCCAGATGACAAGCTTGCCGAAGAGATATATTCTGAGCGTCATTATAGGGACGATAGCGGTAGGTATGTTTCGCCTATCCTAATGGACCCGAAGTGCGCCGCCCTCGGCGAGTCTTACAACCACGCCGTGCGTAGGTTACACCATCTAGAGCGACGTTTCGCTCGATTGCCCGACTTACGTTCGCCCTACGTAGACTTCATGCGGGAGTATGAACAGTTAGGTCATATGAAACCGTACGTAGGTACAGAACCGAGTAGGTATATAATACCACACCACTGTGTGGTGAAGGCATCCAGTACCACTACGCCCCTACGAGTGGTATTTGATGGCTCAGCGGCGACTTCAAGCGGTGTGTCGCTTAATGACACATTACTTACAGGTAGAAAACTCCATCATGATATTTTGAAAATTATTTTTAACTTTCGTTTGTATGACGTTTGTTTTACCGCTGACATAGCTAAATTCTATAGGAATGTCCTAATTGATCCCACTGAGCGTACTTATCAGCACATTCTTTGGAGGGAATCGCCTTCACATGAAATAAAAACCTACGAACTTCTTACAAATACCTACGGGTTGCGATCGTCTGGTTTTGTCGCTGTTCGCTCGTTGCAACAGCTGGCGAGTGATGAGGGCAAGCGATATCCTCAAGCTGCTGATGTCCTCATGCAAGGATGTTTTGTTGATGACGTTTTGTGGTCGACACAGAACCTCTCAGACGCCTGTACGTTACAGGACGAGCTCGTAGCTCTATTGAAGTTAGGCTGTTTTGATCTTCGTAAATGGGCGAGTAATTCCCCTGAATTACTGTCTAGGATAGGTGCCGATCAGGCAGTAGCTATAAACTTCAGTGATGATGACACCGTGTGTTCATCGCTGAAGGTTTTAGGTCTTAAGTGGCTGCCGACAGTCGATTGCTTCTCGTTTGATTATAACATGACGGATAGCACCTACACAAAACGATCAGTGCTAAAATTGCTTGCTAGTATCTTTGATCCGGTTGGGTTTTTATCTCCATGCACATTTCTAGCTAAATGCATAATGCAAGATTTGTGGAAGCTGAGTCTCGGTTGGGATGACCCTCTTCCGGTTGATTTGCGTGACAAGTGGTCAGTCTTCATCGCGTCATTGTCAAGTCTGTCGTCAATAACAATCGAACGACATATGCTAATACCTAAATTCTGCGGTGTACACTTAATTGCTTTTTGTGACGCATCGACCCGTGGTTATGCGGCCTGCATATATGTACGTAGTGTTGACCCAAACAATGAAGTGAAGACTAGACTGCTTATCAGTAAAAGTAAGGTCGCGCCGATCAAGCCGCTCTCGATACCTAGACTCGAGCTTATGGCTGCCGTGTTGTTGTCAAAACTGGTTTTGTTCGTTCAACAAAATATTAAAAATCTAAACTTTCAGGTAACTGCGTTGACAGACTCCAGTGTCGCACTCGCATGGTTACTGACCCCTCCCTACAAACTTAAAACCTTTGTTTCAAATCGTGTCGCTCAAGTAGTGGAGGTGGTTCCGTCGAACAGCTGGTACCACGTGCGGAGCGAAAACAACGCCGCTGACATTTGTTCGCGCGGCGCCATGCCCACTCAGCTCGTAGCTGATTATGAACTCTGGCTGCATGGTCCCGCCTGGCTATCTGATGACGTTCATCAATGGCCAATCAGTACTTTTTACGTCACTGAAAAAACGGACATTTTAGAACTAAAGACAAATGTTGATACATTTTCCTGTGCATCTCAAAATGTTCCTAACGATATTTTAGAAACGTTTTTTGAAAAATACTCTTCATTCAACAGATTGCAACGTATCGTCGCTTGGTGTTTGCGATTTGCTAAAAATTGTAGGTTACTTAAGAACGAGCGTTCTGTTGGTCCGATCTCAACTCACGAGTTAAATGCGTCCCATGACGTTATTATAAAATGTACACAAGCTACCTACTTTAGTAGCGAAATCACTCAGATAAAAAATAATAAATTTGTTTCGTCACTCAGGAAGCTATCACCCTTCGTCGATGCCCATGGTTTCCTCAGGGTGGGGGGTAGAATCTCGCTAGCAGATTTACCCTACAATAGCAGGCACCCCTTGTTGCTACCTAAAAAATGTCACATAACAACTTTAATAATAGAACATTTTCATAACGTGTACCTACATGTAGGACCTCGTTCATTGCAAGGAATTTTGTGCAAACGATATTGGATCGTATCCGCTCGCAGTATGATTCGTAGTGTGTTGTCTAAATGCATCGTATGCTTTAAATGCAACCCTACCTCAATCCAACCGTACATGGGTACGTTACCCGCTGAAAGATTAAAACCTAATAAGGTTTTTGATCATGTCGGTTGCGATTTAGGTGGGCCGTTTCACATAAAAGCGAGTTTGAATCGTAATGCAAAAATTCTAAAGTGCTACATGTGCCTTTTTGTTTGCTTTTCCACAAAGGCTGTACACATTGAGGTCATTAGCGACTTATCAGCTGATTGTTTTCTAGCAACTCTTGACCGGTTCGTAGCGCGACGCGGTCTGTGCTCGTGTCTACATTCCGATAACGGGACGAACTTTGTCGCAGCTGCGAAACAATTGAAAGAAGTTTGCAATTTTTTTAAAGAAAATGACGTTTTAATTGCCGACGGTTGCGCAACTCGTTCTATTGAATGGAAAAATATTCCTCCAACGGCAGCTTCGATGGGCGGACTGTGGGAAGCCGGTATCAAGTCGGCCAAGCGCCACCTCCTCCGTGCAGTAGGTGACAAGGCACTGACATTTGAAGAGCTCACCACTGTCTTCTGTAAAATCGAAGCCGTAATGAACTCGCGTCCGTTGTGCCCGTTATCTGACAATCCTGATGAATTCGAAATTTTATCGCCTGGACATTTTTTGATAGGTCAAAGCTTACTCGCCGTACCCGAGTACGGTCTTCTAGACGTAGCTACTAACAGACTATCACGTTGGCAGTGTTTGCAGAAAATCTCCCAAACGTTTTGGAAGAAGTGGTCTGACGACTACCTGCATACTTTGCAGCAAAGAGCAAAATGGTTCACCTCGCCTCCTAATATTAAAATCGGTGATCTAGTTCTCATCAAATCTGAGCTGATTCGTCCGCTAAACTGGGTTCGGGCCAGAGTGGAGCGTCTCCATGAAGGTCCAGATAAAATTATTCGCGTCGTTACTCTGAAGACGCAAAAGGGAATCATTAAAAGACCTGTTAATAAGGTTTGCCCTTTTCCATATTCTAATTAAATATTTACAAAACTTGTACCTTAGATTTTAATTAATACCCTAACTTAATTTTAATTTATACTTATTCTTGCCTATTTCAAGGTAATTTTCCTACCACATATCAGTTGCAATAGCAATATTCTCTTATTTTTTTTTTTTTTTTTAACTGAAATTATCATGATAATTTCGGTGGGGGGTATGTTGGATCTTTGCTTATATGAGGGTGGATAATTTATGTTTTGTCATCCGCTTTTTACGACTACCGTCGTTTTGAATCGTGGCCGACGCTCGTGCAACCTCCGCGCGAGGGATTGGCCAGTTGGCTTGCGTGATCAGACAATATCGGTCACGTCTCTTCTTTTAATTGAGAAACTATTCCGTGAATAAGACAAGTTTAACTCATTTTCTACACTGCCGTGCAGTATCCATTGTGTGAGACGTTCTCGCAGTGCTGTGCCAATTTAGATGGTGTTTTTGGAACGTTTAGTGCCCTCGCTCGCCTCCGCCTTCGATACCAGGACCCCTTGCCGTGCAAGGCTGTCGTGAAGAAACGTACGTGTGGAAGTTTGAGGTAGGTGGCATACTGAATTATCTACCTATTTACGAGCAAAGATCCACTTTCCAAACTTTACCTACATATTGATACAGCTATTTTTTTTATTAATTATTGGTCCTTCAAAAAATACAATTTCTTACCAGCCTTCTACAGTCATACTCAACAGTTTCAGTCCTACAATCTTGTAAACCTATTTTTGGAGCCCACAAGAATAACCCCTACTAGTGCCACATGCCTAGATAATATTTATACAGATATTATACCAAGCCACAAAGAAATTATAAATTTACTAGATTCTGATCATTGCGGGCAAAGGATTACTATTCAAAACCAAAACAAAAAAGCGGCTAAAAAGGATATCACTGTTAACCCCAAAACTGCAAGTCGCTTGGAGGCTTTTAAAGTTAAACTCATTAATAAATTACCAGTTTTGTCTATTCATGCTGATCCTAATCATCTTTATGATAATCTTTTTAATATATACTGTAAACAATTTGATTCCACCTTTATTCCCAAGACTATCTCGGTTAATAGTAATGTATCGTTCAGTGATTGGGCTACCATTGGTATTCATAAAAGTAGAACACGGCTTTATGAACTGTACAATGAAAGGACTTATGTTAACACTGATGAATTTAATTTGTATGTTAGAAATTATTCAAAATTATTTAAAAAAGTTTGTTATATGGCCAAGTCACGTTATTTGGGTTCAAAAATTAAAAACAGCAGTAATGTAATTAAAACGACTTGGAACATTATTAATAGTGAAGCGGGAAGGTCTAGTAACCGAAATACTGATTACAGCCTGTCTATTAATGACAACATAATAAAATCTGACTCACAAGTCGCCGAGGCATTTGAAAATTTCTTTTCAGATATTCCCGTTTCAACTACTAAATCCCTAAACTCATCACCTTCTGTTGCTGAGTCTTTGCTTAAGGAAAATGTTAATGGTTGCGATTCGGATTTTAATTTTGAATATATTACATGTAGAGATATAATTAAAACCTTTCACACTTTAAATGTAAAAAAGACTACAGATCTGTGGGGTAATTCTGTGGAAGTTGCTAAGTCTATTATTGACATTGTAGCACCTACTCTTGCTCTTATCTTTAATAGTTGTATTGACAATGGGGAGTTTCCTGATCTTATGAAAAATAGTAAAATAATACCTTTGTTTAAATCAGGTAGTACATCAGACCCCACAAATTATAGACCTATTTCTGTACTACCTACCTTTAGTAAAATTTTTGAGAAATTAATATTAGACCAAATGCAAAGATTTTTTAATAAATATAAATTATTACACAGCAAACAGTTCGGTTTTACAAGGGGTCGTTCAACTACTGATGCCGGTTTTGAACTTTTAGGACATATTTATAATGCATGGGAAGATAAATGCGATGCTTTGGGCATCTTTTGTGATTTGTCCAAGGCATTCGATTGCGTTCTTCACGAAACGTTAATCAGGAAACTCCACCACTACGGGATCCGGAATACTGCTCTGGATCTTCTTACTTCATACTTGAGTAAAAGGATTCAGAGCGTTGACGTTAATGGAGAAAGATCACCCGGATCTTTAGTAACGATGGGAGTCCCACAGGGCTCAATTCTTGGTCCTTTCTTGTTTCTTATTTATATCAATGACTTGCCGTACCTCATAAAGGATAATCATGATATAGTGTTGTTTGCAGATGACACTTCACTTTTGTTTAAACTTAAACGTCAGCAGTTGGTTACTGACGATGTATATAGCGCGATTTCGAAAGTAGTCCACTGGTTCAATGTTAATAATTTGCTTCTAAACGAGAAAAAAACCAAATGCATTAAGTTTACGCTACCCCACGTTAGGCAGGTGAAAACTAATGTGTTGATAAAGGGCGAGGAATTGAATCCTGAAGACAGCACGGTATTCTTGGGCATAACTTTGGATGCTAAGCTTCAGTGGGGTCCGCATATAGATAAACTGTCAAAAAAGCTAAGTTCCGCAGCATACGCCGTTAGAAAAATTCGTAATTTAACTGATATAGAGACTGCCCGTTTAGTGTACTTTAGTTATTTTCATAGTGTAATGTCGTACGGTATTCTATTGTGGGGAAATGCCGCCGATATTCAGACTATCTTTGTTTTGCAGAAGCGTGCTGTTCGATCAATTTATAAATTAAGTCCGAGACACTCTCTCAGAGACAAATTTAAAGAGATTAATGTAATGACTGTGCCTTCTCAGTATATTTATGAAAATCTTTTATATGCCCATAAAAACATAAAATTGTTCAAAAAATACAGTGATATCCATAATATAAATACTAGAAACAAACACAAATATGTTGTACCTACAACAAGGCTCAAGAAAATAGGTGGCTCGTTCAGATGCCAATGTATACACTTTTATAATAAACTACCAAGCCACGTTCAAGATCTAAGCCTTAATAAATTTAAATCGTTCATTAAACGTAAGTTGTGCCAGAAAGCCTTTTATACCGTTAAAGATTATATTGAGGATACAAAGGCTTGGGATTGAGTTGCTTCCAATTTCTGCATTTTGAGTGTTTTTGATGTTTTTTTTTTTATATACACATTGACATTAATGATTTTTTTTTTTTAACTGACATTTGCTTACTTTTTAAAGTATTATATTATTTTAATTATTGTGAATGTGAAGACGATGTGGGTCATTTAATTTAGGCATTTTATATGATTATTATTCTCTCTATGGTCTGGCAGTTTTAGTAATTTATGTGGCCTACCCAAATGTCCTTTCTTTGGTATTGTTCGTCGAATCGTTGAGCTCCTTAAGTCTTGAGTTGAGCTGCATGATTTCTGACAAATGCGTGCACTGACTGGACAGGTCCTCTCAATCTGTGTGGTTCTTTCCTCAAAAGACCATCTCAGACATCGACCTACATGGTCTTCATATAACTTGACCAAGATTATGTCTGGACTTTAAAAGAGACTATGACCTCTGAGTTTGTTTCGGCCTTTCTTCTCAGAGTAGTCAGATAGGAAACGCCGACCTCATCTAGTTTAAAAAAAATTATGATTGACGTGTAAAAGTGTTTGTGCAAACCTACTTACAGAAATAAAATCATTTATCATTTATCATTTATAATTGTTAACATAGTCATGATTATATTCACAGTAGGTAGGTATCTACATAGGGATGTGCCTTACAGGCGTTACACGGGGGGGTTCCGGAATTGGTCTTTTAAGAGGAACCTAGACCACCTCTACGTGCTGATGGTGATCACCGGGGTGGTTTTAGTGAGGTTAAAATCCCACACTCCCCGACCTCCCCGGAGGTCGGGTGCCTTTTGAAGGTTACCCCCGACAACAAAAAAAAAAGGTACCTATATAGGGATGTTGAAACCAATCAACATAATTATTCATGGTGTAATTAATAGTGATTGAGTGGGTTACTAAGGGCGGGTAGGAGGGTAGGTGTCCTGCGATACCAATGGGCCATTTTCCCAAGGGTAACCGATCTCAAAAGTGATGAGATATATAATTATTAACACTCATGTGGTACAACGATGATGTATGGAAATACCTAATTCATATTATTATGGATAATATAATGCGTACATAATTATTATTTAACCCAAAGTTCTTTAGGACTTTTATTACAAAAGAGCTGAAAAGTTGCAAAATGAGGACACATTGTACGTGATACATAATCCATTTTTTTAATAAAATTATCCAATCTTGGAGACATTGGATAATTTTATAAAAAAAAATATAAACTTATGTACTTCGCTACGATTTTATTATATAAATCGTAGCGAAGTCAAAACTGTACATAGAGTATATTTTTTAGGATTTTTGACTGTTTGTCTGAATGTATGTTTCAGCCTCACGCAAAAACTACCGGATAGATTATGTTATTTTATTATATTTTAATTTTATTTTCATAAACATTTTCTATGCCTCTGGTCAGTGGCTATAAATTATCACGCTATTTGCTATGGGGATGTGCAATAGTGCAATTTGTTCGTATTCTTCTTGCAAATAGTTATAGATTTAACCTTTTAAATGACTATCATCCCGCCATACCTTTAAGGAGCTATACAGTCAATCATGAATTAATTAAGAACCGCTAATTTAGTCAACCTTCAACAAATCAAATTACTTAGCGGTTCAACGACTGCTTTGCAAACCTATATTCGACTTCCAACTTTTTTTTTTGTGCTTCCGTTTTACATTTTGTTACATAACTAAGATAGTTCGTAAAAATGACACAGAAAAACATAAAGTTTAGGCCTCTTTTGTCATTTTTGGTTATAACAAAAATCATTAATATCTATGGTTAGGTGACTGTTAATAAGAAATCCCATGTGTTTACAATCCACTCTTATATTATTTTGGTGATAGCTGTTCGTCAGGAAAAATCTGTAAGAAAGCATCAGTCACTGTATCAGTTTTGTGCCATTCGTTATATATACAGGAACGCAGACGTTTACACATTCACTAAAAACTTCGCAAGCAATGGGAAATTACCACTAAGGCCTCTGCCTCGAATTTTGCGGGCAGCGGGGCGGCAGCGGCGGCGGCGCGGGCGGTCACCGTTTGACTGGAGTGCGCCGCTCGTTGCCCGCCCCCGCGCCACTGTTTTCGAGAACCGGTCCATTTGACTTTACGCATAAGATCCTGCCGCTCCCGCGCCGCCGCCGCCGCCGCCCCGCTGCCCGCAAAATTCGAGGCAGAGGCCTAAAGTGCGGGTGTCAACCTCAGGCCGGACTGTTTTTCACACGTACAACTGTACGTCGCTTGCTCGCGTCACCAGTCATGAGTCTCTTCACACTTCGACAGGAAAGTTTTATAAAAATGTGGCTATTATATCAGTAAATTGTGGTGTCTTATGACTGCCATGGGACCGAAGTCGTGGGCAGAAGCCAGTAACCCGTTAAATACACATCAGTGGACAAAAAGGGGCCCGTTGAAATATTCTCGCATTAAAATTCAGCGAGCTTAATCAAATATTTGTTATCGAGAAACTGCCAGCAATTCTTATGAACTAAAAGTGGAGTTTTTTTAACCCTTTTACGTGCAAGGCACCGCTCGCGTTATTGTATTTCGCCCATGTTTCTATAAAAAAACCTTCAACCAACAAGTTATGGCTGAGAGTAACTTCTAAGACGAGTATTTTTATTTTTCTTTTTTAGAAATTTGTGAATGTTGTGCTGTTCCCTCGGGTATTCTGAACTTTCTTGTTTCGATGCCTTTTCAGCGATATATTGGTATGCTGTTGTTTTATTTACTGGGCGATTCTTTTTACTACGTGTTCGAAGTATGTCCTATATTTCTAGTCGGATTTGGTTCGTTTCTCTGATTTGGTTTCTTTATCGTAGTGAGTATAGAAACGTTATGGGACTGTCAACCCTAACGTATTTATTTGTAAGTTTCAATAGATTTTTACTTGTAAGCTTTTTATGGTGAACTACAAGTCTAACAAGATAAGTAAATGTTTCTCGTCAGAGAAGCATAATTATTAATTTTGCTTTCCCAATTAGGAGAAGGTGTCACAGTCAATGTCAAAGCATTTATTTCAAATAGGCACATAAAAAGGCACTTTTGAACGTCAAAAATTACAACAAAATAGAATTGATTCTAGTCGCCCATTCCAAAAGGTAGTTTTCATATGGAAGAGAATGGGCAAGAAACTCCACCGTTACTCTTTAAAATGTTTTAGAATATTTTGGATACATTTATTGTATAATGATAATATGTGAAGACGATGCACCTAAAATAAAATTACTATACCACAATAGGTAAAAGAATTAAAAATGAAACCATGACATATAAACTAATTCTGATAGATCATACATGGTGCACACATATTTACAAACATGGTAAAAGTAAACGATTTTCATTTAAATTAAAACAAATTTACAAGTAATAAGTCAGAGTGTGAGTTAAAGTAGTAGTTACATAATGTAAATCAATGTCAAAAAAAGAATAAATTTTACAATTAAATTAGCAACCAATTTGATTTTGTCTAGACTCTAGATTATCCTATGGAGCAGGACCAGCATGTTTCCAAGCGTTCTTATCTTGGATATAATCTTCTAATTTATAGTATGCTTGTTTACAAAGTGTACCTTTAATGTGAGTTTTAAATTTTCTTTCATTTAATTGCAATATATCACAAGGTATTTTATTGTAACATTTAACACATGATGGTGAAAGATCTGTATACAAATCGATGAGAGTTTACACCTTTTTTATTGAGAGCAGTGGCGGCCGCCACTTACGAGTTGTAGGTCGTGGATTCGATTCCAGACAGGCACTTTACTTTGAGTAAATAATTTCATCACCATTGCTCTCAAAACACTTAAGGTAAGGTGAACAGTGAAGGAAAACATCATGAGGAAACCGGCATGTTCTATAACTAAAAATTCGAAGACATGTGACTTCTACCAAACCGTACCAGGCCCGCGTGGTAGATTACAGCCTACTCCTTCTCGAAGAGGGAACGTCTGTGTCCCAGCAGTGGGAAAATTATAGGCTAATAATGCTTTTATTCAATCAAGTGTATTTTCTTTTCGAATTTAATACGAGCAGTACGTCTATATTATTCAAGAGTCACGAATTATTTACCAGGTACTTCGCCTTTCTGTAAGTGCCACTACATCAAAATGCTTCTCGAGTCAAACGTTTCTCGAGCCTTCTGAACCCTCTGGTATCTACTTAGTGTGCTCTAATTATCAGGTACAATTTGTGCATCCATAATAATACATAAATATACATTATCAAGGGTTTTATTTTTCTTGAGGATGGGAAACAATCAAATGACCCCAGGGCGCAATTCTCGGCCCATTTTTATTTATTATTTATATAAATGACTTGCCTTACCTCATAAGGTATAAACATGATATAGTGTTGTTTGCAGATGACACTTCACTTTTATTTAAACTCAAACGTCAACAGCTAGCTGCTGGTTACTGAAAATGTAAATAACGCCATTGCAAAAGTAGTTAACTGGTTTAATGTCGATAACCTACGTCTTAACAAAAAAAACGAAATCTATTAAGTTTACATTACCACGTTAGACAAGTAGAAAGTAGTGTTATCATTTAAGATGAAGACTTGAAACCCGAAGAAGAGACCATAGTATTCTTAGGCATAACGTTGGATGCCAAGCTTCAAAGTGGCCCCCATAATATAGATAAATTGTCAAAAAGCTTAGCTCTGCAGCATACGCCGTGAGGCAAATTCGTGATATAACTGATTTAGAGACAGCCCGTTTAGTTTACTTTAGTTATTTTCATAGTGTGAAGTCGTACGGTATTCTGTTGTGGGGAAATGCCGCCGATATTCAGACAATTTTTATTTTACAAAAAAGGGCAATTCGTTCCATTTATAAATTAAGTCCCAGACACTCCCTCAGAGACAAATTTAAAGAGATTAATATAATGACTATGCCTCTTCAGTACATTTATGATAATCTTTTGTATACACACAAAAATATTTATCTGTTTAAAAAATACAGTGATATCCATAACATAAATACTACTACTAACAAACACAAATTTGTTGTTCCTACAACAAGACTCAAGAAAATAGGTGGTTCGTTTAGATGCCAATGTATTCGTTTTTATAATAAACTTCCTAGCCACACTCAAGTACTAAGCCTTAATAAATTCAAATCTTTTATAAAGAGGAAACTATGCCAGAAAGCCTTCTATACTGTTAAAGGCGTATGTGATATTGAGGACAAAAATGCTTTCCCAAGCATTTTTGTCTTCAATATCATACATTGTGTAAATTTATTGGAGCAGCTCAATCCCTTGCGCTGCTCCAATAAATTTACACAGTGTTTACAGTTAATTTACGAGTGGCGCACGGAGGCACTACGCCGGGGGGAAACTCCGCTTCCGCGGCAAATCGCGGCGGAGCGGACGGACCTCCAGCGCGATCTCATAGCGGTATGGAAAGAGCGACTGTCGCAACCCAGCGCAGGGCACGCCACGAAAGTGGCGATAAGACCCCTCTTTGAGGAGTGGCTAGAGAGGCGTCACGGTGCCGTCACCTACCGCCTGACGCAGGTCCTCACCGGACACGGATGTTTCGGCAGGTTCCTGCACATCATCAGGCGGAAGGAAACGCCCGGGTGTCACCATTGCCAGGATCGCCCAGAGGACACGGTGGAGCATACGGTGGAGGTCTGCCCCGCTTGGGCGGAGCACGGCGGCGACCTCTCGCGTCCGGCTCTGGTTCAAGTCATGGTCCGGAGCGAGATGGAGTGGAAGGCAGTCACCTCCTTCTGCGAAGCAGTCATGCTAGCAAAGGAGGTGGTGGGATGGCTGAGGGAAAGAGCCTCCCGTCCCAGCCGCCGCGGGAGACGCTCCGGGCGTCGGGCGTCGCGTGACGACTCCCGGCCACCGCAGGCGCGGACCTACGGACGGAGAGTAATGGGTAGCTCACCGTCCGATCAGGACCAGGCCCGTGCCGAACGGTGCGTACTTGTTCCACGCGATATAACAAGTACCTATATCAACCGCGTATGACCGCACACAGCTTTATAAATGAACAGGTCATATTTTAAACCCATATTTAATTTTACCTAGCTTAAAACATGCTCTAATTGCAACAAATTTCTATTAACTTCGGAGCTCGGTGTAAGATAATGAACGAAGTACTCTTAGAAAGCAATAACGTCTGTAAACGCAAAGTTGTATCGGGTTCAGTGAGAACTCTTGTTGTATTTATTACACAACAATTCACTGAGACTTAGTGAGGGCACTAACTACGCAACATTTAGACGTAATAATACAAATCTCAACTCGAAATTAGGTTTTTGAAGTGGCGAATGCTCTTTTGTTTTGGTTTTTATTAAAATGTGAATACGATAATTTCTTTATTATTAATAACGGCGCCGGATACCTTGTACCAGAAGTGGTCATCGTATAAGTGGTTCAGCTTCATTATCATCAGGATTGTGCGGAATTGTGAGCAGGATTGTGTTCGTCGTGGACGTGGTACGACAGCGGCTTCCCATACATCATCGGCTATCAGAAGACAACCGCCACGCAACGTTCGGCTATATTGACTGTCACCAGCCAGTGTCGCTCTAATCCGACGTCTTCGTTGGTTCCAATAACTTCGTAATAAACACAGACGGCGTCACTTCTTGCTGTGACGTCAAATATTGTTTAGTCAAAAACGTAATGTCAGGTTTTATAATAACGCACTTTAAAGAGAAACAATAATCAAATTGACTATCAACCTAGATTGTCCTTATATTCAAATCACAATTTTCATGTTTTGACGGTTGTATGGAGTGGTTAAAACACAGCAAATTATTGACTTAGTGTGTCAATTTGATAAACAATTAATTTCCCGGAATGTACAAGCAACGTGTACCCATACCTTAGAGCGTCCGTCTGCAGACATTTAGCCCCGCAGCCTGTATCGACACGAAAGAAGTAGGAAACATGAATTTGAATTCTGTTTTGTTTATTTTCGGTTCAATTTTGTAAAAGAAACAAACATGATGACATGTACAGACGACAGCACATCAAACTACTACAATCTGTCAAAATTATTAATAGATTTTCAACTTTATCTCTAAAGCAAAAATTTGACAGTTTCGGGTATCACAAATCTGAAAATTAACTGTACTTAGTTATAAGAATGACATTTGAATATTTGTACACCACAAATCTTGTGGTATATAGAGTGAATAGAACATAAAAAATATTAACACCATACTATGATACTAAATGTGGTCGTCCAAATCAAAAGGGACCTTATGGCGGAAATGAGTTATCTACAGAGCTGAAAACTACATAAATGTACCGAACTATAGACCCAAGAACCAACCTTCTAACCACTACCGTTATTTTTTTACGAATTTTTGAAGTTCACTGATCGAAATTATTAGTTTCGAGAAAATCGCAATTTAAGTATGCCGTACACTAAAGTTATGTTTTAGTGTGAAGTTATGTAACTGATGGTATACTTTGATTGACTATGATTATTACTAATGGAAATTCTTACAATCCTTGCATAAACTTGTTTGTTGTGGGAACATATTAAAATGTCGATATAATATATGGTTTGAATTAAAAGAAAAACGATTTGTTAGGTCTTGCCGCGATAAGGTTCCTTTTTTACTAAACTTTAGATGAATACAAAACTTTTTAAAATTGACTTTTCGAAAAGTTGAACACATCTACATGTAGTAAATACAATCATCTTTTTAAAAATACAGTTAATAAAAAAACGATTTTTTTGAGGTATTTTACAAATTTATTAATATCTCGGAAACTAGGTACCGCCATAAGGTCCCTTTTGATTTGGACGACCACAAATTCTTACAAATAAATAAATTGTAATTCACGACAAACAGCTTTTTTTTCTCAAAACCAGTCCTGCAGGTACTTATTTATAGACACACATGCGTCTAATTGTATTATGCGCATAAAATATACGTAGAGTATCGAACAAGACCCGCGCCGCACGCACATCGAATTCAGATCAAGCAAACCCCTCCTGATGGAGATTTGATGTCATCTGTAGCCGACTGCCCATGCACATTCCATTGTTTTTTCTTTATCTTTCGAACATTTTTTCTGACATCTTATTAAATTTATTTTAAGGATAGAGCAAAAAATGTGACTGGAATGTTTATTTGTTTGTCAGTCGCAAAGTTTGTTTTCGGTAATCGGTTTAAAATTCGAGTTATATGTTTATATGAAAATAGTCTGAGACATACATATAATTGGATGCTAACAGACGTGGTTGGAAAACTGTCAGAGAAAACGAAATGTTTATTTTTAACTAAAAAGTATGCAAAAACAAGTTTCAAATCTATTAGGTTCTGGTTCTTATCTTCCTTTTATTCGTTTGAAATTGTTTTATAATAAAGGCTGCAAGAGTCATGTAAAAAGTAGCCAAGCTAGGATTTGCTCTTAACCCAATAAACATTAAAATTGCGTCAAGGGAACATGCAGAGTGAATAAACGAGTTGTTTCACTCATTGTGGTCCATTCGCAACTGCGCCGTCATGCTCGCACCTAATTACTAAATAGCTTAATGGATGGAACGGCCTCATTAGACCGGAGTGGAGTGGCGTTTAGAAAGACATTCTATAGCCATTGGCAGCGAATATAAGGCCGCACATTTGCAAAGTTGCTTCATCGGGAAATTACGGTTTAAAGCCGCTTTTTTAACCACGAAGCGACGACGACGGGAGGTACGACTATACACACGTGTGGGTGGGTATACTCTCGTCAGCAGCTTTTGTGAATCGGTGTTGGTAATTTTGACGTAGTTTTTTGAGTCGCTTTCGTTTGAAAGATGAGAGAAAATGTTTTCTTAGAAATGCTGAACAAAATTCCAAGTTTTCTTGTACAACAATGCTGAGAATACAATGAGTCTTCATTATACAATATTTTTTTATGAATAAACCTGAAATTGAAATGAACAATACGAAGTTTATTACATAGTTTATGATTCAAACTACAAAATTCATCACGTCACGTTATTCGTCTAACAAACAAAAAAAAAAAATATGCAACGCAAGTTTGCTCTAAGAATTTTTTATTGGTAGTTTTTTGCAGAGTCGACTCCCCAACACAAGATTTGTGTCCACTGCATACGGGAACTTTGGTACACCCAGCTAGATTTATGAGGCCGAAATTTCAGTTACAATGGATGCTGGTGGAGACTATTTTGCTCTCAACTCGACTGCATGCTATTTTCTCGGTACGCAAAATTCTGTAGCGTATTTGGAAAGGAAAAATCACTGAAACATCAGCTTGTTTCTTTGTTTTTAATTCTTCATTATTGCATGGCGTTGGTTTTTTCACTTTTAATGAAAAGCGCTTGCAGTTTTTATTTTAAGTAACATTTTATTTCATGTATAAACAACATGTGTTTATAAGAACAAGAGATTCTCGTCGTTCTACATCTTTTCTTTTCTTTACATAGTATAAAAAAATAGCTCCCGCTCCCTGCTAACTTAGATAATTCAAACGTATTTTAATACAGTTTTCAGCTATAGATAGTATTGTATATCTTAAAAATATCGATAAAAAATTCCGCGATGGTATATGTTTATCTCCTAAGAATAACCCACAGTAACCATTTTTATATTTTACATACTATAAAAAAAATATAGCTTATTTACCAAGCTATTTTAAACAATACAGAATTATTCCTTATCCAATTAAATACATTAAATACATTGTGCATTTCATGGAGATTAAAATTGCCCTTTAACAGCTTATCATTAAAATGAATATCTTAGAAGACATCAGATATTTAAAAAGCGGGGGCAGTGTGGCTGGCGGAGCGGAACGAAGTTCGCCGGGTCAGCTAATATTATTATAATATACAAAACTTCTTCGGCTTACCTACTTTATTTTTATAGTACTGATAAATGCCATCAAAAGTTTCAAACAAAATCAACTTGCTCATTTGCGTATTGTCCCCTAATTTTGAAACACAAGCAAACTCGGATGTCAACTTTGTTCCGAAAAGTAAATTATAAATCTATTATCCAAATCCCCAAGTGTCCGTTTGAGTTGAGAGCTTCTTCTCGAATGATAACGAAGTGTCGATACGAAATTTGTCCAAAGTTTCTGTCCCTCTTGTTTTGGCCGGATTTGAATATCTTAACGAGACAAAGCAAACAGACCCAAAGTCTTCAAATAAACAATTATTTTTAATTTTGTCAAGTTTTCGTTTGAAGAAAGGAACATTTTGTAGGAGTGTGTTATTTTAATTATCTTAAAGATGATCTTGTCTTGGAGAAAAGTAATTTAAAATGTTGTACGTACGGTCTCACTTTCTTATTCTTTTATTGCAATGGATCTTTTCTTTCAGTTGTGACTTAAGCCGTTTTGACACTTTGTATTAAGTAGATTTTTATTTGTTCTGGTGTATTATGTTTCTTTTAGTATATTCTAAATAAATGTATTTTCTTTCTTTTTCATAAAATACTTAGAGGCATACTTACTTACTTTTTAATTTATAGGGAAGGATAAAAATAATAATATCATAAATTAAATCTTACTTTAGAGGTATATTGTAGCTAAGAGAAAATTAATTCAGTTACGTGTTATGTAACAGCTATTAATTTAAATAGTAACTAAATGGAAGTTTCACGTATCGAAATAATCTACTACGCTTGTGTCTCGTGTTCTCAAGGTAACCTAAGAAATAATTCAACATTTATGTACTCAACAATATTAAAATGTCTATGTGTTTAAATAATGACAGTAAATAATGTTAAACATTCTTACTTCACCGTTTAGGTACATTCCTGCCGGTCGATTCTGTAAAAATCTCACCGTGAAAACTTAGGTGAAGTGAGTTTGTTTATGCTAGGAACTGACACTATTGACAGCTCACTCCACGCTCACTTCACCTAAATTTTCACGGTGAGATTTTTACAGAATAGTACCGCTGTACCCTAATTGCGTAACACACTATTATTCACAATCTGAATCATTTTGAAGAATATTGCTAATCCATTGATTTATTTGTTCGAAAAATTCGTCTGCTCAACAACATAAATAACGCAATGGATGTTGATAAACTTTCAAAAAGAAAATCATTGCTACTAATAGTGTGTAATGCAATGACCCCGCTGAATCCAATCCAATAATTTATTTGAATTAGACTTGGTCTTACCATTGATCTGAAAAATAATCTAAACACGAGAGAACCCAGGTACAAACCAAGCTATTATGATTTATATTCAAATTAAGAACTGTGCCAAATAATACATTCATATGAACAAACTATTGAGACACACAGAATACGTCTCTTCATAGCTATTGAAATATCTTTTTGTACGGAATATAAAAGCAAATCATCGAATTCGGGAGGTATTCATTATATTGACGTAGTTGTCTACAATACGTATTGTGTGTACAACACAATAGGTCTCGAAAATTTGATTTTGCCTGTTCATAATAATTTTAATTCAATTGACGACAAGTGACATTCAAAGACCTGTGTTTCGTCGAACTACTTACCTCCAGTAAAAGGTCTTATACATTATTTTTATAAGCACTAGAATCCTCAAAAAATACCGATTTAAACCGTTGTCAACAGAGGCCCAGTGTACACAATATTTAATGAAAAAAGAATAACATAAAGGGATACAGTAAAGATCCTTCTTATTCAGTTTGTGAAATATCTTTTAAATTGATCCAATATTGGAGGAGGAAATAGGCGGGAGCCAAACCTCAAATCATGACATTTTACTTAGGCTTTTTCAAAACGTCTGTCGCTTTTCTTCGATCCAAAACTGTGATCTTTTTGGTCAATTTAGTGACTGCATTATAAAATCATTTGCTAAACTTTCTAATGCTACAGTTAATTTAAGTGGAGATTATTATAATCCAATAAAACTCGAATTTCTCATTCAGACTTCGGTGAAAAATCTCTTAAAACTTTAGATATCCAATTCAAAAATTCTAATTTCAAAAGTTAAGACGTGTGAAGTGTGAATATGATATTCATTCTTAGAAGTTGAATACTTTAAATTTGGTATTAATTTATAATGAGCTGCTTAATGATCACTTAGAACTTGACTTGGATTTAAATGGTGTGATTAGTAAGCATATTCAGTCTATAATATTCCCACTGCTGGGACACAGACATCCTCTCGTTAAGTGGGCCGTAATCAACTACGCGGGCCCAATGCGGGTTGGTAGATGTCACATGTCTACGAATTCTGGTTCTAGGACTTACTTGTTTCCTCACGATGTTTGAATTCACCGTTTTGAGAGCAGTGATTAGTAAAGTTAGCATTAATTAGTGGTTTTAAGACTAACGAGAAAGTGTATAAGACTGCAGTATCTCAGAATTCAAATCGATTGATTCTCATGATTTTCGTATGTATAATAATAGGGTGTCCCGTTCATGTATGGGGGTAAAAAAAAATTGAGCTACGGCTACGCAAGAGGTATCAAAAGTTGCGTTTTGACACATATATTACGATTATTATAAAATTTAATTAGATATCCGGCATCTTGAGGCCTCTACCAGTCCTTGAAGTTTTTCAAATTTGCTATTTTTAGGGGTTCCTAATATAAACTATAAATCATACAAAAATAACATTTAAATGGTTTTTATTAAATTTAAGGGTACAACAATGAGTTAAAGCAAGGTTTAAAATAGTTGAAAGACAAAATAATCAATGGCAACTTTAAAAACGGAACTGGTTTTTGTGACCAAAATTAGGCATTTCTGAGCGAGATTTTAATCTGTTCCTAATAAAACCATCCCGAGCTGTAGCGTCCGTGACGCTTTGAGAAGCCTCCGTCACTAGTTTTACACATCTTTCCACTGACTGTGTCAGTCCGCGTTTTTCTTTTTTTCATTGCACTACGTAGGTATAATCAAAGAGATTGGCATTGGATTTGGATTGGATTGATTGGTATTTTACACAGACAAAAAAAAAACAGCATGTGTGCAATTCACACGTGGTAGAAGTGAAACCTTCAAAAACACTGTATAATGCTTCCTATCTCATTTTCTCCCATGTTAAATCTTATGAATTTACATGTCTCTAAAAAAACAACAAAACAACATGTAAAAACTGTCGCTTTTTCGTGTCTTAAACTTTCAAATCACAACGATGCTAAAAGAACATCCTGATGATTCTGATCCAGATTCTGATACAAATTCTGATCCAGATTCTGATTCTGATCCAGATTCTGATCCAGATACAGATTCAGATCCAGATCCAGATTCAGATTCAGGTTCTGATTCAGATTCAGATTCAGATCCTGATTCAGATCCTGATTCCGATCCTGATCCAGATTCAGATTCAGGTTCTGATTCAGATTCAGATTCAGATCCTGATTCAGATCCTGATTCAGATCCTGATTCCGATCCTGATTCTGATCCTGATTCAGATGCTGATTCAGATCCTGATTCAGCAGTGAGATTCTGTAACCATCTCACCGTGAAAACTTGGGTGAAGTGAGCGTGGAGTGAGCTGTCAATAGTGTCAATTCCTAGCAAAAACAAACTCACATCACCTAAGTTTTCACGGTGAGATTTTTACAGAATCGACCGGTCCTGATTCTGATCCTGATTCAGATCCAGATTCTGATCCTGTTTCTGATCCTGATTCAGATCCTGATTCAGACCCTGATTCAGATCCTGATTCAGATCAAACTGAAACTCAAACTCAAAGCATTTATTTCAATTAAACCATTTACAGGCACTTGTCAAGAAGTCAAGAAGTGAATTGTCAAGAAGTCGGTCAGTCAGAAAATTTGAAGCTAGTTGCCCATTCCAAAGCGTAGGTACCTATGGAGAAGAACGGGCAAGAAACTCCATGGACACCCTTTTTAAATGATATTTTACAAAAATATTAGTTACATCATTACTTTTGATTTTAAAATTATATAATGTGAGAACGATGTAAAAAAATTAATAAAAACGTAAGTGTTAAAAGCGTCCAGAGTACAACAAATAGTACAGTTTAACAAACTACAATCCAAAAATAAATTAATTAAAAATAAGCCGAGGCAGCTAAGTGATGACCAGCCCCAACTGACGGCGCCCGTTCACGAACATGACGCATAAATCAGCACCATTTAGCTCAACCATTTTGAAGGGAGCTAAATGATCTAACACACACGCCACCGTCAGCGAGACATTTGATGAGCATGACATACTATCAGCTGCCAGGACATTCGAGTCAATGAAAGACATATTATTACCCGGTAAATGGTAGCTATAGGGTACATATAGGGATCTTGATTCAGATCCTGATTCTGATCCTGATTCAGATCCTGATTCTGATCCTGATTCTGATCCAGATTCAGATCCTGATTCAGATCCTGATTCAGATCCTGATTCAGATCCTGATTCAGATCCTGATTCAGATCCAGATTCAGATCCAGATTCAGATCCAGATTCAGATCCAGATTCAGATCCAGATTCAGATCCCGATTCAGATCCAGATTCAGATCCAGATTCAGATCCAGATTGAGATCCAGATTCAGATCCAGATTCTGATCCTGATTCTGATCCTGATTCTGATCCTGATTCCGATCCTGATTCAGATCCTGATTCGGAATCCTGATTCTGATCCTGATTCAGATTCTGATTCTGAACCTGATTCTGATTCAGATTCAGATCCAGATTCAGATCCTGATTCAGATTCAGATTCAGATCCTGATTCAGATCCTGATTCAGATCCTGATTCAGATCCTGATTCAGATCCTGATTCAGATCCTGATTCAGATCCTGATTCAGATCCTGATTCAGATCCTGACTCAGATCTTGATTCAGATCCTGATTCAGATCCTGATTCAGATCCAGATTCAGATCTTGATTCAGATCCAGATTCAGATCCAGATTCTGATCCTGTTTCTGATCCTGATTCAGATCCTGATTCAGATATAAATTCAGATCCTGATTCAGATCCTGATTCAGATCCTGATTCTGATCCAGGATCCTGATTCTGATCCTGATTCTGATCCTGATACAGATCCAGATTCTGATCCTGATTCCGATCCTGATTCTGATCCATTCAGATCCTGATTCAGATCCTAATTCAGATCCAGGATCCTGATTCTGATCCTGATTCTGATCCTGATACAGATCCAGATTCTGATCCTGATTCCGATCCTGATTCTGATCCTGATTCTGATCCAGATTCTGATCCTGTTTCTGATCCTGATTCAGATTCAGATTCAGATCCTGATTCAGATTCTGATTCAGGTCCTTGAATCCAAAAAAATTAAAAAAAATGCCGGTAGAACCCTCAAGATATTTTTTTATGTTTTTTTTTATTATTTTTACGGTAATCTAAAACTAATAATGCAACTTTTGAGGCGGCTTGAGTAGCGAAAAGCGAAAAAAAAATTTTTCGGGACACCCTAATGTACATACCTATATGTTTTGGTGTCCATAGAGTATGACTGTAAGTATATTTAATCTCGTAATTGATTTTTCACTTTTGACAACAATTCCCACTAAATTGTTATACAAATATGGTCGAAAGTATGTAACTGTTACAGAAAAATAGACCTTAGGGTGATACAGCAGTTACCTACCACGACAATTATATTATAAAGTATAGAAGGTTGTGGCTCCCATAGCCAAGAAAAGAATATTCTCAATTAAAATGTAGGCATTGGTTAGTACCAGATGCGGCTTATTTGCATTTCACATTTGTGGGAAATACTTATATTCTCATGCAGCTAACAGATATTTTAATACGAGGCATACGGAACACATGAAGGTATAATGTAAAACCATTTGTAACTAGGACTGTTAATACGAATTTTCGTACTGAAACCAGTGATGTTTGTCAAGTTCCGGATAGAGCCTACCAGCCTATTAAGTCTTTCAGATTGAACGAACATATGAACTGGATGCAGCAATAGTTCACCCGTCAACGTTCACCTGCTCCTTATCATCATCAACATCATCCATGGCTACTGCCGGGCATAGGCCTGTAATTCCCGCCTGTGCCAGTCTCATCTAGGAGAACCTAGATGAGACTGATATTGTTGCAGGTAGAAACCTGCGATAGCAACAATGTCATCCGCCTATCTCAACCGACACTTCGTATTCCAGTCCTTGGGCGCCATTCGGTCACTGTCTTACTCCACATGTCAATAACGCGCCATGCCAGACACTGTCCAACTCCATTTGACTTCCATGATCCGCAACTTGAGTTTAGTAGAAAAAACAAGCAATGGAAATCCTTGACTTGGAGTATAACTACTTTCACAGTGCAGGAGTTGTTGCACAGAGAACATGACAAGAGATGAGGTTTCGTTTGTGAGGTGACTCCGCTAACACTGTGGGCCATCGTAGTACCAATGCCTCAGTTGCACCTGTAGCGGCCCACCAGGCTTCGTAATTGTTTAAGTTTGCGAGGCCAATGTTTAAGCTGCCGAATTCTGGTCGAATCTCATTTAAAATATGGAAATGAAATCATTGATACGGCGAAAAAGAAGAATAGAAGTATAGCTACCCCTCTTCAAACTGTCATAAAACTTCATTCATAATGTCTCCACAAATTATTGGACCCAATTTTCAAGTCAACTTTGAACAGGCCAGTTAGACAGGCAACGCGCCGGAGCAGTTTTGTATATTGGCATCAAAGAGGGTTTGCGTCAACCGTTTGTTATGCAAATAGAAGACGGTAGTTTGGGCTGAAGGGTTAGTCACTTAGTCTTAAGATATTCTTGCAAGCAATCCTCCAGAGAGCAGGGATTTTCTTTGTATTATTTGTTTTGGAATTGAAATATTTGGCTTGAGTTGTTTGGAATCTAGACACAATAATGTGGGTAAATGCGGATAGCAAAAAAGCAAAGAGAATTGTTACAGAAATCAAAAATACAGGTAATGTCCACCATACTCGTGTCCATTTTTAGCAAATTCGTATACTTTTGCATTGATTGTAAATATGTGAGCAACATGTATTTTTCATTATATTCACATAATTAATTTATCTATCATTGCTTTATTTTTAATTTTTTTAACTGTTGTGGTATACTAAATTTATTCTAGGTGAATCTTCTTCATGTATAATTATAAGATTACTGTATTCAATTCAAAATATTGTAAAACATTTTAAAAGTATAACGGTGGAGTTTCTTGCTCATTCTTCTCGATATGAAACTACCTTTTCGAAGGGCCGACTAGAATCAATTCTATTTTATTGTAAATTTTGACGTTCTAAAAGGCCTTTTATGTGTCTGTTTTAAATAACTGCTTTGACTTTGCATGTCATTAGTAACACTCAAGCCACAAAACCACACTTGCTGCTACGAAATAAAAGCTCAGGTGAAGTCACATGGTTACCATAAAAGGAAGTGTGACTGTAGTTACCCGAATAATCCGAAACATGAACGTAAAAAAATAAAAAAACACGATCACACAAATGAAAAATGCGACAAGATTCTCTTTCCCTTAAACATAATGGAAGCACTGACATTATACCTACAAAAGCAAAGTACAATATCTTGCAAGCAATAAATATGAATAGAACTCAAATCAGGGGGGACAGAAACGAAAATTGTTTTATAGAACCACCATTAATTTGTGTAGGAAGTGATATTTAAATTCAAATTGACTAATATATCACTTGAATTGCAAGCTTTATGTCATTTCACGGAGTCGCAAGATCTTCGTTTGTTGTTTTTGTTTTGAAATAGTTGTGCTCATAACTCCGTCCGTGTGTAAGTCAGAAAACTAAATTAGCTCGTAAGTTAAGGTGAATGGGTAGTTGCGACCGCGAAATTCAAATTTTCTTACGTTTTTTGCAATTTGCAGGTCAGTGTCAGGTTGTATCTTGATCAAAATATGATTCGCGACAATAGCAGGTACATATTTAGACAAGTATAATCATTAGAATCAATAATACATCTTTCTAAGTTAGATTTCTACCACTAACACTTTTCCATAAGAGATTGGTGGTTGGTGGTAGAAATCTAACTTAGAAAGATATATTAATGATTCTAATGATTATAATTCCTTAAATATGTACCTGTTATTGTCGCGAATCATATTTTGATCAAGATACAATCTGACTTGAATTTCGCGGTCTACCACTACCCATTCACCTTAAGTGGCAAAAAAGTGTTAATTATTTAATATTTGCGGCTCGTGTAATCCGATGCTTATGCTAATTTCAATTGCAACATGAATCCATCTACACGTTAAAAAAAAAGGATATTCAAAGCTAAGTTCGGTCTGGAGATTCATATTATGGCACACGCTAGGTAAGACTAATTTCAAAGGGTTGTCTTTATCGGATATCGATACGCTATTCAGAATGGGTACAGTGAAAAGTCGATAAATATTGAAACATGTGGCGGTAAAAACCAATTATGGTTAAATTAGATGATTCATAATATTACTCTGGCTGCTTATGCATAATTACTATTGTTATAAATCAAATATTGATTTTTCAACAGTTGAGCGCTGTTAGTATACATAGTTTCATGTAAATCTATTTAGAAATTATCTTGGAGAAATAAACAGACAAACGAACCAATGAAAGGTCAAAATGCATTCTGTTAAGCATCTTGAACATCTAAGTCGGAGTGAAATTTGTGCTAAATAAATGTATTTTCTTTCTTTCTTTCAAATTTCTTGTTTCCCTGACCGTCCCGTCGCATCACATCGCCTGCCCGCGCTTTTATTTCGTTTTCACTCAGCGTTCTTTCTGACTTTTTTTTATTTTTTCTCGGCTCGTACGGGTCTTAGCGTGATGTTAAGTACCCTATAACCCTTTCACAAAAATCGTGCTATCAATTAATGCAAAATCAATTTTTAGAGATTAGCACGTACAAAATTTGAGTTGTAGGTAGTGTAAACTGAACTTTACTGTGTAGGTTTTAAAGTTATTTTGCCATAAACTCATATTTTGATTACATTTTTAGCTAAAAATCGTGAATGCAGATTACATTGTATAAGATTGAACCATAGGCATTAGGCAGTGTAATTATCAATGTAGGTATGGACACAAAAGTAGTTACTATGTACAGTTATATTTCTCAGGGTGTTTATAAATGGTTATTTATGTACAAAGTCTTATTAAATATTTGTCGGGTTGTTAATGGACGTTATTTTATCGAGTCTGGCGCGAATAGAGTAGTTTTTTCATTTGTTTCGCGCGCCGAAATGAATTTCAATTGTGTATTCGGCCAGTTACAATGTTAGCTTTGGTATTTGGTCATTGCTGTTTTATTTACTAATATGTAAACTAACGGCAATGTTAATAAAAAACGGTATAAAGCTGTTTCGTATGTTCACACATATTTATAGATAGCATAATAATATAATATAAGGTGTGGTTAAATTTAAGGGTGTGGTTAAGACCGGAAAACTGAACAACTTCCTCCATGGGACCAACATCGTAATCGCGAAACAACAACAACACACAATACAATTCCAACTTCAATTTAGCTTATTTAGCTTGCCCTGACTGTTATTTATTTATTTATTTGGGTCAAATTTAGTACTTGAAATTTTACCCCCTTCCTGTTGGCAGATTGATCTGATATTTGGTACGCACACCTTTAGTTTTGATGACAATATACTTTAATTTAATCAGTATCATTGTAAAGTCAAGATGGCCGTTGCTACAAAATGGCGGATTACATATTTTTTCACAACCTCCCCAATATGGGTATCAAATGAAAGAGCTTGAATAGTAGAATATTGCACACTATGAAAAATTTCAAATCTAAGATAGCCGCCGGCACAAAATGCCAGATTTCATATTTGTTTCAATATGGGTAATGTGTACCAAATGTAAGGGCTTTATGAAACCTTGTAATAATGAGGAACTAAATAAACTAAATGGAATGAGAAGTATCAAGAACCGAAATAAAAACCAAACACTTGAAAATAAAATAAGTAAAAATAAAATGTATGTATGCCAGCACATCAAGCTACTACATTTTCTCAAATTTATTTAATAGATTTTCAACTTTATCGCTTAACCATAAGGTTCAAAGTTAATTGGGAAAATTTGACAGTTTCGGGTAGCTTAATGTGCTTGGCATCTGTAGGTTATAAAAGCTAAAAAATAATTCGGTAGGTCCTGGGCACCAGTCATCACACCACTTTCCTCATCGATCTAGGGTATTGATTAGACAAAAAAATCGTGGGGCGTAGCGTAACCTGAGTAGTTATGTAATGATATGAGCATTTATAATGATATGGGTTGTTGGCTGTTGTGACCCACGATTTTATTTTTTTGTCTGATCAATGCCCTAGATTGATGAGGAAAATGGTATGAAGACTGGTACCTAGGACCTACCGAATTACTTTTTAGCGTTTAGTACATTATTTACATCATTATTTTCATTTAAACCGTTTAACTTTTAAATTTTTTTAAGTACTTATTTTTTTCTTGATTACGATGTAGGTCCCATGGAAAAGCCCTATAAATAATTCAATGAATATGATACCGAAAACAATTTATTGGAAACAATGCTAGTAAACCAACCCAATCAGCATTCATCTCATGAGAAAACTTTACCATTTCCATTTTAACAGACTTGTTCACAAAAGAAAACATTGGTTACAACACACACCTACATGAACTCAAACACATTTGCACAACTTCGCTCCAAGTAACGTCTACTTCACATAAAGTGCTACTCAACCAAAAATGCAAAACGCACTCACACACACAGATTCCCTTTTCAAACTTTACGTGCTTTAATTAAAACACCACACTCACACACACACAATTAGCGTGTCTCGTGTATACGTACGCACTCGTCACCACTTTCTATGGACAACAGATGTTACCTTTGTCACAATTTGCGAAGTAAATAATTATATATGAAAACAGCTTAAATTTCATAGGATGGAATAGGATGCCATTGAGGTAATCGGAATGTTTTGGCCCGTTTTACAGACGAAAACCTCGAGATCACGTAACGTTTTCATAGCACTGGAAAATTCCAAATATATTACCTGCGACCGTTGCATTGTAGAGAATAGGAGTGCGGTGGAGACGTTTCTTGACTTGTTTAATTTTATTTGTTTTTGTTTTTTTATTTATTTTTTGTTTTCTAGACTAGGTTCTATGAACAGACATCTGCATTAATCGGGAGCAACCTATGCATACGAATACAAAGTAATGCTCATATGTAAAGCTGGTACCTAGTAATTAATGAAGCTGTCCGTATGAGCCAGTTTTACCTATCCCATGGGAAGAAGGCGTAAGTTTATGTGTGTATTATGTAGTCAGTTTTACCAACTTACATAGTAAGTTACTTTATTTCAAAGTTGATAACGTGGGCTTTCAAAGCTGTAATTTTGTTGTGTTGTGTTATTTTCATGGCACTAATTTCATTCAAGAATGGGACAAAGGACGCCGAAAAACAGAACACCAAGTATTTTTTACCAAAAAATACATTGTACAATGTACAGTCGCGCACACAACAGTTCCACAATAAGCTTATTATGTACAATCGCATCCACAGTAGCATAAGGCCGCTCAAGACTGGCGCACGTGTGCTCGCCGCGGAATTTCCTCGTTGCATTTACCTCTGATGACGCGTCCCAACATTACCTACGGGACCGTCCCAGCAATTTTATATTTCGCTGCAATATCGTGCTGGTTGTCACACAGCTTGATAGATTATCTTATACAGCGATATTTTATAGATTAAAAGTGTAAAATGGGGTGGTGTCATCGTTCGTCGTGTATGTTTTTGGTGGGTAGTTTGCTGGTGATATGTATTTTAGTGAAGGTTTTGGAAATTGAATAATTAGCGAATATGTTCTCGTTTATACGAGACGTAGCACCATTTCTTAAAATGAGAAACAAATTGATTACTTGAATTCATAGGAACATTAATTAGTACTCATATGAATAAAACAAACTCGTATTGTTAAATATAATAAAGGTAAGTACATTATTTTTAACTCACGAAGTCACGCGAGCTTTACTTGTGATAACAAAGTGTACAAACACACTGTGAATGTGTGCGTGAAGACGAGTAGCGTCAGCACATAACACACACACGCACACACACACATCCGAATTCGCCATTCTTTCGGTCGGTACCGAGAGCTCCAGCGCTTACATATACATTCACAGCGTATTTTCACACTTGGTAACCACAAGTAAAACGGCTTCGTGAGATAAAATACTGTGTCTTTAAAGAAATACACGTTTTGTTTCATTCATATGAGTATTTCATGCTATTATCACTTAAAATTGTCATTTTGCTTCGTGTGACAAAAATATAGCAAAAATATATTCAAAACCAATAAATTACATAATGTAAAATATATTAGCAAAAATATATTCAAAACCAATAAATCACATAATGTAAAATATATTAGCAAAAATATATTCAAAACCAATAAATGACATAATGTAAAATATATTAGCAAAAATATATTCAAAACCAATAAATTACATAAAGTAAAATATATTGGCAAAAATATATTCAAAACCAATAAATTACATAAAGTAAAATATATTAGCAAAAATAAATTCAAAACCAATAAATTACATAAAGTAAAATATATTAGCAAAAATATATTCAAAACCAATAAATTACATAAAGCAAAATATATTAGTAAAAATATATTCAAAACCAATAAATTACATAAAGTAAAATATATTAGCAAAAATATATTCAAAACCAATAAATTGCATAAAGTTTACATGTAGGTGTCGTAAAACTAGTTTTAAAACGCACACTTCTAAAACAATATTAGAATGCAAATCAAGTCGGACACCGAGATCAATAAACAAGAAAAACATAAAGCAATACAGCTACACGCTTTCCAATCCAGTTTACGGCTTAAAATGATATACAGAACTCTTTTACGTGTACGTTTCCGCCGCTGCGTTTCCCAATCTGAAACGGCCATAACTCACTCATTCCCCACGTACTGTGTTTTATCAAATTTACACGTTTCAAAAATCCAATCGGGTAGTGTTGAACGAAAAATGTCGCAGCAAAATAGGACTTCATAATACAGAAGCCGTGGCCCGACCAATATGCTGACGTTGGTAGGTACACTTGAAACTCGATTTTCACCGTTCCGGTGGAGTGGTGAAATTTATAAGTAGCCCGGGTTGGTTATACTGACAGGTTAACAGCGATTTTGAAAAAACGCTTTCGTGTTTGGCAGATTTGTGACATAATAGAACGTAACATTTTCTGGAATTGCAACTCATTACATACATTACAGATTAGTCAGGTGCCGACTAATAAGACGGTTTAATTCCGTCATGACCCCAGTGTAAGAGAGACGGAGCTATATATGACCGATAGCACCATCCCTTTTTCGTAGGTACTAGAGTCATGATGGCATTATACTTCGTAATACGGACCCAATTAGGAAACAGCGAAGTCATCTAGTTTTAAAAATATAATTTAAATTTGTCGTCTAAAAGTTTGTTTGAGCAATAAATATTGTCATTTATCATATAATCCATGATTCATTGGTGTTTGACTGCCTCTGTAGTTTAGTGACTGCAAGCGCTACCGCTGAGCATGAGGTATTTTTTTTTTGCGGAAGGGACTGTCAGACTCTTACTGACTAAAACCCACCCGTGTTCCTTCCTTAGCCCTTTATGTTCCGGGCCAGCGGCAACCCTTTCGGATATGAGGATCCCGGATCCCGGAGGATCCCGGAGCAAGAGGTCGTGGGTTCGATTCCCGGGTCGAGCAAAGTGATATTGGGTTTTTCCATCTGGAATTTATCAGAAGCAGCCCGGATTTTTAATTTGTGGCCGGATGATGGCAATACGCTCGCCCGCTAGAAAAATGGGACTTAAAAATTACTGGCGAAAAGTGGGTGTACTTTAGGTACAGACGGCACATCAAGCTACCCGAAACTGTAAAAATTTCCTAATCAAATTTGAACCTTATGCTTTGGCGATAAAGTTGAAAATCTATTAAAGAAATTTTACCGATTGTAGTAGCTTGATGTGCTGGCGTCTGTACCTTGGGGGAATCATCATAATCAGCCTATAATGTTAGTAGGAACACACGCTGGGACACACGGCCTCCTCTCAGCGAAAGAGAGTGGGCCGTAATCCACCACGAGGGCCCAGTGCGGGTTGACAGATGAGACATCTCTTCGAATATTTGATTCTAGGAAATGCCGATTTCTTCACGATGTTTTCCTTCACCGTTTTGAGAGCAGTGGTGATGGAATAATTTACATAAAGTAAAGCGCCTGTCTGGGTTCGAACCTACGACCTACAACTCGTAAGCCGCGGCCGTTACCACTTGGCCACCACTGCTCTTAAGGGAATCTCTCTTGGGGGAATACAGGTGTTACATTTGAAATTGATTTTGAACTAAAGGAATTTACAAGTCTGTATTACCTACGTTAAAACTCTAGGAATACCAAGAAAAGAGTCTAGACTTATTTAAGAAATGACGGACAAATTTTAAATTGTTTCATATTGATTCGATACTTTTGCTAGATCGTTCTCTAACTAGTTTAATTAATTTTCTTATTTTATTTTGACTAAGCTTTCTGAGCGAGTAAGTAGGTTTTATTTATATAAATAAATAAAGTTTAGTTCTTAATTTCAATTTAAAACTTTTTTTGTTTAAATTGGATTAGACTTTTTTCATTACGTCAATAAAAACTTATGCTGGTCATTTTATTTGTGATAACCTTCAAAGTAAAGACAGGTGAATTAAATAAAAAATAAGTAAAGCAAATTAAGTTAAGTTAAGCATAAAAGTAAGTAATGAATGAATGAATTGCACCGATCCCAACGTGGTTAAACCAGACGTGGTAAAGAAGATTTGCCCGTAGGATAGGTAAGGATTTATGAACCTACCGGATAAGCATCCATTGTCCAAGCAACATTGGACTAGTGTAGAGATGTGTAATTATTAAGTTAAGCTAAGTAAGTTAAGTTCTTAATCAATTATCGTATGTTTAGCATACGATAATTGTCAATTTGCTTAGCAAATTGACTACAAACTAAATTTTCCGTATATTCAAATTAGAGCTGATATACTTTGACAGTTTTGCCTCCGCCCCGAATAGCAGAATAACTATTAAAACACGAGAAATATTCTCGATAAAAAAAAAGAAAAATATAATTCATTCTCTCTTACATTTTGTATGAAACGCCTTTTTTGATGATATGAGGCGGTACAAAATTCAGATAGTTATGTGTATAATAATAATACAAACAGGATATCATAAAAGGTCTTCAGTGCTTGCGTAAACATTTCATCGGAAGAAACTCTAAGATCGCTTCGCATTTCACGCCCTCTGAGATGCCACATGCAGCTTGCAACGTGACATATAACGCAGTGGACTTGTTCACACGTTATATAAAACGTCACGCGACAACGCAACCTAAATTAGTGTGCAGGAGGTGGTCAATCGTCGTGATGAGGAAGTTAGTCGTGATTGAAAGAACTCGTTGATGAAGAACGGTTGAATTTAATTATCTTAATTTTACAATGTTTTTGGTTTTTGTTCGTACTCAGTCGCCGTGAATATATATATGTGACCCCCCGTTGGGCGAAAAAACTACGGTCGGAGCGCACTGTTCCCCTCCCACGCATTGGCTTCCACGTCGCTGCTGTTGCCCGCGGCGCCCGCTGGGTGGCGCTAGGTACTCGTAAACAATTAGTAGGTATCTGAATGTGTAGTGTATTTTTATCAACTTCAAAAAAAAGCTTGATAAAACATCGAGAACTTTTTGTTATATTTTATTTCTATATTATTAATATAATAAACACAAAAATCTTCCGGAATAAATTCTTTAAATGTTGATGAAAACCGCATCGAAACCTGTTCCGGAGTTTAAAAGAACAACCTGATCACATAGATGTACACGAAAAGTGACTTTAATTTATAATATGTTATATATTATAATTTATATATTGGGGAAAGATTAGTATCAAATTCACATTTGCTATTTGGACGAGGAAAGAGCCAAATGGGAATTGTAGCTTAATATCTAGGTATGGTACCAACCCGCCAAACAAAGTGAACATATTAAACTACATTGATTTTAAGTACCTCTGTGTGTATATCATGTGCTTCACATAAAAGGTACATGCATATAAATATGCGTGAACACCAAGCAAAAAACGCCCAATAAATTAATATTACTTTTTTCGGCGCAACACAGCGTTTTTCCGTGAGAGCGGGATTTTTTGCCTTATTTACGGTGAGATCGCTTCCCGCTGTGTTACAGCAGTCATGGTTGTGCAACACTATAAATATCCCCTCCGGAAACATGACAAACAATTGTATTGTGGACAAAAATAAACAGCGATTCGACGAAATGCCGTCCATCGATAGTGTGGGGACACGACTGAATACAAGTACCTTACACGTGATTGTGAGTGTGTGTGTGTGTGTGTGTGTAAATGGTGTTGTGTTTATTTGTGTCAGTGAAATTTAATGGTCACACGTGAATGGCTACTTAACGTACTACATTTATGTGTTGTCGCTATGATTATCCATTGTATAAGGGGTGACTATAGAAAAAAGAAAGAAAAGTTATTGGCGACACGCACAGGAAATATATTATGTACCAACAAAAAAATTACATTTACAAAAGAGTTAAAATAAAAAAAGACCTGTGCGAGGCCAAACAAAAAGGCTCTTATCATAACGCTGCGATATTTTAAAAATAAATATCGCAGATAAAGGTAGATCCAATAAAATTTAAGCAGGTTTTTTTTTAACCATTATGTGTGATTTTTAATTCTTGCTTAGAGCGAAAATGATGCACAGAGAGTTCAAGATGTAAGTCTACGAGCTTGCTACGGCGTAGCGGTCGTGCTACGTAAGCTACGGTGCTACATAATTGAATATTGTGTATGTCGAATACGCTTTTGTCTTTTTCTCCTACTACATAAATAGAATCCTCTATTATTACACAATTCTTCCCTGTTTGTGTCAATCTAATCCTGGTCTTTTCTTAGAATGTTGAAATACAATAGAATCTACTTTCAAACATCTGAAACAGAACACACATAATTGCTAACACACATCACGCCTCCCTTCATTCAAATCACATACATATTACCGAACATATCACTTCACGTAGACGTCGCCCGATGACTTGTAATAGACGTCGTGTGGGCGGACAGGCCCACCGGTGGGCCATGTACGTGCCCGCTCTCCCGTTGATTGCATTTATTCTATGACGGGGGCCCATCTAGGGGCGAAGCTCGGCTGGGCATAATGACGTGCCCCAGGCGAACAGTGCGATCAGAAATTCCCTTGTTAATAGATTTCTGAGAGTCGATTCATGTCAATTATGTTTGGACGTTCGGAGCCTGGGCTTACTAGAAAATCAATTCGGGTATTGTTCTTTTTGCTCAGTTATTTTTTATCTGGGGTAGGCATGGTGGAGCCAAATTAGTTTTAATAATATATATTAGGAAATCATTCGGTTCACTAAGGATATTTTATTTTAGAGAATTGAGGGTCTGGCACGCTTGCGGGTATGTGTAGCAAAGTAGGTCCAGTCAACAGCACATCAGGTAATAATTTCACATTGACAGAACCTTTAAGTCCATTTGCAGTAAGGGCGATTTTCGTAGTGTCACAACTGATATGCTATCCTTAAGTGCAACAACTTTTGCATCAAGAATATTCGCGAGAGTTTTCATATAGGTAATATAAAATATTGAAGTCTAAGTTTGATTTAGTGGGTAGGTATTTTATACGCGAATGGATTATATTATAACACCGAAAAAGAGATATTATTCAAATATAATAACTCGATTCAGCTTAGGTATTTCAAAATCCGAACCAATGTATAAACAAAAAGATAAAACATCGATATTAAACAAAGAGATAAGTAGTTATTTAAGATTTTAATAAGTATGCAAGTAGAACTTCCTCTAAGCTCTATTTTTTTTTTTTTTTTTTTTATCTTGGAGAAATGCTCATGCATACTGCACTACCACGGGGAGATAGTGCAGTTATGTGGGACTCTAACCCACTAAAACTCCACGGTGTCCTCCTCTGCCGCTTACGGCGGGAACACGGGCACGCGTTAGCACTCATCCGCGAACCCGCCGCGTCTAAGCTCTATTTGATACTAGTTAGCTATAACCAGTTAATTCGTTTACAGGTACTTTTCGTTAAATGAGGCCGAAATGTTTGATACTACCCACAAACTGGAATATTAAAGGGAAAGGTATAAGCAGTCGTACCTATGTCGTTGGGGGGGCCGCTTAATGGCCAACGACATGGCGGGAAGCCCAGACGGTGATGGCGGGATGAGCTTGACTCCTTTGATAAAGATTAATCCTTGGTAGCTCTTTGGTGTGGCGAGTACCGCCCCTTAGTTTCAAGTTGGTTGGTGTGCAGTATCACGACGTATGGGTGCGCCCGGCTTTAGGCGTGTATCTCGTAGCTTGTGGGACCGCCACTTTTTTGGAGGAACCAGTAGCCATGTTGAACTAGATGTCATAGTGCTCTCGCGCAGAACGCACACGTCTCACCGCGTGTCTTAAAATCTTAAGACATCATCTCCCGCAATACAATAAAATCCTGAGTATCATCCCGTAAGAACTGGGGATCTACCTCGAATTAACATTAACATTAATAGTTAATTAAATTAGTTAAATCACTATGTAGGGACCTTGAAAAAATTATTGTATCATTGAATGTGAAGTTCTTACTGAGTTTGTTTAAAGTATGGTTACACTAACATAATCATTAACTACTTTTATCATAATCCCATTATGCCTAACTTTGATGTTGTCGCTTTACGGAAAACAAATTTAGTTTTCCAGATTTTACCAAGCACATGAAATGTCAAGATTTCTAGAATATATAGTAACTAGCATGGTTGAGTTTGCGACCAGTGCCTGCAAGAAACTCTATTATCCACAGTTCCTTTGTTTAACCTCTGTATTTTATATCATACAATTTTACACACACTTTTTAACAAGCCACTAGTTTACGATATACATCTTATACGTTTGTGCCCTCGAGATTTTTAAGTTTCAGTGAACTTAAAACCCGTGCGAGGTCATTCAGTATCTCAAGTTCCCGCGGGTCCTAACTTACCTAAGCGGTCGGGTTAAAAAGTAGCCCGTTACTTTTTCTTTTCTACTCTGTAGCACTTTCAGTTACTCCGTTGAGACGTGGGGGAGTAAGGGTTCTTGTGGAAGTTCGTTTCTCAGGGGAATTATATTCGATTGTCATTTTTGTCTTTAATTTGTGGATAGTGATACAACTTAAAAAAAAAAACACTAGCCTGTAAAGAATAATGTGTGTTGTTTTCTTTGTTTAAAAAACATTGCGGTAGGTACCTATTTTAGTTTTAGATATTAAAAATATATACTTGGTTGAAATACCGACTAGTCATACTCAGCGCTTCTTTTTTTCACATTTATTACGTGCACGTCAAAGTGTGGAACTCTCTGTCAGGGTACAGACCCTGACAAAGAGTTCCACACTTTGACCGCCTGTTTGCCTGTTCACTCTTGCTTTAAACAAGGTTGACGGGTTATATGTGGAAGGGAATAGGTACAGATCTAGAGGCAGGCATCTTCTGGGCTTGCTTGTTACATCGTAGATTTGATCCATTGCGTTCCACCAGGCGAGATCAAGGTCAAGAGCAGACTCATTTCGCAATAAAAAAATATACAGTATATGGTTTCTGTTCAAGATTTGGAAGCCCACTGCGTTGAAACTTTTCGTCGGTTATTAAAAAAAAAATTGCTGTTCCATACATTTTGATCACGTAAGAATTGCAAATTTATAAGAAACAGTAGATTATATTTTGATATGATAGTAGGGGTCTAGAAACATGTCTCGAATCCATGGGTACAGTCTGCGCGTCGACGTCCCTGCGATCCTGTATATAAGAAGGTAGGTACAAACCCCGTGTTTTAGAAAGAGACTGTCTTAAAAGTAACTCCCATGAGTGTCAGGGATAACACTCTGCAAAGCCGACGTTTTCTATAACCCGATGTGCCAATATTACTATAAAGCGAAAAGCGGCCAAGTGCAGGTCGAACTCGCACACAAAGGGTTTTATACCTCCGTACAATATTTTACGTGTGTGTTATGGTCCAAACGCGCATCCTCAAATATTTCGGACATATCTCGACGCATAAGAGAGACTCTATTGAGCGCCTTGTTGTGCAGGGTAAAGTGGAGGGTACTAGTCCACGCGGACGCTCACCCATGAGATGGACTGACCAAATTAAATCTGCAGTGAGTGATCCCCTGTATGAGTGTACAAAAAACACCCGAAATCGGAGTAGGTGGCGAGAAATCGTGAGGCGAATCACATCAGCCCCTAAACAAGAAACTACATGACCACGACCGCTCTGACAAGAGTGCTGCGCAGAAGAAGAAGAAGACAATATTTTACACTACATATTTCTTTAACACGTTTCTTGTATGGCGAAACCTATTAATTTTTAACTTTGGTTGTATTTTGTTATAGCGGCCATAGTAGTTTACAGTTTGTGAAAATTATCAGTGTCTACCTATTAGGGTTACAAGATATTGCCTTGTGACAGCAAGACAGATGGACATCGGAGCCTTAGAAATGTAAAGGGATCCTACTTTTTAGAGCTCTGAACTAAAAAGGCAGCACCCTTTGAGCCCGGAGCCCTAAAAAGTAAACGAAAACTAAACTAAATAGTAAACGAAAACTAATCGGTAAGCAGCTCACTCATCTAAAAACCAAACACAAAACCCGTCAACGTAACTAATTTCCTTTAAACGAAAGCTCCTTACAAATAATTAACTAAACAATAAAAGGTTTCACATAACAAAGCGAATAGCACTCAATGCAGTACCAATACCTCTTTATTTTGAAAACAGCAATAAACTGGGAACCATTAAGAACCTACTGGGTTTTGTTTTATTTACTTCTCAAACAGCTTAAGTGGACTGATAAAGTGTGAGAAATGCCAAGTGGTACGTTTAGAAGATGGCGAAGGTGATTTGGTACAAATAAAATCCTCTCCGTCCTGGTTGTCATAAAAGACCATAAGAGTCATTTATGTTAAGAGGATAGGTGTGTCCGAATGTCCTCTACTAACAAAAACCCTATTCACACGATGCAGCTTTCTTGCCACTTAACTAACGTATACAAAGATTAACCACATGGGGATGCATGAAGAAGCCTCCTCGTGTAGCGTAGTTTGTTCTGCCAGTAACACCCAGCATCTTATTTGACTGGCCAATTCTTCCCTTGCGGTGGAAGGGCTAACGCCCGCCTGGTTTGCGACCACTCTCCCACCGGAGTCCGGCGTCAAGCAGCCTACTGTGTTTCGTCGATGCATGGGAGTTCCAGTGCCTTAGGCATCTTCTGGTCACGCTCGTTCCATCATAGACCTCATCCATCGATTTCCATTAGGTGTGATCGAGGGATCGATCAAAAGAGGACTTATTCAGCAATAAAAAAACCGCGAGTAGTTTAAAGTCTGATTCACACGATGTTCCTTGCCTGTGGTATACCTACAATAAAATTGAAGCAAATTCACCAAAAGACATTGGGAACTTTACCATGGAAAACCTCCCTTTTAGTTTCGTTTGTGTCCGCTACTTTTCGAAAAGCGGGGCATAAAGTTCCCATGTCATTTACAAGGCTTTTATAAATTTATTTTAATTTGCGTCCCAGAAGCATACCTACGTTACCTGCCGTGCGTATAGATTTACTTTTGAACGGTAAAACATGTGAAGTAAGTGTCTGCGCCACATCTACGCCTGACGCCTTTTCAATAGCATCAAGTAGCACAAGCGACTGGTGCCATTAGATTTTCTGTGTTGTTCGTGATTTTTTACTCACACCCGCACACTTTTGATTATATTCTTTTTTCTACTACTTTTGTTGAGTACACGGCTGCGTCGATTTCTATCTTATAAAACGCATATTTATTGTAATATTCAAGAAAATCCAAGATTAAAGCTGTTTGTGAAGAAACTGAGGTTTTAATTATTGTAAAACTTCCAAATGTCCACTACTGGACATAAATTGGCGACCGTGACAGGACATTTCTGCAAAATTGGAATCGAGTACGAAGACAAAGAATCTTTATGAAAAGGAAGTTCACAAAAGATTCATCGTGGAGGACTACAGACGCAAGAACACTAGAATAGAAGACAACTAAGCCAGCCAGGTCGGTCAGCAGAACGCGCCGCGCCCAGCCTTAGCTTCTACGACGCCGACGACGTCGAGGTTCACCGTCAGCCTGCCACGCCAGCTCGAGGATTCCGTCAACATCTGCGCGAGCAGTTCGTGTACCTATTAGTACCACAGCTACCAGCGAGGATCAGTGCAGCCAGAAGCAGCCGTCTCGCCTATCAGATAAGTGCCATTCCTACAAAACCCTACCCATAGTACTTAAACCTATTTCCTATCAAAGGTCGCTGTTGGTACCTATATTCCACTTGTGTATTTCATTAATTCAACGAGTTATCTAGCTACTTCAAAGTTTATCTCAAGTAAATAACCAGTATATATCGAAAAATAGTAAAATTAAAATCGATTGTTCAATGACAACTACCTACGTCATTTGTAAAATTGTTAATCAGTAATTACATTCTCAATGTTTTCGTTATACTATAGGTAATCTGAAGCCCAAACTTAGTCGCCCTCCCAATAATACGTTTCATTATTCTAGTTCACATTATTTCAAATATTTTCGGCCGACTATTCCAGAAACATCGTCGCCGTCCTGACGCTGCCGGTTACCGCTAGCCGCGTTCGGGTTACGTCGGCGCCAGCACTGCGCCACGCCGCGCCGCCTCCGCGCCGCTGCCGTGTGGCTGCGTTCGGGCCCAGGTGCCGCCGAAGGAGTATCAGATAAGATTCCAAACACATAACTTTGTTCCTTCATTTGGCACTACTGTACAGATTACCTACTCAATCAACTATAACTATTTTTCGAAAGTTCTCAGTGCCAGTTTATCGTTTGTTGTTGCTACAATTAAATATTAATTAACAAGATGTCTTTAAGCGAAGATAAAGACAGTAATGCAAAACAATTGAAGGAATTGTTTGCTAAACGTAGCTCGGTAAAAGGTCGTTTAACGAAATTTAAAAAATATTTAGATATAGTATGCTTTTCAAAATTATCAAAAGGTCAAGTTAAAGAGTTAGAAATTAGTATTGAAAAAATACGAGCTATGTCTAGCAAATTCGATGAACTACAGGATCAGATTGAGGTCATTAATTGCGATTATATGGACTCTGAGATCGACGAACGGGATGAAATTGAGCAGATCTTTACTTCACATCTTGCAATTGCTGAAGAGCAACTTGATAAGTATAAGATTGGTTCTCAGGAATCTGATTTGCACGATTCATCACAATGTCATCACGGTCAGTCATCTCAGTGTCATCATGTTGATTTTAAATTACCACAAATACAAATCGCAAGGTTCGATGGCGCCTATTTCCGCTGGCTTGAGTTCCGAGATACCTATTTGTCGCTCATTCACAACAACGAGCGAATCAAGCCTATTCATAAATTCCATTATTTAGTATCGTATCTCGAAAATGAAGCTGCGCGAATTATTTCTAATTTAGAGATTTGTGAAACCAACTATGAAACTGCGTGGCAGCTCTTGTGCGATCGTTACGATAACAAGCGCCAACTTATAAATCAACACCTCAATTCATTGTTATATTTTGAATCAACACAGCAACAACACAAACGTGAATCAGACAAATCACTGAGGTTTCTAGTTGACCACGTAACTAAAAATTTGCGAGCATTGTCAAGCTTAGCTAAACAGGATGAATTGCTTGACATGATAATTATTAAAATTCTTATACCAAAATTAGATAATCGTACTGCCATGAAGTGGGAAGAACATCGTAATAGGTTGTCCGATGTCCCCACTCTAAAGGATTTCAATAAGTTCCTAACTGATCGCGCTGATGTGTTAGAAACTATGTATCAAAACAAGTCTGATGTACCTAAGTTAATGCAATCACGTCAAAATAACAATAATAATTCTCGTAGTACTAAATCCTTTTCATCTGCAGTTCAGAACACCGGCTCTGTCGCTAGGCAGTGCGTTGTCTGCAAAGGTGACCACTGGATATACGACTGCCCTACTTTCTTAGGAAAGAGTGTTCAAGAACGACGAGATGAAGCATTTAAGTTGCACTTATGCTCCAATTGTTTACGAACAGGGCATCGTGCACGTTATTGCAAAATGGGTCCCTGTCGTGAGTGCAAGCGTAGGCACAACTCACTCTTGCATTTACCTAATTCTAACAGTACTAGTACAGTCAGCAGCAATAATGCTAACACAGATCGCGGGTCAACTGAGATATCAGTCAATAATTCGATTAGCAATAATTTCATAGAAAATAACATAATTTTGTCAACAGCCATGGTTAATGTTATTAATCCTCAAACAAACAAAGTATTTCGAGTGCGTGCTTTATTAGACTGTGGAAGTCAGTCTTCATTCATTAGCCAGTCACTCATGATCAAGCTATCATTACAGGTATGTGCTATAAATACCATAAATGTTATAGGTATAGGCAACAACTTAGCAGAACATGTGAACAAGAGTTGCATTGCCCGAGTAAATTCACTTAATAATGACTTCAGTGTCGTACAGTCGTTTTATGTATTAAACCAATTAACAGGTGCTATTCCTAAGCATCCTATAGATATTAGTCTGTTAAAGATTCCAACAAATATACAGTTAGCTGACCCTAATTTTAATCAGCCTTCGGCTATAGACATCTTGATAGGTGCGGACCTATTAGGATGTGATCAGCTAGCATTAGGTCACAACATGCCCAAGCTACGTAGCTCAAAGCTAGGTTGGCTCATTGCCGGCCCTATTCCTCTATGTGTAAGGAATCGTTCGTCACCTAACAATATTCCGTGTCATGTTTCAATCAGTGACAGTGGCGAATGCAATAATTCCAATATTAATTCTCAATTGACAAAGTTTTGGGAACTGGAGCAGGTTCCAGATAAGCAATATTTTAGCAAAATTGAGCAGGCATGTGAAGAACATTTTTATCGTAATACTTACCGTTTGGAATCGGGTAGATTTTGTGTCAGGCTGCCCCTAATTGATACTCCAGATTGTTTAGGGAATTCTTACGCAATGGCTAAGAAACGATTGTTGTGTTTAGAAAAACGTTTCCGTAAGAATCCGGAATTAAAGTTACAATATTCCAATTTTATTCAAGAATATTTTGAGCTAGGCCATTTAGAGGAATGTCCGACTATTAATCCCGTTCCATCCTATTACCTTTGCCATCATGCAGTGTTTAAACAAAACAGTGAAACGACAAAGACTCGTGTTGTCTTTGATGGATCGGCACGAACTTCCTCAGGGTTCTCTTTGAACGACCTACAGATGGTTGGTCCCAATGTTCAAAACTCAATTTTTTCTATTTTGATTCGGGCTCGTCAGCATAAATATATATTGACAGCTGATATTGAAAAATTCTTTAGGATGGTCTCATTAGATGAAAGGGATCGTAATTTACAACTGATACTTTGGAGAAGTGACGAGTCGAATCCTATCAAAACTTTACGTCTAAACACCGTAACTTATGGTCTCGCAAGTGCTACATATTTAAGCACAAAGTGTTTGTCAGTATTGGCAGAGGATTGCAATGACGAACTAATAAGCAATATTATTAAACACGACCATTATGTCGATGATTTGGTCACCGGATCCAACAATGAGTCCGAGCTATTATATATTCAACGCAAAGTGTCGGACATCCTTGGATCTGGTGGATTTAAACTGCGTAAATTCAGATCGAATTTACCCAGCATTTTGTCATCATCAGTTATTGATCAAAATGCCAAGGTTAGTTTAAGTGAATCTACAAAATACTTTAGGATTAGATTGGAACCCCAAAACTGATACTCTTCATATATCAATTGAGGTTCCCAATAACAATGATGTAGTTACCAAGCGATCAATACTGTCTGCATCATTCAAGATTTTTGATCCCCTTGGAATTCTCAGTCCATGTGTGATTATACCTAAAATGTTACTACAGTCCTTATGGCTCAATAAAAAGGATTGGGATGAGCCAGTTGGTTCCGATGTTCTGAAATCCTGGAACAAGTTCATTAACAATTTACATTTTTTATCAGGTTTACAGATCCCACGTTTAACGCTATGCGAGGCTCCTAGTTATATAGAAATACATACCTTCAGTGATGCTTCCCAAGTCGCTTACGGTGCATGTGTGTACCTGCGGTCACACAACTTAGCTGGTGGTGTGAAGGTAACCTTACTGTGCGCTAAGTCTAAGGTGGCGCCGTTGAAGCCGACGACTATACCGCGTCTGGAGCTTTGCGCTGCTCTATTAGCTGCAAAATTGTGCAAGGCAGTTTTTAGTTCTCTGCGATATGAGGTCAATCGCATCATTTACTGGTGCGATTCTAGCGTTGTCCTCAGTTGGTTGAGTGGTAGTACTGCGAAGTTAAAAACGTTTGTAGCTAATTGGGTAGCCGAAATAAATGAACTTACCGATGGTTCGTCGTGGCACTATGTGCCGACTGATCAGAATCCGGCTGATCTGGTCTCAAGGGGCGTTAGCCCAGATCAAATCATCAACCTTGATTTGTGGTGGTCAGGTCCAAGCTATCTAAAACAGCCCGAATCTGATTGGCCCTATTTGGATAAATTAATAAATGAATCAGACTTACCTGAGATTAAAAAAAAAAAAAAAAAAAAAAAAAAAAAAAAAAAAAAAAAAAAAACGCAAAGTGAACAAGTTCTTCTCCTAGCTAATTTACAATATCATTTATAAAACTCAAAGTAATTCATTGCAAAACATTAAAATCAATCAGTAACCATCTAATTGTCAAGTGATATCGTTTACTGAGTGAAGTGATAGAACACTGAAGATAAAAACCTAGTTAAGTGGTGACTCTGTGTTTTTTTTAAAAAGAACATAAATGCGCAATAAAGTGACTGTTTAAGCTATTAGAGAACTAATATTAAAAACGAGAAAGATAATTAAATCTGTGAAACGGAGCTAAAATCATAGTAAAGTGAGTAAAAAAATCCAAAGTGAACGTTAACATTTAAAAACAATAACAACACTACCTACCCACCACCTACAAAAAAACCGATGGGCGCGTTCCAGCTCCTAGCACTGTGAATTGCAATATTCTTAACATAAACTGCTGCACAAACGCCATCTGGTGCTGAGTAGCGGACTTCTTAGAAAACGTTCCGTTTATATCTAATATCTGAAGCATTACAATAAACACCGAATTTTTGATTCTGCAAATTTTAATTGCAAGATGACGAAATGTGCGGGCTGTGATCAAAAAATCCCAACTAGGCAATACCTAACTTGCTCGATCTGTAAAAAATACTATGACCTTGAATGTTCAAATGTCCCAAAGGAACAATATTTACGCATGAACAGTGAGTGTAGGTTAACCTGGGAGTGCCAAGAATGCAGGTGCAAAAAACCCAAAAATAATAACATGAACACACCCGCTAGACCGCAACAAATAGACGCCAATTTAATAAAAACAACGCCAGAGCCTAACATTGCTCAGTGTCAGAAACAAACACACAACAATCTCAATGAGACTGTATGCTCTGAAGACATAAGTATACTCGGCGATACATTACATAATAAAACCAGTTTAGAGATTGACAATCAATCTGAACTGACACTACGTAATCTGAGCGAAATGATATCCATAAAGTTAAATGAAAATAATACATCAATAATATTGGAAATAAGATCTACTATTCAAACAGAAATTAATAAAGCCATATTAAAATTAAAAGAGGACATAAAACAAGACATAGGCGCTTTGTTGTTACAAAACGAGCAACGAAAGACTGATATAGAAAAAATTAACGTCCAAATAGAAAAACTGAATAAGCAAACTGAAGCACTTCAAAACGAAATAAAAATACTAAACTCTGAGACCCCTCCTATAATACAACATATACCTGAAAATAATGTTAAGAAAATTGTGTTATATGGACTTACCGAAGTCTACAAAGAGCCTGAAGAAAACTTACACGAAAGAATCAGAGCTATATTTTGGGATATCTTAGAAATAAACCTATTAGGCTACATTGAGGATACCCATAGGATCGGAAAATATTATAAAAATCGAAATCGACCAATGGTAATCGAACTTATGAGTAAAAGAATTACCAAATATATATTAAAAAATAGCCGATATTTCCGAGGAACTGGGCTGCACATTTCTGAATTCCTTAACGAAGAAGCAAGGAATGAGAGAAAACATTTGAGGGATAAAATGCTCGTAGCACGAAATAAAGGACAGCAAGCTGTAATCAGAAATAATAAACTGTATATTGAAGGAGAACTCATAAGTTACAAAGACGAAACCATATCACATCCTCCGTCCACAGCTGAAAACGAGCTAAACAATATGGATGGACGGTGTGCACCGTATAACGACTATACATTTCGAGAAAACGGGGAAGGCAATAGATTTCGAAAACCAAGACCATCTTTTTAATATTTTATTTCAAAACATCCAAAGTCTATTTAATAAGCAACACATAATGGAAGCATTTGTCTATGAAAACCAGGCATATCAGGCTATATGTATTACTGAAACATGGCTATCAAGAGACAAGTTAAGCATGATTGACTTTAGCGGCTACAGAGTCGCAGCATCTTACTGTCGAGAACACCGTGGAGGCGGCGGAGTCTGCATCTTACTAGAAGAACACAAAGACTACATAGAAAGATGCGACATAACCGAGATGTCACTTGAATATATTTTAGAGGTTTGTGCAATAGAAATACCTAACGACAATTTGCTATTAGTAACAATGTACTGGAACAGAAGAGAAGAAAATATATTTTATAACCAACTTAATCAAATACTAGCGTACATACACAGTAAATACAAGAAACTAAACACAGTCATCGGTGGTGACTTTAATATTGATATTCTGAAAAATAGCTCCAAAGTTAGCACTTTCTTAGACCTTATGTCCGAACACAAATATACACAACACATAAAACATCCCACACACATAACACAGTCAACGTCAACATGTCTTGATTTAATATTTACAAACTTTAAAAACATATATTTATATACATCTGTAGAAGAACTAGGTTTTTCGGATCACTGTGGTACAATTATAAAATTTAAAATACCGCAACGACCGAAGCAAAGGATTTGGTATACTGAAAAACGATTGTATAATAAAAATAACATTGAACGTTTCAAATGTGCATTAAAGTCAGTTAATTGGAGCGATATCATTATAGAAACTAACGATGCAAATCAAAATTACAATGTTTTTAATAATTTATTAACTAATATACTAAACAAAACTATACCAAAAATAAAAACTAAATTAAAAGCACATTATAGAAAATATTGGTTAACTAAAGGTATAAAGATCTCATGCACAAACAAAAGATTATTAAAAATTTTAAGTATTAAGTCTAACAATCCCATTATCAAAAAATACTACAGAAAATACGAAAAAATTCTAAAACAGTCGGTGATAACATCAAAAAAACAACATTACATTAAAAAAATTAAAATGTCTCAAAACAAAGTCAAAGCTATGTGGAATATAGTAAACGAACGTACTAACAAAAAAATACTTACAGATAAACATAATATACAGTTACAAATTGATAATACTTTAGTCACAGATCCTAAACAAATAGTAAATAAATTCAATAACTTTTTTGCATCAATTGGCGAAGAGACTGGCCGTGAGGCCAAGGGCCAGCCAGTACTCAACCCTTCAGAAAATACTCTATTTCTTAGGCCTTTAGACTGTCGAGAAACGCATAGAATCATACAAAATCTAAAAAACAAAAAAAGTCATGGTATAGATGAACTACCCCCATCTCTGATTAGACAATGTGCAGATGAACTTGCTCTACCTTTTTGTGTTTTGATAAATCAGTCCTTTGATCAAGGTATTTTTCCTGATCAACTAAAAAAAGCTATTATAAATCCATTATATAAGAAAAACTCGAAAAGCGACCCCAATAATTACCGGCCTATAGCTCTTCTACCTACGGCTTCAAAAATTTTCGAAAAGGCTATGTGTGACCGGGTGTACAGTTTTTGCGAAAGATATCAAATCTTCGACGAAGGTCAAAATGGGTTTCGTAAACATCGATCAACCACCCTAGCTGTCTATAAATATATGCAGGAAGTTATTGATATTATAAATGATAAAAAATATGCAGTTGGCATACTCCTAGATATGACCAAGGCATATGACAAAGTACAGTTTAAAATCTTGTTAGACAAACTATACGGAATAGGAATTCGTGGAACTACACATAAATGGTTTGCGTCCTACTTAAAAAATAGAGAGCAATATGTAGAAATAGAACATTTTAACTACGATCAAAACCAAATAAATCAAATAAGGTCCGATAAGAAGATAATAAATGCATCAATCCCCCAAGGCAGCGTTATTGGATGTCTCCTATTCATCATCTACATCAATGACCTTCCCAAAATCATGAAAGAACCATGTGTACTATTCGCAGACGATATATCTCTGCTAACTACATGCCACAATAATATTAACATTGACGAACAACTAAACATGATATTCAATAAAACAAAGAAATGGATGGATGAGCACAACCTTGAGATTAATTATAAAAAAACTAAACTAATGACTTTCTACCCTCAGCAAAAATCTCCATTACCAGTGAATTTCGCAACAAACGGCACAAAAATTGAAGTAGTTAACGACTTTACGTTATTAGGACTAACAATAGACACACACATTTCGTGGAAGCCCCATATAAATAAAATACGATCAAAACTCGCAAAATTCACCTATGCACTTCGAGAAGTCAAAAAAACTACCGATTCGCGAACTGCACTTGCTACATACTACACTGAAAAAAAAGAATGATTGATTTTACTAAATTCCGCGTAAATTTTATCAAATCCGCGGGTTATATAGGTCCTACACACGAAATTGTTGATTTTACTAATGGATTTTGTTAAATTCACTCTTGTTATAGTAAAATTTACTATGAAAAGGTAAAATTAACTATGAAAAGGGTTGACTATGGCAGTTCATTACTCAACCTACGCTACTTTAGTACATTCAACAATTCTTTTTTTTCAGTGTACGCCTACGCTCATGCATGGCTCAGCTATGGCATTATAATGTGGGGAAATAGCACAGATGCTCCTACGCTTTTCATTCTCCAGAAAAAGTTAACTCGGATCATAGTCAACATAGAACAAACTGACAGCTGTAAACCCTTTTTTATAAAACTTAAAATACTCACTTTACCATCTATCTATATCCTAGAAATATGCAAATTTGTCAGAAAATACATGAACTTTTTCACAACCCGCGGCGATAAACATACCGACCGATCTGTCAGATATAAAAATATGTTAATGTTACCCTCCTCGCGCATGAAACTACATTCCAATAGCCCCTACGTAATGTCCATAAAAATATTTAATAAGCTACCAGATGAAATAAAGAATGAAACAAGCGATACGACATTTATAAATAAGCTCAAGCAAATATTAATTAAAAAAGCATACTACACCATAAACGAATATATGCAGGACGAAAAAATCTGTTGAACACAAGCAGACACCACACACAGTTAGTCGTATAGATACATTCATGCATGCATAGATTAATATATAGTTAAATGTTTAATTACCAAATAATTATTATGTAACTCAAATTTTAATAGGCTAACCAATAAAATAAAAAGATATATTACTTATTTAATTTTACTAACATAATTTTAAAATTGCTTATTGTTCATTGACTTTATATTACTTTGAAATCATTGTTATTGTTAATTTGTGTCCTAAATTTATTATAAGATTAAATTTTATACCTTTTGCTGTGCCCTACAGGGTCCATAATTGTACCTTAGCTTTAAGCCATTGTAACACCTCTACAACATTATGGAATGCAAATAAATATATGAATATGAATATGAATATGAATAAATCCACTTCCACTCTCATTCAGGAACCTGTAACAGAAATACTAAAAATAGATAAATTTTCTTCATTCTTAAAATTGAGACGCGTGTTTGCGTATGTTAATAGATTTATACACAATCTAAGACATAAATGTCCTAAAGATAAATTAGTTGGTAAAGTAACAGTTAGTGAATTAGAATCATCTTTTATTGGTTTATGCAAAATTGCTCAGCAAACTTCATTTGCTCTAGAGTACAATATTTTGTTAAAAAATAAACCTTTAAGTAGCAAGTCAACACTCTTGTCGCTTTCACCCTTTTTGGACGATGACAAGGTGATGAGAGTCGGTGGTAGAATAGAATTATCAAATTACAACTATACTAAAAAACATCCCATACTTTTGCACGCCTCTCATCCACTTACCAAATTGTATTTCAAATTTCAACACTTATACAACATGCATGCTGGGCCTCAGCTGTTGCTGGCATGTGTAAGAGAGACTGTGTGGCCTATAAATGGTAGGCACTTGGCCCGCCGCACAGTACATGCCTGTGTCAGGTGTAGACGTATACAAGGAAAAACATTAAATCCCATGATGGGAAACTTACCTGCACAGCGCATCACACCTGATTTTCCATTTCGTACCGTTGGTGTTGACTTCGCTGGTCCGTTCCTCACGCTAAATAGAAAGGGTCGAGGTGCACGATTAACGAAAACCTATTTATGTTTGTTTGTTTGTTTCCGGTATAAATGTGTGCACCTGGAAGCCGTCAGTGATTTGTCTAAAGACGCGTTCATCATGACGTTACGCAGGTTCATATCGCGCAGGGGCAAGCCAGCGGAGATATTTTGCGACAATGGCCGCAACTTTGTTGCTGCAGCTAAAGAGATTGGCAATTTTCTCAAAACTCATCATGAACCTGTAGCTGATTTTGCTACCAATGAAGGCATAAAGTTTGTGTTCTCTCCCGCGTATGCTCCACATTTCGGCGGCATCTGGGAAGCCGGCGTTAAGTCCGCGAAATACCATATAAAGCGCGTTATGGGGAACAATCATTTAACGTTTGAGGAGATAGGTACTCTCTTCACCCAGGTGGAAGCGGTGCTTAATAGTCGACCTTTATGCCCACTCTCCCCTTCCCCTAACGATTACCATTTCCTGACTCTCGGTCACTTTCTGATAGGGCGTGCCCTAAATGCATTGTCTGGTCCATCGCTAGAGCACGAGAACCAGAACAACCTTCAACGCTACATGAAGCTTCAACAAATTTACCAGCATTTTTGGCAGCGCTGGCAAAAAGAATATGTAGCAGAGCTACAGCAGCGCTCCAAATGGCGTACGAATTCAGCATCATTGCAAGTTGGAGACTTAGTTTTTCTCCAGGAAGATAACGTCCCACCACTCAGCTGGCGAATGGGACGAGTCAGCCGCCTGTTCCCTGGGACCGACGGCGTCACCCGAGTCGCAGACGTAGAAACTACCAGAGGCTGCTTCAGGAGGCCTCTCTCTCGGATCTGCCCCTTGCCTACCACTTCACCGAATGACGACTGAAGAAGTTGAAAGGAGTCTTTCAACGGGGGGGAAGATGTCTGCGCCACATCTACGCCTGACGCCTTTTCAATAGCATCAAGTAGCACAAGCGACTGGTGCCATTAGATTTTCTGTGTTGTTCGTGATTTTTTACTCACACCCGCACACTTTTGATTATATTCTTTTTTCTACTACTTTTGTTGAGTACACGGCTGCGTCGATTTCTATCTTATAAAACGCATATTTATTGTAATATTCAAGAAAATCCAAGATTAAAGCTGTTTGTGAAGAAACTGAGGTTTTAATTATTGTAAAACTTCCAAATGTCCACTACTGGACAGTAAGTATCCAAAATTTTACGAGTCCTGTAATTTAATCGTATGTAATTAACGGGAGTTTTCTCCTCATTTTTCATGAGCATTGTCGCGCATAATTTCAAATAATTTGTCATTCATGTTTATGTAAATAATATGTGCTGATAAAATTATGAGACTATATTGAGGAATGGATAATTTCGTATTTTTTATTAATGGGTAACTTGCAGAACGATGGTCGGTGGGGCCAAAAGGTTCTGGAGTGGCGACTACCGCGTACCAGAAGACGAAGCGTTGGAAGGCCTCCCACAAGGTTGACCGATGACCTTGAGAAGGCCGCAGGAATCCGCTGGATACGGAAAACACAGAACTGGTCGAAATGGAGGTTCTTTGGGGCCTAATTTCAGCAGTGGACGTCTTTCAGCTGAAATGATAATGACTGATGGGTAGATTTCTTTGAAAATATGAAAAATATTTATTTATTTATTTAATTTCCAAAACACTTAACCTAATTCACATTTAGTTTTAGCCACATAACGAAAATCTCTCAGGGTTTATCTGCATGTTGGCGAGCCGTTCATATCAATAATTTTATAGCAATTTTAATAATTTATAGGTACATTAATACATATATTAGGAGAAATTTTGTATAAGGAAACGCTTTGATTTGTACTTATAACTTTTCGAACACATTTTGTATAACGTTTGCAAGTCTTCTGGAAGTTTATTAAGATAAAAAGGTACTAAATATTCTGCAACCCTCATTCCGTACACATTATTGAATTTTGGTAAGGTGTATTTATTTTTAAGCTGTATCATGTTTTACCATTTAATCCACTAGCTGCATGGTTGCCTCCACTTGACTACCTCGCCTATAAAGAAAAAAATACCCACCCATAACTTTTATAAACAACGGACCTTCTCCCATTCATCAATTTCCAATGCAACAGACTTTAAAAAACCTTTATAAAGTTTAGGAGTAAAAGTACTCATGGATACCATATACGGACAACTTTTAAAATACAAAAAATCACCTAGATAAATGTAAGAAATGTATGAATCTCTTTTTACACTGTTACTGTTAGACGTAAATCCGTAAATAAAAACCTATCCTATTATAATTATTCTCTTTATAGTTTCTAGTCCATTATGCGCCTTAGTATTGCATGTAATCCTGATGATCGAACTGAATCCGCACCCGGTGATATTCCGTATGACCGGGCACATGGGATTGTGGATGACATAATGCGTCCTCTAAAACGTTCGCTGGGTTTGAATGCATTAACTCGTTGAAAACTAATACAGATTGAAGTAATATCTCTGCTAATCTGGAACGGAGTTTGATTGTGGGCTGATCTGTCTGAACAGGGGAGAGATATAATGAAGAAAGACATAATGACCGAGTAGATGTTGAAGGGTGATAGGGACAACTAGGGGTGTTCAAAATTAACTTTTCACTTTCCAGCCAGCAACACTTTTCAGTTACGAAAAAGTTCAGTGATCCTTAATAAAAACATTAGGTTGAAAAAGAAAAGCAAAAACCACTGCTCAAGAAAATGGTTTCGAGAATATTAAGAATTTAATCTTTAAGTGTTAAGTCTATTGATATTAAACGTTTCTAGCTTATATAATACTACCCTTATAAACAAAAAAATATTACGTTCGCCTATCAAGATAAGTAAAAAGATTTCTCACGAAAATAAACACTTAATGTTAGGAGGTGTACATAAAAAATCCATTCCACTTTGCCAAGTTCAGAGAAGTTAAATTTAAAATCAACTGCCAACATCCCTCCAGTGAAATCAAATTATTTTTGCCACCGTGAAAAATGGTAAAACATTTTTTCTCCTTTAGATCTAAGAAAACATTGCGTCCAATATTTTGGGTAAACATTAATTTGGCGTAATGACCTGTTCGGCGTATAATGTTGTCTAATGATTTAAATAATGTTACAAATTCAAATAAATCGGTTGGGTCGTGTTTGGGTCTCATTAGTAACAGTTTAATAACACAAAGGTTTGGTTCACAATGAACTCGGCACGCTATAGCATGATCAGAGATCGTATTATGAGAACTTTAATTATATCGGTTAACAGCTTTCCTAAGGACTATTATTATATATCAGGAAACGTGATTCCAAGGAAAACGGAGGTGAAGCAGATAAGGTTTATATGTGCTATTTTTACTCATGAAGTTGTGTTACTTCTTTATAACTTGACTAAATTATGCTCGCCCCCTTTAAGATTGGACTTCAATGCCAAAAGTTTCCGAGACGAGAAGTTTAATAACGTAACGTTTGCTCTCCAGCCACGTTACTTATCGTGATTACGATTCGCAAATATTTGGCGATTTTTATAAAAATAAGGCGCATTTTAATACGTCTTGTTTTCACAAAAAAAAAAATCAAAATATTCAGCCAAAAGTTTATCACTAAACGCGACTTAAAACACGCTAAACGCCGCAACAAAGTTACTGCTTTAATAAGATTCACGTTATCGGGACTCCAGACAAGATTAGTTACGTGTTGACGCATAAACTGTGAACGATTTTCACATATTTTTCTAGTCTATAAGAATCTAGCTTGGTGGCTTGGCAAGAAAATAAAAACTGAAGGCGCAATAAAACAAGAAATACTCTTGTTGTGCGATGAAAAGAAATCTTATTGTAATATTTGATATTGGTGTTACAATTTGGTATAATATTGTTATGACGTGTTCTTTTCTTGATAAGAAAATAAATTAAAGTATGACGATTTTTACATGAAGTAACTAAATAAATAGGCTGCAAGCTGAGGGGTAATTCTTGGTCAGCGGGATTGTCCGAAAGGGTTACCCCTGGCCCGGAACATAAAGGGCGAAGGAAGGAACACGGGTGGGTTTTAGTCAGTAAGAGTCTGACACTCCCTTCCGCTTCACCCAGAGCGGGAGGAGTCATTTGATGATTTCCCAACCTGAAAAAAAAAAAGGGGGTAATTCGTAATTTTAGGAACGTTCACGGTCCTCAGTCTCAATCTGTCAGAAATACCTCTAATTTCCCTACATTTTTGACAAGTTTTTGTGATTGATTATCGCTAAGATAAGATTGCGTCTAGACTTAGAACATTTCTAATTACGGGAATTGGTCTTCTGGTCACAAGTGTGTCAAATAATATTATTGACAAAATTTTATTCTATGTGTGATGCATCATTAAAGAATTCAAGTCCAAAAAATATGGAACAACCACATCAAACGAGTTCAACAAATCACTGTAAAGGTTATGTGAATATTCAAATTAAAATCACAAATTCAAAGCAATAAAATCGAATATAAATCCGAAACCCAAGAAATAAAAGCTCACATGACTATTCAACTCAAAACGGGCCAATCGAAGCGCAAAATGTTCTTACAAACAGGATTTTGTCGAACGCCGATTGGTGGATTTTTAGTATGCCTAACATTTCTAAAACGCATTGGGGGAATGTAAAGTGGCGTGATATAGTTTAGATTGTGCCCTAGATTTGCGTTCTTCAACGCAGTCGGTAGTCATTTGGCTTCATCCACGGGATACAAGCGGTAGCAAGCGCAGTAGCGGATGCGGTGGCGGGCGCGATTCTTTTGCCACAGTGCATCACGAGTTGTTTAATGGCCAGTTAAAGCCTGATTTACTCGATGCAATTTAATTACCTGTGACATACCATAAGTTGAATCAACAATAAGTATAGTAGTAGTCTAAACAATGTTAATAATTACTAATAATCTAAACAGTGTTTAGACAATGCAAGTCATTTATTACTTCAATTTAATTGTTTGCCACAGACAAGAAACTTGCATCGTGTAAATGGGGTCTCAACATGTTTCCGCAGGGTAAAACAAAAGACGATCGCTCGCTAGCTTGGTCGCTCAGTCCCATCACTCCCATCGCACTATACGCCCGCTCACAATCGGCGGTATCATTATATTTCGAGCCCGCCTTTAGCACCCGCGCAAGCTCTTCACCCTGGTCACAGCCTTAGTTTTCAGGTCGCTGCAACTGCGCGTGGTTATATTTGCATGGTCGTAATAAAGCAATAAAATGTTTTTCGCGTGGCTGAGAGCTCATTTCATACAGCTAGTCTTGAGCGAGTTAAGGCTCTATAGATGGGGTTTGTTTTATGTTTTATAGCTGGTTTTTAGATGCCAGATGTTTTGATGCAGAATGTTTAACGAGTTTAAGAAACTACTGTTTATTGTGCAACTTGGTCAAATATTTTCCTTTGATAATCTTTGTTCTCTGCATTTATTTGTTATTGCAATAACAGCATTGCGTCAACATATTTTTTTTAATTGTTTTTAAAGACTATTTACTTATAAGCTATCTCAAGCCCTCTGACAGCCGCAACCCAACAGCATAACTTATAAGTATTGTTTAAAGGAGACATTTGCTTAAACACCTCCTTTAAGCCCACCTTCATTTTATGAAGGAAAAAAAAAAGTTTTCGGGGAAGGTACTTCGTTCTTGACGGGGGCGTCAGGAACGAAGTACCTTAAGCGACACTCGCATATAATTATAGAACGAGATGGAGAGAGAGATAGAGAAAGAGAAAGTGTAAATTTAATATGCAATTTTAATACAGAGCTATCTAGTATAAGTTTTTAGAAGGTCTCTTAAAGTTGTCGCAATCTTAGGTTTTCATTTTGCTGAAGCCAACAGTGAGGACTACTGGCTTCAGCCTCTTCAAAAACCATGAAACCGACACCCATGATGAAAACTTTGAAATATTTTCACAGCCGCGAACTTAGATTATAATTTTGGTCTCACTCTCGAAAACAATTAAAACTATCTCTCTTTGAGAGAGGAAACCGCATGGAGGGGGAATAACGCTTTTTCCTTACGCGACGATTTCTACCAGTTTACTCCTACCGAAAGCCGCGATAAAGAACTTCGTTTAAAAAAGTATGGCTAAGCACGTTACTCATTACTTAACTTTAAACAATGTTTACAACAGACCCTTTTATGTGGTGCGATGTAACAAAAATAATTTTAGATAAATTTAGTATTAAGGCTCCTACAAACAGGCGCGACACGCGATATAATCGCGCGCGACACAAAGGCACCGCTCGTTGCGTGACTTACGGTGCCATTGTGTCGCGCGCGATTTTATCGCGTGTCGCGCCTGTTCGAAGGAGCCTTTAAGCACAAATGTATAATTATTTCGGTATAAAACATATATTTATCTGAAGTCCATCATAATTATTTAAATGCTCAAACATTCTCGCATAACTCGAGCACTCCTATTACGTTTCGAGAACCATTAGACCCCATTCATAACTAAATTTATTTCCATTCAACTTTCAAGCGGACTCCTAACCATAATGAATGGCTGTTAGCTCGCTAGCAAATCTTATGGCTATTCCGAATGCCTATAGACATAATCTAGATACCACACGCTTAGCATTCCATTAAAATTATTGTTGAAAGACTGATTATTATAGCAATGTAATTTATTCATTTCTGCCTTATATGTTCCCACTACTGCCAGAGGCCTCCTCTCTGGGTGGGCCGTAATCCACCACGCGGGCCCAGTGCGGGTTGGTAGATGTCACATGTCTTCAAATTTTTGGTTCTAGGACATGCCGGTTTCATCACGATGTTTTGCTTTACTGCTTTTAGTGGTGATGAAATAATTTCCAAAAAGTAAAGCGCCTGTCAGGGTTCAAACCTACGACCTAAAAGTCGCGGCTGTTACTATTGGGCCGCAACTTCTCCTAGGACTCCGGGGACTCAAACCTACATAGCGAAATGTTGATGTACCATATTATATCACTGCCTACCTTTCCGAGGAAAACTGGCGTGATGATACGCGTTATGTGTTACATCTCATTAACAAAAACACTCACTAGAAGTTATTCAAAGTCCGTATTCGTCAGTCAAACTTCTATGAAAATTCAATTAACAAACGATTTACAAAGAAAAAAAACCCCTTCAAATAAAACGTACACACACATTTTGAGAGTGCAATCCATCTGGCTGGGTGGATTGCACTCTCAAAATGTGTGTGAGAGACTTCTCAAAGCGACGGATGGAATCAGTTATCCGCCGGATACAGTCCGTATGCACTCGTGTTATAACAAAAGCGATAAGGTGTGGATACACGGGCAACTTGAACTGCTCCGTTCTGTGGAATATTGGTCAAATCGCCACGGGACGTCGTAAAGTCACGACTACATCCAGCAACTTACTGGAACACAAATTGTAGACAGTCAAATGAATTCTGGTCAATTTATAGTAACTATACATCTTTTTGAGGCCGGCTGTACAATCATTGTCAATTTAACAGTCAACCAAGCCAACCAGACATTACATTAAGTCTACCTTTGCGTAGTAACTTAACTTAGCCAATCGCAGTCCACTGCTGGACATAGAATTCTCTTAGGCTGTGCCACAACACCCTGTCCACCACCTTCCGCATCAAGTCTGTCCCAGCCACCTTCTTAAGATCGTCGATCCATCTAGCTGAGGGGCGTCCCACACTACGCTTACTGTTACGCCGTTTCCACTTCAGGACACGTCTGCTCCACCAGCCATCGGTCCTTCGACAAAGATGGCAATCCCACTGCCACTTCAGCTTCCTTAAGTCTGCAAGCTATGTCGGCGTAGTTTTTACTCGTGTATAAAACATGAAATTAATAAATACAGAATGTTATATGGAGAAATTTGAGAGCAACTAGATTTCTCCACCCATTGCTCCACTATAACCTCCGGCAACAGTTGCCGGGCAATAATTGCCCGTGTAACCTCAGCTTTATAACAAAAGCGTTAGCGACGACATACCGAGATATTCATTATTCAGTGCCGCACATATTTACCGTTTCTTTGTCTCGGTATGCTAACGCTTGTTTCATGTGTAACTTTGAACGTATGTTGGTACGTAGGTACATAGGTATATGTATATGTGTAATGAATGATGCTTATGATTGCTAAAGGGAAAGGGGTTTTTTTTTTTGTTGGGGAAGTATATTGTACGCATCCAAGAGTGGTGTTTAAAAGATATGGCGCAGTAGTCAGTAAAAGTGTTAAAGGCTCCTTCAAACAGGCGCGCGACGCGGGACGCGTATCGCGCGCGATCGAAGGCACTGCTCGTTGCGCGACTTGCGGTGCTTTTGTATCGCACGCGATTTTATCGCGTGTCGCGCCTGTTTGAAGGAGCCTTTACAGTAGGTCTAACGTTAGTATCCGAAGTAAATCTATGATTTGACCAATAATAAAAACGTAAAAATCAGCACAAATAAGCTAGCGAAGCTTCACAGATTGATGGATGTCAAATAAGTAATAACGATAAAAAAAGATTTTTAAACCAACAATTTCAAGCAACTACAGATTACGGGGTCAATGGCCGCTGGTAGAGTTACCGACTTGATACCATAAGATTGTTTTTTTTTTTTTTGATTGGATTTTATGGCTTTGTTTTATCGTCATTAGATAACACGTCTGCGAACTTTCACCGGACCTTGTATAGATTTAATATATTTAGATAATACAAATATCTTAATATATCTTTAGTCCGACTTTTAATTAGCTGCAGTAAAATGACACTTCTTAATAACTCATTTCGGACTGAGTTTAGAGATATGCATGTCGAATAAGTTTCGTTTGGTACACTATTCTATACTAGAAAAACAAGATTTGGTTGATGGCCGCGAAAAAACAATAAGACGCCAATTTCAGTCATTTATGTAACACATAATAAGTTGTCATTTTACTGCAGCTATTTATGAGCTCGACTATAAAGTACAGCACTACATAGCAGTCATATTATGCTCATTACACAATACTACAGACATACTGATAAGATCTTGTTCCATTCGTTTCCGAACACATCAAACTAATCATCCAACTCATATGCAATTAGGGATATTTTTTATGAATATGTAAGGTTTTACGATGAGGGTATTTCACGTGTGTAACATTCCGGCGGCAAGCTGCTAGATAAATAAAATAAACACACATCGGCTCATAAATTATCGCGGAACGTTTAAAATTAATTTGTGTAAAATATTGGAGCACTAGTTACAATTTATTTACCATGACATGTAGTGTAAATGTGCTTTATTTATAACTCCACACTTAAAATTTAATGGTCTCTTCGTCATGATTTATTTGGAGTTAAACAAGCTGGAAATAATAATTCTTAGTCACGTAATATAAAATTCAAATTGCAGACCATCCGTTTTCAAGTCCAAACATCAGCTTAAAACAATTTATAATTGATTAAATTCAATTTGGTTGTGTTAGACAAGGCGCTACGGATTGTCGATGTAGTCATTTGTATGCTAGACCCGTAGCACCTCGTAGATCCTCGTAGCGGCTCGTAGCGGACACGCGTCACAGGCGCGCCTGAACGTCAGTTCTGTCGCCTCGGGCATTCCTAGTACCCCTTTGTGTAAATGTCGAATTTATTTCACTTGAATTGTTAATCGATAACTTGAATAAATGTACTCTGTAGTAATAGGGATAATTGAAAATGAACGTGCTGTGAATACACTGGGGAGAGGGTGTAATGCATTCCTATGCTATTCAAAGGAATGAGATTAAAGTTTTAACAAGTTGCTCTAAATGCTGCTACATATATGCTGTTACAATAAATGTTTTCTTATTGTCATACATTTATCAATTTTTTGAAGTGAAAACTTCTTAAGGCGCCTTGGGTATTTTTTGAGATAGAAAAACCATTGAACTCGCGCCACTGTTACCGTAAGCGACATCGCGCGTGTTTTGTTTATAAGACGATTAAAAAAATACCCGCTTCGGATGTGTTCGTCTGTCCTCAGGATGTACTCGGTTTTAATGTACATATATCCGTTAAGTCAGTGAGTGATGGCAAAGTATTATGTTTGTGTTTTGTTTTCACTTCTATCGGCACTCCCAGAGTGCCACTGTTTTTTTTTTGGTTAAACTAATAACGAAAGCCACAATAATATGAGATGTGACGGCAGAGTAATCTGAATTGTCATTCAGAAACCTGAAGGTCAATTCCCGTAATTAACGGATCAAGGCCGATCACTGTTACCGTAGCACGATAAAGGCCCATTATAATTGAAAATCAATTGTGTCTTTAGCGGTGATTAAGCGGCTAAAAACGTTCAAAATCTAGCCGCAATCTCATCGCAGCGGCAATTAATTTCAAAAATTTGTCAACAATTTAGGGAAATTAAATATATTTTTGCCAGATTGAGTCAAAGTCAAAGCATTTATTTCAAATAGGCACATAAAAGGCACTTTTGAACGTCAAAAATCACCACAAATAGAATTGATTCTAGTCGCCCATTCCAAAAGTCAGTTTTCGTATGGAGATGAACGGGCAAGAAACTCCATCGTTACTCTTTTAAAATTCTTTCAATATTTTGCATACATTTTATATAATCATAATATGTGAAGACGATGCACCTAAAATAAAATTACTATACCACAATAGGTAAAAGAATTAAAAATGAAACCATGACATAAATTAATTATCTGATAGATGGTGCTCACATATTTACAAACAAGGTAAAAGTAAATGATTTTCATTTAAATAAAAATAAAAAATTACAAGTAATAAGTCAGGGTGTGAGTTAAGTAGTTACAGAATGTAAATAAATTTAAATAAAAAAATAATAAATTTACAATTAAAGTAGCAACCCGTTTGATTTTGTCTAGACTCTAGATTGTCCTATGGAGCAGGACCAGCATGTTTCCAAGCGTTCTTATCTTGGATATAATCTTCTAATTTATAGTATGCTTGTTTACAAGTGTAGGTTTAATGTGAGACTGAGAGTAGATTGTCAACTTTCTTAAAGTCACGAGAATTGCTTCTCTGATACTCTCCTAAATCAGAACATCGACACACATTACTATTTCCCTCTAGCCTTCTTCACTCCATCTAGAATTCTACATACGTACTGAATGTACAGACGCCAGTACATCAAGCTACTACAATCTGTCAAATTTCTTTAACAGATTTTCAACTTTATTGCAAAAGCATAAGGTTCAAAGTTGATTGGGAAAATTTTACAGTTTCGGGTAGCTTGATGTGCTGGCGTCTGTACCTAAACCAAACCAATCAAAGTTTTCGTACCCAAATCTAAAGTCTAAACTGCCCAATCAGCAGTCAGTCGGGATAATCCAAATTGTGCAAACAAAATCTTCGGACCGATTGTTTTACTAATAAAGGCTCCTTCAAACAGGCGCGACACGTGATAAAATCGCGCGCGACACAAAGGCGCCGCAAGTCGCGCAACGAGCGGTGCCTTTGTGTTGCGCGCGATTCGCGTCGCGCGTCGCGCCTGTTTGCAGGAGTCTTAACTGTACGCAGGCGTGCCAAGAGTTTGGCATTGTGGCAACATTTGTCTCACTGTCAGAAGTCATAATTTACTGTTTTCTTGTTATAAAATCTATCAAGATATGAGTAGGTATAAATGTTATGATTTTTAGGGTTCATATCCGTCTGTGTGAATGTGCATGCGTAAATATTTATCGCAAATACGAAGCCTTTCATTGTGCGTGGTCCGTCACATCCTTGGCCGGTTTTTGGTGTTTGGTTTTGGCAAATACTTACTGCAAATAACTAGGATTTCCACTGCTTCTTTTTGCTTGTTTTTTGTTTTAGAGTCATAAAGCTTTACATTATTTGGTATTTATTATTTACTAACATAGGATAAATTCATACTAACACTATAATATGGTCTGAAATAAAAAGTTTGAATTTGAATTACGTGTTTGCATTTTATAATAATTTAAGGTGCTTGAAAGAAGAACGTTGTATCTGCATGTTGTACAGACGCCAGCAGATCAAGCTACTACAATCTGTTAAATTTCTTTAATAGATTTTCAACTTTATCGCTGAAGCATAAGGTTCAAAGTTGATTGGGAAAATTTTACAGTTTTGGGTAGCTTGATGTGCTGGCGTCTGTACCTAGAACTATGTCATTTTTAAGTCAACATTAATTTAAGTATATTTTAAAGGCTGTGATAAAAGGGTGTGTGATGAACTGATGATGGTTAACCATTACGTATAAGTTAACTTAGTGCCAAAAATAACCCTGTTATTAAAAACCGGCTAAGTGCGAGTCCGATTCACACACAAGGGTTCCATACCACAACACGCCATACACAACAACGCCGAAAAAAACTTGTTTCTTGTATTAACATTTAATTTTCCCTTTAATTTGTATTAACATATTTTTTTTTTATTATTTACTGTTATATCGGCAATAAAAATACACACTTAAGAAATTTCAACTGTCAACCTATTACGGTTCATTATCGTACAGAAACCTCCTTTAATTTTAAATTTCATAACTATTATAATGTCTTGTCCTACCTAAGTATTCTGGACGAAGGTAGTTTATACCTAGTGCCAGAAAACAAACAGTTATTTCTCTCAGTCCACACCTCTATTCAAACCTTATACATCCTCACAGTTACATAAAAAAATATTCCTCCAAGCAATATCGAACTGGGAATACATGATATTCGCTCTCCAATTAAATATTAATGTATGTGTATGTGTGCTACAATGGCAAGATCAGCACAGTTGCACATGTCATAAGCGTCTGATCATTTCATTTTCAATTAATACCACGTTTGAGTTCGACACGTTAATCACGAAGAGCTACGATTCCGGACGGACGGATGCGAATTATTTTGTGATGACTTTTGGAATTGTGTTGTCAACTTTTTGTGGATGTATAATATTGATGTTCCTGGAATACATTTGTAGGAATTTTCTGCTATCACAACCTACCAAGAATACATTTGATAAAAAATTAAGACTGATAACAGTGGCTTCAATTTTAAAATGACGTAGTTTTGTTTAAGATGGCACTAGACCAACCCAGAAAGCAGCATATTCACAGATTCCCGTCTTCTTGGTATTAAGCAGCAGTGTTTTGTTGGAATTGTGATTAGTAAATCACTATATCAAAATTCAACCTTCGGGGTGAATTTTGCCATTTTTTCTTACCTAATTAAAAAAAAAAGTTTTTCTTTAAAAGATCGCTCTTAGCGATTAGACCGCCCATTGTGTCAACCTTTGTAAGTTTTTTTAATCATTTATGTCTGTAATTTATATGGTGTACATAATAAAGAGTATTCTATTCTGTATTTTAATGCCACTTCACTTACACTGTGTTCGCGATTTAATTTCCAAACATGTAAATATATGTGTTTATGGGAAAAAAAACTTTAATACCTACGCACACTGTTCAGTTTGCGCTACAATTTCAAACATTTTATGACTTTTCAATAGTTTTAGTCATACTGAATTTTACTTAATTTGCACTGACATAACGTTGATTTTCATTTAACAGGAAGTAACATCAATACTTTTACTTGAGTGAAACTTTTATAGGTAGGGATTTAGAATGACAGGTGGATAAGTGCTGTATGAAGTAAATTTAGTGGGAATGGAACTCTACATTTCGATATGCAGATCACACTGCACACTGGTACATTGATTACGACAGCCGTTCATCACAATAACCTATTTTACTTCAGTGACTACATTGTCTACAATATGCACTCGACTGATATGCAGATAATATGCACATTATAGTATTGATTGTGCCCACCAATGTGTATGTATATGGATCGAAATGTTCATAATTTAACTGCATGCAGTTATTATTAGGAAGGTTTCCGTAAAAAATAACACAAATAGGTAAATTTTAAACGTCGAAGCCGTCCATTGTATATATTACAGTGTTTGATTTATTTTTTACAATAAAGTTTATATAAATAAATAAATAATTTTGACGCAAAGTGATCCCAAGAACCCTTAGCAAAAAAATAGCCATGTTCATTCAGGTTATAAAGAAACGAAGGGTTTTGATTATTTATTAAACTAACTATGGTATTTATTACGATAATTCCAAAAAAATTCATAAATAGGTTTTTCATTTCTTCTAAAGACTAAAATTCAGTTCCAAAGTTATCTCAAGACGAGAAATATTACAGAGTTCCACATTATCAATTCTTAATTTTAATACCTACTAACAAACAAATAACTCAATCCGCCATGCCAGCCTATCGATTATTTGTAACTCAAAGTGCCTATTTATAAAGGCTCGTTCAGATCATCCGACATACGTCAGGCTACCAAGCGCAGGCAAATTAAATCGACACGCGTCGTGCATGTGTACTTATGAAAGTTAAATTCGTTAATAACTCGCTCAATTTCGGCTTGTTTATTTTTACTTACAACTGAATGAAGTTTTTTTCGGTAGTTGATTAATTACGGCCTTTATGTCTCTAAGTTATGTCCACCTAGATGGACGGACGACCAAAACAAGGTGGGTGGACTGGATGCGGAAGGCGGAGGACAGTGTGTTGTGGTGCAGCCTGGGAGAGGCCTTTTTTTCCAGGATAGGAAATATGACCCCTCCCGCTCTGGGTGGAGCGAAAGGGAGAGTCAGACTCTTACTGACTAAAACCCACCCGTGTTCCTTCCTTAGCCCTTTATGTTCCGAGCCAGCGGTAACCCTTTCGGACAATCCCGCTGACCCGGCAGGCTTCGGCCCTGACGGGCCCCTTCTGTTGATGCTGACATCTCTTTGAGGCGCGCGTGCAACACGTACGCGCCGTCCAGCATGGGCCTGGTCCTGATCGGACGGTGAGCTACCCTGGGAGAGGCCTGTGTCCAGCAGTGGACTGCAATAGGCTGAGTTGATTGATTGATATCTATAAATAAGCAGTGAATTTCATTTAATTGAGTCTTAATCAACACAATCTATACTTTATTTACATATTAAAACTAGTGGCAAAAAATAAATTAGACTAAGTACAGTACCCGGCGATAAATAATATTGCACATCGACCTTTGGAAAGAGACAATCGGCTAATTTCGGCTTCGTAGAGCGTTATCTCTGTCGCACGAAATACAAACAGTCCGGTATCTATTAGGAGCTGTTAAAACAATTATGATTTTCTTCTTTTGATAATTATTATTCTTATTCTTTGTATAAAATACAAAAAAAAGGTAAAGGTCGATGTGTAATATTTATCGCCGGGTACTGTACCTAGTTATGATAAGCTTAGTTGTTGTGGGGTGTTGTTGTTGTGTTGTGTTGTTTAGCTAAGGGCTAAAATAACAATACAGTGGGTCCAAACAGGAGCTAATGATAACGCGGCAGGCCAAGGAGGAAATGGCGGGACGAACTCGACTTTTTTTCATAAGGATTAGCAACAGAAAGTAGTAGATAGTGATAAGTGTCCCTATGTTTTCGTTTTTGATGATACATTATTTTTATAAGCACTAGAAACCTCAAAAAATTCTCAAAATCGCCGCTAACAACAGAGGCCTCGTGTACAAATTTAACAACTATTAATGGAAAAAAATAATAGGGACACAGTATATATCCTTCTTATTCTGTTTATGATATATCTTATAAATTGGTCCAATATTGGAGGAGTAAATAGGCGAAAGCCAAACCTCGAATTATGACTTTTTACTTAAACTTTTTCAAAAGTCTCACCGACCGCATTTCCTCTTAAAAGGCTAAACATGAAACAAATGAAAGGCAATCAGTATAACAAATCAATAAATTCAAGTGTCTTCATTTTTATGTCCGATCATAAGCAACATACTTATTATTATCAATCTCATTTCTCAACATTTCAGAGGAAACTGTTATCACGTCAACCGTAACAGATGTTTGAACGACACATTACACTTTGATTTTGTTTGAACTTGTTCTTAACTCGCGTCTCAAACTTCCTTAACTATGCATCTACACTGATACACGTACGATAAGTGTAACGTACTTTATGTATCTACTAAAAAGGAAAAAGATTTTAATTTTGTCTGAAAGATTGAAAAAACCTGTCTCAAACGGCACTCGATGCTGTGCTCGTGCTCGCACTGTATAAGTAATTCTGAACTACATACTGTAGATTTTAGAATACCTTTCATTTTAGCCTTTTTAGATTTGGGTCATTATCTCAACATCGCATCGTACAATTCTTAAATGGTGACGTTCTTGCGGTTTTCTCTTATAGGTCGGTTTCAAAATCAAAGAAAGATTAAACAAAAGTGTCACGGATATCTTTCGACAAAAAAGGTCCTCAGTTCTACTAACGTACTGTAAATAACATATCTTCCCACCAATCTCTATTATCTATGTAGATTAAATGTGTTCTGCTCTTTCAAAGCGTCCCTAACCGAATCTAAAAATAAATCCGAGGAAATTGTCTTCGAACACGACAACACAACAAATGCAAATTGGCAGACAGACCGCTATATGATCTACTCGAAACTTAATGTACCATGAAATTACGTATTTACCTACTTACCTAGTCGATAGGAAAATTGGTTTCTACATTCCGGTTGTCCATTCGATGCAGGGAAGATTGGCGATTGACAGCAGAGAGTTTCCTGCCGCGGTGTTAGAAGGATCAATCTGATTATACTAATCATTTGATCTGTTTTATTAAGAAGAATATGGGTTTTATGAGTATGCTTTTGTATTATTTTGTTGGGATGAGGATTAGAGACTGTTGGTTTTGGTTTAGATGTTTATTTATTGTTTTAGAAAGATTGATAGAGGAGTAAGAAAAAGAGTAAAAAACAAGAAATTTGTTCTAGATTACTTTCTCGTCATAATCTGTTATGTATCTATAATAATAAAGAGAAGAGTTAAAGAGTTGAGAGTTAGAGGTTAGTCAGTTAGTTAGTTTTTTTGGAGTTGCTAAAGAGTTTGTTTGTTTGTCTGAACACACTAATCTCCGGAACTACCTCGGATTTGAAAAAATCATTGTGTATTTGATAGTCTAATTCGTGAGGAAGGTTATAGACTATTTAATATCACGCTACAACAATTCGGAGCCGAGCAAAGTAAAAAGTCACTAAAGTCAGAAAGAAAGTAAGTGAAAACGAAGTAATAGCGCGGGCAGGCGATGCGATGCGACGGGGCGGGTCGAGGGCTGAAACTCCACACGGGCGAAGGCGGGGATAGAAGCTAGTCACACTAATATTATAAATGCGAAAGTTTGTGAGTGTGTGTGTGTGTTTATAAGTTTGTTACTTCTTCACGCTCAAATGGCCGGACCAATTTTGATAAAATTATGTATAGAGGTAGCTGACACCCTGAATTAACATAATTATAGGCTACTTTTTTTCCCGGTATTCCCACGGGATCGACACTTATGCGGGTGAAACCGCGGGGCGCAGCTAGTTATTTATAAAACTGAAGTCAAATTGGGTAATTGTTTCAAGATTTGTTAAAAGCCCAGAGATTTTATTAATTTTTGGTTCCTTCGTCAAGTGTAAAAGAAAATATAGTTCATTCATAAATCTGAAAAAGGTAGTTTATTAAAGGTATTTTGCTTGACTTTATTGGCTCATAAATTCATTGCTCATACCTATTACCTACCTAAAGCAATAACTTTACTGCTTGGTGGTTGGCTTCCTGCTATTATCATCGATTTCCTCCACTGTCATCAATCACGTTACCCTATATAAAAATTGGGTACAATTAATAATTTATACCTCGTCGGCGAAGTAGGTAAAGAAAGTTCTTAGCTGTCAATTTTTTTCGTTTGGTCCCTTTGAAAAATTAGTAGTCATCAAAGGTTCAGAGGGGATCATAAATTTTAGGGTGGTACTTTCGTGATTTCATTCGCTTTCCCCTTAGAACACGGGGTGAATGCGATAAATTATGCCCATCAATAATACCCAGGCAGCCTTGTGTCAACAACATTCTATACTGATGACATTTGTAGCTATTTATTTCTACCCTTCACAGCTGCGGTGTGACGTCATAGCTTTTGCTTGTCTTAACCATGGATTGTTTATGCACGATAAATGATTTTACGAGTCCGAATATCACTGGGGTAGTATTCAGTTATACACAAAAGATATTTGGCAACCGCGGCAGAAATATTCATAGCAGATATTTCGTCAAAGGATGCTTTAGTGAGACGAATTGGGTCTTATTATTATTTACTTAAGGGGCTTACAGGACCTAAACACAAAAAACGCAAGTTTTAGAAACAATAGAAGTATAATATGATCGACTACAGTAAACAAAATCAGAAAAATATATGATATTTTTCAGGATATATGCTAGGTAGATAGTGTGTTAAAAACATAATACCACTAATTTGATACGATAGAAAAAAATCATGAAGATACCTCTAAAAACTTTCTTTTTACCATAAAAACCATACATAAAAACATACAATTATTTTGATTTTTTGTAAGATTATTCTACAAGCAATATACTAAAATGTTTTAATTTTTTGGTCCAAATAATAGATTTTTGTAATTAAATAATTGCTTCATAATTTGCAATAAATTACCAGCGTTGTGTCATCGCGCTTCTCTTTCTTTTCTATGCAGTTCGACAGTGACAGCGTTTTAGTTCATGTAAGCCCCTTAATGAAAATTGGAAATAATAAAATGTATTTGAGGTTCCACGATTATGTTTTTATTAAAATAACCAAAACTAAATTCCCAGAACAAAGAAACTGCCTAAATTAACCAATAAAACGCTAATCCATACAGAAAACACATGTCCAATGTCCATCGGCCGCAGAATCCTAAAAAAAGGGAGCAATGTTTATTACTTTACCCAAAATTAGTTTTCTTTTTTATTATACGCTACCATAAATAAACCTGCCAAAGTTAACTAAAACCCACTCGTCCTTTTATTCCGGAAAGAAAGGAGCCTTTTACCTGTGGGAATACCTTCTATGTTTAACGAGAAAACTGGTCACGGATCGGTTTGAAATTTCAAGTGTATATACCCCTTTCAGGGTTCAATCGGAATAACCACAAAACATTCGGGTCCCTATTTCCGATTCCCGTCACAGTGCCTCCATCATGCGGAGGTAAGGACGGGACTGAGGTGGGTAGAGCCACTTTCGATGAGTATTCAGGGAACGTACGTGTACCGGCGTGCTGTGATCGTTTATGATTTGTATTGAGGGAAAGATTAATAACTGTGTTTAAGATTTTTCGTTCAGATTTCTGTTGGAGGATTGTGTTTGACGACTTGGTTACCCACTAAGAAATATTTTTTCTGTATTTGTTATAGAAATTGAAACGGGACTATGGGAATTGTGGTCCATTTCTATGGAGCTTTCTAATTATTCGTTTATTGCTTTGTTATTTTCAGAGGTGTAGAGTGAAATAAATAGAAAAAATTGTAGGAAGGATAGCTCTGTCTTTTGTGATCACTATACTACGAGGGTGAGAGAGACAAAAGACTTAGTTTCATAATAGCAATAGTGTGGGATTACGATAGGGTGCTGTCGTGCAAAGGTTGACAATCAACGCTTATTTTGATGGATCTGTTTTACAGCTTATACCAGCTGGTAACAAAGTAGTTCCAATAGTTCTCTTTGAAATTTTTCAGACCGATATTAAACCGCCTAAATATAAGCTATACAAAACCTAAGCACGTACATTCACATGTGTATCTAAAACACGAAGTCCACTTGAAATTTAGTTTAGTATTACGTAAGAAACGGTTCATTTCACTGGCTAACCTACACATGAATCCAGTTTAGAATATTAAGAAGACTTTAGTACAAATCGAAAGGTTTATGTTTCCCGCAACTTTGTTAAGCGTTTGATAGACTGAAGCGGATTGCACTTCAATAGCATAGCTTAGGCTGTAACATCAACATTCCATTTCCTTGTAGTGGTTCCCTACAAAATGGTTGAGCTAGATGGTGCTAATCCACGCGTCATGTTCGTGAACGGGCGCCGTCGGTTGAGACTGGTCATTTCTTAACTGCCAACGCTTATTTTTAATCTTATATTTTGAAATGTTTCTTCATTTGTGTTTTTTTTACATTGTTCTCGCATATAGAAGCAACAATAATAATGTACCCACGATTTGTAATATCTTGATTTAAAAGAGTGTCCATGGAGTTTCTTGCCCGTTCTTCTCCATAGAGATCTACGTTTTGGAATGGGCAACTAGCTTCAACTTTCTGACTAACTGACGGACTATTTTAATTTTGACAATTCAAAAGTGCCTGTACAAGGTTTAATTGAAATAAATGCTTTGAGTTTGAGTTTGAGTTTTGTAGTTCTGTAGTCGGAGGGAGATTTGCAAACCAGTATTTTATCAACTATGATTGTCTCGTTGGTGTCGTGGTCGCAAGTGCTACTGCTGTGCTTGAGGTCCTGGGTTACATTCCCAGGTCGAGCATAGTGTTTTTTCAATAACAGCCAGGAGTTTAGATTTATACCCGGTTGATGGTAATAGACTCATCTGCTAATACATGGGACTTAGGCTGAGGCTACAGTAGGCAGCGATTTGCGATGCGACTGAAAGAGCGAAACGAGAAAAACATGGTATGGCTACATTACAAGCGAAAAAAAAGCAATTTTCTAATAAATTTGCTTCAATTTCGCTCATGTTGATGTAGCCGATGCCATGATTTCAGTAATGTTGTTCCTATCGCATAAAGAAATCAAAGATCGCTAGTAATATTTGATGTACGGTGTAGCCATATACGTGAGCATTCATTTACTTGTTTTAATGGCTCATGTGTCGCAGGTCGCGTCGCGGCCTAATGTAGCCTCAGCCTTAAAGATGGCGAAATGTTGGTGTACTATAGGGTGAGGTCGGCCTAGTTGAAGTCGCGTCACAACACGAACTTCAAGTCGTTCATGGTGCGCGTTCCGATACATCATCTCGAGGAGTTCCTCAAGGAAGAGTTCTGGTTTAATTAATATTGTATTGTATGTGTTTTATATGGGCCTTGATGCATGAAATAAATGGATAAATAATCCTTCGGGATAATAGGCGTGAAGTTAGGTTGTGTTATAATACTTTATCAACGTTTGGCGCTGATAAATTCAAAGTTCAATTATAGGCAACCACTAGAAGCTTTCGTTAATACCGTCATGTAAAAATATACTAGGCAAGTATTCATTTTGAGAAGCTAGTCATACCCATCATTGACATACTTTTTGGTCGCAGTAATTAGCCCAATACTTTTTTTATTTTAATGGGTCTTGCAGGGCGGGCAACTATGAACTGTTTTTGTTAGGATGATGCAGGAATGCAGGCTAATAGTAGCCTGCAATTCTGCATCAGGCCTCTCCCCATGACTTCCACCTCTTTCAATCCAGGGCTAATGTGGACCACTGGTCGTTTGTTTTCTCCAATTCTCTCCATTTTCGTTGTTCTTATGACTGAAAAAAAAAAAACTGGCACTCCGGTAGTGCCGACAGAAGTGAAAACTTGAACAATTACGAGTGTATTTTGTGAATCGTCTTATAAACAAAACACGCGTGTTAAGGTGTGTTCCTTATTTTATAGGGTTTTTTGCAAATCAGGTATGATGACCAAAGTGACTGGTTTATTCTTCTCGTGAAAGGAATTTATTCAGATTTACAAATAAGCACACAGGATAGACTTCAGTTCGTGGTGTTGGTCGCGGCAGTGCTTCGTTAATCATTTCTAAAGTGGTAACTAGATAAACTAATAAGGAGCCTGTATGAAATTTTACACAATGTTACCTTTGTTCGATTACCATAATGTTTGCAGAGGCGTATTAGAAGAGGACGTAGATGGTACGATTGATATTAGTTACATTTTTACATACTATTGGCCTTGTACATAAAATGTATTTGAGCTCGTCGTCAGTTATATATCCGTGGTTCAGCGCCATCTCGTCGTTGTTGGATGAACTACGTAGTTAGTACGCGAGGCCCTCGTAGTTCTTCCCGATGTGCATAGATGGCGCTGTCTTACGTTTTACGTCTTACGAATTTTCGATCAGGGTCACGTGACCTGACGCGAGTTTAGAAGTTTTTACCCATTCCAAAAAAAGTACACAGCGCCGCTAAAGAAGTTTTCACTTCAAAAAAACTGCTTTTCCAATACGGAACTGCAAAAACCTGTTTTACTTGAAAATGAACAAAGTCAAAGTCAAAGCATTTATTTCAAATAGGCACATAAATGGCACTTTTGAACGTCAAAAAGTACAACAAAATAGAATTGATTCTAGTCGCCCATTCCAAGAGGTAGTTTTCGTATGGAGAACAATGGGCAAGAAACTCCACCGTTACTCTTTTAAAATGTTTACTTGAACCTTAATAGTACCTAAGTATTAGTAAGTTCAAGGCTACTGTTGTGGGCGTGTAAAGCTAGTTGTGTGGGTAGGAGTGATTAAACGACATCGTGTAAATATTTCATTAGTAAGAGGGCAGGAATCGCTTAGTTAAACTAATGGTACTTGTGGGTCAATACTGGACGAGAAAGGCATGGTTAACGAGCTTCTAATTGGTCAACGTGTTTGTTGAAGGTACTCGTACAAGGATTTTTAAACTTACCTACAAACTTTTGAAGTTTACAAAAACATTACAATCAAAATATATGTAGTTACCACGGTAATAATGATACTTACCAAATTGTGCGGTCAGCAATTTTTCTCAATAATTATTTAGGGAAAATCCTTTGGTTTGCAAATATAGTTTTATATTCTAGTAATATCAATTATCAACGTGCCTAAGCTTTTCCCAACTATGTTGGGGTCAGCTTCCAGTCCAACCGGATGCAGCTGAATACCAGTATTTTACATAGCTAACACTAAAATAAGCATTGTGTTCAAGTACTCGTATATAATAAAAAGGGAAGAGCTCATTGGGTATAATAATATTTATCCGCATCGCTGTCAATGGGAAAATTTCCTAAAAGACTGACAGTCACATTGGATGGCAATGCTGTTTTTTTGACCTCAAATAAGGCCAGCCTTCTGGCCACGTGAAGACCGATGTCCCGAAATACTCGATGAGCATCAAATTCAGAAAAAATGCCTGACCTTCCCTAAAGCACGTAGCCTATAGGTACCACCCTCAAATAAATATTTCAAAATGAAAAAAGTGCTCCAATAAAAACTCCTAGAGTTTCCATGTTATTAAAACATTTCACGCGTCACCCCTCACTTTGGCCAAGGCCTGAAGAGGAATCAATATAGATGCTTTTCGAATTCCGCATCACGTAGAATCAATTTAAGAACTCCTGCTGCGGGTCAACGAATATTTATGAAGATAACTTCGATTTATAGAGATTGCTTTGCGTTCTTTACACCACCGAGCAAAGTTATGGCGCAGCGGTGTTGCATTAAGTGTTCGATAAGATACCTTAGCGCAAATGAGTCTTAGAACTTATTTATTTTAGAGGATATAACAGCCGCACTGGTCGATCGAAGGATAAGCTATGCTTGCCGAGGTGGATCCGTGGATGGGTGACCATTCATTAAATATTGAGACACCTCCATGCCTCGGAAAGCATGGTAAACTGTTGGTCTCGGCTTTCATTTGTAGATCTTTAACAGTCGTTACGGGTAGTCAGAAGCCCGACAGCAAACAGTCATATCTAGAGGTACATATCGTATTACCCAGTAACTGGTTTGTGGAGGACAGATAGGCAGTCGCTCTATGTAAAATACTGTAAAATACCGGAACCCGATTCGTAGTCGTCGGAAAAAGTCTAGAGTCGGAAAAAGGCCCTCAAGATAGTAGTAAGTAGGTAATAGTGAATAAGGTGGGCATCAGTGTCAAATTACGACCACGACCACGACTACTAATCAATCAAACGATCGAATAATTATAATATAATTTTATAATTATAAAATTTATTGAACCAACGATTATTGCCTTATAATTAACTTAACATAACATCGGTCTGTAACTGTTAGCGTCATCATTTGGATCCTTACAGCGGTCCTCAAATTAAGTGGCGCCTGTATCTCGGGGACCAGAATTCTTAACGAGCATAATCGACGAGAATTCTGCCAAAAAAAAAATGGCCAAGGGGCCATTTTTTGTCCAAAGTCTGATATTAATTGATGAACATTCATGAAATAGGCGTTTGGCAATTTCTGTCTACCTGCGTGGAAAAAAGGCATGAGGTTACATATGTACAGACGCCAACATATCAAGCTACTACAATCTGTCAAAAGTCTTTAAAAGATTTTGAACTTCATCGCTACATCATAAGGTTCGATATTAATTGGGAAAATTTCACAGTTTCGGGTAGCTTGTTGTGCTGGCGTCTGTACATGATATGTGAGCATTCATGAGAGGATTATAATGGGCCAATATTTCGTTCAAGAACCGATATCAATTAATGAACATTCATGAAATAGGTGTTTTTCAGTTTCTGTATACCTCGATGCGAAAAAGGCGTGAGTTTACGATGTATGTATTTGAGCGTAAATATATGTGAGAGTTTTATATAAGGCGTCCTTGTGCTAAATACTTCGAACCTTGGAAGGAAATGGTACCTTGAATCGTGGGTGGACCTTCTACGTATTATGTCTTAAAACTATACCAACGCAGTATGTGGTCTTAAATGGCTAATGGTGCCAATTCTGTTGTTCACAAACTAAACTATATTTAAGTTCAGTGCATCTTTTTCTTTCTGTTTCATTAAGAAAAGGACAGTAGATAAATTTTAGATTAGTCCTGTCAAATTAATCACCGCCTGACGTAAATTGATATAATTTTATTAGGCAAGTTTTTAATCACGTATAAACTTGTATAGAGTAGTGCCAGGCGCTGATTAATTTGACAGGACTAAACTAAAATTTATCTTCTGTCTTTTTCTTAATGAAATAGAAAGAAAAAGATGCACTGAACTTAAATTTAGTTGTAGTTTGTGAAGAAAGGAATCGGCAGCATTGTCTGCAATTTATAGACATCTGCAACTAATACGATGTTGACTCGAATAAGTACAAAGAATTGTTCTGCTGTCAACGTCTTAAATGTTTCTTGTTTTCCCTCTTAAAATGTATTTCTGTGTATTATTTCTCTAAAGAAAATACATGTAATATTTTCTTCAGTAGAAAATACATGTACCTAGTATTTTCTTTAGTAGAAACTTTTAACTGTTTGTTGTACTTTAGTGTGTTGTTTTACTTTAGTCTTTAGTATCCCAAGTAACATTTCATTCGGGCCTAGGTTGTAGAAAATGTCTTTAGGTTTTCCAAGGGTCGTAAAAAGGTTAATGCTTTGCTATCTAGTCATATTAAGTACTTGAGAATGATTAATAAGTCCTAAAACTAATTGTTTATTATTACAACCTTGGAGCCGCTGACAAGAGTTTAAATTAACGTTATTTTGACTTGTGTTTCAAGAGCATATAGTCCTAGGAACTTATAGTTGTCGTAGACTCTTGATTAAGTTCTGGAAAGGCTAGCATTATGCTAAAGTGAGATCTAAAGGTTTAATTTTTAACTTTGATATAACCATAAAGTTATGGAATGTTGAAATTGCTTATAAGTAATTTCTAAAACCTACTTAAAACTTATAGGCAGTGTTATAGTTGTCTAAGTAAACAAATTAGGACTGCGTGGTGAAAACCTAAACCAATAAGCTATTTTTATGAGCTGAAGGCATGCTTAAAGTCCTACAAGAATATTTTAAAGCTTTAGAGGCATCCTCAAATAATGTTAGTTGTGTCCGCGACTTCAAAGCATTCCGTTGTATTGCAAGATGAACCGACACAGGGTGTTATAAAAAAAATGGAGTGGAAGTTTTAAACGTAAAGTGCGTAAAAATTTCTTACGAATAATTAATACATCGGTAAGTTTTTATGATAAATAATAGGTATTAACGTTAGCAGTTTCATTTTGGTATTTAATTATAATTGTATGTTTTGATCTCACTTATCATTAAATTTATTAATGAAACGTGTGCATGAAGGCAACCTGTTGTGTTATGTAGTTAAAATAAGTGCAGTTATGTTTGTGATAAGGTTTTCAACTTGATAAATCTCTATTATAGTTGAATTAAAAAAAGAAACATTTATCTAAAGATTTCCAGTTATATTTTGTTGTCTTTTTTTTAGTTCTGTTATGGAATTGCCAATATTTTTTAGTTATAAAAAAGTGTTTATCTTGAGTATCCTTTCCAGTACGATTTTTTGTATCCTTAAGTATGTAGGTAGTAAGATTTGTAAGTTAATAGATCTCAATTTTTGTAAACCAATACAAAATTTGAATCTAGTTGTAGCTAGTAATGTTTTTTCGTTGTTTTTTTAAGTTTATAGGATTGCATAACAACTAAATAAATGAACCTAACTATAGAAATTATTTATTGTTTTATTTAACCAGAGAAACCATACATTATCCTTATACTTTATTAATATTATCTAAGTGGCACAATTTGCCCCATACATGGAACAACTCGCCCCAAAGTGGGGTTGAATGTTCCCTTCCGAAATTTTGCAAAAATATGCCTGTACTTTAAAAAATATAGAGAAACTAGCAGAAATGACTGTACTATTACAGAGACCGATTAAGACTTTTTAATAAAATCTAATATCAATATTGAAATCTTGTCATTTTCATCATAAATTTTCATGTTATTTGAAAATCGGAACTTTCAGCCCCGGTCTCCCCTAATAAATAAATTAGGTAAGTAAGTACCTACCTAAAACATAATTGAAAAAAAATAGAAACTTACTTTTTTTTATTTATTTATTGGATCGCCAACAGAGGCTACACAGTTACTTACATGTTAACATGAATAGGGACAAATACAAGTGTGCGCTTCCAATTACAGGCGACCACATCATTCACTTAACATCTAGGTGGGTACAACAAGTTTGACATAAATCACCATACAATACACGAAAATTAAAAACATAAAACAAAATTAAAAGCTGTAGCAAAACAGTAAGTACACAAATAAAAAAAAAAAAAACTTTAAGAGCAGCCTGTAGCTGTTTGTTCAGTACTCTTGTCAAACCGTCGAACGCACGTCCTCCTACAACCAAAACTTAAAAGCAACTAATTATGCGCAGAGGTTGTTTTCGCGACTCGCAAGTCTTGAACTACTCCTGGCGATAACCTTAAAGCTGCGAAAACAGCCTTGTAGTTTTAAGTAGCTCCGCGAGATGATCTGTAGCTCTTATTTTGGCAAGCATTAAGCGCTTTTAGCTGTTACAGTTCTGAAAAGGTTAATTTTAATGCTTTCTAGTAATTTCCTAACGCCAGCCATATTTTTTTACTGAAATGAAAAAAATCTAAACAAAAAGCAATATTTTAAGTCATCATGGCAAAATTAAGCAACGTGTGCTATGTGATTTAAAATATATGATTTTAATATGAATAGAAGTTTTATTTCTAATGCAACTTACTACCAACCACCTAATTTTATAATTTTTATTTCATTAAAATATCTTCTAAATTTTTTACTTACGAAAGGCCCGTCTCGTATACAGCACTATTATCCTAAAGTTTCACGATAAAGTGCCAGTCGCACTATTTTTTTGATTTTTCCTGACTTCAGCAAGCAACTTATTATTTTTTATGAATATAATAACACTTACATCTAGCCATTTTGAAACTTGGTATAATGACAGGGAATGGCGCCATTATAAATAAGTATTTATATCCACGATTGGTGTTTCTGTGTAAAATAAATCTTACACAGAAACATTTTAAAACCTGAGAGTCCTGGAAAGGCATTAATTCATGTCCATCAAAAAGGTTTTAAGTTGTCATTGAGTTACATCCATGACTAATTTAGAACTTAAAAGCTGCCTTGTTAGGTTATATTAACGTTAAATTAAGGTTGTGAAAGTTATATTTGGATTCTGTGTAAGTAGTTTGAAAGGTTTTGAATTTGAGCTATACGTTTTGCTGTAGCTCTCAGAAAGGTTCTAAAACTTGGGCCCTTTTTGCACTCAGGAGGTTAATATAAGCTTAATATAAGGTTATTAAGTCTATTAAGACTTACGAACAGATTTCCATACAAAAGTTCTAGAACCTTTTCAAAACCTTTCTAAAACCTAAAATGTTACTTGGGTATGAGATCCTTCGTGTACCCTGTACATATTTAGACTCCGTCAGAACTTCAAGTAGGTACAGACGCCAGCACATTAAGCTACCCGAAACTGTCAAATTTTCCCTATCAACTTTGAACCTAAAGCTTAAGCGATAAAATTGAAAATCTATTAAAAAACTTGACAGATTGTAGTAGCTTGATGTGCTGGCGTACCTACCTGCGTTTTCAAGTTTGTAGGGTTTACCGAACCTGGAAATCCTAAATAAAAAGAGTACGAAACAGTGATTGGTGACAAAAGTAACATTTTAACTAATGACATTATTTAACGAGAGGTTCCACCGATTAACGCTCATTTGACCAAACTCTGCTAGACATCATGTTAATCATTTAGAAAAACTGTTCTTCATAGTGAGATAGTTATACGTTAAAATGCATAACGGGTCCTTTGAAAACTGACAGAGTTTTGTAAAATTGGCCTTAAATATTGAATGAAGAATAAACATCGTGAGGAAACCTGAACTTATAGTTAATGAAAGTCGGAAATCGCCAACCCATCTTGAACAAGCCTGGTGATCAATGCTCATGCCTTCTCTGTATGAGAAGAAGCCTTCACCTTGCGGTGGGATAATAATAGGCTGGTATTATTATTGAAAAACCTTTCAGAAACCGTACGTTGTTTCTATTAAACAAATGTGTAGGTGTTATTCTATCAGATTGAATGAAATCGACTTTCGCTATAAGCGTACTCACGGAATATAAGGATAATAGCTCAAAGCCAGATGGTTAGTATATATTTAGCTCGAGCGTGGTTATTGAAGAACTAGCTTCTGACTTCGTCCGCGTGAAATTCTTTGTTCCCCCAACCCATCCCGTCGCATCACATCGCCTGCCCGCGCTAACATTCTTTTTTCATTTTTTTTTCTTTTGCTCGGCTCCTAAGGATCACGGCGTGATGTTAAATAGCCTTTAGCCTTCCTCAAGAATTAGGCTATCAAATGCAAAAATCTCCAACATCTGGGGCAAAGGAAACTTTTTTTTGAACGTGGAGAAATTCTCATGCATACTGCACTACCACGGGGAGATAGTGCAGTTATGTGGGACTCTAACCCACTAAAACTCCACGGTGTCCTCCTCTGCCGCTTACGGCGGGAACACGGGCACGCGTTAGCACTCATCCGTGAACCCGCCGTGGCTGTCCGTTGCCGGACCCTCCTCTGGGGAGTACTCCCCATCACCGGCGCACCTGAACACATAGCACGCCGTGACCACCCCAGGGACCAAACCAGCACATGGGTGCCAGACGACCCCGTGTCCCCTACAGCGTACCCTTGGTCCCCCTGCGACGGGTCAGGTAATTGGCCCCGCCGCCTGCCAATTTTCGGCTGCAGAGGATAGGGAGAGTGGCCAACGTAATACCAACACTCCTTCTCCCCTGCAGCCCCACCGCGTCCGCCATCACACGGTGACGACCCCGTCAAGGCCGCGGAAGGTAGGGAGAGCGGCGCACCGCAATACCGGCACTCCTCTCCCGCCGCGGCCTCTAACCCTCAGCCGCGATCCCCCCGATACGCCCAAGCGGCACCGCAACCTACTTTTGGCCGCTACGTCGTTGGCTTGTCATCAAAAGCCCTGACGAGCGGCCCCTCCTCGGGTTCCTCTTCGCTTCACCGTCCAAGCCACGGCTACTGAGTCCCCCCGCCTCAACAATGCGGGAACCCACCCGGGGGGGGGAGTAATAAGTATTAGAAGATTATGCCAAATAAATTTCTGCCAAAAAAAATTCTGCGAGATAGAGGGAACCCTTAAAAACTAGATGAGGTCGGCGTTTCTTCTGAGAAGAATGGTCGAAAAACTCAGAGATCACAGTCTCTTTTAAAGTCGAAAAATTTTGAAATGTATTTTTAGTTAAAATAAATATTTATTTTTATGAACAAATATCTATTTAATTAGCTTTTAATTCGAATTAGTTACAACTCATCCAAGATTAAAATATCGAAATAAACTGCGTTTTGAACAAGACAAAAACACACAACACCGTCAAAATTAAAGCAAACTCTGTAATCCATAAAGACGCTTCCCCCTTACATCGGTTTACATTTATTTCCCCAATTTCCATCAAAGAGAAAACGGGGACAGCCCTCCAAGAAAATCTGCCCGTAAAAGAGCCGTGTGCAAATTTAATAATACATGTTTCGGCAGATTTCCTCATTCACATAATGCACTTTGTGACGTCACTTTTTCCCATGTTTGGGTCCCCTCGTCCCATCGTGTTAAATGTATTAGTTTTGCATCGGTAGGCTAGTGTCAATACGTTGAAATATTAAAAATGCGAAGGTGTGTTTGTCTGTCTGTTTGATGTGTTTTTATGGCTATATATTATTACTGAAAAAATAAACGTGTGCGGCACCTGTGTGTGCGGTCGGGAGACCCCAGTCAGGAGCGAAGTTCTTTATGCGATACCAGCATGCACAGCATACAAACTCGTAATAGAAAGAGACAGAGAGATAGAGAGAGAGAAAAACAAATAAATTTACACTTTCTCTCTCACTCTGTCTATACGCGTTTTTAATACAGAGCCATCTAGTAAAAGTTTTTAAGAGCTCTCATAAAGTGGTCGCCATCTTTGATTTCATTTCAATCTTTCTAATATCACCACGAAAACTATCTCTGTTTTTCGTTACGTCACGATTTCTACCAGCCGCGTTAAAGAACGTCGTTCCAAAAATAACCGACACAAATGGGGTGTTGAAGTTTCGATGGGCCTACGGGGTCTGGAAATATCTATGGAAAATTCCGAAATCGAAATCTACGCAGACGAAACCGCGAGCAAAGTGCTAGTGTGTCATAAATAACACTTTAGCATCGGGTATTAGTGTATTAGGGGGGGAATGTCCAGATGTTTCACGATAATAAAGTACAAAGTGGGCGGAAAGTAATTTGTTAGAGTACAATAGTTTTGAAATATTCTTTTTTGCATGTTCCCGCTGTGAGATTAATTGAGATACTGTTGGGGAAGGTAGGTGATAATTATTATGTTTGGATATTTATATTAAGGGACTCGTGGTTAAATAATAACAGCCACACGTATCGATCGTAGGGCTACACTTAACGCGGTTGGTTCGTGATTTCGGATGGGTGACCATCCATTACAATTCGGGACGCCTCCGTGCCTCGGAAAGCACGTTAAGCAATGGCTTAACGACCGTCACGACTGTCAAAGATCAACAAATGTGTTGATCTTTGACAGTCGTTACGGGTAGTCAGAAGTCCAAAAGTCTGACAACCAGTCTTACCAAGGGGTATCGTGTCACCCAGTAACTGGGTTGTACAGGTTCATCCAAAAAAAAAACCATGCCAAAAAAAATAAAAAAGAGCTTTTGCTCCATGTAAAATGCTGTAGCCGGTTAGACTGGAAGCCGACCCAAACACAGTTGGGAAGAGACTAGGCAGATTGATGGGATATTATCGATGTACTGTGTTCATTTCCAGATATTCAGTCATGGAGATAACGGTTGCTAGGCGGATTAATTAATACGTCAAATACTGACCTACTAAATTCACTGTTGACAGCAAGGATTTAAACAGCTATCATGTAGGCTATTGAATCAGCTATTGTATGTATAAATTAAACATAAATGTATACGAATACATTTATGTTTAATTTATACATACAATAGCTAATTGAATAAATAGGTATGCATATCAATCAGTTCAGGAGCAAGATAACCTACAACAAAATATTTTTCTTTACTGACTAGTATAAAATCGACGTTATTAATGGGTACACCAAGTTTTGCCCGCGGCTTAACTCTCGTGGATGTCGAAAAATATCCCACGGTAACGTACTACCGGAATTAAAAATACTCTATGTGTTAATCCAGGTTATGAATTTTCTGTGTGCCAATTACATCCAAATCTGTTCAGCCGTTTTTGCCACAGTTCAGATAAACGGACAAAAATTGTAAACACTACGTTTTCGGCGTCAGTCTCGTTCCGACATCTCGCAGTTATTACTTCTTTTTTCAAAAATTATCAATGTTTAGTTTTGACATCGTTAATATTTTATTATGTATGTATTCTCGCCACTTTTTATACAGTTTTGAGTCGTTTAACATCTGCCTGTCGTTGAGATCGTTCGTTTTTTTTTCTGCAACTCATCTCTTAATATTGCTGGTAATAGAAAGAGGGATGTGTGATGGGCTCAGCGTGATTACAATCTGTTTACCAAACCTCAGCCACCCCTGTATATTACAACGGTTTCATGGGTTATACATGACAAGAAGACAGATGCCATAAAACGCTTATGGTGGATTGGTGATCAAGTACCTATGTAATCTTGTTAGTATCCTAGGTGGATGTTACTGTCCACCCTCTGTGAATTTTCTAATCGGAATATTGGGCTGCAATACTCGCATTATAGGTCGGTTTTCGTTTCGTGAACGAAGCTGTGATACAAGCTCAGAATAACTATATGTTATCCAATGACAAAAATAACGTTAGTAAAAACCTTTTTTGAAGTGAAAACTGCTTGAGGCGCGTTGGGCATTTTTTGAGATGGGAAAAAACCATTGATCTCGCGACATTTTTACCGTAACCGACACCGCGCTACATTCCGATGTGTTCGGCTGTCCTCGGGATGTACTCGGTTTTAATGTATATCCGATATGTCAGTAGGTGATGGCAAAGTATTATTTTTGTGTCTTGTTTATAAGACGATTAAAAAAATACACACGTAATTGTTCAAGTTTTCACTCCTGTTGGAACTACCGGAGTGCCACTGTTTTTTTTTTTAGGCAATATTTTTCCACAGCTGGGCTAAGACTTGCCCACCCTTTCCTTCCAGGAAATCTTTTAGAAGTATAATAGTCATTAGCCTCTAACGTTCCCACCGCTGGGACATAAGCTTCTTCTCTTTGAGAGGGTGTGGCCAAATTTTACCACGCGGGCCCAAGTGCAAGTTGGCCAAAATGAAATGAATAGATATCGAAATCACTTTTGCCCGTCATTATAAAAAAAAAGAAAAAATAAGCTAGATGGAGTCGAAATTTCCTATCTGACTACCCCTGAGAAGAAATTGCAAAACTAACTCAGGGGTCAAAGGCTTCTTTTAAAGTCCAGACATAATCTTCGTCAGATCATGTGAGGACCATGTAGACAAGTGTCTGAAATGTGGTCTTTTCAGGCAAGAACCACACAGATTGAGAGGACCAGTCCAGTCAGTGTAAGCATTTGTCAGTAATCGTATAGCTCAACTCAGAACTCAAGGAGCTCACAGGTTCTCTACGAAAAATAAAACCTATCTAATATTACATAAACCACCAAAGCAGCAATAACACTCCAACACAGTAACGCTTTCACAATAAGGTACGTAAATAAAAAAATAAAAATACTTACCTATGTACCCGAGACTTATTCCCCACACTACAACCCACAAAGTAATATATTTTTATTTCTAAATGCAGAACTAAACACCTGAGCCCTTGTAGTGACGACAGCACCGAACAAAGCGGACAAGTGAACACCATTACTCTTACCGAAAATATTCCTCTCCTCAAATTTGGTAAGGGAACAAATGCTCTTAGCAATGTGGTTCCGTAATGTAGGTACGCCGGCCCCCTGAATTTTTCATTCCCTTGTGGCTCGACAACTAAGCATTACCAAAATTGCGTCATATTTCTTTTCCAACACTTACTGAAGGGGAATAGTGAGGATTGCTCCTTTGCGGAAGTAGACGAGGAACTTAGTCATAATCATTTGTTTTTGGAGAGTAAATAATTATGTCAGTGATGGAGGATAGGTAGCATATAAGGTGATATATTAAAAAAATGTGTTTTTTTGTATTTCGTGTAACTTGTTATGTATGTGGAATAGGGATTTAACATTTTGGTATATGTTTTTTGACTCTTTGTTCTAGTATCATTTAAAAGGAATACACGATTATGATTTTTTCTCGATTAAAAAAAACACAAAGTTATATCTATTTTTTTACTCTAATCGACATCACGGCGTAACTTAAGAGTGGAATTTACTTTAAAACATAGAGAATTATCATATCAAAGTTTTTTTAAAGTAGTTTTAAATTTAATTCATTCATTTTGTTAAAAAAGGAGTATATTCGTTTTTGCAGATATGTCGTTTTATTCCGACCGCACGCACATTATAGCCATCTCTCTTCTTTAGCGTTTTAAAAGTAATTGCATCACTTTCGCTCGCTTACAAGATCAGTCGCTACGATTTTTTTTCGAGATAGCGCCTTAAATGTGAAACGATACGTAATGATGTTTTATTAAAAACCAACCATTTGTAAAATATCGACAGTAGGTCCGCACCCACTGTGCTTGACGAAAATTTTGTTTCAACAATTAAGAATTTGGTACTTACAATACTATGTATTCGGTTCCGGCGATTTTTTAAAAACATCCTCATTTTCAGTAGGTATACTCGTACATTATAAGCGGCAGCAAATAAATGGTTTCTATTCTATTCTATATCTCACTACAAGAACATTGTTAAAAATTTTGTTTGTTCATATTTTTAGAAAAGTCAATGATGAAATAACTTCTTTCATAAAACGGAGAAACAAATATATATCCAAATTGTATTTAACAGCTGTATGAACAACACAGTGACTTAAAAAAGTTTGGAGTAAGTTCATTATTTTCTTATTACGAACACAACTTGTCTCCGTAGGTACAGTCGGCCTCAAGAAGTCAAATCGACAAGAATTAATAAAATTGTACAATTTATTTCCCATAATACTGTATCAGTGTGTTAGTAGCAACTATTAAGTACCCAATATGTTTTGTGATAACACATTAAACAAAATAATAGAACAACGGTTGTAGACAATTATATGAATATGAATCTTTGACAGCTGTCAGTTTCATACAAACGAATACGTATTTTACAAATCCGCAAAAGCCATTAAACGAAGAGAAGAAGAAGAAGTATTTTACAAATTTAATCTTTATAAGCTACTAGATTATTGTCGCACTGACAGAAACGCATTGTCGAAGGCCGACTTCATAATATAGTTTTGTTATGAAGTTACTGAAATCACACTTGAATGGCGTCCTTTTTATTATGACTGTTTCATGTTTCAATAAATATCGTCAATCTATCAATTTTATGATGATAATATTGTTTTAGTGTGTGTGTTTAGTGTTAAGGTCGCGACCTTAGTTCAGCGTCTAGCAAACGTTATATCTAGATCTCGATCTAGAAACGTTAATTAGTTTGTGCTTTGACCTACACATGCTCCCGTCTCTATCTGTCACTTGTAGTTTAACAATTGTGCGACAATGACAGGAAAAACGCTTAGCCAGAATACGTTCTAAGTAACGTTTATAGAACGGGCCTAAGTCTTGCTTTATCATCACCATTTCAGCCGAAAGACGTCCACTGCTGGACATAGGCCTCCCCCAAGCACCTTGTTTTATACATACTAATATCTAGCTAACACCATGCTGCTTTCAATTTAATTTTATAATCACTGGCACGCAATAACCCCTGGAGAAAATAAATCGTGAGCCCAGTTAAGTAGTTTAAAACACACTTCAATGCCCTTTACAACTCTGTTTACCCCACACGCAAAAAAAGAACGAGTGCCGTGTTTATACCTAATTAAAAAAATATTCCATTTACAGATTCCATTTATAACGATCCCTCCAGCTTACGTAGGTATATTATACAAATCTGTAACTATACTTAAATAATAAAGCTGAAGAATATTGTTTGTTGGACGCGCTAATCTGTCCGATGGCTGGTGGAGCAGACGAGTACTGGAGTGGAGACCGCGTATCGGCAAGTGTAGTGTGAGGCACCCCCCAGCTAGATGGAAGAAGGTGGCTGGGATAGACTGGATGTGGAAGGCGGAGGACTGGGTGTTTTGGCGCAGCTTCGGAGATGCCTTGTCCAGCATTGGTAACAGGCTGATTTGCTTATCTCTGGAACTTACCAGTCGGATTTGAAAAATTATTTTAGCATTTGATAACCCAATTCATTTAAGATCACGCTACGACCCATAGAAGCGAAGAAAAAAGAAAAAAGTCAGAAAGGGACACTAAACGAAAACGAAGTATTAGCGCAGGCGGGCGATGCGATGCTATGCCGTGGGTCGAGGGCCGATGGAGTAAAAAAAAAATTTTTTTTTTTTTTTTTTTTTTTTGTGTCTCTATTTTTCTTACAATCTGTCACTGTGTATTAGGACATTCAGTAATTTTGATGACGTGTTAGATGTCTTGCTTGGTATGCGTCCTATGACACATCCTAGTATTTATAAAGCATCAAGCTAAGTTTGTCCAATGAAGTCCTGTGGAATTTTGTGTTTTAGCCTTCGTATGCCTTTTTTATCCATTAGATTGTTTGCCAGGTTATTTGGGTGGCGAGTTATCCTTTCTTTATATGAGATGATATAGCGTTTTATTTCCTCTTTGACTGTCGGTATTTTTAGATCATGGTGTAGTGCTTCATTTGGTACAAACCATGGGGCATTTGTAATTGATCTTAGAAGCTTGTTCTGAAATCGCTGTATGATCTCTATGTTAGAGTGTGATGCTGTTCCCCATAGCTGAATGCCATAGGTCCATATAGGCTTGATTATAGCTTTGTATACAAGGGTTTTATTTTCTAGGTGTAATTGTGACTTTCGACCAATTATCCAGTACAACTTTCTTAGTGTCAATCCAAGTTGCTTCCGTTTCATGAAAATGTGCTTTTGCCAAGTAAGACGTCTGTCGAGATATAAACCAAGGTATTTGACATGTTCAGCTTGAGGTACTTGAATCATATTTAACTGTACTGGAGGGCAGGTATCCTTCCTCTTAGTGAATGTGACATTTACCGATTTGGTCTCGTTGGCTTTTATCCTCCACTTTTTGAGCCAGAGAGCTATGTCATTCAAACAGGTCTGCAGTGTTATCCTTCTTGTTTGCGGAAGAGTTTCTTAAAACAAAGTCTACTATTTTATATTTCAAAATCCTTTATTAGCACTTCAAGACACAAAATTGACACTCGCGATGGAGCCGCACAACTTGCTTGCTCGACGACCATTTGACAACTAACTATATAGTGATCAGCAACGGTGAACCTTCTAACACTAGTCCGGAAATGACGTCACATCCCCCTTCTTTGATAGGTGTGAAGTTAGTTGTCAAATGATCGTTTTAAGTTTCTTTTACAGACTATTAAAAATATACTTTTAACAATAAAATTATGTTATAAATTGATTAAATTTGTACAAATAAATATAATAAACTTAAAATTGCTTACAATCGGCCTTCCTGATATTTTCACGTCTCGGGAAACAGAAATAATAAATAATAAAACAAAAAATAAATAAATAATTAATCAAAATAGAAAACCTTACAGCAACATAACCTTATTTTTATTTTATTTATATTAAAAGAAATCAAGTATTCATCATCACGCGTATCCATTAAATAAATTTTTCATAATCACACTTACATTAAAATATTAGTATTGAGGCCTCCTCATCATATCCTCATATACCTAGTACCTACTTAACATAAAATATTAGTATTGAGGCCTCCTCATCATATCCTCATATACCCACTTAATATAAAATATTAGTATTGAGGCCTCCTTATCATATCCTCAAATACTGATACAGTGGTAATTATATTCATTCATATTTTCATAAATGTTGAATAAATATGCAGTATTGAGGCCTCCTTCATATCCTCATATACTAAACATTGTTCACACTATCATAAACCAGGATCAAAATAATAACAAAGATGAATAAGGTATTACAGTCTAATCGGCGGTCACGGTTTCCTCATCAGAAATATTGATGTTGGATCTATTATCCTCATCAGAGTCATTGCTGTTGGATCTATTATATACTAACCACGGATGAATTTTATCAACTGAAAATACACTTTTAAAAGGTCTATTATTCTTTCGTGATATTGGTGTATCTTGAACTTCGTACCTATCATTCCCTAGCACTTTAATTATTCGATATGGACCTCTTAACTTAGGCACTAGTTTTTTACTTTGCCCGGTAGATGGCACATCTCTTTCTATTCTTACTAAATCTCCTACTTTATAATGTACATTCTTTTTGTTTTTGTCATATCTATCTTTTTGCTTTTGCTGACTTTTGTTTATATGTTTAGTTATTTGTTCTCTTATGATTTCGGTGTTTTGAACATCTACATCTCCATCAGATACAATTTCGGAATTTAATAAAGAATCTGATGTTCCCGTTAATCCGATACCAAACAGTGCTTCGGCTGGTGTTTTCCCTATACCTTTGTTAATAGTATTATTAAGTCCCCATTGAATTTCCGAAATCTTCTCGTCCCAAACATTTTCAGGTTTACCTAAATTGCTAGCAGAGAGAGCGGCTAATACTGTTCGGTTATATCTTTCAATTTGCCCATTAGCTCTAGGTGTTGCAACAGCATTAAGGATGTGTTTTATGCCTAATCCACTGACAAACTCTTTAAAATTCTTAGAAGTAAATGAAGTACCTCTATCAGATATTAACCTTTTTGGAACACCGAACGTGTGAAAATATGATTTGAGGGATTTAATTGAATTGGCTGATTTTGTATTTTTTACAGGTGATATAATAATAAACTTTGTAAAAGCATCAATAATCAAAAGGAGGTGGGTGTTTTTATGTTTGCTACGCACGAACGGACCTAAATGGTCAATATGTATTGTATGAAATGGCTGTGGTACCTTTTCAATAGGATGTAGTTTACCTGATCGCTTAGCTGAAGGAATTTTGGTGTTTGAGCATTCTAAACACGACTCTACATATTTTTTTATGAATTTTCTCATTTTAGGGAACCAGTACGATCGTTTAATTTTATCATAAGTCTTGTCGAAACTGAAATGACCAATATCGTCATGGTTTGATTTTAAAATATGCCATCTCACTCCCTTTGGTACCACCCATTTGCTGCCGTCTTCGCTATTTTTGTACAGAATGCCTCTTTTTAATGTAAAATTTTTGCAGATGTCTACTAATTTATTAGAATCTTTGTCTTGAAGAATTTGTATAATACGCTGTATTTCTGAATCATTTTGTTGAACTGTTGAAATCCAATCTAATGTAATATGCCTAACCTCAATAAAATTTTCACTTATCGGGTTCCTACTTAAAGCGTCGACATGTGACATGGACTTACCCGGGCGATATATAACATTAAAATCGTACTCTTGGAAGATGTTCCACCACCTAGCCACCCTAGGTAGGATGTCGCGTTTTTCAAAAGTAGCTCTCAACGAATTACAATCTGTTACTATTGTAAAAGGTATGCCCAAAAGATAAACTCTGAATCGCTGAAGAGAAGCTATTACTGCTAACGTCTCCAAGTCATACGATGTGAAGTATGCTTCTTCAGGAGAAGTTTGTCGACTAAAATATGCGACGGCATGAAATGGGGAATTTGAATCTGGACGTTGCAATAAGATACCTGCAACACCAATTTTTGAAGCATCTGTATGTAACTGTGTCTCATTAGATGGATTATAAAACATCAATATTGGCCGTTTTACAAGTTCCTGTTTTAAGATATTAAAAGCTGTTTCTTGAGGAGAGCCCCAAGAAAACTTGGAATCTTTCTTTAATAATTGTGTTAAGGGTCTAGCTATGATCGAGAAATTTTTTACGAAGCGGCGAAAGAAACTAGCTAGCCCTATGAACTGTCTGACGGTATGCTGATCTTTCGGTTTTGGAAAATGTTCGACAGCTTGAATTTTCTTTTTACCAGGTTTAATGCCAGTCGCGTCAACCTCAAAGCCAAGATAATCTATAGATTTCATGAAGAAATTACATTTATCTAATTTTAGAGTTAAGCCTGCATTACGTAATAAATCCAACGTTTCCGCTAGTTTTGAAAAACCGTCATCTATGTTTTTGGAAGGTATAATTATGTCATCCATATAAGCAAACGCGTGTTTAAATCTAGCATTGCCTAAAATTTGATTGATGGTTCGTTGAAAATTTGCTGGAGCATTCGACAAGCCAAATGGCATTCTATTAAACTCATAATGCCCATCAGGTGTTATGAATGCTGTTAAATATTTGGACCGTTCCGCAAGAGGTATTTGATAATACCCTGATGCTAGATCAAGGGTCGTGTAATAAGTAAATCCTGACAAACTATCTAATTGGTCATCGATTCTGGGAACGGGATAATGTTCCTTTACAGTCTTCTTATTTAAAGCTCTAAAATCTACACACAGGCGATAATCACCAGTCTTTTTCTTCACTAGCAAGATTGGTGATGCGTATTCTGATGAAGATTCTCTAACTATTCCCGACTGTTCTAACTCATCAATCATATTGCGAACTATACTTCTTTCCAAATACGATAATCTATAGGGGCGGTAATATATCGGTGTATTATCGTTCAAGGTAATTTTCATTTCTGAATTTTGGCAACAGCCTATTTCCGAAACACCAAAAGCGAAACATTTACGGTTTTTATTTAACAACTCCAGCAACTTTTCTTTAACATGGGGAGTCAAATCGTTGTCCATTTGCAACTGAGACATAGTAATTTTATCAAGATTGGAAGAGTTATTATTCTCGACACGATTTACATGAAATTCTTTTGATTCGAAGACTGGGTTAGCTCGGGATAGTAAAGTATCACGTGGTAATTGAAAATCCGCTGCACTCAAATTTCTGATTATTACGGTTCCAACACCATCTACTAGGTTTACAACTCCACTCAAAATTTCGTATTCTTTTCCTGGCTCTTGCCTAAGGCTACGTTCTATATAAACATCCCCATGATATTTAGGTTTCGAGTAAATGCAAATCTTAGTTAAGTTTTCTATTTTATTTATATCTTTAGAAACTAATAATACAGTTTTACGATGGGTATGATTGCAATTTGAGATAAGTTTTAACTCCGAAGAAGTTTTATGTATAATTATATGATCTTGCTCCGTAAAGGAATGCCCAACTAGTAAAGGAATGCTTAAACAATTATCTGGTACTACAAAAACGCATACATAAGCCGATACATCATCAATCTCAATTTTTAAATTACATTTACCAACTGCAGAGACAACCGAGTTACCAAAGCCTCTTAGAATTGGCAGATTATCTGTGGACCATGCTGGAGTAATATTTTGGGCATTAGATAATGTAATCATTGTACATTGGCTACCAAAATCTAAATAACATTGTAATTTAACGCCATTAACAACAGCTTCTTTGAAATATTTCGAATCATTATTTATACCAATAGATAGTCATAATACAGTCTTATTATCTTTCTTTAGCCTACATTCGGACGTGTCATGACCTAATTTTGTACAGTTCTCGCATTTCTTTAAGGGCTTAGTACACTTATAAACTGGATGACCGATCTCTCCACAATTAAAGCATTTTAATCCTAAAGTTTGTTTTTGACCTAAATCATTTTTAGTGTCTTTAGTATTATTTAATCGTCTAGAGTCATTGAATCTTTTTGAAGTGGGCTTATCTATTCGTTTGGTTACTCTAACGTTGCGTAAAAATACAAGTAATTTATCTGGATCGGTAAATTGAGCTGCTTCAGCACTCGTCCGAATAGACCTATCTTCTATTCCCAATAGAATACAGTCTACAGCATTCTTACCGGTTATTTTGCATCGATTCAGTAAAATCATTTTATCATAAAAATATTCCTCAAGTGGATCCCCGAATTTGACGCGTTTTTCTAGCATATCGGACAATAATACGCCGTAGTTTTCATCACTAGGAAAGGCGATTTTTAATTTTGTTTGCCACTCTGGCCACGTAAACAAAAGGCTGGGTAAACCCTGATACCACCTTTGGGCTAGCCCTACTAGTTTTGGTAAAGCATAGTGAATGGTTTGTCGTTCGGACCAACCGTAGATAGCTGCACATTCATCTACTTTAGATAACCAGATATCTACGGATTGATTCCGCTTTGATGGATCAAACTCAGGGATAACATTCATAACTGGGTATCTTTCTATAGTATTGCTGTGGCCATCCGATTTGACTGCTTGAATTAATTCCCTAAAAGTATTGAGCATATCAGTGGACTCACGTGGTGATCGAAGCTGCCTCTGATGACGAGAATTCAGCCGTTCCGAACGGCCACCGCTGTGAGACATCGGTTGTCTTTCACGGCTTCGGCTGCGGTTGTGGGACGTCAGTTGTTTCGCACGGCTACGGCTGTGCGACGCCGGCTGTCTCACACGACTGCGGCTGCGTGACTCCGACTGTCTCACACGGCTGCGGCCGCGGGAGGCCGGCGGTCGAGTACGGCTACGGCTGCGAGAGGCCGGCTGTCTAGCACGGCTGCAGCTGCTAGAGGCCGGCGGATCAGCACGGCTATGGCTGCAAGAGGCCGGCGGACCAGCACGGCTACGGCTGCGAGAGGCCGGCGGATCAGCACGGCAACGGCTGCGGGAGGCCGGCGGATCATCACGGCTACGGCTGCGAGAGGCCGGTGGACCAGCACGGCTACGGCTGCGAGAGGCCGGTGGACCAGCACGGCTGCGGCTGCGAGAGACCGGCGGATCAGCACGGCTATGGCTGCGAGAGGCCGGTGGACCAGCACGGCTGCGGCTGCGAGAGGCCGGTGGACCAGCACGGCTACGGCTGCGAGAGGCCAGTGGACCAGCACGGCTACGGCTGCGAGAGGCCGGCGGACCATCACGGCTACGGCTGCGAGAGGCCGGTGGACCAGCACGGCTACGGCTGCGAGAGGCCGACGGTTTTTCGCTTGGAGTCGGTAGGAGCGGGCTACGACTGCGGCTGGAGCGAGCCTCACTATTTCTTTTATCCATTATCCTGGAGCGTGCGATATCCCTCTTCTGATTTGTTATCCTTCTTGTTTGCGGAAGAGTTTCTTAAAACAAAGTCTACTATTTTATATTTCAAAATCCTTTATTAGCACTTCAAGACACAAAATTGACACTCGCGATGGAGCCGCACAACTTGCTTGCTCGACGACCATTTGACAACTAACTATATAGTGATCAGCAACGGTGAACCTTCTAACACTAGTCCGGAAATGACGTCACATCCCCCTTCTTTGATAGGTGTGAAGTTAGTTGTCAAATGATCGTTTTAAGTTTCTTTTACAGACTATTAAAAATATACTTTTAACAATAAAATTATGTTATAAATTGATTAAATTTGTACAAATAAATATAATAAACTTAAAATTGCTTACAGCAGTATAGCTGAAGCGACTTTATGATCAGTATGGGACACTAGTATAGCTGTATCATCCGCAAAAGTTCCTGTAGTCGCTAAATTTGATATTGGGAGGTCGGCAGTATGAATCAAATATAAAATAGGTCCAAGCACACTGCCCTGAGGAACTCCAGCAGTAATAGGGCATAGTTTTGATACAGCTTCGCCACTCTGCACAAAGAAATACCTATCCCTCAAGTACGACTTCAAGATTAAGAAGATGTTGCTTGGGAAGCTGCACTTTACTTTATAGAGGAGACCTTCGTGCCAAACTCTATCAAACGCTTGAGAGATGTCAAGGAATGCAGCAGCACAATATTCCTTATCTTCAAATGTATTGTGAATTTTACTAACGAGCCTGTGGACTTGATCTATTGTGCCATGTCTCTGTCGGAACCCAAATTGATGGTCGGGTATTAAATGTTTTTCTTTGATTATAGGCAGTAAACGTAATAGAAGGAGCGATTCGTAAACTTTTGAAGCTATTGGAAGTAAACTTATAGGCCGGTATGACTTCGGGTCTTCATGAAGTTTTCCTGGTTTAGGAATCATTAGAATTTTAGCTGTTTTCCATTGAGGAGGAAAAAAGCAAAGTCTTGACATGGCATTGTAAATAGACAGCAGGAAGTTTAGGCCAGAATCTGGAAGTTGTTGCAGAATCATGCCAGTTATCAAATCGTAGCCAGGGGCTTTTTTAGGTTTTACGTTATTTATAGCTCTAGTTAGTTCTTGCTTTGTAAACTTTATGTCAGGGCTTGTAGTCGAATCACAATCCAGCACAACCTCTCTAAGAACTTCTTCTTTGTGCTCTGGGGGCCCCTCGTAGGAATGCGGCTGAAATACGCCTTTTAAGTGTTCGGCGAATGTTGTACATTTTTCTTCGTCACTTCGAGCCCAGCACCCGTTGGCTTGCCGAAGTGGGGGAGACAACGTTTTAGGGCGCTTTATTTTTTTGGTAGCTTTCCACAGTGAGTAGTCGGTAGCAGCTGTAGCATCAAGGTTGCTCAGGGACGCCTGGACACTATTATTTCTGTCCTCGTCTAAAAACTTTTTGAGTTTCTTAACAGCGTAGTTTAATTTTCTTTTATCGTTGGGGCATCTAAATTGTTGCCATTGTTTTCTAAGTCTTCGTTTTTCAGATATTTTATCCAGTATAATATGGGATATAGATTTCCTGTTCTTATTCAATTTGTTGGCAGGAGTAGATTGCCAAGCAGAAGTTTGGACTGAATTATTAAAGTATTCTATTGCTGCTACTATATCATCTTCTGTTTTTAAACTGACTGTAGGCGTCAAAGCCTGATCGACCATTGATCTGAAGGTTTCCCAATTTGTCTTTTTGGTGTGAAGGACGCAGGTTTCTGAAGTTTCTTTGAAACAACTTAATAAGGTAACTAAGACTGGTGAGTGGTCCGAGGATAGCTCATAGCTGCTCTGGCACTGAAAGTAATTTTTCGAGATACCTTTAACAGCACAGAAGTCAATTAGGTCAGGTACTTTTTTCCTGTCAGTGGGCCAATATGTGGGTTCACCTGTTGAAATAATTTCCATTTTTAGTTTTTCAACAGTCTTCAGTAACTCTCGGCCCCTGGGGAGGGTCAATCTTGAGCCCCAATAGCTATGCTTCGCATTGAAATCTCCGCCAGCTATGAACCGATCGCCGAGGGAATTGAAGAACTCGCTAAACTCTTCCTGTTTGATAATGTGTTTCGGTGGACAGTAGAGAGCTGACACAGTAATGGAGCTTACCCAATCTTCAACTATGACAGTTGTTGCTTGAATTGGTGCTTTGCAGTACGATACTGATTCGTAATGTTTTAATTTGCTTCTAATGATGATAGCTGATCCACCATGTGCTTTCCCATCGGGGTGTGTGGTATGATAAAGCTTATATCCAGGGAATTCCATATGACTTCTTGAAGTGAAATGTGTTTCAGATATTAACATTATGTCAATATTGTGTTGGAATAAAAAAAGTTTTAACTCCTCTGAGTGGTGTGACAGGCCATTTGCGTTCCAGATGCATAATGTTAATGCATTAAATTTGGAAGCATGGACATGAGATCTCCCAGCATCTTAGTAATTAGCATCATCTGGTTCATGAGTGACTGCATAAATTCTTTAATGTCAGGTAAGGGGTTTGGTTTTGGTTGTGGCAGGTGTGTTGTTGAATGGGTTTCTTTGGTTGGTATACCGGTTGTTACTTCAGCGTATGATTTATTGCCAGCACCTTCATATCGGCTATATTTGACTGGACCATCATTTTTCTCTTGCGTGTCTTTGCTGTGTTGGGTTTTTGGTCTCAACGGGGGGTACTTAACCTTTTGCAATTCCTTATATACAGAACATCCCTTGTAATTTGCGGGGTGGTTTCCTTCACAAAGGATGCACCGCACATTATCTGATCGCTCTTTCCTCATGCAGTCAAGGGTAGCGTGTGCTCCAGCGCACTTAACGCACCTGGGCTGACGGTGACAGAACCTGCGCGTATGTCCGTATCTCTGGCAGTTGGAGCATTGCGGGATCTCTCTTTTTGGTCTTGGTGGTTCAAATACAACGCAGCAATGGAGAAGGTGTTTAACATTATAAATGTTTTTATTATTTTGGTTTGGCTTGAGATCAATGTAGTGCAGTGGAAGAGGTGTTTTGGTTTTTCTATCCTTTATATTCCAGATATTTGTAACCTTGTGGTCTAATGCTTCAATAGCTCCTTTTATTTCGTTGGTGTCAGTAGACGGGTGGATATTTTTAAGGACTACTCGAAAGCTCCTATCTTCTTTAAGTTTGTAGGTATAGAATTCAGTTTCTCGTTTTTGAAGTTCCTTGTAGATTTTGGTATATGCTTCTGTTGTTTTTGGCTGGATTTTCACTTGTTCCCCACGGAGAATCTTGATTTCATACTGATCAGTGGCTGTGTCATTCAGCATGTCATAGAGTGGATGAATGTTGCTTACTTTGTCTATGAACAATGGAGGCGGTTTGACGGGCTTTTGAGCCTTTTCAGGAGGATCATTAGTGACATCCAGGCTAGAGAATCGGTTGGAGGTAGTAACAGGAGCACTCAGCCAGTAGCTATTTAACTTTGTTTGTTTTTGGCTAGTTGGTAGTTCATCTGGGCTGCGAAGTCGTTTGCGTCCGGGTACTTCCACCCAGTTTTCATCAGGAGCATTGTCGGAGTCTACTAGGTCTATCGTCTCACTGGCGTCACTAGTAGGTATCGTACCACTACAAGAGTTTGATCTGGGTCGACTAACAAATAAGCTCTTGTGGAATATTTGCTGACTTAATATTTTAGTCGCATTTGCATTATTCTTTTTAGAATTTTTAATTTGGCAATCCATGGATACTGGGGTTATTTAACTTTTTAAGTGGCAACACTGCTTTGAAGTTGACGTTGGCACTTTGACAGTGACATTTTAAAAAAGACAGAAAAACGTTTAAATAATGTGGTTTAATGTGGGTAGATGTTTTTCACTGGGAGAAACTTGAAATTTTAGATTTAGTTTTTGGTGGTTTATAGTTACTCATAACACTAGATAACATTAACACGGGATCCGAAACACTTTGGCCACACTTTCATAATGTTTTGAGGCACAACTTCACAGGTTTATAGGAAATCGCGAAAATGTTTGAGGAGCGTATGTGCTTCCGATATGAAAAAAAAATGTGGCTGTTATTTTAGTATATTGTGTACGAAGTCGTGGGTAATAGCTAGTAATAAAATAAAATTGATCTGACTGTCTGCAGAGTGTATCCTTTTGTCTCGGTACATATTAATACGGTATAAGTAATAATGTTATACGATTATGTGGCTGAAGCCTTATGATCGCATAAATTATTATAATCCGTATAAAACCTATCTATATTTTTGTATGTCTGCGTTGGTTATCCTTGTTCCTTTTGTTGATATTAATAGGCGAATGGGTGAATCTATGTAGATCAATGCGGTGTGACGATTTTTATAGTAGAGTTCCTGGCGAGGAGTTCGTCCGAGGTAGTATCTTGTTTTTGTTATGAAAAAAAAGACAGAATTTATATATTACTATCTGCGCCCCGCGATTACACCCGCATAAGTGTCGATTCTGTGGGAATATCGGGATAAAAAGTAGCCTATATGTTAATCAAGGGTGTCAGCTATGAGGGAGAGAGCCTCCCGTCCCAGCCGCCGCAGGAAACGCTCCGGGTGTCGGGAGCCGCGCGACGACTCACATGGCAGCCACCGTAGGCGTGGGCCTGCGGACGGAGAGTAATGGGTAGCTCACCGTCCGATCAGGACCAGGCCCGTGCCGGACGGCGCGTACGTGTTCCACATACGCCTCAAAGAGATGTCACATCAACCGAAGGGGCCCGTCAGGGCCGAAGCCTGCCGGGTCAGCGGGATTGTCCGAAAGGGATACCGCTGGCCCGGAACATAAAGGGCTAAGGAAGGAACACGGGTGGGTTTTAGTCAGTAAGAGTCTGACACTCCCTTCCGCCCCACCCAGAGCGGGAGGGATCATTTGATGATTTCCCATCCTGAAAAAAAAAGCTCCTTTTACGTTCATACATCTGGTGATACACTTGCTTTACTACTCAATTACGTAAAAAGTAGAACATAAAACTGTTTCCATGTAATTCTATGAAACGCCACGAGCAAAGCCGCGAAGAAAATCTAGTGGAATTTTATAATATTTGCGTTCATATCACTTATGTCGATACGAAGTCGGGCCGCCTGAAGTTTACGCGTCAGCTGAAATTAAAGAGCACGTAGGGACTTTAGTGGTATCACGGTAACTTGCCAGACCCGATTTTGCGAAATTATTTCGTGGTTATGTAAAAACATAGTGAGTGTTGAGTAATTTTTACGGACTAACTCCATAAAGGACAATGACCAAAAGTAGTCGGTACCAAAAAGTCTCATCCATCAAAATCAAAATATGATAGTAAATTATTTTCATATTTTTTTACGACATTACGCGTCGGGGATTTGATTTTTGAACAGGGAATTTAATTTAAAGTAAAACAGTGTTGATATTGTTTTATTCCCTTTACATGATGTTCCGTTTCGTAACTTTGAATGGAGATAGTTTTTTTTGGACCAACTGTATTTAACACCGAGACCGACCGTTTTTTTTAGCCGATAGACGTTCACTGGTGAACATAGGCGGGACCCAAGCACCGCTACTTCGGCCAGTTCAGTGCTTCTCACATCCAGCGGATTCCTACGGCTGTCACCAGGTCATCGTTCGACCATGAGACCTTCCAACGCTACGTCTTCTGGTACGCGGAACACAACACATATGAAACACAATTTTATACACAACTTTAAATGAATTTTTATTTTTCCTGCTTCAAACAAAATCCTCTTTAAAAGCGAAGTACCTTTAGGAGAGAACTCGAGTGAAATCGAGCTTCTAAAGTAAAGTTGGCTGAGAAAACGCCAAGTTCATTTCTCAAGGACTGTTCCTTGACGTCTTTGGGACGTCGCATGAAAATATAATCACTTAAAAGGGAACAAAAAGTAAGAAAAATGATTTTTTTTGAAGTGAAAACTTCTTTAGCGGCGCTGTGTACTTTTTTTGGAATGGGTAAAAACTTCTAAATTCGCGTCAGGTCACGTGACCCTGATCGAAAATTCGTAAGACGTAAAACGTAAGACAGCGCCATCTATGCACATCGGGAAGAACTACGAGGGCCTCGCGTACTAACTACGTAGTTCATCCAACAACGACGAGCGCGTTGTTGAGGACAGCGCCATCTATGCACATCGGGAAGAACTACGAGGGCCTCGCGTACTAACTACGTAGGCCTCGCGTACTAACTACGTAGTTCATCCAACAACGACGAGATGGCGCTGAACCACGGATATATAACTGACGACGAGCAAATCTGAATAAATTCCTTTCACGAGAAGAATAAACCAGTCACTTTGGTCATCATACCTGATTTGCAAAAAACCCTATAAAATAAGGAACACACCTTAACACGCGTGTTTTGTTTATAAGACGATTCACAAAATACACTCGTAATTGTTCAAGTTTTCACTTCTGTCGGCACTACCGGAGTGCCAGTGTTTTTTTTATTAAATCTTTGAATAAATCAACGATTTGTAATCCCTCGCGAGCAACGCTTTCCACGTTGATAGTGAGTCGCAAGTGTTAATATTATGGAACAACGTTTGTTTTTTTTTATGCATAATCAAACTATAATTTTCCCACTCCTGGGACACAGGCCTCCTCTCTTCGAGAGTGAGTGGGCTGTAATCTACCACGCGGGCTCAGTTCGGGTTGGCGGCATGTCACATGTCTTCGAATTTTTGGTTTTAGGACATACCGGTTTCCTCACGATGTTTTCCTTCACCATTTTGAGAGCAGAGGTGATGAAATTATTTACACAAAGTACACCTGTCTGGATCCAAACCTTCGACCTACAACTTGTAGATATGTCGCGGCCATTAGGTACCACTGTACCACCACTGCTCTCGTAACTCATCATCTCTAACCACAAACTAAACAAAAATTCATTACTCAACAGACTCAGGAATCGGCTCCGATTTACTAGATGTAGGATCTCGTAAGTCAGAGTCGTTACCTGTGGGCCATTGCTGCTCTCGAGTTGTATAAAGAAGCAATGGATTAGCAATTTGCTTCAAAATTATTTAGATTCCGATTGATAGTGTGTTACGCGATTAGGGTGCAGAACTCAAATTATATAAGAGTTATTATACTAGCAGCAATCGTTAGGCAAACAAAATTAACACGTAACCAACGAAAAAAATGCAGCAAAAAAACATCGCCACTTCAGTTACCATGGCAACGTATGAAGTTCATTCACACTCCTCATCGGTTCGCCGCTCATAAATAAGGGCTCATCAATAAGTGAAGCTTCTCGGTATCTTCGGGAAGAGCGCTCATTCGTCAATGTACACTGTGGGCTTTTTCTTACGCATGCAGGTATTTACTTATTTATAACTCTGCTAAGGATATTTATGTAGTGTTTTAGGCATTCAAGGGTAGGAAATTATTTATAGGTTTCGTAGTATTCTTGTGAATAGACTTTTACTGACCTGATGTAATAAGGAACTGATCCTAAATGTTGCCGGTATTCTAATCGGTATTAATCTTTTCAAAAGACATTTAAAAAACTTTCTTGTTAGTAAAGCTTACTTTCTGGAAGAAAAATTTTTTAGGTACTTTAACCTAAAATGTTTTAAGTACTTTGTGTTTTATGTTTGAATTATTACCCTTTATTTAAATTACTGACATCAGACATCAATCTGTAATAGTGTAAGCCCTTATTTTGACATTTATATTTTATTGTAATTTTGACATTAATTTGATTAATGATTTTATATATACGTACATCGAGCATAGTTTTAAAGTTGATTAATATTTTGACATTAATTTATTTTTACTTTATTTTTTTACTATAAGCATATTTTGTAACTAAGGGCTGATTTTTCCAACGCCAGATAATTTTAGGTGAGGAATAATTTTGAATTTTTGACAGTTCTTCCATACAAAATCTGTCAGACGTTAATTTTATTCCACGAATAAAAATTATCTGTCGATTGAAAAATCAGCCCAAGTATCATGTTTTATGTTCATGTGTTATTATTTTTTTAACAAACATAATATCTGCACGCCATAGTATGTGGCAAACATGTCTCTGAACTGTTTCTTTGATTTTATGTTATCCTGCATGCAAGTTTTTATTCTTGTATGTTTTTATTCTTGTTCTTGTCGTTTTGTGTATGTTTCTTGTGTATATGTAATGGATTCTCCCCATTGTAACTAGAATAAGTTATTTAAGTTGTAGCAATAAAACTTTTTTTTTTTTTTAATGCTTACGACTAAACACTTTGTACAAACATAGGTATGACAATAAGGCTCGTGTATTCGCGACATCGGCGCTTCCAGCGTGCAATGCAGTGTTGTAATAACACGTCGCCCACTGCAAGCGCCACTGAAGGTACCATTCGACACTGTGGCAGCAACTAATACTGAATTCTTCTCATGCTCTAACATTTTTTTCTTTATGTTGTGCGTAGGCGACATAAATCCGATTTTTATGCTCTAGTGCACAATTTAATTTTTTTTCTAAGACTAAGTTAATATCAGGCCCAACAGCGCAACGCACAATAAAACCTCTTAATTTATTTATTTTTATTTTATTTTATACACATGTTTGGGCAAATAAATATATCGTATCTTATTTTTAAATTCTTGCTCAAACATTAAGAACAACGGTTTGGGATTTGGAGAGACGTTACTTAACTATGGGGCGGACAGTTCCCCCAGTGCCAAGTCCCCCACACACATGGAGTCTCGCTCCATGTAAAAATACTGGTATTCAGCTGCATCCGGCTAGACTGGAAGCCGATCCAACATAGCTGGGAAAAGGCTAGGCAGATGAAGATGATGGGGCAGACAATCAAAAGTTTTGAGTCGAATCCCGAATGTACCACTATTAATGTGAAACATATGAATCCGAAAATAGAAATTATGAGAAGCATCTTTGGCTTTTTTTTGGCACAACTTGTTGACGGGATCAAGATTAGAACTTAATTACTGTTTATGCTATTTCATTCTTGCAGTAGAATTAAAAAAACCGAGAACATTCAAATAACTAAGATTTAAATCAAGGAACACACTTCCTTTGCATATACTTCCAGCCAGCTACACAAATTCACCATACACATGTAAATTATGTTCTTAATAATATCACTACCGACCCATAATATAAAGATGTAGGTACATAAAAAATGGAAGCTGGAATAAAGCGTATTCCAGAAAGGACGTTCTGTAAACACTACCCCTGGTCGGTGGGTAAATGTTCCATGAAATTACCCCAGCATTTCGCTAGCAATGAAACTCGTTTCCAACCGGACAATTCCGACTTTATCCACTGAAGCTATCTCTGCAGTTGTATAACTAGATAATGATAATACGTGACTTCTAGTCCGTGTAATGTAATATTGTTATTTATAAAAATATTGGCTGGAAAGATAAAAGAAAAGTCGTGCTTTTCTACACTTCCAATTAAGGGTGAGTGCAGATGGTTTGCACCTTTCAACAAGCTTAGGTATAGTATGTATGTGGACGACAACACTACAATAAATAAAAAACACTGGCAATAATAGTGCAGAGTATTTTGAAACTATCAAATACCTAAAACCAAATATCGAACCAATACCTAGGTATTTATTTTTCAATCCGTTTAAATAAGGCCGGCTATGGGTCCAGCTATAGTGACTGATTGGATATTATGTACGTATTTCATTGAATTTTTGTTGTCAGACTGGGATTGTTGTTAGTTAGATAAAAGATATGGGTCTATCTGCCTAGCCTTTTCCCAACTATGTTGGGGTCGGCTTCCAGTCTAACCGGATGCAGCTGAATACCAGTATTTTACATGGAGCGACTGCCTATCTGACCTCCACAACCCAATTACCAACTAGGTAATACGATACCCCTTGCTAAGACTGGTTGTCAGACTTTTGGGCTTCTGATGACCCGTAACCACTGTCAAAGATTCACAAATGACAGCCGGGACCAACTGCTTAACGTGCTTTCCGAGGCACGGAGAGGGTCTTGATATGTAAAGATGGTCACCCATCCACGGACCAACCGCGGCAAGCGTAGCTTAACCTGATCAATCAACCCGTGCGGCTGTTATTACTTAGCCACAAGCCTCTCAGATAAAAGATCAAAGATGTGGGTAGATGTGGGACGTGTGGTAGTTTAATTTATTGTCGAATTGACATCCCGGTGCAATGGGCCAAGTTGGACGGTGGTGGCCCAGCTGTGCAGTGGGCCAAGTTGAACAGTGGTGGCCCAGCTGTGCAGTGGGCCAAGTTGAACATTGGTGGCCCAGCTATGCAGTGGGCCAAGTTGAACAGTGGTGGCCCAGCTGTGCAGTGGGCCAAGTTGAACAGTGCTGGCCCAGCTGTGCAGTGGGCCAAGTTGAACAGTGCTGGCCCAGCTGTGCAGTGGGCCAAGTTGAACAGTGGTGGCCCAGTGGTAACGGCCGCGACTTGTGAGTTTTAGGTCGTATGGTACGAACCCAAACAGGCGCCTTTGTGTAAATTATGCTCTCAAAACTGTGAAATAAAAAAACATGAGGAGGAAACCGCTATGTCCTAGAACCAAAAATTCGTAAACGTTGCGACATCTACCAACCCGCATTGGGCCCGCGTGGTGGATTACGGCCCACTCCCTCTCACAGAGAGGAGGCCTATGTCTTAGTAGAGGGAAAATTATAGGCTGATTATTTACACGTGGTTTTGCTGTGTTTCTCCGTGTATGCTTGCCATTAATATTTTAATCAAAGCTTTACATTGCAATTCAATAAACCAAATCTACAGTTGCAAGCTAAAATTCTAATTAAACTTGTCTCAACTAAAACAGATTGTTTTAATTAGAACAAGATGAATGTGGAAAGTTTCCTGTCATAATTCAACGGTAAGTTATCGCAGGTGTCGATTGAACGTACAGATTCAGCTGAGCCGTAGCAAACGTTCAAAATAAGGGTATTTATAAAAAATAAAGCTGCCTAGGAACTTTTGTCGAATATATAAAAGCCAATTATTTATAAAAGATTATCCGTGGAGTTTCTTTCTATCTCTTCTTCATAGGAAACGATCAAATGGAACCGTGCACCTAGCTTCTGACGTTTCATAAGTGCCCATGTAGGTTTATGTGAAATAAAATATTTTGATTTTGATAAAAAACCTAGAATAAAAACTAAGGAAGTGATATTGCCTGCCATAGGTATGGCAGGCAATATCACTTTCTTAGCTTTGTTTTTCCTGAAATGGTACTAAGTAAGAACATTGTCGAACTATATCAAAAATACTTCATATTATTAAGGTCTCCAACTGTCAATCAAGAGACAAAATGTGAGCCAGTACCTAAAGACGTCCACTGCTGGCCATAGACCTCCAAGCACCGCCACTTCGACCGGTTCCGCGCTTCTCGCAAGCGGATTCCTGCGGCATTCACAAGGTCATTGGTCCATCTTGTGAGACGCCTTCCAGCGCTACGTCTTCCGCTACGTGGTCGCTAGTACCTGCTCAACTTTTATTATGTTTACCTAAAATCAAACAACGTATTTTTACTATTAGGTTAATGAGGCGGCCAAAAACATTCGTCACATATCAATTCGATAAAAAGGTCTCTATTCTTCTTCTTTGTGTCGCTGGCATGACTGTATTTTAAAGAGAAAGAAAGAAAATACGATTATTTGTGGCAGAAAAAAATCTGTTTTGCAAAACCAGAGATCTATATATATTATTATAATTATAACATACCAGGTTGGCCGCAGCAAAGGCAATCTCCACAGGAGGGGTTTCTCGGACGGTTCTGATTTCAGTGTACAGACGCCAGCACATCAAGCTACCCAAAACTGTAAAATTTTCGCAATCAACTTCGAACCTTACGCTTTAGCGATAAAGTTGAAAATCTATAAAAGAAATTTGACAGATTGTAGTAGCTTGATGTGATGGCGTCTGTACATGCGGCGGCGTCTCCTCGCAGACCATACCTCTCATCTTGCAACGAATGCCCTGTCATCTGTACACGTGACGATCGAATGTCTGTGTCATCGAATGGTGCTAGCGTTGCTGAGTACTAGGTCAAAGAAAACATTTAACATATTTTTAAACAATATTTGCCATCGACACCAGCAAACCAGCAACAATTTGATATTAAATCATCATTATAGTCATTACAAATCCGCGAACATTTGAAGATTATATCTAAATCTCTGTGAAATCATTTCTTGTTAAGGTGTATGAGGATATTCTACAGCGGACATTAAGGGACCGATTACAGAAGACGATTGTATCGAATTTACGTGACCCACATAAATAAATAGGTCAAAATCACGAGTCAATTATTATTACCCACTTCATTTTTCTTCCACTCTTTTCAAAGTCATAGTGAAATTATTAACGCTAAGTATGAACATAATTAGCCTATAGTGTTCCCAGTGCTGGGACACGAGCCTCCTCTCTGTGAGAGGGAGAGGACTGTAATCCTCCACGCGGGCCCAGTGCGGGTTTATGGATGTCACATGTCTTCGAATTTTTGGTTCTGGGAGATGCCGGTTTCCTCACGATGTTTTCCTTCACCGTTTTGAGAGCAGGTGGTGATGAAATTATTTACACAAAGTAAAGCTCCTGACTGGGTTTGAACCCGCGACCTAGAACTCGTAAGTCGGGACCGTTGCCACCTGGCCACCACAGCTCTTTAATTAATAGCGATTTCATTATTATTCTTACCGCAAAATGTATTTATCTAAAACAAAACAACTAAGAAATATCTCGGAAGACAGACATTTCCATTGGCCCCGGAATAAATTACAAACTCACTTAATTTTGTGTTGTTTGGTAATCCCCACAATAATTTCTTTCAAGGCCTTCATTTCAATCTGGGGGAACTCAGTAGCATTGAGGATTAGGTATGATTTACGAGGCTAAAGGAATTATTATGAAATAATGAGTATTACCGAAGAAAGCCTCGTCTTTATTAATAGACTAAATACGAGTTATCCTCGTAAAAACGTGGAAAATGTGAGGCATTTTTGTAAAATAATGAGTATTTTATTTTCGTCGGGTATCACATGTCAGGGTCAGATTTTCGGGCGAAAAGCTGAACAACTTTGTAAAAGTAAATATTTTAATTTTGGACAAGAAAAGATTTCAGATTTCTTCATAAATTAGGTATTATAAATGATACTAGACACCAGAGAATGGAATCTGGGGCTCAGTTAATAAAAAGTATTCAAGTCAGAAAACTTATAGTCTGAAGGAAAAGTATGATAATTTTAATAGGTATATTTATTTGAGAGCGGCGGTGGACCAGTGGTAACAAACACGACTGACGAGTTGTAGGTCGTAGGTTCGAACCCACTTAGGCACTTTACTTTGTGTACATTATTCTATCACCACTGCTCTCAAAACGGTAAAATAAAACATCGTGAGGAAACCGGCATGTCCTAGAACCAAAAATTCGAAGACATGTGATATCCACCAACCCGCACTGAGCCCACTCCCTTTTATTGAGAGGAGGTCTGTGTCCCAGCAGTGGGAAAATTATAGACTGATTATGATTGATATATACGCTGATTATAATTATGATATTTAGCACAACATAAAAACAACATCACGCCTTATCTCCGCGAAAGGTAAGGCAGGGAAAGAAAGAAAGAAAGAATAAGTATTTATTGCGGCTCGTACAGGAAGATCACAAACTAAACTAAACACAGCAAAATAAAAATCCAAATTATATAAAAAAAAATGTAACAAAAGGAAAATGAAACAGAAAGTCCTATACGAGGCCAAAAGGCTCCTATCTCAGCAGAGGTTATCTATAGTGGATTTCACCCATTTAGCGAAATCTTCTTCAAAATGTACACTTGACGTATAATTAATAAACGTTCCTCAACGACGTACTCAAGTGCGTAATGATTTGATACGCCATTATTACGATATCAGCATCTCAAGATCATTGCTAATTAATAAACACGTGAAAACAGTATCTCAGTTACCAAGATCAGCTCCTCGAGACGCTGTACTTAATGGCTTGATTTCGGGAACGATTACGTCACACTGACTGAAGTTTAGTTTTCATCACATTTCGTTATTGCTAAGTCGTAAGATTTATTGAAATACTTGTATTTTATTAAAACTTTAATGAATAGAGTTGTATCACGTTATAAAGTTGTTTTCTAGCCAAGAAAGCCTTAAATTGTTAAAAATTTTGTACGTAGAAGCTTTACTACTCAACTCAGTAGGTACGAATAACATAACCTAATATAGAATCAGATTGGAGCGGGCTTGTGGCTAAGTAATATCAGCCGCACGGGTCGATCGATCAGGTTAAGCTACGCTTGTCGCGGTTGGTCCGTGGATGGGTGACCATCTTTACATACCAAGACCTCGCCGTGCCTCGGAAAGCACGTTAAGCCGTTGGTCCCGGCTATTATTCGTGAATTTTGACGGTCGTTACGGGTCGTCAGAAGCCCGAAAATCTGACAACCAGTCTTACCAAGGGGCATTGTATTACCCAGTTACTGGGTTGTGGAGATCAGATAGGTAGTCGCTCCATGTAAAATACTGGTATTCACCTGCATCCGGTTAGACTGGAAGCCGACCCCAACATAGTTTGGAAAAGGCTAGGCAGATGATGAATATAGAAGTAGATTGGAGCGTCTGTGTCAAGTGTCAAAAAAAAGTGCGCCAAACAACACTCAACGTCATTCTGTTTGATCACTGTCACGAACATGTCGCGTTTTTAATTTGACAAAAAGTGGTTATAAACGAAAATGGAAAGCAGGAAGCACTCCAAATTAAGTAAAATACTTTCACGAAATTATTAAAAAATATAGAGCTGTAGTAGAAAATAAGGATTCTCCCTTATATATATATTTTTGGTAGACGATATCGCAAAGACCATAAAATATACACACACACAGTACTCTATTTCATCGTAATAATTAATTTCACCCAAAATATTTTCAAACTCCATGTTTCGCGCTAATAATACGACCTCAAGTCACGGATTAGGTACAGACGCCAGCACATCAAGCTCCTACAATCTACCAAACTTTAATAGATTTTCAACTTTATCGATAAAGCATAAGGTTCAAAGTTGATTGGAAAAATTTGACAGTTTCGGGTAGCTTGATGTGCTGGCGTCTGTACCTACACTCAGGTTTAAGCATCTTGAGAGCATATACTAAAGTATATGCTATATATATATACTAAGATATATAAATATAATATATATCTTATATATATACACCTATTGTCTACTTAAGTGTAATGATTCGTTTATTAATCAGTCCATCACTCGGCTGATATCGTAAACACAAACCGTAACTTGAATACGTAAATGAGTATGTTTATTTTAACGATCATGACCTCAAGATCGATATCAAGTGCGAGCTCTTGGGCTGAGCAAAGTTTATTAATACATGCCTTTTATTACCTACCAAGCAATAACATATCGCGACATTAATCAGAACACCAATTAAAGATCGAGACTCCGATCACGTCAATCCGTTTCCTGCGATCAGTCGTCGAGAATTGCATTTCATTAGAACGAGGAAGCTCCGTGCAAGTTGTCGTGAAAGAATCATAGATGGCGTGACAGACGTAATCGACTGTCAACTGGCAACACTGTGTGACAGCTACTGTCATGTTGGAAAGCGAGGGAAACCGGTACGTGGCAGTGTCAGTCGTCTTTGGTTAGGTTTACCCGCTTTAACATTCTTGATTGGCTAACTGGGTGTTTCTATTTCGAAGGTAGTTGTAAACTCTTTGACAAGTTCTTTTGTTAGGCTTTTTGTAGTTTATTAAATACCAGCAGCGCCCCGCGGTTTCACCCGCTTAAGTGTCGATCCCGTGGGAATATCGGGATAAAAACTAGCCTATGTCCTTTCCCGGGACTCAAACTATCTCTATACTAAATTTCATCCAAATCGGTTCGTCGGTTTAAGCGTGAAGAGGTAACAGACAGACACACTTTCGTATTTATAATATTAGTATGGATGATAATCAAGGAAAGTATAAGTAGTACTAGGCAGTTGCACAGAACAGGAGTGCAGACATTGGAAGGACTGCAATAATTTATTGCTACTAGTTCCCCTCCTTACTATATCGCGATAATTAAGAAGAGTGAGCGATTGGGGACGCTGATAACCCATGCCCCCCCCCCCCCCCCTTCACCCCAACCTCAAAACAATCCTTAACAATACTCATGGGATAAAGTCTATGGCGGTGGGGAAACAGTCACCACATTAAATACAGGGGAATGATATCGCACCCTTAAAACATAAGTGGCACTATACAAAAAATGCTATTTATTAGTTAAGTATACTGTCAAAATGCGTAAGATGAAACGCGCCTAATTCAAAGACCCCTATGGCTCTAATTCCCTTATTTTTTGCTAGATGTCGTTAGTGTCACTTATGAATTTGTAACAACTTGTGCGGTCGCTAAGTAATAAACCGGCACTACGCCAGATCGCGACAAATCACCGGAGGGAATCCTTGTCGAGGTGAGTTAAAAACTGGCACATTGTGCTAAGTGCCACTTATTAAATAAATTTACTTTCAAATATTTACAGTGAGTAAGTGCATAAGTGGCAGTTTGAGTGTAATGCCAGTAATTAAATAACTTTAATTAGGATTTTATTTTTATACGAATTCAATAACGGTCATTTTCTGTAAAGCGCCATTTAATGGATAAATTTGCTTTCAAATAATCGCAGTGCGTAATTGCATAAGTGGCAGTTGATGATTTCAAAGAACTTGACCTGGGATCTAAAAGAGTCAGTGCAAGGAACCAGAGGACTCAAGAATTGCAACAGCTGTATAACCAAAAGTTAGATTTATCCGAAAGAAAGAAGAATGACGTGAAAAGCCTTCTAGACGCTGGTTTGATACCCAACTTTTACAGTTCCTACTTGCCTCAACCAGGTGGGTAACCTCAATAATATAACCATTCAATGGATCAAAGGACACAGCGGCTCGTTAGGTAATGATGCAGCCGACGAGCTTGCCAGAAGAGGGTCGAGCATGGCACCAGTGGGACCTGAGCCCATCGCGCCACTCCCCTTCGGGTATATACGCACTCTGGTAAGGAAACGCACTAGAGACCAACACAACAAACTATGGACGGACCAAGGCGAATGCAGGCAGGCCAGGGAAGCACTTCCCACATTGGATGGCCGCCTCACGAAACAGGTTCTCCGTCTAACTAAACAAAAGCTGCGTATAGTTACTGCAGCTTTAACTGGCCACGGGTCATTCAATAAACACCTCTTTGTCATAGGAGTGACAGACAGTCCGCTGTGCAGGGCCTGCATGGAGGACGACGAGACAGCGGCACATGTGCTTCTAAACTGCCCGGTGGTCTCCACGTACAGGGCAAAGTACTTCGGTAACCCAGGTACCCTACATGAGACGGTCAGCAACATCAAGGCGTTGCTGGCCTTCCTCGAGGAGCTGGAGTGGATCGAATGACCGATTTTCCCACCCGTACGCAAAATACGCGCATTGACGTGGAGTTGCGGACACCAGCCCGTATTACCTATTACCTATTACAGTTCCTACTTTGACAGAGTTTTGAACTAGGTGGGTAGTGTCCGCCCTTTAAAACTGTAGTTAATTATTTGTAAGAAGAAATTTTTGGTACGTATTTTTTTGTGATTTTTTTTACGGATTTCTGTGCGAAAATGTTTTCAAATTACTGTTACTTTATTAATATTTTTCTCGGTTCTAGAACTGGAGCTTAAATACTGAATTGCTAAAAGATGACTGGTTTTTACATAATTCAGTTATTACAAGATTTTATAGTATGTATCTATGTACCTACTACATGATTTTGATACAATATTTTTTGTAATTAAAAGTACGGTTTTTTGCGAAAAACAATATTTTTGAGTTAGGTATTGTAAGTTAAATAATATATTTGCTGACTCTTGTGATTAGATTATTAAGCCTACGTTGATTTGTACGTAACTTTTACAGTTCCTACTTTAAAAGACTTAAACCTTTTAATTTGAAATACCTCTAAAGTATTGATTTAAGTAGTAAGAACAAGATTTTAATATAATCTGGTTTATGTTAAAATTACGAATTTTATTCAAACAAGTTCTAAGTTTCTCTTATTTTGATAATTAGATTTAGACATATTTGTTATTGTATTTGTGGTAGTTTTGACCTAAAACTGTGAGCGTATGCCAAATAAATATTATTCTTTATAATTTCAGTAATCATATTGTTTTATTTGTCTCTTTTTTATCATTACAATGTAGGTAAAATAAGAACTTAGAGGTCATAAGCAAAAAGTTTTGAATAACTATGAAACTATAACCGACACTATGCAAAACTTTTTTTTTAACTGCTTCTCCATTGATAAATAATCAATAATTTTATTGTATGCCACTGGATACTGAAACAGCGTTAGTTAAATTATTATTTTAAGCCGTTCACGAAGCTTTATTTACATTTTTTTAGTTCCATTTTTTAGTTCCAATACTTAAAAAAACTTAAAACGGCCATACTGTAAAATGAAAATTTCCGTATAGTGCCATTTATATTCTAAGGGTGCGATATTATAACATGAGCATTAATAGCATTTTCTCCATAACCCGTATTCAGAACAAATCACAAGATAATACCACGCTTGTATTCGACGAAGGGTAACTTTATCGCTAAGTTATATAAGGTTCAAAGTTGATAGGGATAATTTGACAGTTTCGGGTAGCCTGATGTGCTGGCGTCTGTACACTCACATTTCACCAGTTTTGTTCAAGTCCCATGTATGGCATGACACAAATCCAGCTACTGAGAAATTCCTAATGTAAAAACCTAATAACATTTTGTCCGAACTGGGAATTGATCCAGGACCATGCTCAACAGTAGCGACTTGAGACCACCAGAGCAAAGATCCAGGTATTTAGAACATTCTCTAAACTAAGACAATGCACCGCGACACCCTGCCGGGTCAGCGGGATTGTCCGAAAGGGTTACCGCTGGCCCGGAACATAAAAGACTAAGGAAGGAACACGGGTGGGTTTTAGTCAGTAAGAGTCAGTTCCTTCCGCTCCACCCAGAGCGGGAGGGGTCATTTGATGACTTCCCATCCTGAAAAAAAAAAAGGCAGAGGTGTATCTATAGTACACCCACATTTCGCTAGTTATGTTCAAGTCTCATGTAATAGGGGGCGAGCCTATTGCCATTAAACCAGGTCCAAATCCAGCTACTGAGAAATTCCTAATGGAAAAACCTAATAACATTTTGCCGGACACGGGAATTGATCCAGGACCATGCTCAACAGTAGCGGCTTGCGACCACCAGACCAACGACCCAGGTATTCAGAACATTATTTATTTAAACTTTTCGCATTAGATCAACACGAGAATGCACAAGCCATTAGTATCGGTGAATTACAGTTAATATGCTAACAAATCAGAAATAAAGTGGGTATGTAGAGGCCAAAGTTTACGAACTTGTTCTTAGTTCGAGCCGCAAATCAACCTAACTAGCGCACGCTACTACACAGTACTTTAAACTACGCGGCGCGATCGATTCACAACTAACTTAACTACCAAACCTGACTTGAGTACAAATATGTGATAATATTTGGATTACTGGTAAAGTAATACCAGCCTATTATTGAAGTAAAAACTTCTTTAGGACGCGTTGGGCGTTTTTTGAGATGGCAAAAATCCATTGTACTCGCGCCACTGTTACCGTAAGCCACATCACGCGTGTTTTGTTTCTAAGACGATTAAAAAAATACCCGCTTCGGATGTGTTCGGCTGTCCTCGGGATGTACTCGGTTTTAATGTATATCCGATATGTCAGTGAGTGATGGCAAGCTATCCTGTTTGTGTTTTGTTTTCACTTCTGTCGGCACTCCCAGAGTGCCACTGTTTTTCCCAATGCAGGGCAAAGGTCTCTTCTCATACAGAAAAGGCACTTGCTCTTGGTTGGCTATTTCATACTTATATTAACTCCAGGTTTCCAACCAGTTTTACCAAGAGGTATCGAGTTACCCAGTAACTGGGTTGTGGAGGTCAGGTAGGCAGTCGTTCCACGTAAAATACTGATACTCAGCTGCATCTGGATAGACTCGAAGCCAACCCCAAAATAGTTGGGAAAAGTCTAGGCAGATGATGATTAATTGCAGGTTTCGTAACGACGTTTTTCCTCCACCGATATCGGTTCAAGATTAACTCCGTTGAGGTCTTAATCGCTGGACCCTAACGATATTATTGCTGCATACTAGTACGAAACTGATCCATTTTTCGCATTATAGAAATCTTTAAATTACTCTACAATAAAAGTTATTATAATAGCCATTTGTGAGAAATGGTTATAGGATCGTGACTTCGTTATGGATAAGCGAAATCAAAGTTTATTTTTCGAAAACTTTTTAAATTAGGAATTTGATTTTGCATTGTTTTAAAACTTGATATATTTTATTTTTCAAACCGTGTAGATAGATTAAGCTTTCTAATGACGACACATTTCAAAACCATTACACCAAACTTAAACTGAAACTTAAATCAAATTCACGTTTTCCAAACTAATCTGATATCTATTTCTTAAAGGTTTGTAACCTTTTTTTAAACTCACAAAACTTTTATCAAAGTCTTACACGAATTGTCATAACAACGTTATTTAACAATATCTACAATATTTTAAATTAGCAAAGGCTCGATTTTTATTTGAGAACTAGCTGAACAAACAGACCTTTTATAGTCTCAAGGCTTCAGGGCTTTATTAATTTAATTAATATATATAAATTTTCTTGGGAATTTCATATTAATTAAATATAAAATTCCCAAGAAAATGTACTTTCTTTATAGGAGTTAATTCTGTTACACGTTGAATATTACTACACATACTTACACACACCCGTAAACTTAGACCGAACATAGCCTACTCACACAAAACAAAATAAATAATAATTCTAACAAACATAACACACTCGTTTCCAAGCACCGAGTAATAACTCCGTAGCTCGAGCTTCCTAATTGAGTAATTCCTTTAAGACGTTCGTTATGATTATCAACTAGGACAGACTCCCAAGGGTGAAACTTTGCGAAGTACTTAGCACTTCTCTTCTGAATACGTGTGATATGTAGGTGCCTACGCTGCGGTGTGAGGCGTCGAACACAGATGTGAGAAGACACTTTGAAGGGCGCAATGACTTAATATAGAATTATTTCGAATATAGAATTATTTCGAAATTCTTTCATACATTAAGGAGCTAGTATGAAAATTTAGTTTAAATCGTTAGATTTGTCCTCTTGTACTTAGGTCGCGCAAAAAAGTGTTTATATTGAGAAGAGTGAGCTCACATATACCGAATGGAACGATAGATACGATTGTTAGTATGAGTGAGCGAGACAATACTATTCATTCAAATTGTCAATGAAACACAAAAAATGTAAGCATCTTTTGATGCAGTCGGATGAATGTACCAAATTAAATTATTGTTTTTTTTTATTTATGGCCCGTTCAAGCCAGAATTTTGAAAATTCCTTACTTAGTGTATTATTAAATACTTTTAGGTGCATCGTGATTATTTTAACCCTGCTCCTATTTAAATTTTTCCTTTTTGAGAAGCCGCTGCTCATATTTTTCATAAATACCTATAATATCAGCCATCATCTCAATGTACTTCATAGAAACTTCATTTCCAATATTCTACACTAGATTTATTTGCGTAGGGCGTCGATAACTTGCTACCGTCCCTGATGACTAAATATGTTTCTTTAACAGAGCAAGATCTGCTCCCACACAGCGCGACCAACGCCAGAAAAGCCCCTTTGTTACAAATTGATTAACATAAACTGCAAACTCCCAACAACACAGACGAAAATATTGCAGACAAAACTATCAACATTAGCTGAGTACATTCACTTCACCCCCATTTTCCGCAGTTGGTCGCTAGTTACGAAGTTATTTCGTAACTTCGAGTTACCAACACAATGACATAAGGGGCGTCGCTTTGAAGCTACTTCCGTTTTCTGCGTAACTGTTATTAGGCAGACGCTCCGCTCAATTTCTGTGCCAGTTTCCAGGAAGGTGGGTAGTTATAGTGTTTCTAAATATCGATGTTTGTATGTGGGACAGCTTTGTGGATGTTTAAGTCGTTAGCGGTCTGTGTGATGGTTTGATAATGGGTGCTTGAGGGCTTGTGAAGTGCTGTTGAGAGTTCGATTGATAAGAAGGAATTCTGTGTGTTCTAAATTGATAATGGTTCGCAAAGTATGATAATTATGTAGATATTCCTATGTAGTCATTGTAAAGGAAAATTATTAAGCCTATGTTCATCTTCAATACCAGTAGTATCGTAGAAGCGTTGCCATACTCCAGACAAAGCTGAAACTTCTCATATTTATATAATATGACGGAGAAGGTATGTGTGTCTCGTTATTATCAGCCATATTTTAATAACTGTGGGCATACTATTAGGTAGTGTTGGTTATTGCGTAATAGAAAAACCGTTTGCAGTTCAAATCAGATACTAATCACACACTGTAGGTACACGATACAACCAGATACGGAACGCGGGACAGTTTCTGAGCACATGTTGTCCGTACGATGTCCAATGTCGAAGAGCTCCACATCGTTCTGTCGCGCTGTCGTCGACCTCCCACAAACTCAGGCTACTCTGTCAGCGCAACAAGATAGCACTCGCGTTCCGAATATTCAAACAAATGACCGGATGCGACATATATAAACGCCTATAGCCTTCAAAAATGAAATACGTGCAACCTGTTCCCATGGAGTCAGTAGGTACAGACGGCAGCACATCAAGCTACCTGAAACTGTAAAATTTTCCCAATCAACATTGAACTTTATGCTTTAGCGATAAAGTTGAAAATCTATTAAAGAAATTTGACAGATTGTAGTAGCTTAATGTGCTGGCGTCTGTACATGATTCTTATACCACCTGTATTGAAATATTTCGTCAGTTATAAAAAAAAATTGCTGTTCCATACACTTTGACCGCGTACCTACCCTCGTATTGCAGTTTTGTATGAAACAGCAGATTTTTTTTGATAAAATATTTCTACGCTAATTTCTACGGAGGCTAGAGTGCTGAGTTTATGGTTAAAATTTGCGCGTTTTTGTTCCTGATACCCTGTTTATGGTATAGTGATACCTTTCTCATTCACAAAGAGCCATTCTACTACTAATGAAAAATTGTTTTAATATATCATAATTTTGGATAAAATCGTTGGTATGTAACAAGATAAGGCGCACTTGGTTTTTTATTTTGCTGTATTTAGTTTAGTTTGTGATCTTCCTGTACGAGTCGCATTAAATACTTTTTCTTTCTTTCTTTCTTTCTTTTAGTCATAAATAATAATCATTTCACTTACAACAAAGATAATGCACATGTGTCACTCAGAAGTATTCTCATTTTAAAATCATCAATTTAAACAAATTACTTATCCAGTCTCCTACATCTTAATCAAATAATAAGTGCGAGCTCAGACCGCGAGGCGCCTTGCGAATCCACACCCTGTTTTCATATACTTACATAAAATCTAGTGATAAATCTTCGGTACTGATACGTCTTACATTGGGAGCTCTTGTGATACCAATAGTCGCGGTGTTTTTGTTAGAGCACGTTGTCAAGTAAGGGGGAATATACACTACGGTGTAATGCAAGATGAAAGTAGATACGAGTAGGTATGTATATCCAAGAAAGAAGGTTTAATAAGTGTGATATGTTTTTAAGTGAAAACTTCTTTAGGCGCCATGGGCATTTTTTGAGATGGGAAAACACCATTGAACTCGCACCACTCTGTTACCCAAAGCGACACCGCGCATGTTTTGTTTATAAGACGATAAAAAAAATACCCGCTTCGGATGTGTTCGGCTGTCTTCGGGATGTACTCGGTTTTAATGTAGGTATATCCGATATGTCAGTGAGTGTTGGCAAAGTATTCTGTTTGTGTTTTGTTTTCACATCTGTCGGCACTCCCGGAGTGCCATGGTTTTTTTGTTTCGGGATATGTTTGCAAGATCGCGTGATAAAGTAATTACTAAGAGCATAAAAATACCCGCCTATTATATATCCCACTGCGGAGTAAAAGAGCTCTTCTCATACATAGAAGGCACGGACAATGATCACGACGCTTGCTCAAGACAGGTTGGCGATTTCAGATTTATATTAACTATTACTGCGCCCCGCGGTATCACCCGCATAAGTCGCGATCCTGTAAGAATATCGGAATAAAAAGTATTACATGTCCTAATCCAGGTCATGGTGTACCCATGTGCCAAATTTCATCTAAGTTCGTTCAGCCGTTTAAGCGTGAAAGCGTAACAAAGAAATATTCATTTTTTTATTACAAAATATATGGATATATTTTGACAAATTTGACATTTTGTGTGTCGCCGAGACGAGACTGCGACAAGATTAGGAACGTTTTCGAGAATTGGTCTTCTGATCTCCGAGCTAATAATTATACACTGTTCTTAATCCTGTAAAAATTATAAGATGAATTGGGTCAAGTTGAAGCGTTTGCTTGAAAAAAATAACCATACGAAACTAACGTCGGTAATGGGATGAGGGGCCATTATATGAAGTTATGGGTTACGGTTCATATTTCCTGGTGTAATATCCGACACCATTGAAGGGACCGTTTAGTTTTGGAGTTAAATAACTAAAGGATTTCTCGTAGATAGTTTTATGGCTCATATAAAAATATTGCTTATAAAACGACCGACAACAAATATCTTTTACTAACATTGAAAAACTGATAGACTCTGTGTTGAATCTTGACAAAAGAAAATGTTATTTCCTATTTGGGATTAACTTACATATATGGCGTTTCCTTGTGTTATGGTATCGACTTATGGTAAAGCATTTTCGCTATGGCCTCGGATGAGAACAATTATTCTGTTCGATAACATTTTGTCAGTACTTACAAAATATATAAGTAACACATTTCTAATATTTGTCAATGGGTCGTTTGTTACGTTAAGAGTCCCACTGTCATAGTTTTAAGGAATATTTGCATTGTCTGGCGTTGTACGGTCGGTGTAAGTTCACTTTAAAGCTGGAAACGTCTTATTTTTTGTTGATTTTTAGGTTTTTTTTTTGCGTTGAGTGCCAACTGTCAATCAGTGTCTCCGTGGCGCGGAGTAAAAGTAACGTAAGTTCGAACGATTTTTAAATTGAAAATATTCGTTGCATTCATAATATTCAATGGGTTTTAAGGCTTCAGGATACTGATTGTGCTTGTCGCATTTGAATTGTCGCAATAGAAGTAATTTAGATTAAAAAAATCGTACGAATTATCGTGACGTTTACGTCGCGCGTTTGTGCCAGGGCCTCAGAACTGTCTTGTTATGGTTTACTTCTGCAAACGCAAGACGATGCGTTTTACAGTGAGTGTACGTCCACCTTAAGCTTGGCAATCGTCCGAGGCGGAGTGACGACGCGCGGCGCCACTTGTCGCCACAGCACACATGTCGGGAGATGGTTGCATCGCCACTCATGCTATGATTAGTGATGCGATGTTGTCTTCTAATTCCTTTTTATCGAATTTGTTAATCGTAAAACTGAAGTAATCTTTCAAAGTCCGTAAACATGGTTAGAAATGTTAGTCCATTTATAACAGTTTATTTATTTTAGAATATTTATCTCTCCCAGATGTCATGACATCTGAGAGAGATAAATATTCTGAAATTCTTCCGTTATTCATGAATAACGGAAGAATTTTCTTAATTAAAATAACTCAATTAAAGAAAAGGTATACAGTACATCTTTACTACTTCTAGTCAATTAACATAATAAATCTAAGCCCCTAAACACTCTTCTTAATTGCACAAAACCCTCTTACTCTCGATCTACATTCTAAAACAAGATTGCGTTGTTAACCGTAATCGTAAATCTAAATATCGATAAAATTGTAACATTTGATAGGAGATCACTAGTGTAGTCCCCGAACGGTAATGCAACTGTATCCAATTTGTTATCGGATCCGACTTGGATTTGTCGCCGTCTCAGCTCACAATGGTAAATTTTCGATGTGACTACAACGCTGTTGTGTGGAATTGAATGTGTCTATCGATGTTGGTCGCGGTTACACTAAAATTCAGTGGTCAGTTTTATAGTTGTACATACATACACAGACATAAACCCACCGCCTTTTCATAGTTGTAGAAGCGAAAAATAGTGCAACAGTAATTAATATTTTGTTAGCATAATTTTCCTATCATTATCGTTTTTTTAGTAGAGCAGTAGAAGAAGCAGAAGTAGAGCAGTGGTGGCCAAGTGGTAACGGCCGTGACTTACGAGTTGTAGGTCGTAGGTTCGAACCCAGACAGGCGCTTTACTTTGTGTAAATTATTTCATCACCACTGCTCACAAAACGGTGAAGGAAAACATCGTGAGGAAACCGGCATGTCCTAGAACCAAAAATTCGAAGACATGTGACATCTACCAACCCGCACTGGGCCCGCGTGGTGGATTACGGCCCACTCCCTCTCACTGAGAGGAGGCCTGTGTCCCAGCAGTGGGAACATTATAGGCTGATGATGATGATGATGATCGTTTTTTTATTAAACTACTCTTCGAATACGAAACCATAACAAGTATTTAGGTAGTTACTTCAGCTCAATAACTTTAGAGTTATAAACTTAAAGATGGATATATCTGCTATTAATATCTACCTACTGGCAATACAAGCTTCCAATCATTCGTGCGATATCCACGGACAGGTCAATAGATTGTTGATAAATAAATAAGAAAAACAAATCACAAAAGGTAATAACAGAATATCCGATGCTCATACCAAACCGCAACACAAAAAAAAACAAATGAAAGCTCTGATTCAACACCCGTAATTTCGATCAACATTTTTCACGTGGACAACACAAAAACCCGATTACCGAATGAATTCGTTAAAATTTACATAGCAAATACTGAACATCAATTTCATTAGTAAACAGTATTAATCTCAGCAGCGATCTATACATACAATAAAATAGTAATGAAGGATTTTTGTCCGGTTGCCTGTTTGTCTGGATGTATGTTTCTGATTGGCTCAAAAACGGCTGGACGGATTTTGCTGAAATTGGCACACAGATAGTTTATAACCTGAATTACGGCTGACATAGGGTACTTTTAGTACCTACGTACGTTCCCGCGGCATATTTTTCGACATCCACGCGGGCGAAGCCGCTGTCAAAAGCTAGTATGATATAACTACGTTATATTTACTCTGTAATTGCCTTCGGGTAGGTACGCGTGTAATTACACAGTTAGTTGTTTGTCGTCGCAAATTAATCGATAACCTTATCGGTTAATGATGTACACCTCTATGTTGTACCTATTGTTCACTGGTGTCGGATAAGGCACGATGTTATTTTACTTTATTGAGTGATTGGCTGAACATAACAGTTTTTAATTAATTGATTATTTTCATAATATAGTCACTTTAACCGGTTGAATGCCGTAATTACAGAAACAATTAAAAAGTCAGTTTGTCTTGCATGGATCGACGTTCCAGAGTACTAAGGGTAATGGTGATGTTCTTCAGAAAGTTCAGGTGCGTATTATAGTACTCGCATCCGGAGTGCATGTACGACCAGATGTATGAACGTAAACGAAGCATAAGGAGTATATAAGGATCGTAGCAGGGGGAGTTGTGTAGTTTCTGCGTACCCTCATGGGAAGAAGTCGTGAGTTTATGTATGTATTATTTATTTTCAGTATATATGACATAATATGGGTTTAACACTACTAAGTAAGAAAGAGACAATAAACATGGAATGTATTCACAAAACGGGCCAATTTGATTAAATGGCTCACTAATCACATCTTTAAGAAAATACAAGAAATACACCCCTTTTTTTGGGTGGGAATGATCAAATAATTTCTCCCGCTCGAGCGGGAGAGCGTGTCAGCGTTTTACTGACTAAAATCCACTTGCGTTCCTTCAGTTGCCTGCATAGGAGTCAGGGACTTCACACTATTTTGTAACCACTTTCTTGTGTAATAAAGATTATTATTATTTTGAGTGTTTTTTTTTTTCTCAGCTCTTAGGCTGGTTTTAGCCACATTTACGGGCCAAAGCCAAGTAAATGCAGCGTGTGGTGTGTATTAGGGTGTGTTTTCTTTCTCTAACTGCATGAATTTCTTAACTATTCTGTAGGTGTTTAAGATGGCAGCTTTCTGTAGGTTGATATAGACGGATTCTTCTAAGTTTTAGGGTAGGTACGGAGAAGGTGGTTGGAAATAACGCCAGTCGTGGAGAGAATTATAGGGATAACGTACACTTTTTCTTGACTCCAGATTCTTGTGACTTCTTCTTTCTTTAAGTTCAGCATAATTTACTTATTTTTTCAGATATGATTTTTCTTATTTTATCCTGCAGGGTTATGTTTGGTCTATTGTAGTGGATAGTCCTATCTATAAGTATGGCGCGATCGTAGTACATTTTTTGCGTATCATTTTCTAGTATAGTTTGTGGTGTGTACTTGTAGTAAGGAGTGCAAGAGTTTTGTATGAGACTGTGTTTAAGAGCGAGTTTTTGGTTAATTGATGTTTGCTACCTGGTTGTGTCTGTGAGTGTAGTCTGTCGATGTGAGGGTTGCGCATGCTCCTGTTATGTGTTGTATGGTTTCTGATTGAATGTGGCATCTGCGGTATTTATCATTTGTGATGGTAGGGTCTTTACCCTAATGTCCTTTCTTTGGTATTGTTCGTCGAATCGTTGAGCTCATTAAGTCTTGAGTTGAGCTGCACGATTTCTGAAAAATGCGTGCACTGACTGGACAGGTCTTCTCAATCTGTGTGGTTCTTTCCTCAATGTTTAAAAAAATATATGATTGACGTGTAAAAGTGTTTGTGCAAAGATACTTAAAAAAAAAGACAAATCATAATCATAAATTTCCTGTAGTTTTTGGTGTTGATGATTAATTTTGATCTTGTATAGCTATGATAAAGCCTTCTGTTTCAGCGAACAGGCTTCCTATTGTTAGCCACTTACTTGATGCTACTTGGTTTATGTGGGACTGTTCTAGGTCATGAAGGTGCCGGCTGTGGAGTACTTTCTTCTTCCATTCTTCAAGTTTTTGTTTCTGCAGGTCATCGGTAGTGTTTTGTGTTTCTATTTGGTCGTTTAAGTTAAGTGGAGTGTAGTTGAGATCGTTTATCACTATGGCTTTATGTATATTACTGGTGCGCGATTTTGTGCGAAAGAATGTTTTTAGTCGACTGACTTGTTTCCTGCAGGTGGTGCTGCAGGATGTCGATTAGGCCCCTCCCGCCGTTTTGCCGTTTGATGGTTAATCGTTCTATGGCAGATTTAGGGTGTAAGTTGTTGTGTTTTGTAAGTGTTGTTCGTGTAGTGCGCTCTAATTTTTCTGTGTTTGTGTTGGTCTATTTTATAACTCCGAATAAGTACATTAATACGGGAATGGCAAAGGTATTAAGAGCTTTTGATAAGATGTTTACCTGAAAGTTGGGTCTTACAAACCGCGTTAAGTCTATTGTTAGGGCTATTGTACTCTGTAGTTAGTGTATTTTTAATTCTTATATGATCGAGTCCCTTTAACTGCGTGTACCCTAAATATGTATATAAGTGAGACAGTTCCATCGCAGTTATAGTGTCCGTGTCATTCACCGCGTAGTCGCTGGGCCGCACCTTGCCTCTTATAATGTTAAGTGTTTTACATTTGTCTAATCCAAATTGCATGTTAATATACTTCATTATTATTATGAAGTTAAATACATAGCCACACAATAATACGACCGCACAACATTTCCACGGACAAGTCGTGTAATTTCTTTAAAACAATGCTTTCTTATCTCACAATAGCCAACAAAAGGCGTCGAAAAGGGGAGCTGCCCTAATGGCACAGAATTTCAGATTATTTTTTTTCACGTGACCTCGAGATAAAAGTTTCCAAGAAAATAACAAAAGGTAACCGGTAACTAATGCAAAGAACGATGATTACATAAGAACGCTTTCGAAGCTAATGCGTTCAGAATTGACATGAATAAAAAAAAAAAGAACTCCGTAAAAAGACACCGAAGTCGGTAAATTTTTGATATAGAGAGGTACGCTTAAAGATTCCGCAGAAAGTTTCGGTCAAGGACTGTATAGCTTTACGACTTACGACAAAGGTTCGGAAAATTGTAAAAGTAAACGCGGCGAATATCAATAAAATTAGTTTTATGTCGCCTATGCGAGAAGCGGAAACTTTCTCAATCATTTTATAGAATCAGAATGCGTGTGTAAGGGGAACATTTTACGTAATATCTTCAGCGAGTTGGCTATTCAATCTGGGAGTACTATGACATACTTGAAATGTATAAGACGCGACTCTCTGAGGTACTGAAACACGTTACTTCGTGACGTTATTAGAGTAGCTTGGAATTGTTCCGGAGCTAACGCTTTCACAGTTGCTTAAATAGCTTCACATTTCCTTTTCAAATTATAATCTTTGTAAAGTGAACCTACAAAGTGCTTTGCAGTAGATTATAAATAAGAAAACATCATGGATTTTAGTAACAGTTAGTGCGAGGACTTTACAGAGAGCTACTAGATTTTGAACATTTTATTAAAAACGCGTGCGCGCGCGTTTTATTTAAAACATCAAGGATTTTAGTAACGATATAATTATCAGAAAATCAATTCCTATATAATTATGGGAATTGATTTTCTGTAAAGTCCTCGCACTAACTGTTACTAAAATCCATGATGTTTTAAATAAAACTCGCGCGCACGCGTTTTTAATAAAACGTTCAAAATCTAGTAGCACTCTCATCTCAGCGACGATCAATGCCAAAAATCCTACACACTTTTTGACATATTCAGACTCGGAGAAAAATTGACCTCCCCATTCAATGATAATTGAGCATCGAGCTAGCACAAACTACAACTGGTCATTAATTACTTTTTAACACATTATTATCACCCACCAAACATACAAAGCTTCCGAACACGTCATCATCCAAAAACGAAACGGTGACCCACTCGAAAACATACTAAATTTTTATCTCAAGTTCTCAGCCAAAACTAGTGCCCTCTATTTAATTTATGCGCGATTACCCCATCACGCCAGCCCATAGAAACTTTGTTTACGGCCACCATATCTTAACTTACCTATGTTTACGGAAGGTACGCTTGGTACAAGCATAGAATAAGAATTAATAGAGGCGAAACTCTGACTCCGAACGCATTGTAAATACCAACACGAAAGTTCCATTCCATACCATGGACCGCCATAAGAACTAATGAGTCTAAGCCGGCTTAAGGATTTGTTGGTGAAAAGCTTTTTTACGGAAAAGTAATTGTTTGCGTCTGAATGACTTTTAGATTGTATTAATCGATCGTATTATTTTGTTTCCTAATTTATGTTATAAGTATTTCGTACCGACCTTTTTTGTTGTATTATTTGTTTTAAGGGTTTATCGGTGAAAACTTGTAAATGGCCTTTAAATGCATATTGTTTAAGAGCACTGTTTGCTGTAAGCTGTAAGTTTACCGAATAAAATAAAATAAAATACTGGAGGAACTCAACATGCTAGGAGCGTGGCCTCAGCTTTTTCGGACATGTTATGCGTTCACCAATGCATTATTTGGAAAGGCTCATGATACTGGGCCGCGTGGAAGGAAAACGCGATCAAAGCAATGCACCGTGCATCGGCAAGATGGTCAGACGCGATTATAAAGGCTGTTGGAGGCAGCACGTATCGAGCGGTCGACACTGCAGTAGACAGCTTGACTTGTAGATTCATCATATGTGGTCTTGATCCTCAGCATTGAGGTAAAGACGAAGCAAAAGTCAGAAAAGTATAATATAGCCCGCCTGCCAACAAGGTGACCACAACCGTGACGATGGTTGTTGTGACCAGTATTTTACACTACACTAGTCATGGTAGTATGGCCGTGCGGGCTTACAATATTAGGTAAGACTAGCCTCCGCCCGCGGCTTTGCCCGCGTGGTATGTCGATAAAAAACGTATGTCCTTCCCCAGGGTTCAAAGTATCCCCATATCAAATTTCATCAAAATCGGTCCAATTGTTTTGCATTTAGTAAAAAACTGTTATTTTGATATTTTAAATAGACATTTTAATTTTTTTTTGTAAGTATGTATAGATAAGTGACAATAATCTCGGTAGTAGTTGCAACAGCATCTCTTAGGATTGTATCTATCTTGTGGTCTACGCTACGCGCTCCGCGTTCCATTATCCCAATATTGGCAACCCTGTTTAAGCCTGAGTGAGCGCGGCTCTTACTAAAAGCACTAGGTAGGTATTATTTTGAAGGCATCGGCACGGCGGCGTCTACGTAACGTGAAATACACGAGTTTAGGTTCTGTTCATCATCATCTGCTTAACGTATATCCAACTATGTTGGGATCAGCTTACAGTGAGCAAAAGAGCAGTAACGGTCCAGTCTGTAGTTCGAACCCAGGCAGGCGCTTTACTTTGTGTAAGTAATTTCATCACCACTACTCGCAAAACGGTGAAGGAAAACATCGTGAGGAAACCGGCATATCCCAAAACCTGTCCTTTCTTTGGTATTGTTCGTCGAATCGTTGAGCTCCTTAAGTCTTGAGTTGAGCTGCACGATTTCTGACAAATGCGTACACTGACTGGACAGGTCCTCTCAATCTGTGTGGTTCTTTCCTCAAAAGACTATCTCAGACATCGACCTACATGGTCTTCATATAACCTGACCAAGATTATGTCTGGACTTTAAAAGAGACCTCTGAGTTTGTTTCAGCCTTTCTTCTCAGAGTAGTCAGATAGGAAACGCCAACCTCATCTAGTTTAAAAAATATATGATTGACGTGTAAAAGTGTTTGTGCAAACCTACTTACAAACATAAAATCATTTATCATTTACCAAAAACTCGTAGACGACCAACCCGTACTGGGCCTGCGTGGTAGATTACAGCCCACTCCCTCTTAAGAGAGGAGACCGGTGTCCCAGCAGTGGGTACAATATAGGTTTGCTTTGTAGGCATTATGCAGCTTCCAATCTTAGCGAACGCAGCAGTGTTTTACATCAGTGTCACTTCTACTATGATTTTCTTATTCTATGGTATCAGGTAGAGAAATTTAGGGGAACTATACTACCATTAATCCCAGGAGACAATGTAGTTAACGATGACCCACTTTATCTATATTTCTTGGGGCCGCTAGTTCCCAGCACGATTAGTCGCTCTGATATTGGACGGGATATTAGGTTCAGGTCTGTTCTATTGTTCTTTATGGTGATAGCAATTTTAAGACAGTGGGGCTGTTTTCTTTATAGAATAAAATATTCAAGCCACTTGAAATAATTTGATGGGGCAATTTGAGCTTAAATAAACCTGAGTACGCTTCTGCCTTACCCTTCGTGGATTACAGACGTGATGTCACTCAATACTCAATATATTTATTGCTTCCATATGTGAACTTAGGTGAAAAGTTTTACAGAATATGATCATTGTGGACCCTGTCGGGCAAATCAAAAATAGAATTGAGGAAGAGGGCGTTTATTTCATTACTTAGTTGTTATAATAAATATTGTAATTATTTTAAACATGTAAGTAATTTAAAATTTGTCATTTAAATATTAATTGATATTATAATAGCATTTATAATAATAGAAATTGTTGTAATTTATTTATGAATGATTAAATTTTTGTTCTTCTTAAATTATTTCTGGTAATTTATTATATATTTTAATTAACATGACTAGTGTAGTTGTTGAGTGCATTTTTAACTTAGAGCATGGTATGGCGTAATGTATATTATTAACTCTATATTTTCCCTTGTTGTGTAAAAGTATGTGAAGTTGTGTTATGTTTGTTTAAAAAGCTGTCTCAATTCACATTATATCTTGATGTAGATATCAATATTTTTAACGAGGCAAGGAATATAGCTGACTTTGGTATTATTTTATTTGACAGTAGAGGATTGCAGTCCAGATACATGAATTCCAATTGGCCCCAGTGTTCGATAGGCAGGATGCGCAACGTTCACGTAAAAATCCAACCAATTTCTAGTACAACATAGTGCCGGTTAGAATTTTTTTAATTGGTTTCGACAGGGGTTGCAGTTCGCACGAGATATTTTTGTCGGTTTTCTGATTGTTTTTCTCCCCAAATATAAATCTTTGGTACCTACTAGCTATAGTTTAATGATTCCTTCATATTGAACATTTTTTATAAGAGTAAACTATCAACCTTATTGTAAACTGGCAATGCAACACTGCTTCTTAGTTCCTTCCGTACTAGGTACATTCCCGAGCGTGTAACAAAGATTAGGTAAATACTTTTTGGTTTAATTTTATCAGCATCTCTTATTTTTGATCGCTACAAATCTGTCATTATTCTTTGGTTATATTACTCGTCTGATTCATTCATCGTTCCAGTCTTTCCCAATCTAGTAAAATACACCAAAATCTTAATAAAATTAGTGGACCTTGCCTCGAGCTGTATGAAAACCGAATTATCCCTTAATTTGAATAAGTTTGATTTGATAGTCTTACTTAAGACCTTTAACGAAACCACTTGGAGCGAAATAAAAAAAAACACAAGTGCTTTCAAAACAAAAGAATGAATGAATAAAAAATTCGCTCATTCATAATTAGAATGCGTATTGGCAATTTACAATGTCATAGTCTTAGGAAGTTGTTTGGGCGCTACGACGAATAATTACGGTTTCACCTCACCACCTCAGTTTACATTGTAAATCTGCTGCGTCGTGTAAACAACTGTTGTTAATTAACATTTTAGTAAGCGAGTGTATTATTAACGTATTTCAACGTTTAAATAGGATGTCTACGATTTATTAATAGCATCGTTTTAAGTAAAATTTTCAAGTTGTTTCCGCTCTTGATTAGTTTATGAATTTTATATGGTTTGTTACGTGGTTTGAGGGGTTAAGTTAAACTTTTTGGTAAAAGGCTTTAATCAGTGAGGGCGGGGTCTTAAGATTTTCGAACTTAGTTTATTAAGGTGTTTTCGTTGTGAATTAGTTATGTTATTCAATTAATAACAGAGGTTTACAGAGGTATACTATAGTACACCTAGATGTTTAAGTCCTATTGAAAAAGATGAGGATGTGGGCTGTTATCCGAAAGTGAAATAAATATAAATGAATATATTTTATTATTTTAATGAATATAAAGATAATCACACCTTTTGACAGCAATACAGAACCGCAAGCCGCAACATAGACAGAATGTAGAAAAACAATTTAAATTTGAAATAATAAAGAAAAAGTATAAAACACCAAAGAGTACGTAACTCCTATTGTGTTACTTTCAATTAAATGTAAAATTATCAGCTACAAGCGTTTGAACTAAATACGTTACGAAACCTACACATTTAATAATGAATGATTAATTTGAAATGAGACACATCTAGAAGCGGCTATAAGTGGCACAAACTACCGTATTAATTATTTATTACTGTGTGAGTAGATAGATTCAATTGAATTCTTGAATGGAATTCGTCTTTAATTGAAATTGGTCTAGTCCAGTCCCAGGCTTGGCATTGTGTTATTGGTTTTTCCCATTAGGAATTACTCAGCATGGAGCCTATATTTTTGTGCTGTTGAGACAATGGGCTCGCTCCGTATTACATGGGACTTAATTAGAGCGTTTACGACGTACGGCATTTCATACAAACTTTCAAGCCCTTGTTTTTCGAAATGAATGAACCGATTTTAATCAAACTTCATACGCATAAGCAGGATACAAAGATCTAAAAAGTTAGTAAAGAACATTTTTTAACGTTTAATGTTTTTTATACTATTTTTTAATGTTTTTATACTTATTTTTAGTATTTTAAGAATTATTGAAAAATGTAATATACTATGGAACTAAATAAGTAAACGAAATAATCCATACTAATATTATCAGATTTACTGTCCATAAAGTAGACACAATAGTTAAACAATCAACATGAATCATATATGATTCATGGGACAGGGAAACTGTTATAAATGCGAAGGTGTGTCTGTCTTGTCTGTTACCTCTTTATGCTTAAACCGCTGAACCCATTTAGATGAAATTTGGTCCAGAGATAGTTTGAGTCTCGGGAAAGGACATAGGATAGTTTTTATCCCGATATTCCAACGGGATCAACACTTATGCGGGTGAAACCGCGGGGCCCTGCTAGTATTTTATAATTTTTTTTTTTCTTAAGCATATTTTCACCTTTGATGAATGTCGAGTTGACATCAACCTAAAACCTTTTTGATGGATGTATGATCAATAATAAAAATTTATCATTTATTCTCTCTTCATAAGGCTGGTATTAACCAGCCTTATGAAGAGAGAATAAATGATAATTTTTTACAGCTGAGACATTTTTTGTACCTATTAAGGTACAAAAAATGTCTCAGCTGTATTTCACCTTTGGAGAAACTGGTGCCTGATATAGGTTTTTGGGGAAAAACCTGTAACAGGTCACCAGGCCTCCCTTCCACCGCTAGAATTAGCTGTTACAGACATACCGTGCAAGAGACAATATGCATAACAAAAATAAAAACTAATTTCTTACTTAGTTTTTATTTTTGTGATACAAAGCTTATAAGGTATAAGTATGATAGTACAGTGGCATGCGACCACGGGAAGGTACTTTCTTGTTTCATCCTTATCAGTAGTCGGGTTTCAGTTTTTAAACTTATTTTATTTTATAGGAATTTTGTCAGATTTTTGTTGATTTAAGGTAGATCCCAAATGACTTGGGACGATTTCTTTTAGTAGGTAAATCTGACATTGAATATTGATCAGTAATGTTACTAGAATGATATGAATTCAAGAATATTAAAATTTTCTTCTGTTTTAAATCGATTTAAGTAAATTTTAAAAAACGAAAAAACGGAGGAGCGCATAACTTTTTACAGAGTAGTCCGATTTGGATAATTCTTTTTTTTAAAGGGTAGGGTTTGAAAGGGTATGCTCTCGAAGTGGTCCCATTGACATCAAGTTGGAATCTGATGAGGGGATCCCATAAATATCGAGGGAAACCCTCAAATTTTATAGACCTAAGTAATTTTGAGTCTGCGCCAAACTAATTTGATTCGGTTATTTCTTTAAATTTTAGGTAATTTAGTGATCTTTGTTCATTGATTGTTTGGCGCCGACTCAAAATTTGTTAGGTATACATTAAATTTAAGAACTTAGTTATTAAGGTTAAATAAAAAAGGTTTATTATTTTTTGCTTTTTAGTTTTTTGGACGGTTTAATTTTTTTGTTAAAAAGTTTTATCTGCTTGAGTCTTATTCAAAATCAAAATATTTTATTTCACATAAACCAACATGGGCACTTATGAAACGTTAGAAGCTAGGTGCACGGTTCCAAATTGTCGTTTCCTATGGAGAAAGGCCGGCAAGAAACTCCACGGCAACTGTTTTGAAAATAATTGGCTCTTACAATGTTTTCAAATTACAGTGTTATTTTTATAGGTATGGGATGACAGTGTAGGCCTGTCAACCAGTGCCAGGTACTTACAAAGTAGGAAATAAAACAACAACAAAGAAACAACATGGAGTTTCTTGCCCGTTCTTCTCCATAGAGATCTACGTTTTGGAATGGGCAACTAGCTTCAACTTTCTGACTAACTGACGGACTATTTTAATTTTGACAATTCAAAAGTGCCTGTACAAGGTTTAATTGAAATAAATGCTTTGAGTTTGAGTTTGATAAATGACACAAACGAGAATGAATGTAACAAATTGAAACATCTATGAGTCTACAAGGCCTACAACTTTCTCACATTTACAAATTATAAGAGAATATAAATGTCAAAGATAATAAAAAAAAACTGTTTAAACCAAATTATATTTTTTTTTAACCAAATGATATTATGATTGTTACTGCATTCTTTTATTCTCATCATCCTTCTGCTCTTATCTCTATTCTACATGAAAGGCTAAGGTCAGTACAGCATGTATTATTCTTCCAAAATATCTATTAGCCATCAGCATCCCACCATACCCAACTTTCTTTTCATCATCATCATTTCAGTTGAAAGACGTCCACTGCTGGACATAGGCCTCCCCCAAGCACCTCCACTTCGACCGGTTCTGTGCTTCTCGCATCCAACGGGTTCCTGCGGCCTTCACAAGGTCGTCGGACCACCTTGTGGGAGGCCTTCCAACGCTACGTCTTCCGGTACGTGGTCGCCACTCCAGAACCTTTCGGTCCCATCGGCCATCTATTCTGCGAGCAATGTGTCCTGCCCACTGCCACTTAAGTTTGGGTTTGTTTCTTTTCATAGTTTAACATAACATAAACTTAACATAATAAGCCTTTAGGTTTCCACTACTGGATATTAGTCCTCCAGACCATATTTCGGTCATGGCGGCCAATCTCAACGGAGATTAGCTTTCGGGGCGCGGGAGATATTATAGTGCACAAGTGTGAGCGCAGACACAGGTGTACTCTCTCTTCCCTCACACTTCTAGTCCGATGGAACGGCACGCAATCCGACAAGACCAGAGAGAGATCAGGCGCAGGACCAACGGCTTAAGGCTCATACACACAGGCGCGACGCGACACGCGACACAAAGGCACCGCAAGTCGCGCAACGAGCGGTGCCTTTGAGTCGCGCGCGATTCGCGTCGCGCGTCGCGCCTGTTTGCAGGAGCCTTTAACGTGTTTTCCGAGGCACGGTGGTATCACACCGCCAACTTCCAAATTCCGGGTTGTTACTAAGAAATTTCTAATGACACTTTGCCCAACCTGGAATTCGAACTCAGGACCCACGCTCAGCAGTCTCACTGCTGGGACATAGGTCTCCTCTCGGTGAGAGGTAGTGGGAGTGTTACAAAGTTTACATTTCCTATTTTAACCAATTAATCATCGGTCCCAGCAGTGGGAACATTATAGGCCGATTATGATTATGATGAATCATCGGTCACCAAAATCGTTCGATATCATTTGTCTACGTTCGATCTAACTTTTTATTTTCTGTAACTGTCGATATCCTGTTAAGGTTTCCAAGTATCTTTTGATCTTCAATTTAAGGTGCTCCTCGACAAAAGACTAATCAAATTTACGTTATGAAAAGAAAACAATTTAAACTCTGTGCCTGTGTTATTAAATGAATTATATTCCCGTTCTTTTCTTTACGTTAGTAGAAATAATCTTATAGGAACAATGGGTAATTTTTTTTTTTATCACGTACAATGGTCCACTTCAAGGACTAAGTGCGGAAACCTAAGCCCCATGATAGATAGATAGATGGGTAAAATTCTGTTTTTTTTTCCTGTGGTGTAGCACGTCGAAGGCCTATACGTAGGAGAATTACCAGCTTTAAGAAATTGTTCAATAACATGTGTCTTATTTATACAAAGCACCTAATTCGGACAGGTGATAATTAATTCTCATACAAATAAATAATACTATTCAGAGATAAATTAAGGATTAGCCCTGTGAAGCTTTAGATAGAACAAACAGCTGTGTTGCTGGGGAGTTTGTTGCGCCACTTCTTCGCAGCTAAAGTACTAGGAATTAGTAAAGGGCGAGTGTTTTGGCGGACTGTCTTATGTTATTTTGACGTTCGAAAAATGCTGATGCTCAGCCTATTTTGAATAAATTACTTTTGATTTTGATATAAACTTTACGGAAAAACTTTGAATTTTCTTCTGCAAAATATTAGTTCTGATACAAATATTGTTCATGTTTTAATTATAAGCATATTAAGAATCAGCCATATGTTGCATCAGACGGAAAAGCTAGCTTCGTAAAGGAACAGTCCATGTATTTTTCTCTTCCCCTCTAAAGCAACATTAAATTGATATTAGCTGCAAGTGTAAAGGCATTTTATTTCCCGTACATTAGCTCCTAGTTTTCGCACTTAGAGGTCTCTGAAGAAAAGATTTATTAATGGCGGGGCCGCTACAGGTACACCTTCAGGAATAAAAATAAAACACATTTAAGTGCGGTAAAGATGTAATAAATAACTGATGTTAAATTGACTGCGAAGAGCTTATGGGCCCGAAACTCGAAACAAAAGGGAAATTGGCTTGTTTTTTCATCGGTTTTCAACGGGGAAAAGAAAAACGAGTTTAAAAAATTCTATTTCAGGGTCTTTGTGATGTGGAGAAAAATATTTTTTTTGGTTTGGGAAATTGAATCTAAACGTTTTAACCTTACCTTACCCATATTTAAAACATTTACTTACCTAGGTAGGTAGTTTGATCGTAAAAAAACAACTATAATAGGCAATCATTTATGAAGATTCCATTTAAAAAATGTTCGATAATCTTATTATTGTAATTAGGTCATTATCGTAGGTACTTATTCTGTTCAACCTTTTTGACCGATGGATTGAATATGCTCATAGTATCTAGGGAGGGACTAGGATTGAGTTAGGCTACGGACGCACTGACAGGGCTTGCGTAGCGCCTAGAGACACGCGAGTCACTTTGCGAGTAGCGAAGTGAAACTAACAATCTAGAATTTTCGCGGCCGCACTGCATGCTTGGCGCCTTCGCTTGTATCGTACTTAATATTATGTTAAGTCACTAGGCTCTAGGCGCTAAGCAAGCCACCTGTCAGCGCTTACGTAGCTTTAATGTTCACACAAATATGCTTTCTATATCGTCGGTATAATAATCACTGTTCATAACGTTAAATAGGCATTAAAATATTAAATTTCCTTTACGAAATGCTTGATAAATAAATAAATAAAAGTACTCCAGACGTATTTCGGCCACGGCGGCCAATCTCAACGGAGACTAGCCCTCGGCGTGGGAGATATTATAGTGCATAAATGTGCGAGTAGACACAGGTGCACTCCCTCTTTCCTCACTCTCAAAGTCCGATGGGACGGCAGTCCGACACGACCGGAGAGGGATCAGGCGCAGAACCAACGGCTTTGCATGCTTTCCGAGGCACGAGGGTAACACACTATCAAGTTCCAAACTCCAGATTGTTAGTAAGAAATTCATAATGGAAAAATTCAATAACATTGCCCGACCCAACCGATTGAACTGCCCCGTTGGCCTCGTGGTCGCATGCGCGACTGCTGAGCGTGGGGTCCTGGGATCGAAATGCTTGATAGTTAGGTATTGAAATTAGGCATTTCTGGTAGGTACTTATTCTGTTCAAAGATTTTTATTGATAAATGGATTGAATATGTTATACAGGGTGGCAAGGACATCGATGCGCATCCTGTTACTATGGATTCAGTAGGTGGTGTATAATGTACCTGTTTCTGAACCCCCCGGCGTTTTTGTCGATTATTGGCGAGCCCAGAATCATGTGTTAATTTCATGGTTACAGTTGCCAGTCGATGTCCCATTGACATTAAGATGTCAGATGGTATTAAGTCTAATTAATGTTCACATAAAATACCATTTGCTCTACATCGTCGTTATAATTATTCTTCATTGTAACAGGCACATTATGAAGACTTTATTCCGCTTAAAAAACAACAGCTTGACAAAAAACAAGGGTGTATGATAAATTGCGGCGAATGTAATGCTTGGGTAAGACTATGCGGTAACTCCATCTGTCATGGCGGGCATAAACTTAAGAGACAGGTACTTTTATCGTTATTTATTTCTTTTTATCCCGTAAGGAATTCTAAACACTGATACCCAGTATAAGCATCTCTTTTATGTGGGTAGGTATTGATTGTTAAACGCAACGTCTAAAAAGTCTGTCTGTTAGTGCGTTTATAATTTAAGATAGCTCGATTAACATTTTTCTATTCATATATATTTTATCAGAGTTAGTAACATAGAAATGTAAAAAACAGGAGAAGTGGCAAGGGGGCCTGTCTGTGTCCTCGCGACACGAGCAACATGGGCATGTACTAGGCAAATGGCCGTCTCCACGAACTAGTGCGCTTTCGACCGTGATCAAAATATAAAAATGCTTAGTTGTTCAGTGGTTTCCTGTAAAAACCGAAGTCAAAATAAAAACTTCGTATCTCATGGAATCACTTACTTTACATATTGTAAGTAAAAGCATTTTACTGTATTTGTCTTTAAAATCATGAAAAACAACAAATCGTAAAATATTTCTTGCTTTTACTATGTTATTTTTGTTTTCAAATATCGCAGCGGCTGTACTATTTTTGCAGCAAATACATTGCTCCTTAACCACTACCTAAGTATGTCGCTAAATGACTGGACAAGCAATGTTAAAATTACAAAACGATACTTTTATTTTTGCGGAGCGTCGCATAGTACAGCCTCAGTACAGTGTCTTGCGGCGAGATAGTGATGTGGTTCTGAAGATCTACTAACGTAGGCTATCGACAACAATGTCGATTGCCCAATGAATACATTACTATTATAGTAATTTTTTCAATTTTTCAACTGTTTTAACCCGGTTAGAAGACCTGTAAAGAAGATTTTTAAATCCGATTGGAAGACCCTTGAAAATATGTTAAATAATGTTTAATTTTTTTTATTTACTTCAATTTTTTTTTTGTTCTGATTTATGAATTGCAAGTGTGTGCGTGACTTTGTATCTATCGCTTTTACTGAACTACATGTGTAGTAGTAGCGCGGTGGTGGGGCCAGCCAGACGACATCGGGTTCTGATACATTTTCAACTACCGGGCATATCTCCTCTTTCATATATCTGTGGTTAGTAAGTATCATAGACGAGGGCACAGGTAGTTTTGCATAACTATAATGGTCACTAAAAGTTTGCATTCAAATCAATAAAAAAGAGACACTTTCTGACGTATACTCGTATTGTTTTGCAGTTTGTCTATCATATTAAGATACACATGGCGTGATCATTTAGACGTATAATAAAATTATAACGAAGTCGAAACTGTACATTGATTTTTTTTTTTAAGTTTTTGCTACGAGGTGGAATGAGTCGAAGCCGAAAATATAGTTTTAGAGTTTTTGTCCGTTTTTCTGGATGTATGTTCCAGATTGGCGCAAAAACGGCTGAACGAATTTGGATGAAATTTGGCACACAGATAGTTTATAACCTGAATTAACACATAGGATAATTTTAATCCCGGCAGTACCTGCGTTCCCGTGGGATATTTACCGACATATAGGTACGCGGGCGAAGCCACAGGCAAAAGCTAGTTAATTAATAAAATCTACACATCACGTTAAATCAAAATAGCTAGAGCAACAAAATATATGTTTACGTTCCAATTTAAAACTATCACATTTCAAACGATTGCGCAGTTCGGATGTACATTTATTTGGGAAACTAGTTTCCATCGCCAAAATTAGTTTTGGTACAAAATTCTCGTATTCCTATCGAAACTTTTCAGATAGAATGATAAAATATTTCAATTTAGGATTAATTGATTTTTATGGCAGAGCTTCAATCAATGTTAGGAATGTCTATTGTTTGTCCAATCAGGTTGTAGGTATTTGAACTGATGAAATTAGTTAGGTTACTATATAGATCTAAATGCTCTTATGAGAAACATTAAGAGCGGTTCTGTACTACATCCGATCCGAATCCAAAAAATGCCGGTCTGAAGTGACCATAGTCCTATTTATGAGGGGTTGTGCTTTAGAGCCGAGCTCTATCCGTCCGAATTTAGAACATTCCCAATTCGGATTGAAGTTGGGTCTTTAATTCGGATTCGGATCGGATGTAGTGCAAAACCACTCTAGGATAATATCGTTTTTTAAATCGGGTAGCACATCAGACCCTGCTAAATATAGCCCTATTTCAGTGCTACTAACCTACCTTTAGCAAAATTTTTGAAAATCTTATTTTAGATCAAATGGAAAGATTTTATACTATACATAAATTACTATATAACACAGTTCGGTTTTACAAGGGTTCGTTCCACTACTGATGCTTTAGGACATGTTTATAATGCATGGGAGGATGGTTTGGCGAAGAACGTCAGAAACGCAAAATGACAGATTAGCGAATTGTCAGGCGTTAGTATTTTGTCACAAATGGTCAGAATCGTAAAAAGACCGATTAGCAAAATGACAGGCTCGTAAAAAGACAGATTAGCAAAATGCTTTGGGCATCTTCTACGATTTGTCCAATGCATTCGATTGCGTTTTTCATGAAACATTAATCAGGAAACTGCACGACTACGGAATCCAGAACGCCTCTATAGATCTTCTTACTTCATGCTTAGTTAATAGGATTCAAAGAGTTGATGTTAACGGAAAAAGATTACCCGGATCTGTAGTAACAATAGGGGTCCCCCAGGGCTCAATTCTTGGTCCTTTTTTGTTTCTTATTTATATTAATGACTTGCCTTACCTCATAAAGGATAATCATGATATAGTGTAGTTTGCAGAAGAAAACACTTCACTTTAATTTAAACTCAAATGTCAGCAGCTGGTTACTGACAATTTAAATAGTGTCCTCGATAAACTAGTTAAGTGATTTAATTTTCATAACCTACTTTTTAACGAGTAAAAAACTAAATGTATCACGCACACTAAATGTATTTAATATACGATACCTTATGTTAGACAAATAAAAATTTGTGTGCTCATAAAGGGTGAAGTTATCTGACCAAGACTATTTCCGGATTTTTATATACACATTGACATTGATAAATTTTACATAGGTAATACAGTGTCATGAATATTTACTTTGTAAAGTATTATATTATTTTAATGATTGTCAATTTGAAAACTATGTGGGTTAATATTCTTAAGGGGGGTGGTATAGCCCATCAAACTTAACCACTTTCTCCATGGTACAGATGCCAACACATCAAGCTACTACAATCTGTCAAATTTCTTTAATAGATTTTCAACTTTATTGCTAAAACATAAGGTTCAAAGTTGATTGGGACAATTTTACAGTTTCGGGTAGCTTGATGTGCTGGCGTCTGTACAGACATCAATCGCGAAAAAAAAAATTGTTAGTCCCATATTATACTTCAATACATAATCATAAATCAACCTATAATGTTCCCACTGCTGGGACACAGACCTCTTTTCGATGAGAGGGAGTGGGCCGTAATCCATCACACGGACCCAGTATGGGTTGGTGGTTGGTTGGGTTGGTATGTCTTCGAATTTTTAGTTCCAGGACATCACGATCCTCACGATGTTTTTCTTCATCGTTTTGAGAACAGTGGTGATGAAATAATTTACACAAAGTAAAGTACCTTTCTGGGTTCGAACATATGACCTACAACTCGTAAGTCGCGACAGTTATCACTGGGCCACCACTGCTCAAAACTTCAATACCTTACTGTAAAATTACTGCCTTTTTTACCCTAAACACGTACACATCAAAAACACTATAAATAAATCTAGGTACACCGCACTGGGACTATTGAATACCATTTTTCATGATATACTGAACTTCGCTATTATCATAACGGCTTGAAATGATATACTGGGCATGTTTTGACGTACGCTTGGTAACCATGAAATGGAAAAGTTGTATTCAGTACTGAACGAACGTGTAAGTAGTCTCATATTTATTGAGTGGAAGTTCAAGGATACAATCTTGTAGACGGTTTTTTGGGCGAAATTGTCAGAAATTATTTTATGTCTACGTAAGGTTTTCATGGATTCGGGTTTTTTGTTGCAACAATTTTATTTCATCTCAAAGAACAGTTGGTTATTCGTGATTGAAAATAACTATGAAGCTAATGGACAGTGTTCTTAATACCCGTGCAAAGTTCAGTAATTAGTTAGTTATTAGGAACAGCAAACAATATAATAAAAAATACTGTTTGTAACTATTCACACGCCTACGAACAAGAACGTTTCCCAATGCAACTCTTACTGTAGAATACATAATTAAAGTGTCGGGTATACTTACAAAACTTCACTCTGCACTTAACACCTGTCACAACACCAATTTATCTCGTCTTCTCAATGTCCGTCTGTCACAGCAGGGATCCAGCAGAATATCAGCGTAAACATTATCTTCCCTCCATATAGGTTTGGTTTTTGTAGATACCTATCTACTTACATAAAATAACTTTCAACCACCTCTTACGTACTTTACAACAAGAAATATCACACGAGTATCATAATTATTGTTGGTAAAAAAGTTTTCCGTTTCAAGAATTTCGCGATACAAACCGAGGGAGAGATGTATAAATATTTATTGTACAGGTGGTATAAACCGCCCGAGGATATTGGAGGATAAATTGATTGTTCGGGGTCGGTTTTCCATTTAGATATGGAAATTTCCGGGATTGTGTACGAAAATCTTCGATTTTACCTACCTGCCTTTTTTTTTCAACAAATCACGCTAACAGCGAGTGAGCCCTTTTAGATTTTTTTTCAGTACTCGTAATTTGAACATGTATTTTGCTGGGCCAGTAAAATATTGATATAATACGGTGAAATAAATCAAAGCTTAACTATTATTGATACTGTAATACGTAAATAAGTATTAGTTTTAAGTTTATGGAAAAAATATTAACAGTTGAAACATATATTTCACTGTCAATATGATTTATTGCTAAACAAACATAATAAATAAACAATAACCGAAGGTAAATCTTTAATAGAACCACAATATGTTGGGCCAGTTAAAAGTCGACAGCAATTTTGTTTTCGCTTCGTCCATAAAAGAAATACAGCGGTCACAAATTTATTTATGTTCAGTTATTGTACGTCATGTCCCAGTGATCGTAATAAAACATAGCGTTTACATCCGTAGCCCAAAGGAGACGCCATTCAAACAAACGTGACCCTTTCGCCATCATAATATTAGATTCAGAATGAACGTAGCTAACATATAAACAACGGACAAACGATCGACTTTCGTGATAAAGGGTTCGTCCATACGAAATTAATTCAATAACAGAGGTCACTGTTTTCTTGTTGTCTCCTTCTTTATATCCCCAAATTGGATATTTGAGATGTTTCGTTTTCCCCTCATTCTGTTACTGTTTGACTTTTTCGCTTATTGAAGATTGAAATTGTATCTCTAACTCGGCCCACAATTGCTTGCTTCAAACTTTCCAAGTTTTGATATCGTATTACTCAGCGTTTTTAGATATTACCTTTTCTATAAAAATATATTATTCCGTATTTTATCGACAGCTCTTTACTAGTTTTCGAAGAATAAAGGCGGTTAAAATTATTTATAGCTGTTGTTGAAATACTCTGGGCAAGACATACGCGTCTGGGAGACTTTGGAAACAGATTTATTTTATGAATCTACCTAGCTTCCACAATTTGAATAATATATTAGATAATTTGTTATAGGTACCTTTCAGAGCTGCCTTCATTAATCATGTTCTCGGCCAAGTATAATAAACACTGTCACGGCCTATATCAAGAATATTGGTGAAACTTGGTCAAACTAACTGAAATGCCCCAAAACTAAATTGAAACGAATGGCTCCAAGTTATATACTAATTAGACGACGACGCAAGAACTTTATACGTACAGTACGTCTCCTTAGAGTGTCGAAATTAGAGTTAAACTAAACTTGTTTACCTTTCTGCTGAGCTGTTTATATGAAAGTTTGCAAATACGCCACCTCGGGGAAGTAAAATTTTGCTAAAAGTGCCACGCCCGAAGTTTACTTAGTTCTCTCATGCCTCAAACTAGTTAAGTAATTTGTATAAAATTGTTTTACTTGAACAAGTTTTGCATCTGTTCGCGTACTTTGCGGTTATCATAAAAGCTATGCGACGTACATGTATAATATACAAAAAGTATTTACCCCGTTACCGAATATACATTGTATATTCGGTAACGGGGTAAATACTTTTTGTTTTTTATTCAAAATCTGCGAATATAGGTAATTATTGTTTTTAGAGAAAATGTTGATAATTAAGATTGTCGTTTAAAGCTTGATATTAAAATGAATTTCTATTTATTTTATAATACAGTATTTAAACAGATGAACAAAAGATAAAAGGTTCAATTACGAGGTGAGACAAGTTTATACATATATCACGCAATAGTTATCATAATATGCAAGCACAGACTGGAAACAGATCGGATCTTGTAAACGAAAGTAAGTGATGTTTAAGTAATCTCACATTACAACAAACATTTACTAACTATTTTTCCAACGACTTCATACCTTCTTAGATCTTTGACAGTCGTCACGGGTGATCAGAAGCCTAAGTCCGACAACGTGTCTTGTCAAGGGATATCGTGTTACCTAGAAAGTGGGTTGTGGAGGTCAGATAGACAGTCGCTCCATGTAAAATACTGGTATTCAGCTGCATCCAATTAGACAGGAAGGCAATCCCAATGTTGGGAACAAGGCTAGGCAAATTGATTGAATTAGCATTGCCATTCAACGTGGCACTGCTGTCAGCGTTTTTCCCTATTATTTTAAGAAGTAGAAGTATGATAGCAGTCAACGTGCCATGAGAACAGATTTTATCTTTCTTTTACGCCCTTGCAAAGACAAGTCCCTATATTTTATGTAATTAGATTTTTCTGTGTGCAAGTCAGGACCTTGCACACAGAAAAATCTAATTCTTCATGATTTTTTTACCGTCTCGAAATTTTTACAGGGTTTTCTACCCATGAAGATGAACAATTTTCACTAAGGGACCAACTCTGAAATCACGAAAATAAATCAGCTGTTTAATACAAAAGTTCAAGACACCCTGTAAAAATTTCGAGACGGTAAAAAAATTGTGAAGAAAATTATGACAACGTGAAGTTTGTTTATTTATTTAGGAAAATAACCCTGGACTTGGGAAAAAAGGTAATAATAAATATAATATCGTTTCAATAACTGGACTTATAGCGAAGAGCCTCGACCAACACCTCCGGAGGCTCTCAATGTGCAGCTGAGTCATGCCGATGGGCCACTATTTTTTAGATTTTTATATGTTTTTTTTTAATGTTCTTTTTACATAAAAATATTTAAAAATGTAAATTATATATATGAAAATGTATTATAGGATAATATAATAAACGCAATAAGTCAGGCAAACCTTATTTTCCGAAGTCAACTCAGTATAAAAGAAATATGGTCATCATTAATTATTCAACGAAAAAATACTTCCCGGTTATTAAACCTAAATTATACCTACATTTCCATTGTCTACACAATTTCGTTCAAATTAATGGAAAAGGGGGAAAGTTCTCTCCCCTTACATTTTGTTTCTTTTCAATCAATTCTTTCAGCTCAACGCAAACAAGCAACTGTCAGTTATAAGAATGTGTTTTGGATATAAACTTCGGATTTTATTAACTTCGGGGAAATTAATCTTTGTAACGTTTTCTTTTTCAAAGATATATTGCAGTTATATTGGATTTATTTGACTTATATTTTTGTGCTTTGAAGTTAGTTATTTTTCAGGATATTAGAGTGGAAAGTTTGATGGTTTTATATATTTATGTAAGTGATTGATCTTTTAAGTTTGAAAATGGGTACCTTTTGGCATTAGAGACAGATCTGAAAGCCAATTTATTGACTTTCGATACCACAGATTTCTAATCCAAATAAAATAAAAACTGTTCTATAAAGTAAGTGCCTAAAAACGAAACAAATAAAATAGCACACTTTATCAACATCGACATGAAATACAGTATTCTAATAATCATAGTACCAAACCACGGTCGTTTTGTATATAAAAAAACAACATCAAAGGGGTCGTCATCGACAATGAAGGCAGTTACCAAAAGGGTTGATATAATCGTGTAGATCCCATTAAAAAAAACAATCACATATTCCCGTTAGCTACAGAAACAGGAAACGTGACGTCACCAAACCTTGCTGTTGAAATTTCCGCCAGTAAGGTATAGATTAGGTTATTTATATCTTTACGATCTAACTTTAAGGCTCGTACACACAGGCGCGACGCGACACGCGACACAAAGGCACCGCAAGTCGCGCAACGAGCGGTGCCTTTGTATCGCGTGTCGCGTCGCGCCTGTGTGTACGAACCTTTATGCTGGTAGCGTGAAAGTGAAAGCGGAAAAATATCGCAAAAAGATATTATGAGTAATACCTATTACGACGAATATAAAGTTCGTATGGATCATCTTCTTGAAGTTTTTTTGATGATCTGTGAATGTTATTAGATGTAGTTCTTACATTTTATGAACAAATATATTCACAATCTATAAAATTTGTACCTTATTACAATGGAACAAGAGTCACTTGACGCGCCGTCGTGAATATGAGCTGTTTACGGTCGTAAGTTAGGATAAAGACAGAGAAACGACTTTTGCTTTTACGTCGTTTTTACTATCTTATTGTATGGCTGAACCAATATTGTATTTCCTTTTACCACATATAAAATTTGACCTTCAATGAAGTTAATTATAATGTCAGCATCATTAAAAGTCTGACAACCAGTCTTACCAGGGGGTATCATGTTACTCAATAACTGAATTGTGGATGTCAGATAGGTAGTCGCTCCATATCAAATACTGGTATTCAGCTGCATCTGGTTAGACTGGAAACTGACCCCAACATGATTCGAAAAAACGCTAGGCAGATTGATCATTAGTTTTTCATTGCCCTGTATAACTTATCTTGGCTTGTTTCAGCATTTTGTACACTATCAATTAGCTATTAAGAACGGATTTAAACTAGAAATTAATGACAAGATTATAGACATTAACTGTTATCATTTTAATCCATGAGTGCTTTGAAAAGAGATTGTATGTAGAAAAAACAAACAAAATAAACTTACAAAACGAACAGTAAAAACCAGTCCATATTCGCCTCAATTAACAAAGTCACTCATATAAAGTCGCGTGCTTAAAAGCAAACATCGAAGCCTTCCCAAGTATTGAATTATAGATGAGTTCCGAAGAAAAATAATTACTTCCAGGGGGTACTTACGTTTAATTATTTCCGAACAATTCAGTTGGCAGCCTCGAAATGGCTCCGACTAAAAGAACCTTTCAACGGGAACCAATTAGTAAAAGTAGGTGCCTACAATGCGTTCAGATAGATCAATAAATTATTAACCTGACTACAAAGGACACCCTTCATAGGAATAAGTGGCGGGAAAAGTACATTTTAATAAAGTGACAGTTCTTTTTTTCTTTTGTTAAGTTGCTTTGAAGTTTGTCGGCTTCAAGGGGTCGTTTTTAAATTTGGAATTGTAGTTTTTAGTGATTGGTTTTCTTTTATTGTTGAATAGGTATATTAATAGTTCGATGTAACGTAACGCAACAATACCACTCGCAACAACTACAGATTGACAGGAAATAGGCATTTCGTAACGAACCTTATCTTTTTTTTTATTCACTGGTTTCGGTTGCTCACTTGTCGTCATCTCCTTTGAAAAGAAACCGCGGATGGATAGGTATCCATTCGCGGTTTCTTTTCAAAGGAGATGACGACAAGTACGTACTTACGTATCATCATCTGCCTAACCATTTCCCAATAATGTTGGGGTCGGCTTCCAGTCTAGCCGGATGCAGCTGAATACCAGTATTTTACATGGAGCGACTGACTATCTGACTCCACAACCCAGTTACTGGGTATACGATAACCCTTGGTAAGACTGGTTGTCAGACTTTCTGGCTTCTGACTACCCGTAACGACTGTCAAAGATCCATGAATGACAGCCAGGACAAACGGCGTAACGTGCTTTCCAATTGACCAACCGCAGCAAGCGTAGCTTAACCTGATCGATGGACCTGTGCGGCTGTTCTTACTTGGCCACAAGCCCCTCAATGTCCAGACGCCAGCACATCAAGCTACTACAATCTGTCAAATTTCTTCAATAGATTTTCAACTTTATCGCTAAAGCATAAGGTTCAAAGTTGATTAGGAAAATTTGACAGTTTCGGGTACCTTGATGTGCTGGCGTCTGTACGTATATGAAAGCGCAGTCTATAGTGATCGTGAAATAGTTCATTTGTCGGTTGATGCGGCAATGTTTACCCGCGATGTTTGTTTGCGGCGTTGTTCTTTTGTTTTGTTTGTGTGTACAATGCGTGCCACGAAAGATGAGACTTGACACACCACGTGGTTTGACTTGCGCAGTACACGATTTTAGGTATCTTTAGCGGTATGAGGTCTGAGTGCGGGACGGAACCGGACGTCATAGGGGCGGCGAAAAGAGCGGTGGAGGCGGGGTCAAGTCTCATCTTTCGTGGCGCGCATTGTAATCCCCGACAAATTTATTTGGCAAAAATGTACCTATAGTAGCATCCACATTTTATTAGTTTTCCTTTATTGCTTTACATACATACATAAACTCACGCTTTTTTCACACGCGGGTTGGCAGAAACTACAGAACGCCACGTGTTACGATGCTTACTCACTTATTTTAGCTCGTTTATGTGTATCTTTATTCATCTAGCATACACGCACGTCGGTTTATTGCTTTCTTACTATTGTGTTAAGAAAATTAACGTGATTTGATGCTAAAAGATAACACTATTCTACAGATGGAAACTACACCCGCCTTGTCATAACACAGGAAAGATGGAAGTATCCTATTCACAGTAGGAGCTAGGAGTGAGATGAAAATACTTAAGCTTTAATGCAATAAAGCTTAAGTATTTTCATCTCACTCCTAGCCATTTTCCTTGAGAAATAATTCATTTCAATCACAATGGACAAGTGAATCTCGTCGCGAAATAAATGCGGTTTATTTTATATATTTTTATTAAATTCCTTAGATGTTGTCTTTGTATCCGGGCTTGCAGGCGAGGTTCGTCGTCAGATCGACTACACTATCTGACATATTTAACTTAATTCAGTTACAAACAAGTCCTAATCTATATCTACATCCATTGGATATCTATAGAATAGAATAGAAGTTTAGTGTCTGTTTGTCAAAATAACTTTTTACTAAATGCATATGAAAGTATAATACATTATTTATAACAAAAAAAAAAAAAAAAAAAATTATTTTTGTCTGTCTCTCTGTCTGTTCCGGCTAATCTCAAAAACAGGTAGACCAACGCAAAAAAATAAAACCCATGAAATAAATCTATTTGTTTTCCGACTTAAATAAAACGACAACCACAAAAATAATCTATGTTGCATCTACGGGTAATTTTCAAAAAATTCCTTCGTGATTGGATTGGTGACAATGAAAGTACTACATTAGCATTGATCCTTTCAGTACTTTTGAACATCTGAATTAACCCGGCGTGAATGAGGTGAGAAATTGCTACACCAGCTATGAGGTGGGTATGAGATACCCAAAATTTTGGTGTTCAATTTTTGATACTATGGTTGTGTAATTAGCATTTGTGCTTGAGATATATAAATAATAGTATCCATTCAACAAGATTAGTAAATAAAATACCAGCATTAAGTACAAAAAGCGTTATTTTTAATGGAAAAACAAAGTATCTAAATTTTCTTTGAAAAAAAAAACAAGTTTAGGTAGTTAACTTCTTTTCCCATAAAATCTAACAAAATTCCAACTTCTTTGGTAAATTAACATAACAATAGTGTCTTCTAATTATTATTATTATTAAAAACAAAAATATAATAAATAAAAATTTTCTTCACTTCTCTGAGAAACGTTATCAATTTCTTCTTCGCTCTCGGAGTCACAGGAGCTAGCACAGTGAGCAGTTTTCTAATAATTCTCGTAGCCGACGTTCATATTCTTCATAAGACATTTTGAAAAATCTAAATATAAATCATAAAATACTATAAATAACAGTAAATCAAAAACTTACTGTCAACACAAAAATGTAACACCGACTACGAGATCGGGTGTGACGTACCCCAGCCACATTTACGCACGTGTATCTACCGTCGCCACCGGCACAACACTACACTCGATACTGTACCTCACCCCTCATACCCTTACCTCCAGCTACTGAAACGACAGGACTCGCATGGCAACAGTAACATTAAATAATCTGCGTTTAAAAACTTCTCGGGTATGACATACCCGACCTCACTCACGCCGGGTTTAAATGGGAATGAAAACAAACACGACCGTAGAATCGCTTACAGACTTTTAGGTTACGAGCGTGCTACGGTTTTCGTAGCCCGCTACGAGGCGTAGCAAGTATACTACGTCTTTTTGCTACGCTTTAAACTGAACACAATTATTGTCTTTCGACGTAGGAGTACTAGTAAGTATTTATTTATTTACCTGGAGTAACGATTCATGCTGTTATAACCGATATTTACAAGCAGAGTCGTAACAAGGAGTCCCGATAGAAAAGTGTAACAAGTAGTTATAGTCTTTCGATCTTCCTACAATGTAAGGTAGTAAAGAATGCGACGGAAACGAATACAATATTTATCTTATTAATGACATTAGTTGTTACTTTTAACCCTCGATTTTTAGACTGGAAGCCGACCCCAACATAGTTGGTAAAAGGCTAGGCAAGTAATGAATTAATATTCAATCACACTATATATATATATTTATAATATTATAAAGGCGAAAGTTTGTGAGTGTATGTGTTTGTGAGTGTGCGTTTATATGTATGTTTGTTACTTCTTTACGCTCAAACGGCCGGACCAATTTTGATAAAATTTCGTATGGAAGTAGCTGACACCCTGGATTAACACATAGGTTACTTTTTATCCCGATATTTCCACAGGATCGACATTTACGCAGGTGAAACCGCGGGACGCAGCTAGTAGTTTCATAAATTAAAACCGCATCAAAATTAATTTCAACTTTAGCTACAAGAATCAGTTTTACTAACAACGCTTCAAGCCACACCAGTCGGACAATGCTAAAAATGTCAGCTTTCCGCCGCTGCATACAAACCTGAACTGAAATAACTCTGTTAGTGTCATTGTTGAAATGAATATCTCAAGAAATATTCCCAGCATAACTACTACGAAAATTCCTTGGAATACTGGAAGGTATTTTAATGAGACGGGTTATTATTGTTACGTATTTGTTAAAGCTAAGTAGGTATTAGGTAATTCCAAAAATTGTTTGTTATAAAGGAGATTATATTAATTTCTTTTGGTATGACGTCAACATGGTTTCTATCTAACCTGACTTCCAATTAGGCGCTATTTAGTTAAAACTTTTTTTTTTAATAACACATTATGTTTGTCTATATACTATTGTGCGCTTTTATAATTTCTAACGTTACGATATTGTCGTAGACGTCCACGTTTAGCCACAGCATCGGGGCACAAGGAAGTAAAATATATGGAAATAGAATGAAGACGCTTTAAAATTTGCGTCCATGATGTTATAACATACACGTTTTTCCATACATTTTATGGACGTGGGCGTCCACGATTATGTCGCCACGTCAGAAATTGTAAATGCGCACCCATTAAGAAGAGCATAAGGCTACGAATGCACTGACAGGGAGCTTGCTTAGCGCCAAGAATCTAGTGACTTAACATCCTTCGATACACGCTAGGCGACTAGCAAAGTCGAATATTGCAAATATTCTAGAGCATTCGTTTCACTTCGCTACTCGAAAGGTGACTCGCTAGGCTCTAGGCGCTAAACAAATCACCAGTCAGTCAGGCAGTCGCCTCCTTCTGCGAAGCAGATATGCTAGCGAAGGACGCTCTGGGCGTCGGGAGTCGCTGACGACTCGGTGGAGAGTAATGGGTAGCTCACCGTCCGATCAGGACCAGGCTCGTGCCAGACGACGCGTACGTGTTCTACGCACGCCTCAAAGAGATGTCAGCATCAAGTGAAGGGGCCCGTCAGGGCCGAAGCCTTCCGGCTCAGCGGGATTGTCCGAAAGGGTTACCGCAGGCCCGGAACATTAAGGGCTAAGGAAGGAACACGGGTGGGTTTTAGTCAGTAAGAGTCTGACAATCCCTTCTGCTCCACTCAGAGCGAGAGGGGTCGTTTGATGATTTCCCATCCTGAAATAAAAAAAAAGACACCTGTCAGTGTGTATGTAACCTTAGAGTCCTTAGAGAAATTTATGAAACAAATGAATGACAAAAAGTGAACACATAAAATATTCTGTAGACATGTTCATGAAGCCACTGAAGACGAACTAGCAAGGGATCGAGTAGGGGGTGGGGGGTTCAGGGGATCAGACCGGAATAAATCGCTTTTTACGAGCTCGTTAAATTGCCTAATTTTGTTCAACTTTTTTTTCGCAAAAATCATAACATTCAGAACTTCACAACGAGAGACCGCTCACCAATTATCTACGTAGATCGCATTGCCAACCATTCGCAAAGCAATAAAAAACAGGGTGCGTGGTTATGACTTCATGATAGGAGTGATGAATGACAGCTGATGACGACTGGAGCCAAGTGTACACGATTCTGCGTCAACGACCGACTGGAGCCAAGTATAGGTATAGTCCGTTCACAATTATTTTACCTCTGACAACAGCAATTTAGCAGCAACCTTATTTTAACGGGAACAATTATCACTACGATTTTGACATACCTGTCAATATCAGCAACTCAAAAGCAGCATTATTATAATGAGAATAAAGATCACTGTGATTTGGACCGTGATACAAAACCAGAGATAAAATAACTGTGAAAGGACTGTACCCGACTCAGCGTCACCAACCCGAGCGTGGTGCAGTTTCGTTTACTGTTCAGAAAAAGCGCAAAGTGCGCTTCGTAAAAGTCTTCCACATTATTCTTACTTTCGCCGTTGCACTACCTCAAAGATGATATTCAAAATTACGCATGCAGCACAAAAACCACGTTTTCCGCACAATAACGTATTCCAAAGCGTCTCAGGTGGGTAGACCGCAGACATTCCGGCTGTGCCGTACGTCTGCTACACCGAAATTGAACTTGTTTACCAAACAATTCCGCGAGCTGTACGAATACAATGTACGGAGGTGAAATTAATTTTCTGTGTGAATTGTATTTTGTTTAAGTAGATAGTGTTTTGTTTTAATTGGAATTTTAGAAAAACGTTTTTATAGTTTTACCGATTTTTTCAAAACCATTCGATTGTCCAATAGGGTGTCCCGTTCATGTATGGGGGAAAAAAAAATTGAGCTACGGCTACGCAAGAGGTATCAAAAGTTGCGTTTTGACACATATATTACGATTATTATAAAATTTAATTAGATATCCGGCATCTTGAGGCCGCTACCAGTCCTTGAAGTTTTTCAAATTTGCTATTTTTAGGGGTTCCTAATATAAACTATAAATCATACAAAAATAACATATAAATGGTTTTTATTAAATTTAAGGGTACAACAATGAGTTAAAGCAAGGTTTAAAATAGTTGAAAGACAAAATAATCAATGGCAACTTTAAAAACGGAACTGGTTTTTGTGACCAAAATTAGGCATTTCTGAGCGAGATTTTAATCTGTTCCTAATAAAACCATCCCGAGCTGTAGCGTCCGTGACGCTTTGAGAAGCCTCCGTCACTAGTTTTACACATCTTTCCACTGACTGTGTCAGTCCGCGTTTTGCTTTTTTTAATTGCACTACGTAGGTATAATCAAAGAGATTGGCATTGGATTTGGATTGGATTGATTGGTATTTTACACAGACAAAAAAAAACAGCATGTGTGCAATTCACACGTGGTAGAAGTGAAACCTTCAAAAACACTGTATAATGCTTCCTATCTCATTTTCTCCCATGTTAAATCTTATGAATTTATGTCTCTAAAAAAACAACAAAACAACATGTAAAAACTGTCGCTTTTTCGTGTCTTAAACTTTCAAATCACAACGATGCTAAAGAACATCCTGATGATTCTGATCCAGATTCTGATCCAGATTCTGATTCTGATCCAGATTCTGATCCAGATCCAGATTCAGATCCAGATCCAGATCCAGATTCAGATGCAGGTTCTGATTCAGATTCAGATTCAGATCCTGATTCAGATCCTGATTCAGATCCTGATTCCGATCCTGATTCTGATCCTGATTCAGATCCTGATTCAGATCCTGATTCAGATCCTGATTCAGCAGTGCGATTCTGTAACCATCTCACCGTGAAAACTTGGGTGAAGTGAGCGTGGAGAGAGCTGTCAATAGTGTCAATTCCTAGCAAAAACAAACTCACATCACCTAAGTTTTCACGGTGAGATTTTTACAGAATCGACCGGTCCTGATTCTGATCCTGATTCAGATCCAGATTCTGATCCTGTTTCTGATCCTGATTCAGATCCTGATTCAGACCCTGATTCAGATCCTGATTCAGATCAAACTCAAACTCAAAGCATTTATTTCAATTAAACCATTTACAGGCACTTTTGAATTGTCAAGAAGTCGGTCAGTCAGAAAATTTGAAGCTAGTTGCCCATTCCAAAGCGTAGGTACCTATGGAGAAGAACGGGCAAAAAACTCCATGGACACTCTTTTTAAATGATATTTTACAAAAATATTAGTTACATCATTACTTTTGATTTTAAAATTATATAATGTGAGAACGATGTAAAAAAAATAATAAAAACGTAAGTGTTAAAAGCGTCCAGAGTACAACAAATAGTACATAACAAACTACAATCCAAAAATAAATTAATTAAAAATAAGCCGAGGCAGCTAAGTGATGACCAGCCCCAACTGACGGCGCCCGTTCACGAACATGACGCATAAATCAGCACCATTTAGCTCAACCATTTTGAAGGGAGCTAAATGATCTAACACACACGCCACCGTCAGCGAGACATTTGAGTAAGCATGACATACTATCAGCTGCCAGGGCACATTCGAGTAATGAAAGACATATTATTACCCGGTAAATGGTAGCCTATAGGGTACATATAGGGATCTTGATTCAGATCCTGATTCTGATCCAGATACTGATCCTGATTCAGATCCTGATTCTGATCCTGATTCTGATCCATATTCAGATCCTGATTCAGATCCTGATTCAGATCCTGATTCAGATCCTGATTCAGATCCTGATTCAGATCCAGATCCAGATTCAGATCCAGATTCAGATCCAGATTCAGATCCCGATTCAGATCCAGATTCAGATCCAGATTCAGATCCAGATTGAGATCCAGATTCAGATCCAGATTGAGATCCAGATTGAGATCCAGATTCTGATCCAGATTCTGATCCTGATTCTGATTCTGATCCTGATTCCGATCCTGATTCAGATCCTGATTCGGAATCCTGATTCTGATCCTGATTCAGATTCTGATTCTGAACCACTTTCTGATTCAGATTCAGATCCAGATCCACATTCAGATCCTGATTCTGATCCAGATTCTGATCCTGTTTCTGATCCTGATTCAGATTCAGATTCAGATTCAGATCCTGATTCAGATCCTGATTCAGATCCTGATTCCGATCCTGATTCTGATCCTGATTCAGATCCTGATTCAGATCCTGATTCAGATCCTGATTCAGATCCTGATTCAGATCCTGATTCAGATCCTGATTCAGATCCTGATTCAGATCCAGATACTGATCCTGTTTCTGATCCTGATTCAGATCCTGATTCAGATCCTGATACAGATCTTGATCCAGATCCAGATTCAGATCCAGATTCAGATCCAGATTCAGATCCAGATTCAGATCCAGATTCAGATCCAGATTCAGATCCAGATTGAGATCCAGATTCAGATCCAGATTGAGATCCAGATTCTGATCCAGATTCTGATCCTGATTCTGATCCTGATCCTGATTCTGATCCTGATTCTGATCCTGATTCCGATCCTGATTCAGATCCTGATTCGGATTCTGATCCTGATCCTGATTCAGATTCTGATTCTGAACCTGATTCTGATTCAGATTCAGATCCACATTCAGATTCTGATTCCGATCCTGATTCTGATCCTGATTCAGATCCTGATTCAGATCCTGATTCAGATCTTGATTCAGATCCTGATTCAGATCCTGATTCAGATCCTGATTCAGATCCAGATTCAGATCCTGATTCAGATCCAGATTCAGATCCAGATTCAGATCCTGATTCAGATCTTGATTCAGATCCAGATTTAGATCCAGATTCTGATCCTGTTTCTGATCCTGATTCAGATCCTGATTCAGATCCAAATCAGATCCTGATTCAGATCCTGATTCAGATCCTGATTCTGATCCTGATTCTGATTTTGATCCTGATTCAGATCCTGATTCAGATCCTGATTCAGATCCTGATTCAGATCTTGATTCAGATCCTGATTCAGATCCAGATTCAGATCCAGATTCAGATCCTGATTCAGATCTTGATTCAGATCCAGATTCAGATCCAGATTCTGATCCTGTTTCTGATCCTGATTCAGATCCTGATTCAGATCCAAATTCAGATCCTGATTCAGATCCTGATTCAGATCCTGATTCTGATCCTGATTCTGATTCTGATCCTGATTCAGATCCTGATTCAGATCCAGGATCCTGATTCAGATCCTGATTCAGATCCTGATTCAGATCCTGATTCAGATCCTGATTCAGATCCTGATTCAGATCCTGATTCAGATCCTGATTCAGATCCTGATCCTGATCCAGATTCTGATTCTGTTTCTGATCCTGATTCAGATTCAGATTCAGATCCTGATTCAGATCCTGATTCAGATCCTTGAATCCAAAAAAATTTAAAAAAATGCCGGTAGAACCCGCAAGATATTTTTTTATGTTTTTTTTATTATTTTAAAACTAATAATGCAACTTTTGAGGGGGCTTGAGTAGCGAAAAGCGAAAAAAAAATTTTTCGGGACACCCTACTGTACTGTGTTTTGGCGCGTGACTAAAATCGGTGCTAACGCCGCCATCTTCTTTTGTCAATACCATCAATCAAATCAAATTCAATTTTCAAAATCCATTGTTGTAATTTGCGTGACACTGACAATATTAGGTAGGTAATAACTGTCTTTTGTATTCCGTGGGTAACAAAGTTATTACATATTTTATTAATGACAAAATGTCTCTTCTCTGTGACAGCTGTATGTATAGTTAACGTAATTTTTTTAGTGTTGTGCCTTATTAACCTGGGTCAAATAAATATATTTCATTTCTTTAGTCTGTGCGTGCATTGATGGCAGTGGAACGGCATGTTGCCATTCTAAATATTAACGTTGGTCCCGGTTGTAATTCTTAGATCTTTGACAGTTGTTACGAGTACATACTTAGAAGCCCGAAAGTCTGACCAGTCCACCAATCAGTCTTCCCAAGGGGTATTACCCAGTAAATGGGTTGTGGAGGTCAGATGGGCAAACAAATTATCCACGTAATTATAAAATTGCGAACAATTAAACTAATAAACAACAAACTATTTCAATCGCTTCACTCGTTATAAATGTAAATTATTAATTTTATTGTTATATCAGCAGAATTTGTGGTTTTGACGTTGCTCTAATAAACAGTGATTTCTGACAGCTTGTCAAACAATATAGAAATTGTAAGCCTCATATTTTATAACGCAAACCACATAATTAGTAATTTAATAGCTATTGTGTTAATAATAAGCTCTAATTTTACATATTTCAGGGAATAGAGCTGGCATTTAAACTGAAATATGATAATTTTACCATTATTGGTGTAAAAGGCTACTAACAAAGACCGTATCAGATAGTCATAAACCGTATGAAGATATTATATTACTAATACAGTTGAAATGATAGACTATAGTCGGTTCTCCAGACCGTATTTCGGCCAATCTCAACAGAGACTAGCTTTTATATTGCACAAGTGTGTGCGTAGACACAGATGGACTCTCTCTCATCCTTCACTCTCATAGTCCGATGGGACGGCAATCCGACACGACTGGAGAAAGGTCAGACGCAGGACCAACTGCTTAGCGTGCTTTCCGAGGTACGAGTATAACACTTCCAAACTCCGGTCTGTTACTAAGAAATTCCTAATGGAAAACTCCGGTATGTTACTAAGAAATTCCTAATGGAAAACTCCGGTCTGTTACTGAGAAATTCCTAATGGAAAACTCCGGTCTGTTACTAAGAAATTCCTAATGGAAAACTCCGGTCTGTTACTAAGAAATTCCTAATGGAAAACTCCGGTCTGTTACTAAGAAATTCCTGATGGAAAACCCAATAATACTTTGCCCCACCTGGGAATCGAACCCAGCCCAATCGAACCGAGCTCAGCAGTCTCGCTTGCGACCACGAGACCACCGGGCAGTTGACTATACATAGTTTGCCAAGTGACGTGTTTCAACATGTATAGCAAAATTTGTATCTACATATCGCCTAGATGGGATCACTTGCAGCAGTGTGGGACAAAAATAATAATAATAATAATAATAAACATTTATTTCAGATTAATATCCATATTGTAACACACACATATAAGATCAAAATAAAACAACACACACAAAAATAAAAGCAGATAAAAAAACACAAAACAAAAAACAATAAGACAGTTACACACATTAAGACCCGGAGGAAACTGTCCACCGCTCACAGTGCAGTATGCAAACGTATCCAGTGGCGCAGCAGTGGAGAGTCCCACCTGTCCACGAACACGCCTATCATACTGTTGCTACTGGACCTAACACGACTCAGCAGCGACGCACACTGCTTCCTTATAAGAGCATGAAACCCATCAGTGCGCGCTTCTGCGAACATAGTCGAAGCACTGCAGAATCGTGGCAGCCCCAGCAGCACCCTAAACGCGTTGTTGTATTGAACACGCAGGGCGCTGTATGAGCCAAGTGTGTAATTAACCCACAGGCTGCACGTGTAAAGTGTTTGGCAGTAAGACTTAAAAAGAGTCACTTTCACTTCATTACTGCTACGCGCGAACCTGCGGGCCAACATATTGCACCGGACAGCCAACGCCCTACGTGCCCTTTCCACATCCGCGTTATCTTTCAGGTCCTCGGAAACCCAGTGGCCCAGATACTTGAACTGAGCGACTCTGTTTAAGGGGGTACCAGCTAGGCACAGTCACATAATTTTTGCCCCGCCCCTTAAATACTAGGAGTTCACTTTTCTTTGTGTTGTATCTGAGCCCATGGGCCTCCGCATAGGACTCACAAATCCGTATCAGCTTACGTAAACCCCCAATCGATGGACTCAGCAGTACCATATCATCTGCATAACTGATATTGTTGAGACAAACGCCGTCTATGTAGCACCCGACACTGGCACTGCTGAGTTCACCGACAAGTTGGTTAATGTACAGGTTGAAGAGCTTCGGTGAAGTCAATCCACCCTGTCTTACCCCGCACTGCAACCTGTACACATCCGAGAAGGAGCCCGCCCATCTGACACTATTTTTCTGGTTGTTGTACCAATACCTAAAAATATATATAACTTCCGGACTGCAATCTGTCTCACCTTCGAGCTTGCGCCACAGTTTGTCATATGACACCAGGTCGAAAGCTTTTGAGAGATCGAGAAAGCATGCAAAAACGGGTGTTTTCCGATCACTATAATACTGAACAGTCTGCTTAAGACACATGATAGCACTTTCCGTTGACAAACCAGTTCGAAATCCAAATTGTGCGTCATGGAGCTTAATATGCCTGCCCAGTTGCTGGTCAAGCAGACTGTCCAGTACTTTCGCAATGACCGTGGCTAATGAAATCGGTCTATAATTTAATAAATCCGAAGCATCACCGGTTTTATTTTTAGGAATTGGCACAACAACAGTGTACATCAATCTATCAGGTAGGTACGAATGACTAATGCACAGATTAAAAAACATGGCCAACACCCTTGGCAAGTGAACTCCTGCATTTTGCAGATGCTCGATGCTGAGGCCATCGTGACCAGGAGATTTACCTCTTCTCATATTTCCAATAATGCCTGCCACATCCTTGGCTGAGAACCTGACTTTAAGATCTCCGACGGCTGACTCAACATCAGGCATCTGCGGTGCCGCACCCAAAAGCGAATCAACTTTAAAACGCTGGTGAAAACGATTGGCAATTTCCCGTGGTTCATGCACGCCAGCCACACTCACAGGGTGACCAGGCCTCGGATTTAACTGATTTGTCTTTTTCCAAAAACCCTTAAAATCCTTCTTGCAGTGGTGGTCTGCAATTATGATGATTATGTCGGACCCTTTGAAAATTGAACTAACAAAAGATTTTCAGCTGGTAATAGACATTCCCTTCCCTTCCCTTTTTCAATTAATCAACGCCTGACACTACTCCATACAAGTTTAGACGTGATTAAAAACTTGCCTATTAAAATCACGTCAATTTACGTCAGGCGCTGATTATTTGACAAGACTAAACTAGAATTTATCTTCTGTCCTTTTCTTAATGAAATAGAAAGATAAAGATGCGCTGAACTTAAATTTAGTTTAGTTTGTAAACAACAGAATCGGCACCATTCTCCAAAAATTGTTCTACGCAGTCTTTCGTTGAACAAGTGTTAGAAAATCCTGCCGGGTCAGCGGGATTGTCCGAAAAGGTTACCGCTGGCCCGGAACATAAAGGGCGAAGGAAGGAACACGGGTGGGTTTTAGTCAGTAAGAGTCTGACACTCCCTTCCGCTCCACCCAGAGCGGGAGGGGTCATTTGATGATTTCCCATCCTGAAAAAAAAAAAAAGTGGTAGAAAATTTAACTTAAGAAACAAGTACTAAATACTTGTCATTTTTCAAATTGTCTCATTTGGGTAGACATTTTATTTGGCCAGCTGAAAATGTTTCTTCAGTAATAACAAACTCTTCCACATTACATATTTATTAAATGGTATTTTACTTTTCAGAAAATACCCATCGTTTGTATAACGTACAAATAATATAGGATATTCTTCGCAAACGTACAGTTTACACACTTTGTAACCCAATGTAAGCTGTATAATACCTACTGTGTGTAGACAGAAATTAATTTTACATTGGGCCGGAACCGCCGAAGGGACCGAGTGGCGCACAAGTAATTATAAAATTCATTCACTCACCTCATTTTACTCATTCAAAATGTCTAGGGTATATTCTTGTATTTTGAAGTAATCGCAGCGTTTGTGTTCCTTTATGTAAAGATTTGCCTGTGTTATGGTAACTGCTTATTGCCGAACATCACACTGAATTCGTTATTTTTGTTTGGTAGGAGAAGCCTGTGATAATATTCAACGCTATCTAGGGACTGTAACTTTAAATAACAAAACTCCTTTGTTTCTTGAGATAAATATAAATTGTTTGAACATGACACTCCATCCGACGCCAGGCGACTTTATTTTATTTTCTTTTCAAGAAATATTTATTTACAGAATGCCTGGATATTCTTTTCATAATCCTATTCAGTAAAGAAGACATAGAAGAAACTTCGGTCACAAAATATTACCTACTTTTTCATTCACATTTCATACGTTTTTAACCTCGAAGCTTCGTAAGAAATGAAAGGCGGTCGTGCAGCCGTATGCTAAGACCAATAAATCATATCACAGACTCTTCAAACATTCACATTCAAGGCTAGGTACACATGGATGGGGCGCAAAAGTTATCTGGGGAGCATGTTGAGTACCTCACCCTTTAAAATAAATCATATGTAATACCACGCTGAGGGTGTGAGTCTGACGTTGCTCAATAATCCGAGCTTACCGTATCTGGCGGCTCAGATTTCATTATCATCTGATATGTAGATGTAAGAATTATTCGGAGAGGTCTGTTGAGAATTCACTTATTTCAGCTAAATATTATAACATAACAAGTTCTTTACGCCTAAGTTTCTTGAAGTCCTTGAATAGCGAGGCAGTTTAATGTTGCCTTAAAATTTGTTTAGCTTGTGTAATTTTTTGGGGCCAATATTTTTTTTAGACTTCTGAAAATATCCGAACATACATTTCCATTTAACTGCCAATCGAACCCAAATCCATCCACATAGTAGATAGCTAATGTTGCTGTTAGTAGCCTAAACAGTTTTCATATAGTTGTTTTATCCGCTACCGAATCTAATTTCCGCAGCTTTCTGTGTAGTCTCAGTTAATATTGTTCGGTGCACTATAAAAACCATCCAAAGCTGGAAAGTCCATTAGAAAAATAGCCCCGGCTTTAACCCAATAGGAGCACTCTATATGTTGCATGGAAATGCTAAAACTATCAAGAGTATTTGCTGCATACGATGTGCTCCAATAGCATTGTACTCTCTGATTAGATCATCAATGTAATTGGTTGCTTAGCCAATCGTAAGCTGTACATTTTGGATGGTGGGGACCGGTGATTGGATGTGAAAATTACTACGACCAATCATGTCAGTTATCGACAAATAAAATGGGCAAGCTTTCAAAAGCTAGGCTATTTTGTAATTCTGTATTATCTAAAGTTGCACCAGAACTCCTAAATTACATATTTTAGCTTTCCTTGTCTGTCTGTGTGGTTAAACTACACAATGAATTTTGATGAGGTTTTTACTAGGTAATACGGGCTAGTTTTCAGGTTTTCACTATCATTTAGAGTATTTATTCTGGATTTTTCAGGTGTAAAATACGTTAATATTAACCTAGATATAGCTCAAAAATCTTGATGTGACGTGATATGTTGTCATTACATTATGTGCGAAACTGGGGCAGGTACCTACTCCAATAATAATAGTAGCCATCTAGTTTGACATTTATGACGTCATAGACAATCGCTTCTCAAAGCATCTGAAAGTTTTAATTGCTAACACCATCTCGTGGAAATCACCGTGATCAATATTTTAACGAGCTCTTGAAGCGCAGGGGAGGCTCGTAAACATAAGAGATTAGATCTTATATGACTTCTGACCGGACATTGCCTAATGAAGATAGAACCAAGTTATGATCTCATGAATAAGCATAAGAATAAAGACGACTTGTTTAAAAATATCGTTAAAATATGTTTATGTTTACTAAAGTAAAAAGTAATTTTCTTTTAGATAAGAGAGCAACAGATTTGTTACACCAATGCCTAAAAGGGCTTTTGACTTTGCAGATTAACCCGCAGAAAAAGGTAAATTGGAATACGACGTCTTCACAGGCTGATCGGAATCAAAAAGGTTTGGCCAGACTATTTCTAATCAACGTAGAAAATATGAAAGACAAACAAACAACTCTCCTCCAATACTTATTGATGTATAGATCAAAGGTTAAAACAAAAATGTAGCAACATTCCACATACATCGTTGGGAAGCAGTAGACCCCCAACTAAAGTAGCAGATTAAAGCGATACGCAGCAATAAAGCGCAAAAAGGTTAAAGGGAAAATGTAGGTAGCCGACAATAAACGAGTTGAGAATATTCGAGAAAATTCGTTCTGCATACTGCAGCCGGAATGCGCTTACCAACAGCGAATGGCTCGAAATTAGAAAATAATTTGTTGTATGCGTAGCTTTGCGCTAAGCACATAATGTAGCAATTTTTGTGTTTGAAACCGATTGGCTTTACGACAAAGGGAAACTAGGAGATTGCGAATATATTTTCTGTGTTGGAATTGCGCTTGATTTGTTCTATTTTCTAAGTTAACTGCAGCGAGTGTTTTAGATTGAGTACTTTTTTATTGGAGTGGACTTGATGCGGGAGGCGAGTCGAGTTGTGGTACTAGGGAGTGGTCTAGGTTTAGAAGTAGATTTGATTGATATTCTTACCTTAGTATTTATGATGCTTACATTAGAACGATGAAATATTACGTATGTTATCAATATTTATTTATTTATAATAAGCACACCAACAGCACAGTCACTAACTTACAATTCAAATTAAATATCATTTAAAAATAGCATTTCAGTAACCATGCAAATAACAGGTATGCATGACATCTAACTTAAAAATATTAGAGACAAAGGAGAACAATAAAACGTGTGTCTAGTAGTAGATCTTCTAGAACACTACAAAAACAAACTAATTTGAGCTCCATATACGACATACGTGCACTCTTCCCACTGTCTGAATAGGGAACGTCTGTATGAAGCGAAACTCATGGACAAAAATAAACAATAGGAAAATCTGTCAAGTTAGACCTTTTATTATATTGCCTTGCCATACATGTATATGTCGAGTATTGCATAACATAGCAACACACATGTATTTTGCGAAGGGTTACGTTAGGCTGGGTGAGTGGACATGTGGGTGTGGGTGGGTGATTTCACCAGTTATGTTTGAGTTTCATGTAATAGGGGGGAGCCTATTGCCAGCAATCGTTGGTGCTAAGAAATTTCAGATGGAAAAACCTAATATCATTTTGCTCGGCCCGGGATTGGAACCCAGGACCTCATGCTCAACAGTAGTGCTTACGACCACTGGACAACGAGGCAGACTCTTGTATTAATGGTTAGTTGCAATGGTTAATCAATGCGTTAATAGGAAGATACACCATTAACTCCGGTGACCAAACCTGATCATCAAAAATAGTCTGTTCTCAGAATTTATTACAGGGTAACAAATCACGTTACTCTTATAGCACATTAAATTTTTTGTCATAATTTATGTCTTATTACACGTAAACTTCAAAACTAAATGATTTATCTATCTTATCTATCTAAATATATTTTCAAATAAGTGCAGCCCAGAAAATACATTTTCAACCAGAGAATCCATTAGTTTCGTGTAGTTAAAACTTTTACAAACTTGATGTTAGTAATTACGTACCTAAAATACTTTGTAGCAAAGGAACATCGGTTCCACGAAAGTACAAATGAATTTCCTTTTACTGCAACGGAAACCTCGGCGAGAACTCAAACTTGTACCTACATACTTGTTGGGTTTTGTAGAACTTAAAAAGTTAGACCGCTAGCTTTCGTTTCTAACGATAAGTCATGGTGAAATAAGAAAAGATTGATGCTGGATGAAAATAACCCATGTAATAGACATTAAGGTATTAATAAAAAACCGGTCAAGTGCGAGTCTGACCCGCGCACCGAGGTTTCGGTACAAATTTGTAGGTATGTAAATAGTTTAACACGGGATTTTTTTTAAAGTAAAGTCTACCTATTTACTGTTTTCGGATTTTTCCTTTACTTTTGCTACATGACCTTGCTTCTTGCCAAATTTCATGATTCTAGGTCAACGGGAAGTACCCTATACATGTTGATGCCCTTGATAGTGTCGAAATATAGGTACGTTTTTTGCGGCATAACTTTTACTTAGAACTTTGACTTTTTACAGCTTGAAAGGACCGCAGACTTGAGTATATGGTTTTAATTCCAACTCAATAAAGAGTCTTGACAGATAGACGGACGGACAGACAACATAGTGAGCTTATAAGGGTTCCGTTTTTTCTTTTTGAGGTATGGAACCCTAAAAAAGTTTAAAACTAAACCCGACTACTGAAAAGGATGAAACAAGAAAGTACCTCCCGTGGTCGTATGCCGCTGTACTAACATACATAAAAGTTATGGTAGCATGCGACCACGGGAAGGTATTTTCTTGTTTCATCCTTTTCAGAAGTCGGGTTTTAGTTTTAAAACTTTATTTTTTAATTAATTATTTTGGAGCTTATTTCAGTAATATTTATATTTTTGAAATGTGCTCATTAAGCCCTTTCATTTGATATCCCACAAGGCACCATCCCAAAATAATTATTTTTAAATTCATTACTTATTTCCTCTAGAGGGCGCCATATTGAATTTAGTGTGACGTCACAGCCTATAACCAGCGGGCAGTCAAGAGGCTTCACGAATCGAATATTCGAGAACCAAAAATTCGAAGTTTGTGAATGTGTGTGTGTATTATTATGTTTGTTACTTCTTCACACTCAAACGGCTGGACCAATTTTGATAAAATATAGTATGGAGCTGACACCGTAGATTAACATGCAGGTTACTTTTCATCCCGATATTCCTACGGGATCGAAACTTATGCGGATGAAACCGATATTTGGAGGCAGATCGAAAGATTAGATCGTTGTACATCTTTGCTCTCAAATTCATTATAGCATTGTCGCCATACAAATTCATTTTTCTACTACTGCGACCATTCAAATAAAATATAATTCATTCCTGGCCGCCGACTTTTTATTTTTTATCTCAAGTCGCCGAACAAAATGGGTGATCTCCTTTCTCGGAAAAATCGATTCATGTCAGCATAGAGCCTAATTTTCGTATAACTTTTTTGCCGGACAGCTGCAGTAAGTAAACATTTATTTAAGAAATTATTACTTATACACAATACAATACGTGTCTCGGAATTAACGCACACCACTTAACACCCCAATTAAAATATCACATAATTATAATAAAACCACTGAATTTTTACTATTTTGTTGTGTTAAAACATTGTTTATTTATTAAATTAGTTATACTGATTATGGGAGAAAATTGTAGTCGCATTTCAAATCTACGTACACACACATGTACAGGGATTTAACGTAGTAGGTACTTTGTCCATTTTGGTTTGTTTTGACTGTACAGCGGTAGTGTGTGTGTAATTTACGTAGTTTTAATATTATGTTCGGGATATAAAATTTACTTATGTTAAAAATATCAAAAGTCCATTCAATAAACGATTCTGAACAAACTACATTCATAACGTGTATTAATTCACACATAGTATAAACCGCATCCTTGAGTTTTGACAAGACTTAACAAAAAACGCGTCCTACGATTAGTATTCAGGTGTCGTGAAGGGAGGCGCAAGACATTAACCTTTAAAAAGGGGTCAATGCGAGAAGTTCTGTCCCCTAATACCTTATTCTGGACGGCGATTTGTCGAGGGACTGTTTGGAGAGACAAATACTTACTTTGAATATTGATGGTCCACCTCATTATAAAGACAATTAAAGTCCACTGATAAGATTTTAATAACAGACCTTCACTAACTTTGCTTTTAATGAGAAGGCATAAGGTTTCCAGCCAGGAGCATGTTACGTCGATTGTCCCTTGGGTAAAGGTTGACTGAGAAATAATGAAGGTTTGTGAAGCAATGTATAAAAGTACTTTATAGTTACGAATATAGTATATAGTAGTATAAGTCTTTGAAATAATACAAGTATTACAAAGTATGATACATGTATCACAGGCGGCATGAGTTCCTACAATTACTAATAATAGTGACACACATATCACATAATCAGCCCATAATGTTCCCAATGCTGGGACACAGGCTTCGAGAGGGAGTGGGCTGTAATCTACCAATCGGGCCCAGTGCGGTTGGAGAATAGTGACAATAGTTACTTTATGGTGTTATAATTCCACCAGCCTATAACGTTCTCAATGCTTGGATCTCACAGGCGTCTTCTCTATGAGAGGAAGGGACAAGCCTCTTCTTTGTAAGAGGGTGGGAGTGTTATATTATTTATAGAAAATAGTCAAATGATAAATATGGTCCAGATAGATTAAGAGGAACTTCTCATAGTTAGTATTAATCTACGTATCCATGTTTTGTTATAAAAATGCCTCAAAGCAACTCTCGTGATTGCAATATCCAAAAACAATATCAGAGCACCCTGCACCCGATATTATAGTTTTCAAAAAGTCGCCATCCAAAAGTTCAACAGGTTTTAATGTGTAGTCGTAAACGGTACTAACGAATCTTTATTTTGTGAAAGCCATTGAAAAGACACATGCACCTTTTTATATTGATTGTGGTGAAAGCAAAGTAGCAAAAGATGAGGAAAGATACAATAATGAAAAACGTCAAGAAAAATTACAATATAAAATTCACATAAAACGGAGAATCGATCGTCGTTCCTTTCTTGTCGTAACAATAACACTTTCAAGGAAAATCTACATCTTTCTCGAGTACATTTTACAGGAAACTTCCAATGGCGAGTGACTTTGTCAGGTGAATAATAAATGATCTGGTCACCCGTGGGCTCTTATTTTTGCTGCCAGGTGAACTTACTGTGGCTAAAAAAGACACGTTTATAAAATTCATCTTGTCTGACCAGGCTGTTATCATTATTTTATTAAAGTCGCTTTTCGTGTTTGTCTGTGTGACCCCGTTGTTCTAAACTACGTAACGGATTTTGATGGGGTTTTAACGCATCACTTACAATTTATCCCGAAAGGTTTATGTGTATAATACATTAATTTAAAACCAACATTCTCGATGGGCGGGTCGCTAGTCGCTAGGTCGCTATAAAGAAAGCATTGCAGATTTTGGCTGTAATCAATTCTATTTTTATAGATTCTGTTATGTTACGCAAACAGACAATATACAACGGAGAGACGTAATACTTTGTCGATAAAAGTACATTATTGGCACATTGGGCGAGGCTAATCGTCTATTTTTGGCTAAGGCATCCGCGGCGCTGTCAAACTGGTAATGGACGTAGCAAGTTTAGATACAAGCTATTGCACTCCTAACTTTAACTTCTCTTTAAAGTTAATTTAATCTAAGCGCAAGAATATAACGATCTGCATTATTAGTGGCTTTAAAAAATTGTCAAAATATCAAGACTCCAATGAATTTATAACCTCAAACAATTTTATTGATTCTAAAACATGAAACGTACTAAAGTGGATCGGGTTGCGACCAGCAATAAAACACCACTAATTTAGTGCCGATCTTCACGTAACAATGTTACACACATGACTCGGTACACAAAAGCCGATGCTTGCTTTACGAGTATGTACTGTCAATACCAATTTTAGAGCCTTGTCGACTTGCAGTAGTTACCGGCATTGTTCGAATTTTATGATGCTGCCCCTGTTCGAAATGTGAGAACGTTGTCATATACATAGTTAGGGAGCAACTCAATCGATTATTTTATATTGTATGTGTTCAATGAATATTAATATCGATTCCTGAGCTTTATCGAATAAAAAACCAAGGTTTTTTGTGGGCTGTTTGACGTTGGAGTTCGACTTAGTGAGAGATTGTGTTAGTTCATTACTAGGAAAAATATAAGGTTTATTGAAACCATGCATGGTGAACCTGTCAACTTATCCCATGTTTAAAAAATAAACTGAAAGAAAAGCTGAATTATCATCATCATCCACAGCCTGACTTTACCCAATGCTGAGAATAGGCCTCTCTTTTCATGTGCCAATCCCCACGCTCCAGTGCCAGCCTCATCCAGGTTTTACCCGTGATGGTAACAATGTCGTCCGCCCATCTCGCCGCCAGACGAGCGACACTTCGTCTCCCAGTCAGTTAAGTTTAGGCAGGCCGAATAGATATTTTTACTTAATGTTATTAAAATAACGACAAAGCAGACCAACAATATGTAATATTATTTATTAAAAAAAACAATGAAAACACATATATATCTATTATCTAATAAAGAAAATATTGATTGTACGGAACAAAACCCGGGTTCCTATTAGGTAAAGGTCTATGTAAAAAGCCGTCGTAATACAAACCTGCTAATGGCCTAAATTCACTCGACGTCGAAAACATTTCCCCCAATGAAGAGAAGCTCCTCCATCGATCATCTCGTGGCGGAGGCAAAGGTGATTCACTTGTATAAGAATTTGTCGTAATTGATACCTGATCAATCTCTGCATTGTGGTACAAGGCAGCTGGATAGGGACCTTTTATTGTACTGTCAGTCTCATTTGCTGATTGAGATATAGTAGCATTATTTGAATTTTCTAAGGCTTCGGTGGTATTTTCTCTAGTTATATTTATATTGGCAGTTACTGTGAAGTTTTTCCATTCTTCGTCTAGTAAAGGTGGTAGCAAAAATGAGTTTGGTGGTCCGTCTGTTATTGTTATTGTGTTTACAACTTGATCGTTATATATTGTTGTAGGGTATAGTCCACTAGTTTCAGTGCTAGTAAGTTCTGTAACATTCTGAAGATTTTCTGCTTTAGTAGTAGTTTCAAATGTGACTGTTTTATTTTCTTGAATCATGTTTTTTATTGTATTGTTTGCAACCATAACATCGCTTTGCGTAGTATCATTTGTTTTATTTTCACTCACGTTATTTTTGTCAAGACGTCCTCTGTTTAGTGCCTGTCTGAAATTGACTTCAATGTCATTGTTTTCTTCATTTGGTCCAGTGCCGTTGAGTATAATTCTCACTGGTATAATTTTGTTTAATATTGCACTATTTTCTTCGAAGTTTCTATCATTGCTCACTGCTTGATCATTCTCATTGTGTTCTTTATTTACTTTAGGCACAATTATTATGGGTGATATTAAAAATACTGGAATTTTCAAGGCTTGACCAGTTTTGAAGCCTTGTAAATATGCAAGTATGGTCAGTGCTTTCTTAGAAGTTTGTTTATTATTTTCACCTTAAAAAAGAGACAATAGTTTAATAAAGGAAGGATCACTATTTGATATTTAGTTCAATTGTATAATAACTTACTTAACACAATACCATAAAATAAAAACAATGTAACACAAAGAGCACGCAGGTACATTTTGCGGAAACTGATGTATGTATCTACTGATGCGTAACGTATTGGAAACTAATGTCACGGTACCCGTATGTGTGATAATAATGCAATAGGTACAGTATACGTAAAAACTGAGAGAATATCACGAAAAAAAATGTTTTTTTTAATGAGGAGTAGATAATTATTATGGTTTAATATCAGAGTGCATAGAAATAGAACAATCTTTGCTACAGTGCGGCTGACAACAGAATGTGTTTTTGACACCTATCAGTTTCATATGAATGAATACCTACATGTTTTGCGACTTTGATATTTATTAGCAACTAGAATTGTCGCTCTGATAGGTAGCAGGAACGCATTCTCTCGATGGCAAGACTGTAACGATAAAAACATTCCGATTATTTACAGCAAACAATAACATTAAAATAGGTACTCTTGTAAGATGTATCTGAATTTAACGAGAGAAAACATTGAAATAATTTAATTCAAAAAGCACATTTAAACATTTTTTACCACATACCTACCGATTAAAAACCCCATCTCCGTCTCAAAATTGATGCAAGACATCCAATTTTCTTATTAAAATGTTTACTTTTCATCTGTTTTCATCAAATTTAATCTTATAACCCTCCTCGGGTAGGTATACTAAGTGAAGTGAAATCGAAAATAAACATAAGCCACACCAGAATGCGGGTTCGTCAAGCCAGCATTCTACTCCGCTATCATTCTTTCACATTATTTATCATTCATGTTTACAATGCTATGTACAGTTTCTAATATTACAGGCATTGCTGTAATAATAGTGTGAAGTGGAAAACTTTTCAACAGAAAGTCTGATGATATTACTTCGCACAAGTTCTTGTAGTAACAACAACATTTGGGAGTGTGTCTTGCCTATTTGCTCAACTTCTGTTTTGGTTTTGTGGGGTGATTTTAGTATCGTTATCTTCTGCTGCGTTTCTGAGATTTAGCAGCTCATTACTGCGGTCGTAATAACAGCTGTACGGGTCGATCGATTAGGCTAAGCTACGCTTGCCGCAGTTGGTCCCTGGATTGGTGACCATCTTTACATACCAAGACTCCTTCGTGCTTCGGAAAGCACGTTAAGCCGTTGGTCCCGGCTGTCATTCTTGAATCTTTGACAGTCTTTACGGATCGTCAGAAGCCCGAAAATCTGACAACCAGTCTTACCAAGAGGTAACGTATTACCCGGTAAATGGATTGTGGAGGTTAGATAGGCAATCGCTCCATCCGCTCAGCTGCATCCGGTTAGACTGGAAGCCGACCCCAACATAGTTGGGTTTTCCCAACTATGTTGGGGTCGGCTTCCAGCCATCTAGCTTCATTTGCTTTTTGGCAACGCAGGTGACAGCAGCCATCTCATGTATTTATTACTTTATTCACTGAAAGAAAAAAGCAGTAAATAAAAATAAAAACATTGATCTGAAAAACAGTTCCTTAAGAGCCTAACGTACAAAACAGTATTTTTTACTGATCCGAAAATAGTTAAAGCTTGAGGCAAAATGTTACCATCATATCAGTAAACTTTAACGTTTTAAGTAGCTAAAAGGTCACAAAATTAACTGTTTTGTTCATTTGGTGATATCGTTCAAACCATTGAAATTTACTTACATTACAGTAATGGTGGTTTTCCTATTTATTTGTTGTTTTTTTCAGTAAATAGTATGTTCAATCATTAAAAGTTACTGTTTTGTCTTTTACTGTTTTACAAACATTTCTTCTTACTGTATAAAGTCAGTAAGTCTTAATGAATTTTTTTTCAGTGTTGTTTCAGGAACTGTCGTCAGATGTACAATGCTTAGACAATATACCTTAGACAATCTATCTCTGATTTCATCAAGATATTTACCAAACAGTTGTTTGAGAACCCTGTTGTTAGCCTGAGAAAACTGCCATTAATATTAAATGTTGCAGTGCCATTTAAAGTTATGCAACTATAATGTACAGAATGTACTGGGTTAGCTTGTGGGTAAACTAAACAAGTCGTCAACTTGGACAAGGCTAAAAGTCACAAGCAACAGCATCAAATATTCAAATCTTCACGGTCATGTTTAGCGTCCACAAAGGAAGCTGGAGTATGTCTTTACTTATGTGACTCTAGTTCCCTGTAAATGACGCACGTTAGTGCGTCATTTTGAGTATAAATGAGTTATCATTTATACTCAATGGTGCTGCTCAAAACGGACTAAAAGATTATGATGCATTGCTATGCGTCATAATCTCTTAGCCAATTTTAACAGCCAACCTTACCTCTAAAAAAATCACACGGAATATTCACTAAAAATAACGCCTGTATTTCCCAAAGGATTCGACAGACACAGTGGCGCCATACGTTTACGTTTGAGTCTCATGCAATAGGAAGCGAGTCTACTGTCATAACATTAACTGCAGTAAGTTTCTGTAACCATCTCACCGTGAAAACTTAGGTGAAATGAACGTGGAGTGAGCTGTCAGTAGTGTCAATTTCTAGCAAAAACAAACTCACATCACCTAAGTTTTCACGGTGAGATTTTTACAGAATCGACCGGCTGGGCACAATTCCAGTCTCCGGGCTGCTGCTAAGAAATGTCTAATGGGCAATTCCAATAATCGGACCGGATAAACCGGACACAAAGCACTGGGCAGAATAATTCTCTCTTTGCACATTAACACCAGGTAGGTACGGGTAATCTAATGATTTGGTTCGATAAGGTTTCTATATTTTATTTATCTTGTTGATAGATTGTTTTCTAATTTGTGAATGTGAGAACGTTGGCCTTGTAAAGTGTAGATTCGTAGAGGTAGAATTTTTATTTTATTTTAATAATTAACTGGTACTTGTTGACAGGCCTACGCTGTCCTCCCACTAAGAAATACTGCAATTTGAAGATATTGTAAAAGCCAATTTTAAAAGAGTAACCGTGGATTTTCTTGCCTGTTCTTCTCCATAGGAAACGACCAATTGGAACCGTGCACCGAGCTTCTGACGTTTCATATGTGCCCATGTAGGTTTCTGTGAAATAAAATGTTTTTATTTTGGTACCTAATCTCACATGGTCAAACAAAAGATTTCAGTATGACAAAAGCAAAATCAAGAACAGACATCGATGACGGGTAAAAAGCATAACTGACTTTATAACTGTCTGGCGGTTTTAGGTTTTTTGGTAGCAGATTTAGTAGCATCGTGTGACAGGTCGTTGAATTCCCTGATGAACTGATACATTTATGCCATATGTTGAGGTAGGTCAACTCAAAGCGGGGGTCCCCCCACAGCGCATACGTCCACGTCGTGATCCCCGGGCAACGCCGTGTCTGACCACCGTAACGGAGTGGCAGACCGGCGGCTAAAGTGCGCTGTGACTTGCAGCCAACACGCGGACGACTGCAAGGATGCGGAAAAAACAAACTCGAGACGCCTCCGGGCGATTTTTAACAGGATGTCCCTCCGGGGACGATACAAACGGCCCTTCTCAGGGCCAACACAGTGGCCCCTCCCAGGGCCAATCCACCGGCCCTTCTAAGGGCCACGTCGAAGCTGGCCGCGCACCATCTGTGGCCAGTTTATCAAGTCTGCAGGCGGAGTTTTCGGACTCCGGCGAGTCCGCCATGGACACGTCGGCGGCCGAAAACGACCGCGTCCAGCGGAAGCGGGCCTACCTGAGGCTCGGGTCCGGAGGCTCCTCGGGGTCTGTGGGCAAGTCGGGGAAGAGGCCGAAGTCGAAAAAGGCCTCGACTCCTGCTCCGACTCCTGCTTCGAGTCCGACCCACGAAGTGGGTCTGGTGGACGCCGAGCGTCAGTTAGGCCTGGCAAGGAGGGAGCAGCTGCAGCAGGACCTTGAGGAGAAGGTCGCTGCCAGGGAGCAGCAGGCGCGGTCCGCCAGGTCGAGGGCTGGCTATGGCACATCCAATGTGCTGTACGCCGACCACTCCCTGGCGGAGCTGGAGCGCATGGCACTCCAGGACAAGGAGGAGGTACTGGAGGTCGCCTCCAAGTCTTCAAACCTGAAGGGGACCTTCCAGAAGGCCCTCAAATGCCGGGCCGTGAGCTTGCACGGCATTGTCACCGAGCTGGTGCAGCGCACGGCCACAGAGGAGACGCGGCAGCTGCAGGCGAGGGTGGATCGCCTGCAGCTGGAGGTCAGCCAGCTGCACCAGAAGCTGGCTGAGGCTACGGCCCGGCAGGCCCAACCTGCGCCTGCTCCTGCGCCTGCCCCTGGTCCGGCAGAGGGAGGCTCCTCCCCCCCTGGCAACCTCGTGGAAATAATCCGCGGGGTTGTCATGGAGGAGAGGGCCTTCATCAGGGGCTGCTTCGCCGGTATTGAGGACCGGCTCCCGCCGGAAAAGCGGCTCCGCCCGCCGCTAGCGGCGGATAAGAGTCCGCCACCGACGGAGCCGGTGCCTGTACCTGCGCAGCCTGCGGGAGACCCGAAACCGGGTGCGCAGACCCAGGCCCCGAAGCCCTCCAAGGGCAAGGGGAAAGGCAAGGGGAAGGGCAAGAGGAGCACGGAGGCCCCTCAAACCCCCACCACAAGCGCGGAGGGAGCGTCTGCCTCTCCGGCAGCCCCCCAGAACACGCAGCGGGAGGACGCCATGCTCCCTTCCACCACCCCGTCCAACCAGGCGTGGACGGAAGTGGTCAGGGGGGGAAAGGCCAAAAAATCCAAGCCCGCTGCAACTGCTTCGGCAGCCCAGAAGGCTTCGGCGGGCGGGAGGAAGTTGGTTCCTCCCAAAACTGCGGCGGTCGTGGTGACCATCACCCCGGAGGCTGCAGAGCGGGGCGAAACGTACGAGTCCGTCCTAAGACGGGCTCGTGCTAACGCGGATCCCTCCCGGCTGGGGATCGGCAACATCACGTGCCGCCGCACCCAGGCCGGAGCCCGAATTTTTGAGTTCGGGGGGGAGCAGCGCGGTGCAAACGCGGACCTCTTTGCAACAAAGTTGCAAGAGGCCATCGCGGATGTGGCAACGGTCGCCAGACCCGTCAAGACCGCATCCTTGGAGGTGATCGATATGGACGATTCGGTCACCAAAGAGGATGTGGTGGCGGCCGTTGCTGCTGCGGGAGGTTGCAGCGCCAGCGCCGTGAAGGGGGGAGCCATCAGGCCCGGCCGCCGCGGCATGGGCGCAATCCGCGTCGAGTGCCCAGTCGCCGCGGCGGTGGCCGCCCTAAAGGCGACCAAGGGACGGCTGCTCGTGGGCTTCAGCTCGGCCGTGGTCCGGCCGCTTGAGGACAAGCCTGCGCGGTGCTTCAAGTGCTTCGCGCCGGGCCACACCCGATCTACGTGTCCCTCCAAGTTCGACTGGGGAGAGTCTTGCTTCCAGTGCGGACAGGAGGGACACAGGAGTGCCGCTTGCAGCGTCGCCACGCCACACTGCCCGGCGTGTGCTGCCAGCGGCCGCCCCGCGGGGCACAGGATGGGGGGCAGGAGTTGCCAGCCTCCCGCGCGGAAGGGCATAGTGCCGGCGCAGGTTCGCCCTGTTGCCGCCACCACCGCTGTCGCCGCTGCTGTTACTCCAGCTCAAGCGGCGGTGGCTGAGGAGGGGGGTGCGATGTCGGAATAGTGGGTTCCTATCACCGCATCCTCCAGGCGAACACCAATCACTGCAGAGCGGCCCAGGACCTGCTGGTGCAGGCCATGGCTGAGTGGTTGGTGAACGTAGCGGTGGTCGCCGAGCCCTACTCGATCCCCGGCAGTTGGCTGGGTGACGAGGACGGCTTGGTGGCACTAGCGGCGCGGTCCTCCACAGACTCCCCTCCCCTCTCGCTATTAGAGAGGGGACCGGGATACGTGGCCGCCGCGTGGGGAGAGATAGCCCTCGTGGGCGTCTATTTCTCCCCAAACCGCCCTCTCCGGGACTTTGAGAACTATCTTGGAGTCCTGGCCGCCGTGGTCGGCAGGGCGGCGCCGCGTCAGGTCTCCGTATTGGGAGACCTGAATGCCAAGTCGGTGACCTGGGGCAACCCGGCCACCGACCATCGCGGGCGGGCAGTGGAGCAGTGGGCAGCCTCCTCTGGGCTCTCCCTCCTCAACAGAGGGAACCTCCAGACATGCGTGCGGCGACAGGGTGGCTCGATAGTGGACGTCACTTTTGCCACCTCTGCGCTGGCCGCGCGCGTGCTGAACTGGCGGGTGGATTTGGTGGAGACCATGTCGGACCACCGCTACGTGCGGTTCGACATCTCCACCGGTGGCCCCGGAGGGACGCGGCCCCTCTCGGGGCGGTCAGCGTTTCCACGGTGGGCTCTCACCCGCCTGGACAGGGAGGCGGCGGCGGAGGCGGCGTTTATCCAGGACTGGCTTTCGCCGCCTTCCGCCGGCTTGGACGTAGACATCGCGGCGGGACACCTGAGGGAGTCTCTGACCGAGGTGTGCAATTCCAGCATGCCTCGGGCCGGCCGACCGCTGCCCAATAGGGCGGTGTACTGGTGGTCGGCCGAGCTGGAGAGGCTCCGAGCGGCGTGCTTGGAGGCCAGAAGGGCCTACGCGCGGAGCCGGCGGCGGCGTCGACGAGACCTCGCCCACGAGGACCACCTCTATGAGGTGTACATAGAGGCAAAACTGGTCCTCGAGCGGGCCATCGCCGCCGCCAGGGACTCGGCGAGAGCGGAGATGCTGGAGGGTCTCGACAGAGATCCCTACGGGAGGCCATACAAGGCGGCGCGCAACAAGCTGCGCCCCTTTGGTCCCCCGGTGGCCGAGACCCTGGAGCCCTCATTCTTGGATGGGGTGGTTCAGTCCCTGTTCCCGTGCAGGGACAACTTCACCCCACCAGTGATGGACCCTCCGCGGGGGATAGCTCCGCCAGCCGAGGAGGAAGAGGAGGCCCCTCCTGTCACGGAGTCGGAACTCAGCGCGGCGATTGTGCATATCCGCGCCAAGAAGACGGCTCCGGGCCCCGACGGTGTCCCGGCGAGGGTGGTGGCAATTGCCGCCACTCAAATGGAGGAGCGGTTTCGGGACCTCTTTAGCGCATGTCTTGCGTCTGGGAGGTTCCCGAAACCGTGGAAGGAGGGACAGCTGTGCCTCCTTCGCAAGGAAGGCCGCCCCGCAGACTCGCCCTCGGCATACCGACCCATCGTCCTGCTCGATGAGGTCGGCAAAATGTTCGAGGGGATAATCGCTGGCCGCCTAAAGAGCCACCTGCGGAATGTGGGGCCGGACTTGTCGGACGCACAGTTCGGTTTTCGGGCTGAGCGTTCCACAGTGGACGCGCTGGCCCGCCTTAAGGGCCAGGTGAAGGAGGCGATGGAGGCGGGGGACGGATTGTTGGCGGTGTCATTCGACATAGCCAACGCCTTCAACTCTGTTCCCCACAGCACCATCCTAGAGGCACTCCGATTCCACGGGGTGCCTTTATACATGCGGCGTCTACTGGCCAGCTACCTGGAGGATCGGGCGATCGTCCTCGTGAACAGGGCTGGCCAAGTCCGGCGGTATGCAGTCGAGTCCGGCGTTCCACAGGGATCGGTAGTGGGACCTCTCCTCTGGAACGTTGGCTACGACTGGCTCTTGCGGGGAACTCTCCTCCGAGGCACGAGTGTCATCTGCTACGCCGATGACACCCTCCTCACCGCCCGGGGGGAGAGTTTCAGGGAAGCGGCCAACTTGGCCTCGGCAGGCGGATCCTTGGTCGCAGGGAGGATCCGCCGCCTAGGATTGACGGTGGCGCTGCACAAGACCGAGGCCGTGTTCTTCCACAGGCCTCGGCAGCGCCAACCACCAGACGCCCACATCTTCGTGGAGGGCGTCCGAATCGAGGTGAAGGCCCAGATGAAATATCTGGGCCTTGTACTCGACAGCAGGTGGCGCTTCGGCCCGCATTTTAGCGGGCAGTCGACGCGCCTGCTGAAGACTGCGGGCGCCCTCTCGTGGCTGCTCCCCAATTTGGGGGGGCCCAGCGCGCGATGCCGGCAGCTCTACGCCGGCATCTTGAGGAGTATGGCCCTTTACGGGGCCCCTATCTGGGAGGACTCCCTCCACAGGAGGGATAACGCCGCCGCATTGCGGGCCCCCCAAAGGGCCATAGCCCAGCGGGTGGCGAGGTCCTACCGCACGGTCGCCTTCTCGGCGGCATGCGCTCTGGCCGGCACCCCGCCTTGGGAACTCGAGGCGTGGGTGCTCGCCAGAGTGTATGAATGGACGGCGGGGCGGAGGGCGAGAGGAGAACACCCCGCCCCCGAAGAGCGGGAGGCCGTCCGGCGGGAGGCGAAGGACGCCATTGTCGTCCACTGGACGCGGGACCTCGCCGCCGCAGCCTTCGGCCGCCGTACCCTAGACGCGATTGGGCCGGTCCTGCGAGACTGGCTCGAGCGGTCGCACGGGTTCGTCTCCTTCCGTCTGGCGCAGGTGCTGTCCGGGCACGGTTGCTTTGGATCGTACCTGCACCGTATCGGGCGGGAGGAGACGCCGTCGTGTCACGGCTGTGGCGCGGCGGAGGACACGGCGCAGCACACTCTTGAGGTGTGCCCGTCGTGGTCCGAGCCGCGCCGCAGTCTCACCGCGGCGATCGGAACGGACCTCTCGCTCCCCGGCTTGGTCAATGCCATGCTTGGGGACGAGGGGTCCTGGGCGGCAGTCGCCTCCTTCTGCGAACACGTCATGTCCCAGAAGGAGGCGGCGGAGCGCGCGCGGGAGGAAGACCCTCTCGCGCCGCCGCTCCGAAGGCGGAGGAGGGGTCGAAGACGACGTCAGTATGACAGTCACCTCGGACTCCTCCCAGGTGGAAGCCAGCAGGCGACGGGTGCGGGGGCACCCTCGCCTGTATTGCACAGGCTTCCACCAGTGCCGGATGGGAATGGCCAGGTGTTCCCGGCCATTCCCGTAGCCCCCCAGCTGGGGGGACATGCGGGGCCCGCCAGTTAGGCGGGCATGCGCCGGGGGGGCTGTGGACGCAAAGGCTGAGCCGGATTCCCACGACCCCTCCATCAAGGCGACGAGGGAACACCGCTGAGTTTTAGTGGGTATACTGCCACCTTGGCAGGGAGTCCCACATACTCCGTATCGTCCCCCGACGATCGGAGATGCGTAATGTCATTTCTCAGCGACAAAAAAAAAAAAAAAAAAAAAAGGTCAACTCAAAGCTCCCCCCGATGGGTTCCCGCACTTTCGAGGCGGGGGGGCTCAGTAGCCGTGGCTTGGTCACCGACGGTGAAGCGAAGAGGAACCGGAGGAGGGGCCGCTCGTCAGGGCTTTTGCCTGTAAGCCGACGACGTAGCAGCTAATAAGTTGGTTGCGAATATTGCGGTGCGCCGCTCTCCATATCTTTCGCGGCCTTGACGGGGTCGCCACCGTCTGATGGCGGACGCGGTGGGGCCGCAGGGAAGGAAGAGTGTTGATATGACGTTGGCCACTCTCCCTATCCTCTACGGCTGAAAACTGGCAGGCGGCGGGGCCAATGACCTGACCCGTCGCAGGGGGACCAAGGGTGTCCAGATACATGATCGTCTGGCGCCCATGTGCTGGTTTGGTCCCTGGGGTGGTCACGACGTACTCTGGTGCGCCAGTGATAGGGAGTACTCCCCAGAGGAAGGTCCGGTGACGGACAGGCGCGGCGGGTTCACGGATGAGTGCTAACGCGTGCCCTTGTTCCCGCCGTAAGCGGCAAAGGAGGACACCGTGGAGTTGTAATGGGTTAGAGTCCCACATAACTGCACTATCTCCCCGTGGTAGTGCAAAATGCATGAGCATTACTACACGATAAAAAAAAGGTCATCTCAAAGCTGTTAAATGGCACATTCTTCAAAAGGCCCTGCTAGGAAATAACGGCGCCATTTAGTTTTTAATTATTGACGTGTAAGTGTCTTAGAAGGTCTATTTTCATAAATAAACTTTTCATGTCATTTCTATTGAAATGAAATAAAAGGGATTTGGCAGCCTTTTTATATACCTACGTTGATATAATGAGGAACATTTTAAAAGCCAAAAAATTAGAGGTCTAAAATTTTATATTACAGCGTACAAAACTGATTTCTTAAACCTACACATTTCGCATGAAAATTATGTTATCATAAATATAAGCTCGGTCTTATATGATACTTTAAAAATCTTATTTAGACCTAAACAAATGCGGGTGATTTTTATTACTTACCCAAAAGATTTATTTCAAATGTACCAACGTTAATAATTTTTCTCCATAAACTGCTTATGCCTATCATAATCTTATTTTATTTATGAGAGTTGTTAGTATTTATTTTTCAATCGAAATTATACCTTGGTCATTTGTTTTTTGAGTTATTTTTGATGATGAACTAAGAAAAGACGGAATATAACAAAAATATCTAATACACATTTAAATACGAATATAGAAAAAAAAAATGTAAGAAAGAAAATTTAGATTTTTGGCATAAGAACAAAAACACCTCCTCAGCTTATAGCTTCTAATGAGCAGAAAGCTTCAGTTTCCTTGGTAATAAACCTAGCAACTATGTTTCCAACGTCTAATAACTCAGTATTTGGGTTATGCCAAGCAGGTTCTTAGGCATAACAATAAAACATAGGCTCCAAATCAGTAATGAGAATCTTTAACACATGTGCAGAAGAAATGAGAAAATTGCGTGATACAATCATGTTTTCTTTCTGTCGAGATTAAAAATACAATACCTTTTTTCGAGGCAACAGTGTGTGCCAAAGGATTAGTGAGCTAAAAAATTTAAACTTATCAACTGTCGTGGTCTATTTAATTGTGATATTAGTGTGAATCGGAAATTCCAGGTTGTTTCAATATATTACTTTTATAGTGTTTCGGCAAGGTCGATCGATCAGGTTAAACGACGCTTGCCGTGGTCGCTCCGTCGATGGGTGACCATTTTCAGGTACAGACGCCAGCACATCAAGCTACCCGAAACTATAATATTTTCCCAATCAACTTTGAACCTTATGCTTTACCGATAAAGTTGAAAATCTATTAAAGAAATCTGACAGATTGTAGTAGGCATTGTAGTAGGTAGTGCTGGCGTCTGTACATGCCGAGTCTCGAAAAGCACGTTAACACGTTAGTCTCGGCTTTCATTCTTGGATGAATATATTATTTTTATCGTGTGTTACACACAAGCTATATAAGAGCCAGTCAGCAAGGTGCTACCAGGCGTGCAAAAGTATCGTGAAAATATCGTGTTCTTTTTTTGTATCCTGAAGATTTGCCGTTAGCAGCACCAGATTACCACCTCTTACAGTAAGAGGCACAAGAAATGCCTATAGATATTTTAACCCGCCCGAGCAAAACCTTGACGCAACACACAATTATAGAGACTTGATTTCTGAATATCCAAAACAGAATGACAGAATACAACGTAGGAGTAATATGCGCTTATATTACGCGAAGGGATCTGTGATATCCGCCGACAGAACGTCGCTGGAGGCTCACGTCATCTGTCGTTCTGTGACGTCAGCGTTACGTCACATTCCCAAGATTATTAAGCTTTATTTATAAATCATATATCAGGCGTTTGACGCACTTTAATTCACTTGCGGGTTTTCTTGCCGCCCACAGTTTGTGGCAATTAAAATGCAATTTGTGTTTTATCACCTACAATTATATAATGGAAGGTACAAATTCAGATGACTTCGTTTTCTATTTTGATAGAAAATGAGGACTTTTATTATGTATTATTAGAACACAATATTATGAACATACCGTATTCAAAATAGGAGGCTTTTTCAAATGTTTCAACTACCTATTAATAGAAAAACACTTTCTATTTTTATTAGACTAGCAACCTGCCCCTACTTTGCTCAGTATTTACGACTTGACAAAACATTAAGTTTTCCTTATTATTCGTAATTTTAATGTTTTCTATACATAAAAATTGGCGAAGGAAAAGAGTTCCTGAAAGAATTTGGGGAGGCTTTTGCCCAGCAGTGGGACAGAAAAGACTAACAAAACCTTCTGGAGTGAATTCAACAAATGATAATGAAAACCGCATCAAAGTCCGTTCCTTATTCTTATAAACTACATTTAATACTTCTTCTCTATATTAAAGTGGCTACTTTAATATATAGAAGAAGTATTAGGCTTAAATGTTTTTAAATTGTTCTTAAATTAGATCATCATCTGCCTAGCCATTTCCCAACTATGTTGGGGTCGGCTTCCAGTCTAACCGGATGCAGCTGAGTACCAGTATTTTACATGAAGCGACTGCCTATCTGACCCCCACAGCCCAGTTACTGGGTAATACGAAACCCCTTGGTAAGACTGGTTGTAAAATAAATAAATGTATTATGTATCAATCCTTTATTTTAGTCTATATTTGGAAAATAACGCCAAACGACGCATCAGACGACGCATGACGACGCATCACGCGTTTTGTTGACGCATCAGTCCCACCGTTGGCTCCTGTTAATTCGGCGCAACTCGTAGATAATAAGATTTTAGCTATAAGTATTTTGTCAGGCGTTTACTTCACTGTGTCCTTGCTTTCTAATTCAATGTCAAATTTTTATAATATACATAAAACCAAAGTTGGCTCACTGCGTGCTACATTCTGAGTTTTAATTCCCTAAATTCCTGCAAAGTTCCTTCAGTTCTTATACATGGTCCATCCGAACCGGATAATATATTATTCACTTATCAGCGAAGTGGAATAAGCTGAATTGGATATTTTGGAAATTTTATATTGAAAGAGTGCTGGAGTGACGAGGTGAAAACACGTGCTTGGAAGAAGAGTGATTCGGACAATAAGTGATCGATCAGGAAGTGTTTCAGCATTATAATATTAGTTAAATTCACCCAACACTCAGTAGTATTAAAACAGGTAAAATAAAATACATAGTTATAGGAATTAAGTATTTAATACTAAGGTTAGTAACACATCAATTTATATTACATTTACAAAGTTATTTACTTATTTTATTCTTTAGTGTGTACATATATTTACAAGGAATTAATTACAGAGCATTTAGGTTAAATCAGATTTGTATAATATAATTATAGTTAACGCGTGCTTAAAATACAGTACAGTAGTGTTATTGTTAACCTACATTAGTTATCTATTTAGTTTTCAATATACAAATATTAATTTCTAATTTTAACCTTTACAATTAATTGTTGCTTTGTAAGCCCTTTTAAAAAGTAGATAATTGTTTTTTTGTTACTTTATTTCCTTAGAATAGTAAACTTTACATTCTTTCCTATGGTAATTATTATTACCTAGCAGTGCTAGATAGGTACACCTAAGTCAACTTTGTACAATTAATAACTTAGCCTAATTTTGCTTACAGTCTTATTAGTAATTACGATAGGTATTTTTGTTACGAATAGTTTCGTTATTTAACATTTTAATTGTGTAATTACAGGTCTACGACACTCACCTTTCATAATGACTGATATTAAAGATCTTAAAAAGAAGCGAAGCATTTATAAAGGAAGATTAACAGTATTTGGAACATATTTAAGTAATTTAAAGGAGGCCGATATAACCCCCTTTCAGGTAATGGAGTTGCAATTGCGAGTCGATAAATTAGAGGATCTTTATAATGAATTTAACAAGGTTCAATCGGAAATAGAATGTATGTGTGAAGCTATTGATAGTGAGACACTCGAAAGAACCACAGTTGAATCTCAGTATTATGGGTTGCTAGCTCAAGCTAAAATTATGTTAATAAATATATCAAAATCTGAGCAAGATGAAGCAAAATCGAATTGCAGTAGTAGTAAGCGTCAGTTCGTCAAGTTACCTACAATCCAATTACCCAAATTCACAGGATCATATGATAACTGGCTCGAATTCCGTGATACCTTCGCAAGTCTCATACATGGCAATGACGAAATAGACGAGATTAATAAATTCCATTACTTGAGGTCATCGTTAGAAGGATCTGCTGCTATAGTGATCCAGTCAATTGAGTTTTCTGCTCAAAACTACAATGTGGCATGGGAGCTTCTTTGTGAACGATTCGATAATGAACGGTTATTGATTGAAAATCACGTTACAGCGTTGTTCAATATCGAGTCAATCACTAAGGAGTCCTCAACTGCATTAAAAGGTATTGTAGACAATGTAAACAAAAATATCAGAGCGTTAAGAACATTAGGCGAACCTGTTCATAGTTGGGACACATTACTTATCCATATAATTCGACAAAAATTTGATCCTAAAACGTTTAGAGAATGGGAGGAATACAAAGGGCGCATCGATAAATCTATACGAATCACTTTTGATCAGCTTATTGAATTTATGCGCAATCGCGCCGACTTAATAGAAACACTGGAAAAGTCACGTCATTCAACAACTAATGTAAAACAGAACACTAAAATAAAAGCCTTTGTTACGACAGACAACACCAATAGTTCTTCATCACATAGTTGTCCAAAATGTAAAGGTGATCATAACCTCAATTCATGTCCACAGTTTCTATCATTAAGCGTCAACGATAGAATGTCTTTAATGCCGAACTACAAAGTGTGTTATAATTGTTTGCGTCACGGTCACTATCCCAATAATTGCAAGAAATCAGGGTGTAAAATATGTAAACGCAAGCACCACACGCTTATTCATAACACAGATTTCAAACCAAAACCTCTTTCAAGCAAATCAGCTGATGGTACGACCGATAAGGCTAAGGTTGAGTCATCCTCCACTGCCGACGCAAACAATAGTCACGTTGCACTCTCGGCTAATATCTCTGCGCAGGCGCATTCGCATACAAGCGGCACTGGGGACATCCTGTTGTCAACTGCGTTGGTTAGGTGCTACGATGTCAATAACAAAGAACACATCGTTCGAGCTCTTCTTGATTCCGGGAGTTCGTCGTGTTTAATGACAGAGAAGTTATTTAACAAGTTAAATCTGCCTCATTTCAACACAGATAAATCTATACAAGGCATAAATAAGTCCATAACGCTTGTGGAAAAAATGTGTCGTGTGCACATTAAATCGTTGCATGAATCGTACGCTAATGATTTAATATGTTTTGTCTTGCCCACAATCACTGATAACGTTCCCGCTAGACAGGTAAATGTGAATATACCCTCAAATATTCACTTAGCGGATCCGTATTTCCACACACCCGCTTCTATTGATATTATTATAGGAGCAGACGTATTTTGGAGTTTATTAGGATCTAATAAGATATTACTAGGTGATGGGAAACCAACACTTTATCAAACTAGACTTGGTTGGCTAGTTTGCGGCCCAATTAACGGCGGCTTTAGTAATATTTCATCTCAATTTTCATCAATTAAATGTAATTTTACAAATATTACCAATCAGTATGAAAGTTCTTCCAGTTCGATTGAGTTAGATGACATCCGAAACCAACTGACGCGTTTCTGGCAGCTCGAGGAAGTTTGTCATGAGTCATCGACTTATTCAGCTGAGGAGAAGATGTGTGAAGAACACTTTATAAAAAATACAACGCGCTTAGCAGATGGCCGCTTTAGCGTTAAATTACCGTTAAAGGAATTTTCGAATAGTTTAGGCGATTCATATCATCGTGCAAAACGATGTTTTCTGTCACTTGAGCGCAGAAATCTCCGCCAACCCTCACTCGATAAAATGTATAAAGATTTTATGACTGAGTACATTTCTTTAGGCCATATGTCAGAGTGTAATATTCATGAAGATCAGCTGTCATATTTTATTCCTCATCACGGAGTACTGCGCGAAAGTAGTAGTACAACCAAATTACGGGTAGTATTTAATGCTAGTGCACCCACTACCTCTGGTATTTCTTTAAATACAATACAGATGGTGGGGCCTACCGTCCAGGACGATCTGACTACAATTATTCTTAGGTTTAGAATGCATAAGTACGTCCTCTCTGCTGACGTGGAAAAAATGTACAGGCAGGTGTCTGTACATTCATCAGATAGGCACCTGCAGCAAATTATTTGGCGTGATGATGCTTCTAGTACTCTCAGGGCATATCAGTTGCATACAGTTACTTATGGTACGGCTAGTGCACCGTTTCTCGCTACTAGGTGCCTCAAACAGGTTGGTCTTGAATGTCAGGATCAAAAGGTTGCAGATGTTATCCTTCATGATTTTTATGTAGATGACCTCTTGACTGGTGCCGACGTGTTTGAGGAGGCTCAAATGTTGCGTCATAAGGTGACTGATGCTCTGGCTTCTGGTTGTATGCCTTTAAGGAAGTGGAAATCTAACGAACCCAGGTTAATTTCAGAATCATCTGGCGAGTCTTATTTTGATTTCCACAAGGAAAGTGATGTCGTCGATAAAACACTTGGTCTTAGTTGGCGAACTGACACAGATGATCTGTGTTTTCCTATAAATGTTCCTGAATGCATAGAAAATACTAAGCGTGGCATGTTAGCAGTAATCGCGCGAATTTTCGATCCTTTAGGGTTGTTAGCACCGTGTGTCGTGAGCATGAAAATGTTGCTTCAAAAACTTTGGCTGGACGGCATAAAGTGGGATGACCAGCTATTACCTGAAGTTGGAGCAACATGGGCGAATATAATTAAAGCCTTACCGTGCCTTCATAATTTACGTGTTTCACGTCGTGTGGTCTGCGACGCATACAAACAGGTGGAATTTCATATTTTTACCGACGCTTCGGAGCGAGCTTACGGCGCTTGTTTGTATGTTCGCAGTATCAATGAGCAGGGTGACGTCGACGTGCGATTATTAATCGCTAAAAGTCGCGTAACTCCTATTAAACCACTGACAATACCGAGACTTGAGCTCTGTGCTGCTGTGCTTGGAGCACGTTTATATCAAAAGGTTGCTAATTCCCTTCACATTACACCAGTTAGTGTAGTTTTTTGGACCGATTCCATGATAGTGCTGGGTTGGTTAAAAATGTTACCTATTAAATTAAATACTTTTGTTCGCAACCGTGTTGCCGAAGTACTAGAATTATCCGGTGCAAGCACTTGGAGACATATGTCGACACACGACAATCCAGCTGATTTAATAACCCGCGGAGCGGAACCTACCGCTATGCAATCACTGGATTTGTGGTGGTTCGGTCCATGGTTCTTAAAGTGTGACAGTACTACATGGCCACCCCCTGATATAAATCCAGGAATCTTACCAGAGGTTAAATCAAGTATTTTAGTTAATTTAGCTCAAGATCGTCATGCTAACGAAGATTTATTTAAATCATTCATCGAATTTAATCGATTTTCGAATCTTAATAGATTACAGCGTTCTGTTTGTTACGTTTTTCGTTTTATTAATGCATGTAGAAAATGTTCACCAAATATTTAAACTCTGAAGAATTACAAAATTCATTAAACTTTATTATTATTCAGTCTCAAAAAGAGTCTTTTCCTGAATATAATTTACTATTAAATAACAAAAAATTACCACATAAAAATAAATTATTAAGTTTAAACGTGTTTCTAGATGAACATAAAATTATTCGTGTAGGTGGTAGATTAAAGAATTCCGACTACTCGTTTGAAAAGAAACACCCAATATTATTACAGTCCACTCATCATTTTGTGAAACTTTTATTTAAATTAGAGCATATCAGGTTACTGCACGCAGGTCCTCAATTATTATTAAGTACAATTAGAGAGACTTACTGGCCACTTGCTGGTCGCAATTTAGCCAGAGCCTGTTTTCGACAATGCGTTCGATGTCAGCGCCTAAAGCCACAGGCAGTTGTCCCTCAGATGGGTAATCTTCCTTTTAATAGACTCTCACCAGCCGATTTTCCTTTTCAAAGCGTAGGAGTCGACTACGCAGGCCCGATAATCTCGTCTAGTCGTCAAGGTCGTGGATGTAGATTAGTTAAGGTATACATCGTTATTTTCGTATGCTTCACTACAAAGGCCATACATTTGGAGTTGGTGGGTGACTTGACGAGCAGTAATTACTTACAGGCTTTACGTCGGTTCATGTCTCGAAGAGGAAAACCTCTCAACATTTACTCCGATAACGGAACATCGTTTGTAGGAGCATATAATGAGATTGCTGATTTTTTGAAACGCAACTGTGACTCCTTATCTGATAGTGCAGCTCAGGATGGTATTAAATTCCATTTTATACCTGCTTACGCTCCACATTTTGGCGGTCTTTGGGAGGCGGGTGTCAAATCGACCAAATTTCATTTGTTCCGAGTGTTGGGCAATTGTCATCTCACATACGAGGAGCTTAACTCCGTTTTGGTACAAATTGAAGGCATTTTAAATTCTCGCCCGCTCACACCGTTATCGTCGAATCCAGAAGATCTGTTGCCTCTCACTCCAGGTCACTTTTTAATTGGACGACCTCTCTCGTCTCTGCCTGCAAAGGATATCCGGGACCACTCCACTCATCATCTGACGCGCCATCAACGTATCGAGCAGCTACGACAGCACTTTTGGTCGAGATGGAGCAAGGAGTATGTTTCCGAGCTTCAGCAGCGTGTAAAGTGGCGCACGGGCAATGACAGCCTGAACCTGGACTCCCTCGTTGTTGTTAAGGAGGATAACCAGCCGCCGTTAAAGTGGAGGTTGGGCCGCGTTATTGGTCTTCATCCTGGCACCGATGGCATGAGCAGAGTTGCCGACATCAGGACCTCAACTGGAACTATCAGAAGGACATTCTCCAAGATTTGCCCGTTATTGGAAGATAACAACTGTTGAAAGGCGAGCTTCCAACGGCCGGGGGCATGTTGACGCATCAGTCCCACCGTTGGCTCCTGTTAATTCGGCGCAACTCGTAGATAATAAGATTTTAGCTATAAGTATTTTGTCAGGCGTTTACTTCACTGTGTCCTTGCTTTCTAATTCAATGTCAAATTTTTATAATATACATAAAACCAAAGTTGGCTCACTGCGTGCTACATTCTGAGTTTTAATTCCCTAAATTCCTGCAAAGTTCCTTCAGTTCATATACACGTATGTACCACTAAGCCTTTAACGAGGTACTTAACTCATGCGTATTCATACGAAACAAGACCACACACAGTTACCCATTTTAGATTCAGCTGTCCAATTCGAACCAAATATTCAAACTTGATGTGTCGCTTCAACTATCGCCAAGATGAGAACTACAATTCTGTTTCGGGAACAAAGGTAGTAACCGCTAATACTTGGGTTTCTCGACACATTCTCGTTGGTATTTCACTTGGAATTTCATATTTGATGAGTATAAGAAATTCTTGAATGTCATCGAAGGAGACATATTATATTTAACTAGCTTCAGCCCTCGACGTCGTCCGCGTAAAATTTCTTGTTTTAACATAACGAACCAGCAGGGCATCGAGGAGGGGGGGTGGAGGGGGGTTCAGAGGATCAGACCGGAATAAATTAAAAAATCTGTGATACTCAAAAATACTGTAGCTTCCAATTACTGAAAGAATTCGGATTCGAATCAGTAGTTCCGAAGATTACCCCTGACATACAAACTTCTATAATTCCAAACCTCTTCATAATTTTAATATAGACAAGTGTATCCTTACACAACTCTTGAAATACTTTTCTCTGGTCCTAGTTGAGCTTCCTAACATAAATATTGTCATCATTACATGAATCTGATCTTTAGCAAAATAGAGAAGTTTGGATGCTAAGTTGATGACTCGGTCATTAGGCACTCCCCTAGCTGAATGCACTTAAGAACTCTTAGTTATTAAAACTAATCGGATTAAGGTAGACAAAACTTATTACCGAAAGGCCAAGAAAACACCGAAATTCCATAATGATATTATAGCATTCAAATCTTGTGTAATTATTTTACAATCCCCCTTAGGGATGAAACAAGTAGGCGTAAGGGCATTAAGACGCTTACACACGAGTATATTAATAATAATGTTACAATCTCGCTGCCAATCACGGTAGGGTGCCGATATTCTCGAGAACGCGCTAAATTTCAAGTTGCCGAGTTAGACGGAGTTCTATAGTTCTGTACACATATATATATTGCGATATACTGTTGTAGTGGATTGTAGCAGGTTTCGTAAATTATATTTGAGTTCCTATCGTCTGCTTGAGAAATAAGTGGATTATCAACGCTTCTACAGACTATAATTTTATTAGGATATTAAATGTTGGATTAGAATAATGTTATAAGTATTTTGTCAGGTTATAAAAATCGGTATTAAGAAATTTTCTGTCTTGGTGGGTTCCTCTGATGAGAAATCGTCTATAGTAACAAAAATTACTATTACTGTCAGCCTGTATCATACCACTGCTGGGAAAAAGCATTTCCCTACAACTTCCAGCTCTTTCAATACAGGGCTAAAGTGGGCCACTGGTCGTTTTTTTTTATCCAGCTCGACCCACCATCTTCAACGGGGTCTATTAACAAACATAAAAACGGTCAGGCGAACTTACTACGCAGACAGAGAGAGAATAACTTCGCACGAATAGGTTTTGCAGCTGTTATATGTAGAAATTCCAGCCCAGTACGAGCCCAAATCGCGCAACCAGGGTCTCGTATCTATCACCAACTAACGAAAGCGTATAACCATAATCAGCCCATGATATTCCCACTACTGGAACACAGGCCTCTTCTCTCGAGAGGGTGTTGGCTGTAATCTACCACCCGGGTCCAGTGCGGATTGGTAGATGTCACACGTCTTCGAATTTTTGGTTCTAGGACATGCCGGTTTCCTCACGATACACTCGCAATAAAGGAAAACTCCTTTACTGTTTTGAGAGCAGCGGTGATGACGTTATTCACACAATTTAAAGCGCCTGGCTCGGTTCTAACCCGTGACCTACATCACATAAGTCAGGGCCGTTACCTTTGGGTCATCACTACTCCCAAAACCATGAAAGTGTAAATTAGATCAATCCGACTTGCATTGCTTTCCACTGCTGCACTGCAAAGATAAATTTCGTCTTTCAATCTGCTGCGGAACTTCCGCAGCAGATCTTCGCAGTGAAAAAAAATAGTCCCTCTTACATCGGTCTACATAACGATTGATGCTTTAACTGCAAATGTAAGTTTTTAATTGTAAAAAACAATATTTTATGTGATTTACCTAACTGCAGATAAACTATTTTTCGGATTATTTGTACTGTGAGACCTTGCCAAATTTCATGATGCGAGAAACGTACTTTATAGGTTTTGCGAGTATTAAAATAAATCTTTTGATCACGTTGACTTAAAAGCTTGAACTTTTTACCTGTACGGAACGCGTATTTCATATTAATGTCGACTTGGCATGGATGATGACCTTCAGATGTAACTCCAATCTGGTAAAGTGGGGCTATCTCGACGGGACGGCAGTAGGGTGTGGATGTGGAGCTACGTCGTGAACTATGCTCCACCTCCTATCCTGCTCTCTGTGTCCCAAAACATGCAGTCAAAGTGACTTCTGCGCTGCCACCGACGACGACGCCGTGGAAGTGGCGAACTTTGAGGCCAACAAGATCTGAAATACTTCGTACCAGCGACACGAAGAAGAAAAGCTTGATCCCGCCACCCTTTCCAAAGAAAAGTGATCCTATTAACGGCTTCGTTTTTTTTTGAGATACTGGACCCTACATTTTATCAAGATTTTTTATTCATTGGAACGAACACCTTTAATAAGTATTTCAATTGGAAGTGAAAATATTTCCCAGACAGTTTATTTTTCTTTCTATTTAAGACCTACATAAGAATTGTTATAAATTCCATAGAACTGTCGAGTCTATTGTATTGAATGTCATTCTTACTTATCTCGATATTATGTACTTACAGCTGATATTTTTTATATTTTCTTGTTATCTTTATGCCACGAATTTATGCCAATTCATTAAGCTAAGATTTTTACTAAATGTCAGGTACGCAGGAAAACCTTCAATTAAAAGTGTGCCCATCCCACACCTAAAATAACACTTTTGAATAAAGATTTTTTAGATACTTTCAATGAGTGGTTCAAATACCTGTCTTGTCAATGGGCATTGCTATATTTACCAGAGGGGTAATTGCGTTGGGCACGCCACAATTGCGGCGATAAGTCCCCACTTTGAGGAGTGGCTAGAGAGGCGCCACGGCGTCCTCACCTTCCGCCTAACGCAGGTCCTCATCGGCTACGGCTGCTTCGGGAGGTTTCTGTTCCGGATAAGACGGGAGGAAACGCCCGGGTGTCACCATTTTGTGGATCACCCGGAGGACACGGTGGATCATACGGTGGAGGTTTGCCCAGCTTGGGCAGAGCACCGCCGCGTCCTCACGGTGGCGATCTCTCGCGTCCGGCCCTAGTCCAGGCCATGATACGAAGCGAGAGTGCATGGTCGCCTACTTCTGCGAAGCAGTAATGCTTGCGAAGAAGGAGGCGGAGCGCATGAGGGAGAGGCAATCATTGCGCCCTCACGCCCCTAGTCGCCGCAGGAGACGCCTTGGGCGTAGGGAATCGACAGCCGATTCCCGGCCACCGTAGGCGCGGGCTTACGGACGGCGAGCAATGGGCAGCTCGCCGTCCAGTAAGGACCAGGCCCGAGTTGAGGGCGCATTGTGTTCCACGCGCGCCTCAAAAAGATGTAAGCACTAACTGACGGGGTCCGCTAGGGCCGATATCTGCCAGAGTTGTTGTTCGAAAGAGATACCATGGCCCCTGGCACAGGCAACTGAAGGAAGACGGGTGGGTTTTAGTCAGTAAAAGTCTGACACGAAACACGGAACACGGAAGAAGTTATTTGATAATTTCCCAAACAAAACAAAAAAGGGGGTAATTACGTAACACACTATTAGTAGCAATCGCTTTCATATTGACATTTCAACAAGATTCATTGCGTTATTTACGTTGTTGAGCAGACATATTTTTTTAATACATATGTAGCAATGGATTAGCAATATCCTTCAAAATGATTCAGATTGAGATACATAGTGTGTTACGCAATTAGGGTGCTACTTAAATAAATCGGTTTGGTGATCTCTACATGCTGCCGCTTTGGAAGCGGGGGTATTGCTCGTTTAAGGCGGGCTCAGACAGGTGCGACGCGACAGCGCGACGCGAATCTAGTAAAACAATTTCGATGAAAACTTCATAAATATTTTTCTACTAAAATCGCGTCGTACCGTCCCGTCGCGCCTGTCTGATCCTTTAGCCGTCTCTTCTGTTAATGGCTGCTTATTTCTTAGAAATAGGCTGTTTAGGTTTTTTCACGCAGCGTTTTATTTAAGCAAAATCGCTTTCCTGTTTTAGCAAATGATCAAACCACCTAATCTCAGCAACTGATAGCGAAAACTATGTTTATTATATTATGGCCAGTAGCGCGTATCTACGGTCGTCCGTCGGGAGCATTTCGATACCGATATACGCAGTTACAGTCCGTTCCATAACTCGTGGTCCCTTGGCTACGTTTGGTAGTCTATTACAATTATGTTGCTACAATTACTTATTGGCCCTATTTTAATGGAGGATTTCGGTTTTTTTTGTTTGTTTACATGGAAAAGATGTTTGAATGTACGATTTAACAGGGATTCGATGCGGAAGATGACTTTTTAGACGACTGCCGATGAAAGCACGTGAGATTATATTTCTCTTAGAAGCTCAATCATCGTTAGTTTTAAAGACAATGGGTTGTAATAAATATTCTAGGAGAACATATTTTTATTATGCTACGGAAATTGAGCCGGCTCTCGCAAAAATGTTTGATTTTCGTCGTGTTTGTCTTCAATTCCGGAACGGTAAAATTTTTATTTCTAAATTGTGCCGATCGAGTTTAGTTCGGCTCAACGTCGGAGCGTGAAAACGGAGAATCCCAATCTCTCTTTCACATTACTCCACCTTTTGTACACTGCGAATTTACATAAAGAGCCTCACTCGGTCCTTGGGGTACCTTTCCGGGTTTTCCATTTTGTGCTTGAATGCGACGTAGCGGCCGGGTCCTAACTATAGCTTGAATCTGGCAAAGCGGCCGCCTCGTTTTATTTCGATCGAACCACAAAAAGGGTTAGGTTTTTTGACGGCTGACTGTACATTTTTTGGTAATTGGAAACTATTCCTTTTATGAGGGTACTTTCGAGACCTCGGTATTGTGACCTTAAGGATATTTTAAACCTTAACGGTATATTGAAAAAGGTTTATTAAGTGTTTAGTTTGTTGAAGATTTCCCAAACATTTAAGTGGAGTATATTTAATTTTATTTATTTTTTTTATATTTTATAATTTTATCTCGAAGAAAATAATTTTCTATTTAAACCATTTAGTACTCTATTTTGCGAGCCTTAATTGTCCTGCTGTTACTACCGTCTCATATTTGAGCAAGAATCTTTTATAATTACCAATAAAATACGAGTGGGACTCAGCTGACGTAATCACTTCTTCCCACGACACTATCGCAGAATCGATATATAAAGAAAACTGACAGAAAGTTCAAGAACACGTTCTATTACCCAGCTGAACTATTTACACCTCCTAGCCTCTCCCGTTCGTCTCATAAAGTAAGAAAATCGTCCGCGGCCGACGATCAGTGAAAGTAATCTTCGCAAACATTCTACCTCCGAGCGGAAAACAATTTTCACTGATGTATTTTTTTGAGAGGCTTGTGTGTTCTAGCATTATTCTCAGTAATACAGGATTGGAGTTTTTTCTCTCGCCCGTAATTCAAAGGGGGTTTTACAGGGTTTTTTTATTACGGCAAAAATAATTCAGACCGTGTACAATGTCCTTTGTCGACCGCAAATACAACGCTGTGATTCCTCATGAGATAATCTTGTGACAACATTTCACTGTCTAACACTATTTAGTTAATCCCAATTTCAAACTAAAAATTGGAGCATTTCGCTGTGATGTGATTTCTCAGCTTTAAGTTTGCAAATAAAACTGCCATATATTTAGCAAGAATATTAGGGGCTTATTTTATCAGATTTATCCGTTGAAAACAGATTCATTGTAAGACTAATGCTGGTGCCAGATGTCTAGCGTACGTCTTTTCATACTAATATTAACAATGAGTTCAAGTAAGCATAAAAGTTTTAAACGATATTAAACTTAAAGAAAATGGTTGAACTTTTCATTTTCATACCAAAAAACAGACTTATATAATAAAAGAATAATGATGATATTTTTCACAATTTCACTTCATAAATAAATAGAATAAATTGGCCCTACGGGGGCGCGGTGAGCGCAGGTACTTATTTATATATGGATAGAAGCTCAGGTGGGTTTTGGGTCTTAGCAAACGTGTTTTACGCTGCCCCGGGGCAACCTGCCGTGACGCATCGGTGGCCGGAGACCGTTAGATACGCCAGCGTACATAACTCCCACCGTAATTATAGCGGGTGTTAAACATAAGTTGAAAGACGGTCAGTCTGTTGTGGTTTAGGCCACAACTTTGAGGAGATAAGTCTGGCTAGTTCTGTCATAAGCCTGCTTTTAGGACTGAGAATAGAATACCAAACATTGAGTTAGAAAGACTGCTGTCGAATAAATCGGTCTCAGACGCCGTCGTAAGCCAGTTAAAATCACACATAGTTTTTCTAGTTGTAGATTAGTAATTAATAATGATATTTTTGATAATAGGTATACAACATGGTACTCATGTGTGTGATCATAATATTCCTATGTTGATTTTAACGCCTTTCTATTATACGCGCCCGCAATAAGTATTTTTAAAATGAAATTCTTATAATTTCCTAAAGATAAATTGTAGACGAAACATTTTCCTTACTCAGGTAAATTAAATAACATTTCAAATGAATATACGATTATAAAGCAAATATTCACTTTTCCCGACCTTCTTCGGTTGGGACATATTAAGAATTCTCGACATAAAATGACGGAGATTTCTCCACGTTTTTAACTTGATTAACTTTTGTAGAGCCATCTTAAAAGGAATCAATTCTGTTTTAGGTAGTTTGTTTAATGTTTTGCTGGAATTGCTATGGATTTTGAGATAAGTATTTAGAAAGTGTGTTAGTTTTTAGGGTTCCGTACCTCAAAAGGAAAAAACGGAACCCTTATAGGATCACTTTGTTGTCCGTCTGTCCGTCCGTCCGTCCGTCTGTCAAGACCCTTTTTCTCAGGAACGCGTGGAGGTATGAAGCTGAAATTTATATCAATTACTCAGGTCTACTGTCCGTTGAAGCTGTGAAAAAATCAAACTTCTAAGCTAACGCAATCAAAAGATACAGCCGTTTATGCCGCAAATTTTCGACACTTGCAAGGGAATCAAAACCTACAGGGTGCTTCCCGTGAACTCAGAATCTTGAAATTTGGTACGAAGCAACGTCTTAAAGCATAGATAAAGGAAAAATTACGAAAACCATAATTTTTTAGTTACATCACATAATATATTTTTTTTTAATAATTTTAAACTTACTACCCATTTCCTCATAAACGCGTAGAGGTATTAAATTGAAATTCATACCAAATACTCAGGTCTATAATACCTTTAAGCTGTAACAAAATCAAACTTCTATGTCAACGCAATCAAAAGAAACAGCAATTTAAGCTACATATTTTGAAACTCGCAAGTACTCGCAAGGGAATCAAAACCTAAAGGGTACTTCCAGTCGACCTAGAATCTTGAAATTTGGCATGAAGCAACGTTTTATAGCACACATAAAAGAAAAATTCCGAAAACCTTCAGGTCTGGTTCAAATTTAATACTTAATTAATATTTTTGAACCAGATTTCTAAATAGTGACTAAAAAACTTAGTAAATAAATAACTTTAATAAAAGAACTTTCGCAAGTCTGCTGCAAGGCTAGTATAAGTGTTTCAGTTATATTATAGATAAATGATATGTGTTAATATAAAATAAAGGATTACTTAAACGATAAAGAGATCTTTGTCTTAAATTTATGCTCCTCCATCTTTCCCCATTGTAATGTTATGAATTTCATTTTGCAATAAAAATACCATAGTTATGACTCGATTGTCGTAATGAACGAACTTTGTAAACCTTGCAGGTTTGTACGGAACCCTCGGTGCGCGAGTCCGACTCGCACTTGGCCGGTTTTTTGTATCTTTATCAATCCGTCGATCTTTGGTATGATTGAGCCAGTGAACGAATGAAATACATGGTATAAGATGATTTATTCCCAAACATGAATGTACAAACATGCAAGATGTTACTTTAAATTAAATCAGTCATATTCACCACACTTTCCGATAAATACTGGAATCACAGATTATAGTTATAGCGGTACGAAAGTATGTACAGTAGAGGAAATTACCTATTGCAGTGTTCATAATCTCAGATAATTTACATTCCATTCGCCACTTAATCAGAACACATAATTATCTACTTTAGCTATTGCTGCTGTATTCTAAGTTGATTTTTGAGTGACCATTTGTAACAATAAGTTTTTGGTTGCAGTGGAATTTGAACTTTGTTAGGTATGACATCCAGTTTATTGTTCCATAACTTGAAACATTTTGTCAGAGTCCTGGTTCTAATACATGTTATTCTTTATCAAATTAATGTTTTTTTCTGAAACCTATCACAAAGGACGTATTTTTTGCTTAGAACCAAAACAGTGCAAAAAAAAACCCAGTTTCGAAATTAATGTTATTTTTCACTTTGTAGTGTTTTTTTTGGGAGTCGATTTTTTATTTAATATAAAGTTTTTAGACACTTTTAAACTTATCATATTTTAAAACTCAATGGTGCCGGCTGGAATTTGACATACCACGTCATTTTGCCGTGTTATAGCAATCTCATACAACTGTCAAAGAATGACAGCTTTCATTCGGATACACGGACAATTTAAGTCGGTAGCCAATTTGACAAACAATGCCTGACTTTATGAAGACGACAAAGCCAGTAGGAATCTATCTACAACATTTATTTTTATTTCTAAATTCCGTTGTAAACACTTCACTGGCCATCCGCACTTCGGTATGCTCATCATATTTTTTCTTTCACGCTAAAAATGAAGCCAGCGTTGGCGGCCATTGTTTTTGTTTTGCTTTTAGTTTGTGTTTGCCCAGCGTTCAGGTGTTGACTCAGAAATATTGCAACGGTTTTTAGTGAATGAAACATCGGAAATTGAAATCATTTTCTTGTAGCATACTTTGTTTTAAAGCCCTTTATTTGTAGAAGGTACAGGCTGTTACTGCTCTTTTAGATTTATTTATTGTTTATTTATTTTTATCTTTTTTTGTAGGATGAAAAAAAAAATTGACATTGCTACACGCTTAGGCTATTCCGACTCAAGTTGAAAGATAAGCATTTTAGAGCTCATAAAGTCGTATCAAGTCTGGATATTAGGGTTAACAAAAAGAAAAGACATAGATACCTACTTTCTATACTTCATTTATTATTAAAGCATTAGAAAAATAACGGCTAAATAACAACAATTATTGTTTAATATTATAGAAATTGCTGCACTTTAGAGTTATATTTTAAAGTAAATGGTAAATAGAATAAATAGCTTTTTGAAATATCATTGTGAAATAACAGAGTTTATATTTATATCGAAATAACGGAAGGGCACTGGGGAACTGTTATTTTTTTAATGTTATAAATGGATTATAGTTTTCCATTAATCAAAGAAAAAGAACTTCATGAAATTGAAATAGCAATAAAAACAAAAGTGAATCACAACTTTTCAAATAAATCGAAAATAAAAAAAATAACAACGTTCTGATTAATTCATATCTTCGAAGGTGGAAATTAATCATACATTAATTTTTCTTTCAACAACGTAGTAATGTTATCATTAATCACTACAGAACCGATCACAAAGGACGTATTTTTTGCTTAGAACCAAAACAGTGCAGAAATATTGTATGAAATCTCATGGTTGCACAGTTTTTCATTAATGCACTGTTTTTTATTTCTGATTTAGATATGAATTTACCACAGAGTTTTAATGTCTCCTATTAAGTTTAATATAAAATGTATGCATTAGATCAAAAAGATACTGACTGAAAATAAAAATCCGCTGAATAAAAAAATCTAGGTAAAAAAAAAAAAAAAGAAATGGCGCGCATTTTGTACCATTGTAAAACTTTGATACTTCATATTTAGCAAGAAAAGATAAAAAAAATGGAAATAGCGATAGCGATATGAATGCAACTTCAGAAAGTATAAAAACAGCTGCAAAATTAAATGATATTGTTAATAACCTTTTGCCGCAAAATTTGCGAGATAAATATTTAAAAGCTTAGGAAAACTTCTGTTTTCATTAACTTGAGTTTTTGTTTTGAGTAGGTATATTTTATATCACGGTAGGTACGTATAGATTAGTAGTTGAAAGAAAAGCAGATTACGCACCTTGCTAAAGTGAGTAATTAATGCACTCGTGTTAATTTAGTGCCCTCGCATGCGCCAACACACCACCACCACAACCACACCACCAACACAACTCACGTGCATTAATAACTCACTTTACGCTCGATGCAGCAATCTACTATTAAAACATTCTTTCATGTTTAATTTTAATGGAGATTTCCAGTTTATTAATTTTAGTTGGGGCAACAGTGTTCTTTTAGTAGGTCAACGGCGGAGTGAGCTCGAAATGAATCCGTATCATTGATTTCCCTGGCGCCTGGTAAAACCAAACGTGCCTTTATTTAAATACTGTCTGCTTTGTCGCAGTACTATCTACAGGTCTATTCTGAAAAATCTCACCGAGAAAACTTAGGTGAAGTGAACTGCGAATAGAGTCAATCCCTAGTAATCAGGTGGAAAGGCTCTACTTACTTTAAGCTCACTTCACCTAAATTTTGTCGGAGAGATTTTTACAGAATACAGGGTGGCAGGGACACCGACGCGGAAACTTAATCATAATTCAGCGGGGTAATCGCGCAATACACTATCAGTAGCAATGGGTTTCATTTTGACAGTTCAACAACATTCATTGCGTTATTTACGTTGTTGAGCAGACAATTTTTTCGATCATAAGAAGCAATGGATTAGCAATATCCTTCAAAATGATTCAGTTTGTGATTGATAGTGTGTAACGCAATTAGAGTGCAGTACATGATTCTGAAAAGAATAAAATAGAATAGATTTTTCTTTATCAAAGTGACCAAGATTCAAAACTCAAAGACTCAAACTCAAACAAGATTGAAAACCCCTGCGTAGATATTTTTGTCGATTATCACGGGATCTGGGGGCCTAAAAAGGTCACTTTGGCAGAATCATAAAAGGATAACATTATGAATCATAATATGGCGAAGACAGTCCGTGTTTTTCTTTTTTTCGCTGCACTACGTAGGTATAATCAAAGAGATTGGGATTGGATTTGGATTTGATTGACTGATATTTTAGCACAGACAAAAAAAATAAGTGAAAAATCCTTCACCAATGAGATTTGATACGATTAACTTAACAGTTAACTGTCTATTATAATTCAATATTAACCTTAATAATAATAAAATAATAAAAAAAAATATATAATAATAACATAATAATAATATAAAATAAAATATAAATAATATAAAATATTAATAATATAATAAAATAATAAATTAATATAATATAATAATTATAGAATATTATCCTTTTATTATTCTGCCAAAGTGACTTTTTTAGGCCCCCTGGAATAGAATATGAATAGAGTTTACGCGTCGATGCCCGTGTATGCCCCCACTGTAGACTGTAAAATTGTAACCGACAAAATTTTGGTGAAGTGAGCTGTAGTAGTGGCACCCTGTAGACCAGTTGTATAAGCGTTCTATTAAAATTGGCTGTACTGCCTCACGCTACAAGCTGAGCATGACGTTCTGGGCTCGCTTCCCAGGTCGTATTAAGTGTTATTGGGTTTTTCCAACAGAAATTTCTTAGTTTAGATTTGTGTCCGGTTGATCACTATAGACTCGTCCGCTATTACAATGCGTGCCACGAAATATGAGACTTGACCCCGCCTCCCCCGCTCTTTTCGCCGCCCCTATGACGTCCGGTCCCGTCCCGCACTCAGACCTCATACCGTTAAAGATACCTAAAATCGTGTTCTGCGCAAGTCAAACCACGTGGTGTGTCAAGTCTCATCTTTCGTGGCGCGCATTGTACATGTGATTTCAATATACTTGGCGAAATGGGTGAAGATACCACCCACATGGTGGCGGTGGTGTATGTACACCTTTATCTAACCCTGCGCGGAACAATAACTTCACCACAGAATACAGTGGTCTAACTAATCCACTTACCAAACATGGAACCTTTGACAATACAACCCCTACATAATCCGTCATCGAACCAATATACTTATTATTCATAATTATAAGGCCCATATACCGAACACGCTTTGAATAATTTATAAAGACAGGTATACACGAAGGCCTACATTAATCAACAGCTAAGATTGTTCGGTGGACGTCAGTATTATATTATTCGGTATTTCATCAAAATATCATCCTAAACAAACATAATATGACCTAAACAATATACATTATTCAGCAACTAAAGATGACGGTACCCAACAATCAGGCGTTTGACTCAATATTAGTATAATTTAGTTAACAGGACCCAAAGCTTCTGAACCTATAATTATTAAACCACTAGTTAAGACTAGTTTAGTTTAAACTTCCATTTTGATTGCTGGTTTAGTGACCAAAATTAGCCAAGAACAAGAACCCCCTTACTAATAAACGTTGTATAGCGTCTGTATAGTTACAAAACACTTTGTCTTCTTCTTTCGAAAGTCAAATTACTGACGACTGAAAGAGAGAAATCGATGTGTAACTATTCATCTGATATAATACGTTTATTATTAAGGGGGATAGTGGGTGGAAACCGTTGTTTAAGTATCAGAGATGTGTTGTTGCGGGCATTTAAATTAAGGAATAATAATTGATTATTGCAAAATCGAGATGCGGCGACATGGGTGGACCATATTGTTGCATCGCAGGTAGTACCTGGATGAGGCTGGCACAGGCACGTGGAGATTGGCACAAGAAAGGAGAGGTGCAAGATCAGCAGTGAGTGAAGTCAGGCTGTGGATAATAATGATGATTAGAAAACCCTGTTGTTAATGGCAGAGAATGAGCTTCTCCACCCAAAAGAAAGAGCAGCAGCATCGTCCAGAATTATTGAAAGAAGTATTTTTGCACGACTCATAATCTGAAGCATTAGTGCTTGGCCAGACTGGCAGCGTGGACGCCGGGCGGGCGCGGCGCGGCGTAATCAAAGATAAGAACTTCATTTGAGTGTCATAGTGGGCACGCGGGCGCGGTGAGAGGCGCGGGCTGCTCGGTTCGGGGAGCGCGCGGGCTACTCGTAAAAATAATTCTTCTTCATCCATAATTATATTTTGACAAACAATGGATGTTTTCATTTAAAATGCCTAATAATATTAAAAAATAACTTCGTTAAAAGTGCATGTGAATAGGCTTTGGTGAAATTTCGGTATTTATGCTTGTAACCCTGTTCCATAAATAAAATTATTTTAAAATTTGTAACAAAAGGCTTAGCACCCATGAATCACGTGGTTTTTTTGTTTACCTTTAGTTAAGTACCTAAACCAATTAAGTACCTAAACCAACTGAGTATTGGTACTTTTATTATCGGTCATATGTATTAAGATTCTGCGGTCAGTAAATCACAGTGTGGTGACTATTGGAAACGCCTACGTCCGGTATAAAGGCTCCTTCAAACAGGCGCGACACGACATAGTCCGGTTCATGACCTCTCAAGGTCAACTACGAGATGCCATAGTAAAAAAAAAAAAGCGCGACACGACACGCGACACAAAGGCACCGCAAGTCGCGCAATGAGCGGTGCCTTTGTGTCGCGCGCGATTATATCGCGTTTCGTGCCTGTTTGTAGGAGCCTTAATAAGACGATGCTTTAATAGCGAAACACTACTGCATCTTAGGATGAGATAAGACGAGTGACGTCACTGAAAGAAATGTCACTCAAAGGCCAAAAGCTGCTTTGAAGTTTCTTACTACAGTTTTAAGAACCTTATGTTAGTATAGAAATTCTGCGAGGGTCTAATTTGATAAGTTTAAGTGCAAATCAATTATTTGTTTTAGCGCAAGAAATTAAATTACTTTCTATCTTCAGCACTAATTAATTGTCTGAATTCATCAATAGGATTAAAATTAGTCTAAAACTAAGTAAGTAAATTTAGTTTTAAGCTCGACTTAAGTACAAAATTCTAATTGCTGTTAAAAGCATGTTAATGTTTGATCATTGTAAGTTTTCGCAGAATAAGCATCTTCATAATTATTAGCCTATAAAAATCCCTCTGCTGGGTCACAGGCCTCCTCTTGTGAGTAAGTGGGCCTTAAGGGGCTTACATGACCTAAAGCGCGGTCACTGTCGAACTGCATAGAAAAGAAAGAGAAGCGCGATGACACAACGCTGGTAATTTATTGCAAAATATGAAGCAATAATTTAATTACAAAAAATCTATTGTTTGGACTAAAAAAATTAAAACACTTGTATTTTAGTATGTTGCTTGTAGAATAATCTGACAAAAAATCAGAATGATTGTATATATTAGTATGGTTTTTATTGTAAAAAGAAAGTTTTTAGAGGTATCTTGATGATTTTTTTCTATAGTATCAAATTAGTTGTATTATGTTTTCAACACACTATCTACCTAGCATACATCTTTAAGAATATCATATATTTTTCTGATGTTGTTTACTGAAGTCGATCATATACTTTTATTGTTTCTAAAACTTGCGTTTTTTTGCGTTTAGGTACTGTAATCCAACACGCGGGCCTAGGGCGGGTTTGTAGATGTCACACGACTTCGAATTTTTGGTTCTCGGACATACCGGTTTCCTCACGATGGTTTCCTTCACTGTTACGAGAGCAGTGGTGATTAAATAATTTTACACAAAGTAAAGTGTCTGCCTGGATTCGAACCTCGACGTTGCTACTGGGCCTTCACTGCTCTTAGGTCTCCCCTATAAATTAATATCAAACGGTAATCGCCTTAAAGGTCCGCCCATTTATAAGTTTACATTAAATTAATTTACTTAGGTAGAAATTGCTCGCTCCAACGTAACCTCGATAGGAATTCGTCAGAATTAATTGAAACCAATATTTGCTTAACATTTTCGAGCCTTAAAATACTATATTGATTTATGTAACTAGGTAGGAATTTATTAAAATAACGAACCTGAAATTCCAATTGTTGGAAAAATATTTTCATTATTTTATTAAATCACTTTGATGGCAATTTTTTTTTTCTTGTTTTCACTAAACCTTATAACTTCACTCAACATTTTTTGAAGAGAGCTAATTCTTAAGACTACGCCGACCGCCTAGTGGCGCCCTCATCGTTTGTTTGGTTATTTCTTTTATTTTAGAATGAAAATGCAGAAAATAAGCACGTTAAGTTGTGCTCCACAAGATTATACGTTAATATTTTTATTATAAACACTAAAACGGATAATAGTGGCCACTATTTTCCGTTTTAGTGATTATAATAAAACTAAACAATGTAAAACAACCGCTTATAATAATATTAATTTTAATTCTAAAATAAAAGAAATAACCAAACAAACGATGAAGGCGGTCGGCGTTTGGTCGGCGCCCTCTTAACAATTCAGTGTTTCCATTTAGTTTTTTTTTTTAAAGCTGTGTTGGCCTTTGGTAACGGCCCCGACTTACGAGTTGTAGTTCGCAGGTTCGAACCCAGTCATGCTCTTTACTTTGTGTAAATAATTTCATCACCACTGCTCCCAAAACGGAAAAAAATCGCGAGGAAACCGGCATCTCCTAGAACCAAAAATTTGAAGACATGCGACATCTACCAACCCGCACTGGGCCCGCGTAGTAAGTTACGCTCCCGTTTCCCGTTTCCTCTCGTTTCCGCTTAGTTTACGGCCCACTTTTTCTCACAGAGATGGCCTGTGTCCCAGCAGTGGGAACAAGGTTATAAGCTGATTATGCTTAAAAAAATCAGAAAGAACTCTTAGCAAAAACGAAGCAATGGCGCAGTCAGGCGATGCGATGCGACAGGATGGGTCGGAGGAATAAGAAATTTCACGCGCACGAAGTCGCAGGCAGAAGCTATTCAACAATACAATCATATCATTTTTATAATCAACAACACAATCACAATATATTTTCCAATATCAGATCCAAGTGTTTACGTTACTCTCATCTCCTCCAACTTTGCATCCCACAGAATGAAAAACGCAAGATAAAGGTATTTAGTAATGTTTACTTTCGATAAAAAAGTTTTAAATCCATCTAACGCGAGGTACTTATCGTTATTTATGTTTCTTTTCCAACTTTAATCCTTTTCTTTTCCATTGATAAGAGAGGCTTTACGAAGTTACAAAGTTTCTAGTACCTAACTGCCTTCAGAGTAAGTTACTTTTTAAGGATTCATACCCAAAGGGTGCCAACGAGACGCTATTCTAAGGCTCCGCTGTCCGTCTGTGCGTCTGTCACAGGGCTGTATCTTTTGAACCGTAATAGGTAGACACTTGGAATTTTCGCTGAGTGTGTATTAATATAGCCGTTATAGCAACAAAATAATAAAAATACATAAAAGGCTAAATTCACCCAAAGGGCAATGGAGAGGGCTAAGCTTGGAGTTTCCCTGCGTGATCGAATCAGGAATGAGGAGATCCGCAGGAGAACCAAGGTAACTGACATAACCCGAAAAATTGCCAACTTTAAGTGGCAGTGGCCAGGGCACATTGCTCGCAGGACAGATGGCCGATGGGGCCGAAAGGTTCTGGAGTGGCGACCGCGTACCGGAAGACGCAGCGTTGGAAGGCCTCCCACAAGGTGTTCCGACGACCTTGTGAAGGCCGCAGGAACCCGTTGGATGCGAGAAGCACAGAACCGGTCCAAGTGGAGGTGCTTGGGGGAGGCCTATGTCCAGCAGTGGACGTCTTTCGGCTGAAATGGTGATGATGAATAAAAATAAAATAGAGTTAAGAAACACCTAGATATGCAAAAAATAAAATACCTAGACCCATCTAGTTAAAGAAATACCTAGAAGCATAAAAGTATACGGGAAAATAATACAACATGTCCAGGATAACCTTTACTTGGGTCAAGTCGTCACTTTCCAGGCGAGGCAAGATAAAGAAATCACAAGACGAACGGAAACCGCCTGGAAGAGCCACTGGCCCTTGCAGAAACTATTTAAGGGTGAGTTGCCTATGGCACTGAAACGCAGGCTCATAGACATGTGTATTCTTCCCGTCTTAACCTATGGTGCACAAACATGGTCTTTGACTAACATCCTGAAGTCCAAACTCAAGGTCTGCCAACGAGCAATGGAGCGCAGTATACTAGGCGTTAAATTAACGGATCGTGTTCGAAACACAATACTGCGCTCCAAAACAAAGATAGCTGACGTGGCTCAAAAGGCTGCTTAACTTAAATGGGACTGGGCAGGACATGTCTGCCGCATGACAGGCTGGAGAGGCTGCGTGCCCGAATAGCACAGAATTGGTGCCCTGAGACTACGGATATCGCCTGAGACAGTGAGGCGGGGTCGCGGCAGACCACGTAGGAGATAGCGGGACCAGCTGGATAGGTTTCGTCAAAATTGGAAGGCGGACTCGCGAAAGATGGAAGGAGTGAGGGAAGCCTTTGTCCAGGAGCGTGACAGCTCAGGCTAGTAAATAAATAAATTAATTAAAGGGTCGCCATACAAGAATCGTGCTTTTTTACTTTTTTTTTATTTGAAATGGGTTTGCTCTTGACTCTAGTCTAGGTCAGAGATGACGGAGACACAGTCTACGATGGAGTGAGTAAGTATTAAAAAAAATATGTTAAATATTGTACTGTGGTATGGAACCCTTCGTGATCGAGTCCGACTCGCACTTGGCCGTTTTTTATTATTTATAAAAGTACCTCTTTATAACAGTAATAATGGTTATTATCTCAAAAGCTAAGGTTTAAGTGTTTTAATCTCAGATTTTTGCTGTTCGGTGAATAAGTTAGGGCTTTTAATTTTTTATGCCAATTTTTGTTACTAGGTTTGTGTTTATAATGTGACCTCTTGTATTTAAAATGATCTTATTTATTAAAACTTTATGCACAAGTAAAAAAAGATTGTACAAAGGCGGACTTAATGCCGGAGGCATTTTCTACCAGTCAATCTTAGGGTGATGCAGAGACAAAACATAGCAAGTGCAACATACGGAATGAATAACTTGGAAATTATTTCAAAACACAAAATAAATACTAAGTAATACAATAAGTCGTACAAACTTAAAAACAAAATGAACTGTCAAGAGAAATAACGATCGGTATAGGCGAAAACAAATCCAGAAAATCAGCGCCGGAATGTTTTGGCCAACTTCTGACGGATCTTCTCGTTTGAATTCAATTCCATGGATTTAGGCAAATAAAGACGTCCCTTTCTCTGCCAACACCTATCGGTGTGCATTGAAGCCGCCACTATTAACATGACGTGATAGAAAGTAAAATAGGCCGACCTAAATTCCGATGGTAAATAAATAATGAGTCAAATTAAATTAGCTAGAGAACTCTGCAGTCTCTGTATTGATCATCATCATCTGCTTAGTCTTTTACCAACTATGTTGCGGTTGGTTTCCAGTCTAACCGGATGCAGCTGAAGGTCAGATAGGCTGTCGCTCCATGTAAAATACTGGTGTATTTTACATGGAGCGACAGCCTATCTGACCTCCACGACCCAGTTACTGGGTAATAACCCCTTATGATGTGTATCGGTATCATGACAAAATAAAATGAACAAGATTTCAGAAAAAAATATTGAGGTCAACCCCGCTGGTCGGCAGGACCGCTGGTAGTGTTGTCACTTGAAGTACAAGTTTTTTAAGTATTTTTGAAGTGAAAACTTCTTCAGGCATCGTTGGGCATTTTTTGAAATGGGAAAATACCATTGAATTTGCGACACTGTTACCGACACCACGCTACATTCGGATGTGTTTAGCTGTCCTCGGGATGCACTCGGTTTTAAATCCGATATGTCAGTGAGTATAAGCAAAGTATTCTGTTTGTGTTTTGTTTTCACTTCTGTCGGCACTCCTTGGGTGTTTTTGTTTTTAATTATCTGTTGAGATATCGATATCACGTCTGTAAAGTTAACAAAAAAAAAAAAAAACACTGGCACTCCGGTAGTGCCGACAGAAGTGAAAACTTGAACAATTACGAGTGTATTTTGTGAATCGTCTTATAAACAAAACACGCGTGTTAAGGTGTGTTCCTTATTTTATGGGGTTTTTTGCAAATCAGGTATGATGACCAAAGTGACTGGTTTATTCTTCTCGTGAAAGGAATTTATTCAGATTTACAAATAAGCACACAGGATAGACTTCAGTTCGTGGTGTTGGTCGCGGCAGTGCTTCGTTAATCATTTCTAAAGTGGTAACTAGATAAACTAATAAGGAGCCTGTATGAAATTTTACACAATGTTACCTTTGTTCGATTACCATAATGTTTGCAGAGGCGTATTAGAAGAGGACGTAGATGGTACGATTGATATTAGTTACATTTTTACATACTATTGGCCTTGTACATAAAATGTATTTGAGCTCGTCGTCAGTTATATATCCGTGGTTCAGCGCCATCTCGTCGTTGTTGGATGAACTACGTAGTTAGTACGCGAGGCCCTCGTAGTTCTTCCCGATGTGCATAGATGGCGCTGTCTTACGTTTTACGTCTTACGAATTTTCGATCAGGGTCACGTGACCTGACGCGAGTTTAGAAGTTTTTACCCATTCCAAAAAAAGTACACAGCGCCGCTAAAGAAGTTTTCACTTCAAAAACTGTTACAACAAGTGCGGTTGACGGCTCCAAAAAATATCACAGATAATAATCTTTAGGATGATATCTTTATTAATATCAAATTCATGTTTTTTTTTTATTTATCATGTTTAGATATCTGTACCATCTCGTCTGTGGAGTTTTGTTAGCTTATTTAATGTGACCCCGTATACTTACATAAATATATCGGTAGCCAATCAATTAAAATGACGCATTTAGTACCCCGCAGCATGAGCTACTGGTTTTAGAAATGAAAACTCTGGAATGTAGGTCTTTTTACGACCAACCACTAAAACTGGGTCTTCTCATAAAACGTAGTCAACTTTGCCTCAAATGAAATCCTTTATCTCCTGGTGTAAAAATAAAATTACTGTTCTTCAATTTCGTCGCGCAAATATCCCTTTTCTTTTTTTATTCAAGGCTTTCTATGATAGCACTTTGTCTGCCAGTGAACGCCCCTTTAGAAGTGACACCGTAGGTAAGTACTTCTAGTTTTAAGTAGACGAGGTCATAAAGTTGACTGTCTTGCAACTGCTCTTTGCCAGCGATTGCGGTTCATTTGTTTACTCGCTGATGGTAGCGCGTGTGTTGTGTGATCATTCGGTTCCCTACAAAATTGTTGAGATGGATGGTGCTGATGCACGCGCCATTTTCATGAAGGAACGCCGTCGGTTGAAACTGGTGATCTCTTAACTGCCAGGGCTTATTTTTTTTTATCTTATCTTATATTTGGAATTATTTTTTTTATTATATTTTTACTTTGTTCTCAGAATAAGCAACAAGAATAATGTACCCAGAATGTAAGTATGTACCCAGTAATGTAAGATTTTGTAATATCTTGATTTAAGAGTGTCCTTGGGGTTTCTTGCCCGTTGACAATTCAATAACTGCTTTGAGTTTGTGTTTAACATGACCATAGGTAGCAGTGCCTCCACTGCGACCCATGGTCATGTTAAACATAAACTCAAAGCAGTTCGCATAGAAATAGAACGAGAGATAGAACAAGATAGAACTACTTCTACGTTCTACTAAATACTAAGTAGCTCAGCAAAACAGAAATAGAAAAACAGTAGATATAATTTCATTTCCCAATATGAACAATAATTTCAATTTCAGATCTCCTTCCTACTAAAACTAATAAAACGGATCAAAAGAGTATCAATAGCCATTCTGTAACATGAGCTCTAAAATTGAGTCTCGTCCGCTAAAAACCTATCTTAGCCAAGATCATAAAAATCCGTATTGCACCGGCTTTACTTACAAAATACTTTCAGAAGCACTCCAAGTTCTTACTAAGAAGGTGCTCCCAACTTGAGAGTATGTTTAATAGAACCGTTTTTCTACGTTATCTGTTTTTTTTTATTATTTATAGCTTAGGAGTTTAAGTAACAAGTTGTAAGTTCGCAATTCAGATGGAATTTTTCGTGAGAATGTTGTTTTTTGTGAAAAATGTCACTATGCATTTCTTTTATGAGTGTGATCAGCGGTTTAGTTGACATAAGTTTAGCAAAACTATTCAAAAGGTTACTTTTGTAAAGTACAACATTGAATCAAATATAAGTGTAGAATGATAAAGAGGAAAGGTTTACCAAGGGAGAAACTCAATCGCAAAGCATTTATTTCAATTAAATCATTTACAGGCACTTTTGAATTGTGTTGATACATATATTCTACTAAAAAGTATGTATTTGTATATAACATATTTATGTTTTGATGTACCTAGTTTTAATAGATTTTTTATTATTGTTTTTTTCAATCAAAGCATGCCATCCATGCTCTTCACCACCCTTGGTTGACTGGTAGAGAATGCCTAAGGGCCCTAAGGCATTAAGTCCGCCTTTGTACCTTTTTGTGCGAAAAGTTTAAATAAATAATAGTCTATCAGTCAGAAGTATGAAGCTAGTTGCCCAATTTAAAGCGAAGCGAAGGTACCTATGGAGAAGAACGGGCAAGAAACTACATGGACACGCTTTTTAAAAATATATACCTATCGTTATACCATACCTATCCAGATGAATCAAAGAGAATGTAAAGGAATGACTGAGCTAAAACGTTAAAAAAACTAAGTTACTTACTGACTTGATTACAAATACTGAACTGTATTGTGTTTTTAACTGAGTGGAGAAAATTATTCGTTTTTAGCCGAATTAATGCCGTATACTGGGTGAAACAATTCTGTTGATGACATAAACAGCGAAATTGGTTTGTAATGTTTGCAACATTACGATCAACGTACCTACGAGTAGGTATATTAAATGCACATATTACTCAATCCATCCAAAAGTTGTCATTGTACATACGCCAGCACATCAAGCTACTACAAACTGTCAATTTTCAACTTTATCGCTTAAGCATAAGGTTCAAAATTGAAAGGGAAAATTTGACAGTTTCGGGTAGCTTGATGTACTGGCGTCTCTACATCGCTTTTAGTGTTTGGCCAGACTGGGGCGCGGGCGCGGCTCGGCGATCTCAAACATACTTCCTTTGACGTGTCCAATGTCCATAGTGGGCACGTGGGCGCGGTGAGTAACGCGGGCTGCACGGCGCGGGCTGCACGGCGCGGGCAGCGTGCGGGGTGCGCGCACTTATATTTTGACAAACACTGACTAGTATGACCAGATTCAGTATTTTGATACTTTTTCGGTATGTTTTATCGACTTTTCCGAGCATCAGTAATTCAGTATTTTTGGAGGTATATTGGAAGTAAGTATTTTTGGGTACATTTTGGATAAAAAGCTATGGTAACACCGTAGCGATCGCCCCTGCGAACATTGATGTTCAGGACCTGTAATTAGTCTATATTTCATTCAGATAAGATATTCAGTATTTTTAGAGGTGCTTCGGTTTTTCGTAAAATTTAATCTGGTCACACTGCACTGGACACGAAAACACGCAGAACGCAGCCGCGCTTCACTGCGGACTGGCAGGCCGCGTGCGTTTCCGCTCCCGCGCCCACCCCGCGCCCGCGCCCGCCCGCTCCACAGTCTGGACGGACACTTAACGATAAAGCCGCCCATTTGATTGCCCACCTATGTGAATTTTTGACAATACATCTGTAATTTGTATGGTGTACATAATAATTATTTATTGGTATATACTCGTAATTTACTCTACTTACACCAGAAAAAATTATAAATAGTATTCTATTCTATTGTCGTCCGTAACAAACATAATTTGAGTAACGTGTAAAAGTGTTTGTACAAACCTACTTACAGAAATGAAATCATTTATCAATTAATATTATATTCTGTTGTTCCACAGCTGAGTAAGGTATAAAATAAACAAATATAGCGGGTTTATAGTATAAATCATTCAAAGAAGACCTGTCTCCTTCGAATGTCCCGGCCCTGTTCGGATCGCTAAGGACGCCTTTAAAAAAAACGTGACGTGGGTCCCCCGACCGGACACGTTTTCTTTTTTACGTATGTACAGACGCTAGCACATCAAGCTACCCGAAACTGTAAAATTTTCCCAATCAACTTTGAACCTTATGTTTTAGCAATAAAGTTGAAAATCTATTAAAGAAATTTGACAGATTGTAGTAGCTTGATGTGCTGGCGTCTGTACTTGTACATAATATTATATATTTTAGTGTTAACTTGTATATAATTTTTATTGTGTATACTTTAGTATATTTCACTGTAAATAAGTAATGAAATGTCTCAATACATAGTATAATTCAATATCAATCACTCACGTCAAATAATGCGAACATTAAGTAGATGATGATGCGAAGGGTTTGTTCAAATTCATGGCCCACGTCCTGTGAAAGTACAATTGTTTAGGATACGATGGGACTGGCATACGCTATGCGTAAAAGCCCCTATAAATAAATAAAGAAAAAAATTAAGTAGTTCTAGTAGTAGTAGTTCTTATTCCAGATTACAGATACCTATCGGAATATCTGCCAACGTAAAGGTTTGTTGACTAATTGATATTGAAAAAAACTTGTTTTGCTTTTAAAACAATAATCTACTGTAACAACTTCCAATGTAATTTCAATGCCTAATCATCTATTGTGTTCCCACTGCTGAGACAGGCCTCCTCCAGACAGGAGGGAGGGAGGGGAGGGTTTTACGGTGACAGGGAGTGGGCCATAATCCACCACGCGGGCCCAGAGCGGGTTGGTAGATGTCACATTTCTGAGAATTTTAGGTTCTACTAGGACGTGCCGGTTTCCTCACGATGTTTTCCTTTACCATTTAGAGAGCAGTGGTGAGGAAATAATTTACACAAAGTAAAGCGCCTGTCTGTCGCCTCGCCTGTCTTCGTACCCGAGACCTACAACTCCTAAGTCGCGGCCGTTACCACTGGGCCATCACTGTTCTCAATTTTAATGACAGACTATGAACTACAGATTTTTCATAATTTACCGCCAGAAAAAAGAATCATTAATAAAAATTTGCGCCATCTTAAAGAGTTGACATAATTTGAAAGCTAACAGTCTTAAAATAATATTAATATGTACCTACAAGTATGTAAAAAGAAAATGGCATCAAAAAATTCGTCCGTATCGCTGTCAACAGGAAACGTGCCCAAAACGCCGGCAGCATTGCCACGTTGTATGGTAATGCTGATTCTTTGGCCAAGAAATAGGCCAGCCCTCTGGTCACGTGAAGAGTCGACCAACCACTTGGCGATATGTTGAAATACTAAGTGGGCACTACAAATAAAAAACACTTAAAAACACTCGCCACACTTTAATCTAACTGGTATGATTTGAATAAACGGAGTCATAAAGAGAGATTATTATTGATATGCTCCCAGTCTTACCAGCTTGGCTGTATCTATTAGTTTTACTATAGAAATGTAACAAACAAAATGTACGATGTGTTTGATGAGTTAAGGTTTATAATTGTTTGTATAGTACGTTCTGATTTATAAATTTCAAGTGTGTGCGCGACTGTGTGACTATTACTTTTACTGAACTACATGTGTATTAGTGGCGCGGTGGTGTGACCAACATAGCGACATCGGGTTCCGATACATTTTCAACCACCGGGCATATGTCCTTCTTTCATATATATGACGGCGCGGTCATAATATGAACGCGCGAATATTATTATTCTGCGTTCTTTTATTTAATTTGTGTAGTGAATTTGGTTGATCAAATTATTTGTATCGTAAACACTGATTTAGATTTTATTGTAAATAAGTCGCTCAACAAAAGAGGGGACTACTTAGTCCGTGTGGGCTTGCGAGTGACGTCAGCGCCGGTAGTGGTATCGCTTGTTGTAGCAAAGTGGGGGTAGTGGGGCGACCGGTGCCTTTATAAAGCAGCCGGCGCGCGTTGTAGGGGGGCACTTTGACTCGGTCCGTGGCGCTGGTCGTACGCTCGCAATTTCACATACCTCTTTGTCTTGACTTTTATAAAGTTTTGTTAATTTTTATGAAAGTGTCGATAATTAATAACGAAAATAATAGTTTGTCAAAGTTAATGCTTTGCCTCATTCATTAAACCCCGCTTTCTGCTGCCCGTGGATACGACTAAACACACTCGTCAGCTCGGTAATCCGATTTATATATATATGAGTTTCACACATACTCTTCTTTTCGTGTCAATGGTACCTTGTTTTTATATTGTTTGAGCTTAGTAGGTGACAACATTGATTACTGCATAAGCGGCCTTCTTTAGGTCATCAAAGGTGCAAGTGAACTGGCCTTTAAGACACTCAAAATACAAGACGGACATGGTTTGATCAGAAAGCACCGCACAGTTCTACACACACCCCCTACTAATTCAAATTCAAATTCATTTATTTATCCGAAATGATACATTATATGGTCTTAAATTAATAAATGGTCTCATCACATTCTGCTACGTAGGGCGCGCAAATATCAGGTAGGTACACAAATAATACGTTTATTTCAAAGTTTGTTTTGTTTGTTTATTTCAAACTATACAGACGCTATTCAACGTTTTGTATAGCGTCTGTATAGTTACACTTAACTTTGTCTTCTTCTTTCGAAAGTCAAATTACTGACGACTGAAAGAGAGAAATCGGTGTGTAACTACTCATCTGATATAATACGTTTATTAGTAAGGGGGCTAATAATTACCGACTGATATTTAACGTAAACAAAATCCTTCTGTTTCGTCCTTAAGGCGAAAGCATGAGTATAGCCCGTAAAATTCAAATTTTCTTAAGTTTTTTGCAATTTGCAGGTCAGTATGGTTGTATGTTGATCTAAATACGATTCGTTGCCGTAAAATAAAGATATTCTATGCTTATCTATTCTGTTCTATTCTATCCTATTCGATTCTTTTACATGCCCACAAGATTATACATTATTACAAATAACAAAACACTCAAAATCACAAAACATTTATGGCGTAACGCGATCAACAACGTCAATATGACCCGAAGCCACTCAATATTCAGTTATGAATATATTTTTGACGTGCATTGTACCGCCCTCGTGCCAGCCTGTTCCCAGGAGGGTTGAAGCTGACAGCCTCAACCAAGAGGTAATCCATTAAAGCCGCTGTAAGTCCCTACAATAACATAATATGAACAGTGGGAGCCCCAGCAAGTTTGCCTACCGTTAATGTTACATTATTCTTCATTGTGTACAATTTTGACGGTGGTTCTACAATTTGATGGAGGGTCAAGGGATTTGTCGTCAACGGGCCATTGGTGAGGTTTTGTGTTGCCTTTTATAGTAATAAAATTGGCATTCTAAAGATTAATTTCTCCTAATGCTCCTAATTTTGAAATTAAGACCAGTTTACAAGTCCGAGAAGCTATCATCTTATATAAGAAATACCAAATGCGGTACCTACTTATCTACACAAATAAATAAAATTTAAGTGTCTGTTTGTAATATTAAAATAACAGCTTTTTGCTAAATGCAAATATGAAAGTACTAGCTTACACCCCGCGGTTTTACCCGCAGAAGTGTTGATACCGTAGGAATATTAGGATAAAAAGTAGCCTATGTGTTAATCCAGGGTGTCAGCTACCTCCATACGAAATTGTATCAAAATTGGACGAGCCATTTGAGCGTGAAGAAGTAACAAACATATAAACACACACACACACTCACAAACTTTCGCCTTTATAATATTACTGTAATATCCGGTACTTATAACAAAAAAACATTTTTAAAATGTTTGTCTGTGTATCTGTCTGTTTGTTCCGGCTAATCTCCGAAACGGCTGGACTGATTTTGACGTGACTTTCACTGGCAGATAGCTGATATTATACGGAGTAACTTGGGCTGCCTTTTTTTCGAATAAGAATTAGGAATCCGCGCAAAAAAATTAAAACCTTTGAAATCCAATATATTATTATGCCTTTTCTAGCCTAAACCTCTGAACATTTGGCAAAAAGATAGATGGCTGGGGAAGGACATAGACTACTTTTTTTACAGACGCCAGCATATCAAGCTACTCGAAACTGTCAAATTTTCCCAATCAACTTTGAACATTATGGTTTAGCGATAAAGTGTAAAATATATTAAAGAAATTGAACAGATTGTAGTAGCTTAATGTGCTGGCGTCTGCACCGTAAGCACGTTCCCGTGGGATCATTTCCAACATTCACGCGAGCGGAGCCGCGGGCAGAAGCTAGCTATTAAATATTATATGCGATATTTTTGTGGATCCAAAGATCATAAAATAAAACATCGACAGTACTTACAAACTAACTTATGTTGTTGTATGTTACGTACTTATGAAACAAAGAACTGCTCTAAGAATAAACCTTTCAACATCTGTTAAACAAAGCCTCCTAAATAAGAAGAAGTATAAATTAATTATTACTCAACAAATTCGATTTTACTTACACAAACAATATTCAGCTACTTATAACATTAGTAGGTAATCCGGTAAAGCCTCTGTAAGACGGGACCTACAGTAACATAATGCGTGGAACAACATAATCTTTAGCCCGGCAAGTACCCCGCAGTTTACTTATATACTAACTTAACTTAGCTGTATTAACTTGACTTCTCTAAGTAATCTTTTGAACCAAGTGACTATGAGTTGAGCTAAGAGTTTGTAAATATGTGAGCACCATGTATCTATCACATAATTAATTTACCTATCATTGCTTTATTTTAAATTCTTTTTATTTTATTTGCATTGATTAAATAAATATATCGTCGTTAAAGTTCTAACTAATAATTCGTAAGTCATTTTTGGCGGTTTTTACATTATATAGTTACTGTTTCTACAATAATAGACATAGATATATAGACAATAAATAGTTACTGTTTCTACATTAAATAGAACTATAATTAAGTATACACAAATAGTAAATTTGTATTATTATAGTATCTATAAAGCATTATGCAGTTTTTTCTCTCTCCTGAAAAGTTGCTATTTTTGATGACTTCCGTGGTGTTAGAACTTCAACAATGCACCAGAATAAAATTACTATACCACAACCTACTGTGGTATAGTAATTTTGAATAATAATTTTATATAATAGGTAATTATTTAATCAATGCAAACAAAATAATGTAAAGCATTTTAAAAGAATAGTACCTACTACCTTTTGGAGCGTGGAAGGCCTCCCACAAGGTGGTCCGACGACCTTGTGAAGGCCGCAGGAACCCGTTGGATGTTATAAGCACAGAACCGGTTGAAGTGGAGGTGCTTGGGGGAGGCCTATGTCCAGCAGTGGACGTCTTTCGGCTGAAATGATGATGATGATGATGACCTTTTGGAAGGGGCGGCTAAAATCAATTCTATTTTATTCTAAATTTTGACGTTCAAAAGTGCCTTTTATGAGCCAATTTGAAATCAATGATATCACTTTGACCTACAATAACATAATTCAAGGAAAAACATAGCTTTTAGCCCGGCCGTAACCCGAAGTGTACTTAACCTTTTGAGCGCCACGATCTTCTATAGAAGACAATCGTTTCCGTGCCCCCCACGCCACGTCTTTATTAGAAGACAATATCTAATAACGTTTATTACTTTAAAATACATGAACAAATGCTTTTGTGCGTATTCTTACTATTGCCTAAAACCCTAAACTTAAAAGTTTCTTTCAATAGGGGGTCTTTTTTATATTAAAACTCATCACTACTGTAACTGTTTACTATACATTCGTTATACATTTGTACTTTATAGCTTGGCGCTGGGGGACACATCGCGTTCGGTAACGCTTGGCGCTCAAAAGGTTAAATACCAACTTAACTTAGCCATATTAACTTGACTTCTTTGAGGTAATCTTTTGAACCAAGTGGCTATGAAAGAATTGGTGATGAGACTCATCTACTGATTCATAAACAAGGTATGTATTACACGACTCATAATGCGAAGAATTAGAGAGTGCTTTACGATCGATATATTTTTGCCTAGTAAAAATGCGCAGTGCTTGCTGCACACCCCCACCCTATTTCAAGTTAAACAAATATCAACTTGATTTCAGAGTGACTAGGACTATTGATCAAAGTTATAAAAATGTTTGAAGTTGTAGCGTAAACTGAACTTTATTGTGCAGGAATTAAAGTTGTTATTCCATTAATTCATATTCGTTTACATTTTTGGCAAATAAATCGCGAACGCAGATTAGACCGTATTTCGGCCATGGCGACCAATATCAACGGACTAGCCTTCGGCGCAGGAGATAAGTGCGTGCGCAGACAAAGGTGCACGCTCTCTTGCCTCACTCTCATAGTCCGATAGGACGGCAATCCGACATAACATAACAAAGCCGTTATAACATAGGTAGATACATAGGAAAACTGTTAGCTGATATATCCTACCTACTAATACTCGTAATATACTTCGAAACGATAATTCAGTAATCCCAAAAGATTGGCCACACCAAATTCAACTCAAGAACTCTAAATAATTTATCCGTTAGAAAAATATTCACTTCATTTAAATGGGCGGAAATGAAACCTTTGGGTTTTCTTTGGATCGGGCAGATCGGCCATAAATTTCTTTTTATTAGATTTCAATATTATAGGTATTAAAAGGAAAAATTGAATTATTACAGAGTTTTTAATTTACTTTAAAAGTTACGATGTGCTTAGATATTAAAAGTACATAAGTAGTTAGAAAACTTATTATTTCTGGATTTTTAGGTATACCTATACTCCATTTTGAAGTTGCCATTTGTCATGCCATCAACACAATAGAATTCAAAATCGGTTGTAAAAAAGCGGCCAAGTGCGAGTCGGACTCGCCCATGAAGGGTTATTTATTAGCCACGGTATGCGGCTGTTATTTATTAGCCACAAGCCCCTCCACATACATAATACATAATAAAGAGCACATAGGTGTACATAATAAAGAGTATTCTATTCTATTCAAAGGCCTCTCTTTTCATGTGCCAATACCCACGCTCCAGTGCCAGCCCCAGCCAGGTTCTACCCGCGATGGTAACAATGTCGTCCGCCCATCTCACCGCCGGACGAGCGACAGTTCGTCCCGAATTACAGAACCTCACTCAAGAATCAAGCATTAGGTACTTAAAACTAGTTTCAACCAATCAAATGGCTCTAGTTTGAAGTAATGCTTGAGTCTTGAGTGAGGGGGCCTTCGTCTCCCAGTCAATTGTGAATCGTCAATCAATCGTGTCGTCAATTATTATAATATTGGCTAATCTATTAATGACCATCTCAACTATACCCAATAGTTATTATTATGTTTTCATGACGCATAAAATATTTGCTAAATGTAATATTTTAACGTGTAGTAAATAAGTTATTAAAATTTATTCTAGTATCTTGTAGTTTGCTCATAAATAAGAAATGCAAGAGTAAAGGAGTGCTTGTGTGACAAGATAGCTGCGTCACATCCTCCCTGATGGTTCCGTCGCGCGACGCAGTGGCACGGTGGCGCTAGCGTGCATTACAGAAATTCTTTATTTTTCACATTTCTGGGCCGGACAGATATGCGGTCGGAACGCCGCGTTTGTCTCGAAATGATTGGAATTTTAATTGTTGCTTGAATATTTTTTATTTTTCTGGTATAAACGGGTATTTGTAAACTCGAAAGGAATGAAAGGCACAAAGATGATAGAGGGTGATGCAACTTACTGGGCCAAACTTGACAGTTGACAGCGTGCATGCATGAATGGACGTGTTGTCTGGACGTGAAGTGGACGGGATGGCTATGATGGTGGGAGCAAGGAGACCATACCAGAACCTTAAAAATTGTTTTCTAATATTTTTTAGCTTTAAAAGTGTGCCTGCATGGCAATTTATGTTCTCGATTGCTACTGCAATACATTGTCGAAAACAGCAAAGATACCTAGTTTTTAATACTATCAAGACTTCTTCTTAGCTTATCGATAGCAAATAATAAAGGAGACAGTTTTTTTTGGGTCCACTGTATTGTAACGGGTATAACACTATATTATATGTTATACCATATAACAAGAGTATTATAATTATGTTTGAAAGATCTGTCTGCTCAACAACGTAAATAAAAAAACGTAAGGGGTAACGTAAACGTACGTAAATAATTCAATGAATGTCATTAAACTGTCAAAATTAAAGCCATTGCAGAAGCAGTCAATACACTTTATTTACTTCATCACACTTTATTTACTTCATCAGCGTTCAAAGCAACGTTAACATTAGAACCACGTCTGAAACGTTCGTTTGCATTCATTTTGTGAATAAATCATTGTCTTCAGAACAACAAAGATAGTGCGTGTTGCTTTGGCAAATTTATTTTTATATTTCACAGAGTTTGAATAAAAGAGCGGAGCGGTGCAAGAATATTTTAGAAGAGGAAATATTGCTGTGTGGTTAAGTATGACAAATTAATGTTACAGATATATTTGTAGACGTTGGAGGAGACAAATAATGGGATCGTTACTTACCATTTATGATGGTAGAAAGAATAGGCACTCATCTACGGTACGGTTTACAGTGTTATAGTAGACTACCGGGTGACTGGCATGAGCTGGACTCTTTTAACAAAGATTGGTTTAGATTGTTGGAACGAGAGCAGGGATCCCTTGCCCACCAGTGGGACAATACGGCAGTGGGACAATACGGGTTAATAAAACATTTAAAGTAGACTACCATTGTTGATGTAGTGAAGTCTTGGGTTTGCCTAGGATTGAGCAAAGTATTTGTGGGCAGTAGATAATCTTATGTTTTTGTAAGGTGCCTCAGAGATACATGGCCACCAAGTCTTAGTAACGTCTTCTCTCAAAGTATATCACAACGAGTTTTGCGGGAATGCTGTTGTAAAAAGATAAGTTTCTTAACGGGTTAGTAGTGGGATTGGTTACCCAAAGATCCGCCGGACTAAAGATTAATATAGCCTTAGTACCGTCACGCGTGGTAGATTGCAATGAGAGATAATGAACTCTCTCTGAAAAATAACACATAGACGCATTTCGTTGTTTACATCAACGTAACCTCAGGTGTACCTTTATTGATTGACAGACAAAGTTCATTGACCCGCCACGTGCTACAAACTTCACCTATTAACTCAGTTCTTCAACATCAAGTTCTCGAGACACGGTAATTTAGTTTCAGTGAGTAATCCGATGAAATGGACAATATTAGTGGTACTTATCTTACGGGGCGTAATTATGTTAGTAACATAGCTTTCGAGAAAAGAAACTGTTGGTCCCTTCTTGAATTTACTCAGACATCTAGAGAACATTCGGGCCTTTTTTTTTTTTTATTTTTTTTTATTTGGGAGTAGTTGTACAAAAAATGTATTAGGCAAAACTCGAAGGTCTGAAGCAAAATGTTGTGGGGAACTCCAGATGAGAAATCAACATGGCGGGCAAGTTTCTAGCTGCAAAGCTAAAATCGTTTATCTTGTTCAAGGTGAAACATTATTTCATATTTCCTTAGCCAAAAGTTTTATGATAGGTATATTTTCAAGGTGAAAGTTTAATATTTATATACATTATTGAATTTTATAATAAACGAGGTGTCGGGACACTTGGGGCTATTGTGGCGGTGAACCGAAGATTATGGCGTGTGGACTGGATTAATATTTATTCGAAAGACACAGACTTACAGTTACTTAACATACTAAAAATATTGTAGAAAAAAACGTGTAATAGTGTCTTAAAAGATCAACTTACTTACTTAGATATACACCATTATATCATTTCATTTCATTTCATTTACCATAAGTTCCATGCAAAGTTACATACTCAGGTACTCGTAGAACAACCCGGATACCTTCATATTTACTCGTACATTGAACTGAACTAATCAAACTCAACGAGTTCTTCACAACTCATTCGCGAGTCCATTACTGTGGTAGTTAAAAATTAGTTAAAAATTTCGGATACGTTGTTGTACAGACACCAGCACATCAAGCTTCTACAATCTGTCAAATTTGTTTAACAGATTTTTAACTCTATTGCTAAAGCATAAGGTTCAAGTTTGATTGGGAAAATTTGACTGTTTCAGGTAGCTTGATGCGCTTGCGTCTGTACTACAATTTTCATAAACGTGAACTGCGCTGTGACAGTCTGGAAAAATATAATTGATACCCTACGTCAATTTGTCATTTCAGAGCAGTGGTGGCCCGGTTGTATCGCCCCCGACTTACGAGTTGTAGGTCGTGAGTTCGAAAAAAAAAAGGTCGTGAGTTCGAACCCATGCAGGCACTTTACTTTGTGTATTTAATTACATCACCACTGCTCTCAAAACGCTGAAGGAAGTCATCGTGAGGAAACCGGCATGTCCTAGAACCATAAATTCGAAGAAACGTGACATCTATCAATCCGCACTGGGCCCGCGTTGTGGATTATGGCCCACTACCTCTCATAGAGAGGAGGCCAGTGTCCCAGCAGTGGAAATATTATATGCTTCTTATGCTATAGTCATTTCACTGTCATTCTTTGACAGTTGTGATTTGAATATACTTACAAAAAATTTAAGCTGGTACCAAATAGGTAATCAAAATGCCTAACAAATTAATTTCCGCGAATTTACCTCCTCTGTCATACTTATATACTACAGACGGTTAAATTACTACATAAGCTGCCAAGAATAAGACCACCATATTTCCTTTAAAAAAGAAACCAAAGCAGAATCTCTTCTTGTCTTCATCCTTTCAGACGAAAATTACGCATGTCGTTTTGTAATTAAAGTAATTAAATTTAAGCTGCGAACATATTTACAAGGTTTACTCAACAAGTTACTTGAGCCCAAAACTTCCACAGCTTAAATAACTTTGAGTTTTCCCAGGAGACCTGTGGACTTGTCTGGATAAAATTGCTGTAGGTAGATAGGTATTTTAGCAAAATCTGGGTCTTAAGTTTTTAATTGCTGTACGTAAAGTTTCAGCTAGGAGATCAAAGTGGTTAAACTTGTTGCTAAAGTAAACAATATGCTTTTTGCGAAGTAATTTCAATTTAGAAAAGGACAGCAACAACTAAATACTGTGACATATTCAAGATTAGCGAACCTATAGAGGTATGAGGAACAGGGTGTAAAGTTCAGTCATCCTCTATAAAAAAGGGAGGATCCTCAGACTATACAGGTATTGTGTCTAGGGGGCTACTGCCCTAGGATTGATCAGGACGTTGTGTATATGCTAGTCGCGCGGTAAACTTTACTTGCGCGATGCAGGATTTTGCGTGACGTGAAGTAATAGATGCCGCCACACTACTATTAAAATGCCGTATACACTTATACACCTTTCTTTGGCGTGAATATTTTTGCTCTTCGAGATTCATTAATTTTATTAAGTTATCCTAAAATTTTCATCAATTTCTTTTAAAGATCTAGAGAATACCTACCAATCTATAACTGTACAATAAATGTACAAAATGTAGGCATATAAATATTCTCGTTTAACACTTTGCGGGACACATAACTCCCCTCGACGTAATAATAATGAAACTTCTATTGTGTCTCGTTCAGTGTCCTTCAATGTGTTAACGAAAAAAACACAAATCACGTTAATAAAAACCTCTTTTGACATTTACGAAATCAAGCGCACTTTCGACACAACTCGTCACCCGTTCCAAAATCAATTAGTCTGCACAAAAAACAGCGAAAAAGTATATTTCGCAAACACGTCTCGTGCTGTTTGCAGTTAATTAGCAACAATCGCTTCAGGCATCTGCCCCATCGCTAACGATTAGCGAGAAGCGAGCAGAGCTAGCAACTGGAAACAAATTGGCGAGCAACGATCAGCGAGTGTATAGTTCTGATAGTTTTTTCGCTGGGCTATGAGCCAATGCATGAGTGCGATGACTGCGATGAGTAGCATGGCTGCCCAGTGACTTTCTGGTATGCGTATGTTCTGAGTGAGTCTCTCAGCAAATGTTCTGCCCGCCTCACGAGCTTTGCTGAGCGAGTAGTTTCTTTGATAGCTTTTGTCGCTGCTACGAACTAGTGAAGAGAGAGTTCTCGCCCACAGTTGATGGTGGCACATGTGTTGGATCATTCAGCTCCAATCGAAAGTGTGTTACTTCCTGGCCGCGCCGCCAAACCTTCATTATATTTCATTATTCGTTGAGGTACAATTTTTTTCACTACTTGTAAAAGTACTTAACTTTCTTTAACTTTCCACTGTGGCGCGGCCAGGAAGTATCACCACACCTTCGAAATGGTTGAGCTGAATTGTGCTAATCCATGCGTCATATTCGTGAACGGGCGCCATCAGTAGGGACTGGCCATTCTGTCATGGCATATTTTAATTAAATTTAATATTTGTTTTTTTTTTATCGTTTCATTACGGACGCTTTTAACGTTCTGCATCGTTCTCAATGCATAATTTTAACATAAATGATGTAACCAATATTTTTTTACCATATTATTTTGATTTAAAAATGTCCGTGGAGTTTCTTGCCCGTTCTTCTCCATAGGTACCTACTACGCTTTGGAATGGGCAACTAGTTTAATCTTTCTGACTGACAGACTCTTTGACAATTCAAAAGTGCCTGTGATTAGTTTATTTGAAATAAATGCTTTGAGTTTGAGTTATAGTATGAATAGTCAGCGAACAACTATTAATATAATATGTGACGATAGAGTTCTGTCTTAGTTTGTTATGAAGTTACTGAAATCACCGAAGGTCGGATATAAGTGACACTGGCTGGTGACGGTCACTCTAGCATAGCGTCAAATTTCTTTAATAGATTTTTAACTTTATGGCTAAAGTATAAGGTTCGAAGGTGATTGGGAAAATTTTACAGTTTCGGGTAGCTTGATGTGCTGGCGTCTGTACGTTTCTCGAGCGAAAAAACAGTCGCTTCCTCGTCGTCGGTGAGACTGGTGCCTTAAGTACTTGACGCTGTTTCATCACGCCAAACCGAATGATATGAGGATTTACGTTCCTGTATGCTGATTGGATGGTTCCGATTCACGCACAAATACGTGCTAGAGTTGTGTGGGAACAAATTATAAGGTCTAATTAGAATTTGGGAACACTCGTTATCTCTAATTTGGCTTGCGTACTTTGTAAAATGCTGAATTGTTGAAAATGTTGACAATTTCTCAATGTTTGTTTGTTGGTTTATTTATAGACGCGTAATTACGCATCTACCGCACGCGTACCTATCTACAATCCTGCATATTCACTAAAAATGAAAAACTAATAGCTACCTATATTTGAGTGACGTGGATTTGAGTCTTTTCTACAAGTAAAGTGCGAGGCAAAAGTAGAAAAAAGTACCTATATTCACATTTTTTAATGGTGCTTATGTCAAACAGAAACCTTATAAAGTACTTACTTAATTAAATACTTGAAATAAGTTAGACATTGGAAATTGGCAAAACGCTTTCAATTAAGTTTATCTCCATTTTAATGAATCTCAAAGTAAGACATTTACATTCATCAATCAAGACAAAGTAAAGACAAAGAAAATTGAAATAATTTCACGCCTTTTCAAAGCTTTGAATACTGAAGTCTGTATCTGAAGATTTTAGTTCCAACACTGTGTCAATACCCTACCTACTACAAAGGGGTAGATCTAAAGGTACCTACTATACACCCTTATTTCATCAGTTATGCGAACTTTACAAAGCTGACAAATAGCCGCACGATTTTCGCCACACGTTGAAAATCGACTGTCTAAATGCGACAAATCGCATGCTGCGAGTGAATAAAATCGACCGTAAAAATGCTCAGTCGCAGGCGATCGCTTGCCACATGAAGGTCGATATTTTGATGCAAAATAAATTAGTCACCTGCCATTTTCTTTGACTTGTGTAAACGGGGTGGCGATTTGGTAAGCGACCAGCCGCGCGGCGAAAATCGACCTAGTTTAATCCCTCATTATGGTTTTTATTCCCATAGCAATATAGTTAGCTAGTACAATGCGAATGAAGATGGGCGGCACCGCCGAGGCCGTCCCAGAAAGATGTGCCGAGATGAGGAGGGATGTGGTGAGGGAAAAGAGTTCCTGCAAGTACTTGGGGGAAGCCTTTACCCAGTAGTCGCACAGTATAGACTAAGTAAAAAATATTATATACCTACACATGGTGAATTTTTCAAGTGGGCGTGGAGGGCCAAATCCGAAACTATGAGGAATAGCGAAAAGTACTCAAAGGAGTTCCGGGCTCGATTTTGATGAAAACTAAAACTGCATCAATGGATTTTTGAAAAATCAATATTTCTAGCCAGGAATCGAACCCGTTGATTTTGAAAAAATAAACACACTGTATTATTACACCATTCGATAGTGTCGCTAATAAGGATCGTATTCTGAGAAATAATTTTCCCTTTGCCTAACCCTCAGGGGCCTACTCAACTGGCTTGATGTTATGTTAAAAAGGCATACGAAGACCAATCATTATTATTTACTTCATCAGGAAGGCCTGTGATTCTCAATTAAAACGGTCGATAATTTGAGTCTAATCAGAGACACAAGTACTACTACTTATATTTTTTTACTACTTATAGTTTTTATTGCTAAATGGGCCTGCTCTTGACCTCGTTAACGCCTGATGGAAAGCGATAGATGAGGTCTATGATGGACCGAGTGTGTCCAGAAGATGCACACTTTGAGAGTTCCACACTTTGGCTGTGCGCATAATAAACGCGGAGGAGAAGCGCTGAGTGCAACTCGTCGGGTTATCAACCAAGGGTGGATGGTACACTGCAGTACGTCTGGTTGTCCGGTGGTAAAAGGGCGATGGTGGGATCAGGTCGTGGAGTTCCTGCGGATACTCTCCGAAGTACAGTCTGTAGAAGACCGATAGGCAAGCAACATTATACGTCGATGAGCTAGGCTGTGATGCGTATAGCTAAGCACGAAATACGTGGTTTCGACCGAAGTTATGGGCGTTTCCCACTCATTTAGTTCAAGGTCCGAACCTAATAAAATTAACGACAACACGATTTGACCGATGCCCTTACTCCCGATGTGTTTTCTCCCGTCTGAAAAAGGCAGAGTTAATTTCGAAGTTTCGAACTTCTTTCGGATGGGCCCGAATCTTCGTTGACGAACTTAAACTCTAGGTCCCTTGAATATCTGTAAGCCAAGTATTCCTAGACTTAAGTACCATACAATGAAAATAGTCAGATAAATTAATTTATTGAAACAGACGGAACACTTGCATGGGCCGTTTATTTATAAACTAAAATTATGTCAAACGAAATTAACAAAATAGTCCTTTATACTCAACTGGGTTATGCTAGACAGAAACTTTCATCCACATTAGATTTTCAAACGATTTTAACATACTTTGTTGTCGAGAACTCTTCACTTAGTTTAAAATGTTTTTTTACGTGAAATGTGTGTGTTACAGTTAGCTCTAAAAAGATGTAAACACGGACAGCGAACCATTTTATCGTCAACAACTTTTGTTTTATAAAATTGTATCCACCGTATGACCAAACATAGCATACAATTTATTTTACCGAAACAAAGTAAACATTTGGTGCCAGAAAATCTATACACCCTATGATCACAGTGTAACAAATCCTGTGATACATTACTTTGATATTAATTTTGGGTTGCAGCGTAACTTGACCTACTGGTACATTCAACCAACTGAGATAGTCTGTGGTGATATTATTGCGAAATGGAACGCCTAACGATTTGATTATGGGTGTACCGTAAATCACCTTATATGGTGATAGTTCAGGTACAGATTTTTTTTTAAATTATGCAACAGAAACTACGCCACAGCAAGAATGTTGGCAAATCCCTTAAATGATTTATTTTCTGTAAGTAGGTTTGTACAAACTCTTTTACACGTCAATAAGTAAGTAAGTAAGAAATATAAATTACTAGCTTTTGCTCGCGGCTTCACCCGCGTGTAGGTCGGAAATGAATCCACGGGATCTTCCTACTGGGATAAAAAGTAACTTGTACTCTTTGTGTTAATTCCAGTTATAAACTATCTACAAAAAAAACGTACGTAACGTAACGTAACGTGTACAAAATTTAATCCTATCCGTTCAACCGATTTACGTGATTGAATAACAAAGACATCCAAATATACAAACTTTTTCTGACATTTTCACAATCGTCATCATATTTCAGTAAATTTACACAAAACCTTAATGAATTATACTTAAACCTTCCTCATGAATCACTCCATCCATTAGTGACAACCGTATGAAAATCCCTTCGGTAGTTTTTGAGTTTATCACGTTCAGACAGACGCGGGCGGGGAGACTTTGTTCTATATGTAGTGACGAATCATTCCTTTAATAGTCAAGTCAGAAATAATGACTATCAGCATCCATAAACTTTATTTTGCCTTTACGTTTCCCAAGGGTAATATAAAAATGTAAAACAGCAGTCGTAATTTTGCATGTAAAAACAAAAATCTTCACTCAAACGATATTTTATTCGTTTAATATATCCATCACATCAATAACAAAAAAAGCATTCCCAATGGCCAGGCTCACAATAGAGGATCTCATTTTTTCATAATAATATCCCAAAGAAATGGGCCATTATCTCTTATTTATCGTGTAAACTCGTGAACTGTATGAGGCTCAACTCTTTTTTACGCAACAATAATTCTTTTAACCTAAATAATAATGTCAACTTTGTTGGAATTACATGTTATCAACATTTTAGCCTGAAAGGGTGTAAATTTTATTGTAAGAGGATGAGTAGGACTCTTTGCTTATCGTTATAACTGCACTAAGTATGCGAGCACAATTCCAAAGCCAAACGATTCTTTGCGATTGTCATTTTTTTCCTATTTACATCTACAATAATATGTATGCATCAAAACAGATGGGGTAGGATCGTCACACAGTAGGTGCCTGAAGACGGGCGTCGTCACCGAGGCAGACCTAAGAAACGCTGTCGTGACGATTTGGACTTAATTCTGACCGATTGGCACAACAGAAGGAAAATTGGAAAAGTATGGGGAGACCTTTACCAAGCAGTGGGATAATATACATAGGTTAACAAAAAAAAAACAGTGGCACTCCGGGAGCACCGACAAAAGTGAAAACAAAACACAAACAGAATACATTGCCATCACTCACTGACGGATATACATTAAAACCGAGTACATCCCGAGGACAGCCGAGTACACCCGTAGCGGGTATTTTTTTAATCTTCTTATAAACAAGACACGCGCGGTGTCGCTTCCGGTAACGGTGGCGCGAGTTCAATGGTTTTGTCTCATCTCAAAAAATTCCCAACGCGCCTAAACAAGTTTTCACTTCAAATAAACAAGTACAATACGAGGTCAAACATTAAAATATTACCAACAAAGCGGAACAATACATATTGGTATCGTCTTCATCTTAGGTCTTGACAGAGCGATCGTGTCAACCGCAGGTGTTATCGTAGCTCGCCTCACGGTCTCTCTGCATCTGATTCTGTTACATGACAGTCTGGCACATTCATCGTTTATATACACAATGACATTTGCTTACTTTGTAAAGTATTATATTACTTTAATTATTGTGAAAGTGAGACTATGTGGGCCCCTTTTATTATTTTTTACTAGCTGCGCCTCGCGGTTTCACCCGCGTTAATGTCGATCCCGCAAGAATTTCGGGATAAAAAGTAGCCTATATGTTAAACCGGGATGTCAGCTACCTCCATACACACACACACACTCACAAACTTTCGCCTATAAAATATTAGTGTGATTATTCTCTTTGTTCTGTTAGTTTTTGTCATGGTCTGGCAGTTTGAGTAATTTATGTGGCCTACCCAAATGTCCTTTCTTTGATATTGTTCGCCAAATCGCTAGGGCTCCTTAAGTTTTGAGTTGAGCTGCACGATTTCTGACAAATGCGTGCATTGACTGGACAGATCCTCTCAACCTGTGTGGTTCTATCCTCAAAAAACCATCTCAGACATCGATCATGGTCTTCATAAGATCTGACCAAGATTATGTCTGGACTTTAAAACCTCTGAGCTTGTTTCGGCCTTTCTTCTCGGACTAGTAAGTTAGGAAACGCCGACCTCATTCAGTTTAAAAGAAATATGATTGACGTGTAAAAGTGTTTGTGCAAACCTACTTCCAAAAATAAAATCATTTATCATTCATTCATTATTGTAGAAACAGCCATGCTATTCTGTAAGCAAGTCACTTACTAGAACACTAAAACAAAACTTAGGTGGTGGGCTTGATGGGTGATGGGTTTGGGTGGTGGTGGGCTCGTAATAGTCACTCACTATTTTAATGTGCTGAAGTTTATTGTGTGTTATTTCTTCTCTTTAATGTCACTGGGATTGTCACATTCACAACGTTCCCACACATTACGCTGACTTAGCGAAATCCAACGCCATGGCCTCGACGCGGCGCACCGATGCGGCGCCCGCGCATGGCAGGGTCGCCATGAGGTAAAGGCGGAGAGAAATGATGTACACGAGTTCCTGTGTCGACGGCCCATTTATTACTGTTCTACAATGTGTAACTTATCGTGCTACTTAACATAGAACTATAATTTATGTACTTCCTACTTCAAAGTGAACTTATATAGCCGCGAAAATGTTTGGATTTTAATGTGCAAGTAGAACGGCTGTAGGTAGATATGCCATTTTTAATGTACTTTTTAAGTGAAAACTTCTTTAGCGCGTTAGGCATTTTTTGAGATGGCAAAAAACCATTGAACTCGCGCCACAGTTACCGTAAGCGGCACCGCCCGTGTTTTGTTTATAAGAAGATTTAAAAAATACCCGCTTCGGATGTGTTCGTCTGTCCTCGGGATGTACGCGGTTTTGATGTACATAATTAAATCCGATATGTCAGTGAATGATGGCAAAGTATTCTGTTTGTGTTTTGTTTTCACATCTGTCGGTACTCCCGGAGTGCCACTGTTTTTTTTTTACTTGTCTGCACTGTCTTACTCCTGAGCAAAGGCCTCCCTCCACTCCTTCCATCTTTCGCGAGCCCGCGCGTCCTCCTTCCAGTTTTGACGGAACCTGCCCAGTTCGTCCCGCCATCTCTTCTTCTTAATTTCTTATCAATTTTATTCATGATACAATGTCAAAGAAAACCTCTACCAATTTTATATTTTTTTTTTATCAGAATTTCCAATTTGAATTGCATTTAAATGTAATTTTTTACCGAAGTTACCAATTTATCAATATTAGCGCTTATTACTAAGTTAGCTTATTTCTCTGATTCATTGTTTTCAGCATGTTGTGTTTACTTATAACTAATTGATGCACTGTATAGCGCGACCCCTATCAACTCCCCGCACTTCTAGAGTTCGTCGTGTACCGGCCAGGTTACGTGACTAGTTAAGGTTCGGTATAACCCTAGAAATGTCGCCCCATGTCACCAACAGTAAGTCACAAGCGCCCGGTAACTGCGCACGCGCTCGGCGCTAACAGACTCGTGCGCCTCGCGAGCCGTCCATTACCAATAATTATGTTATTTATAAGTTAAATGTCACAGTTACTATACATACGTTTTATACAAATACAGTTTACATGCACAAATAGTTGGAGTTTCTTTTACCAAAAGTACCCCGACTATAACTGGCGTCCCAACGTGCGGCCGTGTTTTCGTGAAAAAACGGTTAAGCAAACATTATTTCGTGTAAAACTGTTATTGTGTATAACAACGTCTGTATAAAGACTTTTAAAAAACAGTGTTTGAGTGTCGAAAACAGTGACTTTCTCGGGTTTTCTTCGTGCGACGTTACATATTCGTTATATACTTCGCCCACGGCGCCCGCAGATTCGTTACGTTTTGTGCACATATCAACATTTTTAAAGAACTTTTAGCATATTTTGGTGTAATATAGTGACTATACAGTGGATTCAGTGTGACGATTGCTATAAATCGTAATCCTGTAAACATCCGTGTACATACAATAACCATTGTTCATAGTAATGCTTCGTGCGAGTTGACTTGAAACTGTGGGTACCTTTGTTAGGATTCCTAGAACACCGACTCGCGTCGAACATTAATGTAAATAAGAACTTGGATGTTTAAAAGAGTCTTGTGTGTTAAAGACCTAGTTGATTGTAGGTACATGAGGGTTAGAACAATCGCGTAAGTGTATGAACGTTTCGTAAGTACGCGTTGTGTACGAAGAGTTGTCGAACTTGAGTGACGAACTAGGTTGCCTAGGTACACTGTTACCTATTTGTGGTGCCGGAACGTTGTATATAGTGCAAAAAAGACATGGTGCTAACACGGTCGCGTAATAATAGTGCTTCACGTGCTACGCAGCAGCCTGTAGATACGCACGCTACGGCGGGTGAGCAGTCAGACGGTACGATGCCGTCTACTGCAGATGGACACGCATTGTTCGTTGACGTACGATCGTCGACGCCGCCGCTGGCTGGACCTTCGTCCGCCGGCGCCTCGGCTCCATCACCACCACCGCTGTATGGGCGTGAGCTGCCTGGCTCGCAGATGCCACATTACGGGCATGCTCCGCCCGTCGCCACACCGCAGCCACCGATGCCTGCACCTATTGTTATGACGGACCAACAACTGGTATTCCTCTTGCAAGCTTTACGGTCGCAGCCGCCTACGCAGGGCGCGCAGCCACCGCCGACGACGACGACTGTGAGTACAAACCTGGCTAATTGTACGGCGAGATTTAATGGTTCTGGCGACGTTATGGCATTCGTGGATGCTGTGCAGATTTATAAAGACTGTGTTGGTGTTCACGACGATATGGCTTTAAGAGGCCTGCCAATGCTGCTCACTGACTTTGCGGCTACCTGGTGGCAAGGTGTTAAGCATTCCGTCACAAGTTGGCAAGAGGCCACCCATTTATTTCGCCAAACATTCGGGCCGCGCCTCCCACCTCATAGATTATATAGAGAGATGTTTAGTCGAGAGCAAGGTGATGAACGGACCGATATCTTCGTGTGTAGGGTAAGAGCCCTAATTGCCCAACTGCCGCTGCACACGCTACCTGAAAATCCAGTGCAGCTGGATATGGTGTACGGCCTACTCCATAGGAGAATCCGGGAGAGGGTAACAAGGAGTGCCTTCGCATCGTTCGCCGAATTGCTACAGCAGGCTCGAGTAGTGGAGGATGTGCTCGAAGAAGTTTGCACCGCTGCGTCAACTAAAAGGCACTCCCCTACATCTACCGCCCCGCCGCTCGCGCTGTCGCCACCGCATGTCACTGGACATGCTACGAAGACTTCACCAGCTGGTGCTGAGGCCAATAAACAAGAAAAAGCACCGCCAAACAAGGCTAGACCTAGGTGCACATTCTGCAAGATGTTTGGACATGTCAAAGATGACTGTCGAAAACTAGAAAATCGGAATAAAGCGACTGTTGAACCGGTCAAGAGCGAACCAGTTGCGACCCGATCGGAACTGCGCCCGTCCGTAGCGTGCTTCGGATGTGGTGCGCCCGGTGTGATACGGTCAAACTGCACGGTGTGTAAAGAGAAATCCACTGCATCGCCGACCACGTCGACCGCATTCCAATCAGTGTCCGTAGATGCAAAAGTGTTAAATCCGCGTGTGCGTCCTATTTTTAATGTACAGGTATTCGGTGCAGTAGGTACCGCGTTACTAGACACGGGCGCAAAGCAGTGCGTTGCTAGCGATAGTCTAACAAGACATTTGCGGGCTAATGGACAAATATTTAATAGTTGCGAAACAGAGTTAAGATTTGCGGACGGAACCCAACGTCTCCAAACTGTAGAAACAGCTGTGGTAAATGTAAAAGTGCAGGGAGTTGCAATAAGCACTCTCTTTATGGTCTTGCCCGGCGCAATCGATTCCTTACTAGGTATGAATTTTATAAAGGACGCTGGCATGATACTCGATTTCGAGAGAAATCGTTTCTCTTTACGTGCTACAGGCTTTCATGAGCTACAGTATGAACACGAGGACTGAGTTGCGGTTACTTCGACGATTGGTCTCCACGAGTGCGAGGGCACTCTCCTGTCACCATCTGATAGGGACAAGTTGGCTGCACTATTGGAAGTTAACGCTAATATCTTCAGTGCAGGGGGAGGGCCTACGCCCTTCGCCTTACATAGGATAGAAACAGGTAACGCCGCGCCTGTCGCAACGCCCCCTTATCGACTGGCTCCTGCTAAGGAGAAGATAAGAGCTGAAAATGATAAAATGTTTGAACTGGAGGTAATAGAAGAAGCTGAGTCACAATGGGCTTCCCCAGTGGTATTAGTGCCGAAAAAGAATGGTGAGACACGATTTTGTGTCGATTATAAAAAATTAAACGCTGTAACCCATACGGACAAAAACCGCCGTCCTGGAACTAAGTTTCAGGAGGGTGACCTCGTACTCGTGGATAGCCATCGACTTAGTCAAGCCGCGAAGGGCTTCACCAGTAAGTTTGCCCCGAGACGAGAGGGCCCGTATCGCGTTAGTAAAGTTGTTTCCGCAACCACTTACGAGGTTGTAGATAAAGAGAGCAAACCTCGAGGGAAGTATCATGCCAGTCTCTTAACACCGTATGTAGGCGATTCAGACGTTGTCGTCCATGGTAGAAAGAAGGGCAGACCCCGTAGGCTATCGGTTGCCAAGCCAGCTCCAGAGCCTTCTGCTGACTTGGAGGGGGAGGATATAGCGCGACCCCTATCAACTCCCCGCACTTCTAGAGTTCGTCGTGTACCGGCCAGGTTACGTGACTAGTTAAGGTTCGGTATAACCCTAGAAATGTCGCCCCATGTCACCAACAGTAAGTCACAAGCGCCCGGTAACTGCGCACGCGCTCGGCGCTAACAGACTCGTGCGCCTCGCGAGCCGTCCATTACCAATAATTATGTTATTTATAAGTTAAATGTCACAGTTACTATACATACGTTTTATACAAATACAGTTTACATGCACAAATAGTTGGAGTTTCTTTTACCAAAAGTACCCCGACTATAACTGTTATTTTTACTTTTAAAAATGTATTATGTGGTTGTATTAGTGTAATCAATTGTTGGTGACCCTAATAAAATAAATAAAAAATAAATCTCCTACGTGGTCTGCCGCGACCCCGCCTCACTGTCTCAGGGCTCCAATTCTGTGCTATTTGGGCCCACAGCCTGTCCTGTCCCGGCATGCGGTTTTATCAACTTATTTTCCTTTTTTTATTGTGTCAACAGCATTTACTTGTTCGGTCCACCTCTTCGGTGACGTTCCGCGTGTTCTATTACCCTCAACTATTATCGTTTATGTATCATTAAAATATGAAAGTGACAGAATAAACTTTAGAGCTTTCACATTACTTATCAAGAATTGCTGCGAATTTACGGGGTAAAATATATCATCAATTTGTTTGATGTCAATCAATTTGTTCCGTGTGTAGGTAGAGCACAATAAAAGCTTTTATCATAAAGGATTTTTATTTCTACTATGTATATACATATGCGCACCTACAATTGAGCACTCTTCATCTCTTTGGATAATCCCCTTGCCAATATGGAGATTGACAATTATTTTACTTTACAACGAAAAATATAAATCCCATTTATCACTTTTATTGTTTTTATCATGCAATGTACTCGTATCGAACTGCTAGAGGGCGGAGACCTGGTGACCAGAAACACAGGCCCTTAAAGCCAATCTTAGGCACCATCAGTCTCCCACAGTAAACTAAACCAAATAATATAATCATGTGTAACAATGTCTCTAATGTTTATTGTGGTGAGAAAATAAATAGAGATTTTACATATCTTGGGACCATGCAATCTTGGTCCTTTGGAAGGCGTACGAGGTGCCGAAGCCAACTCGCAGAGGCCCCTTAGGAAATTTTAATGAAATGCGGCACAGACCGACGATTATCCCTGTATGCACTATGCAAGTGCACCCAAGGCCAAGTGTCCTTAAGTCTTGAGTTGAGCTGCATGATTTCTGACAAATGCGTGCACTGACTGGACAGGTCCTCTCAATCTGTGTGGTTCTTTCCTCAAAAGACCATCTCAGACATCGACCTACATGGTCTTCATATAACTTGACCAAGATTATGTCTGGACTTTAAAAGAGACTATGACCTCTGAGTTTGTTTCGGCCTTTCTTCTCAGAGTAGTCAGATAGGAAACGCCGACCTCATCTAGTTTAAAAAATTTATGATTGACGTGTAAAAGTGTTTGTGCAAACCTACTTACAGAAATAAAATCATTTATCATTTATCATTATCATTAAGGATACCCTACCGGGGGGTAGGGTATCCTTGGGTGTTGGTGTAAGACTATTCCAGGATATGGAAAAATAAAAAGTTGGATTATGGGTTTGGGTGGCTAAAGTAGACTGGTTACCAAGACCTATGGAAGAACTACGACCCCTGCTTGATCAATGTTTTACATATACATGGATAAAATGGCAGGAGATGACTTGCACACTCAACAATGAACCCCCGGAAACGGTCGCTAGCACATAGTGACGTAGCGATAAGGGGGCAATTTGTCCTGAGGTGCTTATAAGGAGTGAACAGGTATTCCACGACTATCAGGACAATCCCGGAAGTACGGTCAAGATCCCTACCAGCGTCTTACTGGAATACATCCTCTCTCCGAGCACGTTTGCTCTTGCGAATGGAGATTCAAACCAGCCAATATAGGCAAGAATGAGGTGGGAGCTCTGATCCTCGTCATTGTTCACTCCAGTCAGCCAATAAAGGCAAGCCAGAGGGAGGAGTCAAGTGCGAGTCGGACTCGCGCACCAAGGGTTCCGTACAAATTTTTAGGTATGTAACTACAAATTTACGGTTTTCGGATTTTATCCTTAACCTACTTGTGCTACATGATATTATTATTGCTTCTTGCCAAATTTCATGATTCCAGGTCAACGGGAAGTACCCTATAGGTTTTTATTCCCTTGCGAGTGTCAAAATATGCGACAGACACGGAACATAAACGTCCGTATCTTTTGATTTTTTATAACTTTTTTTATTATTATTGCTACATGTTCACTTTTAGAATTTATATTCATATTATTAATTATGATATATGTAAAGTATCAAACGCAATATAAATTGTTCCTGGTAAATAAATTGTGTTGACATAAATTGTGTTGACATAGAAGTTTGATTTTTTCACGGCTTCAAAGGATTGCAGCCCTGAGAATCTGATATTAATTTCAACATGATAACTCCACGCGTTCCTGAGAAAAAGGGTCTTGACAGACGATGAGAAAGACGGACAGACAGACAGACGGACATGCAGCCGGACAACGAAATGATCTTATAAGGGTTCCGTTTTTCCTTTTGAGGCACGGAACCCTAAAAAAGTAAAATTGTTATGTCACTAAATACATCATACACTGAAATTGAATTCCTTTATGTTATACAGATTTTTTATTAGATACATGAAATACTCAGAAATAAAATGCGCCAAGCAAATTAATTTCACAAATAAATTAATCTAATTAGAAGAAATGTTTTGTATTTACAAGACTTGAAAGATTTTAATTAACAGGTTTGTTCACAATAATCCTGAGTCCCTAACGTTCCCTTTTGACAGCAAACCGCAAAAATAATTGACAAAGAAGGTAGGCAAAGAGACCGTGAACCGGCCGCTCCCCGACCGACGCATTAACAGACCGTTTGAAGAAAAAAACTTGTTTGCGCTTATTGTCAGGGAATATTTCCGTCCAAATATAAAAATGTTGCATCAGAAAAACTTCAAAAGCATTCTCAGCGCAAAAACTTGGAGGTTTTAAGCTTACTCAAACTGGAAAGTTAGGCAAATGACACCGCGGGGACAGAAATATTTCGCAATCTTCTCACAAACCGAGATGGGATGCTTTCTTGAAGTTTTTCAAAAAGGAAGTTGGCCCAAAACGAGTAGCGTTCCGTCGCCGCCGCTTCATAGCTCAAACAAGACAATAGATACCAGAATAGTTGAAACGTTAACTTTTGTTCTTGCTGTTGACAGCCCGCCTTTTCAGAGAGGATTTCTCATTTTCTTAAGGCCTAGTGTTTGCCATGGGTAAAGCAGCGCCCGCCGGCGAGGTGTTGACTTAGTTAATGACTTGGTTATCTGTATTAAGAACGGATTCAGTTTATTAAAAACTGTAAATAAGAATTGTTGAATAAGTAAATGCTTGTTCTGCAGAACTACTGTCTTTTGTTATTTCTTATGCTGTGATGCAAAATAAACGGTACGATAAACACTTTTACACGTCAATCATAATAATTTAAATACAAGAAAGAAAAGATAGAAAACACCGACTGTGTTTTCTAACTACTCTTAGAAGAAAGGTCGAAACAAACTCAGAGGTCTTTTTAAAAGCCCAAACATAATCTTGGTCAGATAAGTTGGTAAGACGTTAAGCATAAACAATGGATCAGAATGATAGCTCTATTGATTTGCAGTAATATTTTAACATCCGGGCTTGCTGACTATTAATTTACCGGATTTCTGCTTTAAGGGTTCCGTACCCAAATGTTGCTATCGGGACCCTATTACTAAGGCTCCGTTGTCTGTCCGTCTGTCACAGGGCTGTATCTTTTGAATCGTAAAAAGTAGATACTTGAAATTTTCACAGAGTGTGTGCTGCTATAGCCGCTATAATACGAAAAAAATAAAAATAAAAGGTTTTTAGGAAATATTGTGCGGCGGTACGACACCCGTCGTGTCTCCGACTCGTACTATGACAGGCCGCTTTTTGTTCACTTATTTCCAGTGTAGTGTAATAACAACATAACGCTACACTATATTAAAAATCCAAAAGGATTCACAAATTAATCTACTTTTACATGACTCAGCATCTCATTGAAAATTACACACGCATCCCAAAAGACACTACCCGCGTTAACTTAACACCCGACATCATGTATATTTTAATCAACAGTTCAAAAGTCCGGCCTCACGCTTGGTACGTCATCAATGCGTGTGCCATGTGGCTTGTTCGGGAAATGAAAATCACCGGCGCACATCCTTGCCTCGGTGCGATGCTAAATTGGAAAAGCAACACCTGTGCCGACCGTGTTTCCCAACACTTCCCCTTCATCTGCAGAGGTTTTATTGACGTTTTCTGAGTTAGGTTTTAAAACGTTTTACCTTGTAGCGGTTTGTGATTGACGGTTGCTGTCTAAAGTTGGTAGTAGTAAAGTAAAACAAAGTGTTATGTAGTCTGCCGCCTGCATCTTTTAATGGAAACAGGAAACGGAAACAGAATTCCTACTTACCTTTTTCTATAAAAAAGGATCTGCCTTACTTTGTTATGAAAAAAGGTAAGTAGCTACACATACGTACAGACGCCAGCACATCAAGCTACTACAATCTGTCAAATTTCTTTAATAGATTTTCAACTTTATCGGTAAAGCATAAGGTTCAAAGTTGATTGGGAAAATTTGACAGTTTCGGGTAGGTTGATGTGCTGGCGTCTGTACAATCTACAGGGTCACATTAAATTAACTAGCGAAACTCCGCCGACGTGATGGTATCGATTATGTAAACATGAAACGGTCGAAGTGGAGGTACTTGGGGGAGGCCTATATCCAGCAGTAGACGTCTTTCGGATGATGATGATGTAAACATGATAAAACAAAAAATAATAATTTGATGGTTTTTATTGTATACTAATTGTAACTTAATTATTGTATACTAATATTAGGCTAAGTTATACTACTACTAACATAATATGGATGCTAAATCTGAAATAAAATATTTGAATTTGAATTTTGGAGTCGTTTATTTATTTATTTATTTTACTATTTATGTACACACATATATAAACAGATACGAAATAGTCAGAACAGAAAAATAGGTACAAAGGTGATGCTTATTTCATAAGAAATCTCTTCCAGCATACCTGCAATAGGACAATAAATAGAGAGATGTAACAGCTACGTTGCAGCTGCGTAGCAGCGGCGTTGTGTAGTCATTTGAAATATGAGTTTGAAAATCTGTTTTTTTTTGTATAAACTTCACAGACGTAAAGGGTATTGATATCTAAATACGATGTGCGTGACGTCTGCAGAGCTTTGCTATTTAATTTAATTTTTCCCTGTATTCGATGGTAATTGGCAATAGAATTGAATACTCTTTATTATCTACAGACGCCAGCACATCAAGCTACCCGAAACTGTCAAATTTTCCCAATCAACTTTGAACCTTATGCTTTAGCGATAAAGCTGAAAATCTATTAAAGAAATTTGACAGATTGTAGTAACTTGATGTGCTGGCGTCTGTACACCATATAATTGTAACTTTTTTTTTTGTTAGCCTATTTTTTGTTCCACTGCTGGACATAGGCCTCCCCTTTTTTCTTCCAAACGTCCCTGTCTTGTACGATCTCTGGCCATGTTGGCCCTGCAAATGATATTAGATCGTCACACCACCTTCGGCTTGGTCTACCTCGACGGCGATGTCCTGCCTCACGCGTCCAGTGAGTGACGATCTTTGCCCACCGCTCAGGGTGCATTCGTGAGACGTGTCCGGCCCACTCCGACTTCAGTCTGGCTTTTTTTTCTCCAACATCCGCTACTTGAGTTATAAAGCGCAGCATGGTGTTTCTAAATAGATCTGTACGCTTAACACTGCTACGTTGGTAATATAATAATAATAAAAAAATGAAAATGGAATGGAATGAAATGATAATGGTAATATTGTTGTCAATCATTCCTCTTATTCAATCCATTCAGCGATAGAATTCACAAATATTTCAATAATTTTGCAAATACTATCTCGTCACAATTGAATCTAATTTGAACCATCACTGACTATAATAATATACTACCCACCTATTACAATAAACCCACCAGAACCTAAACATATTGCAGTAAAATAACAAAATCGTAAATTGTTAGATGCGCAAATTTCATATTTGTATACCCAAAACAATTATTTTCCTATCAATATTTACATTAATATAAATTAAATTCGTTCGATTCGTGATTACAAATATGTAAAACCAAATATTATAGGAAGGGGACATGTATACGGTTATCGAACGGATTGAATCCGACGCACTTCCGGAGTTCAGAATTAATTAATCCGGATTTCGCCTTCCCTCGCAACATGAGATAAAATGAAGCAGTGCTTCTAGCTTAGGACCGAAATGACGAAAATGTTGATCTTTTTGTAAGGCTGTTGACAACTTTTTTGCATCCAGTAATGGTATAGATAAATACCGAAAATCTGACAACCAGTCTTACCAAGGGATATCGTATTACCCAGTAACTGGGTTGTGAAGGTCAGATAGGCATCCGGTTAGATTGGAAGCTGACCCCGACATAGTTGGGGAAACGCTAGGCAGATGATGAGTAATAATGGTATAGATAGAATTTATGATCGTAAACTGTAAGTACAGACGCCAGCACATCAAGCTACTACAATCTGTCAAATTTCTTTAATAGATTTTCAACTTAATCGCTATTAACATAAGGTTCAACCTTGAACCTGACCCGAAACTGTCAAATTTTCCAAATCAACCTTGATTTGGAAAATTTGACAGTTTCGGGTAACTTGATGTGCTGGCGTCTGTACATAAAGGTAAAAGAAACAATTATTTTCATTTTCAACAAGGTGTACTTCGAGACTATAATAGTCTCTCAGATGTATAATTGTAAAACATTTTTAAAAGAGTAACGGAACTTCTTGCCCATTCTTCTCCTACGAAACTATCTTTAAGAAGGGGCGACTAGAATCAATTCAATTTTTTTTTTGTATAATTTGACGTTCAAAAGTGCCTTATACGTGTCTATTTGAAATAAATTAGTTGAGTCTAAATTTGACTTTGAAAAATGTTATCAGTCCCCAATTTCCACGTCCCTTTTATGTAACCGTGAACATGCAAATATCTTTAATAGACAATTCAATCAACCATTAATGGCTTTATTCTGTTGATAAAACCATTCGATTGTTACGACTTCAAACCATTAGGTTTCTAACACATTAGCACACGAAGACGTACAGTTAGTAAAATAAAATAATCAAAATTTCTTTATTTATTGTCCATACTGTACCAACATATAAGCAGTCAAGAAGAAAATATCAAGCTTTTTTCTAAAGAAATTTCTAGAAAACCCTTCCTTCTGTGTTTGCCGTAGACAGGTAAAAAGAAACGTCCAAATGTCGTTCATACATCATTGCATCTAATCAAATCCTCAGACGTCCACATCTGAGAACCAAGATGCACTATTTCAACCTATCACAGCCATCGGCACCACAGAACCATAATGACTCCTCTCCTACCATAAATTGGGATCGCCTTGTACATCTGTTGAGCTCACGTAACAGCGATAGTAATCAATTTGAAATCGACCGTTCAGCATCCAGACCCGGTTCGTTTCACATATTGAAGCCCACCATTTCATGTCAATAGGGCTTTTGTATGGAAACCGCATAGTGGTCTAGCCAAAGGTGGTCTGAGCAATTAGCAGATAGCATTGCCTCCATCTCTATCATTTTGGGACATACGGGTAGTGTGGATGGGGGACTTGCTGATTGGGGTTACATTTTAAGTGAGCTTAAATGCAGATTTGCGACGCACCGCATTGCAGAAAACCTTGCTACATCAGGGGGCCTACTCTCTATGTATAGATGCCAGCACATCAAGCTACCCGAAACTGTCAAATTTTCCTAATCAACTTTGAACCTAATGCTTTTGCGATAAAGGTGAAAATCTATTGAAGAAATTTGACAGATTGTAGTAGGTTGATGGGCTGGCGTCTGTACGACAATGAAGATACGGGCCAATCCAAAAATAGTTCAAAAATTAGGAGTGAAGCCTACACCAGCACCCTAATATGCGTTACACATTATCAATCTTAATCTAAATCAATAGGAAAGATATTGGCAAACCATTGCTTCATAAGTTCGAAAAATGTGTCTGTTTAACAACGTAAATAACGCAATGTATATTGTTGAACAGTCAAAATAAAATCTATTGCTGATAGTGTGTTACGCAATTACCCCACAGATTAATTAACTTTTTCGGACGGGCAAAAACACATCGAGCGCAGAGACAACTGTCAAACAACGTTGTCATTCATTCCTAATTTAGGCCCAAAAGAATCTTGTGTCCGTAAGTGATACAGACTAGGAAACTCCCGTAACTTCGGCCGAAACTACGGACATCGTGCTTAGGGAATTAACATCCAGTTTCGTACATTTTGTATTAACCATCGCGCACTACAGGCCGCACAGCGCTTTTTTATATGAAAATGCGTTTTGCTGCGGCACAAGGCGACTGTGATGTGCTTCTTTATTTATTTTAAAATATGACGTGTAATAGTGATTCCTATATCCTATTTACAGGATAAACAATTTCATTTCATGTCACGAGGGCCAGTGTTTCTAGAAAGAATCAGTAAACCAGTTACTATTCTAAAAATCTATTCATCACGTTATGAACTATTCTAGAATATAAGTTTATTATATATGTACATATATTATATCGGCATTACAAAAGAAGAACTCTTACAATGAGTTGATTAGTGTCTAGCTGATTATTTTTTAACCGTTGGTAATGTAAATGCTGGTATCCAGCTGCGTCCGTTAGACTGGTTACCCCAACATAGTTGAGAAAAGGCTAGGCAGCTGATGAGATTAATGCACTTTCTCATAGTTTCGATATCTGGCACTCAGTCGAATAAAGAGGCTGTATGTCACAGAATAATGCCAGTAACATGCTCCGAGCCCTTAACTAATAGCCAGGCTACTCTCAGCGATATCAAACGATACGACTGAATAAGCTGTTACGATACAGGTACAGACGCCAGCATATCAAGCTACTACAATCTGTCACATTTCTTTAACAGATTTTCAACTTTATGACTAAAGCATAAGGTTCAAAGTTGATTGGGAAAATTTTACAGTTTCGGGTAGCTTGATGTGCTGGCGTCTGTACCTAGGTTTAGCTAGGAGGTTATCTAGGTACGTAAGTGCAGCACATACACACAATATACACACTTATGTAGTAAATGTAGACATACACAAACACACACACACCATTAAAAAAAAATAATCAAAGAATAATAAATGTATGAATATAATAATATTAATTGGACCTCGTTAACAACCTTTATTATGTCATCGGACGTAAGGGACATTTTGTCGAAAATGAGTTATCCTGATTTCGCATAATTTTGATTCTGATCTCGCATAATTTAAATTATAGGAAAGCATAGTACTAGTATGTAATTAGCGCACCTATAAAGCAGAAATATTATTTTGGACTTTAAAGTAAATGTTAGCTAATTATTTATTGTGCCATAACTACGTAGATCAGAAAAAAGAATGAAACCTAACATTTACCTACCTAAGATTTTATTGCACTACTCAAAATATCCCAAAGTAACTAATTACCTCATCTGAATTACCCATAATTAGTATAATAAAGCTTCGTATTCGACCGAGAAAGCTATAACAAAAAAAAAGCAATAAAATGATTTGGCCATTTTAAAAATCGGAACATCACACAAAAAGCTTCGATATTTGATAAATATGGCCCTGATGGAATATAAATTAAATAAGTCGCAGGATATCCACGCTGAGATTTTTATTGATGGCCGTAATTTATTTGAACGGCACCCGCAGTGTGCTTCGAGAGAAATATGAAAGGCATTACAGCAAAAAGGCCTCTCCGAATTTATGAGCATCTCTTTCGGTGTTTGATAACGTTCGAGTTTTCGCGGTGAGATGGTGAGTTCGATTTTTGAATGTCTGGTCCTTTTTTTATAACTGGCCTTGTCTCAGGTCAGGTGGATATTTTAAAATGCTTATTTCTTTTAAAGTTGTGTTATTTGTAATAGGGCAACTCCAAGATTTCGGCTCAAAATCTAAGCTGAAGAGTTTGTTTGAACGCGATTTTTTTTTGCATTGTTAACCTAATGCTACGACCCTAAGAAGCCGAGATATAAGAAAAAAAACTCAGATAGAACGTTAAGTAAAAACGAAGTGGTAGGTAATAAGGCCCTTTGTACACGGCGCACGGTTTCGTTACAGTGCGGCGTATAAACCGCGCCAGATAAAAAAAAACAGTGGCACTTCGGAAGTTCCGACAGAAGTGAAAACAAAACACACACAGAATACTTTGCCATCACTCACTAACATATCGGATATACATTAAAACCGAGTACATCCCGAGGACAACTGAACACATCCGAAGCAGGTATTTTTTTAATCGTCTTATAAACAAAACACGCGCGGTATTACGGTAACAGTAGCGCGAATTCAAGTTTCCATGACTGTAGTGATCCATACAACACTGACGACCGTGTCTACACACGGCGTATAAAACGTGTGTGTACACAAAGATCCTAAAGCTTAACCTAGGGCGATGTGATGCGATGCGATGGGTCGAGGAACATCAAATTTCACGCGGACGAAATCGTAGGCAAAAGTAAGTATTTAAATATAAAAGCAACAACAGATATTTTTAAGACTCATCAAAAAAAAACAATCGATATGATGATAACCTTTTCCACCGTCTCAATTTCTCGGAAAATCGCTCGAAACCAGTCGTATTATTGGAAATCTAATTAATAACTAGCAATTTAGTGTCTAGAGTATTTACGGCACTCTATCGATTGGTTCAGTCTGCCCTGAGGACTGCTAATTAAATTATAAGTCTGTAACGAACAATGTTAAATCTAAATAATTGCTACGTGTAGACTGCTAGCAAATATGAACGCAAAAGCGTTCTACTGTGTATAATAAATGATCTTTTGTTGTTTGAATGTGAAACTTAACGGGTAAAGTTTTCGATTCTATATTATATATTGGTTTAATTGTTGGTTTTGGTAATAACCCTTCAGTTCATAACTCTAAAGTATACTTTTCTTAACACACTCCTAATGAAAATATATTAAAAAATAAAATACATAATACATACAAACACCTGAAAATTAAATGATGAGAAAATATATTTTATTATTAAAAACCATAACATCACGCCTATAATGGGTTACGCACCGCCACCAATAGTCTCCTGAGCGTGTTCTCAGATCGGTGGGACTCCCCTCTGCTGCGCCACTGGGTGAAGACCCATACCAATTAAAATTTTAAGTATTTCTTCTTATAACTAACACTAGTTATTATTTTGTTGGTACTTACACTATGGACTCATGTCTGAAATAAAGAATAATTTGAATTTGGAATAATCCTCGAAGGCTTAGGCAGAGCCGTACAGTGCGTGCCACGTAAGAAGAGACATGACCCCGCCTCCCCCGCTCTTTCCGCCGCCCCTATGACGTCCGGTCCCGTCCCGCACTCAGACCTCATACCGCTAAAGATACCTAAAATCGTGTTCTGCGCATGTCAGACCACGTGGTGTGTCAAGTCTCTTCTTACGTGGCACGCACTGTACCTATACGAGTAGTATACCCACATTTCGCCAGTTATGTTTAAGTCCCATGTAATAAGCTCACCCGATTATTGCCATCAACCGGGCACAAATCGAGCATAGACTCCGAGCTGCTACTGAGAAATTCCAGATGGAAAAACCAAATAACACTCGGCCCGACTCGGGAATCGAACCCTCATGTTCAGCAATAGCACATGCGACCACTCTGGACCAAAATTATATTATACTAGCAGCGCCCCGCGGTTTCACCCGCAGACGTTTCGATCCCGTGTGAACATCGGGGTAGAAAATAACCTTTGTGTTTGTTATGACTTCTGACACCATGTTATGATGTTGTTTATAGGATTGTGGATTGATGGAATAAAACGACGAGACTTGAGTGTGACTATGTATTCGCAATGACGGACGGGGTAGAAGTGACAACCGGAAGACAGGAAGACCATAGATACATAATAATCTTAACGTTGGATACATACGTAACAGTGTTAGTCCTGGTTATAAACTGTCTGCCAATTTCATCCAGATCTGTTCAGGAGTTATTGCATAAAAGAGTAACAAACATCCATCCATCCATCCTCACAAACTTTCGCGTTTATAATATTAGTAGGATTATTAATATTAATTCAAAAATAAATATTAGTAAAATACCAGTATAAATCTAAGTTAGTGTAACTAAGTAATTATTTTGAGTCTGTAAAAACCCTTTAGGTTACTTCCTCAATTCTAAAACCACATAAAAAAATCCGAAACAAACTAGAAAGTTTCATCACTAAACATCTATTTCTTTTAACTCTTTCATTACCCAATAATCCAAAAACAACGAAGTAAGCAATTGAACAAATATTCACATTTCTACTCGCCCAACTAAAGCACACTCCGACGCGGCCGGGGCCAAACGCTACATATATTTTTGTAATTAATTTCCCAGGTGAGCTGTAAACAACTGCAGAGAACCCTATTCCGTGTTTACGCTTCTTCCCCAGCCACTTTTATGAACATATTAAGCTGTCAAACGTAAAATTTTCTTTGGTTTGCGCGCATGGTCTGGGATTGCGTTGGTGCATATTTTATAGGGCTTTGACGGAATTGCGATTGTAAACATATTGCTGTCAAACATAGTTTGTTGCTAATTCTTCCCTACTACGTTATATTTCAACTAGTTTCTGCCCGCGACTTCGTCCGCGTGAAATTTCACCCTCCCCCAATCACCCTCTTGGGGGTGGGATTTCGAAAAACCCTTTCTTAGTGGATACCTACTCTTCACAAAGTCCAAATTTCTTGTCTCTAGGACCAGCGGCTTAAGCTGTGCGTTGATATATCAGTCAGTCAGGACTTTGAATTTTATTTAAACAGATTGAAATGTGAATTGATCTGTATGTTTGTGTGTATGACACGGCAGTTCGATGGCTGAGCTGATTTCAATGAAATACGGCAGTCAATATTAAAAAACGCAGTTCAATACACTTCCAGTAAATTATTTAACTTCTTTTTGAAAATAGCAAATACAATTATTATGTTGAAAATGAAAGAAAAAAAGATATAAAATAAGTTAATTTGAGGCAAACAAGACGCAGAGAAAGAACACAAACACAAAAAAGAACAAGTTGGGGAAAATGTGCGTCACATCCACACAAAACGGCCATCGCTCAGCGTAATACTAAGATCCCTAGATACCCCCTTGATGCTAAATGCTAATTCTAAAGTCGCTGTAGCGGTATCTACAACGCCACATGCAAACAACGCGTCATACTGACGTCACGCAAATCCTGCATCGCGCAAGCAGAGTTTACCGCGCAACTAGCATAGATACAACGGCCCGACATGAATCAATTGGCAGTTGCCCGCCAGACACAACACCCGTCTGGTCGAAGGATCCTCCCTTTTCTATGGAGGTTGAGTGAACTTTACACCCTGTTCCTCATACCTCTATATCGCTATTAAAAACAACAACTTAAAAATTAAATAAAAAAAAATCTACAAAAATCTGTTATTTTTTATTACTATAATATACCTAATACTTCTATTAAAAGAAAGAAAAAAAAATGCGTTTAGAACAAAAAACACAACAACGATCTACTTACTGCTAGACCACTATATTTTAATTTATATCGTGCAAGTGTTAGCGCAATCCCTTCCTTGACTTTTTGTCTTGCCCTGTCTAATGAGCGCGAAAGAAAGGACGTGAAAGATTAATGTCTCCCCTTCAGACCAGGAGAGGTACCGCATGTACAAAGGCATGCGAGCACAACACAGTTCCCAGAAGTTGTTTCAAAATAAAACTTGGTAAAAAGACTGCAGTCTGGAGTTCGTGGTAAGGGTTTGGAGTAACATGCGACGAAGTTATTAGGGCCGAAAATACTTGACGTTCTTTAAAGTTCGAAGTCCGCGCTGTTAATCATTTCCTTTAATTAGTCTTCGGGAAACGTGTCTTATAACTATTTTTGTGGGGTTAGTTATAAAAGAGCGACTTTATTCACAGTGCCCAATTGAAATATTTTCGTGTAATTATCACACAATAGGTAATTATCACTTAATTGTTTTTAGTTCTTCCTTGTTCATATAAAATCTATCGCTCCCTGATTAGGTCCGAGTTTTAGTGATTGATTAAACACTTATTTTCAGGTTAGTTTTCAGAGTAAATGTAAATCCAAATGCACCTGAGACTCCTGTTTATAAATCCAAACGTTGAATTTAAGACTAAATTCAGTAAAAAATAAAACAGAACACTTAAAAGCTAATAAATATTCAGGTAAAACTATTCAGAATTCTGTACCAGCATTTATCAGGTATATAATAAATGCCGATAGACTTTGAATTGCCCTTCAGGATAGCTGGATCCATGTCTGTGAAATACTTGAATACCATCCCATGCTAACGAGCGCCAATGAATGTCGGGCGATTCCCAGATAATTCTGCAATATATTTCCGATAGATATTTGAAATACCTACCAATAAATTATTGAACTTGAATGTGGGACGTTGGAAAATTATTTTCTTGACTTTTTACCCGATTGTGGCGTAACCCAAAAGGCGAGTAATGTTTTTAGAAGATTTCGCCGTTGAATGACTCATACTTCATCTTCCAATCTCCGTCACAAGTTTGTACCTTTTAATCACAGACTAAATCGCAGTGTAAAGTGTTAAAAAGAATAATTATGTAACAAGCAGAATAAGTACATTAACAACGCTACAGAAACAAAAAAATGTTACAAGTTATTAAATCAGGAAATTAGCTCAAAGTAACCGCCAAAATAAATCCGAGAGCAAAAAAAAAGTATTCATAATTAACTTAACATTTGCTCTCTTGTAAAAAAAGTTAAAGAGGATGCCATAAATTCTATTTTCTTCTAGATTTATAAGAAATAAAAAAAGGGAATTCACGCGAAGTTCCTAAAAGTTTTTTTGAAGAGTTCTCAACTTGAGCATTAGAAAGGAAATTATCGCGGGGCAAAGGTATAATTTCTAAAGTTTCATTCTGAGCCGCTTTGGCCGAAGCGTACAACTTTTTAATGTATACCTACTGTTGGGGCGCTGATGTGATATTGAGTTCTCTTTACTCAATGTCAGTTACCTTACGTTGATTACTGTTGAGCATTTCGCATTTTTGTGAAGTGCAAAAAGGTTCATTATAAGTGGTAATAATACCACCAGCTGCTAGTCTATTGAATACCAGAGGGCAAGGACATGTGGTAGAGCAGTGGTCGTTCAGTGGTAACGGACCCGACTTACGAGTTGTAGGCCGTGGATTTGAACCCAGGCAGATGCTTTACTTTGTGTAAATAATTTCATCACCACTGCTCTCAAACCGGTGAAGGAAAACATCGTGAGGAAACCTCCATATTCTAAACCCAAAAAAAAATTAAGATATGCGATATCCACCAACCCGCACTGGGCCCGCGTAGTAGATTACGGCCCACTCCCTGTCACAAAGAGGAGACCTGGCCCCAGCGATGGGAATGTAATAGGCTGATTATGTGGTAACTTAAGACAAGTAGGTAATGTCTGAACATCTTTACAGAAATTAAGATACAAAGACCTACAACATAATGTACGAGTACTTCTGTTTTCCTAGAATCGCTTTATGCAGAAACAAACGTCACTGATTGTTCTATACGTTATGTCGTTGTTATTCAATGTATTCAGTGCACGCCGGAACTTCATGCTCAACATGACAGGTGGCACTATCTATAGCCGATCTCGAAGACATACATACATTATACCTAAAATATAATAGCTTCATTGTTGTTGTTACATAATGATTATATTATCTACAGTTGCATTATTAGGTTCCTGCGACTACGACCTGAAGGTGAATTCTCGTAATTAAAAACATTCAATATTCGCAATCTCATCTCAGTGACAGACAACCAATGTCAAAAATGTAGGGAAATTAGACGTATTTTTGACAGATTGAGGCTGAAATTAGAACGCGAACGTTCCTAAAAAAAGAGAATTGCCCTCTGAAAGCCTATCATCCCCTCTTTTAGTAGTAATATTTAGATCATATTTCAGTGTGAGAAAAAACTGGGGTATACACGACGAATAGAACCATCTCGTTTTCGCAATGAAACTGTAATGACTGACACTTGATTGCCCCTGAAGTAAGCTCAAATACATCTCAATGACCCAGAACAGGAGAGTGACGGCAAGAACCCAAAATGGAATAAAATAAGGCTAGGCAGAAACACAAAGAAATGCATTTGACAATACGCTTTCTGCATTCATCACCATTCGAAATAGAAAAGTAACAAAGACCTTGGTCAGCCATTGTTTTGCTTCCACCTGAAATCTTAATTCCCCAGCCGCCACGGCCAAAACACAGTCGTAGCCAAAACACAGAAATATGACACGTAAAAGTACGTACCTACCTATATAATATGGAAAAGTGTACAAACCAAACAGCATACGAAATCAGATTAATGCACCAGCACTCATAATACGCGCTGCAAAAGAAGAAATGCGATAACCGAGTGTGAGCTATAGTCTGTTTGTTTGTACAGCGAATGTACTTACACGTAATATTAAATTTAATTTTGGAATAGGATCTCTCCGAAAAAAAAACCTTCTAATGAAACGTTCGTACAGTAGGCCGCAAACCAGTGCTAACAAAACCAGTGTAAACTGGCCTCACATTCTATTGAAACTTCGAACTACGCTAGGCAAGCTCAAGGTAAAAGTGTTACCACTCTACGCGGTCTACTGTACAATGTACATAATGTCAACCTCACAAAGAAATAAGTACAATAATTGGAGTGAATTCAAGCAACAAAACCATGACGAAACGGCTTTAGAGGGTTTAAATGAGCATAACTACTTACCCCACCATTCCCCAAAACAATTTCTACACAGTAACTGAACTTTTATTGTCAGTACAACTAATAGGTACTAGACCAAATAAATACTTGTATCAAAGGAAGTGCAATATAAATAAATTAAACCCATGCACGACTGATTTCAGATTCTCACACCGATGCATAGAACCGATACCTAAGGCTTACTACACACGATGTACACCGCAGACTACACTAATTACCGTGCACATACGCCTCCTTACTAGCCGGGTGAGAGCAGCCTAATTGACATCGCAACGGATGTCACTTAGCAACGATTCCGTTGTCTCGCCATACAAATTAGATAAGTTTATTAGATTTCCTTGTAAATGAGATTGTATCTGTTTTTTGTATTTCGTTTTTGTCTACGTGATCTTATATTTTTGTTGGGATTTTAGCTGTCTATTTTCCTGAATGCTTATGGGACTTGAATTTTATTGTTTGTATTGTAAGTTGTTTAATGGTTTGGACATGTTGAGAGGTTGAATCTAACACGCCTAACAAAAATTTTTACAAGGCAGATGTGAGTGGAAACGCCAGGAGGGGAAAGCCCTAGAAGAACATAATATAGTGCCCTCATTGGTGATATTCTTTAGATAGGTCAAGAAGGCCAAATCCCATAATTAAAAACATAAAAAATCTAGTCAAAATCTCATCTCAGCGACAATCAATGTCAAAAATGTAAGGAAATTAGAGGTATTTTCGACAAATTGAGACAGATTAGATTATAAACGTTCTTAAAATTACGAGAATCGCCCCTCAGATGTATTCAGAACGTAAACGAAGCAAAAGGATAGCAGATGGCGATCAGTAGTTTCTACTTAACCCCATGGGAAGAAGGCATGAGTTTATGTACTCGTTATGTCTTAAATAAAAAAAGATAACTGGAAATCTCTGTTTCTGTGGATTTAAAATCGGTCTAATTTGGCTATTACACTATTTTTCTAAAATTTTCTTAAGTAACTTTGTAGACCTTTGTATCCTACTTATGCGTATGAAGTTTCATTAAAATTGGTTCATTCATTTCGAAAAACAAGGACTTGAAAGTTTGTATGAAATGCCGTACTGCGTAAACGCTCTTAAGGAAGACACCATAAATTAACACCAAACAGCAAACTCCAATGCGATCGTATCAAACAGTCGCCGAAATATTTCTTAACACTCTCCCTTCCGCATTAAATCATGATCTCTGCATCGAAATAAATCACGAGACAAAAAAACAACAAAAAATAAGAATGCCATCATCTATTTCGCACAACTAACAAACGACGCTCGATATTTATCTTAATAATCGTGAGTACAAAAGCTATATATTAGAACGCTATCAGAAGATGGAAGGAACGATTGTTTCCCGGATATAACAGACATGACGTTAAAATAAATAAAGCAGTGTACAGCACTCGATTTCCTATATTCGCCGCTTCCGTTCTAGTTTGCAGAAAAGATATTTTCTCGCCTCTCGGTGAGCTTATCAAAACCTGGAAATAATGATTAGTTGAAGCGTTTGCTTTGTTGAAATATTTATTACATCTCTGTTGAAATATTATTATTTATTTATTGTTTCTGGGTAGGAACAAAATTGATGTTGCCTGCCTGTGGTTTATTTGCTGACATAAAACTCACGTTAAAATTTTGTAGTTTTCATAATCAGTGAGTGGGCCTCATTTAAAACGTTACTCAATACACAATAGAATAACATACAATCATACAACGCTATGCCGCCAGTCTCTTGGGTTCATTACCAGTCGACAGCGATGACGACGCCATATTTTAGTTTTTATAATAAATAGGTTAGTTTATTTAGTATTAGAAGTTTATCCAGTGAATATATTTTCATCCTCCAAAATAAATTAGTACTTAGTTATGTACTCAATTATATTTATTGTATTCCACTATGTGAACCTAAACCTTCAACCTAAGTTAGGTTGAAGGTTTAGGTAATACGGGCTGGTGCCGTCAACGCGTTGGTGTTTCTGACAGGTTATAGGTTTACAAATATATGATAATTGTGGACCTTGTCGAGCACAGCAAATTAGGAGAGAGATAGAAGGCTTTAATTAGACGTTAGAATTAGGTACAGTTAAATATGTATTACGGCTCCGTACGTGATGAGGCCGCCCATTGTATGTTTAGTAGTGTTAAGTCTATTTTTTGTTATGTATTTTCTGGTGTATAATAAAGTGTATACCTATAAATAAATATGTGCGTTAACGATTCCTTAAGGGGCTTACAGGACCTAAACACAAAAAACGCAAGTTTTAGAAACAATAAAAGTATATTATGATCGTCTACAGTAAAAAAAATCAGAAAAATATATGATATTCTTCAGGATATATATTATGCTAGGTAGATAGTGTGTTGAAAACATAATACAACTAATTTGATACGATAGAAAAAAATCATGAAGATACACTAAAAACTTTCTTATTACAATAAAAACCATACTAATATACATACAATCATTCTGATTTTTTATCAGGTTTTTCTACAAGCAACATACTAAAATACTAGTGTTTTAATTTTTTAGTCCAAACAATAGATTTATTGTAATTTAAATAATTGCTTCATATTTTGCAATAAATTACCAGCGTTGTGCCATTCCGACAGTGACCGCACTTTAGGTCATGTAAGCCCCTTAATGCATTATTCAGTGATAAAATGCACTGTCTACTTCCTACTACTAGAACAAAAACATAAAAAGACACCTTTTATTAAAGCTTAGAATACAGTAAAAGCTCTGTATTCGCGGGGCATATGTTCCAAAAATATGCCGCGAATACAGAAACCGTGAATACGGAATGGTAATTTATATGGGATTATATGGGATACGTTCCTAGGTGACAAAATAAAAAAAGCAAATGTATAAAAAAATCGATTTCATTCAAGTTTTTGAAAATTTTGATTAAATTATCTTAAGGCTTGCAATAGTTTGAAGAATTTTGTAATTTTCTCTTGCTTGGCAGTTTTTAAAAGCTCCTTCAATTCAGACTGATACGCAGCAGTCGCATTAGCAATTTGCCTCTTAAAAATAAGACTTCGTTCCATAGACGGATCATTGTTCATAAAGAAATCGCAGAGCTCATTTGCTATTTTACAATAAGATCTATTTTACTGTTTTTCTTAGCCATTTGACGGCATTTACAAAGAATATTGGGTAGTGTCGGTAGCGGGGTACGGCATCCTTTGACAAGAGGCGGCAGTGCTAAGGCGGCGCGATCAATTAGATCCGCGAATAAAGAAATTTTAGCCGCGAATATAGGAATTGGGTCGCATTTTTTTAATCCGCGAATGGTGAAAACGCGAATGAAGGAAGCGCGAATAAGGAGCTTTTACTGTACTCTTAAACCCCCACCTAATAATCTATATGACTTCAAAATGAAAACAGCAGTTAAAACACTAAGGTATCCAAATGCCTTACACAAACTACACAAACTATTGGAAGTACCAGTACTTTCAATAGTTTCTGTCTGTTTGGTCAAACTGGGTGACATACAAGTTAGTTCAAACATGAAATAGGTCGGTCCCGCAACTAAAGCTGGCCAAATTATAACTGACTAAGAACTTAGATACACACCCAAGTTCAGACAGAGTAATATTAAGGCTGTTAAGTAGCTCCACATACATGTCCAAATTGCTTTAAGTAATATTTATGCACAAACATAATTAAATTTTACTGGTTTTGTCCAAATATCATAACCTCTTAAAGGGTACTCTGCAAACAACTTGGTTTATAGGCGTTAATTGAAATAATGGTGACAAATTTTGTCTTATGAAATATTATTTTGGTTATTCCAATTTGGGTTCGCCGTATTATTTGGGTGTTATCGAAGATAGTGGGAAAGTTATGGAAATATTAAATACAATATAGCAGTCAATCAATCAATCAGCTTAACCTTTTTTCCAACTTGATCGAGTTGGCTTCCAGTCTTACCGGATGCAGCTGAATAGCATTATAGAGGTATGAGGAAAGCTCAGTCATCATCAAAAGGGACAATCCTCCGACCAGACGGGTACCGTGTCTGGTGGGCAACTGCCCGACGATTGATGGCGGGACGGTATATGCTAGTTGTGCGGTAAACTCTGCTTGCGCGATGCAGGATTTTGCGTGACGTCAGAATGATGCGTAGTTCGTATGTGGCGGTTTAGATGCCGCTGCAGCATAATCAGCCTATAATGTTCCCACTGCTTGGTCACAGACCTCCTCTCTGGGAGAGGGAGTGGGCCGTAATCCACCACGCGGGCCCAGTGCGGGTTGGTAGATATCACATGTCATGTCTTCGAATTTATGGTTCTAGGACATGCCGGTTTCCTTAAGATATTTTCCTTACCCTTCGAGGATTACAAGCGTGATGATAATATTGGATCTGTTAAAAATTAGAAACCATAATTAAGAGCGTTTACGCCGTACGGCGTTTCATACAAACTTTCAAGGCCTTATTTTTCGAAATGAATGAACCGATTTTAATGAAACTTTATACGCTTAAGCAGGATACAAAGGTCTAAAAAGTTAGTTGAGAACATTTTCGAAATGTCTTATTTAAAAAAAGATAACTGGAAATCTCTGTTTCTATGGAAAATTTAAAATCGGTCTAATTTGGTTGTAACACTGTTTTTCGAATATGTTCTCAATTAACCTTTTAGACCTTTGTATCCTGCTTATGCGTATGAAGTTTCATTAAAATCGGTTCATTCATTTCGAAAAATAAGGGCTTGAAAGGTTGTATGAAATGCCGTACGGTATAAACGCTCTGCCGTCACTAATCACAGCTAAAAACCACAGACTAAAAATAGTCCACACATTCTTGTCCCACATATTGTAGTCTTACAACGCAATATTGTTTGTATGTAGCGAGCAATCCGATGTTGTGACTTCCGAGTCGGCCAATAACGAACCCGCGTGGTGTTTGTGTAATGCACTTGCTCCCATCGGCTAGTGCTTGCAACACTGTGGAACTTTTAACATAAATTACTGGTAATATATTGGCGGTAGTGCCGTATTAAATTTAGAAAAACTTGGCGTGTTTTCTTATAATAAAGTTGTAGTGAGTTGGAAGTTATGATTAGAGAAAAGCTGTGTTTATTTATGATAGTAATTTAAGTAATACTTTCTCTTATTGATCAATCCAAAAATATTTTACAGGACATTTTCTTCATAATATATATACAAATAAATAAAATTGAAGTGTCTGTTTGTAATGTCAAAATCAGCTTTTTACTAAATGCATAATGTAAGTATATACCTACGTTTTTTGTTATAAGTAATAACAAAAATTCTTTTTTTTTGCTTACTGTCTGTCTTTCTTACCGTTTCTTACGGCTAATCTCCAAAACGGCTGGACCCATTTCGATGAAATTTGTTATGGGGATAATTTGAAGGGAGAGACATTGACGAAGCCTCGGGCGGAAGTTAGTTAATAATAAAACCACCATTACTTGTTGACATAACCACTTCGCGCCTTGTAAGTGACCGCAATAAGATGTTATTAGTTCGTATATTCTGTTGCCTATCCCACAAGCCACAGCTAATCCCTTAGTTGTACCCATGGGAAGCATAGTCAGCCATAATAGTACCCGGAAAACAGATGTCATAATTGACCAACTTAACCTCTTTCATACGCTGTGGATCCACCGGTTTAACCTCAAAATACAGGGTAGACACACACGAAAAACTTTTTGTCTTTAAAAACATTTTTAACCGCGGGCAACATGTCACTGAAAAGTAATTTCATTGGTGTTCCATTTTTTGACTTTTTTGTTGTGATGTATCCCGCGGCATGTCGCAATAGGAGACGTGACATACCTGTACGCTTTTAAAATCAGTTTAGGGAAATCTAGTTCACGTCAACAGTTTGTGGATATGAGACAGAAATCAAATTAGACACAACTACTCCACTTATTGTTGAACTGGAAATTCAAAATTGACAAAAAATATATATCCACACAATCACTGTCCATTCCAAGGTTGCCTGAGAAAGATGGCAGAAAGCGATAAGGCCGCCCATTGTATGTTTTGTAGCGACGATCGCAATTTTTGTTAAGTATTTTCTGGTGTAAAATAAAGTATATATTATTGTGAATAAATAAAGGAGAAACGGCTTTTCCGGTCATGCGCTTAAATACCTACAAAAAACATCATTAAATGAGGTTGTTCAAATAATTCAATGATAAAATATAATATAAAAGGATTTCTCAAAAGGAATTGTTGTTGAGGAAATATATTAATAATGGGCCCTAATTTGGCGTATTGGAAAATAACCGAAGTGACAAGCAGGTTTTAATAATAATATAATAATAATGTTTATTTCCAGAAAAATGATTACAAGGTTACAAGTACAGTAATATGAAACATAAAGTGCATTAAGTATAATCTCCTGGCACCCAAACTAGGTTTATAGCCTGTGACTTGGGGACCAGTGATTCCATAAGGGGTGATAGTTCATCAAAGAGTTATAATAAAACTGTTTTCACCAGTCACATGGTTAACATAATAATATAATTATTATTGTATACAAAGAAGAAAAAGAAAAAATAATAATAATAAAACTGTTTGTAAATGTTTGAGTGAGAGTGAATTGGTCATGGTAGGTGTAGTGTTTTCTTGCTCTACTTTATTTAATTCATCTCAAAATGACATATTAATTTATAACGTGTTTTCATAGTCGAAAGGACCATTGTGCGGTGAAATATACACAGATAAAAAAACATATATCATCAATTTTCCCGCGCATCTTACAGAGGCGTTCTGACTGCTGCAGGCCGTCCACATTTTGTGGCGTGGCAGTCAGGACCACGGAGTGCAAGCAATTACTTCCACCTCAAACGAAATAACGATAATATCATAACCCAAAAAAATATATCCAATAAATTGCCAGCCAAGTAATCATAAATGTCAAACAAGAAAGAAATCTATAAAGACCAGTAATTTTCCTGCTCTGTTTTAGTTAACAAGCGCCCTGACCGCTACAGGCCATCCACATTATGGCGTGGCGTGACGGCCAGAAGGACCACAGTGTGCTAAGCTAGCTATTACTCACAGCTAATGTACGACAATGTTTAGACTGTAATCCTAACGCATGTGTGTGATTCTAATCGGGCTGAGGAGCTTGAATTTTGGTCCTTAAGGAGCTTACATGACCTAAAGCACGGTCACTGTCGGACTGCATAGAAAAGAAAGAGAAGCGCGATGACACAACGCTGGTAATTTATTGCAAAATATGAAGCAATTATATAATTACAAAAAATCTATTGTTTGGACTAAAAAATTAAAACACTAGTATTTTAGTATGTTGCTTGTAGAATAATCTGACAAAAAATCAGAATGATTGTATCTATATTAGTATGGTTTTTATTATAAAAAGATAGTTTTTAGAGGTATCTTCATGATTTTTTTCTATCGTATCAAATTATTTGTATTATGTTTTCAACACACTATCTACCTAGCATATATCCTGAAAAATATCATATATTTTTCTGATTTTGTTTACTGTAGTCAATCATATAGTTTTATTGTTTCTAAAACTTGCGTTCTTTGTGTTTAAGTCCTGTAAGTCCCTTCAAGTAGATTTTGTTTGACAACCAGTCTTACTAAAGGGTCTCGTGTTGCCTAGTAGGTAGCTGGGTTGTGGATGTCAAAGTCAAAGTCAAGTGTCAGATAGACAGTCGCTTCATGATAAATATTGGTATTCAGCTGCATCTAATTAGACTGGAAACAGATCCCCTAACTTAATAGGGGGAAAAAAGGCTAGGAAATAGATGATGATGAAAGCAGTTTTTGTATGATTGAACACGAAGCTATGATTTTCATGATAATAGTATTATTTTCATTAAAACGATATATCGATGTGTGTAAAAAAATAATTTCCTTAAAGCCAGTTTTACCTAAACCTAATAACAGCACTCATACCGTTTTATTACAAAACAAGGTTTTTCTTTTGACATAGTTAATTTCATTTTTGTAATAAGAATATAAACTGTAATTGAAACATATTTCTTTATACAAAGCTACTCGACTTACTACGATTTGTCAGTTTTTTTATTAAGAACTTTTCAGAAATCATAATAAAGTTCAAATTTCAAAAAGTTTCCATGGTTTAAACCTGGCTATATAGATAAACCTTGTTTTGTAATAAGACGGATAGAAACCATTTAAAAGATCTTCAGAAATGATTACCTTGTTTAACTTAGATTAAGTTTCATAACGTAATGTAATAAAATCGGCTAGCCAGTTTATTTTAAATATTCACGACGACATATCAAGTTATACAATTCCAGTATAACCTGACTTCTCATTGTAAGAAAATCCTATAAAATGCGAGGTCAGCTAAAACTGGAAATGTACAGCTTGATAAATAGATAGATAGATAAACCATTTATTTGGTTCTAACAAAAGGCATAGCACCACACACAAAAACACAAGAAAATTATAAAAAAATAAATGACACTAATATTAAAAAGGCGAATGTTTGTTAGTGTGTGTGTTTATATTATGTTTGTTACTTCTTCACGCTCAAACGGCTGGACCAATTTTGATAAAATTTTGTATGGAGGTAGCTGACACCCTGGATTAACATATAGGCTACTTTTTATCCCAATATTACTAGGGGATCGACACTTATGCGGGTGAAATCGTGGGGCACAGCTAGTTGCATATAAAAACAAGGTGCCAACATATAAATATCAAAACATATCTACTATATGTCCCTTTAGGCGCAATCGTCGTATGTACCAAGGACTATACTTCAAAATGATCTACTATCTGAAAATAGCTTAGTAGATTTATGTAGGTAAATACCAACTCGTAGATTATACGTCGGAATCCTTGTACCTACCTATTGATCTTGGCTATCAGGAGTCAATTGCCTAATATAGCCATCGATGCCCGATGGTTAATACCAGATACACAACCCTAACTAGTCTGTGGTATTACCGGCTAGTCTGTGTCGGCTTGACTTTAATAGCACCTATGTGTTTGTAGTACAATCAATAAAGATGGATGCAGTGTGATCTTGTCGAGATGAATTAGCCGGTCTGTTCTGTAAAGTTCTCATCGTGGTAACTTAGAATAAATGAGCTGTTATTCCACCACCACCTATGCTAGGAATGGACACTATTAACAACTCACTTAAAACTCACTTCACCTGAGTTTTCACGGTGAGATTTTTATAGAATCCCTTCCACGTACATTCCGTCAGCCTTCAAAGCAAGAGTGTATAGGCATCTTTTGGGCTTGCTCGTTCAATCATAGACCTCATCTATGGCTTTTCACCAGACGAGATCGAGGCCAAGAGTGGCCCATTTTGCAATAAAAATAAATAAAAAAGAATTAAGGCTCGTACACACAGGCGCGACGCGACACGCGACACAAAGGCACCGCAAGTCGCGCAACGAGCGGTGCCTTTGTGTCGCGCTCGATTCGCGTCGCGCGTCGCGCCTGTTTGCAGGAGCCTTTATAAATCCAGTTACTGAATGGGATTTTTATTGTAGGTATTTGGGCTTTCTGCGATGACGTAAGATGTTTTACTTGTCTTAAGTTATTTTTGTTCCAATCAATAAAAGCGTTGGTGCGGTTAAAGAAGCGATAATATCAAGCAATTTTGAAACAAATTCCTGTCGCACATAGCCGACGCATGTGGCCCTTTTCGAACTGTCATTTTCATTCAAAAGTTACTCGAATAACGTACTCGGAAAGATAAAAAGGTGCAAGTAAAAATTAAGGTGCTTAACACCGGTGCCTATTTTTTCTTTGACTATCACGCACTTGAAGTAAATTTGCTGTAAAGCAATGAGATAACATAAAAATAAGAAATAATTTTTTCAGTTACAACAAATATACACACTTAGCAAAACTTAAAATACCTAACCTAAAATAACATTTTGTCTTTGAATTCTACTATAGTACACTTAACTTTAGTGGTTGAATTTTATTCTCTTCAATTTATACCACCGCAGTTTTATATTAACGAATGCCATAAAAATGCCTTCAAATTACAGGAGCTGCAATTTTTTGTACGTAAACCGTCTGTATCACAGATTTTAACAAACGAATATTCGCATCTGTTTTCGAAATGCCAACCAACGTCGGGCAAAAACGAAAATCATTGTAATTGGTGGCAAAAAGCTTATATATTGCGATGTTTTTTTGTATAATTAAGTATTCAATATAAATGTAAATGTTTATATTGTTTTACTTTAACGATAGCTACTTTGACTTATTAAAATAAAAACTAACACTAATTGTATGTAAGGTTGCGTTCGGTCTTTTTTCTTTGCTCTTTAGGTCCAAAGTCCGTCTGTCTGTCAACGGGTTGTATCTCATGTATCGTGATGGTTGAAATTTTCACATAGTGTGTATTTCTATTGCCGCTATAACACACACACAAAGAAAAAAAAATAAAGTTAGTAAAAATAAAAATAGGTCTCCATAAAAGTAACTTGTTTTTTTCAGCGTTTTCTGCTTTATGGTAAACCCTACGTGTGAGAGTCCAAATTGCACTTGGCCGGTGTTTTAATAGACGTTTTCCCTTAAAAAGATTTATATTTTTATTGGTTTTGTTAGTCCTATAAAAAATTTGCAGAGTTTTAAGTGAACATACATATTACAGTTCGCGGCCGTATTTATCTCATCTACGATGATTTTCATGTAAGACTAGTGAATATTCGTAACAGCTAAAAACAACGGAAAAATCTTCACACTTCCGCGTGTGAAGGTTTTCCAGCTGAAAGGTTTTTTTTAAAGCTATTTCTATAAACCTCATACATAATGATACGAGAAAAGAAGAATTCTCTTTGACCATGTAATTATTTATTCAATACTAGCAGCGCCCCGCGGTTTCACCCAATGATTAATGGAATGAAAGTGGGATACATTTGAATGACATTGACGAGCCGGCAGCGGTCACTCCCATGTCATCCGATCCCAGACCCGATTAAGTGATCTCTGGGGCTGGGTTGATGAGCCTTTGAGTTAAAAAGTGTTATACAAGGTGTAACGTTAAATGCACAAAACCTCTTAAAGGGTCATTGTACTCATCATTATGAACAACTTTTACTATGGAACCCAAGCTGAAATAGCGAAAAAAAACTGAGTTGTCCCAAAATGTACTAAACAACAGATGTTTTTTTTTTTGCGATTTCAAGTTTGGTCCCATAGTAAAAGTTGTTCATTATGATGAGTACAATAACCTCTTAAGAGGTTTTGCGCATTTCACGTTACACGTTGTATTATTTTAAAGCTCAGTGAACTGAAACCACTAAAATATAGAGTTTATTTTTATTATGTAGGTTCTGAAAATCATACATATATTTTGTTCTTACTGTACGCACAAATCAAGCTATACATTTACAGTATAAGCTGACTTCTCATTGTACAAAAACCCTATACAATGCGAGGTGAGCTAAAACTGGAAATGTATACCTTGTTGTGTCGTCATATATGTACGGACGCCAGCACATCAAGCTACTACAATCTGTCAAATGCCTTTAATAGATTTTCAACTTTATCGCTAAAGCATAAGGTTCAAGGTTGATTGGGAAAATTTGACAGTTTCGGGTAGCTTGATGTACTGGTGTCTGTATTAGGAACCTACATAATAATATTATGTTTTCGTATCGCAATAAGATAGGATAAAAAAACAACAGAGGGATGTTCAGGCTTTCAAAGTTAGTAAAAAAGTAGATATTTTTGTATCACTGAAGGCAATATTTTTGCAATTCTTTCTTCACACTAACGTACTAATTAACTGCTTAACCCTTGCCTCGTGACAGTCCACGTGAAATTTCTTGATTTAACGTATTTAATATCGTATGACACTTGGCATTAATACCGTAGCTTCGCATTAGTGAAAAAATTTCAGAATCTGATCAGTAGGCACTTTCGAAGATTATCCCCTACATACAAACTCAAAATTTACTATAATAATGTTTTGAAATAAATTTGAATTTGGAATTCCTAACCAAACGCCAGATATTTGAGATGAAAGTGGCCAGTTCGACCAAACGCTAATTCATTATGTAAGGTCCTAATATTAAAAAGAGATATCGAGCATAACTTCAGTCAAACGTTCGAAAATAGAACTGGCGGAAAATCTTTAACGAGTCGTAAGAAAAAAATATTAAGGATCAATAGAATCAGATTAGAAGATATATTTACCGATATTTGTTACCGTCGAAGTAGATTGCGATTGGCGACAGTGAGATATTATTATCCTTTCTTGTTAAATTATATTATCAATTACATTCGGTTCAATGGGCCGTGATTGTTATCTTTTGTGCTATTCTCTTGACAAAACGATACGGACACAGTATGTATAAATAGGTTCAGAAGGTTTGCTTCTTATAAAATGTGCTGTGACGGTTAAGGGGCTTACATGACATACAGCGCGGTCACTGTCGGACTGCATAGAAAAGAAAGAGAAGCGCGATGACACAACGCTGGTAATTTATTGCAAAATATGAAGCAATTATATATTTACGAAAAATCTGTTGTTTGGACTAAAAAATTAAAACACTAGTGCTTTAGTTTGTTGCGTCTAACAAAAAATCAGAATGATTGTATGTATAGGTATTAGTATGGTTTTCATTCTAAAAAGAAACTTTTAGAGGTATCTTTATAATTTTTGAAGTGAAAACTTCTTTAGCGGCGCTGTGTACTTTTTTTGGAATGGGTAAAAACTTCTAAACTCGCGTCAGGTCACGTGACCCTGATCGAAAATTCGTAAGACGTAAGACGTAAAACGTAAGACGCGCGTTGTTGAGGACAGCGCCATCTATGCACATCGGGAAGAACTACGAGGGCCTCGCGTACTAACTACGTAGTTCATCCAACAACGACGAGATGGCGCTGAACCACGGATATATTATAACTGACGACGAGCTCCATGCGAGCGGTCATCATACCTGATTTGCAAAAAACCCTATAAAATAAGGAACACACCTTAACACGCGTGTTTTGTTTATAAGACGTGTGCGCGACGCACCTTTTTTATAGTTTTCTTTTTAATGTATTTTGTACAGTGTTTTATATTTCGAATGCTGTTTATTTTTGATATTTTTTCTTATGATTAAATCAGTCTACCACCGGCGATCACGGCGTTTACTTTAAAATATAGAGAATAGTCCGATTGTAGGAAAAAGCCTAGGAACCAGCAGTGGTGTATAGATACAGTCCCCTACATCGTGGTCCTTCGAGCCAATCTAGTAGATCGTGGTCCTTCGACAGCCAATAGTAGTGATCGTAGATAGTAGTGATGGTGCGTACTCGTGCGGGTGCCAAGATGGGTGTTGAAGGGAACTGTTGTAAAATCTATTTGGAAGATACTTTTTGTTAGGTTTTATGTCATTTGTAATGTCGATAAAAAGATATTCGAAATTTAATATGCTTGTAACTTGACGTTTGAATAGCAACCATCGTACAATGTTTTCTGAGTTTTTCTTTTCCTTTCTTATTTCCCTATTTCCACGAACGTGATTCTTCATATCTATTATCATACCTATCGCAATCACAACACGTTATCAGCACGAAGCTCTGTATATTTTATCTACGATCGAATTTAAAAGGAGATTGGTGGTGAAAATATGTCGTCTGCAGTTTCTGGTATGTCACTAAATGGTATTCCGATACTTTGTAATAGAGAAGGATACACTGTGTGGAAATTTAAAATGAGAATGCTATTAATCCATGAAGGATTGTGGGAAACCATAAGCGGAGTAGTTGTCGAAGGCAATAAGACGGCCGACGATGTACGGAAGGATGAAAAGGCTCTTTCTAAAATATGCCTTACTGTGGATGGCGCTGCTATTTCGGTTGTTCGACCAGCTAAGACCGCAAAGCAAGCGTGGGATGCTCTTATGAAATCCTACGAGGATCGAAGTTTGGGTCGTAAACTGTCGTTGGAACGTAAGTTGTACAGGTACACCTTATCTGACTTTTCTAATTTAGAAGCTTACATAAATGCAATAACTACAACAGCACTAGACCTGGCCGATATTGGCAAAACTATAGAAGATAGTTCTTTAGCAGCTATTATATTGGGAGGTCTAACGTCTCGCTACGAGCCTATGATAATGGCGCTTGAGAATGGGAGCGTTGAAGTCACAACAGATTTGGTGAGGACTAAGTTGTTGAGTGAAATGACGAAGGAGACTAAAGATGATGTGGCTGCGTTGAATGCTAACAGGCAGGTTATTTGCTATCGTTGTAAGAAGCCAGGGCACAAGAGTCCTAATTGTCCTCTCAAAAAGAAGGAGAAAAAGGCAAAGGCGAGTTGCTCTATAGAAAATTGTTCTAAAGATAAGGGAATGAATGTTTCTAGTTCAGGGAATATGGATGCATGTGTCACGGAATTGGCTTTGGATGGTGTCAAGGAATTGGCTTTGTCTGCACCAAGTATTCAGATGTCTGAGAAGTGGATTATCGACTCTGGTGCGTCTACTCACATGACTCCACATGCTGAATGGTTTAATAGTTACCGACCCTGTGATGGGAAGATAACTGTAGCAAATGGTAAAAGTTTGCCGGCTGTGGGTTTAGGAGATGTTGCTATTGACACAAAAACCGATTTCAAGAAGATTAAAAATGTTGTACATGTTCCTGGCCTAGATTGTAATTTACTCTCAGTCAAAAAGGCAGTAGAGAAAGGTTTCTCGATTGTTTTTGATACGAATGGCTGTAATTTTTATTATTCTAATGATGTTTCTTTTATAAATGATCCTGTTTTACATGGTTCTATTTGTGGTGGATTGTACACTTTAGATTGTACAGGAAAACCGCAAGGTGTTTCAGCTTATAATGTTCACACTAATTTGTCCCAGTTTCAGCTTTGGCATAAGCGTCTAGGACATCTCTGCCGTATTGGCATACCAATACGGCAGAGATGTGCTGAGTAGATCCATAGATCTACTCAAAAAAGGTCTAGCTGTTGGTGTTGAGTATACTGAGGTTGACAAAGAACCATGCGTACCTTGTGTAGAAGGTAAGCAGGCCCGGAAGCCTTTCAAAGGGATAAAGTATAAGAAGGCTTCGTCACCATTAGAATTGGTCCATACGGACGTTTGTGGTCCCCTGACCACTGAATCTTTTAAAGGTAATAAATACTTTATTATTTTTGTAGATGATTATACACGTTTTATATCCCTTTATTGTATGTCATCTAAGACAGAAGTTCAGAAGTATTTTTGTGCTTTCCAAGCACTTGTTGAGAGACAGACTGGCAGTAAGATTCAAACCCTTCGGTCAGACAATGGTACTGAGTATGTCAACAAGGAGCTGACAGATTATTTGCAGGCTCAAGGGATTCGACATGAAACCTCTGTACCATACAGCCCTCAACAAAATGGGGTAAGTGAACGTTGCAATCGTAGTATTGTGGAGAAGGCCCGTTCCTTGCTAGCACATAGCTCTCTGTCGAAAGCTTTTTGGCAGGATGCTGTTGAGACTAGTGTTTATTTAAAGAATAGGTCACCTCATCGTGCACTTGATGGTAAGACGCCATATGAAATGTGGTGTGGTAGTAAACCCGACCTGTCTCATTTAAAGGTGTTTGGTTGCCGAGCTTTAGTTCACGTGCCTTCATGTCAGAGAACTAAGCTTGACATGAAAACTTCTGAACATATCTTTGTTGGATATTCAGACGATCCAAGGAGTTATTATTTCCGTAGCGCGGAAAACCCTCGGAGGTTGATTAAGTCACGGGATATTACGTTCTTTGAAAATAATTTTTCAGGATTGAAGGATAAATCTGTTCAGCCTGAAGTTGTTGTGAGCCCTAATGTCATTAATCTTTTTTCACAAACTTCTTCAGATACCACATCGCCACAGGAGATTTCTATCTCATCTGCTTCTATTTCTTCACCTACTTCAGAAAGTGTGGACATGGAGGTAGAGCAAATTGACGATTTTGTGGACGCGACTGATGAAGCTGGTGGGGTTGGCGACACAGAGTCTCTACATTCAGGTGAACAACGTGATCTGTCCTTGGTTCCTTCAGATGAACCCAACGATGTATGTCCTGAGAGAAGATATCCTAATAGAGTACGTAAACCTCCAGATTATTATTCATATGGCACTCACGGTGTTGATTTGTTGTGTGATGATCCGAAAAGTTATCGTGAAGCTATTAATAGCGATGATAAAGATAACTGGATTTCCGCAATGAAGGATGAGTACAATGCCTTATTGAAAAAGCAGACTTGGACATTAGTGGATAAACCAAATAAAAAGGTTATACCATGTAAATGGGTATTCAAGGTAAAGAGGGACGCGAACGGTGCAATAGTTAAGCATAAGGCGCGACTAGTTGCGAAAGGTTTTAGTCAAGTTTGGGGGACTGACTATAACGAGACTTTTGCCCCTGTAGTTCGAAATTCATCTCTACGTACGCTTATAGCGTTGGCGGCAGAAATGGATTTAAAGATCCAACACATGGATGTGGATACCGCATTCCTCAATGGGGACTTAGAGGAGGAGGTGTACATGCAACAGCCTGAGGGATTTGCTGAGCGCGGGGCAGAAGGTAAAGTCTGTTTGCTCAGAAAATCAATTTATGGTTTGAAGCAGGCAGCTCGAGCCTGGAATATCAAATTGCATCAAGTTCTATCGAAAATTGGCTTTGCACGAACATCTGCGGAATCATGTGTCTACTTGAAAAAGTTTGGTAATGAAATCATAATACTTGCAGTCTATGTTGACGATCTAATTGTCTTTTACAAAGAAAAATGTTTGTTTGACGCTGTCAAAAATGACTTAGAAAAATTTTTCTCGCTAAAAGATTTAGGTGCATTATCATATTGTTTAGGCATAAATATTAACCGTGTTGACGATAAAATCATGGTCAGTCAGAAGACCTTTATTCAGGCAGTGTTGGAGCGGTTTAATATGAGAGATTGTAAGGAGATGTCTACACCTTTGGAGAATAACAAGTTGGAGAAAGGTAATCCATCATCTCTTGGTGAATATCCTTACCAAAACTTGATAGGATGTCTCATGTACCTAGCTGTGAATACGAGACCCGATATAGCTTATGCCACAAGCTATTTAAGTCAGTTTAATAACTGTTACGATAAGAGGCATTGGTTGGCCGCTAAAAGAGTGTTACAGTATTTGAAGGGTACTATGGATTACTGTATTACTTACAGGAAAGTTGGTAGACGTTTGTGTGGATTCACGGATGCTGACTGGGCGAACTGTGTACATGACCGTCGGTCGTACACTGGTTTCTACTTCACGCTAGCGGGCGGACCTATTAGCTGGGAGTGTAAGAAGCAGCCGACGGTAGCCTTATCGTCTACAGAAGCTGAGTATATGTCCTTAACCAGTTCTGCAAAGGAGGCTATTTTTCTCAGACGGTTAGTGTGTGACATTACTGGTTTTTCTGATAGGGTGTTGCTATACAACGACAGTCAAAGTGCACAGAAACTTGTGCTAAATCCAATCCACCACAATAGAACCAAACACATTGATACGAGATATCATTTTATTCGTGAAAAGGTTACTGAGGGTGTTATAAATATAAAGTTTATACCTACGGATAAAATGACAGCCGATGTTTTAACCAAGCCCTTAAGGCGCATAGCTCATCTTAGGTGCGTTGTTAATATGGGTTTAGTGATAAACAAGTAGAATAATCTTCTATTTATTTATTTTTCGTCGGTTTATATTTTGTATTTGTGTTTAGTCTGGTAGTAATGTTTTATTATTTTCTATTGTGTTTAGCATTACTACTTTATCTTTTTATTTCCATTAAGGGCGGATGTTGTAAAATCTATTTGGAAGATACTTTTTGTTAGGTTTTATGTCATTTGTAATGTCGATAAAAAGATATTCGAAATTTAATATGCTTGTAACTTGACGTTTGAATAGCAACCATCGTACAATGTTTTCTGAGTTTTTCTTTTCCTTTCTTATTTCCCTATTTCCACGAACGTGATTCTTCATATCTATTATCATACCTATCGCAATCACAACAGGAACACTGTGGAAAAGGAGCTGGAGCAACCAGAGCCCAGCCACCCACCCGCCAATGTGGCGGCTGCAGTCCAGACCCCTTCGAGGCCCGTCTCCGGCAATCAGACCCCGCCGAGGCCCGTCACTACCACCCAGACTCCGTCGAGACCAGTAAGTAGAACTTCATCTCGTTCTTCTGCTACAATGGTGGCTAGAAAGTTAGCCGCAGAGGCTTTACATGCTCGCCGTATGGTTGAATTAGGGCAGGCAGAGAGGGTCGCCGCGGAAAAGGTCGCCGTCGCCGCGGAAAAGGTCGCCGCGAGAGAGCGCGAAGCAGCGGAGTTGGAACTCCGAGCGGAATTGGCGGCTATAGATGCCGATGCCAGTCATCGTAGTTCGAGAAGCAGCCGTTCGGTTAGTGACTGGCTACAAAATTCAAAAGTTGCTCTGAACGCTGATCCAGTTGGCCTAGCTGACCCTGTTGAATTTAATTCTATTATCTCGGTCGGCCCCTCTCGCCTCGCTCTAGTTACCCCAACCCCAGTATCGCCTACAAAACCGGCTGACCTAGCCACCACAGCTACAAATGTTAACATGCATCTTTGTTCCAGCAATTCAGACCGCCTTGTGAAGTCGTTAGGCATTCTCATAGATAATGTTAATAAAGGCGCTTGCCACCGTAGGGGTGATAGGGACTTTCCATTGCCATTTTTCGACGGTAAATCGCATCTAGAATGGCTTTCTTTTAAAAGAGCCTTTCTAGATACGATGAACTCGCATTCTGCAGTGGAAAATCTAGCTAGGTTGAACAAAGCATTGAAGGGATGCGCGCGTGAAGCGGTCATGATGCTGTTGGCAACGGCGCGCGAGCCTAATGTAGTGCTGCGCGCGCTCGATACACGCTTCGGCCGCCCCGAGCTTATAGTGGCTCAGGAGGCAGCTGCAATGCGCGCTTTGCCGCGCGTCTCGGGTGAAGGTAAAGACCTTGCTATTTTTGCTAGTCGTGTTCGTAATTGTGTGGAAGCGATTCGGTTACTCGACCAGCCTCACTACCTAACATCGCCAGAGCTGATTCAATCGGTCATTTCTAAAGTCCCCCCACTGTTACGAGCACAATGGGTGGCCTACGCCAGCAGTCATGCGGCCAGTGGGCTACCCATGCTCGACATGTTCGCCGACTTCCTGGTCGACATAGTCGAGCTGCAGTCTAGATTCGGCCTCCTCCCTGAATCGGCTGGCGCGCCGAGTTCGACTTCCGCTGGTACTAGCCGAGTCAGGGATAAGGTGCACGCAGTCGTTGATGGAGTGAAAACTCGGTCAAAATCTAAAAATAGTTCATCCACGGCTGCTGCAGGCAAAATTCATTGTGTTTTATGTCAACAACAGCATTCATTGACACAATGTGACAAATTTCTTTCCTTGTCAATAGATGACAAGTGGCATTTTATAAAAAAGAAAAGAATTTGTCACAGGTGCCTCAAAGAAGGTTGGCATAGACTAAGTTTGTGTTCAGCAAAAAGTTTGTGCGACATTGGCGATTGTAAATTCCGCCATCATAGGTTGTTGCACAGTGCTAGTGAGCGCGCGGCCGCGGCTCATGTAGGCGTAGAAGAGGACGACGAACCTGCGCCGTCCACGTCGAGCTCCGCCCCGTGCGCGTCGAGCTACGTACCTGTAGTTTCTCTTCCTGAAGGGAAAGAGATCCTGTCTCACGCGTCAACTTCTTTTTCAGCTGAAAGCCCGGCGCGATCGCTGAGTCTTCGCCCGTTACTGAAAGTTGTTGCTGTGACTCTGTCTGGTCCGTCTGGTAGTGTCGATACTTATGCTTTGTTGGACGACGGGTCGACCGCTACCTTTATTGATGCGGAGGTCGCTGCTAAGATAGGTGTTATTGGGCCAGAAGGACACGTTCACGTAGATTGCATAGGGGGCCTTAATAAGAACGTGTTGGTGCGTTATGTAGACTTCTACATCAAGGGTCGTCACGTGAAAGATAGTCACCTTATTCGTAGGGCTAGATCTATTGGCGGTCTAGGGGTATCGTCTCAGATTGTCAACAGGGACGCCGTCACGAAATATCCACATCTTGCAGATCTTGTAGATGAGTTGTGTTACGGTAAAATTCAGCCAATGATCATCATTGGCACTGACAACTGGCATCTCACCGTATCTGGGGCCACGCGTAAGGGGTCTAAGTCACAACCTGTAGCGATTCGTACTGCGCTAGGTTGGGTTTTGTTCGGTTTCGGTTGTAGTTCGACTACTCAGGTTGATATAGTCAGCCACGCCACACTCTTTGAGTCCGCGACTGTAGGCAAGAGCGACCGTTCCGAATTAGAGCAGCTTATTAAGGAGCAGTATAAACTAGAGTCTATAGGTATTTCGAAACGTGAGGCGCGCAATGCTGATGATATACGTGCTGGCCAGATTGTTGAGCACACAGCACGCCGCTTGCCCAGTGGACGTTTTGAAGTAGGTCTGATTTGGAAGTCTGACGATTTATCAGTACCTGATAGTTACAATCTCGCCTTATCGAGGTTTTTAGGTTTGGAGAAGAAATTGTGTAGGGATGGTAGCTATGCGGAGCGGTATCGTGCCAACGTTCTCGATATGGTTGGGAAGGGCTACGCCGAACTGTGTCCAGAGACGCCCACAGGGCCGCGTATTTGGTACCTGCCTCACTTCGGCGTAGTCAACCCAAACAAGCCTAATAAGCTGCGGGTTGTGCACGACGCCGCTGCCAAATCAGAGGGTGTTTCGCTAAACTCGTTGCTGTTACCGGGTCCTGACCTGCTTCAGCCACTACTAGGCGTTCTTTTTCGTTTTAGGGAAGGTAAAATTGGGTTGACCGCGGACATTCGGGAAATGTTTCCGCAAATTAAAATTCGTGCTGAAAACCGCGACGCGCAGAGGTTTTTGTGGCGCGATAGTCCGCGCGAACCGCTGCGTGTTTACCGGATGTCGTCGATGATGTTCGGTGCCGCTTCTAGTCCCTTTACGGCAATTTACATTAAAAATAAAAATGCGGTTGAGCATCAGACACGATACCCGGACGCAGCGCGTGCAATCATTTGCGATCATTATATGGACGATTGCATTTGTAGCCTTGACAGCGTGGATGAAGCAGCAAAACTGGCCGCTGATATTTACGCTGTCCACAAAAACGGGGGTTTCGAAATGCGTGGCTGGGCCTCCAACAGCGTCTCGGCCCTGACGTTGTTACCGAAGGAGACGTTGCTGGAGACGCCGGTGACGTCACCCGTAGACCTGGGCCACCTGGCCACTCCTGTAAGGACACTTGGTCTTATTTGGCAGCCCACTACAGACTGTATCGGTTTCAATATTGGATTAAAAAAGGGTGGGCTACCAAAAAAGCTTACCAAGCGGGTGGTTTTGGCCCACTTGATGCGGGCTTTTGACCCGCTCGGAATTATTGCGCCTCTAGTAGTGACCGGTCGCATCATGTTCCAAAATGCGTGGCGCAAGGGTCTTGAGTGGGATGAAGAACTTTCACAGCAGGACAGTTCAGCGTGGAGGCTATGGTTTCAGGATTTGTTTAGCGTTGCCGAATTGCAGATCCCACGCTGCTACTGCCTAGCCGACTGCGAAGTGAATCACTGCGAGCTTCATGTTTTTTCCGACGCCAGCGAATCTGCCTTTGCTGCGGTGGCTTACTGGCGTTTCGTGCTTAAGGATGGAGAAGTCAAGCTCGCACTGATTGGCAGCAAGGTCCGTGTAGCTCCCTTAAAGCCGGTGTCGATTCCGCGGTTGGAGCTGCAGGGAGCGTTGATCGCCGCGCGCCTCGCTTCAACAATCTGCGATTCTCATCGTTTCAGTCCCGTCAGGCAAGTTTTTTGGTGCGATTCTATGACGGTGTTGAGTTGGTTACGAAGCGAGGCCCGCTCATTTAAGCCTTTTGTTTCGCACAGAGTCGGCGAGATCCTGGAGTTAACGAGTGCCAGTGATTGGCGGTGGGTGCCTAGCGAATTGAACGTCGCTGACGATGCAACCCGGTTAAAACGCACTACGTTGTCTCTAGAGTCTCGCTGGATCACTGGTCCTGAATTCTTGCTTTCTTCTGTCTGGCCTAGTGAGCCTTGTAGTTTCTCTGAGTATCCAAGTGTAAATGAAGAGAGTAGGAATCCAGCATATACCATTGCAACAGTTCACCTCGTCGGCAACGTTGAGAGGCATGTACCTGTCTCAGCTGATCCCAAGCGGTTTAGCTCTTGGCTGAGATTGGTACGAGCAACATACAGAGCTCATAAATATTTAACTCAGATCAGAATCCATTCTTTATCACGTAGGGGGTTTCATGTAGAGAATTTAGTGCGTGAGCAAGGGGGGATATTAACATTTTCTTTTCAGCCGTCAAGCTCTTTTGGCTCTTCACACTCAACGCATGAGACAGCTGCCGATATGCGCCTGGCCGAGACGCATATTTTGCGCCAGGCACAGCTGGACTCATTTCCTGATGAGATGATGCGTCTGAGCAGACTCCCACCCCTGCCTATACCTCGCATCAGTCGGCTGTTCCGACTGTCGCTGATTGTGGATGAAGAGGGCCTCCTACGCCTATCCAGCCGTATCGCCGCAGCCTCAGGAGTGCCTGAAGCCACTAAGAATCCCATCGTCCTCGACGGGAAGCACCCTGCTGTCCAGCTATTGGTAGACCACCACCATCGCCGAGCCGCCCATGCCAACACGGAGACCGTGGTCAACGAGCTTCGTCAGAGTTTCTACTTGGTCGGCTTAAGAAACGTCGTCCGCTCCGTTGCCTTCCGTTGCCAGCTATGCCGCATTCGCCGAGCTGAGAAATTCCAGCCGCCCACTGGGAATCTACCGGAGGCACGTTTGGCTCACCACAAGCGCCCTTTTACATTCACTGGGCTAGACTACTTCGGGCCAGTCCAGATATCTATTGGCCGAAGACGGGAGAAGAGATGGGTCGCCTTGTACACGTGCCTAGTCGTGCGCGCCATCCACTTGGACGTTGTTGGAAGCTTGTCGACGGATTCTGCTGTAATGAGTCTTCGGCGCTTCGTGGCTCGCAGAGGATCGCCGTCTGAGATCTGGTCTGACAATGGTACCGCTTTCATCGGGGCAAGAAAAGAACTCCGTTCACTCTACGGGAACGCAGCTATGGAATATGCAGCGACGGAGAAAATCAGTTGGCGCCTCATTCCCCCGTCATCTCCGTTTATGGGTGGAGTATGGGAGCGACTGGTGAGAAGTGTGAAGACGGCACTCCGAGCGACCCTCACCGAACGTGCTCCGACAGAAGAAGTTCTCCGAACCGTGCTGGCAGAAGCAGAAGGGCTCATCAACTCTCGCCCCCTAACGCACGTCTCGGTAGAGCCCGGCAGTGAAGAGGCGCTCACTCCAAATCATTTTCTCCTTGCAGCTTCGTCGGGACGTCCTGTTCCAGCAACCTTGACGGACCGAGATCTGGTGTCAAGAAGCGGCTGGCGCAAAGCGGTCAGACTGGCGGACCACTTTTGGCAGCGCTGGGTTAAAGAGTACTTGCCGAATCTTATTCCCAGACCAGGGCAAGGTGATGTTCCAGAGTTGGCTGTGGGCGATCTGGTCCTGGTGGCTGACGGCAACCTACCGAGGGGCTCCTGGCCGAGAGGGCGCATCTCAGCGACTTACCCGGGTCGCGATGGGGTGATCCGAGTGGCGGACGTCAGGACTGCAGTGGGCACACTGAGGAGGCCCTTGAAAAAGCTGCTCAAGCTGAGGGCTTAACTTTGGGGGGAGGAATGTGCGCGACGCACCTTTTTTATAGTTTTCTTTTTAATGTATTTTGTACAGTGTTTTATATTTCGAATGCTGTTTATTTTTGATATTTTTTCTTATGATTAAATCAGTCTACCACCGGCGATCACGGCGTTTACTTTAAAATATAGAGAATAGTCCGATTGTAGGAAAAAGCCTAGGAACCAGCAGTGGTGTATAGATACAGTCCCCTACAAGACGATTCACAAAATACACTCGTAATTGTTCAAGTTTTCACTTCTGTCGGCACTACCGGAGTGCCAGTGTTTTTTTTCTATCGTGTCAAATTAGTTGTATTATGTGTTCAACACACTAGCATAATTATATCCTGAGGAATAACATATATTTTTTCTGATTTTGATTACTGTAGTCAATCATACTTTTATTGCTTCTAAAACCTGCGTTTTTTGCGTTTAGGTCCTGTAATCCCCTTAAGGAGAAAGCGTCGGGGCCCGTTAGGCCCGAAGCCTGCCGGGTCAGCGGGATTGTCTGAAAGGGTTACCGCTGGCCCGGAACATAAAGGGCTAAGGAAGGAACACGGGTGGGTTTTAGTCAGTAAGAGTCTGACACCCCCTTCCGCTCCACCCAAAGCGGGAGGGGCATTTGATGATTTCCCATCCAGAAAAAAAGGGTAGCCCGTAAAATTCAAATTTTCTTACGTTTTTTTTGCATTTTGCAGATCAGCATCAGGTTGTATGTGGAACAAAATATGATCATCGCGAGCGTAACACATATTTAAAATCATGACATTTGAGGCCAATAATTCTAACTTAAAGAGTTGTATTGTGTCACAACAGGGATCCAGCAGAATATCAGCGTCAGGTATATTTACCTGACACATGCTGAGCTGGACTCCCATTTGGTGCAACCTTGAGACACACACCGCACTGTGTATGTTTCGTTATTAATTTTATTTTAAGCATTCGTCATAGTGTCACTTTTATTTCGATGTGTTTACCTTTGTTTCTTTATCGGCACCTTGTTTTATAATTATGTGGATAATTTGGTTATCATCTATTATTGTACTTTTGTGTGTTGTGCTGTCTTCTTGTATGTGCCAAATAAGTGGTTTATCTATCTATCTATCTATTGCCGATTTTAATTATTATATTTCTGTAAAGTCATAATTGTTATGTTCTCGAATCATATTTTAATCAACATACCTACAACCTGACACTGACTAGCAAATTGAAAAAAAACGTAAGTAAAAGTTGAATACCTTATCGCATCTTAATTAATGTAGGCATTAACAATATTAATATCCTTCCGACCGATTTCGGTCACGATGGCCATTCTCAACGGAGATTAGCCAGGTACGCAGGAGATATTATAGTCCACAAGTGTGTGCGCAACCACAGGTGCCCTCTATGTTCTTTTACTCTAATAGTCCGATGGGACGGTAAATCCGACACGACTGGGGACAGATCAGGCGCAGGACATATTAATGGAGTTGTAGCGGTATCTACAACGCCACATGCAAACAACGCGTCATACTGACGTCACGCAAATCCTGCATCGCGCAAGCAGAGTTTACCGCGCAACTAGCATAGATACAACGGCCCGACATGAATCAACGGGCAGTTGCCCGCCAGACACAACACCCGTCTAGTCGGAGGATCCTCCCTTTTCTATAGAGTATGAGTGAACTTTACACTCTGTTCCTCATACCTCTATAGAGTATATCAACACCACCGACATCCAAACTCCGGGCTAACACTAAGAAATTCCTATAGAAATACCCAATAATACTTCGTCAAACCTGGGAATCGAACCCAGGAGCCCACGCTCAGCAGTCCGCCCACGACTACGACACCAACGGCAGCAAGGGTAACGGCGCGGCGGTAGTTAGGCATGAACATAGAAGCTTTCATGGCCACGCGACCGTACCGTAACTGTCATATAGCCGTCCAAATTCTCACGGACATAGTTCCGCCACGGCGGCCGTCCGCGTATTTCCGAAGTATTGAACCTTCACACAAACCGTAGATTCGGTACTGCGCCGGTGGCGGGGTCATGGAATTTTGCAATATGCAACTAAACGCATGGACACCGAAAACCGAGTATGTGTGAAAGCTCTGAGTACATCCTTATCCATGTAAATGGTCACCGTTTCAACGGAAACCGTGTATATAAAAAATCACCACTACTCTCAAAACGGTGATAGAAAACATCGTGATGAGGAAACCGGCATGTCCTAGAACCAAACATTCGAAAACATGTGACATCCCCTAACCCGTACTGGGCCCGCGTGGTGGACTACGGCCCACTCCCTGGAGGAGAGGAGGAGATGTCCCTGCAGTGGGGACATTATAGACTAATTGTGCTATGGAGCCGACCTTCTGTAACTAACTAACTATGTATTTTGTGACGAAACGATACGGATTTTGTTAATGTACAACCTTCATTGACTCTTTGTTCTATTTTAGTAGCATTTGAATCAGACTCAAATTATATTAAAGCTTCGTGATCAAAGATAGGTATACAAAGTGTTTTTTTTAATATCCCATAACTCTAGGGATATATTCTATAAGTAAAAATAATACGAAAAGTCGTAGAATATGTGGTCCAAAAATGCATAGTTTCGAAGATAAGTATGTATCTAAGTATCATTGATAAATACGAGTAATTCATTTTCATCCAAACCAATAATTCATATTTAAAGCTAAGAAAATGCGACGTTGTCATATTTCACGTAAGGGTGCTTTACATTAATAATCGTGACTGTCGGATTATTTTGTATGAAAAATGAAAACATAAAAAAAAAATATACCTAATTGAAAAATAATTCATATGCCAATTGATTCTTTGATATGGTCTCATTCATACCCTAGAGTTATGGGATATCAAAAAATACCTTGTATATATAGAAATTCCTAAGGAGTTTTAATGTAACATTACTTTTAGTAAAAGCAACGATGGATTTGCCAGATGTGACATATTTTTAGCGTATCGATATAAACTAATAATAAAGCGCAAAAGTAACAAACTTTTGAGTTTGGACACGCTCTGGAACTAACAGTAGGATTTTGCATTAGATAGCTCAATTCTCGAGAAATACTATAGGCTATTTAACTATCGCGCTATGACCGTTAGGACCCGAGAAAAAAAAATGAAAAGTCAGAAAGAACCCTAAGAAAAAACGAAGTAATAAATAGGCGGCGTTATACGACGGGGTAGATCGGGGGAACATGAAATTTTATTGCGGCCAAGTCGCGGGCAGAAGCTGGTTATAAATAAAAATATATTGATGGTGCTTTGACACATTTTAAGACGAGCTAAGTGAAAATGTTAATATTGACAGAGTGTTCAAAGTTTTAGGCTTGGCAACTACTTAGGAGTTGACGAGTTTAAAAACGATGAATAAAGATGATGATGATGTTTCTTGGGCTCGATATACATTAAAGATTAATTTTTCTATTGATTTAAAGGTCTCACTGCCGGGACACAGGCCTTCTCTCTGTGAAAGAGAGTGGGCCGTAATCCACCACGCGGGCCAATCTGAATTGCATAATCAGCCTAATCTGCTCCCACTGCTGGCACACATAGGCCTCTACTCTGTGAGAGTTACCACGCGGGCCCAGTGTGGGTTGGTAGATGTCACATGTCTTTGAATTTTTGGTTCTAGGACATGCCGTTTCCCACATGATGTTTTCCTTCACCGTTTTGAGAGCAGAGTGATGAAATAATTGCCACAAAGTAAAGCGCCTGTCTGGGTTCAACCCTACGACTTACAACTCAATTAATCGATTGAAAATCCTAACTTCCTAACTAATATTATAAATGCGAAAGTAAGTTTGTTTGTTATCTTTTCACGCCTCAAACCACTGGACCGATCATTCTGAAATTTTGCATATACATTGTCAGGTGTACGTACAGAAGCAGACACATGGTACCTTTTATCCCGAAAAAAAGTGCTGTTCCCGAGGAAAACAACAATAACCTTTTTTATGATAATAGATGGCGCTACGTGTCTTTCGAACCGGATCGACACTTATGCGGGTGAAACCGCGGGGCGCTCCTATAGTGCTTTATAAATTATCCAACGCTAATGTTTAATAGACCCCAACACATCTGACACGTGTCGTTAATTCACACAGATTATGACATCTAAATTAAATCTCAAACAAACACGGATTGATTGGTCAGATGTGATTGTGCAATCAATGTGACCAATCAGCCGCGCAGGTGATTATCATTCATGGAACACATAATTTTGCGGTTGAAATTGGATGGGCCGACATTGGATGTCACATTAATCGCTAGATTAGTGAACCAAATGATATTTGATTAGCCATCATGGAGGATTACAATGCAGAAGCCGGTTGATATGATAGTTTCCGTGTAGTTGTTGTTTTGATAAATGATATGTGGTTAATGTACCTATGCTGGTTTTGCTATTCAACTATAATACCGAAGGAATAGGCTGTTATTATTATTATAGCCCTTTATCTTCTATCTATATAACGTATCTATTAGTTCTTAGTCTAGTTTGTTTGTTTAAACGCGCTAATCTCTGGAATCACCAGTCGGATTTGATAAATCATTTTTGCATTTGACAGCCTATTTCTTGAGGAAGACTATTAGCTATTTAACATCACGCTAGGACCCGTAGGAGCCGAGGAAAAAGAAAAAGGTCAGAAACCCTTATAAGCGAAAACGAAGAGATAGCTGCAGCAGGCGAGCAGGTAATGCGATGCGACGGGGTGGGTCGGAGGAACAAGAAATTTCACACGAGATAGTCTAAAAATATAGAAAAATATAATTTGACAAATAATCCATAAAAATTTAAGTTAAGTATTGCTATTCTGATCCTATAAACTTCCAGCCAAAGTAATCAGAGAATCCTTTTTTCGATATGACTACTTTCAATCGTTGTGGAATACACTTTTCTTCTTCATCAGAGATTCAATTCTTACATCCTTATAGTATTAGTATAGACTATCGGTTAATAGTAATGTATCGTTCAGTGATTGGGCTACCATTGGTATTCATAAAAGTAGAACACGGCTTTATGAACTGTACAATGAAAGGACTTATGTTAACACTGATGAATTTAATTTGTATGTTAGAAATTATTCAAAATTATTTAAAAAAGTTTGTTATATGGCCAAGTCACGTTATTTGGGTTCAAAAATTAAAAACAGCAGTAATGTAATTAAAACGACTTGGAACATTATTAATAGTGAAGCGGGAAGGTCTAGTAACCGAAATACTGATTACAGCCTGTCTATTAATGACAACATAATAAAATCTGACTCACAAGTCGCCGAGGCATTTGAAAATTTCTTTTCAGATATTCCCGTTTCAACTACTAAATCCCTAAACTCATCACCTTCTGTTGCTGAGTCTTTGCTTAAGGAAAATGTTAATGGTTGCGATTCGGATTTTAATTTTGAATATATTACATGTAGAGATATAATTAAAACCTTTCACACTTTAAATGTAAAAAAGACTACAGATCTGTGGGGTAATTCTGTGGAAGTTGCTAAGTCTATTATTGACATTGTAGCACCTACTCTTGCTCTTATCTTTAATAGTTGTATTGACAATGGGGAGTTTCCTGATCTTATGAAAAATAGTAAAATAATACCTTTGTTTAAATCAGGTAGTACATCAGACCCCACAAATTATAGACCTATTTCTGTACTACCTACCTTTAGTAAAATTTTTGAGAAATTAATATTAGACCAAATGCAAAGATTTTTTAATAAATATAAATTATTACACAGCAAACAGTTCGGTTTTACAAGGGGTCGTTCAACTACTGATGCCGGTGTTGAACTTTTAGGACATATTTATAATGCATGGGAAGATAAATGCGATGCTTTGGGCATCTTTTGTGATTTGTCCAAGGCATTCGATTGCGTTCTTCACGAAACGTTAATCAGGAAACTCCACCACTACGGGATCCGGAATACTGCTCTGGATCTTCTTACTTCATACTTGAGTAAAAGGATTCAGAGCGTTGACGTTAATGGAGAAAGATCACCCGGATCTTTAGTAACGATGGGAGTCCCACAGGGCTCAATTCTTGGTCCTTTCTTGTTTCTTATTTATATCAATGACTTGCCGTACCTCATAAAGGATAATCATGATATAGTGTTGTTTGCAGATGACACTTCACTTTTGTTTAAACTTAAACGTCAGCAGTTGGTTACTGACGATGTAAATAGCGCGATTTCGAAAGTAGTCCACTGGTTCAATGTTAATAATTTGCTTCTAAACGAGAAAAAAACCAAATGTATTAAGTTTACGCTACCCCACGTTAGGCAGGTGAAAACTAATGTGTTGATAAAGGGCGAGGAATTGAATCCTGAAGACAGCACGGTATTCTTGGGCATAACTTTGGATGCTAAGCTTCAGTGGGGTCCGCATATAGATAAACTGTCAAAAAAGCTAAGTTCCGCAGCATACGCCGTTAGAAAAATTCGTAATTTAACTGATATAGAGACTGCCCGTTTAGTGTACTTTAGTTATTTTCATAGTGTAATGTCGTACGGTATTCTATTGTGGGGAAATGCCGCCGATATTCAGACTATCTTTGTTTTGCAGAAGCGTGCTGTTCGATCAATTTATAAATTAAGTCCGAGACACTCTCTCAGAGACAAATTTAAAGAGATTAATGTAATGACTGTGCCTTCTCAGTATATTTATGAAAATCTTTTATATGCCCATAAAAACATAAAATTGTTCAAAAAATACAGTGATATCCATAATATAAATACTAGAAACAAACACAAATATGTTGTACCTACAACAAGGCTCAAGAAAATAGGTGGCTCGTTCAGATGCCAATGTATACACTTTTATAATAAACTACCAAGCCACGTTCAAGATCTAAGCCTTAATAAATTTAAATCGTTCATTAAACGTAAGTTGTGCCAGAAAGCCTTTTATACCGTTAAAGATTATATTGAGGATACAAAGGCTTGGGATTGAGTTGCTTCCAATTTCTGCATTTTGAGTGTTTTTGATGTTTTTTTTTTATATACACATTGACATTAATGATTTTTTTTTTTTAACTGACATTTGCTTACTTTTTAAAGTATTATATTATTTGAATTATTGTGAATGTGAAGACGATGTGGGTCATTTAATTTAGGCATTTTATATTATTATTATTCTCTCTATGGTCTGGCAGTTTGAGTAATTTATGTGGCCTACCCAAATGTCCTTTCTTTGGTATTGTTCGTCGAATCGTTGAGCTCCTTAAGTCTTGAGTTGAGCTGCATGATTTCTGACAAATGCGTGCACTGACTGGACAGGTCCTCTCAATCTGTGTGGTTCTTTCCTCAAAAGACCATCTCAGACATCGACCTACATGGTCTTCATATAACTTGACCAAGATTATGTCTGGACTTTAAAAGAGACTATGACCTCTGAGTTTGTTTCGGCCTTTCTTCTCAGAGTAGTCAGATAGGAAACGCCGACCTCATCTAGTTTAAAAAATTTATGATTGACGTGTAAAAGTGTTTGTGCAAACCTACTTACAGAAATAAAATCATTTATCATTTATCATTTATCATTTATCATTTATCATTTACTAATCACTACCTACTGAAAAATATTGTACCTACTTTTAAGGCGATCCTTATCGTCCAGAAAGATCTTCCAAGATTTCAGTTTCAGATTGTTTTGAAGATCTCTAATAAATACAAGTCATCATGATCTGCCTAGCCTTTTCCCAACTATGTTGGGGATCGGCTTCCAGTCCAGCTGAATACCAGTATAAATAAATACAAGTACCTACAGAAAATTGGGAATAAAACAAACGGTTTGTTACAAAGGATAATGTCGACAAACAGGTTCTGGGGTTATATTTATGACTTCTATTTGTCATTTTGAGCCAACAATTCGTCTCATCGCTGGGCAACGGCCTTTCCTTTTCTTGTCGAGATCTCTATCTCGTCTTACCGGAGAAACGGTCCAAAACCTCGCTCCATTTACGATGTTGTCCGACTTGACATCTTTATTTTACCTTGTGTTTATTTCTTAGAATGTTTCCTGGAAATAAAAGTAAGTATGCTTTGTGATTTTTCACATACAATGTAGGTACTTACATAACAATATTTATTCCGTGTGGGACGGCTCGTTCTTGGAAAAGTATTTCGGTATAAGGTTTCAGCTCACATAATGGTCATCATAGTCCTCGATTTGGCTGTTGGGGACTGGTTTGATGGATGATGAATATAGTAAACAAGCGGTTGAAAAAAACATAGACAACATATCAAAGAAACATTAAACCAAAAGGAGAACCTAGTTATAGGAGAGGTCTTTAGAGTGAAAGCACAGGAAATACTGCAGTGCGATTCTGTAACCATCTCACCGTGAAAACTTATGTGAAGTGACCGTGGAGTGAGCTGTCAATAGTGTCAATTCCTAGCAAAAACAAACTCACATCACCTAAGTTTTCACGGTGAGATTTTTACAGAATCGACCGGCTGATAAGCATTATTTGGAAGATATCTAAGAACAAAAGTGGAAAACTGGTGTGTTGTACAAAAACAAATGTGTCAACTTTTTATCTAGGCAATTTTCTATATAGCCAGTGCAGTGATAGTACATACATGGAGGTGATATACCTTCAACACACCCCCTCAACTCATATACGATACGATTCACAAAAATAAACCTTGTTGGGGAGGTCTGTAGAGCGGAAACACAAGAAATACTGTTAAGTTTTTATTTGGAAGGTATATAAGAACAAAAGTGGAAAACTGGTGTGTCGTACAAAAAACATATGTGTCAACTTTTTATCTAGACAATTTTCTATTTACACAGAGCAGTGATAGTACATGGAGGTGGGTACTGGTACTCGTACCTTCAACAGTACTCGCTTTCAACCACTACAAAGGTTCTGTTTATAATTGTATCACACGAGAGTGCACAGCGAGGCTTATAAACTCACACTCGTGTTGTATAACCTGTTACGTAACAGTTTCATAAACTAGAGCGACTGCCTATCTGGCCTCCACAACCCAGTTACTGAGTAATACGATACCCCTTGGTAAGATGGTAAGAATGTTTGTCAGACTTTCGGGCTTCTGAAAACCCGTAGCGACTGTCAAAGATCTACAAGTGACAGCCGGGACCAAACGTTTAAAGTATTTTCCGGAGCACGTAGGGGTCTCGATATGTAATGGATGTTCACCCATCCACAAACCGACCTCGGCGAGCGTAGCTTAACCTTTGATCGACCCGTATTAAGTTATCCTTGCTTAATTTAATTTCTTCATGGGTCTCTATGAACCCTAGCCACTACCAAGCCATGTGACATAGTGTTCGCAATTTCGTTCTGCACCACTTTAGCTGTTCGTTACGTAAAGTTATGTGCCCCACCTGTTACTGATATGGAGTGTTCAGTTGCTAAAATGAGAAAAGCTGGAGTCTTTTCTTATACTGCACTTTGGTGACTAAAGATTTTTCGGTTTTTAAAGGCACGTTTTTCTAATAAGTCACGCTCAGAATGTCCTTGTGTGTGCGAATGAGAGGACCGAAGAAAGTGACACATTTTGACCGTCATGTCTGAAAAATTCAAAATTGGGCTACTAGGGCATGTGAGGTGTCATATGAAAAGGCGCAGTTTGCACATTCTCAAATATTTTTCTCTTTTTTGACAGCATATTTTTTGACTTTTAATGAAAAATGTAAAAAAATACCGTTCTCGCCCTTATCTACGAAGTTTGCAAAGAAAAAACCTGAAATTATTCTATCTGATAGAAGTTTATATAAAGATTACAGTAAAAATAAAACGAAGTCTCTAAATTGCACACTTTTTCAGAAATTATCAACAAAAGTTACATTTGTTCCACTATCGGTCAAGAGATGGCGCGGACATAAAACTGCAATATTCTACACCGCAGTGCAGTGTTGGAATTCTCTGACGAATATAGGCCTCACCGAAAATTTAAAACATAATGATGGTGCGGAACCCTCTGTGCGCGAGTCCGACTCGCTCTTGCCCGGTTTTTTTTTCAATTTGTTACTCTCAATCGTTGTTAGTTTATTGAATTGTGACTGTTATTTAATATTATATATCGACTAGAATCAATTCAATTTTACTGTAAGTTTTAACGTTCAAAAGTGCCTTTAATGTGCCTATTTGAAATAAATGATTTGACTTTGAATTTGACTTTGACATAACATACAGCGAAATGAACTCTCGACTTTTTTCTAAACTAATAATATATTATAAAGAGAAAAGATTTGATTTTTTTTGTATGATTGTTTGTTACCCTTTCACGCTAAAATGGTTTAACGGATTTGAATGAAATTTTATAGATGGGCAGACAATGTCCTGGATTAGGACATAGGATACTTTTCCAATGTTCCCTCGGGGTCGGGTGAAACCGCGGGGCGCAGCTAGTATTTTATGTTAGTAAGAATTGAAGAGAAAATATCCACAAAGCACAGCGTCTTTAATGGATAACCATTAAAATGTGAAATCTAATTTTATTTTAAAGCTTGCTAACTTTGTAACTTGCAAACTGAAAATTAATAGTTTACAGTGGTTTATCTGAAGTACAATAATGTAATAGAAAGCCAATACTTAAATAGAAAGTTTTAATTAATAAAAGTAACAGAGTTTCGTGGTTTCTAAATAAGTATCTTGAGAACGAGCTAAAGTATAATTATTAATAGTTTAAAATTTTGCTTATGCCACGAAGAATAAAATAAGTCAAAATACTTTAGCATTAATTAACGAATAACATTTTGTAACTAATCGATATTTCTAACATTTTTAAATAAATTAGGACATTTATGGCTAAACCTAAAGCTGTAGTTAATATTTTTTAGTTCAAAGAGGTGGTGCGTAATATGCGCGCCCTAATGGAAGGACGTGCGGTCGTGGAATCGGCCGCACTTGGTGATGAGTCCGCTAGGCATGGTGGACTGATACCAGTCAGGGGTGCGGCGAATGTACAAGTATCTCCCGGGCCCACGACTCATGGTACTAGAAGGAACAGTGGGGTTTTAGTTGGTAGGAGTCCGACAAAAACCTTCGTTCTTCCCAGATGGAGGGTATACAAGAGGATTTCCCCACGGAAAAAAGTTATTTAATATTTATTAGCCTTTTAGTCGGACAAACTTAAAGTGTAGTCGTCAGTCTCGCATTTGGCGTTTGTTTATGTTGTGTACGTTTGCCAGTCGGCAAATGCCTCTTCCAACCTTCTAGGTACATCTGTCTCTCTCTGGCCACTCTGTCTCATGTTGTTCCAACGATCTGTCTGATGTATCCCACCTTTTTTTGGTGTCTACCTTTCATTCCCTAGCCGTTTCTTGAGTACCACTAGGTAACCATTTTGCTCCATTTATCCTTCCCTCCTATCATGTGACTAGACCATTTCCACTTCCAGTCTTCTGATTTTTACTTCTGCCTGATGGTTTTGTTCCTTATTCTTTCAGCTTTCTTGGCTCCTAGCATACTTGTCTCCATAGCGCGCTGGCATGTAGCAATTTTATTAGATAACTTTCTTGTTAGAACCCATGTTTGGTCAAGCATGAGTTCTGAAGCTGTAGTTACTAGGAGTACAGAAGATCTCAAACAAAAACTTTAAAATCGCTGAGATTTCAATAAAATTACACCACATTGTATACAACAACAACGCACGTAGGTAGCAAAAGAGAAATCTTGAACACACATAAACTTCCAAATCCATTCAAATGTTACATCGATTCAAGTGATAAAAGCGTTAAACATACCTACAGTTCTTTTGTAACGAAAATGTTTTTAACTTAAACAGGTACGAGTTAGTAAAGTTACGTTGGTTTGCCTCAAGTTTACCAGCCAGTGGCGTGGACGTAACTTGCTACAAAGTTGATTGCTCTGCAACCGCACTCGACACAAGTTGTAGCTTGATTTCTATACTTTGCCTTTGGAGACCCCATTCATGACTCCATTTGGTTTGGTTGATACTGGGTTTCTTTACTTTGAACAAGTTACTCGATATAATTCTAGTTTGACATTTTTGTCATCATGATTTGCGCCCTTTATTTATTTATATATATATGAAGGGGACAGGTCGATCGATCAGGTTAAGCTACGCTTGGCGCGGTTGGTCTGTGGATGGGTGACCATCTTTACATACCGTGACTCATAATGGACAGTTAACTGTTAAGTTAATCGTATCAAATCCCATTGGTGAAGGATTTTTCAGTTATTTTTTTTTTGTCTGTGCTGAAGTACCATTCAATCCAATCCCAATCTCTTTGATTATACCTACGTAGTGCAGCGAAAAAAAAAAAAACCCGGACTGTCTTCGCCATATTACGATTTATAATGTTATCCTTTTATGATTCTGCCAAGGTGGCCTTTTTAGGCCCCCTGTTCTTCATCTGTAATTACAAAAAGTCAGCAAACAACATTTAACACAAGAAGTCTACCCTAAAAGAACAAAACTTAAAACATTACAACGAACAAAGTAACTACCGGAGTCGATTATTAACTCGAAAATAATCGTTTCGGCGATTAATTTTTTCGTGGAACAACCTTGTTATGAATAAATGGGTTAATTACAACGCTAGCCCGGGAATGTTTGAGCTTCGAATCAAAATGGCTTACAGGAATTAAAAACTCATTATTATTAGCGAACAACCGCCAAGACTAATTCGCGCAGGCACGGTGGCAAAGCAAAATTTTAAATCCAAGATGGATTTAAAATTTTGCTTTGCTACCGTGCTCAACTAACCCCCTTACTAATAAACGTTGTATAGCGTCTGTATAGTTACACAATGCTTTGTCTTCTTCTTTCTAAAGTCACATTACTGACGACTGAAAGAGAGAAATCGGTGTGTAACTATTCATCTGATATACTTACTTAAGGGGACTACATGACTTAAAGCGCGGTCACTGTCGGACTGCATAGAAACGAAAAAGAAGCGCAATGCCACAACGCTGGTAATTTATTGCAAAATATGAAACAATTATCTTTTTACAAAAAATCTATTGTTTGGACTAAATAAATTAAAACACTCGTGCTTTAGTATGTTGCTTGTAGAATAATCTGACAATAAATCAGAATGATTGTATGTATATTAGTACAAATTGAGAACCTCCTCCTTTTTTGAAGCCTCCTCTCTGTGAGAGGGAGTGGGCCGTAATCCACCACGCGGGCCCAGTAGGTACGGGTCAGTAAATGTCACATGTCTTCAATTTGTTGGTTCTAGGATATGCCGGTTTCCTCACGATGTTTTCCTTTAGGCTCCTTCAAACAGGCGCGACACGCGATAAAATCACGCGCGACACAAAGGCACCGCAAGTCGCGCAACGAGCGGTGCCTTTATGTCGCGCGCGATTCGCATCGCGCGTCGCGCCTGTTTTGTAGGAGCCTTTTGCCGTTTTGAGGGCAGTTGTGATGAAATAGTTTACACAAAATAAAGCGCCTATCTGGGTTCGATTCTACGACCTATAATTCGTAAGTCACGGTCGTTACCACTACTAAACTTCAGTTTTTTTAATCTCAGCTATTGAGCAAAATATTTGTTCAAAATTGAATTGTACTTCTGCTGCAATTTTGAACAAATATTTTGCTCAATAACTGAGGTCTGAGATTAAAAAAACTGAAGTGTTAATCTACTTTTGTTGCTGACCGTACCTACTAATATATATTTATTTATTCACAAGGCAACAATACTGTTGTAGTTGCCTTGTGAATAAATAAATAAATATTAGTAACTATCGACGATCACATCATATTATAGGCTTCGACCTGATTATTATCACTCAAAGCGTAGTCGCACAACATGACTAGCAACAACTATATAGTAACGATGGGGAGTTTGTTGCGTCACTTCTACTTTCCAGCGAAAGCACTAGGAAGTGGTGAAGGGCGGGCGTTTTAGGGGACTGTCTTTTGTAATTTTGACGTTCGAAAAGTGCTGATTCACAGCCCAATGTGAATAAATAACTTTTGATTTTAATGGAAATATAGAAGTATGATTCGAGGAACAGGGTGCAAAGTTTACTCATACTCTATAGAAATGGGAGGATCCTCCGTCCAGACGGGTGTTGCCTCTGGCAGGCAACTGCCCGATGATTCATGTCGGGCCCGTTGTATCTATGCTAGTTGCGCGGTAAACTCTACTTGCGCGATGCAGGATTTTGCGTGACGTCAGTATGACGCGTTGTTCGCATGTGGCGTTGTAGATACCGTTACAAAAACTAAAGTAAAAGGTCTGTGAGCAGACTCACGGACCTTTGTGTCGTCGACCTTTGTGTTTGACAAAGTGTGTCGGAGGGCAGACCCTCCTACATACTTTTGCTTAGGCAGGGAATATGTAGGAGACCAAACACGCATATTAAAGTACAGACGCTAGCTAATTAAGCTACCCGAAACTGTCTAATTTTCACAATCAGCTTTGACCTATTAAGCTATAGCGATAAAGTTGAAAATCTATTAAAGAAATTTGACAGATTATAGTAGCTTGATGTGTGGTGTCTCTACATAAGTGACACGAAGCTATATTAAAAGAAAACAGTATTATACCTAAATGCAAAAGTAATTCTGTCTGCCTGTCGGTCTGTCTGTCTGTGACCTTTTCACTCCTAAACGGCTGTACGTTCTAGGATCGACAGTCAAATAAACCATGACATGATACATTTTATCCAGGTAGTAGGTACCTACATTTCTGTGGAATAATTCCCAACGTCCACGCGGGTGATAAAAGAAAGTTTTCTATAAATTTACTTTCTATCAGAAAAATATCGTTTTGCATATTTCTTTTAATTAGTTTATTTTTTGTTTTGTCTTCCTTTTAAAATAAAAATGTCCTTTGTCTGTTACCATTTTATACCATTAGGTACCGTTGATCTTTCACATTTTATATTTTAATATTATTACCTACGTAAATGTAGTTTTTGTTGTTGTTGCTCTGAAAAGGCCAATTTTATGAAACCTTTCAACGAAATGTGAAATATTTTTGTGGAAAATATTAATATTTATTCTGGTAGAATATGTTAAACCCATTACTGAATAATGGATTAAGATCTTGTTCTTTATATAATAGTGATCTTATTGATGTGCTTCAGAAAGTAGGGTGCGTAGTTCTCGCAACCGGCGTGCGTGCTATGACCAGGGTGCTTACTCTTCAATTTAATTCCGATAGATCGACATTGGAATTGTGACGTTTCGTACTCTTGATTCCGATGTTAGCGCCAAATGATTGTTAGATTGGGTGTCCCATTTGGAGAACTAAGTGGAATTGGGTTCGGGCTTGGCGTGGGGTAATTGTTGACAATATTGTTTTCAAGAGTACCGAATCACGTGACTGTAAAATTAACATTGGAATCATATTGGCATCTCATTGGAATTAAAATTAGTTTGTTTGTTTGGTTGGTTGTTTGTTTGTTTGTTTGTTTGTTTGTAAGCCCCCTGAGGGGCAATTTTCGTGATTTTAAGAACGTTCACAATCTGATCTCAGTCTCAATATCTGTCAAAAATAGCTCTAATTTCCCTACATATTTGACAAGTTTTTGACATTGACCGTCGCTGAGATGAGATTTTGAACATTTTTAATTACGAGAATCGGCCTTCAGATGTACGAACGTACACGAAGCAAAAGGATGTAAGGATCGTAGCAGGTTCCGTTCTGTAGTTCCTGCCTACCCTAGGAAGAAGGAGTGAGTTTATGTATGTACTTTACTAACTTTACTTTTGTGTGTATTTTTTTTTTGCTTGTTCTGTCCCACTTCTGGGTAAAGGCCTCCCTCCACTCCTTCCATCTTTCGCGAGCCTGCGTGTCCTCCCTCCAGTGAAACCTATAAAATTCATAGATATTTCGAAAAAACAATATCATTAAGCTGCGGATGTTTACGTAATCACGAGAAATATAAGTAGAAAACAATTTTACTAAATTCTCAGTAAAAAGAATTCCAAGCCAGGTATAGCTGTTTATTTGCGCCTTTATTTTGTGCCCAAAATATTTTTAAAGCACCTACGGAACGCTCCTAAGAATTCCCTAATGCTGCTAATCTTATTTTAATTTATATGTAAATTCATTCTCAGAACATTATCTCTAATATTTCTGCCAAATGTTCAGAGTTCCAAAAGTTTTTTTGAGATATTTTAATATTATAGCAATCTCTCGCTTATTTCCCCTTTTATTACCTCGACTTTTATCTTTAATTCCGCAGACATGCCATAGGAACGCAATGATTACGGGGGAGAATGGGGTGGGAAGAAACAGAGAGAAAAATGTATAATGAAGTCCCGTCGAACCCTATTTCCCCTAGCTTTGGTGCCATTCTTTAAATCTAATCAAGGGTTACGATAGATAAATGAGAAATGCAAACTCATTCGTCGAGTGTCGGTGTATTGTCACTTAGAGGACTGTTATCAATATTTATGCTTTGAAATTAGAAGGACAAAAGTCGAAGTCAATTCATTTATTTCAAATAGGCACATAAAAGGCACTTTTGAACGTCAAAATTTACAGAAAAATAGAATTGATTCTAGTCGCCCCTTCCAAAAAGTAGTTACGATACGGAAAAGAATGGGCAAGAAACTCCATCGTTACTCTTTGAAAATGTTTAACATTATTTTGTATACATTAATTATATAATTATGGATTGCCGTGACCCAGGGGCTGGTTTTTACCTTGGCCAGAGGCTAAGTGTGGTCATATAACGTGGCAATGCCGCCAGTCTCTTGGGTACATTATCAGTCGAAAGCGATGCGGAGGAATATTTCGACGCAATATTTTAGTTTTTTTTTATTGTTGGTTAGATTAGGATATTATATTTTTATTTAAATAATTTGTAGTTTATTTAATATTAGAAGTTTGTATTATATGTAAAGATGCACCTAATATAAAATTACTATACCACAATATTATAGGTAAAACGAATTAAAAACAAAACAATAACAGGTAAATTAATTAGATGATAGAAGGTACATGGAGAATGGAATGCAATCTACAATGTAATACTTTGAATCTCGTTCCTTACATACAAAAAGTAAAAATATATCGTCTGGCCTAAAACTTCAATAGAAAAAGAACCAACAATTGTTAAAGAATTTCAATATTTACGTAACTTTATTACTATCCATTCTTGTCACTTTCAAACAGCCACACAAGTACTTTTTTCTCTCTTACAAAGTAATTATGTACAAGGAATAAATTGTCATAATAAAATTTCCCGTTCCCATCAGAATGAAAATTAAATACGGCAAGAAAGTTTAGTAAAAATTACACATTTTTAACCCAAAAGTTTCTTTGGGTTAATTAAGATCTTCATGTTACAAAACTTTAGGGGTTGTTCATTTCCTTCAGCTGTTTGTTACGTACAAGTGAAAATGTGTTTTCTTACGAAATTGCTACTTTTGCAACGATCCGATAATAATCCAAAAAGTTTAAAATATAAGTAAGTACCTATTACATAATGACCTTTGATGGAAATGACATGAGACGGGATAAAGTATGATGTTGTAATTTTAATTTTATTTTAATTCGTATTACTTTTTTTAATTAATTAATAGGTTTATTATCTGCGCATAAAGGCTGCTTCAAACAGGCGCGACACGCGAAAAAATCGCACGCGACACAAAGGCACCGCAAGTCGCGCAACGCGAGCGGTGCCTTTGTGTCGCGCGCGATTATATCGCGTGTTGCGCCTGTTTGTAGGAGCCTTTAGGTGACGTGTTGAGCCCACAAAAATATTGCTTCATCCCGAGAATAAAATACACACACCAAATCCCGTCATTCAAACCAAAAAACAATACCATTCCGACCGAGTACGGTCACCTGTATCTGATCGCGAGTGTACTGTATATAAAGGTCACATTGTGTTGACACCTCACATACGGTACAGTCGAGCGCAGGAGTATTTCCTAGTTAATTACCATCACTTGACACCTGGCTTCGTACCACTACCTGTTAGCTAATTGACAGTGGGACGGCCCGACAACCAAAGCCGAGAAACGGATTTACCGCTGAATTTTCCCCCTTCGAATGTGGGTACTAGGTACTGATTTGTGACATACTTCGCGTAAAAATACTTTGTTGATAGATTATTATTGCTTCGGGTCCGAAATAATTGAAGTGCATTATTTTTGTACGAGTTGATTGGATTTTAAATTGAAGTGGTTTACAATACAATGTTTTTGTATCGTTTCTAAAATTGTATTTGTACTGAAAACTATTCTATCGTTTTTGTGTCTAGAGTTGCTGTACGAAAGCATTTTATAGTTTCTGAAATAATATAGGTACTATACCTATCTGTTAGGAGATAATTGGCAGACAGCCATTTTATGTTAAAGTAGTAATAAATAATCCATCGACATTACAAAATCAACAAAATATATTTAAGCGACGCGAGATGTGAAACTAGGATGACAGTTAATATTATAATATTATATTACATTCTTTATTTATTTTTTAACAAACTTGTTACATTTTTAAATATTTTCTTATAAAAAACATTAAAAAAAAACATTTAAAAATATAAAAAATTGTAGCCCACCGGTATCGGGAACAGGGTCCAAGCTACCGGCGGTCAGGGCTCCAGAGAGAGGAACCTCCTAACAATGCGGGCCGTGTCCAGAAGTACCGCTCTCTGAATCAAGCCCTTGATCCAGCTGCCCAACGAGAGCCTCCTTAGGTGTTGGTCGAGGCTCTTGGCTATTAAGCCATTGGCTGTCACGACTATCGGCACAATGATCGCTGAGTCCACATCCCACATATCGACAACCTCGCGAGCCAAGTCAAGATACTTGATTTGCTTATCTTTCTCAGCTTTCACGAGGTTCTCATCATGCGGGACGGTTATGTCAACAATCATTGCGCGCCGCTCTGATCAATCCACCACCACTATATCAGGCTTATTAGCATTATATTACATTATTATTATAATATTTTATTATATTATTATTATTTACGATGCATTAACAGAAAGCCAATTCCCGTAATTAAAAACGTTCAAAATCTAGTCGTAATCTCATCTCAGTGACAATCAAGTAAATACTTGTCAAAAATGTAGGGAAATGTAGGGGTATTGCTGACAAATTGAGATCAGACAGCGAACGTTCTTAAAAATATGAGAATTGCTCCTCAGGTGTGTAACTGGAATAGACGACACAAAATCTTAGAAGTAACTTGAACTAAGTATCTACTAAACTACAATGAGAGCATGATGGTACAAGAACGGCTGGTCCTTAAAAAAACATACAGACACACACACACACACAAATCTACTCATCACCATCGCGGTGTGGCCATTTGGTGTTACACTACCATTAAACACATAGGTAACGATTTTTAGAATCCGTAATTCGTTGATTATATCACTTCACTGGCACACAACTACAGCATGCCTCTCGTGGAAGGCCGCACCACTTTGTCCCTTTTTCCGCCATTTGTCAGTGACAGATGATATTAGTGAGATAGCTGCCTATCTCACTACTCATGTGAATAAGACAGTGTTTGCATACTTATTTATTGAAATGAAATAGATACACTACATGATGATTATTGACAACACATACCGTCTTTTACAAAACAATGTTTATCTTGTGAAAGCTTACAGAACCGAAACCGTCGAATCGTCAGTCTATTTTTACAGCCGGTCGATTCTGTAAAAATCTCACCGTGAAAAGTCATACATGTTCGATTTTACTTTATAAAGAAAGAAAGAATAGGTAAAGTTTAGTTGGACACAGTTCGTTGAACACAAAATACAAATATCAAAATTGTTATTTGTTATTTATATTTAATTTGTGTACCTACTAACATGGATTTTAAGCTCCTGTTGTACTAACCATAATGGATCATTTGTAATCTGACATATATATATAAATAAAATATAAATAAATAAATAAAATGAAAAAGCGTAAATATATTTTTAACTACTATGTACAGTGTGTACTTCGAAGCAATAAAACGTAGTATTTCATTAAAGACATTTTCCTAGAACTGTTCGTTACTTTTATTTACAAAATATTTCTCACAAAATCAAAGAGTTTTCCTCTAATACCCACACTGTGTTTTATTGTCGAACGGGAAATATACAGTGCAACGTCGAGCCGGGAGGGGACGTACTTTTTCACTTATACCTGCGAATAATTCCCGGGTACCCAGTAATAGATTTCGAAGAAGCGGAAACGAAGTCAACCATAAATCCGCCGGCGAGTGACGGAGTGAATAGCTATTTAAATATCTGGATGCGATAGTACAGGGTTGTATCTAGGTAGCTACCTAAAGATATAGTCTAACTCGTAATTGCAATACCCTTTTGACAAGAGTTCCAAGTAAATTGAGAGTTTACTGAGGTTCTAATTAATCGGCCTATAGTAATCTAATTGCTGGGACACAGGCCTCCTGTCAGTGAGAGGGAGTGGAATGTAATCCACCACGCGAGCCCAGTGCGGGTGGGTAGATGTCACATGTCTTCGAATTATTGGTTCTGAAACAATAAAATTAGTTTCCTCACGATGTTTTCCTTAACCGTTTTGAGAGCAGTGGCGATGAAATAATTTACACAAAGTAAAGTGCTTGTCTGGGTTCAAATTTACGACTCGTAAGTTGCGGCCGTTTCCATTGCTCTTACTCGTAATTGCATAACCTCTTTTGACAAGAATTCCCAGTAAATTGAAACTTCACTAAGGTTGAAACTATCTAACTGTCACATTTATCTGGAATGCAAAATAGGCCTTGTCGCTCTATGACGTGCAAGTAACCATCGACCATAGGGTGTTAAAGTAAAATAAATACGGGGTCGACTATACAGACGCGTATTGTATTAGATACAGTATTATACGTATGTGTCGTTATGAAGAATACCCAACAGAGCGACAGACAGGTATAGTATATTTCAACAATTGTATGTCATCATCATTTCAGCTGAAAGACGTCCACTGCTGGACATAGGCCTCCCCCAAGCACAGAACCAGTCGAAGTGGAGGTCACTTCGACTGGTTCTGTGCTTCTCGCATCCAACGGGTTCCTGCGACCTTCACAAGACCAACAATTGTATATATGTATATAAGTTTATTATATAATAATAAATACAGGTCGACTTAAAATAGCGAAGAACCTTTGCTAATTAAGAATACTTTGACATTTAATTACACGTACCAAACAGGTACAAACTGTTAATATAAGTTGGTTATTAATAAATAAATAATTACAAATGTGTCGTGTATTGCGAATGTGTAAGTCAAATCAAATAAAAGTTGACATTCCTGGTATTTAACTCTGAACGTATTTACTTATAGGAATTGACCTTATGTTTTTTCAATGATAAACAAAGAGTTGAACTTACCCGAATAAATAGCATAGCTTAAATAGTATTGAAGTAATCCCACTACTGACATACAGTACCCGGCGATAAATATTGCACATCGACCTTTGGAAAGAGACAATCGGCTAGTTTCGGCTTCGTAGAGCGTTATCTCTGTCGCACGAAATACAAACAGTCCGGTATCTATTAGATTTGCTTCTTTAGATAATTATTTTTATTCTTTGTATAAAATCGATAGGATCGAATAGGTCGATGTGCAATATTTATCGCCGGGTATACAGGGGGTCTACTCCGAAGCGACACATTCGAATGATCGGAACGATCCGACACACCACCGAACCGAATATTGTTGTCCTACTACGAAAAATGTTCGGATTGGCTGAGTTTGGTCGGGACCATAGTCAATGTTCGAAAAGAGTGTCGGACCTAACGAAATGTAGTGCCAGAGGTGAACGTTTTATCGATATGTTTTTATTAGTCATTAATACTCATTTCTATATAATTAAACTGTTGAATTACAGAGTAAAATTATTTTTATTGTAATAAAATATAACTTTTCTTTTAATTCAATATTTATACCTAAGATCATTGTAATATTTCTCAATAAAATAATATATTTGTTGCTGGCAACCATATTGCTTTGACGATTGTCAAAATAAAAAGAAAAAGGATAAACGTCAAAGGATGACAAGTAAACAAACAAGGGGAGAGATTGTGATTTTATTATTGCAAAATTGAGAAAAAATACTTTTAAACTCAAACCAAATCTCATCTGTCGCTATCGCTATAGCGATAACCGTATTTCCGTCGTTTAACATCAAGTGCTGACTGAAGTGTAGTGTTAAAGTCAAGTTATGAGATGTATACAAAAAACAAGCTAAATATACTATAAACTACATAAATTATTCACTTTATACGTGATAAAGAGCCCCGTGGGTTTATCGTTTTCTCATGTTCGTGTTTCGGAAGTTTGGAAATGAAAGTTATGAATAAACATTCTGCAAGAACAAGTCACCATGTCCAGACCGACAGCAGCACAAATTGATGCTCTCCCCAACTAGCAAAAAGTGGTTTTTAAACTATCCTAGAACCATCATTTATCGAGGATTAGGCTTTTATCCACATATAAGTTGCGAAAAGGGCCCACTTTATAAGTCTACTTTTACTTATAACGTATTTATATTAGACCGCTGAAATGCCATATACGCCTATATTGCTCCTGTAATTGAATTACGTGAATACAATTACTCCTGTAAATCTCACTATAAGTAAATTATAGTAACAAATTAGATTAATACACGCCTAGAAATGTTTCTATAATCTCATATGTTGCGAACAGTCGAAGTGAGTGTATCGCGCATTGTTTTGTGGTTTTGCTCTGTATAAAATATTTTTAACATCTTGAGGGTATTTATATTATTCATGTCAACCATATTAGAAACACAAAACTATTGTTGTCAAATTGTTAGTCTTACTTATAGCTTATTCATAGGGGAACTTGAATTTTCTGTGAAATCTATCATGGTTTCGATAAAAATTTTAAAGCGCCTCTTGAAATTTGCTTATTTACATTTTAGTATTAATTAATATTAAATAAATATTATGAAGGCAGCTGCCATTTTCTTGGTGAGCATTTCCAAGTGTGACATAGTGCTAATATAAGTATTTTTAGCATTTCCAAGTGTGACATAGTACCAATATAAGTATATTGGTTCTACATTGGGTTATCTCAAAACCGAAGAAGATTCGCCATTTTTACCGATTAGGGTTCCGCAATGCCTGATGAAAATCGATTGATATATTTTATAGATAAGTAAGTTAAAGGAATATTTTAAGGGTTTGTTCTACGTGGTAGGTTAAACATTAGTTTAAACATTGTTTTTATTTAACTTAATTATATAAGAGGTTGCCGACGATTTAAACAAGACTATGCCGATGTTCCTGGATATCGATCGACTTTTAACCAAGAAAGATTTCCGATCTTTAAAGAACTTAAAATGGCCTTGGAGTGTTACACATTTCTTGTTATCGGCGATATGTCCCGGTTGTCACAGCTTGGTTTCTATTTACACTAGAGATTAACATTTTACTCAGAATCAAGAGCACATCAGATCATTGCTATATCAAGATTGGTTTTGGTGTGAGAATTGTTCTACTTACGCAGTTTATGATCACTTCCCAAGAGACGAATGTGAAATTTGTAACTAGTCTAATCTGATGTCTGGGCAATATTACACAAATGTTTATGGATCTCAATAGGTACGGGCACAGTCTTCTCTATTTTCTTACAAGCCATGATGATAAATCTGGCAACGTCGTCGGTAAACCGATTAACCTGCGAGTATTATATGCTGTCGATTTGAGAAGGTCAAAAAAGTACCATGAACTTCTTCATGAATTGTATTAGTTTTTATACGTCTATGGTAGCAACTACGATAAAATAAAAAGAAGTCGTTTACTAGGAGTTCATGGTACTTTCTTGACCATCTCAAACCGATAGCATAATACTCGCAGGTTCGCCCGATCACGCGCAACGTTGCTAAGCTTCAATAGCATGGCATTGTGGTTCGGGGAATTCCCAGTTTTTAACAAAATAACGCAGTTCTAAATTTTTGTTATAATCCGAAAGATCTTTTTTGTTATCGCTTTCAATATCGCTCAAAGATTTGGTACCTACCTTCGTTGTCCGAACTTCTTCCATCTAAAGTAGTACTACAATTATCTTGTCCGGAACCCTCGCTAGAATTTGCGATACGGTCTTCACCAGTTATTTTCAATATTTGTAAACAAAAACAGTTGTACCTAATCAAAATGGCTGATGTCAAATCCTACAATAGAATTTGCAAAACTATATAAAGCGTGTTTTCGCCTGTACTGGTCGTTACAAGCAAAAGTGGCATCTTAAGAGTTTTAACCAGGATTCTTTGAGATTTCTTGGACAAAAACACTACTGTGGAATGCCTATATAAATATGTCTAGGTTTAAAACGGCATACGATAAATCTATATAGAGAACAATTTATCCTACCGAGTGCTGCATGCTGTGTAATTTTGGTGATTTATTGTTTTTAAAACATGGATATGAAATTCATTTAACACTTACTTTTAAGAATATGTAAAACCAAACCATAAATGATTTACAGTAATTTAACTTTAATTTACTTATATTGGCCATAAAATATTAGCTTATATGAGGTTATAAGTTAAAATAACAAGAGTAATGGCTCCTCAGTGCATATATTCCTGGTACATGCTCCTACAGGAGTATTAGGATTTAAGTGGTCCGCAGATGTTATCTTATAGGCGCATATAAGTCCGAGTTACCGGAGTTATTACTCTTGAGTGCAATTACTCTTGTTTCATGCTTTCATAGGAGTCTTGATCCTATGTTTGTCAGGAAATATGATCCCATATACCGATATAAGTACAAATTATAGGATTAAGTGTACTTGAGTAAAACCAGCATGTATTAATGCTGTTAAAAGCGCAGTAGCAACCACCAAAACCATCTTCGGAGCTTTATAAGTCCAAGTAGCATTATAAAATCGCAATCCAGGATTATTTTGCTAGTTGGGTCCTCATCGAGATTTGGCCCAAGGCAACTTGAGGAGCATCGACAGTCGTACGCTGAATCATCGACTGTGGGAAGAAATTTGCACCACGCTGAATGCTATATTATTTTTAGTTGTACTTGTAACAAATTGAAGATTAGTTCTAGTTGTTTAGTATTGTAAAAAATATATTTTATTCATTATTTTCTAATGATTGTATCAGTATTTCACTCTCTCTTTGTACCCTCCTCAAAGCATCTGTGGCAAATGTAGCAGGCTGATATGGCACCTTCCAGGAGTTCTCCGATTCTAAATCATCTTGGGTTAACTTTGGAGCACTCACTCCGGCCCTTATGCACAATGTACGTTATTATGCACAACACAGCAGGGTAAGATGATTCTGCCTGCTCTATCTGCATCCTAGTGCACCTGCCTCGCTCCCAAGAGACACTTCCATCAACTCTTGACTATCCCAAATGTGCGTTCAATGGAGGAGCGCGCACGCTATTTACAAGAAAAATATTCGTTTTCCATATACAAATATTTTAATATCTTCCGAATGCGTAGTCCGATTTACATAAATCCAATTGAAATATTAGTTTTATACATAACTCTATCATTTGAGACCAAATTTATTTCAATATTTACATAAACAAAAAATCACAATTTCAAGTTACGTAATTATATAACAATCCTTAGGTAAGTACATATTCCAAAAAAATCTTTACAAACTTACTTACAGTGATATTGGATTAGAATATGAAAACTAATAACTTACTAACTAAGCTAGATAAACTAATTACAAACGGATAGACGTCATCAAATTAAACAAAATATTTTTATATAGTGAGAGGACTGCTGTGGAAAACTTAGATCTTACATCTACGTTTGTAACTTTGTAGCAGGCTCAATTGCATGGCTATTAGGCTTTCGGGGTAACAGGGGCACTATGTCCTGGCAAAGTGATCGACTGAGTTTGTAAAGCTATAAACTCAAGGTCGGGTACTAAATTGGTATTGAAGGAGTCATGAAGTCATCTGCAATTCCTTCTACGCTCCAAACGCTCTTCTCTGAGAGCCTCTTCCACCAAAAGCATACGTACTGCCATTTTGCTACCATTTTAAGTATAGCACATTCACTTTAACACTTTAAACAAATACATAACTCAATAAATTGTAATAATTCATTAAATTCGATAAGTTTACGATACTCAAAAGGTAGCTATTTTGCTGTCGTGTATTTTGACATTAATTTCACGATGTAACTCTTGTCAAACTCAAGTTATCGGTCTGTCTTTTCTCGTTCAGAGTAGGGTTTACGATACAACAAGTGTCAGAATGAAGTTCAGTCGGATCGGAACCGACCGAACCAAATAAAATGAACTTCGTAGTAGGAAATGACCGAACATTCGGCCGATACGATAAATTTACCACTTCAGAGTAGACCCCCTGGCATCCTTTCTGTGAGAAAGAGTGGGCCGTAAGCTACCACGCGGGCCCAACGCATGTTGATTACCTACACGAAGAAATATTGATGGTGCATGGTGCAAATGCTTTAATGTTTTTAGCAAAGCAAAAATATCAATTAATGCTCACGAAAATCACCAGATCACTCCTCCAACATGTTCCTTATTTATAAAATAGTCCCGCACAAAAACTAACCCATTGAAAAGTGACGAGAAGACCCACCATTCTCGTGTTTCCTTTTAATTAAACTGAAAATTCACAGTCATGGTTGGAAGCGAACCGTCCGGGCTATAGCTAAGCTCAGTACTTGAAAAAAGTTAGTTTAGCTTTGCAAATGAGATTAAGTCTTATGGCAGTGTTGCCCTTTATATCCGTATTTAGTTCAGCCCGGTCTTGTGTGCCGAGCTAAATATATTTTTGAAGTATTTTCTACATTTAGTTCAGGTTTGTAGCATTATTTCTTTAGGTCTGTTGTGATGTAGGTACATAATGTTGGCGTTTAAAGACTTGTTAGTGAAAAATATTTTTGGATGTCAATTATCATTATTTAGTCAAAACCGTTTATGGCGACATCGTTTAGAACCACATACCGGTTAAATTTACCAAAATCAAAGGTCCTGGCTGAATGTTATATGACCGCCCTATCTAAAACATTGGTTTTTACGACATTGTTTACTACGACATACCGCATTAAGCGACCACATTTGGTTAATGTTTTCGGAGAATTATATCTGTAGAACGACCGGCTCAGCTGTATTGTAAACAATTTGAATAGGTAACTGTATCCACATCTGGCACAGTATAATAGTCAATGGCTATTATCGTAAAAGTAAACAGAGTTTAGGGTCTTTTGTAATTCTTAGAAACAAAGCACATGCATGCCGTAGCCTCAAGGCCCGCTTCGTCATGATAAATGATAATGATAAATGATAAATGATTTTATTTCTGTAAGTAGGTTTGCACAAACACTTTTACACGTCAATCATAATTTTTTTTTAAACTAGATGAGGTCGGCGTTTCCTATCTGACTACTCTGAGAAGAAAGGCCGAAACAAACTCAGAGGTCATAGTCTCTTTTAAAGTCCAGACATAATCTTGGTCAAGTTATATGAAGACCATGTAGGTCGATGTCTGAGATGGTCTTTTGAGGAAAGAACCACACAGATTGAGAGGACCTGTCCAGTCAGTGCACGCATTTGTCAGAAATCATGCAGCTCAACTCAAGGCTTAAGGAGCTCAACGATTCGACGAACAATACCAAAGAAAGGACATTTGGGTAGGCCACATAAATTACTCAAACTGCCAGACCATAGAGAGAATAATAATAAATATAAAATGCCTAAATTAAATGACCCACATCGTCTTCACATTCACAATAATTAAAATAATATAATACTTTAAAAAGTAAGCAAATGTCAGTTAAAAAAAAAAATCATTAATGTCAATGTGTATATAAAAAAAAACATCAAAAACACTCAAAATGCAGAAATTGGAAGCAACTCAATCCCAAGCCTTTGTATCCTCAATATAATCTTTAACGGTATAAAAGGCTTTCTGGCACAACTTACGTTTAATGAACGATTTAAATTTATTAAGGCTTAGATCTTGAACGTGGCTTGGTAGTTTATTATAAAAGTGTATACATTGGCATCTGAACGAGCAACCTATTTTCTTGAGCCTTGTTGTAGGTACAACATATTTGTGTTTGTTTCTAGTATTTATATTATGGATATCACTGTATTTTTGAACAATTTTATGTTTTTATGGGCATATAAAAGATTTTCATAAATATACTGAGAAGGCACAGTCATTACATTAATCTCTTTAAATTTGTCTCTGAGAGAGTGTCTCGGACTTAATTTATAAATTGATCGAACAGCACGCTTCTGCAAAACAAAGATAGTCTGAATATCGGCGGCATTTCCCCACAATAGAATACTGTACGACATTACACTATGAAAATAACTAAAGTACACTAAACGGGCAGTCTCTATATCAGTTAAATTACGAATTTTTCTAACGGCGTATGCTGCGGAACTTAGCTTTTTTGACAGTTTATCTATATGCGGACCCCACTGAAGCTTAGCATCCAAAGTTATGCCCAAGAATACCGTGCTGTCTTCAGGATTCAATTCCTCGCCCTTTATCAACACATTAGTTTTCACCTGCCTAACGTGGGGTAGCGTAAACTTAATACATTTGGTTTTTTTCTCGTTTAGAAGCAAATTATTAACATTGAACCAGTGGACTACTTTCGCAATCGCGCTATTTACATCGTCAGTAACCAACTGCTGACGTTTAAGTTTAAACAAAAGTGAAGTGTCATCTGCAAACAACACTATATCATGATTATCCTTTATGAGGTACGGTAAGTCATTGATATAAATAAGAAACAACAAAGGACCAAGAATTGAGCCCTGTGGGACTCCCATCGTTACTAAAGATCCGGGTGATCTTTCTCCATTAACGTCAACGCTCTGAATCCTTTTACTCAAGTATGAAGTAAGAAGATCCAGAGCAGTATTCCGGATCCCGTAGTGGTGGAGTTTCCTGATTAACGTTTCGTGAAGAACGCAATCGAATGCCTTGGACAAATCACAAAAGATGCCCAAGGCATCGCATTTATCTTCCCATGCATTATAAATATGTCCTAAAAGTTCAACACCGGCATCAGTAGTTGAACGACCCCTTGTAAAACCGAACTGTTTGCTGTGTAATAATTTATATTTATTAAAAAATCTTTGCATTTGGTCTAATATAAATTTCTCAAAAATTTTACTAAAGGTAGGTAGTACAGAAATAGGTCTATAATTTGTGGGGTCTGATGTACTACCTGATTTAAACAAAGGTATTATTTTACTATTTTTCATAAGATCAGGAAACTCCCCATTGTCAATACAACTATTAAAGATAAGAGCAAGAGTAGGTGCTACAATGTCAATAATAGACTTAGCAACTTCCACAGAATTACCCCACAGATCTGTAGTCTTTTTTACATTTAAAGTGTGAAAGGTTTTAATTATATCTCTACATGTAATATATTCAAAATTAAAATCCGAATCGCAACCATTAACATTTTCCTTAAGCAAAGACTCAGCAACAGAAGGTGATGAGTTTAGGGATTTAGTAGTTGAAACGGGAATATCTGAAAAGAAATTTTCAAATGCCTCGGCGACTTGTGAGTCAGATTTTATTATGTTGTCATTAATAGACAGGCTGTAATCAGTATTTCGGTTACTAGACCTTCCCGCTTCACTATTAATAATGTTCCAAGTCGTTTTAATTACATTACTGCTGTTTTTAATTTTTGAACCCAAATAACGTGACTTGGCCATATAACAAACTTTTTTAAATAATTTTGAATAATTTCTAACATACAAATTAAATTCATCAGTGTTAACATAAGTCCTTTCATTGTACAGTTCATAAAGCCGTGTTCTACTTTTATGAATACCAATGGTAGCCCAATCACTGAACGATACATTACTATTAACCGAGATAGTCTTGGGAATAAAGGTGGAATCAAATTGTTTACAGTATATATTAAAAAAATTATCATAAAGATGATTAGGATCAGCATGAATAGACAAAACTGGTAATTTATTAATGAGTTTAACTTTAAAAGCCTCCAAGCGACTTGCAGTTTTGGGGTTAACAGTGATATCCTTTTTAGCCGCTTTTTTGTTTTGGTTTTGAATAGTAATCCTTTGCCCGCAATGATCAGAATCTAGTAAATTTATAATTTCTTTGTGGCTTGGTATAATATCTGTATAAATATTATCTAGGCATGTGGCACTAGTAGGGGTTATTCTTGTGGGCTCCAAAAATAGGTTTACAAGATTGTAGGACTGAAACAGACTTAAAATTTTACTACAAGAACCTGAGTTTTCTAATAAATTTACATTAAAATCACCACAAATGATAACGGACTTGTTTGAGTTACAAATCCTGTGTAACACTTCATCCATTACCTTTTCAAAGCAGTCATACAATCCTGACGGGGGTCTATACACACTTAATACAATAGAGTGCTCCAATTCTATACTGGCAATTTCAACCGTACGCTCAACAGATAGGCTCACAATATCTTTACGATCTTTAAATGTGAGCTGGTTACTTACTAAAATTAATGAGCCACCATGTATAGCATTTATTCTGCTGAACGAACTACCAACCTGGTGATTATTAAAATTGAACAGAAACTGGTGGCTTTTCAGCCAATGTTCTGTTATACAAAGAATGTCAATACTATTAAAATTCATGAATAATTCTACTTCTAAATCTTTGTTCATAAATCCTTGAATATTTTGATGCACCAGGTTGATACAATTTAGTGATTTTAAACTTTTTTTTGAGTTATTTTTGCAATTCTGTATGTTATAGCTAGAGGTTGCCTCTATTGTCTTAATATCTAATTTAAATTATTATCAATGTCATTAAAAGTGACCAAATTATTGGCAGAGTTGTTTAAAATGTCATTGCATTGCTCAAAAGAAGCAAGTTGTTTAGCCAAATTTTTGGCTGTAATAGAAAAAAAATAAGATAGCGACACAGCTATCTGTCTTTTATAGTAGTTAGAAAGATAGTACATAACAATGTTATATCTATCTTTTGTCAAATACAAATTATTATTAACATAATTACATATCTCTTAAGTCAGTTTGTTACTTATCTTTACACAAGACGCACCAAAACATTATTGTTGAGTTAACTGTGAAAATTGTAACATGTCGCAAAAAAGAAAACAAATCAGTATCGAAGAAAAATCGCATATTATTTCAAAGCTAGAGAAAGGAATTCCAAACAAAGACCTGGCAAAAGAATATGGTGTATCCCACTCGACAATTTCAACCATTTGGAAAGAAAGGGAGAAAATTCAAATCCTTTACGACAAGAATTTTTTTTATACGTACTTTTATATTATACGTTTGTATTGAAGTAAACAAAATGCGGTTTAATTTCCTACATGAATATACATATTATCTTTCCTATTAATACCTGTCACCGGTTGTTACAACTATCGGTTTTTACGACTCAATATGAGTAGTCCCTTCAATGTCGTTATAACAGATTTTGACTGTATTTATAAAATTCAAAGTCCTTACTGACTGATATATCAACGCACAGCCTAAACCGCTGGTACTAGAGACATGAAATTTGGAGTAGGTATCCACTAAGAAAAGGTTTTTCGAAATCCCACCCCTAAGAGAGTGAAATTTCACGCAGTCGAAGTCGCGGGCAGAAGCTAGTAATAGTATACGATGTGAAAAAAATGTACTTCATAAGCAGAAAAAAAGGGTCCAGTTAAATTTGCAATCCTCAGTCTAGATTCATACGTACCGACGCCTAATTTACAATAGCTGCTTACAATACAACGCTATTAATAAAAGAGATTACTTTACTTTGCGTAAATTTTTTCATCACCACTGTTCTCAAAACGGTGAAAGAAAACATAATGAAGAAACCGGAATGTTCTAGAAGCAAAAATCCGACGACATGTGACATCTATCAAACCGTACTTGGCCAGCGTGGTGAATTATGGTCCACTGCCTCCCAGAGAGTAGGCCTGTGTCCCAGTAGTAGAAACATTATGGGCTGATTATGCTTCCATACTAATATTATAAATGCGAAAGTGTATCTGTCTATCTGTCTGTATGTTACATCTTCACGCTTAAACCGCTGAACCGATTTAGATGAAATTTGGTACAGAGATAGTTTGAGTCCCGGGAAAAGACATAAGAAAGTTGCTATCCCGATATTCCCACGGGATCAAAACTTACGCGGATGAGACCGCGGGCCGCTGCTAGTATGCTATAAAAGAGAATGCTTTCTAATCATCTACTGTCATAAATTGGCATATACTAGTCAGTCGTTAACCGACCATTAGACCCTTTGTGACAACAATGAACAAAAATAACCACATCACAAAAAACATAATTAAAACAGACATAATAAAAAAACTCGATCTAACCTAATTAGTCACAACCCTATAATAAAAAAAGTAATTAAAACAAACAAACACAAGTAGGACATTCATAAGCATTGGTATGTACACCGCGATAAAACCTCGCAGGTATGCTTACGTTAATTAAATTCAACCGCGGAACGTGACACCTCTTAGGATATATTAATCCCCTTTTACCTAGGCATCTGAAATCAGAACAAAACTGCCGTGTCACGAGGGTTAAGATTAACAGCCAAGGTACAATTTTATTAGCATTTTTTCCTCTTTCCGGGGTGCCAAGCTCATTTCCTCTCCTCTAATTTATTGCAGGCATTCGGAACCCGTGAAATTAGTGATATCAAACAGTCATAACCCCCCCTTTCGTATTTACCTCGAGGAAATTTAATTTTAGGAATTCGATTATAATGTGATCAAGTCGAATTTAAAAAAATCACGACCCCGAATTTTTTTATGGGAGATTTAATCGTCTGTTTGAAGTAGGCTAATCTGTGTTTAACACAAAATGTAATTTTAGGCGAAGGGTTTTTATCCTTTTCTAATGTAAAGAGATTGGTGGTTTTTAGGGGAAGGAAGAGCATAATGGGGCTACAAGGCTCCCAAACTACTCTTACATAAAAATGATGGTGTATTTTAAATTGAATTTTTCATCGTTCGCTTCATATTTGCAAGATAATAAATGTACTCTTGAGATTTCGGCAACTCAGGGGATCCATCTATTCACCCCTCAGAAGGTGTTTTGAAGGGTGACAATAGGAAAGCAGATAAAAACTTAAACAGCTGGATGTGCTGACTCTGTATAACGACAATTTACTCCCCTCCATTCGACGCCGGAGTTTCATTAAAACATACGGATTTATGACAGTTTTAATTGTATTTTAAATATTGGACAGCGCGAAATGTGTATTTTTAATTATTTCAATTTGGCTATTCGCCATTATTTCAATTCCATCGTATTGCAGTACAAAATAATTACGATTTCAGCAGCTACATGAAATTAAAATTATGTTAAACACGTGTCTGATTCTGTTTAACAATTTCAAAGGGTCAGTTCTGCGGGGGTAATTGCGTAACACACTATCAGTAACAATGGCTTTCATTTTGACAGTTTTACAACATCCATTGCCTTATTGCGTTGCTGAGCAGACAAAGTTTTGGAACATATGAAGCAATGGATTAGCAATGTCCTTCAAAATTATTCAGATTTTGAGTGATAGTGTGTTGCGCAATTAACCCCACTGGTTCCGAAAAATATGGGATTGCGGAATATTATTCGGACGAAATATAATTACAAAAAACTAAAATGGTATTAACCGAAAACCAGACAACAACACAAATTAATTTTGGGTTTTTCGTTCACAAGTTTTAATCTGATGTGTTTTTGTTTTAAATCTCATTTTCAAATCAATTCGCATTCACTTGTTTTCTATTCTAACATCTAATAAAAAATCGCTGCCCCAAATAACCACTGCAGAATCATTTTGGGTGAAGTCCAGATTACCCAGAAGCTATCGTATCTCGCCAAAAAAACTACATTTGTATCTTTCAATCAAAACTGGAGCCATCTGTATCTATACCAGACCAGCCAACTCTTGCATTACCGAAATTGCTCGGAACCAATTTTCTTTATGCGATTCCGTGAGATACACTTTGAGGAGACTTGCAAACCACTCATATTTATGTGATTGATTTATGTTAAAGTGAAACATTTTAACAGTTTACAAAAATACGAGGATTTTGTTAGAAGAACGCTGCGTATTTATTTATTTTGTTTTGTCTCTATGGGACAAAATTTATATGCTTTTACAACACTGTAAGTGGTAATATCCATTTTGTACCAACGTACAGTAGGTAAGGCATGTGTATTAATTTAATTAAATAGACATAATTATAGTAACACATGTCGGTACAAGCCTTTATTTGAACACATTAATAACACAATTAAGTTCAACAAATAGACAACACACCAATTACTTAATTGCTACATTCGTAATTACATTCCAAATTAATGAATACAATATAAACTATATCGAAGCTTTTTAGCGAATTCCATTACAATAAATGAAAGAATGACTCCCTTGATACCTTCGAACACGAGGCAAGTCCGTATAATAGACACAATGATGAATCCCCGGCTTAATGCAGCACAAATTCAAAGAAAAAACTTCTAATTTAATAAAGGCAGTTTGCATCGTCGCTGAGGGCTTAATGACGCCATATTTACGGATAACGTGAAGGGATACAATAAAAAAAAAATCTCCCAAACATTTTGCGCAGATGGTGAACTGAATTAACCGCAAACTTGGGCCATTATTAATTCTGTTTTCGTGTAGCCGACGGCTAATGTTTCAACGGGCTTATTATTGAGAAATACTGTAATGACTGTTAATAAAACGATCACGCCACGGCTTCGGGCACGCGACCACGAATAAGGACAAGTTGTATCAAAGTTCAATGCACTTACCTTCTGACTTCAATTGGGTTAATCATATTATAAGTTTCGTGCCTGGGTAGTACAGGTTAAGTTGGAAAAACTGGCATCTTGAACTATTTCAATTATCTAAAAGTTTTCTGTTACTCGAAGTTCGAAATGATAGAATGAATAAGTCAGTGTACTGCAGTGTCATTCTTTGTTAAAGAGAAACATGGAAACTTCTTAAAAATCTTGAAGTTTTAGCTTTTAACATCGATTTATTCTGGAGTAATTCAGCTATGTTGTTTTGGCAACATGGAGAAAAAATAATATTTGGTTGGTGCTCAATCGGTAAGAAGTACATAGCTAAATAAAACATTTATTTGGTGCATACATAAGACATAACACAACACACAAAAGCACAATTAAATGATAACTTATTACATAACTAGGTACATATAATAGAAACTAGGTGTCAATATAGAAAATAAAAAAGAAATATGTATAGTAACATTAGGACATATTTCAAATCAAATAACGAATCCAATACAAGTGTGCGTCTTAAGGTTGCACCAAAAGGGACTCCAGCTCAGCATGTCAGGCAAATACCATTAACTGACGCTGATATTCTGCTGGATCCCTGCAGTAACATACTAGTAAATAAGTGAGTAAACAAGTGTACCTACAATACATCATCCCAGACATTCCGTCTTATACGAGTATACACAAACAATATAAAGAGGAAAGATTTGTTTGTTTGTTTGAATTGAATAGGCTCCGAAACTACTGGACCGATTAGAAAAAATATTTTTGTATTGGATAGTCTATTTATTGAGGAAGACTATAAGCTATATAACATCACGCTACAACCAATAGGAGCGGAGAATCAATGAAAAATGTTGCAAAAACGGGAAAAATTATTCCTTTTGAGAGCTTCGGTTGCGTACCCTGCGTAAACGGTTAAAGTTACGCAAAAATCATGTATAACAGAATTGTTAACCTTTAAAAGCTCTAAAAAAAGGCTGCAACAGCATATGCCTATCTTTTAAGGTTGACTCACTATAACCTTTTTATGGTAATCAAATTTGTTCTACAATAATGCATTATTTACGAAGGTGTTTTTGTAATCATGATATTAATCCTTATCCAAAAAACACGTTATTAACACAAGTATTTAATTTTGAACAAAATTGCCTCTATCGTCATTTGATTTCAATGAATATCTTAGTAGATATCATAGTTTTAAAATAATAGTAATAATAAAGCTGAGAGTTTGTTTGTTTGAAAACTCTAATCTCTGGAAGTATCGGTCGGATTTATAAAAATCTTTTGCATTTGATAGCCCAATTCTCGTGGAAGGCTATAGGCTGTTAAACATCACGCTAGGAACCTTAGGAATTGAGCAAAAAGAAAATGAAGTCAGAAGTTTTCAGGCAGGCGATGCGATGCGACGGGGTGGGTTGGGGGAACAAAAAATTTCATGCGTATGAAGTTTCCGGCAGAAGCTATAAATTATAAAGATCGTAAACATTAATTTTCCAAAACTACCTTTCAAGGGGAGGTGGAGAGGGTGTTAAATTTTTTTGGGGAAAGTATTCGTACCTATTTAACTCAAACAAAAATCCAAAAAACCCCATGCGGATGAAGTCGCGGGAAAAGTACTAGCACCTACAGATGTACTTGAAAACATTTTGAGCTTTTAACACCTAAACTGCTTAGGGGTGTAAAACATGTCGCTTGGGACCCACCTTTTATAGTTACCAACACACAGTTATCTAATACCCCATGCATCCGATTCACAAAATACCGTCAAGTGTGAATTCTCCAACATGTGAGGATGAATCTACCCACAGATAAGAGGTACCTTTATCCCATTCATGTCTCAACACACGACCATTTTTCATGTCTTTGTTGGCTCGCAATAGGCATTAGGGTGACGCGGTGACAGTGACGCCACTATCCTACTATCCTCCCTATAAAGATTTAATACTTTTTTTTTAAATTTCATACGAAGGCACATGTATTTTTCAATAAGCTTGTTGGCATGACTGATGCTTGTTATAAAGGGATTTTGGTAAAAAATGTTGTTTATGAAACAGTCGGAGAGTTAAACTATGAATCTATCAGTTCTGCAGGCAATTTTTTTAGGGTAAATAGTGTTTGGAATTTTAATTTTTGGGTGTGAAATTGGATTAATTGTGTAAAACACCAATGAAAGAAATAAAATATTATACTTAGAGAATTATTTTATTATTTAGGAATGTAGCAGCTAGCAGGTGGCGTTCTGTAGTTTCTGCTAACCTCCATGGAAAAAAGGCTTAAGTATATAATATATATACATAACATACATAATCGGCCTATAATGTTCCCACTGCTGGGACACAGGCCTCCTCTCTGTGAGAAGGAGTGGGCCATAATCCACCACACGGGCCCAGTACGGGTTGGTAGATGTCACATGTCTTCGAATTTTTTATTCTGGGTCATGCCGGTTTCCTCACGATGTTTTCCTTCACCGTTATGAGAGCAGTGGTGATGAAATAATTTACACAAAAATAAACTACCTAACATTACTTTTTGAAAGGAATCGATCCCATCATCTTAATTTTATACAGCAGCTCCCATGGTTTCATCCGCATAAGGCTCGATCCTATAGCAGCGGGATGATCCTAACGGGATGCAGCAGAATACCAGCGTCAGGTATTGTACCTGGCATATGCTGAGCTGGACTCCCATTTGGTGCAACCATGAGACACACACCGCCCAGTAGTGATCGACCGCTATAGACGTTGATGAGTGAAGTGTCTATGGCTCAATTTATTGTTTGTTATTTTTATTTTTTTTTTTTTCAACTTTTTGGATGTTTTTAATGCCTGTATTTGTGTCTTTTGTTGCACTGAATAAACGATTTATCTATCTATCTATCTATAGTAATATCAGGCTAAAAAATATTCTATGTCCTAATCCAAGTCATAGACGACCCATGTTTCAAATTTCGTCCAAATCCGTTCAGCCATTTTAGCGTAAAATCGTAACAAACAAACATACAACAAATCAAATATTTTTCTTTAGAATATTAGTTTAGACTAACTGTTACCCGCGACTTCGACCGCGTGGAATTTCACAAAAAAGTTATTGTTCAGTTCGCAGAGTTTACGATAACTTATAAATTCTGTATTCCGCGTAAATAAATACCTATGCTGATTTTAATGAAATTCTTCTAAGTATTTTATGAATCGATATTTTGTTTTTGTACATATTTCTCCATTTAGTTCTTTTTTTTTCGTTTTTGCATTTTTAGTTTAATTATTATTTGTTTTAGTTTTTTGTATTAGCTTTATTGAAAAAATTCTTTGTATACAATATTTGGTGTAGGATTTTCTTGAGCTAAAACAACAACACTATATTATATTATTTAGTCATCAATTTCTATGGAGATTAAGAAATCTCGCATATAGGATCCACTTATAAACGTAACTCCGTTTCTTTATTATGTTTTTTTTTTACATTTGGTTAAGGACCTAAATAAACGGAGTATAATACAACTTCCCCATTTGAATCTAATATTATTCAATATTTCATTTCATTTCATTGGTTTTAATTTTTTTTCGTGGGACCCTTTTTTTTCTAAAATTAAAATAGCCTTTTTTTTCTGGATGGGAAATCATCAAATGACCCCTCCCGCTCTAGGTGGAGCATAAGGGAGTGTCAGACTCTTACTGACTAAAACCCACCCGTGTTCCTTCCTTAGCCCTTTATGTTCCGGGCCAGCGGTAACCCTTTCGGACAATCCCGCTGACCCGGCAGGCTTCGGCCCAGACGAGCCCCTTCAAATGATGCTGACATCTCTTTGAGGCGCGCGTGGAACACGTACGCGCCGTCCGGCACGGGCCTGGTGCTGAACCGACGGTGAAGGACACGGCGGTGCTCCGCCCAAGCGGGGCAGATCTCCACAGTATGCTCCACCGTGTCCTCTGGGCGATCCTGGCAGTACAAGTACAAGTACTTACATATACATGAGGGCTAACATTTGTTTGACGTGTAAAAAGGTTTGTACAAACCAACTTACAGAAATAAAATCATTTTTAATTCGACTACTTCTTAAACGAAACCAAAGCATTACCGATTTCCGAAAAGAAACGCAAATTCTTATGATCGTACGGAAACCAAATCAGCAGAAAATAACTTACTCACATAATATTCTAACCGTACTTCCCCGCAATAAATAAGTTATAATAAACAAAAATAAAAACCAAATCAGGCATCGATAAAGAAGAACGTGATGCTCATTCTAACGATACGATGGAACGCTTGATACGGATTACAACGATACGTTCCGCTCAATAAAACCATGGAGTATGGAAAAAATGGAGGGTTGATGTGTGCTGCGTAACCGACATTTATGTAAACAGTGCAGTGTAAAGTACAGTGTAAAGTGCAATGGTCGCATAAGCGCCGTACTACGTTTAATTTTAGTAGTAGAGCGTAGTAAAATGCTGATTAAAAGTCTCTACATTCTGAGTTGGTTTTACGACCGATTAGTGCTTAGCACAAGTATCAGTCATCAGTTTGGCGTAAACAACAAACATAAATACACTTCTGTCAATCCTCTCGTCATGATTTTCTGTATATTATTACACATACGTTTATATTATTGTAACCCTACTTCCCCCAATAACCCTATTTATAATAAACAAAAATAAAAACCAAATCAGACATCGATACAGAAAAAAAGTGATTGCTCATTCTAACGGTGCAATGGAACGGATTACAACGATACGTTCCGTTCAATAAAACCATGGAGTATGGAAAAAATGGAGGGCTACTTCTTTCGTATCGGCCACTAGCTATTCTTGTGCTGAAAATAGAGCATTCTGTGGTAATTAATGGATGAATGGTGCGCGAGTGAATGAAGACTTTGGTATAACAGTGGTAGGTTGTCTGTTGTATTTTATGGTTATTTCGTTTTCATTATTATTATTTATGTGACTTGTATTTAATTTTGATTCCTTTCTATGATTTTTGTGTACGTATTGATTTATTTTAATATTTTCACTTTGTCAAACTTACTGTATCCACCCAAATTACAAGAGAATGATGTGATCTTCAGTAGTTGTAAGCGCACACTGGTATCTGAACCACATGCATTGAAATTTATCGACAGTTATTTAAAAAAAACCAAAGTCGTCACACAGTGGATGCCTGAAGACGGGCGTCGTCACCGAGGCAGGCCTACGAAACGCTGTCGTGACGATTTGGACTTATTCCTAACCGATTGGATGGAGAAGGCACAGCACAAGGAAAGGTGAAAGAAAATGGGGGAGGCCTTTGCCCAGCAGTAGGACAGTACTCCGGAAAAAAATCTTCTGTTACATACATAGGTACATTTTGACAGGAGATTTTTTTTTTATAACCGACAAATAGTTTTCACGGTTTTTTACGGTAAACAGGTCTAAAATCATAGGCTGGATTTCATGGTTACAGTTTGCGCATCGATGCCCTGGGGGCCTAAAAAGGCCACTTTGGCAGAGTCATAAAAGGATAACATTATGAATCATAATAATAGCGAAGACAGTGCGTGTTTTTTTTTTTCACTGCACTACGTAGGTATAATCAAAGAGATTGGGATAGGATTTGGATTGGATTGATTGGTATTTTAGCACAAACAAGAAAAATAACTGAAAAATCAGCAATGGGATTTGAGACGATTAACTTAACAGTTAACTGTCCACATAATTCATAATTCTGCCAAAGTGGCCTTTTAGGCCCCCTGCCCACTATCCCTGCCACCCTGTATAATCGCAAATCTTAATTCATGTTAAGAATGTTAATTCAGATTATTTACAATATCATAGCTAAACCATTCGCACCACATTCTACCAATAACGATTTGTTACTAACACGGGTAAGTTACTAGGCGGGTTCTTAAATCAAACTGTAGAGAAACTTTGTTTGCAACGTTAAGAGGGAACAAGGCGTGCAATTCTCCATACAAAAGTATTCCCCTTTTTTCTTCCTGAATAATGCCTCTAGAGCAATATTTTTTTTTCATAAAATTAAGGTCTGCTCTAAACACGTCCCTGTTATGATCATTTTTTCAGCAACTAAATAGTAAAGAAAATATGACTCTTTAAAAATTACAAAAATTTTTTACCGCCGTGATTAGAGGACTACCAGACAAATTAGAAAAGTTTTTAACATGAAAAAATGTTAGGAACTTATACATACTCTTTCTTAAAATGTGTTAATGTAAAAAATAATTGAATCGGCCCAGTTTTTGGGAAGAAAAAAGGGGAATACGAAACGTCTATCTCGTAAAAATTTTTGTGATAATTTCGGTCTGAGCTGCAGCTGTCCCATACTACTAGCTGTATCACACACTACGGGGCAGACTTGATGTAAGGCGATGCCAATAGTTTCTTCAAATACCTATTTTTCAAATTCCTCGCAGGCCCCGTCCCCTCTTAACCGCTGAGTTAAAGCCGTCTTTCACAGTACTACATGCTGGCAATAATACAACTATGTTGTTTCTTTTATGTCTGCCTTTTTAACGTGAAAATATGAGTTTTATTCAGATGCTTTATTTCAGAAGGCGACGTTTTTATGTCATGAGATCAACGATAACTATGTCGGAATAGTAAAAATGTATTTGGATTGTCATATGCCACCGCGACGCTTATGTCAAACCTGCGGGGTAAAGGCTCCTTCAAACAGGCGCGACACGCGATAAAATCGCACGCGACCCAAAGGCACCGCAAGTTGCGCAACGAGCGGTGCCTTTGAGTCGCGCGCGATTCGCGTCGCGTTTCGCGTTTGTTTGCAGGAGCCTTAATTGCGTAACACACTATCAATAGCAATAGCTTTCATTTTGACATTTCAACAACATTCATTGCGTTATTTACGTTGTTGAGCAGACAAATTTTTGAACATATGAAGCAATGGACAGCAATATCCTTCAAAATGATTCAGATTCAGATTGATAATGTGATACGCAATTAAAAGGGGTGGTGTTAAAAGTCGTTCGCTTTGTAAGGGATCCAACTTGTCTAGACCCTCTGGGTTACCTACCTGACTCACCACTACCACAAACCGTTGTGGTGCAATACCCAGGTAATGCGAATCGATAACCGTTATACAGACGCCAGCACATCAAGCTACTACAATCTGTCAAATTTCTTTAATAGATTTTCAACTTTATCGCTAAAACATAAGTTTCAAAGTTGATTGGGAAAATTTGACAGTTTCGGGTAGCTTGATGTGCTGGCGTCTGTACCATTATCTGTTTAAACCTAAACAGATAATTATGTATTTACTAGCAGCGCCCCGCGGTTTCACCCGCATAAGTGTCGATCCCGTGGTAATATCGGAATAAAAACTATCCTATGTCCTTTCCCGGGACTCAAACTATCTCTATGCCAAATTTTATCTTAATTGGTTCAGCGGTTTAAGCGTGAAGAGGTAACAGACAGACACTTTCGCATTTATAATATTAGTATGGATTTCATCCAATGATCATTTGAGATTTCTTAAATCACCCGAATGAATTTTTGAACAAACGAAGCCTTCAAACCTAATAAAACATACCATTCCGTAAACGTAATCATCACACATTAATTATTCATTGAAATAAATCTTCGTTTCATATTACGTATTCAGTGTAAATCAATTGGTTTGAAGTTTTGTAAATCCACCATAATTATTAATAAGCTCCGACTCTTTGATCACAATCGATTTTGGTTCCACGTTAGGTATTTATAAATCGTTTTTAAATAAAACGTTTTATTTAAGAACGATTTATAAATACCTTACGTGGAACACATTTCACAGTCCAACATTAATAAAAATTCATGGGACTCTTATATATTATTATCCAAGTAGCGAGTGGAGACTCAACATCAATCTTCCTAGCCCTTTCCCAACTATGTTGGAGTTGATTTCCAGTGTAACCGGATGCATCTGAATACCAGTATTTTAAATGGAACGACTGTCTATCTGACTTTCACAACCCAGTTATCGGGTAACAAGAATTTAATGGTAGTCACACTTTTGGGCTTCTGAATAACGACTGTCAAAGAGCTACCATTGATAACCGGGACCAACGGCCTATCGTGCTTTCCAAGGCACAGAGGGGTCTCGATATGTAAGCTTAACCATCGACCCGACCAGTGCGGCTTCTATAATGTAGTCGAAAGCACCTCTTGTAGGAGGCGGCGGAACGGCTGAGGGAGAGAGCCTCCCGTCCCAGCCAGCCGCGACGACTCCCGGCCACCGTAGGCGCGGGCCTGCGGGTGGAGAGTAATGGGCAGCTCACCGTCCAATCAGGACCAGGCCCGTGCCGGATGGCGCGTACGTGTTGCACGCGTGCCTCAAAGAGATGTCAGCATCATCCGAAGGGGCCCGTCAGGGCCGAAGCCTGCCGGGTCAGCAGGATTTTCCAAAAGGGTTACCGCTGGCTCGGAACATAAAGGGCTAAGGAAGGAACACGGGTGGGTTTTAGTCAGTAAAAGTCTGACACTCCCTTCTGCTCCACCCAGAGCGGGAGGGGTCGTTAGATGATTTCCCATCCTGAAAAAAAAAAAGAAGCCCCTCTTGTAAGTGAAGCAGACATAATTATTTTATTGCTGGTGCAGGAGGGCAGTGATGGTGGCCGATAACTCGTAAATAGGGGCCGTTATCACTGGGTAACGAGTGAGAGATAGCGAGAGTGAGCGAGAGGTGAGTTGTAGGTCGTGGTTCTGAACCCAGACAGGCGCTTTACTTTGTGTAAATAATTTCCTCACCAATGCTCTCAAAACATCAAGGGAAAACATCTTGAGGAAACCGGCATGTCCTGGAACCAAAAATTCGAAGGCATGTGGCATACTAAGTAACTACCTGGGCCCACTCCCTCTCAAAGAGAGGAAGTATTATAGCCACTCCAGGCCCAGGCGATGTATGCGGCTCACGACCTGTGAGCTGGACATAGGCCTCCTCCAAACACCTCCACTTCGACCGGTTCTGTGCTTCTCGCATCCAACGGGTTCCTGCGGCCTTGACAAGGTAGTCGGACTACCTTGTGGGAGGCCTTCCAACGCTACGTCTTCTGGTATGCGGTCGCCACTCCAGAACATTTTGGCCCCATCGGCCATCTGTTCTGCGAGCAATGTTCTCACTGCCACTTAAGTTTGACATGTCGATTACCTTGGTTCTCGTGGTAAATAATAAGCAGTTCAATTCCAGCTTATGATGAACAGTGCCAGAAGTACTTGAAGCCTTTCAAAGCACCTTAATATCTCGAAGCACTTCAACATTGCGAAGCATTTTAACGTAAAAATGTTTACTCAAAACAATTTAACTTGATTTATTCAACTATTTTATAGCTCGGCGTGCCCGAGATTCATGAAGACTTGTGAATACAGGAACCGGCAGCTTTAAATAACCTTTATATAACTCTTATACAACGTTTACATAATTACTTTGTAGTCGGGCAGGGTCAGTATTTCATTGTTATGATCAAAGTTTGCTTTATTTCGTACAATTGGTTCGACTATTTTGTTAAATTTATTGTTAGGTCACCAATGTGTGGCACTGCCATATGCTCTTTATACGTATTGTGAGAAATCAAAATGGGTTTTGTATTTATTTATTGTGATTTAGTTGGTACTGCGAAACAGTAGGTACTGGAATAATCGAATAAATTTATTAATTTTGACGTACCTGCTTGTTGGAGTATCGCAGCAGGGCTGGTTCTTGGAGGGTTTGCAGGTGTAGAACAGGATAATTAAAAGGCAGACTTTTAGCGGTGCGTGAATGAATCGGATTTATTGCAGACTCAATTGACAGTTCGTTTGACATAAGGAAACGGAAACTTATAAATTAAAAAATATTGTTTGTTGGAGTTGCCAACATGCTGGGGGGGGGGGTTAGCAATTAACAGAAATATATTCATTACTGAAGATAAACTAAAATCGAATAGACAACCAGAATTTTAATTACTTACTGAATTTAAGTTAAACAAAAAAATAAAATTATTACTTAACAACCCCCTCCTTATATTAAATGTAAATTAAACCCTATTTGGTACATACATATTGTTTTTCAATAAACAAAGGGAACAAGTATTCAAAAACTATAATGCTACATTGAAATACCAGAATGTAAGTAGTAAACAAAGACTTATTAGCTAACATTCAGCTCTTACACTGTACTAAGTAGAATAAGGTAGATAGATTAAGCTTAAAGTAACCTTTTAAAATTTACAATTTTTTAGATGAAATTACCTTAAAAACCACTTAACCAATAACATAGTAACTAACATAAAAACTTATTTAATATAGGTAGTATAAAAATCATTTACTCTTCTAGAGGCAATAAAGAAATAGCAGACAAACAACGTTTATAAATCTTCTGGTTAGGTGTCTTAACATCAACCACACGGATTTTTCCGTCTTGGCCTGGGTACACTTTCACAATTCTGGCCATAGGCCATGATAATGGGGGAGAGTTAGGCTCCCTCAAAATAACTAAATTTCCTACTTTTATATTATTTACACTGTCATGCCATTTGGGCCTCGATTGCAGTACATTAAGGTAATACTTGTGCCATACATTCCAAAAGTGAGTTCTAACCTTATTACAAATTTCCCAAAATTTTAATCTGTTTACAGGCATATCGTTAGTATTATTTTCAGGATAAGAGGTTAATGAAGTACCAATCAAGAAATGTCCTGGCGTTAAATAAGAAAAATCATCAATCTTGTCAGCTGTAACAGGCAATAATGGTCGAGAATTTAAAACTGCTTCTATTTGACATGTGACAGTGTTTAACTGTTCGTACGTTAGTACATAATTTTGTATGATGCGTTTCAAGTGAAACTTCATACTTTTAACTGCCGCCTCAGCAAGACCAGCAAACACAGGCGAATAGCTAGGCACAAAATGAAAAGTTATGCCTTCCTTGGCCGCATAGCCTTGCACCAGTGCTTGATGCTCACGTGAGGTTTGTAAGTTATATAATTCAACTAACTCGTTCCTTGCCCCCTTAAAACAGCCTGCGTTGTCACAGAAAACGTCAGTTGGCAATCCACGTCGCGCTATAAAGCGTTTAAAACAAGCAAGAAAACAATCAGTACTTAAATCAGAGGCTATCTCGAGGTGTATTGCCTTCGTGACGAAGCAAACAAAAACACAGATATAACCTTTTGTTTGTATAGCACGTCTAACACGTGAGTTTTTGACTTGTATTATTCCAGCAAAATCTATACCAATCTTTTGGAAAGGACGACAAGCAGTGACTCTATGAGGTGGCAAGGAACCCATTAGTTGTTTAGCACATTTTGCTTTCATTCTGAAACAAAGTAAACATTTATGAATAATCTTTTTTACATGTCTGTAACCATTTACAATCCAATATTTTTCATTAAGGCTAGCTAACAATAACTTTGGTCCGGCATGCAATAATCTTATGTGTTCCTGGTATATAATCAAATCAGTAACACGAGATTGTTTCGGTAAAATAATAGGGTGTTTCTGTGAAAATGAGACTTCAGAATTGTCAATTCTACCACCTACTCTTAACATATTCTCTTTATCAATAAAGGGATGTAAGGGTTTTAAAGGGCCTTTAATATTTTTATCTTTTGAATTTAAATGATTAAACTCCTGATTGAAATGTATGCTTTGTTCACGCTGTATAATTTTATGCAAGGCATTTTCTAACTCAAGAGGAGATAGCGGAGTACCCCTCTTATCCAGATTATAACAAAACCTAAGTATGTATGCCATGACACGGATCATTTTATTTAAATCAGAATACTTATCAATAAACAGATAGATATTAGATTTATTTTGTGTTATCAAGGCTACCTTGGAATCAGAGAATGCAGCACCCTTCTTCATCTCAGGTAAATTTTCCTGGAGTGAGATAGGAAGTTTATTATCAAAATCATACTTACTGTCCAGCATAAACTCTGGACCATGCCACCATAATTCACAGTTACTTAAATCATCAGGAACAGCTCCCCTACTAACATAGTCAGCTGGATTCTCGTTGCTCGCCACATAGAGCCAGCGCCATCTAGATGTCTGCTCCTGAATTAACTTAACCCTATTAGCAACATAAGCTTGAAGTTTAATTGGCTCTGTAGCTAGCCATGCAAGTGCAACTTGTGAATCTGAATATAAATAAACACCACTTATATTTATTTTAAGGCTTAACGTATCATAAACTCTATTGGCTAGTTTCGTAAGCAAAAGCATTGCATTTAACTCTAATCGCGGTATAGTGAGTGCATTGTTGCTTTGGGGGTTAATTCGGGATTTAGAGCAAAGTAAGGAGGATGAAGCCTTACCTGAATCCTTCACCACCCGAAGATAAACACAGCAGCCATAGCCTGTAGAGCTAGCAGCATCAGCAAATCCTATTAATTGCACTGCGTTAGCATTTTTATCTATCCTTATATTTCTATCAATGTGTAACGGTTGCATGTCCATCAAACTTTTAACAAATGAATGCCATTCCAATCTTATTCCCTCTGGAGGGACATCATCCCAGTCTAACTTTTCTAACCATAATTTTTGCATGAACGCCTTGGCTTTTACTATACTGGAGACATAAAACCTAATGGGTCAAAGAATTTGGAAATGTAACTCAATATTTGTCTTTTTGTAGGATTTTCAATATTAAAAGGCTCTGGACATGAAAATACAAAGCAATGCTTACTTACATTAAGCGTTAATCCTAAAGTTTTCATGCAACAATTATCCTTTTGAAGATCAAAATCATCAAAATGTTGTTTGTCAGGAGATATGTCATCTAAAATTTGTTGACAATTAGATGCCCATTTATGGGTTTCAAAACTACCCTTACTTAATAATTCACACAATTGCTGTTTTGCCTTTTTAATAACACTTAAATCGGAATGGGAATAGCAAGCATCATCAACATAAGTACAGTTATTTAAAATATATGAAGCGAGTGGATATTCTTGTTTATGAGTTTCAGCAAGTTCATGCAAACAGCGTGTAGCTAAAAAACCTGAGCTCTTTTGACCATATGTAACAGTATCTAATTGAATGCATTTTATTTTGTCATTAGCATTATTTCGCCACAATATATTTTGCAATACAGAATGATCTGGGTTAACCTTAACGCAACGAAACATTCGGCGTATATCCGTAGTAAATGTATAGTCACCCAAGCGAAATAAAAGCATAATGTCAAAAAGTTCTTTTTGCACTGGAGCACCATTAAGCAAGATGTCATTAAGTGACTTCTTTTTGTCAGTTTACATGGATGCATCGAAAACCACTCGAGTTTTGGTACTTTTACTATTCTCATTATACACAGCATGATGTGGCATAAAGTATAGGGGCTTATCTTTAAAATCTAGTGAATTAAATTCAACATAATGGCCATGCCCTAACTGCACATATTCATTTATAAAATTATCATAATCAGTAAGCAATTTTGGGTTTTTATGCAACTTTCTTTCTAAACTTAAAAACCTGTATAATGCAAAATCAAACGAATTTCCTAGGGTATCTTTAACCTCATGTAGGGAAATCTTTAATGGTAAATTAACTTGAAACTTTTTATCTTTAAGTATAGTGGTTTCTTTGAAAATACCTTCACATAAATCATGTTCTGAACCTTTCTCACTAAAATACTGTGGAACAGATTCAGTTGACCAAAACTGCTGCATAGTTTTGTTAATTTCTAACTCATCTTTATCATGAATACATAAAAGTGACACCTTACTTTTGTCGGAGACTGCATGGTCAGTTAAAGCGCCAGCGATGACATGCCCAAACCTTGTACTGATGAAGCGGGGTTGCAGGTGTTGTTGCTGAACTGTTTGTTCAGTAAATTGCGAAGCAGCTGGCTGCAATACCCCTACTGGCTCCGGTTGCAACACCTGAAAAAATATGTCAGCGCCTATCAGCATATTTATTTCTGATGGGATGTTAAAGTCTACATCAGCTAACTTTACTCCTGTAGGTATGTTTAAGCATGATAAATCAACCTTAAACTGTGGAATTTTGCATGTAATTTTTTCTAAAACATGACAGTTTATATTGACCTTGTATGGTGTAACTAAAGAAAATACTTCAAGAGGCACCGAGTAATTAGCAATATTACTAGAGTTGCTGACACCCAATATGTCTGTGTTATCTGGAATAGGAGTAATACCTAATACCTCTATTACCTTGTTCGTGACCAAAGAAATCTGTGATGCAGAATCTAATATTGCCTTTATGTGCACTTCCCTACCACTCCTGGAATATAGCTTCACCTTCACAGTAGGTAATAAAACTTTGGGAGTTCTAACATTTGACATTAAAGAAACAGGTTGTTCTTGAGCTGTTTCTTCGTGAAGCAATGTATTGTGTTCTTTTTTACAAGTCTTGCAGCGGAAATGAAATTTACATTTACCATTATGTTTGTTAAGACATATGACACACAACTTATTAGTCTTAATGAATTCTATTCTAGCACTACTAGGCAATAATTTAAAATCATTACAAGAAAATAATTTATGTTGTTCGGACTTACAATAAGCGCAAGAGTTGGTCGCTGATGCTGTTGCCACGTTGGTTACTACCTTGTGAGCCTTGGTTGACGTGCTAGGTTCTGCATTCTCCAAAGCCAAGGCCCTTTTTTCCAGGAACAACAAGAATTCAACCACCGTTGGATCAGACTCATTGCTTCTCTCGAGCTGGTAAGCCCTTGATGTGTAGGCATCTAGTTTACGGTATAAAATAGATAAGATTAAAGGATCCCATCCCTCAACATTAACATTTAGGTTTTTCAGAGCAGCTAAACACTGTTTAATACTAGAAACAAATTCTCGAATGTTAACTGGAGTAGATTTGGACAGAGCATTCAAATCAAGCAGTGCATTATTATGATCAGTGATAATTTTAAATCTATGATTGTATCTTTCATCCAAGAGCCTAAGGGCTTCATCATAACTATCAGGGGAAAGTGATAAGTTTTTTATAATATCAAAGGGTTCCTTTCCTAAGACGACCCACTGACCGAAAGGACCTCAAGTAATATAGTTTTTGGACCTTATCAATGGACCTGTCTTTGTGTATTATGGCACGAAACATGTTAATGAACGGCGTGTACTCACAGTATTTTCCTGAAAAGATTTGCACCTGGATTGCAGGCAATTTTGCTTTAAAAGCTGGTAGGTTATCTACATTTGGTGAGGATTTACTGAGTATTGCCTCATTGAGCACAGTTAGAACATGGAAATACTTTGCTTCACACTCCTCGACATTTTCATTGTCTTTCTCATCTATTGCGAGAATCTTTTTATTGTATGATTCGTATTCGGAAAACAATTCAGTAATTCTAGCTCTTTTTGCTTGCAATATAGTGACACTACTGAGCTTCACATCTTCGCTGTTTGAAACGAATTGATACAGTCGAGTAATTGAGGCCTTATTATAGCCACGTGAGGCTTTCATTACTTTTAACGTGTTCTCATCCATGTTTTACAGTTAACACTACACTTACGAATAATACTGGTTTTAGTAATACACCGTAAACTGCCTATAATAATGTATGCTTACTAAAAATATTAATAATCTTAAAATACGTAGCTAGATACAATTTTAACAAAGAAAAATGGTTAAGATGGCGGATAGCGTACAAAACTTTTCTTGTTCGACGTGTAGTGTAGCGAAGTGAGCGAAGTGAATGAAGAATCGAACGAAACGGACGAATGAAGTTTGACGTTTGACTTGCTTCCGTGAAGATTCGTCCAATAGGGTTGTAGGATGATGCTTGACGTTGACACGACGAGAGTGCTGATTGGCTCGCAGCTATAGCGTCATGTGGTTGCGTCAGCGCGCAGGAAAAATAGGCCCGCCACGAATCAACCAAAATGGCTTCCTCTTGAAGATGATTAGGTAAACCTATTGTTATCGCGTCATGCGACCCTCGGCCCCGGGAGGCTTTGAAGCGAGGCTTTATGACGAAATATTCTATAAATACCTCCTTGCAGTCGGTGACTGATGAGTAGTGATGAGTTAAACCCGTTAAATTAATTGCACTCACGCCACGTAGCTGCCGTCGTAGAAGTTATTCTATGATATTTCTTGATCGTGTTTCCACACCAATTATTCCTCTTCCTTCGAAGGACCACAAATATGTTGGAGTATCGCAGCAGGGCTGGTTCTTGGAGGGTTTGCAGGTGTAGAACAGGATAATTAAAAGGCAGACTTTTCTTCTTCTCTTCGTTTAATGGCTTTTGCGGAGGCAGACTTTTAGCGGTGCGTGAATGAATCGGATTTATTGCAGACTCAATTGACAGTTCGTTTGACATAAGGAAACGGAAACTTATAAATTAAAAAATATTGTTTGTTGGAGTTGCCAACACCTGCTAACCAAATAGTTCTACAGTATGGCAGGTAAGTATTCATTGAAATGAACATCTTTCTCTATATGATTAAACTAACTTGACTACGTAAACATAATCAGCTTATAATATGTCCACTGCTATGATACAGGCCTCCTCTCGATGAGAGAGAGTTGGCCGTAATCCACCACGCAAGCCCAGTGCGGGTTGGTAGATATCACGTCTTCGAATTTTCAGTTCTCGGACATACCGATTTCCTCACGATGTTTTCCTTCACCGTTTTAAGATAAGTGGTGGTGAAATAATTCACACAAAGTAAAATGCCTGCTTGGGTTTAAACCCACCACCTACAACTCGTAAGTCGCGGCCGTTAGCACTGCGCCATCACTGCAGGCTCTCACCTTAGAATTGTATTGAGAAGATGATATTTGAAATATCTCATGGTAATGTAAAATCAACTCTATCATTTTCATACCAGAATTCAGATCTTTACTTGTTTACTTAGCTAACTTTTACGATATCTAACACAACTAGGTATTAAATTAACTTACTAACTATACAACATATTAATTGACTGCAATTATGTACAACCAACACAGGCAGTCGACCACTTTTCACCCTTATGCCCTTAGTAATAAGGTTGAAAAGCAGTTCACCGCCAGTACCCGCGATGGTACCTCAGCTGCCTCTTGCAATGCTAACAATGTCGTTGGCAGGTCACATCTAAAACTAAGCAGTAAAGTGGGGTCGTGTAAAATAATATATTTTTATTACAAGCACGCTATATAACCATAAAACTTATAAGCATTATGCAACACTGAGCCAATTATAATTTATATTTTAGCCTATGTTTAGTATAACTAGCCTTAATATTCTTACTGCTAAGACACAGGGCTCTCTCTGAGAGAAAGTGGGGAATCCACCACGTGGGCCCAGTGCGGGTTGGTAGATGTCACAATCATGTCTTCGAAATTTTGGTTCTAAGACATGCCGATTTCCTCACGATGTTTTCCTTCACCATTTAAGAGCAGAGCTCATGTAAAAATTTAGAGCATTAAACGTTGAAATCTTCGAAGTTCTAGTCAATTTTCCAACACCTACCCGTTATAAGTGTTTGACCTTTTGGTCTTTCAAAAGTAACCTCTCAGTCCATGTTAAGTAATGGACGAATCCGTTCTGTAAGTCAATTCAGTTCACAACCATACCTCACTGACCGCAAGCCGTCACGCTTACATTTTTAACAACACCTAAGAGGTCGCCAATTTAAATTAGCACGCGACGAAAGGAAACTAAAATCTACCACGGCATACCGGTGACCCACAAAAAGTCGCTCACTTGACTATAGTAAAAAAAAAAAAACACTTTTGAACGTCAAAAACAACTTGTTTTAAAACTGGATGAGGTCGGAGTTTTTGATTCGACTAAAACATAAGTTGTTTTTGACGTTTAAAAGGATTTTTTTTTAACACTTTTAAACGTCAAAAACAACTTATGTTTTAAAACTGGATGAGTTCGGGGTTTTTGATTCGACTACTCTGACAAGAAAACTGAAACAAACTCAGAGGTCAATCATATTTTTTTAAACTAGATGAGGTAGACGTTTCCTATCTGACTACTCTGAGAAGAAAGGCCGAAACAAACTCAGAGGTCACAAATGTGTAATTTCTTTACTCAATGCTATACTGTCGGGGTTCCCCCGTAGTAAAGCATCTTGTTGAGAGGAAGCCTCTTTGTCACCGGCACGATGACGTGCAGCTGCCGACTATTTCTGTTCTCGTGATAATAAGCCGACAGCGACAGTCGATGCACGTGTTTCTGTGAAAAATAAACCAATTTTTTCTTTCTTTTACTATATAAGCAACTTCACGATGAACGACCAAAATATGTATACTGGCCACTCCATACGAATAGTGTAGCATGTCCAAATTAATGACGGCATACTTCATACGAACAACACAAATCATACCACCTCCGATTATTTATCGGTGTAGTGATCTTTTTAAAGTTTTTTTTTTTTCAAACACGCTAAGGCAACATTAAAGTTTTCGTGCATTTGAAAGCCGTAGCGTGAGTAGCGTTCTCGTGCTGCTAAAAAAAATTAGAAGGCAATGTCATTTTAAATATAGCAAATTTATTGCAAGAAATCTTGTTTGAGTTGTTGAGTCTATTTTCTAGAATACAAAGAGAATTAAGCTGGTGCAGACCAGACGATGAGACCTGAGACTGACTATGACAGGGTATGGATCTATGAAAACAATGATCAGGCTCATTTAAGATGTGTGTATCTTAAATCAACCGACATTTAGTGAATCTAAAAAGCAAACCAAATCATCAACTTCTTTCTTACCAAATACGGTTATTTATTTGTTTTATAGAGGCGCGAAACGCGATAAAATCGCGCGTCGCGCCTGTTTGCAGGAGCCTTTACGCCACGCCGCATAAGAATGGCAGAGAGTGAAATAATTACGAATTTTTATTTTAATTAGAATTTATAGTCATGTGTGTATGTGTGTGTGAATATTATATATAATTCTTTAATAAGGTTACTGTTACCGTTAGCCAGCATTATCCCACTACTGGGCAAAGGCCTCTCCCCATAACTTCCAGCTCTTTCGATCCAGGGCAAAGGTCGATTGTTTTCTCCAGCTCGTCCTGCCATCTTCGACGGGGCCTAGCGCGACGCCTAGCGAAGTTAAGTACATTATTAAATAATTTTAGATGGTGATACCCAATAATATAAACTACATTATAATAATTTCACTACAAATCAGAATGTTGATAAATGCCTATAATACCAATAAAATAAAATCAGAATTTATTTCCATTGGACGTACGAGTAGGTAATCGAATCAAACTTGATTAACTTATAGCTGCAGTCAATTATTTTTATCACAGATAATCACGAGCAGTCCAATTATTTCAGGCAAATTAACGCAATTAATGTAATTTATTTCATAACTAGCTGACCCGACCAACGTTGACCAGTTTTTGATTCGAAAGACACGTGGCGCCATCACTGTGTGTGTGTGTGTGTCTGTGAGGGTGTGTGTGTATGTGGACTGTGTTAATGATGATATGGTCATCTGCCTAGCCTTTTCCCAACTATGTTGGGGTCGGCTTCCAGTCTATCCGAATGCAGCTGAATACCACTATTTTACATGGAGCGAGTGCCTATCTGACCTCCACAACCCAATAACTGGGTAATACGATACCCTTTAATAAGACTGGTTGTCAAATTTTCAGGCTTTTGACTACCCGTAACGACTGACACGTGGCGCCACGTTATCATAATAACCATTATTGTTGTTTTCCTCGGGAACAGGATTTTTTTCGGAATGAAAGGTATCAAGGTAAAGTTAAGTAGTGATTAGTGACTGTATAACCATACATTTTGACAGTTATGAAACTGTCAAACGTCAAGTTTATTCCTCGAATAAAAGTTATCTGGCTATGGAAAAATCAGCCCTGAGTAACTATTTATACCTACACATTAAATAAAAACCGGGCAAGTGCGTGTCGGACCACGCACAATTAAGGGCTCCGTAGTTGGGATGATTTTATTCCAAAAACAAACTTAACACCGTAGTTGAAAACATGTTCTCCCATACATCGATATACGTCACGGCCAATTTTCTAACTGCAAATGTAAGTTAACAGTAACCGCAAAAAAGTAATAATATGATAAAACTACTAAATTAAGTTCAAGTTAATGCTTTCACGCGTTCTTGAGAAAAAGGGTCTTGACAGACTGATACGCAGTCAGACAGTATGAACAACGAAGTGATCCTATTAAAAGTTCCGTTTCTTCATTTTGAGGTACGGAATACTAAAAAATACACTAACTTAACCCTTTAACAAACTGAATATCCCAACCAACTAAGGCAACCATCTGAAAACATTTTACGTATCCATCAACTCGATAAAATAACGAAGTAAATCTAATTTCGTAAATGAAAAACTGTATCAAAGTCTAGACGTTATTGAATCTCGGATCTCGGCGTATCGTGTTATCAACATAACGATATATGGAGAGGTAATGTCGGTCCCTGAGGACCTAACTATGCTTGCTGTCGGCTGCGAATTCTGCCTTTAGGTCTGTACAAAATACTGAAAACTTTAGCAGGCACAGCTTCTTAAAATGGACAGCGTCTCTGTTAGGAAACCCGGCCGACGCCTGTTGCAAACTTTGGCAGGATACTCTTCCACCTCCTACTTACTATCTACCACCAAAGGAGCAACTCCCTGCAAGGTATAACCTTCCGTGGTCCTCTTGGAAGTCCCTGAACCGTCTCCGGACACAAGTGGAAAGATGGAAGTCTAACCGGGTGAAGTGGGGCTATCATGATGGAACAGCAGTAGGATGTGCATGCCCCACCTCCTATACCTATATATCCTGACCTCTGTGTCGCAAAACATGCAGTCAAAATAACCTCTGTGCTCCCACCGACAACGCCGTGGAAGTGGAAAAGTTTTGGGCCAGCAAGATCTAAAATACAGTCGTGCCAGTGACATAAAGAAGAAGAACACTGAAACTTTTGAGCTTATAAATTATTACATTGAGCTGAAAAAAAAAGATAAAATCAATCTATGTCGTCCCACGTCGTCAAGAGAATTTTTCTTGAAATTCTTTCTAACAAACACCAATTACACGAACATCATTATTGTGGAAATAAAAATCCGACACAGAAATTCTTAAACAAAGACCTTCTTGCCTAAAATCTAATCAAATAAATATTATATTAACTGCAAAGCTAGGGTTAATTTATTATTCTAAACGATTCCGAGGTAGTCTTTGTTGTAGATCACAGTTAAAAAAAGAAATCGCGAATTATCTACCATCGCCGCTCCTGGACAGTACTCATAAAAAGTGGGCAGAGCCACGACGTGACTGCGATATGCCCGTGTTTAATTTTGAAACGGACGGAGGCGAGAGATTTTAATGAGAGATCAGGTTTTTCAATTATCCCCACTTCTTTTCACGAAGTTTTACGTCAGATTTTTATCGGCTGCGCACTTTTATGAGTACTACAGCATCCAGAAATGAATAACCTTGGATAAGTCACGGCGGCTCTTTTAATTTATTGGCCTATTCTGAAATTGATGAGTGAGGGCGAATATTTAACAAGATGCGCCATATTTTTCATTTTCTGCATATTATGATAAAATATTCAATATGATTTTCGAGTTGGAATTTAAATAACGCGTAGTGTAGCGCAGCTTTGTGTTCGTTAACCAGCGAATATTTAACTAACATTAATCGTATAAAACATTAATGTAGAACATTGCACTATGTTTTTTTTTTTGCTTTGATAAATCATTTTATCATTACCATAATAAAACAACCAAATAATATCAGCCACTCGGCTGACCCGCTACCGAGTTGACGTCAACTAGAATGTCCCAGAACATTTTTTTCAGCGCGCCGCAATCTGTGGTTTTCGTTCGATGTCTATTTTCGGCGATGGACAGCTTGGTGGTTAGGTAGAAAATTATTCAAGTTTCTTTTAGTTGATTTATTCATTATATCCACAAGCTGATAATTATGATCCCTATCTTCTAGTCTGCTATAAGATAACGTGGGTAGATATCGGTGGCAAAATAAGAAAATACAAAACCGAAGATATTGACTTCCGAAGTTAAAGTTATTTTTCACATTGTACAATTTTTTTAAGAAGTTGGTAGATTTTCTTTTGTAGAAATGTTTTTTGTTAAGCTAATGATAATTAAAGGTATAATTCCGCAGCGGCATTTCTCTTCTCCAGATTCGAGATATACATTTGTCAAACGAAAAAATATGTTTTGTCGCTCTGTTATTGATAGCCACTGACCGCACTACTGGTATGCTGCTTGCAGTCGGCGCAGCAGCAGGTGGAAACCACCACACAGTCACCGGAAGCGTTTTCATAGAAATAAATAAACCCGAGCCTTTATTCAAGTCAATAGAATTAAACTAACCATCCACAAATTGAGAGCATAAGTATGATTTAATTATATCATCATTAAATATGAACCGTCGAAGGTAAACGGCGTACAAAGAAAACAGATACATCAAAGTAACTTGAAAACTTGGGGATTATCGGATTTATTTATTTGCGTCTATTCACCCCGAGGACAAGATGAAAGGTGCTTTTCATGTTCTTTTCTTTATTTAATGAACATTATATATATTAACGTATTTTAAGATAAAAAAACCTGAACTATTTGAAGACTTATTATAAACAGGACTGATAAACCGAATTTTGTGTTATTGACTTTTGTGTGGAATCAAAGGAACAGTAATATTATTCTTTTGATACAATAAAAAGTAAAAAAAGCGTTTTTGCTTTGCTCACATACATAATATAAAAGGAAATACAGTATTATCCCGAGACATCAGAAGCTTTTTGCCATAGTCAGGTTCCGGTGCGGTGAACGAGACACAATAGAAGTTTTATTGTTATAACACAGCCGCCTACAGCCGTATAGTGTCCTTGAAAGTGTTCAGGCGCACTATTAAGGTCATCGAGCATTGTACTGAGCTGTTCCATAGTCTCAGCCAAAACTCCTATATCGTCGGCAAACCGAAGGTAAGTGATGTACTCGCCATTGATGTTGATATCAACCCCTTTCCACTCCAGAACCTTGAAGAAATCCTCCAGTGCAGCGGTGAACAGTTTCGGAGACAAAACGTCTCCCTGTCTCACCCCTCGCTGCTGAAGGATAGGTTTCGAGATCTGGTCCTGGAGTCGGACTGATATAGTAGCGTTTTCAATGAACCATTGTCATTGTCGTCCTAAAAACTAACATGTTTAAAAGTTGCAACATTAAACATTTAGCAGCAAGTAAGCAACCAAGGAAACCAACTGAAAGTCATAAAAATATACTCGACCTATTAAAGCTTACGTAAAATGTCAGAGATAGTTGTTTAATTATAAAAAGTTTTTAAACATTTTTAATTTTAATTTCAATCCAGTTTCCGACGCGTTTAAAACTCTTTTATATCTGTTAAACTAAAAGTCTGAAGGAATAAAAAAATTGAATGGGCTACTGAAAGTTTTTAACGCATTTTTTGTTCAGGAACGGAACTCGTGACTTGTGTGGCCGTCCATCCGTCTGTCACAGGCTTTGTTTAAAAGAGTACTGAGAAACATTCCACTGGATTGTTTAAAACTAAAAAACAATACATATGTATTTCCATAGAGTTAAGCCATTTGCTCACTTTGTGTAGAATTTCAGGATCGAAATATTTTTCCGTCGATCCAATGAATTCAAATACGTTCTTATTTACTGTTACTGAGGGCTATCGTATTACTCAGTAACTGAGTTGTGGAGGTCAGATAGGCATTCGCTCCATGTAAAATACCGGTATTCAGCTGCTTCCGTTTAGACTGGATGCCGACGTCAACATAGTTGGGAAAAGGTGATAATGATGAAGGTGATGGTACTTAAAAATTTCTAAGCTGTTTCTAACAACTGTTTATTACCTATATAAAACCTTTCAAAACTCGATATATACCCTACCTAAGTATATTCCCGTTTTATGTGATAAATGACCTCTGCTAGTATCTTGGTCTGAGAACTTTTTTCAGGACAAACTATCACATAACTTGGACGCCTGTTCAACCTTCTTCTACAGAAGTTTTTTTAGAAAGATTCTATAGAGATGTAGGAAACATTATGTGTATGTATAGTTAAAAACAATATCTATGTATGTATGTCACTATATGAAAAACGAATATATTTTGATACCTACCTGTTTTACGGTTCCCACCTTAAATGGTAAAGTGATCCTATAAAGGTTTCAACCTTTATAGGATCACTTTTTTGTCCGTGTATCACAGAGGTATTTTTGGGAATGGATTTCCATTAGGCAAACGTTATTACAGCAATTTTACGCAAAACTCAGCATTCACTGGTAGGTATCCATAATATTTATGACATAACTTGAACATCATTTTCGAAAATGCCAGAATGATCTTACTTTAAATAAGTAAGGTCAGGGCAATGAATTGTTTAGCAAATTTACTGCCAACTTGAATGGTCCATAAACTATAGTTATTTATTGAGGATCTCCAACAAAATATCTACAGAAGCCAGCATAATATCAAGTTACTACAATCTGTCAAATTTCTTTAATAGATTTTCAACTTGATCGCTAGAGCATAAGGTTCAAAGTTGATTGGGAAAATTTGACAGTTTCTGGTAGATTGATGTACTGGCGTCTGTACACAATACATATTCAAATCACAACCGTCAATCTATTCTATGACAGTCATTTTATAATTGATTATATTCACAATTAAATGACTATTTAAGCACGGAAAATCGACGGAGGGTATCAATTTGATAAATAATTAATTTCCCCGTTTTACGTGTTTATTCGTGAGATCCAATTTTCTTTAAAACAAAAACACTTTGGTAGCCAATTTCTTCACACAAACACACGCATGTTAAATTCCCGCGTTTACCAGCTCCGCCATCTTGACACGTTTTTGCTCCAGCTAAACAACCCCCGTAGATATTGCGGTCGCAGCCACTTTTTGTACCGACGATAAATGACGCTTCTTGAGCAGGGAGCATATTGTTTGTTGACCACTGCCGTGTTTATGGACTAGAAACGGTGCGATGCCACTAAAGAAGATTTATTCACTTTGCTCAATGGCTGTACAGCGTTTGAGTTAAGTCGAGTGTTAAAAAGTTTGCTGTTAGCTGTATCGTGTATGTACGATCGTGAGGAAAAGTTTACTGACTTTTTGAAGAGAAGTAATGTTACAGAACGATTTGTTGTAACAATTACAATTGATCCAAATTGAGGAAATACAGGGTTAAATTAAATTACTTAGCAAAACTCCGCAGACGATATTATATTATATTACATATTTAAACTTGATACTTAAACAAAAAAAAAAGTAAATTTGATGTCATTTTTTGTGGAGTCATCAACTGCTGTTAGTATGACTACACTTGAAACATCAGTTTTTTTTTGTAGGTATACTTCACAAAAGTATCGTTATTCTAAACACGATAAAGGCTCCTTCAAACAGGCGCGACACGCGATAAAATCGCGCGCGACACAAAGGCATCGCAAGTCGCGCAACGAGCGGTGCCTTTGTGTCGCGCGCGATTATACAACGTGTTTTTTTTGATATCCCATAACTCTATGGGGTCATTGTACTAATCATTATGAACAACTTTTACTAAGGGACCAAACCTGAAATCGCGAAAAAAAAATCAGCTGTTCCCTACATTTATGTTCGCATAACTCGTCAAAATGTAGGGAATGGTTGATTTTTTTTTCGCGATTTCAGGTTTGGTCCCTTAGTAAAAGTTGTTCATAATGATTAGTACAATGACCCCATAGAGTTATGGGATATCAAAAAAAAACACGTTGTATAGCGTATCGCGCCTCTTTGTAAGAGCCTTAAAACAAAAGAAAACAGATTTTCTCAACCCATACTTCAAGTAACAACACCATCGGTCGATGACCCCCAAAAAAAAACATCAAATATTTTATATTTTTATTTTATCCTGTTTAGATATCATACCCATCACGTCTACGAAGTTCGCTAGCTAATTTAATTTGACCCTGTATGTCTAAAAAATAATAAATGTTCAGATATCCCTCTTAAACCAATTTCCAACATATAGAGTCCGAAATAAATGTAATCATCTTGTTTTGAAATATTTTTGGCATTTCATTATTAAGTCCAGGTGCCAATTTTGACATTTAGATAAGTAATTTAATTTTCCAATCTCTTTGTATGATTTGTTAGTGAAAATTTAAAGGATTTTCCTTTTTTGAGTTCGGGAAAAGAGTAGCCTGGGAGATTCCGGATTTCAATATTATAACTCACTTTTTGGTTAGTATTTATAATTTGTCAAATCATTTTATTCGAAGAGTTTCTCATTAACTACAAACGATTACCAGCTTAATTTTTTAGTAACGTAAATACGATTTAAATTCCCAATATTTAAAACCTTCTCCTAATTTAAAATGCCGTAAAGTGCTTTTCAGTACTTCCTTGTCTGTCCACTTTACCTTTTACCAGTTTCTCGACTAAGACATAGTTTTAATTGGACTCCTTCCGCTTTGCTTAACGTCTCCTAATTGAATTTTTTGCATTTTAAATTTGAAAGCACTTAATTTGGAAGTTAAGATTAATTCATCTCATTATACGTTATAAAGGAGTTAAGAACTTAAATGAACTCTTGCTTTATTTTTGTTCAATTCCTAGGACTTCGTTTTAATAGATCTTAAGATTTTTTTTCCTTTTTTACTAGACGAAAATAAGGTAAGTGATAATTATAAAGACGCTGCTTTATTACATACTAGCTGTTGCCCGCAACCCCGTCTGTGGTCCAGGATGAAAAGTAGCATATGGTCATGGTCTCATGGTCACCTTTCCTATGTGCCAAATTTCATTTAAATTCGTTCAGCCGTTTCAGCGTGAAAGCGTAACAAACAATCAAGCAAACATACTTTCGCATTTATAATATTATACTAGCAGCGCCCCGCGGTTTCACCTGCGTAAGATTAGATCCCTTGGGAATATCGGGATAAAAACTATTCTATGTCCTTCCCCGGGATGCAATCTATCTCTCTCCCAAATTTGATCGAAATCGGTTCAGTTGTTTAGGCGTGAAAAGGTAACATACAGACAGACAGAGTTACTTTCGAATTTATAATATTAGTATGGATATTAAGTTACGAAGGATTTTACAAATCAAATGTTGTGTTAGTATTGTCACACTAATATTATAAAGGCGAAAATTTGTGAGTGTGTGTGTTTATATGTTTGTTACTTCTTCACGCACAAACGGCTAAACTGATTTCAATGAAATTTGGCACACATATAGTTTATAACCAGGACTAACACTTTTTATCCCGATATTCCCATGATATCAACACTTATGCGGATGAAACCATGGGGCGCAGTTAGTAATATTTTCTTACTACTACTACTTAGTTAGAAACTATTGCAAGTATAGTAATTTTTTCCTTATATGGACCTCTTATTATTGAGTAAAAGCCTCCTCCATCCCGTTCCATTATTCCCTGTTCTTTGGGAGCCTTTAGCCTGTCTAGACCAATGTTTGGGAGGTCTAACAAATAATGCAAGATTTTCCATTTGTTTAAGAACATGAACATAAAAAATTCAAACTAGACCAAACACTGAATAAAAAGCGCATCAAATTCCAGAAATTCCACTCTAACACGTGTGTTTCCTTATTACGTTTGCATATGTTAATACAAAGCTCACAATGTATCATGTAACAAAGTAACTGGCTACAAGAAAAACGAATAAAAGTAAACCGAAGCAGGCAAGAACGCAACATCACTAGTCACGGAAGGGTGTTGCAAAAACTCAATTAAAACTTACCTAATACGAACGTGAAGGAAACTATTTCTTTTGTCTCATTGCCGTGATTGAACTGTGTCAAAGTACTGTGCCAGAGTTACTCAATCTTTTATTTAATTGGTAAAAACTATTGCATTTTTCAAAATTTAATTGAGCTCCATGGCTTTAAAAAAACATTCGTTGAGTTAAAGGTAAGAAAGAATACTTATACTAATGTGTACTCCACCCATCTACTTATAGAATTGAACACTTTTCGTCCTAAATAATAAGGGAGCGAACCAGGCAAAAATAACATGATTTTATTTTAATGGAATATGACTTTGTTTTAAGGGGTATCGTACTACCCAGTAACTGGGTTGTGGAGGTCAGATAGGCAGTTGCTCCATGTAAAATACTAATATTCAACTGCATTCTGTTAGACTGGAAGCCGACCCCAACATAGTTGGGAAAAGTCTAGGCTTCATATGACTTTGTTTTGAATTACAGAGTCTAAACATGTTTATAATTAAACTGGATATTAGACCGCAGAGGAAACAAACAGTTTCTGAATAGCCCCATAAAAGGCTTGAGTTTATGAACGTATGCAATTTAGTTATTACCGTACTCACGAAAATCTTGTATCCCCAAATAATGTACCCAGTTTGAGAAACATTGTATTTTACGAATGTGGAAGCATCTAGAGCCCTTCTCAGTATCTCCATTTCCACAGGATGAGTTTCATAACTCTCAAAGCTAGATAATAATGGATAAATCATTAATTAATAATTGTCTTTAGGGTTCAGTAGGTTTTTAGAATACCTACCCAATAAGAAGTCTATGGTCAACCTTAACCTTATTTTTTATCTTACCCAATAAGAAGTCTATGATCTTAAAATACATTTGCAATTGAAATGTATGGGAGAACACGTTTTTCAACTTCATTTGGAACCCTTCATTTTGCGTGGACCGAGATACACATGGCCGTTTCTCTTTGTAAGTACTAGTTATAAAAGTTTTTCTGTACGATTTTATGTTATAGCAGGATTTAAGAAATGGAATCACAAGATGATTAAAGAAAGGAATGGTAGGAAAGTTACTTTCGCGTGTCGTCTTGTGCATTTTCTTAGGAAATTATTATATTTTATTTATGACGGTATAATAATATTTTTTTACTAGATTTAAACACGCAATAAACCAATTATAACAAGCGCTGACGATAAATATATACATATATATATATATAAAGATCGCTCTTAGCGATAAGACCGCCATTGTGTCACCCTTCGTAAAATTTCTATATTTATGTCTGTAATCTACATGGTGTACTATTCTATTCTATAAATGACGCTTTTTGAGCGGGGAAATCTTGTACCCCCCAAATAAATACACACTTTGAGAAACACTGTATTTTACGAATGTAGAAGCATGGAGAGCCCTTTTCAGTATCTTCATTTCCACAGGACGAGTTTCGTAACTCTCAAAGCTAGTTATTACTGGCACTGGATGTAATTGTGAATTGTTTTTCTTTATAAGACCAGCTGTAAAAGTTTTTCTGTTCGATTCTGTTATTGCTGTGATTTAAGTTTTTGAAATTAAATCAGAAAGATAATTAAAGGAAAATGGAAGGAAAGTTCATTAAAGCCAAAGGTCATGCGCTTTTCCTTACGAAATCACTAATTGTGTTATGTTGGAATAATTGTATTAAAACAGGCAATAAACGAATTATAACAAATAGTTAGTTAAGGTAAGTCTTGAACTTATTTTATTGTAGACATAAAAGGGAGTGCAGCAGGTTAAAAAGCCGAAGATTCTAATTAAGAAAAAATATTTAAAGCCTTTACAATTCAAACGAATGTTGCATAAGGACCAGTGGGGTAATTGCGTAACAACTAACAATACTTTGACTTTCATTTTGACAATTCAACAACATTCATTGCGCAATTTTCGTTGAGCGGACGAATTTTTCTGAACATATGAAGCAATGAACAGTATCCTTCAAAATGATTTAGATTGTTATTGGAAGTATGCTATGCAATTAAGTGCAGCTATAAGTTTCATCTCTATCAGCTATTACATATAATAAATCAAGGTCGGCTTTTAGGTCTCCTTCTAGGCCTTCCCTGTCTAAAAGCTACGTAAATAAAGATTTAAAGAGATATATTTTGAGCCATTACTTTGACAAAGGTAGAACAAATGCTTTGCCCGTTCCTTCTCTATGTCAGAAGAAATCTTCGCCTTAAGTGGAACAAATAATATATTGGTGAAATACATAATTTGCTTCGGTGGTTTTAGTGGTTGCAGCCGTAACTGCTGACCATGGGGTCCCAGGGTCGATCCTAGGGTCGGGAAATGTACCCGGCAGATGGCAATTAGGCTTGAGACATATTATGTAAAACATAACTAACGAATGAGCACAAGTCGCTTCTGCGACTTTGTTATGTTTGATAATTAATCATTTAACAAAAAAACTGCAATGTTTAAGTTATAAAAGTAGATAATAAATTCCATGCATTAACAATAGTTGTTATTGTTACGTTCCAATATTTGCTCAGCGAATACGGAATAAACATTCTGAACAAATTGAGTGTGCAAGCAAGTTGGCCACCGCCCAGAGCAAACTGGGAACGGAAAGAATCCGTTCCCAGGATACCAAGTTCAGTCCAAACTTCACAAATGACACCAAGGAGGCCACAATAATTCACCAGCTAATGTCAGAGTTCAGAGTTGTTTGAAATTTTTACCAGCATAAAGCAGGGAGGTATCATTATTCGCCCTTCCGTTTCGTTCGAGTTCGGTTTATGGTAAGTGCTTCATTAAATTACGGGGCTATTAAAGAAGTTATGTTCGTTGAAAAGGGTGGTGTGTTAGGTTTATTACGCTGGTAATGTGTGTTTATGATATTTTTAATTAGGTAGGTACTTAGTATTATGCAGACAATTTTTAATCATGAAAGAAATGAAATGCAAAAGGGTGGAATGTAGGTATATAATTAGGTATTCGAGTAATAGTGGTCCACCGTTCAGGATTCGATGAACCAGATAATTAACTATAACAATTAAAAATTTAAACCATTTATACCCAAGGGTTCCGAAAATATTTCCTTTTTTCTTTTATTTACGAAATTTCTACCTTTTATTACAAATTTGGTTGTAGTTTCAACAAAAGTCATTATTCTTTCATTTTGACTTCTGTTAATTACTGCTGAATACTAGAGCTACCATGACAAATTATGAATTTTTATGTAAATTCAGCTCTTTTGAAGAAAAAGTTGGTTCTTCTGTAATTTTAACCCAAAATTTTAACACACCATCAAGTTCAAGAGCGATTTTTGTAAAAAAAACGTACCACATTGTCAGTACCCATGTATTTAATAATATGCCTACTAAATGCCGATTTCAAAATGATATCATTATAACAGATCCCATAATTTAACAAAAAGATATTCAATTTTAATTGAAGAAAAGAAGATTTTCATTAAACTACTTTTTTGAACTTTATTGCGTTAATACTATTACAAAACGTATTAAAACTTAAAAAACGGATACAATCTAACTTGTGTCACAAGTGACAATTAAAAAATGCCTCAGTACACACCGCGCGAATATGCTGACATGCATTTTATTTATGGCGAATGCAGAGGTGTCGTTAGAGAAGCAGCTCGTCGTTATCGGGAGAGATATCCCGATCGAAGACATCCAGACCACCGAGTTTTTGGGAGAGTGCATAACGCATACACCGAGGGAAGGATACCCGGCACAGGCGTAGGCGGTGCAGGTGAAGGACGACCGCGACGACACAACGATGAAAAGGTAATGAATTTAGTTACAGAAGATCCTTCAACATCAATCCGTGTCTTAAGTCGCAGAACTGGCATATCAACTAGATCTGTACATCGAATACTCAAAAGACATGAACTGTACCCATACCACTATCAAAGGGTACAGTCATTGCTACCAAGACATTATCACTTGAGAGTAACATTTTGTAGAGTAATGCTACGCAGAATAAGAGAAGACCCGCAGTTTTTTAATAAAATACTATGGAGCGACGAGTTATCCTGCAAAAAAGATGGATATTTAAATCTACACAATTTGCATAACTGGCAGCTAGAAAACCCGCATCTCATAAGGCAAGACAGATCACAGTATCAATTTAAAATAAACCTTTGGACCGGTATTATTAACGGACAGATAATCGGTCCACACGAGCTGCCAGAAACATTAAATGCAGAAAGATATTTAAGTTTTTTGCAAATTGACTTGCCCTTGCTTCTGGAAGGTGTCGTTCCTGAAGTCCAAGAAGACATGTGGCTGCAGAACGATGGCTGTCCCGCTCACTATGCTGTTAGAGTACGAGAGCACCTTGATACAGCGTATCCAAATAGGTGGATTGGGCGCTTAGGTCCAATATTGCGGCCACCACGCTCGCCAGATCTAAATCACCTAGATTTCTTTTATTGGGGTTGCGTAAAAGAAAAAGTCTATAGCAAAGAAATCACAAGTATTGACCAATTGAGGACTAGAATCTAGGCAGCAGCTAGAGAAGTCAACGAAAGCGGGTTTGCCCGACGACTTAAACGGTCGTTTATTCGACGTTGCAGAGCGTGTATGCGTGTATGCGTGTGCGAATGGGGCCCCCATTCGCAATTTTGAACATTTCGTTTAATTTTAATGATTGTAATCATGACAAAGATTAATAATAAATGATAAATAAAGTGATTGGTTTTTTTTTTAATTCTTTGTTCCTGAAGTAACAAGTTAGGTCTACATAACTCTGTTATAGTAGTTTTTTTTTAAACAAATGGGCATTGACACTGTAGTGCATTTTTTAGCAAATATCGTAAGTATTAACGCAATAAAGTTTAAAAAATTTAGTTTAATGAAAATCTTCTTTTCTTCAATTAAAATTGAATATCTTTTTGTTTAATTATTGGATCTGTTATAATGATATCATTTTGAAATCGGCATTTAGTAGGCATATTATTAAATACATGGGCACTGACAATGTGGTACGTTTTTTTTACAAAAATCGCTCTTGAACTTGATGGTGTGTTAAAAATTTGGGTTAAAATTAGAGAAGAACCAATTTTTTCTTCAAAAGAGCTGAATTTACATAAAAAATCATAATTTGTCATGGTAGCTCTAGTATTCAGCAGTAATTAACAGAAGTCAAAATGAAATAATAATGACTTTTGTTGAAACTACAACCAAATTTGTAATAAAAGGTAGAAATTTCGTAAATAAGACAAAAAGGAAATATTTTCGGAACCCTTGGGTATAAATGGTTTAAATTTTTAATTGTTATAGTTAATTATCTGGTTCATCGAATCCTGAACGGTGGACCACTACTTACGCCACACCCTGTACTTCTGTCTAACCTTACAGATAAACTACCTACCTATTACCTATGGGATAAATAAAACCACTTAGGGCGCATTCCACCAAACTTTTATACATAGATTAAGTCTTATCCTGATAATAAATTTTGAATTTTTGACAGTTTTTCCATACTAGAACTGTCAGACGTCATTATTATTCTACGTATAAAAGATATCTGACTTTGGTAAAATCAGTCCTAAGTCAGACTATTATTTTCCCTCTACTGGGACACAGGCCTCCTCTTTCTGTGAGAGGGAGCGGGCCATAATACACCACGCGGGCCTAGTGCGGATTAGTGTATGTCACATGTCTCCAAAATTTTGGTTCTAGGACATAACGGTTTCCTCATGATGTTTTCCTTCACCGTTTTGATAGCAGTGATGATGAAATAATTTGCATAAAGTAAAGAGGCTGCTTCGGTTCGAACTCACGACCTACTTACTACTCATAAGTCGCGGCCGTTACCACCGAGTCACCACAGCTCAAATAAAATCACGGATTAAAGATATTCTAAGGATTAGGATAAGGAATTAATTGGATTATTACGAAATATTATACGATAAAATGGTTTAAGTAGGGGAGAGGTGTGTCAATAGTAACAAAAAAAAATCAATCCTTAATAATATTTTAATTAACAATCACAGCGCAATCATTTTTGGTCACCATATAGTTGAGCTATCTAATTATAAAATCAAATATAGTAAACGACAAAAACGTCGATTAACTACTAGGAAATGGCACATAATGAGATCAACTAATAGTGTTACAATTGCTGCTCTAAGAGGGTCAATAGTAACAGCAATGAGAGTCAATTGTAACATAGAAATCGTCAACAATAAAAAAATATATTTAACAAAATTTTGACAGCAGTTCACTCTAAACATCAAAAAATAACTTAAAACACTTAAGAAAATATAAAAAAATTTTAGTCATTCTGACAAACAGTTGAAACACACAAAATAGGGATCATTTTTGCACAGCGGGAGTGTGCCCATTTATGGCAGTCTCTGCATTGCAACCAATCTTCTCTACTGGTTTTATAAAACAGATTATACAATAATTATCATCTTCGTCTGCACCATCTGTGTCTTCATTTATATCTTCTTCTGCCATGAGGCATGTATTTGCAGTTCTTTCAGTATTGTTTTTGTCAATTTTTTCCTTGCTTGCTTAGGTTCTAAATTTCTTAATTTTGGTATCTTTTTATCATTTATCTTTCTTTGCTTTGCCTCCAACTCTTCCTTCTCTGGCGTATCAGTGTATATCGCACTTTTCCCTTTAGATCTCCCAGTCTTAGATTTGACTCGAGGTGGTGCTTTTGGAAGCGGGATCAAATCTACTAGTGAAGACCAATGTGGCGATGTATGATTAGAGAGGTCTGGTGTTAGTTGATCTTTAGTGTCTGAGGCAAAATCTGATATGATGTCGAAGGTGCTGGCGCAATTGTAACGGATTAACAATGTATCCCCTACATTGTTAATCCGTTACAATTGCGCCTCCTTGTTTTGTTACTTTTGCACCACTACCGTCATTTTGCATTGAAGACTTATTTAACAAAAATCTATGGTAAATTTAAACAAATCACATACCTGCACTTCTAGATTGGATGGTTGATTATCGTTAAATAACCACTGAACTATTGTAAAACTGTTTTATTTAATTAAGATAGCAAAAACTGTGAAGAACAATAATTTTACACAACTTGCTATAATACAAACTATCTTCAACTGACAGCACACGCGCGAACTGTTTTACCTATAAGTTCGGTCGGTAAAACAGCACCAAATAAAGCTTCGATTGCCACGTAAAGCTACCGCTACTGAACGATAGATTTCGTTGAAACAACATTGTTACAATTGCCTCCCTGTAACAATTGACACACCTCTCCCCTACCAACCAGTACCTTGTACTGCTATTTCAGCGAGTTACCTCTAAAAATAACTAAGTTATCTACTGCAGCATAACTGAACGACAAATCATGCAATGCAGACTATTAAAAAGCATCCAATTATCCAAATTAAGCAGTACTTTAACAAAATCAAAACGTACTGGGGTAAAAACTTCGCTCCACTGTAGCTTTGACGTGTTGGCGCGGTGACAAGAATTCATTAATGGTTTTTTGTTTCAGAACCGAAGATTTGTTTAAGAATTCTGTCTTGTTTGGAGACTGCATTTTTTTTATGAAACATCGTTAAACTAAGAGATAGTTCGTGATTCTTGTATTTTAGGGTTCCGGACCTCAAATAGTAAAAACGGAACCCTTAAAGGATCATTTTGTTGTCCGTCTGTCAGTCTATCAAGACCCTTTACCTAAAAAACGCATGAAGGTATCGAATTGAAATTAAAACCACATAGTCAAGGTCTATAGACCTTTGAATCTGTGAAAAAATCAAACTTCTAAGTTAACGTAAAAATAAGATACGGCCGGTTATACCCCAAAAAACGTATATTTCGACACTCTCAAGGAAATCAAAATTTACAGGGACTTCCCGTTGACCTAGAATCATGAAATTTGGCAAGAAGCAAGGTCATGTAGCACAAGTGAAGGAGAAATACGAAAACCGTAAATGTTGAGTTACATTTTTTTTAATACAAATTTGTATGGAACCCTTAACTCGCACCGGTTTTTTTAATTTGACTAACCGAATCGCAGTATGATTTCGGTCGACGATTCGTTTTGTTAATCATAACATAATATCACTATGCCGCGAAGGGTTACGATGAAATATAGCAGTATACCCACATATCACTAAATATGATTAAGTACATGCAATAGGAAGAATCCGAAAAATTGTCAAAGTTCAGTGGCAGTGGGCAGGGCACATTGCTGGCAGAACAGATGGCCGATGGGGCCGAAAAGTTCTGGAGTGGCGACCGCGTACCGAAAGACGTAGCGTTGGAAGGCCTCCCACAAGGTGGACCGGCGACCTTGTGAAGGCCGCAGGAACCCATTGAATGCGAGAAGCATAAATAAATAATATAATAAATGTATTATTCAGTATTAAATTGGTAAAATAATAAGTTTAAGAACTAAAACCCGACTACTGAAAAGGATGAAACAAGAAAGTACCTTCCCATGGTCGCATGCCGCTATGAAAAGCGTACTTTAGCCCTTTTCAAAATTAAGTGACTTGACATATTAGTCTCAAAGCGAACTTTGAATATCACACTAATATTATAAAGGCGAAAGTTTGTGAGTGTGTGTTACTTCTTCACGCTCAAACGGTTGGACCAATTTCGATAAAATTTTGTATGGAGGTAGCTGACACGCTGGATTAACATATACGCTACCTTTTATCCCGATATTCCCACGGGATCGACATTTACGCGGGTAAAACTGCGGGGCGCAGCTAGTATTAAAATAATCTTTCAATCTGCTATGACTAATGAAGTCTCAGACTTAACAGTTCTAACCATACGCTGTTTGCATATGAATAATAATCTTGTGCCTAGACACAATGTTATTCGAGACACGAAGCAAATCTTGGCTTTTGTGAATTAGACCAAGGCCAATGTCAATGAAATTGGATAAGACATTATGTAAGACGGTTTGTTACTGACATTGTATGATAATTTGTATAAATGGATAAAACGAATTAAGTACAAGGTTTTTTGGTGTTCCTACTGAAATTGGCTCCGTGTCAGTCTCTCAGTCTGTCGTTTGTCCAGACGTCTTCTTACTAAACGCAATCTATCTATAAACTAAAATTAAAACTGAAGATTTATTGTTTTTGTTTGCTTGTTTGTTTGAACGCGCGTAAGTAGACACTTAATTAAGTTGAAATTACTTATTTATAGTACCTACAATTTTTAGGATCATTAGGATGGTAATATTGACAGTACATTATTGTTTGACAAATTATTTGCTTTGTGAGGAAACATGCTTTTCAAGGTTAAGTTTTGAAAATAAGAACATGTTTATTATACTTTTCTCAGATTCTAGTAGTTTATGGAACAAAGGAGGTTTTAAAGATATTAATAATCTGACGAGTTAATATTATTATAAGAAGTTGTTTAGCATTAGGTACATGAATTTTTTACTGTCATTTTTTGCTAATTCACATGAAGCTCATACCTTAGATTAGAAAATTAGATCGAAATAGGAATTTAATGAAATGGTTTATATAGACATTTTTTTGCTCCAGCTTAACTCTGTCATAAATTCACCCTTTGCCATTGATACATAGCATATTTTATCAAGTTCCATATGCCGCATATAAAGTAAGTAATATGTGAGCCCGTCTCGCATGATCTCAGTTTCGTGTCAGTGTCAAACAAAAGCCGAATAGTCTTTGTAAAGCAGGAACTGAATAATACATTTCACTTGAGTTTTAACTTGACACCTCTTCTTTGTTTTGTGCGCTGCCACTCGTCACTACAGTCTATGACATGAACATAGCTATTCGTATACTATGTATTTTTGTGTTGCCAATGATGTAAACGGAGGTGGAATCTAAATTTGTGGCCGCTCAAGAAAAATATTGTGTTTTGTTTTGTCATTTACGGCCTGCGTATTTTGTTATTGTATGAGCTTAACATTTTTTTAACACTTTATCTTTCGAACTTTTTGTAGGGAACCATACTGCAATTTGATTTCATCCACAACTGCAAAATCCGACTCATGTCGAGAAAAAAAAGTACCTAACATAACATAAGTAGGATAATCTAAAGGTCACCACACACGTATCAAACCGGAAAGGGATCGGCACCGTATCAAGTCGAGCCGTTCAGTATTCTTTGTATGAAATTCCCTACTGCAACGCACACTAATCGGAATCGTAAAGTAATCGCCTCGCCTCGGGACAAGCTTACGAACCGCGGTGCGGTGCGTTACGGCTCGTTGTCCCCGCGCTTACGTCGTCCGTACCCGAGCTTACGTCTCTTCATTCACCCTTGTCCCTCTCACCCCTCCGGCCTGCCTGCTGTAACATCAACCAGCGGTCGGCGAGCCGTAAGCGCGGCGTAGCCGTAGCCAATTCGACGTATCGGAGCTTCTCATCCGCTTTGGATACGTGCTTACGTTAGGTTGACGACTGTTTGACGGCGAAGCGAAAGGCGATACGCCTATGCGCATACGATGTAGCACCAACATAGACATACATTCATATTATGCTGACTTATGGGACCGAAACTAGCTCCCTATAGGACAGCTTGCACAGTGAAAAATAATAATTGGAGAGAGTTTTATTGTTTGCAGCTACACTTGTTCAAATATTTGAAGCAAAAACACCAGTCCTGTAATACCATTGAACTATTGGTTCGTTACTAAATTATCATCATCATCATCATCATCAGCCTATAATGTTCCCACTGCTGGGACACAGGCCTCCTCTCAGTGAGAGGGAGTGGGCCGTAATCCACCACGCGGGCCCAGTGCGGGTTGGTGGATGTCACATGTCTTCGATTTTTTGGTTCTAGGACATGCCGGTTTCCTCACGATGTTTTCCTTCACCGTTTTGTGAGCAGTGGTGATGAAATAATTTACACAAAGTAAAGCGCCTGTCTGGGTTCGAACCTACGACCTACAACTCGTAAGTCGCGGCCGTTACCACTTGGCCACCACTGCTCACTTGGCCACCACTGCAAATTATAAACACAGGGTTTTAACTAGTTTTTGTTATGACAATAGCTTGGTGGGAATGGGAAGTGTTGTGTTCTGCTGTTTTCCTGGTTCTATTATCTATTCTGGCTTTCCAAAGCCATTCCTAATATAATAATTAATTAATATTCTAATTTATATTATATCCTGCTAACATTGAAAATGAGTAAGTTTGTATGTTTGGATGTTTGTGATGTCAATCACGCAAAAACGGCTGCATGAATTCGGATGAAAGTTGTCACACAGACTGATAGTTTATAATATGGATTAATACACACATTTATATACCTACATACTTTTTTCCCAGTAGTACGTTCCCGTGGGGCTACGCGGGTGAAACTGCGAGCAAAAGTATAGCGCATGTAGTTATTGTTATAAAGTAGCACTGACATGATATTTTAGAAAAATCATTTAAAGTGCAGTGGGCCGACAACCTGGTGAAGGTTGCAATTAATTCTGGTCGAGTCATTATTATTTAGTAACAAAAATTTCTGGTTATCGTCATTTAAGCCAATAGCCGGCCACCGTTAGACAGACCTCCACAAACATCGCCACATGATCGGATACGGTGCAACCGCACATTATGCAATTCAGCAGTTCACACCGCGTATTCATTTCAACTCATAATAATTAGTTCAGTTCGCGGTCGGCTATCAAGTCAGCCAGGGGTTCTCATTACAGCCAACAAGGGCCGCGTCACTCACTTCATTTCCACACCATCAGTCCATTAAGCTCACTTTGGGACAATACAGTAGTATTTTAGTCATCATCATCATCATCATTTCAGCCGAAAGGCGTCCACTGCTGGAGATAGGCCTCCCCCAAGCACCTCCACTTCGACAAGTTCTGTGCTTTTCGCATCCAACGAGTTCCTGCGGCCTTCACAAGTACTTACCTTATTACTTACCTTCTTTTATTCCATTCATCCCTCATCTAAAACTAGGTAATTTATGGTCTAGCAAGGGATCATACAAATCGGTTTTGTACTTCTCACCCCCAGCGGATTCCTGCAAACTCCACAAGATCATCGGTCCACCTCGTGTGAAGCCTTCCAACGTTACGTCTTCCGGTACGCGGTCGCCACTCCAGAACCTTTGGCTCCATCGACTATCTGTTCTGCGAGCAATGTGCCCCGCCTACTGCTGATTAAGTTTGGCGATTCTTCGGGCTATGTCTGTTATTTTGTCTCTTCTGCGATTCTCTTCTCTTTGAAACTTCTCATTAAGGGTGCGTGATGCGCTGGTTCATGTAATCACTTAACAAACTTACCCTACCTAACCGAAAGTACTTACCTTATCGAACTTAGTGGGTTGTATTAATAATTTTTATAATTATGATTCAGTAAAGTCATATTTGTTACGCTCGCAAATCATATTTCAATCAACATTTAACAAGACACTGCACTGCAAATCGAAAAAACGTAAGAAATTATGAATTTCGCGGGGTACCCTGGCCCAATATTATGTGAAATTCTACTTATAAAACCATTTCGACTTCAAAATTTCGATAAAAGGGCTTACATTGCCATCCAAACATGAAACAAAGTACATAATACTAGTTCCGATATCAAAGCTTTGCTGTACCTACTTCCTACTCAATTTAAGATTTTTATATCAAATCTCGGTTGAGTTATGTAGGATACAGATATTCAATATATTGCATCAGACATGATTTCCTTTGGCAGATGGGTGAAAGGCGCTACAACTTATACAGAATTTTATTCGTTCAGGTTTTTGCGAACATATTAGTGGTTTTATGGAATATTTTTATGATTATCTATTATTTAATTTATAATAATTTAAATTTTCTGTACGCGAGTCTAATAAGATATAATTATCATGAAGAATTCTTGAGTTTAGACATCTGTCTGTTTAAACTCTTTATTTTTTTTAAGTGAAAACTTCTTTAGCAGCGTTGTACACTTTTTTTGTAATGGGTAAAAAATTTTAAACTCGCGTCAGGACACGTGACCTGATCGAAAATTCGTAAGACGGATGGCCGTAGCCTGTACCGCGCGTGTTTTGTTTATAAGACGATTCACAAAATACACACGTAATTGTTCAAGTTTTCACTTCTGTCGGCACTCCCGGAGTGCCACTGTTTTTTTTTATAACGTATTTTAAGAGGCTCGTAGCTAACTGATAACAGCCGTACGGGTCGATCGAAGTTTAAGCTATGCTTGCCGCGGTCATTTCATGGATAGGTGACCACCCGTCACATATCGATACCCCTCCGTGCCTCGGATAGCCTTTTAAGCCGTTGGTCCCGGCTGTCATTTATAGATCTTTGACAGTCGTTACGGGTAGTCAGAAGCCCAAAAGTCTGAAAACCAATTTTATTTTATCGTGTTACCCAGTTACTGGGTTGTTGAGGTCAGATGGTCAGTCGCTCCATGTAAAATACTGATATTTAGCTGCATCATGTTAGACTGGAAGCCGACCCTAACATAGTTGGGAAAAGGCTAGGCAGATTGACTGGCTGAGAATAAGCATATTGTGGGCTATGCTTGGAGTTTTCCTGATCTAATTAGAAATTATGAGATTCGCAGGAGAACCAAGAATAGAATAGAATAGAATACTCTTTATTATGTACACCATATAAATAACCAAGGTCACCGGCATAGGCCGAAGAATTGTTAAACTTAAGTGGCAGTGGGCAAGGCACATTGCTTACAGAACAAATCGCGATGGGGCCGATAGTTTCTGAAGTGACAACCGCATGCTAGAAGACGTAGCATTGGAAGGCCTTCCACAAGGTGATCCGACGACCTTGTGAAGGCCACAGGAATCCGCTGGATACGGGAAGCACAGAACTGGTCCAAGTAGTGGTGCTTGGGGGAGCCTTTGTCTGGAGCAGTGGACGCGAATTGGCTGAAATAATGATGATGATTAAGCATTTTTTGAAGGTCAAACGTTGCAGAAGCCGAATCGAAATATCCAGCCTTCACCACTACCTGTGTTTGAGCTGGGAATATGTCAAAAATCCCCAGCAACCCGAAAATAAGTTTTATTCTATAACGATTTCAACTAAAATAAAATAAAATCCATCAATTGATATAAAAAAGAAATGAATAATGGGTAAGCATATCCTGCCATCATTAATTTGTCAAGACAAGTCCGTAGGCACACCAATCTTAAAAGCTCGACTTGATAGCTTTACTTTCTATAATTTAAAATCTTTTATCTTAGAAAAACTCTCTGGTAATAATTTATTTCCTTTCTGGGTAGGTACCTCGTAAATCAATCACTGTAATTTGTGCTTGATCAGTTTTAAGCTTTATTTCGAACGAAGAAAGAATTAATTCCACTGAGGATTGATGCACACACACAGAGAAGTGATGTAAGAGACTCAGTCGTTTAAGGCCTCTAAAAAAGACTCAACTTCATTTTAAACAACTTAAGAAGACTAGAGTTTCCAGTCTTTAGGACTAAGTCTTTTTAAACCAGAGTTAAGGACTTCGACTCAATTTAGTCTTCAGTTTTAGTCTAAAACTAGTCTAGCCGTGGAGTCTCCAAAAATGAGCATAGTCTTTTTCTAAAAACTTAAACGACTGAGTCTCTTGCATCACCGGTTCAAACCCAGGCAGACGCTTTACTTTGTGCAAATAATTTCTTTACCACTGCTCTCTAAACGGTAAAGGAAAACATCGTGAGGAAACTGGTATATCCTAAAACCAAAATTCGAAGACGATATGACCCACACTGGGCCCGCTTGATAGATATAGCCCACTCCGTCTTGAAGAGAGAAGGCCTGTGTCCCAGCAGTGGGAACATCATAGACTGACATAGATGTATCTTATGTAACAACATTAATGCTTAGAAACAAAATAGGTAGGGTCTTTTATTTTTCTTTACGTTCATGTTTGTGCCAAGAGAGCTTGGCAAGCAATTCAATGAGACCTTATGTTCCTACTACAATCGTACTAAAAATTACTAGTGAAAATACCTGTACATGTTTTCTATCTCATAAACAATCTTTAACACCAGCGGTCCAACATCTTACTCCCGGGGTATATATCTGATAGTGTCGGCGTCGCGTCCTTACATCAAGGGGCGTCGGCAAACACCTAGCGTGCCAACGGCATTTGTCAACTTCACGGACAAGACACTCGTAGCACACAGGGCTCTTCGGACAACACGACACTGCAACATTATAGAAGCTTTCGGGTATTAATAAGACAAGCTGGCTCTCTTTTGCCGAAAATATTAATAATCCCCTATTCGTAAATTGTTTCGTTTAAATGTCTTGACGTATTCGTCTTTCAAACGAGAATTAGCAAGGTCTACGACGTTTTTCAAAAATACTGATTGATTTCTCAGAATTTTGGGTTTTCGAGCTTGTAAGAGCAAATATTTTTACGTGTCTTTATTATAACATTTTGTTTGCAATCAAACACTATTCTTTATTTATTGAATAAGACCAAACCTTGAACTGATATTATAGGATAAGAGAATTCTTCTGGCCTGTTCTAGTAGATAAGCTTCTCTCTTTCTTTAAATTACTATAATAAAGAAAAGGCCTGGTGTGGTTGTTCATAAATCCGATTTTAATAGAGAATATATATATTCACTCCAATTATGATTACGGGCGTAAGTTACATTAAAATATTCAACAATATTACCCGTCCCTTAAAAGTCGGTCCACCACACCCATGAAATATAGCCATTACTCAATCCCCTATCTATGTATACTGACACGGACTTCCGAATGCGCAATCTATGGCACATTAATACTTCAAGGCTACAATAGAGCATCCTGTATCTAAAGGACGGTATCTCGAGCACCGAATCAATCAACCAACACGTGTATAGGGGGAGTCCGAAACACTCGCGCTTCCTCCAAAGCCAGGCTGCTTTTAAAATAATGATGGGTAAAGTGCATCGCCTTAGTAGCGAAAAACTTTGTATATTTTTAACGTTGTTTCGTAAGAAAAATATCATAGCGTTTGAGGGGTTGAAAATAATAACGGTTGTTTTTTCCAGACGGGTTCCCGATGGAAAAGGACGATATTGACAGATTTTTATTGGACATAACTATGATAGAATGATATCCGAGATTTCCAAACGGCTTCCTTTATTATTATTTAGTTCCTCCGAAATGGATAAAATCACAATTACCCCTACACTTTCCTTATGTACCTAAGAAGTAGTAGTAGGTACCATTTTACTTTGTATTTTGGTACTTATACAATAAAAAGTAGGGGAGACCGGGGCTGGTTGACCAAGTTTCAGCTTAAAGGTTTCTATTTCTATTTCTTTAGAGTATATTCATTTAAAAACAGGTTCAGTTAAAAGATTAACTATTAAGCTTTGCAAAAAAGTGGCAAAAAGCACGTTATTCATTATGATATAGAGTACAGGCCAGTTTTTGTACAATAGGAAAAACTAGTCAACCTACCCCATGCTTGGGGTAGGTTGACTATTCACCTGGGGTAAGTTGACCTATGAAGTTGTAAGGGCAAAGTCAACGACTAAATAGGATAAAAGACACAAAAATGTTTCACTCACTTTTTTATTGAAATCAATCGGCGATCCTCCGCCACGTTAAACACAATAAAATTCAAATTATAAGAATAAACAATCAGACATTTACCTAAACATTTGGCAATTTGAGTACCTAAAAATAAACAAATTAACTTTCTTATTAAGTATTTACAACAAAACGAAATAACTTCTTACAAGCTTTAACCATTTGGTAACAAATAATCATACTAAACAAAGTACTCTCTTATTATGTATGTATTTAAAATAAAATGAAATAATTTCTTGCAAACTTTAACCATTTGGTAACAAATTATCATATCTAACTAATGTAATTATATTTATTATTTGGTAACAGTTGGCATAAGTATGTATAAATATATATGTGTATATATATATATATAATTTATTATTTATATAAGTTATCATATATATTCGTATATAGGTATGTTATATTAATTTATTAATAAAATAAATTATTTAGAGATCATACTATCCAATCAGTCTTCTAAACCGGAAGTGCAATTTTTGCATTCATAGATCAATATGTTCCCGTTCACAAATTTTGTGTGTGCCCACAACTTGCACGCAGTGCATTGAACCCATTCTTCTCCTGAAATACTACAGCTATAGGATTCAGTGCACTCCAAACAAAATGTTTCATCCTCATCACTTTCATCGTCGTCATTAGCCTCAAGAAAAGTTTTTCTTCCTTCACCCTTTCCGCCCTTTCGAGTTCCTGTAGATTTTCCGCCTGTTATCTTTGGCTTCTTTGTTTTCTTGGTCAGCGTCTTACTAGATTGTTGTTTCGCCTTAAGTTGCATTCGATTTTCTTTTTCTGGTGTGTCTGGAATCTGGAATATCCATAATATTATGGGGCTGGTTGACCAGGTGGTCAACCAACCCCGTTATACATTAGTCTACTAGCCCCGAACCACCTTTTAACTTTTAACCACATGCCATTACCTCAAAACTGCGACGAAATCAAATAGAATAATACATAATAGAAAGAACATGAATCAAATATTCGTTATAAATGCTTTGACAATCAATAACCATGAATAAATAGGCATTATTACAAATAATATTACGTCAAAAATAATTACTTACGTGTGTTGTTTTTCAATATTATGTTCCTTGTCTCAAACGGCGTGCGTACGCGACGCCGTGTTCCCGGTGACTGAGCGGGGGGAGGTGACGGACTTTCGTGTCTCACTGGTTAGCTCAAGGCTATTGCCTCGAACGAGATTTTGAGAGTTAGTCAACCTACCCCTATAGTCAACCAACCCCGGTCTCCCCTAACCTTTGGACACACACTATCAAAAGGTTTTTTTTTTATTTATTTGTATATTTAGTTAGTCATTTAATTTAGTAGTATCTAGTATAAATAGTTAGTTGCGTTATAATAATATATTGTATTTATAATCATTTTATCAATCTACACTATACAAAACAAAATACCAATATTTCACTTCTGCGCAGGAAGACGGGTTAAAAAATAATAATCCCCTAGGAAACGGTTGATTTGTCAAAGGATTTACAGCGATGTTTTTTCCAAAAGCACCTTTTAAAATTTGTTATGCAAATGGAAAAGCCTTATTACACTTCCTTAATTATTTCACAGGCTTTATTCAAGCACAAACTCCCTCTAATATTTTATGATGTAATTTAAAAGACTGTCTTTGAAAATGAGTTCCAAGACGTCCTCTGCGAGGGATAATTTTCAGCCATTGTTTTATGTTCTGTCGAAATCTCGGGCCTTGATTAGTTTGTACAAACGTAAAATTTGTCAAAAAAAAAGGAATATCGTCTTTGAGGCAAAATGGAGAATTTGAATTGATAACCAGTTTTTCAAATATAATGAAAAACCACGAAAGGCCAATATTGATTATCTCTGGTTACGATAACCAATCTACAATGATTAAAGGCTCGTACACACAGGCGCGACGCGACACGCGACACAAAGGCACCGCTCGTTGCGCGACTTGCGGTGCCTTTGTGTCGCGTGTCGCGTCGCGCCTGTGTGTACGAGCCTTTAACCGTTTCGCACGATCTTCTATATTATGTTCGTATCTGTCTGTATGACCGGGTTGTTCTTCTAAACTACACAATGCATTTTAATGTAGTTTTCACCATCATTTAGAAGGTTTGACTCTTCACGTGACCAGAGGACTGGCCTATTTTTAGCCCAAAGAATCAGCATTGACAGCCTTTTGGGCACTTATCCCATTGAGAGCGATGCGGACAAATTTTTTGATGCCCAATGAGATCCTGCCTTTTCTGTAATTTTTTATTTTAAAATAGAATTCAATAGTCTGTATACTCTTTATATACTTGTATATAATACATATATAATATGTATATATTTTAGTGTTAGCTTTATTTAATTGTAATTATTGAAGGTAATAAAATGTCGTACACGAAAAAAAATTATTTACAGAATTTATTCCGGAAAGTTTATCTGGATAATACATTCATATTTTAAATTAATTTATAATAATCATATTGTACAAGAATAAATTGTACGGTGATCCCCAAACTAGGCATTTGCCTATATCTTCGGGTTTGGAAAATATCAAAGCCACATTACTGACTGGTCGATAGTATCTACATAATATAAAATGAAGCTCCAAGTGATAGCCATAATAATTCTATAGTTTCATGTTGCAGTTTACAGTTTAAATGTCACGGAAGAAAGTCACGGAACAGCGAAATCACATTCTAACAAATACTTAAACAAACATAGTGACAAACGAAATTTTCCATCAAATCTTGAAAACAGATAACATTTAAATGCATCCGAAGACTTTCTTGAAACCTTTTCTTTATCGCGGTAGAGACAAATCACGCAGAATTTTTAGGGATTACATGAGTACGAAACATTTTATCGGACGTAGCAAGAAAGTTTTTTCAAAGATATCTAAAGCCTCGGATCTCCCTATAAAAGTTGCCCCTAACTTTCATTTCCTGCTGCTTTAATAATAGCTACTTTTTCTTTACGTATCGTCATAAAGAATCTACTGGGCGCCATCTTTTCATAGTGTGGTGGTGGAAAAGCTGTAGAGATAAAATCAGAGTTTATAATGCTGTCCATATTTTTATGTCTGCGTCAACGTAGATGAGTATTATGTACGGTCACCAAAGGAGATAAGTAACCAGGGTCGTCGGATACAGTTGAAGATTAGTAAGAAACCAATGGATATTTTAGAATGAAAGGAGATCGGACATTTTTGTATGGACCTTGGTCCAAGTGGCGTCGGATGATGAGACCTGCTTTATTTATTTGATAATTTAATATTATAACTATAAACGAACCCGCAAATAAATCGGAACATGGAGATAAAAGCTATTGACACTTATGTACCTATATCATTCATATTATTATACAAGGGGTATTAATTATTTCAATGTTCATTATTACAAAGACAAGATACCTATATTTATTGCAAGATTCTCCACTTCTGAGTTTTGATAGGTACATTCCTAATATTTTCTTTGGCTGGGGACACCTACGCAAAGATGGTGTTTCTGCTATAATTGTGTTGAATTCTTCGTGAGTCCGCCCGGTCCAGTAATGCAATTCGTCTGCTGTCATATTTTCAACATGTTCAAAATCCATGTGTGATGCATTTGTTATTACATTTTTTTAAATGGATATGATGTCCATTAAATGGACACTCGAAAAATCATGAGACCTGTTTGGGGCATCATATAACTCCTCCCAGTTATTGGATTGCATATGTTTGTCACAGACTCTAGCATTTGGTGGGACATAATAGTTTGCGTTAATTAAAAAATCGACCTTTACTCTCTCAGGTATTCGGCGGCGTCGCCATATCAAACGGCAACCATGAAAAATAAATGCAATAATAATGCAATAATGGGTGGGATCCCATTATTGCATCATAATAAACCCATTTTTCTGGATTGTGTAACTTTTTTCTCCATGAGCCAATTTTTATGTGCCCATAGAAAAAAAATATCCTACATTCATGAACTACTAAATAAACTAGGTTTCATCAGCCGACGCCATTTGGACCAATTCCGCCCGTTCTCCTTTAATTTAATTAATAGAAAACAAACAGTTCATTTATCAAATTAATATTTCATTCAAAACATTGATCGGTTTCTCACTACACTTCAACTACATCCGACGACCCTGGCTACTTATCTCCTTTGGTGACTGTACCACCATATAAACATACTCGTACATCTACTAAGTGAGTCTCGTTTTCTTTTACAACAGTGAAATTTCTTGTTCCCCCGACGCCGTCGCATCGCATCGCCTACCCGCGCTATTACTTCGTTTTCGCTCAACGTTTTTTCTGACTTTTTTTAATTTTATTCGGCTTTTAAGGGTCATAGCGTGATGATGAGTAGCCATAGCCTTCCTCAATAATTTGGCTATCAAATGCAAAAATAATTCTATAAATCAGACTGGTAGTTCCAAAGATTAGCGTGTTCAAACAAACAAACTCGTCAGCTTTATTATTAGTATTAATTAATTAATATAGATAAATCAGTTATCATTTTTAATAGTTACCTAAATACGCTATCAATATTTACTATCATCAATCTCACCTTAATTGCATACGTAACGTTACTCACATTAGATAAACGTAGGTATAATACCTACTCGTAAAAGCCCCAGTATAAAAACTAAAGTGGCCCAACACAAACAAGTCAGAGTTACTCACAGCCACTAGTTAGGTAAAGATTGGATATTTTTTTTTTCTGTAGCTTTGCAAACATCAATCCTTTTACGCATTGGTATGCAGGCTGCGTGGGTCGAAATGCAAAACACTTACCCTCGGTAGAGTTCAAAGCGTAAACTTTTTCTGTCCCAAACATTATTCCAGTCTCGTAGTTCTGCTTTGCGTGTTTGAGGTTTGAAGTATTTTTCGGTTGAGCCCTGGTTTCATTAAAAAGTTGCCCGCACAACTAATATTCGAAGTGATTGTGCAACTTTCAATTGCAACATCTGTAAACCGCTTTTGTCGTCACTATTATAAGGAATCTGTGTCGCGTTTAATGCGAGGCTGTGGACATCTCAATAAAAAAAAAATAGGTATATATAATTTCCGATTTGGGTTGAATTAGATTTCAGAAAGCCAAAATAGGTTAGATGATTTAAAAAAGGGTAAGTAATAGATGATATAACAACAAAATCTCTAATATTTACAACATATAACAACGTAACCTATAATTTTATTTAATATAGCGATTAGTTAATATAATGAACGATTGATATAATTTTAAAATAACTAATTTTTATAAGCATAACATACATTAAATATAACATCGTTTGACATAACATACATTAAATATAAAATCGTTTGACATACCACTCAAAAGATATAAAACTTATTTGGTCTAATATGATAAAAACGCCTTCTTAAAAACACAGCAAAATTGCATAAGCACGGGTTAGTATATTTAGTATTATTTTTATGTTGTAGCCTGTGGGTAGCTCAACAAAAGTTATTGTTAGTTGTCACTTAGTGTGCGTAATCTTGCTCAGTTAAATAATAATCATTAAAATGAATTTCTTAAATTGTATTTCTTTAAAAATGAATTCATACAAGTTCATTCATAAAACTATGAGTCTCTAATCAATTAATATATACCTTTGTAAAGTATTTGTATTCTCATACGCTCGCTCTTGAAGTAACCTAACAAAACCGAACCTCGGGGTGCCCTTCGCTCGCTCTTGCATCCTATGTCGACCTCCTATCCTTCTTTCCTTCCTTGCTCCTATTTCTGGGTGGTTTAAACAAAAATTACTTAACCTATCTGAGTCGGGGTACTCTGAATCAGGGTGTTAACCATAATGATGTTTTTTATATATATTAAACGTTAGACCTAATGATTTTCGATTAAATAAACAATATACATATTAAACGTTAGACCAAATGATTTTCGATTACATAAACGTTATATCAAACAACGTTATACTAATTAAGTTTTAGAATAAATAAATGTTATATGTAAAGAAATTATATCAACAGTTGGTATATCTCACGTTGATTATATCTTATGAACGATAATAAAATGAAATTAGACCAAATGAGTTTATACGTTATGAGACGCACCCTTTAAAAAAAATAGTAAGTAGATACCTAGTTCTTTTATTGTATGTATAGATGATTACCGTTCACTACACACTAGGTACTAAATTAAATAACTAATTAACTAAGTATACAAATTAAATACAAAACAAAAGTAAGTTGGTTATTAATAAATAAATAAAATAAAAATAAATAAAGAACACTTAGGCGTTGAAGTACTCGTCCGCTTCGCTGTCATCCGGAAACGTGCCCAGAAGACTGGCAGCACTGCCACGTTGAACGCCAATGCTAAATCTTTGGCCAAAAAACGACCCAGCCCTTTGGTCACGTGAAGTGTCGACCAGTCGGCGAGAAAGTTCATTAAAAAGGAGACGCGCACTCGGGCCCCATAACCCGAGCGTTTCGACCCCAAACGGCGCAAAGCTGTAGTTACCCAGGCCATAAGGATGCAATATTTGCGCCGCTTGAGGGTCTCACCAGCCACAGCAGCGGCACCAGCACAGCCCGCCGTGCTAGGAACATGAGATGGCGCACATTCATTGTCAAATCTTCAATTATTATCAACGTTCAATTTTCTACAAACAGTTTAATACCATAATTATAGGAACCATTGTTAATGTGTCATTGTATTCTGTTTTGGTACTTGTATTGTATGGTTTCAGGTTACGTTTTCATCAGTAGGTACAATTAATTCATGGAACTTTAACAACATGTGGAATATGCATTACATTATGTATCCGGTTTCCCTTTTAGCATGTAAACATCTCTCATATCACGAAAATAATATAAACATTTTTTTTTTAAACTTGATGAAACTTTAAACTTTCTTGTTCTTTACACGCAGCAAATCAAATGATTGATAAGACAACATTTCGTGTTCGCAAACACCTTAAAGGAACTGTTTCGAAGGCGACAGCAGACCGCAAACCGCAGCGGCAAAGCCGCCCAACCGTAATGACAGACCGCAACGACACTACTGTAACTCTATGAAAACGCTGCTTCGAAGTCGCCCCCTACGGAATTGTACCTTCAACCTTTCGTATATTATACAGGGTTGGCATATATCGACACGCAACCTGTCACAATGGATTCAGTACATGATTCTCGAAAACATGTACTTAAGTACATGCAGATTTGGTTATTAAAAAAAACAAATTAGCTGTTTCATACATTTTGACATCGTAGGTCAGTTTCTATGAAAAACCTGTTTTTTTATAAACCGACGAAAAATATCTACGATAACATGTTTAGAATCATGTACTGAATTCATGGTTACAGTTTTCGCGTCGATGTCCCCACCACCTGTATATTCGGCCACACTGGTACGGAATAATTATGGTACGTGCGCACGAGTGTGATAATAACGCATAGATATCGATATCCGCGTTATACACCAACCTACTCTAAATTATTTTGGAGCAGCGATCTACATTCCGGCGGCGCACGACGAGTCAAAGGTCTAATTGAAGGTCTATGAAACGATCATAAATCAAACGTGACCTTTCCTGAAATAATGTAATTATAATATAATCAGAGAAGTGTTTTAATACTTAGCTCAAGAGACAGCCTACGTATTTAATCACAGAATCCACAGTACATCCATAAGTAATTGCACAGCGGCTAACTATCTGTACTCTGTGGCTACGCTGTAAGCTAATTTAGACTTAGCTAACTCGTAAGTAGATAAGTCAGTGAGCTAGTCAGCTAACAGTAAGTTAGTACGGTGCGGGTGTGTGGTCGTAGACTAATACAAATAGTAAAGTCAACTGCTAAGTTAACGTGGCTGCAGATGTCCCGAATTTTGGGTCCTGTGTTTGCGCTACTACATTGTATTGCTTTAAAGAACCTTTTTGGTTGTTTTCAAAGTGCGATTAGTGGGCCAAGCTCAAATAAAAGCGCGGAGTATAGGCACGTAAAGTAAATACGAACAATTTTAAAATTTAAAATATTCGTTTCGTACATAATCTTTATTTAGTTGTAAGACTTCATTCATAAACTTTTGCGACAAGCATAATTAGTATCACCCATAGTGATACTAATTCTGCCTGTCGCAAAAGTTTAAACCAAAATACTTTAAGTGTTTGGCCAGACTGGAAGCGCGGGCGCGGCGAACTCAAACATATGAACTTCCTTTGAGTGTCCATAGTGGGCACGCGGGCGCGGTGAGTGGCGCGGGCTGCTCGGCGCGGGGAGCGCGCGGGCAACTCATGCCATAGCTCGTTCATATAAGTGGACGCAGTGGGTGAGCGGCGCGGGCGGCCTGCGTGGGGACCGGGGTTCTCAAACTAGTTCGACCTTTTTTCTAGTAAAAATAAATCTTCTTCACACATATACACTAAACACCCATAAACACTGGACACGACAACACGCAGAACGCAGCCGCGCTCCAGTGCGGACAGGCAGCCCGCACGCGTTCCCGCACTCGCGTCCGCCCCGCGCCCACGTTCCAGACTGGACAAACTTGGAATTGTTGTATTTTCGTTCAAAGTATCATTCGAATTTACGTTACGTTTATAATACTACTATTAAGGTAGAAATAATAATAATACGGTACAAAGAGCAATGACCAGAAGATCAATTCCCGTAATTAAAAACGTTCAAAATCTAGTCGCAATCTCATCTCGGCGACAATCAATGTCAAAAACTTGTCAAAAATATAGGTAATGTATGTAATTCAGATATTTCTGACATATTGAGACTGAGATCAGAATGTGAACATTCTTAAAATTACGAGAATTACCCGTCAATTCTCCATACGAAGGTAAAGTTACTCGTTAGCAATTCTCAAGAAAAACAATTCAAAAGCTGCAGAAGACAATAAAAGTGAACCGCTAAAACTGTAATTATTTTAGCCTGAGGCATCAAAGTGCTAATTTAGTCTGATACAGGCAACAAAGGCCAAGTTTCGCGCTTTGATTCCTATACACCTGCATTATTTAGTTTATTGGAAAACTGTACAATTAACTTTGAAGTTTCTTTACCCATGAGAGACTGTCTGTTATTATGACAATTTTGTGTAAGGCCGCCGGGAGGGAACGCCTTAGGAGGACTTACAGTGACCTCATTGGTGATGTTCATCAGAGGGGTCAGTTGCATTGTACTCGCAACCGGCGTGTGTTATGGACGTAAACGGGGCAAAATGAGTATGTAAGGATCTGAGAACCCCTATGGGAAGAAGGTGTGAGTTTATGCATGTGTTAGAATGGTCTTCGTCAAATCTCGTGATACGAAAATGACACGGTCTTTTGAGTGAGCTCTGGGGCCACAGATATAGATAGACCTAGATAAGGTAAGTATCACGATCTGTATGAAAACCAAGCGTGCCATTTTTTGACTTCCTACTATGACGTCACAAGCACTATTTAGTGATGGGAAAATCAAATCGATTCAAAGGCACCGCCGCGTGCAACACCCGTCTCGCCCCGCCCCCGGGGCCTAGCGCCAGCGCTCACGCTCACCCAGCCAGTAGTACTACAGGACTGAGCGCGAAAGTGGCGGCTTACGATTTTTGTACGTAAGCTGGACACGTGAAGTAGTTGCTCTTGCGTTATCTAGGTGTATCTATATCTGTGCCCGGGGCCCTATTTAATAAAACCGATAAGTTGACAGGTGGCAATCTGACAACCTGACATTTTTGTACGTCTTTCCAGTAGTTTTCTGCTTTATTAAAAACAGCACCTGTCATAAAAATATGACAATTATGACATGACGGTGTGGTGACAATATTAACCAGTCAACAAAGTAGGTTCGTCGTACGTAAGTAGGAAGATACATTTAAGAATCGCCACTCTTGAAGACTATTTAATACACCGATTTATATACATACACTAGCGTTGCCTCTCGTTAATTTGAGGAAAAAATTTACTAAAATATATTCCATTACTTTAAGAGATCAGATTAGGTACTTATACTCTCAAAACCGGCCGCCTTGCGGAGTTATTTTAAAACTATGATATCTCCTAAGAAATTCATTGAAAGCAAATGATGTCAAGAGAAATTTTGTTCAAAATTAAATAGATACTTAAGATGATTAACATATTTATTTGGCTAAGGATCATGTTTATAAAAACACCTTTGCAAATAATGCATTATTTAAGAACAAATTTAGTTACCATAAAAAAGGTTATAGTGATTCAACCTTAAAAGATATATATATTATGCTGTTGCGGTCTTCTTTAAGAACATTTAAAGGGAAACAATTCCGTCATACATGATTTTTGCGTATCTTTAACCGTTTACGCAGCGTACGCAACGGAAATTCTCAACATTTTTCATTGATGCTCTGCTCCTATTGGTTGTAGCGTGATATTATATAGCCTATAGCAGGGGTGGCCAACTTGGTTAGACGCAAGATCTACTGTTCACTGACGACACTCTGGGCGATCTACCAATTACATACTTCTTGAAATATTAAATGAAGCAGCATAGTTCAGTACACAATTATGTAGAATTTTTTATTTTATTAAGAGGGAAAATATAACTCGTAACCACTCGTAACTCCGCTAGTCTGTCGTCAACTGACTGACGAATTGACAACCGCCCGCGCCACACTCCAGCGTCCCATACGCTTCCCGCTTATTGTTATCGCGCACCGAAAACAAAAGAGAGCTAAATAAATAACGTGCCGGAACGGCGATTTAAAAATGATACAAGATGATGCGTGCAGCAGTTAGTGATTAGGTACGTTGCGCGGTCTGTTCTATGCATTCATATTTTTTTCCTTGCCACGATCGACTGAACTAATAGTCGCGATCGACCAGTCGATCGCGATCGGCCGGTTGGTCTTCCTCAATAAGTGGACTACCCAACACAAAAATAATTTTTCAATTCGAACCTGTAATTCCTGAGATTAGCGCGTTCTACCAAACAAACAAACAAACTCTTCAGCTTTATAATATTAAGTATAGATAAACTCGCGCTATCTTCTCATGGCGGGACAAAAACTACGCCACCCGCTACGACCCTTACATAGTCTTTCTGCCTTGTTCACGTTCACACATCTGGCCATGCATACACGCCGGTTGCGAATACTACGCACCTGAGTTTTTTGAAGAACATCACTAATAAGGTCAATAAATGTCCTCCTGGGGCGTCCATCCAGCGTTTCCACTTTCAAAAAAACTGGTTTTTGAAACTGATATTTCAAGTGAAAACAATATATAAATGCGGCCGATGACCCCACAAAAAAAAATCATCAAATGAATTTATTTTTAGTTTTATCATGTTTAGATAAGCGATACCCATCACGTGTACCTATGGAGTTTCACCAGCTAATTTAATTTGACCCTATAAATTTTTTTAATCGTACCTATTACTCACTACCAGTGCTCAAATATAACCAAAAATTTACAATTGAAGAGACATCTTTGAATGGAGCCTTTGACGTTTAGCATCTTTGTAAACTTCCAAGAAAGTCTAGTACTTTGATAAGCCGACTGAACCTGTCAGACCGAATCAAACTATTCAATTTAAGAGAAAATACAACAGAATATACCAGGAATTCAGTAAATATATACTGGAATCTTAATAATTCAGTTTTTGCGAATTGTAATCAAGCTTAATCTAGTCTAAATATTCAGCAGGCTTGAAATGAACGCCTGAAATCGTAATTTATTATTTGGCGGTATTTTCATATTTAAAGTGTTCGTTATTAGATTTTAGTTTTCAATTTAACTAAGCCCTTGTGGCAACACTGATAAAATGATTAAAGCTCGCATTCCACTTAAAATTGGAGGCGTGTAAATAGGGCTTTATTTATACCACATATAAATTAAAAAATAGGATCCTGAAGGTTTTTTTCTTTCATTTCCATAAAGATAATCTACTCTGTTATGCATTAAAGATTCAGATTTTAATATGTAGGTATGCCAATTTAGATTTGGTTTTATTTTGAAAACTCAAAGGAATTGACCAAAGACTTTGTCCCAAGATGAGGATTGTACCTGCAGCAAATATTTCACTGCCAACAATTTATATATTATCCGGGAAAACCTGGGTCACCATGAGTCCCGGACCAAAACCAACTGCAAAACGAGATACATCTATTTTGTGTGGCCACCGCCACTTGATTTCTCTTTGCAAAAAAACGAAGTAAAAGGCAAAGATTTATGTTAGTTTTTACAATTTTACGGTCAGCGAGTTCGGTTGGTACGCCAAGGGAGACATTACAAGAGATATCGCAGATTTACTTCAAACTTGATGGCTTCTCTTGAGGGAAATCACGGGATGGGGTATCATTGCAGCATGATTCATTCGACAGGCCACCGCGAATGTTGCTGTTTTAAAATCTATTTCCGCGTCGCGAGACGGAAATGTGTCTCGGAGTATTTTTTTTTTTCATTAATTTTCGTGCACTTCTTTTTAGGAATACAATTTTACCGTGTTCATGTCACGCTATGCAGCCTTTATTGTATTACTGAACATGATTGGTATAATATAATTAATGTAGGCATAATTTCTGGGCAGCTTTTTGTAACTATATTTTGTCTCTTCCAAAAACAAAGAAATATGACACCCGGCCCTGGTTCAAGGTACAAATATAAAAACAAACAACAAACTGCTAGTCTTCAAAGCCCTCGTACATCGAAAGAAATCATTAAATTCAGTACGTGGCGCCTAATGAATTCTGAAACATTCCCTATTCGGTAAAGTAATGGGGCCAAAGCCTCATATCAGGAGCGCCTTAAAAATGCATATCATGTTTCAAAATCGATGCCGTCACATTTTTCCTTGTTCCATGAAAACGCACACACACAAACAATTACGTATATTGTACTAGATTATGTATATTGTACTAGATACTAGCTTTGCCCGCGACTTTGCCCGCGGCTTCGCCCACGTGTATCAGAAAATATCTCATGGGAACGTACTACCGGGATTACTTTCCTATGTGCAAAAATTCGATCAGTCGTTTTTGCGCCGATTCGGGACATACATCTAGACAATCGGACAAAAATTCTAAAAACTATATTTTCAGCCTCAATCTCGTTCCCACACCTCTTAGCAATAATTATTATAATAATATTAATCATTTATTTCGAGCAACAAGACTCATAGTGTTAGTATATACATTATACATATATTTACAAACTATGTTAGTGATACACTTACAAAGACAAAAACATAACCAAAAAAAGAAAACAGATCGTGACATCATTACTGCAGGGTGACAGGCCCAGCTTGCAGGAGTGATTCATAAATGCACAATCAAGTCTGCATGCTTTCATAAACAGGATGCTGTTGACGCTGCCCCGCACCCTAGGGATCAAAGATGCGCACCGTTTCCGCATCATCGTGTAGAAACAGTCCAATACTTCACAAAAATCAATAAAATAATTACTTTTATTAAAAAAACTCAATGTATAGTTTTGACTTCATTACAATTTTATTAGATTTGAGCAAAGAGGAACATAATAATAACAAAATAAATTCTAACTTATAGGCTTCTGCAAAGAGGCGCGACGCGCGACGCGAATCGCGCGCGACACAAAGGCACCGCTCGTTGCTGCGACTTGCGGTGCCTTTGTGTCGCGTGTCGCGTCGCGCCTGTGTGTACAAGCCTTAACTAAAACTATACAGAAACTAAAAAATAGCATCGAAAAATTAATCCGCATAGATGTATTTATACGTATTTATTAGATATAGATGTATGTGTGTGCCTTAGATGATAACGATCCCTCTGGTCGCACACAAACTGATATAGATTATCAACTCCTGGCCCGTATACGTACAAAGCCTTGATCGAACACGAACCGTAGAACACTTCAAAACAAAGAAAAGGTCGGATAAGAAGATTATAGTGAAGTCGCTTACTTGAAAAATAAAATAGAAAAATATAACGTTTATTCTTTGTTTGTTGTCAATATTGAACGAAAGATTCAATAGGTACAAAACGCAACGCTAAGTGAATTTACATTTTCAAGATTATCATTCTATTGAATTTAAATAGATCTTTGGTACGGCGTCATCGATTTCGAAAATAAGGTTGGGACCTGTCAAAAATAATTCCATTTTTATGTGAGGGGTTCTCAAGAATGGGGAGAGGGCCCCTCCTCGTTATTTCGTCTTCGTGCGCTCAGTATCGTCTATTTTCATGCTAAATATGTTTTAAATTGCCATTCGCGTTCAATGATTACGACAATAACATATTCTTGCTTCAGAGAAAACGTAAAAGTGAGCAAATTAGTTTTCAAGATAAAACAAATGAGCCTCGCAACTTGTTCGGCAAACAACTCCACGATAATATAATTAAAATTGTATTTAAATTATGGTAACTTTACTTTTTATAAGATAATACAAAAGGTATCTAGGTATTTGTTTGTTTAAACTTGCTAAAGGCGAACATTTTCATACATTAACTTGAATGTACTCACGTCATTAATTTTGACTTTGTAACATAAAAATAGATTAAAGGTCAATGAACTATGTGAAGAACACATTGAGGTGAATTATGTGGCAATAAAAACTAATTTATTTTGGATTCGCAAACTTCAAAAGCATAACGTTCAAAGGACTCAAATGTTGAATAGTTTTTACAAAGCGTACCGAGACTTTTCTCGAGTTTGGCTACAAATAACGATCTAATCCTTAAGTAATTTTTAACACTAAATTAGAATGACATCTTTTGCTACAGACAGCCTTACGTGGCTGTTTGAAGACAAAACATGAGGTTAAACTGTTTAGCATAGAAATATAAATAGGGTAAACAATGCTAGGTTACTATACTGACTTATATTTTGAAAGTCAGTGTCGAAGTAAATCAAATCTACTACAAGAAGCCAATTTGAATCAACTTTTTACTCTAATGATAGCCAAAAACAAATGGTACAAGCTGAAATGGCTAGTAAGATGACTAATATTGACTGTGCCTTCACAAATATTTTTCACAACAACAAGCCCCAAGAAATTGAAGATATTCTACGAACAAACTACATTACCTGACGACCATACAAATAACGTCAACATGAAATTTGATAAGCTGACATTTCAAAGAAATAAGGAAAAACTTGTAGGTAACACAATAAATCTTTGTAGTTATATAACTGTGTTAATAAACGAAGTAGTACGACGACCTAGCCCTTTCATCTGGCTCTGGCCGTAAATCCAAGATGGAGGGAAGTGAAGTGCCTGTAGTGATGTATGCTGGCAGCTAATATGTAGCATTTGTTGGTACAATTTGAGGATAACAATTTGTATTGAGTGGTTCGCGTTTTTCTAGTTGCTTTCAATCTCCAGTTTATGTCCGATTAAATTAACGTGTAGTTTGCTCTCGTTAACTTGCAGGATTTTTCACATAACTCCTTTACCTACAGATAAATAAAATAGAATATTATTGTATAACAATTCATAGACACAAACACACTCACAATACACACTTATTTCTTTACAATTCACAAAATAAAACTTGTTTTCTCTCTTTAACTTGCAGGTTTTTTCATACAACTCCTTCACCTACACATAAATTGATAGAATATATAGTATTACAATTCAAAGGCACATACACATACACACACTCACAGAACACACAGTTATTTCTTTACAATTCACAAAAAAAACATCTCACTCCTACATTATTATTTTAACTCTCATCAATAAATTTATTTGATTAGCAAGTTCAAAGACCCAAACGTTTCGAAAAGATCAAAGTTCATAAACTTAATATTAGCAAGTCTGAGTGATTGGTACCGTCCGCAAATTCAAGATATTTCAGTGTAGGTTCGAAAATTCTGAATTTTTTTCTCTTCTTTCAAATAATCGCGCGTCCTTGTAACGACTATCAAAAATCCACGAATGACAACCGGGACCAACGGCTTAACGTGCTTTCCGAGGCACGGAGGGGTCTCGGTATGTAAAGATGGCCACCCATCCACAGACCAACCGCGGCAAGCCTAGCTTAACCTGATCGATCGACCTGTGCGGCTGTTATTATTTAGCCACGGACTCCCCTTTATCACCATAGAAATAACGACAGATATATAGATCTGTAATTAGCTTTTAAGGAAAATTAGCATAATATGTACAAGTATGTGTATGCAATGATATTTTTAATGTATAAAGAGGTATAGGTAATACGCGCTCTGAAAGTGGCACGTCAAAAGTTGGCTTCTTAGCCTACTTACGTATCGTCTTGTCTCTTTTTCGTTCCCGATAATTTCGACATACCGTCCTGCTTCCACCTGTCATCTAATAGTATGACATCACGCCGTTTTCGAAGATCGAATGTTGGGTAGTTTCCTATCCAAGTCCGTTGAGCGAATGCGTTCCTGACTCCTGTCAGTGTGACAAAATCTATTAGCCAATAAAGATCAAATTCGCAAAACACGCATTCATTTGTATGAGACTGAAGGGTGTCAAGAACGCATTCGCTCGTCGGCCGTACTGTACCTCTTTTTACTTATAACATCATTGTGTGTATGTATAAAAATTATTAAGAAAAAATCACACTTTTAAACAAGTAAAATCCTCGCAACAACATTTTCATTGTGCGCCTTTATACGAGTAAACAACCGCAGTACAGCGCACGATAAAATTACGTTCCCCTTTTATCGCACAGGTGAAGAGCGACGTAATTCTCACCACAATTTTTGCAAATCCAAAAGTACAGGCGGATTGAATCCTGGGATACAACGATGTTCCTTTGAACGCTGCATCCGTATATCAAAAACATGCGAAACCTTTTGCAACGGAAAATAAAATACGAACAAAAAACTGTTAATGAATCCCATGTGTAGCTTACTATATATCCAAGTATGTAGAACATACATTTTATTTTAGTACCTATCTCATAATTAAAATGCGGACTTGTAAAAACTCTTGCTTAGGAAACTTTCCGGTTTTTCTTTACATTTTTTCGAGATTGCATGACAAGTTTGTTTTGCGACTTTCCTTTGTAACTGGCGCTTGATTCGGTATGGGATCTGGTTGAGTCCGAAACTAATCGGATAGTCCCAAAAAAAGAGACCACGAGAAAAGAAAAAAAACTCAAACAGTCAATATTTACTCTACATTTCCATTTTTTCAAGTCCTTGTGCCTCGTTTTTATCCCAGACTAGATACGTAAATATACGCGAATATGAAATTTTTAATATCCTCAAGACAGGCGAAAGTCTTGCTCAGAAAAGGTCGTGCCTTCAATATTTTATGAACACTTAAAACTAAATTAGATTTTTTCTAGAGTCTGAACAAAATATTGGACGGTGGAACACCTTCCACAAGTTATCGCGTAAAGTTAGAGGAAAAACTTTAGTAATTAATAAATCCTTACAATTAGTTTTCGCTTGAATAGTTTTAATTTAATAACAGTGTTCGTTTAAAACTCTATTATAATTTAGTGCATAAGAATGTATTTTCTTTACTTGATGAATATTAAATTATATGTTACTAACATCCATTAGTTTTCATCTCAGAACATTTGAAGTATTAGGCCCTTTGAAGACGCATGTTTTTCTTGCCGTGAAAAGCTATGGTTTATTCGCCGTATGTATGCACGGTTCGTCAGTGTAGTATGGATCACTATGTAATGGAAGCTTGTACACACGATGACATATAAAGATATACATTGAGCTGACATCTCATTATACGAAAAGATATTACAATGCGAGGTCAGCTTAAGCTGGAAAAGTACAGCTTGATGTGGCGTCGTAGGTATACGAACACGTTTCTTCTACGGCCACTGTTTATACAGTACCCGGCGATAAATATTGCACATCGACCTTTGGAAAGAGACAATCGGCTAATTTCGGCTTCATCATCATCATCATCATCAGCCTATAGCAGTCCACTGCTGGACATAGGCCTCCCCTAATGAGCGCCATAGCGCCCTGTCTTCAGCTTGACGCATCCAGCATCTGCCTGCAGTCTTTCGCAGATCGTCATCCCACCTGGCCGGAGGGCGTCCTACACTACGTTTGCCGAGGCGCGGTCTCCACTCAAGAACTCGTTTACCCCAGCGGTTGTCGGTTCTTCGCGAGATATGGCCGGCCCACTGCCACTTCAGCTTGCTAATTCTTTGAGCTATGTCGATAACTTTCGTTCTCTGTCGGATGCATTCGTTACGGATCCTATCCTTCAGAGAGACTCCGAGCATAGCTCTTTCCATAGCTCGCTGAGCGACTTTGAACTGGTGGACCAGCCTTATCGTGAGTGTCCACGTTTCAGCCCCGTAGGTCATGACGGGTAGGACGCACTGATTAAAAACTTTCGTTTTCAAGCACTGCGGTATAGATGACGAGAAGACTCGACGTAGTTTCCCAAACGCTGCCCAGCCTAGCTGGATCCTTCTCTTGGCCTCCCTCTCAAAATTGTTTTTACCTAACTGCAGAATTTGCCCGAGGTAAGTGTATTCGGAAACAATTTCGAGAGGGTGGCCGTGTACGACGACCGGTCCCGGGTCAATGAGGCCATTGATCATGACTTTGGTTTTATCCAAATTCATGCCGAGACCGATGTGTCGCGAGGCTGAAGCTAGGCCGTCCAGCATCTGGGTTAGCTCCTCCAGCGACTCCGCCATCAAGACTATGTCATCAGCGAATCGCAGGTGTGAGATGTAATCGCCGTTTATGTTGATGCCCTTACCTTTCCAGTCCAGCGTCTTAAACATATCTTCCAATGCGCTCGTGAACAGTTTCGGGGATATGACATCCCCCTGTCTCACCCCTCTGCGCAGTTGGATGGGTTTGGACTGCTGGTCCTGTACTTGGACACACATGGTGGCGGCGTCGTAGAGACATCTCAGCACCTCGATATAACGATAGTCTACTTGGCATCGCTGTAAAGATTCCAGAACAGCCCAGGTTTCGACAGAGTCAAAGGCCTTCTCATAGTCCACAAAGGCCAGACACAGGGGCTGATTATACTCTTCGGACTTCTGTATAATCTGCCGCGTCTATGGTTCCGTATCCTCCGCGAAACCCGGCCTGTTAGAGCGGCTTTCGGCTTAATTAAATTAATTTCGGCTTGGTAGAGCGTTAATCTCTGTCGCACGAAATACAAACTGTCCGGTATCTATTAGGAGCTGTTAAAACAAATATGATTTGCTTCTTTTGATAATTGTTTTTATTCTTTGTATAAAATCGACAGGATCGAATAGGTCGATGTGCAATATATTTTATCGCCGGGTACTGTACGCTGTTTAAAGGTACGGTAGCGTTGTATGATCACTATGGAAGCCTTTTGATAGACACGTTTTTTCTACGGCGCGGTTTATATTCCGTACGGTAATGAAACCTTGCCATGTAAAGGCTCGTACACACAGGCGCAACGCGACACGCGACACAAAGGCACCGCAAGTCGCGCAACGAGCGGTGCCTTTGTGTCGCGCGCGATTCGCGTCGCGCGTCGCGCCTGTTTGCAGGAGCCTTAAAAAGGGCTTTATGTTTTAAGGCTCGTACACACAGGCGCGACGCGACACGCGACACAAAGGCACCGCAAGTCGCGCAACGAGCGATGCCTTTGTGTCGCGCGCGATTCGCGTCGCGCGTCGCGCCTGTTTGCAGGAGCCTTTATAAATTAATTAGGTATATTCAGTTTATATTTCATTGAAAAATAAAATATCGAGCTTACTTATTATGCATAAGTAGTATATGTTTGACTTTGATATGAAGTTAAGTATTAAAATAAAAACATGTTTCTTTGTACATCGTACATAGGTTATCTATGTATGATGAACGCTATTCTGCATACATATTCTTTAAAATGTACAATAAAGCTGCAATACTTAAAAAGTAAACAAATAAGCATAATACCTTTCATAGAAAAAGATTTTAAATAGTAATATATTATATGCTAAGCCAGGTTTTTCTATATTTTAAAAACTTTTTAAACAAAACAGAGAGTTCTCAAAAAAATAATATCTATATGCTACTTAAATAGAACTTAAAGTTCAGCTTAATACATCTCTAGGTTTCTACAACGTGAATAAGCAATTAAAACCATGTAAATTCTACGTAAGTGTTAAGGTACTCCAGAACTTAGTCGTTCGATAACCTAAGTTCAATAACAAACTCGTCTTGTCTTCCAAACTCCTCTATTGTTTAACAAGAGGGGTCAATCCCGCCATGCTGCAGCCAAACTCAATACATTCTGGAATGTTGAACTTATGTAATAACAAAATGTTAGTGAATCAAGTGATCGGACCAACCCCGGCTGCTAGACTCCTAAACTGGGTTCAATTTCTAGGTCAGCCCGTGTTATTGGGTTTTTTCAGTTAGATAGTTTTCAGTTTCGATCCGATGTTACGAATTAAGCCCCGTAAAATAGGAATAGGCTCGCTACCGTCCAACTTTTTTTTGTGTTTGTTAAAAACAAAATGTGCCTACCAGTGTTTTTGGTTTTTATTGTTGGTGCGTTTACAAACTCTTATCAATACAAAAACCTCAAATGAAACCAAAAAAAATACTAGACACGAAATACTATTTTATCATACAAAAGTTTATATACAATGGAACAGAACAGAAGCCGAAGGACTCTGTCTGCCAGAGACACAAATGACAGCATGCATATTTAATTACATCAGTTTGCCTACCCTATCAAGAAATCTAGCGTGCTGTTGTAACAAACCGAGCGAACATCGAGCGAGTGAAGCACAACTCAGCTTATCCGGGTTACAAGATCCGGTCAGATCTGGGCCACATCTAATCGCCAAATACACGGATATTCCATTTGCATTGCATCCGGGCCACGCAACTAGGCGAAATTCATACGAACGTAAACTATCAGGTTTGGCTAGTAGGTGTAATGATAACGCGTTGCGGAATTATTGGAATTGAAAATGTTGGTGTTAGTACTAACGTTCTATTGAAGAGATTCTCGTTAGAGGCTAATAATTATTCCATAATTTGCAAAGCTTATTCTAAGCTAAATTAGTGTCTGCAAATAACTCTTTTATAAACTCCACATTAACTCACGACTAATATTCGAAAAGATCGGTTTCGTCGAGATCATGCATAAGCTGATATTCATGTGTCTAATAAATAATTAAATACAGTGACTTAGTCGACGAGACCAAATCTGCACGATTATAATCAGACGAGGCAATCTAAACCGTAAACCAGTGTCAAATAAAGACTGAAATATAATACTCAAATATGTTTAAACAAACAACAACATTTAATCGATACATCTCACAATAAAACAAGACGATTTTCTAAGATAATTGAGATATACCTGTAATATATCAAAACAAATAGCGATTTAGAACATTTCGTATGCATGACCGATCCAGCCAAAAGACCGGACGTTCCAGAGATATGAACTACGTACGTGGAATGCAAAAGGACATGCGGATAAACAATTGCTAATATTTAGATAAGGACCCCCATTTTCAAAAGCAAGCACAGAGTGGGTAACTAATGAAGTAATTGCAGCACAAGCAGGCGCCGCGCTACCGCAGTTGCTATCTGAATTACGCTGTGGGTACCTAGGTACCAAGTCGAACTAATCAGTTTTTTTGAGTGTATCAGTGCCTAGTACCCTACATTATAAACCAGAACTAGAGAGTAACCACACTGCGTAGATAATAGTACCCACCACACCTGTAAAGCATCTTTAATTAAATTGATAAGGGCAGGTATGTATACATACACACAAAAATGCATATGAACATCGCCGCTGGACATCGTCCAATATGTATGTATAACATACTCAGTCACTCGGCTGTCCCTGAAAACCAGCGCTGGGGCTCTGTCTCGCATAGGGTCTTAGCATTTTGCTGAACGATGATCGTTTTGCGTGGATGTGACGCATATTTTCCCCCAACTTATGTTTTTTTGTGTTTGTGTTCTTTCTCTGCATTATGTTTGGCGCAAATAAACGTATTTTCTTTCTATTCTTTCACTCAACACGCCACATAAAAAGTATACCTAATGGGACAAAATTACAAATGGATTGTGAAAGCGTATGAATACTCCATGCTTACCCCATTCTGTGATCCCGTATGACCAACAATGTTAAGGCTGCATGAGATAAGAGAAACCGTAAAACATACGTGCTTTCTTTGTGTTTACGTCAAAACAATGAGTTTTTTTACCCACATTGTCATAAAAATTGTGCAGGGGTTTAGGGGAAATTTTAAGTGTGCCGTAACCGCTTCGTAATGAGACTGACAGAGTTAATGACTGAGATAGGATGCAGTTGACATGTTCACAAACATTTGGGAAAGTCAAGGGTTGGATGACGCCTTTCTTTTGTTTTATGAGTATGGGCTAGGGGTACTTCAGATATACTACAACGTCTGTATTTTGGAATTATTTTTGTTTGTCTTCTTTTATTTTATACATCCATGTCAATGACGACATGATTGCTGCAAAATAGCTGCAAGCAACAATTAGAAGTAATCTAACTAATAAAAATTAAAAAAATCTAAATAAAGTATGTACGAACGCGTTCTAAAATTTAAAAAACGTGAGTGTTCGTCCCTAGGACCTGAAAAGTGTTTAATTAAAAGGTTAAAGTTATGGTGTCTTCTAAACAGTCACCTACTAATTTCATAACGAAAGGTAGTGTGTTCACTGCCAACGAGTGACTTTTAAAACCAACTTCATTAAGCTGGACTTAATGAAGTTGGTTTTAAAAGTCACTCGTTGGGTTGCAAATAATATTTTATAACTTTTATATTTTACCCGTCTTGGAAAAGTTGCAAGCTCGAGAGTCCGTCCTATCAGCCAGCAATCTTGCATTTTAGCCACATCTGATTTGGCACCAGTAGCGTCTACGTTTCTTAGCAGGTAGTCTTCATAACAAATGTCGAGAAATGTTGAATACCCCGAGAAAATCTTGGCTCCCACAAATCTTGATAGAACTTAACTGTAGAAATAATGCCTTGATATTTTCATACTTCATGTGTTATAATGAGTATCAGTTTTAAAGGAGGGCACAAACATATTCAACACTCATTACGCCCCGCGGTTTAACCCGCATAAGTCTCGATACCGTGGAAATATCGGTATATAAAGTATTCTATATCCTAATCCAGGTTATGAACTACCTATGTGCCTAATTTCATCTAAAATCGTTCAGCCGTTATAGCGTGAAAGCCTAACAAACATAAAAAAACAATTAATTTCTTATTATGATTTTAGTTTAGATTAGTTTAGATAATTTCTAATTATTATCACTTGACGCATCGCCCACGATACTACTTAAAAGTATTCAGTTACAAACACAAATGACTATTGAGTAGCCGGAATTTCAGAGCAATAATATTTCAATGGATTGAAATACTAGTGCTGTAACATGCTGGACGCTCCTAATTCGATCCGGCCTGTCCCTTGTACCATCCTCCAGCTACACCAAGTCGAGGTCCGTACCCCACAGCTGGAGCTGGAGACATTTATTTATTGAGGCACCCACAGGCAAGCCTGGTTAAGCAGCCGACCAACTCCTAGGCTGACTTGCAAGATGCCAAATAAAATGGCTACTCCTTGGTTATTTGAGTTATCTACTTTTGAGTAGCGACATGGACGATGGGCCAAGAAAAAATGGTACCTTAAGATTATTCAATATCATCACCATCATCATTTCAGCCGAAAGTCGTCCACTGCTAGACATAGGCCTCCCCTAAGCACCTCCACTTCGATCGGTTCTGTGCTTCTCGCATCCAACGGGTTCCTGCGGCCATCACAAGGTCGTCGGACCACCTTGTGGAAGGCCTTCCAACGCTACGTCTTTCGGTACGCGGTCGCCACTCTAGAACCTTTCGGCCCCATCGGCCCATCGGCCCTGCGAGCAATGTGCCCTGCTCACTGCCACTTAAGTTTGGAAATAAAGATTATTACTTACTACTTATTCCTTCTGACGTGAATGTTTCTCTAAGCTCCTCTCCATCCAGGCACTCGTATACAGGGACAGAAATTCCCGGTATTTGTGAAATTCCTCTTTGTCGAACGTCTTAGTACCACTAACTATTTTGAACATGTTTCTAGTAAGTCGCTACCAGCAAGTAAGATACAAGAGTACCTATTAAAACTTCACTGAAATACATGAATCAACTTTAACTAAGCTGATTTACTGATACACACACACTACTGATACTGATTTACTGATACATGAATTAGTTTTATCTAACCTATGATGATAAGTAAGTAAATTAAACAAATGCATAACTAAAACAATATAGGTATCTAAAGTACGTTTCCTTAAATAAATATTCTATTTCTTACAAAGAAAAGACGCAAATACTTAAAAACTCAAACAAGTTCAACGTTATCCGATCAACAACGAAGAAAATCGAATAGAAACGTCCATTTTGAAATTTGTCACCCAAAACGCTATTCGAGAGCGACGCTCACTGAATGTAATAACAAAATTTCATAATATACGGAACGACAGGTACAGGTAGTTACAAAACTGAAATCTTCGCGGAAGCACGTAAAATTTTCATGGCGTTCGGTGCAAAATTTCACGAGATAACGTCACCTACATAAATGCTAAGTTTTAAGTTTTTTGTGTCCTGTTTCGTTTGCGGACGATTTGCATAATTTGTGAACGCGACATTAAAGACTTGGCCCTAACGTTATTGTTAGGGAGATAGGAATCGAAAACTTGAGGTATTAATTTTTGTGTTAAGAATGTCGAGTCTGATCGTCAGATGTTTTATAAAAATTTTATTTTGGGTGACTTTTGACTTTTTCCAACAAGTGTAAAGTGTAATTTTTTGAGATACTACAAAATCTAACTACTAAGTAATTTCATATTATCCTATGTCATATCATTTTGGTATTTAAAATTTCATTGGAAGTAATCAATTACACAATTAAATTCATTTGAAAAGACTTTACCTCAAAACAGACCGTCGTTACTCCTTTTCAGGAAACAAAAGGTGTCAGGACCGCAATGATTGAATGTTACTCACAGGAGGTAATAGTTGGCAGCCTCGCTTTGAGTTCAAGCACCAACTCCCAGCTCTTAATGAAAAGCCGGTTCCAAAACAGATGTCCGATCTTTTGTTTAGAGGAAAATTGTCAAGTATTTGTGAAAAATTGGGACGTGGGTTGATTAGTAGATATTAAGGGATAATTTTTACAGGATTACGTTGTTGGATTACGTATTATTGCTTTCTTTTCTTTTTGGAACATTAAAACATTATTTATTGGGTCAGACGGGTCTAAAAAAAACATCGATCTACATCTTAGGTACTTAAATTTTGGAGTCTCTTAATGAAAAAAGAGGAAATTCGGATTTAGAAACAAGTAAAGCAGAAATAGATTTTCCTAATATTACTCGTTTTTGAAGCCACATTTCCAAGGGCCATTTCATTATATATACAAGGTGGAGACAACAACACGATAATAAATTAAACTGCGTATTTCTAATGACATTCCCAGTCGTACGGCATACATAAATCACTTTTTAAATTCAATGTTATGATTTATTTGATAGTATCTAAATACTCCTACAGCATGCATTAGTATTGTCAGTGTTATCATTTATTGTCGTATTTATCCAGATTGTATACACCGATGGATATCATTTACATTTCATCCATATTCCACGACACTTAGGCCCTTTGTAAACGGAAAGGTTTCTTTACGGTACGGTGTATAAATCGCGCCGTAGAAAAAACGTGTCCGTCAACAAGCGAATATTGGTCCATGCAACACTGACGAACCGTGCCTACACACGGAGCAGGTATAAGCCACGCCATAGAAAAAAAAATATCTGTCAACAAACTTCCATGGTGATCCATACAAAACTGACGGAAATGTGTGTACAAAGAGCCTAAAGCCTCTTCCCAAAAAAAAAAACTACAACGACAACCCTTATCCCTAAGCATCACAGCATAACTCTCGCAATTAAATATTTAAATGAAAGACCACAATAATTACACAGACCTAGAAGAGCTATTATCCATACCCTTTTTACCCTCTAGAGTCTTTTATGTTCTTCCCAGTGAAGATATAGTTTTAATTGGAGTCGTTTCGAAGCACGCAAAGAGTCTTTTAATTAAAATTTTAACTCCTCATGTTTAAAAAGAGTATGATGGCTCGGTATCCGACCGTATTGCTGTAACTTCCGCCACGAATTTTTTTCTTTGTGAATTCTTTGGATTTTTCTATGTCTCGATAAAGTGGGCTTTACTGGACAAGTTATTCAAAAGTTTTTATTTTATTTAATGGGGATTTGAATGGAATATGTCTCCTTTTTATGCTAAGACAATATTTATTATATCGATGCTAGGTTATGTAAAATGTGTTAATTTTACTAAAAATATAAAAAAATTCATAAAACAAATCAGTGCGTATTTCACTAATTTGTTTATTATTATACTTTTATTAGTAAGGAGGTATACGTTTTATATCAGATTAATAGTTATACAACGATTTCTCTCTTCCAGTGTTCAATAATTTGACTATCGAAAGAAGAAGACAAAGCGTTGTGATGCTTTATAACGTTTATTAGTAAGGGAGTTAGTATATAATTGTATATGAGAGGTGGGTGGTGTTCATTGAGGTTATAAGTAAGAAATAAAATAAGAAAAAGTTATAAAAATAAGTATCATCAATATTAAAAGTGCTTCTATCCTACCACGTAAGTAGGCCGCCCACGGCGCCCACCAGTGGTATCAAACCCAGTAAACTCTGGCTTCTCCTTATATCGAAACTCCGCACTACATCAGTCCAGCTCAATGTGAAAGTGTTTTTAGTGTTGTGTGTGTGTGTTGGGGTGTGTGTGTGTGTGTGTGTGTGTGTGTGTTGTGTGCAGTCGACGGTACCTACGTGGCATGATAGTAAGTTTTTTTTTTTAATATCTGGATTCTCTCTAGTTTTCTACAAAATAGTCCCGTGTATCTTGATACACTTGAAACTCTTGAGTTTATCTGTTTGAATTAAGCTATTCAGTAACTTGACAATTTATTTTTTCACAGACAAAGATTGACGTTCAAACAAAAACTCGCATGTAAGCACTTGCGCAAGTACTGCAATCTTTCCAGACATTGCAGACTTGCAGATAGTTAACTACCCACGTAAAATGCAGAAGACATTTCAGCGTAGAAACGAGCGACTCTCAAACAAGTTCTTGATTTATTATTGTAGGAAACTATTTGAGTGTTTAGTCTAGTGGCTTGGGCGTCACTCTTATCAGGGTTTCGACTTTACCAAACTTCACTATTAGTTGGTAAGCAATTACTTGCTCAACTGAAAGGACTACACAACTGGTTTGAGGAGCAATTATCATAAAACTGAAGGTGCACGAATTGTGAATTTTGTAACAAATGATTTGCTTGGCGTGTTTGTCTGTTTACTGAAAATTGGTAACAGAATAAAATTTAAACTTTTTTCATAGAAACGACACAACATTTTACTCATATTTAGTGATTAAACTAACTTACGTAAAGGGCAATTTCTTTAATTAAAAACGTCCAAAATCTATCTCAGCGACAAACAATATCAAAAACTTGTCAAAAATATAGGGAAATTAGAGGTATTTTTGACAGATTGAGACAGAGACACTCTGTGAACGTTCTTAAAATTACGAAAATTGCCCCCTACAGTCCGTTCACAGATATTTTACTCTATCTGACAGCACCAATCTAACACGAACCTTATAGTAACGAGATACGCTAATATAGAGCGAAATGATTTTGACAGACTTGTCAATGGCAGCGATCCAACAGCAACCTTATTAGAATAAGAATAAACATCACTGTGATTTGGACAGTGATGCAAAATCAGAGGTAAGATAACTGTAAATGGACTGTAAGTGAAATTGTATCATAATTATAACGATAGCCTTATCCGAAAAGATAAGATATAGAAAGATATTGTACACTTATAGTTCCATATAAGAGGTAGCCACTCATACACATTTTTTTTTCTTTTGGCTTCGCACGGTTTATGCATTCAGCCAATGTCACGTACTCATAGTTTAACCTCCTTTATTTTTTTAAGATGGATGTCTTATTCTAGGTGTCAGTTCATCGTCCATACTCCTGAGGCCTGAATTCACCAACATTCAAACCACCGGTTAGGTATTTAAACAGTTGGTTTATGTATAAAGAATATCCTGTAACACCTATAATAAACATTATAGCATGTATAGTATCTACACATATTTTTTCAAATAAATAAATTTTTATCTTTATCTGTATTTTTACTAACACTATGAGTCTTGTTGCTCGAAATAAAATTATCATTATTATTAGTTCAAAGGTTAAGTGAAATGAGAGAGAACCAATCAAATATTATTAGGAGAAAAAAAACAATGCGTCTTATGATTTCGGCAATGACAAAAGCAATGCTATTAACTATGGTGATTAAGATAAATATTAACGTGCAGCGCAGTTCCGGCACTTTAAGTGAACAATTTAGCCTATAAAACGGAGTCATAACACAAATTAGCAGTGTGTTTTAGCCACACTTAATACGCATTACGAATTTATGGTAAACCCGGATTCCACTGGTTAGCGCGCCCATAATTTTTACTACTAAACAACTTCCCGAATGAATTACGATCCTTTTAACTGACGATAATGGTACTCCTCATAAAATGTTGCTTTACGATATTATAGGAACTCGTAAAACAAACTTTGTATAGGTGCCTACGTATAAACAGGACCGCGCGGCCTAATTACGTTTTGTGATACTGTAACACATTATTTTATATTCGTAAAATGTTTTAAAAGTTACTTAACATCAGAGTTTTAATTAAGTAGATTAGGATCTTGTGACTGCGAGCAAATTGGCGACCTTTGGGCTCCGTACGCGCTGTCAGGTGGCTTGCGTAGTGTAGAGACTATGATCTGCATGGTTTGTGGCATGCATCCTTTTTAAAAATTCTAAGATAATGGCATAAGATTATAAGATAAAAGCAGAATACAATTTAAAATTAGAGAACGAGGCGGGAGCAGTAGGCGTCAGATTTGGCTGACAAGCCAAAGGAAAAAAAAACACTGGCACTCCGGTAGTGCCGACAGAAGTGAAAACTTGAACAATTACGGGTGTATTTTGTGAATCGTCTTATAAACAAAACACGCGTGTTAAGGTGTGTTCCTTATTTTATAGGGTTTTTTGCAAATCAGGTATGATGACCGCTCGCATGGAGCTCGTCGTCAGTTATATATCCGTGGTTCAGCGCCATCTCGTCGTTGTTGGATGAACTACGTAGTTAGTACGCGAGGCCCTCGTAGTTCTTCCCGATGTGCATAGATGGCGCTGTCCTCAACAACGCGCGTCTTACGTTTTACGTCTTACGTCTTACGAATTTTCGATCAGGGTCACGTGACCTGACGCGAGTTTAGAAGTTTTTACCCATTCCAAAAAAAGTACACAGCGCCGCTAAAGAAGTTTTCACTTCAAAAATTAAAACCTTATTAGTATAAAGATCATAATAATTACGCAATATAAAAGTAAATAGTCCTTTAACACAGTTAACTAACAGAAACTATTGAATTTCGGCTATACATAATTATAGGAGGCTCAATTTGTTGCATTTTGGCCCCCCTATCAGCGCCTAATGGACTAATTTGACGTATATATACGTCAAATTACAAGTAACCCTGTATACGAATCAGAAATGTCATTCTTTGACAGTTGTATGAAATAGCTAGTGCATGGCAAATTGACGAAGGGTGTCAATTTCCTAAACAATTGCCGATTAATAATAATATGATAAGATAATTCCTTCTCCAGAGGAATCTTTGCATTAATTGATTTTGAAAGAACGAATGAAACGAATGAACGAATGTGTTCATTCACCGTTCATTCGTTTTTTATTTCGATTCTTCATTTATATCATGAATCCATGTGTTCTACATAATAAAGAGTATTCTATTAATAAAATCACAACTATTTATAATTCGTAGGTAATAACAACATTAAAATCTTGAAACACTCTACAATGACAAATTATATATCTAACACCATGAAATGAAGCCGATGAATTACAGGCGCTGTTGCCTTTTTCACGGAGCAAAAGTAAATATTTTTCCGAAGCAGTGGCAGGTATAATTTAATTTAATTTGGGGGAGTTGGGTTGATTATAAATTTAATTTATGTGCGCCATGACGTCAGACGGGCCCGCTTGATATTCGCAAAGCGTGCAATTTATCGACTGCTTTGATGAGAGCTGACAGTCTTACAACCACTGGAAATTTTTGAAGAACTTATTATATATTTTGAGTATTCTCACTGAAGAGCCCGTGGCTAAATAATAACAGCCGCACAGGTCGATCGATCAGGTTAAGCTATACTTGTCGCGGTTGGTCTGTGGATGGGTGACCATCTTTATATGCCGAGCCCCTCCGTGCCTCGGAAAGCACGTTAAACCGTTGGTCCCTGCTGTCATTCGTGGATCTTTGACAGTCGTTACGGGTAGTCAGAAGCCCGAAAGTCTGACAACCAGTGTTACCAAGGTGGTATATTATCCAATAACTGCGTTGTGAAGGTTAGTTAGGCAGTCGCTCCATGTAAAATACTGGTATTCAGCTGCATTCGGTTAGACTGGAAGCTGACCCCAACATAGTTGGGAAAAGGCTAGGCAGATGATGACACTTTAGTGTGTAAAAAAGTGTCAGAATTTTTATGTAAAAAAAATTTACGTAAATAGGTATTTGATATTTGAAAATCAATTAGCCCAGTCAATCTAATGGGTACTTCTTTTGGTTATGGTGATTGCGCTGGTTTGTGTGGAACACGTTCTCTTTATACAAACATTATGAGGTAGTAAAAATATAAAAACTTTAGAGATTTATTTTTGTACTAGCAACGCCCCGCGGTTTCACCCGCATAAGTTTGGATTCCGTGTGAATATCGGGACAAATTATCCTATGGTCCTATATCCTGCCCTGGCTGTGTGCCAAATTTCATCCAAATCCGTGTTGAGGATTTTGCTTGAAAGAGTAACAAACATCCATCCATCCATCCATCCATCCTCACAAACTTTCGCATTTATAATATCAGTAGGAAATAGAATTTGATGGCCATCGTGGGAATCAACAGTGAAGTTACTATCATAGATTTTCTCACTTGCACCACAAATCACTAACTGCGTTTAGCGCTAAACAAATTTAAATCATCATTCCGTCTCTGTCATTTTCAAGCGATTGTCAGAAACCGAACGATGTTTTAAAGACGTTTAGTGATTTATGATGCAAGCGTTCCTTACAGTTCTATATTTACAGTAGCATATTTAAAAAGCAATAATTACTTTTTCTCAATATTGTAGAAAGTACACGCATAACATATTCGCAAATATGTTTCTAATTATAACTAGCTTTTGCCCGCGACTTCGTCCGCGTGAAATTTCTTGTTTCCCCGACCAACCCCGGCGCATCGCATCGCCTGCTTTTAACGTTCTTTCTGTTTTATTTTTGCCTGGCTCCTAAGGATGCTAACGTGTAGTTAAACAGCCATGTCCTTCTTCAAGAATTGAGCTATCAAATGCAAAAAGAATTATTCAAATCCGACCGAAGTTTCAGAGATTACATACAAACAAACAAACAATTTTTCTAATATTATAAAGAGGTTCTTTAGATTAGTAGGTATAAATGAAATAAATGGAGTGAAACAACTCTTCGTCTACAACTCGAAAGTCCCGTTCAAACTGACCTGGAATAATAATACCTTTTATTACATTTTACCTTTCTTGGGAATTGAACTAGGAAAGTCAAATCAAGTCTAGAACAAATAAATCCAAACTAGATTTTTCTTTACCTTTGCTTTGTCCATTCCTATTTCTTTGATCAATATTGGTCCGCTATAAAAAACTGTAAAAAGAATTTGGTGCTACAAAAGACCAATTTATTTTTCTTCGGACTAAAAACCCCAAAGTTACTTTTAAGAGCATTACGTGAATAAATAAATTGTAATTATTTCACTAAGTTTCATACAACAATAATGTAGGTAGAAATGAAATTACTTCCAGGACTTCTTTCTAAAAATACTGAAATTAATTCAATTTATTTTTTTCCGAGTCCTGACGTGGGCGTCCCTAGGCATATTAGGACTCAATATAATCATAAAGAAAAACATGAATTTATTTTTTTTATTCCGAGACCCACACAAAATTAAAATATTTTTCTAATTTCAGAAGCAGAGGCAGGCATTCAACAATTTTATAAGCCAAGCGCCAATGTGAGAGGAAGTGTCTGAAGGGTCATTTCAGAAGGACATGCCCTCACCATATTGATGACGTCACTTCAAAAGGTCAGGTGCGTGGTCCTTGTCACGGCGCGCTTCACAAAACCATGAATATGGAAATATTAAAGATTTATAAGAAGCTCTTTACAAATAAATACCTCTAAAATATAACAATACGTCACGCCTATGATTCCCCGTCAGGGTAGGCAGATGCGTGAGCTTAGCGTACCCCCACATTCCACCAGTTATGTTCAAACCATATAATAAGGGGCAAGCCTCTTGCCATCAATCGGGAAACCCAGACTCCAAGCTGCTTCTGACAAATTCCTGACAGAAAAATCAGGACTCGAATCCAGTTGATCTTTTTTATAAAAATTTTACCGTGAAAATTTAGATGAAGTGAGCTACAGAGATTTGATCCTTATGATTGTTCCTATCGATTGGTGCCATTAAAGTACAGGATGCTATTTTTTCGGATTTTAGCCGGTTCGATTCCCGGGTGTGGCAAGCTTATTTTCAAAAATCCTTAATGTGACTACATGACCTAAAGCGCGGTCTTTGTCGGACTGCATAGAAAAGAAAAAGAAGCGCGATGACACAACGCTGGTCATTTATTGCAAAATATGAAGCAATTATCTATTTACAAAAAATCTATTATTTGGTCTAAAAAATTAAAACACTAGTGTTTTAGTAAGTTGCTCGTAGAATAATCTGACAAAAAATGATAATGATTGTATGTACTCGTATATCAGTATGCTTTTTATCCCGGTAATGCGTTCCCGTGGAATAATTTCCGGCCTCCGCGCGGGCGAAGCAACGTGCAAAAGCACACTTATTTCCAAATGCCTGCTAAACGAATAGTTAGTTTCCATATGATTTACTTGGCACTCTCAATACTCAATATATATTTCCAAATGCCTGCTAAACGAATAGTTAGTTTCCATATGATTTACTTGGCACTCTCAATACTCAATATATGTTTCCAAATGCCTGCTAAACAAATATTTAGTTTCCATATGATTTACTTGGCACTCTCAATACTCAATATATGTTTCCAAATGCCTGCTAAACAAATAGTTTCCATATGATTTACTTGGCACTCTCAATACTCAATTTATATTTCCAAATGCCTGCTAAACGAATAGTTAGTCTCCATATGATTTACTTGGCACTCTCAATACTTAATATATATTTCCAAATGCCTGCTAAACGAATAGTTAGTTTCCATATGATTCACTTGGCACTCTCAATACTCAATATATATTTCCAAATGCCTGCTAAATAAATAGTCAGTTACTATAAAATTTACTTGGCACTCTCAATACTCAATATATTTATTGCTTCCACAAGTGAACTTAGGTGATGGTAGGTTTTACAGAATATGATCTATTAATATCTATTATTATTTATACTCGATTGTTGAAGTGTCCTAATCTTCTTACTATTAAAATACCATACTTTTATGACCTTCCTAATAATCATTTCCAGGATAAAATTGAACCTTATTTTGTAGTGTCTACAGCCGAACCGAGTGTTTATTACATTAGGTATATATTTCCCAATGCTTGCTAAACGAATAGTTAGTTCCCATATAATTTACAAATGACGCTCGCGGGAGTACATTCAAAGTTACAATTTCACAGGTAATGACCTTTTAATATCACCCTAGTTGGTACAACTCTCAACCCGTGTTTTGTTAAATTATACCATTACATTGCTACATTATCATTAGTGAAAATTATGTTTCAGTCTTATTATACTGAAACGAGTCAAATGTACATACAACAAAAGAGATAAGTATACAGGATCGTCGGATATATTTGAAGTTTAGTAAGAAACCGATGGATGTTGTCGACTGAAATTTAATTTGATAAATGAGCTGTTTGTTCTCTATTAATGAAATTAAATTTTATTCGAGAACATCCATCGGTTTCTTACTAAACTTCAACTATATCCGACGGTCCTGGATACTTATCTCTTTTGTTGACTGTACTTGAAAAATACCATAATTATAAGCACCTAGATAATATATAAATTATGTTTGTTGTTATGCAGTTCTTTTTCTTACCGACTCTACATGCTGCTACGCGATGTGCTACGGCGTAGCTCGGACTGTGCTACGAATTCGTAGCAGAGATTGTTCCCTGTAAAAGTATTCACTATGAAAACAGCAGATTTTTCAATTCTCTCTAAATAGGCACAGGAAAGGTTCAACTATAATCATGGCGTACCTATTAATCATAGAGAACTTAGTCGACAAATAAGTATTGTTTTTGTTTTAGTCTATTTACACCATTAGGAACCTGCTACAAAAATACTTAAATATAAAAATAAAAGCATTAACTGAGTTGCTCAAGAACTTGAGCGATATCTTCATATATTATTCTGCCTAGCCTTTTTCCAACTATGTCGGGGTCGGCTTCCAATATAGCCGGATGCAGCTGAATAGCTGTATTTTACATGAAGCGACTGCCTATCTGACCTCCACAACCCAGTTACTGGGTGAGACGGTACCTCTTGATATATTATTCCCTTCAAATGTTATTTAAGTATGCACCCAAATAAATTCCCAAAAAGAATTGCACCACTGTAAAGTTATGTTAAGGAATAGTAGTAGCCAAAATTCTAACCGTATATATGAGTAAATGTGGGTAGAATATAAATCTCTAAAACGTTTGGCAAATACATACGAGCTCCATTATGGAGAGACTTTAATCACGATAATGTCGACATGTAGGTGCATTAGAAAAATTGCTTGTATCAATAGCTCTTAGGCACCTGCCCCACCGCCGCGCGCCGACGAGAAAGCGACTAGCTATCAACGATTTTCTCGCTCAAGAAACGTAAAAGAGATTTTAGGTCCCGTGTGAGTAAAAGAGATACATCACCGACAATGCCGTGGAAGTGGCAAAGTTTTGGGAAACAAGTAATAATAATAGATCATTTATTTCTATAAGCAATGTACAAAGTAGGTATGCGCAGCATTTACAGCGTATGACTTACAACTGCACAAAGATTTAATCAATGACCCATAGGCTAGGTGGCTTACAGGGGTCATCCATCCGTCCACTATACAGATTACAGATAAGTAAGTAGTACGTGTTACTTAGTAATAATAGTTGATCACTGACTGCTCACACAACGTGCGTGTGCGGGCGTGTACAACAAGTACTCGCCGGCTGTGTGAACGCAGTTGAACGTAGGACGGTGTTGCAGCGACAAGAGCCATCAAAGAGAGTACTCGCTCAGTGATGCTCGCTTGGCAGACAGAACACTCATTGAGAGACTCTCACTTGGTGCGTACGTATACCAGCGAGCAATCGCTCGTCGCTGTCGCACACTCGTTTCTCGCCAACTCGTTTTAAGTTGCTAGCTCTACTCGCTTCTCGCCTGGCGGTGGGACAGGTGCTTTAAGCAGAACTGCAATGTGAGACTGTAGGGTAGGTACGAATGTGTGAATTTTGATGAATATAAATAAATATATGTACTTGCTTTGAAGGTTTTAAGTGCATGTTTCAAAGAAACAATGTTTCGTGCGAAGATTTATAGCTTTGAATGTTATATACAGATATATTTAGAAATGGGTAGTAGAAAGTGGAATAATACCATGGATTTGGTATCTAGTATATCATCATAAGTGAAGAAAATCAAGAAATACATTACATTTCAATCACACACAATCTCCTATGTGGGTAAAAAATTTACATTGACAGCATCTTCATGTTGTAACGGTACCTAAGGTCAACTTTCGGAGTGCAAGTGTTGTTAAGTGAACTAATGTGCAATTGGCCATTCGAGAATAATACTTTAAACTGATACTCATTCTGAAAGATAAGCTCAAATGACATTTTAATACCGAAAGATGATTTATTAAACATAACACATCCAAAACGCTTGCTTTTCATATCCGCATATTTTTTCTTTTGACAACAACCACAGAGATCCGAGATACAGCTAAAATTTTCTCACTAATTAAACCACTGCTTTTTATTAAAACATTCCAAAAATGATAACGAGTTATCATTTGAGGAGAGCCGCGCCATTATACCGCCTAAGATAGTCATCTACAGAATGGCTTTTCATTTACCAGAACAAAAGGACAAATCAAAATAAAGGGCTGTTCTCGAGTTCTTTTAACTCGAAAATATATTTCATGTCACTCAGAATTTAATTTGCAATTAGAAATTCGCGCCGCCCTAAATAAAAGGTACGTAGATAATTTAATACAATAAAACTAGAATTTATTTCAGTCAAGTTGTTTTGTTATAATTAATTTAATTTAATCTGAGAAATAATGGAATTTTAATTAACTGTAGGATTTGTTGTTTCGGGTGTCTCTTGCGTGAATTTATTAGTATTGTTTATTTACTTACAGACATCTGAAGTGACTTTTAATATTGATTTATACTAAATAAACGACTGCTGAAGCGCAAACTCATCGACATGTGTATCCTGCCTGTCCTAACCTACGGTGCTCAGACCTGGTCGCTCACCGAGTCGCAAAAATTCCGCCTTGGAGTTTGCCAAAGAGCGATGGAACGCAGCATTCTGGGTGTTAAAAGACAGGACAGAATTCGGAACACCACGCTGCGTTCCAAAACGGGCATACTGGATGTAGGAAAGAAGGCTGCCAGGCTCAAATGGGATTGGGCGGGTCACATCAGCCGTATGCACGACGACCGCTGGGCAAAAATCTCCACACAATGGGTGCCTGAAGATGGACGGCGCCGCCGAGGCCGGCCCAGAAAGAGATGGCGAGATGACCTGGACGCGTACCGCGAGGGCTGGTTCGAGGTGGCGCGGGAAAAGAGTTCCTGGAAGGATTTGGGGGAGGCCTTTGCCCAGCAGTGGGACAGCATAGGCTAAAAAAAAAAAAAAAAAAAAAACGACTGCTATGAGTTACCTTCAATACCATCATTATCATCGATCATCGGTCGATGTGGCGAAGTCTCGTGTGCTTATCACATTCTTCTTCTCTGAGAGTACCTATCGATGTCGAATAAAATATACAACTAATCTGGTCAGAATTGGAATCAGCAGTGCGATTCTGTAACCATCTCACCGTGAAAACTTAGGTGAAGTGAGCGTGGAGTGAGCTGTCAATAGTGTCTATTCCTAGCAAAAACAAACTCACATCACCTAAGTTTTCACGGTGATGTTTTTACAGAATCGACCGGCTTGTTCGTTTAGTTGCAATAATAATTAGTCTGACACTACAGCATGCAGGTTTTATACCTGTCTCTCTCTCTCCCCAGAATGCGTCCTTTTCTAATCAAGAAGGACGCTTGGCGCGATACTGTCAATATCATAGAATCTTCAGCTCACCAGCTAGAGAATAGCTGCAACAGTGTGTGTTTTATTCACACATAATTCCCGGTCATCATTTGAAAACTGTGATTCACATAAAAGGGCGGTTCCCGAGATCAAATGACATAGCACTGATCTCACAAAGATAGCAGCCTTGTCCCTAAAATAAATTCCAGTGACACCTCCACATCAGTTATGGACATAAAATTTCAGAAACACCTGCGGACCCGACCTATCTCAATTTTAAAACCGGCTTGCTTTACTACCCCGACAAAAAGCGACCGCCGCGTAACCAGGGCAACGAGGCATCTTTGCTTAAAAATTCAATATGGCTAAACGTACTTGGACTGTGGGATATATCACGTGGAAGCAATTTGAACACCTCTCGGTAGCACTAAACGTTATTTATGGTAAGCCCACGGCACTCAGTGGATAGCCCACATAGAGTTTCAAAGGATTTTCGGCAGTAACGGGTTTTATTATCGGCATTGTCACATACTTATTGTGCCGCCTAATGTTTGGTCAGCTTTGATGGTTTGTCATTTGTTTGTGTTACAAGTTTCCTAATAAAGTGCTGCTGAAAGGTTTGAAGTTTTTTTTTTTAAATTTCACGCCTCTCCGCCAAAAATTATATATAAACAATATGAAATGTGTAGCATAACATAGCATACCATAATTAGCTATTAGTGTTCCCACTGCTGGGACACACGCCTCTTTTCGAGAGGAAGTGGGCCGTAATCCACAACGCGGGCCCAGTGCGGGTTGGTAGATGTCACATGTCTTCGAATTTTTGGTTCTAGGACATGCCAGTTTCCTCACGATGTTTTCCTTCAGCGTTTTTAGAGCAGTGGTGATGAGGTAATTTACTCAAAGTAAAGCACCTGTCAGGTTTCAAACCTACAACTTACAAATCGTAAGTCGCGGCCATTACGGCCGACGTGATTATTCTGTTACAATGTTGTTAATGAAGTCTTTTATCTAAACATCTGCCCAATTAGTAAAAAGTCTCCATAAAAAAACTGAAACTAAAAATAAACACCGAAAAGTCTATTACAACGTTTCGCTTTTTCTTAACAAAACAACTTAATGAAAAACTCAAAGTAAAGTAAAGTTACCAACAATATTAAGTCTTCCTAAATAAAGATAATCTCCTAAAAGTAATCACCAAATGGATACCGAAGGCAATACGGAACTCTAATTTTACACAGCCGGTTCGATCAGCTCATCCGCTTAGATAGGGAAACTTGGCTCCCGTAACAATCCGTCCGGCAACATTAGTCAAACTCGACTTAATACCGCCCGAAATAGACTTAATGTAATCCCCTGAAATAATAATGAATTAGATTGATAGAGATGAGCAACTCAACGTGAAATTGAGTCTTTCTCACTATTATAGTATAACAGAAACCTTTTATATGACTCAAATCTTACAAACGTGACGGATTCGGTGAGCCACAAACTAAGCATCGCTTGTATCTTGTGGCTCTAAAAGAAAAGAAAAAGAAAGAAAACACATATATTTGCGGTAAACATGACGCAAAAAAAAATACAAACACATTAAGAAAAATAACAAGTGAAGGAAAACATGCGTCACATCCACGCAAAACAGCCATCGCTCAGCATAATGCTAAAAACAACAATCAAAATATGAAATAAAATAAATATACATTACCTAGTTCTAAAACTACAACTAGTAACAGTAGTGTTCAAATAGTAGAAATTCTAGACGGATTTCAAGAATGACATATCGTCATTTGATATACTTGTACAGTATCAGGCTCGCATTAAGCGCTACAAAATAGATTGAATTTTGGGCTTATGCTAACAGCGTATATATTCTCAAGCGACTTAAAATAAATCCTAGATGCGATCGCGAAATAGATATGAGAGGAGATAAAGTTTGTCCTACATAGAGGAAATGGATTCTGGGGAATTGTTTATCTATTTTGTTAAGATTATATTAAATAAAATGTTGTAATCCTCATTTTTTTTTTTATATTTAAGCTATCCACTTGCACGTCGGCGTTCGCGAGCCGTGATGTGGGACTTACGTCGCAACGCAACCGATTGCCAGCGCGTCAAAAATGCCGCGGATCTTCCCCGATAAAAACGTTTGCCAAAATAAAAATATTACAGCAATTTCAAAAAAAAAAATGCCATTGATTACGTTAGCTTAAAGAGAATAAACTTAAATAAAAATATATGCTGCAAACATACATATCCATACTTAAAAAAAATGTTAAAGTTAAAAAAGTAAATATTTTTTTCCGATTTCCCGGCAATTTTATTTTTCGTGATTAAAATATGCTATCTGTAACACTTATAAAAATTATAAATAAAGTAGACTATATGTCCTTCAAAATGATTGCAAAAGATTTGTATTTCATTCATGGGAAGTAGATTAAATAAATTGTTCAAAACAAGACTCCTCGGCCGGACCGGGCCGGAACGCTGCGTATCATATTATTAATTTCGTTGAATCTGTTAAAAATATAAACGTTATTGATTTGTTATATATAACTAATTATTATAAATAGTTTATTTTATGAAAATATGGTATAATTTCTCTATTTCTCTTACAAATAATTTCTACAGTCCGTAAACAAACCAGAAACCGAACGTAAACAAACACAAACATAATTCGACAACTTCTTTTGCTAAATTTATCAACTTTCGAGAGTTATAGAGTATGATAATTATACACCATTATAACGTGTATATTGTCTAGAAAAATTTAATATATTACATTATTAGAAATATGCAATAAAACACGACATAATTACGTTAACACTTTTCACATACTCACACACGAAAGTTCACGAAACACGCCTGACTTCAAGTCGTTGTTACAACCACAGGATATTGAAAAATGCACTGCATTTGGTTTCAGAGCCATCTATATTTGTTTCTGTGTATTAAAAACTACAGATAATGTATGAAGGAGCCGTAGTTCAACCGTAAGTTCATGTTTCCGAACGTTCCTCATAATGGCACTGTAGTACCACTGACGTAAGTCCGTAAAAACTTTTGTGGTACTACAGTACCCAGCGACGTGCAAGTGGTTAGACATTAAAATTGAGTCTCACGAAAGGGAATGAATGAATTATTTCTTCGGAGTCCAAATTTACAAATGAAGATGGCAACAATTACCTTCTGGGATCACAAATTCGTTCGTCAAGCGTTGTGTTTATTGCAATAACTATTTCAAACACAATAAAATGGACATACTTTGATTATAGCATCCATATAATTAGCAAGATCAAATTCAAAGACATGGGACCTTTGACTTGATTTATGTCGATCCTCAAAGCCGATCCACGCAAAAAGTTCCCTTAAATTTATTACGTCCTCCATAAAATTCGCTTACAGAAACTATGAGATTCTGAAAGCATATTCTACACATACATCATGTAGCGAACACTACATTCAACAGGCACATCTCAAATTCAAATCCCTCATCCACCGAGGCGTCTATTCTCGCGCCATAGTTTATTTGCATCTCAGTATTTCTTAGCTCCTTGAAAAAGCATGTAATGAATAAGTTAGAAGAAGGCCACGGGCGCGGGCGGGGTCACCAACAAAAGCTGGCATAACAAGCAAGGCTCAACCCTTGAGACAAAAGAAAACTCTTCGACTAACGATGTACCGGCTCGCACTTGACACCCGACGAGCGTTGCTACCATTTCGGGATTAATTTTTAACATGTAGCTATATTTTTCGCGTAATATTATTTTTCTTGCAGTTTTGGGAAGTGTTCTAGGAAACGGCGCTTGTGAAGATTTTGTGGGTTTATTCTGATTGTCTCTCATCGATGAATGTAACCATAATGTTTTAGTAATACTTTACCAGTGATTATAATTTCACACGTGAAATACAGGTCTTACGCCTAGCTTAGGCACCAGTCTCCAGTATAATTAAAACTATTATGTATTGTTCTTGATTATTTGAAAACGTACTTAAATATTGTGGTGAGAAAATGAGAAATAAATCATTATGCTCGTTGCACTCCTTTCTTTTGTCATTTGCGTTGTAGTGTGTTGCGTCAGGCACGCGTAACGTGGGACGGTCGCTTTTGTTTCAGACGCGACAAAAGCGATGGTCGCGCGAGTACGCGTTTGTCGAACTTTTATAATTATGAATATGGCATAGCTCGCGCGATCAATCAAGTAGCGTTTGTACGTCATAATTCATACAAACTATCGCGTACTCGCGTGACAGTCGCTTTTGATTAGTTCTCGGGATTAGTAAGGCGGATCTTACACTACCATGCGCCACGCTCCGGTGCGGGAATTCAATAAAAACGCGTTTCCGTGCCCTGTCGCGTGGCGCGTTGTAGTGTAAGATCCGCCTAAGTGGTCGCGAAATAAAATTATGCGTGTTTGAAAAATAATTATTAAAACTTATGAGAGCTGAACGCAACAGTAACAGACAGTGAAAAATTATTTTTGCATTTGATAGCCCAATTTTTGAGGAAGGCTGTAGGCTCCTTATCATCACGCTAGGACCCTTAGGAGCCGAGCAAAAAGAAAAAAGTCAGAACAAAAAAGCGAAAACGAAGTTATGGCGCGGCCGCGGGCAGGCGATGCGACGGGTGGAACGGGGGAGCAAGAAATTTCACGCGAGTGAATTCGCGGGCAAAATATAGTTTTTATATAGAGCAGTTCATCTACACCGTGCGGCCCCCGTCTCCCCGGCGAGTCTCGGCCTTTACAAATCGAGCAGGCATGGACTCGGGAATGCTTTTGCGAATCCCGCACCCCGGACATAGGTAGAAAGAAAGAAAAAAGAAAGAAGAAAGAAAATACATTTATTTAGCACAGAGTAAGAGACACACAATACACCAGGTAGTTAGATAATAGTTGTACATCAGATAAAAAATAAGATAAAAATAAAAAGTCCGATGTAAGCAATTAGCAGGAAAGTGTGCCTCACGGCTGCGCCAAAAAGGCCCAGTTCAGCAAAAATGCCAGACAACTGGTGCCTGACGCTGGTTTTCAACTGGACCTGATGTGTGAGGTGACGGATGTAAATCAGTTTTATACTGTATCGTGAAGTGTGTAATGTGTATGCATAATTTAGTAAATAAATAAAATAAATTTGTGTCACATAAAAACAGTAACGAATAGGTACCTATGTATAAAAAGCGTGATATTGAGTAACATTGCAAAACTAAACAATAAATAAATAAATACTGATAAATAGATAAGTGACATGACCGCATGATAGACCTTCTTATGCAAATAAAGAAATTCTCCGAAACGAGTCAGAACAGAAACCTGTTTTAAATTAAAACGATGCCTCACTTCCATCTTCCGTGCTCCAACACATTGTCATAATAATTTATTAATCCGTGCACTGTAATGTCATCGCACAATACGCTGCAAGCAGCCGAGCGCGGCGGACTATTTTCGGACAGTTTGCATTTTGTGTGTGCTTTGAAACTTGTCTTAGCTGTTGTTTGCATTTGGATTAACCAAATACGAAGGATATAACGTCTTTAAAATAATTCAGTTAAAACGCTATTTGCGATAGTGGAAAAGAAATTAAGAAAAAAATATGCACAAACAAACGAAACATAAAAGGATAAAAGGTAAGCGCTAGTCGATAATAGAAATATTTGATGTACTTAATTAGCAAATAATGAATCTGGCATAATGTGAGATATGAAAACTACCCACTTTTAATTTTCCATCTCCCTTTCACAGCCTCATGGATGTCATATCACAAACTGCACAGAGGTTCACCCAGTGCCAGTTGTTGGTGAAGGATGGGTAAAAAAATGGCGCCATCCCGACATTGTACGTCTCATTCGTGTGCAAATAGGCCAGGCAACATTTGGTACGTTGACAAGCGAACATGCGACCATAATAACAGCGATGCATAATACCACTTGTGCATAGGTATAACATTTATTTTAATTGTTTGTCTTGCATTTAACAGGTCTCGCATCTGCGAATGGGACGCAGCAGCGCCGCGGATGACGCAACCACAACCACCGGGCCGAGGATACAGAGGACACCAGCCAGCCAACCAACCCGAGCGCGAGCATGAGCCAGAGCAATTCCCAGCAATGAAACTGTATAGTATTATAAATTTATAACAAGTTATTTACATTTCTGTGCAACATTCACCGACCGAAACACTAACACATACGCAAGTGGGTAGGTACATACATCATATAATTGAGACATTTAGTGTGACCATATCTAGCTTCCTTTGCGCTTCTATGAGGTACTGCCGTAAGCGTCGTCTAAAAGTGTCTATGGTGTTAATTTGTCTAATCGGTGGTGGTAGGTTATTCCATATTTTCGAAGCCGCGTAACGGAAGCTACCTCTAAAAGCGGCTGTTCTATGCGACTGGGTCGAGAGTTGTTGCGAGCATTGCCTTCTCTCACATTCACGTCTACTGCCTATCCAACTCAACCTGTCGTACAGGTAGTCCGGCTTCTGGTATTTAATTACACCAAACAGAAGGCACGCCAAGTGTAGTTTGCGCCTCGATTTCATTTTCAATGTGAAGTGTTTGTTTAAAAATGGAGTCACGTGACTTCTGGGGGGAATTTTATAACAAAACCGAGCACAAGCGTTTTGGACCCTTTGAATGAGCCGATCTGTGCGAGCTAATAGGCGCGGGCCGTAGACTGTATCAGCGTAGTTTAGCCTGGACAAAACCAGGGATTCAACTAGCTGCTCCCGTAGTGTTTCGGACAAGTACGGCCTAATCTTGTACAGAACTTTCAGGCGGTAAAAGCAGTTTCTTACCGAGTCGGCTATATGTTTTTCGAAACGAAGGTCTTTGTCCATAATAAGACCAAGATTCCGCGCCTCATAGACTCTGTCAATTGGTTCGCCCATTAGCTCCAGGTGAAATGTTTCGGGTAATTTCGCTAGTTGTTGCCTTGTGCCAAATACCATGTATTTCGTTTTGGTTGGATTAAGCGACAGGCAATTTTCTTCAGACCAGGCAGCGATTCTACAAAGGTCTTCGTTTAGATCTTTAATGGCACTGTCGTATTTCTCTGGACTAAAAGATATATATAGTTGGACGTCATCGGCGTATATATGATACTTGCATCTCTGGAGGCATTTAATTATATCTGCACAGTATAAAATAAAAATAATTGGGCCTAATATAGATCCCTGCGGAACCCCTCTCTCAATGGAAGCAATAGTCGATGTAAGAGCAGTGCCGTCACCCAAACGCAGATCCACAAGTTGTTTTCTATCACTAAGGTATCTGCGGAACCATTGCGTAGCGCTGGGGTCAAATCCGTAATAATTGAGCTTCGTTAGTAATAACGGAATATTTATTGCGTCAAAAGCCCGGGAAAAATCTAGCAATACAAGAATTGAACACATACCTTTATCTTGGGCTGATAGAAGATTATCAGTCACATCCAGTAAGGCAGTGGCAGTACTGCGCTGTTTTCTGAATCCAGACTGTAAGTCCGGTAACACGTTAGTTTGTTCCAGAAAATGCGTTAGTTGGTGGCTGACGACTTTCTCTAGCACTTTAGACAGACACGGTAAAATGCTAATAGGGCGAAGGTCTTTTACTTCAATAGGATTGTCATTTTTTGGTAAGGGCCTAACTGAAGCAATTTTCCATTTGTCAGGGAACGTTGACGTCACTATTGAGCAATTTATGATGTCAGTTATCGAAGTTAGTGCGTATGGCAGAACCATGCTTAACATATCTAAGGTAATATTATCATAGCCTTCGGCGTTACTTTTGAAATTGGATATAATACGAGAGATGTCGTTCTGTTCCACAGGATTGATTGTGAAAATTGCTTCACCATGCTTATGGTTTTCAAAATAAGTCATAAGTGTCGTGCTTGCAACGGGGTTACCGGGAACTATCAAAAAAGTATTATTAATTAAATTTGGATCTGTAAAATGCGACGGAAGGTCTTGTCTGGGTTTATAGGGTGATACAGTAGATTTGAGGTTTTTCCATAATAGTTTAGGGTTCCTTATTTTATTGTTTATACTATGCTTGAAAAAAGCAACTTTTTCGTTGTACAGAGAACTTAATACAAGGGACTTTAGCTCTTTGTAGTATTCTTTTTTAGAATCCGATTTCGTTTTCCTGGAACAAGTTAATGCATCGTCTCGTAAACGCATCATAAGTTTAATGGTATCAGTTATCCACGGATAAGACTTTTCCTTGACAGTACATGTTTTGATTGGCGCGTGAACATCGAACAGTGAAATTATGCGGGAGTCAAATACATGTACCATGTCATTTACGTTGTCAAACGAGGAAATACTTTCAAGACATAAAAGCGACAAGTCCATATTAAAGCTATCCATGCAAATATTTTTAAGTGGCCTAAATTTTACTATGTATGGTTTAAACTTGTCACGTTTTACGTGAAATTCCCCTACTATGATAGAGTGACCGTTAGCCGAACCAAAAGATTCCACTGACGTGTATCTTGCTCTTAAGTCGGTGCATAGGAGATCGATGAGAGTTTCGCTGGAGGCTGTGAAGTGAGTAGGGGAGGTAACTAATTGAGTAAGACTGAGGCTATTCAGAAATTCGTTAGTTTTTTTTGTTTTTACGCAGCCTGTGTCCAGCAAATTCACATTAAAATCACCCAGCAATATGTAATGGTCACAGTTTCCCAGTGAGCTAAGCGAATCCGTTATAGCATCCAGGAAAAGAACAAGGTCAAGCCATGGTGGCCTGTACGCTGTGCCTATAGCAATTTTTTTGCCGTTCATTGACAGCGTTAGCCACATTTGTTCGACCGATTCGAACCTGGGATCGACCGCGCTAGTCCAAGTTCGCGCGCTAAGACCCCGCCGCAGATAAAAGCCCACGCCCCCACCACGACCCGAGCGCACACTCACAGGCCGCGGCGTGTGACGCAGACGGTAGCCCGGCACCACCGGAGCGCGCCCTCCCTCGCCCGGTCGCAACCAAGTCTCGTTAATGGCCATAACGTCAAAACAATGCCTGTCGAGTGCACCAATCAGATTATCATGACCTGTTCCCAACGATCCGGCATTTAGAAAACCAACTTTCAGAAACTTTTCTCCTTTAGTCATCATTAGAATGATATAAGATAATTCCGTCATTTAGCAATATCAACATTATACGTGCGCATTCAAATGTAAAAAGTCCAATTCCATGAAACATTAGTCGTAGTCCAATTGTAAATAATATGTAAATAGGGAATGTAATAAAATGAAAGTGAAACATTGTAATTAGAGGATATGTAAGTAATCGGTTTGTAAAGCGAAAAAGTAGTTTAGTAATGAATAGGTGTAGATATATATGTGTAGTGTTATAAAACTGGTTTACGTACAGTTGACTGAGGTGCGCCGCGAGCCACACATCTACCAATATAAAAATAAGCAGGTAGTAGCAACACAAAATTAATATTACTTTTGTAAAACTGGCACTTACTACAATTAAACAATAACATAACATAGTATCACGACCGTTTCCCCAGAGAGTCGGGCAGAACGAAAACAACTGATAATAATGATAAGACCATGACACTTGTGCAACATACAATAAAATCGACATCGGTATGCTAGAAACTAAAAACATACAGTAATAATTGAAACAAAAAAGGCAGAAATAATAAAAAATAATGGTAACAGTAAAACAAAAATATTTAGGATATATTTTGGCCGTCGGTAATCGGTACAGGTATGGGTACAAAGATGCGCTGCACATCAGCCTCGCAGCGTATTTGGCAAGTGGCGTCCCCGGGCTTGTATCGGGCAAGTATACGGCCTCGTTTGCACCATACAAATTGCCAACCAAGCCGTCCCCCGGCCTCTCGCGCCATTCGAAACAACTCACGATTTAGCTTCGTAAGACGTTCGTTGACGTAGAATCTCGCCGGCAGACCAGGCATATCGAGATCTGCTGAAGTCATACCACGACGTACACGCGCGGCCTCCAACATCTCGTCGCGTAGATCGCGGCGCGCGAGGCGCACGACGAGAAATCGAGGGCGAGTCTCCACCGGCGCCGGCTGCGTAGCATTTATGCGTCTGCCTCCAACGCGCTCGGCACTCACAATATCACGCGCCTCGATTTTTACGCCCATCTTTGACGCCACTAGCATAGCCGTGTGTATGGGGTTTTCACCATTCGGCTCTGGCAAGTTGGATATTTGTATGTCAGTGGCTAGCAGCTCCTGATCGCGGTCATTTATATCACTCCGCAATTGGGCAATTAAATGAAGCACATCCGGCGAAACCTGGGGTTGTACCGATTTATGGTTCTCCATGACGGTCACTCTCTCTTCCAAACTGCTCACACGGTCATTAGTGGACTTTAATGAGCATCTCAAGTCGGCCAGATCATTACGCAGCAATTGAAATTCAGCCCGTACCGTATTTATAAACTCTTCCTTAAACTTTCTCAGCTCAGTAGTGATGTCCTGAGTGAGCTCATGTGTGAGCTCATGTGTGACGTCCATCACTGCGGTGGTATTTATAGGACTCGTGTCCGTGTCCATGAGATTGGTCATACTGACTTCCAGTGGTGCCTTTGCATGACCTCTAACTGGCGTTTCGGCCCGGTTGTCCCGCACAACGTTTTTGTTGCACTCCGGGCAGTGCCAGGGGGAAGTTAAAAGGCCCATTTCTTGTATACCAACGCATTGGTGATGATACCAAGATCGACAGTTGTCGCATTTAGCCGCATCCGCCGACGCAAGAAATTTACCGCAGCCACCACACTTAACCATAGTGGATTTTTCACTAGTTACCGCAATCGATCTACAGAACAGTTCACGCAGGAATGACTAGATGGCGCTGTTTTCAATAAAACGTTTATGGCAGTTATCACGGTGTTATGGCGAGTTTTAGCACCATAAGTCGAAACACAGCGTCACTGTAAGGATGCGCACACACTGATAGTTAGTCACACAGTATTTTCAGCGACTATGTAAAGAAGTCTGTTATAATTGTACGTATAGGGTAGAAAATATTAGTTCCTAAAGATGAGTACGGTTTTTAATGTTTTTTAAGTCGTACACAGCACAGAATCACTAGATAATAGCGTCACTTGTAACTTGCACTTATAATTGTCTTTCCAAAATAAAGTTTTTGCAAAATAAGCACTTGTTTTATTTTAGGATACGTGAGAAAATATATTTACACTGTTATGTACTAAGTACCGTCACTCACCCGTAGAGGTGGAACGCCGTGGTGGTTTTAGGCGGTAAGATTCCGGCATGCCCCCTTGTCACCCCCACGATGGAGGAAGTCCATGAGGATTTCCACCGTGCACTAAAAAGAGAAAAGGCATGGACGCAGCTCACACCCGTGACTGTCGAGCTTTAGTCCTCCCCGAAACAACTGTGATTAACCTAAAACAACTTTCAATTGCCTTTCTAAAATGTATTTATAAGACAGGCCCTCCAAATCATACCAGTAATAAAGATCAATCACCGGACTACCACACGTACTGCAGGATACCCACCGCACTTGGTTGATGTCCTGACCAGTCGTACTCAGCACTTCTCCTCCAATTTCTCTGCCTTCAATTTCGTTCCGTCATAGACCTCATCCATCGCTTTCCATCAGGCGTGACTGAGGTCAAAGGCGGAGTCCATTTAGCAATTTTTTTTGCGTGATCGAGGTCAAAATCGTTTAGTATTTAGCAATAATAAATAAATAAATTAGCTCGTCATCAGTACCTTTCTTTCTTACAAGACATAGACAAAGAAGCTTCCCGGAATTTGTTTTATCTATACTTATAATAAATCTGTAGAAGTGAAAATTCTGTACATTGAAAATATCAAAAAAATAAATGGCAGGGGGTGTTACTATACCGACACCGAACCCAAAAAAGTGATTAAATAAATTTTTGTCTGTCTGTCTGTCTGTCTGTCTGTTTGTTCTCTATACTGATAATAAATCTGTAGAAGTGAAAATTCTGTACATTGAAAATATCAAAAAAATAAATGGCAGGGGGTGTTACTATACCGACACCGAACCCAAAAACGTGATTAAATAAATTTTTGTCTGTCTGTCTGTCTGTCTGTCTGTCTGTTTGTTCTCTATACTGATAATAAATCTGTAGAAGTGAAAATTCTGTACATTGAAAATATCAAAAAAATAAATGGCAGGGGGTGTTACTATACCAACACCGAACCCAAAAATGTGGTTAAATAAATTTTTGTCTGTCTGTCTGTCTGTCTGTTTGTTCTCTATACTGATAATAAATCTGTAGAAGTGAAAATTCTGTACATTGAAAATATCAAAAAAATAAATGGCAGGGGGTGTTACTATACCGACACCGAACCCAAAAGCGTGATTAAAAAAATTTTTGTCTGTCTGTCTGTCTGTCTGTTTGTTCAGGCATCACGCAAAAACTACCGGTTAGATTACGATGAAACTTGGTATACCTAATTATTCTTTAATATCCTGGGCACCACACTGGGTACTTTTTATCCCGGAAAAGTATATACAACAAAAAACAAACTTAATTTTGCGGTTCGATCCCTAGACCCGATTACTTTACCAACCGCAAATAATAAGTTTGTCGTAGGTTACGTCACCCGCAGTGGAGTTCACTAAGGGGCGCTGCACACGGCTAAGATACTATAATATTTTATCTTAAGATACAATATCGCTCGCCATACAATTCAATGGACTATCACACACGACGAAGATAATAAATAATATTTCATATTTTCGTATCTTAAGATGAATTTGTAAATACTAATAATAAAGCAGAAGAGTTTGTTTGTCTGAACGCGCTAATCGGTCGGATTTTTCTCGGAGTCGATTTTAAAAAATATTTTTACATTTGCTAGCCTAATTCTTGAGGAAGGCTATGTAACATCACGCTATAACCCTTAGGAGCCGAGCAAAAAGAATAAAAGTCAAAAAGATCGCTAAGCGAAAACGAAGTGACAGCGCGGGCAGGCGATGCGATGCGATGCGACGGCGTGGGTCGAAAACAAAAAATTTCACGCGGACGAAGTCGCGGGCAGAAGCTAGTTCGTAAAATAAAAACCTCTATCACAAGCTGTCTCGTGTACTTAGTCAGCATTCCTGTCAAATTGAGGCCATCGGTACAGTCAGCCTCAAAAAGATGTACCTGTACATCGATATAGCATAATCAGGGTGTAACATTCCCAGTGCTGGGACACAGGCCTCTTCTCGGTGAGAGGGAGTGGGCCGTAATCCACCGCGCTGGCCCAGGGCGGGTTGGTAGACCTAGATGTAACATGTCTTCGCATTTTTTTGGTTTCTCTGCTCTCCTAATATTTTGTTGTGTCCGTGTGTGTGTGTGTGTGGGAGGGACATCGACGCGCAACTTGTTACCATGAATTCAGTTTATGATTTTGAACCCCACTGCGTTATCTCTGATCTAGAATCATATGCTGACTTCTAGTTACAGTTTGCGTATCGCCTTGTCCGTGCCACCCTATATAATTTTAAGTTCCCACCTAAATAGGAATGCAAAAAAAACAATTGAGTACCAATCTTTTTGAGGCGGACTGTACTATTGAGAACTCGGTGTAAATCTAGAGCCGGACACTAGCGTCACCTCGCGCATCCGCCTGGCAACTGCCCAAACTAATGTTTTTACGAAAAAGTTTTTCAACTAGACTCGTTGTTGAGTCACAGAAGTTACTAACTAGGTAATAGTATAAGCTGTAGTTGGGGCGAAATATGCATTTTTGGATTGTTTTGTGACTTTTCTTAGGTACTGCAGAGGTTTTAAGCAACGGGGTAATTGCGTAACACACTATCACTAGCAATAGGTTTCATTTTGACAACATTCATTGCGTTATTTGCATTGTTGAGCAAACATACTCGTATTTTTCGAACATGAAACAATTCAAAATGTTTCAGATTGTGATTGAACTATCAATCACACACTAGTGTTAATGTGTGTGTGTCTTATATTAGGGTGTGGGATGATCATCCAACATCCACGAATGTTTCATAAGTTAATGGCAAACATAATATTTCATATTTAGAATAGAAAAGATTCGAAGGTCAGCGCCGTTCGCTGACAGATGAAAAAGTGATTTATCTTAAATAATTAACGAATTACAAGTCTGTAGGTCTATAGGCGATTCCTTTTATATAGCTAAAACCCCGAACCTCCTTAGAACATCGTTGCATAATGCATTACACTGGAAATTAATTATATTGTATTGCATATAGTCTATAAAATGCCTGGGGAGCTATTGGGCCATAAAAAACCTAATGAAGAGCGGTCTGTAATTTATATGTTGTACATAATAAAGAGTATTCTATTCTATTCTTCCTTTGTCCCTTAGACTCACTGACGTGTGCGTACTTCCCAACATCACATATGGTGGTCAAACATGGTCTTTGACAAATCAGCAGAGGTCCACGCTCAAGATTTGCCAGAGGGCTATGGAACGAAGTATTCTGGGTATCAAACTAACAGACCGGGTTAGAAATAAGACTACCCGTTCCATCACAAAGATAACTGCTGTCACTTGGAAAACTACCAGGCTAAAATGGAACTGGGCTGGACACATCTGCCGCATGTCAGACGAACAATGGGCCAAACTTACGACCCAATGGGTCCCTCTTAATGGCAAGGGACATCATGGCAGGCCCAGATGGAGATGGCGAAATGAACTGGACTCCTTCAACAAGAACTGGTCCTTAGCAGCTTTGAACAGAGAGAAGTGGAAAGAGAGGCAGACCTTTGTTCTGCTGTGGGACAGCACAGGCTAATAATAATATAGTCTATTATGTTGAAACAACAGGGTGGCAGGAACATCAACTCACAAACTCAAACCATGAACTGCACATGATTCTAGACTCCCCAGCGGAAATAAAGAGTTCCCGCTGGCCCGGAACATAAAGGGCTAAGGAAAGAACACGAGTGGATTTTAGTCAGTAAGAGTCTGACACTCCCTTCCGCTCCACCCAAAGTGGGAGGGGTCATTTGATGACTTCCCATCCTCAAAAAAAAAAGCATGGTTAAAACGGGGTTCAACGCAGCGGGGCACAGAATCATGTAAGTACCACGGTAACAACGCGTCTATGTCCCTACCTTTAAACACAGTTAAGACTTATAAAAGAGCAAAATGTAGGCATTTCCCCAACAAACATTAAATATGTATGCTGTGTGCCTGACGTGACGTTATATGTGACCGAATAAATACAGGACAGTGCCACATAAAGTAGAGCATACAAAACGACTGATCATTTAATAATTGTTCCAAAATTCCAATTACTTAGGCCGCTTTCACATTAGGACGGTAGCAGCGCGATAGTAGCGCGGCAGATGCAGATGCCTTCACATTATGAGAACAGCCGCGCGGCTGCTGATGCCGCGCCGCAGTTTAGACCTAATCGTTCGGTGTCATACTCGCATTGTTTAGTCTATAATCACGTGCGCTTGCAACAGTGACTCATCATCATCACTGACTGAGCGCATGCGGAGGCCATGCCGGCTGCGCGCGGCTACTCCGCTTCTGTTTATAATATAAAATTCTGACTGGGCGACGGTCGCGCGTCAGCTGCGAGACTGTCGCGCTGCTAAAGTCGCCTAAGTGTGAAAGCGGTCTTATCGTTTAAATTCTCATTTTAGAATCCGTAGCTATTAGTCATAAGCGCTAAATTCAGAACCGGTCGGATACAAAGCATTACCACATCGTGCAACCCGCCCCATATTACTAATTAAATTAAACAACAGCTTCGTTGGACTACTAGTCGCAAGCGCTACTGCTGAGCATGAGGTCCTGGGAAAGACCCCCCCTGGGAGGTCGGGCAAAGTGTTGTTATGTTTTTCTATCCGGAATTTCTCAAAAGCAGCCCAAAGTCTGGATTTGTGTCCGATTGAAGGCAATAGACTTCCCTCCTATTACATTGGACTTAAGGGGACTACATGACCTAAACGCAAAAAACGCAAGTTTTATAACGCCTAAAAGTATATGATCGTCTACAGTAAACAAAATCAGAAAAACATATGACATTCCTCAGGATATATGCTAGTTAGATAGTGTGTTGAAAACATAATACAACTATTTTGATATGAAAGAATTAAATCATTAAGATACCTCTAAAAACTTTATTTTTACAATAAAAACAATACTAATATACACACAATCATTCTGATTTTTTGTCAGATTATTCAACAAGCAACATAAAGCACTATTGTTTTAATTTTTTAGTCCAAACAATAGATTTTTTGTAAATAGATAATTATTTCGTATTTTGCAATAAATTACCAGCGTTATGTCATTGCGAACTCTTTCTTTTCTATGCAGTCCGACAGTGATCGCGCTTTAGGTGGAATTGCGGATGTATAAGTACACCTCTGCCCAACCCTTTGGGGAAACCATGTCTAATGTTATGTTATGTTTTTAAACCATTATATCGAATCCCACGTAAAATGAAAACTCACTACAATTTTATACACAAATTGAACGGTAAACAAAAGTAAAATAAATGAACATTTCTTGAAATTGAAACACAGTAGCCAATTCCATTTGTTACATACACAAAGTTAAACAGGAACACAGTGCAATAATGTTTTATACAGTACACGTAGAAGAAAATGTGGTTTCTCAGCTATCAGGCAAGAAACAGAACGTATCGTGCAATAAGCGAGTACTATAAAAACCTAAAACGTTAACAACTCGACCGGGAATACAACCGCGTTACAACAAGACAGAGCTGGCAACACCCATTCACAAACAATGAAAATACGCATACCTACACGCTGGTGTAAAGGCGTCGATACACGGTGCGGTGTGGTCTTGCGTTTCTATTTGTGGTTGATACAGTGGGGCTAGTGGCTAAGTAATAACAGCTGCATGGGTCAATCGATCAGGTTAAGCTATGCTTTGCGCGGTTGCTCCATGGATGGGTTACCATCTTTACATACCAAGACCCCTCCATGCCTCGGAAAGCACGTCAAGCCGTTTGCCCCGGCTATCATTCGTAGATCATTGACAGTCTTTATGTGTAGTCAGAAGCCGAAAATCTGACAACCACTTACCAAGGGGATCGCATTACCCAGTAACTAGATTGTGGAGATCAGATAGGTAATCGCTCCATATAAAATACTGGTATTCAGCTGCATCCGTTTAGACTGAATCAGTGAGGGGCAATATGATGAGGAAACCTGTAGCTATAGTAATAGGTACGTCTGAAATCGCTAACAGATCTTGAGCAAGCGTGGTGATCAATGCTCATGTCTTGTCTATAAGAGAAGACGCCTTGGCTCTGCTTTGGAACAGTAATAAGCTAGATTATATTGCATTAGTGCGTCCTGATACCACATGAAGTGCTTTTGAAGCTCGACAATTATCGCAACAATTATCGCCGGGTCAGCGGGAATGTCTGCAAGGGTTACCGCTGGCCCAGAACATAAAGGACTAAGGAAGGACACGGGTTGGTTTTAGTCAGTAAGAGTCTGACACTCCCTTCCGCTCCACCCAGAGCGGGAGGGGTCATTTGATGATTTCCCATCCTGAAAAAAAAGCTCGACAATTACTAAAATTATAATATACTAGCTTCTTCCCGCGATTACGTCCGCGTGAAATGTTGGCCCCCGACCCATCGCGTCCCATCCCATCGCTCGCCCGTGCTACTACTTCGTTTTCGATCTGACTTTTTTCATTTTGCTCGGCTCCTAAGAATCCTAGCTTTATGTTAAATATCCTATATCCTTCCTCAAGAATTGGGCTATCGAATACAAAAAGAATTTTTCAAATCTGACGGGTAGTTCCGGAGATTACTCCCTACGATATATAAAGCAAAAAGGTCACAAATTGATAATAAGGTTAATAGGGTTAATAGGGTTTGCATCTTTTTTGACGACGACAGTACATTATCTGCCTTTATGCAAATCTGCCCTTCTGCTAATCTGGGATTTTAATATTCCGGGATTTTTCTTATCTGTCATTCTGCTGTAGAGGGATACAAACTTACAAACTAACAAATTTTACCTCTTTATAATATTAGCATACACAAAACTAGCTAGGTACTTCGAAAAATATTATCTAAAATCTATTATCTAAAATATTTCACAAGAAATTCGCCTGTTCTAAAAACACTTGGTTCAATTGAACTGAACTCAATAAATTTGGTAGGGACCTCTTCAGTTTCTGCTCATATTACTTAGAGTAATTGTAAACCTTATGAAAATTTGAATTGCCTTTTTCTCAAGATACGAGGCTATTTATTACTCGATACTATGCCTATTAGCTCTTTGTACCTACATATGGACTTCTATACTAAGAATCCATTATAATTTATTATTTAGGATTATTTGTGCTTTCCATATTTATGGGTTCGTCACCGAGGCAGGCCTAAGAAAGGCTGGCGTGACGATTTGGACTCAATCCTAACCGATTGGACGGAGAAGGCACAGCACAAGGAAAGATGGCGGAATATGGGGCTTTTGTCCAGTAGTGGGACAACATAGCATAACAAAAAAAAAAACACTGGCACTCCGGTAGTGCCGACAGAAGTGAAAACTTGAACAATTACGAGTGTATTTTGTGAATCGTCTTATAAACAAAACACGCGTGTTAAGGTGTGTTCCTTATTTTATAGGGTTTTTTGCAAATCAGGTATGATGACCAAAGTGACTGGTTTATTCTTCTCGTGAAAGGAATTTATTCAGATTTGCTCGTCGTCAGTTATATATCCGTGGTTCAGCGCCATCTCGTCGTTGTTGGATGAACTACGTAGTTAGTACGCGAGGCCTACGTAGTTAGTACGCGAGGCCCTCGTAGTTCTTCCCGATGTGCATAGATGGCGCTGTCCTCAACAACGCGCTCGTCGTTGTTGGATGAACTACGTAGTTAGTACGCGAGGCCCTCGTAGTTCTTCCCGATGTGCATAGATGGCGCTGTCTTACGTTTTACGTCTTACGAATTTTCGATCAGGGTCACGTGACCTGACGCGAATTTAGAAGTTTTTACCCATTCCAAAAAAGTACACAGCGCCGCTAAAGAAGTTTTCACTTCAAAAAAGATTGTTTAATATTTTAGTTATTCTTGTACGAAACGTGCCTTTTCGTTAGAGTATTTCTTATAAAAGGCAAATCGACTTTCCCCAATTCTACTTTTATTGTGCTTAATAATATTGTACTAACCTTTTTACATGACTCAGTTGTAGCCTCGTGTTGACAATAAACTGTATTTTCCTAGATATTATTCGCTGAGCTTCCCTCACCATGCCATTGTTTTCCTGACTTTCGTGGTCTTAGGTACAGACGCCAGCACATCAAGCTACCCGAAACTGTCAAATTTTCCTAATCAACTTTGAACCTTATGCTTCAGCGATAAAGTTGAAAATCTATTAAAAAAATTTGACAGATTGTAGTAGCTTGATGTGCTGGCGTCAGTACCATGTATGCTTACAATTTAATCTATCAATTATTCATCATCCACAACTGGACATAGGCCTCTCCCAGGCTGCGCCACGACACTCTTAAGGTCGTCGGCCTATCTGTGGGGTACCCCACACAACGCTTACCAATACGCGGACTCCAGGACTCGTCTGCTCCGCCGGCCATCGATTCTTCGGCAAACATGGCCAGCCCACTGCCACTTAAGCTAACTTACTCTGCAAGCTACGCCAGTAAGTCCAGTTCTTTTTGTTTGCCGTTAATGTCCCTCTGCTGCTACTCTCTTTCCACCTCTATATTCCGGATAATTTGTTTTCGGATCTTATCCTTCAAAGAAACTCCAAGCATTGACCTCTCCACAGCGCGCTGAGCGACCTTGAATTAGTGGAACAGGCTTGCTGTCAGTGTCCACGATTCGGTACCGTTTGTTATACAGGGCAGGGCGCACTGGTTGACAACCTTAGTCTTCAGACATTACTGAACGATGACTGCAACAATTTCATCAAAAGCATATCGTGTTTGTCAATACCTACTGTACGCAAATTATCACCAAGCATTGCACTTATTTATTGTTTCCACCAAGATTTCGTAGTCGAACTGTGTACACGGGTCCTAACAGTTAGGAAGCAGGCGCTCATTACTGCAACAATTTGTCACGGGCGCACCGAGCGCTTCCAACTTTACACTAGCGGCGCTTCTTACCCGGCTCAGTTTGATGTGGTCTCAGAAGTGCGTACTTGTCTAGTCTAGCAGTAGATAGATAGTACAACTATCTGGATTTGGATAGTTGAAGGAGATTTAGTAGGCGTAGAGATAATAGGGTACAGTTATTTTAAGCTTGGGTGTTTAGTGTTATACATATAGTTACCTATCTACAACTTGTCGGAGATACGAGTAACATCGGGTGTTATAATATAGTAAGGGACGAAGCAGCGGCTAGTAAAAATTTATAGAAACTGAATCTCGATACTAGTTATACATATAGGTATAAAATGTTATCTAGATACAGTTTGGTGATTACATAAGTCTCAGTTAGTTAGGCTTACCTACAACCTACAACTGCCTATTAAACGAGTCTATCTTAGTTGTTTCTGCTATATTTTTATGAATCGTAAGTCAAAAAGACGTTATAAAACATAAATAAATGTTATAAACCGTAAGGTACATTGCAATACACACGTTACTCCTTTTTCTCTATGAACAATAGGTATCCCAAACTTTATGAAGTCTCGACGCTACAATGCAGCGATTTCGCGGTCACCGTCACCTCTACAAAAAACCCCACAGAAAATCATAATTAAACTCCTTAAAAGGGGTAGACCAACAGATGTTAAGTTAAAAAATATGGTAATTGTTAAAATTAAACAAGCAATCTCATTGTGTACCAAACGGGGACCGACTCGATGGCGTTCCGTGAAAATGGGCTATTGCCTCCAAATGTACCAAGTTTAAACAATGATTAGAATCTGGATTTATAGTAATTTGCAATGTAAATGTTAATGGAATCGGTTTATGAGCTGCTCCGAAAATATGGCCTTTATCCACTTTAGGTTATCGTTTTTTATTCGATTGAAGATATAGATAAGATTCTGTATCAGGGTGTTATCAACAGCGTCGTTATCTGAGGTCATTTCCAACGAAAGCTAGGGCTTAGGGCTAAGTAATACAATTTCTGAACTTATTTCGGTAATACTTATTCTGTAGCTGTCTGCCTATTTCGTTTTTCACTTGACTTGGAATATGTAATAGCCACAGCGTTTGATAAAGGTTGTCAGACGCTGTCCATCCCATTGCTCTAAGAACTTCTTAAGGCAATATTAAAAATTATAATAAAATTGTCTACGCTGGGGAATTACGTAACATACTAACAGTAGAAATGGTTTTCATTTCGACAGTTCGACAACATTCATTGCGTTATTTACGTTGTTGAGCAGACAAATTTCTCGACCATATGAAACAATGGATTAGCAATATCCTTCACAATTATTCAGATTATGAATTATGATTGATAGTGTGGTCAAGGCTCCTACAAACAGGCGCGACACGCGATATAATCGCGCGCGACACAAATGCACCGCTCGTTCCGCGACTTGCGGTGCCTTTGTGTCGCGTGTCGTGTCGCGCCTGTTTGAAGGAGCCTTTACGCAATTGGAGTGTGATGATATTTGGCCCAAAATTCAGCTGCGCGAACTCCGCTCACTGACGCACTCATAAGACCATCAAGTGCACAGGTGACAGACCATGCGGGGCAGGATTGAAGGTGGGCCATTTTCTGTGATGAGGTGCCGCATACGCACTTCAGATCTGAGCTATCCGTGTACCCCCATCTATAGACATTGTCTTTGCTCCAGTCCATTGTAAGAAATAAAGAACTTTTCCAACTTCAGTCGTAAAGAAAACTATCGCAGAAGTTAAAAAGATTCCATACGGAGTAATAGAGCATTGTGTAACCAAGATTCACACAACCTTTAGACGCATTCATCGAATCTGATCCTCCTATAGATGTAAATTAGGATGAAAATTCAAAAGAGCACTTAGTTTTAAACCGGAATCGGGCCACTTCAAGTAATAATTGCTTTTCGTGGCTCATTGTTAGTCAGATCTGTGGAAAGATGCAAATTACGCTAAACTTTGCAACTGCTCCACTTTTCTAACGGAAATGTGAAAACTTTCATGAAAAACAACGCCTGCGGCATAGGAAAGTCTATCTTTAGTTTTTTTTAAAGTATTTGCGTTTTCGTTAGTTCGGTTTTGCTGTTGGAGGATATTGTCAAACTTTTTTTTTAAACAATTTGTTTACACCAAGTTGGAATACATTAATTGAACAACTTTCTCAACATTTTGCCAAATTATTAATATTTCCTAACATCGTAGTGACTAGGTATTGTACTTCTTTCATTTTAGGGTTGCGTACCCAAAGGGTGATAACGGAACCCTATTACTAAGCCTTCGCTGTCTGTCCATCTGTCTGATTGTCAGCTGGCTGTATCTCATTGACCGTAATAGGTACACAGTTATAATTTTAACAGGATGTGTATTTCTATTGCTGCTATAACAACAAATAATAAAAATTTAATAAAAATGAAAGGGGGTCTTCATACAAGAAATGTTTTTTTCGGCGTTTAATGTAGCAAGCTCATGAACCGTAATAGGTAGTCAGTAGAAATTTTTACAGAGTGTGTATTTATATTGTCACTATAAAAATAAAATGAAATAAAGTTAATATATTTTTCGTTGTTTTTTGCCTTGTGGTACGGAACCCTTCGTGTGCGACTCCGACTAACACTTGGCCGGTTTTTTACCTGTCATGTCAATTAGAACATTAACTAATCACAAAACGTTCAACATGAACCGCATAATATTGCACTACTTACTAATTAACGCTATTATTGATCCGAATTCATCAATTTATCCTACTATATTGGAATGTATCTAACTATAAAACCCAAAGTTAGCCATTTGTACCTATTACAAACCAGCTATTATGGCTAGGTTAAATCATTTCATGATAATTATCTCAAAATCATTTCATGATAATTATTGCATTTAGTATTGAATAGGTAGTCTATTCAATACTAAATGCAATAGTTATCATGATGATTAACTATTCTAACGAAATTACGATTGGTTCGGAACCGGCATGTCCTAGAACCAAAAATTCTTAGACATGTGACATCTACCAACCCGCACTGGGCCCGCGCGGTGGATTACGGCCCACCGAGAGAAGGGCCGTAAGTGACCATTATGTGCATGATTGGTTTAATCAAGCCGTCTTATCTACGTTTCAAAGCTCTCACGAATAGGTTTAGACGCCAGCACATCAAGCTACCCGAAACTTTCAAGTTTTCTCAATCAACTTTGAACCTTAATACTTTAGGGATAAAGTTGAAAATCTATTAAAGAAATTTGACAGATTATAGTAGCTTGATGTGCTGGCGTCTGTACATACTCGTAATAACTATACCTACTGTACCATTTTTCCTGAATTGAAAAAGATAGGTAGGGTATGTAGGTTCGTCCGCGTGAAATTTCTTGTTCTCCCGATCCACCCCGTCACAACGCATCGCCTGCCCGCGCTATTACTTCATTTTCACTGACTTTTTTCTTTTTGATCAGCTCCTAAGGGCTCTAGCGTGATGCCTTCCTCAAGAATTGGGCTTTTAAATACAAAAATAATTTTTCAAATCCGACCGGTAGTTCCAGAGATTAACGCGTTTAAACAAACAAATAAACTCTTCAGATTTATTAGTACCCACTTACTAATAAACGTATTATATTAGATGAATAGTTACACACCGATTTCTCTCTTTCAGTCGTCAGTGATTTGACTTTCGAAAGAAGAAGACAAAGCGTTGTGTATACAGACGCTATACAACGTTTATTATTAAGAGGGTTAGTATATAGATTTGTGCTCCACCTATCTTTTGAGCAAGTAAACACATAACAGTCCACATTTCTACAAATCTCTATCATCAATTTAAATAAAACAAACAACTGAACATCACCTGTCAACTCCGAACGCTATCAAATTCCCAAAATCTATCAATTAATTCCCCATCATGCCATACAATTCACATGTACACCATGCATAACCGAACCGACGCAGTTATCAATAAAATATCAGCGGCCATATTGAAATATTTACGTTCTCATTAGCCTGGTATACGCATGGAGAACGGCTGACATAGCGCAAAACCAATCGCGTTCTCGTTTGCTCGCCAATGCATTTTTACTAATTAACTTCTTGTTGAACGAAATGCGTGCCATAACGTAAATTACATTTCCAATATCTTTCTCCTTTTAATTGGAGATTAAATTTTTCAAATTATTTTAATATTCGCCGGTCGTTCGGGTTAATTTTTATGATGCTGTCCGATGTGAATAAATTATGTTATTGCAGTTGCTGTGCTGCCGGTCGATTCTGTAAAAATCTCACCGTGAATATTTAGGTGAAGTGAGTTTGTTTTTGCTAGGAATTGACACTATTGACAGCTCACTCCACGCTCACTTCACCTAAGTTTTCACGGTGAGATGGTTACAGAATCGCACTGCTGGTCTAGAGTGACGTTTGTTTTTTGTGGATTCGGTGGATGTGTTACGTTTTTATTAAAAAATAAATAATACATATTGTACTATTGTGTTATTGATTCAGTTCATCATCATCTGCCTGACCTTTTCCCAACTATGTTGGGGTCGGCTTCTAATCTAACCCGATGCAGCTGAATACCAGTATTTTATATGGAGCGGCTGCCTATCCGACCTCCACAACCCAGTTACTGGCTAATACGATACCCCTTGGTAAGGCTGGTTGTCAAGACTTTAGAGCTTCTGACGAACCGTAATGACTGTCAAAGTCAAAGAATGACAGCCACGGACTCGGAGGGGTCTTAGTATATAGGTACAGATGGTCATGGTCATGGTCACCAACCGCGGCAAGCGTAGGTTACCACTCTCCCTGCCATGGGAACCGCCGGCGACCCTCAGAAAATTTTGTTCAGCAGGCCAAAGCACATTTTTTTTTTGGACCCGCCGTCGTATCCCACGGCCTCTTGAAACATTTTTGACTTTTGACTCACGCCGTTCACAAGCAGAAACTTTGGGACCCGCCGGCGACCCCCATGGCCTCCTGAACTTAAAAAGTTTTGTATATTGTCGGCAGGGAGAGTGTTAAAACTGATCGATCGACCCGTGAGACCCGTGTGTGTTATTTCTTAGCCACAAGCCCCTTATCTGTGTTACTGATTCAGCTCTTTGTTTTATTTTGCATGAACGGTTAAGAGGCTTACAGGACCTAAACACAAAAAATGCAAGTTTTAGAAACAATAAAAGTATTTATGATCGACGACAGTAAACAAAATCAGGAAAATACATATATTTTCCTGATTTATTTTTTGAAGAATATCATAATATTCTTCAGGATATATGCTAGGTAGATAGTGTGTTGAAAACATAGGTAATACAACTAATTTAATTCCATAGAAAAAAAACATGAAAATACCTCCAAAAACTTTCTTTTTACAATAAAAACTGTCTCTCAGTTTCAACTCCCTATTTGAGTATCACAATAATCATGTATAATACTTATAGAGCCAAAAAGTAAAAAGTTTTTATAAAAAACAAAACACATTAGAAAAATTTTAAAAATAAAATTCAATAAAACAAATTAGAATGAGAAGTGTTGATGTGGTAAGTCGAGAGGGGGGGTGTGTGTGTGTATGTATGAGTGTGTGTGTGTGTATGTATGAATGTGTGGGTGTGAGTGAGTGTGTGTGCATTTGAATATAAGACATAGGGTTACCTTTATGCAAAGAAAATTTTATTGAATAGTGTTTTCGCCAAACACAGTACTTAACATTAATCCTCAACTTTACCATATATTTATTTCAAAATTAATGCTGCAATACTTTCGACATAACGGCGGATCATGCCAAGCTGTTTGAGGTAGTATAGGCCCTTAACATTCGCGCAATTTCTTGCAGCACTATCCTCATAATACAGTGAATAATACGGCATGCTTTTTATTTATGCATTAAAAATAAGACCGCCGAGCGATTAGCGACTTAGTAACCTACCTGGGAGTTTTTTTTTTGCTTGAAGGTTGCAAGGTCATGTGCTCAAATATCTAATTTGGGTTTATAATGCTAAAGAGGGATTCAAGGACCTTTACCGGAGAGGAAATAATAGCCAATTTATAGCTATGCTAATACTAAAGGCTCCTACAAACAGGCGCGACACGCGATAAAATCGCGCGCGACGCAAAGGCACCGCAAGTCGCGCAACGGGCGGTGCCTTTGTGTCGCGCGCAATTTTATCACGGGTCACGCCTGTTTATAGGAGCCTTTAAGCAGACGTGTTTGTTTGAACGCGCTAATCTCTGAAACTACCAGTCGGATTTGAAAAATTATTTTTGATTTTGATAGCCGTATTCTTGAGGAAGATTTTGAGCTATTTAACACACGCTAGGACCAATCTTCTGCAATCTAATTGGACTCGGCGCAGAATTCGGCTACTTGTTTGGCGCCATCGCCAGCGTCCACCAGTTCCTGTAACGTGCAGCTGACAGGACACGCAGGACACGATATTAAGTGTCCCAACGTTTGTGAAACAGCACCACATTAACACTCCAAGGCGGAGTCGTCTATGAATCTCCACCTGAACAGGTTTACCTTGCTTCGGCCAACCTGGTTCCGGAGTCTGAGTCTGTACTCGGGATCTTACAGAGAGGAGGCCTGTATCCCAGGAGTGGGAACATTATAGTCAGATTATGCTAAGGGTACTTATAATTACATCGTGAACTAGTTGTATCATTAAGTAAATTAGCCGCTAAAATTAACAATGTTTTTCCCTACAAGTGTACACAAAAACCCTATTCGTTTCACTAATTTAGAAACGCCTTCATATTCCTTTATAGCAAAACGTATGTGTCTGTCGAAACTCATATGCTCTGTGTTTTTCGTCATCATATTTAAATAAGTACTACTGGGACCACAAAGCAGCCACAATGTTTCAAGGAAACTACCTTTTTCAGTTGAGTATGAAAGTAATCTGTAGAGCGCTAATGTTTTCATTACCTTCGAATGTTTCAGTTCGACGCTTGAAGGTAAGATAATTTTTTTTCATTAAAATCTTTGCTCTTTTTCCAAGCAAGATTAAGAAACAATTCTCAAGTCATCAATTGCAGCTGAATTATTAATTTCTATTTTTAACTAGCTGACCTGACAGACATTGTTATGTCTTAATTTCAATAATTCATACAAAAATCTCAATAATTAAAAAAAAAACAATTTCAGTTTTTGTCAAATTTTTCACTTTTCCAATTTTTCTTTCCCTAAAAACTTTATTCTGACTTTATAGAAAAATTTAAAAAGAAAATTAACCAAATCGGTCCAGCCGTTCTCAAGCGCTTACCAAAGCACAGCATTTAATTTTTATTTATATAAATAGATATGATGTACATTTCGGTTTACATTAGTTGTGACTTGTGTGGAAAACGAAACGCCTTCTCTACGATAGGTACATACAATAAGTTAGCGCTCCTTACCTTATAATACCTCCAAGACCTTCTTCCGCATTAAGGCTCCTGCAGACAGGCGCGACGCGTGACGCGAAACGCGCGTGACACATAGGCACCGCTCGTTGCGCGACTTGCGGTGCCTTTGTGCCGCGCGCGATTTTTTCACGTGTTGCGTCTGTTTGAAGGAGCCTTTATTAAAATAAATATTTTAAAATAACGAGCAGTGAAATCTGGCCAACGCTACTTCTTTAAGGGCCGCAACCGTTTGTCGTGTAGGAAATTTAATGTTTTTGTTCGATACGACCAACTAACCAAGTGTATGTTGTCGACAATTCAATTTATGAGTGTGTGAGTGGTACATTACCATCAAACAAACGCAAACACTCGTGCATGTCATAGTAGACCCCCTTACAAGTTAAGGACGAATCTGAGTAGGTACATCAATTTACGTGCTTGTACCACTTATAATCACATACATAAATAATACATTATAGGTAGTAGGTAAGTACCTAAATTAATAATGCAGAAACACTAAAACGTTTCCGTCTCATCAGTTACAACCGTCCCCCCTCTTGCATCTGCCTTGCATTACCATCTACATGTCAGGGATATTATCCCCAAGGGGTGTGACGTAGGTCATTATTATTGCCAGAAAACGGCAAAACGACGAAACGATGGACGGGCAAAATTAATCCTTGTTTATTTTGTTTTTTTTTTTCTTTGCAAAACTTTTTGTGTGTTTTTTGTAAAATCTAAAAAAAAACGTGATCAGGACGTATTACTCGTAACTAGCATGCGTGTATGAACGTACATACCTAAACGAAGCAAAAGCAGTATGTAAGAATCTCAGAACAGATAAATCTTTTATCTAAAGGTTCTCGTATATAAATAACAACTTTTTTACAAAAAAAAAAACAACTGACTTCCACAATAGACACTACAAAGTGAAAAATATCTTTAATTTCGGAAGTCGGTGTCGTTGGTTTCGCATTTTCGTTCCAATTTCGAACGCACACAACGCGCGCGCGCGCGTGTTTCGTTACACATAACGTATATTATTATATATGATATTTTTGTTTCTGTTATTCGGTTGCTATGTCCAAGTGATGGTAAGGCTTACTATAATAGAAATTAATCATAGTTCCCATTTTTCTCCTAATAGGTATTTAGAACTGTTAATTGATCTCATTCTATTCTGGCAGAAAACCCTTATCAACGAAGTTATCACTATGGAAACGATTTAATCAGAAACTATTATCTGTAACGATAAAGTTATAATTAGCTGCAAACTTCTAATTAAACTGAAACCGCTACTACGAACTAAAAGTTAATCAAATCAGACTTTATGATACTGTTTTGTTGTGATCGATCAAACTACTAAAATGACTATGTATTTCTACATGTTACCTAACAGTTACCTCCCAACCGGCATGTATGACCAGCGGGGTAATTACGTAAAACAGTAACAATGGCTTTCACTTTGACAGATATTATTTATTTATTTAACAATTGGATCGCCAACAGAGGCTACACAGTTGCTTGCATGTTAACATGAATAGGGACAAATACAAGTGTGCGCTTCCAATTACAGGCGACCACATCATTCACTTAACATCTAGGTGGATACAACAAGTTTGACATAAATCACCATACAATACACGAAAATTAAAGCCAGAAAACAAAATTAAAAGCTATAGCAAAACAGTAAGTACGGGTACAAACACAACACACAGTCAACAGTCGACAGTTCAACATTCATTGCGATATTTACGTTGTTGAGCAGACAAATGTTTCGAATATATGAAGCAATGGATTAGCAATATCCTTCAAAATGATTCAGATTGTGATTGAAAGTACACACATCAAAAGTGTCTAGGGATCAAGTACAGACGCCAGCACATCAAGCTACCCGAAACTGTCAAATTTTCCCAATCAACTTTGAAACTTATACTTTAGCGATAAAGCTGAAAATCTATTAAATAAATTTGACAGATTGTAGTAGCTTGATGTGCTGGCGTCTGTACATTTTTAACTGTAAAAAATTATCCAATTAATATTTACCAAATCTAGTCTTCCAGACTGGCTTTTTACTTTAACTCCGATGTTTAAGTTAACAACATATCCCTATATTTTTTTAAAATTAAGAAAATTTGATTTTTTTTTTGCTAACTGTGGGAAATTAACCAAAGTTAATAAAACTCACGCCGAGTTTATGTATGTATGCGTGCCACGAAAGATGAGACCCCGCCTCCCCCGCTCTTTTCGCCGCCCCTATGACGTCCGGTCCCGTCCCGCACTCAGACCTCATACCGCTAAAGATACCTAAAATCGTGTTCTGCGCAAGTCAAACCACGTGGTGTGTCAAGTCTCATCTTTCGTGGCACGCATTGTATCTTACAGTGCTACAACCATAATATTATATGCTCGTGGAAAAATCCTACAAAAAATACCTAAAAATTAATTAAGCAAAACGAATAGGTATGAGCATCATATCTGTCGTAGAACAATACGTTTACGTATTGCCCTTATCTTCGTATGTTTCCATAGAAGATAATTTTGATAAAACGTTGCTGGAGACTATTATGAGTGAACAATAAACTGTCAGGTATATAAAGTACCTATGAGATAGTGATAAAAAGGCTTCTGCAAACAGGCGCGACGCGCGACGCGAATAGCGCGCGAAGGCAAAGGTACCGCTCGTTGCGCGACTTGCGGTGCCTTTGTGTCGCGCGCGATTTTGTCACGTGTCGCGCCTGTTTGAAGGAGCCTTAAAATGGCTTCGTTCTCATTTCTGTGCCTCTTAACATCAGCATAATCAGCCTACAATGTTTCCACTGCTAGGATACAGGCCTCCTCTCGGTGAGAGGGAGTGGGCCGTAATCCATTACGCGAGTTCAGTGCGGGTTGGTAGATGTCACATGTCTTCGAGTTTTTGGTGCGAGAGCATGCCGGTTTCCTCACGATGTTTTCCTTCGCCATTTTGAGAGCAGTGGTGATGAAATTAAATACACAAAGTAAAGTGCCTGCATGGGTTCAAACCCACGACCTACAACTCGTAAGTCGGGGCCGCTACCACTGGGCTACCACTACTCTCTATCTATTCCTTTTACCACAGATTAATACAATTATATTGGTTATGTTCTTCAGAAAAGTCAGATGGGTAGTAATCGCAACCGGCGTGCGTGTATGACCGGCCGGTGTATTCTGTAAAAAACTCAACGTGAAAACATAGGTGCAGTGAACTGTCATTTCACCAAGGGATTAAAATTATTAAAAGGCTCACTTCTACGCTAAATAATAACAGCCGCACAGATCGATCGATCAGGTTAAGCTACGCTTGCCGCGGTTGGTCTGTGGATGGGTGACCATCTTCACATACGAAGACCCCTCCGTACCTCGGAAAGCAGGTTAAGCCGCCGCTGGTCCCGGCTGTAATTCGTGGATCTTTGACAGTCGTTACGGGAAGTCAGAAGCCCGAAAGTCTGACAACCAGTCTTACTAAGGGGTATCGTATTATCTAGTAACTGGGTTATGGAGGTCAGATGGGCAGTCGCTCCATGTAAAATACTGCTATTCAGCTGCATCCGGTTAAACTGGAAGCCGACCCCAACATAGTTGAGAAAAGGCTAGGCAGATGATGAAAAGGCTCACTTCAAGCTCGTCATCATTATCATCAATTCAGCTAAAAGACGTCCACTGCTGGACATGGGCCTCCCCCAAGCACTGCCACTTCGACTTCAAGGTCACTTCACCTAAATTTTCACGGTCAGATTTTTACAGAATAAAAATATAATATTTATCATAAATATTATCATGATGTTTGTGATTTTTATGATTTTATCATTTAATATGGAATAGGTCAGCAGATATATGAAAGTAAACGAAGCAAAAGGTGTACTTATCGTAGCACTACCTATACTAAAAGTATATCTCACTTCCACATAAATCAAAAAAGAAAGATTATCGGAGACTAGCTTCTGCCCGCGACTTTGTCCACGTGAAATTATCCCCCGCCCACGCTATTCTATTTCGTTTTTGCTTAGCGTTGTTTCCGAGTTGTTTTTTACCTCGGTCGTAGCATAACGAATATAACCTTCCTTAAGAATTGTGCTAAAAAATGCAAAAAAAAGAATAATTCAAATCCGACTGGCAGTTCCAGAGATTAGCACGTTAGCTGCGCCGCGGTTTCACCCGCTGAAATGTCGACCCCATGGGAATATCGGGATAAAAAGTAGCCTATATGTTAATCCAGGTTGTCAGCTACCTCCATACAAAATTTTATCAAAATTGGTCTAGCCGTTTGAGCGTGAAAGAGTAACAAACATATAAACACACACACACACACAAACTTTCGACTTCGTAATATTAGTGTGATATATATAGATATATGTAGATTTGACCTTTCAATATAACAAGTCTCTATTTTGCTATTATGAAGGTAAATATTTTTAAAGTATAAGTAACCAGTAAAGTTAAACAATTGCCTGGGGGTGCAAAACAAGAGGAGTATACCTTGTTTTTTTACTCTGTCCTTCCTGTATACTTAAAATTATCTACCTACTTTGGGAGGTTCAAAATTTTGATAGAAAATATTTTCGACAAAACAATTGAAACATTAATATGTAATAATATTTTGTTATGATAATATTTCCTACTTACTTGTTATTGTTGTTACTTGTTATTGTAAGTTATTTAATGAAATACGTGGAAGTGAACTGCCAATCATTTAAAATTCTAATCTCTAGACCGACCATTTATGTTTTTTTTTTTACTTTCTTACTTACTTAAGATAAAAGTTATAATCTTAATTTTTTGTACATTCACATGTTTCTAATGGAAAAAATAACAAAATTAAATTCTAACTTAACTAAAACTATACAGAAACTAAAACATAGTGTCGAAAAATTCATCCGCATCGCTGTCGACTAGTAATGTACCCAAGAGACTGGCGGCATTACCACGTTGTATGGCGATAATTAGCCTCTGGCCAAGGTAAAAGCCAGCCCTTGGGTCACGGGAAGTGTCAACCAGCCGTTTAGAAATTTCTTTAAAAAGACCATGAGCAAGAAAAAAATCGTTTATTCTATAAAATAAGTGCAATACAATAGAAATATGAGCAAACTGAAATATACTAGTTAAAAAAAATTTTACTACGTAAATCAGATTTGACGTAGTGAGTGTTGAATGATGAGCATATTACGGGTGGTGGTGCGAGATAAAAAACTTAGAGAATGTTATGTTGAAAGGTAATCAATAATCACATAAAAAAATATTTTTGGTGGTCCATTTTGAGGTTATGTATAAATCAATTTAATATCCCCAAGTCTAATGTATGTTAAGACATATGGTAAGCTATTACATATTTTGTTATACAGTAAAAGCTTCTTATTCGCGCTTCCTTCATTCGCGTTTTCACTATTCGCGGATTAAAAAAATGCGACCCAATTCTATATTCGCGGCTAAAAATTTCTTTATTCGCGGATCTAATTGATCGCGCCGCCTTAGCACTGCCGCCTCCTGTCAAAGGATGCTGCACCCCGCTACCGACACTACCCAATATTATTTGTAAATGCCGTCAAATGGACTAAAAAAACAGTAAAATAGATCTTATTGTAAAATAGCAAATGAGCTCTGTGATTTCTTTATGAACATTGATCCGTCTATGGAACGAAGTCTTATTTTTAAAAGGCAAATTGCTAATGCGACTGCTGCGTATCAGTCTGAACTGAAGGAGCTTTTAAAAACTGCCAAGCAAGAGAAAATTACAAAATTCTTCAAACCATTGCAAGCCTAAGATAATTTAATGAAAATGTTCAAAAACTTGAATTAAATTGATTTTTTTATACATTTGCTTTTTTTATTTTGTCACCTAGGAACGTATCCCATATAATCCCATATAAATTACCATTCCGTATTCACGGTTTCTGTATTCGCGGCATATTTTTGGAACATATGCCCCGCGAATAAAGAGCTTTTACTGTACTCTATTGTAGCATTAAAATCCATATATTCATTCTATGAAACGCTAAGCCTGTATGTGATACTGAAAATACATGGGTTTCTGCCAATCTCCTTTGCATGAAACTCTGCGCGCGAGGCGCCGACTCGCACTTGACCGGTTTTTTTTAGTCGCCCATGTATGTTTTTTGGCACCTTGTAGCTATTTCCTAACATTCATGTAATTAGTTTTTTATTTAATGGTGCTGCTGTATGCAGTGCTATGTCTTTTGTGTGCACTAAATAAAAAACATGTATAAATCGCCGTCAAATATATTATATAACAGAAACAGTAAGATATATTATTATGTTACTTATAAAAGCGACGTGTTAATACAATATTCCAATTAACACATCTAATACAAAAAGCAATATCCTGCTCAAACACGAAAGCAGGCGCCTTATCAAACATAGTTACATATTATATGGAAGATACCCGTATTCTATATTTTCCCTTATTAGAGAATATTCGTATACAGTGACGCCGTCAGCCTTATTATATCCGTGATAAACAATAATAGTCATCATCACGAAAATAAAATGATATCCTAGTAGGTACACTGAGTGACAAAAGTGCTCGTTTTCACGCAACTGTATCATGTCTGTTTATACGTGTTTTGGTTTAGACTTCTCTATTTGAGTGTACCTACGATAGAATAGTGAGGGTGCGATGATATTAATTTCGAAGATTTTCCATAATTTTTTTTTTTCAAACAGCTGTGCTGCTGGGGAGTTTGTTGTGCCACTTCTTCTTGACAGCCAAAGCGCTACGAAGTAGGAAGTGGTGAAAAGCGGGTGTTTTGGACCAGCTTATATAATTTTGACGTTCAAAAACTGCTGATTCTCAGCCTAGTTTAAATAAATGACTTTTTATTTTATTTCACTTATCTTAAGAAATAAAAAAAACAAGCTAATTACCTTCCCAACAACACAAGGATCTGAAGGACCCACAAATAGAATCTGTTTTCCTGTATCTATTCACAAGAGGCCAATGAAGGCACGTGTTTACTATTAATTAAACTTGGATTTATTTATAAACGTTGTTTAACTTTAATAATGATCAACGACTGTTTAATAATACATTCTTGACGTTTAAACGTCTCTCAACTTTATACGTTTATAATTAAAGGGGGAAAATTCATTAATGTTAAACAGACTAAGGCGGATCACACACTAAAACGCGCCACGCGACGGAGCGCGTGAAACGGAGCCAAAATCTCCGTGCGGAAGCGAGTTTTTATTGGATTTGTACCTCTTTAACAAATCATGCGCGGGGGCGCGTTATCTGCGCCCCGCGCGTCGCGTAGCGCGTTGTAGTGTGTGATCGGTCTTAGATAACTCTCTATTTATAAATGTCTAATTATCCAAAAGTTTATATAGTAGGTATATGCTGGCGCCTTATATATTACTTTGAAATCAACATTAATATCAAATCATATCATTTTTTTTACTAGACTTACATGCTTAAGCTTTTTTTTATGTCAAAATCCAATACCTAGTAAGTACCTAGAGAAGGACTTATAACTACTTTGACAACGATTTATTTAATAACGTAAACATACAATGTATGTTACTCCAGAACTCTTCCAGATTCTCAGAATATCTTACGCCGAATCCAAAATTGCTCCTCTACCGCGATATTCTCTTATCATCTTAATAAGATAAATATTCTGAAACGGAGTGATATCATAGCTCATCGCTAAATCCGGGACCATACCACTGAATTGTGTTTAAATAAAACAGTTATTGCAGCCGTTTAATATTGCGAATGATTTTACTTTCGTAGGTAATTACGTAACACTTTTACACGTCAAACATATTTTAAAAACTAGATGAGGTCGGCGTTTCCTATCTGACTACTCTGTGAAGAAAGATCGAAACAAACTCAGAGGTCACAGTCTCTTTTAACGTCCACAAATAATTTTGGTCAAATCATGTGAGGACCATGTACGATATGACGTCAACATTATGCATACAAACTTACATTTGCAGTTGGAATATAATTTAGATTGTTCTTGGGATAAAGTGTCTAAAATGGTATTTTGAGGAAAGAAGCACACAGATTTGAGTGGAGTGATCACTATTTCTTAAGTATTTTTGTAGTTACGTACATTTTATAATGTACCGTATAGTTTCCCGTAAATAAGATCCCACATTTTTTCATAGTAAACGTTAAGGAGGCGAAGGGGACAAGAAAATTTTATTATAGAAATGGAAGGGAAAATTTTATAAAACCACTTTAATCGATGACAAAAAAATAAAGTTAAAAACTAAAACGTAACTAGTACGACAAAACACGCACAATGGTCCACTTGAAGAACTAAATGCGGAAACCAAACACATGAAGGCTCCTATAAACAGGTGCGACACGCGATATAATCGCGCGCGACCCAAAGGCACCGCTCGTTGCGCGACTTGCGGTGCCTTTGTGTCGCACACGATTTTATCGCGTGTCGCGCCTGTTTAAAGGAGCCTATAAGCTAGTCTTGGACGCAAAATGCGATCGTACCTACTACAATAAAAAAATAACTATTAGCTACTGGTCTACAATTACCTTAGTTTGTTAGTAATGTGTTTATTCGCTAAGTGAGCAATGTATGTTCTTTTAGAATAAACTAGCTGCTCCCCGCGGTTTCACCGGCATAAGTGTCGATCCCGTGGGAATATCGAGATAATAAGTTTTCTGTGTTAATCCTGGTTATAAACTATCGTGTGTCTGATTTCGTCTAAATCCGTTCAGCCGTTTGTGCGTGAAGAAGTAACAAACATACAAACACACTCGCCTTTCGTCTTTATAATATTAGTGTGATAAAGAATCTTTAAACCTAAATGATAACCCTCCTTTGGCTTTGCCGTAATCGGGCTGAAACAACATTCATGAATCAATTGACTGGTAAAATGTAAGAGTACCTATGCAAAATACAGCTCTGCTTGTCCCCTCGGGGAAACAGGCATGATGTAACGATATGTTAATTGAAAAGGAAACAGACAAGACCTCTGCCAAGTGCGTGGTTTTTTTACTTCACAGCATTATGTACATTTTCCTCCCTAAGGCTACAGTAAATAAGAAATGGCAATCTCGTTAAGTACCTAATTCATGGCCTCAAATAAACATGTACCTAATTGAAAAGGTGGCACCGCCTTCACATGTAAGATGAGAGAAGGGAAAATAATTTAATCACTGACTGAAAATTCCTGTATCCAAAAATAACCAAATTAAGTCTTGAGAATTAAATGCGAAGAGGAAGCACTCGGGAGGTATACTTTACAGGTCAGCGCCCTAATGAGGGTATTCTGAAATGACGTTCGCTAGGTGGCAGCACTGACACGTCAAGTCCAGGCATCTGTCAAAGAGCCTATATTTTCTTCAGTCATGACGGAATGATGAACGAATGAATGAATCGAATGATGAACGTCATCATATATTTTATATTCATTGTCGAAATGGAAGATCTCTTGTCAAAGTGGTGCCAACTGGTGTCGTAAATTTTCACGAAAACCCCCATGGCGTAACGCACTATCAATCGGAATCTGAATCATTTTAAAGCAAATTGCTAATCCATTGCTTCTTAAGGGGGAAGTGCTAAGGTAGCCCGCGAAATTCAAGTTTTCTTACATTTTTTGCATTTTGCTGGTCAGTATTAAGTTATGTACGTCGATCAAAATATGATTCGCGGCCGTAACAAATATGTATTTACAGAATCATAGTCATTAGAAACAGTAATACAACGTGTTAGGTTAATATAATTCCAAATCGTCAAGATTTCATGAAATAGTCATTCTGTGGGATTACTTGGTCTTGAGAGAGTTGTGTTGATGACTTTAATGATTATAATTCTGTAAATAATATTTGTTACGGCCGCGAATCATATATTAATCAACGTACAACTTAAGAGCGCTATCACAAGTTTTTCTTGTTTAGAGCGTTTGACTCGAGTTTTGATTTGTGATTATGGTTTAACTAAAGTCACAATAGTAAAAAAAATACATGCCCGAGAAAGTTTAATTCCTTCTTTTGGGAGCGCATTCAATAAATATTTCAGTTTGTTTACATAAATCAGTAAAAAACTTGTTCCTGCAAAGGCTGTTTCATAAAAATTTAATTTCGGGCATCTCGCGATGCTCTGTTACATCGAAGATATAATAATTTAATAATTTATAAAAATGTCCACGGTACAACTGTATCTTCTACTTTGGAATGCATACATCAATTTATTATGTTTAATACAGTAAAGGGGGGGGGGGGTTGGTGTGGGGGGGGGGGGTTGGTGTAGGTCTTGGTGGGGCGTGTTCATCTGCCAGGGAACACGCACCTATAAAGTGCCAAGAATACCAGTAGCGTACGCCTCGCGAGTGCGGAGGCGAGGCTATCAGGCGCACACCGACAAGTTCTTCGTATACGTCCATGCCATCTCTAGACTGACGCCTCGGTCTATTGATGGGCCTACATTTCATTCTGTGTAGGTCGTCCCTCCTGGGCAATGCTGTGGTCCAAAACGAGTCCCCGCACGCTTCCACGTACCTCGGGACCGCAGTAGCTAAATACGTAGGGCGACAGGCGAACCTTCGGCGCCTTAAAACCGAATTATCTGGCCAAAGGGAAGAAAACCCCAACGAACAACAACGAACAACAGCAAAGGGAAGAAAACCCTGAATACAAATTTAAAAAAAATCACCCTAAAGAAAGGGAAGACAACCCTAACATAAAAAAATCACAGCAACTATGGAAGAAGCAAGACTTAAAAATAAACTACCCCAGGAGGGTACCGGCGGAGAATCCGACGGAGAATCCCTCTCTGAGCACTGCTCAGGCAGCCCCACGTATTCTGGGGGGGGCAAAGGATTGCTACCCAAGGAAATTACAACGGACAGACCAAAGAAGACGTTGACCCAACAACTATTTCATCCAGGACTATTCAACCGTCATAGATCCTCGTCTCTCAGCGATGTAACTGAGAACAATAGCAAGAATGAATGCAACCCGAATGCACCATACCAACGAATGCCCACACAGAAGCGAAACCGCTCTCCTGATGAAAAAGACACTCGAATGAGTCAAGTGAAAAGAACTCAGAAACGAGATCAAATAATTAATACACATAGGGGGATAAATAACCAAGAACCCAATACTAACTTGGATATCGAGACAAGCAATAGCTTTGCACTGCTTGATGTGGAGGAGACAGATATCCCAGCCAAACGAATACCAAAACCACCACCAATCATACTGTATGGTGTTGATGACCTAAGTAAGCTCACTCAGACGATTGAAGAAGTTGTGGGTAAAGAAGACTTCACCTATAAAATAGTTTCAAAAAACCAACTTATTATATCAACAAACACTGTAGACAAATACAAGACAATGATAGAACACATTCGAAGCAAGGGACTAATAGGGTACACCTTCACCCGGAAAGACCAAAAATGTATGAGAATTGTTATCAAACACCTCCACTTTAGTACACCTAAAGATGAAATTATAGCAGCAATTGAGAAAACTGGTAACTTTGTACAAGGAGAGATAATAACAGCCCGAAAACCAGGGACTAAGGAACCCCTAAATACATTCTTTGTCAATGTCACACAACATGAAAATAATAAACTAGTAAAGGCCATAAAGGTCATATACAACCAAAGAATTACTATAGAAGACCCAAAAAGAAAAAACTCAGTAGTGCAGTGCAAAAGATGCCAACAATATGGGCACAGTAAAAACAACTGCATGCGACCATACAGGTGTGTTAAGTGTGCTGGTGCACACGCAACTACCATGTGTACAGTCGACGCGAATACCCCAGCAATATGCACACTATGCTCAGGAAGCCACCCAGCTAGCTACAAGGGATGTCAAGTATATAGGGAAGTTCTAGCCAGAAAACACTCTACAAACAAGCTTAAAACACGCCAAAAAGAGAGCATAAATGGCGTTGAAGAGAGATCAGCACAACCTAAAACTAACAACAACACACCAATAAAAGCTACAACTGAATATGACGACACTGTAAAATACTTGGCTGCCCCAAGTAAAGCTCGAGACCTGACTGCCACTAAATGCCTACAACTCTACAGTGAATCGGTTAAAAATGGAAAACCAAAATACAAACAGTCCAAAAAAGAAAAAGTGATAGACCTAACAGATACCCAAATAGCAGAAAATAACGCTCAAAGATCTCACTTGGGATACAACAATGATAACACATATACTCAGAGAACATACGCAAGAAATTACGGAGACAACACACAGTCCCGGAGTACTTATTACAAAAATAACGCTGGTCATGCGCCACAGAGAAAACACATGACTGAAACAGAGACTGAAAATGTCTCACGAGAACACAGACCGAGTCTAGAAGCGCTAATAATAACTCAGACAGAAAGAATTGACCAGCTGATCACACAGCTAAGCACAATGATGAATCTCATCGTCACACTCATCAGTAAATTATCAAAATGACTTCCCTACGAATTGCTACCTGGAATATAAATGGCTTAGCACCCAACAAACAAGAACTAACCATACTACTAATGGATAACAAAATTGATATAGCGTTGATATCTGAAACCCACCTAAATGACAAAAAAAGTTTTAAGATGGATAACTATTTATTTATTTATTTATTTATTTATTTATTTATTTATTTGGCTCACCAACAATTGTATACACTGACACAAAGATATGAGATACATCCAATAGACTTATAGACTAGTGTACCAATTTCTTACAGGTAAGCACATCATGCATTATTAATTTATCTATTAGTTGATGTTGAGCGCCTACATCCAATTAGATGAGTTCTTATACTCACCGAACATAATTAGATATTCAACCAAATTAAAATCATAATTAAAATTAAACTCACATGCAATCAAAGTAAAAATAAAATAAAATAAAAATACAATTAAAATCAAAACAGAAATAAAATAAAAATAATAATTAAAATCAATATCATTATTTAAATTAAAATCGAGATCAGCACTAGAATTAAAATCAACCCTTAAATTAAAATCAAAATTAAATTCACTTACACTAAAATGAAAACTATAGCGTATACTGTACAAATCACCCTGATAGCACCTCCCATGGTGGATCTGCTGTGATCATAAAAAATAACATTAAGCACTACATACACAGTCAATTACAGGAAGACTGGATGCAAGCCACAACAATAACCATAAATGAGAAAATGGGCCCCATTAATGTTAGTGCTATTTACTGCCCACCGAAGCATAACCCAAAACAGAACATGTTCGACCGCTACTTTCAGAGTCTAGGAAACCGATTCATAAGTGGCGGAGACTGGAACTGTAAACATACCTATTGGGGCTCAAGACTGACAACTACAAAAGGACGAGAACTGAAAAAGAGCATCGATAACGAACAACTTATAGTACTAGGGACAAACAAGCCAACATATTGGCCAACTGATGTGAACAAAACTCCTGATCTTGTGGATTTCTTCGTTGTAAAAGGTCTTTCACACTTATACTTTGACATAGAATCTTCACTCGATTCTGTTTCTGACCACACACCAATAATAGCAACTTTTAGCGCCACTACGGTAAGAAAAACACCAAAATCAACCCTATACAATCACAAAACTGATTGGGATTCATTCGCAAGTTATTTGGAAAGTGAAATAGATCTAAAAATAAAACTCAAAACAGAAGACGACATAGACGAGGCTACTTTTTACATAACTAACCTAATACAGGTCGCTGCGTGGCGCTCTACACCGGCCCTCAGTGACTCTGCTCCAAAAAATAACATACCGCTTAAAATAAGCCTCAAGTTGGCGGAGAAGCGGAAGCTACGAAGGCAATGGCAAACAGGCAGAGACCAAACTGATAGAACAAGATACAACAAAGCTTCAAAAGAGCTAAAAGAACTCATACAGGAAAATGAAAATGAAACTTTTCAACAGAAATTGCAAACTCTTTCTACCCATAGAAAAGACAACTATGGTCTATGGAAAATAACAAAAGACTTCAAAAGGCCACAAAACCACATTCCACCTATAAGAAAAAACACCGAAGAACCGTGGGCCAAAAGCGAAAAAGAGAAAGCAGAATTGTTTGCTGAACACCTAAGTGAAGTGTTTACTCCAAACGAATCATCTATGACGGAATTTGAAGACGAAGTGGACAAGGTACTCATGAGTGATCAGCAACTATCGCTACCTTTAACACTTGTAACTCCCAGGGAACTTAGGAGAACGATCTGCAAGCTAGAAAACAAAAAAGCACCTGGGTTTGATCTGATAACGGGAGAAATCCTTAAGCAACTGCCCAAGAAACCTATAGTATTTCTAACAATGTTATTTAACGCGATCCTCAGAGTGCACCACTATCCAAGCTTATGGAAGATTTCTACAATATGCATGATGGCCAAACCGGGAAAGCCACCAACTGAACCCAGCTCATACAGGCCTATAAGCCTACTCCCAGTTCTGTCAAAGCTGTTTGAAAAAATCTTGATGTCCAGACTAAAACCAGTACTGGCAGAGCGCAAGATAATCCCAGATCACCAATTTGGATTCCGGGAGAAGCATGCTACAGTCGAGCAAGTGCACAGAGTAGTGCACAAAATCAGACAGTCCCTTGAGAAAAAAGAGTACTGTTCTGCTGTATTCATAGACATCCAGCAAGCATTCGACAAAGTCTGGCATAAGGGACTGCTATACAAGCTTAAAACTCTGTTCCCAAACTCATTTTACATGATTCTAAAATCATACCTGGAACAAAGATGGTTTCAAGTAAAATACGAAGACGAATTCTCAAAGCTTCATCAAATTAAAGCCTCTGTGCCACAAGGATCCGTGCTGGGCCCTGTACTTTATTCCATATATACGGCAGACCTGCCTGAGACTGCTGATGTAGTTACAGCGACCTTTGCAGATGATACTGCGTGTCTCGCAAGCGATACAGACCCCGAAAAGGCATCCACTAAACTGCAGGCACAGCTGGATAAGATTGATGTGTGGCTTCGAAAATGGAGAATCAAGCCCAGCTTAACAAAGTCCACGCATGTCACATTTTCACTTAGAAGGGGGGATTGCGCACCTGTTCACATGGAACGAGGGACCTTGCCAACCAGTACCACGGTGAAATACCTAGGGTTACACCTAGATAGACGACTGACATGGGCAAACCACATTAAAGCTAAAAGAACAGAAGCTAATATACAGTTTAAAAATTTTTCGTGGCTATTGGGCCGAAAATCACGGCTCTCTCTCAGCAATAAACTGCTCGTCTACAAGGCCATCATAGAGCCAATTTGGACCTATGGAATAGAGCTCTGGGGATCGGCTAGCAATTCCAACCTTGAAATACTCCAGCGCTTCCAAAATATAGCACTAAGAACTATCTCCAGTGCACACTGGTTTGTAAGAAACTCGGAAATACGCGAATACCTGGAAATGCCGACCATTACAGAAAAAGTAAACAACTACAGCAAAAAGTACAAAGACAGACTCAACAACCACAGCAACTTGCTAGCCAGAGATCTACTCCAAGACATAGACCATATAAAACGCCTCAAAAGATGGCACATACTGGAACTCGATCAAAGGAACTGAAGTGTCCCACATGTAGATTTGAGACTATTCATTGGAATGGCCATCAAAACAATTCCACACTAGTAGACCACATCTAATCATGGCTAAACAGCCGATTGTAGATAAAAAGAAAGTTGGAAGAGAAAAAAAAAAAAAAAAAAAAAAAAATACAGTAATAAACCAAAAATAATTCCGTAAAACAGAGAGTTAATGATATTTTTTCAGCCGAAATGATATTTTTTATCTCTGTTTATTTAATAGAAATTCAAACAAAAAGTGTTTAATAACTTAGGTTACTTTGTCACCTTGCTTGAAAAAAAAAAATACTCTATTTTAAAGTAAAATAATATTTTTAAGGAATTGTTTTATGCAATGCTTTTTTATCAATATAAATCTCGGGATGCACGGTCTTAGCTTTAGTCCGCGCCGAGCGCTTTCAGAGGGAGGACGTAGCGCTCACTCGCTGCTGCCGTCACGTGATCTCGTTCGACAATTCGCCACGAATAAAAAGCGACCAACACTTCTTGATACAAGTGAGTTTTTTTTTTTAATTAGTTATGTTCTGATTGTAATGTATATAATATAATTATTTTCCTATGATGTTCCAACGCGAATATAATTATAGAAAAAAAACATACGTAAATATAGTTGTTGTTTTTAATTTTTCTGACTTTTTTATTTATCTCCAACATTAATTTAATTAATTATTTTCAGACAATAGTTCACAATAATGGGCAAAATAGAACTTTTGGTGCTGTCAAAATAAAAAAAAAGGTTTTGGCCGATAATTTGAAACGCGCAAGAGAAGCTCAGCGGTAAGAATTTTATGAGGAGTGCGTGCTTCCTGAAATCATAGATTCGAGGAAAGCACGGTCTATGCCGCTTCGGAGAATATTATTTTAATTATTTTACAATTATTATACTGGTTTTTTATGGTTCCGTACCTTAAGGGTGCCAACGGGACCCTATTACTAAGGCTCCGATGTCCGACCGTCCGTCTGTCTGCTAGTGTCTCATGAACCGTTACAAGTTCACAGTTGTAATTTTTAATTTTAATAAAACGACTTTTGATTTGTCTTTTTTATTTTCTTTTGACTTTTTTGACGTGACAACGTCTAATAAATCGATGAATCTGGCTGCACACACGAAAAAAACATGACTCATGTAGCGTTACCTCGCGGCCTTGCTCTGCTGTAGCGTTGTACGCCATGGCGGCTTGAAGTGCAAGCGAGAGCGCGGAACGAGCGATGAGAGACAGATGATGTCGAACGCTGCCGAATCGGCCTCCGCGTTCGGCAATTTCATTAATGTTTTGTTATGACGTTGTCACGTTAAACTATCGTCCGTAAACCGACTTTACAGACAACCGATTTTTATCCAAACTGTAGAAACAACATCACATTGCATTTATTTCTATAAATAAGTACTAAAATGTCTTCCTACCTGCTAAATAAATTACATAATATATTAAACTTCGTAAAAAAAGTAGGTACAAAAAGTATTTATAAAAGTAGCACAAAAGTATTTGTAAGTAATGTTAGAGGCTGGCAACGCGCAAGTAATGCAGCTTCTGGCAATGCAAGCGTCTTTAGGCCAGCGTTGCCAGTATGTTACTTTTGTAACATTTTACGTTACTTTTGACCCTCTCATGTTACCTCCATGTTACACGCCTCAAAATGTTACTTTTAAGACTTAATAAAAAATATTTCACAGAAAACAAAAAATAAACATGAAACGGAACGCATACAAGAAAGGTTTCGTTCGTCATGTTGGCGCACTTGATTGTCTTGATTTTGTGACCAAATTCTGACGCGACGACGACAGCGCGAAAATTTTTCACTTCGTTTGTCGTATCGCATATTCACTCACTCGCGTGAATTTCTAAATGACCCATCCCGCTTACTTAGGCGAGTGAGCGACAGCCTAGTAGTGGCATCCGTGTTGGTTCAGTTCAGTTTGTTATTATGATTCTTTCGAAGCCTACTAAGGGGACAGCTTTTTTTTATGTAATAAAGTGCCATGTTATTATTAGTCGTTTTCCACAAAAAATAAGGTAATGTTACTTTTCTCGTGAAAATGTTACTTTTTGAGCTCTCTCATGTTACATTTGACTATCTGTCACTGGCAACACTGCTTTAGGCTGCGGTAACTACACACCATCAAGCGGGCCGTATGCTAGTTTGTCACTTTAGTGGTATAAAATAAAAATTAAAAGTGAAGTAAATTTGTATGACCCTATTGTAACTCAAACCGTTGTAGGTAACACTCATCGGTACAAATAATATTTCATGAACTATAATAACAGTAATTTAATTTATTTTGAAAACGAAGGCTCTTGTTGGTTTGATCCTGGCGTCCGACGCATAGCGGTTTGTATGTGTGCATAGCGTTCTTCCCTAGACGCACACGTGCGCATCTGCTGCCGCGCGCCGTCGAATTTACCTAAAACTGAGCACTTCGGTTTTGTAATAACGCTCTTAATACTGACCAGCAAATTGCAAAAAACGTAAAAGAAATGAATTTCGAATTGAATATGTGTCTCCACAACACGTAAATAAAGGCTCCTAAAAACAGGCGCGACACGCGATATAATCGCGCGCGACACAAAGGCACCGCTCGTTGCGCGACTTGCGGTGCTTTTGTGTCGCGTGTCGTATCGCGCCTGTTTGAAGGAGCCTTAACGCAATGAATGTTCTTGAACTGTCAAAATGAAACCGATTCCGATTGATAACGCAATTGCCCCGCAGGTCAGACAGAAGTAGATAGGCTGGCTACTCGTATGTTACCATAATTTCGGAGAAGTGGGTATTATAATAATTTTGTAATACTTCGGAGTCGACTTGTGACAACGAAGTATGACGTCACCTCAATTGTTTCTCGTTTTAAAAAGACGACGCATTTGACTTTGACTCCTGTTTACTTTTAATTATTTCGTTTGTTTGAGTTTAATGAATTTCTTCATAGTATAAGTTTGTCGTTCTTCGAACGATAATAGATAAGAAATACAAATCGTTTGTCCCGATACACATTATCTTGCGCAAATGTACCATTTATTTATAATGGAATTTACCAAATGAATAACAATATTTATTTAAGCTTGTATTCGAAAGTAAGAACAGATACGAATGGTTAATTTCGCCTTACAGTTTCATCGGGGGCGTAGCTCAGATGGTAGAGCGCTCGCTTAGCATGCGAGAGGTACCGGGATCGATACCCGGCGCCTCCAAAATAGTCTTTTTGTTAAAATAATATTTTTGACTACTTTTTATTTGACTGTCAAAAGTTCCAAATAAAAATAAGAAGATAAGCCAACCTACTGCTATGATAATCAGGCAAGATTTGGCAATATTTCGTTCAGGTATAAAGAAAACATAGTTATTGGTAATTAACATAATTTTAATAACGATAACAATATAACTTTCTGCATTGACGGAGTTGCGGACACCAGCCCGTATTACCGAAATTATTATTATTAATATTTATTATTACTTGTACAAGATATATAAATAAACATCAGAAACAATAATTAAGAAAATGCAGGTATTCCAGTGATACCTCTGCCCAATATTAACGCGTGAATATCATGTGTTCCTTCATATGTGTTCACTGCCTCTAGATTCATTACGTGCCTTATAATGTGATACTCATCAGACACTCCGTTACCTCCAAGCATGTCCCTAGCATTTCTAGCTATTTCTAAAGCTTTTCCACAGTTATTTCGTTTCAATAAAGAAATCATTTCAGGAGCTACCTTATCTTCATCCTTCAGGCGACCTACTCTCAGACAACCCTGGAAACCGAGGGCTATCTCCGTCACCATGTCAGCCATTTTCTTCTGTATAATCTGGTTGGCTGCGAGAGGTCTCCCAAATTGTTTCCTATCTAATGTGTACTGACGGGCGATCCGCAAACATGTTTCAGCGGCACCGAGAGCGCCCCAAGCGATCCCATATCGCGCGTTATTGAGACATCCGAACGGTCCCTTCAGGCCCACTACTTTAGGCAATAAATTGTCCTCCGGTATAGCCACTTCGTCGAGCAATATCATGCCCGTTGCCGACGCTCGCAAAGAAAATTTTCCATTGATTTTAGGAGTATCGAGGCCCTTTTTGACTTGCGACCGGTCGACGATGAAACCTCTGACTTTGCCTTCGTCGTTTTTAGCCCAAACGATCAGTATGTCTGCGATGGGCGAGTTCGTGATCCATGTCTTCGAGCCAGAGAGAACGTAGGTTTTATTCTTCGCGTCATATTTAGCTCTTGTTACCAAACCACCAGCGTCACTGCCGAAATTGGGCTCTGTCAAGCCGAAACATCCTACTAGTTCTCCTGTCGCCATTCTAGGTAAGTACTTTTGTTTCTGTTCTTCTGTTCCATACATGTATATCGCTCCCATAGCCAAGCTGCTTTGTACACTCATTGCCGATCTGTACGCTGAGTCAACTCCATCCAACTCTCTTGTCATCAATCCATAAGTAACCGAAGAAACACCGGCACAGCCATAACCTTTAATAGTGCATCCAAGTGCTCCCAATTCTCCCAGCTCCTTGTAAATTGTTCTATCAAAGACTTCATTTCTGTTCGCTTCGATTATTCTCGGCAATAACTTCTCGTTGCAATAAGCTCTGAACGAGTCCCTTATCGCCTTTTCGTCGTCATGTAATTGTCCATCTAAATTCAGGGGATCCTCCCAGTTGAACGTAACTTTTGCGTTTTTTGAGCTTGTGGTGGACAGTGCTCTTATGTTTACACTGTTTTTACACAACGACAACAATTTAGTGGACACTGACACAGCCATTACGAACGGTTTCACTACTCGGCACAAATACAGTGGCGCGACACTCACAATCAGTTGTTTACTGTTTCTTATTTATCACAAATCTAGAACACTGACGCTTTGCACTACGTTTTATTTTATTAGAACGTTATATCCCTATAGTTTAATTTATAAAAGAGAGTAATTTCCACTCATTTACACTTTCAATTGCTTTTTTTTAATTTGTCCAATTCATAACCTCTCTAGCCAGTGAACCAGAGGCGACGAATTGTTAAAATAGCGTTCCCCCACTATCTTCATATCGTTGAACTTTACGTCACTCTGTGTGTGCTCTGCGTAACTCATGCGCATGTGTGAGTCAGTTATCTAATTTCCATGCGAGAATTTTGTGGGCGTGTCCATGTCATTCAAGACTTTATTTTTAATGAAATAAGACTGATATTGCCTGTTATAAAAACATGATAAATAGTATTTGACATTGATTTGTTATTTGTCTTCATTTTTATCAAGTAAAAACATAATGATAAAATCTGTTTGATGATAAAAGTACAGGTGACTTGCAAATAATCATATTCACTAGATAAATAACGTAGAAGGTCAAATGAAACGAGCCTACCTGCGTATAATTTTTTTACTACACTGCGACAACTATTTTTATCGTTGGAATCCATACTAATAATATTATAAATTCGAAAGTAACTCTGTCTATCTGTATGTTACCTTTTCACGCCACTGAACGGATTTCGGAAATAGGATAGTTTTTATCCCGATATTCCCACGGGTTCGACACTTATGCGAGTGAAACCGCGGGGCGCTACTAGGATCTAATAAACAATGATCAACTTTTACTTTTTCATTTAATTTGGTAGAAGGTTTAATAACAATATAAAACCATTTTATATTAACGAGCACTGTATAATGAACATGACCTATGTCAATTCCAGAGCGCGCTGTTTCAAAAAGAGATCTATCTATAACGGAATACATATAAAACTCATTTTCCTTAGGCACGTTTTGTGGCTTTTACGACCTTTCGTCACACAATCGTTTCCAAACTACAAACTCGTCCGATATATACCTAATTTATTATGTAGTGTCATGTCATGACACATTGAATGAATTAAATGACTGAATTTGATTGTCATTTGTTTTGAATAGCAGCGGCTGTATGCACACCACATGTTACTACTGTATACAAAATATTGAATCCCTCGATTTGCCAGGAGAGCGGTGACCGCAACATAACGGCCGCAGTGTCTTATAGTTATAAATGATAGCAGCGGGGTTTGAGTTTACTTTGTCAGAAACGCTGTCTAGGAAAACACGCCAACTTACTATCATAAATAACGTTTCAGTGACGTCTTTTGCCGGCAAATTGTGGACGCTATGTGGCGGCCACCGCTCTTTTAGGAAACTGTAGTTCTAGTAAACGTTTAAAAATACAAAGTAACATCCCCCAGGCACAAGCATAGTTTAAATGACTAACATTCCAGTAGGGCGCAATTATTACGTACTTCGGTGCGTTCTCAAAGAGAAGGAGAGGAAAACTTGGCGGTGGAAATTACGCAATTGTACATCTTAGCAACTAATTAGGTCCTTGAAGGAGAGTATTTTGTTCTGTGTTGTAATTTTTTACCTCCTTATGAAATTAATAATTTTATTATTTATTTTCGGACAACAATGATCCAGCGTGTTAGTAAACAATATTATAACTTATTACTAGTGTTAGTAGTTAAAATACAAATTAAAACAAAAGAAACACGCTATGGAATTATTATTTCAACTTTTTCAATAATCGAATAAGAAGAACGTTGTATTTTATTTTACAGTAAGATGACAATCATTACGGACCTTTGCTTTGTATGACAATTTCTTATTATTTTCCGTTTATTTATATTTGACATTCTATTTTTATTATTGATTATTCACAGAAAATTAGATGACATATTATTAATCTTTTTACTCTATTTTTTATTTTATTTTATTACAATATTTTTATTTAACTACCTACTTGTTTTATTGTATTATTAATTATTTTAAAATGGATGTGGATTATTATCGTTTCGAATTTGTTATTTTTATTATCTTTGACGTGTTTTTTTTTTCGTTTGTTATATTTGAATGGTACTTACTGTTTTATTTTACAAAATTTCTACACAATATTGTTCCGAATTAAATGACTTATGACTTATGAGATGGATTATGTTCAGCTATCATAAGCTGATCATTTACTATATTGTTTGCGGGGCCATAGTAAAGAACTCGAATACCCGCGGTTCTAAACTAAAAACGATTACCATCTGCTAGTATCACAGCCTCTCATATACGAGATTCACCATCATCTGCCTAGACCTCACATCCAGACCCTCTCTCGTCTCTCTCGAACTCTTTGACCTTGATCTGGCCAGCACCCTAATTGCGTAACACACTATCAATCACAATCTGAATAATTTTGAAGGATATTGCTAATCCAATGCTTTATATGTTCAAAAATGTGTCTACTCAACAGAGTAATGATGCAATGAATGTTGTTGAACTGTCATAATGAGTATATTTATATTAGTCTAAGTAGTAGGTACAGAGGTTCAATATTTTATTTATCCATTTATTTCAGGCGTCAAGGCCCATATAAAACACATACAATACAATATTAATATAACTTAAAAATACTATAAATACATACAACATTAAAATTACATTTACTAAAAACTAACGCACACGAAGTGTCGGCATCGTGTTTCGCTGACTGGTGTCATGTAGCAGGCCACGAAACCGGCGGTACACAACACCTTTCGGCCAGAACTCTTCCTTGAGAAACTTTTCGAGATGATGTGTCGGAACACGAACCACGAACGACTTGAAGTTCGTGTTGTGACGCGACTCCAACTTCTCGACTCTCAAAGTCCAGTTGGTCTTCACACGCATATACTCCACGATCTCCTCAACCTTCGTGGTGACAATATAATGCAAGGTCAGCTTATACTGGTTTTGGTACAACAAACGTGCGGCCTTCTTTACTTTTGACTTTATTATTATAAGATTATTGAGTGGCTACCGAGATGACGAAAAAAAAGGTAGTTTGCGCCGACCCCAAATAAGTTGGGATGAGGGTAAGAGAGAAAATAATAAAAGCAGGAAAAGAGTTCCTAGAAGGACTTAGGAGAGGCCTTGACCCAGAAGTAAAGCAGTTTAGGGTGTAAACAGAAAAAAAGGGCAAGATAATGATGATTATAAGATTATTGACTATCGCTGTAGCCGCTTAGGCGGGCCGGCACCAGCCGGGGGTTGCGGAAGGATCGTACGTTCCCGCGACCCCCGGCGTAGGTGTGAGATGGAACACCGGGGTGGTTTTTAGTCAGTAAGAGTCTGACAGACCCCGCCGCCCGCCCGAGGGCGGCGGACATCCATGAGGATTTTCCACCTCGGATCAAAAAAAAAAAAAAAAAAAAAAAACTGTGATCAACCGCGTGCGAGCCGAGAGAGCGAAGCGAGGCGAGCACTACTTCCAAAGGCCAGGCGGTTAACTAAACGGCTAATTTAACCAGTTGGCTGCAACATATGCACGGTTTGGAAAAAGTTGTACACGGACATGCTTTTTCTACGGCGCCGTTTATACGCCATGTGTAGGCACAATTCGTCAGTGTTGTATGGATCACTATGGAAACTTGTACGCACAGCGAGATATCAAGCTATACATTTCCAGTATAAGCTGACTTCTCATTGTACGAAAATCTATACAATGCGAGGTAAGCAAAAACACGAAAAATTTAGCTTGATGTGTCGTCGTGTGCACACGGACACGTTTTTTCTCCTGCGCGGTTTATAATAATAATAATAAATCGTTTATTTCGACCAACACACGATCATAGTAGGAACAATTTTTTTTTTTTAGAATATAAAAACAAATAGAATACCTATGCCGATGTATATATTGTTTATACGCCGTACCGTAATGAAAGCATGCCGTGTACAAAGGGCAGAGCAGCTTTAGCTATCGATTTAAAGCAAGCCCTATATCTCACTAAGGTTCTGAAACTAGAAAACAAACACATACCTACTCGAATACCTTATACCTTACGTCTATATACAATGTACTTTGCTAACATCCCTGTTAATCCCTCGAACTAAATGTGCTTGTTTTAACATTGGGTTTACCACAATAGATCAACGGGTCGGATCTGAGTCCACGACCTCCCAATCGATAGGCTCTTATTGTTTCAAATTGATTACTTTTGTTTGATAGGTACTGTTACGGTGATTCGGGAGTTAGGTTTTTGTAATCCATTACATATATTTTTTTTGAGAAATCCGTGGTGGATATATCCAAGATCACTTCGCCCGAATGGAAAGCAGGACTTTATGTTCAGGTAAAAGCAAAAACCCTTCCACATAGAGTCAGCAGGCATCTTCTGGACACGCTCGTTCCATCATAGACATCTTCCATAGCGTCCCATCAGGCGTGGTCAGATGAGTTCCATTGTTGAACAGGCCCATTGAGCAATAAAAAAAAAACAGTAGGCATCTGCAAATAAAAAAATAGATAACTAACACAAAAATGGATCGCGCAAAGCAATTTTAGCTTTCACCACATGCCCTTTGTAAGGCAATCCAACATATAAATCTAACCAAAGCAATCACATAACTGTACTCATTAAAAATGTACAAAAATTATAAATAACACGCAGTAGGGACATACGCGGACAGTGTGTCCATTTGTTCACGCCCTAGGACAAAAGCACAGTGTTATGAATGCGAAAAACATTGCAGCACACGAACCACAATGTTTGTTTTAGTTTTTCTTTGCGTAGACGAATAAAATATTTAATTTTAACTAGCTTACAGACGTGCCACGTAATTTATTGCAGTACTTTTGTTGTTATTCGGGTATTGTACCATTTTTGGGTAGAAATTTTTTGTTGCGGCCAGCACGACAGCATTACATAACTGTAAATGTAGGTAGGTAACAATGCGCATGATCCATGCTGTGCTAAATATTTTAGCGACATGCACGCACGGGTGTAATGGCCACATGTCAAATCATTGATGGTTCAGCTGTGCTTTAACTCACTAATGTACACATAAACCTTCTCGAATAAATTCTCTAAATTACTCGGGCAAACAGACCTACATAAAAAACCAATTTGTTTTACTTACACTATTTTAAAGATACTGCATACGGTTTTGGATTAGGGCGGCACCCCGCTCAGACATTACTTGTCATGTAACCGACATCCAGCCAGCGCATAACGATGCTTATTTTAAAGAATAAAATTTTATCATCATGTTTCAGGTGTACCTAAATACTCACAAAAAACATTTGAATAGGAAAACTGTTATATTTCTATTCAAATAGAAAACGACATGGAACACAATAGTACTCTGAAATACATTGACGTTCGCAACACCAAACAAAGAGTATCGTCATAACAATGTAAAAGGTATTTATCTAGATACACCGGTCGCCTTATATCATCCGATTTCCTCAACAATGGGGATGCTCGTAAAGCAGGGGGATGAATCTTCTATAAATTATTCACTCTCTATTTGCATGACAAACGACGGGAGAGCAAGGACGGTCTTAGACCTTTAATGGGCAGCTCTTGGGCCCTTGTTAACTGTATTTTAACCACTCCATCCTTTCACACTTCTAGGGCTCTTTAATGGGCCAGTGATTTTTCCCAGTCATATGCAAATGTCAGATTAGCATACATTTTATTCGGCGTTCCTATTTTAGCAGACGAAAACTTTGATAATATTAAAAACGCAAATTTTCGTCTTGATGGTTATTGCTACAGGCTTTTGTGTTGGCGCTTCTAATTTAAAGCGGACGGGCTGAGTAATCTTGACGTTTTAATGAAGATATTTAGTTATTTAAATCGTTTACCTACTTTAGTAAACAAAACAAGCCGTAAAATTAGATAAAGGAAAAGATAAATCAAGTGAAAGCGCCCGACTGCACAACATTTTAGCATTTTAGAAGCTTTCAAATAATAAATGGTATTGCTGACAATGTCATCTACAACTGCATAATATAAAGTGCCAACTGAAGCGACATTCCAAAATTAGAGTCCCAGGAATATCTTCACAAACATAAATGGAATAGTCGTGTAGTTCGAGAGCCTAGAAATACGAGATAATCTCAGTAGGTACCATCTAAGTCGTAGTATGAAATTGGTTTCACTGTTGGCGTAAAGCGATTTGAAAATAGAAAAGCTAAAATATCAAAGGAGTTCCCAGGCGGGAAATAGTTTTGAGCTGTTTATGGACATATTTTTGGCTCGTTCGTTTTAGTTAACTTTCTTTAGTATAGACGTTTTATTTTTCAGATGGTAATATGGAACAGAAAATGATGGCAAAGTAGCTCCTTGGTTCGTGAAATGTGGATGTCTTGTACAAACTTAATAAGGGGGAGTAATCTTCGGTACTTTTGATCCGATTCCGAAAATTCTTTCATTAATGTAAAGCTACAGTATTGCTGAGTGTCATGTATGAATATATTTTATGTTATAACTAGGAATTACTAACTAAAAGTCCAGGTTTCCTCACGCTGATTTCCTTCACCGATTTTAGTGACGTCCAAGATAAACTTAGAAAGGATTTAAACCCACAACCTCGAGTTTGTGAGGCGAAACCTTAACCACAGGGCCATCACGACTTATGGAATACAACTAAGTACTTAAATAAATATAGGGCTTCATAATGTTCGTAGGTATACAAACATCAAAGTTTCATCAAATTGTATTCGCCCCCATTTAAAACCCTTTTCTAAAGCTCAACAGTTTTGTTAGTAAATGGGGGTAGTTATAATTAGTTTTGTTTTGACCCAAAAACAGATGCAAAAGTGTTAATTATGAATTTCATAAAATACGACGTATTGTTGGGGAAATTGAAAATTCTAAGACGGAAGAGTAGAAAATGTTATTTGTCGAGCTGAAACAAAAGTTTACATTGTTTTTATATTCAATTTATATTTTGTTACCATTTTGTCGTATAATGTAGACAGTCTTTCGTGGACTACCCGTCCAAACAGTGATCTCAAAATCAGCACACCTATCAGTATCATCTAACTTGTAGACTGTGATGTCCTGTGATAGGCAAAAATCACCGATTATGTGATCATTTGTCAATACAAAGTCATTGCCTTTCTTCTAGTGTTATCGAGCAGGGCTTGCAGGCTTAATATATATATATTTTAACATGGATATTTTTTTTACGCCTTTAGTTCCCGAAGAGTTAGGTAGAGGTGAACCTATACAGGGTGTCATGAATTCAGCACATGATTTTAGACCCCCTTTTTTTTCAGGATGGGAACTCATCAAATGACCCCTCCCGCTCTGGGTGGAGCGGAAGGGAGTGTCAGACTCTTACTGACTAAAACCCACCCGTGTTCCTTCCTTAGCCCTTTATGTTCCGGGCTAGCGGTAACCCTTTCGGACAATCCCGCTGACCCGATTCTAGACCCCCTAGCGTAGAAATATTTCATCGGTTTACAAAAAATAGAATCATGTGTTGAATCCATGGTAACAGGTTGCGATGTCCATGTCACCCTGTGGCGTAATCGCGTAACACACTATCAGTAGCAATGGATTTCATTTTGACAGTTCAACAACATTCATTGCGTTATTTAAATTGTCGAGCAGACACATTTTTCGAACATATGGAGCAATGGATTAGCAATATCCTTCAAAATTATTCAGATTGAGATAACACACTATGTGTTACGCAATTAAGGTGCTGTGTAAGTAACCCACATTTCTCCAGTTACGTTTACTTAAACGTCTTCTTGGGGGACTTCCCCTATGTTAATTAACTGTGTTTAATTGTTGTTATTAGTTTATGTTTTATGTCAGTACTTAGTATATATACCTACTTATTTTGATACGGTTACATTATTTATTTATTTAAAATAAATAATGTAACCTGTAAATGTATTTATTTATTTAAAATAAATAAATAAATAATGTAACCGTGAATTAGCCTTGCCATCACCTGGGCACAAATCCAGACTCCGGGCTGCTACTGAGAAATTAATTCATCTTCTATCTACTTATATCTATATAAATAAAACAAAGTCGGGTTAGTTACACCATTTATAACTCAAGAACGGCTGGACCGATTTTTATGATCTTTGATTTGTTGGATTTGTCTCCGTCCCAAAATAGCAGAATAACTATTAAAATATGGGAAAAATTCACGAAAAAATAAATTAAGGAACACAACATTTATTGATTCTGAAGCGGTACAAAGTTAGCCGGGTCAGCTAGTATCTAGATAAAACTAAGTCGGGCTAGTTACACCATTTATAACTCAAGAACGGCTGGACCGATATTTATGATCTTTGATTTGTTGGGTTTGTCTTCGCACCGAATAGCAGAATAACTATTAAAATATGGAAAAAAAATCACGAAAAAGAATTATGAAACACAACATTTATTAATTCTGAGGCGGTACAAAGTTAGCCGGGTCAGCTAGTATCTAGATAAAACAAAGTCGGGTTAGTTCACCATTTATTTTATAACTCAAGAACGGCTGTACCGATTTTTATGATCTTTGATTTGTTGGGTTTGTTTTCGCACCGAATAGCAGAATAACTATAAAAATATTATGGGAGAAATTCACGAAAAAAAAAAATGAAGATAATTAATCTTTTTATACATTTAGGTGGTACGAAGTTCGCCGGGTCAGCTAGTTTCCAATATAAATAACCATTCAATCAACCTACAAAAAAAAAAACAAAACCTACTAAAATTAAAAACTAATTAATTCTTCCCCATCTCCATGTTACAAGCTCCAAACGATGACTCACTGCAATTTATCACCAATTAATACAAACGCGGAAATCGCGACCACGCCCTGTCGGACCCGTTATATCGTAAGAGATTAATGTAATCTGTTATAATTAGGCTTCACCCCGCGATTGCCTCCCTGGAGTCAAGGCTCTAATTGATTAATTTGCTATGAAAAGATCCGAAGTAGCTCCCTGTTCACCTTGTTTTGATTTAAGGAGAAAATCAGGTTATTGTGTATGTTTTAGGATCGTAAAGATCATTTTGTAATATTAAGTAATTAAATATCGTTTTCAAGCTACTTTGGGAGCCTTATCTGAATTAAATTGATTCTTTTTTATTCAAAAATTAATTTACTTATTCAAAAAATGGCTCGACGGTATAGACATAAATAAAATATAAATCTTGTTACTAAACAAGATTTATCTTCAGTCACAATATAAACCATCGATCCATTTTTTGAATTTCGTACTGTATCCCGACAGCGTTAGAGTTCTAAATACAAAAACTGACAATAAACCCGAGTCTAAGGCCGCGTCCTAACCAAGAGCGATCGTCGCCTTAATATGTAACTTTATTTTTTCATAGTGTCAATGCATTACTAAACATCACCTGTCGTGAAACTTTCACAATTAATACATTTACACTAATATACCTACATTACATACACACATTATACATTTACATTAATATATTTTTATAATTTGAACCTGGTGTTATGCGATAATGCGGATGGACAACTACATAGAACACGATTGCCTAGAATTAACCTATTCTTTCAATCACTGATAATCAATCTTTTGTATTCGCTGTTACTAAGTCATTTTATGACTTTTATGAGTCTATGATTACAAGTTTCTGACCTATGACTTAATTCGGAAATAAATATTCCTTAGCGGTCTTCTACAATAAAAACATTAATAAATAAATGTAGTTATCTGTAATGCTTGATCCTAGTTGTGTTGTAAATTTCATCATGACGAAGCAGCTGACTACATAAACATTGAAAAAAATACTAAATTGATATAAATTAGGTACACATTATGAAGTCAGTAGTTAAGAATAGTTTTTGTTATCATGAATAATAATAATAATAATCCTCTTTACATGTTCCTCGATCGAATCCGGAACGGGGTTGACCGGCAGAGAACCAAAGTGGTCGGCCATATTTGCCATAGAACCGATGACCGTTGGGGTAGACGTGTTCTTGAGTGGGGACCGCGAATCGGCAATGGTAAGATGTCCTCGGGCTAGATGGAGCGACGATCTTCGCAGGGTGGCTGGTAGCAGCTGGATGAGAGTTGAGAATCGAGCTGAATGGCGTGCAATCGGAGAAGCCTATGTCTGCCTATGGACTGCTGTAGGCTGATGATGACATGATTCTCTTTACATTTTGTAACATTAGGAGAACTAGGACGAGGTAAAAAACCAAGTTATATAAAAAAAAGTAACAAAAGGAAAATGAAACAGAAAGTCCTATACAAGGCCAAAAGGCTCCGATCTCAGCATGATGCTACGACATTTAAAGAAGAAGACACACCCAGAGGGGGTGTGTCTTCGCACGGGTACTGTCGTGTCCTAAACAACCACAATCCTAAACCACAGTCGCTCAGCGCTCTTTTTACGTGACGACAGCATACATTGTGTTCTCAACCAAATTACATTATGTTTATTACTTATAACGTAATATACCCCTAGAGCTAAACAACGTATTCAGTAGCCATCACAATACTTCCAACTTCGCAATCAAAACTTCTAAATCAATTCGAAACAAATTGTCAACGAAACGAAAAATAATAAATTCAGTGTCTATACTAACAATGTTCTATATACAAGGGGACAGGAGTTCGTTTTCGTCCGCCCTTTCTTCTTACATCGTAATTTTCGGCTCCCGAACTCAAAACTCTGAACAAATTAATGTTAAAACAAATTTCAATTGAAGCCATTACTTTGAACTTCGTAAGTTTGTAATTTAATGTCAAATTTTGTTACGAGCAAACTTTAACAACGAGCCGTTTGACATTTTCTATATAAATATGATATATTATGTACTTAACGCGGTTTATTCAATGTTATGTACGGACGCCAGCACATCAAGCTACCCGATACTGTCAAATTTTTCCAATCAACTTTGAACCTTATACTTTAGCGATAAAGTTGAAAATTTATTAAAGAAATTTGACAGATTGTAGTAGCTTGATGTGCTGGCGTCTGTACATTAATGTATCAGGTAAATATATAATATCTTTGTACATTTTAATATAAGTTTGGTTGAACCGACTTTATGAGGGGTTGAGCTTTCCCACACCCGGGTGTAGGGTTGGTACCGCCAGCTTCACCAAGATATAGGTAGGTATACATAGGCGAGAATTCATTTTATTATCTACAATTATGTTCCATAATACTGTATCATTGCTATAGCTACAATTACGTTGACCCAATGTGTAATATGTTTTGGGGCTACACATTGATATAATATTCGCACCTCCGATAAAAATAATAGGCTACAACTCGAAAAACCTGGATTGTCAAATTATTATATTTATTGTAACAGACTGTATGTACCTCATTGAGGGACCCGTGGCTAAATAATAACAGCCGCATAGGGCGATCAATCAGGTTAAGCTACCCTTGCCGTGGTTGGTCTGTGGATGGGTGACCATCTTTACATACGAGACCCCTCCGTGACTCGGAACTAGCTCTCATTCGTGGATCTTTGACAGTCGTTACAGGTCGTCAAAAGCCATAAAGTCTGACAACCAGTCTTACAAAGGGGTATCGTATTACCCAGTAACTGGGTTGTGGAGGTCAGATAGGCAGTCGCTTTATGTAAAATACTGGTATTCAGCTACATCCGGTTAAACTGGAAGCCGACCCCAACATAGTTGAAAAAAGCTCGGCAGATGATGATGAATGTACCTCATTTTTTAAATAAATAAATTATTATAATTATAATATCCATGGAAACAGGATGCGCGTTGATGTCCGGGCCACCCTGTATACGCAGAAACTGACAAGTAAAATCAAAACCATGAAAAAGCATCACAGCTTAATTAACCATTAAATTGGAACACTTATCAAATTCCAATTAGATAGCTACCGCTCGGTAAATGATAAATTAAAGGTAGTAGCTTAACTGTCACTAATGAGTAATGATGAGACACAATTATTACAATTCTATTGTTGCCGACCTTTAGGAGATTTCGCGACATCGGAGCGGTTATAAGACTTCTTCAATAGTCGTTAGTAATTCGACATAATGCTCGTATGTATTAGAAAATCTAAAACAAACAGCTTCTTGAAATCAATTTCTTAATTAAAAACTTGGTGCAAAACTGTTCGTTTAGCGTATTATATTAAAACAAAGTTTTCAGACGTTCTTGAGTGTCTCATAAATTATGAATAGACGTTAGTAAAAACAAACAAATTGAGTTACGTACTGTTATTTTCATTGAGTCCAATTTTGAGGCCCAAATAATATGACGCCTGCAACACCAGAAGCATTAGCTACTTGAGAGTTGGAGCAGTGGTGGCCAGTAAAGTGGGTCGATTTTTGTAATAGTGCGAAAAACATGACCTAATTATAGACAAGAATTTTTTTTTGACGCTTTTAATTACACGCGCATTACGTTTAAAGTTTCAAATAATAGCCCTTTCCTTTGAGCGTTTATCTTAAAAATCAAACGATATAAAATGATGTTATATGGCTTAAATAATAAAAGATACAATTACAGATGATAATTAAATAAAAATCTTAGACTAATCGGGCGAGACTAAAAGTGCAGGGGAGTGAGGGGGAGAGGTGACGGAAAATCTCGTTTCCGCGCGTAATTGTTCTAGTAGGTAAGCCCAATTTGTTCAAGGTCGCGCGCGGTTACTTATTTATTTTGCTTGGTTTCGTATTTTTTTTATAGAGATATTTGTCTTTCTTTTTAAGTCACAAAAAATAGTAGTCCAAACGATTCACCAAAAAACTGAAAATTACAGTTTTTCAAAGTCGATACGCGGGTAGGAGACTACTTAGAAAGTTTTGTTTGCTTATTTTTTCATTATTAGAGGTGGGTCACGTTTTTATTGCTATTACAAAACAATCAGAAGATTTTTTTTTTCCCATAGAAAATCGACCCACACTAGTGGCCAGTGGCAACGGCCGCAACTTACTAGTTGTAGGCTCAGAAAACAAGCAAGCACTCTACTTTGTGTAAATTATTTCATCATCACTGCTCACTGCTCTCAAAACGGGTGAGGAAAACATTGTGAGGAAACTGAAATGTCCTAGTATCAAATATACCCACATTTCGCCAGATTATATTGTTTGGGTCCATGTAATATGGGGAGAGCCTATCCTGCATCGGGGAGAAAAAAACTATATCCAGCCTTTTCAAAACTGCGTGTTCTAAATTGGTTCTCTCTTTTCCTCTCAATCGCGTGCTCAAAATCCTTTATGGATTTGTACATCCACATAGCACATGAAACGTGTTTCCTCACATTTCATAGGGAACATGTTCCATGCATTCCCTAGCAACTCCACAAACGAAACATCCTCGCTAGAACTGATTTAATATCACAAAAGGCTCTCACATTCCGCTTTCAATTCCACACAGTACATCAGGGTATTGTGACGGGTATAAATATCGTTTTTGTTCGCGCTCGCCAAGCAAAAAGTTGCATGCAGAGGTAGGACATAGATGCCTGGCATAAAAAGCGTACGCGGATGCCATATGTACAATTAGGTATGTGTGTAATGTACGCAATATAATAAAAGCTTGTTATTTTTCGGGCATAAAGGAGGCTGTGATATGCCTCTGGAAGGAAAAAGGAAAATGGATACGAAGCTATGAATGGGAGGAAAGTATTGAAAGTAGAAAGCTTTTTAGCTGAAGATGATGGACACAAAGTAATAAATAACATTAGTCGTTGCACATTTCAATAAATGTCACGACAATCTCTAGGATATGCAACTTCACTCGCGTGAATACAGGCAGGTATTTAACGTTACCGTACCGTAGTTTTTTAGTACAAATCTGTGTACAAATAAGTACATTTCAGTATTAATGATGCCACAAAGGTAGCCAACGTCCATCCGTCCGTCAACAAAAAAAACGGCCACAATCCAATTTCTACCACAATTTTAAAGTCCATAACTAAAATAACTTACAAATCGTCACTAACAAGTCCCAATCCAGCAAAATCTCTATGACGTTCAAGACTGATTTTCATTTCCCAAGCGTTGGCATTGGCGTTTATTCCCTTCAGAACGGGCGGCGGCCAGATTGCAAAGTTTTAATTGCAAACTCTTAATGAGATAGGCCTGGCCTCGAAATAGACCAATGTCGCGTATCCGTAGTCTCCGCTAAATCACAGAATAGTTAGTAGGTACAGAAGGTTAAGTGCTTACAATGTATGGAAAAAGGCGCACGCACACATTGATGCGTTCGGTAGGCGATCTCAGCCGGATGCCAGTCATGCTACGGCTACATTCTCATGATAAGGTGAACTACACTTCGCGCGCTCTCTCTCGCACCTAGGGGTAACATCTGACCGGATAAATAGACCGGATTTTTACATATTAGACCGGACTCCGCCCGGATTTTACATGAGACCGGATTTTTGTCATACTTGCATGTCCTGCCGCACGCACTGAGCCCGAAAGTCCCGGAACGTAAGCACACCGCAAGTGCAAGCGCGGCGCGCGGCGCGGGCGGCGCTTACGCAATGTAACTATAAACACGTGACGTGTGAACAATTTTATTGCGAAATAGCTGAAAAAAACAATTTTTTGCATGCGGTTGCTAGCAACCAAAAATATGGGTCTAAATAATATAAGTAAATAAAAACGTACTTAAATACTATGATTTTTATTTAATACAGGTGCGTGACCGGACTTTTTATTCAAAATCAGGATTTTTTGACATTCAGACAGGCTTTTGCATTTTTAGGCCTGGTAACCCTACTCGCACCCCGCTACACGTCTCGCTATAATACAGAAAGCACGTGAATTGTAGTTCGCTTTATCACGACAATATAACCGTAGCATCATAAGTCGTGCAGATGTGATGAAGTGTTCATTATGATAACTTTTTAATATACTTTTTTTATGTTCGTCTTTAACAGAACACCTGCCATCTTATCTTTTCACCACCCTTGGTTGTCTGGTAGAGAATGCCTGAGGAATTAAGTCCGTCTTGGTAACTTATTTGTGTGTAAGAAGTTTAAATAAATAAAAAAGTGTGTAAAACACACACTTGATAAACGGAAAGTGTGTCTGTGTGCGTGCGTTTACGCTCGTTGCATGGAGCCGACCTTCTGTATTATTCTGTGCCAAAGTCTCGTATCTGTAGTCTGCGCTAAATGCACTGCGGCGAATAATTGCTTTTATGTCGTCTGCAGATAAAATTGATACTAATTAGGTTAGGTCGTTCCTTTGAGTAATTTTGAGAGGATGGTGTTAAGTGAAGCTGGTGTGTCGGGGTTTGGATTTGTTAATTGAGTAGAATATAGAATGATTTAAAATGTACTGAAAAAAGAGATTTTTATTTGTTATTTCCTTATACTATACCCGTATACTGTAGGTATTGCAGACAGGCATATTTTATGTTATTATACAGGAAAAAAATTAACCAGTGCGCAAACTGTACTCATGAATTCAGCACATGATTTTAGACCCGAGAAATAATCAGTACTTTCATAGAAAAGTGCAATAACTTCGCGGTCAAAATGTATAAAAGACCTAATTCTTTTTAAATTTCAACGCAGGTTTCAGAATCATGTAAGTACTGAATTAATGGTACTGGTTACAAAAGAATGTAGTAAAAGATGAATGCACACTGGTGTCGGTAAAAAATCACGCTCGCAATCAATCTACTGAATATATTTGTAGACATAGTGCACAATATGGCAATGCATACGGCCAAATAGTGCAGCCACAGTGCTATTACATTATAACAGTCTAGACCGAATCTAAGATGTGTAATGGGGCCGTAAGCTTAGTGGCCCGAAACACAGCCACCCTCGGAGGAGCCTCCAGGCTTGCACATTGCGTAATCGGCAAATCGCAAATCGGTATATTGAACTACAACTGGGATAAAGGAATCTATACGAGTAATAATAAAGCTGAAAAGTTTGTTTGTTTTTTTGTGTGTTCAAACAAACAATAATCTCTGGAACTACCAGGTGGATTTGAAAAAATGTTTTTGCACTTGATAGCCCAATTCTTGAGGAAGATTCACGCTACTTCACATAGGAGCCAAGCAAAAAGAAAAAACATCAAAATTGAAAGAACGCTAATCGAAAACTAAGTAGTAAGATTTGATGCGATGCGGTGGGGCGGGAGCCAAGGACTGCTGAAACCAAAACTACAAACGTAATATACGGGGAAGTTTTATAAAATTTGTGATGCTGTTTTTTTTAGTATATTGTGGTGTCTTAGGACATCCACGCGAACGAAGTCGCGAGCAGAAGCTAGTACAGTACCCGGCGATAAATATTGCACATCGACCTTTGGAAAGAGACAATCGGCTAATTTCGGCTTCGTAGAGCGTTATCTCTGTCGCACGAAATACAAACAGTCCGGTATCTATTAGGAGCTGTTAAAACAATTATGATTTGCTTCTTTTGATAATTATTTTTATTCTTTGTATAAAATACACCAATTTCCAAAGGTCGATTGCAATATTTATCGCCGGGTACATACAAACGAATACGTGTTTTGCGAATTTGATCTTTATTAGCTACCAGAGATGTCACATTGACAGGTATCAGGAATGCATTCTCTCGACGGTCAGACTGTACTCCTTAACTACTCCTAGTTTCGTCAATATTCAATGCTATATACCCCTACTTGTTTTGTGCGTACATTGCAAAAACATTGTTTTGATCATTAAACAATGTTTTTGCAATGTATGCACAAAACAAGTAGGTATTGTATAACCTACCTATATCTCCTAATCTCCATAATTATGAGGTCATACGTATTACGTGCGCCGTACTCTAATAGTACATTACGATATTAGTGCGTAAAGATGGTTATAACATGAGAGGCGGAATTTCAGCCCGAGCCGAAAGTGTGCCGAAAGCGAGGGCGTAATTGAGCCGAGCATGTTATAACCATACGCACGTATATCGTACGACGTTTTTTAACACATTTGCGAGGAAACAGAAAAAAAACATTTTATATTTTGTTCATTTTTAATTATTGAAACAGTGAAATTACAATTGTTAAAATGATACGTAGTTGTAGTTGGTTTTTTAATTATGTTTTTATTATTATTATTACTATAATGTCATTGTTTTGTGTTAGGGTAAATGTTGGAGACGACGAAACTTCTTGAAAGGCGGCAGAAGAGCATTGTAATTCGTCATTAGTTTGTAAATAAAAAAGTATCATCAGTAGAAGAGGGGCGCGGCTCAGGGCAAAACTTCTTCGTTTGTGGCTCCAAATTTATTGTCTGAGTTATTTTGGCACTTATATTTGCTTTGTTTTGGATGGAATCTTTAAATTACCGAATAAACTGTTTTTTTTTTAATTTTAAATAAACTCAATCTGTGAATGCACACTGTTGCTTTCCCGCTATTTTAACAGCGCGCTAGCGCTGCCTACTGACTGGCGCCGCGCGGCGATTAGTTCGAAATTTGAATAGCAACAGCGCGCTGCTCACTAGCTGGAGTCGTGCGGCGGCGATCAGTTCTAAATTTGAAATGGCAAATAATGCTGTTATGGAATTTGTATGGACTACAACTTAACTATTTGCTTTGGTAACACACGCGTTTTTTATGACCCTCTTTACATATTTAAAACCGGTGGAATTACATCAGCTTTACGAGCAAGGGTGTTAAAAAATCCATTGCAATTCTGCACAAAGAAAAAAACATCTAACTCTCAATCGTAAATCCATTAAAATTTCGGCATGAAAATCTACGAGTAGGTAGTACCTTCGACAGGCAGGTATCAACAGGAGATTAGACAAAAAACGGATGCGAAAACCGACGAATGGTCGTCGGCCGTCGCCGGTATGTTGATTTTAATTTGCGTCCTGTGCCAACTTTGTTAGTTTTACATTTACCTTTCAGGGTTCCAGACAGACGACTGATAAATTAGTGATACGTGTGTGTGAATGCATACGGTGCTTTTACCTCGAGTGTACGTAAAATCGATGTGTAATGAACAGACTTCGCGACTAACTAGGGAAGTTTTCTGTGCGATCCATTGAATGGTTGTATTTCGTGCTGCAGAAAGTTTGGATAAATACATGTACCTACCTTGACAAAAGTAGCTTCCAATTAATTAGCAGGTGACTTTGAAATTGTGTGTACCTACTGAGTAGCTAAGCTTTTTATTTTTTTATTTCGCTTAGGGCTCACTTTTCCAACGCCAGATAATTTTATCCGAATTTTTGACAGTTCTTCCATGCGAAATTAATCTGTCAAACGTCAATTTTATTCCACGAATAAAAATTATCTGATTGAAAAATCAGCCCTTATAAAAAACAAAAGCCACATCAAGGACACAATAAACACAATCATGTTTTTAATTTTATTTCTATTATTTCTTGTTATACCGAAGAAGGAAGTGTTGTGTTTGTGGTATACAAATTATACCTATTACGGTTCAAAAGATAAAGCCCGTGACGGACAGACAGACGGACAGCGGAACCTTAGTAATAGGGTCCGTTAGCACCCTTTGGGTATGGATCCCTAAACAGTTGGCTACGCAGAAATCGAACCTGTAGTGCAGAAGTCAATCACTAAGAACATAAACACAGAATATTAAATATAGACTTTCTTTGTTTGGCCTTATGCTTAAAAAAATATAACAAACAATTGCTTGCATAGTGCATTGATGTTTAATTTACAAACAAATTATCAAAACTTCACAAACTATAAGAGGAAGTAGATGAATAATGTATTAATTGTTCATTTATTTTCTCAAACATTGCCTGCCATACAACGTGGCAATGCCGCCAGACTCTTGGGACTTTCATACCAGTCGACAGCGATGCGGATGAATTTTTCGACTCTATAATATATTAGTTACTAGCGACCCGCCCCGGCTTCGCACGGAAACATTATTATTATTATACATATAAACCTTCCTCTTGAATCACTCTATCTATTAAAAAAAACCGCATCAAAATCCGTTGCGTAGTTTCAACGATTTAAGCATACAAAGGGACATAGGGACATAGGGACAGAGAAAGCGACTTTGTTTTATACTATGTAGTGATAGTTAATCTATATAAATATAAAACAAAGTCGGGTTAGTTACACCATTTATAACTCAAGAACAGCTGGACCGATTTTAATGATTTTTTATTTGTTGGATTTGTCTTCGCTCCGAATACCAGAATAAACATTAAAACATGCAGAAAATAACAAACAAAAATCTGAAACGGTACGAAGTTCGCCGGGTCTCATCATCTGCCTAGCCTTTTCCCAACTATGTTGGGGTCGGCTTCCAATCTAACCGGTTGCAGCTGAATACCAGTACTTTACATAGAGCGACTGCCTATCTGACCTCTACAACCCAATTACTAGGTAATACGATACCCCTTGGTAAGACTGGTTGTCAGACTTTTGGGCGCCTCCGGGTCAGCTAGTCTATCTTCTATTTATACAGTATGTTAACTAACAGAGGGCGTTCCCGTTAACCCGCAATAGTATAGCATCCATACATGCTAAAAAAAATATTACCATTCGAAAATAAAATGTTTTTATTTTTTTTTTATATTAAAATATTCACTAAAAATCGTAAATTGATACTCTATTTATTTAATTAATTCTAATTTATTTAATTAAATAAATTCCGACATTGCTGTCCTTCAAGTACGCGTGTACAGAGTGTTTCTTTAACGTATCAATTTACGATTTTTAGTGAATATTTTAATATAAAAAAATATAAAAACCTTTTATTTTCGAATGGTAATATTTTTTTTAGCATGTATGGATGCTATACTATTGCGGGTTAACGGGAACGCCCTCTGTTAGTTAACATACTGTATAAAGGAAAGTCGGGTTAGTTACACCATTTATAATTCAAGAACCACGGGACCGATTTATATAATCATTGGTTTGTTGGATTTGTCTTCGCCCCGAATAGCAGAATAACTATTAAAACTTGGGGACAATTGACAAAGAAATAAAATATTTAAGATTTTCTCATACATTTTGTATGGATCGGCTTTTTTGATTCTGAGGTTTTACGAAGTTCGCCGGGTCAGCTAGTTTAGGATAAAAATTTGTTATTTTTATTAAATTATTTAGGTATACCTAAGTTGTTATTTATGTACGTAGTCACGGTTTATTATTTGTCATTTTTTTTTGTTTCGTTTGTTGTTTTTAATATTTTTTTTTATTTAGAATTAAAATAATATTATTTTAATTCTAAATAAATAAATTTAGTTATAACAAAAAATATGACAAATAATAAACCGTGACTATCACATGTGAACTTTGGTGGGCATTTGCTGTAGGTAAAGTGAATGTCATATTCGCCTACACGTGGTTTAAACTGGGTGACGATTGATACTAGTGTCCCGCCCCAGCTTCGAACGGTTTATACGACTTCACAAAACATCGAGATTTCTTTATTACATGTCAGTTTAATATTAATAAATTAGACACATAAACCTTCCGTAATCAATTATCTAAATGATGGTGAAAACCGTATCAAAATCCGTACCATAGTTTAGAAGAACAACGCGGTCACACAGACAGACACGAAGAGTGACTATAATTTAAATATCTACCTATTTAAATTAAAGTCTCTTTTCCTAAATATGATCAGGGGGTTAAACGTCAAAGGGTCATGTACAGACGCCAGCACATCAAGCTACCCGAAACTGTGAAATTTTCCCAATCAACTTTGAACCTTATACGTTAGAGATAAAGTCGAAATCTAATAAAGAAATTTGACAGATTGTAGTAACTTGATGTGCTGGCATCTGTACAGTTATGATGTTTCATCAGATTTGATTAGACAAATATAGCTCATAATTATAACGTGATTACGGTTGCCTTGTATCGCCAGTATGTTTTTGTTTTTAAGTATCTTTAATAGAACTCAGCATGAGAGTGCAGAAATTACTCGTGTGATCTATGAACTGAGCCAGAAAAATCAATAACTATTGATAACAAAATATACGATTCATTCTTGGTCAGTAGGTACTTGTCAAATGGCAAGCTCAAAGGTTTATTACATAGTTACTATCGTCCCATTCACATAGATACCTACTCTCTTTTAAGAAAAGAGATATTAATGAAACACCTTTATACGACGTATCAAAGTACTTACTGAGAAAAACAAAGTGCGTACTAATGAAAGTCTGAGTACACATGAAAGAGGTTCGCAATCTCAGTCTGTCGCATTCGAAATTCATAAGTCAGTCGGAGCACTCGCCCATAGTACACTCTCTCGCAGCACTGGACAAAAGACTCGCCCCAACCTGTGCCTTGTTCAAACACCAATGTTCCGTTCAAATATTTGTCTAATTATAAACTGTACGTAGTTTCAGGTACGGTGTTACGGCCTGGTGTGGCCATGTTTACGGATTTTTTAGATTTGAAAATGGAAGGTTGAGTTTTTTTTATTCTTATTAGACAGAGTGGCGATTAGATTATCATATTAAGAGCGTTTACGCCTTACGGCATTTCATACAAACTTGCCAGCCCATGTTTTTCGAACTGAATGAATCGATTTTAATGAAACTTCATACGCATAAACAGGATACAATTATTTTATGGGCATAGGAAGTTACAAGGAATAACTTACAAAATAAATGGACTAATATTTGTTATGACTAAAAAATTATAAACCTCGTCAACAGTTTTTTAAGACTTATTAAAAAGCGATAACTCATAATATACCTTTTATGTGTTAAAATATTTTCGTAAAATTTATTCGTGTAAAAACTATGGAGAATGGCTTATAACCGTGAGTATGTAGAGACGCCAGCACATCATCAAGCTACTACAATCTGTCAAATTTCTTTAATAGATTTTCAACTTTATTGCTAAAACATAAGGTTCCAAGTTGATTGGGAAAATTTGACAGTTTCGGGTAGCTTGATGTGCTGGCGCCTGTACAACATATAACAGAATATGTGCTTGTCTTTTCTAGTGACAAGTAATTTATGCTAATGCCAGTCATAACATAACAGATACATTTTGATTATCATACCTACTGGATATATTTTTTAAGATTCATTAACCCCCTACGCAAAAACGACGGGGTGTTATAAGTTTGACATATCTGTGTGTGTTTAACCCCCGACGCAAAAACGACGGGGTGTTATAAGTACGACGTGTCTGTGTGTGTGTGTGTGTGTGTGTGTGTGTGTGTGTGTCTGTGGCACCGTAGCTCCCGAACGGATGATCCAATATTGATTTATTTTTTGTTTGAAAGGCGAATTAGTCGGAAGTGTTCTTAGCTATGTTTGATGAAAATCGGTCTAAGATGGCCGCCGCCACAAAATGGCGGATTACATATTTTTTCACAACTCCCTCAATATAGGTATCATTCATCATGTTTTTGGTAAATGACTTTAAGAAGCCGTTTCTTATATAAACCAACTAGCAGTGCTCGCGACTCTTCGTTCGCGTGCATGTCGTAAAACAAATTAGATTTCATGGGATATTCAGAGCTATTTTTTTTTGAGGATGAGAATTCATCAAATGACCCCCGCTCTGGGTGGAGCGGAAGGGAGTGTCAGATTCTTACTGACTAAAACTCACCCGTGTTTCTTCCTTAGCCCTTTATGTTCCGGGCCAGAGCAGCGGTAACCCTTCCGGACAATCCCGCTGACCCGGCAGGCTTCGGCCTTAACGGGCCCCTTCATTTTTGCTGATATCTCTTTGAGGCTTGCGTGGTAATTATGTCCCACTCCCTCTCACCGAGAGGAGGCTTGTGTCCCAGCAGTGGCCACATTATAGACTGATTATGATATAAAGTTAAGAAAGACACAAGACAAAATAAGTTACGTAAGACTATTACTATTTTATATTAGTTATTACAGGATTTCACGATTTTATCGAGATTAAATCAGGATGATAACTAGAACAAAATCATAATTTTCTTGCCCTTAAGGCTCCTACAAACAGGCGCGATACGCGTTATAATCACGCGCGACACGCGATATAATCACGCGCGACACAAAGGCACCGCTGGTTGCGCGACTTGCGGTGCCTTTGTGTCGCGTGTCGTGTCGCGCCTGTTTGAAGGAGCCTTTATCCCAAAATAAATCCCAATATTTTAATATCTACAAGAATTCATAAATCAATTATTATGAGTAAAGTTTTAATATTATTAACTACGTAAAATAAATTTGTCGTTTTTATGAAATATTAACTACAGAATTCTCTTGATAACTTATACTTTCGGAATGTACATATTTGTAAATATATACTTCATTAAAAACTTAATTAAAACAAAAAAAAAACTACACAATATTTAATTCAAATTACATAAATCCTCTTACGTTCGCTTCTTCTTTTGTTTCTTTGATGATTTCGAGTTCAAAAAGCTCATAACAATAATTGGTACTTTCAAAATCGCGTACAAAGCTACCAGTACTAATATTAAAACAAAAGCGTAAACATCAATCATGGTATACGCGACCCAACTTAACTCCAACGCTGGGTTCTTCATGTAATGTGCCCCATTATTTCTGATAACATATTCGATCCAAAACATGGCAGTATCCAAAGCATTCAATGGTCTATCCTTGAATCTAACCGACAATTCTTTAGCCTTTATTCTGTAAGAATCATTTGTAAGTACTTCATTCAACGTTTGAGAAAACGTTTCTTCATTGATGTACGGGTATTCCAATATTTTGCCATAGCCTAGGGACTCAGCTTGTAATAAATTGTTGTACTGGTCAGCATAGATTGGAACGCCTATGATTGGAACTCCATGGAACGTAGCCTCTTGTGTTCCAATAAGCCCGCCGTGCGAAACGAATAATCTGATGTTTGGATGAGCTGCAAAAAACACAGTTACTGTTAGGATGAAACATATCGCTTAGTGTAATTCATTCAAGTCTTTACTTGGTGTTACAGTGCGGCCTTGACACCTGTCAGATCCCTATAAACGAATACGTGTTTTGCGAATTTGATCTTTAATAGCTAGCTAGAATTGTCGCACTGACAGGTGTCAGGAATGCATTTTCTCGACGCCCGGACTATAAATAAGTCAATCAATCTACCTCAATCTTTTCCCAACTATCCATTCTGTCTACAATAATGCACACTATTTTACTCTGATCCTGAAAAAAAGTTATATATTTTAATCCATGATTTAAAACTAATACTTACACAATATTTCTTTTTGCGGCATCCAATTTCTTACAATAAGATTCGAAGGTTTGTTCTCCAATTTGTCGTCTTCCCATTTCCAAAGGACAGTTTGTTTAAGTTTCCTGAACACGTTGAGGATTGCGTTTCTTTTTTCATCTGGCATCTCTGAACTGCGTACATTCGATCCGAAGTTCATATACACGGCTCCATGTTTGGCATTATCTAATACTTTTTGGAGATCCTAAAAAAAATATTCAAATGAGAAATGTTTACGGAAATGGAAAGCCACATCGAATAATTACGTTAGCACAGACTTTAAGCAAACAGTTTAAATAATGATCAAGAAATATATTATATGGTATAAAAAATAATAATAATAATGCAGTTTAACAGTAACAACTGGGAAAAATAAAACAAACAATACACTTAAAAGACCACAAAGTAGCAGACAATGTTGCGAAAACTTCTTGGATGTACAGTAGCCTCCAAAAGTAATTTATGCATTTCAGCTGTGGTGCCACATTATGATTTAAATTAAAAAATAATAAGGTACTCGATTATATTTTATTTTATAATTCAAAGGTAGTTGAATTGGGCAATAAAAGCATTATAGCACTTCAAACATTTGGATCACTAGAATTTTAAATCATAATGTGGTGTGTCAAAACTGAAGTGGAAAAATGTCAACTAACTTTTGGAGGCTACTGTACAGACGACAGCACATCAATGTACTGCAATCTGTCAAATTTCTTTAATAGATTTTCAACTTTGTCGCTAAATAGGTTCAAAGTTGATTGGGAAAATTTGACAGTTTTAGGTAAATTGATGTGCTGGCGTCTGTACATCTAAACATAGAGATATATCACAAATGTCTTTGTGGATGTAGTCAAATTCAAGCAAATGATACAAGAAGAATTACTAGAGCACAAACAAAACTGAATGATGCAACAATTTTATTCATAGGCAAATGACCAGTGGAAGATTTATTTGAGACAAATTAAAATCAATAACCAAAGAAGGAACGTAGATGATGCCTCATTGTCAAAACCCAGTAACAGATATTATTAATACTTAGTTCATATTAACGATAAATTATTTTATTTCTGTAAGTAGGTTTGTACAACCACTTTTTTACAAATCAATCATATTTTAAAAACTAAAAGAGTTAGGCGTTTCCTATCTGACTACTCTGAGAAGAAAGGCCGAAACAAACACAGTGGTCACAGCCTCTTTCAAAGTCCAGACATAATCTTGGTCAGATCATGTGAAGACCATGTAGATTGTAATGGTCTTTTGAGGAAAGCACCACATAGATTGAGTAGACCTGTCCAGTCAGTACCTACACGTATTTGTCAGTAATTGTGATCGTCAGAACTCATGGAGCTGAACGATTCGACGAACAATACCAAAGAAAGGACGGGTAGGCGGCATAAATTACTCAAACTACCAGACCATGATTAAAACGAACTAAAAAAGAAAATAAAATATTATTAACTACATAATTATGTTTCATACCTAAATGACACTAGGTATCGGACAATACAGCCCATAATTTAGAAGCACCTATTTTAATACCAGCCAAAAATAATAACGTACCATCAACAACTAATTATTAGTTCCTAGATAATGTAGGCGTTATATAAAGGCTCCTACAAACAGGCGCGCCTTGCGGTGCCTTTGTGTTGCGCGCGATTTTATCGCGTGTCGGGCCTGTCTGAAGGAGCCTTAACTCGAGAACTAGAAAACAATGCGTAATGCTAGTAACGATCCTAAATTGAACATTATGAATGACCGTGAACGGACTGTAGAACGAATCACTATAGACAACTTAATAGATGACAATTTGTACAATTCTATATAATTATAAGTAATTGTCCTAAGATATTCTGGACGTTGGGAGATAAAGACACCCACTTACATATAGTAGTAATGATATATAACTAATATAAGTAGTATTTATGAGTCGGTAGGTACAAGTATAACCGTGTACCGCGCTAATGCGGCTCCAGCTGATATGTTCAAAGATCAAAAGTATATCAACATAGAGGCACGTAAGGAGATTATATATCTATACATCACTAAAATTAGTGACGATTGACTAAAGATGTATTTGTTTTCAAATATTTAATTATACGAGAATGACATAGCAATATGATAATGATTTATTATGAACTGCTTAATTTACTAATGTATTTCTCAATAATACAGTATAGTACAAAGTGTTATTAAACAGATAAAGTTTAGATTCCACTACAACTTTATTATTGTTATGATCTTTTCAATTACAATAATAATTTACTTAAGTCTCTTTTTAATAATAGTTCCAGTGTTCTAGATTCATTATATGAAATCGAAATATTCAATCCACCTTGAGCAAGCGTGGTGATCAATGCTCATGCCTTCTCTGTATAAGAAGAGGCGTTTACCTTGCAATGGGACAATAATAGGCTGGTCTTATTATTTGTTTTATTATAGCTTAGACAACATTTTAATGAAAAAGTTCATTTTCCAAATTATAGAAAACTAACAGCGCCCCGCGGTTTCATCCGCATAAGTTTCGATCCCGTGCGAAAATCGGGATAAAAATTGGCCAATGTGTTGATCCAGGAAATGGTCTATCTATGTGCCAATTTTCATCAAAATCTGTTCAACGGTTTACGCGTGATTGAGTAACAAACATCCAAACATCTTCACAAACTTTCACATTTATAATATTAGTAGGATAATTGTTACAAGCACGAATATTTTATAACTTAAATCTCCAACGAAAATGTGAAAATGTGTATAAGTGTCTTAAGCCCAATAAGTTACTAAATACTAAGTACTACATGTGGTTTGGAACCGTGCCTAAAATGTTGGAAATTGCACAGTCGTGCCTCCACCATAAAAACAAAATATGCATAATAATTATCTTGAAATTGAAACGGATTACTAACGAAAAAGCGAAGCAACACAATAATGATATGATAATTATTTCAAGTTTTTAGTCGCAAATTCCATCGACTTGTTCGTGTCCTTGGCAACCACTTTTTATGAAAACGTTTCCAATTAGTTTCAAGTTAACTTATGGTTATACATGTAAAACACAAACAAATTTAGCATAGATATTATCCAAAAAAATAACCAAAGGTAGCCAAATAGTTATTCATCTAATATTAAAATTTTGTCTTTGATAGCATCGACGTGTTTAAGATTAAGAGTCTTTGGAGGTTTGAATTTATTGTTTAAAATGAGGTTTGTATAGAAAATATCAATGCCATCAAAAATATAACTTTAAAAAAAACCAAGTCTCGCAACTCAGTTCTTCTACCGTAAAAAGTTGTGATATCCATGTAATACCAAGTCGGTTAATTTATTCAGTCCCTACTTAAGGGACCTTCTGTCTTAAGTTATTACGTAATTAGTTACCTAACAATATCTTATAGTGACCATATCAATATTAAAAAATCTTTTATGTTTTAAATAAATAGATTGACTTGGCAATCGCACTAAACAATATAATATGTATTACTTGTGAGATACATTGTATTTTCTCAATGTTTTTTTAAATTAATAAATTACTTAACCCTTTATTTTTCTATAGAATTAGATTTATATAAAGATATAGTATAATTTTTAAATTTTTATACCCATACTGACTGATACAATTTGCGTAAGTTAAATAAAACGTGATTTGTGTGTATACCTGCGATATCGCAGTAAGACCCAAAGGTTGCCTGGAAGAAAATGGCCGCCTTTCTGTGACGGACCGGAAGCATGGAAGCCGCGGCGCAGGCAAGCCACCTCCGCCGACCGCGGTTATGATTATTATTAGTGTTCTTTCTTTCATGGCAATTTCGGGCAATTTAGTCTACTTAATACTTTGCGGAATTTTCTTGCTTTTTCATTCCGTTGATTGACCATTTTACAAGTTACCTTTGAACATAATTATATCTAGGTACTTATCTACACCTATTATTCCATTATATTATTATTATACTTAAACAAGTACACTGATTCATCCACTGCAAATGTAACTTTGTAATCATATAGGTATATTTATATGGGATTACAAATTTATTTACGTAGTTGGTGTATCTAGAAAAGTGAACCGAAATTGCAAAATATTTTAGTTTTTCCTAAACACTAAACACTAATTGTGTTCTAAATTTAAAGCTTCTATGTCTGCTAGAAGTGCCTTAGAGTTTTGATCATCCATCAGTTAGTCAGTGAGTGAGTGAGAGACTAAATTAAGAAACTTTGACTAGTAATTTTAAATTGAATAAAATTTGAAATATACCGTGTTTATACAATGCCGGCTTGGTTACTGAAAATTCAGGCTTCTAGTTTTATCCACAACAAAGTTATAGGGGGTCGAATATGGCCTGACCTGTTTCGAGAAAAGGATGGTACGGCCGTGCCGCTTTTTGATCTACTTACCTCAGGTAATTTTGTGTCACTCTCAGTCAAATGTACTCCTCCAATCTCCACTATATTTGGAAGGTAAGCCGCTGGGGTATCAAAACTGAAATGTCCATTTATCAACATCAGGGAAGCATTTTTTTGCATGTCGTACAAACTGGGGACCGGTTTCGGTAAGTCGTGCAAGTACTTCCTCACAAGCTTTTCATGTTCTTCTAGATACCAGAATCTCCAATAAACGTATTCGTATATTGTGAAATATAAATTCCTCAGTCTAGACCAAAATGATGTCGGCTCCCTGACATCCAGAAATTCTGAGACTACTGTGGCCACCTGTAGTGGATTCCTAGATACAATATTGTGTCTCATACAATTCCCGAATGTCGTAACTAAGGCTAAAGGAGCATTGTACTTGTGGGCTAGAACATTCATCGCTTCTTGAAAGAACTGTTCACAGATGACCAAGTCAAACTTGGTGTCTTCTTTGAGAAGTGTTCTGATTTCAGTTGAGTTTAGTACAAGTTCTGTGAAAGCCAAGCCTCCTTTCCATAGGACGTTGTGGTGGAATTGCTCTGCAGATAAACCTACCATGTCGAAGACATTGGGTCTGCCGCCTCCTATAAATAAAAATAGTATTGTTTCATGCCTTGCATTTTTGCATTGTAGCCTCATGCTACCCGTCGCGCGTCTAATTAGCAGAGACAATATAAATTTTATTGTTATTGTTACTCATAGTGTACACTCGACGTGCAATGAGTAACACGTGTGGAAGGCAATCGTAAAAAGATGTTTCAAGGTCGCATTATGATGAGACCTTGAAACATCTTCATTATTATAATTAGCTTACATAAACTGATAATGAGGAATAAGCACTAGAAATCTAACGGACATTGTCAGGAATTTAAATAATTAATATTAGTAATAATGATTATTTAAGAAAGGAGAAATGGTCGAGGTCACGATCGGACCCAAACAGCATAAAAAATGGTAGCCTTTGCCCAACAGTGGGACACAATGTAAACAAACAGAAAAATTTAAATAATTTAGATTGGTAATGTAAATAATTTTGAATAGGAAATTATTTGGAAAAAAATTTAATGTTGAACATATTTTTCAAATTAAAACTAAGATTTATGAAGTCTCCAAACATTTCTGTCCAAGACCTGCAGTGCGATTCTGTAACCATCTCACCGTGAAAACTTAGGTGAAGTGAGCGTGGAGTGAACTGTCAGTGTCATCTTACCAGATACTTAGGGATTGACCAAGCATACATTTACAATCATAATCGAGATTTTAATAATATTTTTAATGCTAATCCTATTGATATTTTTATATAATTCAAAGCTAGTATTTTAGTGGTCAAAACAGTAATATTTTGTGGGGTTTTACTTACAATAAAATAGCAAAACAGAAGCGCAGTCAGAATCTCAACCTTGTTTTTTTTTTTCTTTTTTCCCTAGACTAGTAAGTCCTTATATAGCCAGACAGCGCCAGCGCCTAACGCGCTTGCGCGGCGTGAAATATGGCTCATTCCGAATTAAGTCATCATCGCTCACATGAATAATTTGCTTTCCGATTTAGATAAATCACCACTATGGCAGCTGAGAGTCAGTAATATACCTATTCACTTGAATAGTTACTCATGGTTGGATTATAGTATTTATTTGTGTATACACCACGAATTTCTTCTTCTTTGGTAAGGTGGCGACTGTAGCCAGAAGCACAATTTCGAAAATGCCACGTTAGTTTAAAGATCGGTGATAATTATTAATTTAGGCCCTAAATGAAAAACCGACCATGCCCTAAATTTTAGGGCATGGTCGGTAGTCGGCGTTATCGCAAGATGGCACATGCCATGACTTCATATATGTCGATTCACGGGACATCGTTATCGCGTTCACGTTAATTCAGAAAAGGGCCCTAATTCACTATGACCACTTAATGATTCGTTACTTCGAAACCACGTCAATTCCTTAATAACCTAATCACTACATCTGCTATTAACGTATTCTCTATGACACAATGACCGAAACCGGTTTGAACTGTCAAAATACCACGCTTGACAAACGTACGGCGTGGTAAGATTATGCGGGGAATAATAGATAAATACCATACAGCAGAATTGGGGTCAAGGTGTAAGCACGCTGTAGTCGATTACAGTGCAATTCGGAATGTACCATATATCACTCCACTCGAATCTCGTAACCATGGCAACACCACCTCGGCGTCAACAACACCTCCACCAGCCGCGTTTTGATTGACGAATACCTCGTCTTTTTCTACTTTAGAGTTAACTAATTTTAATTGAATATTGTGACTAATTCTAATTTATGATTATTTATTTATGCATTGACTGTAGAAATGATTCCATATCGTTGATTGTATTTAATTAGCATGCAACCATATTTGTCCGCCTCTTGGCATAACATAGCGACCTATGAATTTTAATTTAAGAACTGTATTTACTACCTATGTTAGACAAATAAAAAATGATTATGATTATTATGATTACACATTTTGAAAATCGCTCAACGAAAACTTTGCTTAATCTGCCCCTTGGCAGACTCTAAGGCAGGGTCGCCATGGTGTATTATATTAATTATTAATATTATTACCATAATTTCCTAATGTTCTTATACATGACGCCTTACAAGTTAAATATGTAAAAACAAATCTCTAATGTGATGAGTGACTAACGCGCAAGCGCGGCGTGATCTTATCACTTCACCTTCACTCCACCCGATTCACGACATTAAATGTCGTGAATCGGGTGAAGGGAAGGTGAAGTGATCACGCAATCTGCAATGTGATAATGACAGTGATTAACGCGCAAGCGCGGCGTGATCTTATCACTTCACCTTCACTTCACCCGATTTACGACATTTAGTGTCGTGAATCGGGTGAAGTGATCACGCCACACAAACTACGTGGGAATCAAAAAATCTCTTTTATGATTGTAAATGTTTGCTTGGTCAATCCCTAGCATCAGTAGGATGACACTGACAGCTCACTCCACGCAAGTATTCACGGTGAGATTTTTACAGAATCGACATGCTGTTTGCGGAAACCGTATTTTTTTAGCTCTTACTAATTCAACAAATTTTACTCATATCTCACCCTTATGCCCATTATCTACCCATATCTTAATCCTTTGGTAAACAAATTCTTAGATAATTTTTAGTAAATATACAAATCCGCAGAACAGATTTTTATCGGAACTGGCATTAAGTAAAACTATGTTTATGTACAGACGCCAGCACATCAAGCTACCCGAATCTGTCATATTTTCCCAATCAACTTTGAACCTTATGCTTTAGAGATAAAGTTGAAAATCAATTAAAGAAATTTGACAGATTGTAGTAACTTGATGTGCTGGCGTTTGTACGTTGTGGTGCCCACTGCTGGACAAAGGCCTCCATCTCAGTTTTCCACACACATAAGTACGTCGTGTGTGTTTTTTGGGGATCGTAAATAAATAAATAAGTTAAACAATAACGTAAAAATATAAATCGTCACCATCAGCATATCTACAGCAGTCCACTGCAGGACCTAGGCCTCTCCAATTGCACGCCATTTAGCTCGATTGCTGGCCTATTGCCACTTCAGCTTGCTTATTCTGTGACCTATGTCGACAACTACACCAATAAAAAAAATAAAAAAACTTACCTATAATTTCCCAAATCTCCTTCTCATCCACCATGTATTGGTGATAGTTAGGCGGAGTGTTAGTTACTCTGATACCAGTAATCACAGTTACATTATGCCCCCTTCGAGCCAGCTCCAGTCCAATAGGTTTTAACATAATATGATGAGATTTCGACGTAAAAGGCATCACATACAAAATATTTGCAGACTCACAATATTTTGCCACAGTCAAGAAAAACAAAACTAATTTTAAGGTATCCTGAAAAAAAAAAACTTCATTTAGAAACTTTTTGCCTGAATTTTAAAAGTAGAATTTAAAAGAAAGTTTAGGAAAACACGCACCATTTTGAAAGGAGATTTGTTTTGTTCGAAAATTAAATTGTTTGTTTCTAAATTGTTCTAAATGGGGACTACACGCTGCGTAGAAACATTATACTAAACTGACAGATTGACGGACGAGTGTGCTTTACATAAGAATCATGACGTAGTACTGTAGGTAGGTATACATTAGATAATGTTAGGTCCGTAGTAGCACAGTAGTAGATAATATTAGTTGTCGTAGTGTCACAGCTCAAGTTTGAATTTTAAACGATTTAATAAGTTCCACTTTTTATTATTGATTTTTATCAATGAATATATAAGTAAAATAAATTTAAAAAGGTATTTGATAGAAAACCTTTCCAAATTACCATATAATGTAGGAGACTTTTTTCTTTTATGCTCTTTTTATAAACTCTGAAATTCGTACCTTATAATATTTTACATTAACCTATATTTTTATATGATATCATTCATCAAATTGTCATTGTCATTCTTTGTATGAGACCATGTTCAAAATTAACCCCATTATTCATAAACGTTGCTTAAGGTTGAACTAGTCCCCAGCTTGAACTCACTGGTGGGCATGGCCAAAAAGCACGCTGTTTCAACCGGCATCGTATCCGACATAGTGTCAGTGATGAGCAGTTGGACGCTAGTCTACACGCACAACGTCTAGTTCGCACATAAATATGAAAACTCCTTTGGGAAATCGAGTTTTATAAAAAACCACTACATAAATCAATTACAAATAAAGTTTATTGAATTCTTCGATAATTGATCTTTGTCGATGCCGACTTTGTTTTGAAAACTATACACATCTTTTATTACTTATTTACACCCAAAGTTACTTTAAAATTAGCAAGAAAAACGAATCTTTGTTGCCTCATAACTTTTTAATGCCTTTTTATTTTACTATTCTGATTCCGTACAGACAAAATGAATGATAAGATAAATTAATGATAAGACAAAACGGTATAATGTTTAACTTAGGATGTACAATGTCAAACAGTGGAGTAATAACCTCCCGAAATTATTATGGAAAAAATATCGACTAGTGCCACTTTAAAGTTAAACAGTGATTAGCGACTGTTTAACCATACATTTTTGATATTAAAACGTCACCTAACTTTAATTATCGTTTAGAATAAATGTATAACATACACAATTTAAAATGCACCTTTTTTATAATTTTCCCCAGGGTCTCATATCCACGTCCTATTTTTGCGTCCGGGTTGCTTATAGAATCTAGTCGTGTGCTCATTAGCAGCCCTCAGCCAGTTCCACATCTATTTAAATGAAATTTCCTGGCTTTAATAACGCGTCTTTAAATTATGACAAAAGTAAAATACACCTGAAACATTTATTTGTGAAGACTTCTGTGATCCTTCGTTCATAATCAGCCTATAAGGTTCCCACTGCTGGGACACAGGCCTCCTCTTTCTGTGAGAGGCAGTGGGCTATAACACACCACGGGCCCGTGGGTACGTGGGCGTGGTACGGGTTGGTGAAGACATGAAATGAAAAATGAAAAAAATTACACAAATGATTGAACCCACGACGCACAATTCGTAAGTCATGGCCATCACCACTGGACCACCACTGCTCCTTCAGTGGCCGAACAATAATGAATCGATTGAACTACTGACATACATTTTGAAGCGGTGGTCCAAAATTGCAGATCATCCGATCGTTTGCACCGAGTTTCCGCAGGCTTACACGAGTTAATGCGGATACAGAAATTGCGAGGCATGCGCAGCGCACGGCGCTCATCCCATGCTTCGCAATGCGTAATGTGTAGACGTTCATATTCGTGGTGACTTCGTGAGGCGACTGGTTACTCGAGGAAAATTAATATAGAGGCGTGTTGCTAGGCGTGCGCGGCGGTGTGCGGTGTATGCCTCGCAATGTCTGTATCCGCCTTTACACACGCCGCACACACAAGGTGCGTGTGAACATTGTACTCGACCTTGGGCTGCGGGAGACTGCGTGTACGCACTTCCACCGGCGCGTAAGCCAGCCTGCGTAGACTGTTACTACACAGTCTTGAATCGACTGCCAAACCATTCAATATTTTATTGCTGTTTTATTCTGATTATTTAATTGTCCATGGAATTTATTTAAAATATAATTTTCTACGAAATGTTTCTTATTTAACACGTATGGTGTTAAATAAGAAACATTTCGTAGAAAATCAGCCTATGTTCCCACTGCTGGGACCTACTTACTCTCTATGACAAGGAGTGGGCCGTAATCCACCACGCGGGCCCGGTACATTAAATGGGTAGGTATTCATTTTAACAACTGTTATTTAAAAATTATGGAGGTTATTATGATCAGGTGAAAAAAATAACAGGCAGAAATTTTTTTTTTCAGCGGTTGGTCAATTAGTGTGACAGTAACACATGAACAGTAATAAAAAGAAATTTGGTCGGGTACTTCATCCTACAATTTCAGTACAAAAAATAACCAGTAAAAATGTTGAAATGGGCAGTTAGGTAAATAGTTCGTTAGTTCATAGGTTAGGTTTGAACTGTGACCAACCATGCGCGAGCCGAATTGGTCGCAGTACTAAGCCAGGCCATCCCAGGTCAGCTGTGACAAAAACGCGCGCGAGCCGAGCGAGCGCTTGTCAACTGATTAAATATTAATCAGTTCTATATTTGAAATTTCCTTAGGAAAGACATAAACCGACTGTTTAAATACCTAACCGGTGGTTTGAATGTTGGTGAACTCAGGCCTAAATATTTATTTAATTAGCTACCTATATATAATATATATATTTGTTGTCTCATTTTTATTTAGTTTACTGTTCAGTTTTTACTGCCGAACTTACATACCTATTACTTTAATAATTACATTTTGTAATTTACCAAAACTCCCATAAAAAATACACTTTAAATCAGTGCCAATTTAAATGTCTGGGCTGGGTAAGTAGTCAAACGTTATCGACACGATCGATCCAAGTCATTTGCCTAGTTGTTTGATTGAATAGCTGATATAATATCATTCAGCCCGCTAGTTGAACGGCGCCGTTTAGTAAAAAGGCTTGGCTTTTAACTGAAAGGCTAAATAAGAACTCAACTGACAGTAATGACGCACAACTGTTTTTTATATTGTTACCGAAATTAATAGGCTCGCCTAATAGACGAGGGTTGCTGCGACATAATATAGGTACAGGTTTATTTTAAATTGGCTAATTGGATTTTTATCCAATTAGCCAATTTAAAATAACCGTGTTTATATATAATACACCGGCTGATTTTTTGCCGTCTATATAAAAACAGGGTATAAAAGGTGAACGCAGTAAAAGCCTATGGCACAGAAATCTCTTTGTGTCGCAAAACATAAAATTAAAAATCTCTTTTATTTTACATTCGATCCTTTGATTGAAGCCGGCTGATGGCTTCAATCAAAGGATTGTATATCGCTACGAATTTATTTATAATTTCCGCGCGTAGAGTGGCCTATAACTTGATATTAATTTATATTATTTGTCGATTTATTTATTTTTGTTTAATTATTGTTTTTGTATGAAAAGTTTACTTCAAATAAATAATATTATAAAAAAATAGTCTTAGTTCAAACTAGTATCGATAGGTTGAAATTGTAATAGTATTTTTTTATAGGTTCACCTTTTATACTTACCCAGTTATTGTCCAGACGGTAAAAAGAAATCAGCCGGTATAAAGATAATCAGTCTCGCTCTGTCACCGTGCAGTGCGCATATCGTGCGCGTTCTCCGCAAAATGTCGACGGATATAATAGTAAAATGTTGTAGGTGCATTATAGTAGTGTCAAGTGAGCTTGTTTACAGACAGACCATGACCTGGATAAGGACAGGCTGTTCTCCTACGTGGATCGCAGAAAAAGTCGCGGGCAACAGCTACTATTATTATAAATTAATACATTCTACACGATAATACTCAAATTTTAGGGTAATGGTTGCCTCATTGAATAGTCCGAGATATCCTATTATAATACCCTTTAATAGTTATCCACTCTCTTATCCGGATTATTGTATTCAAACAATGCTAACTCTATTTAGTTGAAACAATTTGTTGCTTAAAGATGATAATAAGATTAGGGACGGTTTGGGTAATATTCGTATTTAACTCCCTTGGCCCTTGTCCATGCAAAGCACCGTCCTAATGTCCCTATTTGTTCTTTGTTTACAGTATATCTATGATAATTAAGTTAATTTTCACTGGCAAATTGTTAATAATATTGAGGTTTTGATAAACCCGCTATTTATATTATCTTTCTTTTTTGTTTTCATATTTATGTTCCTCTAAAAGTCTAAACACTGAACGCGTATACTTTTTGTAACAGCGCCATCTACAATAGGACTGACGAACTACGAAGAGACTTTATTCTTATGAAGGGCTTCTAAAAATGAATACCGACTTGTGCAGTGTTAACTCAGTGTTAATGATGTTTCACTTGTATTTTAGTTACTACAACCTACATGCTTTTGTTTCAATTTAGACGTTTTAATTTAGATTGATAGCTCAAGGCTTTTTAGGAACAACTAGCTGACCGCGAACTTTTGTTATTTTTTCTCATGTTTTAATAATTAATTATTCAGCTATTTAGGGCGAAGACAAATCCAACAAATAAAAGATCATAAATATCGATCCAGCCGTAGTTATTAATGGTGCAACTAACCCGACTTTGTTTTATATAATATACCTAGGGTAGGGTGCCCCAAGTCTGCGCAGAAGGTAAGATTGCGCAGTACCCATATTTCGAAAGCGAAATGACATTTGCGGCTAACTTCAGTCGTGTTCAGGGCCATTGCCATGAGCGAGTGCGCTGCGGGAAAGTAATTAAAAAATCTATCAAAACGGAGTCGCAAGATAACTTTGAAGTTAAATATTGATTTCGATGTTATTTTTTCTCAATTTGAAACTATAATTACGTAAAAGCCTAAAGTACTATCATAGATCTGGTCATTATTTTCGTTCGCGTGATTATTACTTATACAGCCGGAGAGTGATATAATTTTTGATATTTTCAATAGATGGTGTTAGGAGTTCCATTATTTCATATTGAGCTATTCCCTAAGACTGCGCAGAGTCACGGTCCGTAAAACTGCGCGCGCAGACTTACCCTACCATAATTTTTAATTTAATATAACATTCTCAAATATTCATTTTCTTCCAAGTTCCTGCAGCTGTACCATCTTACAGCAATAAATCAACAGCAATCAAAGTAAAACTACAAGATATGTGCCCAATACCTAAATCAGATGTTAGAAAGAGAGCAAACAAGAGAAAACATAAGAAACCTGAAATACTTAGTGGTTCCCCGTACAAACAACAGCTTTTAGAAGAGAATAAAATGATGAAGATTCCTAACAAAAAAAATTAAAAAGTTTGCTAAAAGCCTACAAAACAACCTAAAAAAAGAAATGTTCTTGCGGTGGTTGTAATGAAAAGTATAAGGAGCCGATTACAGAAGATTGGATCGGTTGTTCTGTTTGTTCTGAATGGTGGCATGAGAAATGTACAGCCTACATTGACATTGGATAGTTTAAATGCGATTTATGTGTTTAGAATGACTTTTTCTCTTTTAATTCTTAATTTTATGTTTATGTTCTCTATGCGCAATCTTAACGATCCTAGTGCGCAATATCCAGGGACCCGTAGTGGTAAGATTGCGCATTTACATCTTTGTATTTTTTCTTTAATTACTCCCAAAGTTGTTACCAAATATTTTATTTAAATTAAAATTATTAAACTACATTAATGTAAGTCTAATTAAAAATAAAGATGATTATACTAGATTATTGTTTAATTATTCTACAGCTTATCAAACCTTAAGTGCGCAGACTTGGGGCACCCTACCCTACATATAGAAGAAGATATTGAGTGACGCTTCCTTTTATTAAGAACACCATACTTACTTCTTCGTCCTATCAATGATTGTAAACATGTGTTCATGAAAAGCGGCAAATAACTAAATTAATCGTTTATTTGTATGTTCTTTATAGAATATTTTTGGTAGGTAATGAAAAATTCGGTTCAATACGTAGCGTTTGTTAGTTACTCATTCGATGTTTACCACTAATGATGTAAATATTGCTAGAAATGTGATAAAACTGCACGTATCACGGATATTTCGGTTTTCACTTGCAAATCCAAAACATAAGAAGTAATTGGAATTCATTAAACATTTTTTCAATGTAACTAATGATCCAAGTAAGACAAAAATTAAAACAAACATTAAGCATATCAAAAAATAACCGGACTTTTCATGTGATCAGCACCTTTATTTTTAATGACGTATTCGATCCAAAACTAACTGTGTCTAAAGGCTTCATCGGCCTATTGTTGAACCTACGAGATAGAATCTTAGCCCTCTTTAAATAAGTATAATCTTTCAAGAATTCATGTAATATTCATATCGACATACCACGCGGGCAAAACCGTGGGCTGAAAGCTAGTAATAAATAGTAACAGTAACACTCACGGTTGGTAGAGTAGAATCAATCATCATTCACACAATATTTGGAAGAAATGCCACCGGAGATTGGAAGGAGAAGTGACCATTCAGTAACAAAAACGACGCATTTTTCTTTAGTTCATACAAGCTAGGCACTGGCTGTGGGAGAGTAGGAAACAATACATTTCTTCACCAACTTTTCGTGTTTCGATAAAAACCAGAATCGCCAGCAGAAATAGTCATACAAGTTATTCAGTCTTCCCCAAAAGCTGGTGGGATTATTCACATCCAAGAACTCGAAGCTGGCAGTGGCTAATTGTAAAGGATTTTCAGTTATCAGGTTATGCTTCTCTCAATTTACCGTCTTAGATATAAGCACTAATGGAGCATTATATATATGTGCCAAAACTTATGTGGCTTCTTGAAAAAACAAATTAATGATTACCAGATTGAAGGTACGAGTTTCTGCTAAAAGTGACTGAACTGAAGGGGCTTTTAAAGAACCTTCAGTGAGAGCTAATCCACCTTTCCACAGAGCTTCTCCATGAAAAACCTCAGCGGAATATTCTGCCGTAGTAAAAAGATTTAGACGTTCCTTTCCTGAAAAAAAATATATAAAAAAATAATTATTATAAATATTTCTATGGACAAAGTAAACATTTGATTTTTAGAGAATTCTACCAAAGCACAAAGAGTGTGATAGAATTTTGTAAAGTTGTAACAACTATCCCTGTTTATGTCTCTTTCCTTCGGTGCTCTTAAAATTCTCAAAATAAACAAAAAAAAATGTGAGCAGGTAACACCCTCGACTTTGAAGGTAAAGACTATAGGTACCTGAGTAATGCGGATCTGAAAATGAATGTAGTAATTCGAAAAATGTAGATGATTCTTACCAAGTATTTCCCAAAGGGCTGCATTGCATACCATAACCTGGTGGTACGTCGGCGGATGATCGAGTTCCATATGAGCTGTGACAACGGTGACGTTGTGTCCTTTACATAGTAACTCCAGACCCACCCGCTTCTGCATTATGTCGTGCAACTTTACTGAGTAAGGGATCACGTATAAAATATTTGCCGAATCGCAACACGTGGCGGTTGTCAACAGTAAACTTATCATCAAAGTTAACAGCATTTTGGGAAAACTTGCGTGTTTGGATATTCTACCTTCTCGGTTCTAGACTGGCTGACTTTTTTACCGTCTGGGCAAAAACAAGGTATATAAAAGGTGAATAGAGTAGAAGCCATTGGCACAAATATTTCGTTTTTTCATAAAAAAAATGTCATTGTCTTTTTACATTCAATCCTTTGATTGAAACTTGCCGATGGCTTCAATCAAAGGATTGAATGTCGAATTCATTGATATTTCTGCGCATACAGTTGGGTGCCTATAATTCGACTTTTATATTATTTGTCGATTTATTTGTTTTTAAAAAACTATTTTATTTTTGTTTCAGTATGAAGTTTGCTTCAAATGAGTAACGTTTTAACCCTTTGAAGATTATTATGTAAATTGAAATTTATTTCTAATCTTTATGTAAATAGCTGTGGTACTCAACATAACGTATTGTTACTCTTAATAACCATTGCTTCAATTGGACAACATACATAAAGCGACATATCTAGACATATATTATTTATTGTATAGAATCAGAACATTTTATTTTCCTCTTGAAACTATAAGAGCAATCCTTAGTATGGGATTATTACTTATTATTATATACTGTTATACTATATTTAGCTTTTTGTTCCATTTTATAACAACACATTGCTTGGTTTTTAACTTTCTATCCCTTATTACGTAGTACTTACTGTTTAATTTAGACGTTTGAATACTTTACTAATTGCATCCTTTTTGTCATCAGGTACCTCGGAGCAGCATCGAAGAGTTGAGCCAAAGTTGACTGGGCTTAAGATACTTTGTCACTCAAAAATAATACCTACAAATAATGGGTTTACTGCTTGATTTCGAATATCATATGCCCGATGACTAATTCCCCGAAGTCATCAGATCGAATGGCCGAATTGCCAAAATTCCATAGCATCGATGTTGTACCACAATTTCGAATAAGAAAGAAAGAAAAAAAGTTTAATTGAATGAATAGCCATTAGATTGAGCAAAATATGCGCATTGACGTGGAGTTGCGGACACCAGCCCGTATTACCTATGTATGTTCACTGATTCGAAAAACCCTACAAGATTTAAGTAAATGTCCTAACGAAGACTAATTTCAATATTTTGCAAAACTGTTTGAATTTGAAAAGGATCTCCAATACCTAAGAAGAATTTTTGCCATTATTAAAGCGATGCCGTTCTGTTTTTTCCAAAGGCAGTCTGAAATTACGCTTAAAGGTAAAACGTATTAGTCAAAACAGGACGATACAGATAAAATGGTCCAATGGTACTTTATTAATAAAACAAAAAATCTTTAGTGCGTATTAACACATTATAATTTTATTGATACATTTTTATTATTATAAAATCTTATCTAATTTATTATTACATTTACTTATTATTTTCTTAAACGGTATCAATGAAATGTTATTAAAAAATATAAAGCTATTCACAAAGTTAACGCTTTCGATTGTAAAAACTTACGTACCCGAAAATGTTTTAAATTCATTAAGTACATTGGACGGAATTAAACCAATATTATTGTTAAATTAGTAAAGCTCTATGACTTTTTACATGATAACACGAAGCTCCTTAAACGAACATTAACAGTTACTGTGTGTGAAAATAAAGTTAGATAACTTACTAACTAAAGCGTTTCAAAGATTCAGTCTGTGTATGACTTTGATTCATTTAGTACATTCGAAAAAAATATGGCAGAATAAACATTTAAAATTAACTTTTCTCAATGTTATACATGTTACTAATAATCTCTTATTTTCTCGATTACTTTATAGTTACTACTCCTTCGTTCCGAGTACAAAGGACCATTCTTGGACTCATATCCGGGCGGCGCGGGGCGGATACCGTTTTCTATATACTTGGGGCTCGCTATTGGTTCGCCTTTGTATCCCCGGCTTTTCGTCACCGAGTTTATTTCCCTTGACTCGATAATCTCTTTTGAGCGACCGTCTCTGGATGGCACGATCTTCTTACTAACGGTTTCTACGGTATCTGTGACGCTGGGACGTTCGGGATCACCTGAACGAGTGGTGTACCGGTATGTCTCTGAATAGTTATCGCTACTGTTGCTTCCTCGCCGTATCGCCGGCGACTTTATCCTCGAATCCAGCCGGGACACGAAGGGACTCGCTTCCCTATTGAGCGATTCTGTCTTATACAAAGGTGTTTTCCGTTCTTCTGAGATACGATCTTTGTAATGTGGCGACGGTGTGTTGTATCGAGATGATAGCCTGCTGCCGTCTGATTCGTCGTCTGCGTGCAACGTTTGATATAATTCAGGCGCTCTTTCACGAAGCCCTTTAAGGAATATCTTTTTCTTATCAGTTTCATCGTAAGATTTACTGTAGCCATTTGTGTGTCCGTTGGTCACTGGGGTTGTTTTTCCATATCTAGCTCCGAAAAGGCCATCACGTCTGCGCTCTGTTTCACGAGACACGGCATCAGCAAGGTCGCGCTGGCTACGATTTATAATAGACACGATTCCAGGGCTTTTGAGTTGTTCTGGAGTCTCATCAAGGCGACTCAGGTGGGGGTTTGATTTATACATAGTTGAGTAGTTGCGATTCATTGTAGATACGTAACGTGGGTGAGTCTCCTGTTCAGGAGCTCCCATAGCAAAACTCTTGCTCCTGTTGAGAGCCTTGTATGTCCGCGCTGGTTTCGCTGGGCCCGGTGGGTATCCGTTAATTTTGCCGTCAGGTGTAGTTGTCACGTTGTTTGAGATATTGACGGCGCTGTTGGAGCGCTTGTTGGGTGTGAGTCTGTGCCAATATTTATTGGAACTGGGTTTCTGGGGTTCGGTGGTTTTTTCCTTCCTGTCGTGCAGTTTCCTCGGCAGCGTCTGCGCGCTGCGAGTGTACTCCTCGTCGGGCTCGATGTTCGGATTCAATCGACTTGTCGAGTGACTGAACCGACCCAGCGTGCTCGAGAATTGACCCCTGAAATCATTAAAGAAACAATTGAATATTTTTTATACAATCCGCTTAAAAGATTTATTGGCGTTTCGTGATGGTGTAATGAGCCGAGCCCACGTACAATTATTGTGTTGTGGGTAAGTCGCAAAAACTCGTAATCTTGTTGGTGTTCTGGTAATTGGATTCAATGGGGAATCTCCTCCCACACGCCTAACGACCATGCTTTGTTTACGTGCATTTCAAACGTCTTTGTTAAGGCCTGAACAAATTGTATCTATACAATATAAAATAGGACTAAAAAGATTTTTTGTTGGTTTAGTTTCCTTAGTGCCTTACAAAGATCTGGAGGCGTCACTAGAACAGGAGTTTATTCAAAAAAACCGCGGAAGCAAAAATGTGTCTATTGTAATTTGCAAAAATAATTATAACAAACTAATTTGCATACACCAACCTCCACCTTACATACGGCAGGTGTTTATTAAGAACATTTCCTTGGCATGAGTCATTTTTGTCGTTTGTCATTGCGGATCGGCACATACTGCTCAATAAAGACACTGTTTCACTTGACAAACACGAGTGACTCAGTGCACTAAATAAGGGTTTCTTTGCGAATAAAGGCATATTTACCCTTAATAGGCAATACCCACGGACGCCGATGGATGAATATGGCAAGATATGCGCGAACGTAGTTTTAATTGAAAGAGCATGATTGCTGAGATTGATTGGAGAAACTATTGTTTCTATTAATAGTGAATGAAATAATTGTCTTTGTCTCGTAATTAGTCCTGGAATTGAGTTTAATTGAACGTGGTTTCGTGTCATTGTAACACTTGCGAAGATTGCCTGATTGATCATTATCGTGTTTGATGATTTGTGATTTAAGTGACACGCAATCAATGGGCTACTTTAAAGGCAAGAATTCGATAAAATTTTAAGATATTTTTTACTGACGAAAAAAGGAGAAGGTTCTCAAGTCGACGCGTATAGGTGTGGCAGGGACATGGATTTAGTAGGTACATGATTCTGTACCCCCCTGCGGTGAAATTTTAAGACGTTTATTTTAAAAAAAATTGTTGTTCCATACATTTTGACCACGTAGGTATTGCAGTTTTCTATGAAACAGCATTTTTTTTATAACCGACGAAAATTTTCTTCATTAAAAATCATGTGCTGAATTCATGGTTACAGTTTGCGCGTCGCGCGTCGGTCACTGTCACCCTGCAAATACTTTTATTTAGCTTTGGATTCATTATTATTGTTTTTGCTGGTTTGGGCTCCGCTCGCCCCTTTGGTCTTGCCCCTTTCGATTAAAATGTTCCACTCACCCCGTTTTTTTATTATTTTGGTGTAGTGATTCGCCCCTCATGAAGGGGCGAGTATTTATCATTACTAGCGATCATTAAAAAAAATTCGTCATCATATAATTTACAAGCGCAGTCATCAATGGCGATGTGCTTGTGTGATAACAGGCATTTTCCATGCAGTTGAACAATTACCTGCAGCTGATTTTATTGTTATATTATTTCCACCTAACCTCGGCAGGCCTTTGAAAAATCATTGCATTCCTTTATAATTGTGTATAATGTATCATAATAGGTACAGTGGGATGTTGTCTATATTATAATAACGTATTTAAATTTAAAATATTCAAATACATTAGCTCTACCTTAATTAACGCACATAATTCCTTATAAGTTGAAACCTAAGAAATACCTAATGAATTTGCATGCATAATTAGTTACCTTGCGTATCTTTGCAGGTCGGTTACGGTGACAAGGGATGTGTCACACGTATTGTAGAAGCTCTATGTCACAAAACTGTGACACATCTCGCCTTGGTCCTTCAAGTCTTAGCATTTCCCTATTTTGGTCTTTTGTTTGCAATCGGTCGACAAGGTTTGCAAAAAATGAATAGATTTAGTTTCCGCCATTTCTAAAATATTTTGAAACGTTTCTGCATGAATGTTATTCTGTAGTGTTTAGAATATTCGTCTGAAATATGTACCTACTTCATAATTATTGTTGTTTGGGACCTAACATGAGTGATCATAACATGGTCCTAAGTAACAACAGAACACCGGGTCTAAAAAAGCCACTTTGGCAGAATCATAAAAGGATAAGATTATGAATCATAATGGTCAGTTAATTGTTGAGTTAATCGTATCAAGTCCCATTGGTGAAGGATTTTTCAGTTATTTTTTTTGTCTGTGCTAAAATACCAATCAATCCAATCCCAATCTCATTAATTATACCTACGTAGTGCAGCGAAAAAAGAAAAACACGGACTGTCTTCGCTATATTATGATTCATAATGTTATCCTTTTATGATTCTGCCAAAGTGGCCTTTTCAGGCCCCCTATGAGTCTTATTTACGCGGAATTGAACTATCCCCTTCTTAATATTTTGAAATGTTATTAATTTAAGAAGTTATGTTTGAAGTAATAGATCTAACTAAAACCATTTTTGTCATAAACTCATTCAGAAGTCATTGCGAATTGCCTTAGGCCTACCACTGGATCTTTATAAATAAACCGTATCAATATAAATCTAGCGATATTAAATATCTAGCGTACAATACTTTGTATATCATTTAAATAGAATAATGTAAGCTGATATCAGGAAATACCTATTGATGTCTCTGCAATGCACTTGAAATACATTGTACTTAACTCTATGTGGATAGAATATCATAATATACTGAAGAAGCTGCCGTTCTCAACTAATTTAAAAATCCTAAGAATATTCTTTTGTGTATAAAACCTCGAGAACTTATTCTTACCTCACAATAGCTGTATGAAAATGGCACTAATGAGTTCAAATGTTCATTGTAATCTACACTAAGACCAAGAATGCGACTGCAAGGTTCACCTTATGTACTGACCATGTAAACAATAGAACAAACAGACTCTGTGTGGCGCAACAACTCATACATAACTCAAATACTCTTTTGAAAATACGTTTAAGTTACGTTTACCACGAAAACCTTGCCCAACCCACATGCTCCAAATTAAAGCAAATTCTACCTTTAATATTGTCGTCTCCAATCAAAACGCCGTAACTTTATGATAATATAAACACAAAGCATTAATTAAAGGTTTGGTAGATATTAATGTAGGTGGACGCGGCTGGTAGTACGACAAGCTTCTATTTAAGGCTCATTGGATCACATTTTTTTATGAAAATTGAATATCAGCTATCATCTAAGATCATGGCTTAATGAGCTCGACTACCAAAAGAGATAAACATGCTACAGGCTGTTTTGATCACAGCCAAATATGTAGCGATACATATTTAATAAAATATGTGTCGTAAAACATAAATAAAATCAATTAGCCATAGTAATAACTATGGCTAATTGATTTTATTGCTGTTTTGATAACAATAGGAACTGGTGGATTGCTCACCTTTCGCGGTGGTCGCGGGTGTCGCCGGCGGCTGCACGTCTCGAACTGCCCTCGTACTTGTGCTCTCTGCCGTAGATGCTGGGCGCGAAGGGGTCCTCCCCGAGGTAGTAGCGGTGCGGCGGCGCGACGGGGGGCGCCAGCTCGCCGCCGTACTGCTTGTACGTGCGCGATGAGTGCTCAGGCGACGGCGTCCGAGAGTTGCGCCACTTAGCACGCCGCTCCGCAGACGCCGAACGAATTTTCCCTACCAACTTCCGAATCGAATTCCCAATCGCAGACCCCACAGACTTTCGCGCCGGTGACGGACGCCGCCCATTGTCGGCAAAACGCGTCTTCTGATTCTGCTTGCGCTCATCCCGGTCCCGTCGCCTTGGAGGCGTACGATCCCTATCCGAACTTTCGCGCCTCTCCCTGGGAGGAGAGTAATCTGGCGGAGGCTCCACGGCTCCCTCTTCGCGACTGTCACGCGACCTTCCCGAATTTTCGTTCCTGGATGAGCTTCTGTAGCCACTGTCATAGCGGTGCTCTTCAGACAATCTTTGTTTCGTTGGTCGTTTTCGCTCCGGCGCGATCGGCCGGTAGTCGTCCTCGACCGAGGGCTCGCGGAACGAGCGCTCGGCTTCTAGCGGGCGGAAAGGCGAGCCGCGCGGCGGACTGTGCATAGTTGACGACGACACGTAGGCGGAGTCGTCGCGCGAGGGCGGGTGGCGGCGGCCTATAGGTGATGACCTCCCCTGAGGCGAGTCGCGCTTCCCGTACACATGTCTCGGGGAGGAGCCGTTTAATCGATCATCACTAGCATATGGTGAACGCACTGTCGGTGGTGACGGTGATGAACTGCGTGGCTCAGGCATCCTGGGTTTGCTGGCGCGCCGCTGCGACCAGTCCCCAACCCCTTTGAAGTAGCCACCGGTCCTGTTCACTGGTGCTGCTGGTCGTTCGTCCGAAGGCGTCGACGATTTCGTTTTGCGAAGAACTCGATCTCCATACACAGGTGGTGGTGGTACGGATGATGTCTTCCCGTAGTATCCCTCGTCTTCAGCCTTTTTGTAAAAGGCGGGGTCAGGTCTTCGTCCAATTTCTTCGGCGATGGAGTCGTGTGAAGAGCGGGATTCGCTGCCGAAATGATTCTCGAGCCACTTTGATGTTTCTTTCTTGCGTGTTTCTTCCTCGATATCGTAGTCGACGGGACGTTTGTAATCCTTGTCTTGTTCTGAAAGCAGAGTAAACTATGAGCGCGGAGCGACACTGGCACACTGCGGCGCGGGCGCGCGCGCTGTGGCTCACGGTGGAGTGGCGCCGCAGCGCATCCTCTGCCGCACGCTATGGCGTAATCATTCAGTCAATAAGTTTGCCAAACTATCGAAGGTCAATGCGATTTATACTCGAGACAACTTTACCTAACCGCTACGAGACATTACCGTGCATATTATTCACTGAATGATAATTTCTGGGTCAGTATTGCTTCACGTTATGTTTATGGTGTTATGTAATTATTGTCAGCTTTGGTGGTCATTTAACTTAGATGGTAATACAGCTATTGTATTTAGATCTCTATTCTTAGCGTAGTGACCATTTAGGGTAATATCTGAGGGAGAGAAATTGTGGGTAGGTACTGGCAATTATTATGAATAGATAAATAAATTTCCAACTGGATCCGACAAGAAGTAAATGTTATTTAGTTCATAAATAAGACGTTTATGGCTAACTGTTGACCATTAAAAACAATCCGACCTTTTAAATTCGTACTCAAAAAGTTTATAAGGGCACCGTCCGAATGAGTTGAGTCTATATATAAAGCTGTTACAGCTTACAGCAAGATTGACAAGTCGCTGACATTACGACATTAAGTACGGAACCGGGCGATCTTCGCAATCAACTTTACACGCCCTACAAGATTCACGTCATTGCGAAAACTGTGATTAAATACACATTTATGAGGAAATTTCTCTAATTTATGCATCGTTCCTGCAACAGCTCTAAGCCGGTTGGAATTGAGATACTACATAATATGAAACTAATATCCATGCGTGTTAAGTGTTTTATAAAACGTTGTGATTCATTCAATCATTTCTAACACAGTTTTTTAAGTCACTGAAGAAAAGATTTTTTTTTAGATTTATAAATTTTGATCGTTCGACACCTAAAAGAAAAAAAAAATGTTTCAGTCTGTTTTATTTTCTTGTGGAGGCCGAGGCAGTCGCTCCATGTAAAATACTGGTATTCAGCTGCACCCGGTTAGACTGGCAGCCGACCCCAAATTAGTTGGAAAAAGCTAGGCAGATTGATTGATTGGTTTATTTTCTTGTAGAATGCTAGGATGGGTTATCTTGATGCCTATTGGATCTATGTTGTCGAAAGTCATGGAAACTTAAAATAAGATATCTACTTACAAGTTTAATTTTTACACAAGATTCTAAGCAAGGACTTGCAAATTCACAGCACGGCGACGTGCTGTGGATTTTAACAAGTGAAGCTGTCAAAAATACTATTTAGGGAAGTTAACTTTTTCGCAATATAACTTATAACTTGACATCCTGTTATAATGCACAATTGGTTTTCATTTAAGGCTGTCTACCTAAAGGAGACTGGTCAACAAATAACATGGAATTCGTGGAGGACCAGTCGCTCCATGTAAAATACTGGTGTTCAGCTGAAGCCGGGGTCGGCTTCCAGTCGAACATAGTTGGGAAAAGGTTAAGCAGATGATGAAGACATGGAGGATCAGGTATTGTGGTCCAACTTGAAAGCAAGTATAGTCCAGAAATTGACTATACACTGAATTGACGAAAAAACATAAGATTAGCTGAATTATAAACCTTTTCAGTCACGACTCACTACATTGAGTTAAGTAAAGTAAGTAGGTACAGACGCCAGCACAACAAGCTACCCGAAACAGCCAAATTTTCGCAATCAACTTTGAACTTTATGATTTACCGATAAAGAGCCAGAGGGAGGGAAAAGCTTAAGAGGCCAGGGTTCATCCAAGATGTCTATCATATGTCCATACACCAGAGGAAAAATTCAAAAATTTACTCCATTCTCATCAAATACTATCTCCATGAAATATCAGTCAATACTGGCAAAGTGTTATTGAGTTTTCCATTAGGAATTTCTTAGTAACAGCCTGGAGTTTGGCAGTCAGCGCTGTGATACCCACGTGCTTCGGAAAGCACGCTAAGCCGTTGGTCCTGCGCCTGATATCTCTCCGGTCGTGTCGGATTGCCGTCTCATCGGGCATGAGAGTGAGGGAAAAAGAGTGCACCTGTGTCTGCGCACACGCACACACTTGTGCACTATAACATATCCCGAGCCGAAGGCTCTCCGTTGAGATTGGCCGCCATAGCCGAAATACGGATTTAATTTAACTTTGACAGAATCTACCCGATGTTTTGATTATTTGGACAGCCTAAGATATGTGCATCTGTAGAATTAATAATTAGCAGCACCTCACGGTTTCACCCGCGTAATTATCGATCCCGTGGGAATATCGGGATAAAAACTATTCTATGTCCTTTCCCGGGACTCAAACTATCTCTATACCAAATTTCATCTAAATCGGTTCAGCGGTTTAAGCGTGAAGAGGTAACAGACAGACAGACACACTTTCGCATTTATAATATTAGATTAGTATGGATAATACCAGCCTATAACTGTCCAACTGCATGGCAGAAGCCTCTGCTCATAGAGATAAACCACGCGCATTGATCATTGCACTAGATCAAAACGCAGTCACTGGCGCCGATTCCCTTGTTCACAAACTAAACTGAATTAAGCGTATCTTTTTCTTTCTATTTCATTGTGAAAAAGACAGAAAATAAATATTAGTTTAGTCCTGTCAAATTAGTCAGCGCCTGACGTAAATTGACGTATTTTTAGTAGCCAATTTTTTAATCACGTCTAAACTTGTCTATGGAGTATCTTAATTTGACATAACTAAACTAATATTTATCTTCTGTCCTTTTCAAAATGAAATAAAAAGAAAAAGATACGCTTAATTTAGTTTAGTTTGTGAACAAGGGAATCGGCGCCATTACCCAAGCAATATTTTCTAACATTTACTCGCAGCGCAAATTCCAAGGTTCCCAGTAAGTATAAGTACAACTTACATAACAGAGGTACATACTCAGTCTGTAATTTTCCCACCGCTGGGACACAGGCCTCTTCTCCAGAGGGAGTGGGCTGTAACATACCACGCGGACCCAGTCCGGGTTGGTAGACGTCACATGTCTTAGAATCTTTGGTTCTAGGACAAGCCAGTTTGCTCACGAGGTTTTCCTTCACCGTTTTCAGTGCTAAAATGATTTACAAAAAGTAAAGCGCCTCCCTGGGTTCGAGCCCACGACTAACGACTCGTAAGTTGGGGCCGTTACCACCAGGTACAACATATTGTCTTAATTTTATTACATCTAAATAATTACAAGCCCATTTACAACCAAGACAACAATATCACGACCTCATAACATTCCCCACAGCACATGTGCAAACACCCATATAACGACACATTAAACAAAACGCTGTATGAATCACATTATATTAGGTAAGCCATAAAGTTATGCTTTCTGAACTTTAATGTTTTATCACAGCATTCAATGCTAAAATCTTATTGTTCTGCAGGACTGTTATTTTACGAGAACACGCGCCGTTCACTGAAATGCGTCGTAAATGATGTCACTGTAAATTCTGATTATTGATACTAATACGAAGCACGATTTGCAGCTTCTGTGTTTACTTAGAATTTCTTGGGGCAAAATTCTATGCTGATATTATAACATTTATGAGAGTGGGCTTCATGCGTCAGGTTAGAAAAAGGCTCACGGAAATTTTTATAGTGGCCATTCTCGTTGAATGCAGTTATAAATAATTTTTCTTTACAGATTTAGGTAGCTACGGTAACATATACATATGTCCTAAAGAAAGACTGTAAAAACTATACAAAATAAATGTAGGGATTAATTGATTATGAAGCTTTATATATATTTTTAGTTGTGTATCCAAACGGGGCCGGGGGCGAGTAGGCTTTATTACCCCACTGTGCCAGAAGGAGGGTTATGTTTTTCGACTGTATGTATGTATATTTCTTTGGCACGCTCTGTAGCCTAATCGGCTTGATCGATTTCAGCTTGAGAGGTGCCGTTAGATTCGTCTTAATTGTGAGAGTGACACTGGGTAATTGGGTATATCAAACTTATTTTTTTTTGTTATTAAATTAAATTAAAGTTGGAAGCAGGCGGGACCCATACCATTTGTATTATATTTTCAAATTCAAATGGGTCCTACCTGCTTCCAACTTTTATTTTAATTAAAATGGGCGCTTGTTTTTAGCTTTCAGTTTTTTTTACCCGACTGCGCCAGAAGGAGCGTTATGTTTTTCGAGTGTATAAATAACTTAAATTTTACTGCAGTCGGGGTTATTATTTTTTTTAATTACTTTTTTATTTTTGATTTTGGAATAGTTGGAGAACAAATTTTGTTTTTTTTTTAGCTGGACGATGCTGAGCTCAGTCGTTTGTGTTTTTTGCTTTACTGTTTTATATTCTCATTTAAATTTTACTGTTTTATAATTGTGTTCAGTTTAAAGTTGAATGTTGAATTTTATTTGCACTGCCATTCCCACATAAGTTCTGCAAAATGTGAAATAAACCGCGCATGAGTCATACTATGTATGGTCATACCATTTCAGCTGGATAAACATGAAGTCTGTGACACTGCTAACGTTAACATGATGTTTTAAATGCAACAGAATCGCACAAATAAGACAAAACAATAACAGCACAATGTCTGAGGAGGTGAATAAACTCTCTTGTTTTTACAGTAAGTAACAAATAATGTCTTCAGTATAATTTTCACATTGTCAAATATTCGGTTTGGAAATTCTTAGCAACTCGATTTTCGTCAATCTCTCCGGTCTTTCCAACTACCCATAATAGTGTTCATAAGATCAGATAATTTACATTCCATCGCCACTACTTTAGTGGAATGTATTCATTAATTCGTGGAATAAAATTGACGTCTGACATAAATTTTGTATGAAATAACTGTCAAAAATTTAAAATTATTCCTCCGATAAAATTATCTGGCGTTGGAAAAATCAGCTCTAAGTTGATTTTTGAGTGACTATTTTTTTTGTAATAAAAAGGTCGTAATAGGTTTTTGGTTGGAATGGAATTTGAACTTTGTTTAGTATAAAATTCAGTTTATTGTTTCATAACTTGAAAATTATCTCAAATTCTTAATTCAAATATAGTTAAATTCTGTCATCTTCTCGTCTCACCATGCGTGCCCTAATTCCATAGCTCTTTTGTAACAAACCTTCAAACAACCACAAATCCAATATAACATTTAGAAACATCTTAATCCATACTATAGGTAAAAGTGAAAGTAAGTCTGTCTGTTACTTTTTCACGCCTAAGCGGCTGAACGGTTCCCGATTAAATTTTTTACCCGGTATTTCTTTCCCGTGGTATTATTTTCGAGTGACACACGAGAGAAGCCGCGGGCAAAAGCTAATTTTCAATATATTTAGGGATTGGAGACAAAAGGTAAAAAAAGTATGCACGATAGGTAGTTTTTGTGAATGACGATTCGATTAAAGGCTCCTACAAACAGGCGCGACACGCGATATAAACGCGCGCGACACAAAGGCACCGCTCGTTGCGCGACTTGCGGTGCCTTTGTGTCGCGTGTCGTGTCGCGCCTGTTTGAAGGAGCCTTAATAGAGATACGAATTTGTACATATTTCCCGTTCGTAACATATTTCACTCAAAATTATCATTAGAATACCAGATTACAGTAAACAACACGTAGCCATGTCACAACTGACCTCAGAGCGTAGGCCGAATGACTTGCCATATGTGGCCAGCTGATGGGCATGTAGCATTAAATTGCCCACTTAAACTCTCGTTTAAACGTGGCACGTGTGTTTACTAACTCCTTAATTGTTCGCAAAACCATTTACCTACCAGATTTGTGAGGGAAAGTGAATAGGATACCTACTGAGTCATTGAGATCAAACCAATATGTCTTTGACGTTCTGTGGAGATGAAATCACAGAAGCCATGTTTTTTTTATGGACTGATGAAAACCTACACAGGGTGGCAGGACTAGCAGGGACAGGGTGGCAGGACCGGCAGGGACATTGACGCACAATGTGAAACCATGAGTTTAGCACATGATTCTAGATCTCCTAGGGTAGAAATTATTTTCTACGGTAGTGTGTTTAGAATGACATGGTGAATTCGTGGTTTTAGTTTGCGCACTGGTAATTTTTTTCCCTACATCTATATAACCAAATCGAGAGGTTTTTAAAGAGGTTTTCTAAAGACAGCAGTAGTAGAATCTTTAGAAACGACGTGTATTGACTTTACATCGATTGCAAAAATTGTTTAAGGAGGACATCAAGAATTTCATCATCGAAAAGACACAAATGTACTCGAAAAACGTGCATATACTTCCACTAGGTCACAGAGGACAGGTTAAACGTTTTCTCAAACACAATTGAAGACTTACAAAGCAGAAAAGTGCGAAGGCTTGGCATTCACGGATGTCCCAGGAAGTGTCCCTCGCTCCTATTACGGGCATCCTATGTAGTGCGTGGGATTCTAACTGTCCTGGCAATTCATTTCCTTAAAGGTTACTTATTGGTTGCAAGAGAACGCAATCCGAGAGGCACTGCATAAGAATAATGGTAATTGTGGCTACATGACGCAATGTGAACTATTCTAGCGTTATCAGGGTTAAATTTAATTAACTAGCGAAACTCCGCAGACGTGATGCATATCTAAACATGATAAAACAGATTTTATCAACTCACACTTTAAGTAACAACACTATAGAGGTGTGAGGAACAGGGTGTAAAGTTCACTCATACTCTATAGAAAAGGGAGGATCCTCCGACCAGACGGGTGTTGTGTCTGGCGGGCAACTGCCCATTGATTCATGTCGGGCCGTTGTATCTATGCTAGTTGCGCGGTAAACTCTGTTTGCGCGATGCAGGATTTGCGTGACGTCAGTATGACGCGTTGTTTGCATGTGGCGTTGTAGATACCGCTACAACACTATCAGCGGGCACTGGCAACTTTTTTTTATCGTTTTTAGATATCGATAGCTAATTGAATCTGGCCCCGTATATGCTGTGTCTACATTTCTTATTGTAAAACCTATTTTCAGTAAACTACCTTCAAGTTATCTTTGTAGTTAGAAGGTCGCTATGGATGTTAGAGTCCGTTTTTGAATCAATTGCCTCTATACTCATCAAAGGATATTCATTAAACCTAACGACACGTAATCTGTTAAATCTCCAGTACCCTAACTGACATTGATGGTAAATGCACGAACAAACCTAAAAAAAAACGTACGACCAATCTGTCCTCATCATTAGTCTTTTTACCTCAATTTATCATCACAAGCGTCCTAACCCGAGCAATACAAGCGACGTGTGTCCTTTGCAAGTAGGAAGAGCATTCACATGCTCGTATATCACGGAACGAGTAGTCGAGTAACTCGATCGATCAACTTGAACGCAAACAATAGTCGAGTAGCCGAGGCAGGTTAACTGGCGACAAGGTCGGTATGTGTACCACTTCTCACTGGCTCACTGGACTTGTGTATTTTGCCATGAATATTTAACACGTTTCAAATGTTTATGATGGACTGTCGAAAATCGCGTGGTTTATTGCGCCTAGTTTTACAACGGACAGAATGATATTTGGAATGCTTTAGGGTGATCTCTGTAATAAAAATCAAGATTTCATAGAACCTTGTCTAAAAAACACCCTGAATCCTTGCCTTTAGCAGAAATTAATTTGAACGACTCTATATTAAATTCAAAGTTATTTATTAGAAGAAGATTATGATAAACTAGGTGTACCTACTGTAGAGGTTATGACATGCATAATTTGTGGCATGCAAAAATAACACTATCACAAAATATTTCAATTAACTTCAATGAGGAGTGGTAAATATCCTGATCACGCTATAGCAAACTAATTATATGATCAACTTTAATAGCCTATAAACCATCCAATTTGCAAGAAGTACCCAAGCTTAACTTGCCTTAGGCCGAATTCAGATAGACGCGATGCCGGGCAGTAGGTAGGTAATACTGGACACATTGGTCAGCAGTGCTACCACAAGACCTCGCAAATTTAAAATATTATAATATTATTATTATATATTATTATAATATATTATTATAATATTATATTGGCTGTTAGGAACATCTTTATTAAATTGAACCAATATGAATGAATGTAGGTAACATTATATCAATTATTGACTGATGTATATATTTATTTCCTTTTTTATTAATTATAATATATTAAAATATTAGCCTGTAGTCTAGTTTATCCGACCTCAGCCAGGTTACGCTATTACACGAGTTCTTCAGTCTTTCCCATTCAGTTCGAATTTCACCGATGAAACTGATCGCGTTCAGCACATATAAATCGAGTTCAAGAGCTGTCAGCGTCAAAATTGCTGTGGAATATTGACACCGATAGCTCTTAAACGCGGTTTAGAAGTGCTGATAGCGTTCAGTTTCATTGGTGAAATCCGCTATAGCCTTTACCACCTTCTCCAGGACTTCGAATTTCTTACATCCTGTTCGATAAGTATAGTTTTCTGATTCACATTTTTACGTCGTCAAATATAGACCTTTAAGGACGCGTCTGTCTAACGATAAACGGCTCCTCATGAAAGACAACCAACCCTTCGCAGTTTGGTTATGACATGAGCTACGGCTATCTGCTCCCACCCCTACATCGGCGTTGTTATTAAACTGCTTAGAAGGTATAATTATTTCATTGCGTCTCACTGCGACAGGTATCTGCCCACGGCGCCTGCCCATAATATATTCTATGAACTTTTAAGGCAACTCGTTATTGCGAATAAAGCTTGTACAACCGTGACGCTGCGTGTTCTACGACAAATCCTATTGGCTGTTAGGAATATCTTTATTAAATTTAACCAATAAGAATGGATGTAGGTATCATTATATTCATCATTGACTGATGTAAATGTTCGGATTAATTAAGATTCTATTTTGAATGAGGTATGCGTGTAAGAAGTAGGTAAATTGCGCATTTATTTGTCTACTATGTGGGTAGCTTTTGATCTTGTAGCTTGTAAGTAGGTACCTGACATGGATAAACTGGTACCTATTCTACTTTGAAGGCTTCGCCTATCTTATATAGACAGGTATCCTGATACCTGTCTAAGATAGGATAGGCAAGCTCATCTATTCATGGCTTAAAAAGCACAAACTTTCGAAGATTCGCCTTAAAATAGGTATTTTAAGGCGCTTTATCACCATCACTCTCCTGCCTTTATCCAATTTTGTTTTGGGATCGGTGCGACATGTCTTTTTCCTCCATACTTCTCCATTAGTCGATCTCGATAGTCACCCCTTTTTTTTTCTCAGGATAGTAAATCATCATTTTACCCTCCCGCTTTGGACGGAGCGGAAGGGAATGTCAGACTCTTACTGACTAAAACCCACCCGTGTTCCATCCTTAGCCCTTTATGTTCCGGGCCAATCTAACCATATCGTCATTCACACGGTCCTGCCTCTATCAATCATACTTCACCTTATCATTTGAATAGGCAATAGAATATCAAAATCAAAAGTCATTTATTCAAACTAGGCTGAGAATCAGCACTTTTCGAACGTTAAAGTTGTATAAGACAGTCCCCCAAAACCCCCCTCCACTTCCTAGTGCTTTAGCTAGGAAGAAGAAATGACATAAAGGTAGTAGGCGTATCCTAAAAAAAACCCTACAATATTCAAAAGCACAACTTTCAAAAATACTATTTTAAGAACCAAAGCCAGGTTTTGTTTTTCTTTGCCACACGGAACTATTTGACCATCAAGGCTGACTTGCCAACTAAAATGGCGATAGTTCGACTATCGACCCATTAACATAACAATCGCATTGAAGACACAGGTTGATTCTCGTGAATGAACTTATTTAGCAATTAATGGCGAACTTCAACTTAATAAATTATAGAAAACGCCTCAATGACACATTTTTAAGAATCATAACAAAACATCTGTATGTATAGGTTTACAAATAAGGTATAATTAATTTAGCTTATTAAGAATTAAAGATGGACATGGACATGAAATTGAAATATAAATATGGTATAAATAGATGTTCCTACTTATAGGAAAAGAATAATCAATACATTTTTATAAAATAAAATCTGTTTGGTAGGCAAAAACATTAAATTATTTAATATCTTTGTTGTTAAGTCAGAAAAAAAACAGTTACTCGTTTTTTCAACCTGCACCTCAATATCTTATTTTAGCGCCATCTGTTGAAATTCTTTACAACTATCAAACTAACGACTTAACTAAATGTCACCATAAAGCGCCATCTATCAACGAGTAGCTGAACCATAAATCAAAGTCACCTAGTGGCAAAATAACGAACTAATTAGTTCCAATTCTTACCGACTTGACGAAGGCGGCGTTGGCGTCGCATTCTTACTGATAGACTGTCCCAGTCGTCATCCATCTTTGGTTGCCCCTCTCTCTCCACTGTAACAAAAATATGCTTACTTATCTTCAGTTACAAAACAAAAGGTTTTCAAGATATTCAAGAAACTCAAAAGTTTCCTGAAGCGTAAGTATACAATTTAGCATCTTCACGCTTCATTTTTGTACTCAGATAGTTCATTCACCTGTAGATTCTTACACAAAAAGGTGCACATTCAAGTTTTCATGACATTTTGCAAAGTTCAAACGGATGGTGTGTTTCGCTTCACCGGAAACATGCCTCCTTTAATAACATACCTCATTACACCTTAAATCATGACATAAGCAACAAAATTAGAGTTTTTATACAGACCTTCTTCTGTGCGGGATCGAGAGTTGATATGCGTAGCGACCCGCAAGCCGCCCGCCATCAGATCAGTACTCTGCTCGAGGATTACTCGCTTCCGCTTCTCCGTGCCACCTGTCTCTTCTACCACGCTCTTGTCACTCGGCAGCGATTTGACCTGGCAAATAAAAATATGATTGAACAATATCGACTGGTAATCGACGTATTGCCCTGCTCACAAAGATGAGGACTGTTAAACCTATTGAGGCATATCACGTTAGCTTATTAACAGGGGTTATTAAGCTAACGTGATATGCCTCATAGGTTTATCACATCACATTGACCTAAAACTAATCTGTGCCACCTTAGAGTGACAATTCAGTAGGTCATAATTATTACATTCAGAAACCTAGTTTTTTTTAAGTCAAATCGAGTGTAACAATTTCGGCAATATTTCCACTTAATATGTATGTAGTATTTCTTGCAAGCTAGTAACGATAAAATTTAAATTGCAAATCATTGTCTGTTATGTAGAAATCGTACCAAGATGAAATGATTAATGATAAGTTTGCCATTTGGGATTAAGTAAGCTTAAAGCCCGTATTTTCATACTTATTTTTTACCTTTACAAGAATCTTAACGATGGATTTTTATGATTTCAGTGAATCTAGATAGCTTGAATTGAAATTTTCTTTTTTTCATTTTTACCAATTCATGCGTCGGGTAGGTATCAAATATCATCGAATAATTTATTTTATATGATATTTGGACTAAATAAATCAAACGTTACAACCATAGGTTTCAATATTTTCGCCTGAAAATCAAGTTAACGTGGCATCTACTATTTTCCAGTCGCTATTTCTTGAAACTTTTGAAGGAAGATTTTTCTCCTAGAGACGGCGTTTCCGTCTCTAGGAGAAAAATCTTCCTATTCGTCAACACTGCTCACAAGTGTTACCAAATACACTAATAAAACCATTTATTACGGGGGGGGTCTGTATTTATGCTTTCGCGGTTGCACAACGACATGCTTTGCTCATGCTTTGCTTGGTAGTATAGATGCAGGCCTACCTTACTGCCTCCCTCAGAGGCGGTAAGGTGGCGAGGTCTTGAGGGGGAGCGCTACGGTCGTGTAGATCCTCAAGGCAAGTCTGGGGGATTCACCTTCACGAGGTTGCCACCCTGTTCTTGGTCTAATTCCATAAGAAATAGACGCAACAAAAACCCCCAGACGCTTTTTCGCATTTTTCCCGAAAGCCAAAACCCCAGGCCTAGGATAACCCATACCCTACTCCCATGATCCCATGCCCAGTCCCTCCTTCCTTTTCCCCTTTCTCCTTTCGGTCCTTGAGGACGGGTAACCTCAACTCCAAAAAAGCCCACACACCCAACCATGTCGCAGAAAGGCAAAAATAATATTCCCCAGGTGGGTCCCGGCAATGCCGGGGAATCCCACACCGACTTGTCGGTCTGCCCCCACCGTAATCTGGGGGGGGGCACCAATCTGCCTATTAGCGCCGCGCCTTCTGCGCGGCTGGCTGCTTCGGCACCAACATCTTCGGCTGCGGATCACGCGCCATCCGACACAACCATGGCTGCGACCTCTGCGCCTACTGACACTGAGACGGCTGCGCCTTCTGCGCCAATGACCCTGACTAGTGTTACACCTTCCACGAGGGTCTGGCAACAGAGCATCGTACGGAACAGTGTGACAAACAACCCTGACAACGACAGTAATAAAGCTCGACTCTCCAGTCTTAGCAGCGAACTCCGCGCGCTGGCACTCCAGCGCGAGAAGATCGAGGCAAGGCTAAAAGACTTGAACTCACTCGGGACGGGAAAGGAAGCGGAATCTGATGGTTCTGGTTTCATCTCTGTGGACGAAGTACGCATGCTGAAAACAAAGCGCGGAAAGATCCGGAACAGAGAGAGAGAACTCAACAACCGTTTGCGCAAAATCCGCGAAGGCAATAGCCAGCGCGAAGCACAAACGGTTGGTTGTAAGGGAGTACGCGACCGGCTACAGACACGCGAAGGGGAAACCCAGCGCGAAAAGCAGTTGGACGCGGAAACGAGCGGGCAGGGAACAGTACGCGAAGGGGAAACCCAGCGCGAGAAGTCACTGCCCGCACCAGGACCATCCGGAGGAACCGACCGGAACCGTGACAATATGACCACAGACCAACACCGAACTAGACAGAAGCGAGGCAAGCGGGCTGGGTTCCTGCGCCGGGTGTCCCTGGCACAAAACATTGTGCCAAGCTCCTCAGAACCGCAACCCGGTCCAAGTGGACAGGGTGCGGCGAAGAGGGAGCGCCCGGACGATACGGCTTCACCAGGTACGCTCCAGGGGGACGCCAAGCGTGTTAGAACCCAGGCCGCTCAAGGGGAGCAGAGAACCTACGCGCGGGCCACTAAGGATATCCCTGCGCGACTCGCCGTAGCGATCTGCCTCTCGCCTCCTTCCCGAGATATGACTACTGACGAGGGCGAACACATCAAGCTCAGCCTTGAAGACCTCATCGTAGACACGTGTCGAACTGACCCCTCAAAAGTCCCGGCCTTCCGTGGTTACCCAAGGGTAGCGGATGGCACGGTTCACATATGGTGCGAGGACGACAACGCCCTGACTTGGCTGACCCAGAACGTACCCAAACTAAGACTGCCAAACACTGACGAGACACTGACAGTAATGAAACAGTCTGACCTACCGACTCGGGTTCGAGCGGCGCTCTTTGTACCCAGGTACAATGGGGACATAGCGCTGCTCCAGACGATTCTGACCTGCCAGAACCCCTGGTACGACGTCGGTAGATGGTCCATGTACAGGGCGACATCGGTCGGTGGTGATAACTATGGGTCTTATCTAACCCTGGGTATCCCACCGGACGAGGTCGAAAAGATCTTGGGGAGGGAGCGACGGATATCATACCTACTTGGGTCGATATACATGCGTTTCTTCCCCAACATCAATCCCTCCGAGACTAAGACTGACACTGAACAGACGAAACCGGCTCCGACTGAACTTGACGTGACGATGACGCAACTGGAGGAGGAGATGGCCAGAACGGCGATGGCTGATGCCGACGCCGTGAGGATGCCAACCTCACCACCAAGGTGGACGGAGCAGCTGCTCTTATCATCGTCACCGACACTCAACGAAGACCAGCATGGGCTGGGAGAGGCGGGGGAATCATCCGATGGATCCATCTCCCCATAATTCCACCCCACTGCCGACCCCATCCCGTCCCATAAACATCATCCAGACCAACCTCCAGCATAGCCAGACGGCTACCGCCTGCCTGCGCAGGGCACTGGAGATGGAACCCCGAACCATTGCACTCATCCAAGAGCCGTGGATCCGTAATAACAGAATATGCGGCCTTGGTAACATTGGAGGTAAGCTGATCCTCGACACACAAGGCACAGATAAACCACGAACCTGTGCCTACATACCCAAAGATGTACCCACCACCACACTCACGCAATTATGTTCCAGAGATCTAACAGCCGTCAGGCTCAAAACCGACGGCGAAGCACCCGATATCGTCCTGGCCTCGGTATACATGCCTGGCGAGGATGAAGACTGCCCACCAAAAGGGATGGCCGACCTGGTAAGGTATTGTGAAGACACCAACCTGGACCTGGTCATCTGCACGGACTCAAACGCCCACCACCCGCTTTGGGGTTGCAACAAAGCCAACACTAGAGGTGAGGTACTATGCACATATTTGTTCTCAACAAACCTTAACATCGCAAACCGCGGCTCGGAACCCACTTGGGTCACATCGCGCGGACAAACAATTATTGACCTAACGCTGGCTTCGGAAAGCGCGGCAAAACTTATCTCTAACTGGCACGTATCCAACGAGCCTTCTTGCTCTGACCATAGAAGGATTCGCTTCTCACTAATAGCTAACATAAAAAAACCTGAACCTAGACGCAACCCACGCCGTACCAATGTACCCGGCTATAAACGGCTGTTGGCCTCCCTACTAACGCAACACCAAACTCCCCAAATTCTAATAGACCACAAACAACTTGAAAACACAGTAACAAAACTCTCGGAATTTATAATTGAAGCCTACCACGCCTGCTGCAAACTAAAAGACCCAAACACCAGGAGCAAGGGTAACTCCTGGTGGAATGCGGAACTTAGTAAGCTCAGGCAAAACATGCGCAAACAATTCAACAGAGCCAAAAATTCCAGACTACCAGAAGACTGGGAATCATACAAGAAAACACAATACACCTTCAAAAAACAAGTCAGGAATGCCAGCAGGGCAGCCTGGCGGAAATTCTGCGAAGAAATTGAATCGAACAGCGAAGCCGCGCGTGTGAGAAAGATCCTATCTACAGATCAAGATCGCACCCTCGGGTCGTTAAAAACCCCAGACAACACATACACCAAGTCGGACCACGAAACAAGTAAAGTCCTTTTGGAAACCCACTTCCCAGACTGCACTCTCTCCGAGGACAGAACCTGGGCAAGTGAGCCAACGCACACACCAAATGACCAAGACTGGGCCAGAGCCCGCACCATAGTAACCACAGAGAAAATAAAATGGGCAATAAAGACCTTTAAGCCATATAAATCCGCAGGCTTAGACGAAATTTTCCCCGCCTTGCTACAATGGGGAGTAGACGCCCTAACGCCGTGGCTGACCGTCATCTACCAAGCTTGCATAGCACAGAAATACATACCACTTGCATGGCGAGAGGTGAAAGTCATTTTCATCCCTAAACCAGGCAAATCGGATTACACACAACCCAAGGCGTACAGACCAATAAGCCTAACATCTTTCTTGCTGAAAACCCTTGAGAGACTCTGTGATCGACATATTCGGGACGGACCTCTTCGGGAGCGACCACTTCACAAACAGCAACACGCGTATTCCACAGGAAAATCAACAGAATCCGCGCTGCATAGTGTGATCTCCAAGATCGAATGTGCAGTGGACCACAAATGCTCCTCACTAGCTGTCTTCATCGACATAGAAGGCGCTTTTGACAAAACCATCTTCCATAGCATCAACGCAGCCCTCGAGGAACACGGTGTGGACTCGACCCTGCGAGGATGGATCACAAATATGCTCCGATTGAGAGCCGTACAAGTTACGGTAAACGACACCACCAGAGCCATAGTGGCGAAGGGCTGCCCCCAAGGTGGAGTCCTCTCGCCACTACTATGGAACCTTGTAGTAGACAGCCTCATCAAACGGCTAAATAGCAGAGGCTACTACACGGTGGGCTATGCTGATGATTTGACCATAATAATAAACGGCACACACGAAAACACACTATGCAACCTTATGCGCCAAGCTCTAAGAATAGTAGAAGACTGGTGCAAGGAATACAAACTAGCAGTAAACCCCACCAAAACCGAACTCGTCCTCTTCACAAAGAAAAGAAAGCTGACAACATTACAATTGCCAAGCTTCTTTGGGACAACCCTAAGCCTATCGACTGAAACCAAATACCTGGGTATCTTTTTGGACAAACAGCTGAACTGGGCAAAACACACTGATTACATTATCACAAAAGCCAGTATAGCCCTATGGCAATGTAAGAGACTCCTCGGGAGAAATTGGGGCATAAGCCCCAAAATCACCTACTGGCTATACACCACAGTTATCCGACCAATTATCACATATGGTTCTTTAGTTTGGTGGCCCAGGACCAACCTAAGTACAGCCCAAAAGGATCTCGAGAAACTGCAAAGATTTGCCTGCGTAGCAATCACCGGCAGCATGAGGACTTCCCCCACTGCTGCCTTACAGGTGATGCTGGGGCTACCTCCCCTACACCTCGTCGTAAGAGAGGAGGCAGCCATAGCGACTTTCAGACTCGAAGTATCCGGCTCCCTAAGCAATGATTCTAGAATCAAACACATACGCATCAGGGAAGATGCAATCAAAGAACAACCGATGATGACATCACCCATCGACAGAACCCTGAAGACCCACTGCTTCCAAAAACACTACAACATAGAGCTCATAGAGGAGTTGTGTGACTACTCAGGTACAACAGAGCTAAGAATTTACACTGATGGATCAAAGACCGACGAAGGGACGGGCGTCGGGGTGTTCTCCAACGACCTAAACATTAAGATATCCAAACCACTTGGAATGCTCAACTCCGTTTACCAAGCAGAGTGTGTAGGTATTATCCAAGCGGCACACGCTATAGAGGCCAGGGAGGTTACGGATACCAATATCCGAATACTCTCCGACAGTGCCTCAGTTCTTCAATCCCTAAAGAGTAATCAGATCACGTCGAGACTAACACTAGAATGCCACAAGGCCCTAGAACGAATCACGGTACTAAATCGCAACACGGTAACGCTACAATGGATTAGAGGTCACAGTGGATCACTTGGAAACGATGCGGCTGACGAACTTGCCAGAAGAGGATCCAGCACAAGACCCTACGGACCTGAACCCATTGTGCCCATTCCTTTCAAGCAGCTAAGAAGCTGGTTAAAGGATCACACTCGAATACAAGCGGAAAAATGGTGGACCTCGACACCAGGATGTAGGCAATCCAAGGAAGCTATGCCATCCCTGGATACAAAGCTGACCAGGCGCCTTCTGCGCCTGGACAGAGACAGCCTGCGCCTGGTGGCGGGGACCATCACTGGACACTGTTCATTAAATAAACACTTTCATACCCTGGGAATCACTGATAGTCCCCTGTGCAGAGCATGCATGGAGGCGGAGGAAACGGTGGCGCATGTGCTTCTTGAGTGCACAGGCGTTACCAAGATTCGCGAGGAGACCCTGGGAACACCAACATCCCTTGCGGATGCCCTGAGGAGACCGGGAAGTCTTATCTGCTTCTGGAGGGAGGTGGGCTGGCTGGAGTAGTCGGCCACCATGGCTCACGCACAATGGTCCACTTCAAGGACTAAGTGCGGAAACCTAAACCCCATGATAGATGATAGACCATTTATTACTCCAACAATCTCCCCAACTATATTAAGTCCCAACATTACCTCGTCTTTAGACAGTTCTTCGTCGCAGAGCCGTTCCTGTTCCTTGGTGTGTCGCGTCTCCGTCACAATCGTACCATCTGGCCGCAGCGCCCGCAGCTCTTCCTGCGACAAACGAATACGGTTAGCTATGCACAACTTATAATAGAAAGGCCTACTTGCCTACTCAATTTATTTATGCAACATCACGATCTTTGACTGTACCCAAGTACGAATTATTATTGACCAGGAAACGGTTAATGCCGCGATGTACAACGTGTTAGGTCTTAAGATCAATGGGACCGTTGATGTTGTGATTTATTATCTAGTATTTAATAGGCTTCTAGAGGCTCTGAAACAGGCAAAATTTTACAAGCAGCAGTGTCTTTTTTACAGTAGGATAGCTAATTGGTTATCACTAACCTTCTCGCCCAATGTACCTAATACATTCCACAAATCCCCATTGAGAATCCCCATGAGAAGTTCCATAGAGTACATAATGCGGATAAATGTTCTAGTCTATACAACATAGCATACTTAGTTCTCTAGCAAGTAGACTCTGTGAACTTTTTTCAGCTCAACAACTACACAACAATTTGACCTGTGGCCCTAAATCCCTGACCTTTTAAAGGTAAAAGCATATTTAGAGATTGATATCAAAATCATTGAATTAGCTTCACATTGGCACATTCGTGAAGAAATACCCAGTAGAATTTGCGAAGTATGTACTGTTGACTAATAGAATTCGCACAAAATAAAACCAGACTGACTGAAATGGATACTTAATTTAAAAGTTAAATGAAAAAAAGAAAAAAGATGGCAAAATATCAAATAAGCGATACTGGTATAATATGTAGAATGTAGATAAATAAGTGTGTATGTTATATGTGGTAGGGTTCGTTCAAACTGCAATTTGAATTTCGGTTAGTACCTACTCGTATGTGACAAGCGTTATGTGTATAACACAAAACTGGTGAAAAAATGGACCGTTGCTCTTCAAATATGCACTTTTGTTTGCTTTTATATCGATTGCCTTCTAGTTCCAGTCATACCTGACCTACAAACACTCTTAGTATTTTGACCAATATGTTTGGTTAAGACAAATGAGCACTAGTATACATCAAGACTCGAGACAGTCATAATGAATGACTTTGCGACAGAAGCACTTTTGGTAAGTAGGTAATTAACCGAAATCCTACCGCATGTATTTATTTTTCTTGTAAATAAATCGTTTCATGCTGCTGAATATACAAATTACTGCTTTCGAGAGATTTTTGAAATATTCAGTCGGATGCAAAAATTTAACGAGGTGAATATTTTTACAGTAGCCATTCGCGAGCTAGTTTGTGGTTAATCACCATTCTTCCGTCATCACCGATGCTTTCCTTGAGGATTTCTTTGAACATTAATTTTATGAGGAAAAAATGAACTTACGGTGTCATCAGTAGTGATGGTAGTATTGTATGCGGTGGTGTCCTTCACAAGCTTAGGACCGCGCGGCACAAGCGCCAGCTGGTGCTCCGTCTGCGACTTCAGAGCATCGCGGATGTCCTCCTCGGGAGTCTCATTCACAGCAGCTATTAGAGCCTGGAACAAAAGAAATGGGACTGTTAGTTACCTTATGTATGCTTTTTGATTATTGGAAATCGTCTAAAAAATGTTTCATTCGTACGTTGTTGTGTGGGTTATCGGACATTTAAAGGAGTCTCTCAAAGAAATCACGTCATAAGACTTGATTTCTTTGAGAGATTCCGAATGTCACTGAACAAGCACGGCGTGATTTTCGTCAAAGAAAATATAGCTACATATACCTGAAGTTCTAGAATATGATGAGGATGATTCGTCTGTAACACGTCCTATAAAACTACTGGATATACTATTCGAACAAATCAAATTGAAAACGGTGAAGATGATCATACAAAAAGGATTTCCAGATAACATTTATTTATTATTTAATACTTCAAGCACATAAATGTACAGAGGTGGACTTAATGCCATAAGCAATTTATCAGTACACTCCTTTGCTTTAACTGTAGAGTAATAAATAGCTCAATACTTAAATCTCTTACTTTATTATTGACTGTCTGAATCTATTGCTAACAGGTTTCATTTACGACTTAAGTTGGATATTTATTCAAGTCTTAATACAAGTGAGTTTATCTTTGTCAAAGTGGTGAATCGTGGCCCGAATTCGTGATTGTGTCGTTTAATAAAGTAGGATCCAGGGCGTGCCGCGGCTTCGCAACCTACTCGCAAGTGCATTCACCGTTTTGGTGTTAAGTTACGAAATACTTGCGTCAGGAGCCGCAAGGACTTCGGAATTTGATCTGTTGACTACATGGCTTTGTGCTGATATCTAATACGTTTCAGTAACAATCGTATTATTAGGAGGTCATTCTAAAAGTTATCGTGTCTTTAGGCCTTTGAAAAGAGGCAAAGAAATCCCTGCATCCGCAAGCGGCAAATATCATGGCTTACTATGACCTGTAAGCAAGGAATTTCAATTGAGGTAAGATCCGTGCAATGATGGCGTATCTCTGATAATTAGCCGTTGAACGAGCGATGATGTTCAATCAGAGAACAGTTAGCGATGAATATCGCACCGCGCTCTATTATTAGGGCTGCGTCAATCTCTACAGCGTGGTATCGAGCCTTGCCCAGCAATTTGATGTTACAGTTACATTCCGAAACGGGGGAATGTTCAGGCCGTAGGTTTGATATACGATTTTCACGTGCGAAACTAGTTTTGTTTTACTTCCTAGGTAACATTTTAATCAGCATTTAGCTCGCCTTGATACAAAACGGTACAGTACGACCTCAGTCGCAGGTAAATGTAGACAAAATTTAAATGTCACGAGTGACGGTGACGATATTTCTGTCGATGACCAAACATGACCCGCGTATCGACGTCTCCCAGAGATTGTAACACAAGATGTGTTTACAATTTCTTTTCACGTACTTCGGTTAAAATGTAGCGTTACTTTACGTGTATTCTAAGAGTAGCAATCTACGAATCACGACTAGCTGTAAATTTATTGATGTTTACTATAGAAAAAAGATTGGTGCGCATTCTGATGTGATTGCTGAACTTCGCTTACATACATACGAACCTTTTGATATTCTACTTCGTGTTTAGATAATGTGAATTCTCATGGTGCGGTCGTTGCGGTCGTTGACCAGTGTAATCTCGAAATAGATGTATTTTTACTAAAGTTGAGTCGAGGTCAGGCCAAACTTATTAAAACATAATTAGCGTTTAGTGACTCTGCGTTCGTAACTTTAATTACATTACTGTGATACGTTTTATTGCTATAGGGTAGGCTTGTTTTGCTAATTAAAATGAGATAAGTATTAATAAAACCCTAGAAACAACCACATTAACTTAAATTCAATAAAAGATGCACTAAATATTTCTTCATATTATTCAACTTTATAATAATACGCATATGTCGCAAAGTGGTACCTACCAATTTTTGAAGTGAAAACTTCTTTAGCGGCGCTGTGTACTTTTTTTGGAATGGGTAAAAACTTCTAAATTCGCGTCAGGTCACGTGACCCTGATCGAAAATTCGTAAGACGTAAAACGTCAGACGTAAAACGTAAGACGCGCGTTGTTGAGGACAGCGCCATCTATGCACATCGGGAAGAACTACGAGGGCCTCGCGTACTAACTACGTAGTTCATCCAACAACGACGAGATGGCGCTGAACCACGGATATATAACTGTGTGCTTATTTGTAAATCTGAATAAATTCCTTTCACGAGAAGAATAAACCAGTCACTTTGGTCATCATACCTGATTTGCAAAAAACCCTATAAAATAAGGAACACACCTTAACACGCGTGTTTTGTTTATAAGACGATTCACAAAATACACTCGTAATTGTTCAAGTTTTCACTTCTGTCGGCACTACCGGAGTGTCAGTGTTTTTTTTTTTTTCACTTCATTATCCTGTTTCAGGTAACAATGTTATAAAAATAACTTAATGTAACCATGACATTCAGCCTAGCGAATAGAAACACAGAAAATGTGATAATCGTTAAAATAAATAATCCTCTAGCATAATGCAAAGAAAACAGGTTGTCATTTCCGTTGTAGGTACCTATAGCGCAAAAAAAATGGTTGCCAAGCGTTTTTACCCATGTCGGCACGGACGATATTTGTCGCTCATTGGATTTTCAACTGTCGATATTTGGGGTCTAGTCCGTACGAAATCCGTAGTTGCGGTCAAAGTAACGTGAGTTTCCTATTCCGTATCACCTACGGCCATAACATTAATTTGGGGCCCCAACTAAGAATGAATACCAACACGATTTGACGGTTGTCCTTACTCCCGGTGTGATTTTTTCCGTTTTTAAATGTTAATCGGGTTTAAACACTCCAAACCTTCGAACTACATTCAGACCCGTATCTTTAGTGACAGATTTAGCGAGTAGGCCCCTAGCGCCGAGCATTGAGAACCTAGATACTAATCCCAGCGCGTCAAGAAAACACACAGTTAGATTTCAACGCGAAAAAAAATCGCGCCGATAAAAATACGCCCGTGTGAACCTGGCTGGGCTTAGAGATAAGCGAAGCTGCAACGTGACTTGGGACGAAAGAGAGCGTCTTGAATGGCAAACTTGCAAGATCACGCATGACAGCAAGAACCCTACTTTTAGTATTAACGCTACTGTACGTAAAAGCACGTGGAGTTCAGAGCGGGTCACGGGAAATTTTGCCGCGAATAAGGTTATATGCTACTTTGAAAGTCTACAATTGAATTTATGCCTGACACTGACTGATTTATTAACATAGCTGAGATAATGGTTGAGAGAAAATGCTTTAAGATTTACGAAAGAAAATAACGCTATGCCAACCCCAAATAAGCTAGTCCAATTTAAGCGCAGAACACTGATCATAACAGACTCACAAGGTATTGTAAGATATCGTCATCTTAACAGGCGTATTTTTCTGACCTACCTGAGAAAAATATTAACCTGCCCTGAATGATTGTACCTAATCTTTTCAACCATGCATTGCTAGAGCAATTAAACTATTGATTACACAGTTATCTATATTAAATACTTACTAATATTATAAAGAGGCAGATTTTGTGAGTTTGTATGTAAGAGGTAATCTTCAGAATTACTGATCCAAATACAAAAAATATTTCATTAATAGGAAACTACACTATTGCTGAGTGCCATAGGATATATTCCATGTTAAAACTAGAAACTTGAGAACGAAGTCGTGGGCAGATGCCGAGAATTTGTAAACGACTAACGTATGTCGAATCAATCAAAATACTAATTAGCTGAGCCATCAAGAAACGTAACGTAATTACGGCTATCGCCTCACGCACCGTTAATTAAAGTACATGATTATTTACTGTGCATTATCGCCAATCAAACTAATAAGTAAAAGTAACAAGGAACGAAGATTGTCGACGTCGACCGGTCGACATTGTTGCTTTGCGTCCGCGCATAATTTTCAACACATTTTTTAGAACAGAAGTTCTCAAGTTGCTGTAAAAGAGGTGGACTGAAAATGTTCCGTAGCATTGCCTTATGACTAGTGCTTTTTAGCCCCCGGTCTGGACGTTTCGATTTAAGAGTACTTTTTAAAATAAAAAGTAACAATAGAATGACCAATTTGTTACGAGTGAATGCGAAAACATGGTGCCGTTTTGTCTGGCGACAGCTGAAAAACGTTATTGACTATCGAATTGTTTACATTAGGTTTCTGATCTATCAAAATCTATAGTGCTCACGGTACGAATTTTTATTCTTTCTGTGACCGCTAGGGGCGCTGTGCAATATTTCATACATATTATTTACGGAGACGCTAGCGAGTTTTGGCTGAGAAACTCATGGTAGAGCTACTGAAGTGCTTGAATTGGTTTATGTACGTAAACGTAAAGTCAAAATAAATAATGTTACCATTAGATATTTTACAAAGACAACTGCTTACAGTAGGCAATGGTAGACGCGTCTTCATAAATATTAAGAAGCAACTGAAAAAACGTTGAACACTCCTGCTTTGTGAACATTGATTGAAATCTTAATACCCGCGAATATTATAATCTGGCACTTTGTTATGTGAGAATATTTCGTGAAAGGAGTTCCTTCCACAGCTTCATTTGAGAATGTATGATGAAAAGATTGCCTACTTTTTCAGAATGGTTTTGTAGCAGCAAAAATCAACCTAAAATAGGGGGATGAAACTTTGTATGGAAGTTTGTAATTTGTTAATAAATAATCTCGAAACAAAATCATAACTACGATACTAACGTGTGCTCTAGTTAAAGTCACGTCAAATCTTTCCAAAGGAAAGTGAAACTTGCTATGCAAGAAAGCGGAAATCGATTGCAAGCTGTAAATTAATCTTGTAATAGTTACATACATGACTGACTTATCTCTATTGAAATATCGTAATACATACATGTTTATCTGTGCCAAATGTTGCATAAATCTACATCTTTATATATTAAAGCTAAACAGTTTGTTTGTTTGAACGCGTTAGAACTACCGGATTTGAAAAAAATATTTTTGCATTTGGTAGACAAATTTTTGAGAAAGGCTATTTAACATCACGCTAAGACCCTTAAGTGCTGAGCAAAAAGAAAAAAAGTCAGAAAGAACGCTCAGTGAAAACGAAGTAATAAAAACGGGCAGGCGAAGCGATGCAATGGGGTGGGTCAGGGAACAAGAAATTTCACGAGGACGAAGTCGCGGGCCGAAGCTAGTAAATTATAAATGCATGAAATATACCTGCCGGTGTCTGTAATCACTTAATTTACATAATGTGCAAGCTTTAAACGTGTGCAAGGAACGTCATTAATTAGTGAGATTGCGTAATTTGTCAAAACTTTGCCCAAGACGACAAATAATTGCACTTGATGATAAATATTACTTCCCTTGACGAAAATGCTTTTATTCCGTAATAATTTTCATTCTGAAGTTTATGATATCTTGGAGAAGACATAAATAATCGCAATGGACATGGGATATGGCCACTCATGTATCTAAAGTCCATTGCGTTTATTGATCGTCTCAAAACACTATGTGACAAAATTAAAGATTTTAGACAACATGACTGAATAACAAACAATATTTTTATTACCGTCTCTCAATAATTTCTTTGCCCTCCTTTTTTATATAATTATATATATACATATTAATATTAGTTTAATATTGTAGTTTATCATGTTGAAAAATCAAAATTTGATTTTTAACAATAGAAATTCAGTTGTGTCTCATTAGCCACAGTTGAGCTTCTACATAGATAAATAAAAGAAAAAGGTTATTAAAGTTTTATATTATAATTAACCATTAAAACATAAAATTCATAAAATAATTAAAGTTAAGCTAATTGCGCACTCAACAATAATTAAAACCTTCGCATCATTTCACCTCATAAAACACTGAACCCACGCCATTGTTTTAACAAAACGACAGCGTAAGCTCTCCCCATCATAGGCTACTTGTTTCCAATCATGATTTACTCGCAGTACCGCGCCAAAGATTTATCTAACATGTGAACGTCTCATGACATTGATTTAATTGAATATTGTGCCGCTTCTCATTACAAAATAAGAGTGACATTAAATTACCTCGGCCAGTGGGAGAGGACACGACAATCCACTTAGTTGCTACCCGCTACTGACAACTTACCCTGAATTAAGATGGTATCGTACGAACTGTATCTTAACTACAAACTACTCAACTTTGTAGTAAAAAGATCAATGTTTAATTAAGTGCAATTTATCTGAGGGAACAGATGTTGTGTTGTATATTTCGAAGCTGTTTGCGATGCGATTGTTGTTTTTGCGGGTGTCGCTATCACTTTGATGTAACTTGCCAAGTTGATATATTTTATTATATATTGTCTGACTGCCAACAGTCAAAAAAGGGGAGGCCTTTACCCAGGTAAATGCCTCCCCTTTTTTTCTTCTAAACCTCTCTATGTTTTGCGATCTCTGGCCATGTTAGCCCCGTAAGCAGATTAGATCATCATACCAACATCGCCGCGGTCTACCTCGACGGCGATGTCTTCCCTCAGACGTCCAGTGTTCACTCCCACTTCAGCCTGCGAAGTAATTGTGTAACACAATATCAGTAGCAATGAGTTTCATTTTGACAGTTCATCAACATTCATTGCTTTGTTTACGTTGTTGAGCAGACACATTTTTCTAACATATAAAGCAATGGATTAGCAATATCCTTCAAAATGATTCAGATTGAGATTGATAGTGTGTTACGCCGCTCTTCCGCTTTTATACCCAAAGCTGTTCGATACTATAAGATTGTCCGAAATGCATAAAATGCTACTTACTAGGTATTGCATTCCCGAGGTTTTCACTCTAAGGCGACATTATGTCTCCAACGTTTATCTCTATCAGTTTTGTCTACAATTACTTTCTGTAGCTGTTTGAAGTACATTTCATTGAGTGCAGTAGAATATTAGGTTATGTACGTATCCTATCATTCATAACCAATAGCGTGAAACCAAACCTCATGTCTTGAGTTTCATTAGCGATCATTACTTACTTGATTTAAATAACAACGTTCATTTAAATCTTAAGTTTTATGAGCAAAACATTAAACATTCTTTGCATTTCCAGTATAATCTATTGCTTACATTAATTTCTAACAGTTGTAGGTACCAATAACCATTGCCTACAAGTGCTACCTCTACCATGTCCTACTATCCTCATTACACTCGTCTAAGATACAATTGCGAGAATGAACAAGACATTCTTTTAATTCCCATGTTACAATAAAATTATAACAATCAAGAGAAAATACTCAAAGTGTAACATGTAAACTACAGAACAACATAGTTTTGTTAGTTCTTTTCAAGTTCCGGGGACTAGATTGTAGGTGTCCTAAAAAGAGACTGAGCTTAAGCTGTTCATAATCATTTTCCCATTGGCAAGCTGTATTATTTAAGTGAGGCAACATTTCCTTGAGACCGTAGCGGTCTATTTGGATGTCCATCAGTGTACATATATGAGTTGATAAAATGAAGATGACCGCTATAAAGCTTTATACACTGTCGGCCCAAATAATTGACCAATTTCATGCAATTTGCATAATCACAGAAATCAAAATTGAATAAGGTAAAAGTATTAAATAATTAACAGTTTCTTTTAGTTAACTTGTTGGTGTAGAAGTGTAAAGATTATTTCCGTTGAGCAGAGGATATGAGAGTGATATATCGTATGTGTCAGCTGTTCGCGAGATTGTCACGCGATAGTTGTCCAGAACGTTAGCGGCTGGCGATTAAATTATAAAAAGTTGAACGTAATTACATAAAGCAACATCTGCTTTTTCACTTTTTTTGAAGTGATGTATTTGACGACATGTAAGCGATTTAATTAGTACACTTGCGGCCAAATAAATTTCGCCAATGGCGTTTTAAATATTTTTATGTTGTAAAATTTTGATCAGCTATCTACAGGTATCTGCTCTTTAAAAACATTACGTCCAAAATCTCTGAATATAAAATCAAGTCTGTTATTCATAACTAGGTGCCTAAATTCAAAGTCTGTACATGCTTACTGCTACAAAATGTACCTACTAGGTGTAACTGAAATAACTGAAAACCTTTTAAAGGGTGGATTACAATATATTTTTTTCTATGGGACCAACTCTGAAATGGGGAAAAAAAATCATCTGTTCCCTACTTTTGTCGAGTTACACGAACATAAAATGTATGGAGCAGCAGATTCTTTTAAGCGCATTGCCATAGTAAAACTTTTTCATAATGATGAATACAAATAAAAAGATTTTCAGTTATTTCAAATAAATGTAAAGCCACAAACATACGTTTTTTTATAAATCGAATTAAACTTGCCCTTTAACAACAAAACCTACGGACAAAAAAAATTCATCGTTAAAAAAAGAAAAACACGAAGTCTATTTTTAAAATAACCAAAACCGTTTCGTCTTTTGACAACTAAAACGGACAACAGATTGTCAAACAGATAATTTTTTGCTCTGACTTCTGGGAATACAAGATTACATCCTAATATGGTGTTTTATATTACCGTAATTTTGCTCTGTTCTCTTATTATTTTGACAATTTAATATCTTGTAATGAGGAGAGAGATGGTAATCTTTAAAATTAGCGACGAAAAAAACAAATGAATGTCACGATATGTATATTTTGGAACCAAGCTGTGCAGCTTGGTAAAATCGCGATTTTTTTTTCGCGCAGTGTATTTTCAACTCACTGCTTATCGCCGAGAATTGAAAATTCAACAATGTGTTTTACGTCGCGCTGCGATGCACTCTGTTTCATTCTCAATGCTCGGCTCAATAACAACAGTTGAAAAATCCAGTACGCCATAAAAAATCGTCACGTCATAATTCGCCCGTACCCTAACTCTCTAACCACTCCTCGGTAACTGTTTGAAAGTTTTTAAAACGGTTTTCACCATTTTCGAAGAAGTTTTCGGTATTTTAAATTCTTAACTTCAAAAGCGGCTAGTAGCCCGCTATCCGCTAGTTCCTTAGAACTTCATAACTGCAACAGGAAAATTTTTCTAAGAAATTATTTTTTACAAACTGCTTTTTCTACTTTTCAAAGCTAGTTAGGACAAAAATAAACACTAGCTATGCTAGCTTTTGATACATATATATATCAAAAGCTAGCATAGCTAGCTAGCTAAAATCATGACGCAATTAATTTTTTCGCATCATCCACGATGTTGTGGCTGACTTTAATGAATTAAACGTCGACTTTTAGTGAAGCTGAGTTGTCTAGTCTCGTCTGTCTATCTTATCCGTAAAAAAATATCATAAACAAAAACTGTGCCTAGAAGATAAAAAAGCATAGTAGTCCTAAAAAAAAATACAGCGGTGCTATTCTGTAAAAATCTCACCGTAAAAACTTAGGTGATGTGAGCATGGAGTGAGCTGTCAATAGTGTCAATTCCTAGCAAAAACAAACTCACATCACCTAAGTTTTCACGGTGAGATTTTTACAGAATCGACCGGCAGTTGTGTGTAGGCCTACGATGTTCGAACTTCGTGTAAATCGTGTAACATTTAACCAAAATATCGTGTAAAATTTAATCTAGATACCATAGCCTTTTTCCAACTATGTTGGGGTCAGCTTCCAGTCTAACCGTATGCAGCATACTTGTAAAGTACATACTTGTAAAGTATTCAACTTTACAAGTATGTATTTTACAAGGAGCGACTGCCTGTCTGGCCTCCACAAACCAGTTACTGGGTAATACGATACCCCTTGGTAAGACTGGTTGTCAGATTTTCGGGCTTCGGACGATCCGTGACGACTGGCAAGGACCCACGAATGATAACCAGGACCAACGGCTTAACGTAATACTGCTAACAAACTACAAATGATAGCAAAACAGCGATATCATTACACTATTGTATATTAACAGTCCCAGCTCCATTCAGAACTAGGACCGCTTTGTAAACTATCTACTATAACTATCGCATACCGTAAAAGCTTATAACTATAATAAAATAAAACAAGATAGTCGCTAATGAGTACCTTGTATTTATCTCACAGAAAACCCACGCACACTGCCTCCACCGTGTAACTCATTCATATCCAGCCTCTACGAATCTAAGGAACCTATAAATAAAGCTGGGAACAGACTATAAAGTGAGTATCGGGGAGTTTCGAGATATCAAGAAATATCTTTATAATTTAATCGAACATCTAACTATAACCAAGTATTTTTATGACAGTCGTTAAATATACAGGGTGGTCAAAAAGTCGTGGATCAAACGAAATAGAGAGATAAAGGAGGGCATTTCCAACAACAAATATTTCTACAGCATGGCCAGAATTGAATTGCCCTAAAAGTTATTAATATTTTTTGTATACCGAGTTCTTTTACAATTAGACTAATTTAAAAAAAATGTGATACAAAACAATAAAACAAACTGTGTTGATAATGTATCAGCACTACAAAAGTTCTATTGCGGCTCTGGGTACCAAATTTCAAGAGCAATTCATTTTTTTCAAACATTTTGAATCTTTACAAAAAAATATTTATCACTTTAAAAGCGTTGGAAATTACCTCCCTATTTCGTTTGATCCAGGACTTTTTGACCACCCTGTAAATCCAGGAGTGGACACAGGTAATATAGTTAGTACTAGTAATTACTTATAACGTTTTATTAGGATTACGAAAGTACTTTCAATCAACATAAAGTAACAATTAACAGTTCTAGAAAAACAAGGGACGAAAGGTGTAAATCATGAAAGGCCAGTTTAAAATTGCTTGTTAATTAAGCCTTTTAACTATACTTGATTTAAGGCCAAGACAAGTCTTTCTAGAAATTATATTTTTTTTAAGTATTTTATTTTAACCTTTCCTCTGACTGTACTTTCCTATACTCAAGATATATAATTAATTATCCCTATTAAATAGGACCGCTTTGTAAACTATCTACTATAACTATCGCATACCGTAAAAGCTTATAACTATAATAAAATAAAACAAGATAGTCGCTAATGAGTACCTTGTATTTATCTCACAGAAAACCCACGCACACTGCCTCCACCGTGTAACTCATTCATATCCAGCCTCTACGAATCTAAGGAACCTATAAATAAAGCTGGGAACAGACTATAAAGTGAGTATCGGGGAGTTTCGAGATATCAAGAAATATCTTTATAATTTAATCGAACATCTAACTATAACCAAGTATTTTTATGACAGTCGTTAAATATACAGGGTGGTCAAAAAGTCGTGGATCAAACGAAATAGAGAGATAAAGGAGGGCATTTCCAACAACAAATATTTCTACAGCATGGCCAGAATTGAATTGCCCTAAAAGTTATTAATATTTTTTGTATACCGAGTTCTTTTACAATTAGACTAATTTAAAAAAAATGTGATACAAAACAATAAAACAAACTGTGTTGATAATGTATCAGCACTACAAAAGTTCTATTGCGGCTCTGGGTACCAAATTTCAAGAGCAATTCATTTTTTTCAAACATTTTGAATCTTTACAAAAAAATATTTATCACTTTAAAAGCGTTGGAAATTACCTCCCTATTTCGTTTGATCCAGGACTTTTTGACCACCCTGTAAATCCAGGAGTGGACACAGGTAATATAGTTAGTACTAGTAATTACTTATAACGTTTTATTAGGATTACGAAAGTACTTTCAATCAACATAAAGTAACAATTAACAGTTCTAGAAAAACAAGGGACGAAAGGTGTAAATCATGAAAGGCCAGTTTAAAATTGCTTGTTAATTAAGCCTTTTAACTATACTTGATTTAAGGCCAAGACAAGTCTTTCTAGAAATTATATTTTTTTTAAGTATTTTATTTTAACCTTTCCTCTGACTGTACTTTCCTATACTCAAGATATATAATTAATTATCCCTATTAAATACATCATGGATATAAACTAAATGATTATAATTTCTATGTTATTTATTGGCAGTAATTAAGCAATATCTTCAAAATAAGGCTTTTAATTTTATTATCAGTATAATATTGGCTCACTTATACCTAATAATAAAAAACTCTAACGTCATTCTTCCTATCTCATATAAAAATATATGAATTTTGAATAAATTAAAATTGACGCACGCGTGCGCACCTTCTTCATTGTTTATCCTTCTTCTATTGCTTGAAAATAATTGATCATATCTGAAATCTGATGAGCCTTTGCCCCTGCAGTGAGAGGGTTGTCTCCCTTCAGCCTGAAGACGCCCAAAAGCATCTTCTCGTACAGATTATGAATAAACATTCAAATCAAAAGTAATTTATTCAAATTAGGCTGAGAAACAGTACTTCCCAAAAGTCAAAATTACATAAAACAGTCCCCCAAAATGCCCTCCCGTCACCACTTCCTAGTGCTTTCGCGTGAAAGAAAAAGTGGCGCAACAAACTCCCCAGCAGAATTGCATTGATCACCAATCACAACACTTACTCCATGTTATCCATTTACCCATACAATACCGTATTGACGATTTCAGAACACAACCAGCCAAGTTCTCTCACAATGCTTTACTTCACCACACCTAAGTCAGACGTGTCTTAAAATAGCGTCGTTCTCAATGATATTAAATTCCAACAGATTGTCAAGTTCCGCTTCAGTCTAAGTCCTTATTCTATCAGCTTTAACATCAAGCTATTAAACTGTCCACTAAATGTAAGGTATATTCTAAATCTCGGGATTATTACTTGAATTTAATCTTGATTCTCGTCTATATTCTATTGCAATTGAATAAATTAATTGTATGATGTAGCGTCATTGTGTGAGATATCTGGCTTTCAAATCCTTAAGGTGGGCTGGAATGTATACCTGGAATTTATATTATCAGAGCTCATGGATCATAATTTATACGAAAAAGTCCTTCTGTCTTAAAATTATAGTCTTTAATAGAAATATATTTTTATTAGGATTGAATTTGAAAACCAACAAACTTGGCAATAAATCTTTGCAGGTTAGCGACCGTAAGCGTATGTACAAGAAATCCTGCTACCAAGTGCCCCTGTCTTAACTGCCTAATCTTAACTTATATTATAAATGCGAAAATAAGTTTGCTTGTTTGTTCCACTTTAACGATAAAACGGCTGAACGGATTTCGATTAAATTTGGCACATGGGTAGACTTGGAGAAGGACGTAGGTTTTTTTATCCTGGAACGTAGACGAAGTCGCGGGTAACAGCTAGTTTCCTATAATTTCGAAAATTTACAGTTTCCCAAATGAATGGATTTGCCAATCACTGTTTCATGAATTTATTATATCTCTGGGCGCTACGATCGTAACACCAAAACTAATCTCCGATTATTCTCACTCAATGACTTGCTCATTCATCTACTTTATTACTGCTGCATACATTTTAATATGTACCCTGAAGTAACAAAACAGTTTCACTTTTTCTGATCAGTAGCATGTTTGATGTTCCGTCTTACTCACGAGCTCACAAGTCTTAGGTAAAACGGGCTGGTGTCCGTGACTCCACGTCAATGCGCGTATTTTGCGCTCACACGTCTTAATGGGAGCCTAGTATATATGTAAGTTTATCTTATGAATCGGCGTATCGCCGAGACTTTCGCGAGACATCTGCCGAGCCTCCTGATTGAACACGCGATACCGAGCGTAAAATACTTAGAAATAATTTCACAATCATTCAACTAGCGTCTACCTTTTTGTCCCGTCCATAAAGCAGATAACATCTAGCTAGATAGTGCTGCAGACACACGGTTAAATGATGTCACTGAGGAAATTCTTCAGTTTAAACCTCGCAGATTTATATTTAGTATATTTTTTTATTCTTAGTTATACAAATATCAGAGCATTTAATTTTTGTTTGGTGCGCCATCTTATTGGTATGCAACAAGGCCTTATTTACGCCAATCACTCCTTTTGAATTTAAATCAATTCCTTTCAGAATTCGAACTCTTTATCTACTTAATATTCTGTTCCAATACAAAACTGCTTCACTCTTCCCGCTTAAAATATCAAGTTAAGCTTAGTGCTACGCGGTGTAAGCTTCAACGTAGTACCATGAGTTGTGGCGCTTCGTCTCGCCAACGACCGACCTTCGCATCCAGCTGGAAGTCACCGACAGACAGACTTTTTCTCTTCTCGCAATGTTATACGAATATTTATTACTTCAATGTATATTGAAATAGCAATTTATAATAAAACGACGGTTGAAACTGGTTTGCGTAGGGTGGTCGCGCAAAATTAAAGCCTGTATTTTTACTTATTTGAATGTATTTTCTTAGGCGCCTTTAGCAAAAAATCTGCAAAAATGGAAGTAAAAAACCTTGCATTCCTTTGCTATACAGCTACAGAAATGAATAATAGCAGTATAAAAATGAACATTTTCCGTGGTAGACTCGACAGGTATACAGCTATACAGGTGGGGTCGAGCTCGCCACGATTCTCGAGATATCTAAGTTGTGCATCGGCCTTGAGAAAGCCGCCGCTTGCTGCCGCTCGCTCCGCGCGCTGACCTTTCCGCTCCTCTCCGCCCAGCGTGGTTATTTATTGCTATCGAACGCGTGATAAATCCGCAGCAGCTGTGCCGTGTACATCCGTGTTGTCTTCGACGAAATGAGTAACGAATTGTTTCGCGGCGCTGCTTTGGTAGCGCTCGATGACAACCGCGGTGACACGCAGTCATAGCCACTTGTAATATTGATTTATACTTATTGTTGGCTTTGATTTATTCTGTGTTAGCAGCCTGCTGACGCTGTGTGAGGCACTGAGGCTTAAAGGCGATCGATAACTGGAGCAGTTTTTGAAATGAAATGAAATATAGACTCTTAAAAGCATCTTCGTAGACGCTACAATCACTAACGTAGAGCGCATTCGAAGCCACGAATATGTAAACAACGATTTCGTGAACGTTTAAACTGGCACTAAACCGATCTAAGTTTCTCCACATCTTTATTTACATTGCCCGTAGATACTTAATTGGCAGGTACAGTTACGATTTATTATATCAATTTCGCCATACGGTACGTACCGTGTTGCAACATCTTGGAAAAATAGTTTGCCTTTTCCCGCTGGGCCTTAGACTTGTCCGGGCTTTTCAAGATCCACTATCAACTTTAAACTTTGTACCGCTCGTGGCAGCTCAGTCGTTTTATCAACAACAGAACGTTATTTATTGGGCGGCACATGATTTATTAGATGAACTTGAAAGACAAGAAATAAGGAACTAAAGTCGAGTGTCTAAACCTCTAACAATATTTGTTGGAATAAAATGCAATAGTCGTTAGCGACCTCAGTTTATGAAACTCGAAACCGCCTCGACTGGTCCAGTCACAGCGGCTCAGCGGCTCGATCGGGCCCTAGACAAGCCATAAGTCAACTGCTCTCTTTCGCAGCATGCAATTTTATCAAACTTGAATAGGGAGAAACCGCTCATTACTGGTAGCCTACATAAGTTGCGAAGAAAAGAAATTGCCGGGACCTTGTTCAATATGTTGGAGGAGAAATTACTCGTTCGGGGAGTCTGCAAGGTGAACCAGTCACCGGTATGGTCTGTGAAAGTTATTACTTGTGCGATGGACAAGTGTTTGCGCCTTCGCCGGTTCACTAACGCAGAACTAAACATTTAATTGAGCAACTTTTTGTATGTGTGCGCGTGATATTATGAAAATGATAATGAACTGATACGAAAAATGAAAGTGAAGGCCGAGCTAAATCTAGATGATGTTGACAGCTTGTCGTAGGTGTATTGAACAAACAATTTGAAGTGAAATTGAAAAATTGACCAAATAGAAGGGTGCTACTTTTTGACGCTAAGCTAATATGTTTAAGCAAATTATGATACTGACAACTTTCGAGAGAAAAATACTTCTTTAAATAAACAGAAGCCACAAGACAAAGTCATTAATTAATCCACATTAAACTCAATTTCTCGCCTGATTCCGTGCCTCGTATTAGTCAACGCGCCGGTATGTCTCCATTGTCTACCGGACAACTTCCCACGGACGACAAAACGCCGCGACAAAACCTGTCACATCGTAATCACAAGTTCTTGACAATCACATTGACGGCGCCCGATGTAAACGCGATTGATTTTTTACGCCCCAGCAGGGAATGGAATCCTATTTATTTATTTAACCACTTAAACAGACAAGCAAATAGATTTAAGTGTCCGCTAACTCGTTCCGACAAATAGGTAAGTTGCCATTATTATGTTTTCTGCAACGACATGTCTTTTCTTTCTCTCCTCCTTCCTGATGATTGCGTCTACTTATTTTGCTATAAAACATTTGATAGATTTTATCTTACTTCCTCATGTATGCTTGTAAACGTTGAAAACGCTGAAGGTACCAAGCTCGCTGACTGTACATAGATTGCCATTGACACGCTAAGAAGAAGAACGTTAAATGTTTTAATGCATTTTCATTTCTTTTTGCGTTTCTACTGTGAAAGAAAATGCGGGAAAGTAAAAGTTCGGTATCAAAAATGCATACCTACAATCCATTTGAGTTTTAAAGACAACCGCAAAGTGACACAAATTTATTTTGTTTGTATCATTCATTGTTGAATTCCTTTAACATTGCCAAACCGAACATTACCCTACATTATAATATACGAAAGTTTTGTTACCGTGTTCGTGAAGTTCATAAAATTCATGGTCAAAGGTCTGTCCAGGTGGGATCGAATCATAATCGATACAAATCAAATCAGTATTCATTGGCCGTCCTTTTAGGTCACGTACCTACGTATGTTCCTCGAATAATTGCAAATGCAATGTGTTTCGTACATACATCGGTGGAGTCGCCACTCGCCACACAATATAATTGGTATTCACCATTGATAGTTCTATTGGGAGCGCAGTATTTTACGATCGTTCCAGCAGCGCTAGAATATACAAAACAGATATAAATTTTGATGAACGAAACTGTTGTAGGTAACTTCTTGTGATATGGTATTGTGACAATTTAGCTTTTTTCTAATAATGTTATGTCCTCCACAAACCACTTTGTTTCGGTGTTACGCAAATAGAATGCAGATTTCGGATACCTGTCTTGATAAACATTGCTCTTGTCTAAAAAACCACTAAAGTATCTAAAGCCTGGCAGAGTCCTGTAACATAACACAATGGAAGCAAATCAATATTCTTTTCTGCATCAAAACTACACAATTAACTAATTATACAATTAACTTAATTAAACGCACATAGTAACTTCAACTTTTTACAACGTTTCAATAACGCCTTTGACGCTAAAAACCACAGATCCAAGTCAATCAATTTTATTTCATTTTATTGTATCCGCTCTGATTCCAGATTACTTCGAAGCCACAGAGTAGCATTATGGAATAGTTGCACGTTCATTGAATGTACTTAGGGTTCGAGGTAGGCTGTAGGCGCCACCGTAATTAGATTAAACGATTCTCTTGAATTACGCGAATGTACATACTCAGACTGGAATAAAAGGAATAGCACAGGATGCCGGCTGAACGAGGGATAGAGCTACCAATGAATGGCAAGTCTGCTGACACTTGCAATACAATTCATTTTGTGGGAAAAGATATAATATAGGTACAAGTGTCCATGGAGTTTCTTGCCCGATCTTCTCCATAGGTACCTACTACGCTATGAAATTGAGAATATTCAGAACACAATCAATGCGTTTTCCAATACATATTTGCACACTAGTTTCCGCCCGCGGCCTCGCCCGCGAGGTATGTCGATAAAAACTATCCTATGTCCTTCCCCGGGATGCAATCTATCTCTTTGCCAAATTTTATCGAAATCCGTTCAGTGGTTTAGGCGTGAATAGGTAACATACAGACAGACAGACAGATTATCGAATTTATAATATTAGTATGGATTTCTGACCGACCGACTCCTTGTCAATTCAAAAGTGCCTGTAAATGGTTGAATTAAAATAAATGCTTTGAGTTTGAGTATTACCTTCGAGAATAAGGTAAAAACTGTATTAAAATCAATCATGTCTGTAGTCTTTAAAACAAACTTAATCAAAGGGCGTGACTTTCGAAAAAATGTAAATTCTGACGTACTGAAAGCTAGTAGTTAAAATATGAAAATCGAATTTTCTTTCAAAAGGAATTTCTCTAAGACAACAATACCCAAAGATTACCAATCAAAGCATTGTCCCAGTCCTTTCAAACATAGAAATACGAATTAATTTCTTCTAATGACACGGTGCACTTCACATGGATATCACTCACATTAATAAACAATGACAAGTGAGAATCTCTTTGTGTGCGCACGCTCATCATAACTGTGCTGTAGGAAGTACAATTGCGTTAACAGTCCCGTTAACTATTGCAGGCTATATTCAGAACACATTCATGCGTATTCACGTTTTGCAAGGAAACTAATGTCTGAGTGGTGGAATTCCTGGGAGCGATTTGATATACACGTCTGGTGTTAATCATTAAGAGTATTAAAAGAGACAAAGCTTTATTTGAAAGCCAGTATATGTATATAAAACTTAACAGCCATCTTTGGGTACAGACGCCAGCACATCAAGCTACACGAAACTGTAAAATTTTCCCAATCAACTTTCAACCTTATGGTTTAGCAATAAAGTTGAAAATCTATTAATAATATTTGACAGATTGTAGTAGCTTGATATGCTGGCGTCTGTACATATGTTAAATTAGTAATTAGAGAAAATACTAGGTATATGGTCCATTAAATCGGCTGGCGGCCTTTATTCTAATCTAGTTTCTGCCCGCAACTTCGTCCGCGTGAGTTTTCTTGTTCCTAGCGTGATGTAAAATAGCCCATAGCCTTCCTCAAGAATTGGGCTATCAAATGCAAAAATATTTTTTCAAATGCGACTGGTATTTCCAGAGAATAGCGCGTTCAAACAAACAAACAAAACTCTTCAGCTTCATTATTAATTATTTTATAGATAAAAATTAAATATGAAATCTTGTCTTTATGTTAATCTCAACTGCTAGTAGGATTCTGACACGATTTCATGGAAAATTTTCTGATGTGCGTAATCTGTCATTAAAACATCATAACCTTGATTTAAATGTTAAATCACGGTCTCTAAGAATTTCGCAGGTTTTGAATCAGACAAGCTTAAAAGCCTCCTAAAACTTTAAAACAAAATTATTCTGTTTTTCGCAGTTATTAAATCAAACTAGATCAAACCTTCTTAAAACTTTAAACCAAAATGGTCCTGTTTTTAAACACCACAATTCTTATTATACGAATATCCGACTTAAGGCTCTTTCAAACAGGCGTGACACGCGATAAAATCGCGCGCGACGAAAGGCACCGCAAGTCGCGCAACGAGCGGGGCCGTTTTGTAGCGCGCGATTATATCGCGTGTCGCGCCTGTTTGTAGGAGCCTTTAAACGCAATCTACATATCCTATTTCATAAATCCGCGAGTTAGCTAGCATTGAACATTTACATTCAAGGAGTAGGCCCGAAGCTCGGACTATTAGTTATGTGTGTCGCAAGCTCCCGGTGCGGACACGATAATATGTGATAACTTCGCCAACTCCATACAATGGCGATATTGTCACACAAATGATATGAATTACTTGCCTCTGAGAACATGTGTTTGCAGTCCCTTTGCATACGAATTGTGGTTTTGGATTTGTTATTTGGTACTTGGATTCTTGATTTATCGATCCAGTTATTGGTGTGTTGGATTCAAACCAAAATGTAGTCGAATTTACTAACTGACGATCAGCTAGTAAACTCCGGAACTTCCGAAACTCTCGGGCACACAGTACAGCCTCAGAATCAATAAATGTAAAAATCTTCCAATCCGCGAAGAAACTTCTCAAAGATCGAAAAAATTTTTTTATCGAAATCAGTCTATCCGTTCTCGAGATATCATCAAAAAAGCCGTTCCATACAAAATATATGAGAAAATTAATTATCTTCATTATTTTATTTTTCGTTAATGTTTCCCATGTTTAATAGTTATTTTGCTATTCGGGGCGGAAATAAATCAAAGATCATAAAAATCGGTCCAGCCGTAATGTCACTAACTCGACTTTGTTTTATTTATAGATTTTCAAAAAATATTTTCAAAGGTGTAGTCAGTAGGTGTAAATTATACTAACAAATCTATGCGTGCTTATACTTTAATTAGTTCACGTCTACGCTTTTCATAACTTGATAAAAACCCTTTATCACCACATAACACCCACTTAACTAAGATTTTAAACACGAATCAGAACTAAAAACATAGCTCATAATTTGAGAAAATCCACCTTCCGAACGGGGCTACAAACATTATAGCCCCATTGTCTTAAAAGCGTACGTAACACAGTTAAACGCACCGCACACGAGTAGGTATGTAAATTAATTTGTAAAGAAACTGTTCACAGGGAAACGCTCGCATCACTTCCGAATGAAACTTCCAGAGGAACTCGACAAAACATTTAATAACTAGTAATTTTACAATTTCGCTGAACAAAAAGGTAACAACGTACCGAGCATACCGAACAAGACTCTATTCAAACAAAGTTGCTAGTTATAAAATTATGCGCCGTGACTAGCAAAGAGATTCGTTTATTTTCTTTCTACAAGAATAATGCGAGTAATGCATTTAATTATTAGTTCTGGATCTTCAGCGGCTTACAATTCAATTTGCATTAAAATCAGATTTTCTTACACGTCATCGCGATTGCTTTAGTCTATGCACTGCGCTTTCTATGATAATAATTAATGCAGCAGTTCTCCTTAGCTGTCACGATACACTTGACTACAATGTCTATTGACAACATAACTCGAGTATCGATTACGTATTGAATGGCCTTTGCGATTACGATCTCAGCTATTGAACTGTGTTCTAACGCTGAGGTTGGGCCTGTGTTCACGAACATAAACGTATAATCATTTATCGTTACTTTATTACTTTGTTTTCATTTGGAGCTATTTAATTGATTTTCGTTAGCAATTTACTGAGTAACGGAACTGAGGAGTTTATCATCAGGATGAGTTATGAAACGTTAATTCTTGACTGTTGCGGAATATTATATAAACGAACTACATTCCTACATTTCCTCCTGAGTCTATCTGTCTGTTTGTCTTATCTAAGCCCAAATAAATTGTCCCCTGGCTGCATTTTGATACAGCTTTCACCGACGCTTGCAAGCGTAATTCGAGCATGATTTTGACATAGTCATTTTACTAGTACCTACTTATAAAATCCGTCGGTGTGAAATTCTACCTCTTGCGTCTAGGCAAAATTTCATCTAAATTCGTTGTCTATTACGGCGATTAAATAACAAACATACATTTAAACTTTCGCATTTGTAGATCATGCAATATAACAAGTTTATTTCATGTATTTTATTTCATAAAAATATTACCATCACCGCAGAAATCGTAAACCCAAGCTCTGTTTACGATCCTGTTTAACTAACTAATTAAGTTTCTTGAGCATTAAACTAGTCTGGTGTAGTCACTCTCCACAAATATGCGCTTCACTTTACATTCTCACATGTCAACGGGTGACAATGGGATGGTGAGGTTGCTCACCTCGATTGTACTGGCTTCGTACACCGCAACTATCTAATACTGTGACGTCGCATAATTAGAACCGATTGTACTCGACGATATTGCATGTCTTCTCTATGGTACATGCGTTCGTCAAAGTGCTCACGTGACAACTAATTGACAACTTAACATTTCTATAGTATTATCCATTATGCTAATTGAACTATTATAGTTATACTATACTCACATGGTTTTTGTAGAGAATGACAAATTATCTATTATTTATTTTGTTGTTAAAGAAGTTTTGTTTACCCGTTAATTGGCTTAACGGGTTATTGTTTCAGTGTATAAGGTGTTTTTAATTGATGATAAATACGGACATTTCGCTGTCCTAAGTTATACAATGAACGTTGAGGCTGTGCATGTTCGCTGCTGAACAATAGATGACCTGGCAGGCACTGCGGGTAAGTGTTGGACTTTCTGTGGTACATCTCACAGTTTCGATTACTGCTCTAAAGTCTAAAGTACTCTAAACAAATGGTTGTCCTATGGCCTATAGGGACTTGATCCGAGTCTAGGTCATGAGAAAAATAGATAAATAAAGTAATTAACAGTTAGGCATTGCTGTTTTCGGTGAGAAAAACAATCCGTTTTCGAAACATGATCCGCCATTTACGACAGACATAGCGGGGTTTATTTATAAATGTTGATTAAAGTTTGACTGTTTAATCATATATTTTTAACTTTTAATCGTCCCCTAACTTTAACCAACTTTTATAAATAAACCCCATAGAATCCGTGACAACCTCAAGGCAAGTTGGTGGTGTTATTAATCGGTGTACTCGGCACACCTTCTACTATTAATATATGCATAGTCCTAATCATATTAAAAGCGGTCGGTGTTCTAAATCTGGTAACGCAACATTCCAACTGAATGCGAATTTCGGAATGCTGGCAACCAGGGCGTGTCATGTACATATAATTATATACTTACTGTTTACAAAACACCAGACGACGTGTAAACATCTGGATCACATAAATTAAGTTGTCAATTAAGTCTATATCTATCTTATCCAATAGTTTATTTCAATCATGTTACAGCGAGAATTGATTAAAATATCACTTAGATTCCCACGATTAATTTACGAAAAAAATCTCGAACTGGCTTTGGAACGATTGAGCTTTTAAAACGGTCAATTTGGGTTCATCACACCTTTATTTATTTCTCATGGCTACTTTGATTAAATAACAATTTACACCAAATTATGAAGGCTTGTATCAATTTTCTCAAGGTGTGGTGGAGTTAGCAATATAGCTTTTTTCTTCTATAAAAGTTAATAGTCCTGAGAGTGAAAGAATTTTCAAAAACGGACAAAGGATTTTTGAGGTTCAGGTACCATACAAAAAACTAATTCAATATAAACACTCCGATTGAAATGGAAATGTAAATATTTATTTTCTACATCACAGAAACAGGAGTATACGTAAACAGCGTTACTAATGCGTGTAAATAATACTCTAATCTGTTCATCATCGTTGAACGATAGTTCATGAACGAGTGAACGATTTTCCGGAGGCTGACCGCGTTCATTCACTCTCGTAGCCACATGCCGTGACGTTTCCACCCCATTATTAACTTGTACACGTGTTTATGATGAGTGGATATATTATTTCGAGTGTGACGTTGACACCTGTTTTGTTTTTGAATTATGTGGTGTTAAAAGATTTTAGCGTGTTGACTTGTTCAGTGAACACGCAAAGCAAATCCGATGTATAAAAGTTGTATTTTTTACTTGTTTGTTTCTTTGTAAATGTAAAACAAGTGTAACGTCGTACGTTACATTTTTCACTAATAAACACATAATAAATAATTAAACAACAAAATCACAGCAACATTCCAATGTTTACATACATTCAACTGTCAGCGTCAATTGAAATTGAATTCAACGTCGTACGTTACACAAGAAAACTTCTAGTAATCATACAGGGTAAAGGTTTTCTTAATTTATCTATTCTAAAGTCATTTTAAACAAACGTCTCTAGATTTTTGAACATAAATTCATTTAAATACGATCAGGTGTAGGTATTTAAGCAATAAACATCTTTATGCTCATGACATCATCCTGTAACTGACCTGCTTTAGGAAGGTTAGGTAATCTACATATTACGTACCCAAAAAATATATTTTGTAATCCTTTATGGTCAATAACTCGCTTCTTTATTATTGCACCAGTCCACCTACAGACCTGGGCCCGTACCATAACCCTTTGGAGGGCAGCTTTAGCGTGTTGCACAAATGGTTCAAAATTGCTTAACGCTTCCCATAACACATAAAGTAGGTAGGACTTGTCAACACTTAAAAGTCAAACATTCGCATATGTAAGTTATACATATGTTCGGAAAAATCCGCTCGGCTTAGCTGGAATTAGTAAATAGTCCAATCGACACGAACATGATTCAGAGAGAGTAGATTCCCAACGGAGCTTACTTATTGGCACGAGCCGAATTTGTGTCGTAACAACAGAATCGAATGTGGCCTACCCGAACAAGTGGGTAGCACCCCTGGTCCCGGAAAGCGCGATTAGATTGTGAGAAGTATAAAAAGTAACAACCTAACTAGGAATAAATACGCTGAACCCTTCAAGTGCGAAGGGCTAACTTCTAATACGACCACAAAGTGGGCATCGGCGCAGTTTGTGGTTAATTTAACAAAAAGATAACATTACATGACAGGTTGTCGGCCTGTTATGAAACCGCAGCCGATATTATATGATAGTGCTTGAAAATATCGATAAGGATAACTGATATTACATAAATAAATTAATTTAGACTTTGATAGTAATTGAGAATATAAACCTACCGAAAAAGCCAGTCCCTCTACCTAGCCTTTTCCAATTATATTGGGGTTAGTTTCCAGTCTAACCACAAGCAGCTGAATACGAATATTTTACATGGAGCGTCCACAAACCAGTTATTTTAAATAAACAAAATATTACCTCTCGTGCCATATAAAAAATTCATGAACAATCTGTCCACACTGCAAATGTAACACATTCATTTATGAATATTAACAAGAGTATTAATAACTACACATTAAAATGTTGCCAAGAGATCACAGATCACGCATACATTAATATTTCTTAACCTACAATATTAGCTTGTTTAAATTCGGAAGCTATCTTAATACGATCTGCAGATGTCGTTCATGACATACTTACTTATAGATTGAGCGCCTTCTTAGCGTATAATGTAAATGGGACCGTGTAATGGAAGCATGACTTTTAATGCACTTTAACCGAGGTAATGAAAGAGAGTCTACGCATGAACGTAAAACGCACCCAAAGCTTCTCTGGACAGCCAGCCCTGCTACTACATAAATTTGCTAACTCATCGTTTCTCAAAAGTGGTGTTTTCTTTTGCAAAATTACCACACCATCACGTGTAATGGATGTTTCACGATCAACAAAATGATTGAACAGTTCATCTGTCACCTGCACACGTTAGGAGAGGAGGTTGCGTCAGCAAAAGGTATTTGAGTTGCTAAACTAACAAAGTCAATTAGTAGTATTTTTGTTTAGTTAATTTTAAAAAACTATATAGGGATATTTTATCATGTTATTTTTGTTATCGACACGCTAAGAAAAATTCATTCATTTTTGTTTTCATTATTTTTTTTTATTAAATGGGATTTAATTGGCAAAATGTGAATGTAGGACAGGTACCTACTATGGTTACGTACACCTCTGACCAAACCTTTCAGGGAAACAGGCGTAAATTTATGTATTAGTATTTTTTTTTTCTTTTTTCATTCGATTTTTCTAACTACCATTTTCTTCCATAATTTCTGACTATGATACCTACGAAGGCCAGTATCTTATGATAATAATTTCAACTAAAGGTTCAACAATACAAACATAACATAACCTTCTGCCAAGACATTCATAATTTAAATTCGGTAGCTATCTTCAATACAATCTACAGATAGCGAGTATACAAAATACATAGTAGATTTAATACCGCTCGTATTATGTACCATTCACAACGGATAATGGAAGTTAAATACGATATGAATAAATGCATGCGTATCGAACTATCGATACTAAAGGCCATATATTGGGCGAGTGAATTGTCTAGGACGACAGTAGAGTATTGTAGTCTGGCCTAGCCGTTTTCCCAACAAGGTTGGCTTAGGTTAGTCTAACAAGATGAGGCTGGAAATCAATCGTATCTACTAGCTTAAATATAAAAGCCAGAAAGTCTAACAACCAGCATTGTGTTACCCAGTAACTGAGTTGTGGAGGCCAGATAGGCAGTCGCTCCAGGTAAAATACTGGTAGTCAGCTGCCTTCGGTTAGACTAGAAGCTAATCCCGACGAAATTGGGAAAAGGCTAGGCAGATTGATAAAAGCTTAATTCACATTAGAAGCTTATATTTTCTTTACAGTTTGACGTTTAACTTCAAGACTATTGCACATCGAAAGGTCCCAATGAAAATCTTAGAGCTCCTTTGCAAGTACTGAACGCAAAAGTACCTAATCGCCCCTTAATAAAGTCAGGTAATGGCTAAAGGGTTTTTTTAGTCTGGTAACTGTTTTAGTCAGTTCGCTACTCTACTTCGCGTACTAGACTACACACTGATTGAATATAAACGAGCCCTAAGACCTTGGTTGGCAGGATATTGGAACATTTTTTTTTTAATTCAATGGTTGGAGAATTACTAAGTTATCTATTAAAACCTGTTTGAATAGACCTGCTTCGTTACTCGATCGATCTCGATTGCAGTAACTAAGAATCGATTTGGAATAGTTTGCGTTTCATGCAATTTATAGATATAAAAGGTTTAAGGTTGTATTTAGAATGATAGCAAAGAATAGAGGATCAGCTTGGAGAGCTGACAGAGCGCGTTAAGGCTCCTACAAACATGCGCGACACGCGATATAATCACGCGCGAGTCAAAGACACGCTCGTTGTGCGACTTGTGGTGACATTGTGTCGCGTGTCGTGTCGCGACTGTTTGAAGGAGCCTTTATGATGTAGACAAGTAGCATCGCGCCAATGATTTCAAAAGTATATAGGTAATTATAAGTGAATGCATCGCGCTTAGTATCATACCGGAATAAATCCAATTTTCGCCGCTCTTTAGAAACAAAAGCCTCTCTTTAGCAGTAGATATTACATCAAATGCATCGGTTCCCAACATTTCTCGCAACGGTTAATCGTTAGTAAACAATGACTGTGTCAAATGCCTTCGTAGTCCGTACTTTCGCCACCACAGCCTATTAAAATTACCGTAAATTACCGTTCGACTATTCAATTGATTGTTTCAAGTAAAATATGCAGTTTGCGAACCGACCTGGCTTCAGACTAAGGTGTATAATGTTGCTCATTAGTCTGGAGAAAGCATGTTTGAAGAGTTTACGATCCTGGGTTTCAGGTTTCGCACGACTCGTAGGTAAATCGATTTTTATTTTCTATTGGAAATATAAACAATAATTACCTTCGAGTTAATGAAATTGACGCATTGATAAATTCTCCTAGAACGAAAAAATTTAACTGTAGTTTTAATCAGATCCTTGGAGGTAACGGCTCCATTTGAAATAAGATTAGACATTTAAATAAACCTTTTTTACAGTCCGTTCAACCGACTTTGAATTCTATTGCGTTGGTGATATGGCAAATAGCAGCTGCAGTAAACAGTTGGTATTGTAACCATGTTTTTATTTTAATGCCATCCTTATGCCTACGGTATAGAAGTCAAAATCGGTTGAACGGACTGTAAAAAAGGATTATTTAAATGTCTAATCTTATTTCAAATGAAGTACATATGTTTTATAGATTGCTTACTGATTACTTTAATTTAAACGATGGGTTACTTTTGTTTATTGCACATAAATAACTTTATTTTACAATAAACTTTATGGATACTTACATAACCCTTCGTATACAAAACAACATCGTAAAACATGAACTTAAACCGCAAAACATACAAAATTACGTGCTTAACTTAGCAGAGAACTGAAACTGTGATTACATTGTTTCACACCCGTAACTTTTCTAGCTTCGCCCGTTCCTAAATCATGGTTTATGTTTAGAGTTAACCGCGGATCGACGGTTAATTTAAATTAATTTTTAACGGCGGCGGTTTAACCCGCACATAACTATATTATAGTATATACTGTGGTAGAGAGACTCATAGCTAAATAATAACTGCCGCACGGGTTCATCTAAAGTTAAGCTACATTTGCCGAGGTCAGCCCGTGGATGGGTGATCATTTCTTTCATATCGAGACCCCTCCGTGCCTCGGAAAGCGCTTTAAGCCGTCGGTCCCGGTGTCATTTTTAGATCTTTGACAGTCGTTATGGGTAGTCAGAAGCCCAAATGTCTGACAACCAGCCTTACCAAGGGGTATCCTGTTACCTAGTAACAGGAAGAAATGGATTATGGAGATCAAAGGCAGTCGCTCCGTGTAAAATACTGGTATTCAGCTGGATGCCGACCCCAGCATAGTTGCGAAAAGGCAAGGTAGATTGACTGTGGTAAACCTAAACCGAGCCTGTACGTTCGTTATTAACTTGTTGCTCAAACTCGCTAACTTTCAACGTGAAATTAAATGTTGTTGTTTGAAAGCTGTAGCATTAACAGCTGTTTGGAACTGTAAACCGGAGTTATTAGTAAATTGAACTCTGTAGAAAGTTAGGTGGCTTTGCGTCATTTCATTTAAAAGTTACGACGAAGCCTATTACAAATGTTCCTGTTTGTTTTTATAACCCGGGTAATCAGTTTTTTTTTAGAGTAGTGGTGGCTAAGTGATTATGATCCCGACTTACGAGTTGCAGGTCGTGGGTTTGAACCCAGCCAGGCGCTTTAGTTAGCGTAAATAATGTTATCACTAAAGCTCTCAAAACGGTGAGGGAAAATATCGTGAGGAAACCGACATGTCCTAGAATCAGAAATTTGAAGACTTGTGAAATCTACCAACCCGCGCTGGGCCGACGTGGTTGTTTACGGCTTACTCCCTCTTGCCGAGAGGAGGCCTCTGTCCCAGCAGTGGGAACGTTATGGGCTGATTATGTAATCAGTATTACTTATCAATCCTATTATAGATTTGACCATAATTATTTTAGGTACAGTACCCGGCGATAAATATTGCACATCGACCTTTGGAAAGAGACAATCGGCTAATTTCGGCTTCGTAGAGCGTTATCTCTGTCGCACGAAATACAAACAGTCCGGTATCTATTAGGAGCTGTTAAAACAATTTTATTATGATTTGCCTCTTTTGATAATTGTTTTTATTCTTTGTATAAAATTGTTTTGTGTAAAATGGTCGATGTACAATATTTATCGCCGGGTACTGTACCTAGTGCTTATTTTTTTTTTAAGTATTATTTTGATTCAGATTAAAACCACTCACTTATATATTAACTTGATTCAGTGAATTAATATAAGCATTTTGTTTAAAATTCAGTATTCATATTCATTTATTAATGTTGTAATAAAAATAAAACCTGATACCTAAGTATAAAATTATTAATAAATAATTACATAATAGTCTATTTATAAGATTAATCCTATTTTAATATTACGACAGATCTAAGTGATTATTTGTTTTATTTTTATTATGTATTTTGTTATAGCGGCAACAGAAATACTTACATTATCTGTGAAAATTTCAACTGTCTAGCTATCACAGTTCATGAGATACAGCCTGGTGACAGACAGACAGACGGACAAAGTAGTCTTAGTAATAGGGTCCCGTTTTTACCCTTTGGGCAAGGAACCCTAAAAACATCGGATTTACTTAGTTTTACTGCATTCAATAAACTTGTCTGTAAAACCCAATATCAATTAAATAATAAAAAATAATTGGAACCAGAAAAACACAAGTAATTTTTAGGGTTCCCTACACAATTGGTGCCAGCGGGGCACTATTACTAAGGCTCTGCTGTCTGTCCGTGCGTCACATGTTGTATCTGCTGTATCTTCTGAAACGTAATAGGTAGACACTTGAAATTTTCACAGAGAGTCTGGGTAATACTATGGCAACAAATATTAAAAACAAAATAAAGTTAAAAATTACAGGAATTACATAAGAAACGTGTTTTTTTTTTCACTAAAGTCATCATCTGCCTGTCCTTTTTCTAACTATATTGGGGCCGGCTTCCAGTCTAACCGGATGTAGCTGAATACCAGTATTTCACATGGAGCGACTGCCTATCTAACCTCCACAACCCAGTTACTGGGTAATACGATACCGAGGGTAATATGATATCTAATCATTTTACATAATGATATGACGCGCGCTGTCAGCTCTACTAACTTCTAAATACGTAAGACCTCTTTATTATTTTATTTTATTATTTATTTAATCGTTGCTTAAATTTAAGTAGTGATTAGCGACTGTTTCACCATATATATTTTTGACATTTAAACGTCACTTAACTTTAATTATCGTTTATTAATAAAACCCAATAGTGTTTATCTCATACCACATTCCATCAACTTATAGAATAGTCTACGAGGTTGCATGGGGAAGCCATGCAGGCTAAAACCTTTTATACGTAGATGTGAGAACTTTCTTCAAAGACTTAATAATATCCGCTTCATTGCGTATGATTCGCTCTGGCAAAACACCTATCTGCACCTCTGTACTATCGGTTCTCGAGGAAAAACGTAACAATGCACTTATTGAAGCGAAAACTTCTTTAGTCGCTTTGGGCATTTTTTGAGATGGGAAAAAACCATTGAACTCGCGACACTGTCACCGTAACCGACACCGCGCGTGTTTATTTTTTAAGACGATTAAAAAATACACACGTAATTGTTCAAGTTTTCACTTCTGTCGGCACTCCGGAGTGCCACTGTTTTTTTTTTGTTTTCAATAGACATACTATACAACCCATCGATTTTATGTACTGTGAGACCGTTTAATGGAATTGTGTACTAGTGTTCTTATTGTTCAGTAATTTAATGTGATCACGAATGTTTGAATCATAAAATGGTAGGCGATTAATATGTTTAATGCTGATTTGAAACCATAAACCTAAACATATTTTATCTCGCGTCCACATTTCTTACACTTACCGGTACTTAAAATAAAATACGTATCTCTTAAGATATCTATTAAGTAGATACGACGGCAGGACATCGACAATAATATAAAATACTCTCCAAACGACCACCAGCAGCAATACGATTATTTATCGAATAACAAACGCCACTCGTGTTCCATCATTCAAAACAAAATCGAGTTTTAATCGAGAACTATTATTTATATGAAGCGATTAAAGCGGATCTACGTGGGTTTGTGATTAACCGAGCGGCGAAGGGCCCGAGCGCTCGCGGGTTGCGGGCGACAACTCGCCGCTTCCTCATTGCTCTGCCGGCGGTTATTGCGCCTGCGCAACCGAGCCGCGCAATCGTCAAGTTCATTTCTCAGGGTTGTCTGTATTTTGTTCGAAATTGAATGCTTAAGTAATCAATCGTCCATACAAATGCGGTAGTTCATTCAATGAGTCGAAGAAATGAATCGGTACTTTAAAGCAATTTTAAAATTTATACGTATCGATTTAATGCACAGTGTTCAGACCACACAGGTATAGGTAACGTTTCGCAACTTCAATTACTTAACTCCACAAATTTAACGTCTAGGTTTTACTACCTATAAAATGTATGTGCGTTACACACAGCCTATTAAATCTTTAGAAATACGTAGACACCGACGAATACCCAAACAATTATTGCTGAAAACTGCAAAAACTTGTTCTTTAACAATTAACATGTCTAGCAGCAATTTTCTGGTATCAAACAACAATAGGTTCGTTTAATTTCCTAAAATAGTAAATTATCCGTTACACGGCAGGTCAATTTCGTACGTGGAAAACGAACGATTGTCCAAATTAAATATTTGATTACAGTTAACTTTACTGTAGATTAGAGGTCAATGGCACCGAGTAACGGTATTGTTTAGTGAGCTGCATTATACACTACGAACTAGACAGATTTCAGCGCAAATTGTAGGGAAATATTGACGATCCATGGTCGTACTTGCACTGTGATCTGCATATGTGTAAGAAAAACACAGATACCGTTACCTGTTGTAGACGTTTTGGACCAAGACTAGGCCACTCCCTGAGGGTTTTGTTTTAAGGTGACATAGGAATAATTTCAAGAGCATATGATAATAATCTAATTGATCATGTTTACTGTGGCAATAATACTAATATAATAAAGCGGAAGAGTTTGTTTGAATTTTATTTTTGAACGCGCTAATCTCTAGAACTGCCAGTCGGATTTTAATAATTCTTTTTAATTTTTTTAGCCCAATTCTTGAGAATATTTTACATAACGCTACGACCCTAAGAGCCGAGAAAAAAGAAGTAAAACACGCAGACGAAGTATATTTTATTTGTCTTATGCACTCTTTATGGCTTTGAACTACTCACCACTTCTAATACCAAATCTCTCGAGTTTGTAAATCAATTATTATAATATAACCATTTATTATTTACCGTCATTCAGTATTAATCAATGCGTGATTATATTAAGTAGCCCGCATTAAGGCGCAGAAACACCTATTTACCGTTATTTATGATTAACTTCCATTAGTACCTACTTTGTAGTCCGGTATTATTAAGTTTTAATGTCTATATTTGGTTTATTATTTCTTCGTTAACTAAGATACTCGAAGTAGGCCATTTTTTCGAAGTAGGCGTATACTCGTATCATACTTTTGTTTTAATGATTTCTAAGTGTGAATTTCGCTAATGCAACTTAACGCTATCAACAATCTAAACCGCATTCAAGAACTGTCAGCATGTCACTATTCCACACAGTAATTTTGACACTGACAGCTCTTAAACGCGGTTTAGATGTGCTGATCGCGATCAGTTTCATTGGTGAAATTCGCCCTTAGTCAATGAATACTCCTATTGTTACCTAAATAATATGAAAACCAAAAAAAAAATGTTTTACATAGATTCTGCTGCATATTAATGCAGTAACTGAATGTTTCATAACTTCAAAATGACGGTACGATCTTAGCTTTATCAACCATAAAACGTTTGATGAAACCTGAAACGTACGAAAAAAACGTATTTTAATCTATGATATCACAACTTTCATTCAAAACTCTTTACTTATTCAAATAATGAGTTAACGAAATTAACAACTTATCCGGTTTAAGATCGACCGCACTGATAACTTCAATACCGTTTGTAATTATTTTTATATTACGACCAAATACATTTTTTCCAATGATTAGTCAGTGCGTGTACAAATTAACATTACATAATTCACTTTCACTGGCAACACCATTCTTCTATTTGCTCATTCCAATTAGCATCAAAAAAGTAGCACTAGGTATTCTATTTTCAAAACTCGGCTTCTTACGTCACTTTTCGTCAATGGTCGGGCCAACAACTCTCGCTGATTGGTCAGTCTGGTTCAGTGTTCTCTTTATCCACATACATGTGAAATTAATTTCATGGTTTCAGAGAGTTACATACTTTTTATAACTTGCGTGTTCGTAAACGGGATCACAGTTTTATGGGAGAAATTATTGTATTGTTCTAAGAGAACATTTGTTATACTTTCGATGTTTTAGTGTAACATTTCTCTTTTATTGCTTTTTTACGTTCTGTGCTTAGCTCGGACCTACAAGGTAGTTTAGAAAAGTATACCACTGTATAAAATATTTACACCGACTACCAAGTTTACCTGATATGTTTGGTAACAATATTTTGATTTAAAAGAGTGTCCGTGGAGTTTCTTACCCATTCCTTTCCATAGATACCTATAACGCTTTGGAATGGGCAACTAGTTTCATCTTTCTGACTGACCGACTCCTTAATTATTCAAAAGTGCTTGTAAATGGTATAATTGAAATAAATACACAATTAAGAACACACACACACACACACACACACACACACAAAATACTCACATATTTCTGGTGTAAAATAAAGTATGTTATAAATAAATAATAATAAGTAAATGCTTTGAGTTGAGTTTGAGTTTGTGGTTGTTTAGTTGTATTTTTTGAAACTCTGAAATATTTTCACAACACAAATGATTGCTCAAACTGTTTTATAACAACTTCGATCTCACGCTATCACTTCTAAATCTAACGCAAAAATAATTCGGCACATCAATAATAGTTAGTTCAAACAAAAGCCCGTTATTATCGCGAGAAACTTAATATAGTTAATCGAGAACTCAGTTATTCGATATGGCCGGCTATCATTATAGAAGGGGTTATAAAAAATGATAGCCATTCACTGATACAAAGCTCTCCTGCTAATGAACACGAAGTTCGTTCGGATAGATGACCGCTGTCTCGACTTTTGCACGCTTTAATTTTTCTTTTTTGGCGTCGGTTAGCGAAACGTGGCACACCGGGCGTTACGATGTCAGGGAGGTTCAAATAAGATACTAAACCCTCGTACCCAAGGGTGAAATTTTTATCGCGGCGATATTTTTCTCGCACTGGGTTTTTCAACGGACTGCTCAGCACTGAGAGTTAAAAATCCAACTGTGTATGTGCTTTTACAACCCGCTAGGATGTACTCCGTTGGATTCTCAACACTCGGCTCGATGCGAAGAGTTGAAAATCCAGAATACTGTAAAGAAACGTCGCGTAAAAAACGCGCTCATGCGAACGTGAGTAAGCCCTTGTATCCACTTTTTACTAGTACTGCGTTTTCAACACATTGTTTAGCGCATTGGATTTTAAATTCTCAGTATTGAGCCGAGCATTGAGAATTCAGCAGAGAGCTTCCCAGCGCTTCAAAAAACACACTGTTGGATTTTCAACTCACTGTTGGATTTTGGGTTGAAAATCCAACAGTGTGTTTTTTGAAGCGCTGGGAAGCTCTCTGCTGAATTCTCAATGCTCGGCTCAATACTGAGAATTTAAAATCAAACGCTATAAAAAATCGTCGCGTTAAAAAGTCGCCCGTGCGAACCTGGACCGAATATACAATGAAATTTTTTACAGACTGATTTAGGTATCGTAAAAACTGTGGCTAATGCTACTGGGCTTTACATTATGGCGTATTTTACAAGATTTTCGACGTGAAAACGTCTTTTGTGAAGAATTTTAGACAAAATACCTAAGTTATGTTTTTATATTGCTGCAAAAACGTGAGGAAGTCAGCACGAATAACAAGTATCAATTAATGAATGACCATTTGGCTTATAATGTTTTTAACCTTTAAACTATGAAGAGCACATTAAACTCAACTCGGATGTTTGACTTGATTGCGGTTAATTAAAATAATGTATACGGTGAGCGTACAGGGTCACGAGACGAACCTCGAACTCTTGGCATTGGATCGGAATTTCAAAGATGGATCGTACACGTAACTGCATAAAAAATGTTCTGTAAAAAAAAACTAATATTTGATTAAGGACAGCACTGTCGGTTTTATTTATTTAAATTAGTGGTTATTTTAACCTAATTGAATATTCCATACTTTATAGTGACGTTTTTTACATTTTTCTTGGTATCTAACAAACTTCTCAGTTTAATCTTTTGTCTTTAAAAAATCAATCTTTAAATATGTAGACATAGGTCTTGTTTCCTAAAAATACCTTTCGAAATAAGCCCAACGCTTAGCTAAATACAAACTAGGTTAAGGTTTGTTTCACAATCGCTCTGGTTTCCGCTTTTATTATATAATTCAATGAAAATATGTTCCACGTCAATTCTCTACCTATTAATTAGAAACTATCCATTGTTTAAGATTCTCAAAGAGAGGCCATTTTAAAGACTTTATGATTTACGTAGTATTATTTTACGATACAATCCGGGCTACACCTACAATCAAGGCATATTATGCAAGGCCTTAACATAATAGTCTCGCAATTTATTGACCCCGAAAGAAGGAAGATAGACGGGAAATGCATAAAATCGAAGAAATACCAAGTTATTCTCGTATTTGCATTTAACAATCAGTAAATCAGACACAAAGCCTAGCTAACATAAGCTTTAAATCTGAACTTCAAAGAATAAGTCGATCTATTCTGGAAAGTCTCACCAGAAAATTTAGGTGAAGTGAGTTTGAAGGGAGCTGTCTTTCCACCTGTCGCTAGGGAATTAGGGATTGACATTATTCGCAGCTCATTCATCTTAGTTTTCACGATGAGATTTGTACAGAATAGACTGGCAGGAACTGTACCTACTGGCACTGGCCATCACACCCAAAAACGTAATAAAAAAAAAACCTTCATAAAGTTCGTACAAATTCAAAATTTGATAAATTACGAAGCAGCCAACATTCCTCGCAAGTTACTGGCTGGTAAAAAAGTAAATCAAATCGAATTTGGAACGTGATCGAAAATGCTGCGTCATGGCATGAACTACCGGCGTTGCTTCAATACGCAGAATGGCACTTGCCGTGACGTGACGCCCACGAAGTCAATTGAGAGTTATGATAGCGGAGGAAGGTATCTTTAGCCTACGACGTAGCTATGAGGAAAGCTTAGCAAATATTTTATGAACAATAATATTACTAACCATGAGGAAATGCCCTCTTTTCTGGCTGGGCTGTTTCCAATAAATTTGAATTGGTACAAAAAAAAACTATAATTGGTATTTATGGTAATAAGATCATCCCAGCACAGATTTTTACACAGTAATAATAACTAAGTAATCAATTGATGAAAGAAAGACTGAAGTAAGTATTAATGGAACAAGTTTTAAAACGTTTACAAAACCTGCCGCTTCAATATCAGCTTTTCAGTACCTCCTATCAATCGTTGCAACCACATATTCTCAACTACTCCGAGACGCCGCAAAACATCGCATTCGATTACCAACGATTACACTATCCAACCCTCACCTCACACTCGTAGGCGTTTCTCTCAACCAACCCGTGCGCTGCTTAAGTTGAGTTACAAACGCAATAAGTCGCGTCCCGGTGGTAACATCGCTCGCTTCGGGGGCTAATCAACCGTGGCGAATGCTTCCATGCCTTTTGTTTTTCGAGCCGACGACTCGTGGAGCGATCGTGTTTTCTCTAACATCTAATTGTAACGAATATTGGTTGGTTAGAAGTTGATCGTCTTTTGTTTTGTACCGCTACTACATGTATTATTGTATAGTGTTGATAGAACTGAGGGGCAATTCTCGTAGTTTTAAGAACGTTCACAGTCTGATTGAACTCAGTCTTTTTTTTTTGAGGATTGGAAATCATGAAATGACCCGTCCCGCTCCACCCAGAGCGGGGCGGGTGGGTTTTAGTCAGTAAGAGTCTGCTCTTACTGACTAAAACCCACCCGTGTTCCTTCCTTAGCCCTTTATGTACCTGGTCAGCGGTAACCCTTTCGGACAATCCCGCTGAATTGAACTCAGTCTCAATCTGTCAAAAATATTTCTAATTTCCCTACATTTTTGACAAATTTTTCACATTGATTGTCGCTGAGATGAGATTACGAGTAGATTTTGAACGTTTTTACTTACCAGAATTGGCCTTCTGGTCTATCTTTTCGATAATGAACATCAAATTTTTGAGATTCCATTAAGGAGCTATCACTATAAAGGTAGTGTTCCCCTGTTTGCTGTTCCTAATCAATATGCTTTATTAAAATTAGCAATACAAAGCTAAATCAATTAATCGTGACAAACTTCACGAATTAATACATGACATAATAGACCGATAATTATCGCAATAAATCAACGAACCCCCTTTGTGTCTTCAATGACTGTATTATATAAACCAAAATTAATAATAGACACATTAAGCCAAACGTTATCGCTTTGTTATGCAACTTGATCGATGATAGCATCGCAACGTGTAACGCAACGCACGATAGTATCTGAGGCAGTTACCTATGACACCCACCAGATAGTGATCTCTAACACGAGTAACTTTCTCGCACGCCTACTAAATGTTTGGGCAACGCTTTTTTTATTTGCAATGCATTCGAGAAACTTTGAATTTCGAATACAAAAGATTCCATGATACGGATGGCAAAGTTGAATTCTACGGATCATTAGGTTCAGATCGAGATGGGCTTGTAGAAGATAAGATGGAACAAAAAAGGTTACAATTTGGTGATAGACCGCAAACGAACACTAGTCAAAACACAAGAAAGATGACTTAAAATAAGAAAAGCTCAGACAGAAAAAAAGAACTGCCGCAATGAGGAGGACGTCTAGACTTTCGTATATTCGGATATAGTTATATACTTGTGTATAAGATACATTGACCATAGACATTGAAAATAACATGTAAGTAGGTAGGTACCTCCATAGTTCATAAAAAAGTTGTTAATACGTGTGAACCGCGATTCGTTATGGGAAACGTGCCGCGGAAACTGGGGGAATCAAGTCTGATACAGCTATTAACCAAATCTCGAAGCCAGCTCTCGTCTGCGACCGTTTTTTTTACTTTTTCGGTTTCAAAACTATTTTAACGATGTCGTCTTAAGTTACAAAAACTCAGGGAGATTGTTAGGAGACTGTTTTAAAAAATATAAATCAACTTAATTTACCTCAACGATATAGATTTCAGCTTGTGTTTTAAAAAGTTACTTTTTTTAAATCAGGTTTCTGCCTTTTAGTACATACCTATAGAATACTGACGCTAGCCATTCATTATGATCCCTAAGTCATTCATGCAAGCTATCAGTTAAGTCATGCGGTAGTTTCTTCGAAGCTTAGACAAGATAGCAAAACTTAGACAACCGAGTCTAATCAATAGACACAACTACACTCTCTAAATATCTTAATTCAGCTCCACCGAACAATTTCTCGAGTTAAATCGAATGTTACGCATTTCTATCTACAATATCAAGATAACAACGGCCTCTAAATCTTGCTAAGGATTTAATTGACACATTCGCTAAGCGCAAACGTCATTACAGATGAATGGTGGCTGCTTATCTCAGGGGTAACTACTAGCTTCGTTACGAGGGACAGCATTATGAATATCGAAAATGCGTTATTCTTATACGTAATCGGCGAAGTCGGAGACAGTATCATGGATAAGCGTCGGCTTGGGGGCATCGCATCCCTATACATCAGGCAGATACGATCTAACCCTATGTCGCTCGCAACTAAACTGTGCAATTACCTGATAATAAACGTTTGTAACGATATCACGGTGCGTTTCGCACCAGAAGTGAAGTGATATTTTAAGTTTGATTTTGAAACGAGTCCTGAAAACTTTCATTGGTGAAAACTGAGAATATATAGAAAATATTTATAGTTTAATTGTAATTTGTTTTGACTTCATAAATATATTGGCTAAATTCACGAAATGTTTCTAGGTATGTCGCTTTCTAATGTAAGTATTTATAAAAATAAAACTCAAACTCAAAGCAGTTCCAGCCACTTTTGAATCGTCTAGGGGTCTGTCGGTCAGTCAGAAAGATGAAGCTAGTTGCATATTCCAAAGCGTAGTAGGTACCTATGGAGAAGAACGGGCAAGAAACTACTACATACCTAAGTACGTCGTTCTACCATCCAATTCGATACACAATATACAAGCTAAAATATTATCAACCTTTCTTTTATTTGTGAACTCATATTGACATGGAGGCCGAACGTTAGTTATTGTAATACAAATTGTATTTCTTTATTAGACACGTACGAACGAAATGACGAGCTGTAATGGACCTCGTCTGGATAATAGAAACTTTTTTATTGGCATGCCTATTTAGTTTAACGTGTAGAAATTGCGAGATTGTTTACGAAGTTTAAAAATGTACAAAAAAAAACAAAGAAAACGACTGTTTTGTGTTCTGTACCAGCGAAACGCATTATGGGGAAGACTATTTCTAATAGAATATGTTAGAAGAAATTTATGAAAAAAAGCTCGAGCAATAAGGTTTTTAAACTACGATTTTAAAAAAAACTTCGTAGCCAAAAACAATTACTATACTTTTGACAACGCCTGTAGCCAAACCAATTATGCATTAAGGCTCCTGCAAACAGGCGCGACGCGCGACGCGAATCGCGCGCGACACAAAGGCACCGCTCGTTGCGCGACTTGCGGTGCCTTTGTGTCGCGTGTCGTGTCGCGCCTGTTTGAAGGAGCCTTTATGCTTTTATTATCTTCGAAGCATTAAAAAAATAAACGCTATAATTTCATAATTACAGCTTTAAACGATAATGTGTAGGTATCTTTAAAATCTTATGAGTACATTTACATACTCCCCCACGATTTAACTTTCTCCGTTTTATCGTTCATTCAAAAGCAATGCGCTCTCATAATATGACTGCCTAACGCAATAATCGTAACCAAAGTTATTTTCTAACTTGTTTACTTTTACATAACATCATCAGCCATGTACCTTTCTCCGTTCGTTGACCGCCGTCCATTCAAGGCCAGTTGACGGCCAATTATAAGCGTTTTTAATATAATTTACGCTTCTCACGCGCTTTTTTTTGTGTAACTTCGTGCTTCAATTATGTTTAGATGGGTATTTAACTGTGACTTCTGGAGCTTAATGATGAAGATCAACGAAGTACCTCATACACTATTTATTTTAAGTTTATAAAATTCCAGCAATTACTACTTAAATGGCAAAGTAGCCTTAGTTCTTACTAAGGCCAGGTTCGCACGGCCATATTTAGCCCGCGGCGATTTTTTTTATTTTCAACTTTCGGGTCAGCAATGTGTAAAAAATCCAGTGCGCGATAAAATTCGCGATATTTTTACGTCCGTACGAACGTGGACTAAAAAAATTACCGTATAGTTTGTTATGCGACTGTTTCAAGGCCCCTGAAGCTATAATAAACTTCATTTACCAATATTTTGCCAAAAAGGTAGGTACTCAATGCCTATGCACTGGTCCAAACTCTTTTATGTCTCCCTCGTAACACAATTATGTAAATACTTATTTAAATTCATGGAGTTTATGACAAAGAAATTAAGGTCTTTCAACTTTTTTTATAACTTCATAATCTTTCTAAAATAATATGCATACCACGTTTCGTTGATATTAATCAAAATGAAAACATAAATATTCCTGCCACGACCGACATAAAGAATAGTTATGTCTATTTTAATTTGAATTAATCATGACATGGAAACACTATTACGTTAAATGTTTTATTCATTTATTTAATCCTTTATCCTATAATTACAGACGTTATTAAGCTTCGTGAAATAATAAATTTGACAAATTATGATTGAACTTCGCGAATCAATTTCTTGTGATGAAGTAGTTAAGGCTCCTACAAACAGGCGCGACACGCGACGCGAACGCGAATCGCGCGCGACACAAAGGCACCGCTCGTTGCGCGACTTGCGGTGCCTTTGTGTCGCGCGCGATTTTATCGCGTGTCGCGCCTGTTTGAAGGAGCCTTTATTCGTATGATTAAAATGTTATGTTTTCGATATTGATTATCTACAAGCTGACCTCCTATCCAATATTCAATACGAAAAGCCCATAGAAAAAAGAAAGATCAGGATTTCGAGAATTAATAAAAAATCCGGGCAACTTTTCCAATTTGTATTGATATAAAAACCCAATTCGGATAATTAGAAACATTTTCAACAAAAAATAGTCAAATCGATCCCGCCGTTCTCAAGTGATGCGCTTACCAACGAACAGAATTTAATTTTTATATATATGAGAAGAATAGAAGATGAAGATAGATAATCGAACTACTATTAAATTTCTGTTTTAGTCATCAAATTATACTATATAGCAATTAATAATCACAAATTCATAATGAATGCGAAAAAAGTAGGTAAGTATGTCTTACATAGACAAATCAGTAAGGCTTCTCTCTATATATTTTTTGTGAGATTATTATACACCGTATTAAATTGGCTTAAACGCATGATTCATCAGAATAGCCAGAAGACAGATTGCCTCTTACCATTATTTTTACATGGCCATGAACCACAAAACGAACAATGATACTGATATAACCTACGTACTGCCAATGGGTAGAATAAGAAATGAGTTCATAGAAGGAATCCGGAAAGTGACACCGAAAAAAATTATTTTCTTAGTACACCACATTAATGCGGTTTCATTATGACTTACCGACTTTATACCGTAAGAACAAATGTTTGTAAAACAGTAAAAGGCAGAACAGTAACTATTAATGACTGAACATACTATTTACTAAAAAAAAAAACGACAAAAAAAGGAAAACCACCATTACTGTAATGTAAGTAAATTTCAATGGTTTGAACGATATCACCAAATGAATAAAACAGTTAATTGTGTGACCTTTTAGCTACTTAAAACGTTATTTAGTTAACTGTCATGACGGTAACATTTTGCCACCAGCTTTAACTGTTTTCGGATCATTAAGAAATACTGTTTTGAACATTAGGCTCCTGTGGAACTATTTAAAGCAGTTCAGATCAATGTTTTTTATTTTTATTTACTGCTTATTTCTTTCAGTGAAGTGAGAGAAAATTTTTTCAGAGGAAATTTTTGAGTATGCATGAGGACGGCTATAAGAGTAGGGGAAGACCAAAGAAAAGATTGGTGGACTATTCGAAAGATGACATGGCTGGTGACTACCGACATGACGATTAATTTGAAGAAAGACATGTTTTGCTTCCCAAAATACATTGAGGTAAGAGCAGAAGAATTATTACGACTTATAGAACCTACTACCGATTCAAACTACTTAGGTACAGACCATATTATTTTGCAAAACATAGTTTTTATTTGAAACATCTCACGGTAGGAAGTTTGACTACAATGCTTATTGTTAAATGTGCCACCATTTTCTAATGTGTAACATAACGCGCTCAGAAAAACTTAATACACCATATTATGGTATATTACACAATCATATTTCTTAATAAAATATTTTTAAATAACGAATTCTTCTAAATAATATAACAAATTAATTTAAAAACGGAACACTTGTTTGAAAGGAGCAATATACGTAGAATATTATATTCAAAATAAGTCTTCAAGACTTTCTACGTCGCCGAAACAAAATGCAATCGATTATTGAGTTATCAAAGGGGTTTAAAAGCAAATAAAGTTTATTGTGTAACTTTCTTCTATCTCTAGAGCGGGTGCGAGCTGCGAGGCAAGCAATGCGTTCGTTTTTGTCGATGGTTACGTAATAATCCGCCGTCAAGCAACGTCATGCCGATGCCGCGTCAACGTTCATTATCACATAGTCGGCGAGATGTTAAACAGACTGTTACTGACAATTTTATTGGCTTTCGTTTTACGTTTTTTTAGGTAAATCGTGGACATGTGTCATACAAGTGTTTTGTGTTTTCAAACGGTGAGAATGTTTTGTTTTATTAAAATTATAACTTGGTTTTGCACGCGGCTTCGCACGCGTGGATGTCGGAAAATATCCCACGGGAACGTACTACGTTATTAAAAGTACCCTATGTATTATATTATCCAGGTTTAACGCAATCTGTATGCCAACCTTGCTGTCTATTCTCGTACAACTCACACGAGAGTAGAAGCGAATGATTCAGATAGAATACTCTTTGTTATGTACACCATAAATATCGGCTATTTCAGCTTCATCATCGGATGGTACCTATATTAGGCACCGTCGCACTGTCAAGGCAAATATCACCTAGAAATACGTGCTAATGTCCTGGTACCAAGAAATTACTTAAGAGTAAGAATTTACGTGCTCAAACGCCTAACTTTCAAGAACTATAAAGCAACCGCTGAGTTTAAGTTTTACGAGTTTTCACTGTTCCTTAAGAAAGTTGTGAAACTGCATGCACTATTCTGTTCGAAGATTTCTTTAGTGATGTGCTTGCACATAAAATAGTATTGTTATATACTGACGAGTCATTGTTAGATAATTTTAAAGATAAAAGCTGTCATTTTGATGGTTATTTTTTTGTTTCTTTTTAAGGTAGGAATGTATGAAATCATTGGCCAATTTGATAAACAGCGAAGTCATTTATTTCGCAGCGGTGTAAAGGCGAAAGTTCATTAATCACCTTGCTGGCTTACTGCATCTTGGCAATTTTAGAGGATTAAAATTTGGACATACTATTGGTTAGACCATCGCCTCTCATGCATCAGGTTGTGGGTTCAAATTCGGTCAAGTACCCAATATAAATTTTCAATTCATTTATACGTTCTTAGTTTATCTTGGACATTACTGACAGAGATAGTTTGAGTCCCGGGAAAAGACATAGGATAGTTTTTATCCCGATATTCCCACGGGATCGACACTTATGCGGGTGAAACCGCGAGGCGCTGCTAGTGTGTTATATTTTGGACGGTTTTTGTCAAAGTTTTACTTCGCCGTCAGTTAGTAGTGTCTCAAAAATTACGAATGACATTTAAAATGTCACATTGGCACAGGCACCATAATATATAAACCATCCTACATCAAGCACATTTTTAATCATAATCACAAAATCTAAGTTTATTTGCTAAAGCACGGAGTTTATGGGCTACAGCTATGTTTTGTCGACTTAAGGCTCCTACAAACAGGCGCGACACGCGATAAAATTGCGCGCGACACAAAGGTACCGCAAGTCGTTATATCAAAACTACAATTTTAACGTTGATTAATATTATATATGTATATTTACTCTATTTTTTCTATTAAGCCAGCGCTTAACCGAAAATATTGCAGCGCTTCAGCGTAACTGCCCTTTGGTAAATCAGCACAAAAGAGATTCAGTTAAGGCACAGCCACACTTATATTGGTAGCTCGTTTACCTCACTAAGTAATTATTCACAGCTGAATACTCTGTTTATTTTTCTTAGTAATTTATAGCAAGTAAGGATCAATATAACACGTCCCAATTCGTAAGAGAATAAAGCGTTTTTTCGCAACCGCCGGGTAAGTTTTTTTAAGCGTGATAGTATCATAAACATTATGTTCCTTTTTTAATATATCTATAATACCCGTTATTTTAAGAACATTCATACTCCTCAGTCTCAATCTATGAAAAATACTTCTAATTTCCCTACATTTTTGACAAGTTTTTGACATTGATTGTCGCTGAGATGAGATTACGTCTCGTCGTCTCGTCGTCTCTCGTCGTCTCTCGTCTCGTCGTGTCGTCTCGTCGTCTCTCGTCTCTAGTCTCTCTCGTCTCGTCTCGTTCTCGTCTCGTTTACGTCTCGTTACGTCTCGTCTCGTCTCTCGTCTCGTTCTCGTCTCGTCTCGTCTCTCGTCTCGTTTTCGGTCGTTTGACCGTTTTTAATTACGAGAATTAGCCTTCTGGGGAAATCCATAATCTATCTAAACCAGTTTAAGGATTGGTTTTACAGTTTCCATTTGTGTTTTCAGTTATAGTATAAAGTTAGTAAAATACGAAATTATGTTTCAGCAATTTTTCAAATAAAACTAAACAGTTGTGCTAACAAACGCGGTCGAAACCTCCTTTGTGTCAGACATCTGCAATTTTGTTATTAACAACAACAAGCTTTGTCTCTTCATGGTATTTAGATATCCAGGTTAGAATATCTGTTTGCACATTTAATTCAGTTCACGAGTTATCTAGAGTCGAGCACTTATTTTCTTTATTTGAATGTAGTCAATATGTAGAATACATAATATACAAACAATGTGAGAAAACCTAGACTTATCTATATCTAATTTAATGCTGAAGAGTTTGTTTGTTTAAACGCACTAATCTCTGGAACTACCAGTCGAATTCTTTATGCATTTGTTAATCCACTCCTTGAAGAAGGCTATTTAAAATCAAGCTAGGACTCTTTGACCCAGACCAAAAAAAATGGAAAAAAAAAACGCTAAGCAAAAACAAAGTGATAGCGCGAGCAGGCGATGCGATGCGACGGGGTGGGTCGGGGGAACAAGAAATATCACGCAGACGAAATCGCGGGCAGAAGCTGTGCCAACCCTAGAGAAGGAGTCGTTCCTTCTCTGAATGAGAACAAGCCTTTGCCTTGCTGAGTTAATAATAGGTATAATTATTATAATATACTATGGATTTTAGATAATATATTATACATTTTCACAATATATAACATATATTATCTACTCATAATATGACGAAATATAGCAAGTGTTTCTCGTCAAATAATTCAATCAAAACTTGCTCAAACGCAACTACGCTCATTTATGTTTATTTCTTTGAGCACCAAATAAGAGGTCATAAAATTTTACAACCCAGTGTCGTATAATTTATGCAACTGAAAATTATAATGACCTGCTTTCTGAGATTTTTCTATTGATTTCTCTATTAGTATGTCTTGTTGTGAAAATTGACACGAGTAAGTTCACCCGTGACATGAAATGGAAATCGTAAAATTACCTAATATTGGTCGTTGTATTGGACAATGGTATTTGATGGAACGATTGATGACAATCAAATTTTTGTTCAATTAAAAGAGTTTCCGTGGAGTTTTTTGCCAGCTCTTATCAATAGCAATCGGAATCGTGCACCTAGATTCTGATGTTTCATAAATGCCCATGTAGGTTTGAGAAATAAAATATTTTGATTTTAATTTTAAGTCTAAAATACATTTTAAGAAAAATATTTTATCGTGTTACCTCATCCTTTTCTCTAACCTCGTTTTTAATCGAATTTGATCCAATAGAAAATATATAATTTAATATCAATTGATGTTAAGGTTTACATAGTAAGACCGTGAAATACTTTGCTCAAACAAGGCTTCTAATCGATTGGGGCAACTCATTAAGTGATTTAGGATTCCGAAGCCACGATCTTCATTAATGGTGTATTCCTATAATTTACGAACAGTTATTGGTTTAAATTTAGACTCTTGTATCTTTACCAATAAATGAAGCAAAACTTGCTCAAACGCAACTACGCTCATTCATGTTAATTTCTATAAACTTTGCTTTCCTCCCATATGGAAATAGATAGCACAGGTAAAATTTGCTTAGGAATCTATTTATATGCCCAGTTTGGCAATATAAATGCTACAATTGGTAAGCAAAACGATTCGTTTTTGTTTATAGGAACCGCGAATAAGACAGCTACGAGAAGAATTAACAACTAAACTAAATTAACCCCTTAATTTTCCCTTCTGTCAATACAAGAGATGGCCCTTAAGGACGTCTCGCCCTCCCCCGCCCCGCCTCACCACCCCGTACCCCTCGCCCGCCGGTCCGACGAGATCCAAGATGCAAGAATGCAGGTCCACGCCAGTGCTTCGCTTTCGAAATAACTCGCCACTCGCTAACATTTCTTTCATGTTGGACGTTAAAGTCGCGTAATTTTTGTAAACACTATTTTAATTTATATTATATTGTTTGTGAAGGTAATTAGCTGTTTGGTTCATTGAGTTTCTAGCAGCACGATTACATAAGCTTGAATGTTGTTCAGGTTTACACAAATTAATGAATTGAATGAGTGCGTGCTTAGCGTTGTCAATGAAAATCGTTTTTTTTTTATGTTTAGATCATAGAGATTTCAAGTTAAGTGTTTTCTGTAGTAGTCAACGACTATGAAAAATTTGCACAATGAAATTATCAGGCAAATACTACACACATAAAAATGTTTGCTAGAAACAGACATGGTTTTTCCAAAGAGGTAGGTAAACCATTTCATTTACTTCAGTAACTTTTAATTAATTAATTTCCGATTTCATTTTCAGTGGTTCGATAACTAACCTAATAAGTTGTGTCTGTGCTATAAATTAATACAAAACGTGCTCATTCATTTGAAATAAAATTTTGAATGCTACACGTTTCTACGACTATTGTTTCCTATTTGATCAAACTTTTTGCATCGAAGGTCAAAACGCATTCCAATCCAAGTAGGTTACGGTTTTATTAGTATTATTATTTAACAAAGCGAAGTAATTATTTACTGAATTTAAAGTTTTATATAATAAGTACTAGGGGCCGTGGCTAAATAATAACAGCCGCACAGGTCGATCGATCAGGTTAAGCTACGCTTGCCGCGGTTGTTCTGTGGATGGGTGACCATCTTTACACACCGTGACCCCTCCGTACCTCGGAAAGCACGTTAAGCCGTTGGTCCCGGCTGTCATTCGTGGATCTTTGACAGTCGTTACGGGTAGTCAGAAGCCCGAAAGTCTGACAACCAGTCTTACCAAGGGGTATCGTATTACCCAGTAACTGGGTTGTGGAGGTCAGATAGGCATTCGCTCTATGTAAAATACCACCAACATAGTTGGGAAAAGGCTAGGCAGATGATGATAATAAGTACTAGAGTTATCTTAGTATGACCTGATATCGGCAGAACTATGAACTCAACAGCGCTGAACTTCTATAAGCTCAAATCAGCATTCTAAATTGACATTTCATATAAATGTCAGCTTGATTAAAATCAATTTTCGATCAAATAAAAACGTTTTCCTTAAACGATTTAAGCAAATTATATAATCAAATTGATTTGATTGCTCGTTACAAAATACATTAAGAAGTCATTTTGTATTCACATCTACGCCATAATAACACAAGACATGGACATCCTTCACAACTTCCTAGAAACCTGAAGGATAATTTACAAAACAGGATAGCCAGGCATCCGGTTATCTACTTGATGTATTCTTATCCTTACAAATTATACTTATTAACTGCCTCCCATCACGCAACAGCTAATGTCAATATTGTAGGCTTATATTGAAGGATTACCTACAGCAGAGTATATTTTAATACGTTTATAAAACCAGTAAAATTATTATAATAAACTAAAAACTCGTTACTATACAGTTAAAATGCTAAAAATGTCACTCACCTTTTCGAATTAATTTCGACTGCACCAAAAGTATATATTTACAAATGTCACAATATATAAAAATCCAGACACAACACTATTCACATATTAAAATTCCAGTTCCACTACAGAATAAAAAAATAAATATTCTTTGAACAAAAGAAACTTCCATACGGTTGAAAATGGTAGTTTTCGTAGCACTCCGAAGTGCAAAAGAGTTCAACGCGCGAGCTCTCTCTAAGCAGGCCCGTCGTATACTGAACCCGCTCGCGAGGCCGCACACTATCTCCTCTTACAACTTAACGTACCTGATAACGCATACCTAACAACCATCTTGATACTTTGCCTTCTTATTTCAAATATTGTTTTTTTTTCTATTCAGCCACACTCATATTTGAATTGAGAATTTAAACTTTTTTTTTTAGCGTGACCAAATAGTATTTACGCGGCTTTAGTGCGGTTGCCGCCTCCGATTGATACAATCATGGGCGAAAAGTAAATGGTTCTTAATAAACGATGCACCGCAAGTGCACTAAGTTAACCTTTTTATCGGGAGCTTTAAGCTCGGCGGTGAGTTAAATAAAGTGGTTTCTAAATATAAACGGCGTATCTGGACGCGCCATTGGCAGGTGCGAGCCTACGCGTAAAGCTTTTTTGCCACCATCTCTATTTTTTATTACATTTTGTATTTTTTAAAGGGACAATTTTATAATTAAAGCTAGTGCGTTTATCGTGGACCGAGAGAAGTTTTACCGAGAAACTGTGGTTGATGATATCTATATCTTATCTCTCCGACTTAATACTACAAAATGGTAATTAATTTAATTTATTAACATTGTCTACAAGTTTTTATTTGCGGAGTTTATAATTAATATGATGTTTTATAGCGCCTGTTCAGATAATATCGCATTTTTCAACGTTGTAGTTAGATAAAATCGGGAATGTTAAAAATAACAAATCACATTCATAAATAAAATTAATAGTTGTTTGTATTTATCATCATTATAACTTGTTGGATGATATGTCATTTATGATCATCATTTTAATCGTTGTTTGCTTCACAAACTGTTAGCAACTTTTTATGGTCAATCAACAAAATAAATTATGACAAAAGCACGCGTTTTACAATTTTGATTTCTTGTAAGTGCTAGCATACATAACGTAGAAATAAAATGCAGACAAACGATAGATCCATAACAATTAAATAAAAGTTGTGGTGAACGGACCGGTGGGATATCGAGGGGAACAAAGGGGAGAGACAGGTGAGGGGGGGAAGGAGCGATAATTAAAAAGAGCGTAATGCGCGTATGGTCCCACGGCCCGTTACCGTTATCGCGAACGTAGCTAATGAAACTGAGGAAATATTGTAGCGTGTGGTACAAGGGAGTGGAAAAAGCGGTTTGATACACTTGTGGAGCTTAAAAAGTTGGTGAAAAATTATGCGTATGCAAGCCGTGTAGATCGATCGATGGAGCTTATTGTAACTTAAAAAAAATGATACAATTTCATTTCATTAGGTCTAATCTAACCCAGGGTACCTACTCAAGGATCTAAGGCAGCGTATCAGGTTCTAGTGAAACAGTTAGGTTCTCTGATAGACTCTCGCATAATCCACTTCTTACTTAAATACTTTAGGAATCGAAAAAATATTGCATAATATTTCTCTCGATCTTTTGAAGTTACAAGGTGCATTAATCAGATTTAGATTTTTTTTCTGAAACTACATAATATGTATAAGTATTCGCTAAATGGCTTTTTTATATTTTGCGGCACACACCCAACATTCTGGACGTGGCGTGTGCTTAAATCTTAACTAATTTCCACTTCACCCTTATCTAATCTAAGATACGTTGTGTCATCAACCTTGTAATGAGGACGATCGCGCTTCATAACTTTGAGGTACATTTTTAACGCTTATTCGTATTTTAATTGCTTCATGCTATAATGTAACCAAATACTCGACTGGTGGGAAAAGGAACTCTGTGTTCTGACAGATACAACACTCTTGTCGCGCTTTTTGTGAAATTCATTTGTTTTTTCTTTAACTTCTTGTGTAAAAAATATAATTTTATCAGAATAGGTTTCAAAGCGCGAATGTTTCATTCGTAGATTGTTGACAATCGTTACGGGTCATCAGAAGTCCGAAATTCTGACGATCAGTCTTACCACGAGATATCGTGTTAACCAGTAAGTAACTGGGTTGTGGAGATCAGATAGGCAGTCGCTCCATGTAAAATACTGGTATTCAGCAGCATCTGGTTAGACTGGAAGCCGACCTCAACATAGTTTTGGAAAAGGCTAGGCATATGATGATGATAATGAGGTTCAAAAGCGCGAGTTTGTAAAGAACGTACTTAGAAAAAGTCGCTTGAATATTTTAGATGTGGATTGGTTTTTAAATATTGAGATATTAAAGGTAGTTTAAGAACCATAAATATTAGTAGCAAAAAAAACTACGTGTGGATTCTATAAACCAACGTACTGACTAGTTCAGCATATCTGCAACCAGTCTACTCTAGCTACTAACTTTGCTAGCTGCCTCATAAGCAGTGATCGGAGTAGGTAGATTGAACTGGGGTCATTGATCCGAAACGTATATATTACTATGGACATTCCTCCGGAATTGGTGGTAGTCAGAATTTCATTAGTTAGCCGAAATGTATATCTATCTATAAAAGATCTAGCCATAAAACGCTAAAAATAAAAAATAAATATTAAAGCTTCGATCGGAATTCGATTGTTTTTATTATTCAACAGATAAATAATGAATTAAATTAGTTTTGATATCTTCCTTTAAATTTTGAATTGAGTAGTAATAATATCACTACCAACATTAACAATATTTAATTGAATCCGGAAATACCGGAATTACTTTCCGGAAAAATGGCTTATCCATGTTATTCTTTCTGTGTGCATTTGTGATACAAGTACCAAAAATCAATCTACCTAGTCCGATCACTGCTCATAAGTCATAACGCATCACCCTGCCTAGAACTTACTTTAACCTATTTCCTAACTTAATCCAAATCACAGAAATACTGGCATAGCAATAATAATTATAGACACACATCATTATCATCATCAGACAATTTTGACACATCTACAATGGGCGCACTTGAGTGCTATCAACAAACAGAAGAGGCTAAGTAAAGCGATTCCAATAGAAAGCCGTGACAGTTTCCACGCCACGCATCGGGGTCGCCCATTGTGGAGCGGTTATTGTCTACGTTTCGGTTTAATTGCACCAATGGGTGGTTATAACAACTGTTGTTATGAATGCCGAGGAATTTTTCATATCATAATATTCCTTGTTCTTTATTTTTCTATAATTCATGTTATTAATAGGGAATTGAAGTTATGATTGTCGAGGAATGTTTTATATCATAATATTTTTCGTTTTTTATTGTTTTTTTTTATGTTATCAAAAAGTTTATAAAATAACAACCACTGTGTTTTTCTAGCTCAGTCTAGGTATTCAGTCACTGTAGATAAAAATCGCGTAAGGGTCGCAAAAAACTACACCGTACTAATGTTTTGGGATGTTCTTATACATAGGTGCCAATAGTGTAAAACCAAGTTGGCAATTTCGCAAGACCAGTGACCTAACTGCGTGTTGCTCGAAAAAACTCGAAATACATATTATAAAATTAAAGTCGCTTTTCGTCTCTGTCTGTGACCGCTTTGTTCTTCTAAACTGCGCAATGGATTTTGATGCGGTTTTCACCTTAATTTAGACAATTTATTCTAGAAGGTTTATTTATGTGTGTAATAAATTAATATTAATTTTGCTTATAATAAAGAGATTATGATGTTTTGTCAAGTCATAAAAACCGTGCGAAGCAGGGGTGTGTCGCTAGTTTTACTATAAATTATTACTACAGGTGTATAATAGGTAATAAGGGCTGGTGTTCGTAACTCCACGTCAATGCGCGTATTTTGCGTACTCTATATAGGTATGTAAAAATAATAAATATTCTATTATTTTCATTCCAGTTTTCTGTCTTCGTACTTTTCATAAAGTTATTCATAACTTCACTTGCGTTCTTACATTAATTATTTATAACCGGAATTGGACAAAAATAATCTCACGTAGTTCTCACTTTTATAAGGATACACTGTTTGAATAAATAAAATATTTAATTGAAACAATAAAAACGTATGTACAGACAACAAAAGAAATAACTATGCACCATCTTTAAACACTTACTCGTTATCCCAATTTGGTGTGTGCTGAGTAATTAAGTTTTCATGTAATCGCTTGTCTGAATTATATAAAAAGTTATAAAACCTGCGTAATACAAATATGCTCATCCTTGCCTGCTAATCAAATTCTTTTATTGGCTGTACCTACTTTCGAAAAGAAGGCAGCCGGCCTGTGTGCTCCGTTTGTCTACAAGTAGTGGAAGCAAGAAAGAAAATATGGTTTATTGCCACAGAAATAAGTGCATATAAGATAAGTAAACTCAAATTTATGATACATAGTAGGCATAGTATAAAACAAAGTCGCCGAAATGTCTGTACGGGCATAACTTCCGAATAACTGCGGCGAATTGGATAATTATTTTTTGTTGTGTTCGGTATTGCTAGGAAAAGATTTGTATGAAAGAAAATTTAGAAAATTCGAAATAAAAATTGCACCCGTGCGAAGCTCGGGCGGGCCACTAGTAATCTATAATTACGAGGACAGGACAGAAATACTTCGTAACCGCACGCACTGTTTGTGACAAGAAGCAACTTATGATGATGGGGTTCTGCTTTCGATCCGCAAACCAGGCACTGTGTTATTGGATTTTTCTAATAGGAAATTTTCAAAAGTAGCCTGGAGTCCGTATTTGCGGATTCGGAAAATTACATTAGCCTCGCCCGTTAACACATGAGATTTAAACTTGACTATCAAAATATGGATATACCTAATGCTGTCTCTGCCTATACTTTCATAACATATAAGCATGATATTGTGTTACTCAAACAATAACATCGTATAAACGTTCCCAAGATTATCTAGGTATTAGTCAGTGACTGACACAAATCAATGGATAGACGGCTAACATTTGAGCTAACGATCGTTATCGAGCAGTATCGATCGACAAACGATTTATTGTTTGTTGTGTTTGTTAATGTTGATGTTGCTACTTTATGTGGGTGTTGGATTAGGGTGGTTTGTTGTAAAAGAAGGGATTTATTATATGATATTAAAAAAAAATAGTCTTTTTAGCGTATCGATAGCAATGAGATCAAAAATCTTTGGCTCAAAATATAGCTGCGCAAAACCCGAAAAAATATAATGATAATGATGAACGTGGAAAAAGCCAGCCAAAAAATACAGGCAACGGTAATTCTGAAATTATCTTTATTAGCTATCTTTTAGTGCTAAATTCATTCATATAGTTATTCATACCTTATATGAGTAGAAACAATTGGATCTTTTCAACCAGTGTTATCACTGAACATTTCATCAGTGCTTCTATCTGTTCCGAAACAATTCCTGAAAACACGATAGGTTAAAAGTAATGTGATAGGTCTTTTACGCAGAAAATTACATGTAAGTATCAGAAATAAGAATTTTAATAACCTCCCTTCGGCAATAAAAGTTCACACATAAAACGTTTATCGTCCTACCATTACACATGAAATGGCTGCTTAAACAGCAAAACGGCTATAATAGCTAACAAGCACAGAACAGAAGGGCGGCAACGGCAACAAGATATCGTTACTAAACCCGAGATCTATAAACTTTACTCCCCACGAGCTTTGATTTAGAGGGAAAAAAGTATTTATTGGGACTCGCACAGGAAGAACACAGATAAATATTAAAAAACAAAAAAAAATACAGTATAAAAACAGACATTGTTCCCGTCTCCATCTTGCACTTGTAGTTTGACAGTTGTGCGACAGTGACAGGAATAACGCTTAGTCAAAGTACCTACGTGCTAAGTGACGTTTATAAATAGAATAAGATGTCGGCCTATAAAACTGTGGTACAACCCCTATGGTTCTATCCATAGACATCCGAGTTCTATCGCTTATTTGTAGCGATAATGCATTGTTAAACAAGGATGTAAAATGTAACACACGTTTGAAAAATGTTTGTTTAGGCACCTAATACCTATACTTTGTAAACAGATGTTTTGTTGATGGCGAAACCTTTTTTATTTGTGTGAATTTTAACATGGAACTAATTGTATTTATTGCTTTTAAGTGTTTTGTACGCTTGACTCCTATTATGCAGCGCTCCATTCACTTCTATCGGCACTCCCGGAGTGCCACTGTTTTTTTTTTATTTGCTTTAACTCAGCTCTAACCTTGTTTGCGTGTAAACGTACTTAAATATATTTTCACCCTAGGGAAAGGCGAAGGGGTTTCTTAGTCTACAAATTATTTTAGTAAATTAAACTCAAGTAAAGCTAAATGTTTTATTTTTACACCTAAACTCGCTTATAATAAGACCTGAAAATTCTTCATCTTGTTTTAAACATTTACAAGAAAAGTATTTTCTTTTTTTCTAACTGCAGGCAGCCCTGACACCTCGGAAACGCTAGCGATGCGCGTACGCCGCCGCGGCGCACAAAGGAGCGGGATTTAACGCACAAAGTATTGTACATCCTCACGGAATATATTGCCGCAGCACGCTTACGAATAGGCGTGGTAGCTAGTTCTCGCTGCGCAGGACTGGATTTGAATTAGGAATTTAGAGGACAAATGGAGGAGAATATGGCCACTTCAGTAGATATCTATCTATTTCTCTAGCATTAGGTAAAAAGAAAAATAATGTTATGAGAGTTTAATTTAAGCACCGTGCAATTCCAAGCCTCACCTTCCAAAAACAATGCATTGGAAAATTATAAAAAGTAATCTTGATAATAACCAATTAATGGCACCCTCGTATATTATTAGGAAAAGCCAAAATGTACATTCTTCGACAATTAAATGGTAATAGTACTCGTATGTACAATATAACAAAGCCACAAACTTACGGGAAATGCCTTCTTATTTATAAACATGAAGATAACAGCACCCGGATTATCAAGAGCTTATTAACATCACACAAAAGTAAAGAAACCTTGTAACAAAGCATTCTTATTTTATTTTATACACATTGTGGAATCTCCCGAACATTAAAAACATGCACATTTGACATTAACACGGGGACCGGTCTTGAGACCTCTGACCTTCAAATGACAATCCAAAATGGCTACCAACTTTATCAGGTAATAGAACTATGCTAATTTTAATAATAAATTATAGATTATTCAGATAAGACCTAAATCCATACAGCAGAATGGCAAATAATATTATAAAATGCCAACGCGATTTACGTTAAAACTGAAATCATTATTAAAAAGCATAATTTTTCTATAAATTAATTTGCTAATATAAATAATTTAATAAATTCTCAACGAGTTAATCGGTTTATCTAAAATTGTAGTTATTAAATTACATGCAGAAAATTGTTTTGCAGTACAATAAAAAGCTGTGGTAGCAATATGCGTATTTCAAGTGCTTATCTTCTTTATTAAATAGTTAACGGGTATGTGGCTAATAAAAATGTAAAACGTATAGTGCGTAGTGCGGTCCTGTGGTTGTAAGTCGTTGCCTATATTATTAAATAGACCATATCTTGCAATCTGTCGGGTCTGAATGGATAATAACGCGGGGTCCGGCCGACTCTTCTATTACGAATAGGACCTCACTCCCGCCCCCTGCCCTGCCAACAAGGATTCAACCCAGTGCTTAACTCTAATTGCTTACGTGTTTTTGCAATTCGACTGATTTCGCCCTTTTATAGGGCTGTTAAAGCCTAAAAGCTCCGATCCTCTATTGGGCGACTCTTTACGCCAAACGCCAACATTAGTTGCACGCGAGCTGGAAGCGGTAACCCTTACATAATTTCTCGAAATTCATTCATAAACGACGGTACTACGTTTAATTTTAATAACAAATAATGTAGCCCAGCAGGACTCAGTACCATTAAGGAGCAAGTCTTCTACTCCTTAATGTTAGTAAATAGTATCTAGTAATGCAGGTAATGTGCTTAGGAATAAAATCCTGGATAAATAAACGTAAATAGAAGAGAGAAAATATTTTTTTATGAATGCAAAGCTCATAAAAGGATTTGTTAATGAAAGTTTACTAAAATTATCATTCTAATTGCCAAGAAAGCTAAAGATAATCATTATTGCATAGGTATCAACAAGCAGTTTTTGATGTTGTTTGCGTGTACAAAAACATATGTAAATTGGTACAGTAATAATAATTACATACATTGTTATTACGCAACAATGTAACCACATTTCGGGCGCATATCAAGTATCATTAGGGCAAATACTGAACATTATAAATTACCATCAATACCCAATTCAGACTTCAACAACGAAAGCTAAAGACCACGCACATTTTCAAGATTAAAATGCCATATACCTCAAGCAGAGTGTCCGATACATTCATCATCCCATCATTTGAATAGCTCACTAAATTGCTCGACACACGCGAATCATCGATTTGTATTTTTTTTACTTTGTTCTCGATAACATTCTCGATGGGAATGAATTAGTATCGAGAGGCTGAGATATTGTATGGAACGAGTAAAAAGTTCTTTATAATCTGCCACGCAATTGTCTCTAAATGTTACTTTGTATTTGTAGCATTTATTTCTGTATTGTTGTAATTGTATCTTCGGATAATTGCTGCTGTTTTATTAAAGTTACTTGTAAGTTGTTGTGTTGTCACACTTGTCACGCTACTTTTTGTCCCTCTATGTATGCTGTTACCTATAGTGACACCTTTATTCTAGGTATAAGTATAAAATTTTCATGAAGTTTTTTACAACTTATTATTTTTGAAGTGGACACTTCTTTAGGTGCCTTAGGCATTTTTTGAGATGGGAAAAAACCATTGAACTCGCGCCACTGTTACCGTAAGTGACACCGCGCGTGTTTTGTTTATAAGACGATTCAAAAAATACCCGCTTCGGATGTGTTAGCCTGTCCTCGGGATGTACTCGGTTTTAATGTATATCCGATATGTCAGTGAGCGATGGCAAAGTAGTAGTTCGTGTTTTGTTTTCACTTCTGTCGTCACTCCCAGAGTGCAACTGTTTTTTTTTTGTTAGCCTACACTGTCCCACTACTGAGCAAAGGCCTCCCCCATATTCTTCCTTATCCTTGTCTAGAGTCACCTCGATCCAACCCTTGCGGTATGCGTCTAGGTCATCTCCCACCTCTTCCTCGACCTTATAGCAACTGTTTTATACCATTGATTGATTGGTTGTTTTTGATTGTTCAAAATATTTTGCAATATTGTTGCCCCAAAATCGACTGAATTACCAACTCAATAATGATACTTCAGGTCATATAATAGATATCTCAACAACAAATGAAAATTATTAATCCAAAAGATCTTGATTTGCGTAAACTGATACTCCACCACTCATACACATAGGTCAAAAGGACAATAAACAGAATATCGATTATCTGTAGAATTTATTGAACTGTAAACAAATACCAATTGTCCCATTGTGTAAACAATATAACATAGTGTAATAGTTTAAGACAAGTCATGAACTCGTTTTGTACTAGTTAAACTATTGCAATCTACAAGTCAATCATAGAATACATGTATAAGTATACCTACCTATGTCACGCTGCAGGTTATGGAGACTTTAATAAATCAGAATAAGACTAAAGCTCTGTCCTAGCTGGGGCCCACGAATTTCAATGATTCTGTACAGGTTGGCAGGGACATGTCGCGCAAACGCGCAAAAAATATATGATTGACGTGTAAAAGTGTTTGTACAAACCTACTTACAAAAATAAAATAATTTATCATTTAACCAGTTACCATGGATTTAGTAAGTACATAATTCTGGACGGATTTTGAAAAAAGAAAAAACCGTTCCATACATTTTGACCTTGTAGGTATTGTACTTTTTTTTATAACTCACGAAATATTTCTACGCTGGGGGATCCAAAATCATGTGCTTAATTCGTGGTTAGGTGCAGTTTGCGAGTCGATGTCCCTGGTACCCTGTATATTTAACGGCGCAGGATAGCCTTTACGGTCAGAAGTGGTATTCGTATTAATGGTTTAGTAGCTTTAATATCATTAGGATTGTTCCGGAATATAGCAACTCCTCTGACCTCTGTCATCAGAGGACAGCCGCGACGAAACTATCGATGCGACGCGACGCTCTGCTAGTGACAATAATCAACCAGTGTCACGCTTATCCGACCTCTTCGGTGGTTCCAGTAACTTCGTGACAAAAAAAAACTAGACGACAAAGCTCCGAACAACGCATTGCGTAAAATAAAACGAACAATAAAAACGGCACACAATGCAGGTGTAAACAGAGAGTTCATGGTAGTACGAATTTTCGCGTTAGTTTCAACCCGCGGCGCGCCCCTACACGATGCAATGTACTGCCCACCTAGTACAAACGCTCCCAACATTCACTACCAAATGAACCTGTTCGGAATGCGCTCAAACAAACTGCACTGAATCAAAATGTCAAAATAAAACATTATTATTATCAGCTAACTGAACCTGTGGGGTACGTCAGTGTTGCAGTAAATGTCAAGAACGAACGCCATTCGTACTGTCGACTGCGGAACAACCATAGAACCCATAAATATTCCACCGACATTACAGTTGCTAGAACTCATTCGATTAACGGTAAGATCGATAAAACAATTCACTCGATATCTATGCACGTAACTGTATCGAAGTAATGTGCATTGATTCAATTAGATTCAATTCTTACATTTAATAAGATGTGACTAATAAACTACTTATTATCTCTCGATGCGATGGCGATGTGCTACAAAGAAGTGGAATAAAATTCCCGTTTCCATTTACTTTGTTACATAAACGTGACCAATTTAAAGTTACAAAGTACCAAATCCTACGATATTTCTTCTATCTAATCGAGTGTGAATGCGGTTTGATACTCGAATAACAGTCAGTACAACTTAAACCACAATTGCTGTTTAATGGTAAACCTTTGACTTTGTAATTAACTTCAGCTCTACATTGTAAGGTACTATCGCCATATTTTTGATTTATCTATAAAATGGCTGACCGGTCTCTTTTGTTCGTAAAGGTCAAGGTCGTTAATATGAACTTTGAAAATATTATTCATTGAAGATTGAAAACAAAACAATCGCGGAGAACAAAGATCTGCAAACGAGCAGTACAGTCAGCACAACAGTGTTAACTCAAGACATCATAAATCTTATGATGCAATGAACTTTGATGAAGTGTGCTTTTAATTTTATCGAAATAATTAATGGAAGTGCACCGAACAGGTACGTGCTTAATTATAAGAACAATACAAGGTTAGGTACAAGAACTCGAACATCATGTAGGTATTCATTCATATATTAACAAAACATTTTAACAAAAAAAAAACCGAATTCCAAAAAAAAACTACAAAGTGAAAAATAACTTTAATTTCGGAAGTCGGTGTCTTTGGATCTGTGTTTTAGTTTTTACCACCGACTTTCGAAATTAAAGTTATTTTTCACTTCTTAGTGTTTTTTTGGAAGTCGGTTTTTTTTTTGTTAAAAAGTTTTTATTTCTCGCTTTTCTGTTTATAATGTATCTAATTTACTACAGCCTAATGTCAACTTGCCCATCGCCTTTTACAAAATATTGCTTTTACCGATGCAGGGACGTTAATTGTTGAGCAGTTCTCCTAGTATTCCACCATCAGTCCCATTTCACCATTCGCATTGTGACGAGCATAAATTGCTTAGTAACCATATTAAAGTAATCGAATCGCAATCCGTGAAATACTTTTTATTGAGAAGTTCCGTTGGCCATCTGTGGTCTTCTTCATCAGTTCCATTTCACCAAATGGTGGTTTCCGAGAGCAAATGCACGAGTTACTATAAAAAATACCTAAATCGCTATAGGTGTGCCTAATATATATGAGGAATTCCCTCAATTCCTCATGGATCCCATCATCAGAACTGGATTTTGATAAAAATGGGACCAATCTGGAATCCTTTTATATAAAAAAATAATTTTCGAAATCGGTTTATAAATGACTGCGTACTGAGGTAACAAACATAAAAAAAAATACAACCGAATTGAGAACCTCCTCCTTTTTTTGAAGTCGGTTAAAAAAGCAATATAAAGACAGCCTTACTTTCAAATCCATTAATTTAAAAGTCCATTCTAAATATGCTTAGCGTGCAAATCGTCCATATAAATATGAATGCTGAGCACATCGGCGGCTACACGCAACGCGGGCTGCAGGGATTCATAATCTTTGACAAAGAACAGGTCCCATAGTCGGAGATAATTTTTCGTAACATCACCTCGTAGAGGCTATATCTAAGATTGGATCTTGGAGGTGATCACATGAATTCTTGGGCACACCGCACAGGGCTTGTAGATGTTATCTAAACATCTTAAATTATTGTCCTGAGAGCAGCTACTCGGCTCTCATCTAGCGTTATAATCGCGGAGTTGGCTAGAAAATTCACCAGATCCTAACGTTGGATGAGGCAATCGATGCATGTTCGATAGTATAAAACGTCAAATAGCAAACATCTTTTCAATTTATCTAGAACATTTGATTAGCATGCACGATAGCCGCTACTTTGTAAACATGTTTAAAGCGCATTCACTGCTGGAAATACTGCGAGACTTTAAAGATTTTCAACGTAGTTTTGAGCTGAGGTAAAGATGTTAAACGTCGCAAATATATTCCAGAATTTAAGGCATATGTGTTGCCCAAAATAGCTCTCATTACAAGATATACAACGGGTGACATCATGCCGCCTCAATCTCAGCCTCTTATGTGCAAAAAAGGTCACATCCAAGAAGTTTCGCAGCATTTTGTAAATGTGAAGCACATATTTTGTGGTTTTATTGCTATTCGCGTTGAAAGCACGGCGGGCACTCCTACTAATGCTCGGCGTAAGGTCAAATTACTAGCCGACGCTTGCAAAGCCGAGTGCTTAGATAGGCACTGTTCAAATTGCGTCGAATAAAAAAATAGGTTTAGTGAGATTGCAAGCGTTTCCAATTGACTTTTACGTTGGGAACTCGAACGAGCCCTATTCAATAGGAATGAAGTTTTAATCTTTTTTTTTCTGATACACAATTCGTATTGTAATTGAAGAAAAAATCATACTTATTCGTGAAATCGTGATTACCATTAGTGCATAGCTTCATTCTAATTAGATTAGATTCGATAGACATTAATATTAGTCAGCTAGCAATCTTTCTTGAGGTAGGTACTTAAAGCATTGAGTATTAAACAGTGAATAATTTCTCGATGATGAATGATCTGTATCAAGGCTTCATTACATACAGTGACGTCATTACCGTGCAAAGGATTCAGTCTAATACCGTAGTCCGAAATTCCAAATAAGATGAGTCGTTAAAAGTGTGGAGTTATTGGTCGTTTGCTTCGGGCGACACGCGAGCCCGGCCGCAAATAGGCGTTCACTTTCGTTGGAACATCACTTTCAATGTCGCAATAGCCTCCTATATACGGACATTATCTAGGTCGAATGTGCAGATTAAATGCCGAATTGTAATTCCGAGAATGTAGGTATCCTTATTACGCGGTTGCATTGATGGGTTAAGTTGCATTGTAATACTGATTTAGCAGTTTTGTAATTTGGTTTGTGCTCTTAATTTTGATTGTTATACAATGCGCTCGCTTGCCTACTTATTGAAATGAAGTAACAAAGAGTGTTTGTATTCAGTTTGATTATCTCATAGGTTATCTTTTCGAGATTAGCGTCTTCACGGATTAGTAACGGATTTCGCACCTGTTGCAATTTCATGCAAGACTATTAAGACATTCAAAGACCAGCTATTTTATTATTCATACCTAATTTCAAATACATTATAGTTTTTATCAGCAAACTAACCAGTTTTCATTCTAAAATCTCCTCAATTCTAACCTACCTACACTAAAGTCGAGAAAATGTCAAGACAATCTACACTTGCGATTATAGCATTTTGCTCATAAATAAATAATTTGATTATTTTAGCGGGCACACCGCTGTAGCAAGTGCAGTTTACTCAGCGATTGCAACATGTATGGGTCACGGAGCAAAAGACCGACTTGTGAACGAAACCGCTTTAAAGCGGTGAAGCTGCTTAGTGATGATGAGTCATAAAGTATACTATTATAGCGTAGCTAACTTATTGTTGTGAGTGCTAATTTGGGACATGGAAATAACAGACCTTAAAAAAATTATGTCCATTTACTGGATCATTCAAAGAAGTTTGTGTGTGGTGCCTAATTTGTCTTTACGAGCATGTTCGGAGTCGACCTGCTTCCTTTAAGAGTTAATGTTTATTAAACGAACCCAAAATAACCCCACATGAGGTTTTAGAAAGTGACAAAATCTACTCAATATTAAGATGCCTTTAAAAAATACATATTCAGAAAATGACAGAAAAGTTAGCTTAATCTTTATTTTTTTTACTATGCATGCATTTCAAAAAAGTACGTGATGTAAACTCGTAAGCTTCATATACATAACCTTAAACGGGTGGAAACGAGCACACGCGTTACAAACAGCAGAGCTTTTGCAAAGCTCACAGAAAACTTATCTAGTGCCAATCCCATAACTCCTATCGACGTCCCAATAAAAAAAAACATTTAATAACATCTACAACAAATCCTTAAAACAAAGCCACCATAAGAAAATCATCTAACAAACGCAGAACAAAGCGCTTTCCGATGCGCAGACGCGCTGCGTGGGCGCGGCGCCCCGGGCGACCTATCTCCATGAACAAATTATAATTTCAAAATCCCCATCGATTTATGTGGATGCTCATCTGAAGAAACCGATGCTCTATTTTACACTTTGTATCTTACTATTGTTTTTCGATGCGAAAAGAAAAAGTATTCCTGACAAGTTCTATCTACGATTAACAATGTCGCCAAGGTATAATAAAATTGCGCGGAATTATGTTAGGTAGATTATTTTGTGTGGGTATGTTCGGACAATATTTTATATGAATATTTGTGTCCTGTGGCGTTCGGAGATAGCGTACAAGCATCGAAAGCATAGCAAACGATTTTTGTTTTGAAAAGCTTAAGTCATATTTTTGTCATTATCTGTGGGCTCATGCGTCGTCCTTTGGTTAGAAATGGCTTGTTTTACTTTCCATGTTTTTTGATAATTTAATTACCTACTTTTCAGATTTAGTGCACATTTTTTTGCTCTTCCATTCAACCCCATCATCACCTTATCTTTGATTTTTTGTCACTTTATCATAGAGAAAAGACAGAATCGTTCTAAGTCATAATCCCTGGCGTGGTGAACCTTAATTACACTTTGATGATGCCTGATTATTGCATCAACCACGGCAGTGGAACCGGGTGGCCTGTTATCCGAAGACCGCAAACCATTATGCGGTGTTGTTAATTGCCCCTTATAGACCATTTTAGGCGAAATGAGGTTAAATTCAAACGGTCTTCTAATACAAATTACTTCGTGCCAGTATTTGTCTTTCCTAAGCACGTATTATGTCAAAGGCTCAGCTGTTGTAATATGGTATATTTACGATCAAAGCACACAGTATATTGTAATCTGTGATTGATCTGCGTTTACTTAAAACCTCAATTTATTCGTCGTGTGTAATTTTACGTAGCGCAAATTTTTTACTAGTAAGTATTTACTTAGTGTTTTATTTTTCCGGTTTATTAAACAAATCTGGTAGTGTGCAGGTATTTAAGAAGTATTGAACATTAATTTTAAAAAATATAATATAGTGTACTAAGCCCGTCATCTTGCAGAAACCTCCAATGATGATGACGATGATAACACCTCACGATATTACAAAACTATTCATTGCATTTCTGATAAAACTACATTTTTCAACCTGAAAACCTCATATTACTTACTCCACTTCGAATCAAAAACGCCTAAAAAAACAAGAACTACAAAACCATTGGTACGAAGCATTTAGAACTAAGTTTATGTAACACGTAAATAATAGGCGTTCAGACTTTCTCATTACACGAACAACAAAAATCCCTTCGTAGGCGTTAAGAGAAAAATAAGCTAGTGTTGTACCGAGTCGTGAATCACTCGTATGAACGGATTGCTGTTATTCGAAACCATCGACAACTGGCTGGTTTAAAGGGGACGGGGACTATTTTAAAAAGGGAATTTAAAAAGTAGGGCTTTTAAAAGTTACATGTTGTTTACAGCTTTTGGATCAGCCGAGAAATAAAAATACATGTGTTTACATACTGCAGCTTTTGCTTAAGTTATTGACAGGTCTGAATGTCTGAAATAGACTGAAATAAAATGGATTATAAAAGCTAAACAACAACAACAACAGGACAGTTAGGTAAAATCTTCTAAAACTGACTTGACTTTGGCTGAAGCCATCGAATCGACCGAGTTTGCAGATTCGGTCAAATCGAATGATATTAGTTTTAAACACTAGCAATTAAACTCTATACACAATTTTAGCCAGAAGCCCTATTTTAATGATTATCTTCTATTCTCTTAATTTAGGCATAACTAACTTTTAATTAACGCTGTAGGCAGATCACACAGATAACGCACCAAATTCAATACAAACGCGCTTCGTTACGGCGAATTTGGCTCGGTTTGCCGCGCCCCGTCGCGTAGCGCGTTATAGTGTGTGAACCGCCTTACAAACAACTATTCGAAAAAACCAATTACCTATAAATGGTCCCATCAATACAATACAGGCTTTCGAGAGCTTACAAGTGTTAAGTAACAAGTTTGCCTTCATGAAGCTCGCGACCTCGTACTATGGAAATCTCGTAACAGCAACATACATACGTAATATAAGTAGATACATGAGTGTTAATATCACTAGTTCACTATACGGAGAAATGAGCACAGGTCGGCCACAATCAATGATTGGCACACTTTGATTCGTGATTAGAGGCAATGAATCGAATTGGATAAGTACCTACATGATAATTGGATCTTTAAATGGGATATTTTATAGCACAAGAAAGTGGAACTTTTGATTTTTAGTGTAGGTATTGATATTGTTAAAACTGCACCACTAAATAGGTAAATACAATATTTTTTTCTACAAATGCAGACTTGCTGATACAAATTATTGGACTTTAATTATTTAGGTTAAATTAAATTTTATGATGCAGCTGGATGAGAGTTGCCGAAAATTGAGTGGAATGGCGGACAATAGGAGAGGCCTATGCCTAGCAGATCGCTGTAGGCTCATGATGGTGATGATGAAAAGGTATTGTACAGACGCCAGCACATCAAGCTACTACAATCTGTCAAATTTCTGTAATATATTTTCAACTTTATCGCTAAAGCATAAGGTTCAAGGTTTATTGTGAAAATTTGACAGTTTCGGGTAGCTTGATGTGCTGGCGTCTGTACATACTACTCATGGGCTTTTAAAAAATAAATTACTTCGGTATTTTGTTTTTTAAGCGCGTCATTGCTAATCGCCATGATGTAGTATCAGGACCATTTGTGGTGACACGCTGAAGTGTAGAACAACAAATAGTCAATTTTATAGCACCGCCCTAATTTGTAAAACCAACACAAAATATTATAGCACTATAACTTCATTAAGGGCTGATTTTTCCATCACCAAATTACTTTTATTCGAGGAATAAAATTGACATTTGGCAGATTTTGTGTAAAATAACTGTCAAAATTACAAAATTATTCCTCGAATAAAGTTATCAGGTGATTGAAAAATCAGCTCTAAATGTATCATAATGACATTTCGGGTAGTTAATTTCCCGTCAAAGCTTTGCGTTATAACATAATAATTATATTCAACTTTGAATAATGTTAGCAAATCAAATACAGCAGACAGAGCTATGTACATACAATATTGGTAATTGATTAGTTGTAATAATGTTGTAAGGCTTGAACTACACTTCCTGTCAATTTTGCAATTTAGCTTTGACCTAATTCATTAGTTACGTATTCGTCGTAATAAACAACGTCGTCAGGTAAATGCGGTCAAAATAATTTTAAATATGCATATTTTATTTTAGTAATTAATAGGTACAGTGTGTCTAATGTTTTGGGAACTATTCAGGCATATATCATCGGTCGCACTTAGTGACGGGGCCCGTTAGGCATGGCGGGCTGATACTAATCGGGGGTGCGGCGAGGGTCTCCCGGGCCGCCGACTTATGGTAGTAGAAGAAACAGTGGGGTTTTAGTCAGCAGGAGTCCGACATAACCCTCCATTGTCGCCAGACGGAGGGTATCCATGAAAATTTCCCCCCCGAAAAAAAGGACGTGTTAAGGCTCCTACAACCAGGCACGATACGCGATATAATCGCGCGCGACACAAAGGCACGGCTCATTACGCGACTTGCGGTGCCTTTGTGTCGCGAGTCGTGTCGCGCCTGTTTGTAGGAGCCTTTATGTCATCTAAAATATATAACGATTATGAGAGCTATCAAATGCGATTGATTTATTAAACACAACAGCAGCTATATACGGCCAATACGTTTATTATTACTGTCAGCCAATGGCCAAGCCGCACCTAAAGCATTCCATTAAGAATAGAGAATGACATAAATGGGTATAACATTAATGACGTAATTCTCATCGCAATGAAGAATTTATTACGTTTAACAGAATGCCATAAAAATAGCATTTATATGATATATAATTGGATTGGATTGCAGCCAGTATCACTGATTAAATCACTTTATTATCAATAAGATTATCAATTGTTTTAGGTTCCTGTAAATTGACATTCCTTTAGTATTCTCTTGGGAAAAATTAAGTTAAGTAGGGCGAACTCTTGTTTCTTTTTCTTTGGTAATAGTGACTTACTTAGTATTAAAATTATCTCACTAGTTAATTGATCTTATTTACATTATATATGCTAACATATTTAAAATAATAATATGTACATGTATATTTATGAAAAAAGAAGCAAAGGAATCATAGCGCATGAAAAAAGTGAGCCGTCACGGGACGCCTGGCAGATGTGAAACATCGACATTATTTTGTAAAAGTAATATAATTGAAAAGAACAGATTGCGATATAAACTAAATATGGCATAATGATAAAATAAAATATTACGATCGATTGCGCATGGCGACGCGTCGCCACACAGTACACAAGACTGTGACTGTATACACCATCATATAGCGTGGCGACTCGTCGCCACGGCATGCGTCGCCACGCCAGAAATTTGTTTTACGTGCGGCTATAGATGTTTCACATCAAAAATTCTTCCGTATCGCTGTCAACAGGAACAGTCCCCAAAAAGCTGGCAGTATTGCTACGTTGTATGGCGATGCTAATTCTTTGGCCAAGAAACAGGCCAGCCCTCTGGTCAGGTCGACCAACCGCTTAGCGTTATCTCGAAAAACCAAGTGGGAAAAACGCAAAATACGCGCATTGACGTGGAGTTGCGGACACCAGCCCGTATTACCTATTACCTAAACCAAGTGGGCACTCGGACTCCATGGCCCTAGTGTTATAATAAAGAAAAAGGTCGACGGAGTTCATAGAGGTCGTAGTCATAACATTCCCGGGAAGGAAGTTTTTCCTAACTTTAAATGAAGTTGGTTAAAAAAGAGACTATTTTCTTAATAGTCAAGAAAAAGCTTTTAAAGTGCCGTTTAAACGCTTCCTTTTTAAAATCAACTTCAAATAAACCACTACCAACTTCAGTAGCATAAATTCCATCCACGATTAGGCGAATAGGCAACATAAGGCGAACTAAAAATAGGTCTTATCAGAGAAATACTTCAGCATAATAAGACGAGTACTACTTCCCATGACTCCATTAGCGTGTATCAGCTGGTATCGAACCCCCGGCCTGCCTGTATCGACACCTCGACATGTCCCCAGCATCTTACGGGCCGAGATAAGGCACGTCATCTAAAAGCTAAGAGTGCTAGTAAATTGCGGCAATCAAGAGTTTGACGTGGGTTATGGAATTTGCATGTGTGTCTTAAGCTTAGGAGCGCGACGTTCTTTGTATCTATGATTTTACATTTTAGTGTTATCTATGGTCAGGATTCATGATGCAGGTTGATTCGAGTTTGAATAATGGTGAATAATATTACTTATTAGAAAATATTAGGCACCAATGCCTTTTAATAAATTGATTATATAGGTACTCATTAGATAGCTATGCATTTTCTACAAGTAAGTTTACGAAGTAAATCATTTTCCGGATCTACACCTCACATCGTCAAAATGTATGTGATTGTATTACTAGGCATGTAACTAACTAAACTAAGAATTAATAAATAGCTTTTTATCTATATAAGTGCGTACGTAAATACCTTTAGGTGCCTACACCCCAATTCTTTCTTATTTACTAACCCCCTTACTAATAAACGTATTATATCAGATGAATAGTTACACACCGATTTCTCTCTTTCAGTCGTCAGTAATTTGACTTTCGAAAGAAGAAGACAAAGCGTTGTGTAACTATACAGACGCTATACAACGTTTATTAGAGGAGGTAAAACCGCCGCTAAAAATGTGACAAACAAAACATTCCTTGTCATTCATGTTCCGTTAATAAAATAAATACGAGTCACTGCGTAAAAAAGAACCTGGAACCAATAAAAATGCAGTACTCACATCATGAGTTGTATCCCCCTTATGTATCCTCTCCTCCGTCTCCTGCACTCGTTCGATGAGGTTCCTGGTCAGCACACGCTTGTCATGACTCTCGCGCACCTTGCCGTCGGGGTTGGCCACCACTAGTGACGTCACGTGGACCGTGGCGCCGGCGGGAGCTACCACCCCGCCGATGTGGGGGCCGTCTACTTCTGAGAATAGATGATGTGATGTTATTGTCAATGAGCAAAGATTGTCATTATCGATTGTAAGGTATGAAAAAGAAAAGAAAATATTCTGCGACTTTGCCAAATGAATTGAATTCAGGGTAGCAAGATGATAAAACTACGATTATGAAAGTTTAACCCCGCGTCCTAGCCAAAATGATTGCTGGCGCGAATACGCGATCATCGCGTTCATGAATTTATTGTTAGGAAAACTGGAAGGCGCCCTCTGTCGGCGCGACCACGCGTTCAGATTCGCCGAACAAAATGAATGCGTGTTCGCGCGACGGTCGCTTTGGTTAGGACACGAGAGGTTTTAAGGAATGAATATTAAAACTAAAAACATCTACTGATATTATTCACTGAAACATAGTACCTACCTAATATTAACATAATATCAACAAATAGGTCATTTTCTTCCCTATTTTAATACCTATGTGTACCTATGTTTTTTTACATAGGAAGGTACCTATAGCTCGAAGTGCCTTGAAAGAGACTCCATAAATTAATTTATTGTTGTGATTGTTACCGTCAGGTGGCGTCCCAATCGCAACTCCAGGTTCATTTTCCTCTGCTTCCTCATCAATCTGCTCGTCAGGTACCCGATGCTGCCAAAAGAAAATTAGTTAAGTACTTAATAGACATCTATTCTACACTTTAAATTGGACTTTTTTATTACATACTAAATGGGCCTGTTCTTGACCTGGATCTTGTCTGGAAACATGGAAAGCGATATCGCTTGTGTCGCGCCTGTTTGAAGGAGCCTTTATATATATAAAGGCTCCTTCAAACAGGCGCGACACGCGATAAAATCGCGCGCGATACAAAGTCACCGCAAGTCGCGCAACGGGCGGTGCCTTTGTGTCGCACGTGATATATCGCGTGTCGCGCCTGTTTATAGAAGCCTTAAAAAAGATTTAAGGCTCGTACACACAGGCGCGACGCGACACGCGACACAAAGGCACCGCTCGTCGCGCGACTTGCGGTGCCTTTGTGTCGCGCGTCGCGTCGCGCCTGTGTGTACGAGCCTTTATTTCTAAAACTAAACCGAAATAAATAGAATAATAAATCTACCTCAGTTTGTTGATAATTGGTGGTATGCGTGTCTTCATTGACGGAGGTAGATATCTTGGGTCCCGAATCCTTCAGAATGCGACCATCTTCCAATACCAACTCGCGCTTGACTCTGGTCGCGATCTGACGGGTCGTTGTCACTTCGCTTTTCTTCCGCGTCACCCATTCTTCTGCAAAGGCAAGGAAAAATAATTAAATATAAGTACAAATCATCGAGATATAAGTACTAGTACTTATATCTCGATGGTACAAATATGATTTAAATAATAGGTAAGTATTGTGAATGTAGTTATTCATTAAAGTACAGTATAAATACAAACCTTCTTTGGTTGTTGCTATTGTATCCCCCGGCTCGGCCTGTAACAAAGACAAACCATTTATTAAAATAAATAACAAATTATTGATGGAAATATTATTGGAACTGTAGTTTGTTATTATTGCGTACAGCGCCATCTCTTACCGAGTAGCTGAACTTATATAAATCGTAGTTAGTAGGTTGGTCAGCCATAAACTGTAATAGTACTCGGGGCCGTCGCTTGATGGCGCCATGATCGCTTAACGTAAAGACTGTCACCATTAAAAATCATAAAATTTTGCACTATCCGCGGAAAATTACACTGCACAAATTCAGTCACAGTTTACGTCTATTGTTTATTCACCATATTTAACTATCCACACAATTTTCACTTATAAATAAGTAATGTTTGAAAAACATTACGATTTACCTGTACACAAACAAACACTATGAACTAAATATTCTATGAGCTATTAACTATTTATGTGTAATAATTGAAGAAGCGAATACCGTGTATTCCAGCGCCGTGTTAATAATCGACTGAAGGAAAATCAAGGCTTAGCTGTAATTTAATTAATGAGCCGTGGATTAACATTTTCTTTTGGCACACAATGCTGTAGTAACGCTTTGAGTATTCCGTCCGTACGCCTTTGCTTCCGTTGGGACCATGCGTTATATTGAACTCTTCATACAATAAAATATTTAAAAGGTATCAAGCGGATTTTCCAAGGAAATTAATTCGATTTAATTTAGTATGAAAAATAATATCCTCTTTAAGTACCTACGCTCTCTGCTTGCAAATAACGATCAAAATACTCGGAAAACTTTTCATTTCTGCAATAGAAATTGATTCCAGTTTTCCTCTTAACATTTTCTGCTCACTGGTTTCCTAAAGGTCAACAAGGCGTGTCTACAAAAATCATAGAACCTCTCATCTACCTACATCCCATTCAAGTACTTGAGACCATAATCCCTATTTGAATTTCACGGAAGGTCTATTTTTCAAGAGCTTTCCTACATTAATAATGGTCTACGAAGCAGGGTATATTCAAAGTTACATAGTCTATGAATCACATTGATTATAAACGACACGGAAAGTTTTTCCATTTGTGTTCCACCGGGGGAAGTAGAAAATATTGCACGTGACTGCAAAAGTTATTAGCTCGCCAAACGCGGTTGTCGTCAGGAAAATATAAAGGTAGGTAGTTACTAGGTAGTTAGTAAAGTAGGTAGTTAGATACTTTGTTTATCGAATAAGTACTTTTGGCTTACAAGATTGCAATGCACAATAGTACTAGCGGGAAAAATTTATGATGTTTTGTTCATTTTTATTGTTTTGACACGAGGGAGTATAAATAGATACACGAGTCAGCGGTGCTATTCTGTAAAAATTCCACCGTGAAAACTTAGGTGAAGTGAACGTGGAGTGAGCTGTCAATAGTGTGAATTCTTAGCAAAAACAAACTCGCTTCACCTAAGTTTTCACGGTGAGATTTTTACAGAATTGACCGGCAGATGTCATAGATGAATTGGAGTCTTCTTATAAACTGCTACTTGGTTCTTACGTAGTAGCAGGATCAGCAATTATTTTTCGCATATGTCGCTTATATAGGGTGACATTGACGCGGAGCCTGTCGCCATGGATTCAGTAAGTACATGATTCTGAACGCCTCTCCAATTAAATTATTCGTCGGTGATTCTGAACGCCCCTGTGTTGAAATTATTCATCATCATCTGCGTAGCCTTTTCCCAACTATGTTGGGGTCGGCTTCCAGTCTAACCGGATGCACCTGAATATCAGTATTTTACATGGAGCGACTGCCTATCTGACCTCCACAATTCAGTTACTGGGTAATAGGATACCCCTTGGTAAGACTGGTTGTTAGACTTTCGGGCTTCTGACTACTAACTATATGTCAAAGATCCACGAATGACCGTTGGTCCCGGCTTATAGTGCTTTCTGAGGCACGGAGGGGTCTCGGTATGTAAAGATAACCCATCCACAGACCAACCGCGGCAAGCGAAGCTTAACCTGATCGATCGACCTGTACGGCTGTTATTATTTAGCCATGGGCAACTCGCGTTGAAATTATTCGTCGGTTTAAAAAAAATTACTGTTTTGTACATTTTAACTGCGTAGGTTTTATAACCGACGAAAAATCTGAACCATGGGCTGTATTCATGGTAAAGTTTGCTCGTCGGTGTCCCTACCACCATGTACCTACCTATAATACTGCATGCCTATCTGTTTGTCATTATCCCCCAAATACTGAAAGCCTCGATATGATCTATCGTCAAATCTCGTAACAACTTCCATGAAATTCCAGATTGATTATTAATTACTATCTACTGATCAGAGTTGACATGGGGTGTCATGGGACATGACATAGAACAGAATTACTCTCGTCTTCATCCACACGATAAAAATTAAATTATGCAAATTTTCTTTCGCAACACAAATCATAACTAATCGTTCCTTTCAACACGTCACCTAACTCCCAAAACATGTCACTCAAATCCAATTAAGTACCTACATAATTATTAAGCTGATAACATCGGAAAGACTTCTCGTACCATTGACCCGAGTTCCGTGCAAAATGTTCCTGATTGACAAATTGTTACGACACAAAGATATATGGCCACTTTTGCCACTTACAACTGGCCAGTATAACTTGACACGTGGCGGAATTTGGAACTATAATTTAAATGTATTGGATTTGACCACTGACCTCTATAAAATATTATAGAGGTCAGTGGATTTGACAGATAGTTGACGTTAGCCATTGCAAGCAGCGCCACTGTTAAATATCATGATTTATTGGCTGAGGACACACGTGTCGACTGTATCGCGTCTCCACTAGTCTATTGAGGATAATGGATAGATGTGCACTTAGCTGACTACACAGGCGTTTTTGTTAGTTTTTATGACAACATATTTATCTTTTGTTGTCAATATTGTTTATTTTGGGCTAATAGGTATTATTTGACTGGAGTGTGCAGGGCTGTCACAAAGACTCGGTCATGTTCGAATTTAATTTAATGAAATCTATCTACGCAAGATAGATTGATCATCAAATGAACTTCGGTACATTTGGCAATTAGGTACATAATATCATTAGAAAAACTTATCTTTACACCTATTTGCTAGCTCTGTCTGATTAACGCCGGATGCCATATAATATCATTATTGTATCACATCGGTAAGTGTTGATGCAGAAAAATCCCTATTCTCGCACTAGCCGGGATCCCTTCATCATACTCCTATTAGCGGAGGTTAGCAGATAATCATTTATGAATGAGACTAATGGACCATTCAGCACAGTCTAAAGTTCCTGAGTAATATGTCAAAGTGTATCAGAAACCTTAATGTGCCTAACCTTGTAAGAGCGATGATTGTCATTTGTCAAGCCGTGTATGTTCCATTGTGTCTGACGCATGACAACCACTCACTGTATGGTACAGTCAGTCTCAAAACGATGTAGGTATACATCGACAAGAATTAATTTGATTGTCTACAATTCGTGTTCGATAATACGAGTATTATATCAATACTAGCTCACCGACCAGACGTTGTCCTGTTTCCTAGAACTCGATCGTAGTGCCACTTACCGGATCCAACTGTAAATATAAACCATCCAGGGACCCACCCAAACATACATAAAAATATTAAAATCGGTCCAGACGTTTAGGAGAAGTTAAGTCACATACACACGTACAGAAAAAAATATATGTATGCAACGTGGCGCAAACGTCGTCACCCTATCAGAATATATCCTTAATTTTTGCAAGTGCCGGAAAATGTCAATTCTTCTTTGACATTTGTAAAGATACAAAATAGACGTCAACAAAACATTAATCGCTATAAAATAATTGTGTGTGTAATGTGTAATATGTTTTGTGATTACACGTTGATAAAATATTATGGAACAAATATTATTGACAATCAAATGAATTCTTGTCGATGTATACTTCTTTTTGAGGCTGACAGTACTTAGTATCGGTCTGACGTGTGCCTGTCGATTGCCAATCAATCGTCATGAGCTCTGACATCAGGTTAAGCACCTGTGCTGACCTCGCCATTCATGGAAACATAATAATTACGTGGTAACATACATCACTATTGACTTCCCAATTCGTTGGACAAATTGATGAAAACTGAACCAATAATTTGTTGCGATAAAGTTATTGGAGCACAAGGACATCGCAAAATTCTATCGAATGTCCTGCGCATTTCTCTCATTTCTTTTTGTGACATGAAAATTTTAATTAGTCCTAAAGCCTCGTTCCTTCTAATACATTTTTTTACTGGCATTAATAGCATGTAAGTAGTTAATTAACACGCCTTAATCACGCGTTAAAAAACCCGTCATAAATTCAGACACACCTACTGACCCTACAATTTAAAACCGCTACTTAACACTAATCTAACTGCCAATTAATTAGACTCTTATCACTGTCCCATCGACATGTAAACAAAATAACACATCGAAAAACAAATAATGTCGAGACAAACTGAAACTGTCATTTGGTAATTAGGGTGAAAAACCATAAACTCGGCTTGAGTTTTACTCGTAACGTTCGTAACGAAACGTGGGAAAAAAAAATAAACAAAACAACATTACAAAATTAGACTACCCTTTACACGAAGCGACTGCCTATCTGACCTGCACAACCCAGTTACTGGGCAATACGATACCTTTGGTGACTGGTTGTCAGACTTTCGGGCTTCTGACGACCCGTCTTAACCAGGGTATCGTATGTTAACGATTGCCAAAGAGGCACAAATGACAGCTGGGACCAACGGCTTAACGACTACCCTTTGTAATTACTATTTTAAAATTCATAGGACACAACCAGAGACGTTGTGAAAAAAACATTTCATTAATCTCGAAGGTACCTACTTCCACAGGCGCCTAACCAAATAATTAAAACAGTATAAAAACGAGCTACTCGTCCCCTAAGGCCCTTATACCTTTATTTGTTCTGTCACCTAATAACTCCTGCCCGCTACTAAACACCAATCTAACAGTCAATTAATTAGCCCCTTATCAGTGTACAGTGTACAGTGTACCCAATCAGCGCGTTAACAAATTAACACATTAGTAGGTGTCACTGCGGAGGCCGCGCCCTTGTGCCCACCGCAGCGAGACGAGCGAGGTCGGTGCAATCCTGCGCACATTGTGATGCGCCCGCGCCTCTGCGCCTGCACCGTATTGTTTTGTGTTGACTTAATTCGGTCATGGCCTGTGCACCCGCTTTTGTAAGATAATTGTGTTAGAAATTGATATGGGTGTATTGTTATAGGGGTTTCAATTTTTATTCGGTAGAGCGTTTTTCGATTTTATTTGCAACTAGCGACCCGCCCCGGCTTCGCACGGAAACATTATTATTATTATACATATAAACCTTCCTCTTGAATCACTCTATCTATTAAAAAAAACCGCATCAAAATCCGTTGCGTAGTTTCAAAGATTTAAGCATACAAAGGGACATAGGGACAGAGAAAGCGACTTTGTTTTATACTATGTAGTGATAGTGAAGGGTGTCAAAGCGGTACATAAAAACCTTCAATATACAGGTATTGAACATTTTTTATGTTCCTGGGGTAGATACTCCAGTTCACCGTTGAATTGATTAAACATTCAGGTCTAGACGAGGTCAGATATTGGTAGTATATAGAGTTACGAAATTAAGGAATTCATGATAATGATTTAGGAAACTAATAATAAGTGAATTTTTTAGCACCTCTGCCTTCCTAACCAGTTTTTATAAGAAACATGTCTATTTATCATTTAGATAGCTCCTTTGATACCAAAATAGACGAATAAATTATTAGGTAGGTAATTCGTGGTGATGCCCGAATCTTAAAAAATCTTCAACAGAATGGATTTCGCCGGTAAATCCGGATACAAAAACAGAACGGTTTTAAGGAATGTACAGTTAGTTACTGCAATTAGCTGACCCACCTTTGCATAAATGATTGAGATTTTTTAGAATACGAATCGATAGGTTTTTATAATTCTTTTATATTTTATTTACTTTGCTCAAATAAATAAAATATAAAAGAATTATAAAAATTACTACTAAATGGCTGGTAAGCTCGTCAATAAATCATATTTTAATGCATAAGTTAATTGGTGCAGCTGAAAACACGTTTATAATGTTATCTGCATACCAGTAGTAAAAAAATAATCAAGCAATTTTTTCATTCAAATCAATCTACCTAAGTACTTTTTTTACTTCATGACGCGCTCTGTCAGCTTTCCAAGCTGATAGTCTTTTATTTTCTACCTTCTAAATATGAAAATAGCGTTTTTCTCATAATACATATTATGCCATCAACTAATAAAATACTCACGGACGCTGCATGGAAACGCCTTGCAGGCTTAGAGCCTCTACAGTAGGTACCTACTTATTGGAACACTTTAATCCAAGGTTCCTAATTCAATATAAATCCTGTTTTCTTCTATAGCTCACGCCTTTAACCTTTCAGAAGTGTATTATGTTTATCGGAAACGAGTTCGTTCAACTTATTCAATTAATAAATTTAATAAACACAAAGTTGTAGTGGAATGACCTACCAACAATAGGTAGGTTGGTGCCTAAAGCACACTTTGATTTATCGTCACGATAGTATTAAGATTACAACTTCGGTAGACAAATTACTAGGTGAGATAAATATATCAAGCAAAGTGCATTTATCATCAACCATGTAAGCATTTGGGATAGATTTTAATGAGGCAAAAGGCGATTGCTGAAGATCCGTTGGAAGAAGGAGAAGAAGAATAACGGAAGTAGTAGCGTTGGCAGGCTAACAGCCAGGTGGGTGGACGACCTACAGAAGATCATGGGGAAGACCTGGATGAGAGCGCACAGACCAGGGAAACATGACATAAAAGGGAGGAGGCCTGTACTCAGCAGTGAGTGGAATAACAAAAAAACCGGTCAAGTGCGAGTCGGACTCGCGCACCGAGGGTTCCGTACAAATTTGTAGGTATGTAACTACAAATAAACGGTTTTCGGATTTTACCTTTAAGGCTCCTTCAAACAGGCGCGACGCGCGACACAAAGGCACCGCGAGAAGCGCAACGAGCGGTGCCTTTGGGTCGCGCGCGATTCGCGTCGCGCGTCGCGCGTGTTTGCAGGAGCCTTTACTTGTGCTACATAACATTGCTTCTTTCCAAATTTCATGATTCTAGGTCAACGGGAAGTAGCCTATAGGTTTTGATTCCCTTGCGAGTGTCAAAATGTGCGGCATAAACGGAACATAAACGCTCGTTTCTTTTGATTGCGTTAGAAGTTTAATTTTTTCACTGCTTCTAGGGATTGCAGCCTTGAGTATTTGATTTGATAACTCTACGCGTTTCTGAGAAAAAGGGTCTTGACAGACGGACAATGAAGTGATCTTATAAGAGTTCCATTTTTCCTTTTGAGTTACGGAACCCTAAAAAGAAAAAGTGGATGGAATGCTACCAATGATAATGATGATAAATTCAAATAAGCGAAATCTCTTGGAATACGATTTACATGAGAAGAAGAGAGCTGTGTGGACTGTGGGAACAACTTACAACTTGCAAATTTTGCAATCTAATTTGCTAGAAACATGACTGCGAACAGTATAGTCGGTGAGTTTGAAAAGTGTATTAATAATGCTGATGGTGTCAATCAATCAATACTCTACTGTCGTCACGACCACCAATCAAATAGCAGTCTTTACATAAGAAGGCTAACCATATCTAGCAATACACTACTTACGGGCTATTTGCAGATAAAACTGATATCGAGCGATGATTGGCTGATTCTGCTACTTACATATATCTCCTACACCCAACCCTAACAACCATACAGTACCCGGCAATAAATATTGCACATCGACCTTTGGAAAGAGACAATCGGCTAATTTCGGCTTCGTAGAGCGTTATCTCTGTCGCACGAAATACAAACAGTCCGGTATCTATTAGGAGCTGTTAAAACAAAATATTATGATTTGCTTCTTTTGATAATTATTTTTATTCGTTGTATAAAATCGATAGGATCGAATAGGTCGATGTGCAATATTTATCACCGGGTACTGTACTTGGCACCACAAAATTATTTTTCCCGTTGTCCCAGTGACTTGGTAACAGGGTGAGAGGTACAATAACCGGCCAATGTTTTCTCGAGTAGTGCTTGGGGCTATCGCTTGTATCGCGCGCGGCCATCAATTCGGACATACGCCTTTCAGAAACAATGTGGTGTTTAGGACTTTGCGTACAATACAATATTTAGACTGCCGCTAATGGTGGGTATCGCCTTGTATATAGGGCTGTCGGAGTTGTAAAATTGAATTTTAATTGATTTTGTTTTGTTTTTCTTCGACAGTTTAATTTCGTTTCATTTTATGTTGCAGTAAGATATTTTATTAATAGTTAAAGGAAATGAAAAATTGGTTCCTTAACGAATGAATCCTACCTAATTAGTAAAAGTAGATTCAAGAAGGTTTCACTTTATAAATCCGTTTTTCAAGCTTATTTACGTATTTTTTTATGTACTTAACAATTTTTTTTAACTCTATGATTATTTTCTTTGGTGTGGTGGGAATGTGTGCTAAAAACAATGACAGGTATTCCGAAACTTAGTACTATTCATTTCTGGAAGTTTCGACAACTTCAAACATTTACCTACATCTTCCTAAATATAAAAAATAAACAGTCGTCTTTTCCCATATTTTTCACAATTCCTGCCTTCATTTTCCATCACAAAGAGACCACACACAAGCCCGACCTCTCGGCAGCCCTACAGCCTACAGGCAGGCACGGGCCGCACACAATGGGAGCTATCGCCGAGCAATCTCGACGTTCCACCCGATGTAATGGAACGGGGGCGGTGTAACAGATCATAAACATTGACAGGAGACGTACTCAAGGTCCCCCACTGTCTACCTACTTACATAGCTCTCTTTTCAAAGTAATCAATCAAGGTATTACGGGTAACCTGTACTTGAACAACGCAATATAAACAAAAGAATTTCGAAATTGTTTAAGTTTCAATGCGAGCTTTTTTGTTTTGCGGTGATTCTTATCAGTGTTCTACGTGAATTTAAAAATAGTTGGTGTTTAAGTTTTATTTGTATTTTTTGTGTCAGTTAGATATTAATCTGTCTGTTAGCGCGATATGGTTTATGTTTAGACAAAATATTGCGCGATATCTGTAAATCTGTAAGAATTTATTGTTCAGGATGTCAAACACAAACTATGACGAAAATTTTGTTTCTTTTTAACTTACTATGCAGTTATGAAAGGTATTATATTTTATGCTTTTATTAAAAGTGCTTTGTTTATCTGTACTTAGATGATTTTAATTGATAATGTAATAAAAAATGTATTCTCAGATTTATTTATGCAACTATTTAAAATTGTAGGTGGCAAGAAATATGTGCGTGTTTTCATCAGCACATACATATGTACCCGCCCATGGCGTATAACGTATTTATTATACGTTATAAGAAAGATAACATCTTAATTAATATTCATTATGCCTCATCAATATCTCCACAAGGAAGTCAATTAATAAATAATGCATTGATAAACAATTTTTCTAAACAAACCTTCATTGTCTGATAAGAGTTCATTTATGGAACATGCCCTAAACGTCACGCCAAATACTTTTAGGCAGGTATTACCAAAATAATAGGTAGGTAGGGTACTGGTACAACACCATGGTTCCTTTACTCTTGGTAAAAGGTCGATGGTTCTGTTCGGTCATTAAAGAATTTCATATAGTAGACTGGCATCTAGTGTTGCGTCAAATTGATGGCAGTAAAGGTCATATTTTTATCGAAGTATCCGATATTTTGTTTGACACATTAGTGTCCTGAATTTGCTGAATTCGCTGAACCTTTCAGTGAGAATAGATTTTTTTTTTTTTTTTTATTCGAAATGGGTTTGCTCTTGACTCTAATCTAGGTGAGAGATGACACAGACAAAGTCTACGATGGAGATATCAACTATATACCTTTGTCTATTTAACTGTATCGTCCCACTACTGGGCAAAGGTCTCCCCCACAGCTTTCCATTCTTCCCTTGTGTTGCCGTCTCCGGTCAATCTCCCATAAACGCGCATGTAGATATAATTCCACGAAAATTACCAGAAGACGCTTCGTCACCTACTCTCATTCTATGAAACCGTAGCATCGTCTAAACTACGAGAAAAAAAACATCATCCTGTATTTCACTGAGTCGTTATCTTATTTGGTTTTATATCTTTGACCGCGACCTTAATTTTCAGACATTATTTTTTTTTCTATTACTGCGCTTTCTGCTCAAAGGCCTCCCTCCACTCTTTCCACGCATAGCCGTGCGTCATTGTTGGACGGAACCAGTTCGTCAGACAGACAGACCTATTTTACGACAAATCTTGTTGGTCTTCAGTTCATAGCCCTAATAATAAATAATTCACAAATAAATGTTACTCTATAAGTGAAAACCCTTAAGTATAACGTTGAACTCAAAATAGATACATACCTAAATAAATACCTAAATAAGATTTTTCGCGGACGAAAAAAACACGTTACGAATAACAATTTTCAGATAATTCAAGATAACACTGTAAAGGATTCTTTACAAAAGATAGGGATCATCGTAAATAATATTACTAAAAGGTTATTGATATTTGGGCTCACACGTTTTTGGGAAAATCTTTTTATATCCTATGCTCTATATGATACCTTAATGTATTGACGGGGTTTATTCTTGTTTTCATACGAGATGGCAATAGACATGACATGACCATCACGCCTGTAGTGTTGCCCAAAATCGGTCTTGGTCTTGCAGTCTTGGTCTTGTTCTTGCATTTTTGCAAGACCAAGACCAAGACCAAGACCGACTTATTTTAGCAAGACCAAGACCAAGACTGAACCCTGCAAGACTTGAGCAAGAACAAGACTAAGCCTGCAAGACTCTTGCGTCTCGCAGTTAAGTAAAACTGAGATTTGGGCGTTATAGTAGGTTTCAATCCCGATTATGCGAAAATGGATGTATTTTTTTTATGAAACAGTAAATTACATTGTTGAATTGCATTCAAAACTAAAATTATTGTTGATAATAAAAAAATATCGAAAAATTACGTGACTATCAATACACTTCTGCACGTTTTTTTAAATCTTCTTTACTTAAGGCGAAAGCGGTATTAGGTAGCCCGCGAAATTCACTGACCATCAAATTGCAAAAAACGTAAGAAAATTTTAATTTCGCGGGCTACCTTAGCGCTTCCCCCTTAAATCGATGAAGCTTTAGAAAAATAATTATCCCCTCATAACGAATCTAAAATGAAAGTAGTAAATGGGTCATTCAATTATGTAGATGATTAAAATGCCTCATGTGACGCGTCTGTTAGATTCATTGGGATTCATGGCCGACTCGACGCCGCGCGGGGATTCCCGCAATCTTCCGCATTTTTTGTCAGGTTCAAGCATTTATGCACTTTATTGTAATAATTTTAAAGTTTATTTTCAAGTGCGTTAATAATACGACGAGACCGCTTGGCGCTGCGGTCCCTTTGTGGCGGCATTTGAAATAGAATAGCGTAGGTACGAAGACAGTGTTGACCTCGCAAATGAACTTTAGCGATACAGCTGATCAGGTTTGGATCAATTTCGAGTTTTATTTACATTGCTGTTTTAAGTGAAACAAGTGAATTTACTATTTTTTTAATTAAAAATATCATTGGATCAGATAGAAATAATGATTTTATACAGTTTACAGTAAAAAAATTGCAGAAAAAAACGTAAAAATTAAGAAAAAGCTGACGAAAAATTTCAACGCAGGGGGTCCAGAATCATGTACAGACGCCAGCACATCAAGCTACCCGAAACTGTCAAATTTTCCCAATCAATTTTGAACCTTATGCTTTAGCGATAAAGTTGAAAATCTATTAAAGAAATTTGACAGATTGTAGTAGGTTGATGTGCTGGCGTCTGTACCTACTGAATCCATGGTAAGCGGTTGCGCGTCGATGTCCCTGCCACCCTGAGCAATAGGCTAATAGGTATTTGAATGTAGTCTAGTCTAAGTAGTAGAGTCTCGCAAGACTTGCGAGACTCTTGCTGCAAGACCAAGACCAAGACCAAGACTGAGAGCGCAATACCAAGACCAAGACCAAGACCAGGTGTATTGACGCAAGACCAAGACCAAGACTGGCTAAGGTCTTGTCTTGGTCTTGCATTTGGGCAACACTACACGCCTGCAATCTCCGAAGGATTCCCCAGTTTCGTTTAATTGGGGGCGAGCCTTTAGTCATCAACCGGGCAGAAATCCAGACTCCGGGCTCTCAGAAATTCCTGATGCAAAAATCTAATAATACTTTTTCCGGCCTGGGAATTGAACCCAGAACTTTCTACTCAGCAGTAGCGCTTGCAACCACTAAACTAACGAGGCAGACTAAGGATTTGTTTATACAAATAAGTATAAAGCTAAGGATACACATGCCAGTAGCTGGCACAAAGTCTGCAACTAGCTTGCATGCTGTGTGCTATAACAACTTCTGATTGGTGAATACCTAATGACATGCAAGCTACTTGCATACTTTTGTGCCAGCTACTGGCATGAGTATCCTTAGCTTAACAATATTACGCGTATTCGCTAGTTATAATAGTAACATAAAAAAACCGGCCAAGTGCGAGTCGGACTCGCGCACCGAGGGTTCCGTACAAACCTGCAAGGTTTACAAAGTTCGTTCATTACGACAATCGAGTCATAACTATGGTATTTTTATTGCAAAATGAAATTCATAACATTACAATGGGGAAAGATGGAGGAGCATAAATTTAAGACAAAGATCTCTTTATCGTTTAAGTAATCCTTTATTTTATATTAACACATATCATTTATCTATAATATAACTGAAACACTTATACTAGCCTTGCAGCAGACTTGCGAAAGTTCTTAAAAACGCGGCGGCGGCGGCGGCGGCGGTCAGAAAGCTGTCTGATAATAACCAACAATAAGAAATATAATAATGTCATTGAATTTAATTATAAGTATAACACTTTAAGCAGTTAGGACGCATTTAGATTATACAGCTACATTCACCAAAACATCGGGATTGAATGACGATGAGTGAGGTCGTCTTTGCCGTTTGAAAAATGTTGCCCCCCCATACATAGTATAATAACTCGCGGTCATTGCTGTAACTACAATTATGTTTACAATCACTTTTTTTTTTGGTGGTATAACTACTTAAAATTTTAAGCTTTTCTGAATTTTTCTGTTACCTGTGCTGTAAGCTATTGCTTCTTACCAAATTTCGAGATTCTATGTCAACGGGAAGTGGTCTTTAGGTTTTAATTCCCTTGCGTGTAGTTGCGAGTTTCAAAATATGCGGTATCAATGGTTGTACTTTTACGTTTTGCGTTTTTGCGTTGACTTAGAATTTTTTTTTTTTCACGGGTTAAAGGCAATTAGATCTAAGTATTTTATATGAATTTCAACTTGATAGCTCTACGCGTTCATGAGGAAAAAAGTAATAAGTTTATATTTATTAAAAAATAAATATATATTTTGTAATGTAACTAAAAATTTATGGTTTTCGGAATTTTTCCTTTATGTGTGCTATAAAACGTTGCTTCATGCCAAATTTCAAGATTCTAGGTCGACTGGAAGTACCCTTTAGGTTTTGATTCCCTTGCGAGTACTTGCGAGTTTCAAAATATGTAGCTTAAATTGCTGTTTCTTTTGATTGCGTTGACATAGAAGTTTGATTTTGTTACAGCTTAAAGGTATTATAGACCTGAGTATTTGGTATGAATTTCAATTTAATACCTCTACGCGTTTATGAGGAAATGGGTAGTAAGTTTAAAATTATTAAAAAAATATATATTATGTGATGTAACTAAAAATTTATGGTTTTCGTAATTTTTCCTTTATCTATGCTATAAGACGTTGCTTCGTACCAAATTTCAAGATTCTGAGTTCACGGGAAGCACCCTGTAGGTTTTGATTCCCTTGCAAGTGTCGAAAATTTGCGGCATAAACGGCTGTATCTTTTGATTGCGTTGGCTTAGAAGTTTGATTTTTTCACAGCTTCAAGGGACAGTAGACCTGAGTAATTGATATAAATTTCAGCTTCATACCTCCACGCGTTCCTGAGAAAAAGGGTCTTGACAGACGGACGGACGGACGGACAGACGGACAACAAAGTGATCCTATAAGGGTTCCGTTTTTTCCTTTTGAGGTACGGAACCCTAAAAAGATATTTAATTATTTATCTACAGGCTCACTGTCTCACTTACAAAAGTATATATTCTAACTATTTCCTGTTTTTAACCAACAGTAAAGTTCACCAACGTCAACAATACACTCATTATGCATAATTATTCCATATTTAAATTTAAATTACGAGTACAGTTACAAATCAACTCATACGCACGACCCTGGCTTCACCGGAAATATAAAGAATAATACTCATTAAATTAATAAATCTTAAAACGGATTAAGGCTCGTACACACAGGCGCGATGCGACACGCAACACAAAGGCACGGCAAGTCGCGCGACGAGCGGTGTCTTTGTGTCGCGTCGTGCCTGTTTGCAGGAGCCGTTAATTTAAACATCGACAATAATAATTTAATGATCAATTTATTTCTATCATTCTATGTAATGTTCATTTAGGGTAAGTAATTTTTTGTCAGTTTGAAACCCTACGTCAATTTTCCGTGGTCATACAACTGTCAAAAAATGACAGTTGTGATTCGAATTTAAGGACAATTTAAATAGATTGTTAATTTGATAAACCAACACATTTCCTTGATATCCTTTATGATCGATTAATCATTTATATACTAGTTAATCTCGTAAATAGTTCTAAGCAGGTTTGAAACCGAGAGTATATTGTGAACGAACTAGCCCATTGACCGAACACGTGACCCTTTGGTGAAGCAAGGCCGTTCAGTCATACGCTCAGTGGACTGACGTACCTACTGGAGCTGCGATTTCATTTCGCCCGTGAAATTGAAGCTTTTGACCGTTGTTTGGCTGTAAACAAACGAAGTACAGACGAGAATTTTTCGCTTTGAAGGAAACTGTATAGAATCATTTCATTCCTAGAAATCTAGATATTCTTTGTTCTTCGTTTATAGTCTTGATATTATTAGACTAGCTTTTGCCCGCGACTTTTCGTGCGAAAGTCGTATGATATACTAAAATAACAGCCTCATTCTTATAAAACTCCTTCGGCCCCGCCGGCCAGCCGCATCGCATCGCCCGACCGCACTATTAGTTTGTTTACGCTTAGCGTTCTTTGTAACCTTTTTCAAGAATTGGAATACCTAATGCAAATAAAAAAAGCAAAATAAACTAATCCGACTTCCAGACTCGTTCCAGAGATTAGCGCGTCAAAACAAGCAAACTCTTCAGCTCTATTATATTTGTGTAGATACTGTTTAGTGTTTGTTTAAAATGTATGTTATGCATCTATTTGAATTAATTATTTATGGGCTGCGTACATTTTATGAATAGACTCAATATTTAGGTCAAGTAGACGAATCACAATAATCTTGGTACCATTCAGTGGTATTTGAAAGGAATCGTTGATAATAAATGTATAACACGATTATTGCAGGGCCTTCCACTGTCAGCTTTTAAGCCACAGTCCACTGCTGAAAAACGTTACAAAACAAGGCCTTCCTACTCTCTTTCCACCTCTCTCTGTCCAGAGCTACCAAGGACCAATCTTTATAAAAGGAGATCAGCTCATCCCGCCTTCTCCGTCTGGGCCTGCCGCGATGTCGTTTGCCATTAAGCGGTCCTGATACTAAGTGTATACTTTTTGTTGATTATTTTTGAGTGATTTAAGGCTCCTTCAGACAGGCGCGACACGACACGCGACACAAAGGCACCACAAGTCGCGCAACGACGGTGCCTTTGTGTCGCGCGCGATTATATCGCGTGTCGCGCCTGTTTATAGGAGCCTTTAGATACAATAAGTAATAGGTAATACGGGCTGATGTCCGCAATTCCACGTCAATGCGCGTATTTTTAGATACAATTTAAGATTTTATAACTATTATTTTTTTATATTATGGATATTAGGAGTCTTAAACATTATGCCTAAACCTTCCACAGGGGGTGCCTGAACCTCCCTACCATTGGGAGCTTTGGGCATAATTGTCATGTTGCAGAAAATCTTTTGTAACTTTGAGACTGATTATAATTTGTCGACCGATCTTTGCAAAAAATCTAGCCAGTGAAAGTTTGTGAAGATGTTTGGATGTTTGTTACTCAATCACGCGTTAACCGTTGAACAGATTTGCATGAAAATTGGCACGTAGATTGACCATTTCCTAGATTAACACATAGGATACTTTTTATCCCGATATTCCCACAGGATTGAAACTTAAGTAGGTAAGCCCGCGGGGCACTGCTAGTATTTAATATATTAAAAAAGTGCTTTTATATTACCTCTTATGTGAACAAGTAACCATCCCTCCCCTACCTCCCCCACCTATTATGGTTTGCATTTGTTCCAAATAAAGAACACAGCTCGATCAAATATTGAGAAGAATCGACTACCAAAACCGAATTCAACAACCACTTATCGAAACTACACCCTAACCGCGCCATACGAACGTATCAAAATAACACCAACCATTCGGAATACAAATGTGCAGCTAACAGCTAACAGCTCGAGACAATGCACCGTGCGCCTGCACATAACAATATTAATAGATCGCTATTACGTGACCAAGCTGCATGTACTCGCTTTGTCTTCTACGTAACTCGATAAGTCGATTCAAACATCGATGATGCATTCGATTTTATCGAGTACCGATGCTTTTGTTTCGTTGTTTTCCTGATGGACTTACGCCCGCACTAAAATACTGTTATAGCTGCATCAAACTGGAAGCCTACCCCAACATACTTCAGTAACATAATTATATAACATTAGCAACAAGTATATGGATATTTATATGCATGGAATGTTGTACCTAGTATAACTAACCTAATAATTCAATCTTGATAGATACTTTTCCATAACTGACATCAGTTCACAAGGAAGTTTACCAAACCCTCAAGTAGTAAATGGGTAACTACAGTTTTGAGCCGTTTGGAGTCGAAACGCTCGGGTCATGGAGCCCGAGTGCGCGTCTCCTCACGTAACCAGAAGGCTGGCTCTTTCTTTGGCAAAAGAATTAGCATTTCCATTCAACGTGGCAATGCTGCTAGTCTTCGGGACACGTTTCCAAATGACAATGATGTAGAGTACTTCGACGCCTAAGTGAACTTTTGATTTTATTTGTAAGTATAAATGACAATATACACATATTTAGTTACGAATCTCGCAACACCATTCACTATTTAAAAAAATGTCCAATCAAAATACTTGATACATATTAGGCAAAGATTCAAAAATAGAATATGTCAATACAGCTATCAAGCAAACCAATTCGTATATGGTCACAACAAGCGGCGCTTGAGTGGCCATACGTATCGAGTGTCGCACTGAGTCACCGCAAGGCGATCCCAGTTGCAAGGTGACTGCACTGCCTAATACGGGTACATTACAAACCTTCAACTTTTCAAAGACATTTCGTATTGAATAACATATGAATTTGCATGATTATGACAGTTTTTGAGTCATTGACTTCATGCTTCAATGGATATGTCTGTTAGCACACCTAACAGACATCGTAACATGACTGGTCTAGACCAACGATGACTATACTGAATAGGTTTCCCGGAATTGCACAAACAATGAGAAACTTAATATTGTGACCAGGTGCCAAACTTGTTGCCAAATTCTGGGCTAATTCAATTTATAACACCATCGACACGCTAAAAAGAAGAATAGCACTCTAAAACAACAATACCCTTAAGTAAAGTTTTGGTCCACTCTAAGGAAATGTGAATAGGTTCCCCCCATAAAACCCTAAAACAATGGTACTGCTTCACTTATAGACACATTTTAGTTTACTGGAAATAAATAATTTGAGAGTAGATTAGTACTCGCTAATCAACTTCGGACTTGTAATAAAATTTATTACAAAGACTTTGGTCGACTGTCCATCTTATTTAATAAGATGGACAGTCGACCAAAGTCTTATCATATTCAAATATTTTCTTGATATGATGATATGGATTCTTTAACAAAGGATTGTGGCCTCGAAGCCTAAAATAATAGATTTATCATTGTAGATACAAGACAGTAATTTGGGTTGCACAAAATTAGCTTGTCCAAGTTTGTATACAATCAAAATGTACACTATATTTCAATATTGTAATCTAATATTTCCTTAAAAGCAAGGGAGTGTTCAATAGTGGTACTGGCATATATATTAATGGGACAGTGAGTGATGATTCGACCTGGCCCCCATGACAGTATGACAAGCTCCTTATTTCACTCACTATTGTGTAGACCTAATAAGTCGAAGTGCCTACGACATGGACACGAATGGTGTGTGGCAGAAATCTAACCTGAGTTACAAAGGTACTCCTATCTGCATAAAACCCTTGGATTGCCTTCAGAAACTAACTAGAATATAGGACAATGGGAGGACACTCTTCAGAGTTTGGAATAAAATGAGAGATGAATATAAAGTCATTCAAGCTTTTGCTAATCGTTTCTATTAATTCTACGTACCATAGCAACTACTACGAAATTAACGATTAAGAGAAATATTCTTAGTTACTCGTATGTCGTAGCAAAATGCTGCGAAAAAAATCAGGCACACTCCTTGCAAAATATCGAAAGCATGAAAGAACAAGGTGCCTTGACGACAAACTTACGTCAAAATAGTTTGTTACAGTTAAAAGTATAACAAACTATTATGCTAACTAGTTACATTCAGATTGAAAGATTCACACAGTCAAGATGAATCTGCTAAGTTACGTGAAAGGGCAGACCTTTTATAAAAACTTAATTACTGAAGGCGACCGACCTTTAAAACTGCCTCGAGAACATCGTTGTCATTAGTTGGTAGAACAAACGTTTTTACCCGACTGTGGCGCAGTAAAAATGAGTGTAATGACTTGCCTGACTTATGGATATGATCATACATCCGTTGAGCATTAGAGGTAAAACAATACGGCATGCTGATTACACGTGACAGATTGATAGTAAGATTTTATGAGATAGCGCACAAAGGAGTGTGATGTTTTCTTTGTCTCCGTTTTTTGTCGTAGTGCGAAATTCTTGAAACATTCAACTCAGTACAGATAATCGAGTATTACAAATTATGATCAAGTTACTCATATTACCCTTATAGTATTATAATTTGTAAGGTATGTAGGTACAGCAAGTATACAACCAACGTAGACCTATTCTGGGCTCATAGCCCATATAGCGGGATTTGTGAGAAAATGGTTGAATCTTTGGAGGTTTAATTTTTCATGTCATGTGCCCCATGTGCATTTTCCTCCCGTTTTTATCATAATTTTTTTCATAACATAGATGTGATAGGTAGTACAGAATTTCATAATTCATTCATGTTTTATTTATTTGAGCAAAGTAAATAAAATATAAAATAATTATAAAAATTATTTAATCATTTCAGCCGAAAGACGCCCACATTTGGACATAGCACTCAAGCATCGCCAATTCGACAGATTTTATGCTTCTCGCATCCAGCGGATCCTAGCGGCCTTCACAAAGTCATCGGTCCATCTTTTGGGAGACCTTCCAACTATACGTCTTCTGGTAAGCAATCGCCTCTCCAGAACGTGTCGGCCCTATCGGCCAGCTGTTCTGCGTGCAATGTGCCCTTAAGTACAGTGCGTGTACTGCCACTTAAGTATGACCTTATTCCCCACGGATCCCTTCATTTATTACATCCGAATTGATAATTAGTACAATATTTTGCAGTATAATCAATAACTTTAATCTCTGCTTACCAGAACGTTCTACTACTTAACAAAAGTTGTTTACTCCCCGTAAACAACTAAATATAAACATGAAGTAGTCATTTATTGACGGTACTGATAAATTACCGCGTATGATGCAAGCGCGTATTAATGCTGGTAGTCACCAGCATTACTGTCACGTAGAGTCCCACGTGACAGGTTTTTGTCGTGATCTATGACTTACACGTGATATTGACAGACGTATGTAATTATAGAGTAGTTCGTATTGCTGGAGGTAAAGAAAACGTGGATCTGTAGTTTATTATAAACCGTTTTATCTATACGTCTATACAAAGACTACATAGTGGTTATATGCTCTTTGCGTCTATAGGTACTAATATTGCAAAGGTATCTTCGGAACTCCTGGTCCTATTCCGAAAATTCTTTCACTAATGGGAAGTAACAGTATTGCCGAGTGTCATAGAATAGGATATATTTTATGTCAAAACAAGAAATTTCGAGACGAAGTCGCGAGGACAGAAGCTAGTTTATTATAAACCATTTTGTCTATACGTAATGGAGTCTTTTTAATGGTTCTGTTAACGTCCACTCCTTAACTCTGTAAAGGTAATAAAATGTAAATACCCTTGTTCTTGACCCACTAGCTAGAACAATCGATATGTTACGGAATGTTGCCTCAAGCATGTTTAGTAAACGGATTATTGATCGCAGTTCTAATATCGTTACTACATTAAGAAAGGACCTACCTAACTATCTGATATCGGTTTACTGTTCTAAAGTGTAAATTCTGAAGTTTATCTGACTCTCTAGAAACCGGATGATTTTTTTTGACAGGACATCTGCCGATCTGTTCTGTAAAAATTTCAACGTTAAATCTTAAGTGAAGTGAGCTGAAATTTGACATCATCATGTAGAATAAGGAATGACACTAATGACAGATTACTTCTCCTAAGTTTTCACGGTGAGACATCCCGTTGGTCACTGTGAGCACCCCCACTGCTCCCCCCGCAGAACCCGTGCCTATAAAGGAAACGGGCCGAGCTGATGATGACGGCTTCATGACGTTACTACGGAGAAAACGCCGACAGAGTGGCTGTAAGAACCGCTGCGGCAAGACTCCTACGAAGCCCAACGATAAACTGCGTGCTGCGAAGCCGAATACTCCGGTGTATATTTCCCGCCTCCACTACACCACTGACCTGGAAGACATCGTGACATACGTGCGTCAAAGGTTGAAGTACGTGCCGAGAGTACAGCTGCTGGAGTCGCATCGAAACTTCAACGTTTTTGGTGCGCATACCAACATGCTACCTGCACCTGGTGATGGAAGAAAGCTTTTGGCCGCAGGATGTGGTATTCCGCCGCTATCGCGGACAAGTGCCACCGGAATGCACAAGGACTTAGTGCAACTAAGTGATACTAACATAGTTATGAAGTTTTATTTACTAACAAAATTTTTACTATATTATTATGTACACGTAGGTCAAGATATGTATCTATGGGTCTTTGTTACCTAAAAATAAATGGTTTAATATTATTATTATATCACTTCTAGCTCACCTCACTTAAGTTTTCACGGTGAGATTTTTACAAAAATCGGCTGTCCATCCTTAACTAATCGAAAGAAGTCGAAAAGGTCATCTTATAGAAAGCATATTAACTGCAGTACCTACTGAAGAAAGTTCTACTAGTCAATTTGCCATAGAACAAACCTAATTACTCAGAACCTTAAGGAAGAAGACGCTTTGGTTATAGTGTGAGTAAGAAGTACGCACACATGCTGTTGAAATGAATAGTATAATTCTTTATAGTTGAATGCCGTTTTTGTCGTGAAAGCGAGCATGGGAACTTCTTTATTAGACATTGAAGAATTAATGTTTATAACATTTTTTTTTTTTGAGAAATTACGCACATGGTGTAATTTAACCTATGTACCACAAACTAGTTCTCTTTTTAAATACTTTACAATTAATTATTGTTAATTACAAATATGTATAACGTTTCTGAACTGAACGTTCTCACTTACTTCGATGAGACAGTTAAGATTTTTGATAACATATGTAATTATGTAGGTACTCAAATGCCTGGTAGGTAGCGCTCGCTGTCTGTAATTAACTAACTTAAATCGTGTGAATGACTCATAGACCAACAAATTATTGTGTAAGTACTGACTATAGTACGAAAAAAAGGATACTATTACAAAATGAAACTAGTAACATCCAAAATCATGATTCCTCTCCAAAATTCATGAATGCAAACTACTCATTGACCCATAAAAACCGCGTGAAATCTCTCACGAAAACTGACGACTTTTCAACTTACAAACGGCCTTTCATCTAGTATAATAGCCAAATTTACTTAATTCGAGGTGATGTAGAAATGCGGTAGTTAGCTCGTTGGAATTTACATAAAACGGCGCTCCCACGGCGGCGCGGTCGGCGCGGGCGCAAGGTGAACCGGCTATTCTTAATTTGTCGGTATTGGATCCGTTGTGCGTGAATGGTGTTGTGTAATACTACATACACACCATCGTATGGTATTGTTATTATTTTCTTAGTGCAGTTCATCTTGATTTGGCCTTTGGAAGGCTTTGCCCGTAACAGTAGTGTAATAGCCAAGCGGGTTGGTAACGGTGGATGTTTTAACCGTATCTAGTGACTAGTTAGCGATGTTCAAGGGATGTTAGTGGTAATAGGTGCTCCTGCACCACCTCTTGCTAACCATTGGCCTTTATTAAAGCTAGTGGTAGCAAACCCTGGCAAATACCTTAATTAAAAACACCACGCACAAGAAGAGTAGGTGAGGATCTTGGATAAAGTTAACCCTCCTATAAGGGAATCTCTAAAACACTCAAAGACCAGAAGCTAAAATTAACGCGCTCAGAAAATCTGACATAATTATGTGGCACACAGCCACTATGTCAGATTTTCTGAGCGCGGTAATTTTATTCCATTAAAGGTCGTCCTGAGGATATTTTTGTCCCCTGCTATTTAGGAATAATGTTTTCCATGTTTTATATTAAACGATCCAGTTTATAAACTTATAAAAGGATACTTCTACCCAATACTACCCATCCTCTTGATAGCTACATTACGACACACACATCAACATAAATTACCCATAATGTATGTGTGTTTTACAATAATAATACATCTGAAGTGGCATGATGATAACATACATTATAGTTATTTAGTAAGCAACCTTTAAGCGAGATGGATTTACGACCAAGGCTACACTGAACGTAATCTGTAAATTATGATATAACGATCGTAATACCCACATAAGGTTAAAAGAATACCAAATGTTGTGATTTGTGTGAAGTTATTGGTAACCACGCGAGTCCAGTGCGGGTTGGTAGATGTCATATGTCTTAGTATTTTTGGTTCTAGGACATGCCGGTTTCCTCACGGTTTCGAAACGGTGAAGTTTTATGATGATGATGATAAAAAGGGGATTAATATTATATGGAACAAGAAGAGTAAGGGAAGACCAAGAGAACGATTAATGGACTGTGTGAAAGCTGATATGACTAGAAAGAGTGTGTGTGAAGGTGACGATTAATATTATGAAAAAAAAACATGTGGCACTGACCCCAAATAAATTGGGATAAGCGCAGGAAGACAATGATGATGATCTTAATAAGCACGTGCAATTGCAAAGATGAGAGGCTATACTATGGGTCTAGCCCTACCCAAAACATTAAGCTAAATAAAAAAGAGGCGAATACTGAGTTTATGGCTAATAGAGGATGGCAGAAACATCGATGCTTATAAACTGTACATGATTCTAGAAACCCTAGTGTAGAAATTTTCCAGCGGATATCAAACCAAAATCTGCTGTTTTATAGAAACGTGCAATACCGCGGTCAAAATGTATGGAACAAAATTTTTTGTTAATATCCGACATAAAATTTCACCGCAAATGCTGCAGAATCGAGTACTGAACTCATGATAACAGGTGGCGCGTCTATGTCCCTGCTATCCTGAAGGATAAAATGAAGACCCCATATGAATTGGAATGAGGACTGGAGGCCTACCACGAGCTCTTAATGCGATCCATTTTAGGACCTAAACTGAACTGTCTTGCTTTTGAATCGTTTTTATTAGATCATGGTAGGCCACCAGAAGGGTGTTGATAATGATTATTAACGTTATATACATGATTGTGCAAACACAGCTTTACAAAAGAATGTTGTTTTTCATTGATAGTGCAGGATTTGGTATTAAGATTGGAGGATTATGAAGGGCTCTGATCGTGAACTGATGACCTATTAGAGTACGTTATAATTATGTAGAGTGCACGGTCATATCATCTCAGAATCGTACAATTTAAAGGTCTTCCTATTATCTTTGCCTACTACGTAAGAAGTTTCTCTAGAGATAATTTCAGTACCGTAATACATGAACACGTACGTTCAGCAGTACAATGGTACTGACTGGTAGCATTTTCCATGTGGTTTAGGTCTAGTTTCGGCGCATCTAGGTATAGAGAACCCACTGGTGATGACCTTTTAGTTATAGTTATAGTTACCTATTGTTGTATTGTGATAGTATTGGGGGTTGGTTTTCAGTTACCATGGCATAGCATAAGCTAAATTAGCCTGTAATTCCCACTACTGGGACACAGGCCTTCTCCCGATGAGAGGAAGTAACCCGTAATTCACACCGCAGGCCCAGTGCGGGTTAGTAGATGTCAGTGTCACATGTCTTCGAATTTTTGGCTCTGGGACATTCCGGTTTCCTTACGATGTTTTCCTTCACCGTTTTCAGTTACCAAATGCAAGTAAATATCTACTATACAGCCTGTCATTGGCTCGTTCTTATTCCCTCTTGTTAGTAACTATGTAATCACTAACACGTTCTAATATTCACTTATCTACTAACAATTTAGATATACCATGTTCAAGTCAATCTCAAGCTAGCTATTATTATCGTCAGATTAATAAAGGTGTTTGTTTAATAGCCCTGCTTCAAGATCTCTTTGATAAATCCTTAAAACAATCCGTCTTTCAATATAAAGCTTCCGTTTCATTATATTCGGTTGTTGAAACAATACACGGATATTTGATAACTTCAGAGTTCATCCGTAAATTAACGCTTGCCAAGTTTACATTTCAGTATATAAATGACTAAGTAATTAATAAGTAATTTACTTAACCACTTCATTACGCTCGGTTTTCATTTAAAAAGCCTTTATTATTCATGGGTTTTCCAATAAAATTATGTGTGGCTTAATTGTATCCTCATAATAAAATCAACGACCGTACTACGAACAATTTTCAGTTATTTTTTCCTGCAATCGTATATTCACATAACTTTTTATCACATAAGCATTGTGTAATCGACACATAACAACTATTACGTACTAGTTCATAACCGTTTAGGTATATTTTTGTGAATTACTACTCTTTGTGTTCAATGAGTGATCTCTCCAACTGTAGCGTAAAACCTGAAGCGTGAAGTCGAGCCCACAGCCTAAAAAATAATTCCGTGAGTAAATAAATGTCGTGACCGGTTCAATACTTCAGTGTTCGTGAGAAAATGTACCCAAATATCCCACAAGTTAACTATATAATTAGATCGATCTCAATACAAAAAATAAGCCAAGGTCCCTTCACACAAACCGTTACACACGCAAATGATTAAATTGTAAAAACAAATATTTTTTTAACGATCCCATAAAACCAACGATATAAAAATCACGATAGCGGGTTTGCATCATAAATTCGCCACTTATTCTATCATCACTTCACATATGCAGTCACGATCGGACTCACACACTGTTAACTGTTGTCATTTACGACGAATATGGCATGTGACTGATTTGTATATATTTTTAACTTGTCGGTGATAACTCGCGGCAAACGCATCGGCGAGAAGGCCGCGCGTCGGAAGCTGTGAACAAACTAAACTACTAAGCTATTGTATGCAGGTGGATTGTAGTACGTCCGTTTGCCTTATTATGGCCATTTTCCATTCACGCAGTGGGGCAATCCGCTCGCTTCGATACATGTCGCAGTGTGCCACACACTTCGCACAGTAGCCAGTAGCAGTAGCGTTTCGGTGGTTTCACCAATGTCTGTTCAAATCACATGTCAAGGTGATAGATAAGGAATTACTTAACATACCGCATCGATGTTCAAACTCTGTGCGATTTTATCGGTTTGTTTGCATGTGGAAATTAATTTGTCATTGCATTTTACTATTGATATATTTCAAGGAAAAGACGTTGCGCCGACACCAAATAAATTGAAATAACAATGATGATATTTCAAGATTTTCCCTTTCCAATTCCTTTTTTGGGCGATGACAAACCGTGGGTTTCTTTCGAATAAATTGGCTCTCTGTAACACATTTTTTTTTTTCAGATTTTTTAGATTTTCACGGCAACGCTCTTGTAGCCGAACCCATCGTATATTTTCCGCTACTGATGATTCAAAGTGATGATTTCAAACACGACAACCAACATGAAACGATGAGGAAATAAACTCGTACGTAAATAATAAAAGCAAACATGTCTTAAGGATTGTGCCTATGACAATAGGAACCTCACGTTTGGCACGAAATGCCGATGCTAAGTCATACAACTATGAAGTAATCACGCTACCTTAAGGAAACTGCAAAAAGTGAAAAATGCACATAGTTATTATACGTACGTATCAACAGCGATTGATATGTCGTAGTAGATTATATACCAAGGGGTATTGTATTACCCAGTAACTGGGTTGTGGAGGTCAGATAGGCAGTCGCTCCATGTAAAATACTGGAATTCAGCTGCATCCGGTTAGACTGGAAGCCGACCTCAACATAGTTGAGAAAAGGCTTACATGACCTAAAGCGCGGTCGCTGTCGGACTACATAGAAAAGAAAGAGAAGCGCGATGACACAACGCTGGTAATTTATTGCAAAATATGAAGCAATTATTTAATTACAAAAATATATTGTTTGAACTAAAAAAATAAAACACTAGTGTTTTAGTATGTTGCTTGTAGAATAATCTGACAAAAAATCAGAATGATTGTATGTATATTAGTATGGTTTTTATTGTAAAAAGAAACTTTTTAGAGGTATTTTCATGGTTTTTTCTATCGTATCAAATTAGTTGTATTATGTTTTCAACACACTGTCTACCGAGCATATATCCTGAAGAATATCATATATCTTTCTGATTTTGTTTACATGTAGTCGATCATATACTTTTATTGTTTCTAAAACTTTAGTTTTTTGTGTTTAGGTCCTGTAAGCCCTTTAACTGGGTTGTGGAGGTCAGATAGGCAGCCGCTCCATGTAAAATACTGGTATTCAGCACCATCCGAATGGACTGGAAGATGACCCCAACATAGTGGGGAAAAGGCTAGGCATATTGATTGAGTAGGTCATATTATTGGATTTAATCTTCGTTCGTCCTGAATTGCCATATTGAATTGACACACAAATTGGTGGTTGCAGAATGTTGTTTGTAGCTCGAAAAGGTCGCAACTGTTGGCTTTTTGCACGATAGTATCATCATAAAAGGACAATTATTTCCACACCTCATCATATCTGTCCTACATGTCCTAATATTTATGTAAGATAAATAATATATGAATTATTAGGTATTAATATAAAGGTATTCTGCCGTGCTATGCCCTTATGCTAGAAGTCACATATGGAAATTCATATTTTTTCTGGACTCGCACGTCATCGTTTTATTTTTTATACGCTTGAATTAGCTAATCAGTAAAGAATTTATGTTGTCACTGATTAACTCGGGAAAATCCTCAGTTATTATAGTTAGATAATTGCACACACCAAACCGAAGTGCGAATATTGTTACCAAACGTATGGATAAATAATTGTTTTTCCTATTTTACCTGAAAATACATTATTTACTATGACTAAGATGAAGGTGCCAACGATGATGATCTAAAACTTTATTGACGCTCATAATTGTTCAGTCTTTATAGTTTTGAAACAAGCAGCGCCATCTACCTACAATGCGTGGAACTTACAGAAAATCAATGTTATCATCGCAACATATTTAACTTTTCTGTATCAATGGTGATGTCTTTCGAGTTTTTGGAAGTACTTTAATCTTAAACTTTAGAATAAGTAGTAGTAGTTAAGGAACAGCTTCCAAAAAATGTGTAACTAAAATAGTGAGAATAACTTTCCCATTTCGGAAAATTCAAGTCTATTCCACTGTCCTTTATCTATCCCGATCCTGTCTGTCATGATTCTATTTAACGAGCAATTGAACCTGTTCAGTTACGATTCCATTTCCTGTATTATTTGAACTGAAGACACAGGACACCGGCCACCTGCCCTCCTACCGAAACCAATCGTATCGCATCGTTTGTGCTTATTAGTCTAAACAATCCCGATATTCGATCACGGCGGCCAATCTCAACGAAGATTAGCCAAGTACGCAGGAGAGACAGAGGAGGACGTACAGTACGGAGGAGTACGCAAGAATATTCTATTCTACGCAGGATATAATATTATAGTGCACAAGTGTGTATGCAAGCACAGGGTGCACTCTCTGTTCCTTTGCTCTCAAAGTCTTATGGAACGGCACTTATGACGACCGGGGAGCGATCAGGCGTAGGACCAACGGCTTCGTGCTTTCTGAGACACGGTAAGAAAATAATAAATACTTCAATAATACATACTGTCGCTAGAGCCTCCTCATAAGTGGCAGCGTGCAGCGGGGGCGACGCGGGTGGCGTCTCACGAGACACGGCTGTTATCGGCATGTCAGCACATTACTGGACCACTGTGGACAAAAGAAAGGAAAAATAAATTTGTGGTCTCCTAATAGATCTATCGGAAGGTTTGAGTGAATTCTGTGCAAAACGCCACAGACTTAACCGAATAATGATCATCATCCGTACATGTAATCTCATTATTAAACACTCGAGCAAAAAATTCAACTTCAAAACAATTTATCTCTAGTATTTTAACCGCTTCAAACAATAGCTATTACGACCATTGCTACGTTTTTACAGTCTATTCATTTTTATTATCATTAATGCTAATAGGTTCATTAATAGTATCTGCTTGTAATTCATCTATATATCTTTTAATTCACCTATCTACAACACAATCTTCAATGTCAACACCTCTCTTTATTTTTTTGTGTATCATTAGCAGTACATAGAAAAAACGTTATCCTAAATCTTGAAGTGCTGACATCCTAACATGATTACGCTCTTAAGAATCGCGATTCGCGATACGTAGTCGTTTTACGCGTAATTGAATGATGCTTTAAACTTTAAAGCCGGATTTAACGCATTTATTTAGTACCTATTAGTAAACAAACCACTATTCGTAGACATTGATTCTCCTTAGAGTAGAATGACAGAAAGAACGACACTTGTTTTATACAATATTGTACCAATAATTTATGTTTAGAGACTCCCAACAATAGTTTGGCATACATTGCTATTGCTACTCCTGCTCATAAATCTTGCCAGCCAATGAGATAAGAATAACAATGTAACGTATTGCAAATTCGGAATATCTAGCTGTTGATCAAACGTTGGTGTGTTGGTTCACAATGGCTCTTGACCTTGGCTCAAGTGTGGCGTCGATGTGACGACTGTATAAACATACATTACCATACTCGAAGACACCGTGACTAAGCGTGGACTTTAACAGGGGTGTATTCTAATGCCATGTTATGATTATGTTATTTGCTTTTTGTGTCCGCTGTAATTACCAAAAAAAAAAAGGATGAACAATTATATTATGTAGATCGCGTCACAGATTTCGGGTCCTATTCTCATGATATTTTTAACCGAAGTTTAACAGTAAATACTTAGCTTTCAAATAAATCTATTTGAATAAATTTCATGACAACTTAACAAAACATCACGCCTGTATTCCCCGAAGGGTTAAGCAGGGGTGTACTCTGGTACCCATTGCGCCAGTTATGTTTAAATTCCATGTAATACATACATAAAGGGCGCCTATGGTCTATTGCCATCAACCGAGTCCGAATAATATTCAGAAGGTACCCCACACGTAGCACGGTAATTAATCTCTAATTGTAGGTACGATTTCCATCTATTTCTAGCGTGGATCTAATTGTCCATGATCGATTGAGCAGTGCTATTTCAAGGCTGAATCCGAAAGCCTCAATACATTAATCAAATGTTTCATTGTTTCGGCATCTTATCATTCCAAACGATCTTGTATGATTCGACCAATTTTTATTCAGATTTATTTAAATTTATTCGATTTCTTCTTCATCTATTAAGATCATGTAAATCTGTATCATATTTTGTAGCAAGTTTCCTTATTCTTATAAAAGTTAGACTGACACCTGCCTCATTTATCGTGAAAAACCCATGGGAGTAATAAGCATAACCATACTGGTGATACAAGCAAACAGCGGCACAAGAATTTATGGTTGTCACAAACGATGCTGCGCTTTTACACAGTAGTTGCCTATAAGCTGTATAATCAACCTATAATGTTCCCACTACTGGGCCACAGGCCTCCTCTCTGTGGGCAGTAATCCACCACGTGGGCCCAGTGCGGGTTGGCGGATGTCACATGTCTTCGAATTTTTGGTTCTAGGATATGCCGGTTTCCTCACAATGTCTTCCTTCACCGTTTTGAATTGCCTGCTCGGGTTCGAACCCACGACCTACAGCTCAGAAGTCGCGGCCGTTTCCATTGGGTCACTAGGATTACTTATTTTAAAAAGTACAGAAAAAAAACTGTGGTGATGAAAAAAAAAACGAAAAAACTCTTAACATAGTTTAGATTTTCGCATAAATAATACAACTGCCAAAAAACCTGTCTAGTGACTCCGAAAGACGGACGGTCACATGCAAATAAATGGTGTATTATAATCTGAAATATATTATAATGAAATTCAACACGATACGAGGGGTCAACGGCATCGGTATCCGTTACGCTCTGGACGGCTGAATGTATCGAGTGATTTGACAATACGCCCCTGTGGCGCATTGATGTGAACGATATAGACATGTGAACAGTGAGACGTGAGATCGATAAAGTTATTCGAACTAAAAATAAAACTATAGATACTGTATTCGATTACCCGAGCTTAAAGGGTTGGGAACTGTTTTATTATTTAAAATATTCGCTGTTCGTATGATTGCGAAAAATATCAACCCATAAATGGAAATAAATAGGATAAGTGCTGATCATAAGCCTCGTTTACTCTTCATTAAGACGGATTCTTAGGACTATTAACATACATGTTTGTGCAAGCGCATCGACAATCGCAAACAAAAGCTTCTAAAAAGCCGCGCACGCATTACTGAATTAAAAAATTCTACACTAACATTGGAGTACCTTTTTATCTTCAAATCAACTTTATCATCATCTTCGTCATCATTCTGTTGCCCTTATCCAAATTTATTTGGGGTTGTCGCAACATGTATTTATTTTTCTTCCATACTTCTCTATTAGCCATCATTTCAGTAAACACCATTTAAAACAACTTATTCATCGAAAGAGATACAGGAATTAATTAAAACAATATTTCAAACCAAAACACAATAAATGTTTATAGTTAATTTACGATGCACCGGAATAACACTTAGCAGAGTTATAAACCCACATCATTTATAGTAAAACTGAGCAGAGCTGCACATGCACAACCCCACCCTATTTCATGTTAACCAAATATCAACTTTAATTCAATTAAGATTAAGTTGATTTCACAGTAGCTATTGAAAAAGTTATAAAAATGTTTGAAGTTGAAGCATAAACTGAACTTTATTGTGTACTAATTAAAGTTATTTTTCCATTAATTCATATTTGTTTACATTTTTGGCAAGTAAATCGCGAACGCAGATTAAGTCAATTGACCCACTCAACAATTGGAATTAGAAATAGATGACCCAACGGTGCATCGCCTTTTAAAATAATTGAATAAGTGAACATTGGACATCAACATGCAAAATGAGATAAATGTTCAATGCTAGGAAATATCATGTGTCTTGGTGCGAATAGTTGTTTACGGATGATATCTTATTTTGTTTTGAGCATTCATGAGAAATGGAGGATCACAAAATAGATATTTAAAATTAGAACGCTAGAAGTCGCACACACGGCTGCCGATGTCAAAGGTATTATATGGAAATTCAAAGATATTAAATAAATTAATAGAAAAATATTAGGAAACCAAACAAAAAATATTAGGGATTTGGGGATTCTCCGAGAAGTAGGTAATTCGGACCCGGTGATCCGAATTACTTCACTCTCTGCTTACCTATCGTAAATTCGTAATATCAGTCTCAAACTTAACAAACTTTCATAGGAGATTTCTTTTAGTAAAACTGTGTAATATTATTATGTAAACATCAATGAGATTCTCATTAGTTTTAAGAGAATTGAGAACTAGTTTCGCCACAAGTTCATCACACTTCTACGAGTATGTCCGTCGTCGAGTTTTTAGTTACCTCGCCCTCGTACTAAAAATCGGGGGCATATCAGATCAGACAAGCAGAAGTACCTACATGTACCTATAACATTTCCAAAAGTATGAATTCCATACAACCCTACCTAATTAATACTACAAGATAAAAACGTAAGTACACGAGTAACGATGACATCCTTGATTAACGTCCAAGTAGGCTTCTTCACCTTAAGGGAACCTGCTCACCTTTGGCATGACATCAAGAGTATCTTAGATCTCGCATCAACATTCCGCAGCCATCGCTTCCTCATTAGTATCTCACTCACGATACAACGGCATAATAATGACTTGAATTGGGAACGAACAATGTTTATACTAACTACTACTACTACTGTACTGTACTACTACTGTATTTCAATTTGCTCTGTCTTTTCTCGTTTCGGTCTGAGTTATGAGAATAGCTTTTGCAGTTGTGGTAAAAATGTTAACAAGTTAGCAAGGTGGTAATAGGAGTTACTTCCCAGGAAGCCCTTTGAATTCACTTTAACATTTTGAGCGCCAAGCGGTACCGAACGCGATGTGTCCCCCAGCGCCAAGCTATAAAGTATAACCGTCTTATTCATAAAAAAAGCTTATAGAAGGTTTAAAACATACTTTAGTTAAAATACTCATTAAGCCTTTAAAACGTTCGATAAAATTTTGTATTCATAAACGCTTCATAAACGTTCTATAACTAAAATGTCCTTTAACTTCAATTATGTTGCCATTATAATGAAATCGTCCAACAAATTGGTCAATATATTGAATCATCAAACGAGAATATCTGTCTACGCACTGAATAATTGTGACCATAGACAATAAGACGTATGGAAAACTAATTTATTGTCTACAGTTTCGTCAGTTTTGACGCGTTAATGTCGTAACATGGTTTTTTATGTCAATGAATTTGATACAACAGGCGCGAACGAAAACTTTTGAATATTTTTTTTGTATCTATAAGAAATGGAATTAAGACCGGAGACTAGTTCCAATAAAGGGCAAAGAAGTGAATATTGGTTGGAGGACGATGAGGTGTGTACTGTTACAGCTAAAAAGTGTTCAAAGTAAGTTTTGTTTTGTAAACATTCATAATTTCTTAAACATTGCTTTTCCTTAGATCTTTTTGGAAAAATTGGTCAGGGAGAGGGTCTCCATAATGGAAAATGAAGGTGGACGCTGATGATGGCGCCAAACAAGTAGCCAAATTCTGGGCGCACTAAGAAGAAGATAGAAAATAAAAACACTGATACTGACCGAAACCAACGCGAAAAAGCGGCGGCCTGGCATGATTTACGAATTAGGTGCCTATCCAATTTACTAAAACTTACAAAGTTCCTGAGTAAGCATGTCAAGAACTTCGTTTACCTGTACAAAACTCTTTATTTTGTAAGAAAAAAAAAAACCGCCGCCACAACAATAACTAATAATTACTAGTATTAGTAATATTAGTTATTTTTATGCCACCACTTCTTTAATTATTTTAGTATTTAGAAGATAATGAAGAGAAAGAATTATAACATTAATTTTGTGTTTCAGGACAGTAGAACTAGTAAGGATGGTGCTTCACTACAAATAGCTGAAACTGAAACGGCCTACAGAAGAGATGGCATAGATGGCAAATGAAAAGAAACATTTAAAAAATGTTGTTCTGCTAGCACAAGTTCTAGAAGCCGAATTAAAGTTTAGAGTATTATAAAAATAAATAAATTAAACAGATATTTGTACATAAGCTTTTTATTAATGAACTACTCGCTAAAATGTCTCCTCTTTATATTCTTCGTGTCGCGGGGACGACGTATTTTAGATCTTGGCCCAAAACTTTGCCACTTCCACAACGTCGTCAGTGGTAGCGCAGAGGTTACTTTGACTGCATGTTTTGGGACACATAGGGTAGGATAGGGGGTGGAGTATGGTTTGCGACACAGCTTCACAACCACACCCTACTGCTGCATCCTACTGGAGCATCTTCCTGCAGGGTGTAAACTTCGTGATCCTGACGGAAATCCCTGAACCGTCTCCGGACACAAGTGGGAAGGTGTACCTCCAACCTGGTAAAGTGGGGCTACCTCGGCGGAATGTTTCCTTGATAGTTTGTAAAATAGCATTTGCATTTCCCCTTGCAACTTCTTTGGGTGACTTTGTATGATATTCATGATATTGCTACCTTCTAACTGCATGTCTCCACGTTCAACTGCAATATTGTAAAGTACTGCTCTAGCCACTATGGTTGTTTTCACATTTCCTAGTTTGCATGTATGCCATGTAAAAAACATTGAAAGCGTAATTTCCACAGTCTAAAGCAGCAGCGTCCCACAGTATTTCTTGTTGCGTTATATTTTTCCTCGCTGCTATTTTGCATTGTAGGTATATAATAATAAATAAACTAAATTGGTTAAACAGAAGTGCAAAATAAATGAAATACAACTGCAGCTCCTCGAACCTCGAAGTACGATTGTTTACGAAACTGACTTTTTGCACATGTTACATTGTACGTCAAATGTCATCAGCTGATGTAAAGTCGGCCATTTTTTCCTTAAAATACTGTTAAAGTAGGGTTCTGGGTTTCATAACTTTATAGTAGGTTTAAAGAACGTTTTAGTGCTAAAATGCGTTTATGAATACCAATTTTTGACAACGAGACTTTAGCAAGCCTTTAGATGTTCCATAACTTATTATGAATAAGACCGTAACCGTCTTATTCATAAAAAAAGCTTATAGAAGGTTTAAAACATACTTTAGTTAAAATACTCATTAAGCCTTTAAAACGTTCGATAAAATTTTGTATTCATAAACGCTTCATAAACGTTCTATAACTAAAATGTCCTTTAACTTCAATTATGTTGCCATTATAATGAAATCGTCCAACAAATTGGTCAATATATTGAATCATCAAACGAGAATATCTGTCTACGCACTGAATAATTGTGACCATAGACAATAAGACGTATGGAAAACTAATTTATTGTCTACAGTTTCGTCAGTTTTGACGCGTTAATGTCGTAACATGGTTTTTTATGTCAATGAATTTGATACAACAGGCGCGAACGAAAACTTTTGAATATTTTTTTTGTATCTATAAGAAATGGAATTAAGACCGGAGACTAGTTCCAATAAAGGGCAAAGAAGTGAATATTGGTTGGAGGACGATGAGGTGTGTACTGTTACAGCTAAAAAGTGTTCAAAGTAAGTTTTGTTTTGTAAACATTCATAATTTCTTAAACATTGCTTTTCCTTAGATCTTTTTGGAAAAATTGGTCAGGGAGAGGGTCTCCATAATGGAAAATGAAGGTGGACGCTGATGATGGCGCCAAACAAGTAGCCAAATTCTGGGCGCACTAAGAAGAAGATAGAAAATAAAAACACTGATACTGACCGAAACCAACGCGAAAAAGCGGCGGCCTGGCATGATTTACGAATTAGGTGCCTATCCAATTTACTAAAACTTACAAAGTTCCTGAGTAAGCATGTCAAGAACTTCGTTTACCTGTACAAAACTCTTTATTTTGTAAGAAAAAAAAAAACCGCCGCCACAACAATAACTAATAATTACTAGTATTAGTAATATTAGTTATTTTTATGCCACCACTTCTTTAATTATTTTAGTATTTAGAAGATAATGAAGAGAAAGAATTATAACATTAATTTTGTGTTTCAGGACAGTAGAACTAGTAAGGATGGTGCTTCACTACAAATAGCTGAAACTGAAACGGCCTACAGAAGAGATGGCATAGATGGCAAATGAAAAGAAACATTTAAAAAATGTTGTTCTGCTAGCACAAGTTCTAGAAGCCGAATTAAAGTTTAGAGTATTATAAAAATAAATAAATTAAACAGATATTTGTACATAAGCTTTTTATTAATGAACTACTCGCTAAAATGTCTCCTCTTTATATTCTTCGTGTCGCGGGGACGACGTATTTTAGATCTTGGCCCAAAACTTTGCCACTTCCACAACGTCGTCAGTGGTAGCGCAGAGGTTACTTTGACTGCATGTTTTGGGACACATAGGGTAGGATAGGGGGTGGAGTATGGTTTGCGACACAGCTTCACAACCACACCCTACTGCTGCATCCTACTGGAGCATCTTCCTGCAGGGTGTAAACTTCGTGATCCTGACGGAAATCCCTGAACCGTCTCCGGACACAAGTGGGAAGGTGTACCTCCAACCTGGTAAAGTGGGGCTACCTCGGCGGAATGTTTCCTTGATAGTTTGTAAAATAGCATTTGCATTTCCCCTTGCAACTTCTTTGGGTGACTTTGTATGATATTCATGATATTGCTACCTTCTAACTGCATGTCTCCACGTTCAACTGCAATATTGTAAAGTACTGCTCTAGCCACTATGGTTGTTTTCACATTTCCTAGTTTGCATGTATGCCATGTAAAAAACATTGAAAGCGTAATTTCCACAGTCTAAAGCAGCAGCGTCCCACAGTATTTCTTGTTGCGTTATATTTTTCCTCGCTGCTATTTTGCATTGTAGGTATATAATAATAAATAAACTAAATTGGTTAAACAGAAGTGCAAAATAAATGAAATACAACTGCAGCTCCTCGAACCTCGAAGTACGATTGTTTACGAAACTGACTTTTTGCACATGTTACATTGTACGTCAAATGTCATCAGCTGATGTAAAGTCGGCCATTTTTTCCTTAAAATACTGTTAAAGTAGGGTTCTGGGTTTCATAACTTTATAGTAGGTTTAAAGAACGTTTTAGTGCTAAAATGCGTTTATGAATACCAATTTTTGACAACGAGACTTTAGCAAGCCTTTAGATGTTCCATAACTTATTATGAATAAGACCGTAAATGTATAACGAATGTATAGTAAACAGTAGTGATGAGTTTTAATATAAAAAAGACCCCCTATTGAAATAAACATTTAAGTTTAGGGTTTTAGGTGTAATAATAAAAAATAAAGTATTAATGTGAAGGTATGGATGTTATTAAAAATGTGTATTATGAATGTGTGTGGTGTGCTCCAAATAAATAAACAATAAGTAGAAGTGATGATTCGGGCGCCAGGAGCACACAAAACTATGCCAAGGATAGACTAACCTGCGGGAACTGGAAACTTTTAATCTTCAAGCGGGGAGTATCAATAAAAATCGACATAAAAGTTATTGAACGATTTTATTGCCCGTAGGCTGCTGGTTTCAAATATACAAGAAAATTCCTTTCTATAATTAACGGTTCTAAGGTGTAAAACTAAGATTAAATTGATATTATTTTGTGTCCTGTCATTATTGCACTTTTGTCAATATAAGTTATGTATTATAAACCATACCACGTTCCGTCGAATAAACTAACAACCGAAAGAGCAAACCACGCTCATCTTGGTGATGTTGATCTTCGCGGAGACGTCAAAGGCGGTCCATGAAATATGCTGGTAGGGGCTAGCTTTCAAACTTTAAGTTGTAAAAGAAAAAGAAAGAAGAAAGAAGAAAGAAGAAAGAAGAAAGAAGAAAGAAGAAAGAAGAAAGAAGAAAGAAGAAAGAAGAAACGCCTCGCGGCTGAAACCAAACATGAACAATCGTTAGCTGATATCCAGCGTTGATAAAAATGGCGATCTAAATGGTTATGACCAAATACAAATTAACTCACCGTTTCTTTTAAAAAAATGATGTCATCAGTAGATGAATTAATCCAAAATATATAAGGTTTAAAAGATCCTGAAACAAATATCGGAAACTATTAACGTCGGCCATCAAAATAGCCACGCGACAACGTGAATATGAAACCACGAAGAATTTTACCTACCTTTATAAAAAATATGGGCTATCCGATCAGGATAGGGCAAATCGGCTACCACATAATGGAGACTAGATGCCGTCCATCTGAAGTTAATACTTCAGGATTTAATTCGGAGCCCTGAAATTACTCCATTCTATGCAAAGCTTGAGTCGGAAAGTGCCTTGTCAAAATCAACTGACAGCATCAAAAAGAAAAAATCTGTGTGACCACTACACGATTCCGATTCATCCAAAAATGAATTTTTACATGGCAACACCACAATATTGCCTACAAATTAAAGCAAAAAAATCCGCTATCATGTAACAGGCTTAAAAGACTCGTTACATTACATCCCCTCCCGAAAATAAAAGAAAGGAACTTTCTTTTATTAGAAAGAAATCTTCAACCAAATAAAACAGTCTTAACATCTTTCTAATTCAAAAAAAGAAAAAAATCATATAAGATTCAAAGTGTAAGTGAATTCTGAAAATGTCAAACGACAAAATCGCAAGAATTTAATAAAAGTAAAAAATGTAAATGACAAAAAAATAAAAAACTAAATCTGTGAAAAACAGAAAAAAAAATTATAAGTTATAAAAACTCATTAAATGAAACGAAGAGAGAAATCTCTTAGCGCTCCCAAACTCCAAAACAGTGCAGTTAGGCACTATAGCCACTGACTAAAAACTTCAAACTAATTCGGACACTTTACCAAAACAAACTACAATTTTTAGTGCAGTTAGGCACAATCGCCACTGGCAAAAAATTTCAAACCACTTGGAACAGTACAACTTTGAGTGCAGTTAGGCACTATCGCCACTGACTACTATGTCAACCGCTTCCAACTCAACCAGCTCTATGAGTGCAGTTAGGCCCTATTGCCACTGATCAACTCCGTATTCAACAATCCAAAAAATTTTGAAACTCCGAACAAAAGTTTTTAAATAAAGCTGAAAGACCTTATTTAAAATACTGTTACAGGCACAACCTGAAACAATACAAAAGAAAGCGTATTGTGATCGGCCCATCACCACCGAATTCCCGAGCACAATAGCTGTAAAAGAAAGTGAATGCTGTGACTGGCTCAACACTACCAATCTCCCAAACACAGACAAACAAAAACATTGAGATCTCCAATGAGAAATCTCAATAACAAAAAAGCGAAAGCCAAAGCTTCACAATGCGATCGGCACACCACCACCGAACTTCCGAACGCAAAGAAAAAAGATTGACGTAAGTCAAAACAAAATCCCACATCGTGATTGGAACAACAATGTCCAACACAATGGAAAAAGGAAAAAATATGGCCGGGGCCAAAATCTCACACTGTGACCGGCACAACACCACCGACTTTCCAAGCACAATGGAAAAGAGTCGAAATCAAGGTCAGCTACACCAAGATCCAAAAAATAATAAGGCATTTTGTAACAAAGGTTACAGAATGACCCTAAAAAGTAAAGTCCAGGATGAACGCGTTACTAACAAAGTCAAATCCGATCATTGAAAAGAATGAAACTCCAGTAAAAATGAGAAACAATTCTGTCAACGAACAGCACAAAATAGATTTAAAAATCGATTACTATTTATGACGAAGAGGAAATAGAATGATTTTAAACTATGAAAAAAAAAGATTACAAAAACTTGAAATTGAATTTAAGTTTTTAATCTCAAGGTAGAAATTACCTAAACTGTAGGGTTGTATAAGATCCTAATAAAATATAAACAGGTAGAACCCTTAAAAAAGAAAAATAAGATCTTAGACAATCCAACAAAAACAAACAAAACATAAAATAAGATCCTTCGATGTGAGAAACATTTGGTGTGAAAAAAAAATAGTATTATATTAACCAGAATGACCTAAGTTTTATTTTTAGAATGTCTCAAATTCAACAAATTTATAAGAAGCCACCTAACATACATCTTTCAAACCGCCGATAACCTATCATCCATCCCCTCGTACATCACACTGTCAAAAGCGGCCTTCAAACAAAACTATCAAAATCAAGACACACTTGGAAACCAAATTAAAATTTAATAATATCTTTAACATGATAACGTCCCACTGAACCTTTATTTAAATCTTTCAAAACATAAACGTTATCTGAAACCTTTTCAGTTATTTTACACTTTACAAACTTAGGTGCAAGTTTAGCTGAAAAATATGCTTGTGCATTAGATTGAACAAAACTTCTTCTCCACACCATATCACCCACATCAAAAGAAATGACTTTCCGACCCCTACTATAATAAGCGGCATTTCGCTTATACCCCTTTAACAAATAAGCTTGAACTTTAACAAAAATATCACCAAGTGAATTAAGAGAAACTGCATAGGCATTTCTATTTGAAATTTCTAGTTGAGATAAGTTATCAACAGAACTACTAAAGTGATGTAATGACGCATCAAGAACAAGTTCCCTACCAAACATCAGAAAGTTAGGAGTAAACTCAGTAGCAAGGTTTACACTATTATTTAAAGCTAATTGAACATTGGGCAAAAAACTTGACCAAGTTCTATGATCATCTTTAACAAAACACGATATGCAGGTTTCGACCGTTTTATTATATCTCTCAACAGGATTATTTTGAGGTGTATACAAGGTATTATAAAATATTTTGGTTATATTAAAACCTTTCAAAAAATCTACAAAATGTTTGGAAGTAAATTGAGTTCCATTGTCACAAACTACTATTTTTGGACAACCAAATTTGAGAAATATTTCCTTTTCAAAATGTTTACAAATTACTCTAGTGGTAGCATTGATCATTGGAAAAAACCAGCAATATTTAGTAAAAACATCTACGACCGAAAGTATGTATCTATGACCAGAATAAGTTTTAGGTAGAATTCCTATGATATCAACTGAGAGCATAAGCATGGGACGATCAACCTTTTTAGGATTAATCATAATACCAAAAGGTGGAGATGTAGTATGTTTATAAGCTTTACAGGTATCGCAAGACAAAATGTATTGATGAACATCATTAAACATTCCCTTCCAAAAATAATGTTGTTTTAATTTATTTAAAGTTTTATGTATTCCTAAGTGTCCAGAATTTACATCATCGTGATTTGATTTAATAGTATCTAAAATATGCTCTTTAGGTATAACAATTTTCCAGTCTAAAAGACTGTGAGGATTATATTTATTTCTACAAAATTTATACAAAGTATTATTTTCGACTCTAAAATTCTTATACTTTCTAGGAGATTTCTGACATTGGATAAATATTTTTCTATACCAAGGGTCAGTAATTTCATCATCAGGTAAGACTAAACTATCCTGAGCGTTTATAGCAGCGACTTCTATGCGAGATAAAGCATCTGGAACTAAATGTAATGAACCTTTTTTATGAATAATATCGAATGTAAATTGAGAAATTCTAGCAGCCCAACGAGCCAAACGTCCACTAGGATTACTGAGACCTAAAAGCCATTTCAAACAAGCGCATTCAAGGAATTAAATGAAGGCAAAGCTTGTGCTGTAAAAGCCGAAGAAGAGTGAGCGATTCTTGAGTCAAAGGGATTGTTAACATCTGGGGCATTAACCATCTCATGAACTTTCTCAGCAACGTCAGCATCAACAGCAGTACAGGTATCAACATCACCCGAATCCTGAAGCGGCGGAAACTGAACTCCCTTGTCCATGATTAACAAACAGCAAGGCGAATAGCAAACGAAAAACAAACTAAATTTCAAAAAGTTAAATGTTTGAAAATAAATTCTCAAGTTTGAGGTTAAGTATAGAAGTCAATGTGGTATTCCAATGAAAAATTACTAAGTTAATTTTATCGTTTTAAAAGTGCAATAATCACTTACAAGCAGCTTAAATCTAGATAAATTAAATGTACAATATTGTACTTAACAATTAGATTAAATTATTTACTTAAAAAGTTAAACTTTAAGTTTTCAAAATAACTTTACTGTTGAGAACAACAAAACGCATTTATGTTGGTTTTGCTAAGGAAAAAAACATGTTAATAAAACACAGGTCAATAAACAAAATCATCAATTGTAAACACCAAACATTGTTTACAAAGATTCACAAAATTAAGTTAAGTACTACTTATGAGTCAAAAATCAAAATAAATACTTACAAAGTTATTAAAGTAACAATGTAGAACAAACCAATGCAAACAATAGACTCATAAGTTAAGTAATTAATTGTGCAATAATGACAGTATATAGGTACCAGACAAACCTACTTCAAGTCCCTGTTCGCTGAGCGACAATTGTAATAATAAAAAATAATGTATTACAATTGTGAAGGTATGGATGTTATTAAAAATGTGTATTATGAATGTGTGTGGTGTGCTCCAAATAAATAAACAATAAGTAGAAGTGATGATTCGGGCGCCAGGAGCACACAAAACTATGCCAAGGATAGACTAACCTGCGGGAACTGGAAACTTTTAATCTTCAAGCGGGGAGTATCAATAAAAATCGACATAAAAGTTATTGAACGATTTTATTGCCCGTAGGCTGCTGGTTTCAAATATACAAGAAAATTCCTTTCTATAATTAACGGTTCTAAGGTGTAAAACTAAGATTAAATTGATATTATTTTGTGTCCTGTCATTATTGCACTTTTGTCAATATAAGTTATGTATTATAAACCATACCACGTTCCGTCGAATAAACTAACAACCGAAAGAGCAAACCACGCTCATCTTGGTGATGTTGATCTTCGCGGAGACGTCAAAGGCGGTCCATGAAATATGCTGGTAGGGGCTAGCTTTCAAACTTTAAGTTGTAAAAGAAAAAGAAAGAAGAAAGAAGAAAGAAGAAAGAAGAAAGAAGAAAGAAGAAAGAAGAAAGAAGAAAGAAGAAACGCCTCGCGGCTGAAACCAAACATGAACAATCGTTAGCTGATATCCAGCGTTGATAAAAATGGCGATCTAAATGGTTATGACCAAATACAAATTAACTCACCGTTTCTTTTAAAAAAATGATGTCATCAGTAGATGAATTAATCCAAAATATATAAGGTTTAAAAGATCCTGAAACAAATATCGGAAACTATTAACGTCGGCCATCAAAATAGCCACGCGACAACGTGAATATGAAACCACGAAGAATTTTACCTACCTTTATAAAAAATATGGGCTATCCGATCAGGATAGGGCAAATCGGCTACCACATAATGGAGACTAGATGCCGTCCATCTGAAGTTAATACTTCAGGATTTAATTCGGAGCCCTGAAATTACTCCATTCTATGCAAAGCTTGAGTCGGAAAGTGCCTTGTCAAAATCAACTGACAGCATCAAAAAGAAAAAATCTGTGTGACCACTACACGATTCCGATTCATCCAAAAATGAATTTTTACATGGCAACACCACAATATTGCCTACAAATTAAAGCAAAAAAATCCGCTATCATGTAACAGGCTTAAAAGACTCGTTACATAGGCAATAGTAAGAATACGCACAAAAGCATTTGTTCATGTATTTTAATGTAATAAACGTTATTAGATATTGTCTTCTAATAAAGACGTGGCGTGTGGGGCACGGAAACGATTGTCTTCTATAGAAGACCGTGGCGCTCAAAAGGTTAATATCCATACTGTAATCTGTGTTTAGTACTTATATGTTTCTAGAAAACCTAGCGTAGAAATTTTTCATCGATTATCGGAACAAAAATCAGCTGTTTCATAGAATACTGATGCGGGCAAAATGTATGGAACTGCAAATATGTATTTTTCAATACCGTCGAAAAATTTCAACACAGCGGGGTTCAGGACCATCTACTGCTGAATACAGGTTACAGTTTGCGCCTCGATCCCTGCCATTCTATACAGATATCTAAAATAACTCAGTCTGTTTGTTACCTTTTCACGCCTAAACCACTGAACCGATCGTTATAAAGTTTGACAGACAAAGTCGCGGGCAAAAGCTAGTTTACCATATTACAACATCACGTTAGTAATGTCGTTCTAGAGGCCTTTTATGCAATAATTACAAAGCAATAGACGAGACAGAGATGTTTTTCCCCATTAACCTGGTATGACAAATAAAAAAAAAACAAATATATATAGGATAAATAAACGATAATAATGACCTACTACATTGTGGGCTGCTACAGATATCTTCTTATGGTAAATCCCAATCACACTTCCCGATTTTGGGACCGAACCAGCTCACCAGTCGCACTTACGACCACTGTGCATCACTAGACCAACTAGTGGTCTTAATTGCCAAACAGTCCTTTGAGAATTTGCTTGTAGGTAGATCTTGAACTATTAGAACGATTTATTGCAGCAGACTTGATTGGGTACTGCACTACGAATTTAGATCTCGGGTCTGTTAGATCCCCGTAGGGAATAAGGGAGCAAATATTGATCTCGCCGGGAGCTATAGTTAGTAATTGTTCCAGGCCTGAGTGTTACTGCCTATCAGATGTGTATCTGTATACCATGGTATCCACATTTTTCAGGGTCTTTTTAGGATTCTGTACCCAAAGGGTAAAAACGATACCCTATTACTAAGACTCCACTGTCCGTCTGGCTGTCTGTGTGTTACCAGGCTGTATCTCATGAACTGTGATAGCTAGACAGTTGAAATTTTCACAGATGATGTGTTTCTGTTGCCGTTATAACAACAAATACTAAAAATAGAATAAAATAAATATTTAAGGAGGGCTCCCACAGCAAACGTGTTTTTTTCGGCGTGCCTTGTGGTCAGTTGTGGTACGGAACCCTTCGTGTGCGAGTCCGACTCGCACTTAGCCAGTTTTATTTTTTTTTATTTCACTCGAACCCTGATTTTTCCTGTACGTATCATGCAGGTCCAAAAAAGAGATAAGATTGAATTTAAGAAAAAATTTTGTTATAGGAAGCTGTTTATTTATAAAGGCTTTGTTATTTCTTCTTTTTTTATACCTACTTCATTATCCAGTATCAATAGGTACAGGCTATCATCTTCGTATCTCATTCGATGAATATCAGCTTAATTTATCGGTGGATACTATAGAAATAAGCTGCGTAACCTTTAAATCCATATAAGGGCTGATCATGAATCATTCGACCTCACTCGATCCGGAAAGGAAACTTGTTCAGTGATACTTTCTTCAAGTTTCGATACTACTTTATTACTTACTTGCACTTCAACTTTGTGGACATGAGGATTATTTATTCAATGGTTAACGATTCTTAATTGTTGGTATTTTCATCTGCTATTTCTTGGAGTGTAGCAAAAACAAATTGATTCTACTTCAACATTGTCGTCTTTCTCATTCTAACTCATAATTTTTTTTTTCTATTCGTGACCGCCCTTGCCACTTGACCGAAATCCTTAGTGACTATACTGCTCTTTTAGCCTTGTGTGGAATCACACGTCTCACGTAATATTAGTAAACACACCTTCCAGGTTCCAATATATGTATAAATAAAAGGATAATAAACGTACAATGAAATCCTTAAAACGGCCTTTCCTTTGGTGTCTCCCTTTAATTACTATCACCTATTAGCACTATCAGTACGTATTACCTCTAGCCACTATTTAAAATTGATGAAGGTTTGGATTTTATGGCGAAGCAAAATAGTCATTAAAATATATTTTGAATGATTTCTCTAGTACCTAGAAGATCAACAAAATCAATAGGATGCGCTACGGTGCCCTAGACGAACGGTGACCGCCACATAACGGCCGCAGTGACCGCTGTCATGAAAATGATGGCTGTGGGGTTTGACTTTACGGTGTCAAAAACGCTCTCTAAGATTTTTCAAAAAAAAAAAAAAATTTAATAATTGAAAATTGATTGAAAATTAGTTGGTGTATTTTCACACCAACTAATTTTCATTCACTAAGGGCCGCCTCCACCAGCAAGAGAATCGTGGCGATATTATCGTCGTGCCACGTATTTCTATACACTCTCTTATAACGTGTCTCCACACTGTGATATCATCTCTTCTAAAATTTGATGGCACGGCGAGACTATCGCTGAATTCTCTCGCTCGTGGAGGCGGCCCCGTAAAACTACTGCTTATTTTAGCCCCCTTTACCCTTTACTTTTTTTTCTCGTTTTTTTTTTATTCGCCGATAAATTGCAGACGCTATGTGGCGGTCACCGAACTTTTACGAAACCATAGCATAAGTGGCAAAGCAGTTAAACTTAACAATATGTAACAGACTTAAAACCACTCTAAAAGCTTTTCTCATTTATAACATTGTTTTAAGACTACATTAAATTAAAACCAACATACATTCCTCAACAAATCACCATGAAAACGTATTCTGCAACTACTCTATTAGATTCAATAAGTTAACTCTAAAGGTTCACGCAGACAGGCGCGACGCTACAATGCGAGTAACGCGACGCGTACTAATTAATTTCCACGAAGTTTTCATAGAAGTTCTTGAGGTACTCAAAGCACTGAGAGTCGCGTCGCGCCTGTCAGTGGGAGCCTTAAGCTAACCCTTATATGCAGCGCGCATAAGAATCAAGTATCAGCAACTTTATTGTCAGTGTCAGCCTTCTTAATTAGGTTAGACTGTTGAAGAGCTGCCAATGTCGCTACTATTTCGGAATCGTCGTTAGAGTCGTACACACGACCTCCTTTCCTTATTTATATGCTATGATACTTATATGTGTTTAGCCATTTAACGGTTTTAGGTAACTGTTTGGATATATTTTTGTTACAATGGTAGTAAATAATTTTTGTGTATCGGTGATATTTTTTCGGATATAAGGCGAATAAGCTTAATTTTAATAGATTTTTTTAAAGCTTTTATTAATATTTTTAAAAAATAGGAAGTTAATAGAGGGTAAATTTCGTTTTAATGCATCCAGGGATTCATCTATGCTATATTTAGATAAGATGAGATAATCATTTATTTGCTCAAACATGAGTACATATACATAGAACACAAATTGTCAACATGCAAGAGATGTTAAAAGTAGAGATAAGAACAGATAGAGAGAAGAAGAGACATTTGCCTTATACAATGGCATACAAATATTAATAGAAAAAATAAATTAGTAAGACATGAACAGAATCTCTCATCTAATAACTCTTACCTTCACAAACTAAGCAAACCCAGAATGAAGCAATCAATCACGTTTAATTTAATTCATGTACCTACACTAACTTAACATAATTAACAAACATTACAATCGAATGTAACACATTTTCTATTCTGATTCACATTTGGCGAAGTTATGTGATAATTGAAATTTCATCGACCGATTTAGGTAACCACTTATTGATGATGTCACACACAAGAAGAACACGACTAACCAGTATCAAACAAGAATTTGATTCTAAATAAACCTAACTCACGTTCTTAACCAATTTCACGGTACATGTACAATTATGTACGTCTTACGAGTGGTTATCAAATCGTTTCGCAATAACAATGTTCAGGTGTTTCATCTTACGCGAGTTGTACAGTCCGCTTCACAGTGATAGTTACCCCCTTGGTAAGGACATCGAACCTATTTCAGTTTTTTGTAATGTAACGCAAATGGCGTGTTGGTCTAGTGGTATACACTGCGGCTTAGCAATGTGATGGTCTCGAGTTCAAATCCGCGCATGAGAAGGGTTTTTTTTTATTTTATTTATTTACCTTTATTATTTATTTTTAGTTTCTTTAGTAGGTGATTTTTGTTTATTATTATTAAGAAATCAAATGGAGGTTTGTAATAAAAGTTAGGCATTTTGCATAAACAATATTCATTTATTTTTCTAATTACATTTCTAGGACTTTATGGAATCCACTTCCTGGTTGAATATACAGATTCCTGTCTATGTTAAATTGGGGTTGTTTACTTACAATATTAACTAAACACAAAATAGATACCTTATTTTGTCTTAGAACGTTTAACAGATAACGGTTCGTTTATAGATATTTCTAGACTAAGTATAACTACAGTAATATTTATTTATTTAAAGTTGTGAAAACATACATTTTTTATACTCTGTATGATCTTATCGGAAAAAAAGCTTGGTTGAAAATGAAATGTTGTCATTTGTGCCTGTGAATTACAGAGGAAGAACCAACATGCTAAACTATAACAGTATAGCAATATACATCTTTCTCTTTTATCACATTTTCTGATTAGCCTTATTTAACACAATATTAGAAAAATATGTGAGGTCAGATATGAATCGTTAACAGACTACTTGTAAACAAGAGTAACTGGATTGATAATAATAAAGGTTGTTTATTTTTGATTAACTACGAGATAATGATCCCACTGATTATGGAATGATATTGGGAATTATTAACACTTGCTCATATAAATGTTCCAATGCAATTTTATCAAATAAGTTACACAGTCAATCTGCCGAATTGCCTATTCATAACGGATAGGAAGGCCGTCACTGTCTAACACTTCTTGAAGTCAGCATTTGAACGCGTAGTTTTGAAGGGTGCCACTGAGTGAACTTTCACAATACATATTACGTTGTCGCTTCGATTCATTAGTGTAAGCAATCGGGCGAGGGCCTTGGTGATCACATTTCACATCACCCGTCGTTTGATACCTTTGTATCCATCTACGAACTGTTTTTCTCTGTAATGAAAATAATAATATTATAAATACATAAAAAAAAATCCAACTTGTAAGTAATAATGCAATATGATTGCAACAATAAATAGGTATATGTGTAAGAATAACGTAAATCTTACCGTTATGATCATATCTTGTGATATTTACTTTGTTTTGTTCCTTTTCCCACAGAACAACAATTTTAGCCTTCAATAAAGTTGTTAATCGAACCATACCATCGATTAATAAAATCAACTGGTCAAAAACATAATAAATTGGATAATATTACGATGAAGATAATTAGACACAAGCGAATCGGCACGAAAATGAAACCATTTGAAAAGTAAAAATACCCTCAATCACAGTTTAGTAAATAAGGCGAAGAAGTATACTAAATTCAACCTTAACTCGCAGTTCATACGTCAGTTAAGTTTCTGAAGTAAAATGAGGGTAGTGCAACAATCGGAATCAACACATTCTATTCAACCAAACAAGAAATCTATGCTAATTTCAACCTTATGTTTTAGTTAATTGAGGAGTTGCGTATTGCATTTTGTAAAACAAGACGGTAAGGTGCTAGTATTAAAATAATATAACACGGAAGTTGAAATTTAAACCTTAATATCTAGAAGATTAGACCGTTAATAACCTTGTTCGATAAAAGGAGTAATGCTATTCAAATTTTCGTTGAGGTTGGTAACTGAGCCAATAGCCTAGTGGTATAAGGCACGGTCTAGTTGATCGGCTGGCGCCTGGTGAAGCAGGTTCGTATCTGTATCGCACGCAGTGTCTTTTTGTAAGTTATTCTTGGTATCTATACAGTTCGGCCAGAAGGAAGCCGATAAAATACCATATAAAATTATTAAATACTTGCAAATATTATTTGAGGCAGATCGGTGGATGCACGCGGGCAGAGATGGGTGCGGCGGCGGGGGAGGGAGCTGCTCAAGGCTCACGTGACACGCGGGCCCGAGCTTGCTCGGGCGATAATCTTTAAGTCTTGGTGGGGTACCTTTTCTCTGCACTTGACTGTACATCTAATCCGTCATAGGCCAAAATACATTCTCGTATGTTCGTACGTCATCGACCGAACTCGGATCAAACATATAGATCACACCGAAAATATGTAAAAGAAAGGGAGTACAGTGCGTGCCACGTAAGAAGAGACTTGACCCCGCCTCCCCGCCTCTTTCCGCCGCCCCGATGACGCCCGGTCCCCGTCCCGCACCGGGCGTCATCGGGGCGGCGGAAAGAGGCGGGGGTGGCGGGGTTAAGTCTCTTCTTACGTGGCACGCACTGTACTCACTTTCACTCGCATAATTATATACGCACACATTCTTCAAATTTTCTTACGCTACTTCAACCCAAATCGTCCGATGGCGTCCGATAACTAGGTGTACGCACTTACTTTCTTTTACAGATGTTCGGCTCAATCGGACGAATCGGCGACACCGTACAAGCACAGTTCGGCCGATGACGGATTAGGTGTACGCGAGCCGTAAGTATTAAGAATCGTCCGTCCAGGCATGTCCCTATTATACGAACCACGACTGGTTCTCAGTTCTCATAGACATGCGTAGGAGTCTGCCGAAAGCTGCGTTTGCGCAACAAACTCCTGCGATCGGCGCAGTACCCTCCCGTGAAATAACCAATGTTAATTGTTCGATACAACAGACTAATTAAGCGTGAAGGCTAACAGAATTTGTTTATTGTTTGTTTCGATTTCGTACCGAGACTTCGTGCGAACCTTCGCCGACTTTTGTAAACAAACGAAAAACTTAGGTTTAAATGTTACTTCGGTTTTCTATGGTAATGGGATTCTGTTTTGTTAGACTTTATTGGAGTCGGTTAATTTAAATCTGTCTCCATGACAGGTTTAGATATTGTTTTGACTTTATCTGAAACATATTAATCCTTAGCTAGCGTAGATTAAAGATAAAATCATTTCATTCAAAGCAACAAGCTGGTATTCAAACCTTGTTACAATACCACAACGACGCGTCCATATTGTTTTTGATAGCATCAAAACACTGACACATATTGCCAACCTGTTCTGTCTCTCAATGCGATAGATAAATATGTATCTTTGCATTCATATCTCAACATCTCCCACATACAATAGAAGCAACAGTCATTCTTATGCTCAATTTGTCATCGAAGCTTTCATACTGTATCCGAACACTTGTAAGAGTTCATCGATTTACGAAATCCCGCCAAACGCGATACGCGATACCGCATTCGGTATCGATACATACATAATTCATGAGTTTTCGATCGCACAATAGGGTTTACAGAATCTGTATTTATGGATCTTAGTGCTGGATAAAAATGTCGAAACAAATATTCAACGGCGGTCATTCTTACCAAATTAGAGGCGGATCATCGAAATGAACCTCAAAACCTAATCCTTTGAAGAATATTCGAAGCTAAATAGTTCGTTAGACATTATAATCTATAAAAACTTGTCATGTTTTTCTTGTTAAGGCTTCGGATAAAAAACAGCAGACATATTTATTGATAGTGACCAATAATTCAATTCTTTTATTGGTTATTAGTTTTATAAGGCGAGTTTATATTTCTCTGTGTGAACCAAACGGTTTAAAAGATATTTGTCAAAGGAAGATTAATGTTGTTCGCAAATGAGTTGTTGGACTAATCAACACTCTCTTCACACTTAACAGAAAAAATAAGCATCTGTACTAACAGAAAGAGGACTTATTTTATAGCTTTATTAATTTGAAATCTTTCAAACTACATGGAACTTTCAAATAAATATGATTAGCTAGAAAAGTATCAATATTACTTTATTCTAGATGATTACCTACATAAATACAATTAATATCACGCCTTTTTTAGGGTTCCGTAGTCAACTAGGAACCCTTATAGTTTCGCCATGTCTGTCCGTCCGTCCGTCCGTCCTCGCTTAATCTCTGTGACCGTTAGCACTAGAAAGCTGAAATTTGGTACCAATATGTATATCAATCACGCCGACAAAGTGGTAAAATAAAAATTGGAAAAAAAATGTTTTATTAGGGTAGCCCCCCTATATGTAAAGTGGGAAGTGTTTTTTTTTTTAATTTCAACCCTAACGTGTGATATATTGTTGGAAAGGTATTTAAAAATGAATAGGGGTTTACTAAAATCATTTTTTGATAATGTCAATAATTTCGGAAATAATCGCTCCAAAAGTAAAAAACAATGTGTCCCCTCTAACTTTTGAACCATAAGTTTAGAAAATATGAAAAAAATCTGAAAGTAGAACTTTATAAGGACTTTCTAGGAAAATTATTTTGGATTTGATGGAAACAACAGTTTTTGTACAAAAAAGACAAAAAGTTGTACAAAATAATTTCTGGACTAAGTTTGTAGTATAATCGTATATGCAAGCATTTTTTTAACATCGTTTACGTATTTTATTATCCTGAACGTATCCCTTTGTGTTCGCGCTAAAAACCGTCACGAGTCGGAGCGCCTGCCGCGGAGCGTGCAATGTTGCACGCTACGTGTTCGCGCACGTACCCAACCCACTACCGGGAGCAGTAGCAGGAGCGCGGAGCGCTACTGGAGCGCGAACATAATGGATACCCACTTTTAAACTCATAAGTGGGAACACTTATTATAATTGTGACGGACGGGAAACTACGGAACCCTACACTGAGCGTGGCCCGACACGCTCTTGGCCGGTTTTTTTGATCATGCCTTGATTCCCCAAACTGTAAGGCAGAGGTGTACCTGCGTCTCTTATGTAACCGTTTAACAGAAATCAGTAAAAAAGTATATATACAATTAGTAAAAAAGTATTTCCATAATGAATTTCACAACAATCACAACCAAACCTGTCAATCTGTCATTCGTATCAGAAGGGTTTCTATATTACGCAATGCTCCTATCCCAATAGTAATCGATCACACATAAGTGTGTTATGTATGGCAACATTAATCATATATTTTATTATGTAACAATTTTAATAAATAATGTCCCAATTATTTGAAATGATAAACAAGTTTAACTATAGTGACAATCTCCCATTACTTATGTAACCAAATTAATATGAATTTATAGCAAAATCATTAAGTATTGACATGATTATATGAAATTTAGATTAGTAATTTGTGCTTATTTAATGATTTATTAAAGATAAATGCTTTTGAGTTGACTAATGATAGATTTTTCGATTATGTTTAAAAGTCACAGTAATTATTATCATACTGGTAAAATGTTGTAACGTTTATTAAAATTAATCAAATTTATGAGCCTATTAGAATTTATAAGCCGCAGATTTTTAATGCAGTTTATCTATATAATTGAAATGCTGTTTATTGATAGGTCATAGGGATTAAACAAAAATAGGCATCACTTGCCTATTTTTGTTTAATTGGTCGCAATAACTAAGCTAGGGCAATTCGACCAAATGGATTAGGTTAGATCGAATAATAGTCCGAATCAGGAACGAAACGAAAAGATTTTTTTTTAAATTAGTAGTAGTTTATTTGCCGCGAAAACAAGCAAATTCGGGAATACTGAAAATCTATGCACTGAAAAAAAGAATGATTGATTTTACTAAATTCCGCGTAAATTTTATCTAATCCGCGGGTTATATAGGTCCTATTACACACGAAATTGTTGATTTTACCAAATAGAACTGGTTGATTATGAAAATCAACAAAGTGAATTTTGTTAAATTCACTCTTGTTATAGTAAAATTAACTATGAAAAGGGTTGACTATGGCAATTCATTACTCAACCTACGCTACTTTAGTAAATTCAACAATTCTTTTTTTTTCAGTGTGGGAATTTTATATGAATTATTGAGGACCGGAAAAATCTATGAGAATTTTGTATGAATTATTGAAATTTGGACAGGAAAACGTCTGTCGGGTCAGTTAGTTCGCAATAATTATCTGCCTTACCTTTTTGCTCTTTTTAAGTATGGCGAAGTTATAAATCAACAATAAAGTAGGTACTTAAAATAAAGAGAGCGTCGAAACTTCCCTAAAATAAGGAAATGAAGTCAGCGGACTGCAGGTCCTCCACAAAAGCGTTTCTAAACGATGCCCACCCACACTCCAGTGAAAGTTACATTTAAATTGGTACAGCAGTTTCCAAGTTTGTACTTAATTAGCCATCTCCTATTCGTGAACTCGTCCGCATCACCCGCGCTTTGTTCCGCTCGAGTAAAACATATATACATATGTCGTTCGCATTACATCACGGTTATGTAAACGTTTTGACAAGCCTAGTCGTGTCATTTCTATATAAATTATGTAGATTTAAAACCAGCCTACTACGACCCATACAACGTTCATAAACAAATAACAGGTACCTCAAGATCTAAGGTCGTCTTAGAGTGGTGTAGATGCGTGGATTTGTGGGAAAAACATATGGCATTAGTATAACAAGTTCGACACTGTGTTTTATGCAGATATAACAGATACAGGTTAGTCGGCTACACACGTTTTTCCAATTAGATTTCATAATTGCTTGAAGCTTAGTCTAACGAGTGAGATTTTGTTACGTATCAGTTGATGGATGCCTAGGCGACTTGTTAGGCTTAATTTATGTTGAACCTTTACAAATCAATCGAATGCAGCTGAATACTAGTATTTTACATGAAGCGGTTGCCTATCTGACCTCTACAACCCAGCGTACTGGGTAACACAATACCCCTTGGTTTGACTCGTTGGCAGACTTTTGGGTTTCTGACTACCTAGCTGTAACGACTGTCAAAGATCTACGAATGCCAGTCGGTCTCCAAAATTCATCCTGTATACAAGATAAGCGCAAGCGCAACGCATTATGAAAACTTTTGCTACGCGGAGTGCGCTGCGATAATGCGCTGAAACCATTCAAATTTGCGTGTTGTTTTTAGTATTACGAAACAGTTTTGTAATATATACGAATACTACAAAAATATTTAATTTATGTATGTGCAATGCAATAAAACATATTCTCCGAAACCAATACCCCCACATTAGCTCATTAAACTCATTTAGTATTCCAACCGTAGTTTGACACTGGAGAACAACAAACCTTCACAATTCGCGAATTACGTGGGTTATTTCGACTTATAGGGTCATGTCAACCTCGACATTGCCGACGATTGCCGAGGATTGCCGAGGAATGCCGAGGACTATCGCGACGTACGCGCGTGCCGCGAATGTAGACATAAAGCGAATTAACTACAGTTCAATGCCATTGTATGGATGTACCTTTAGAAGCTTTTCATTCATTGTTTGTATTTCATTCAGCGTAATAATGAGCTTTGCGTAAGTTCTAATAGTTATTAGACATGTCTACGTACAAAGCTTTGAATGAAATCACAACATATAAAGCTTGATTCAGTTGAATTAATTAAAAGAGAAATGAGAGAAAAACTGAAAATAGTTGATAAGTATTTTCAGCCATCTATAAAGAAATTGAGAAAGAAGGAGAGAAATTGTGATAGTGATATGGTTATCTAAATTATGCTTATGCTCTCAAAATTACTTCTTTTTCTTTGTAGAACAACGTAACACTAATTTTGTTAAATCATTTTCAAAAATTGCCCTGATCAGCGGGATTGTCCGAAAGGGTTACATAAAGTAACGCTGCCCCGGAACATAAAGGGCTAAGGAAGGAACACGCGTGGGTTTTAGTCAGTAAGACTTAAGAGTCTGACACTCCCTTCCACTGCACCCAGAGCGGGAGGGGTCATTTGATGATTTCCCATTCTCAAAAAAAAAGGGACTTACATGACCTAAAGCGCGGTCACTTTTGGACTGCATAGAAAAGAAAGAGAAGCGCGATGACACACCGCTGGTAATTTATTGCAAAATATGAAGCATTTTTTTAATTATAAAAAATCTATTTTTTGGAATAAAAAATTAAAACACTAGTGTTTTAGTATCTTGCTTGTAGAATAATCTGACAAAAAATCAGAATGATTGTATGTATAATAGATATGGTTTTTATTGTAAAAAGAAAGTTTTTAGAGGTATCTTCATGATTTTTTTCTATCGTATCAAATAAGTTGTATTATGTTTTGAAAACACTATCTATCTAGCATATGTCCTGAAGAATATCATTTAATTTTCTGATTTTGTTTACTGTAGTCGATCATATACTTTTATTGTTTCTAAAACTTGCGTTTTTTGCGTTTAGGTCCTGTAAGCCCCTTAAAATCGTTTGAACATTCTTTCAGTTTCAATTTGAAACAGAGCTTTCAAAACACTCCTAAAATCTAACCTAGTATTACTCGTAAAAAGAGGAATGATTTGATTTTTTTTTGTATGTTTGTTTGGTACGCTTTCACGCTAAAGCAGATAAATGGATTTAGATGAAATTTGGCACATGCGTATATCGTGACCTGGATTAGGACATAGGAAACTTTTTATTTCGATATTATCATGGTATCGAGACTTATGCGGGTGAAGCCGCCAGGCGCAACTAGTAATGAATAAAATGAAAGTAAATCCGATGAAGTAACACGGCAAAGGTAAACATTTAATTAAAGAATGACTAATGTGATTGACTCACCATGTACTAACGAACCCTTGAACAAAAACCATGAAATTCGCCAACACTTGGCATGACGCAAACGTCTTGCATAATTCCGACTATGGGAGATTTTTCCTTGATTTGCGATACGATATTTTTGAGAAAACATTCCTAGTTATGTCGGTATGATGCATGGTATAACCGACCTTGTAGGCAGCTGTTCCTAAGAATTATGGTTATTCTAGACTTGGTAACAGCTACTTATGTGTCAAGGAAAACATTTGTTTTTTTATACGTGGCTGTATTATTAAATCCTGCTAACTATTTATTAGATCGATCGATTAGATTATTTCATCACCACTGCTCTCAAAATTGTGAAGGAAAACATCGTGAGGAAACTGGCATGTCCTAGAACCAAAAATTCGAAGAAATGTGACATCCACCAACCCGCACTGGGGCCGCGTGGTGGATTACGGCCCACTCCCTCTAGGTGAGACGAGGCCTGTGTCCCAGCAGTGGGGACAACATAGGCTGATTATGATGATGAACTATTAGATAATCTAGATTCGTTAACTACCTAGTGGGAATCTATTACTGAATGATCAATTGATCAAGCTTCGGAAGACATAAAAGGTTTTGTTAGAACTACAGTTCTTACAAAACTTTTAAATGTAGATACTGTAGAGCTTATAGCCTACTTGGTACTTTAATGCAACCTTTATGAATACTTCGAAAAGTAGATGGCAGGAATACGAGACAAACATTTATTTATAAAAAGAATAGAAAAAAAATCAATAGAAGGAATCAGATTTGGCTGATAAGCCAAGTGACAAGGATAAAAATTGCAAAAAAACTAGAACCATCTTCTAGAAATAAATTATTGAACTTATACGGCAAACTATGGTCTTACTCGTCTGATGATTTACCATACTAAAAAAAAACAACAAACTATATTGTCCATAATCATTTATTTATATCATGAAAATATTAGGTTGAATACCAACATCGCAGCTCAATACTCGACCACAAAAATTTACATTGCGGTAAACAGCATTGAGAGACTTTTTCAATAAATACTCAGAAACATTTTTCAAGCGTGCAACGCTACCGTTTCTCTTATTTCTATACAATCTGAGGCAAACAAAAGTGAAATATGATTATAGTTAGAACATTTAATCATCTCACATTGATGACCGTCGGTGCGCATGAGTGGTTGAGCTGCAAAAACAACGACAAGGTCAGCGCGGTCACTGCGCGACCATCCTCTGAAGGTTGGCTTAGGTCTCTGTGTCAGCAGGAAAACTTAGTACTCAAGTAAGTACGGAATAGGCAATAAAGATGTGTAAATAGGAAGATGGTTTATACGTTCTGTTCGTCATAAAATAAATAAAAGATATTTGCATCCGGAACTTCAAAATACCGTCAGCTAGCTACATATTTTTTATATACGTAGCTTAAAGTTAAGACTTTTAAACGTCTGAAATATATGAAACGATGAAATAGCAACATTTATAAAAAATCCCTTAGCCTATATTGTATAAAACTACAGGGAAAAGGCTTCCCCACCCTCCTTTCAGCTAAACATGGGATAAAATATATGTATATCCTCTTATCGAATATGTTTAGCCTGATAGTATCCAACAATTTCCTATCGAGAATTTTTTTTCGAATAAACGCAATATAAATAACTAACAATTTATTTCGATTTATTTTTTAATCAACGTTTCGAACCGTTACAACATTTAAGTATTGCCTCCAATTTTTAACGCGGGGAAATTCTCATTGCTATCCAACAAAGAAAGGACAACAAAATGTCAAAACAAAATCATATTTTGCCTCCTTAACCAAGCCAATGTCACCGCTTTCTACTATTAAGATAGCTACATTCCAAGTTAAATTCAGATACTTACCACTACTAAAACTAACATTCTAAGTTAACGTAGTCGTTCTAAACTATTTTCCGCTCCTCCTAACGTACTAGGAAAATCCGCTTCAAAACAGATTCCCGAGTCGTCCCGCTAACTTCCGCAGGATGCTCGGCGGAAGTGTTTCAGTACTTGTAGGTAAAGGAAACTCTATAAAATGTGCTGTAAAATCATCTTTTGCAGGAATTTATTTATTTTCTCTATGTAGCCATGTAGGGCATGCCTGAACACATTATTCTATTTTTACAATTGCAGTGAAAGTTTGTGAAGATGTTTAGATGTTTGTTACTCAATCACGCGTAAACAGATTTGCATGAAAATTGGCACATAGATAGACCATTTCCTGGATTAACACATAGGATACTTTTAATCCCGATATTCCGACAGGATCGAAACTTACGCGGGTCAAACCGCGGGGCGCTGCTAGTTTTAAATAATATCTGCATGCCATTATAATGTTTGTGTACTTTGCCGCTAAGCACTGTAATTACTAAAACAAAACAGACAGTTCCAGTAAACAAAAAACGATCAGCCAAAAACGGTCAGCCATTATTTTTAAAGGAAATTTTTGCTGTCAACCGTCATCATGCATAAATAGATAAGTCTTGTAGTTCGTAATTATAATTTTGGAGCTTATTATTCGTACATCCAAATTATGCAAGACTATACATAATTAATTACTTACAATCAGTTGGAACATCGATTTTCGGAACTTTTTGCTGGTGATCAAAGATACCATCGGGTTGTGCAATTCAAATTAATTTCGCATTTGAATCATTAATCAAAGAACCCGGTACGCAATTTGTTTAATAATTTAATAGTACGTACGCCATGTATTTGGGTAATTTTTTGTAATGTAATTAAGTTGATGTTCAAATACCGTCATACCTAGGTACCTGTATACGACAAATTTTCGAAAGATAGTTTCCTGATGATGCATGTAAGTCCATAGGTAGAGTGTAAAAAAAAAGTTGAATGTTGTATATGTTGTTGTTGTTGTTGTTGAGTTGTTGTTGTTTTTGTTGAGTTGAGTTGTTGTTGTTGTTGAGTTGGTTTCAACTTATTTTTTTTTTCTTATATCGTATCCCACTGCTGTGCAAGGGCCTCTCCAGTCTACGTTTTCCTTCCAAACCTCCCTGTCTTGTGCGATCTCCGGCCATGTTGGAGCTACTTCGACTGATGAACAAATCAATTTATTTATACAGCATTTTAGCAGCTTTTAGTTCACCACTTACAACGGCTAACGACGGCTAAGCTTCCTAGCACCACAGTCCACAACTCACAAGGCGAACCGGAACCTCCAGCAAATTAATGAAATCGACGGTACTTCGGCAGGGTATAATACATTCTCTCCTTAGTAACGAGCCGGTGCAAGCAATACTAGGTTCTGGTAGTAAATAATCAGCTAGCTGCTAACATCGGCAGTGCCTAGGGTTACCATCTGTCTGGATTTGTCCAGTTTTCTAGCCCCCGTCCGGACATTGTCGGGACTTCTCGACAGTAGGACATTTTTTAGAATATAAATGAGTGCTGAAATAAGAAAGATTGAAAACTAAAATGTCCGGACTATTTTGTAAATGTCCGGCTTTTTGTCAGGACTTTTGATAACCCTAGGCCGTGCCAGGAATGCGCTCAAATGCGCGCGCGACGCCCCGAGTACCGGACGACCGATCATAGCATTTTAAAAGATACGTTCAACGGTTTATTAGGAATTCTAAGTTTGCGGTTGTTGGTGGAAAAATGCTAATAGTTTTACTGTGAACCAATATATTAGTAAATTCTATTAAGAATAGGCACTTCTTCACTGTCATCAATAGCCCTTGCTAAGAGATAGTTTTCATTAATCATTCAGAATATGAAATGATCGGTAGGTCATATCACTTACCTAGCTCGTTTAAAGAATAAATGGCCGCTATTTTTTATTTAACTAAAGCTGCTTATACCTAATGATTTTCCAGCAATCGTAATGAGCTTCATTTTGACCACTTCTACAAAACAATTTCATCTGTTTGGCGTTTTCTAGGTCAGCTTATTTTGAAATAAATATTTGTTTTTTTTTTATATAAACCGGTTATAGTTATCGCTTTATTTACCTACCTATTTTTAAGTTCTAGTTTTCAGCTAAAAGTACAATGACCATAAGCGGTGGTTGTACAAGCAATTATTACTTAGTTGTTTGTTCGAAGTAAGCGATAATTGAGATTCCAGTCATTAGCGTATCTCGTCTAAACGCGTCATGATTGAAAACATTCTTTGAATGTCGATGACATGTCTTGTTTAGCCAGATTGTCATCATTTCCTACAAAGTTAAAAGCGCCTCTTCTATGAGAGACTTATTACTCGTAGAGTGGGTTTTTTAAGCGCTAGTCGTATGAGTAAATATATGTATATACCTACAAAGCTATAAGATCATGACACTAAGAAATGAGTTTAGTTTGGTTAATTCTCTAGTAATTTTGCTGTACCTATTGCGATTTTCGATCATGGCGCATTTTAGAGTATTTCTATTCACTATTAGGTGTTTGGTATGAAGCAATATCAGTTACCGCTCTACGAGTAGGTACAGGGAAAACCAACAGGCAAGACAAAATCCTATCAAAATAAACAGTCTAAGTAATTACTAGCCTGTTATGTTTACTAATTGCGAAATAATCTCGGCCCACACATTCAAAATCCAAGTTCTAATAACTTAGGTCGCATACACAACATGGCAACTTAATGCGTTTATAAGAACTTATTTCCTCCGACGAGCTAAGTAAAGAAACATAGCTTAGTATGATACAGTTTCTTAGAAAACGATTGCTTATCATGCACGGATGTGACTAACATAAATCCTGTCCAAGTTTTTACGATTATTAGTCTTACTTCATAGTTATGTACACAACACCACATGTTGTTGTCGTGTGTCAAATCCTGACACACGAATATCGGTATTGTGTCCTGGAAAATACAGATTGTAGCTGTCTGAAACTTTTTGATTTAATTAAGGATGTTGACTTCGGTATCGAAGTTACGAGGTAAAGAAAAACTATACCTTCGATCGAATGGTATTATCTGAATAATCAAATAGCTGAACAGTGTTATTAAACATTCAAGAACAGCTATTTACATACAAATATGGCGCATATTTTTGTCTGTTTGTTCGGTGATAATCTATAAAAAGCTACGTAAATAAAGGTTCTTCTTTTACGGATTATTTTGATAGCGTATTAACTGTTTGAGTTTCCTGTTTTATTTTAATTCATAAGGATTATTCGCATGATTTGTGTGATTTTATTAATGTCCTGGTTACTTTAATACTTAAATAAATACGATTTTAAATCTGTTAATTGTTAAAAATAAGATGAGATTCATTTATCTCAAGATACAGCACAGGTACCAGAAAGAAAACAAAAATGTAATTACCAAAGCGATCTCGATGCACGCGCTTGACTTCGCACCTAATGTCAAAGATCAATGATCTGAAATAAGCATTATTTTATTATCTGTCTAACAATACATATCAGTGTGATCGACAAAGATGCGCCTACGCACTTCTAGCAAACAAATCGCGGCTATTATACTTCAATCTAATATAATAACGCCCCCACAAATGTCTTGTGTCCCTTTTTTTGTCAGTATATGACTAATAATTATGTCGAAGAATAAAAATAATAGTTCTATAATAATAATAGCGTGTGTTCGTGATTATTATGTTACTGTAATGGCTCATTTATACATCTAAATTATGTTAGGTTTATAATATGTTACGTTGATATAAATTTCTAAATGACCTCTGGTAGTAATGATCAAGAAATGACAACACTATTAGAGCAAGTAGTTGGAGAATTATTTACCTCTATGGCATTAAGTTCAGACCTCCAATTAACACTAGACACTGATCATTACAGATAGTAGGTATTTCCCATGAGATAAAGTTTACATCATTAGGGATAATTCTGCTAAATTCAATGATGCATTGGCATCATCATCAACATATATAATATTATATTGAATTGTCAATACACACGTCATCCTAAGCCTATGCATACTTAAAATTTTCTTCAGAGACTTTTCATAAAACAATATGTGTATACTACAAATTCAATAAGTATTTACTTCACAAACAATAAAACAAATATTCGTCTTCGTACCACAATTGTTCACGAATAGTTTTCAACAGCATTAGCACAAAGTATGCGCAGAGACAATGGCCGACACGGATAACGCAACGGTTACAGCTGATCGGTCGGTTCGGTGTTTCCTGCGCATACGCAGGGATCCCAAAAGTATCGATACTTTAGTCTTAATCCCCAGTTCATTTTTAATCGATACTAGTGAAGAGATACTTCTTATAATATTTAGTAAGTAGTGGTACACGATTTTTTTAAACTATAATAAATAAATAAGTACCGATAGTCGATACTACTCGATAGTATCGACTATCGATACTTTAACCACACCTAAATAAACTAGTTCCATGTACAGACGCCAGCACATCAAGCTACTACAATCTGTCAAAATTCTTTAATAAATTTTCAACTTTATCGCTAAAACATAAGGTTCAAAGTTGATTGGGAAAATTTGACAGTTTCGGGTAGCTTGATGTGCTGGCGTCTGTACTTGATCTTCACAAACGATAGCCGCTTAATATCGATACTGTATCCGTAGGTATTCGATACTTCTATAGGCCAGTTGACAAACGGCAGAACGTTTTTTTCAGATTTTGAAAACTCGACATCTAGGTTAGGTAGGTACGTAGTTGTATCGATACTTCTGATGCATTCCTAGTTACAGCTGATCGGTCGGTTTGGTATGTTTCCTGCGCCTGCGACGAAGGGCCGCGACTTCCGTCGTACGCGCTGACGAAAGCCGCGTAAGCTTTAATTGACTTTGTAATTATCAGCCTGTATATGGGCCTGCTAATAGACTGTGACAATGAACGGTAATACGGAAATATTGCCTTATTTGTGGGTTTTGGTGATATTCTTCAGAAAGGTCAGGTGCGTACCTAGTACTCGCCACAGCGGTGCTATTCTGTAAAAATCTCACCGTGAAAACTTAGGTGAAGTGAGCGTGGAGTGAGTTGTCAATAGTGTTAATTCCTAGCAAAAACAAACTCACTTCACCTAAGTTTTCACGGTGAGATTTTTACAGAATCAACCAGCTGGTGTGCGTTGATGACCAGAAATCCAATTCTCGTAATTTAAAACGTTCCAAATCTAGTCGCAATCTCATCTCAGCGACAATCAATGTCAAAAACTTGTCAAAAATGTAGGAATTTTAAAGGTATTTTTGACAAATTGCGAAAGATCAGACTGTAAAAGTCGTTAAAATTACGAGAATATAGCTCTCATAATATGTGTGCACGTAAGCAAGGCAAAAGGAGTATGTAAAGGTTCGTCATGTAGTTTTTGCCTATGAAGCAAAAAACAAAAAGAAGAAAAAAACAAGGAGAAGAAGAAAAACAAAGAAAAGAAGATGACAAACAATAAGAAACAACAAGACATGAGAAAAAAAGAAGAAGATATGAGATTATGTATGTTGTAATTTTTATTGTCCATCGATACTACTGTGCACACTTTCAGTATTATCCAATAGGGGTTTAGCCTAACCTCACGAGTGACGTCACTATTGAAAGCCGGAGTAATTGCTGATTACAGCTCAGGCGGCGTGTTGTCGTTTCGATCAAAAAGAGTTTTTGTTTGTTTTTGGAAGGAACTATTGGAGTCGTAGAGCCTTTTAAGTTGCTTAATAGTTGTATAATTGAATTATTATTAGTCTCAATGTCCACTGATTTATGATACCCACAGAAAGAGAGAACGGGCTGGATGCGTGCCCAGTTATTGGCAATAGGCTCACCCCCTGTTACATAACTGGTGAAATGTGGGTGTACTGTACGTTCACCTCTGCCTGCGATCGTCACGCCATCATCGTCACGCCTGTAATCAGAATCACCGATGGTTAACATCGGTGATTCTGATTACAGGCGTGATGTTATGTTATGTAGAAAGAAAGAGAGAGCAGTTCTTCCTTATCAAGAAACACTCCTCACACAAAGCTTCTAAAACCATACATATTTAATTTATTTATTTATTTAAATTTTTCGCACAAAAAGGTATGAAGGCGGACTTAATACCTTAACCATTCTCTACCAGTCAACCAAACTAAATTAACTTATTAAAACATGTAAATGTGTATGCACATAAAGACGGTTTATAAACGCATCTTAAATGGTATAAATGGTAAACTGTAGGAAAATGAAGTAATGTGTAAAATATACTCGTAGAGGTATGCATAATGATTAGATTTCCTTACAAGATGTTTCATCAACATCCTCATATCATTCTAATGACGACTAATGCTGTAAATAGACCTCCTGAACGATTGCTAAAATGCTATTGGCTCCAAATAAATAAAATTGTTACCTACTGAAACAGTGACCAATTTTTTTTTTCGTTATTTGACTGATATCTCACATAATATTAAAAGTTACTCGCCATGCTCCTATGGACACCAGCGACACCCAGAGGATTTTAACCGAAATTTATTAGAAAGCCTAGTTCAGCTTTATCCCTGAAAATATTTGAAAGAAGATACTAAATTGAGAATCCCGGTAATATTTTATTAGACTTAATCCCCGAAATTTCAATAAACTATGTATTGGTAAATCTCGCAATAAACAAATTACTTAATTAATTTCCCCTCACACTCTATAACCACTTGCTTGTCTAACTAATAAACAATCTGATTAATTCGCCGTAATTCTCCGCTTCAGGAAACAAACATTAACATAATCACATACACAATGTAAAGGCATTATGGTAATATTTGCAAATAACCTGCCTAGAGCGACACCTACGTCACTGAACATTATGTCTCATATACCATCCATAAGTATAAGTCGTTATGTCATTCCTAAGTATATAACTACGAAAACGGAGCCGGAAAATCGAGGGTGAAAATGCGTCAGTAATCCTTATTTATTTATCTATAGCTATTGTGTATATCCAAACAATATACCACCGCTTATCAAGAATTGTGCTTCATCATATAAGTAGGTTCCAAGCCACAATTTAATACAATTATCAACCACAACATGTGTAATTGATATCATCTTCACACCGCAAAAAATGTGTAAAGACTCATAATACCGTGATAATATCGCATGTATAATTAAGTATGTAGTTACAAACCTCTGTTCAATAAAAAAAACCACACGCAAACTTCACAATTTACACTACGAAACCGCGGCACAGTTTTACAAACTTTCAGTCACTATACACTGAAAACAATGAAAATAATTCACAGATTTGTTAAAATGGAGTTACACAAACTACGTTAACGATGGCACTAACATTCCAGCACGTACAGGTTATTGTTTTACAAGGACTTTTCATTCAGAAAAATATTTGAAACGTATTGGTGAAAATCGATGGTGTTGATCGATCGCACACGCGGTGGCGAGCGAGAGGGAGACACTACACTATGACACCGGCGGTACCGCGCCTCGTGTAGTGCGCAAGAGTGGGGGCGCGAGGACCAACATGGAAAACTGCGTGGACGCAGCCTTAACAGTGACGGATTAAGATAGCGCGCGGCCCGTGCCGTAACATAGCGTTCCTATTAGCTACGAACCCGGAAAATTGGGTATCAAATTATAATGGATTTTTCTAAATTGTCTCTTTTTCAACAGTGGCGCGTATTAACGTGGTCTGTAGAAATAATGATTTTATTCTACATTATAAGATGTGTTTGTTTGACTTTTGGAATCAAAAACACAGTTTACCGTATGACTTTTAAAACCTTTAATCCAGAACAAGTACCTAATTGATACATAAATATAAAGAATACAATATGTGTTTTTTTAATGTTTCCTAAACTTTTAAAGCTTACCCGAATGCAGAACGAAAAACTAATATCTGTCAGAAATAATGACCTTCTAAGCTCGCCGATGGCAATATAAATGGTTTCGGCTCAAAATTCTGCTACGTGTTTGGCGCCATCACTAGCGTCCAGCAGTTACTGTAACGTGCAGATGACAGGACATGCAGGACATGATATTAAGGGTTTATTTATAGACGATGATTAAAGATAAGTGACGTTCAAACGTCAAAATGTATGCTTAACAGTCAATAATAACAGTCGCTAATCACTAGTTAACGTTAAGCAACGCTTATGAATGAAGGGGTATGTGTCTTATCGTTTGTGGAACAGCACCGCATTGAGACTCCAAGGCGGAGTCGTCTATGAATCTCCTGAACAGGTGGACCAAAATAGTGATTATAAATGAGAAGATATAATAACTATGGAGCCCCTCATCCCTCTGACCAAAAGGACCAAAACCCCAAATCCATGGGTTCATCAACTTTTGTTATTCGGTTAATCCGGCCCTGGCTTACAACTTTAATATCTTATTTAAATTAACCGCCGACGGTGTTTCGCATTAAGTATGACTATGGGGAACAATCTGGTTATACTACATATAAACCGGTTTTGTTAAAAAACACCTTTATGGTTTTTGCTTTACCTGTGATGCTCGAATTAATAGCGGCAATACATTATGGTGATTATCTCATCGTTCCTAAAATACGAATACCTATGTATCTTCGTAATACATAGGTAGTCTTTTTAATTTTACCACATGTATGATAGTTTTGTTGATTCGAAAATGTATTCAAGTTTTGCAAATCGCTTAGTGTCTGTTATTAGTTCACGAGCATTCATAGTCATTCAAAGATGACAAAACCTATCGCGGGTTATCATTCATCTATAATTAACATAATCAGCATATAATGATCCCACTGTTGGGACACGGGCCTCCTCTCGGAGAAAGGGAGTGGGCCGTAACCATAACCACCACGCGGGCCCAGTGCGGGTTGATAGATGTCACATAATATCTTAAAATTTTTGGTCCTAAGACATGCCGGTTTCCTCACGATATTTTTCTTATCCGTTTCGAAAGCAGTGGTGATGAAAATTATTTATACACGTTCGAACCTACGACCCTACAATTCATAAGTCGTGGCAGGTACCAGTGAGCCAACACTGGCTCTCTATAATTAACGGACATAACAAAAGTACAGATTAGGACCCCCCACACACATACGACAATTCTGTCGGTAGCAAAAAATTATAATTGGTTCAATATGCCGCCTCCGATTGACTCAGCAAAAATGTTGTTTTGCCTTACAACGACGGACTGTAAAAAAAGACGTCTTACCTTAAAATAACAGGAGCTTGAAACGCAAGACCAGTACGCAGTGGTCCTTATAACATTTATTTGCAGTAGCAATTGCAGGAATTCTAACTTCCTGGTTAAGAAATAATATTGCCTACATAGTAGTACAATATAGAAAAAAGGTTTTAGATAACCCTGCATAAATCAGAAACATTTTCAATACAGGCAATATTGCCTAAGACAAACGTACGGTGATTTCTAGGAGGTAGATAGAACTGTTAATACGAAATGTAAACATTACTAATCCGGATATTGATTCTTTTAATCTTAACAGCGATGATCATTGTGTCTATGACATACAAACTTGTATCTCCGAACATAATATATAGGTACTCGTGTAGAATCATGGAATTAGTAAATACGACGTACAACCTAGCACTCAAAAATTCCATTTTTGAACATAATTGAATAGTATTTGTGACCTCAAATGGCAGGGAATGCTGAGAAAAGCGTCGAGTTAGGTAATCTAGGTTCAATATAGGACTTCCCAAGGTTCAAAATAGCAGTTCCAAGATATATACTTTCGAAGATTAGTCTACTTTATAAACATCCAAAATCAGTTAATTCAAAGGTGTAGACACAAAAGTGGGCTCTGTACAACACCCACAATTCGCCAACATTAAGCTAGTGGTAAGCCGCAACTAAGCCCTATTATTCATATTAACACCAAACATTTTCAAAAGCTGTAATATCCACCATTATTAAGTCAACTTATAATGGAGTAGGAAACTTGCAAAAGAGCTACGTTAAAGGTTAGCCCAGATTGGAGCGGCAGCGCAACGCAACGCAGTACAAAAATCCTCCTTCACCACTTTTATACATTTTCTATGACCAAATACACTACAGGCGGGCCGCACCATACTTTATTGTATGGAAATGCGTTGCGCTGCGGTCCGTTGCGGCTGTAATGTGCGCTTGGCTTTAAGACTGTCCGGTGGGAGGGACGGCTGCCCACCGCGCTTGTTTATCGCCGCGGCCCCAGATGCATGCCAATGAGGCGTGGGCGCACTTCTGCATAAACATTACCAACTATGTCATAATCCAAGTCGCCAACACTGTAGTAATGCTCCGCTCGATCGACTTGTCTAAATATAGTCGTACACTTAGCTTTGTTACGGTTATGTTTCAATCTGGAATGCGTTCTTCAAAATTGTTTGTTTCACCTAGTTTTTATATACTAAGTAATTATTTTGAAATAACAATCTAGTACAATTTAAATAACAACGTTGCTCTTAATTTTCACGGTGTTTCAGGAATTCTGTAGGTACAGGACGTCAGCGCCATTTGGACGGGGAGACTTACAACCTCTCCTCATCCCTCGCATCCGTGGATCACGCCCGTCCGGTACATCTGTTGGCCCAGAGACCCAATAATTAAGTACTTACTCCCAGTCCCAAATCAACTGTGAGCTCATAGCAATCACTACCACAAGGACCTTTCAAGACAATTGTCGCATTTGCCACGCATGAGCAGAAATACAAATAATTTAAAGTAATGTAAACGATCATATTATTTTCATTCCATTAATTTCGAATAATTCCAATACGCAATAAACATAAACCTGTGGATATGATTTGCTCCAACGATTGACGAACACGCTGTATAATTCACTATAATGAATTCATAAACAGTATATTCCAATAGCATATTCATATCAGAGAAATTTTGTATGTAGCAGCGACAATATTACTTCCAAAGGTTATGCGAAGAATGTAATGGAATTTATTGATGATAATGTTATAAAGTCGCCAAGGATTTCGAACTCGGTGTCTGCAAAATTGGCGTCTAGCGTCCACCCACACTAGAACATAAAATTACAATATATAATACTAATACAGTTCTATGTATTGAATTATATTGTGTGCTTATTTTGTAAACTTCTTCCGGGGTCAAGCAATTTCTTAAAGGTAAATGAATAGCAGATAACAAACCAAGTCCCGTTTGTCAGTATCCATCAACTCCATCAAGTTAGTTCTTTACAGTCGAGTAACAGATACAGGAGAATTCTTGTATAATGTAGTTTCAGGTCCTCCGCCACCCACGTGTTTTCGTTTGACTATTTATTATGTATTTGTCATTTTCACGATCCAATGCTCAAGACAAATAAAGGTACGTATCAAACAGGAAAGGGACGGCACCGTATCAACTCGAGCCGTTCAGTATTCTTTGTATGAAACTCCCTACTGAACGCACACTAATCGGAATCTTAACGTAATCGCTTCGCCTCGAGACAAGCTCACGAACCGCGGTGCGGCGCGTTACGGCTCGTCGTCCCCGCGCTTACGTCTCTCCCGAACTTACACTTACACCTCTTCGTCCACCCTTGCCCCTCTCATCAACCAGCGGTCGGCGAGCCGTAAGCGCGGCGTGGCCTAGCCGAGTCGAGGTATCGGAGCTTCTGAATCTTCTGATCCACTTTGGTTACGTGCTTAAGTTAGGTTGACGCCTGTTTGACGGCGAGGCGAATGGTGATACGGTGCTGATCCCTTTCCGATTTGATACGTGTGCTATGACCTTAACTTATGAATCAGAATCATTAGTTATGTTATGTTATGCTTAATAGAAATTAGTCTATTAAGCATTATGTTCAATTCTATTGTGGTGGCAGGGACGTCGACGCGCAAACTGTAAACATGAATTCAGCACATGATTCTACACCTAGCGTAGAAATTTTTCGGTGGTTTCCAGAAAAAGAATCAGCTGTTTCATAGAAAAGTGCAATACTTACGCGGTCAAAATGTATGGCAAATATTTTTTAATAGCCATTATCATCTGCTTAGCCAACCAACATAGCCTACATAGTTGGGGTTGGCTTCCAGCCTAACCGGATGCCACTGAATACCAATATTTTACATGGAGCGACTGCCTATCTGATCTCCACAACCCACTGATTGGGTAATACGAGACAGGTTATTAGTTTCGGGCTTCTGACCACCCGTAACGACTGTCAAAGATCCATGAATGACAGCCGGGATCAACGACTTAACGTGTTTTCCGAGACACGGCACACACTACACTACGCTGCTCGAGACTCACCTTTATAAATGTGTGTAATTGTCATCTATAAAAAATCACCTTTAAAAACGGAAAGATCAAAAGAGCGACAAACGTCCCATGACAAAACGACCTACCACAACCATCCATTATAACAGCAAAGAATCACTGAACTGACTCAGCGATCATTTTGTCCTTTTGCTGGTCCTACAAATGGACATCACGCATATCTTGATGGACTGTAGCTAAGCGATAAGCTTGAGAAAACATTTCATTTGCAATTCCGAGACACACACGTGTATTTTGTATTTTCCTTACAGATTATAGCAATCTGCCGACAAATGCTGACGACGCTGAATGTTTTCTTACTTTGTGAGAAGACGTTAATAAATAAGCAAATGATAAAGAATGAAAAATGAGAATGCGTTATCTTATTTTGATGCCTTACTGAGTGAATTTGGATATCGTAACGTTTTTACACCGTAATGGTTGGATCATATCCAATAAATCATAAATGTAATATGTAAATCAATACTGGTATGCGGATCAAAGGAACATTATATTCTTCCCATCTAGGTGTGGTATGAAATCTTTGCATGACAAATATAATAATTTAGGTAAACAATAGGAACATTATAATAATGCTTAACGAATCAATGCGCAATGAACGCGCACCATCGCACAAATCGATTATTGAGGGCGCATAGCTATTGCTTAATAATAAAGCAGGCTTAAATAAATAATACATAGGTCTTAGAAGCCATCCAGTAGCAACCAGTCAGCTACGTATGAAGCACATCTGAAAGGTTTTGAAGATTCAGGTTTAAAATACAATAGGTTTTTGTGAAATTCTCAAACTAGGGACTGAGAGGTGGAGATATACAGGACATATTAGTCGTACGTATACGCATAGTAGTACGTCTGTCTCTTTCCCACACTGAAGTAAGATTAAAATAATACTGCTACTTATGGGTTGGTGGTTGGCCCTCTGATCGTGCAAGTAAGGTTTTAAGCAAAGGGATCTCTTTTTGTTTTGTAGGAGACCTAATAAACAGCGGTTAATCAAATATTTATTTGATAAGGCTGGGAGCCATCTTCCTTTGTGGTCGATCACTTTCATCTGTAGGCACTAGTATCATCTTTAGAACCTTCTAGGAGTACGGTATAGATAGACTTCTACTCATCACAAAATTCGCTTACGACTTTGAAGAACGCAGTGACAGTTATTTTATTCATGCTAACTTATTTGAATATACATACCTACACCCATTCTATGAAATTCCGATACTCAAAAAATTAAGGTAGCTGCTAGTACAATATTCTATTCTGTGAATATTAATGTCGACATCCGTAATCTAACATGCTCAAAATACGGTACACGAAACGTAGAATGGGACAGTTTTAACGACTGCTTTAGTTTTGAAAGGACATAATGACTTCCTGCGTCTATATATCTTAAGAACGTATTCATTATTCTGTTAATTGACACCAATAGAAGACGTTTCTCATTTAGAAGTATTCAACATTGGGCCTTTATTAGAACCAAGTAGTAAAGACCGCTGCATCATGCTTACATTTCGCCATTGTGCCCTTATTCCAATTTATTTGGAGTCCAAGCAGAATGTCTTCTTCTTTGATATATCTCTGTCATCCGTCATCATAGTATTCACCTCTTTTCTTGCTATTTTCAAATAATATTATGGATTTTTGTGCGTCTGACGTATGATAGGTAGCAGAACCTTGCCCAAAGGCTGTTATTTTGGGGGGCAGTCACCTCCTTCTGCGAAGCAGTCATGCTAGCGAAGGAGGCGGCGGGACGGCTGAAGAAGAGAGCCTCCCGTCCCAGCCGCCCCAGGAGACGCACCGGGCGTCGGGAGCCGCGCGACTACTCCCGGCCAGCGTAGGCGCGGGCCTGCTATGTCAAAGAGATGTCAGCATCAACCGAAGGGGCCCGACAGGGCCGAATAGTCTGTGACAGTGTGTGACAACCAATAGGTGGACAAAATCGGTGGAACTCTTGTGCCTGCTCCCTCCCCAGCTTTTAACCCTTCGTGGATCTACGCGAGACACAATGGCTTTTTAATTGTTATTGTAATTACGACATTCAACCGGTTACCTTCCATTTACTGAAGAAAGAAAAAGAAAGTGACATGTTGCGCCCTCAGACCAGACAAAAAACCAAGACAGAGGGCTGTCAACAGTAAACTGAAGCTGGTTTCGTAAAGATGTGTGCACATAGTGAGGTGTAGTTTGATCGTAAATGGTTGTTATGTGTGCATGTGAGCATGTACGCACAGAGCGGAGGTGTAGTTTTTGCATGCTTCACTGTATTGTTCGCAGCGCTATGTCTTGACTTTTTATTTGGTCTGAGGTTGCGCCGACCCCAAATAAATTGGGATAAGAACAAGTAAATGATCATGACCTTCCATTTACTGTGTAAACCTTGTCTCCTCAAAATGTGCCTGTAGGTACAAACAAAGTAAGTAAGCGCTACATTTTTTTCAGTGTATGACCATTTTGAATATAATTTGATCTTGTAGCGACGTATGGCGACTAATTGGACGTGGGTTGTGTTTTTGTGTATCCTCTCATATTATTAGACTTGCTTGTAAGTGGTTAGTGTGTGGCTGTTTCATTATTGTTACATGTTTGTTTGTACAATTTGAGTTTATGATAAACTGCAATATTACACTTGAATTATTAATCAGCCTATTTATTATATTTCCACTGCTGGAACACAGCCACACAGGCCATCTCTCTGTGAGAGGACTGGGCCATGATATACCACGCGGGCCCAGTGCGGGTTAGTTGATGTCACATGTCTTCGAATGTTTAGTTCTAGGACATCCCGGTTTCCTCACGATGTTTTTCTTCACCGTTTTGAGAGCAGTGGTGATGAAACCACGCCTGTCTGGATTCGAACTCACGACCTACAACTCGTAAGGCGGGGTCACTGCTCTGCTTGAATTATTATCAAAACCAAATCTCACAATTGTACTTTTGTAAGTCTATATCTTACTTTGCTGTACTCCCAGATAACTTGCATTCAAATGAAAACTAACATGTTGTAACATGAAATGCGTACGCCGTTCTATAGGTTTTGCCGTTATTGTTGAATTAATAAGGGTAATAAATATAATGTAAATGAACGATAGGAGATCTTATAATTTAAAGTTAAAAACATCTCTATTCTTATCTGTCAACAATCTACTCGTACCTAACTAATAAAACCGTTTCGCAATTCTCCAACTTCCTCCATTCGAAGCCATGTTTATAATTATGAGACATTCTCAAAAATAAAACATATATCTTTGTGTACTAAACGCCCACAGAGTGCCCGAGGCTCCAGTCTAGTCGATTAAAAGCCATAACTTATAATTCCTTGCTTTATTAAACTTTTCTATTAATCAAAGCTAAAGTTAAAACGGTTATTCAAGTATGATCAATGATAAAATACTTTACTTTATAACTTTTATGATTTAAATTATTTTAGTGAAATTCATTACGTTGAATGGTTTATTATGACTATGAGTTACCAAAATTCACACTGTTATTAAGCGCACTCTGTTTAACAATACTCGTTTACATTATTTTTTTATAAAAATACGTCTAGTCAACAAGTCGCAAGATGACTTATAGATCTGTATTACAGATCCTCACAAGACTCAAGCATTACTTAATCCCGAAAGAGACTTCATGCAGGGTCTTATTAAACAAAAAGAAAAAATCTGATTTATTGCAAATAGCTTGATTTATAAAATATACACTCATACCTAAAGCTTCAAACTCTTCACGGAACATTAGATTTATAAAACAAAGCACGCAAAAATCGTTTAGTCGTCCGCGCGTTACGTACGGTTTTCTTCTATTGTTCGCCACCACATCAAGACACTTTCTCACCTTGCAAATCGAGTATCTTATTTTCTCAATCACAATTTTTCTCATGGTCCAATGACATTCACCATCACTTGTCACTACACGTCCAAACACTATGTCAAGTTCTAAAACGATTTATTATCACATCACTATCGCAACAGCTACGAGTACTCTGTTAATAACAAGTGGTCAGACCCCGCACGCCTCGGGCACACTTTTGTAAGACACTCCAAAAATAAATAGAAGGTTATTTTTGTATAGTTTTGAAAATATGTTAATAGAAGGTTCGTTTTTTATAGGGTTTGTTTTGAGAGTAAGTAAGCTGAAGTGGCAGTGGGCTGGCCATGTTCGTCGAAGGACCAGACCAGGCCACCGGACCGGACCAGTGGAGCAGACGAGTCCTGGAGCGGAGAACCCGTATCGGCAAGCGTAGTGTGAAACGCCCCTCAGCTAAAGTTCGTTTTTTTATCCCAAAGACTAATCTGACATAAGAAAAAGTGACAAACGCAGTAGGTATAGCAGATACTGTGTTCATTGCCAAAAATGGTCCATCGCTGCAGGAAAAAGTCGGAACACAATGTAGCGGTTGCTAAATTGTGGTCGCCCTGAATTCGTACAAACTTACAATTTGCAGCATATAATAGGTACGTGCTTGTGAAAATACAGTTTTTTTTTTCTTGATTCTGGAAATTAACTACAACATTATACCTAGCTTTTGTTAAAACAAGTACAGTTACGCTACACTGCACTGACGCGTACCTATACATGGAAGAATACTGGTCCTTTTGACCGTGACCGTTTATGAGTTGGTACTAATTGCTCCTCAGTGTGAATACCTCCTTACTTCTTAACCCCGTTAGTCTATGGCCTTTAGAAGTGTAAGTTACGATAGTTTATTGCTTATTGTACGAGTGTTTGATCAGCTGTCGAAAGTGAGATGCGCAAGTGTGACGACACGGTGGTGACAGACTAAAGATCAGAAGCACGGTACTGTTTGTATTTCGTATTGTTTTAATAACGTGTCATAATTTTATTATTAGATGAACACTTGTATTTTGAACTTGCGGATTTAGTTACGTGAATGTTGTCCATTGTTGTGGTCTTGTGAAGATTTCAGTTAAATGTTTATTTTATTTGGAATGAAGTCTTTTCGATTGACTTTAACTAAATGATAAGACGTAGCCAAGAAGAACCAAATGGATATATTTTTGTGGATCTGTCACCTGTCATCCATATCAATGGATAGACATGACTAGATAACCTTTGTTCATGGATCTTACCTAAATTCAGTAACGATTTATCGTATTGAATAAACTATTCCAAGTTTTACAAAGAACTTGATCTATGTGATCTCGTTAAAAACCAGAAGACATTCATTCGCATGCCTATTATTATAATATTAATCCAACAGATAATATTAAATCAACTTTAATGACCATGTGATCATTTTATATTTGCTCATGTCCTTGCGATACCAAAGAGAGAGATGAAGTGTTTAAATTGGATAGTCGAACGAAATCTTGCCACCTAAGGACATTGAAGTAATCAAAATATTTGGCAAGGCTTCTAACTCACATACTCCATTAATTTATATTAATTTGCATACTTATTAGTTGGTTTTACCAAAATACAAGAAGATTTTGGGTTTTTTGGCATTAGGTACTGTCTTTATGGTAAGGTAACACATTCCCTGTCCCATGAATCACATAGGATTCATGTTGATCGTTTAACTATTGTGTCTACTTTATGGACAGTGAATCTGTTAAAACAAAAAATGCAGATGTCGAGGTTTTCGTGATATCCCTAGACCACTAAATAAGAGAAGATGCCGAATATTCTAATCAAAAATCTTTAGGTTCACACAAAGACAAATAATTTACAAATTAGTTGAACACGAAACACCAATATTAGGCTCGACAACTTATAAAATGTTGACAGATAAAATATTCAAATTAAATTCACTAAAACCAGTGTTGTAAGACCAGATAAACACTATACGAAATACGTAACTAAACTACTAGTGAATTAACAGCTTTCGATGCTCATAAATTATACCCTAACCAAATCTGTAATGATACCCTTCAAAACCACTAAGCAAACATTTGCTTTGACATAATAATTAGGACAAACTATTAGGTGCAATTATTCGGTGCGTTGACCCCATTAATTACATGTAGGAGTGGGCGAAGGGGGACTACCGTCAAACCAAGCCTTATGACGGTTTCGTACCCAACTAGCAAAGAGATCGTATAAGCAATTACTCTCACGACTATGAATCGAAAAACACTCGTATGAAAGATCCTACTATTTCAAAAAGCCGTTTAAAAGCAGCTGTGTAGATATTTTAGCCTTCAACGCTTTTTGGCTCTATAAACATGTCTAGTAAACGTGTACTCGACGAATTTATATTGCATTTACTCGATAATTATATAAAGATATCTCTCGATCACCTTCATGCTACCGTAAGTCCTATGACAGCTCTTTGAAAGCAACTGAATTGCTAATTTGTCGTAAAACTAGCTTTTATAGCACTATCTTTCGACATGTATTTATTACAGCATAATTATAGAGTAAACGCTGTTTATTCGACAAAATAGCATCTCAGTTACTATACCGGCACTTAATGTCATATAATGGCTTTTTATAAGGCTTTCATTCAGCTTAATTTTTGAAGTTGAGAAAACGCTTTGAAATTATCTATTACACCCCTAAAGGTGCTCTAAACATCATTTGAAAGCCGTCTTACAGCATAATTGTGGTATGAAAGTTGAATAAAATCTTTTACAGCACTGTAAACGCCATTTTGTTACAACAACAACCGTATTGCTTTTACTGCGGGTTCTGCAGGAATTATTTACACTTCTACTGATTATGAAATTTGTGAACCGTCAGCTAGTGAAGTGTGTTCTAATTTCGAAAATATCTCCGCTGATCAAGACTCTGATTCTGATATACTATCAGAATCAGAGAGAGAGAGAGATTTTTTGAGAGATTTTTTTTTATTTTTTTTTTCGAATTTTCACTGTCCCCGGACTCTGAACTATAATTGTCATTATCACTACTGTGATAATGACAATTATTATAGTTCAGAGTCCGGGGACAGTGAAAATTTAAATGATGAGTTTCGTTTTAATTTTAAAGAGTGGGCGGTCCAATTCAATATTTCTCATGATGCCTTTAGAAAATTGACAACAATTTTTAATAAAAGAATTCCTAATTTACTGCCAAAAGATCCTCGGTCTATTTTGAATACTATTATAATTCATACGATTTATTTTGAATACGATTATAATTAATACGATTATAATCGGATTTTGATCTAATGTTAAGGATTTAACATTTTGCGCTAAGGAACCCCAAACTAACTGCAATGGCGGTCCTAGAAGTCGTAAAGATGAAACCTCATTTCTATTTCTCAGCTAAAAACCGAGTGAATGCTTTGTGATGATAAGTGAATTGCTATTAATGGCGAATTAGATAAACTATTAAATTAATATTATTTGTAATTCATTATTTACTAAGAAATCTTACGGCCCATGAAAATATTAACTAAAATGTAAGGAATATAGACGAAAAATTTAACCCCGCATAGGAAAGTAACACATTTGAGCTAACTTTAGGTCACGAATATGACTGTAAAATTGTATGGCACAAATAATATGGCAAAATTTAATACTTAAATTAAATTTAATTATTTTATTTATTTTCACAAACAGCTCCGGTAATTGAAGAAATAAAATGGTCTATGAATGCTGCTTGGTTGCATTCACACGATCAAAGAGTCGAGTGATTGCAACCGCACTGCTATATTACAATAAATTTGTCGAATGAAAGAGCTTCTACCGACTTGGGAAAGGCTAATGTGTTGAAAAATGGCATATTGATGATTAATATAATACTAGTAACTTTCGAGTTGCGATTACTCTATATTCTATCGACTATTTGGCTATTCAGACGATAATCTTACGATATTTACATCACTTAAAGCAGAGAGAAGTGCGCCCAAATCGCGTTGAGAGAACGTGCACAGATCATTTACTCGACATTTTCTCACCACCAATTGCTGAAATAGTAACGTGCTGCTGGCATTTTTACGATATCTTTTGCTAGTTGGGTATGGTGCCGGGTCAGCTTGATTGTCCGAAAGGGTTACCGCTGGCCCGGAACATAAAGGGCTAAGGAAGGAACACGGGTGGGTTTTAGTCAGTAAGAATCTGACACTGCCTTCCGCTCTACCCAGAGCGGGAGGGGTCATTAGATGTATCCCATCCTGAAAAAAAAAAGTTTCGTATTGTAATGGGTTTAGTCATAATATGAGTATGGACCCAGACCCATCGATTTTGATAGATAGAAGCAAAATTAAAACCCTTAAATGATTAGCATAATCAGCCTCTAACCTCTAATGTTCTGGGACACAGGCCTCCTCTCGGTGTGAGGGAGTGGGCCGTAATCCATCACGCGGGCCCAGTGCGGGTTGGTAGATGTCACATGACTTGGATTGTTGGGTTCTAGAACTTGCCGGTTACCTCACCATGTTTCCTTGACCGTTTTGAGAGATGTGGTGACAAATCTACGACCTACAGGTTGGAAGTCGCGGTCGTTACATTGCAGACCTAGAAATAACTAATGGAGGAATAAACACCGCTGGGGGAGCAGGCTGATCATGATCCCTGGTCATGAAGGACCGACTTCAGGAAGAGAGACCAGAAAATTAACTAGGGGAAAAATAACTTCTTATTGAATTCCGTCATAGTTTAAGAATGCTATGTGAATGAAACCGTCGTGAGGAAAGCGGCATGTCCTAGAACTACAAATTCGAAGACATGCGACATCTACCAACCTGCACTTGGTCCGCGAGGTAGATTATAGCCCACACATCACACCACCAGCCACAGATAGGAAGGAGCCTTTTGGTAATTTTTCTTTTTGTAACTTTATTTTTGTTTAATATAATTTGGTTTTTTATTTTTAACTGTGTTTAGTTTGTGATCTTTCTGTAGGTACAAGTCGCAATAAATACTTTTTCTTTCATTCTTTCACTCCCTCTCGAAGAGAGGTGGCGATGGAATTTCTTGCCCATTCTTCTCCATACGAACACTACCTTTTGGACCCCTTCCACGACTAGAATCAATTTTATTTTACTGTAATTTTCGACGTTCAAAAGTGCCTTTAATGTGCCCATTTGAAATAAATTATTTGACTTTGTAAGACAGCTGTAGCACCTCTGCAACCCACCCTTCACTGGCACTCCACTTAGCAGCAGCACTGGGTCACAATGACCACAACAATGACAAAACAACAGAGCGTAAAAAATTACAGCCTTGTCAATATAACAGGTTACACCTTTCATCGTATCCGTTGAGCAAATACTCTGTGCTACTTTGACATAATGATTAGAACTAACCATCTATTATATTGAGCTGGTAATATATTCTAATAACGGTTGTCGACATTATCATTAAATCTACGCTTTGGCACAATGACTGTAATCAGAGTTTTCCTGTTTGTTAATAAGGTTAATAATACTTACAATTAAATTTAAAACGATATTGTTGTTAAAAATTAGAATAAAACAAGGGTTTAATAATTATGAGTTTGTTTTTCTTTGACTGAATTAAATTTAAAAAATCGGAAACGGAATTCGGAATTTCAGCAGCGGATAGTTAAATACGTACTATTGTGAGAAGAAAGGGGTAGATATTGAGCGGATCTAGAAAGGAAACTAAGAAAAAGACGTCGTTCTGTAGTTTCCGCTTACCACATGGGAAGAAGGTGTGAGTTTATGTATGTAGAATCTAGATTACAACTTCATGTAAAGGAAAGTGAAAAGCAGAAAAAAAACAAATGAAAATTATGCGAATGATAAAATATTTATGTTCGTGATGTGAATCTTAGAAAAAAGACTCCGAAAAGGAGAACGAATCTATTGATTAATTTGATAGAACATACAAAAACGAACCATTTTGTTTCATGAACCTTGCTCCATTAAGTTTTTTATCGATTCCCATGATGAGGAAACGAAACCCATAAAGTTTTGACTTACAAGTATGTAAAGGCTTATTAAAAACAAGTGATCATTATTAATAAAACTGGTAGTCTAATCGTGAGACTTCAATCATATTCCGAATTTATATCACTTTAGTTGACTTACAAAAACTTGGTAGAGGAAATTGATACCGATTAACGTGGGCTACGCAACTAATTGAGCTATCAATCAGCTGGTCTTGCAAAAACTATGAATAATCGAAGAACCAACGGATATTAGTGAAATCCTGTGATTTATTCCGTTGGTTCAAGGAAAATTATTACACCTACTGAACATTGAAATACTCATTGGGTGTTTTAAAACGTGCATACATGTAAACTTTAAAAAAAAGATATATCTTTTTTTTGCATAAAAACATAGTCATTATTTATTTACCTTGACAATAATTTGCCCAAATCTAAATTGCGTATAACAGCGTAATATGGGTCGCTAATAAATAATTATACAATAATAGAAGGCCAGTCTATGACTCAGGGCAATTTGTAATTGAGGTTTCATTTTCCATAATATTTATTAGAATTGGAACCTAAATATGAATGTTAACATAAAATTGAAAGTGTATAGGTCTATATTTGGAGCTACGTAGTACGTATGCCTGTATACGAAATGCCATCGAAAATGTCAATCGACCTTCTTCATTTGGCAAAGCCTTGCGAGACGCCCACGACATAATTAACCACCTCGCACACTATGCGACATGTGACTGCAACAGCTCGACGACAAGACACTGACCTGTCGCATGCGACTATCATTGGGTGTGACGCTGCAACAAGTAGCGAGAGCTTGCGACTCCCCTAGCCTGTCGCCGTTGCGACTTTGCAACTCGACGCCAAGTGTGCGGAGCTTTAAACAAAATATATTATGAAAATTAGTCGCAGTCGCATGTCGCATAGTGTGCGCCTCTTAGGGTTCTCACTATAATAATGATCGCCAATTGTTTCCACAAAGTATGAGACAAGGGGACTTTCACACGCATGACGTTTAAGGTTATTTGGGTCCTCAAATCAGGGTGGTCCAAAATATAACAAGAGTTTATGTTGATCTTGCGTTTCTGTCAAGTAAACCGTATTGTATTTATTGTCGTTTTATAATATTCCCAAAAGTATCTACTGTCGTAAAAATTTTCGTGTTTTGACAATTTATTATTGAGAATTAGTCTGAACTTAACCGATGAGCTTTATAGATATTGAAAAAAAAACACTTAAAAAAGTAACCTACATACCCATTTCTGACATCTCTAATCTCTAAGTACATATTAAGTATGTAGGTATTTTGCAATCTATTTATTTTTGTTAACCTATTTTTTTCCACTACTGGGCAAAGGTCTCCCCCATACTTTTCCAATTTTCCTTATCTTGTGCCTTGTCCGGCCAATCGGTCAGAAACGAGTCCAAATCATCCACATCCACAACTGCTTTACAAATAATTTACAGCCGAGCTATTTAAATGACGAAATTCATTGCCCTACTTTTATCGACAATTTTAACTAATAGCACACCGATATGCATACATAATTTATGATCGCTTGATTGGCTCCCAACCTTAGGGCCGTTGCAACCTGTTAAGTCCTAATTGCTGCATTGTATTCGTTCATAACCGTTCATTTTGCCACTATGTACCTACATGAAGAAACTGGGTTACTGAGATAACTCACGTAATTCTCGCTTTGCTATTGGTTTAAAAGGATATGCATGTAGGTAAGTGATGGATTAGGAAGATGGCATATGATAGTAATAACGGTAACCTTTGTCTGTTACAACAGTAATACCATGTTGTTCGCCTCTGCCGCCAACCGACTTATGTCTGTAATGTCAATGTCAAATCCCTGTAAACGCATATATACAAATGCTACTTGATGGCAGTAGCACCTACGGTCAAGTACAGTTTTTATTACATAGAGTTATTACACAGAGATCTGTATTAAAAAGTATGTATGTGCGTTAAGTCAAGAAAATGCTTTGATAACGACAAATAATGAACAATAATAATAATAATAATTATTTATTTGAGTCAGACACAGAGATCCATATATTTGTTAGTAAATACACTTAAAAATTATGTTAGTAACCAAGGAATAATCAAAAATTCATTAATAATAATACATCTAGAAACAATAAATAGACAATTACAAGAAATTCATAGAAACAATAATTACTTAATAAATGGTGACGAACTGGCATGCAAGTGCATCCACCTCTCCAACATCACCGAGTCCCACCGTTCGGACAATACGCTCAGGATACTGTTAGTGCTGCGTCGGAAGAGACTTAGTAGCGAGGCGCTCCGCTTCCTAATAATGGCAAAAAAGTCATCAGTTTGCGCCTGTGCGAACATCGAAGAAGCGCACAACACACACAACAATGGCGAAGACTCGAGAAAAGGGTTTATCCATCAGCAGAGCAACAGTTAAAGGAAAAGAGATAAAAGAAACATATTTATTGAAAATCAACAGATGGTCCAATTTTCAGCTACACTGATTTGTTACTGTACTAACAATGATGACACAGTTCTTCAAAAGCCCAGCATTTGAAAAGGAATAAGAAACTTGTCGCTACCTAAATCGTCTTGTACCTACTATATTGTTCCGGCGGCACAGAAGAGTTGGTTTAATCAATTACCAACGGCTATTAAGACATTGGAATGAGAGAACTCCAAGAAAAGCTAACGAATTTATCATCAAACAAAACACTTAAATTGCTGAATGCTAGCACCGTGCTTGTCAATAGCAGCGCATTTAAATTCACTGAAACAGCTCTAACTTCGAATATTAATTTTGAAGGGGACTGGAACCGACATTACCAACATTTTACCAGGCTATTAATTATTCAATTACCAAATCAAATGTCTGATTAAATGGATAATAACTTAGTTGTAGAAGCATTTCAGTGAATTAGGAACTTGTAGTAACATTACACCGTGTCCCGACTGGAGTTGCGTGGGCCGTCGCTCGAGCTGCTTTATAGACATGCAAAATTCAGAGCATTCAGACAAATTCCTATAAACTCTTATCGTTGATCGAGTTTCGTATAGGTTATAATAAACATCGTTAAGCTGGTACTTAGTTATGTAGGACGTGAATACTAATGAGGTTGGTATTAAATATTGCAGTATTTGCAATATTTAAACTGTTTGCTAATACCCGTTTATGGGCAATAAACGACCATTTGGTATCTATTTGTTACGCTGCTCACGTTAGGTTGTAATTATTTATAATAAATTATTTGATTAAATTAATATTATATTTATTTGTTCACATAGGTGTAATGTAGTGGTACAAGATGGTATAAAGTAAAAAAATATGTGTAACTATGTGCTGCCTCGCAAGGCGTAAACATATTGCTTACTTACATATTAAGTAATGGCTACAGGAAGACATTGCATATGCCACGCCTAATGCCCAAGGGTATACGCAGTGAAACTGCCTTTACCCACCCACTGACCAAGAATGACAAAATTAGATGAAAGAATATCCTTATGAGCGTGGCAAACTGCGCTGACTACCTATATTAGTACAAATTGATCTATCACTTGAATACACGGAAAAACCAACACATTAAGCCAGGAATATGCAATTATGCATAGGGTAGGTTAAGAAAGAAACTCAAAACATATCACTGCTTGTTGCTGCTAACGGTACCTCCATTAGCACTGTCCGCAGTGACTATGCAAAAACTCGAAACACATGCAAGTAATTGTAACAACGACCGCCTCAAACAATTGACAGCCACCTAAATACAAACCTGAACACCTCATAAATGTATGACAATGATCTCATTACTCCCACACGCATAAACAAGTTATTGTAGCAGACTGAGATGGCTTACAACAGGAGTCCTTAACTAAGCCGTAATTATGTAGTCATGCCGAAAACACGTCGCACTTCAAGAGTTCCATAAATGGTACAATCTGCACTAGGCCGACGGTGTAAGGTCACTACCGCGCGCCAAAAAAGGCAAGGGCCATTTAGATGAATGACATTTGACAGAAACGCTATACTTTGGTCTTTAAAGTCTGAGAAACCGGAAGCATGGAACAAATAAGTTTCAAGGTTGAACTGTTGCTTAGTATTATGACAAAAACGTCAATAGTCAGATATTGAACTATACAGGGTAATTGGTAAATCAGCTGTTCCCTACTTTTTGACGAGTTATACGAACATAAATTTAGGGAACAGCTGATTATTTTTTCGCGATTTCAGTTTTGGTCCCATAGTAAAAGTTGTTCATAATGATGAGTACAATGACCTCTTAAGATGTTGTTAATGTTTTACCAATAACCCTGTATATTACTATACTATCAACACAATCTGTGTTTTTACAATTGTTATATCGCACTACTCTCCTGCAAGAATCGTGCCTCTGCTTGGTTTCAGCTGGTCGATTCTGTAAAATCTCACCGTGAAAACTTAGGTGAAGTGAGTTTGTTTTTGCTAGGAATTGACACTATTCAAAGCTCACTCCACGCTCACTTCACCTAAGTTTTCACGATGAGATTGTTACAGAATAGCACCGCTGCTCCATGACCTTAAGATATTGGATGACCATATCACAATGTTCTTCTACAAGCCAATCTGCGAGACGAAGCTTCAAGTTGAATCCTTGCAGTGCGGTAACCTGAGCCAAAAAGTAGAGTCGCCAAAGTGCATCAATTATGCTTCAAAGGAGGCTTTAAACTCTGATATAATATGTCTGCCGATGTTATACTTAACACTAAAGTTCTGTTTGAATGCTGCTCAATGTCGCAGCATAAACAAAGCACGCAGAAGATAAAACGTAGTCCTGCGCGTGGGCAGTCTTTGTGTGCAAATTGGGACCAACTTGTGGCAGAAAAATATTATAAACGTTAGTCACTCCAACCGGTAGTTGTACTCGATTATCATTTACTCGACGTTTACAAAAAATGTTATCATGGAGTATTGATTTATTTTATTAACATTAAGCAAATTAGATGTTTGGACTAGGCGCCTCGTCTAAAGAACAGTACAAAGTTATGACAATTCTCTAGTAGTCGATCTCGGACTCTCAATGTGGAAATTAGATTCTATTTTTGATTAATCAGAAACCCCATTTATACCAAAATAAGATTAAAGCTAGCAGCAGCAGTAAAAAAAACATGAATCCTCATTTTTATTATCTGGATTCCACGAATACAACCATCATCTAACAATATACTTTGATATTACAGCTTGATAATAAAGTCATATCTCCACTCGCTCGACACGTCTACAAATTCTTCCCCACGTCACAAATGAGACTGTTTATTCGCGCACTTACGACCGCGTGAAGTAGCAACATAACGTAATTACATAAACAGCGTGGGACAACACGACGGGTGCTATCTTCACAATAATTGTGTGCGTATTATTGTTCTGTTCGTCACTCCCACATTGCCAAGTTTATGGCCGAAAGTTTATGACAGTGTGTTGCAAAATTACTGTAGAAGGTTCAGCAGTTGAAGTCATATATTTTTGGTGTGTTCTTGAAACAAAATGGAATATGGTCAGCGTCATGTGCTTCTTCCATCTGCCCTTTCTTTCTTCTCATTCCATCTGCTCTCTATGTCTACTCGTTGTGTCTGCTAAATCTGCCTCCTCCTTCCCCCCTCCTTGAAAGCGTGATAATTTCAACATTTCCAATTTAACCCTTCATTGTAGCGGTCTTAGACAAAACCATATTTAGCAGTGTGGACACGAAAATTTGCTAATCTTTTTCTTTTAGAAGCACACAAATTACCAAAAAACTTGCTAGCTCGCAAGCTTGTCGGATAAAGTCTGATTGGACATCGGGCTGCCCTGACCGCCGCGTGCGTGCATGCAGTGCTTCCGTTCTACTTGTGTTGAAGAGCGTCATCGCATGTTGCGAGGAGTAGGCCTTCTCATGCTTAACATCGAACAATAAACATTAAGTAGCTAATTATTACTGATTTCGAGGAACTGTTATATGTATGTACAAATTAATGAACCAGTGATTCTCATTTAGGTACTTAGATAACTCGGTACTTTGCAAGCAATTATTCGTCTACTGATGAATATCTTTTACAAAAGATACGTTTAACTTTGCCTTGACTTTTTATGATAGTTACTCCCACGCGTTGACGAAAGCCTTTTCCACTTCATTAAAAATTAAATAAGTAATATCACGCACGAGGCTAAAACGTGTATCCGCAAAAACACGGTAAATGATCTCGTCGGAAAATGTTCAAAAGCTCACAGTCTTGACTCCGCCATATTTGAACAATGTCAAATACCTCATGTTCGCTACTTGCGCGTAATCAGTGGTTTTTAATCGGAGCGTATGGTCCATCATGGCCATCATCCAGGCGACAGCTGTATCTGATCGTCTGCAAACAAAGCGTGCGTCCTCATGTAAGGTCGTTACCACTGACGGACCATACGTCTTGTAATTGTATGGTCGTTTTTGCAACAGGCAGAAAATAATCAATTTGCTCAACAAATTATGAGGTTTGAAACAAATGTTTTTTTAGGAGTTAGAGAGGAAAAGGTGGGAAAATAAATTAAATTAATTTAATTTTAGTAAAAAATCTCACATAATTGGTAATATAGAACTTATTGCAAGTATTTATCTCTAAATCTGAAGTACTTTAAACTGCTTACGAAATACCGACATATGAGAGCACCATTTTGGTCGTCGCGAAAAGTAGAAAATTTCGTGTGCTGCAACTTTGGATACGACATACAATATAAAATATGGTGATTGCTTGTTTAAAGCTAGCATTCGTTGTAAGCAAAGAGCTCATGGAATCTAATTTTATTTACCTACCTACTCAATACTAAATAAGCCGACAGAGAAAACTACAGAGCCTTACTTATGGTAGTTGTCTCTTCAGGCCCTACAACTCTGTGATCAAGCCAGCAATAGAAGTAAAGTTGGCAGGACACTAAAAGGACTTTACTGTGATCGTTACGGTCATTACGTCACCAAGGCATGTAAGCACTACATAGTTACGCAGTAAAGCTCAACAAGGAAATGTCTGCCCAGACACTAAAGGGATAATAGTGCTTCCTTTTAAGACTACCGACATTTAATCTCTTGCGTTAACCGGACGTTATGGTTGACCAAGGCAGTATAAAACTTAATCAATCTTAATAAATGCCGTACAAGACAAATGTTACCACAACTAGTTAGACAGACTATTATTGTCATATATTATGATGAGAAGACGAGCATGCGCCAATACCTAATAGTTAGTACGTATTCTGCTGACTGCCACTGCCGATTTGTCAAGCATGAATATAGCACAATATTCAATATCACAGCCGTTCGATCTAGCCGATTAAGATGTTGTTAGTTTTTATCAAAGATTTTCCAAAATTAAACAATTGCGTTATACGAAACTGTCGTATCACGCCATCTATCGTATTATTTTGTTGCATCCTTTCAATAATAGGTGGCGCTGTTACGAGTTTAGATGATTTAGCTATTCATCAAGAGATGACGCTACTATTACTATTTTACATGGTCGGTGATCGTTAAGAATTCTTCAGTGTCTTTCCTATCAAATAAATTGACTATAGTGCCTCGTTCGTGGCATACCTAACCTACCCTGTTAGACTAGTCAAAAGTAAAATCCTTAAATCTGCGTGGGTCCCGCGTTTTGGAACTCTGGCTTGTAGAAGGCTAGATTTTCTAAGAGAGTATCGTGTAATAGCGGGAATTTGGTACCGGCCGTCCGTCACCAAATTCCCATCGGGTTCAAACCAGCTTTCCATTGCGCTACATACGTATTTGAAGTCAGCTACAATTAGTTGGTTACTTAATGTCTCATTTAAGTCCCTTCCTCGCTTGAATAACTCGGCAAGTGTGCAGCAGGAACGTATCTAATAGATATTAAAAACAAACCGCAGATTTTTTTAAGATAGGCTACTAAAGTATTAAATTTTTAATTCAGCATTTTCAGTTCGGTATTTTTGGTTTATTTGGTACTCACTTAGTTATTGGATAGGTACATACCTTTAGTTACCTTCCTAGTATAGAGATCGGCATTTATAATTCCTATTAGCAGAATAACATTATTTACTAAGTACGATTGTATTGTTAATTACTTACCGCAATTATCCGTTTACAAACGTCTCATAAACTTTACAATCAATTATTATTACTTACACAACTAATGATTACTTAGAATGAAAGAAGGTTACATGTAGCGGAGATGAAAATGTTGAAAAGGATGTGTGGAGTGAAAGAATGGAAAAAATAATAAATTTGTTTGATACAGGACGCTTGAAAGGGGCGACACTGATAGAAGGTAATAAGGTAACCAAGGGATTTTTTGTCTTTAATATGGCCAATTGGCCATGTACAAATGTAGTGATAAGGAGCGACGTTGACACACGTAACAAAAAAATATTCATGGCGGGGTAAAAGAAAAGAGACTAAAGAAAATAAAAACTTTTCTACAAAAAAAACAACCGACTTAAAAAAAACACTACAAAGTGAAAAATAACTAATTTCGGAAGTTGGTGTCAAAAAACGAAAATGCGGAACCAACGACACCGACTTCCGAAAGTAAAGTTATTTTTCACTTTGAAGGGTTTTTTTTTGAAGTCTGTTAAATAAGAATTGATTGTATGAGTACTGATAAGAATGAAAATCGGTCAAGTGCTAGTCGGACTCGCACACGAAGGGTTCCGTTCCACAAGGGAAAAAACGCTAAAAAAAACACGTTTCTTGTATGGAGACCGCCTTTTATTTTTATTAACTTTATTTTATTACCTATTTGTTGTTATAACGGCAATAGCAATACACACTGTGAAAATTTCAACTGTCTACCTGTTACCTACGATTCATTCTCCGCTGACAGACAGACGAACGAAGTAGGTAATCCGTCTTAGTTTCCGTTGGCACCCTTTGGGTACGGAACCCTAAAAAGGTCTAAATAATATTTGTGAGGGAAGGATGGAAGAGAAAAACATTTTGCGCTGACACCAAGGAGCTTGAGACAGGGCCAGGCAAAAGATTAAAACAACTCATGATTACTTTGCAATATGCCTTAGCTATAATTTCAACTACGCAACGGATTTTGATGCGGTTTTTTTTAATAGATAGAGTGATTCAAGAGGAAGGTTTATATGTATAATAAAAATAATGTTTCCGTGCGAAGCCGGGGCGGGTCGCTAGTATAATAATAAGTAAATGTAATACAGCTGCTTATAATAATTATGACCCGGAACTGTAGGTAATAGGGTTGTACCGTTCGTAATTTATTATCAACGCATGTTGTGCTAAATAATAGTGAAAGTAAGACTAACATTCATATATCTGAAGCTTGGTAGGAGAAATCTACCAAGCCAACCTATGTGCCTAGTTACTAGGCACCTGGCGCTAGCAGCACGGTACAGTTGCTCGAGGTAGAGAGCTTTTTCCGTTAAAATCAAATATTTATTGCTTTTGAATTTTTTTTTGTTGGATTCGAATTTTTTTTTTTGCTCATGTCTATTTTTACCTTAGTCAACGGCTTACCTAAAGGTCTACCAATTTGCTCCAATCACTAAAGTTCTCGTAGTAACATAAAAACGCTAACTATAAATTCTTGCAACATCTCTAAATAACAACTAGGTACAATATTGCAACAGTTTATTATTTAACTACAACATTATTTACCATGTAGCTGAATTCGACAATGTGTTTTTATTTCGGCCATTTTTATCCACAAGTGACACCTACGACCGAGCACGGGTCTCCGTTAAATGTAACCGCAGATTTGGCCGGAGCTAAAGCTAAAGTTATGCAGACCACGAACGCGCACAAAATACCGTGGAAATAAATGCAAGCGCTACAGGAGAAGCGACCGACGACGGGTTAGTTTCTTTTTAAGACGTACAAACACGCTTTTATCTATGTGGATTCTGTAGAAATTAACAGTACCTAGAGACTTCTGATTTTTGCTGTTTTTTATGGTAATGTAGGTACGTGCCGAAGGACGCTGTGTCAGATACGTAATATTTAGTTTTAAAATAATGCCATAGAGCTCATAATCAGCTTCAGTATTTTTTCTCAACCTAGGAATAGACAACACGTACCCTAATTGCGTAACAGTAACATACTATCAAGCACAATCTGAATCATTTTGAAGGATATTGCTAATCCATTGCCTCATTCATACATTTATGTTCAAAACATTTTTCTGCTCAAGAACGTAAATAACGCAATGAATGTTGTTGAACTGTCAAAATGAAAGCCTTTACTACTGATAGTGTGTTACGCAATTATACCGCTGTTGTTGATAAGCTAAGTCAAAAATTACCAAACATTTTAAGTTTTACTAACATTAAAACGTAATATGTTAACTTAGCAAAACTATAATTTTTCACTTCACTTCAAGTCATTAAAACTCAATATTTTCCTCTCGCCGTTAGTTGAGCAAAATCACAAAGTTGTAAAATAAAAACTTTATTCCGCACATCGGATATTCAACGCGCGGTTGAGTGCATTTTGTTACCTAAGTAGTATTTTACTTTTCCCGCTGACGTACGAGTATTTGAACGTAGAAAGTTGGATTAGCTGTAGATAAACATTGAAATAAAATACAACACTTTGACAGTTAAATATTTATTACATAACAAAAAAAAAATGCATTTTACAGGAATGGTTTTATGAGGTATTTTTTTGGTAAATTAAAACAACAATAACTTGTACTTTGCAATTAAACATGAAATCGTTTCTCATTTACTTTCTCTTGGCGGCCATAGCGTTCATTTTCTTGTAAGTTAGGACGACAAGACTGCCATTTAAGATGTAGGTGGAAATACAGACAATGCACACGTCGTGAAGAACAAAGGCCAGAAGGTATGCCAAGTAGAAGCACATTGGTACCGAAGAAGCAGCGATCAGAAATAGGAAACGGCCCACAAGCAACTGGTCGAATGTTGCTGAAATAAACAAGGATGGGTTATTAGTTTATTACTGTACCGTTATCTGTAAAGTCGTGAGAAATACATCAACGTAATAGCTTATTGGGAGTCTTGGTGTACAAATATCTATCTGCAGAATTTGAAATATTTGTTAAAATAAATTGCTTAGTAAAATTCTTGTCTTACAATTTTAACTTAGTCCTAGAAACTTTTCCTTGTTAACCAGGGAATTGTTATTTTCCTTTTTATAAGAGCATTTGTGGCACCATTCTGGATAATCACTTAGCCCATCAAGTTCCAAGTCATGCATGGGGCAATTAATTATCTATTGTTCTTGACCCGAATTCAAGTCCTTTCCTTGGTAGATCAAAGAGCAATTTCCATGATTTTTCTTTTATGATCTTACCAACATCGATAACAGACCCTTTGCAAGAAACCATGCGACAAATAAATAGTAATATGCAATTCAAATGTCAATTAATATAGCACTAAACACAGTTCCTAAACTTAGAATATCGCAATGAAAGTTTCTAAGCTCCAACATTATTTAATGGGTCATAAAATCAAATCAAGCATAGAGAATGACAGATTATGACCACTCAACACAACAAAAGAGATCAAACAAAGCGTCTGTGGCTTATTTCAATATCAGACTGGAATAGCACAATGCCCACTACAATCCCGAGCATTTACGAGCATGTTTCACGGAATTAACATTTTAGCGAAGCAATAAAAGCTCACGCAAACCCTCTAAATATTCAAATAGAGAAACATTTTATTGTTATAGACTTTAATGTTATTGGGAATATTATTAAATAATTCAAATTGGACTTTCTTATTCGCTCTGAGTTCGGCGGCTAATTTAACAAATTCAGATAGATTCTGATTAAACACAAACGTTAAATAAGTTGCGTACAACTTTCGGTTATCGCAACACTACTAACAATGATTAAATGGAACTAATTAGCTCAAATTGGTGCGAAACCTGCGAGTATATTTTCCCTAAACGTGTACCTAAATCATATTGGCACGTAATATTTCGCACTTCCCAGGAGTGTGTACCAATGTTAGCCTATTACGATAACAGTTATTCACGGTTCGTGAGCTACCAAATAAGCTTAGAGTGAGCACAAGCGGAGTTTCGCAATATTTTTCTCGTGGTAAAGTCACGAAGTCGGCAAGGCAACCACGAACCGCATTGATGTGCGAATTGCACGCCGTCGACCGACACCGACGCCGGCGGTGCATCGTAAGGCCCTTGCACAGTTTCTTTACGGTACGGCGTATAAACCACGCCGCAGAAACGACATGTCTGTCAACAAACTTCCATAGTGATCCATACAACAATGAAGAACCGTGTCTTCACACGGCAAAAAACCGTAGTTTTTCACGCCAAGAAAAACGTGTGCATACAAAGGGCCTATGCTATGTCGATTATTGGCAACGCGATTGTAGTTAAGTACCTACTAGTATTACTCGCTTCACCACTCGGTAATTCTTTAAGTCCAACTGTGAAAACAGTTTTTATGCGACTTTTACGATTAACAGCCGAGTCTCAACTCTATATTAAGCGTTACCTTATGAACAGCTTTATAAAGTTGACATCTTTATTTAATTAATTGATGGACTTCTTCGTTTCAGTATAAATGACAGTTTTACTGGCGGATCCATCTGAACATCGTAAAAGTTGATACCTACCGTTTAATTTTTTATTGGTTTCGGTTGAAAAACGACAGCATTAATGTGCTTTAGATATCTCACGCAGATGTTTAAAAGAGTGGGTTAACGTCGTTAATTTTACTCAAGTTTTATTAGGAAGTTCTGCGAAACAAAAATCAGGTCAGATAGCTCTATAAACGGAATTATAAATTTTATACGTACTTAAAAATATTAGGAGACAGTAGAACATTATTCCGTAGATGGGATTGGGTATCCTCAGGGACGACTCTTTTGGTATAAATCCAAAACCTTTTGAGTGCCTGGAATTAAATACATACTTACACGTTAGATAAATCAATTATAAACCCTAATTCTTAATTATGAATAGAATATTCTTTATTATGTACACCATAAATATTACAGATATAAATGTAGAAATTAAATTATTATATTATACTATTTCAACTAAAAAATAAATATAATTTATAGAGAACAAAATTGTAAACGATATGTAGTATAGTAGCTACTATATCAATATCATGTATGATGAGGTAACCTTCAAAACATAATAGCGAATTTTACCTTGTTCCTAAATATTTCCGGTAAGTGAGCCATATCTACTAGTTACTTGCCTAAACTATAATAACTATATTAACAATCGTCGAACCCACAACATTTTCCAGCATTAGTAACAGGAGGATTGCCTGTATCGGCAACACAAAATGCCAGCACCCTAGCCGCTGTCGTCAGCGTTTCGGTTTAAAGAATTTATTTCTCAAAATGAACATAGATCATTGCAATACATGATACACTCAATAAAAGACAAAAATATTCTTAAATAATAAACAAAAATTATCATTCGATCTATCGAATAAATTATTATTTCAAAAATGTTCATTGCTAATGTAATCTATTATAGCATTCAAATCACAATAAGTATATAGTATTTATCACAACTTACTCCGAAGAAAGAACTCGAGAACAGCTTGCGTACTCCGCGATGTCACAGAGTGCCGCGTACCCCGGATTTGCATCTACCGACAACTCCACGTATAACGCGTAAGTGGACAGCAAAATGCCAAGAATGCTGGTCAGCACTATGACACGGTTCAGGCGTTTCGGCTCCATGATTATCTAGAAAAAAAAAGACATAAGTAGTACCTCCATGGTCAAATTTTGAGAAGAGACTTCAGGAAGATATGGGACCTATGATAAATAGAGCAAAGTTTTCAAAGGAAAGGAACCACCTTTTTTATTTATATTGAACCTAGAGTTCGATTTTGGAAAAAACAACCGTTTTAGTTTTACAAAAAAGCTCCTGGGTTAGGTAGAAACCAACCAGAAAGTTTTGTAACAAAAAAAATACCACTCTGTAAGGCTGGGATGTAGACTGTTGCACTGAGCGATAATGCTGATAGGGATCAAATTCTACAAAGTCATGAGTATTTTGAGTGGAATAAAGCAGTCCTAACAATCATCATTTTGTGAAGTCTTGATTTTGTTTTTGGCACTTCTGGCTCCCCAATAATAATAATATAGTATGATGTACATATTATGGATAAAAGAAATCGGAGACTGACTTGCCATTTTGTGCATAAATTCCACGGAATCAGGTATTATGGTAGGGTAACACCGTAGGTATTCAATCGGTAAGACCTTAGTCCCCTCTGGGTGTCAACCAAAGGGCGCTTACACATTGATACCCCCCGAAGACGATGACGGCCCCCGACAAGGCACTTTTTCTTGGCGACTCTTTGCCCAGACAGTTGCGTTGTTGTTATGTCAGTGTAATACCGAAATGTCAGAGAAGGAGATTCCCTGTCTACCTATGGCCCAACATCTTTGAGTATTAATCAACATGCTAGCAGTACAAATAGTTATGTCCATCAAGCTTTTGTTTGAAGTTCTTCCTTTGAGAAAGCTTCAAAGCTCATTTATAAAGGTCAGTATAAGTGGAGGCCGTCCGTCGGTAATACGAGAACCAAGTACCAACGTATTAATATTATATAATTTAACTAGTATTTGGGCGTTGCGCGAGCTGCAAGCAGCTCGCGGGGTCGTGTTTTTGAGGAGTATTTCTTACCCTTGTAAAAAGTATTTGGGCGTTGCGCGAGCTGCAAGCAGCTCGCGGGGTCGTGTTTTTGAGGAGTATTTCTTACCCTTGTAAAAAGTATTTGGGCGTTGCGCGAGCTGCAAGCAGCTCGCGGGGTCGTGTTTTTGAGGAGTATTTCTTACCCTTGTAAAATTTTGAGAATTGGACAGTAATCCTTAGCACTTATAGGATTTTGTAATAGATGGGGGGAGGGGTGAAGGGGGGGAGCGGGGGGAGTTTTGAAAAATGATTTTGACCAACTCTGGGCCCCTTGATATGAATCTGAAAAAAAAAATGTTCCAAGTCTCTTAACTTCTGAGATCTACCTAGAGGGGGGGGGGGAGAAGGGGGGCAAGGGGGCATTTTTGAAAAATGGATTTTACTTTTCCGAGCCTCCTCTATACGAATCCGTAAAAAAACAAAACCCAAGTTTCTTAATTTCCGAGATACGATAGGGGGAGGGGTGAAGGGGGGGAGAGGGGGGAGTTTTGAAAAATGATTTTGACCAACTCTGGGCCCCTTGATATGAATCTGAAAAAAAAAATGTTCCAAGTCTCTCAACTTCCGAGATCTACCTAGAGTGGGAGAGAAGGGGGGCAAGGGGGGCAACTTTGAAAAATGGATTTTACTTTTCCGAGCCTCCTCTATACGAATCCGTAAAACAACAAAACACGGGACTCTTAGTTTCCGAGACACGATAGGGAGGGGGGAGAGTGGGGTGGAAAAGGGGAGGTTTGGGATTTTTCCCATACTCGTGAGAGTTACTTCTATACGAATATGTAAAAATATACCCACCTCCCCCTTCACCATCTGGGAGAACAATTATGTCAGTGAGTCAGTGGTAATCGAGCTTTATATAGTATAAATATAACTAGTATTTGGGCGTTGCGCGAGCTGCAAGCAGCTCGCGGGGTCGTGTTTTTGAGGAGTATTTCTTACCCTTGTAAAAAGTATTTGGGCGTTGCGCGAGCTGCAAGCAGCTCGCGGGGTCGTGTTTTTGAGGAGTATTTCTTACGATGGGGGGAGGGGTGAAGGGGGGGAGAGGGGGGAGTTTTGAAAAATGATTTTGACCAACTCTGGGCCCCTTGATATGAATCTGAAAAAAAAAATGTTCCAAGTCTCTTAACTTCCGAGATCTACCTAGAGGGGGGGGAGAAGGGGGGCAAGGGGGCAACTTTGAAAAATGGATTTTACTTTTCCGAGCCTCCTCTATACGAATCCGTAAAAAAACAAAACCCAGGTTTCTTAATTTCCGAGATACGATGGGGGGAGGGGTGAAGGGGGGAGAGAAGGGGGCCAAGGGGCAACTTTGAAAAATGGTTTTTACTTTTCCGAGCCTCCTCTATACGAATCCGTAAAAAAACAAAACCCAGGTTTCTTAATTTCCGAGATACGATGGGAGGAAGGGTGAAGGGGGGGAGAGGGGGGAGTTTTGAAAAATGATTTTGACCACCTCTGGGACCCTTGATATGAATCTGAAAAAAAAAATGTTCCAAGTCTCTTAACTTCCGAGATCTACCTAGAGGGGGGGGAGAAAGGGGGCAAGGGGGGCAACTTTGAAAAATGGATTTTACTTTTCCGAGCCTCCTCTATACGAATCCGTAAAACAACAAAACACGGGACTCTTAGTTTCCGAGATACGATAGGGAGGGGGGAGAGTGGGGTGGAAAAGGGGAGGTTTGGGATTTTTCCCATACTCGTGAGAGTTACTTCTATACGAATCTGTAAAAGTATACCCACCTCCCCCTTCACCATCTGGGAGAACAATTATGTCAGTCAGTCAGTCAGTGGTAATCGAGCTTTATATAGTATAACTAGTATTTGGGCGTTGCGCGAGCTGCAAGCAGCTCGCGGGGTCGTGTTTTTGAGGAGTATTTCTTACCCTTGTAAAAAGTATTTGGGCGTTGCGCGAGCTGCAAGCAGCTCGCGGGCTCGTGTTTTTGAGGAGTATTTCTTACGATGGGGGGAGGGGTGAAGGGGGAGAGAGGGGGGAGTTTTGAAAAATGATTTTGACCAACTCTGGGCCCCTTGATATGAATCTGAAAAAAAAAATGTTCCAAGTCTCTTAACTTCCGAGATCTACCTCTAGAGGGGAGGAGAAGGGGGCAAGGGGGCAACTTTGAAAAATGGTTTATACCTTTCCGAGCCTCCTCTATACGAATCCGTAAAAAAACAAAACCCAGGTTTCTTAATTTCCGAGATACGATGGAGGGAGGGGTGAAGGGGGGGAGAAGGGCGGCAAGGGGGGCAACTTTGAAAAATGGTTTTTACTTTTCCGAGCCTCCTTTATACGAATCCGTAAATAAACAAAACCCAGGTTTCTTAATTTCCGAGATACGATGGGGGGAGGGGTGAAGGGGGGGAGAGGGGGGAGTTTTGAAAAATGATTTTGACCAACTCTGGGCCCCTTGATATGAATCTGAAAAAAAAAATGTTCCAAGTCTCTTAACTTCCGAGATCTACCTAGAGGGGGGGGAGAAGGGGGGCAAGGGGGCAACTTTGAAAAATGGATTTTACTTTTCCGAGCCTCCTCTATACGAATCCGTAAAACAACAAGACACGGGACTCTTAGTTTCCGAGATACGATAGGGAGGGGGGAGAGTGGGGTGGAAAAGGGGAGGTTTGGGATTTTTCCCATACTCGTGAGAGTTACTTCTATACGAATCTGTAAAAATATACCCACCTCCCCCTTCACCATCTGGGAGAACAATTATGTCAGTGAGTGGTAATCGAGCTTTATATAATATAATATCTATACATAAATATTAGCTACACACTATTATATAATAGTCTATGCTACTCAAGGCTCACATACATTACATAGGTGTTCGCCGATCGAATTTCTATTTTCCTTCGACGGCTAAAAAAAAATTTCTTATAATATGTGGTCGTCCAAATCAAAAGGGACCTTATGGCGGAAATGAGTTATCTACAGGGCTGAAAACTACATAAATGTACCGAACTATAGACCCAAGAACCAACCTTCTAACCACTACCGTTATTTTTTTACGAATTTTTGAAGTTCACTGATCGAAATTATAAGTTTCGAGAAAATCGCAATTTAAGTATGCCGTACAAAAAAGTTATGTTTTAGTGTGAAGTTATGTAACTCATGGTATACTTTGATTGACTATGATTATTACTAATGGAAATTCTTACAATCCTTGCATAAACTTGTTTGTTGTGGGAACTAGACCCGCCAACATAATGCATTATCAATGAGATGCAAAGTATCGATAATAGTATTAAAAATAAGTAAACCGCCTGTTTCTCACTAAACTTTTATTGTTTTTATATTGCTACTAATTACATAGATTTGCGAAAGGCCTTAGATGTAAATAAAAACAACACATAATAAAAAAAAAAATAGTTTTTATTTACTAGCAAGAATTCTTATTTTTTATAAACTTTGAGATCTGACAGTAACAAAATCAACACTTAATCACTAAATAGGTTATACATAATTGGTTTAGATGCTAATAAAGCTAAGAGATCAATGATAACTATTAGTTATGATCTTGTAAAGTTACATAGAGAACTGAACAATTTCTTCAAACAAATTAAAAAAGGGCCCTAATGGTAGGCACTAAACAATTTTTTTTATTTTTAGCATGCATAATCAATATTTTAGTGCAACATTCTAGATAACTTAAATTTTCTTTTTTTATTATCACAAGGTATGAAAATGTTACTTATTTAACAATTTTTTTTTTATTATCACAAGGTATGAAAATGTTACTTATTTAACAAAATGTTCGTAACAAGTATATACGTAAAAAAGGGCCCTTAAGGCGGTCCGTTGCAGTCTGCTGACACTTATCTCTTAGTATAGTTAATTAGTTTAAGTATTTAAATAAAGGTAAACAATCTTGATACGTTTTTGTCGAAAAATACATTTATGAAATAATTTATAGCCATTACAAGATCAAAAAACAAAATGAAATAACAGATGTTATAATGAATTACTTTTGCTATTAGCCTTAGCCTATTTTAAAAATATATTTTATGATAAAAAACATAACAAGATTGTTTACCTCTATTAAAAGTACCTAAACAAAATATGGACTACAATAGTGGGACCTTAGACCTAAGACGCATATACAAAGAATGCCGCATGCGGCGGCGTGCGACACTATCTAATGGCGGCTATACGCTACGCTGACGACACGCTAGTCCTGGCGCAGCGGAGGTCGCATCAGGCGGCGGCCGATGCGATGGCACGCGGGGTTGCGATAGTCGTGGAGGGGATCCGGCAGTTGGGTCTCTAGGTGGCATTGCACAAGTCCGAGGCCATGTCGTTTCATGGGCCCCGGAATACGCCACCATCGGGATCCCAACTAACGGTAGGAGGGGTTCACATCGGCGTCGAGACGACGATGAAATACCTGGTCTCGTCCTCGACAGCCGGTGGAACTTCGTCGAGCATTTCCGACGTTTGGCTCCCAAACTGGAACGGGCCGGGGCCGCCTTCAAGCGGCTCCTGCCCAACCTGAGGGGGCCAAACGCCTCCTGCCGGAGGCTTTACGCGGGGGTCGTGCGGTCCATGGCCCTATACGGGGTCCCGGTGTGGGCGCGTTCACTGCGGCGGCGAGCCGCCCATTATTTGAACGCGCCCCAGAAGGTGGTAGCCGTTAGGCTGATCCGGGGGTACCGCACGATCTCGGGTGAGGCGGCAAGCCTCCTTGTCTGCCGCCATGGGATCTGGAGGCGATAGTCCTCGCGCGCCTGTATGAGTGGCGCGCGGAGGCACTACGCCGGGGGGAAACTCCGCTTCCGCAGCAAATTGCGGCGGAGCGGACGGACCTCCGGCGCGATCTCATGGCGGCATGGAAAGAGCGACTGTCACAACCCAGCGCAGGGCACGCCACGATAGCGGCGGTAAGACCCCTCTTTGAGGAGTGGCTAGAGAGGCGTCATGGCGCCCTCACCTACCGCCTGACGTAGGTCCTCACCGGACACGGAAGTTTCGGGAGGTTCCTGCACATAATCAGGCGGGAGGAAACGCCCGGGTGTCACCATTGCCAGGATCGCCCTGAGGACACGGTGGAGCACACGGTGGAGGTCTGCCTCGCTTGGGCGGAGCACCGCCGTGTCCTCGTAGAGGCGATCGGCAGCGGCGGCGACCTCTCGCGTCCGGGCCTTTTTTTTTTTTTTTTTTTTTGAACCGGGGTGGAAAATCCTCATGGATGTCCGCCGCCCTGGGGCGGGCGGCGGGGTCTGTCAGACTCTTACTGACTAAAAACCACCCCGGGTGTTCCATCTCACACCTACGCCGGGGGTCGCGGGAACGTACGATCCTTCCGCAACCCCCGGCTGGTGCCGGCCCGCCGCAGCGGGCCCCGTCTGGTCGGGGGGGGGCCCGGGTGTCACCATTGCCAGGATCGTCCAGAGGACACGGTGGAGCATACGGTGGAGGTGCTTGGACGGAGCAACGCCTTGTCCTCGTAGAGGCGATCGGCAGCGGCGGCGACCTCTCGCGTCCGGGCCTGTTTCGAGCCATGGTCCGGGGCGAGAGGGAGTGGGGGCAGTCGCCTCCTTCTGCGAAGCAGTCATGCTAGCGAAGGAGGCGGCGGGACGGCTGAGGGAGAGAGCCTCCCGTCCCAGCCGCCGCGGGAGACGCTCCGGGCGTCGGGAGCCGCGCGACGACTCCCGGCCACCGTAGGCGCGGGCCTGCGGGCGGAGAGTAATGGGTAGCTCACCGTCCGATCAGGACCAGGCCCGTGCCGGACGGCGCGTACGTGTTCCACGCGCGCCTCAGATGTCAGCACTAAACGAAGGGGCCCGTAAGGGCCGAAGCCTGCCGGGTCAGCGGGATTGTCCGAAAGGGTTACCGCTGGCCCGGAACATAAAGGGCGAAGGAAGGAACACGGGTGGGTTTTAGTCAGTAAGAGTCTGACACTCCCTTCCGCTCCACCCAGAGCGGGAGGAGTCATTTGATGATTTCCCATCCTGAAAAAAAAAAAAAAATGGCGGCTATACGTTATTATAAATACCTTGCAATATTAAAATGTCGATATAATATATGGTTTGAATTACAAGAAAAACGATTTGTTAGGTCTTGCCGCGATAAGGTTCCTTTTTTACTAAACTTTAGATGAATACAAAACTTTTTTAAATTGACTTTTCGAAGAGTTGAACACACACACATGTAGTAAATACAATCATCTTTTTAAAAATACAGTTAATAAAAAAACGATTTTTTTGAGGTATTTTACGAATTTATTAATATCTCGGAAACTAGTTACCGCCATAAGGTCCCTTTTGATTTGGACGACCACATATATATTAATGTAATAAGTGTGTGTGTGTGTGTATGTGTAGGTATATGTTATGTGTGAATGTGTATGTATGTATGTGTGTCAAAATAAACTTTATTCTTTCTTTCTTTATGTAGGTATAAGCGTGATGGGTATCGCTATCTAAACATGATAATACAAAAAATAACCCGAAATTTTATTAGTATAGTGTGAAATATCATCATCTGCCTAGCCTTTATCCAACTATGTTGGGGTCGGCTTCCAGTCTAACCGGATGCAGCTGAGTACCAGTATTTTACATGAAGCGACTGCCTATCTGACCTCCACAACCCAGTTACTGGGTAATACGAAACCCCTTGGTAAGACTGGTTGTCAGACTTTCGGGCTTCTGACGACCCGTAACGACTGTCAAAGATCCACGAATGACAGCCGGAACCACCAATGACTTTACGTGCTTTCCGAGGCACGGAGGGGTCTTGATATGTAAAGATGGTCACCCATCCACGGACCAACCGCGGCAAGCGTAGCTTAACTTGATCGATAGACCCGTGCGGCTGTTATTACTTAACCACAAGCCGCTAACGTCGTCAAGTCACGTGAAACATCAGTTTTAAAAATACTGTTTTTGACGTGACAACGTCTAATAAATCGATGAAGCTGGCTGCACTCACGAAAAAACATGACTCATGTAGCGTTACCTCGCGGCCTTGCTCTGTAGCGTTGTAGCGTTCCATGGCGGGTTGAAGTGCAAGCGAATATTAACAAATGCAATGCAACTATTCCATCAGTATTTTCTTATGACGGTTGTCACGTTCAACTATCGTCAGTAAACCGACTTTACAGACAACCGATTTTTTTATTGTAAACTTTACAGAAGCGGTTATCGATACCTCAACACTATTAAACAAAGAAAAACATATTTTGTCTACTCATACTTAAAGTAACAACACTACCAGCTATTGGTTACTCCCAAAAAAAATTTAATCCAGTTTATGTTTATTTTATCGTTTTGATGTTAAGGTCAGGTGGGGTAAGAGAAACACACTTTATTTTCAGAAAAATGTTTTGACAGCTAGGAAGAACAGCTTAAGTTTTTTAAGATCTTTGAAACACACAAAACTTGCCTTTATGTATTAGTTTCCCGTGGGCTAAATGTCATTACGCTAATAACAGTTCTTACGACGATATTGACGTAAATGTCAAGATTAAATAAACGTTCCTCTTCCCCCTCACATGGGGTAAGAGGGACAGTCATTGTATTTCTTAAGATTAGAGTTTGAATTCAAAATTTCGTTGCTAAATGTTCGTTAATTTGTAGGTAGAACTGCTTCGGTCAATACTGGATCTTAATGTCGATGAAATAAGGTATCGTTTGGAATGAAAAAGAAGAACAAATCAATTCGGGGTAAGAGGGACATACAGGTTCGATCAGGGGTGGCAAACTAAAAAGAAGTCGACAAGTAATAATTCAATATTTATTTAATCATACAAACATGATTTGATTTTTTTGTTTTGATTGCTCCTTGGTCTCTGGTGTGTACCAGTGGATCCAGGTTTCATCGACGGTCACAAAACGACGCAAAAACTCCGCTGGATTCCGCTTAAACAGCGCCAAACAGTAAAACACAGTATATAAATTATACGATAAAACGGCAATTTACGGGAAAGTTAAGTTACACACGGACGAAGTCGCGGGAAGTTTCTAGTTTAGTTAGAATTTTAGTAGGTACAGACCCGTCAGTCAATTCTTTTCATTTTATCTACCTATAATTTACCTATAAATTATTCAAAATGTTGGTCAGCCCTGACATGGGGGAAGAGCAACATATGTTCCTCTTTCACCGTGAATAGTGAGCCTCTTACCCCAGCTATTGTGTTTGGAAGTTAGGATTTTCAAGCGAAAGAAACTCATATTATTAGTTGTTTTTAAACTAAAATTATTAATAAAATGAAATACTTATAGTGTTCTCCGTGTATCATTACATTTAAAATATTTCCAGCACTCTTTTTTCACCAAAATATTGGTTCGCAAAAAAAAGTGCTAACTTTGTGCTAGTCGAATTCACAACTGTCAAACGTGTCTTCATTTTTTGTGGCTTCTGAGTCACGTAGCGACATCTATTGAAAACCGTCAAACTATTTCGCGTTCACTGTTTTATCGACGGAATAGTTCATCGTCATAAACGCTTCGGTTTACTAGTTATGGTCACTAGTCCCTCTTCCCCGGTGTCCCTCTTACCCGACCTGACCTTACGTCTGCTAAGTTTCGCTAGCTAATTTAATTTGAACCTGTATAATACAGTAAGTACACAAAATGAAGTCATAATTTATTTGAATATAGATTTTATATTAATTCTTGAATCATTCAAGTACAGACGCCAGCACATCAACCTACGACAATCTGTCAGATTTTCCCAATCAACTTTGAACCTTATGCTTTAGCGATAAAGTTGAAAATCTATTGCAGAAATCTGACAGATTGTGGTAGGTTGATGTGCTGGCGTCCGTACTTACCTAGTTATATTATTTAAACGACCGATACACACAGTGAGAGTAATTTATTCGCTACCTATCGATAAAGTTCTCCTACAGTACCCGGCGATAAATATTGCACATCGACCTTTGGAAAGAGACAATCGGCTAATTTCGGCTTCGTAGAGCGTTATCTCTGTCGCACGAAATACAAACAATCCGGTATCTATTAGGAGCTGTTAAAACAAATTATGATTTGCTTCTTTTGATAATTATTTTTATTCTTTGTATAAAATACAAAAAAGGTAAAGGTCGATGGGCACTATTTATCGCCGGGTAGGTACTGTAGGTACTATTTTAATTTAACTTCATACATATTCATGATTACTGAATATCAATTTTTCCACATGTTTAACGATATTTTATTAATCTAAATGTGTACACGAGTCATAACAATAAATGAAATGTTAATAAATAAAATGTATTATTATGACTCTCTATTTATAGCTCTACTATATTTTATTAATAGTGTTACAAAATCGATATTAAGCCCAGTGTTGCAAAAACACAAAGTTAATAATAAAATCTGAACGATTCAAATATCACCCAAATTCATTCACACGTTCTTTAGCGATATAAATCAATTTTATTTTAAAAGGGGAAGCCGAAAGCTCTACACAGCAACAACGGTTAATAAAAAAAAAGAAAAAGCTCCGACGTTTAGTCCTAGGTCCGTTTCGCCACCCCTTCGTGTACACGCGGCATTATAGCCATACGCTATAAAAATTAAAAAGAAAATAAACAATGCAGACTGCAAGCCCCGCCGGAGGTCTAACGTTTTATTAGCATAAAACTACTAAAGCATTAAACCAAACACTAATTGTGTTAGCACTCGAAAAACTGCCCACAAAATGTTCTTAAAATAATAACGAAACATTTAAATACAAATTTTGCACTGAAGGTAACTAAAAAACCCGTTTTTAATAACGCGATATTATTTTATACGATATCATTATGTAATTATCAACATCGTTTTATTAAGCTGGCATTCACAAACTGACAGCTGGCCGGCAAGTTGAAGGTGCATAATTATTAACACAAAACGTTTATTAATCAATAACAACATACCTTAACTTAACAGCACACACCGATAAGACCCACAAAATCAATGTCCACGTCACGCCACGAATAGATAATTCTGTATAATACAACAACAATGTTAATTTATGTTTGCGTAAACTGTCATAGAATAGAATACTCTTTATTATGTATCACCATATAAATTACAGACATATAGAAACTGTACAAAGGGACATACCAACAGCTGTTATCTAAATCACGTTTTAAATTGATAATGATAACACACGAGTTCCTTTTATAATATCTCAAGCTCAACTGGATCTATAACACCGTTCTCGAATGATTGAGTAGGTATATAATATATAGGTATATTAACTTTATTCACACGCTTCAAACATACTACGGACTTTAGCCGACGCAAACAGGTTCTAAAAAGTAAAATCTAAATTAATCATCATGATACAGCAGTATCATGATGATTCATTTAGATTTTACTTTTAAAAAGGTAATCTTACGTCAAACTTTATTTAAGGTGCATTGGGGCAATTCCAGAAATTTGTGCGAGATGACTAGATGTGGACATTTCAGTTCATTATTCGGGAGTGCTCTATTTTACGACCATTATTTTTTTAGATCTATATAAATAAATAATCATAAGCTTTTAGTAAGCATAAATTATATTTTTATATAGGTATAACGTGGAATTTATTAAAAAAAAGTATTTTATGTACTGAACCATATTTTTGGGTCAAATGGATAATTGCGAACTATCGCGGGGTAATTCCGAAACAGCTCAAAACTCGTCTTTAATGCATTTCATCCAGGGTTTACATTTCATTTTCAATCGTAATAACCCCCTATAACATAATATTGTAAGTTTTTAAATAATAACCGTTAATTTAAATTCCTACAACTTTGTATTTCGGAATTACTCCAAAAAGACATTGGTGTTCAGACGTATGTGACAGTGGTTCTCAACATATCATTTAGGACTTTAGGAAAGGACATGTCCAGAAATGGTTTTTTATTATTTAATAATTCTAACCAGAGTAAGTTAAATATATTTGGATAGACATCCCTAAAACTAGTAGTTCTAGTTATATCATACATTTTTAAAGACCTCCAATTTTGAGAAAAATCGTTTTTTGTTTTCGTGAGAATTTACATCTAAAACGAACAAACCTTCTAATTATCTAGAATAATAAAATGAACACACCTAAAAAAAAAGTAAACTTGTCAAAATTGACACAGGAGAACTGTCATTACTGGCAGTGAGCGTCAACGTCAATCAATTTTTGATGTAGGAGCATGACGTTGGACGAATGACGCATGGAGCCGGTAGGGATGGCGATCTGACCTCAATTAATCGTTTTATCGGGCGAAACCAATCGATTTTTTAAATCAATTTTTAGCATAGAAAATCAACATTTGTGTTTTCTATTGAGACTATAAAGATATATTATTTTATTTTCTAAACTTTTTAATGTAAAATCATTAAGAAAATAAATGTCTTGTTTTATACCGAATACTCTTTATATGGTACTTAATTTGTTATTAACGAATACCCTGAACTAAAAAAATCCCTGATTTTACTGATGAGAAATCGTTTATTAAGGTATCTTTCTTGATTTTCATAAAATGGACTAAACATATTTACATCAAATCTTCTAAGGATCTTTTTCGGCAAGAATCGATAACACTTTGAGCTGGTGACGCCAGCTATGTATGGCTAACTCGATTATTCGAGTTGCGCTCAGATTGAGATGCCGCGATCGAGTTGAATTAGATTGCCACGGTAAATGAAGAAGCGAGTACGTGATTGACGTCTCTGGTTTGGCATGTATTTGAACCTTATTTTATATTTAAATTCTACTGAAATTGTATTTTAAATAATTAAAATAGTCTCAATATACGTTTCCTTGCGAATCTATAAAAAAAAAATCGTCGCGAAACAGAGGTGAAAAAACAATAATTCGTTCAATTTCATCCATTTACCAGAGTTCCGTAACTCGAGTTCAACTCGAGTCACATGAATTTCAATCCAAGTAACCTTATCCTGAGTTGGCACATCTCTAACGTCAGTGACAGCTGAAAAATCATGTCAAATATGACATTGTCACAGAGTGACGGAGTATTTATTAGGGTTGCCAACTACAAATAACATCAATTATTATTTTATGATTTTTCGCTTAAATGGAGGGGTTTAAAAATATTATTTCAGTAGTTCTGAGTTCCATATTTTTGTCGTATTTATTTGAACCGAGTTTGATGCTGGTTAGATTTTTCTTGGAATAAAAAACCAACGTCCATACAAAAAGCGGACATCTCCTTTAGAACTACACAATGCTCGATAGATACAAAGTTGTGGTTTGATAATACTTTTTTTTTCAATAATTTATATAAAATTTCAAATCTTTATTGCATTCCATAATGCATACCGGTGGAGGGTAGGTATTATTTAAATAAAAACAATTATAGGCCGGGCTGTCGGGCACAGCAACATTTTAAGAGCGTGTATACAGAAAGTGGGCAACGTCGCAAATAGCTGTCAAATATTTCGCTGTTTAGTTTAATTTGTCAATATTACTGTATGAAAATAAGAAATATGGCGAACTAAAGAACTAGAATATTGATTATGAAATGCAATAATTAATATCGTAACACCGAATATTTAGTTTTAGATGTAAAAAAGTATTTGGAAACTTTATAAATGCCTTTTTACCACCTAAAACGGTTACAACATCAAATTCAGTGTTTTAATTGCAATTCATTATTAATATTCTAGTTCTTTAGTTAGCCATATTTCTTATTTTCATAGAGTAATATTGACAAATTAATCAAAACAGGGATATATTTGACAGCTATTTGCGACGTTGCCCACTTTCTGTATACGCGCTCTTAAACAAGTAGAATAGAGGAGAAGAGGGCTTTGATAATTGTGTATATCTATAATTTTTAACAACAGTATTGGATAATTTATTTATTTATATGTATTAAATAATATATTATTATTGCTTATGTGTTTATATATATAGGAATCTTGTACTCCTGCGCAGCAGCATATGCGGTAAGCTCTCCATTTTATACCTTCTGAATGGCATCGGCTAAATCTTGTACAGTGTATGCTTTATTTTTCTTTTTAATGTAAGTTCGAGGCACGATGACTCTGAAAAAAAGAAATAACTTTTGTCAACACAACTAATGCAATAACTGACCATAGACACATGCAACACCAGACTATACATCGAGCAGTATGCACTGTATTAGAGATAAAACAAAAAAAAACGATACAATTTGAGAACCACTGTCAATTACAATAAAAAACTTAAGTGGGGTTATTGCGAAATATCGAATATCGAAATAAACCCGATGGGGTAAATCAGAAAAAAATAAAAAAACGCAGTTGGACGCTTTTAATCTTATTACAATTAAGCACAAAACTAAAAACTATCATAAAAACAAACAACCATTGAAATAACTTACCAGAATTCCGAGAAAAATCTCTTGGGGTTATTACGAATCACTTGTTGTGAAAAATGTGACGACACTCGCGTAATGTTGATCTGTGAGTGACTCGCGACGACTGACGCAATAAGTAAACTAAAGATGGCGCCTTGACTACTGTTGCTAGCAGGAAAACATTGCTGCGTTTGGTAGCTTTATGGCATTTTCGGAATATACCCATTTTCGGAATTGCCCCAATGCACCTTATATAATATGCTTATGTTCAATGTATATTTATGAAAATTGTACTTAATCCATACATTATTAATTATTTATAGTCTTCACTCTTCAATAAATATTTATATTACAAAGCCACTAGATATTTAAATCCTTTATTCTTAAACGATGCTTAAAGTTAATTAGTGATCAGCGACTGTTTAACTTCAACCATACATTTTTGACGTTTGAAAGTCACTTAACTTTAATTGTCGTTTATGAATAAACCCCGTAATCTAACACGGTACTTCGCAAAGGTATTAAATCAATAGGAGAAACTACGAACTAAGTATGGTTCCCGGTAAACCATAGTCTGCTTACCTACCTTTCCCCGCGTGAAAGGCCACTCATCCTTTAATCTAAAAGCTAAGGATAAACCGCATACTGCCTCATTTATACTATGTGGTTAATTAGGTGATATTCCTCCTTTACAATCAAACCAAGAGAAAATACATGTTCAGGTGTTAGAATCCAAGTTGGCGATTATGATCTCAGTCCCAGCAAGAGCTACCTAAGTAGTTTAATTTGCTTGAAAATAGAAAAATAACGTGAAGTATAATGTACAGACGCCAGCAAAGCAACCTACCCGAAACTGTCAAATTTTCCCAATCAATTTTGAACTTTATGCCTTAGTAATAAAGTTGAATTTTTATTAAATAAATTTGACAGATTGTAGTAGGTTGATGTGCTGGCGTCTGTACATGGATAATTACAGTAAATTACAGGATCAGTTTCATTGCAAGTAGTTAATTATATTTATGAGCACTTGCGTAGCTAAATCGTCACGCATCATAGGCAGATGTTTAATAAGTACGGAGCGGAGTACCGTACACCCACATTCCGATGATGACCGTCAACTGCACACGGTTCAATCCCATAAAATGTGAAGCAGCAAAGTTGGTTCAACAAATTAAAATAATACTAAAGATTTATGGGAACCTAATCTATGATAGACCTATGAAATGACCAATCCTATATCTAACCTTAATTCAGAGACGCTGGCATAGGCACTATAGGATAAGACTTAATCATTTAGATGTCTCTCACCCGTAAGGGCGCTAAACTTGGTAACGTAAACATTTAATACATATTATCCGGAAAAGAACCGGAGTTACTGACATAGCTTCCAGAGTATGCAAGCTGAAGTGACAGTGGCAATGGTCGAAGGACCGATTGGCCGGCGGATTTGATGAGTCTGGAGTGGAGACCGCGTATCGGCAAGCGTAGTGTGGGACACCCCCCAGCTAGATGGACCGACGACTTTAAAAAGGTAGTTGGGACAGACTGTATGAGGAAGGCGGAGGATAGGGTCTTGTGGCGCAGCCTGGGAGAGGCGAATGTTAATCAGTGGACTGCGATAAGCTCAGTTGATTCAAGCACTATTATAGGTAAGTATAGGAAATTCCTGTGCCCGATTAATTATTAGCTTTCTCCCCTGTAGCCGAAAACTGGGTTCGAATGGCGAATAGGTATACTTATTGATTAATAAATTGGTTGGTTAAATTATAAAAAAACATATTTTTTATTAATTAATGTAAGTATGTACATAGTAATTTAGCTTTTAAAATTAGATCGAATGAATAGACGGTATTTAAAATACCTAATACAATCTACAATCAATAATGGAGTTCTAAAAATATCACAGTACATAGTTTTATTGAGCCACATTCAAACATGATTCAAAGGTATGTACAGACTAGAGATGTTACGGATGTCGTTTTACCGGAACCGGAACCGGAATCGGAGGTTTTAAATTTGTGAAAGTAGGTCATTGTTTCTAACTTAAAAGTTACAGATGATTTCACTTGAGTATTGTTCAAATCTTAAGCTCTCTCTTATAATTGTAGCGATTTAAACAATTTTTTTTTTTAAATTTTCATGGTTCAATGCTCAACTTTCTATGGGCAATTAGCATGGGTTCAATAGTTTAAAAAAATCCTTTTTAATTTTCATTCATATATTTAATTAATAATTATTCTTCTAAAGTTTCTTCTGTAATTAATATTTAACCTGCGTTTTTGTCTCAAGTATGTTAACTAGAGATGTTACGGATGTCGTTTTACCGGAACCGGAACCGGAATCGGAGGTTTTAAATTTGATTGAACCGAAGCTCCGTAACATCCCTAGTACAGACGCCAGCACATATATATATCTATCTATTTATCTTTAAGGCATAAGGTTCAAAGAACCAGATAAAGTTGAAAATCAATTAAAGAAATTTGACAGATTGTAGTACCTGAATGTGCTGGCGTCTGTACCTTGTATCCAAATCTCTTTTTCTCTTATATCTTCTTTTTTTTCAGTTTTGATTAATTTACAATAAAAACTCCATGCCTTCAATTCAAATAATTCACACTTTCACAGAAAACGAAGATTTTTTTATTGTGAACGCAACCGTGGAACGCAAACGCAACCTATTACTTAAACGTCAAAATCAACACATGCACAAACTTCATTTTATTAGCTCTTTTCAAGCACAAGTTTTTGTGAGACGTTTTGTACACAGTGTTCGTAAAAGTAGAGTAAAATATTGGACAAATTGAAACACTGTGTACCACAGAGTAGTAATAGCTGGAAAACTTGTACTCCAAACAAATTCGTTCACGACATGCCAACATGAAAGATCAAAATTAGACATATCCTCAGAAATATGGATTGCAGTACCTAGTAAATAAAATGTGTGTTATCTGATACAAATACTAATTATTTCATACGTATATTATTAGGACATTAATTGATTCGCGTGCACATTTGCAATATATCAACGATTTTAAATTAATATTTGTGTTGATAAAAGAGACAACCTTACCAGTTAGAAGAGTATGACCAAGCGCCACATTGCCAATGACGCCCAGTATCGCGGAATGTCCGTGCATAAGGTTGGCAGCTCTGTTTTTAGTTCACCATCGCGACCGCACCGCAGCGTTGGCGTCGTGTAACACCTTTCATTGTATTGACTATTGACTGATTCTGAACACAGAGAATAATGTATAAAGTTAATTTATCGTATTATTGTCTTAGTTCTTGTTAAAATATATAGTAGTATGTTTTAGTTTAAGTGGAATAATGCCTCCGTTTACGTGAATGTGAAAGAAAGCAGCCCGTGGAGTGCTACGCGGCCATTTTACTTGCAATGCGGCAACGGTGTACAATCCGCCATTGGAAACGGCCAGTGTCTTTTTCTGAGTGCAAGATTTGTATTTCGTTGAATAACGCGGCGTAGAAACAACGGATAACCATGTGTGATAAAAGTGTAGTGCGGACTTTAGTGTAGTGAAGCACGGTGGTCGGGTGTTTCGAATAATGTGTGAACGATGGAAAACGAAGTGAAGCAGCGCAATCAGAGAAACAGGCGAAGGGAGCGGGCACAGCGCATGCAAGCACAGCGAGAGAGCAAAGTTAAGGATGGAGACAGCGGCGAGGACGAGTCTCCTACGAGAGAGAAGCCGCCTCGTCCTCCTGCCAGGAGGAAGAAGTCGCGGGAGCCGCTGGGGGAAGAGGACATCATCGATGGTTTCGCCATAATGGCATTTCGCACATATGAAGATCTCGAGGTGAGTACATAATGGTCTGAAAGCTTTGTACCCTGTTTTGGAAACAGTATAACTTTGATAACAAAGTGACAAGCACTAGATAGGTATATTTTAAGATATTGCCTTGTGTTTTGCCTTTATATACCAATTATATACTGCAGAAGAGCCACTAAAGGTTGTTTACATTTGCATAATAACCTACAACCTTGCAATTATCTTCTCTATTCTCCAAGTCAAAAATTTGATAAATTATCTGGTAATGTGATGACGACATCTATTGTCGTCATGCAAGCGCTGCCACCAAAATTGATTGATTTTCTATAAATATAAGCAAAAGAGAACAATATAAGTCTACTAGGATGTTCAGAGTCTTGTATCCCATTATAAAAAACGGCGCTCTGTAATCGCTTTGGACGTCGCCTCGGAAGTGCATTGACCCAACGAATGAACCCTGCGTGTAAAAAGTAGATAGTGAAATTTAGTTGTTATTTACGTAAATGAAAGTAGGTCTTTTTATACTTCGATAAAAATAAAACCTGTATTCATGGAGTGTTGTATTATCTATAGATACAAGTATTTAGCGGTTATGTATTATGTAGTGAGCAGCTGACTGTCGACGGGCGCGCCTGTCGGATCGCAGAGCGCCGTGCTCGGCAAGCGAGGTGCAGCCGCGGTCTCCCACAAAGTGTAAATTTGGTCTAAGTGGCTTTCGCTCGTTTGTGCTCATTTATCGCGCCGTCCTCGAATGGCAATATGTTGTGTACGTTGAAGTCTCGTATGTGCACAATAAAACTACATTCCCCGCTATCGTTTTAAATTATGGCGACAGGCTTGCCGTTTGTGGCTCGTTGGAGCGGCGCGCGCGTATATTATAGGCCCGAACAGGTTCCTTTGCTCCTATTTAATTCACCACATGTTGTGTGCAATGCTTATGCAATTTCTACTTACAATGGCTGTAAGTTAATTTTCTACTAGGTATAGGCATCTACTTTAGATTATCTAGAATTCTAGATACCTAACATGAGTAGGGATATAGGCACAGGTACGCAACTCTCTTATCAATGATGTTTTTCTAAATCCAAATGGGTATTACTGATATGACATTCAAATAATTGCTCACCTACTAACTGATACTGATATGACATAAAAGAAATGACCCTAAACAATGCTCCTTGTGACCATAAGGCATGAAAACAGCAAAAAAAGTAAATTCAAATGGTAATTAACACAACTATCTATCATTTATATGTTCAGGTAGCTATTTACGTAAGTAATTGACAATTTAATCGGGTATTGTTTTATTACTCACGAATTACGTCTACGACTATATGTTAAGACGTGGTTTTCCGTGACATTTACTTATTTCATGTAAATTATGTAACACAAATATAAGTACATGTAACAGGTACCGATGACGAAAGAAGTAGGTGGATACATACACTAATAGCGTAGGTAAATAAACTTAACAAAGTAGGCATTGTATCGACGGTTCCAGCTATGCATGTTTAATTGTGATTATAAACCGTGTTTATGCACTATAATCGCAAAACTAATTCATTTACTTACGAATTCATACAACAGTCACGCAATAACGTCTTTGAAATGAAAACTAGAAAGTAGGTAAAACTTAATACGTTTTCAGGTTTGAAGTCGTCGTAAACTGTAAATAAGACCGATTTCACGATAACAATAAGTATTGTAATAACAATATCAAAGTTATTCCATGTATTGGGACTAAATTCCGAACGAGCGCCCAACTCAACGAAAAAACAAAGGTTATTGTTGAAATGAAACATTATCGCTTACATGTTATGTTGATTTTAGACGTTGCGCTGGCGCTGTAGCGTAGCATTTCAATCTGAGGTGCATTGCGCGTTTGAAGGTTTTTTCGTACTATTTCTGGTAAAAATTAAGGAATTTGATAAGCTATATTTTTGTTGATGGATTATCGGTTTGAATCGATATACCAATCATCAATATAATAAATAGTGAAACAATTAATTTGTGGTATCAAAACTTATCGACACTACATCTGTAGATACTTTGATAGTGAGTAATTTGAAATGTTTATTGCATTCGCGTAGGTAAATGATATATTATGTAGTTAAAATGCCTTTTAATTAACCAACAAAGAAATCAAACTCGTAAAACAACATTAAGTACTTACATTATGAAACCTCTTTATATTTTATCGTTTCTAACTTTAAATAAATCTTAGTTATGCTGGATTGAAGTACAGTTAATCGGATAAAAACACAGTCGAGCGTGACGATGTCGTCTGACGCCTGTTGAGCGACGATCGACTTGAATATCAACAATTACGTTTGCGTTAACTTATTATTTTCCCACGGTATAGGTACCTACGTCAAATTGCTACGGATTTTCGAAAAGAGATTGATTTATGTATCGAATTCCCATTTCGTGTTGTTATTCGTAAACAATAAAGTTAGAATAGTACTTGACTACAAGGACCACTAATAGGATTTCAATAAGACCCCCTTTGAAAATAAAAGCTCCTTCAAACAGGCGCGACACGACACGCGACACAAAGGCACCGCAAGTCGCGCAACGAGCGGTGCCTTTGTGTCGCGCGCGATGATATCGCGTGTCGCGCCTGTTTGTAGGAGCCTTTAAAGGAGAATAAATTAAGAACGTTAGTTTTTGCAAGACAAACACAAGCGAGAAGAAGTTCTTGAACTCTACTATATAACTTATGAAAGTGACCAAGTTAATCCTTGATTTAAGCCTCTCGTCATTACTTTAAAGTTTATACAAAACACTGTCTTAAACTCTCTTGAAATGTATGTTGAATAATGCTGATTCAAACTATGTAGTTGTACCTTTGTAAAATATTATACACAATACTATTGCTCATGGCTATGGTACAAAGAAATTTAAAAGAAAGAGGCACAGTGAAAATAAGACATAACACCTGATATACCAACTAGATACCACTATCCTGATATTTCGCCACACATAACACAATAGAAAAGAATACACTCTTCATAATTCTTACACTAAATAAAAAATATATAGTAAGTAAAACCAATTTGAAAAGTTTGACAAGGTCCAACTACCTGATAGATAAGCGATCGAGAAAAATTGGATGGGGCATGAAGAAGTTAGCGGGCGTGAAATATCGTAGACATCGGATTTGCCGAGGGAAGCTTGCTTGGAATTAATTTTCTTCGCAGTTTTATATTGAAAAATGTTCTAAACTGTTTGAAAACATAATTTGTTATTTCATAAAAATGTATTGCGTGGAACATAGATTATAATTATGTCATGAGTATTTTTTACACAAATTCAATATTCAAAGGGACGTTTACAAAATGAACAAGTCACGTTTAAACTCGGCAACATGCTTTTACGTGGCAATCACGACGGTATTACTGCAAACTCTTAGTAAACCACCGAGCAATAAACATTAATATTGCTAATCTGCGACCATTTTGCCACAGAGCTGACAATGGGATTTACCGACCAACGTAATTTGTATAGTAATTATTTTTCTTCATCGTTATAGCTTAAGATTTCCTAAAGTAGTACTCCGATTCAAAATTGGGTCATACCTACGTATTTATTAAATTAATTCCCCTAATATAAAATAATTAGGGGAATAAAACGGTATCGCAAATACTGTTTATGGCTTATTGCATTTCAAAGAACTCGTTAAGCTCCACGTGGGCGAATCAATAAAATGCGTGTTGAATGCACTCTGATAAGTCAACATTTTTATACAAAATGTCAAAATCAATATCGTTCGCCTTAGAAGACAAGCCACAAGCCCACAACGACCGGGAGTACCGATGTCTCGGGGACACCGACACCCCTTTGACCCATCCCCTTGTATTATTCCCCTGAGCACAATGTTAGCACGTTGCGACATAAATACTTACCTGAGTAAACTTTTAAACTACATCGTTTCGCTTTTATTGCTCAATGAAACCACGTTTTAGCTTTTATTTAGGCCAATTTGATTTCTGATTCGAGTGCACAGTATGGTGATGTAAGATTATTAAGTTATGTTTGTACTGTAAACAGCTGAATAACTATGTTGTGTAGGCAATGAATAGGCTGCTTAATGTCGTAAACACGGCCTGCCCATTCATACTTTATACCTAACACGCATTGCTAACTATCTGTCGAAATAACAAACTATGTAATATATGAAAGCTTGTAATTTACCACATTATTTTCTAAGATAACATATTGACCTCGTCACTATTCAGAAGACTACAGATCTTATCGTAGGTAGCTACTTAACGCGATGGTGGGTGGGTAGTAAATTGTACAAATTGAACCGAACCGACGATGACCCGACGACGACGGTGCGGGAATTCTCGACCTTGACCGTAGTTGAACAGATAATGCGTTGATTGTTACCAGATACTTGTAATTGAGAAGGCAATACAACGGTAATGTTAGCAATACTATCATTCCATATCATAATGTCAGCTATGATACACTCAGCGCCACGGAATCTTGGCCAAGCGCTTATCTCGCAAATACTCGCAATAACAAAAACGTTAAGGCTCCTTCAAACAGGCGCGACACGCGATAAAATCGCGCGCGACACTAAGGCACCACAAGTCGCGCAACGAGCGGTGCCTTTGTGTCGCGCGCGATTCGCGTCGCGCGTCGCGCCTGTTTGAAGGAGCCTTAAAAGTGTTTCTAATGATTAGAAAGATGAATGATTGAGGGCAGGTAAAAAAAATGTTTACTCTTATTTCAAGGGGGTAATTCATTATGTTTGAATGCACTGGGCTGCAATTTTTAAATTTTTGTTTAATCGTGTCTCTTAAACGACAGTTGCAAGTTTAAATGTGTGTTGTAAAAGTTTATGGTTAGCTTATTGAATTAAGGCTCCTTCAAACAGGCGCGATGCGACACGTGACACAAAGACACCGCAAGTCGCGCAATGAGCGGTGCCTTTGTGTCGCGCGAGATTCGCGTCGCGCCTGTTTACAGGAGCCTTTAATGTGGTTTTGTGCTTTTTATTGATTGACTGAAGGTGCTATAACACCAATAAAAATGCCATTAACACCAGCACAGGTTGCACAGGCTGTAGCATTAAGGCTCCTATAAACAGGCGCGACACGCGATATACCTAATCGCGCGCGACACAAAGGCACCACTCGTTGCGCGACTTGCAGTGCCTACGAGTCGCGTGTCGTGGCGCGCCTGTTTGAAGGAGCCTTTAATCGATCAAGGGTTGACACAGCGTGAAGATGCTGTGGTGCTTAATGTACCACGTTCGTCAATGCAGTATGCCCTAAAACGATACCAGGAGACAGGCCACTATTCCCGTAATGCAGTAGAGGCGTCAGATGCACAGCGGCCCGAGACGACCGTTTTATTGTCCTGAAAATAAGTCCACCTCCGACCCGTCAGAAACTCTTAATCAACTTCGAAATGCAGCACTGACTGCACACTGCAAGTTGTTGTCAGAAACATCATTCAAAGCATGCCAGATCGAATGCACTCCGTTTTTCGGGCTAGAGGAGGAAACACTCGATACTAAAACATAGAGACAATAAACCAATTTAGGTTTTTTTTATTCTATAGTGTTTAAAATTGATAGTGTAGAATTATTTGTTTCAGCAAAAGTGCCCAATTTAGTAAATTAACTTATTGGTGTAGTGAAGTTTTCAGTTTCAAGTTCTAAAAGAAGAAGAAACACTTACTGAGTACATCTAGCCTTATTTCAGTGTCAAAAATACATTTAAATGCGAAATATCGTGAAATTTACATGTGGCCAAGTTTCCGTAACGGTGAGTGTATTTTATTTATAATGCGAGTCAAACGCTACAAGTTGATTTAAAACTTATGGTTCCATACAAATCTCAAATCAAATCTAGTTGGAAATCAACAGTCATGACTTATTTTCGTTCTACAGAAAAATAAGACGGAAGCTTCAAAAACCAAAATAACAAGTTTAAGACTAAAGTGAAGTGAAGAAAAAATTCAAAACATGCCTCAAATTATTAAGATTCTTTCGTAACAAACGCCTACACTCCAACACTATAGTAGCCTATATTATGATACTTTGCTAAAATACGGAGAAACTGTTATGGCAAGTTTTTGTTTAAAATAGATACAGAGGTATTTGAAACTCGCTGGTGAAATATTTCCAACATAATGACGTATTGACTTAAATTTTCGTTACATCTTGTTGACTCAATATTTACGTAGAATAATAACGTGCCACCTGCCACTATAGTTAATGTCATGTCTCATTTACTATTCAATTCATAAACAAAGTAGGTAGGTAAGTCCTTTGATCGTCTGGAGGTGAATCAACACAATGCATAAGCTATGCATGAACCTTTTCACATCAAGTTGGACTAACAGTTTATTGGCGTTCTTGATATTTATTGTCTTGCCTCTTATATTCTACCTCCTTCGCCCCCCACTCCACGGGTAGTTTCAGTCTTTTAGTACATCTGGCAGCAATATTTACTTGCGGAAGATCTCTGCTGCCGCTAGCAAATCTACGTTCCTTTCATAGCTACGATAAGTTGTTTGATTTGTGTAGAGTTTTACTCATTTAATTTGAAAAGAAATATGAGTTAGGTATGAATTTTCAGGACTAATGTAACTGAAATGTGTATTTATTGACTATTTTGGCCTTTATTATTTTCGATCAAAAAGCTGCTATTTAGAAATCACAGCCATATTGACCACAATATATTTGTTTATATTATTTATTTGCCACTATTATCAAAACCTATTCACAAAGTAAAAGCAATCTTAAAAAAGACAAAAGATACTCAAATGACACTTCGCCATCCAGAGAAAATTAGACGCAAAGTGCAATACAATAATACGAAACAAAACATTTATTAAATAGGATAACAAAGCTATTAAATATTATAATGTTAGTGCAACACAATGCTAATTAACACTATGTGATTTTAATTACCATTACCGCAACATTGTAGACAGAAGAGATGCAACCATAGTACAACAAAGGAAATAGTAATTTAATATGTACATACAGGGTGTGACGTAAATAGTGGTCCATCGATAGGAATTCGATATAACAGATAATTTACTATAACATATTACAATTTTAATCATTTTAGTAGTATTTTTTTTTTACAAAAATCGCTCTTTAATTTGAATGATTATGTGAATAATAAATTATGGTTAAAATAGAGAAGAACTAACTTTTTCTTCAAAGCTCTAAGTTTACTTAAAAACCATAATTTTACACGATAGCTCTAGTATTTCAGCAGTAAATAACAGAAATCAAAATGAAAATATAATGGTTTTTGTTGAAACTACAACCAATTTGTAACAAAAGGTAAAATTTCATAAATAAAAAACAAAAAAATTATATTTTCGGAACCCTTGGGTAAAAATGGTTAAAAGTGTAATATGTTAAAGTAAATTGTCTGGTATATCAAATCCTTAACGGTGGACCACTATTTACGCCACATCCATAGAGGATGTGGTGTAAATAGTGGTGGTGATCTGTATTTTGGTTACATAGCTCACTGTACAGGTATTTTTTGCGAGCATGATAACATACTATAAAATATACAGCTTTCAACGTACAACAAAATAATAAACGCAAACTAAATAACGAATGAAATCTAAAAATGCGTTCAGAATTCACAGTATTTTCTACTATGAAAATGTGATGTGAAAAATGTCGTTTCATTGTTTTCAGTTTATGAAAAATAATATACATAAACTGTACAAACAAATTAACATTGAATTGAAATGTCAGATGGTTTCCAAGAAACAGTGAAGGCAATAAAGTGAAGAAGAATTTAAGTATAACAGATCAAAGGAAATAAAACGTCGTTCAATCCAGATTTTAATGGTAAATGTATTACCCACTCGAGAGACTCGTTATAAGATGTGCCAAGTGCCCCAAGTGGCAAGAATCGCGAGGTCGGAGGAGAGTGGCGCCGACGTCGGGGATATTCGGCGGTGGGCGGCTGCGGGCCTGCGGGGCGGTCGCGACGTATCTCGGCGATCTGCCCGCGATCGACCGTGCAGCCTCTCGGCCATCGCGATCTAATAGTCTGAAGAGAGTCGCAAGAGCCAATGTGAATATGTCGCTCTGGCTGCCGGCCACTTGTGATGCTACTTGACTACGCCGAGTACCGCTCTCAGGGCTCCCTTATCGGATTTAGCGCTTTATAATTATGCGTAACTTTCATGCTATTTCTAATTTGGAAACTCCTTACAATTTCTTTCCGATAGAACCAATCGGAACTCGAGTAACTTGCTTGATTAGTATATGAGCAATAACTAATTAACTAGTTTCTCTATTTACTTCATAATATTCTCCTTGGTTACGTTAAGACTTTCCTATATCATTCCAACAATAGAATGCTAAATTGCTTTGTGTTCATAGCCTTGCTTGTCTTTTGAAAGCTCGTTAATAAATAATATTATGTTCATTGCGTTCGCTCTCTCACAACATCAATTAATTATAACAACGAATAACTTCATTATAAATGTATATTTCATAAACTGTTATTTAAACTGAAATATTAATTACTCTTCGTGGAGTAGAGTTATTCATTCTGTTATTTATTGATTATCTACCGTGAGTGAACCGTGTATTAGCGTTGAGTGCGCGACATAATATAAACATTAGTAACATAATAATATTACTACACTATCGCTAAATACACGTCAGCTAGAGCAAATGTTTACCGAGAAGTTGTTAGCTATGCGACGGTGTCGGTCGTCGAGAGCGGACGTGTCTCGCTATATCTGATTCAGACTGATAAACAGTGAAACGTCTGAGATATTACTTTTGATATAATAAGTACATATGTCGATCGTGAATTGTTGCTATTACGCTATTGCACGGCTTAACCGTGGTTTCTCTTTTTGGTGTGATTCCCACCTGATCATCGAAACCTATAACAATCAAAGCCACTGTAATAAACAACTGTATTCTCTCGGTGTTTATTAACAAGTCTTTAGCACTTTCTATGGGAATTTACTAATATTGTTTAACTGTTAGCACTACATAATAAAGTAAAAATACAATTACAACTGCAATTTAAAAAACAGTGGGATTCGTATTTAGAACAGGAAGCAAAGATTTTAATTATACCACAGCGAGTCATAAAACTCATAAACCACAGATCTTATTAGATAGAATGGCCACACAATATTACTTTACATGAAAACTAGTCTTTATTCTCTAGACATTTGAGCGTGTGGCAGTTGACAAGCCAGGTAATCGGTTCGTGGCACGCGACACACATTTAGAAACATTTCGATTACATCCCTTCATATTTGTTTTCACGCGCTACTATTTCGCCCCATTCAATTATACAGCTATTGGGGCTTTCTGTTTCACTCGCGGCTCGATTTAAATATTCATACGTACATTTATTTTATGTTATTTACTACCGATAAGATTCACTCTGTTGTTATTTTTAGTTTTGAGAATGGTTTTTACATGATTTTTATTAATCAAACTAATACTAAATAAAACACTAGGTATCTTATCATTACCTGAGTCATAGTTGTAATTAGGGTAGTAGTGAATTTCATTCTATCTAGTATCTAATATATATACTAATACTAGCGACCCGCCCCGGCTTCGCACGGAAACATTATTATTATTATACATATAAACCTTCCTCTTGAATCACTCTATCTATTAAAAAAAAACCGCATCAAAATCCGTTGCGTAGTTTCAAAGATTTAAGCATACAAAGGGACAAAGGGACATAGGGACAGATAAAGCGACTTTGTTTTATACTATGTAGTGATTATAAAGAGGTAACATTTGTGAGTGTATAATTATATCATTCTTCGAAACCACTAATACGATTCCGAAAATTCTTTCAAGTCATTTATTTCGAATAGGCACATAAGAAACTTTTGAACGTCAAAATGTACAAGAAATTGATTCTAGTTTTCATTATTGGGTTTGGGAAGTTACAGTATTGCCGAGTGTGATAGGATAATATTATATACGTATTTTATGTTGAAACAAGAATCTTCACGCAGACGAAGTCACGGGCAGAAGCTTATAATAAATATCCGCTGCTTTAAAGCACAATAATGATTATTTAACCATCAACTTTAGTAGACACTCATGATTCGTTTACCTGTACAATAGTCGACTACGACTACCAAGCGGAAATAGTTCTTTTGTTGAAAGTTTTTGCTACAGTTTTTGTAAAGCTCCCTGTTAAACAAAAAAAATTTTTTTCTCTTAGCTTCGGCGTAATTCTTACAACAATAATTGTTTTCTAAACATCATTTATATCCTGTAGGTACGGTGTGATTTCTTTTGATACTCCACTTGTACCATTATATGGCACGCATTTTTTGCCTTATTTTTTCTTTAGCGTAGCCAAGGTGCATTTTACAAAATAGTGTAAAAATAGGTTTTAAGTAGGTAAGTAGGACCATCATTCATTACGTGTTCTACAATAGAACCATAAACAATTTTACACCTTGACAAAAAATTACAAGCATCAGACCTTAAAACAAAATGGAAACAATAAATTGAATGTCAGTACCTAATTACTGTTGAACTGATTATTCGCAGTTAATTACGCGCGGTCGGCGCTGCTTGTGGATGATTTAAATTATTACTACAGATTAATTTGCTGCTGAAAATACTGTTACCTGGGGCGAGTTAATTATTTCACTATCTATAACCGTGTTGGCTCAGCGGAGGCGTTCCTGCCACCCGCTGACCTTTTACGACATTTAAACATTTCAGTAATTTATCTGACTCTATTTTTATAGCTCTTAATAAATACAACCTCGGTTATATTCGAGTTTACATTCATACCTACAAATAACTTAAATATAAATATCAACACTGCAGAAAATTATGTCCGACAACATTAATTTATTTCGTAAGGACTTCTATTCAGTGTGAAAATTTAAACAGCTTATGCCTCCCCCTCCAAGATATATAGGATAACATGTATGTACACGGGTGTACATACATGTTATCCATAAAATTACATCTTGTTCAACCTATTAGAAAAGTGGTATAATCGTTCATTCATTATCACGCAGCTCAGTATCTAATCCGCGCCGTGCTACCACGCCGCCGCCGGCTTGTCTGATGACTTAATTAATGACCCGCCGTGTCGCTGTTAATTAAACAGCTCAGGCAAATTGGAGCTCATGCCTGTGCCCGCGGCTGCTCCAGATTAAAAACAAAATGCAATTTGGTGCGCACCACGCGACCGGACTGAGTGTGATGAACGCACAAGGTCGCAAATATCGTCTGTGAAGAAGGACGTGCTTTAACAATGCGACTTTATGGAGTCGATGTTTAAGATTTCCTTTTCTATTCACCCGCTCCATTAAATAATCTGAAAGTCGTTGTTCACGTCCTTCACGTTGAAATAAGTCCAAATATTGAAACAAGATCACTTAATCATACATAAATAATATGTAATTAATTAAATACATGAGTGACCTGTCATGTAAATAACACGTTAATAATTTATGACAAATATTATAAACCTACAGTTGCTATGATAATTATGAATGATGTATTGTTAGTTTATTGAATTAATCTACACTTTATTGTTATCACAGATTTGTTAACCTAGTTTGAAAGCAGATAATACGTGCATAAATTCAAAATTGTAATTACTAATAAGTGCTTTTATAGCGATAAAGCCCGTTAAATGGCAAACAGCATTGGCGACCGTTCACACTGCCTATTTAGCGAGGTAATTGAGCATGTAGTGAACATTTCCAGTCTCATCTCCGAATATAATTTCGAATTTATCCAACGGAAAATAATTCTGAACTGTAATTTCTACTGTGCGGATGACAGGTTACTTGTGAACACAAACAAGCGTAATTTAATAACGTTATTAATACTGCGCATCTGGCAATTTTCTTCAATCTTATAGATAAAAAAAATCAACTGTTTATACAGGGTGTCCCAAAAAATAGCGTCAAGCGAAAGTCCAGAGATAGAGCACCCTTGAGTACCTGATTTTTTTGAATTATTCACCAACCATAAATTTTTGGCTTTACACCAACATTTTCACAATCTTGGTCAAAGTTACGAAGCTGATTATTTTATGCATAAAAGTACAATTTAAAATGATTCAGTTGGAGAAAGGAAAAATTTAAAAGTCAAAAATTCAGAAAAAAAATCATACTACGAAAACTGAAAACGGCGGAACATACATGGGGGTGATTCGGATACCCCAAGGGGTGCTCTAACTCTGAACTTCCGCTTGACACTTTTTTTTGGGACATCCTGTTTATTATAATTAAATGTGTTTACTGCATAGTCAGGTAAAAAGTATTAATAGCGATTAAGCATTAGGTGTCCTTGGTTCTTATTGATTTATCATTTCTCAAGCTATCCAAATGTCTAAAAGACATTTCAAACGAAAGTCATTTTTATTAATAAATCAAAAGCTTAATAATAATAATAATATTTAACTCTCTCTTTATTTTTTTTTTTTATTTTTTTTTATTTTTTTTTTTATTTTTTATTTTTTTTTTTTTTATTTTTTTTTTTTATTTTAATAATATTTAATTTTAAAATATGCCGTTATTGAACGGCCGCTTCGACGTTGTCACATTAATTATTGTAAATTTATTAACTGATTAAATTCGAACGACTAGTTTTTGTTGATATTCGATAAGAGTGGCTTAATTGATGCAATAATATTCATGAGCTGAACGTAACAAATTACTGTAACTGTCCATTATGTTATTATTTCTTTATAATGGTGGTATCAGTACTGTCACATTAGTGATTAATATGTTGCTGGTGAGGCAATTACAGCAAATGACCGTTGTCGGCGAGCAGTTCGCCGAGGTGTGACCGCGTAGAGGCGTAGGTAGGCGATTACCTTGCGGCCTACTGAGTTATTGACCGATGCTAATTATTTGACAGCGTCTAGTAAACACAGAACGTGACGTTTACACAGTGTTAACACGTTAATTACTGAATCATGAAACCAGTGTAGCTAATTTGTTATTTTAACGTGTAAAAATTAGCGTTGATAACATTATGAACAAATTGTTGAGTATCAGACTATCAGTGTAAATTGAAACTATGTTATGCTTGCGGGCATCGAAAATCAGAGCCTTTCCCACGGGGAGCAACGCCGTCGGCAGAAAAATAGCTCGCTCGATTTCTGTGAATTCGTGATAACTTTTTTTATGAGGCAGAAATGAATTGTATAAAATCTTTTGTGAAAGTCACAAAGTTCTCGAGAAAATTTTGCTTTCGTCGCGGTTCTGAAGAGAAATTTATTCCGTGTAAAATGAAGTTTATTCTTCCTTTTTATTATCTCGTGTAGGAGTTTATTATTTATGTATGTATTCTTTTTCTAAGATATTTCCGCATTGTTGCTCAGTTTAAATGCATGCATAAATAATCATGTACAAGTTTTGAAAAGGTTATTTCTATTAATAATTTTAACAAAGCTTAATAACTGGTAATTTTGTCGGAAGACAACAAAATAGCCAATTTTATTTGTTTCTATTGGTATTTTAACGAAGCAACTGCTACCGTACTATTATGTTAAATACGTCGTTATTAATACAAATGGTGTAAGCTATCAGCTGTGGGTGTGGAGCATGTAGTTTATTGTTATTATTTATTCACGTTAGGCGGTCACGGTAACACGTGTCGTTCAATGGCACGAGCCACTTTACATCATAGATCATAGCTAGATACAGAGACTTGCGGATGCCGTATTCGGTATCGCACGTCTAGTTCCCGCACTGAAAGCTGGCTAAACACTCACACACCAATTTACCACACACCCTCGAGCTATTTAATCGAGGGTGAAGGGGTTACGCGTGTACTATTGTTAATTCGCTCTAAGCGCTATATGCCTTTGGGTTGTTTGGGTACAACCGTACAAATAAACTAAGACTATTATGACAAGTCGATTTCTTGTTGAGGTTTACAGTCTACGGAATCAAAAATCTTTTCTTCCTTAGTTTAACAACTACTTTGATTAGGAATGTAACAATTCGTTTTTGAAACGAAAAGGAACCTCCTGTACACGTACATGTGCATCAAATATCAATAAATAAATAACTTCAACAGGTCTTCTTCGTTGTAAAACAGTAAACTGACTGTCGACGACCAAAACTAAATAAACAGAGATTAAAACGGAACACAACTGTTACCGTTGTGACGATGAATGATCCCTTTTAGGGTTTCGTACCTCAAAAGGAAAAAACGGAACCCTTATAGGATCACTTTGTTGTCCGTCCGTCCGTCTGTCTGTCTGGACCCTCGGAAACCCGTGGAGGTATCAAGTTGAAATTAAAAAACTCAGCTCTAGTTCCTTGAAGCTGAAAATCAAACACCTAAGTTAACGTAAAAAAAAGATACGGCCGTTTATGCCGCAAAAATACGTATATTTCGAAACTCTCAAGGGAATCAAAATTTATAGGGTACTTCCCGTTGACCTAGAATCATGAGGAAAAAATCCGAAAACCGTAAATTTGAACAACAACAACAACAACAACAAAACAACACATACAACATACATTAAAAAAAAAACAGTGATAAACTATTTACATACCTACAAAGTACGAAACCCTCGGTGCGCGAATCCGACTCTCACTTGACCGGTTTTTTTTATCTCATCAAATCAGCACCCCAACGCGATACGCGTCACCCTCGCCTGACCGGCCGAGCGGCCGATCGAATATTTCGTGTTCATTCAAAAATATGTCAGTGGGACCCTTATTGTGTCACCGCTGCCAAACATAATCTCCCCTACAAATTGTTTAAACGCGGTAGCACGTGTTACTCGCACATATTTCACTTTGTGATTTTTGTATGAATAAAAAAAAGATTTCAGGTTCTGTATTTACATAAGAGATCTGAGCCGAGTTTACGACAAGTATTTCATTGTTTGATATGTACTCACGAGGTTATTTTCGTTTATCTCCTTTAGTGGTGATATTGTTATCATTGCATTTATAGATACCTCAATGTCAGTAGGTTTGATAAATCTTATTAATCAAGCCTTAAGCAGTGTTCAATGTTAATTTTATTTTCAGTCTACAAACCGTGTGAAAATAAATCAGGTTACAAAAATTGTACTTTTCAATCCGTTTGTTTCATATCGTCAAAAACCAATCACACCTTTTATAAGTTAACAAGAACAACGTACCGAAAAAATGCTCTTTTTTTCCTTGAATTGAAACTTGCGTTTACGTCTTGTGTGTTCTTGCAGTGAAAGGATGATAAAAGATTTTGTGAAATCACGGAAGATGTCAAATATTTTCGTTCGGTGACACGTTGGATGGATATTTTTGATCACAGAGAATCCAACGCGCACCGTGTCGGGGTGTAAACGTAATCAATTGGAATAAAGTCCATAATTTCGAGATTCTCTAGCTATTTCAATATAATTTCTGCAACATAAATACACTATAGACTTAAACAAAACTTTCAGGGTATTTGCGGTAATATTTAGATTATATTCTTTAATCCGAATATAGCTTAAAAAGTTGCTTCAAATACCCCGAAATATACTAGTGAAATCAAAATAAGGGCCACCATGTATTTTCTGTATTCTAATAAGTAAATGTATTGGGTTTGAAAAAACCCAAACATTTATTAGAATAAATAATAATTTGGGTTTGGATAAATAATTAAATGTCCAGGATAATTTTTATGTCGTTAGGCACCGCTGGGACCGATCGGTTGAGAATCAAAAATATGTAGACGCTCGTTTATATTTTTTTACAAAGAACAATCAGTCCCTGAAAACTTTAATTCGGAAAATATATATCAAATTAATTCATTTTAAAAATCAATAATAACAGGATATATGCTTTTTTTGTAATTGATTGATTGTGATTTGATTGATTTATGATATTAATTGAGTATTATTCATAATATTAAAATCAATTTTATCGATATCTACTAATTAAATAGAGCAGCCCTAACGATAGGCATACTACAAGAACTGACCAATTGCAGCCACGCGTTCATCCTCGTCCCCCGGCCCGCGGTAGTGAGTCGTGTACTTCGAAGAAATCGGCCTATACGCTCTCTAGTGGTTATAATATTGTTACGAGCTTGGGGTTCGTGACAATAAAAACTACCGATTTAATAACCAAAAAAACTGACACTTTACTCACCAACACTAATTACAGGTCAAACACACAAATAAAGAAACACAATGTCACTTACTGATCACTTCTAGTCGCACTCGAATATCGCTTTCGATGTTATCGCATGTATAGCTTATCCAAAACTATGTGTCTCGCGGCTCGCGCCCGCCTTATATAGTCCCACAGAGCCACTCGATAAACATCTAGTATGTTCGAGTACATAGCGGTCCCGACCGACTCGACGTCGATAGTTCTCGGAACTACTAGTACCTACAGGAAGGGTCAATGTCCTAGTACCAAGGCCAAGGTACTAGTTCTGCTACCCGATACAAGATGGCGCTAGTGGTAACTAATGGCGATACATGGCGATGTATCAAGCATTATTTTTGGCGCGCAACACTGCCCCCTCCTAAGACATGCTCGTCCCGAGCATTATTGGCTCCATAATAACGCGCCAGTCGATCCACATGGACGATCTTAGGAGTACCTCTTGCACCTTTCTGTATCCGGTAGGTTACATCATTGATCTTTGTCACAATCCGGTACGGTCCGTCCCATTTAGCTTGAAGCTTAGGAGATTTCCCTTTGCTGCGGACTGGATTGTGCAACCACACTAGTGAACCTTCGTCGAACCCTTTATTATTCATTTTGCGGTCATAACGGGTTTTCATCCTTTCAGACATTTGCTGGCCCGATTGTCGGACGTGCTCATAAATGTCATTCATCTTGTTCCGCAAATCATTTGCATAATCAGTTACACTGCGTGGGGCATCAGGTGGTATTCCGGTGATCAGGTCTGCAGGCAGCCGTAGTTCTCTTCCGAAGTTTGCGAAAGCTGGCGTCACCGATGTACTTTCGTGGACAGCGCTTCGATATGACAACAAAAACGGTTGTATGTGCTTGTCCCAATCTCGTTGCCGATTTTCCACAACTTTTGCTAGATACCTCTCCAGTGTCTGGTTAAATCGTTCCACCATTCCATCCGATTGTGGGTGGTAAGAAGTCGTTCTTGTTTTATGAGTACCCATAACTCGACAAGTTTCCTGGAATATTTGTGACTCAAAATTCCTTCCTTGATCACTGTGAATCTCCAAAGGTACTCCAAAACGACAGAAGACTTCATGAACTAATTTATCCGCAACTGTCGAAGCTTCTTGATTTGGAATGGCGAAGACTTCCGGCCACTTAGTGAAATAATCCATCACAACCATGAAATACTTGTTACCACTTTCACTTTCCGGAAACGGCCCCGCAACGTCAAGGGCTATCCTCTCCCATGGTGCACCAACATTGTACAATTTCAATGCACCCCTACTACGTGTCTGGGGTCCCTTTACAGCTGCACAACTTGTACATTTGCGACACCAATCCTCGACATCGTCCCGACAGTGGACCCAGTAAAACCGTTCTCGTATCTTCAGTAGAGTCCGTTTTACACCCAAGTGACCTCCTGAACAACCATTATGGTAAAGCTGTAGAACATCCGGTACTTGAGCTTTAGGGACAACCATTTGCAAATGACAGCTGTCTCCCCGAGCATTTTCCCATTTACGGCACAGGACTCCATCCTGAACCACCAAGCTGTCCCATTGGGCCCAATAGCTTTTTGTGACCGAACTCATCGCTGAGACGTCACTCCACCTGGGCTTAGGAGCACTGGCCTTCATCCACTCCAGAATCGGCTTGATGTCTGAATCTTCCTGCTGTGCACGTTGTAGGCTTTCCTTCCACTCGTTGTTGAGGTCTGTCTTAAGCATCCTCACAGGTACCACTTCCTTACTCTCCTGCCTAGTACAGTGCTTGCAGTCTTCAGGACAAGGTCTTCTTGACAATGCATCTGCGTTACCATGAGATTTTCCGCTGCGATGTTCGACCACGAAGTCATATTCCTGCAGTAGTTCAATCCATCTCGCAACTTGTCCTTCTGGATTTTTGAACTGCAATAGCCATTTCAGTGCAGCATGGTCAGTTCGTAAGTGGAATTTCCGCCCTAGAAGATATTTGCTAAAATACTGCAATGACTTTACCACCGCAAGCAGTTCCCGTCTCGTAACACAATAGTTCCTTTCCGGTTTTGACAACGACTTGCTGAAGTACGCTATCACAACCTCTTGATCACCATTCCGTTGGGACAACACACCGCCAAGTCCTATGTCACTTGCGTCTGTGTCAACTATAAATTCCTTGCCCGCATCAGGGTACCCCAAAATAGGTGTTTTGCACAGACGGTCCTTTAGCTCCTGGAATGCGATGTCGCAACTATTATCCCAGCAGAAATGTCGCTTCTCCTCGGTAAGCTTATGCAGAGGTTTGGCTATATCTGCAAAGTTCTTGACAAATCGCCGATAATAGGAGCACAAACCCAGAAACGCTCTGACCTGCGTCTTATCCTTTGGAACTGGCCAGTCCTTGACAGCGGCGATTTTCTCCGGGTCCGTGCGGATACCTTCTTCAGACACTACATATCCCAAAAAGCTAACTTGTCGTTTGAATAGCGAACACTTCTTCGGACTTAACTTGAGGTTGGCACTTTGGATCTTCATGAGCACGCGTTCCAAATTTTGAAGATGTTCTTCAAACGTACGGCCTACGATGATGATGTCATCCAAGTAGACCAGACAGGCATCGCCAATTAGCCCAGTAAGTACAAGTTCCATCAACCTTTCAAACGTTGCCGGAGCGTTGCACAATCCAAACGGCATAACTTTAAATTGCCACAGACCCTTTCCTGTCGAGAATGCAGTTTTTTCCTTGTCCTTGGGATCAATTTCAACTTGCCAGTAGCCACTTTTCAGGTCCAGCGTGCTAAACCACTTTACGCCAGTAAGCATGTCCAGCGTGTCATCGATTCTCGGCAAAGGATAGCTGTCCTTCTTCGTAACGTCGTTCAGACGACGATAGTCAACACAAAACCGCATGCTGCCGTCCTTCTTTCTTACCAGCACTACAGGTGAACACCATGGACTAGATGAAGGTTCAATCACACCATCCTTCACCATTCCCTCAATCATGGTTTCCACTTCCTTCTCACGTGCTACCGGCAATCTCCTTGGCCGCTGACGGATAGGCAATTCTTCTCCTGTGTTGATTTTGTGTTGAACTAAGCCAGTCCTCCCGATATCAGCATCGTTTGACGAGAAAACATCGGCGTACTTGAGTAACATCTTCTTTGCTTTGACCATTTCACTTTGGGACAGAGCGCTGCGGCAGTCTTCTAAAAGGGTGGTCACTCTCGTTGGTGCGTCCTTGCTGAGGGTCCCAGTCGATAGATATTGGCATCGACGCAACCAATCCACTTCCTCGCAAGTACCAACTAGTGTGCCTTTTTCTATAATGTGTTCCTGATCACAAAGGTTCAGCACACGTACCCCTGAGATGTCGGTGGCTCTGACCAAAGTTCGTGCCACTTTCCATGGAAGGTCATTGTCTACCCTTTCCACGAGTACACAACGATGAGTTTGACCAGGATTCCGAGGAAGACTAACCGGCACAATCGTTTCCGATCTCGGCGGAAGAACAATCTTCTTAAGGCTGTACACATTTCCTGGTAACGCCCCTTCCACGAAAAGTTCCTCTTGTCCACATTTCAAAACACCTTGCTTGACGTCAATCTCACAACAATTCTTCCTCATAAAGTCAAGGCCCAGGATGCAATCGTCCATTATATCAGCCACAATGACATTATGCAGGTAGATTCTGTTGCCTAGCTTCAACTCCATCTTCTTCTCTCCACGGACGGGTATGCGCTGACCGGTGGCTGTCACCAAATTAATGTGTTCTCGGTTGTGTGCGGAGTCCCCAAGGAACCGACTTATAAGTTGGGAACTGACGACCGTACGAGAGGCTCCAGTATCTATGGTCAGCTTACACGGCGTTCCGTTGACCTCGCCCTTGATGATTAGGCTATTCCCATCATGGGTTTGTGTGATCGAAATCCTTGGGGCTCCTTGAACATCAGCCAGCACCCGCCCCGCAGTCCTGGCTATTACTCGTTTCCCTGCTGCTGGTGTTGGGCGGTGCTGTTAACCGCACTGCCCTCTGGAGATCGGCCGTCTTCTCTTTCTGCAGTTCGCTTCGGGCAACTGGATCGAAGGTGGCCCCTTTCCCCACAGCCGTAGCACCTAGGGCTGTATCCTTTATTGCGGTCGCGAACTGTAGCCGCTGCAACCTCCCTGACGCGATGGGAACGATGATCCTGCCGCACCGCTTCCACCTCCAATGCATGGGCCAAGGCGTCCTTAAGCGTTCCGTGGTGACCGAGCCTCACAGCAACTCTAACTTCAAGGTCGCGGATGCCGTCGATGAATGCCTGCACCAGGTTCCCATCAATAAGTGCAGGTACGGACTGGTACGCTTTGCGAACCAGCTTCTCCACTTCCAGGGCCCACTGCTGCAGGTTTTCATTGCTGCGTTGCACGCGATCCTTGAGCTGCGCACGGAACACGTGTTCCAGGTGAGCGTCGCCATACCGAGCCTCCAATGCCTCAAGGAGCTGCTCGTAAGTCACTTCCTTACCGAGAGCTTCCAGGACAGTTAAGGCCTGGTCACGCAGGCCCAGGGTGAGGGCAGTCATGGCCTGACTTTTATTCCACCCGTTCGCCTTCATGACAGCCTCAAACTGGATTTTGTAGGCCGACCAGGAAGAAGTTCCGTCGAACGGTGGCACTTTGAATCCACGTAGCGAAGGTGTTATAGCTACGGGAGCTGCAATTCCATCACCCAGTTTAAGGTTGTCCAGCGTTTTCTTCATGTCAGCCATCACGTTGTCAACCCGATTATTCACGTGGTCGATTCGGGTTTCGGCTTCCGACAGACGGTTGTCGTGTTGAGCAACCTTCTCCTTCATCTCCTTCATGTCTTTCCCCAAGGTTGCATGAAGGTCCTTCATGAGGAACATCTGCTCTTCCTGGCGGCACACCTGCTCCTCCTTATCCCGCTGGAGCTGTTCCTCCAACCGACGAGCCTGTTCCTCCTGTCGACGAGCCTGTTCCTCCCTGTCACGCAGCAGCTGTTCTTCCAACCGACGGGCCTGTTCCTCCTTGTCCCGCTGGAGCTGTTCCTCCAACCGACGAGCCTGTTCCTCCTGTCGGCGAGCCTGTTCCTCCTGTCGGCGAGCCTGTTCCTCCTTGTCCCGCTGGAGCTGTTCTTCCAGTCGACGAGCCTGTTCCTCCTGTCGGCGAGCCTGCTCCTGCAGCATCATCATCAGAGCAGCAAAATCTGGTGCTGATGATGCTGGAGCAGCTGTGGACGGGCCGGCCTCCGTGGTCGGTAGCTGGCCTTCCGACCCCTGTGGCATTGCTCCACCAAATCGCCTCTGGTCAGTCTCTTGCTGGCGTTGACTCCGGGTACGGATACCCTCCATGTCGTCTTTGGGTAAAATCGGCATGTTTTTATCCCTCGCTTCTGACACCAATTGTTACGAGCTTGGGGTTCGTGACAATAAAAACTACCGATTTAATAACCAAAAAAACTGACACTTTACTCACCAACACTAATTACAGGTCAAACACACAAATAAAGAAACACAATGTCACTTACTGATCACTTCTAGTCGCACTCGAATATCGCTTTCGATGTTATCGCATGTATAGCTTATCCAAAACTATGTGTCTCGCGGCTCGCGCCCGCCTTATATAGTCCCACAGAGCCACTCGATAAACATCTAGTATGTTCGAGTACATAGCGGTCCCGACCGACTCGACGTCGATAGTTCTCGGAACTACTAGTACCTACAGGAAGGGTCAATGTCCTAGTACCAAGGCCAAGGTACTAGTTCTGCTACCCGATACAAGATGGCGCTAGTGGTAACTAATGGCGATACATGGCGATGTATCAAGCATTATTTTTGGCGCGCAACAATATTCTCTATGACTGAAAATAATGAAACAAGAAAGTACCTTCCCGTGGTCGCAGGCCGCTGTACTAATATACTTATAAGCTATGGTAGCATGCGACCACGGAAAGGTACTTTCTTGTTTCATCCTTTTCTGTAGTCGGGTGTTAGATTTTAAACAAATTTTTTTTTTCATCCTTTTTAGAGTGTGATTTTTAGTAGTCGGGATTTAGTTTTTGAACTTATTTTTGTATAGTCTTGGTATTTTTTTTAAGGTAAGGTTAACTGTAAAAGGTAATTTTTATGGTAAGGTTAACTGGAGCTAATGCTTGAAAAATATAAATAAATACACAAAGAAAAATACTTATGTGGCCTCATAACATCTAAACTGATCGTATATAGCTACAAACATATTATAATGTTAACCTACAGTAAACGACATAATAAAAGCTATCATACTCGTAAACTCGCAGCGAAGTCGTAGTTTTCTCAAGTCGTAACTAAGAAGCGGAATACTTAGTCAGCACATTCCAGCTCTCGGGCGTATTCAGCTAAACGGGCGTACACGAGACTATGATAAAGTGGAACCATATAAGTTCGACGAGAAAATCTGTACGCTACTAAGTACGGCTTTCCACATCCTAACAATATGACGTAAGTTCCGCGTTGAGCACAAACGAGCTCGTGACTTGTTACAGTTATTTGACTAAATAATTAATGTAATTTATACAATAATATAATTAGACAAAACGACCCAAGTTAGTTGTTAATACATACATATTACAGAATTTCTAAACATTGTAACAAATAATATAATGCTTGTATTTTTTTAACAGGCTGCTGTAAAATGCGCTTCTTCTCCTCGCACAAATGCCCTGTCCACCAAGCCTCGCCTGCCTTTGGCGGCGCTGGCGGCCGACCCTGGGCGAAACCATCCGCCCAACAACGTTAACTCTCATGTAAGTAACACCCATTATCTTGTCTTAGACTTGATGTATATTTCAAACAAATGTGGTTGATTGCTGTTATCCTACTGCCGAATTATTTGTGTGCAAACGCGATTTAGAACTGTTTAATGCATGTGCTGTTCGTGTTTGTTTTCAATAGTTCCGTAGACATAACACAGTAGGTACACTCTATTTGTGCAATAGTACACCACTTCGTATTTTAGTGTGATTCGTGCGAATAACGGCAAATTGTGTCGTTTCCTAGCAATAATTTTACTCTCGAAAACAAAGTCGAGCTTTGTTAACAGTGATCGTCCATGTTCTTACATCCGCACCTAAGTTAAATGTGTCTGGTGATCTCACACGTCTAAATGCAGCGAATCTAAATCTGTAAGCCATCGAGCGTGCCTCTTCCGGGATCCGCTTTCTCGCCAAACTCATAAAACGTATGCAAACTGCCAATCGACTTGTCAACGCGCCTCGACTCATCTTCAAGTTGGCTTTTAAACCTCTGCGAAATGCATACTTTGTTTACTTGTATTTTAAATAGTTTGCCAAACCATTAAGCATTGAAATAACAGTAAGAGTAAACTTAGTTCATTTTGTAGTGATTGAGGATTAAGATAACCTAAACAAACGTAAATTTTTAAGTTTACTGCACCTGCATTTTTTCAAATACTTCATGCATCTATTTTTGGTGTAATGTTTGATTTATTATGTTGGTTCATTATGCTGTAGGTATAGCTTCAATTTACTGTTGTTTTTAATATTAGCCTCCTTAGGGTTGGAATCATATCAGAAATTAATTCATCAAAATAAAATTAGCCAATTTATTTCTGATACTGATCGGAGATCTGTGTCTCCAATTAATTAATATAAATTGGCAGTGTTTAAATTAAAAAGCTTATTGATAGTATAAATGATTATAATGAATACCATATTACATTAAATTGGCAACAGGAATCTAGGAAATTTCTTCGAAAATTTAACCCAAAATAGACATTCCAAAAATCATTGCGAAATCCATGCCGAATGCGAAATTATTTATTCATTGTGCCAGTCGGCAATGGCAGGCGCTGTCCAGCGACGGCACTAACTCTCAACTAAGTATTTAATTGGCTCTTATGAAATTTTTATTAGGCTCACTGCACTTTCTGGTGGGTTAACACTAGTGTTTATATTAGCCTTCATTGCCTTTATATCACTTAATATTGCCAATAAAAACAACAAAGTATTCGACCTGCTTGGTATTCCTTTCCGGTTTGTGAGAATCGAATATTTATTTTTTCACTCGACGACGCGTGTGCTTGAGTTCTAAATAGGTTCACATTTCTGATTCGAAAGGAGCACTCTGAACGGAATGTGAGCAGTTTACCCTGTGTGCTCCCCCGTGAATTTCGACAGTTCGCCGACGCCAGCCAAGATATGTCGCAATACTATCCAATTTGCCTCCCGCCGCTCGTGCTGTTGCTCGAATAAAGCGGAAAATCTTGCTCCGCAGCGCGCCGCCGACGAAATAAATTATGTCAGCTTCAATATGAAACTGTCGGAAGCGAAGGGCGCATATAAAACGTTAAGCTTAAAGCTAATCGTTAATAAAACATGCTTATCTGAAATTAAATGTAGATTTATTAAACGTATGGATGTTAAAAAGAAAATAAAGCCAATATTTACAAACTCTCATATCCATACAGTATGGTGCAGTGCAGCAATGTGGTTGTTTTATTAGGAGTCCACTCGGTTGCAGTTTACCGACTATATCACGGTATGAACAATATCTAGAGTTGAGCGGGGAATGAGCACGATCGTTTGGCACGAGCTGGGAACCCGCCGCTGCGGTGTCGGCTAATAGCTCTTCGCAGATTCAATTTGCTGTCGAATAGAATATAGTCTCCCGGTGCGCACTACGCGATCATTAAGTTACGCTCTCGTCTCCGACGACGAGCCAGTAAAATTTGCTTCAAACACCTACCACTCAAGCCAACTAGCTTCTAACTTTAATTTAATTCGCTTACTAATTAGTTGAGCAAGTAATTAACTTAATGTGACCTCGCTTTGGTTAAAAACTTAATTAAGTTAAGATTTTAGTGCTTGCTTGTGAATTTGGATAGTGAATTAATTTCAGTCAGATTAGCCGATAGCTATCATAATAGCAGTTTTGAGACCCGGATGGTCCCCAAATAAAATAATAGTAATAATATTCAAATAAATAAATAGTATTTATTACATTTTCCTTTACCTGCTCAAAAGCTGGTACACCTACTTGAAAATTGTTTACCGAGTTTCAAAACACATCATGTCTGTAACTATGTTTTACCTGACCAACTTATACAGTTAACATTACAAACATACCAATATACCTGTGTTTGTAAGTTAACATCAAATTGGTTGCGGCGGACATGGATTGCTTTCGACAGAAGAGCGTCCTTATTGTGTTGTCTCCGGGAAAGCTGGCGTATCGCCACGGACGCGACACGCTGCCAATGCCAAATGTTTTTTATTCCCCCTTTCTGGACGATATTGCCGTTTGCTTACGTCGCCCTCACTTGCCTTATCTTAAATGACAAACGAGTAAAATCGTTCATGGTTCAATAGACGTGCTTACATTTAAATTTTTCCGAAATTTTGCATTCCTTGACTACATGCATATATTTATTGTTAAAGAAAAATTACTTTTATGGGAATAAATAATGATGAATATAAAGGGGAATATTTAATTTATCCTCTAAAATTTTTGATCGCATATTTTAAAATGATCCTTTTTAGGGTTTCGTACCAAATGGTAAAAAGGAACCCTTATGGTGAGACTCAGTTTGTCTGTCTGTCTGTCACAGCTGGATATCTCAAGAACTACTAATGCTATCAATTTGAAATTTAGAATAGTCTTATATGACGTTTGCCCAACTATTTTGCAAATAAGAAAGAAATAAAAATATTTTTTTATTGCAACAGGGACTGAAAGCCCAAAGGGATGCCTCAGTAGCCCCGGCCCCACTACGAATTTATAAGACTACTTATAAATTCGTAGTGGGGCTACTGAGGCATGTGAGGTATCATATGAAAGAGCGCTTTTTGCACATTCTCAAACATTTTTTATTTTTTTTTATTTTAGGCTGCATTGTTTTCGACTTTTGATGACAAATGTAAAAAAAATACCTTTCCTCCCCCCTTTTCTCCGACGTTTGCATAGAGAAAAATCTGAAATTATTCTATGTGGTAGAAGTTTATGTAAAGATTAAAGGAAAAATAAAACGATGTCTCTAAATAGTACACTTTTTCAGAAATCAACAAAAATTAAATTAGCTCCACTATCGGTCAAGAGATTGCGCTGACGTAAAACTACATATTCTACACCGTAGTGTTAAAATTCTCTGACGAATATAGCCAATGAAAATTTAAAAACATTTCACATTTCACAATGCGGAACCCTCGGTGCGCGAGTCCGACTCGCTGTTGACCGGTTTTTATAAATTCCTTGTGCCTTTTCAAAGTTGATTGCTGTAACTAACCTAGGCGCACCCTGACCAGATGGGTTAGGTTGGGTTAGAATAGAACTGTGACCAACCACGCGCGAGCCGAGCGAGCAAAGCGAGCGGTGCCCAGTAGTAGCCGGCGAGCGCTACCAAGTTTGTCGCGGGTAAACTGGGTCACATCGCAAAAAGACAACCAGTGAGTTTCTATAATACTCACTGATCACTTTACCTCAGTTACGGTACCCACACTTAAAATAAAATGTGTTTAAAATGGATCAAGAAGACAAATAATATTACAATGATTTCGATTGAAATAAGCCACGCTCACGCTCATTAAACACAGCAAGGGAATTGATAAGTTTATTTACAAAGCGCTTTGCAAATTTAATTGATTTATTGGTAAATGATGTCTTCATTGAACTTTAATTGAAATTGCACAATAGTTCGCAAATTAATAATACGTAACATTCAGTGAACCGTAGAGAATTTCATAATAATGTCATATGAATATGATACACGTTAATATTTGTTCGCCCACCCCGTTGATTATATTAATTATAAAACACATCAGTCCAACATCGCATAGCTGTTTATTATATTTTGGATACATTACGTGTGTGACTGATAAATTAGGCTTCCGAGTGTAATTGGATTATGTGCCCAAATGATTACTATCTCACGTTTTGATGGCTTAATATTAAAACTGTTTCTCAACAAGTCTGAGAACCATGTCTAGAAAGGTTTTCTGCTGGTATTTATTTTACTTCTGTATAAAGTTCCAATAAACAAGTATTCTGGCTGTGTTTGCCGAGAAGTCGGTGTGATTTGTTCTGAGAACTTGAGCCCCAGACGAAATAAAATGTCAAACAAGTTTATTTAATGCATAACGACACGGCTACAGCTGGAAATTATGTTAGCAACCTGACATTGCATATTAATGCTACACTACACCACGAAAATGTTTCGTAAACTAAAACTGTCTTTGTCATTTAATACTTTTATTATGTTCGCTGTTCATTTCATGTAAAACGCTGAAATTATTACTACGTACTTCTCTGCTACATTTTATGTGCAATTCAATAGTTTGTTTCGTTCAGTTTAACGAGTCATTACGTAGTTTAATAACAGTTGTTTTTTGTTTTGCTATCCGTGCAGAGGAAAAAAAGGGGTTTGTGATCTTTAACTCAACACTTGCCAAGTGGAAAAAACTCCGACTGTCGGTGTGGGGTAAACAAAAACAAGAAACATACCTATGTAGTTAGTTCTAGTTCCATGTGGGTACAAAATAGTTAACTGAATTCCTGTTAAATTTCAATAGATACTGATATTCCTATGCAACCAAATAAAACTATTCAAAATTCCGATATAAATGCCTGATGTAACGCCCACGGCACCCTGGAAATATTAATTCAATCACATATCAATTCGTCCGGCTTGCCGCACTATATTAATACTAGAACGGTCTGTCGCAAAATTCCATTTGGAAATACCACGGGCTAACGCCGCTTGATGTCCGCATTAGAACTGATTGGTTCGCTGTGATAGGCTACACCTAATCCACGTGTTTTTACTGAAATCTCTCTACATATACTTATTTGAAGCTTAAACTTCAGTCGTATTTTGACATATTTGAGTGCGAATATTCGCGACTTTGTGGCTGTCGGTCGCCAAAACTGTGAGCTTTCTAATTCAAGTACCAGTAGGTATCCCAGTCACAATGTTTATGTATCTGTTAAAGCTAGTCTTAGTGCGTTAATTACATCTGACTTATTCTTATGGTCCTAACCTAACTCCTAAGAACCCAGATAAAAAATATGTACACACAAAAGAGTGAAGTGAAAGGTGGAACTTATGGAGAAAACTCACCGCATTTTACGAAAACACAACTAAAATCACAACTTGGCACAGTATAATTAGAGCGCGGTACTAGTGTTGTGTCAACGAAACAAGAGGAGTAACGTGCTACCACATAAATAAATTATGCAATACGTCACTTAACAACACCGCACCCTTGCACCTTCGTAGACCGCTTAGTAGTGACTACACCAGACTATAGGCTGCTTTCATCTATAATTATTTAAAAAAAAACAACAACTCAATTTCAATACTTACTTACAGCAGTTTACTACCAAATTGTAGCCATAAAATAAATTACACAACGTAAATGAAACAAACCGTTCGGCACCTGTAGTAATATGATACTTCCACCTGGAGGGATTTCATAACATATGTATTATTATGAATTATCATCTGACATCCAGTATAAGCTGAACCCGAGAGTGCATACTGGAGTGTGTTCATGAAAAATATAATTGAATGATTTATCTCGTTGGTCACGTTTCGCCGCCATATGGACTTCTCATGAATAAGTAATGTTCGGCTGCGGTCGTTGTTTCAATTAGCGGTTGTGTCGTCGGTCGGGCACGACTGTTTCCCGCCAGCCAACCGCCTCAGACCGCTTACACAGAAATCAAAACTATTTTCGAATGAATGCCGTGTCCTTCATATTTTTTATATCCTGTTTTATCTACCCACTTGCCTTCAGTCAGTCTAGGTTTCGGAAACCGTCTTTACTCATCACTCGTCTTTACGCCTTCACTATCATACCCTTGAAATGTGAAAATGTATGTTCATAACTTCATATACCGTGTCATATCTATCGATCACTTACCAAAATATATCTTAATTTCATATTGACACAATTAAGATAACCAAAAAGCTTTTACTGAAGTGACTGAAATCAAAGTCTACTAATACTAAGTAAACAGTAACAAACCTCAACATTTTGCACTTGAACAAACCTCACGAATGGGAGTGGAAGCCCCATGTTATTCCTATAATTGGGGCGTACGATAATGAGCGAAAGTAATTATGTGGCAACATCCCCCGTTACATCTCCGAGAGACACGACCCATTCAGGGATTAGAAGGATCTCGCTCGCCTACGATGGATTAAATTGATATGTGCGGTCGGAAAGCAATCCCTTTTATTAGAAGTGGAGACATAATCTCGCGCGTATGTCTTTTTGTTGTCTATTATGGGAGCTGAACGTCTCAACTTTTATTGTTTTTCCCATTTTCATAACCTGCTTGGCATGCTATTTAGGAAGGTTGTTTATGACATCTGCTTAGTTTTTTGACAATCATGTTTTATGGATCTGTGTGATGTACTATTTTATTTGCTTGATATGTCACTATTTATTTGTTCTTATAATAGACATTGTTCTGTGCATGCTAATTCCAACAATATGTATAAAGATTTTGTTCCGGTCGACGACCGTTCCCGGAAATGGTGTCGTTTACATAAACCTAAACCGGCCGCGAGTAATGGCCTCTATACTTGTACGGCTCAGAGATACGACTTGAATTGCAATGCACTTTGTAATTCATTCCGATTTTTGTTTAAAACTTAAATTATACACCTTTTTTTAGATACAAGATAAATTGATCACAAGCCGTTGTTCGCATGAACCCCTTTATTTAATTTTACACTTACGTTACGCCATTCTAGTACACTCAGAGTTGAAAATGACTTAATTAAAGCACGATATATCAGCTGTCAAATATCCGATCATTTGCGTGGATATAGGACGTTCAATTTAGTGAAAGAGGCACCCGTTAGTCATTTACCCCTTTATAAACATTGCTTAAAGTTAAGACAAGCTTAAACGTCAAAAAATTATGAATAACTGAAGTTAATCATTACTTAACGATAAGCAACGTTCATATGTAAGGGATTTGCAATCAAGCAACAGGTAAAATATTATGAAACCTGTATTAATCTCAAAGTTTAAAACGGATATAGCACTTAACAACTGAAGCAAAACTTATACATATTTTATGAATAAGAAATCAAATTGAAAGCTAACAATCCGTAAAGTTATATAATGATTTGGAAGTTCATTGCGAAAGGGTCGTCGAAGTTATCCATTTACGGAGAGTTATACTCGTTTTATTTTCTTTTAGCAGTCCTGTACAGCGTTCGTCGCTGAGCATCACAGTCGCTTCCCCCGCTTGAACGAGCGCCTTTCGAACCCTACCGTAAAATAGACGCGAAATGTGATAAATGGAAAACTCTTTTTATTGTCGGGGCCCGGGGCATGTACGTTATGGGTCGGCTCCACTCATCCCGCCGGCACCCTCGCTTTCCCGGCCCGTCTTATCAAGTTTTCTTATATCCTAGTTACCGCTCAATTTTGTGAGCCTTATATAAAAAGCTTTTCCTCTGCTCCCCTTTTTGCAAAAGAATTGCTCTTAAGGTATCTGTCTGTACACGAGTCTCTATCACTTAAGTCTGTAAGAAAGCTTATGATTTTCTTGCCCTATTGAGTGCGGGCCTGATATTTAAATTGACCCTGCATTTGTTTTATTCAGGGTATTACGCTGCTTCAAGACGCTGGTACGTCGGATGACAGTGGACGGGCATCAGAAAGACTAACCGGTAGTTCTGTGGCGCCTCGCGATCCCGATTCTTCCCGTGATCGTCTTAGTGACGTAAGTATTTTAATCTTACATCACTTTACGCCCTAGTACCCATTACCAAAAGCAAGTCGTGTCTTAGTGCATAGAACCTTCAGCAATGAACTCTCTGCAAAGTCCTTTCATAATAATATTATTTCTCTGTCTAAGAAATTCACGTAGGTATGAAAATTCTTACCGAAATCATTTACATCCTGTTCGTTCTTTACGCCACAAATATCGTCTATCTGTGCCGTGCTTTATAATTATAAGAATACGTTGACTTTCAATGAGGTGCATGTACGAATTCACTTAGTGTTGTGATTGTAATGCGTGTTAGATCGTGAAATAAAAAAGTATACCTAAATGTCTTCTATTTTTTTTGCATAATTTCTCGTCTCTCCTATTATTATTATTGGCAATATTAAAGATACAACTCTATCTTTAGAATATCGCTTTTTCTCTTGTTTGCTATGTTACTTTGAAAGCATTGTGGCTAAGACGAGTGTTAGGAGAGACGGGACAAACTTCACCACCCCTAGTCACTCCAATCCACTCATATGTTCGCTTTCTCTCTCCTGCCTACAGGCCAGTAGCCGCTGTAGTTCCGGAAAAGGCTATATCGTGAGTATTATCAATGTTGTCCGTTTGCTGTGTAGAACTTTCTGTATTATTTTTCTTCTATTTCACCACGCACGACTCAGTAGAACTCTTGCTGCATGCATGATTGATAGGCTGAGGTAGAACTTAGTAGGTGTATTTTCTTCAGAATATAAAATGTATTATGCTAAATAGATATCATAATTATTGTCATTATGAATATCTAATATGACACTAACCCATAAATCAATACGGTCTATGAATAAATTGAATGAATTAAAGTCGAAATAACCCTTGTCTGTTGAAAAAGACATGTAATGGCTATAATTCTCTATTACTGTGTGCAAATTTACCCAGATCACGCAACACACATAGACCCTGTTCGATATTCGGCGCGTATCGCAGCTAAATCACGAGATTTGTCGAGGCGGTGCCGTTCCGTACTACATAACATTACCTGCGCCCGTCTTGAATACTTCATGTTCTGTATTTATTTGAAATTGTAATATCTCAGCCTGATCCCTTGTTGTTTCCCCCGGCGTGAACTTACCTCATAAATAACGCGTAACGTATTCGTCGATTTATGTTACGTAATAGTCTTCTTTTTCCATATGAATTGGACTTTTTGTAAATTGTTTTATGGTAATTATAGAATACTTTCATCTACTGCCAAACACTTCAGTAAAATCATATGTTCTGGTAACAGCAATAAACATGCTACATTAAAAATCACCTCATTATTTTAAGCAGACTATTCGCATACTTAAAATTCTAAGCAAATTGTTTTAACATTTTGTTTAGAATAAATTTCACGCTTGGTTTAGGTGTGAGTTCTTCTATTCTTAGAAAATAAATGATTTCGATTTTGTGGTAAGAATTATGCTGGCAGCTTTCAGATAATTATTGCGGCTTTAATCTTCAGCTGCGGATTGTAGTAACAAATGTATCTAATTAAAATCAACATGCATGAATTGAGCGAAGCCAATCCAATTCCCCTAAACGCCACATTTTTTACTCAATTTTTTTTTTCTTCTTTACAGTGTGATAGCGAAGGCGACGATGACAAGGCAAGTACTTTAAATATTAATATCACTTCTCCAAACTTCGCAGTTAATGTTTCTAAAGTATATTTACGAATCGCGTAAATTAATTAAACCAGTCTTCAACTCTTCGACTCTTTGAGAGTTGGAAAAGTTGAAACAGAGCGTTGGAAATAAATGTCCGTGTAATGTAAGTGGCGAAGTTGCTCGTTCCCGGTTTATTACCCGGTCGGACTTGCCAGTACACAGTGATTAATCTCGCGGGGCGGAACGCCACGTTCTAAGCACCTGTTTACAAAATTGTTTAGTTGGATTGTGGTTAATGAATTGGACTTGATTTCTTAACGTTTTGTACTTACAACTAGCTTAACTGTAGTTAAGCTAGTTGTAAGTACAAAACTGCGTTATAAACGTAAGTCTGTTATAAAACAACCTAATCGAATGTAGTTAGTGCAAGAAGTCCGCTTTGTAGTCGGATTGTACGAGAGTACATGCTCCAGGGGCTTAACTAACTTGTCAACAGGTTGTGAAATGCGAGTCAAAAGCGGCCAGAGTTTGAGTGTTGAGCGCTCTCCGACATGTGTCGACGTGGCAAAGGGCGCTGATTACGCGCCGTCGCTCTGTTCAGTAATTACTAGATTGGCGCAGTCTGGAAGTGCCCGTAATTAAATACATTACACCCCCTTTAGCGGTGCTAACTACTGGCAGTTGCACTTCAACATATCATGTTGTTTATACTAAACCTGTTAAGCTATTACGATATAAAAATTGAGTGTTGCTAAATTAGTATTGATTTATGTATTTATTTAATTTTAACGTAAACTGTCCTCTTATTTTAGAATTTGAATAATCGTGTCATTTTGATAAATTATTTAATATCAATACAACATAATACTGCAAAATAACTTAATCGATATAGCAGTATGTAATGTCTTAACACAGACTTTGTCTAACCTCATAGAATAATCTGTGACAGCAGTCGTGCAAATCCGAAAGCTTTGAAAGACTGATACCATTGTTCGGGCGACCGCAACCCCGACTCGTCCGTTCCCCTTAATCTAATTATCTGGCCGCTTCGCTGTCTGCTCCGGACGAAACCCCCCACCCTCAATTTCTCTTAATTTTCTCAGGAGAACCAAGTATAAGTGTTTTATTAGGCAATCCATCTCTTGGTGTGTAAGAAATCTCGGTTAGCTTAAGCTTGTTGAAACGATTAATACTTTCGTGAAGTCTTTACTAATACGTCAGTCCAATATGCTGATGATATTACCTAGTCATCATCATGCAACCTAAAAACGTCCACTGCTGGAAATAGGCATCCCCAAAGCATCGCCACATCAACCGGTCCTCTGCGTCCTCCATCCAGCTGATACCACCGACATTCGCTAGATCATCAGTCCACCTCGTTGTGCCTTACCCACGATGTGCATATTAGCAAGCGGTTTCCACTCCAGAACCTTTCGCCCCTTCGGCCACCTTATCAAATCTTTTCTCAAGTAAATACATACCAGCTTGTTAGCGTATTTCATTAAACCCAAGCTGAATAGATTTAAACTCTATTCTTGCTTATTTATTTAAGTTCAGTTTACCAGAAAGCAAACAAGAAATCTCGTCTTCGCAATTTAAGGGAAATCAAATTTAAACATAATCCCGTAGTTGTCAAACATAATCTAATTATGAAGTTGAACGGCACAATAATGGCAGTAAATGGATATCTGAGGAGGAAATCGGAGTCGAGTCTGTGTTGTGCCGTAGTCGATTAATTAAATTATCCCGTGAAGTTGACAGCGCTGAGCACATCGCTCGGAGCATCGCAAGCTGGGAGCGATGTGTAGGTGAGAGCGGGTGCCGTGGTAGCGCATGCCTGCCATTGCTCGCTACACTTAGCTAGAGAGCGCCACTAACTCGATCCGATTCCACTTGGGCTATTTGCACTCCGAGTTCAATTATGCCTCCACTTTGATATGCAAATCCGGTCGCGTTTGGCTAATTACGTAGACGCTTCCGTAACATCATTTCAAACGTCAACTTACTGTACCTACCTCACGTAGACGTGCGCGAGTGTGCGTACCTGCTAGAAATGAAATTTTATATTATTCCTTTATATTTTTAATTAATAACTCTACGTTTGTTGTCATTATGTTAGATTTTGTAAGAGGGTTTACGTGAAAACTAGTTCTTCAGTGACTTATAGCTAAGTTTGGTTAAGTTACGCAAATTGAACTTCCTTCTTAAAGTTTCCTGAAAACAATGGAGAGGTTATGAATATAACTTGAGCATGAATCTGGGCAAACTCCGAGCTCGGTAAACTCTGTTATTAGCTTAGTAGTAACAGGAGCCGGCAACTGGCGATGCAGGCGGTGGACCGGCCCGCCCCTGCATAACCACAATCCGTCGGGTTGCGCACTCGTACCGAACTTGCCATTTACAGCTAATGCAAGTAACACACGAAACCCGTGTACATTGTCATAATGTTGATCGGGTATTTTATTTTAATATTGAGAATAATTTTAACATTATCATTTTTCAACCTACATATTCTATAAGATATCTATTGCTGTTCTTAGACTTTGACAAACATAATATAAATAAATCTGTGCAGTTTATGCTTACGCTCATCATCATTCATCAGGTGAGCATATCACTTCTGGTCGATTTAAGCGGGTGGTGGTCTCAGTGTGGTGGTTAATCTCAAATCTGTGCGTTACAGCCTTATGGGGAGGCTGCCTAGAACTGTCACATTAATAAGCTCATGAATACTGATCGGGTGCCACCAGCTTTAAGTGCTATTAACTTAATCTCGTTTATATTTATGTCCGTTGATAAAACAAAACAATTAAAAAACCACATAAATAAAATAGCAAAACCTTTATCATTTGTATTCGGTGGAAGCATTCATTTCTTTTATGCTGCATTGGGTGCCACTTGGCAAAATTTACCTTACGCAAAGCTGCCTCGGTTAATTGAAAGAGCTTCTTTCGTTTCGTGTAATATTTTACGGCACAGTCTGTGCCTCGTTGCGGTAACAGCAAAACGGTCTCGCTCCGACACACAAGTTTTCTTTAGTGCTCTCTCCTTGGGCGGCCGCTTACGACTCCTTTTAGAACTCGTTTTAGAAGCAACAAGAAAATAATTTAATCTACTCCACGGAATCGAAACATAAATTTGTTTTCAACATTATCTTAATCGCTACTTCTCTTTTATCATCTTTCAGCGTTGCCTTATTTCTTAAAATTCTTTTTATTTTCATTTCCTTCGCGTAGAATGAATGCCCTTAGAGTTTTTCAAATCAGCAATTACGGTGAAAATTTGATTTGAATTGCGGAGAAATTGTGTGGGCTTCTGTAGATTAGGATTTAATTCCGGGAATATTTCCTTTTATAAACTTTTGCTTATATTTATATTACCTTGCATACCTATTAGTATGTTTGTTCACAAGAAAAACATGAAGATGCAGTAGTAAGCCGAGTGTGGTATACCCACATGTACCGCAATAAATCGGCCGCACCCACGGCGACGGCGCTGCGACACGCGAGATAAGGGTCACCGCAACACCATTAAGTACTACAATGTCACAGTTCCGCCGATCAACTACATAAACCCCTCACCGCCCACTACAAGCTTTATGACTTACTCGCACCTACTAACATTTCATCCGTCAACGAACCACCAACGTTTGCCTGTACATATACCGGTGTTATTTTAATTTAATACAACTTTAATTATAATAAACTACATAACTGCGTGATTAACATAATGTTTCTAGAATGTTCTACTTTTGTCTTGTAAACGAGCATAAAGTGAAAGAACAAATTGCGAGTTTCCCCAGTATTTTCCTCGCTCGGAAAAATATATGTTTTATTAAAGCTCGGCATTTCCGAGAGCGCGGCAACCCTCGGGGCGAGGGTGGGCTGGCTCACGGGGATGGGTTCGGCGGCGCGCCAGTGTATAACAGACAGTAGAGGGATATAAAACATATTTACGCGCCTATAAAGTACTCTCGTACGCTCGCTCTCCACCATTTTCTTTTGTTCCTCGCTCGCAGCCAATGATAATGCTTTCTCCCGTTCGGTTAAACTTATTTCTCTGCCGTCTTATCTGGCTTTTCTTCGGCACTTTTATTTATAACCGAAGTGGTGAAATGTAACAACGTGAAGTAAACGATTTTGGTTTCAGCTTGCTTTTTGACATCTTGTTTTTTCTTAAAGGTTTATATTTTGTTTTGCTTTGTTATTTTTATTTAGGCACATTGTTTATGTAGCGGCCTATTTTTTTAACATTTACATTCAACATTGTGTTACAGAAATCAACACGTAGCATTTACTTTATTGTTACTGAATCCATCTGTTAAACCAATAAATCTTTTAACCATTTTATAGTGGATTCCTATCTAGTACACAGATACTAATAAATTGGTTGTTCATTTATATACTTACACTAGCTGCGCCCCGCGGTTTCACCCGCGTAATTCCTGAATTTTCTTTGCTATAAACCTCACGGAGCCCGAGACCTTTCCAACGAATGCAAAACCGTGGAAATCGGTTCGTGCGTTCTGGAGTTATAGCGTCAGGAAGGAAAACCCGACTTATTTTTATATAGTAGATTTTTATATAGTAGATGATGTGATAAAAGTGTATTATCGTTGACTTAAAGAAACTGTACTTAAAGCTATTCAGAACAAGCAGGACGGAAGCCAAAGTGTTAACAGCAAAGCGAGTCCGGAGCGTCTTAATCTTGCGCTACAGTACGGCTCAGAACAGAAACCCCTTGCGTAGGTGAGAGGGTGTAATAACAAGAGTCGCCCGTTCCCCGCCACGCCACCCTTCAGTCGCCCGCAGGCTGACAAAGTTCTACGGAGATTCCTATTACTCCGTCCGTGCTCCAGTCTAACCGGCTTGACTTAGATAAGACCTAACTTGCAACGATGTAAACTGAACCTTAAACCCTCGTACTTACATCACTCACATTTCAAGCCATTGTTAAATGCCAAACGTAGACTTATTCCTATCGGTTGGTAATATAAACAAGTCATATAGAGCCAACGCATTCTTGTTATTGGAACTCGTGCAATAGAAAATCTATTTAAAATAAATATCAGTTGTCTTTATATAGAAATAATTCTTGCAAGTGAAAGCGAAAAACGTTGTTACTACTTTCGAAACGTGTAAGACAAAGAGGCGTCGTCAAAGGGCCGTAATCATCCGTAGGCAGGCGAGTGTTAGCACTCGACGCCGAGGTCGGGATCTCTCGACGGATCAGCAGCTCACTCGGGATGCACTCTGCAATTCCGTTTGTCACTGCACCCGACTGCGGTCTGAGCTCCCGCTCTGATAAACGCATGTCAACGTGCTTTGAATGCGGAGCGCATTTAACCACCGAAGCCAAGCCGGATAGAAGCTTAGCGGGGACGGTATAATTCAACGCTATTAGTGATATCGCAATGTTAAGAAGGCCTTAGATAATGTATTAATAAATTTGCATTTGCTGCCATGCCATTAACTAGACTGCAGGTTCTTGGTCACTAAAAACTTTTTAAATATAAACAAATCTTAACTAAATTACTTTACACTATCTATGAGATTTTCATGCTCAATATGATATAGGTTAGAAGTGAAATGATAATATTAATTATAGTTTTGGATCTTGTGTTATTTTCTTCTTAATATGGTTAACAAATAGTAATTCCCATACTTATATCAAAGTCCGCGGAACATAAATCATTATATATAAATTGACGGTAAATTGTTGAATTAATTTTAATGTATTACGAGCCTCAATATATCAAGCGGAGCAGGGTACTGCGGGCGCGGCGCACGACATGTTACGCAGATAAGCCGCCCGGCTATTTGCACGTCGTCGTAGTCGTGTGTGCGACCCGGCCCGACCGTAATTAGCCGGCCGCAAAGTTCGCCGGAATGTTACACGAACACCCCACGAGCCCACGACTAACACAATACACGCTGCCGTACCCAAATTATACAAGTCCCTTGGAACCGATGAGCTTTGTCCGTTTGTGACGTTACTTTGTTTGTGTTTGGAATGGGAACTTCACATGCATCCCTTATACACATATCAGCCTTAAGTTTATCAAGCTCTGCTAAAGATTTATCTTCTTGTTTTAAAGGATTTTGTTGGATTCTTAATTATTTATTGTACACTAAACAATATAATAAACTGTTTAAATAGAGTCGCATGTACAAAGGCGAGCTCAACTTAAAGTTGAGTTACCTCCCATCAAATCTCAGCATTTGAAATGAGTTTCCCTTTAAAATTACCCAGATATAAAACCTCGAAAGTGTGCTTTTATGGCCAAATCCAAAACTATAAGATACCGCGAAAAATACTCGAAGGTAGTAAGGATTTCGATAAATACTAAAACTGCATGTAAAATTCACCCAATATAATCATTAACCAATTTACTACGTACATACATTTCAATACAGCTCATTTTATTCACAACAAATATTATTGAATCTAAATATAATAAATATTAGACCAAGCGTTCAAAGCTTTCGAAAAGATAACACCTAACGGTTAAAGCCTCAGCAGTCGTTATTTTCGTCGTAAATAGCTCTAGGTCGTTAGTGGCCCGAGGAACCGGGAAAACAAACATGTTACGCGGCGACAATGTGATAAAGCAGTGGAATACACTGTCCCGCCTGACTTTAACCGTTTTACATCCATTAATAATTCGCTAACTTTGCGACAACACCCAATTTATACATTCCGTCTGGAATGAAATATCAAGGAATTATTATAAAGTAATCTAAGTTAGGCGACCAATAGAGAGACGAGGGAGATGACAGGTGTTTAAATATACCGCAACGCAACGCTTCCCCACACCGCTTGCAGGTTGTATTACGTCCAAGACGGAGTCATTGAAGCGAGCTGAGCTTACTGAACTTGCCACATTCATTACTTATTATGACTCTGGATGCATTTCATATCTCAGTGGTTAGTTGCATTGTCTGCCTTGATGATTTGCCAACTCAAGCGTGGTTTGTTAAAGTTTAACATTATTAGCTGTATGTAGAGATTGGCAGAGGGTTTAAACCCAGCTGGGCGAAAAGGGCATAAACGACAAATAGGGCAAAAACGAATTAACTTCCTTTTAAACGCCCAAAAACAGGGCGGAAACTATAATTAGTTAAATTCCAAAGTTATTAAGACTTTTTTATTAAGTAGTGGTAAGATTTACCTACTTATCGTATCTAATCTACTATATAAAATTCTCGTGTCACAGTGTTTGTAACAAAACTCCTACGAAACAGCTTGACCGATTCTTATGAACGGCTTTTACGTGTACGAGGGGTGATCCAAAAGTAATAATAATCGGGTATTTCCAGTGCACATAAAAACTAAAAAAAAATTTTTGGTTGCTCATATACCCACAAGGTTAGCATAAAAAAAATCATATAAATAGGCCGCGAATCCCGAGAGCGGGAGGTACATTCATTTGGATATGAACCGTCGAAGAGATAACATCAAAATGGGGAAAAACGAAATTAGAGCTGTCATCAAGGACCTCTGTTTGAAAAAAAATTCTACCAAAGACATACACACCGACTTGGTGGAAACGTTGGGGGACTGCTATTCCATATTCCACAGTTGCACGCTGGGCCGTTCTTTTCGTGTAGGTTAGGGTATGAGTAGGGTAAGGGGTAGGACACCACGCGAACGAAGTCGCGCCGGGCAGCTAGTACAAGTATAATATTAGAAACAATGGTAACTAATGACCAAAAAGGAGGATCTCAAATAAATGTATGATGAAATCTCCATACATTTAATTGAAAAATTAAACTCTTCGGATGGCTAAATAATTGATGCAGAGTCGTAATAAAACTAATGTAATAAAAATCACAGAAAAAAAAGTAAATTAAAAACTCCTTAGCTGATTGCCAAGTTACAGTTATCAATTAAATCACGGTCGGTCGGTATTATTTAAATCAACATTTTACCGTAATAAATAGTAATAGAGATAATAGAGATTCGTGTCTGCTAAGATTTAGAGGGTGAATTTTAAAAAGTATTTTGTTAAAAATGAGCTCTTTTCTTTAATTTCCCGTATGTCATTAACTTCCCAGTATTCGATCCTTATTAGCGACACTATCGAATGGTGTAATAATACAGTGTTTTTTTTTTTTCAAAATTACGGGTTCGATTCCTAGCTTCTAATATTGATTTTTCAAAAATCCAGTGCAGTTTTACTTTTAATAATTTGTGATATTTCACAATTTAAATAACTGTCCTGTTTTGAGACGTTTATTGGGCGTAAATGGACGTTTATCAATTGGGCATTTACTCAATAACGTCCCAAAATGCCCAGGCTAAAACCCATCTCTAGCTGTATGTTTATTTTATTTAGATTGATTAACTGTTTATATGTATTGTATATACAATACATAAACGGTGTCAGGATGATCGATCGGTACTTAACTATTTATTTTGCAATATACAACCTGGTGAAGTTAATAAATTATTCAAACGTGAATATTTTTTGTCGTTTAATGTTATTTATATAAAACTAGCAGCGCCCCGCGGTTTTACCCGCCTAAGTTTCGATCCCGTGGGAATATCGGGATAAAAAGTATCCTATGTGTTAACCAGGAAATGATCTATCTATGTGCCAATTTTCATCCAAATCTGTTCAACGGTTTAAGGCTCCTTCAAACAGGCGCGACACGACACGCGACACAAAGGCACCGCAAGTCGCGCAACGAGCGGTGCCTTTGTATCGCGCGCGATTCGCGTCGCGCGTCGCGCCTGTTTGCAGGAGTCTACGCGTGATTGAGTAACAAACTTCCAAACATCTTCACAAACTTTCACATTTATAATAATATTAGTAGGAAGTAGTATAACACATAAAGATATTAGAGATAATATTTCTGTCATCATAGCTTTCATTATCCAAGCACACAGCTGACGCATTTAATTTAGAAACATTCCTAAAACAATTCTGAATTTACATTCACGCAAACGAAACGGCCCGATAAAAGCTCCGTAAACGCTTGTTAATTACAATTTACAATATTATACATTATTTTATGTACGTTTTTTGTACGTAAACGCAAGTCAGACATCCTTAGATCCTTAATGCAAGCATGTACATTATTTAATCTTATGATTCAGTGTCAGATGAGAAAGTTTATAGTGGATATGACAGAGATTAAAACAGAAGACGAACAAGCGGGGGACCGAGGAGGGGGGGAAGGGAGGATTGGAGTTCAGGGGATCAGACCGGAATAACTCGTAACAATGACGGTAAAATAAAAACGCAAATAAATGTAAATCTTTTTTGCTTGAGAAGTCCAAAAGCAAAATTCTAAGAAAAGCAATTCTCATAATTTGCTGCTAGTACAAGTAAATATTTCATTCTTCTAAACCCATAAAAATGCTAAACAGCGTGATTATCTTGTTACAAAGTGCCAAATAGTGTTTATATTGTATTTTACCCCACGTCGGATCATAAATTATTTTCCTTATCGATGCCGACACGCCATTATCGTCCCCATCTTACTTTTACTCGACTCCCACACCTACGATCACGACCACCGTTTATAGTAATTTGTCGTCAAAAGCATTAATACAACACTTGGTTCTTTTATTGATGCTGTTTTTGTAGACTATTAATGTTTATTAATAGCTTTCTAATATGCATTATGGAAATGCATATGGTTTCGTTTTACAATTTCATAAAATACACTTGTATGACGCATCATTATTATAGGTATATGAACTCGTAAAGTACCTTTCTGCGACGCTTTAGTGTTCGTCGTGTCGGATTATTTCCCTCTTTATGCCGGCGAGCGAGATGCGTCGACCACTTTGTTGTTTTATACTTCGTCTCGAAGCGACTTTATGCATCGCCTCATTGCTCTTCGCCGTTTCGCTTAGTTTCCCCTCTCTATTTTCAACTCACGTTAGTACGTAAATTTATTTTGAAACAAGTGATCCGCCGACATCTTTGTACGTTGTTGCTTTTTATGTTTATTTTCTCTTGTGTGTTTGTTCTAACCAAATTAATGATTTTGTTTCATTTATGGCGTATGCTTAAAACAATAAATTATTATGCAATGCATTGCCGCATCTTGCATGCATAGCAGTTATGGTAATTTTGTTAGAATTTTGCGTACCTACCTACCTGTTTTATTCTAATGGACGATTGTCTATAAACCAACACATGGATTGGTTAATCAGTCAGGCCATATTTCGAATTAAATTATCTTTCAAAATATCATAATACAAAACTACTTCATTAAAAGTAGTATTCTTTGTTATGCACTCAAAAACAACCTGACCTAAAAATATTGAGCGTAGCCTACAAGGAAAAAAGTATCTGCTAAGATCGTAATAAAGATCATTCGTTATAACAATTCCATGTACCCACCTACCTAACTATTGGTTATTTATATGTATATTTGTTACCTATTTCGTATAAAACGCATGTTTACATTTATAGCAGAGTGGCATGAAATGCAATTGTTATTATAAATCATTGCTGCATTCCTTATGCAACAATCGAAGGTAAATCGAGTTTTGTAGAACTTGCAAACCAATGATTGCATTGCATGCCACAAAAACATAAACAAAGCTAAAAATCAATAGATAAAATCCGTTTAATGATTTGCACGCAAACAAAATACGATTGCGAAAAACTTGATAAAACAAACCACCCACAATTGTCGGCGCGCCGTTTACAAACGCTGAGAAACAAACTACATTTTTATACGGAGAGCAAACAAAATGAGTTAGTGGTGCCGTAGAGTCGCTTTTCCCGGTATTTCCAACGAGCGAGCTTGAAAATTCGCTTTAATACCTTTGTTCTACAGGGCTTTACAGCTCTCATGTTTCGCAGAAATATTTTCCGAGCGCAGGTTTACTTTACCTATGTGTGAATATTCTCCACTCCATTTCGCCCCTTTTAAATATTCTTGTTTCAACATTTTTGTCAAGTCTCAACGATATTAAATGATGACGATGTTTTTAGGAGGGTTCTTTCATTGCATTCCTAATTTACTGAGAGTTTTATACGCACAATTCAATCCAAGATAAAATTTGAAGTTGCCAGATTTCTTAATGTTGTACATTTCACTTCTTTTATTGAGTGAACAATCACCGGCCGGTGCTGTCAGTAATATGTTTCACATGACGTCTGTTAGTTTAATAAGTTAAATGCAACCAGAAGAGGATAAAGTAATAAAAAGCACAACAATTGTCAAATCAGTTTGTTAAGTGTTTAAGGTATGATCGCTCCCATTGCGGAATTAAATAAAATGATAGAACCTTCCGGTTGAGTTTATTCATTACAACCCACGTCGGGTCGGCGGTGGGGGCGCCCACCCTCACTCCACTCGCTTTATGGATATAACCTCGACAAAATACCCCTAAAATTGCACTGTTTTTATTATGTTCTCTCTTTATCTCTTTTGGTTTGTTGCTCCTTTTTACGACGTTATTATTTTATTAGGGAATAAAGCAAATAATAGAGTCAACCGTGATTAACTACTGCCAATATCGAAATAGGTTCTAGCACGACATTTTATGAACACCTCGATCAAAATTAATTAGTGTATTTCTACTAGATCATGAATTAATGATTACAAAAATGCTTTCGTTTCAAATTATTGGAAGATAAAAGAAAGAAACTACAATATTTTTATTTATATTTTAAAAAATGAAGTCCAATGACATGAAGTAAAGTATATTGACCCCTTGACAGATGGAGATCATAATAACTTTCAGAGTCGTAAAATGACCAGACTGGAATTAAATAATCATGGTTAAAACTGTCAGTGATGATGAGTGTGATGAGTTGATGACACATTGAAATATCGGATGCGATTTTTCTGTATCATTAAATAGAAACATTGTTTAGATGCCAAATAGTTCGCGAGAGCGATAAAACAAAGCGGCTGGCAAACGACCAAGTCGCGCAAAGCGACACGAGTGGATGGGCGCGCTAACACTGGTTACTAGCGTCGTGAAGCCATGTCGCCTCATGCCTCGCACCGTGCTTAGCTCAGATTTGCACGGATACATTTTAAATGGAGCCGCCAGATCGCAATTACACTCCCTTTGAGCTTGCGGAATGCGTTATGTATGACATTCAATTCAATTTGGCGCACAAAGCCCGCTTCGAAATTCTCTTTCTCTTTGACCGAATCCTCTTATGCAACAATGCTTTGTTGGCGAAATATTATGTAGTTTCAAGTTAACAGCCCACGTTTTGATGATATGTATTTGGAAATAATCTCTGCATGTTATGCAACATTTGCTGCTGAATTTTTTACACCAATTTGTAGTTAATTCTTAATGTTAAGGCTCCTGCAAACAGGCGCGACACGCGATATAATCGCGTGCGACACAAAGGCACCGCCTGTTGCGCGACTTGCGGTGCCTTTGTGTCGCGCGCGATTTATCGCGTGTCGCACCTGTTTGAAGGAGCCTTTATTGTTACATAATTTGAATCGGTGAGTATTTCAAGTCAGATTGAAGAGTTTAGGCGCTAAAGTTTGTTGGCAGTGTGCTATGTCTGCGGAATGTCGGACGTGTCCACCTGGTCCGTGGGCGTGGACGTATCAACGCCACCGCCTTTGAAGTAAAGAACACACACATGCTTCGTGTCAGCTTCTGATAAATAAACAAAACAAATACCTTGCAATGCAATCAACCTACATAACAAAGTAATACCGCTAATTGTTGTCTTGAACATACATGGCACGCCTGTATTCACTCAGGCTCTTTTTATTGGTAAATGCACTAGATGCATTTAAAATAGATTAGATAATCTAATACAATGCTAACTAAAACTTTTGAAACTTATTTATTCCGTGTAATCAAACAGATTTTAGTTCAACCCAACGTGGTTGTAAGTAAGGTAACATTTCATGTTCAAAGAAGTAAAAATATTAAAACATAATCGTACGTAAATTTAATATGGTAGGGTTAAGTCGTTGTTAATTAATTTAAGCCGAGCGAGGTGAGGCTCGATTAGTGGAATAAATTGGGCTTGCGGCGGGCAGAATCCCCGGCGCAGTAAACAGCGCCGACAACAAAGGCAACTCGGCAGCCGCCCCTGCGCGGGAAAGGCGAGCTTAATGCTTACTCATTATTTATTCACATCTATAACGAGATTGTCAGTGCTCCCTGTCCCCGCCCGCTTCTCTACATCTGCCCCGCTTACTTTATATCTACTTGTAGACTCGTCTTTGCCGTATTATTTACTCTCACTCATACTTAAATAATTTTCTTTTCCCTCGAGTTATAAAATTATTACAATTTTTCTCCAAGTTCTTTCATTCTTTAAAATTACGATCAAGTACAGAACGCTTGAATTGTAAGTACGTTTCTCGTGAATACGGTAGATACGGTTTTATTGAAATATATTTTTCCGACGTTGGAAAGACTGTTTTATTTACATACGCTGGTATTTTCTGAATAGTCGATATGAGGACGCGCTTGAACAGTGTATTCTACTTTGGTGAATGCAGCATCTAGCAGCATTATTATATTGAAGACATTTCTTTATGATAAAATCTATTATAAAATAAAATTAATTAAAAATATTCCTTATCTAAATCTTAGATAAAGAAATTGCCGGTTAGTTATTATAAACATTCATCTCGAAGTATAGATCGGTACTTCAGTTTGACTATCGCAACCGTCTAATACAGGTCTATTCATAAATATTTCCAAGTCATGTTTATTCTATTACTAGTTGCGCCCCGCGGTTTCACCCGCGTAAATGTCGATCCCGTGGGAATATCGGGATAAAAAGTAGACTATATGTTAATCCAGGGTGTTGGCTACCTCCATACAAAATTTTATCAAAATTGGTCCAGCCGTTTGAGCGTGAAGAAGTAACAACCATATAAACACACACTCACAAACTTTCGCCTTTATTTATCCATACTAATATTATAAATTCGAAAGTAACTGTCTGTCTGTGTGTGCAGTGTCTGTGTGTCTTTCACGCCTAAACCACTGAACTGATTTCGATAAAATTTAGCAGAGAGATAGATTGCATCCCGGGGGTCGGATAGTTTTTATCGACTTACCTCGCGGGCGAAGCCGTGGGCGGAAACTAGTATTAACTAAATACTCGAATATCTATAAAGTACACTACGTTTGACTTCAGACTAAGTGTAAATAAGAAACTATAAATATAGAACGAAATTTTTCTTGAACATATCTCAAAATTTGATATGAATTAAATTTGCAAATTCTAAAGTAATATTACACTAAGTTTTATTCAAAAGATATGAAAGGCGCTGGAGCACTTGCAAACAGCTAGATAATGCCGTCAGATACTCAACGTGGTCGTTGAAAATTTTATGTCGCCTCTCGCTGCATCCTCCTCTGCAGCCCCCACCCCGCATCTGTAATTCTACACCCTCTTCAATGCTCTTACTATCGGTATACACACGGCACGTGGATTTTGTTAATTCTACGTTTTAATTACATTTTTATGTTCTCTCGATTTCGAAGCCTGTCTGTCGAATGAAGCTAAGTGCTTATATCCAACTCGCAGATTCAATTTCTCTACTAATGTCAAACTAACCGAAATTATTTTACGAACAGTCGTAATTAGTTTTATTTTCTTGCAAAAATACGTTATGAGAAAAAAAGGATGACAAAGAAAATTCGGAATAGCAAGTATTTCTTCCGTCCGACTTCCGTTTGTTTTTCCGCCTTGTAATTTTTTTTTTCTTTTTCTTCAGTATCTTTCTATGCCACTATTCAAAATATACACAATTAAATTCGATGGCACGCCTTAAAGTAATGTTTAGTACTATGTGCATCCTCATCAATATTCCAATTGAGCATATACGAGTCACATTTGAATGTCTAGTGCGTTACTTTGCATTCGCTTTGTTGTGTGTCCTCGTCTGTTCTGTAGAAACACTTTCAAATTTTTGCCGACGCTTTCTCTTTTACGATACTAACAGCTTCGCCAACAACATAGTTTCATAATGAGCGATAAAGATACTTAAACTTAAGACCTGGAACAAAACAGTAAATAAAAATACATATTCAGCCTGGAACAAATTTATTTTTAACCAACATAACGTTTATTCAGTGAGGGAACGATACAAAAACGCAATCCAACAATACGTTTACCGCAAATTGAATGAGGCTCGAAATAAATCCTGCGGTCGTTGTCTGACTCTCAATACCAGTACCTCCCGTTCGTATCTCTCACCCTTGTTTGTCGTTGTTGAGGTTTCATTCGACGAATAAAATAAAAATATCCATATGCTCGTATTGTTCTACGGATATTGTTTATTTTATATACCTACCTACAATTGATGATCTTTTTCTTTATAATTGTGTTCTCTGTTACGTTTGGATATATCAGAGAAAAATTAAATATATTATAAAAATTACGGGTCGTGAAACGTAGCTTGATCGTTATCGAGGGCTCATTTTCTCTCCCTCGTTTAAGACCCGACCAAATAGGGGTCCCAAAGGTTCAAGCGTCGTAAACCAAGCACTCTAGTGTATCGTAAGTGTTAATTACTTTTGTCACTCCGCAACCGGGCGGTTAACAAATCTCGTCGTTATATAATTCCACCGCTGAGAACTGTAATTTACATCGACTGACGCAACATTGTTTGGATAATAAATTATTATGCCTTGAAGCGTTCTTAACGGGCGGCCAAATCGATAAGCGTCGTTTTTATTGCACCATTAACAAGCAGTGCGAGGGGCGAACTGATTTCAATCTGCGTAATCAATGCTGTATCACACATTTCGCACTGAACAAAAACTAATTGATGCTAGTATTAGTAAATGAGCGCTCCTACATAGCTTAACACATCTGTTAAACAATTTTAAGTTTACAGTGGTATGTAAATAAAACAATGGTTTGGCAACTTTTTCCGATACTAATCTTTAACTTTCAAATGATCAAAAAGCATCATTGCATCAAAATTAAATACTACTCTTGTTTCCGCCTATGGAACAAGCAAGCTCGCTGAGTTTAATAACCATGACTGATTGCTGGCAGACTAATCCCTCTAGGGACCAAAAACTCCCTTGTTTTAATTCCCTGATGCAGTCAACATTCAAGTAATCAAAGCTCGCCAAAAACATTGTCACTTTATTCCATTCGTAACAAAAAAAGTCAATTAGTTTACATGTCATTCAAATTAAAATAACCCGTTTTGGTCGAAAAATAATATTGGATTCAAATACTGAAATGTATATTTTGTTAGGTTTAAAAAATCTTTACTCGTCGTTTTTATTATTGCTACCGAAAGTGGGAAAACGAGAGGAAAAAATAACCAGCACGGCTGTCGCTCGCGAGCGAATTTCCGGCTCACTGCCGTTCGGGACGTTTCAATTTTACAAAATATAAACTTTTGCCCTCTGGCTCGTAACAATCGGTTCACTCCAATTTATAATGTGAAATTGAATGTAATCTAAGTTTTGTTATGATCGTGCTTAATTGTAGTGTTGCGGTTTAATAAATAAGTACTATACCAAAATATTTTAACTAAAGCCGTTATCGGTCATTGTATTAATTAAATACTGTAATATTGATTGAGTATCCTACTATCCCTTCGTCCGTTAGGCAAGCTTATTAAGCTCGGTAACAATAGAAAAAGTAATTGTGTCCCAAAGGACAGTTGAGCTCTTATAAATGTGAAACTTATGTTTGTATGTTTGTTACTCAATCACATAATAATGGCTGAATGGATTTAGGTGAAATTTGGCACATAGATAGTTTATAACCTGGATTAACACATAGGATCCTTTGTATTCCAGTAGTCCGTTCCCGTGAGATAATTTCCGACATATACGCGGGCCAAGCTGCTGGCAAAAGCTAGTTTTATAATAATTTCAGAAAGTACGTATTAATAAGTAGCTTTGCAATCAAATTGCTAGTTTGGCCAACAAAAGCTGACCACGAATTATTTTCTAAACTATTATCATGGAAACATTTTAGAACTGTCAAAATTGTCAGTTTCTAATTTTGATATTTCGAATGAGTCATGTTACTTGATTAAATAAATATTATTATTATTATAACAAATAAAATAAACTAATTTTATGGTGTGAAAAAAGAAGTCCCAACACTAAGAAGAAATAGGCATAGCAACGCATGGTGGGCATTAGCTAGTTATTATACAGGGTCAAATTAAATTAGCTAGCGAAACTGCAGACGTGATGGGTATCGATATCTAAACACGACAAAACAAAAAGAAATTAATTTGAATTTTTTTTTGTGGGATCATCGACCGCAGTTAGTCACTTACACTAGTCAGTAGTTAATCGTCACTTGAAACATCAGTTTTTTTTTTGTGTAAACTTCACAGAAGTATCGATATCAAAAAAGTACATCAAATATTTTTATTTTATCCCCATCACGTCCGCAGAGTTTATCTAGGTAATCTAATTTGACCTTGTATAAATATGAAATACTGATACATAATATTTCTTGAATAATAAATAGTATCAACTCCGTTTACGCAGTGTATAGCCAGGGTTAACAGATCTTGAATTTTTTGAAATGTCGCCTTTTTTTCTTGGACAGCTTTCGATAGTTGGTTTGATCTAGCTAAAAGATAATAATCATACGTTTTACAATCCCGGACATAAACTTATCATCATATAATAATAAAAAAAGGATAATTAATATTATATGGCGTGGGGAAGATGTATTGGTAATTTACTTCTAAATTACTTACCAATATTATTCTCCGGTACTCCTTGGATTAAACTGGCAAGACAAAAAAATTGAAATAAGTACATAAAATCATCATAACACAACATCACGCCTGTAGGAGCCATTGCTTTTAATGAAGCACGGTGGACGTTTTTTAAAAGTTTCAAGCCTCTTTTTAACTTTCTGGCCTTATCTCACAGTTAGTCGCAGTTACAATGCTAGGGTGCCACACTGACCACACGGGTTAGGTTAGAACCTTGACCAAACACGCGTAAGCCGAGTTGGTCGCAGTAACTAAGATAAGGCACCCCGACCATTTGGGTTAGGTTAGGTTACAACTGCGAACATCCGCGAGCGAGCGAAGCGATCGGCAAGCGCTAAATTTAAGTTGGTCGCAGTTACTTTACTATTTAGAGGACACCAATTATGAATTATTTGTGGTTCACAAAATGTGGCCTATTCATTATATTTAGAGTGTTCAACAATATTTCTAGGACATCAAAATGGAACCTATTTGAGGCTTGATTAAATACATGCTAAGTAGGTATCAGACCGCGATTGTTCTTACGGAACCACCGTAATAATAACAAATACCTATCCAAGCTAAAAATTAGTTTTCCAAAAGATGAAAAGACTGCACAAATAAACGTCTTCTGTTTATCTCTCTTTCATTTCAGTATTTTTTGTCACTATTTATACAAAGAGATCCGTTCATATCATTTTAATTTCCCCTCGGTATTATACGTTAATATTTTACGTGAGATCACAATTCCCCGCAATAATAAAATCTGTTCCTCTCGTTGGGGAAACTCTTACAAATGTTTTTTTTTTTATATATAGATTATTCTTCGGAGACGGTTACTGTAGACAAGTCGAGATTTATCTCGGTTATCCCTGCTGCTTTACTGTTTCCTTCTAAATTAAGAGGTCTTTTATACGTTTTTCCTGCCGAATAAATGATTTCAAATTAATATCTAGGGGAGGAGAAGCTTTTAATACTGAAATACTTGAGTAAATTTGTTATTGTATCAAAAGAAGGATGTTTTATTAGTGCAAATATATGTATGAATATATTAGTGATCCCTGAGGGTTTGTTTGGCTGTTGATACAAAAACAAGCAATGTGAAAGTTCAACGAGGGTTTTTGTTTTATTACGTACATATAGAATAAGTTACGATAGCCAAATGTATTTTTTCTATAATTCTTTTGTACAATATAGGTGCTTACACCATCTGTATCTATACTATACATAATTATTATAAATAAGTAAATGAAAGTTGCTTTTCGTGTCTGTCTGTGACCGTGTTGTTATTTTAAACTACGCAAACGATTTTGATGTGGTTGTCATTATCTTTTAGAGAATAATTTCGGACGGTTTGTGTATAATACATTAGTAATAAACTTATTAATAAAGAAATCACCATGTTTTGTCAAGTCGTAAAAACCGTGCGAAGCAGAGGCGGGTCGCTAGCACGCTAGTCTTCAATAAAAACGGAATTTACTGAAAGGCAAGGACTATAATAATTATATCATCGACTACAAAACATGAAATACATATAAATAAATGTATCAATATACAGTGAGTTGAGTTGATTATGGCTACCCTACAACGACTGCATTAATCGCAGTCGTAAAGCAATAAGTTATAAAACGAATATAAATAAATCGGTTTACGGCCGTTTTACTGCTTTTCGCGAATGTGTTATTGCTACGAACGAACGGACGCTGTGCGTTTCACAGCATTCGTGTACCTACCCACGCAGTAAAAACTGTACCTATTGCTTTGTACATAGAAATAGAAATCCACGTACATACCAAGAAAGCTAAACAATAATCCATTCATGTTAAGATGGATGACCTTTTCTAGTACTTACCGAAAACAATTTTGAATTTATGCAATAAATTAAAATGTGGGTAATAATAATTCTGATGAAGTGAGTATGATCAACACTTTTATCTGCAATGATAATTAGTAATTAATTAAATAATTATTATGCTTATGTGTCAGTTGTATGTTGTTAGATTATCTGCCGAGCAAAAGCTAACCCTAAAAAGCAAATGCCTAACGAAAATATATCACAGAATGTCAGCATACTTACCGTGAGAAATGATTTTTTTTAAATAATTTAATTAAAGTTCCAAATCTGTTACCAAATTATGTTGGAAAATTGTTTTCTGGTATAAGTGCTTAGATAAAATAACTCCATTACATTAAATAAAAAATATTCTCAATAAGTAAAAAAATAATTTCAACATAACATTGATACACAAACACGAAAGACATAAATATAATCTCTTTTATACTGAATTTCTGAAAGGTCTACATACTAACATACAATGTAACGCGTTACAAGCTTTTTCAAAACAACTTTTAAACAAGGGCGGGGGCGTGACGGGACTGCTAGTTTCCTATAAGTTGAAGTTTGAACCCAGCTCTAATATCTCAAATTTTAATTTTAGTTTATCTCTAAAATTAAATTAGTTATAATGTCTCTTTTGACATATTTTCTCCCACGCATATTGGTATCTGTCGGCATTAATTTACATGTGTAGCAAGAAATATTCAGACCGAGTCGGTATGTTGGGCGGGCGGCGGGCGGCGCGTGCGCGAGGCGCGGGGCGCGGGTTACAGCGGGCGACGACCGGCTGCGGGCCGCGCCGCACTCTCGCCCCGCACGTCGGGCGAACTGATCGCTGTCTGTCGATCATCTCTTTCTTTGTCTTGCATACGATCGCGAATACATCGTTATTTTTGTTCTGTCGAAGTGACATCTAGGTCTGCCTTGGATACCTACCGTTCTCTGGATTTCAGTGCTAAAGGATTGCAGTGACACTAGTGGAAATGAGTTTTTGTTAATGAGTTTGTTTATAAATGTCAAGTGCACTTACAAAGTTTACCGTCACTTATAAACAAGGTGTTTATAGTATTAAAAGTGATTGGGCAATATTATATGTAGAGCAGTGATTAGTGACTAGGCATGATTGTTTAAGTTAAATGGTGTACATTTTTATAAATCTTAAATTTCGGATTTCACCAAAAGTCAACTACAGTCACCATAGTGAGGATCAAAGATACTCCTAAGAACAATGCAGAAGGCAGCAGCAAAAAGGAAAGCAAGAAAAAAAATAATAAACAAAAGACGGAAGGTCACGGGTCGGTGACAGGGAATAAGAAGGAAAGGACAGCTTCTGCTACTGTTAAGGCAGACAAGGAAGGCAAAAGACCGTCGCCAACCAAGGATGTGCCAGAACAACAGGTAAAATCTAACGACAAGATGTCTAATAGATTGAGGAAAAATACTAAGAAGAATAATATATGTAAACAACTCTATTCTTTATTAATAAACATTTATTCATTTTAATCTTGTGCATATCAATGCTGTCCTACAAATCAAACAACCATTTCGGTCTACAGATAAATTTATTTTTAATTCCTTTTGAACAACGTGCATATTTTATCGTAACGCCTTACGTGACCGGCATCGTTAACATTTACCCCACTTTGGTGAGATTAACTTGAACAATGGAAACAACCTGCTATAGAATTCATATTTAATTTACACATATTCGCATTGAAAGACTAATGGAATCGTTATTGCGCTTGGTCACGAACTAACGAAACGCTAACTTTACATGACTAGCTTTTACTACTGTTAGACTACAAGTACATACTTACAATTCCGTAATTATAGTTTCCACTTGCCAATCAGCTGGCTCGCCTATTACTCTTTGTTTTTATAATGCCACCTAACTAGGCTATTTACAGCTTTTATTACTAACGAATGTTAAATGTAGATCTAGGTTTTATTTTTATCATTATACAACACCACTGTCTGTAACAGGACACACGAAAATAAAACTTGTTAACATAGTAGGTAGTCAACTTTCTTTGTAATAAATAAAAAAACAGTTTGAAATACTTATTATGAAATAACTATTTGAAACTAACTTGAATGTATAATTTATTGTTAATTACTCTGTGAACAGTACCTAACCTACTATGTCTAACAGCAATGATCGCGTCGTTAATTCACAAAATTACTGCCAATTACATAGCAGACTGTATATAAAAGACTACGTATTCTGATTATAATTGCAAAATAATCTTTGTTAACTACTAGACTTACATAAAAAAATATCCAAAGCTTACTGCAATGAGATATTAAAATCTTGCAAAAGATTTTCTATTAAATAGTGGAATTTATTTTCCCATATTGCTGTAGAGATTGCTTGTCGCTTTTGTGAGCCACATAATATAAATAAAGACACCAGTGGTTTTTACAAAAAAGAAATCTAATCTACTTTATTCTGCTATCAGAACATTAAAGCCGTGGTAATAAATATATCTATCTTTTTATTATGCATTAAATATCACTGAGAACAAAAATTGGTATGCAGCATTAAATTCGGGTCATGAACAAACAACTCTTAGCTAAATATGCGCGGTGAATACTTAGCGACTCTACGCTTTCCACTTTTTATGTGCGAGATTGTAATTTATTACTTCTTATGTTAATCCAACTAACTTCTGGTGTTGACACATTCGTTTTATTACTCAAATACAAGCGAAAAACAAATCTTTAATTAATTATTACAAGTTTTTGTATTACCTAGTGGTAACTAGATTATTTACTAATTACACGCTCACCTAATTGATTTTTAATGATTACAGAAATAATCAATTATTTCTTGCAGCTACAAACTATAATTTTAATTTCGGATCTTTTAATTGAGAAATCTGTTAGGAATTGGTAAAATATAATTAATTATTCATATTTTGTAGAACACATCAATAGCAAAACTGAGAATTAATAATAATATCAATGAGAATTTAATTTTTTATCCAATCGAATAATTATGATCGATGCGATTATAGATGACCATTGTCGCGACTAATCTGGTATGTTTATACCTATTTATTATTTGCATTTCAGTTGTATTTTACAAATTTTACGAGATAGGTAGGTTAGCCTTATAAAGATCGCAGGGGGGTCACGGATCGGTATGACTGGAATTTGCTTAGAGATGAAATTCTCCTTGAATTTTAAGTCCCATCCCATTAAAAGTTTGTGAAAGTATTAGAATTTGGAATGAGGGGCGAAAAGCTATCACGCCATTTTTTCCGACTCCCCCGTTTCCAACATCGGGTGAGGAGGAGGCGGGCAAAACGGCCCCGAGGCTGGGATCGCCAGATTATGCTTCGCTGTTTTGAATTCAGAATACGAATTAATTAATTCAGAATCGTAAAGTTCATTCATATTAAAAGTTATTAACTTTTTATAAACGCTTGTGTGGGTCTGCAACGTTCCAAACGTTAGCATATATTATTTTTATTTTATTACCTTGAGTTAATTGCTTTAACGACTCTACTAATGGAATTTGATAAGGAAAAAACCGTTTAAAAAAGAAACTAATTTCGAAACATGATTCAGCAACGCAAAGAAATAACTTCAAAATTTAGTTTGTGTAAATATTCTTAGTTTTATTTTGACAACGTTGACTAATGCGGTCGTTTATTTTTATGGCTGATTTATTTAGAGTCGCGTGTATTTCTCTTCGAAGGTGGGCTCAACGGAACTATTATTACTTGCCGACACGACATCAATCATCGCGCTAATCGTGCTGAATTATTATTATCTTTTATGTAACATAGTTTTGACAGCCAGCCAACGTTTGTCAACGTTGATGGAGATCAATTATATTTTCCAACATACGCGAGGTTAAAAGGATCTCACTAATATACTCGTACAAAATTAATTATCAAAGTAGGTGGTCTATTTACAGACTTGCCTCAAAAAAACCAATCAACTGTTTAATCCGATATTGGACATTGATATTCTATTTAGACAAGTGGTAAGGGGACAGACAATGTTTTAATAGGCTGGCGGTGCTTTTGAATGTCTTTATTGTAGTGAGAGGCCGGACGCAAAGCCGCCGCGACGGGCCGGGTGGCTGGCGGCACGACACTCGCCGCCCGCCTGGCACGCGCGGCCCATACTTGATTTATCACTCTATTGTTGCGGAGCGACGACCCACCCCCACCGGATAAGGCTAAACATTCAATTGCCGGAACGCACCCGAAACGATTTGTTCCCCCCATACTATCGATTGACTATTTCTTCCGGCTGCCAGTATTTAAAGGGTGTTAGAAGAAAGTAAAGTGATGAGAAAGATTTGTAAAATATAAATGAAGATGTTATTAGCTGCTATGTCAAGGGTCAATATTGTGGGTATTTATGTTACTTTATTGTTCTTTTACGTGTTTTGTACTTATCAAAATATTTTATAACAGGTCCCGATCGACAAAAAGGCTTTTTTTAAATATGTATTACATAGCTTAGTTATTGAATGCGGTATCATAATTACCTAAACAGACAAATATTTGCTCATCAACATGAAATAAAAATAAAACCAGTTCAAATAATAGAAAATTAAATCAACTGCGGCAAATCAGATTTAAGAGACAATGCTACTTAAATTGTGTCCATCGTAAAAGGCGCGGTTAGCCCGCTAGTTTTATTGAGTCGTTCTCGGCGCTAGCTCGTAAATTTCACTGGGTAATTACTTTCCATTCCCTTTAAATACTTGAAACCCGCGCCGTAAAATAAATAAACTTTTATTGTTTCAGAAATTGTTAGCATTTATTACGTTTTGTTTAAACTTATTTTTCTAATTGAGTGAACATTAAGGTTGTCATGTGCCACACTGGGTGTGTTTAACATGTTTTAATGCTCAATTATAGGATTAGTTATAAACATTTTTCTTGTTAATTTATTTGCTTTACTCTAGCTTGTTCTCGTTTTAGTATAGTAAACATTTTTCTTTTTCTCACATAATATCATCAATATGCATTGCATTCATAAACAGACATCACATTCAGACTTCGATTCTTTGAATGTTTTCAATCAGGAAACCGGCAAATTCATGAAAACAATATAGGCAAAAGCAGAAAAGCTTTAATTACTTTAATTTATTGTTTTACAGTATGAAAAACATGAGCGTTTTATGATTACAAGCTACCTATTTTCTTGTATCCGCGGCCGTGTCTTTTTGACGGGGTCGATTGTTTATTCGAGTCTTTCCCTTTGTTAGTTTTGTCATCATCTTATTACGTAACCGACTACAATGACTTTGGTCGGTTTTGAATAAGAACGATTTCAATGGGTGCTAAATAATTGATAGCCGTTTAAAATCAATATATGTATGTACTATCATTAATTACGTACATACCGCAAACCATATCAAATCATATTGCATTAACCTATTATTCATTTGAAATAAAAAATGTTATAATATCATTCCAAACACCACAATTTAATTCTTAATTATAATCAACTTATATAATACCCACAAAGAAGTAACACGTACGGTCAGCAACAAAAGTCGATTAAAGGCTCCTACAAACAGACACGACACGCGATATAATCGCGCGCGACACAAAGGCACCGCGCGATTGGCGGTGCCTTTGTGTCGCGTATCGTGTCGCGCCTGTTTGAAAAAGCCTTGACGCTTCTGTTTTTTAAATCTCAGTTATTGAGCAAAATGTTTGTTCAAAATTGCCGCAGAAGTACAATACATTTTGAACAAATATTTTGCTCAATAACTGAGATTAAAAACCCTGAAGTGTTAATCGACTTTTGTTGCTGACTGTACCTACCTAAGAATGTATAATTGTATGATGTATACTAATGCGATCGTTTTACTTATAATTCTCATTAGAATGTCTTTGTGTCAGACGTGATTTCATCTTCATCTAATGAATACAAAAAACCCGAAGGCGGTTATTGTGTTAGGTTTGAACAATAGGCATACATATTGTGAATACTAATTATGTCGGTACGTACAGACGGCCCAACGTGGTCGCACTCGCATCGCCTCGTTCCTCTGCTTTAGCTATACTAAAGGCGAGTACATACTGATACATCACACACTTGCACAGCTACGTCGTTCTATATTTGGAATTTATGGAAAAATTCAACGCTGTTCATTACTAATGACAAACGACGGAATGATCTTCAATAAACTACGTTTCGTTCCCATTTATGACCATCCGGACATGGATACGTGTGTCATATTAATCGCATTACCTCTTACGTGATTCTCTACCAAAATTATACGTCAGGATTTTCAGGAACTGAACATAAATAAACAAAATTAATCATGAAGTTACAAATACGATAAATTCAGGCTTTCACTGGACTTAATGGCTTGCGGAACACATTGATGTAGTATGAAATAAATACTTGAAGAGGTAACAGAGTTAAGGCTCCTACAAACAGGCGCGACACGCGATATAATCGCGCGCGACACAAAGGCACCGCTCGTTGCGGGACTTGCGGTGCCTTTGAGTCGCGTGTCGTGTCGCGCCTGTTTGAAGGAGCCTTTACTAATCATTAAAAATGTTGTATACACTCGACCGATTTTTTTTGCGTTTACTTTGTAAGTTGTTGCGCAAGTCACTCATAATTAAAGTATAATGACTTAGTTTTCTTGTTGCAACCTTTATAGTCTAAGACGGTTGTTTGTAAACTAACAATTAGAAGATCCATATCTTTAATAATATAAACGTGAAAGTAACCCTGTCTAACTTTGAACATCTGAACTTGTATGAATTTGTTGAACGACGAATAAGTTCATGACCTGGATTAGGACATAGGATACTTTTTATCCCGGTAGCACGTTCCCGTGTGATAATTTCCGACTTCCCCGCGGACGAAGCCGCGGGCAAAAATAGTGATTGTATTAAAATATATGAGAGTATCAACTAATCGCACTTCGGGAACGTATGTAGCTCATTCAGAAGCGTCGTCGTCGTCGACGTCCTGTCGCTAGTTGACGGCTTAGCGCTATCATTGTAACGGTCCGCTGTCGTCAGTGGCCACTTCTAATAATTTATTAACGACGTGAACACACGCGAGTCCGCCGCGACATGCAATCCCCTTTGACGACTCGCGGTTAATAAGTTAGCGTATTTGCGCATTCTTGTGTAAATGCTAAGTTATTACAGCTGTTACGGTAAGCTGTAATAACTTAGCATTTACGTAATTGAAGTCAATTATAAGTTCCGTTTGTTTGTCCCCCGTCCATGTAAGAGAGACATCGATGCTAATTTGATTGTTCGCCGTTAGATTTATTGGTAGTAACTTTCGATCTGAGTTTGGCAACACGCGTCGATGTTTTCAATTGACTCATTAGGTAATGATATCTATTATTTACTGTTTGTAGGTGTGCTTTTTACAAGGCTCATTCGTGAACAACATATTATTGAAGTATTACCACAAGACACCACCTTAATCCGGATGGAAATTAAACCATCACATCACAATCGATCGCTATCGTTTGATGGCGCGCTGGTCTATATTACTCAGCCCTCCCGATTCAGTCACTTCGTGATGATTCTTATTTTTAACTTTGATGTTTTCTGTTCCAGGCGAGTCCCGAAAACAGCAGAAATCCTTCTCCAAGGTACCACGATGCATCAATGGAAGATGTAAGTTATTCGGAATTTTAATGGAGAATTAATTTAAATTCAATTGGAACTAAAAGAGTGATTAATTGACATGAATTATGTTTACAGGCATCGGACGCAGGCTCTCTGTTCCGGGTGGCGGGCGCGGCAGCTACGGGTGGAGGCGCCAAAAACGAGCTGGTCGCGCGAGGCGGCAGCGGAGGTGCGCTCGCCTTGTCACGTGCGCCGGTGGGTGGCAGCGCCAGCCCCGCGCCGGCGCCGCTGCCGCAGCCCGCGCCTTCGCCCGCGCCCGCCGCCTTGCCGCCGCCTGCGCTGCCTCCGCCGCCTTTCCGCGCCGACCGGCCCAACGGCGCGCACATTCCGGCTCTCGACGGTCACGCCGCCACACAAATCCCGGCGCGGCCGGTCGGCGCCGCCGGCCCCGACACGCCCGAGCGACCCGCCAGCAACAGCAAGCTGCAGCCGGGCGCGAGAGCCTCCGCCGACAGTCCTACCCCCGCCCCGCCCGCTCCCCCTGCGCCCTCTCCTCTCTTCCCCTCGCATACCGCCTACCAATCCCAGTCTCAATCGCACGCTGCCGCCGCGTTGCCCGACTACCGCCACACGAATCATGAAACGCGAACCGAACCTCCGGAACAGCCTCCAGCGCCCCTGGACCTGCACACACACCACACAGCGCACCACACACCGCGGCCGCCGCACCTCGCGCCCAGCCCGGCGCAAGCCCCCCATCCTAGTCTACAGAGCCGCGTCCCGCACTCGCAGGCGCACCCAGTGATGCCCGGCCATGACGTTCGAAATCAAGCGGTCGCAGCTCAGACTCATCCCTCCGTTCCTACCTCGTTTTCGAACCGCGTCAATGGTGTGCCGCAAAGCGTAACACCACATTCGACGCCGTCTTCAATTCCGAGCTGTCTTCCGAGTCAAACTCTCACGGGACGGTCGCTCTCTCCGGCCGCGCCGACCTCTCGCCCCTACCCTACCCCATCGATCGGGTCTAGTCATGTAAACTCCAGTATAAGTTCCAGTATTCACGGTCACTCAATAGCTTACCAGAGTCAGTCGAGTTTACAGAAACATTCCGTTCAACCTGTGTATGGGAACCGACCGTCACATCTTGCACCCTTCAGCATATCCAACCACATTTCATCCAGTCATATTCAGCCTTCTGCAGCGATTCAACCTCCAGTCCCTCATATGAACCATCCAATTAACAGTCATTCCGTTACAAGTCTCTCCAGTCACCTTCCTGTTGTCAACTCCAGTTCCTTAGCGACGTCTACACCAAATCACATTGGTCCTCCGTCTACTTTAGCTTCTATTACAAGTACCACGATGTCTTCTTTCACCCCCAGCCTTAAATCACACCCGGGCGTCAATATACCGCAACAACCGACTGCTGCCACGCCCGTATCTTCTCATTTACCGAGCAGTCTTGTGGATTCATTACCCACGTCAAGTTGTACTCCTACAAACGGGACGCCGGTATCGGCGAGTAGCAGTGGCAACAGTAACCACCCCCTCGCTCCTCCCGTCGTGGATTCGAGGCAAACTCCGATACCATCATGCGAATTGCCTGCGCGTACTGAGAGTCCAATCGTGTCCTCTACCCTGGCTTCCAATAGTTATCCGCCTCCGGCTGTGTACTCGGGATCTTCGTATCCTCCGTTGTACACACCTTACGCCGCCACAATGCAACACAGTCCTTACCTACCACCGGCTGCGGCTTCACCGAGGAACTCGGCAGACACGGTACGAATGACTATGAAATGTTCCTAATCTTATTATGTACAATTAGCTATTGCACAAAATAAGACTTTGAATAACTGAAAACAGTAAATGATACAGTATTGTTAAATTTGTTTCGTATTCAAGTGGTTTTATTTAGGTACTAAAAGTATTCTGTACTTTTTTACAGAGGACGAGTTTGTCTGCATCACCTTTAGTTGCACCAAAAACACCAAAGGGCGTGAGGCCTCACACGCCCGGCTCGACGGGCGCGGCCGGTGCGGCACTCTCGTACTCTCCGCGCGGACACAGTCCGAACAGGGAACGCGAGAGTTTCAGGTACACAACATACGCCACATTATTAATACTCATTCAAAACTAAATTACTTTATAGACATTCTTCATTCACATTCTAAAAATAAAATCTAAATAGATTTGTGTATTTTCGCGGATTTGGATTAATTTCGCCGACCGGAAATATGCTGTACGCCGGAGATCGTCCAATGACCGAAAATTTTCCCCCCCGCACACCTTCAAAATTCGGTAAGTTTCATTTAATGCGTGTTGTTAGTACTGACTACTTTTCGTGGGCACTGTGTACTATCACACGATCAATTGTGAACGTTTATCTCATACAACGATGTGATTGATTTCAGCAGCAACATTAGCAGTTTGTCTCGCAGTACACCGGCCTCCTCGGCAGCGTCGTTGCCGTCGCTCGCGCCCTCACTTGTGGCACCACTCGCCGCTCCGCTGGCCACACCCTTAGCTGCGCCATTACCGGTAATGCTTCCAGATAATTAACTGATCTATTTCGTGGCAGTGATTCATGAAAAACAAGAAATGTAAAGCGAACAAAGCAAGTATTCATACGTGCGCTTTGTTCATTCTTCCGTACACGTTACTAAAACTATAGTCGATGTTATTTATACTTTAAAGGTTCGGACAGAAAGACATGAACTGTATAAACCTCAGGGTCCGCTGCCGGTGTCGCTGCCGGGCCCGCTGCCGCTGCCGCCGCTGGGCGCGGCGCTGGCGGCGCCGCTGGCCGCGCCCACGCCCACGCCGGCCGCGCCCACGGCGCCGCACCTCGCGCACTCGCTGGCGCCCGTGCCCACCGTGCCCAGCATCAGCTCCAGCGCCAAGCCGCCGGCGCACTGGGGGGTGACGTGAGTACAGCATGTTGACCTCGCTTGCGACCTTCTCGATACTACCCATTACAGTCGGTCGCGAGAAGTTTTCGAGCCCGGCGCCGTGGTGTCCCGTCTCATGTCTGATGTAGTGCCCGTCCGCATAAAGACCGTACCTAATGGAGACTTGGGGAATGCTTTATTTATATCATGTGTATGTATCTTTAATAACGTTTATCGTATATCTTTCAGCAGGCCTACCGGTGCGGAGCGTCCCTCAGGTTTCGCGCCCGCTCCTCCACTGTTCGGTGCGCCGCTTCCACCGCCTAATCCTAATCCATTCTCAGCCGAATCGCTCTTTCAAAGCAGTAAGTCATCTGTAATTTTTTTAAATAAAAATATCAAAGTTAACCGACCGATTCACTTGACTGTCATTGTATCCGATAAATTTAATTTGTCGACTAGTTACAATATTGTAAAAAGTGGTCGTTGGACATGTAGAGGGGTGCTTTTCAGGCCCAGGCGCGGATCTGCTGCGGCGCGAGCTGGACAACCGGTTCCTGGCGGCAGCGGGCGCCGTGTCGGCCGTGCGAACCGAGATGCATCACCACCAGCACCAGCACCAGCACACGCACGTGCACCAGCACCCGCCGCACGCGCAGCACCACCCGCACCAGCCGCACCAGCTACTGGTGCCGCACGCGCCTCTCGTACGTATCCATACATCTATATACACCAGCACACGCACGTGCACCAGCACCCGCCGCACGCGCAGCACCATCCGCACCAGCCGGACCAGCTGCTGGTGCCGCACGCGCCTCTTACGTATCCATACACCAGCACACGCACGTGCAACTACAGGAAAAAAAAAAAAACTACTAGTGCGCAAATGTTAACAAAATAAACGAAACAATAATTTTTATTTAGTATGTTTTAGTAAGTAATAAAATAATAAGTTTTCGTTTACGAAAGATGGTTACTTTGAAACAGATTTTATGTTCATTCGCCGACGTGCGGCGCGGTGTTAGTTGCGTAGCTGTCCTCTAGCTCGATGCGAATTAGACGGCTTCTGAACAATACTGCACGAGTGACGTTTCAACGCCGCCACGTGCTTAGTTAACTCGCACGGGTTTTACGCGGGTTCATCCTTACTATCCACAGCCCGACTTCACCCACTGCTGGGCATACGCCTCTCTTTCCTTGTACCAGCGTCGTCCAGGTTTTTCCCGCGATGGCAACAATGTCATCGTCCATTCATCTCGCCGCCGGACGACCGACATGTCGGCTTTCAGTCCTTGGACGCGACTCTGTCACAACCTTACTCTACCTGTCATCACTGCGCCTTGCCAGGTGTCCTGCCCAACTCCTCCATTTGAGTTCCGTAATTACGCTTTTAAGTAATTTAGTCAATTGTATTAAAAATACAGTTAGTTGAGCGACAGCAAGATGACACGTCATTCCGTGACATAAATATACAGTTAGTTGAGCGACAGCAAGATGACACGTCATTCCGTGACATAAATATAATTTAGAGCATTGAGGCTCTTTTTCTTCAAAAGAGTTTCCGTTTCCAAGAAAATCCATATTGTTCTATCTCATTAATTCATATTTTCTTTCTCTCATTATGATATTTTATTAGAATATGTATTATGACTCGAACTATGCAAGTTTCTTACAATATGTATCCGAAACAAAAGACAAATCAGTTACGTCATGCAAGAACTGAACGGGATGGATAGTCAAGGAAAAATTTTACTCCTAAATATACTCTAGTTACTCTATTAACGTAGACTTTTCTTAATTGTGAAGATATTTTTGACTACTATGAATGCTTAGATACCATTGAACGAACTAAAACACAAAAAAAAAAACTCGCAGATATTAAAATAAACACACTGACAGCTTACACAATATTGAAAACTGATAGCTAAGATATTTTGACCACTGTTGCTTACGACAATTTGAATGCAATGTCTGCGAATATACAGGGTTATTGGTAAAACATTAACAACCGCTTAAGAGGTCATTGTACTCATCATTATGAACTACTTTTACAAAAAAATCAGCTGTTCCCTACATTTTGACGAGGTTATACGAACATAAATGTAGAGAACAGCTGATTTTTTTTTTTTTTCATTATACTCGTCATTATGAAATGATGAGTACAATGACCTCTTAAGAGGTTGTTAATCTTTCACCAATAACCCTGTACAATTCAAATTATGTTCTTCACATGATTTTGACTACTTTGAAAGCTCCAATCTATCTGATGCTGACTGTACATACCATACGACATACACGCGGCGCGGTGCTTGCGCGGGAAAATGGATTACAAGCTCCAGCGGGGTAATTGCGTAACACTATCAGTAGCAATGGATTTCATTTTGACAGTTCAACAACATTCATTGCGTTATTTACGTTGTTGAGCAGACACATTTTGCGAACATATGAAGCAATGGATTAGCAATATCCTTCAAAATGGTACAGATTATTATATAGTGTTAGTAGTGTAGTATATTATTATACATATAGTGTGTTACGCAATTAGGGTGCAGGTTACAAACGCTATTGGTCATGTACGAAATTGGAAACGTCATTAGCTCTGTTCGTCACAAACGCGTTACGTCACTAACTCAATCCGTAACAAACGCGCTAATCTGTGTTCGCGATTTATTTGTTAAAAAAATAATTATCAAAGTCACAATCAGACTACTCTGTTAAAAGTTATGCGTGGTCATACATAATAGTAGATTGTTGCATCGAACGCAAAGTGAGTTATTAATGCACGATGCGCTCGGGCACTAAATTAACACGAGTGTATTAATTACTCACTTTAGCAAGGTGCGTAATCTACTTTTTCTCTCAACTACCAATCTACCTACCATGATAATATATACCTACTCAAAATAAAAACTAGTTAATGAAAACAAAGTTTTCCTAAGCTTTTAAATATTCAACCCGCGACTTTTGCGGCAAAAAGTTATTTAACATAACTCGTGCATTAATAATCACTTTGCGCTTGATGCAACAATCTACTATTTTTTGTGAACAGTACTGGCAAACAGATGAATAAAACAAGTATGTGTAAATCATCTTTTATTAAAACACGTACGAGTATGTGAAAATCAACATTTATTAACTAAACAATAGGATACTTACAAAAATATAATCACTTTGATAAATCTTGATTGATTGATATATTTGTCAATCGTCAAAATCATATTTATTACTAGCAGCGCCCCGCGGTTTCACCCGCGTATGTTTCGATCTAGTAGAAAGTAGGATTATTATTATAAGTATATAACATTAAAGCTTAATATAAGAGATTGTTGTAAATAAATTATCGTATGTATTCCATAGGTGTGATCTCGCTCGTTTGTAATTTGACTAAATATTTGTTGACCTTTTTTTTTTATCAAAACATATTAATTTATGTTGATCATGAGAAACATCGTTTACGGCAAACGGCGATTAAGAAAAATCGCGTACATAACGAATTGCGCTTGTAGCAAACATCGTATTAGACGAATAGCCATAGTGACCGAGTTAAATCAGATAGATATGACCAAGTGAGTATGTTACGAATAGCGTTTGTGACCTGGAGCATGTAATCCGGGAAAATTGGCGAAGCGACGCCACGACAGCGTGCGCGTGAGCAGACCGACAGAGCCCACCCGGCGCCGCCCGGTAGCGTCGCACCGCCGCGTGCTCCCGCCGATATTATTACGAATAGATTGTATTCATATTTTTCTAATTTCAAGTAGGACAAAAAATATTAAACAATTAATGGAAATGTGTTCGATTACTGATACAAACCCGCCAAAGAAATGTTGCGCATTTGTTAAAAACTTAAGATAAAATAATATCGAACGTTTTTAGATTAAAAAAAACAGCATGTGTGCAATTCACACGTGGTAGAAGTGAAACCTTCAAAAACACTGTATAATGCTTCCTATCTCATTTTCTCCCACGTTAAATCTTATGAATTTACATGTCTCTTTTTACTGTCGCTTTTTCGTTTCATAAAATTTCAAATCACAACGATGCTAAAGAACATACATCCATCCATCCATCCATCCATCCGTCCATCCATCCACATCCACACATTCATTAAATATGATGTCATTTGTACTAATAAAAAACAAAAACACTGTATAATGCTTCCTATTCCCACGTTAAATCTTATATGTCTCTTTTTACTGTTGCTTTTTCGTTTCATAAAATTTCAAATCACAACAATGCTAAAGAAGTTTTCACTTCAAAAAATTAAAGTAATAATATTACTTATTCCAAAATACGCGCATTGACGTGGAGTTGCGGACACAAGCCCGTATTACCTATTACTTATTCAATCGTTTTCAGTTCAAGGATGTGAGCAAGATGTCATCGCTGTACCGCAGCGGCATCGGGCTGGGCTACCCATACTCGTCGAGTCTCCTGCACCCCACCGGCCCCTACGTGCCTCCCGCGCCGCTTACCACATATGCTCCTAAGGTGAAATGCATTTTACACATCAAAATTATCATTTTGTAAATTTTCAAAGTTAAAAGCAAGTTCAATGTTTTACCATTTATTTCATAATAACCAATTAATAATGCATGCATACTTTATTCTTGTTTCTAAATCAGTCTCTTTATAATTAACATTCTTTCAATGTATTTTTTATACAATTAAAATCTAACTTTCAAATGCAGCCACCAATATTTTTCTCATGCCATAATAATTCATTTGTTACTGACAATTTTCTTGAAATACTTGCTTTCGCTTATTTTATATTATAATTTGCTCCAATCATTAACCCTGCATCGCATAATGTTAACAGCCCGTAGTGTCAGCCGCAAGCGACTCCACCTCTAAACCACCACCACGTCCCGCTGTCGCGGTAGGTTTCCTTCTTAGCACTACATTACTTACTTTATGCATGCACCTGTTATAAATATTTGTCGAACTCGACCTGCTCGCACGCCAGGACAGTAACGACCTTTACAATTAAGAATTCCTATTCTATGGCGATTTGTTAACAAGATCTTTCTCGAACAGAAAACGGGAAAATGGAACGCGATGCACGTGAGGATCGCTTGGGAGATCTACAACCACCAGCAAAAAGAGAAGACCGGCGGCGGCGTCGTGCCGGGCGGCGGCGACAAGGACAAGCTGCGCGCCTTCCCCGCGCCCGCGCCGCCGCCGCCCACCTACCGCTCGCCCTACGAGCTGCCGCCCGCGCCCTACCTGCCGCACCACCCGCACCTAGGTACGCTCCGCCGCTACGAGCCCGGCCTGCCCGCGCCCGCGCCCGCCGCCTCTCACCGAGCTGTGCGCGTTTCAGGCGTGTCCCCCTTCGGCCGGTACGGGCCCGGCGCCTACCCCGGCGCGCCCTTCGGCCTCACGGCGTACGGCCGCGACCTGGCCCTGTCCGGCTCGCTGCACGGCGTGCATCACGCGCCGCCGCTGGGCGCGCTGCACGACGCCTGGCGCAGCGTGCGCCCGCCCGCGCCGCAGGCTGCGGCCGAGGCGCGGCGCGAGCACGACGAGCGCGAGAGGGCGCGGCGCGAGCGCGACGAGCGGGAGCGCCGCGAGCGCGAGGACCGCGAGCGGCGGAAGGCGCGCGAGCAGCGCGACCAGCGGGACCGCGAGTTGGAGCGCGCCCGCGCCCGCTCGCCGCTGCGCAACGGAGCGCCCGAAGCCATCAAAGAGGAGCGCAAGGAGCCGCCGCGTCACGCGCCGCCGCCGCTGGCCGCCTACCCGCCGCCGCCGCCGTGGGACCCGTACCGCACGTTCGACCCGCTGCAGCACATGCGGTTCGCGCCGCTAGTGGAGGCGGCCATCCGCGCCGAGGAGGACCGCGCCAAGATGCTGAGCGCCTACGCGCACCACCAGCAGCTCAAGTCGCAGCCGCTGCTGCACCGCGCGCTGCCGCCGCACGCGCAGCTGCCGCCCCTGGGCGCGCACGCGCAGCTGAGCTCGCACGCGCCGCTCAGCTCGCACGCGCCGCTGGGCTCGCACGCCCCGCTGGCCCCACTGGCGCCGCTGGCACCGCCGCTGGCGCCTCTCGCGCCTCTCGACCTGCTCAAGAAGGAGGAGCCGCGATGATAGCGATGCGGCGCAACCGCCGTGTCGCCGAGTGTGTACATAGAGTAGCGTAAACGACGTCGCAAGTGAGAGTACGACTAATTTAATGTATATCGTTTCGCATTATCGGTTTAGAGAATTATTTATTGTAACGTCGCTTACAGAACGACGGTTGTCGGTTCCGTTGGCCGCCCGTCTCGCCGGTATCGGAACAGTGTAGTAGCGCGAGGCGGACTCAGCGGATCGGAGAGGGTGGTGCGAGCGTGCACGCTTTCTCGACATGTGCAATATTGGACGAGAACACGCGGCGCTCGTCGCCGCCGGCCTGTACACTACTGCTTGTTTATTTACATGAAAATATCTATCGAGTTGTTATTGTGACCATTATTAGTTAATTATACATGAAAATTGCTGATTATTGTAAAGGATAGGATTATCGGAATCGCTATCGATATAATTATACATATTTATATATACTTATAAATAAACTGTAAATATTAGTATGTAAATTAGCGTTAAAATATAGAATTGGTTTATTTAACGTCATACAAAAGAAAATCCCATAAATTATTATTGCATCGGGAGTTTAATTTACACTTCCGTTAAAAATCTCAATGGTTTTTCAATTGTACCAGTGGAGTTTTATTTATTTATTTCTACTCCTATTAGTGAACACAATTTCAGGTATAGCAGTTATTTCATTTTAATGCATTTAAAATATGTGATATTATTGTATTGTGAAATAAATTTTGTCTGACTTCAAAGTAGTGTCTATTCTCAGGTATCTAGATGTAACAGTAACACAATAATAGTCGAATTTGTATTTATCATAAATCATGTTGTTTTTTTTATTTCAAATTGTATTTGTGAACAAGTGAAATATTTCTGAAAATAATTATTTAGTGACCTTATCATGACATGTACTAGTAAACTCATAAGTGCCATTGAATCAATATTAGAAGGGCATTGAGTCAGACAAAATTGGATTTAGGATCTGTCATTACAGATACATCTGACGGTTTGTGTTCTTAAAATCTCAAGATTGACTCAGAATTATTATTATGGTTTATTCAAAATCATTCTGTGTAATAAAAAGTAAATGAAAGCTTGGTGCGATTCAGAAAATACCATTAAAACTTTTGATTTTTATACCAATAAGATTTTTTTTACACTCCTATCCTCCACCAAAATAATGTACGAAGACTTATATCCTAAAAAGATTGGACAAAACAACCTCCTCTTTTTTTTTAAGTCGGTTTTAAATACTGACTTCGGACTGTGCGCGCAGGAGCCCTACGACCTGATCCCACCATCTCCCTTTCACTACCGGACTATCAGACGTACGGGTGCTTACATAAAGAAGCGGGTTTTCGGTCCCGACTCCCGGTACAGGTCTCTGTAGGTTGATCGTTTTTTTCAGTAGGGAGGAATTGTATTGCTCTATTGGCATAGAGCAAAAAAAAAAGGAACGATCACTCGCAGCTTAGAAGGCACAGTGGTCGATAACCCCGCAGTCACCACTGTTGTCATAAGCTTGAACTGAGCGGAGGCCCCGTCGCCCTCAGGAATAGCATAGCTCGGAGGCTAGGAGGTAGGATAGCCCCGCAGTCCATCCCTGGAACCACAAAAATGTTTTGTCAGACTACTTTTGTAAGTACAGTATTGTCTATATTCCTAACTGTCATCGTTGGTTTCATTCAACCGCCACCAATATAAACCTAAATTACATCAACACTTCCCAAAACGCCAATTCAAAATGGCAGATCCTTGGTCACACGGTGATGGCGGGCAGAAGCATCAGAATTTATGTCCGTGACTGGACTACCAACTCCAAACGCTTCCATATTTGGTAAATAATTAGTACTCAATTGGTACTAATTAGTACTCGAACAAAAAAATTGGTACCTTAGTAGTTTTCGAGAAAATCGACTTTGAAGGTGGTCCGACGGTCGTCACGCTCCCTTCAGCAGGACCAGCATGAACGCCGAAAAACGGGACACGCTATAGCTATTCTAAGTACATATACAAATAATATAATTAGTACTTACCTACCGTTATATGTGATTCATTTCGTAAAAAGAAACAGAACTGTAACATTTGTATTTACCGAGAAATCAACGATGATAACTTTCTCGCAATTGTTCAGCAGGACCACGACTTTGAATGTTGATTCCAAGTTAGAGAAGCCATGGCAGTGTTCGATCAACAATTATTATGCCCAAATATTTTGTGGAGCTGACTTGTTGAATCGTTTGACAGGTACAATTATGGTTATGGATTGCATTATTTTGGCACACATGAATCGCAATACCAAAATCAGATCCGGGCTGTGACCTCTGGTCTGGGGAAAAGCAGATGAAATTAGTTTTAGTGGTATTAAGGGTTAATAGATTTGCTTTAAGCCAGCCAGCTATCTCAACCAGACCCTCCTCAGCGACAGCTTTTACATGTTGCCATGACGTACCTGAGAAAACAACCGCAGTGTCGTCTGCGTATGAGAAAATTTGCCCTCCATTGATCTGCATATTGCATAGGCTGTTTATATAATTCAGAAAGAGCGGCGGACCCAAGACACTCCCCTGTGGGACTCCGTAGCAGACGTCCTCCTCGGCACTGCATAAGTTATTTAGTTTAACCATTTGCTGTCTATCTTTAAGAAACTTTCAAAAAGGGAGAGAGCCGTACCTCTTATACCTATGCTTTCTAGCCTGTGCAGAAGGATCGGGACGGAAACGGTATCAAAAGCTTTCTTAAGATCTAAGAACACTGTTAAGCATTTATGACCCTTATCTACTTTATTAACAATGTCAGATGTCAATGCCACTGGTCTAATCTGACTAATTTTTGTATACTTAGAATAGCTGTAGCGTGCCCCCTTTTTCGGCGCTCATGGTGGTCCTGCTGAAGGGAGCGTGACTACCGCCGGACCACCTTCAAAGTCGATTTTCTCGAAAACTACTAAGGCCAATTTTCTTGTTCGAGTACTAATTATGTAGTACCTACCAATGGAGTACTAATTATTTACCAAATATGGAAGCGATTGACGTTGGTGGTCCGGCGGTAGTCACGGACATTCAGAATTGAGAAGTTGAACCTCAATTACCAAGTCTATACAAGGGGAACTTGTACCCATAATGTCTGGGTACTAAAAATCTGTGGGTATTTAACCTTTTAACCGCCCGACCCCGACTTCATATCTGTTGTCGTGCCCCCAGCGCCCGGCACAGTGAATCGAAAAATAAATACCTGAAATGGACAAGAAAATATTTGTCGGATTAATCCGGCGTAAGCGGTTAAAACACACCTGTATTATACAAGCTTGTTTAATAGAGGTCAGTGGGTTAAAAGGTTTATCTTACAGGCTTTGTGATAATTTCGGTTTTGTTTTCTATAGTTTACCTAATACAGTGTAAACTCTTTATAACGAAACTCAAGGGACTGAGCATTTTTTGTCGTTATAGAGTTATCGTTATATGGAGTGAACAAAAAAAACATCCAAATTAACAAGTATCACACAAACTTTTTCTTCAACACTAATCGCTTTCCGTTTACTGGCCATGTTAACAGTTTCAAAGTAGGTTTACGACTGATAATACGATAGGTACCCAGTATGGGCAGTATGCTTGGTCGAAGACCATCACTTCCGAGAAAACAATGAGTCATACTGCACTCGTGTTCAAGGCAATTAAGCAAGAAAATTAACAAAAGCTAGACCTCGGATGTTTCGGAGCTTCAAAGTCTTTTGTTACTTGATAAAATAACATAAACAATAATAATAAATATTTACTGTCTAAAAAGATGAACACATTTCTTCGTAATAGAGAATGGCGTATCGCTATAAAGAGTGTTTTAATATGTGGGTTTTAACGCAAACCAACCAAGTTGGGCTCACTTCAACGTTACAGGGAGTTTATTGTTATAAAGGATGACGTTATAAAGAGTTTACACTATTATTTTTATATTGCAATGAAGAGCATGAAGAAGATCCATCATTTATGGCCAAGAAACCTAGTAAGCAATACATTCAAGCATACCAATAGCTTCCTAATAATATGAGAACTAACCCTAGCTAGGTAGCAACCCCCCCAACTCCAAATCTTAATGCACAATCCAACTGTCTTGAAACTTATGGATCATTGTGCTGTGATGGCGACTGTTCGCAAGCGTCGACGCGCGACAGCGAGTCCATATCTTGCAAGCTATTTTCAGCTCTATGTCTTGTGTTTAATTATCATTATCAGTGATGTTGCAGATAAGTCTTACTACTAAAGCTCATTTTCGATTAATCAACGAAAGCTGCTTCATGCATCTTGTTGCTCTGTCTACATTGACCCTAGACGCCAAGTTTGCTACGGCTACGACGCGACGCTTGAAGGTTCAATCTTGGATTTAAATTAAACAATGATAATAATATGCTTGCACTACGGCATTTATTACTGAAACAGAGGGTTAAATTTACATAAATATAAAATCATCTACTATTGATTGAATTCATTTATTTCCTGTACCATACTTGAAGTGTTTTCATTCGTTTTACTTTCTTCTGTAATTGAAGAACTCCATAGAGCAAAGCTTCAGCTGTTGGTGGACATCCAGGCACATAAATATCAACGGGAACTATACGGTCACAGCCTCTGTGAATCAAATACAGAGAAAATAGATAAATTAAAAACAGTCATGAGCTTTGGTTCAAAACAGTAATTATGAATTTGGACTTGGGAATTTCATAAGTAGCTTCCTTACCTTACAACTGAGTAGGAGTAATGGTAGTAACCACCACCATTCGCACAGCTGCCCATAGAAATGACCCATCGTGGGTCAGGCATTTGATCATAGACTTTCCTCAAAGCAGGTGCCATTTTGTTGGTCAAAGTACCAGCTACAATCATCACATCAGATTGGCGGGGAGATGCACGGAATACCACACCATACCTTAAAAATATAATAAAATATGACACTAGTCGTGAATAAAGAGCAACTTTTTACTAATCCTCGGCTGATTTTATAAAACTGTCTAGTAAGTGGTCAAAGCCAAATAGGAATCGTTGTTGCGCATGCAAAAGCCGCTATGTATTATTTAGTTATTTTCGGTTCTTTATGCAGTTTTAATTGTTATTTCAATACACACATACTGTACAAACAGCTATGTGATCAGTGGCGTGCCCAGGGGTCAAAATTAGGGCAAGCCCACAGATTTTCAACGTATAAAAAAAACGCCCAACCGAGGGATTGGCTGATTTTCAGTTATTAATGTTTGTGTTCGAGTTCATTGATTGGTATTTTTTTAATATATTTATTTATTGATAGGTTTAAGTAAGTTTGTTGTTGTGAATTATGATTTTATTAGGGCAAGCCGGGCTTTTTGGCTTCTATGAAGGTACCGCCCCTGTATGTGATAAGTGCAATATTTAAAGAGTTAAGGAATGTAGCGAAGTGCTATTCATACATCGAAAGTTCTGTATAAACATGCTAAATGTTATAATTCATATAAGTTCACTAAAAACACATAGCGACTTTTGCAGGCGCAACGACGAAATATTAGAATGTTGAAGAAACTTAATGTTATAACACATGAGTATGGGATATCGGTGGGTTTATCTATAATTAAAGTACTAGAACATTATTCCTCTAATCTACCCTATAGGACTTTACATTTTTGGCCTTTAGTTTGAAAGGAATGTGCTGATTATGAAGGTTTATAATGATGAACTTACAATAAATTAAATATTCATAAATTATGATGTATGAAAACATACACAGAATGTTTTGAGATAAGTACCTGTCCATGTCATAGCGAGGAGCTGCGATGTGCATCATCTCCACAGCACAACAGGCCAGCCCAAAGGTCATGGGCCATATTGAGCCCTTCCTTCCCCAATTCAATAAGTCGTCAAGCCTAGCTACTGCCATCTCAGCCATGTTGCTAGCATCTTGAAACGGCGAGTATGGTCGTGTTTCATTTGGCTTGGGAGCGGGTAAATGGGTTTGTCTTATCTGATCTACGATGGGTGCGAAACCACCTTTCTTAACAACAGACAAAAGCGTGGAAGGAGCTGTGGCCCCCAAAGCTTTAATTGCCTGCATCTTGCCTGAAAAATACGTAAACACAGATCCACACTATAATGTCATTCATACATCGACAAAGAAGTTTTCTTAGAATTGGTATAGATAGTGCACTTACAGTATCAACGCATTAATCAACTATGAATCGTGTCGAATATAAATACGCAATTTCACTTAAAACTAGACGAATAAAAATCTAAAACAAGGTGCCAATTTTACGTAATTTGTCGTGCGTTCACAACTTCACAAAGAAATAAATGTCATACTTTAAAAAAATAATGAAGACTACGTTATTATTATGTTCAATTATATTTTATTAACCCAAGTACATATAGAATTTAATGTCTAACATACTATTTTAATCTAAAATCGTGTTAAAAAGAACTTCTGTTATTAACATCAAAGATCTTTAATCATAACTCACCAGCCTGTTAACCTAACTTCGCAAACGAACATATAAAGTCAAAAACGAAATATAAAGGGGTGTGTACACGGCAAAAACGCACGGCGCTGAGGTCGGTTTATCAGCGTTTCAGCGTTTGGTTTGTATTGTTTAGTGCAGCATTGTCAATTTCTGTCATTTTTTGTCATGGACTTATTACATGTTTTTTGTTCACTGACAGTACCGCCGCTTTTGGCCCATACGGGCTTGCTGCACCATACGACCATACCTTATACACCAAATCTGCAATGATTTGTGACTCCGTTTTGGGTAGTGACAGTCCCTCTCCCTCATAATTCGTGATACATTAAATTACAGTAGGTAATTTTCATGGTTATGGCCCTCGTCGGCGTAGCTAAAACATAAACTAAAACCATCAGTAGCCAGGTTTGGTAAAAAAAACAGCTGTCAATAGCTGACAGACAACAACTGTTATAGTTTTGAAGAGAAGAAGAAGAAGAAGAAATCATTTTGGAATTCCGCAAAAGCCATTTAACGAAGAGAAGAAGAAGAATCATTTTGGAAGAAAATTCGTTTGTAATCTTCGATTCTTCGGTAATTTGCAAAGAGTAAAGTACCTACATAACTATAGAGGAAAGCGTTTGTAAAAATGGCTAATAATGTAAGGAAGGTAAGATATTAATTTTCAGGTGTAAAATTGTTAGGGTTTTCTGGACCTATCTAATAATCACGAATTTTATTTGGTACAGGAGAAGAAATGGTTCAAACCAATGTTTGATTTTGATGATGAAGAGAAACCATCAAAAAAATTAAAAACTGATAAGCACTCTCAGAAGGTACCTGAAGACATAGAGCCAGTAGAAACTGAGGTAGGTTTGTGAATGCCTTAAAACGAAATAGGTGAAATTTAAAAAAGCCCTGCTCATTTATAATTTTATTTTATTTACTTCAAGGTGTTGGATTCAAACTTAAGCCGGAAACCTGTCATTATAACAGATCATAAACATTTTATGAAAACATTTGAACCTGTTAATGTAGAAGATTTAGCTGTGCACTATAAGAAGGTACAAGAAGTTGAAGAATGGGTCAAGACTGTGAGCAATAACAATAACAGTGATATGCTCCTCATTACTGGGCCTGTTGGTTGTGGAAAAACCATAACTTTACGTGTGCTGGCAACTAAGTATAATATTAGAATTACTGAATGGATTACCCCTGTGGATATTGACATTCCTTCTGAAAATGGTAATCTCCAGTTCTTTAATTTTACTGCCTAAAAGCAAGAATAATTTTTCATAGAATCTATACTAATGTCCTAGAAAGTAATACTAAGTAAATTTTACCCACACGGAATGATAATGAATTTATTACTTGTATTTTCGTTTTCAGGAGAATTTGAATTTAAGCAAAAACAATCTGTCAGGTTCCTGGATTTTATATTAAATGCTGCCAATTTTACATCTCTGTTAGATGATAATAATAGAAAACTGGTACTTGTAGAAGATTTTCCCAATACCTTTTTGAGAACACCCTCAGAATTTACAGAAGTGTTACAGTAAGTTGCTTTTTCAGTTATTGTTTATAATTGACCATCACAAGATATTAATTTTGTAAACCTTGTAATTTCTTTTGATTATGTACAGGCAATACAGGCAAAGGGCAAAATCACCAATAGTATTCATTTGTTCAGAAAGCCATACAGATAATAAGAATTCTGCTCCCAACATCTTCACACAAAATTTGAAAGAGCAGTTCAACATACATCATATTTCGTAAGTATTAGCTCTCTACTAATAACACATTATATAAAAGAACTTACATATTATATCTATTACATTTGTCACTTAAAGTGTAATGAGGGGCCTGTGGCTAAATAATAACAGCCACACAGGTTGATCGATCAGGTTAAATTACGCTTGCTGCAGTTGGTCTGTGGATGGATGACCATTTTTACAAACCGAGACACCTCCGTGCCTCGGGAAGCACAGTTACAGTAAGCCGTTGGTCCCGGCTGTCATTCGTGGATCTTTGACAGTTGTTACGGGTAAATAGTCAGAAGCCCGAAAGTCTAACAACCAGTTTTACCAAGGAATATTGTATTACTCAGTAACTGGGTTGTGGAGGTCAGATAGACAGTTGCTCCATGTAAAATACTGGTATTCAGCTGCATCCGGTTACACTGGAAGCCGATCCCTACATAGTTGGGAAAAGGCTAGGCAGGTGATGATATTTGTCACTTAAAGAAGTACACAGCTTAGACATAAATAAAAAATACATACCTACAAATTAAGAGAATTATTGCAGTGATTTAAAATAAACTATTCCTTTATGAGAAGCAATGGCATTACTAATATATTTGTATGTACTAAGTTTCAATTTATTCTTACTTAATAGCTTCTGTCTGTGACTTCGTCCGCATGAAATTTCTTGGTCCACCGACCCACACCTTTGCATCACATAGCCCGTCCATACTATTACTTCGATTTTACTTAGCATTCTTTCTGCCTTTTTTGCTCAGCTCCTTAAGGTCCTAGCGTAATATATAATAGCCTTCCTCAAGAATTGGACACTGACTGGTAGTTCCAGAGATTAGCGCATTCAAACAAACAAACTCTTCAGCTTTATTAATTAGTATAGATAAACAAAATGTTCAATTTTTCAGGTTAAACAGTGTAGCACCAACAAATCTAAAAGCTGCTCTAAAACGAGTTGCAAGTATAATAAGCAAGAAGCACACCACAGTATATAACTGCCCAACAGCTGACACGATAGAATGCGTGGTCAACTCTTCAGAAGGAGATGTGAGGTCGGCAGTGCTGAATTTACATTTTGCATGCTTGAAAGGCAAGTCCAATCTCAAATTCTCAACTTATTTTTTTTATTTGCTCTATTCCCACTTGCCCAAGGTTTGAGACCTTATCTTGTTTTAGGAGGATCTAAACAAAATATGGACACCAGCATAGTACAAGGAAAAGAATCAAAGAGCAAGGCCATTAGAAGGAAAAAACATTCTTCTAGTAAATTTATGTCACTAGGAAAGGATCAAACAGTAAGCATTTTACATGGAGTGGGCAGAGTATTGAATCCTAAAGGTATTTCTAATTGTATATTTGTATGCTTGACAACATCTCAAGCTATAAAGTCCAGTAAAAGCTGACTTCTCATTGTATGAAAAGCCATACAAGGTCAGCTAAAACTGGAAATGTATAGCTTGATATGTAGTTGTGTGTGTGTACAGTAAAAAAAGTCATAGATATGTATGGAATATAATTATAAAGCTAGATTTTATCTGTTTACAGTAATAGAATCAGAAACTGGCAGTAAAAAGTTCACACATTCTCCTGAAAACATCATTGAGCAGTTTATAAGTCAACCCATTTCATTTGTAAACTTTTTGGAAGAAAACTACTTGCCTCACTTCTCAAATATTGATCACGTTGATAAAGCTGCCTCGGCCATCAGCGACGCAGACTTCATGCTCGCAGAGTGGAGGGTAACTGATAACTGACCCTTTTTACTGGATTGGATTAACTGGTTAATGTGTTTGCTGCACTAGGTATGTAGTACGTATGTTTAATTTTATTATTGTTACAGGAAAAAATGTGCCAAGAATATGGCTTGTATACTGCGGTCGCCAGTTTGATGCTTGCTAATAAAGCACCTATATCAGCATGGAATCCAGTGAGGGGTCCAAAAAATATGAAAATACAATATCCGTAAGTAGATAATATAAAATGAAAAACAAACCATAAGTATATGTATAGTCGACCCCGTAATTACTTTTGACAAAAATTCTCCAGTAAATTGAAATTTCACCGGTAAGTTGAATCCACATTTACATTTCTGTCACATTCGTCCTCTCTCTGTCGCAAAACCTTCCCTTAGGATGGTAAATCAATTACGAGGTTGGCTATACAGAAAAAATTATCTGCTTGAACTCGATAGCTGATATTAATTTTTGTTTTAGGACTGTACGCGAGCTCATGTTGCTAGAAGAAAACCATTTATACAAAGGAAAAACTTTAGTCACAGATTACCAAACTTATTGTAAAATTATTGGAAATAAAACTGGAACCTGATTGATATTTTGTACATTATTTTGGTTTTTATATGCCGCGGCTTATAAAAACGTCCCTCACGTGACTGTGTTCTTTTGGCATGGTAACATATAGTCCTGGTATATTCGCAAGAAAGCACGATTGAACTTGTGGAAATATTAATTAAATCTACCTATGTATATTAATAACTAGATGACCCGACGAACCGCCAACCACTCTGCCACCCGCTTTTTCTTCTACCACATAGAATAATTTCAGATTTTTTTTCTTTGCACACTTCGGAGATAAGGAGAGGGATACGGTATTTTTTTTACATTTTTCATCAAAAGTCGAAAACTATGCGGCCTAAAAAAAAAGAAAAAACGTTTGAGAATGTGCAAACTGCGCTCTTTCATAATATGATACCCCACATCCCTAGTAGCCCCACTTAGAATTTTTCAGCTGTAGCAAAAAATATACATATATTTTTATTTCTTTCTTATTTGCAAAATAATTGGGCAAACGTCATCTAAAACTATTCTAAATTTCAAGTTGATAGTATTAGTAGTTCTTGAGATATCCAGCTGTGACAGACAGACTGAGTCTCACCATAAGGGTTCCGTAATCCGTTTTACCATTTTGGTACGGAACCCTAATAAAACATTAATAGCATTAGTTAGGTCTGATCATTGATTTTGTAATCCATAGTTAAATACGAGTAGATCAACGTGAAATCTATAATATTAAAAACTAGCCAAGTGCGAGTCGGATTCGCACACGAAGGGTTCCGTACCACAAGGCAAAAACGAAAAAAGCGTTTGTTGTATGGGAGCCACCCTTAAATATTTATTTTATTCTGTTTTTAGTATTTGTTGTTATAGCGGTAACAGAAATACATCATCTGAGAAAATTTCAACTGTCTAGCTATCACGGTTCATGAGATACAGCCTGGTGACAGACAGACAGTGGAGTCTTAGTAATAGGGTAAATTATTATTATTTTTTTATTTATCAAATCACATGTCAATATGTAAAGAATCCTCCCATAATCACGTTAAATTCTCAATATGAGCAAATGAAACTATACTCATATTGCTATGATAAAATGGTAGGCGTCAAAATTTATTTTCTTGTTAATTACTCATCGCATTATATTTTTAAATTATATTTTATGAGGTACGTTGAAGGTACCTACATTCCTCTGGTAAATATTAGGTAACCTTAAAATATCTATTACATTCATTATCATTGGCGCCGATTCCTTTGTTCACAAACTAAATTTAAGTTCAGTGCATCTTTTTCTTTCTATTTCATTAAGAAAAGGACAGAAGATAAATATTAGTTTAGTCCTGTCAAATTAGTCAGCGCCTGACGTAAATTGGCGTATTTTAGTAGCCAATTTTTTAATCTCGTCTAAACTTGTCTATGGAGTATCTTAATAGGGAAGATGCAGATATAATATTCATAAATATTTTGTGTATTTTGTGTTTTGTGTGTTTTCTGTTTTGTGTTTTTTTTTTGTGTGTGTTTGTTTTTTTTTTTTTATTTTTAATATTTTGTAACTAAAATATTAAAAAAACATAAAAGAAGTACTACTGCAACGTTTTTATTTTAGTTTATATTGATTATTAACAATAATTACGAATTAAAAGTAAAGTGAAACGGAACGTGTTTTAATCCACCAATCAGCGTCTAGTGACGTCACTCCTGTTATGATAACTTATTTTAGGTTATAGTTGTGAACGTAAACATTCATTGATTGCGAGAATTAATCGCATTTTTCGAATAAAAATGGAAATTGGGTTCATAAAAGCAGATTCCAGGAATCTGCTGAATTTATTCCAGCTTCATCAGGCAAATTCTAAGGTTAACATCCCCGTCCATTTTGACAATGTCAATTAATTTAATAAAACGTAACGAAACGTTGCACTTTCCATGATTTAAAATCGTAATTTTTTGTACCAAACTCCCAAGAATCCTTAATTTAATTGTAATACATATTATACTATAGCACAGATTATTACGACTAAAATCTATCTCCAGGTGGGTGTAAACATGCTGCTGCACTATTGCTATGGTTGCACAGAAGATCTGAGGAGCCTCCGATTACATCCATCACATGTTATTGGAAGAAATCGAAATTATCTATATGTGCATCTGGAAAATCCTTTATAAAAGCCAAAGAAATAGGTCACATTCCAATCACTAACAGTTTCTCTCAAGTAATCAGTTTTATCAACTTTTTTTTATTAAGAGAAATTATCAAAAGTATGTTATTACTAAAATAATAACTGTACATTTTTAGGTGGATATTTTAAATGAATTTCTAGATGCTGTCAAAGAAAAAGATTGTGAAGCGAATATTATTCGCTATTATCAAGAATAATAAATGATGGATAGTCCATTTTTTATAATTTACAGTATCTTAATGTATTTATTCAGAAAATATCTCGAAAGTGGAAAACTACGCAACTATGAAAGCCAGCAGCGATCAAATATGGCGCCAGTGACAGACAGGAGTGACGTCATCGTAACTGTAGATCGTTTTCGCGCGAAAATTTAAATTGTCAGTTTGAAACCGCAATTTTTGACAATAAATAATAGTATTTAAATTTTTTACTATACTCATGGTTTATTCTACATGAAATTCATTCAAATGAAAGCAAAAATAAAAATGTTGCATGTTGTCTATTTGACAGGACTAAACTAATATTATTATCTTCTGTCCTTTTCATAATGAAATAGAAAGAAAAAGATGCACTGAACTTACATTTAATTTAGTTTGTGAACAAGGGAATCGGCGCCAGTATTCACCCATCATTCTGTCAGGACTGCGGGTTCACTTTATTATTATTTGTTCTTGTTTCTTGGAGAGGTTCATTGAATTTCATTAAAGGTACATTGCTGGTACATTCCTTTCATATAATTATATAACATATTCATTTCTGCAACAATACACCCGTCATTCTGACCCACACAAAATTTGGACAGAATCTGTAATATATTTGCGTGATGCTGGAATGTACTACAGATAAAGAGACAAAAATAGAAAGACAGACTTTGTAGTAATTAACTAATTAACTTTTTTTTGTAAACATTTAATTGCTTATTTATATACTAGCTTCCGCTCGCGAGGTATGTCGACAAAAACTATCCTAAATGTCCTTCCCCGGGATGCAATCTATCTCTCTGCCAAATTTTATCGAAATCCGTTCAGTGGTTTGGGCGTGAAAAGGTAACATACAGAGTTACTTTCGAATTTATAATATTAGTATGGATATAGTTTTAACTTCACTGCGATTTTAGTATAGATGTACAGACGCCAGCACATCAAGCTACTACAATCTGTTAAATTTATTTAATAGATTTTCAACTTTGTCGCTAACGCATAAGGTTCAATGTTGATTGAGGTAATTTGACAGTTTCGGGTAGCTTGATGTGCTGGCGTCTGTACATAGGTACCTAGCTAGACTACTAAATGAAAAACAACAAGATCCTTAAAATATTATTATTCGTAATATAGGGTGAGATACATTCTGAATCATATAACAAGTTTTCTACTTGGTATTGGAAACAGGATCTTTGGATCTGGGAATAAAAATTAAAGTCTGATTACTAATACAATTTATTAGCAAAAAATGTCAGGATTCCTCGGATATTACAAATACATTATTAGTACATTACACTTCACTGTTTAAAGTCATATTTTGACATAGTTTATCTGCATTGATCACTCACTCAGTAGTTTCCATTTTGCAAGCTTTTATAACAAGAAATGTCTCGTTAAAAGTTTATTCAACTAAATGGTGCAAAGTCATAACGACACAAATACTTACCTGCACATTTTATCGCCATTAATACAAAAGTCTACAAAACAATTATACTGGAATCGACCATAAAGATGGGAAGTAGATTTATACTTACCTCGGTGTTATTTCTGGACCATTTACCATTGATTGGTAACTTTGAGAGCCTCCCAAAATTAGTTAGGTCAAAAAATCTGTAATGTTGGTGTATTTCATGCAGTGACAAGGGTGTGTAGTGTGTGTATGTGTGTGTGGAGGAGTTATCGGGAGGAGGAGGAGGAGGACCTGGAACGTCGGCGGCGAGGAGCCGCGCGGGGCGAGCGCGAGCGAGAGCGACGCCGCCGCGGCGGAGAGCGGCGCCGGGGCAGCGGGCTGCGGCGCCTGTACCTGCACATACCACCACATGTACCACATTAGCATAGTTTTACTATGTAATTTAATTATGTTTTAGCAGGATGTGTCGTGGGCGCTGTCTCACGACGAAACACGCTCGGTCTGCGGGCGCCCGCGACGACGCGCGTGGCGTTTCCACATACATACTTTACGCGGTTACACTAAATACGAAAAACTTTTTTCCGTCACGTCACAAATACGAATTTCAAAATACCGATTTTCATAATTCCGAATGGTTCAAAATTCCTAATATAACAACTCCGATTTATCACTCATCCTCTATTTTTATAATAGGGAATATGCATGAATTTTTTTCATGGCATTTATTAACAAAATATGAAAATACCGTAGTAGAGATGACAAAAAGTGAAATTAAAATTAAAATCGGCCAAGAAACACGGCCGATATGAGCATTTAAAACTATTGATTACACACCAATTAGACAGAGAGATCCGACATAGACTGTGACGTCACATGTCACTACGGCCATATAAACTCCGTGTTAAATTTCGTTTTGCGAGAAAGAGATAGAAACAAATCTTCGATGGCTCATATCTTTTTTAATTTCATAGTTATCCGAAAAACGGTTTTACTAAACTGTTTATTACATGAATGAGGATTAATTTTTTAAATAAAAAAAAATCATGCATATTCCCTATTCCCAAATTTCAATAATTCTAACGTTTATAATTATTATTCCTAACGTTTTAAACTATTCTCAAAATACCGAGTTTCAATTAAATAGATCGAATAACAAAAAGTCCGACTTAATGATACTTGGAAACATCAAAAATACGAATTCAGATCAAACAATTCCGAAATAAAAATGGCTTGTAAAATGAATAGCAAGACATATATATGTCGCAGGTTTTTCATAAAATTAGGTTTTTGATGAAAAACCTAGTTTTTTGATGAAAAACCGGAAGATGACACATTTTAAACTCAATTTCATCATAAACCTGTAACAATCCAGATTTTTGATCAAAAACCTGAACTAGTTTGGGTTTATGATCAATCTGATATACATTTCCGTTGATAGGGACTTAGGGACTTCTGCTTGCAGTTGCAAATGATGATCGATTGTTTTATTTATTTCATTTAAATAGATTTATTTGTCTTAAAACCAAGCAAACCCGTAATTTTGACAAGAACTTTATTTCAAGGAACTTTATTTCTTATTGAATTCTTACGAATTCAATAAGTGAAATGTTCGGTGAGCCACAAACTAAGCGTCGTCGCTTGTAGATATCTTGTGGCTTTGGACTACCCACCCTGGAGTGCGAATTTAACAAAGTTGTAATTGTTACCTTACAGTTTGAGGAGTTATCATAAACAAGAGATGAGTTCAAATAAAAAAAAAATATACATAGTTATGGGATTCAATTTTGCAAAATAAAAAAATTTGTTTAAGTAAAGGTGCTGCACACTGCTGTTTAAAAAGCAGTGTGGCAGCACCTTAAGATAGACCATAGACCACATCCCTAATCAAAGTTGAATTTAACGTGCTCTGAGCGCCAAGGACTTGAAATGAAGTCAAAGAATGACGTCATGAAAGAAAGAGAGATGTACCCCATTTCTTATAGCTCTTATTAGGTTGTGTGTTTGCGAAGTTTTGGAAACAATAAAAGTATATGATCCACTACAGTAAACAAAATCAGAAAAATATATGATATTCTTCAGGATATAATTATGCTAGGTAGATAGTGTGTTGAAAACATAAAATAACTAATTTGATACAATAGAAAAAAATCATGTAAGATACCTCTAAACTTTCTTTTTACAATAAAAACAACACTAATACATAAACATACAATCATTATCATTTTTGTCAGATTATTCAACACTAGTGTTTTAATTTATTAGTCCAAACAATAGATTTTTTGTAAATGGATAATTGCTTCATATTTTGCAATAAATTACCAGCGCGGCAGCGTTGTCATCGCGCTTCTTTTTCTTTTCTATGCAGTCTGACAAAGACCGCGCTTAAGGTCATGTAGTCGCCTTACGAACGTTCGAGTATTTAGGCGCTCGATTTATAGTTGTCGATCAATTAATATTCGATTTGGCATAATACACCCGGATACTGTGACATAAAACAAATATGGAAATGTTTAATCAGTTTTTATTTATATATGCGTAAAATTATAAATAAAACTTAACATAACGCGTATAAATCTCATTCATCGATATGACGATACCCTCATCACTACCGGTTACCTTATATTTCGTTATACATTTATAGCTCGGCACCTGGCGAGGCATCGCGTTCTGTGTACATTGGCGGTGAAAAGGTTAAAAGAACCTAACCTCGGGGTGGCCTTCGCTTCGCTCGCTCTTGCATCCTACGTCGCCTATTGCGTTCGGGTGCGGTAACGTGCATCGAAGTCAAGTAGTATCGCACTACTAATTGAAACAATCCTAATTTAAGGAGTTTATTCGGAGTACTGAAAATCGGAATGTCGTCTTTCGGACCGAGAACCCATCGAGCATTTGATTTTTCGAACGTATGAAAATCGGAAAACAAATAAATCGCATTTACAACTTTCTGTAAAATAAATTTCGTGATTTTTAATAAAGACATTATAATTCTTAGGTATTTTGAAATTCGGAACATCGAAATTAGGAATAAAATATTTCGGAGTATTTGGGTGTTCCTACTATACACGTCTGGCCGATTGCATCGGGAGGCAGTTCTTATTTTTTTTTATACATAAATTCAACACTTAAAATCCATTTTGTTTTAGAATAAAAAATGGGTACTAATACTAACCGAGGAGGAGAGTGTCGTCGAGGCGGGGCATGTCTGGGCGGCGGCGGGCGCGGGGATGGCCGACGAGGACGCGACGGTATCAACACCGGCGCCGCTGTAATTTCTTGACCGTCGATCTGACCTATAATAATTAATAATAGAAGTGTGCATGTTGGTAACAAATTATATTAAAATTAGCAATACAATTCTCAATAAAACCAGGAATGATTGTTATTTTCATATTATAAAGACATTTAATGAAGCCAAGAGCCACTTGTACTCCCCGTCATTGTAATATTTTTTTTTGTAACGGGCCATACTTGGGTACCTTCTGGTTACCAAGATATTAAAAGTCAAAATTCCAACTTTTACTGATGTCTTTTTTACGAAAATAAGTTTATAATGTTATAAGTATAACACAACTTTACCCTCAGGACCCCTGTACCGTTGCATGCACCCATAAGTACAATTTCTTGCATGTTGTTTCATTGAGAACTAACCAGCAAACAGCAATTTTCAAACCAAAAATAAAAGTTTGTTCCCAGCAATTTATTTTTATGCAATGATAGTTTGATTGACAGCTATGTGATGATCATTTTACACCCTGTATTGATGGATAGATTTTTAGTCAGATTAAGATGAAATGTATTTAGGAAAACCTTATTTTATTTACCTCCATCCATATGCTTCATAGCATTTTCTGCCTCATCAGCATTACTGAACTCGACATATGCATATCCCCGTCCATTGTGGGGATGTAGTCTGTCCATGGGAAACTCAACTGCTTTCACAGTACCATATGTTGAGAATATCTCATGAACATGATCTCTGGAGACATTCAAAGTCAAACGCCCTATATGAATTCTTGTGGGGCGTGGCAGCGGGGAGCGCTCACGCTTCTTGCGGCCAGGTGATCTGAAAAGAAACATTCTGATTAATTTCTGAAAGCAGATTGAGTAACTACAAAATGGACAGAAACTTATGGAAAATATTTCTGGCATAAATAGCAGTTCTCTGACTCTGACTGAACACAACAATAAAAGTAATATTCATTTAATTGTAATTATGACTACTAAACTCAAATTTTTAATTTGCTAGACCAAAGTGACAGCTGCAATCAATATTTTTTTGTCATGTTGACAGTGTTTTACTATGCAGCTGTCATTTTAGTCTAGTAAAATAACCTTTTGACCACCACAGTCATGCATAGATGACAAAATGTGCCCAGCATGCCATGGTCATAACTACATGACAGACTTGTAGGCACCAAGGGCATGTCACAAGGTTAAAAATCTGAGTGTACTTACCTATCATGTTTCTCCTTGCTTTTTCCCTTATCATTAGATGAGGGTGCAGCTAATTTCTTCTTATCAAGAGGTGATCTGTCCCTTACTTTATCTCTGTCAGGTTCACGGCGATCCTTCACAGGGCTCTTATTTGGGGAAGTTCTGAAATAGGTTACCAATAGTTTAATATTTTTAAGTGATTTGTCAATAATAATTCTTTGTGGATCAAGAGGGCAACAGTAGCACTATAGCCACAGCATATTTATTTAGATTTTTAAATTAAATGAGACACAAAAGAAGTTTTATTGTCAGTATGCAAGGGAGTTGTTTTATTGGATACCTATTTCTTGTGAACTTACTTCTTCTTTGGTCTGGAGCGGTCATTGTTGCTACTGCTGCTGCTGGACGAGCTGGATGATGAAGAGGAGCGAGAGGAGCTGCCCGAACTGCTCGACGACGACCGTGACGATGAGCGAGATGAGCTGCTCTCTGAGGAACTACACAACAAAATGTATTTACTAGGGAAGAACTTATAATGTAGATTTAATAACCAAAAACGATATAGATGGTTTTTTAGAATAGATAATGAAGGCTACAGAAAATGAAAACGTAGGTTGTATAGTAAAGTTACAGCTCAGGTACATAACCTATCAAATTATCAAACCACGAAAAACTAAGTTTAGGAATATCAGTACAGGGTAACGTACCTGCCACTACTCTCACTGCTGCTAGACCCAGAATCACCTTTCTTCTTTTTGCTTTCCCGTGGTTTCTTTTTGTCTTTTTCAGAAGCCGCCGAAGGCGATTTTGTGCGCGCCCTGCAACCAAATTTCAGTCAATGAAAATAGCTCACTTTGATTTTATAAATATATATAATCAAATTGGTCAAAATACACACATTATAAAACGTTTTCGCAATCAGATTATTATTTTATTTTCTGCACAAAACAAATTATTTTTGTAGCGTCGCCGAGATCTGAAATGAACGAACGAATAAGATTGATTGATTGAATGAATGAAACAAAAGAGTAATACAGATACCGAATAGTATTTCTTTTTTTAAAGGGTATTCTCGATAGTCCACATGATTTCATTTGACCCACACAAACCTGTGTAGCATTAATTGGACGTTTAGACACAAAAGTTTGCACAAATGTGTGAAGTTTGAAGTGCGTAGATTTTTGTCTTATTGTGTGGACGTCTTGTGTGGACGTCTAAGTCCTTTCACAGTTATTTTACCACTGACAGCTGAAACCCAACAGCAACATAATAGCCTACAACTTTGTCCAATTTGTCCACCAGGTTATTCGTTTTTTGACAGATACCTTGGTTGGAACGTAACTGTTCCAGATTATGTAAAAGTTTATTTTAAATTGCGTAAAAATATATAAACCGCCATAACATGAATTATCTTATTTTTGACCGCAGTTATAATAGTAGTTGTAGTTGCAGTTGTGTATCAGTAAAAAAAAAAATAAGTGTATTAAATAATATATAATTATTCTGTCGTATTAGGTGGGTGGTGAAATAAATTATTGATAAGCATATCAAATATACAATTCTGTCGTACTAAGGGCTGATCGAATGTATTTGCTTCAAATTAATAAATCGAAAATAATCATGAAACCGCATAATTTTTTATTTCACATGTGCTTTTCATTTACTTTAACGCATTGTCCGAATTTACTTTTCACAATCACGTCACTATTAAGATCACGTCGGGGTCACCAACGTTGAGGTTGTCTATGTGGTTGTAGTAAGGAGAATAAATGAAAAGCACAAGTCGGTAAACCCAGTCTATTCAACATTCACACATACAGTATTTAGAGAGTACTACGCAAGTTAGGTTTCGGCGCGGCGCAAACGACTGCCGGCTAAACCATGTGCGCGGGGGCACATTACATTTTGCAGCGCTATCACTATTGCTGCCTGTAGTCCCTACATCAAGCATGGGTGAATTATATTCCGTACATTAGAGGGGTAAATTAATTAAACAATCATTCGATCTTGGAACTCTACTATTCCTTCATGACAAAAATATTTTCTGTATCCCTCCCTAATCATTTGTTCTTCATTAGGAAAAGCAAGATTTTCTTCAATGTCCAAAAAATCTTAGTATTGATGATACCCTCCTGGTATCAGATTTCCTGTCTTCGTGTCTTCCCGGTCAAGCAGTGAATCTGGTATATCAGATTCTTTGTAAATTTTTTATGTAACACAGGTACAACATGCCAATATAATATAATCTAAATGAACCACATGAAGTGTTTTAGGCTTGTAGAACATCTTGAAACGTATCGAAAAAAATAAATCTGAAAGAACGCTGAGCTAAAACGAAGCAATAGCGCGGGCAGGTAATGCGATGCGACGACGCGGCGACGTGGTGGATCGCCCGTCGGGGACATGAAATTTCACGCGGACAAAGTCGGGAAATGTTTCAGTGACATACTTTATTTACCTTTTAGGCAACTGAAGCATCTGGTGAAGGTCCAAGTCAAATAAGAAGAAAAAAAGAGGAAGCACGAAAACTCAAGAAGAGTTGGTAAATGTTGCCAGAAAGCTATTGACCGAATGCAATCCTAACTTTGCTGCAGATCGGGACAATACATTTGGATTATATCTAAACCAGCAATTACAAAAACTGTCAAGTGATCAGAGGACATTTGCAGAGAAATTAATGTCAGATGTTATGTTTATGGCAAGAACAAACCAATTAAATGCTACTTCACTTATTATCGCCACACGCCCAACCTCTCAAGCAACCACCACAATGACTGAACGTCAGATTTCTCAAAACGCACCATTCCCTTCATCACTTAAACAATATGTCATTACGCCTTACACTCTTTACCTCCAGTCACCCACACTTCATCTCCAATCATAATTATTAAACGACCGACTTCTCAAAACTCAGCCCACTCTTCCATACATTTTCCTAAAACTTTTACATCCAAAGCTTGTATTGAAACGCAAGTGTATGATCATACACCTTCTTCTCAGAAGGTTCTTTCGGCAAATTCTTTAGTCCAGAATCAAATTGCATTACAGGACCTTAACAAGTACACAATTATCATCAATTCCAAGAACTCTTGATGATGAAACTGAGAAGTCTGCTCCAGAAAACACAGAGCAAGTCAATACAAAAATTAAATGAATGTCCATCAGTCTCGCTCCCTACATGTGGGTGTATAACTCGCGTTTTTTTCTTCTAAAGTTAAGCAATTTCTACTTGCGAAATATAAGAATTATGTAAGTTGTTTTCCTCTAATAAGTAAATGGTATCCAAAATTTTAGTTTTATTCACTTACCCTCGAGGAGCTCGTCCTTTAGAGCTTCATAAATTGCTAAACAAGTTTCAGGAATAATTGTACTCATTCGCTGCGGTGAAACTTTTGCACTGAAAACTAGTGTTGAATTCAGTCAGCTGCATCCGGTTAGACTGAAGCCGAACCCTACATAGTTGGAAAAAGGCTAGGCAGATGATGAGTTGTGGTGAAACTGCATACGAAATCATAAGTTTAGGATAACTTTCTCCCGTTGCAAGGTAACTTTGAGTTACAAGTACCTAAACGTTCCTTTACTTTTTCTTAGCTTAACTCCTTCTTAATTTTGGGTCAAAATAGTTAAAACTTTTTGCTATCGAAAATTTTAGACATTTTTGGCTCAAAATTCAGCTGCGCGAACTCCGCACACTGATGCAGTCATAAGGGGGCCTAAAAAGGCCACTTTGGCGAATCATAAAAGGATAGCATTATGAATCGTAATGGACAGTTAACTGTTAAGTTAATCGAATCAAACCCCATTGATGAAGGATTCTTAAGTTTTTTTTTTGTTTGTGCTAAAATACTATTCAGTCCAATCCAAATCCAATCCCTATATTTTTGATTATACCTACGTAGTGCAGCGAAAAAAAGAAAAACACGGACTGTCTTCGCCATATTTTGATTCATAATGTTATCCTTTTACGATTCTGCCAAAGTGGCCTTTTTAGGCCCCAAGGTCACCAAGTGCACAGGAAAGGATGCGGGGCAGGATGGAAGGTGGGCCATTGTCCGTGGGGAAGTGCCGCATACACACTTGAGATTTGAGCCGACCGTGAAACCCCATCTGTGGATATTGTCTTTGTTCCTTTACTGAGGCACTATCTCTCATTACAGTATCACAACGATGAATTTCGGGACCCACCATTCCAAATAACATTTCTAATATTTCACTGCCCACTGATAAGTATGAAAATCTATCATATTCAAATCTTTCATGATTATTATTAATTTCAGTATAGGTAGGTACTCTGCACGCTTATGATAAATTCTCTTCCAATTTTTTTTCCTTTCTTCTGCTGCTGCGAACTCCCACTTTTTAGTGTTTTCATAAAACTGGTGGTTTTGATTTAAAATAAATATTTATTTATTAAAAAAAAACCGGGTAATTAAATATAAGCAGGTGCGCTCATTCCAGCTCGCTGGATGCGTGCACGATACACGCTATCGTATGCCACGTCCAGCACCGTGGCTTTCAGCCACTTTCAGCGGACGTACGACGGGTTGTATCGTGAATAAGGCGCATAAAAGAGTACTATAAAAAGGATCAACCTTATAACATTTTTGACACTGTTGCTTGGAGTTTATGATAAATTTACTAAAATCGTTGGTCTCAGACAAAAATGCATCACATTATGTTTTCCTCATAAAATCAGAATTAATTTTATAAAAAACTTTATAATTATTTTGCATTAATTATTCAAAATTAATTATAAAAACGCTTTCCTTAAGTTAGTTTAAGTTTATCTAAGCTTTCCAAAATAAACCTTCCAATTCTCTATGTGATGATGGTGCAAACCGTATCAAAAGCTGCGAAGTTTAGAAAAAAACGCGGTCACACAGACAAAAAATGAATATGTAAACCTAAAAATAATATCTGATTTTACACGCATCGTGCAAAGTAATTTGGCATGTGTCATGCAAACCTCTCCGCGGACAGAAGGTTTGCCTAAGCAGTAGTGCAGCTAGATGCATGTATCTAAGTACAGACGCCAGCACATCAAGCTACCCGAAACTGTCAAATCCCAATCAACTTTGAACCTTATACTTTAGCGGTAAAGTTGAAAATCTATTCCAGAAATTTGACGGATTGTAGTAGCTTGATGTGCTGGCATCTGTAGGTACATACGATAGGTATAATAACCTCAAAACTCTACAGCAATTTCTATGACAGACAGATTGAGTCTCACCATAAGGGTTCCGTTTTACCATTTTGGTACGGAACCCTAAAAATCCCGAAGCGAAAAACCCGAGATACAATACAAGAAGTTATACAGGCTAAGTCAAAAACTGAAAGAACACAGAACACACAGAATGAAAGAAAGAACACACAGATCTACGATGTCTTATATGACTGGCCTAATATCCTTCTTGGCTCTTTTGGTTGTGTTTATTTGTTCTGGGATTCCCAGGTAGGACAATGGTTTATTGGGTTATCTATTCGGAATTCTCCAGTAGCAGCCCAGAGTCAGGATTTGTGCCCGGTTGATAGTGATAGGCTCGTCCCTTATTACTTAAACATAAATTAAATGTGCATATACTAAGAGGTAGGTACCATCCCTGCCCAACCCTTCGGAGAAAATAGGGGTTATGTTACGTTATCCTTCTATTTCCTCACGACCTTCTATACGACCAAGACGATTCGTTATAACGGCCTATTAAGTTCCCCAGCAATAAGAGTATAAAGCACGGGCCACACTGGAATAGGTCGATGAATAGAATAAAAATAATTATCAAAAGAAGCAAATCATAATTGTTTTAACAGCTCCTAATAGATACCGGACTGTTTGTATTTCGTGCGACAGAGATAACGCTCTACGAAGCCGAAATTAGCCGATTGCCTCTTTCCAAAGGTCGATGTGCAATATTTATCGCCGGGTACTGTAAGTTCGTTTAGCTTCGCTCATGAGCTATCAAGTACCACGTCTTTTCATACTTCGGTTCTCACCGCGAAGTATGAACTGTATAGTAACTATACAAGCAGTGTCACCGCAAGCAAGCCGAAGATGCTCGCAATCGCGGTCGCTACCTTGATGTCGATATTCGCTTTTGCTACATGGATGGTGGTGCGAACACGTTGCTTCAGTCGTACCTGAAAGCTCTGTTGCCCAGTCCTGTGTTTATGCTGTAGGTACCTACTCTACCTACTCCAGAAGAACAAGTGGAACCGATTTGACGAATCACGGGCCAGATCACATCGATGCTTGCCACCGACCGCGATGTAAAAACAAAATATTTTGTTTTCTCGTAGGCATCGAGGTAAATCCGCTAGCAGCTCGCATCGCATTGAGGCATCTTTGGCATTATGTGCGTGCGTGTAGCATGCATTTGTTTTACATGAAGGTGACATTGAGGTATCTCGGAGGTAGCGAGTTAAACCGCGACACGGAGGTATCGCAGTGAGGCTTTTTTCCGTTTTCGGCATGTATGTAAGGCTGACATAATGAAGTTGTGCACTAGTTACTTACAGGACCTAAACGCAAAAAACGTAAGTTTTAGAAACAATAAAAATATAGGTATGAATATGATCGACTACAGTAAACGAAATCAGAAAAATATATGATATTCTTTAGGATATATACTAGGTAGATAGTGTGTTGAAAACATAATACAACTAATTTGATACGATAGAAAAAATCATGAAGATACCTCTAAAAACTTTCTTTTTACAATAAATCTATAGATACTAATATAAATCATTATGATTTTTGTCAGATTATTCTACAAGCAACATACTAAAATACTAGTGTTTTAATTTTTAGTCCAAACAATAGATTTTTTGTAAATAGACAATTGCTTCATATTTTGCAATAAATTACCAGCGTTGTGTCATCGCGCTTCTCTTTCTTTTCTATGCAGTCCGAAAGTGACCGCGCTTTAGGTCATGTAGTCGCCTTAACCATAGATTAGCACGTCCCTTTCCTAAGTGAACGTTGTAGTAGATACCCATCTTAAAGCTGTGTGCCTGTCAGATCACGATCTGCAGCGATTGGTTATTATAATAAACAAACATAACCTACCTATCCGTCCACTCAACTAACACGATTACTTTAATTTTATTTTTAACTTTAATTAAATATTATGAGCTTATTATAAGTAGGTAGTTAATGTGAAATTGGACGTGATTTGACACGCATGTTTGGCAATTATTCTGCAGAGGAATGATTTAAAAAAAATACAGATCGCGACCAATATTCAGCACAAAATTTTGCTTTTTCTATTGAAAGATTCTTCAGACAAGTACTTTAAAAGCATATAAATAGTCGATTGATTAGGTACTTGGGTAATCACTCTCAAGGACTGGTAGCCGTTAAGTGACCGAAATGATTAGCTATAGGCCTCCCGCTGGCCGACATGAGCCGCACATTAGAGCAATGGGAAGGCCGTGTTGCATTTACGATAGTTCGCCCACCCTCGCTATTGTGACCTCTTCAGCCCTTCCTTATTTAACATAGAAGGTTATTTGCTAACCTCCAGAGATCCAGGCTACAGGCACTAATAAGGTTTGTAAGGGACATCGACGTCCAAAATGTTACCATGAATTCAGTAGGTACACAGTTATGGACTCGAGGGGCTTGTGGCTAATAAACAGCCGCACGGTTCGATCGATAAGGTTAAGCTTCGCTTGCCGTGGTTAGACGTTGGATGGGTGACCATCTTCACATACCAAGAGCCCTCCGTGTCTAGGAAAGCACGTTAAACCGTTGGTCCGGGTGTGATTAGAGGATCTTTGACAGTCGTTACGGGTCGTCAGAAGCTCGAAAGTCTGACAACCATGTCTTACCAAGGCGTATCGTATTACCCAGTAACAGGGTTGTGGAGGTCAGATAGGCAGTCGCTCAGTGTAAAATATTGGTATTCAGCTGTAACCGGTTAGATTGGAAGCCGACCCTAACATAGTTGGGAAAAGGCTCGGCAGATGATGATGACACGATTCTAGACTCATTAGCTTGCTAGTTTTCGTTGGTTATTAAAAAAACCGGCCATGTGCGAGTAGGACTCGCACACGAAGGGTTCCGTACCACAAGGCATAAAACGCCGAAAAAACTTTACTTTTATACCCCATTAAATTTTAACTTTATTTTATTTTTATTACAGTGAAACTTGGTTAAGTGGGACCTGGATAAGTGAGAAACCTCCATAACTGGAACTCATGCTGAGGTCCCAACACTTTGGCACTGAATTACCTCTGTTAGTGGAACGAAGCAAACCTCTATATCTGGGATTCGTTCTTTCGATTTTTTTGTGATAGTTACCTCTATACCTGAGACAGCGAGTGAATTTTATATGCATTAACCTCTGTAACTGAGATAACATCATTTTGTTTGTTTACTTATTCTTCCCCCAAATTCCGCACTTCACTAATTTTGAGCCTCAATGACCTTCAGTTTTAGTTTTGCTTTTCTATCGTACGGATGTTTATTTGTATAGGCTCGGAAGTAAATTTAGTAAAAATTTCTAAAAGCGAAGCAGTAAAAGCACTAGAAATTTTGCACAGTTATTTTGAAATGACATCAATTGGTGACCAAAGCATATTTGATAAAATTTATAACATCGAAAAACATCTGATGGCTGATACTTCCAAAAGACAAACTAAATAGACAGATTTTTATAATTCATATTCTATTTACATTTTTTACTATTTTTAAAAAAACTTGCTTGAATATTTTTGTTTATTACAATTGTTAGGTACCTTTATCTTTTTTTTAATTCCCAATAAAGATTAAAACTCACGTATAATGTTTACATAATACGTTATGTTATTTAATATTCGCACCTCTGTAACTGAAATAACCTCTATTTCCTAACCTCTATTAATGGAACCCTCTGTAAATGAGACGGATATTTATTTATACCTGGATATCTGAGACACTGGGTAAGTGGAATACCTCTATAAGTGAGACAAATTTGCAGGTCCCTTGAAGTCTCACTTAACCAGGTTTCACTGTATTTGATGTTATAGGGGCAACAGAAATACCTACATCATCTGTGAAAATTTCAACTGTCTTTCGATCACGGTTCATGAGATACAGCCTGGTGACAGACAGACAGACGGACAGTGGAGTCTTAGTAATAGGGTCCCGTTTTTACCCTTTGGGTACGGAACCCTAAAAACATAGGTAGTACCAAAAAGAATGCATGGTAACAAAACAATTTGCGGGTCGATGTCTCATAATTACACCGTGTAAATTGCTACAGTTTAACAAACCTAGTAGTATAGAATAGAATAGAATACATTTTATTATGTACACCTTATGAATTACAGACATAAATATAGAAACTGTACAAAGGGTGACATAATGGGCGGTCTTATCGCTTAGAGCGATCTTTTAAAGACAACCTTAGGATGGATTTAAAAAGGGGAAGGACAGACAAATACTGTAGGTAGTCCGTGGTGTACCATTTACATAATACAATAAATACATACATAAAGTATATTATACTAATCTAAATAAATATATACACATACATATAAATATATCCATAGAATAATAAACATGAAACAGGAGCAAAGAAAATATAATGATGATTTCTAAGGAGAGAGGAAGTGCTTTTTTACCATAATTTTAAATGTGGAGAAAGATTGAGCACGCCTTACCGACACGGGCAAGTCATACCATAACCGTACCTACCTACTGCTTAAACGGTAAAAGATTTGTCATAGAAACTGGTGGAATGCATCGGCATCTACTTCTATTTCACTGATAGTGATAATTGACGCCACGTCAGCCAAAATCTACAAAGAATAATCCTGAATTCCATGAAAGCTTTTCTTGAAAAATTTTGAAGGATATTGCTAATCCATTGCTTCATGTGTTTGAAAAATGTGTTTGCTCAACAACGTAAATAACGCAATGAATGTTGTTGAACTGTCAAAATTAAACCCATTACTATCGATAGTCTGTTCGAAACTCGTATAAAAGTACGAGTGCAGGTACAAGTGTTTTGTACAGACGCCAGCACATCAAGCTACTACAATCAGTCAAATTTATTTAATAGACTTTCAACTTTATCGCTAAAGCATAAGGTTCAATGTTGATTGGGAAAATTTGACAGTTTCGGGTAGCTTGATATGCTGGCGTCTGTATTATTTTTGGATCAAAATGTCCATGTAGTATGTTCTATTACTTACAACTCATGTGAACACGTGAATAATTAAATCCAAATGTTTACCCAACTGCCCTAGAGGGAGAGTAGGTAATGATTTGCTTACAGGAAGTCAAGTTTCTAGGTATTTTATTTACCTAATTGAAACGCAGTTTGTTGTTGACGGTTGTGTATTGATTCCTATGTGGGAGTCGGCATTATTGCTTCTATTACCCTGTCGTATATTTTACAGCGCCACTTGTAAGTATATAATCTAGGTACATTGTGTGAGATTATATATTTCTCACGATAAACTCACTATTACGGTTATTCTTATCGGTTATTTGATGGCGGCCCTTTATGGGTTTTTAGCTTTGAATATCAATAACCCCGGGGCGTGCTCATGAAAGGCTTGATAGTCAAACTATTTGATCACCTCACACCAATAAATAGTTGGCGGTAATCCTTGGATTTGATAACAATACGTTGTTATTACTATTGCCTCCTAGAATTATTTTATGGTACCTACTTGTCTACCCTTGTAAACAGTGTATACTGTGTATAGAGTAGGAAAAGCATTTCAAAAATATTATTAAAAATAATATTACCTTACCCTAGAGTAGTTGGTGGCCCAGTGCTAACCGCCCTGAGTTACGAGTCGTAGGTCATGGGTTCGAAACCAGGCAGACGCTTTACTCTATGTAAATAGCTTCATCAGCACTGCTCTCAAAAAGGTGAGTGAAAACATCGTGAGGAAACTGATATGTCCTAGAACCAAAAATTTGAAGAAATGTGGCAAATACCAACTCGCATTGGCCTCGCTTGGTAGATTATACTATATAGCCCACTCCCTCTCGAAGAAAGAAGGCACACTGGCACAGGCCTCCTCACCTCGCCTATAATGTTATAATTACCTACCTTCTTGATAATTAAGTATATACTTCGGTGATTCGGAAGACAAAACCGCCCAAAACAATTCAAAGCGTAGTTTTTTAACCGACTTCAAAAAGAAACACTACAAAGTGAAAAATAACTTTAATTTCGAAAGTCGGTGTGAAAAAACGAAAATACAGAACCAACGACACCAACTTCCGAAATTAAAGTTATTTTTCACTTTGTAGAGCTTTTTTTGGAAGTCGGTTATTGTTATTGTTTTTTTTTTGGAAACATGTTTTTATTTTCTTCCTTTTCGCTTATATTGTAATAATTTTGCCTGGTTATAAACGTGTTATAACCCGTAGCTATTTCAATCTAAAGCTAATATTACTTCACTGAGCTGCCGACGTTTATAATAATTTTATTAAGATTAATTTGTTCCAGGGCTAAATCATAAAATATCTACTTACCTTGTTGTTTGCAATAGCTGTAGTAAATAAGAATAAGATTTAACAAACTTTCGCTCTTGCTTACACATAGTATACATACAGTTATACAGTTATATATTATAGAAGATAATTATACCTAACCATACACTCGAGCTCATTATGCTATCATCCCGAAAAAAAATATAATAATAATTAGAAGAGGTAACATAATGGGTAATTATAGAAGGGCCCGTGGCTAAATAATAACAGCCGCACATGTCGATCGATCAGGTTAAGCTACGCTTGCCACGGTTGATCTGTGGATGGGTGGCCATCCTTACATACCGTGACCCCTGACTGTCATTCGTGCATCTTTGACAGTCGTTACGGGTAGTCAGAAGCCCGAAAGTCTGAGACAACCGTCTTACCAAGGGGTATCGTATTACTCAGTAACTGGGTTGTGGATGTCAGATAGGCAGTCGCTCCATGTAAAATACTGGTATTCAGCTGCATCCGGTTAGACTGGAAGTCAACCCCAAGATAGTTGGGAAAAGGCTAGGCATGATGATGATAATAGGTAATAATAATCATTAATAACGAAATTTTGTTCATTAATTATAATTAATTAGAGTATGACTGGTATAGTATATATTCGCGCACGCGTATTGTAGATATATGTAAATATATGTATCTAAATTACATTAGTATATTACCTTCAATATAGCCGAAGTTAGAAAATATTGAAGATATATATATTACAGACATCCAACTTTTCAGGTCGCAGTCCACTGCTGAACATAGGCCTCCCCCAGGCTTCGCCACAACACCCTGTCCTCCGCCTCCCACATCCAATTTATCCCAGCCGCATTTTTAAGGTCGTCGCTCCATCTAGCGGGGGGGGCGTCTCACGCTACCCTTGCCGATACGCGGTATTCGCTCCAGGGCTTTTCTGCTATCCTTAGGCATCATCTAAGATAATTTGTGTCCACAATTACTTCAACATATAGGTATATATACCTGGCCGTTGATGTTTTTTTTTTACCTGTAAGCTTCAACTTATAGTTAAAAAAAACAACAACGGCCAAACCGCATATTAAACTCAGATCCTGAAATACGTACATGTTTATGAACGGAGGCGTTTACGAAAGAGTATACAGAGTTCTGATTTAATAAGACTATACAACGACCTTATTTCTGATGAAAACGATGAATATCTTGTATTCAGGTTACTTTATAATAGGAGCTTCATCCTAAGGCTGTAGTATAGTTGTAAGACTTTCCGACTATCAGTAAAGAGTGATCAATCGGGAACGAGAAACTGGGATGGTTGTAAGACTTTCAGACTATTATTATGAAGGGGCCAAAAAAAAGGGGACGACGGGTTTGACATGCATTTCGAGACAAAGAGGAGTCATTATCTCTATCCATCTACCATCCAAAAAAGACTTTTGGGCGCATTCGTTAAGTAGGTTACATGAGCTAAAATACAAATATTTGCGAAATTTTTCATGCACTTTTTTTTCTGAAATCCAATATGAAATGAGAAAACGAATGAAAACTCCAGGAAAAAGTTTAAAAACCTATGAACATATGCCTGCTGCTGTGATAACTATACTGCTCCAAATAATAACCCATTATAAGGTTAAGAGCAGGCCCATTCAGAAATAAAAACAATTTAAAAAAAAGGAATCATGGTCGAGGCAGCACACGAACACAAACGTGCGCCTAGTGTGAATGTCCACAAATGTACTATGTGTCCCACGGAATTTTATTGATGGGACGCTCTTTGTAAACATAATAAATGGTTTTCTAATGACCAGTCACATTTTCTCGTGGGGTTGAAGTTATATCGCCTACATAAACATGCTCTTTTTTTAAAAGAAATAATATCTATGAAATCTAGGCATTAGAAATTCCACGAAATACTTACGATGAACTGTAAATCGTTTCGGGGAATTTGAACAAAGGTAGCGAATTAAAAGTACCTGCCTAATGTTAGTAGATAAATCTTATTCTCGTCATACAATTGATTCTCGTTTACCTACTTATCTCACTGGGCTATGAATAAAACTTAGTTTCCATTTTATTAAAATAATAAATGAAAATCTTTATTGCAGATCACATGATCCATAAAAAATATATTATATAAGTAAGTTATGATTCTCAAAAAATACTCAAAAAACTTTTGTAATTCAGAAAAGAGCAGTCAGAACGATAACTAGAATTCAACAGCAAGAATCATGCAAGCCACATTTTAATGACTTAAATAATATATAATTTGACAGTCCCAAGCTTGTACATTTTAGTCCTACTCAGTCACTTATCAAAATATATCTTTGAATATGAGACAGAAGATGAAAGGCAAAAAAGGGAGAGTACAAGAAGAAAACATCTCCAGATGAGGTGTGAAATGAACGTTGTAAAGGCTCCTACAAACAGGTGCGACACGCGATATAATCGCGCGTGATACAAAGCCACCGCTCGTTGCGCGACTTGCGGTGACTTTGTGTCGCGCGCGATTTTATCGCGTGTCGCGCCTGTTTGAAGGAGCCTTTAAAGCATAGCGCCTAGCACAAGTCATTAAAAATGTTCAATAAACTGTCGACAGAAATAAAAAGTCTAGTACGAGTGGGTTACCGAATAAGCTTAAACGGTTCTTGTTAAATAAGTGTCTATATTCTATTGATGAATTACTCGTGTAAATAAATACAAAAGTTAGAAGTAACATAGGTAATTTAAAACTTTATTGAATTGAATTAATTGAATTATATGAATTGACTTATGACAATTAACTTATAATACGTAATTGTATTTTGTACTAGTAGACACAAATCACAGGATTGTTGTAATTTGTGTGTAAGGTTTGTTCTTTTAAATTTTCAATAAATAAATAAATAAATTATTTTTATTATTATTCTCATTTTAATGTAATTTGGATAATTGTAATGATTTAAATATGGATTGCATGCATGATGTTTCTTATATAATTAGTTATAGAAATTCAGACACGATGTAAAAATTGCTATTGAATAAAATGAATTGAATTGAATTTAATATATATATATCAATAAACAAAATAAAATAAATAAGTTCATAAAAAAGGCCTACATACAGGCATACACACTAACGTAAACTCACGCTTTTCTTCTCTTGCACATTAAAAGTAGCTCGAGTACTCAATTGAGCTTTAAGTCGTCATACGAGTATATATATAATTACAAATTTGAACAAGACGAATGAGGACTTAAAGCTCCATTGGGTAAATTGCATTCTGAATTTTATATATTTACCTAATATAGATATATATATAAAATAAATGAAAACAAAAAACGTGAATTTCTATTTTAGGTACCTACTTAGAATTTTTTTTACCTTGCCTATTGTCGGTAAATGATGTAGATCAAGCCTAATCTGCTAGTACATTCATTAATAAACTCTTGTAATACTGTGTGCGTACAACAATATTTTTCAAAACAAACAAAGCCTTGTGTAGGTGCACACATTGGCCGGGCGTATAAAGGCTTGGGCAGCGCGCTTATCGCCCTATATTATCACTAGAGCTTTCGCGGTCCACTACTGCCTCCGGTTACAGAGTACAGACCAAACTGTTCAAGTCGAAATTTCATAAATAAACTTATATAAATAAGTGAAAACATTGCAGTTTGTTAACGAAGTTGCTAATAACGTGCGCGTTTTTTATATTTTGTGAGTATTTTTTAACTTATTTTCCATAAAAGTTTTAATAGGTTTTGATTAGAAATTATCGTTCTTTTTAACCGACTTCCTTATAAACAATTTAGTGGCACCTTTTCTGTATAAACGAGTGTTAATAACATAACCTATATTTTTAATGGTTGTTTTAATGCTAATTAATTCAGTGGTCACTATTAAATTCTAATAGAATAAATACGTTTTTAAGGAACTCTTTAGGTCTATTGTACAGTTCATATGTTGTAAATTCGAAACTGTGATCAACTTTCTTTTATTTACTAAGTTTTACAATGACAGGAATATTATATGCAAACCAACCGATTTACATAATAATATGGTTATAATAAATTATAATTTATTCAACAAATTACCTATACATGTTACATAAATATTTTAATTCCTGCAAACAGCGTAAACATAAATCATACATAAATTAAATGCTCTAAGCTATTGCTGGCACGTTTCTGATTATCAGTAATAGGCAAGGTTACAGGCCTCACTAGGCAAGCCTGATTATGGGAAAATAAAGGTGTAAACATATCATATTTTTTTTAAATAATTATTTATTTATTTTCATTTCAAGACACAAACATCACTGTAGTCCTGGCTCTTGTACTAGGAGTTCCTGTATCATAAAAACCAGATTATGTATGTAAATAAGAACATAATTTTATTTAGTATAGGTGTCAATACAAAAAAAGCGTTCCTAAAAAAAGTTGCATTATAGTTGTAAAGGCATTCTAAAATAGTTTCCCAAAATAAACGTTTTACTTGTTGCTTTCACACTAGAACTTTAATAAGTGTTACAAATACACTGTAGTTAAATATATAATGTGTTTTAAAATAAGTAACGATGAATCATAAAGTTGTCCATTAGGTAAATAAGTAGATCGTGACACAGTACACATCTCTATCATTTTAATATACTACGGTTATAGGGTTTCCCTGATTCTGGTGACTGTTATTTATAATTATACTTCCTGATGACGATTTTATGAATGAAGTGCATATATAAATAGTTTCTTCATCATTTGCATGTCAATATAATAGAAGGACAATATTGTTACAACGTTTTGATTCTTAGCCGTTCGTTAAACGTGTTTTCAATAGTATTAATCATTAAATCTATTATATTATCATTATTCTATTATTATTATATTATTCATTATTCTATTATCATTTATTCTAATTCATTAAATTAATTGAAAATGATCCTTGACAAATTTGCGTAAGTGACCTTTTTGACAATTGGTTTCATTTTTTCTTATTTTATGTACCTACTTACCTACTTGAATGGGCATTTACCCAAGCTTGAATGTTGCAAGTTCTAGATGGTTTTGATTATTTTACAAACAGAAAATGTAGTCTAAGCTATTCGCCATAACATCCCTACAGTTTACCAGACGTGGCTAAGTAAAATGTTATTCGTAGAAACTAATGTATTATGATTACTACTAGTATTATTAATATCTTTGGCATTCTATAAAAGTCATTCATAGAGCGCCACAAAGGTAATTAGGTACAGACGCCAGCACATCAAGCTACCCGAAACTGTCAAATTTTCCCAATCAACTTTGAACCTTATGCTTTAGCGATAAAGTTGAAAATCTATTAAAGAAATTTGACAGATTGTAGTAACTTTGATGTGCTGGCGTCTGTACATATTACTTAGGCATATTACCAGTGCGGTGCAGTTCATAAAAACAGAAACAAATCCATAAAATAAAAAACCGGTCAAATGCGAGTCGGACTCGCGCACCGAGGGTTCCATACAAATTTGTAGGTATGTAAATAGTTTATCACGGGATTTTTTATTTTTTATAATGTAACTACAAATACTATGTTCGGATTTTTTGCTTTACCCTACATGACCTTGCTTCTTGCTAAATTTCATGATTCTAGGTCAACGGGAAGTACCCTATAAATTTTGATTCCTTTGAGAGTGTCGAAATACACGTTTTTGGCGGCATAGACGGCCGTATCTTTTTTTTTACGTTAACTTAGAAGTTTGATTTTTTGACAGCGTCAAGGGACTGTATACCTGAGTATATGGCTTAATTTCAACTCGATACCTCCACGCGTCCCCGAGATAAAGGGTCTTGAAAGACAGACAGACGGAAAACAAAGTGATCCTATAAGGGTTCCGGTTTTTTCTTTTGAGGTACGGAACCAAAACAAACATAATATAATAATATCTATTTAAATATGTTACTTTGTTAACATTATACGAATCAGTTGAAAAAAAAGTTTGGAGAAGAAACAATTTTCAAAAGGTATATTATTTACTATGGTTAACATAACCCATAAGTATTTATAATTAATCCTTGTAATTGAAAAATGTATCTGCAGACGTCAGAAAGAGATAACAATTATTGCACGAAACGAGGCGAATGTTATCCCCGTTCAAAAAGAAATACGTAACTTGTCATACGCTCATCACGCAGGCTTTAAATCGAGATAAAGAGGATAACTGCTTAGCGCCCATTACATTGATATCGATACTTTTATTATTTTCAGTTCTGAAGGTTACAACTTACATCGATTGTAACATCAACGGAAAGGTTAATAGAAGTGTTAATGATGGTTTTTATCGTTTTTATTTGGCTGCTATTGTTTCCATTCGTGGTACAAGTAACTCATTAGTTTTAATATAACACATATTTAGGTTTACCGAGCCCTATTCGTTAAACCAAAAATGAGGTCTTTTCTGTAAAAAAAAATCTCAATTTATCTATGGTATATAGACCGGCCTTCGGTTCGTCGAACAATAGTTGATCAGTCTCATCTCTTCCAATCTCCGGATGATACGACTGCTCCGTGCTTCCGCATAAATAGCTAGTTGGCATACACGGTTTTAAAACGTTGCAATGATCTAAGTAATCGTAGCACATTTTTGGGGGTCTTATTATTACCTTACATATCAGTCTGATATATAAACTTTCATATTAATATGTATAATATAATAATATACTCACATATTGTCACGATGATTGACCCTTTGTACACGGGACCGTTTCATTATGGTATATATTATATATGTACATACAAGCTTCCTTAGTGATCCATGAAACACTGACGAACCGTGCCTACACATGGTATAGAAAAAACGTGTACGAACTGCGCCGTAGAAAAAACGTGTCGATGTACAAGCTTCCATAGTGATCCATACAACACTGACGAACCGTGCCTACACATGGTGTAGACAAAACGTGTACAAACCGCAACGTAGAAAAAACGTGTCGATGTACAATTTTCCATAGTAATCCATACCACACTGACGAACCGTGCCTACACACGATGTATAAACCGCGCCGTAGAAAAAATCTGTCGACGTACAATCTTCCATAGTGATCCATACAACACTGACGACCGTGCCTATACACAGCAAGTAAACCGTAGTTTATCACGGCAAGAAAAACGTGTGTGTAAAAAGGCCTTAATTTTAAGGGTTTGCTATGTTAAGTACTAAGCTTGTTAACCAATTAGCAGGATTTATAATCAAATACCATTCGAATGTCATAATTATACAGAAACATGACCCACGGTAGGTATTTAAAAATATCTCACAGACCACAACACATTCCTTAATTTCTCTTAAAGTCACGAGAGTCGTTGGCGCCAATTTGGAGACCATTGTATGGTGCTTCAACGACCCGCGTCCTAGCAGCGACCACCCTTTATTTCAGTCATGAATTTGCATGTGAAATGTCATGATGATAATCGCTACACTTAACCGTTTGTGAGCGACATAATAATATGTTGGTGTGCAGACCTCGTACAAATCGGTTTTAAAAAATAACAAATTATGACTGACTTTTGATCTCTAAATTATTAGGTAACTGTCCGAAACAACATTTGCTCCCAAGTGAGAACTTTTAACTTCTACCTCGAAAATCTAAAATCCTCGAAAACCTACTAAGCGAGCGAAAGTGATGTAATTACTGTTGAAACGCAAAAGACGAGTGATGACTATAGTGTGCGTGCGCTCGGAATAAAACGACGTATGTGCTAAAACGTATTTACTCCTTTTTTAACTAAATAAATAAATAAAATTTAAAATAACTTTGAGTAAACTTTGACATGATAATTCTCTATGATTTAAAGTAAATTCCATTGAATAACTTTTAAGCGTTACGCCGTGATGTAGAAAAGAGTAAAAAAATAGATATAACTGATTTTTTTTTGTATCGAGAAAAATCATTGAATCGTTTATTCCTTTTACATGATACTAGACAAAAGAGTCAAAAAACATATACCAAAATTTGAAATCCCTATTCCACATACTTAACAAGTTACACGAAATAGAAAAACCACATTTTTTTCACCTTAACTACATCCACCAGTAATTTACCTTATAATATCCTAATAAGAGAACTTTGTCGGATTGTGAATAGGTTAGTTTTTTACAGTACCCGAACGAATGTAAATATAACAAATTTTACATAAAGTTCGGCTTTCTAGACCGACGTTTCTGTCACTGTTAACTGTGTGGCAGTCTCTTTTCTGAAACCCAATGAGTCACATTAACGCCCCGATATGTATGATTTATCTACGTTATTCCTTCAACAGGTTTGTCCCGTGTGTGATGACCATCCAGCGATGATGTGCGGTCCCGTGGCACTGTTGCTACTGGCTCTGACGAGCGCGCTTGCGGCGCCCGCTTTGTACGACGACTACACGGTGAGTTCAGTTTTAACTCTTCTACTCTTCAATCTTCATCAGCAGGCACATACTTGCAGTTACTGTCCGCTGTAGGCACTACCTTCATTGTGAGTTTTATAAGTGGTGAGTTTTAATACTTCTACAAGGTTTTTTTTGTAGTTCTTTTTGTATAAAAATAAAACAAAAACAAAAACCTGAACAGTAGAAAATAATTCAAGTCACTTTCTACTGCTCAGGCTATTGTGTTTGAAACTTTGAACTACACGTTCAAGCCGTACAAGAATTAAAAATTTCAGGGATATAATACAAAGAATGAGATTGTGGCTTTTGAATTTAAATAAGAAAAAAATACGAAAGTTTTCTCAGAATCTCTTGGCCCTAGGTAGGTAGGTCACTTTGTTTACACGCTATTAGTGTCGGAATTAGATTGATCGGATCAAGGTTGGCTTCATCAATATATGACATCATCATATGACAACCGCTTCACGCTTTCTACAGGGCTGCAAATATTTTACTTTTATCGCAACGCTGAATTATATAATCTTAATCAGGGCTACTTAAACTAAACTAGGCATTTTATAGTTTAGGGAGTAAGTAACATCGTGAGGAAACCGGCATGTCCTAGAACCAAAAATTCGAAGACATGTGACATCTACCAACCCGCATTGGGCCCGCGTGGTGGATTACGGCCCACTCCCTCTCACTGAGAGGAGGCCTGTGTCCCAGCAGTGGGAACATTATAGGCTGATGATGATGATGATGAAGTACTCATAGTTTTACAACTACATAAGTATGATATTATATTATTATTCCTTAAAAAATATCTTCAATTCGCAATAAACTTAAATACAATTTCGTGTAAATAATATAAAAAGCTATATATATTTAATGGCCGACAAAAAATTTCAACGCAGGGGTTACAGAATAATGTACCTACTAAATCCATGGTAACAGGTTACGCGTCGATGTCATTGCCATCCGGTATAAATAAAAAAAACATGAACACAAACTAGCTAGACGGTTCTTAAAATAAATAGCCTGCTTTGAAAATAGTCTGAGAACATGATCAAAATGCGAAATTAGGAAAAAACGGACAGTTAGAATTGTCTGTTAAAAATACTTTTGGAATATATTCCAGGAGTATATTTAACTTAATTCCGACAAATAATTACGGTCCTGTAAAGATACTGTGCTAAATAACGGTCAGTGAAACATTAATTCGTTTGGTAAATTAACTAACTCACATGAGTTAACTGCAAATTTTATTAGGCACGCAAGGCTTGAAATAAAAGCGTTGCTAAGTTGTATGTTAACTGATGAGAAGACATGTATGAAGTACTCGCAAAACCATTAAATGTTTGATGAAAAATTCCTTGGAGAGCTATCAGAAATACATACATGGAATATTAACAAGACGCAAATAGATTTTATATTGAAGGTGGGAGTATATTGTTAGATATGCATATCCACTTTCTTAGTAGTTACTTTTCAAGACACAACACAAAACAATTAATTAAGCAAGATTATAATTGGACTTTTTCACTGTGAAGTCTCTCCTTTTTAAACGGTTTTATTTAATCATAGAATCGCCGGAAATCGTCGTTTCACTTAAAAAATAGAGTCGAGTATGGAACAAAGTACCTCATATACTTTGTTCTATAAGTACTCGACGTTTTTTATGATAAAAAAATGGCACTCCGGGAGTGCCGACAGAAGTGAAAACTTGAACAATTACGTGTGTTCATTGGTCTTTTCTATCTCAAAAAATGCCCAACGCGGCTACAGAAGTTTTCACTTCAAAAATTTTATATGCATGGTACTAAAACATTCTGTGACATTACTAAAAGGTTTTCGAAAACAAATAAAGGAAACAGGACGACACGATACGATACGAGCTCATATTTCTGGCAAGAGAATCACACTAATATTATAAAGGCGAAAGTTTGTGATTGTGCGAGCGTGTGTGTTTATATGTTTGTTACTTCTTCATGCTCAAACGGCTGGACCAATTTTGATAAAATTTTGTGTGGAGGTAGCTGACACCCTGGATTAACACATAGATTTTATCCCGATATCCCCACGGGCTCCACACTTACGCGGGTGAAACCGCGGGGCGCAGCTAGTAACAAACAATTACGTCTACTGCTAAACAGGGACCTCTATGTTTACCACAGGCGATATGTATTGAAATAATTAGGTAAAATTTACCATGTGTGATGTAAAAGTGGATGCAGTCTTCTTCATCTTCGTGTCACTGGCACAACTGCATCTCAGATCTTGTTGGCCCAAAACTTCGCCACTTCCACGGGGTCTTCGGTGGCAGCGCAGAGGTCACTTTGACTGCATGCTTTGGGACACAGAGGGCAGAATATGAGAATGCAGTAACAAGAGGAGTACTGCGTACTCTTGACTAATAAGGAAACCCCGAACCAATCCATCTGCCAAACTTTGCGATTATGGCGACTTTTATTTTTTTGTAGCCTTTTATCGAAGAAGAAGATGGGAACTTCCTCTTTGTACTTTCATATTCGATTAAGAGGCTCGTGATTCAACAAAAGGGTTGTAAGACAATGATTTTTTGTCCCAATCATTGCTTGTTTTTTCAAACCAAACTTTTCTTCCTGTATCTTCACTACCTGGGTTAAATGATCTGTACCTTTTATTTTTTGTGTCACAGGAGGTGGTCCCCCAGAAACGAGCAGCTTTAGTGCTGGATCGTCTACTAGTGGCGCTGCAGAAAGCGCTGCACGAAGACAACGGGCCGCCGCGCGCGTATGGCGAGCGCGTCGACCCCAATGGACCGCGGACGGCGCCGCTCCGGCTGGCTGATGATGAGATGAACGATCTGGTTAGAACTGCTACTGCATTTTGTAATTATTCTTAATTTTGGTTAAAAACAACTAAAACATATACTTAAGTACCGGAACAGTCCAGAAAACCAGTCCAATCCACATCAGAAATTATTCCCGTAACGTAGGTAAGAAAGATTTCAAACGCAAAAACTGAGAGTTTTGAAGTACTTTGTTTTTGTTGAATGGAATCTACGAAATTTATCGACGGCACTTGCAATCACCGGCCGTGCCGTCAAAACTCTTTAATTTATGTGGCCTCTATTTAAAAACTATTAACAACTGTTTCAAACTTAGAACGCTGTTTATACGTAAATTACGTAACGTTGTAGAGAATTTTATTATAATCTCCTTTTCAAAGAATACCTAACCCTCTCTTCACACGCTGTCTACATCTCTCTATCTAGTTTCCTTTGTACCTATTTTTCTGTTCTGTTTTTTTTCATGTCTGTTTATATATGTGTGTACATAAATGGTAAAATAAATAAATAACTCACTAATTGAAATAATATCCGAACTCAGGATCCATAATACCTAAGTCATATACCACACCAATGATTATATCTTTGGCATTATACTTCGAATCCCAGCGGGCCGCTGTAGAGGGTTTTGACCATAAATTGAAGGTCGCAGAAATAAATTTTTATCTGCACGGGATGAGACATGTAACTCAATTTAACAGGACTTTATTATTCCAACACATTTTAGTACCAATATGACCTTAAGACTAACTGATATCAGCAAAGCAATTGGCAAAGGTGCTCCGAAAACATCGTAAAAATAAATTCGTTTAACGTTTCATTGGATATTACGATATTAATAAATATATCCAAAAAAAATGTAAGGGACATAAATGACTATTTAACTTAATCAAAAACCTTTCGACAAAAATATCACGCGTAGACAGATAAATATCTTTATGTGCTACGCGCAACGTAGCATGCGTAGACGTTTTCGTAGCAGCGACGTAGGCTTGCTACGAATTTATAGAATGACACTAATGAATTACTACGAAAGTATTGGTACGAACTACGTCATATCAATGAAATTTAAAAGCGTGGACTTCAATATAATTTGGTTTATAATATGCTACGCAGCATGCGTAGACAAATTCGTAGGAACTCGTTGCCTTTATTCAGTATAGGAATATGTAAAATGAGGCAGTTATTCCTAGTTGAATTCTTACTGTTATGTTAAAAGTCATGTACAAAGAATTACGTAGTCAAATTCGTAATATCCGCATAGCCTTGCTACAGTTTAGTAGGGTGGTCAGAATACACGTGATTTACTACAGAATTATATTAAGTGCCTTGTTTACTTGTAAGCGTAGGTACTATTTCCTATTAACCATGAACCATTTTCCTAAACACTACAACACCAACAATACATCAAAAGGCTAGTGTTCGCATTGGGGCCGATTCTTTGAAAGTTACGAAGGACACGAAGCACTAAATCACCTTCTTAAACAAAATGTCCGAACAAGTTCAAACATCCTTGATGCCTACAAATGTGACTTCGTTTCCCGTCCGTAGGGAGTCGGGGATGGAGGCCTGTGGTTAATGAGCCCTTCGACCAAGCCTATACGTGATTAGACAAAATTATTGTAAAGGAGTTGAATTCCGGAGTAACCCATAACCTGAACAACGATGAGTCATTGTGTACACTTGTTGTCTCAGCTGACATGATATTGTAATAAAATAGTCTTCATTTTGTCTGCCGTCATGTTTCCTGTAGTATGAATAATACTTTTAAATATCCACACTTAAGGTGGATCACACACTACAACGCGGCACGCGTGGGGTGCAGTTAACGCGCCCCCCGCGTGATTTTGTTCATATAAATTTAGTAAAAAAATATTGGGGTCTTTAAAATTATTTATCCGGTTTCCGCGCCCCGTGTTATCCGCCTTACGTTACATGCACATTTTGTCCTATGCAGAATAACATTAAAAACTTGCGTCTACTCGAATAGAAGGTGCAGTAACTGTTACATAATCATTATAAATTGTCAAATATAAACTCTTGAAAAAAATCCTGTAGTTATCGTCTTAGATAGTGCAAACTAAGTTATTGCCTTCAAGTAGCCACGCTATCACCGATACAGTATTTTTTTTTTCAAAATTATCAATCAAAAAAATTAAAGTACTTATCAATCCATTCATCGCAGAGTTCACAATAGGAAGCAAGTTGGTAATGCGTTGAACTAGCGGTATTAACCTAATTTTGACCATTCCTACGAATAAAAGGGGCACGTGATGGAGTTGCGATCTCTTTCCCAAAATTGTCTTTATAACACGTTGAATTACATGTTTTAATTTGGCGCACCTGTTCAATTTCATCCTGTATTTATTGTCTGTTACATAAGATTAGCTTCTATTTTCTAACTAAAGTCTATCATAGGGTGAATAAAGGTTGCGACGTAGATTTAAGAGGTAACTAACACTATCGTATGTTTACAGAGCGCGCTGCAGCGGCGTGGCAGCGGCACCGGCCGGGGGCGCGTCCTCCGATGTTACTTCAACGCGGTCACATGCTTCTAACCCTATCTATGTCCACTACCTACCTTACGTGTTTATATATCATTAACCTAACTAAACCATAGTGTAATTATAAATAAGTATTATGTACTGCAAACTATGAGGAATATTGTATAAGTACCAACATATAACTCCAAAATTAATGTTTAAAATTTAAAACAGGTATTTATTGTTTGGAATTTTAAGCTTATGTAAAATTATCCTAGTGTGTCCAGTTATGCATTTGTGCCAAAAATCTACTACTATTTATTATAATATAACATAGAAGTTAGCTGCTTTTCAAAAACATCTTTGAACATAAAAAGGAGAATACCCCATTGCCCTTCTCACTCTATTGTCATGAAAATGACAAAGACAGCTAGTGGTGTTTCTAATCGTCAAGTTTTATAAGTGAAGGGGTAACAGAATATGTTTTGTATTATAGAACGTACTGTTTAATTATTTCCTAAATTAATTGTACTTGCCCTCCGAATTTATTCCCTGTAAATATCCAATAATAAAATTTTGTTGCAATAACACGTTGCCTCATTTGTGTGAAATTGGTATTGTCGTTAAGCTCTGCATGTGATTCAAATGCATGCGAAATAGAGTTTCAAAACGTTGAACGCTTATTTCGAGTAAATGAAAAAAATATGACGTAAATTACACCTCATTTATACTACTAGTGTGTTCGATAATAACTAGAACTAAAGGCGCGTTCTTACCGTGAGCATTCGCACCGCGAATTGGTTTTGCAAACATTCTTTGTACGCACGGGTTAACTGTTTGGTAAGTATGTGAATTCAAATATGCAAAACAAATGCCAAAACAGTCCTTTCACCGAAGCCTTTCTCAGTTATTTTACTTCTGAAGGCAACCTTATTGCAACGAGGATAAAGATCATTGTAATGATAAATCTATAGATTTAATAATAATAATAAATCTTTACCAATAATAAAGCTGAAGAGTTTGTTTGTTTAAACGCGTTAATCTCTGGAATCGCCAGTCGGATTTGAAAAAATCGTTTTGCCTTTGATAGTTCAATTCTTGACGAAGCATATTTAAGCTATTTAACATCACACTCCGGCCGTTCGGGGCCGAGCTAAAACAAAAAAAGGCAGAAAGAACGCTGAGGGAAAACTAAGAAAAAGCTCGGGTGGGTCGGAGGCCGAAATTTCACGCGGACGAAGTCGCAGGCAGAAGCTAGTCAGAGGTAAAATAACTATGACATGACTTTAGCTGTGTTCGTCAACGAATGTTTGTTTCGCAAATGAGATCCATACGAGTACCTCACCTTTATTGGCGACGCGACCTGGCTGTGCGCCATAGCATCTTGGTGAGGTATTGCTCGAAATGATCGTTGCGTTGTTAAAGCTCGCGCAACGAATGTTTGCAAAACAAATTCATCAAGGGAATGCTCGGGATGTGTACCGCCCTTTACATAATAGACTCATAATGAAAATATTACACAACAGGATTTAACCAGATTTGCTTCCTCTAAAGTTATGTTGTTTGTTCTTCCGTTTACTCGGAATAACAAGTTGTCTGTTCTTACTAATAGTTATTTGTTCATTGTTTTTCCTTCACCAGTTTTGAGGAGGTGGATCAATAGGTGACTTTGACAAAATGTACATCTAATAATTCATTTGTTACTTTTATTTATTTACTTTCCAAGAATTTCTTTTTTATTTTATCTAGGTGAATAAAATGTTACCAGTATGCGATTGTAATTGTGCTAAAAAAACGAATTTATGCTTCCAGCCTCCATGGCAATGGATATAGATTCTAAAGAGGTTGCCCAAGTTTTGAATTACAATTTATTTTTATCTTTAGTTTTTCTTTCTTTGTTATCCACCGCAGGGCAGTTATGATTATTATAAAAAAAAATTGTAAGCACCTAATATACCAATCTAATGTTAGCAAATAGATAATCAATCATTACCATAGATCGGAGTAGGTAGATTGAACTGGGGTCATTGATCCGAAACGTATATATTACTATGGACATTCCTCCGGAATTGGTGGTAGTCAGAATTTCATTAGTTAGCCGAAATTTATATCTATCTATAAAAGATCTAGCCATAAAAGGCTAAAAATAAAAAATAAATATTAAAGCTTCGATCGGAATTCGATTGTTTTTATTATTCAACAGATAAATAATGAATTAATTTAGTTTTGATACCTTCCTTTAAATTTTGAATTGAGTAGTAATAATATCACTACCAACATTAACAATATTTAATTGAATCCGAAAATATCGGAATTACTTTCCGGAAAAATGGCTTATCCATGTTATTCTTTCTATGTGCATTTATGATACAAGTACCAAAAATCAATCTACCTACTCCGACCACTGATCATTACAGAAGATAAAGATTAAATAAGGAACAAAATGTTTGTACCTACCACTAAATAAACAAAACCTCATAAAGAAATTACGATACCGACACGAAATCTTATTAAAACATAAACGCCAGCTGTAATTTACTGCAAAGCTGACATAATAAGAGCCCTACATTATTTTAGGAATTGCAGGACAGCTAAGTCCGCCGTTATTTAACACAATATACCGAAGGACCAACGAGTACCTATGATGGACGGATCCTTTGTACCTGACGGGTATCTACCTGCCTGAGTGCGGACCTTAGGTTACGATAAAAAGCTGGTCTGGATCCCAAATTAGATTATAATGAGATTGAGTAGAAAGACTTGGCGTAGGTTCTGGCATTGGCAAGTAGGTATAAAAAAATGGTGTTAAAAGAACCAGCGATTTTTAAACAGCTTTTCTGATTTTAGGGCATGGTAAAAAAGGTCTAAAGGAACGTAGGAGATCAGAAGGGGTATCGTAACTACTTCTCAATATCATCATCATTTCTGCTAAAACACGTCCACTACTGGACATACGCTTACCCCAAGAGTCACCACATTGACCGGTCTTGTGATTCTCGCAATATACATAAGCTGATAAATAAAACTTTAACTCCATTATTGAACTTAGAAAAACTTTCCGATCGTAGGAGACATACAAGGTGGTACCTATAAAATTCAACCACTTATGTCGTAAACTCTAAACCACCCCGACCACCACGACCATAAAACAAACCAAAATGTAGAGTGCAGACATTTAATGGAGTAAAGCCATAATTTATTTTTGTCTAGACCTCACATACGTAAACTGAATGTTTCGCTTTCCATCGACTTTCTTATACATACCTAATCTTATCATTTGCTAATTGAACAAAAATAACTTAGAACAATTAATGAGAATTACCTTGAAAAATAACATGTCCCACTTTTAACGACATTTTTGTATTTATCTGTGTGGGCTTGTAATTTATTTATTCTTCAGAAAGCTTACAATCTAATATCTAAGTAAATAATTTACAATTAACGCTTACAGCTGCCATTTACAAGCCTCCTCAAATTAAAAATTATGTGCAGATGCCAGCAAATCAAGCTACCAGAAACTGTCAAATTTTCCCAATCAACTTTGAACCTTATGCTTTAGCGATAAAGTTGAAAATCTATTAAAGAAATTTGACAGATTGTTGTAGGTTCATGTGCTGACCTAAAGTCTGTACCTAAAGTTAAAAGAAATAAAAATACACACCAAAATAAAATATAAAAGAGAATGTTCTTAAACAAATAAAACAAAAAAAAATATTTCTATAAACAAAAACAAAATAAAACTTACAAACAACTGCGGTCTTTACGAAAGTATTTCTTATTTATAGTTTGTCTTAGCAATCAAGTTATATTATAATATAATTACGATAATGTCATTATTAGTCTGAAGTCACCTTAAAATTAAAAAATAGTAAGAAATCGTTGAGTTATTTCAGTTGGATCCTAGTTTATTGTGTGTGGCAAATAATTGTATCGGATCTTTTCGCACACCCAAAACCAAGAAATTAGAAATAAAAAAATACAGATGGCTTAATATATAGAGGGAAATATAAAATTGAAGTTCGGTACTTTTTGCGGCTGCGCTTTTCATAAACGTGGTGCGAGATCAAAACACAGGCATCTAGCGTCGAATCTCGGTACTGCAGAGCCGAGATTTGACGAGTATCTGAACCACGATATTAAGGAAACCTACCGCCAGCTGATACATACAGCGTAGTATATTAGTTAACAGCCTCCGCTCCTGAAATCTTTAGTTGAAACTAGATGGTGCCACCAGTCACTAGAATTGTGTTGTTCGTAAAAATGTGGATGAGTGAGATAGATCGAGATTTTTCTCACGTTTGTGAGAAAATCTCAATTTTGGCAAAAAAAATTTTTGTTGCCAGATGCCTAATTAGGTACTTGCTTATTTACTTACTACCTACTGTAGTGTTTGAATTTAAGATTTCCTAATGATTTAATTACCTAATTCAATGTTTGTCATGTGGGAGTTATATAGGTCGTTGTTTCGAACCCTGACAGGCGCTTTACTTTGTGTAATTTATTTCATTACCACTGCTCTCAAAAACGGTTTAGGAAAAACATCGTGAAAAAACCAGCATGTCTTAGAAAACCAAAAATTCGAAGACATGACATGTGACATCTACCAGCCTGCACTGGGCCATCGTGGTGCATTACGGCCCACTACGCCACTCACTGAGAGGAGGCCTGTATATTCTTGAGTTGCTTAATCCAGTGAAGGACACTAAACGAGACAAAATAGAAGTTTTATCGATGTATGAGGGCGTTTAGTGTCCCGCAAAATGTTAAGTGGGTATACACTAGACAAACCCTGCATGGCCGTTTGATGTTAATTACTTAGATATTTGTTTAGTTTATAGTTGTATGATGTGGTCTCCTCTTCTGTATGTAATCGGATGACGAACTTGCCGTGATGACGTGCTTTGAACCCGACTACCCCAGAGGGAGACCAAAGTTTTTTATTTTTTACACAGTGTTACAGGAAAATGAACCTTTCTCGAGATTTCGCTGAATCCTAGACAGTTTCCTGTTAGCCTCCATACGTCCTTCCCTGCCCTCTCTTTATATTCCTGCCTATGAAAAAACTAAATAAATTGGAATCACAACCTACAAACCACTCGGTCAACTTTTTACATTGCAGCCGACTCAAATGCCATACATTAGTATTATGGCTATAAGGACAAACTTTCATGATAATGTTTTATCACTGAGTCACTGAAAAAGTTTTTTCGCCGATAAAATTTTGTCTGTTCTCATAGTTGATACTTTATTTACACAGCCTATTTATAAACCGAGCGGGAATATATTATGATTTTCTGTTTTCCATATTTATTTATAACTCCGCACATCAAAATGAAGTTCTAAAGAAACGACATGCAATGTTATCTAGTGCAGACAGATTTTTTATCGCGTAGGTGTCTAAAGGAATAAAAGCAGTCACCCTTGAAGAGCACACCTCTATAGAGCCTGACGCTGAACGCTTCCATGCTCTGACAGCGTGTCTTTTCTTTGCGGTGCGAACAAAAGTGGCTGTATACCGTGGAAAACCTTCGTCTGCCGTCACATCGATGCTCGCTCATTTGAATAGTCGATAGCCACTAAATTGCACGTGTTTTAATTCAGGGGAACACAATAGTTTTGTAAATTCAACTTTAAAAAGAAACTGATATTCTTAATAAAAGTAAAATGCTATTGTTCTGTGTGAAATGACACGGACTGATGTACTGAACAATTTAGAGCAGATTTTTCCATAGTCAGATAACATTTATCTGAAGAATAAATCTGACAGTTTGACGTATTTTCTATACAATACCTGTCAAACCACAATATTTATTCCGTAAATGAAAGTTATCTGGCCATATATTGAAAAATCAGCCCTTAATGTAATTTAATTTTGACATACCTTTTAATAAGACATTGTTTCGATTTATCTGATTTTATTGCCATTGCATGTGTGTAAGTAATGTTTTATGCGATGAATATACCTTGACGACTATTGTTTTAAAATACCTCAAACTGTTGTTGATGATTGTTCAATGATTGTTTGCCAAGGGAGCAAACAATTATTTTGAAGGCGAAAGTGTTTCTTTGAATCCTGAGCGCAGCGAGGGGTTCAAAGTACGTCACTCGAGCTTAAAATAGTGTTGCTCCCGAGGTGGACGCTCTACTTTTTATCACCCTCTATGAAAAAATAAGCAAGTGTAACTTATGCATAAGATTATTATGTTTATTTATTTACATGCAATTACTTGAGAGACAAAGACATACTCATTTTTTATAAAACTAAGTAAAATCTTAATTTGAGTAAACAATTACGAACAAAGGCAGAATGCTTTTCGCGCCTTTTTATTTTTCATAAACAATTTTTTTTAATTTGCTGGCGCGTGTTTTGTTTATCATACAGCCTGTTACTTGTTCATACAATGTTCGTGATTGATCTCTTTGGTGATTGGAACTTTTACTAACAATATCCACATTCCAAATTCAAATCACTTTTAGTCCCTAGGGATTAAAGAGCTATTTTAGTCCCTGTTTACGAAGAGTACATTAGCTCTTTTTTATAATTTAATTTTGTCATAATTACGTTACTTATTTTATATTCATTATTTCATTCAATAATAATATTTGTATGTCTAATATAAGGCAGATTGTACATGGATTACCCATTTTACTGTTAGATACATCTTAAATATAAGATGTATCTAACAGTAAAATGGGTACCAACAGTCTACGCAAATAAATTTTACCTTACATTACCTCTTTACTTTAAATCATAAGACTTGAAAAAATAATGCCTTTTAGGATGAATTGAAAATGTATCTGTGCATTCAGTAATTACAGCAAATTTTTGTTGATTATTCATAGTGTGATTCATGCTTCAAATTTGCAGTATTCTGACTTTGCATTGTAAAGCGATATTCTTACAACAACTGTTGAAAATCCAAGATAGAAAACAACGATTATCATTAAATCAAACGTAACTATAAATTACTTAATTGAAGTTCCTTTTTGGGGAACTGCACTGCACAGCGACGAAATTGTTGGGGTCGCTACGTTTTGTTTGACATTATCGTGTTGGAGTTGCTAGTTAGCATAATCTGTATGAAAATATGGCCCAAGCCAAAACGCGAGGGAATTACGGAACAGTTAAACGTACACTGCTTTCAATTTTGGCGACCGCGGTGCTACTGCGCTACCATCGCGGAGTAGAAAATAAATTTATTTCCTTTATTCAAAAGTTTTCGCATTGCAATCTACCGCTTGATTTGAAAAAGCTCTGGATAGTTGCTTTTTCTCCAGTGTTTTATAAAGAACTGGAACCTACACAATTAGGTACCACATTAACTTTTCAGAATGTATGAATAACCTTTATAAATAATTTACTATGTAAATTCCTGCAAGTAAAGCGGACACTATAACCTATTTATAAGAAACATGTAACTCTAAGTGAAAATTAAACGATGTAGACAGAATTGGGGGCGAATAATAATCAAAATATAATTTTTCCAACAAATTGTCGTTAACTTACGAGTTGATTGGGCACAGTTGCTCAATATCTTACCTTTTTGGACATCTACAAAGCTAGAGAACTTTTCCTTTACACGATTATACCTTACGTGTTTATGCTTGTGGTAAATGTTCGGTAGTTAGCTGTGTCGGCCATTGAAAGGGGACTTGAAGCGTGATCGAATAGCATCTACCTACCTATGTTAAGGCTAATGGCCACGTCGAACTAAATAGATAGTCAATGTAATGTGCTTAATTTTCGTACACTTGATTTTGGTATTCAGGTAGCAATGTTTTGTCTCTTTAAACACAATTTCGTACTGTTGGAGAGTGTGAGCCACCTTTTTGAGGTATTTGTCGAGTAGGAAAGTAGGCAGCGATAAATACTCCGTATTAACCATCGACTCTTGCAAAATTACGAAGGTACCAACTACTGTAAGCAGTATTATTAATCTTGTAAAAAGTATTATTATAAGTAATAATACTCTTTATATAGCTGGCAGCATTGCTATTAAACGTTGCAACGCTGTCAGTCTTCTAGGCATGTTTCCGGATGACAAAATTGTCCCCCACATTGATGTAGTACTTCGTGCATGTCCTTTTGTATAGATAATTAATTAATTATTTTATTTAATACTTAAACGGTACTTCTTTCCTTTACAAGGGCATGTTTGCAATTGTGTGGGTGTGACCTTAATCCAGACCCCTTTTTGGCCTGGAGCTAACAAAATTATCGTGTATTTATTAACTTTCGGGGCTGTTACCGTCCTATTCCCTCTAAACTAAATAACCAAGGTTTCCTGTTAGATAACGTGTTACACAAATTTATCTGGATTCAATAGTTTACATTCGCTGTATATTTTTTAAAACAATATAATATTTTATAATGAGCACACACACATACACACAGATTTTTTAAAGTAATACATTATTGAAATTCTGTGAACTGATTACTTGCTGACGGATTATGAATATGTATCTTTACTAATAATGTTATATGTAAATACCAAAGTAACGCTGTCTGTCTGTCTGTATGTTACCTTTTCACGCCTAAACCACTGAATTTCGATAAACTTTGGCAGCGAGATAGATTGCACCCCGGGGTAGGACATAGAATAGTTTTTATCCCGATATTCCCACGGGATCTACACTCATGCGGGTGAAACCGCGAGGCGCTGCCAGTATGAAATAAGTTTTCAATGCTGTTTGAGTCACTAAACTTTAAGTAGCCATAAACACTATAGTAGTCGGGGAAATGAACAATACGATATTAGCAGAAAATATTTATCTATGCCACAAAAATTTACCTGGCTCGAAACATAGTTACCTACTCAACTTTAATATTGACGTGAAAAATTAAAAAAAAAATTACGGAAAGTTCTCAATTCTATGAAAATTTTTTACGTGGTTACGTACAAAATTTTTATGGAATTGAGAACTTTTTATTGAGGTTAACCCTCCGGTATGGTTATACCGGAGGGTTAACCAACGTCAAACTCAAAACTTTTAGTAAAGTCGCAACGCAATTTACCTACTTATAGTCATAATTCGTTTTAGAGAAATATAATTCCAAGTTGTTAATAAGTAATACGAAAGTTGTTAATTTTCTTCTAAACGTTTGCTTTGAAAAGTGTAGCTTTAATACTTTACACATATTATACTGTGCGCTAAGAAGATTAAGTGAAAAAGTTAATAATTAAATGAACCCTGGCGCAAAAGTTTTGACATACATGACAGAAAGAAACAAGAAAAAGTTATTTTTTGAATCCACCTAGAAATTATAATTTATGAGAAAAAATAAGGAAACATGTCTCTAGGGCATTCAGCAGTAACATATTCTAGCTCTTTATTTTGACACATAGAGAATATTAAGGTTAGAGATGTCTTACTTTTACAACAGGGTAAGTACAGTTGTATGTACAGCTCGCTTCATAGTGATAGTTACCACCTTGGTAATGACATCGAACCTATTTAAGTTTTTTGTAACGTAACACAAATGGCGTGTTGGTCTAGTGGTATACACTACGGCTTAGCAATGTGATGGTCTCGAGTTCAAATCCGTGCATGAGAAGGATTTTTATTTTATTTATTTACCTTTTTTTATTTTTTTTTTAGTTTCTTTAGTAAGTGATTTTCGTTTATTATTATTAAGAAATCAAATGGAGGTTTGTAATAAAAGTTAGGCATTTTGCATAAACAATATTCATTTATTTTTCTAATTACATTTCTAGGACTTCATGGAATCCACTTCCTGGTTGAATATACAGATTCCTGTCTGTGTTAAATGGGGGTTATTTACTTAGAATACAAACACAAAAACACAAAATATATACCTTATTTTGGCTTAGAACGTTTAACATTAGATAACGGTTCGTTTATAGATATTTCTAGAAACATAACTACAGTAATATTTATTTATTTAAAGTTGTGAAAACATACATTTTATATACTCTGTATGATCTTATCGGAAAAAAGCTTGGTTAAAAATGAAATGAAGTGTTGAAATGTTGTTTGTGCCTGTGAATTACAGAGGAAGAACCAACATGCTAAACTATAACAGTATAGCAATATACATCTTTCTCTTTTATCACATTTTCTGATAACCCTTATTTAACACAATATTAGAAAAATATGTGAGGTCAGATATGAATCGTTAACACATTAATAGACTACTTGTAAACAAGAGTAACTGGATTGATAATAATAAAGGTTGTTTATTTTTGATTAACTACGAGATAATGATCCCACTGATTATGGAATGATATTGGGAATGATTAACACTTGCTCATATAAATGTTCCAATGCATTTTTATCAAATAAGTTACACAGTCAATCTGCCGAGTTGCCTATTCATAACGGATAGGATGGCCGTCACTGTCTAACACTTCTTGAAGTCCGCATTTGAACGCGTAGTTTTGAAGGGTGCCACTGAGTGAACTTTCACAATACATATTACGTTGTCGCTTCGATTCATTAGTGTAAGCAATCGGGCGAGGGCCTTGGTGATCACATTTCATATCACCCGTCGCTTGATACCTTTGTATCCATCTACGAACTGTTTTTCTCTGAAATGAAAATAATAATATTAGAAATACATAAAAAAAAATCCAACTTGTAAGTAATAATGCAACATGATTGCAACAATAAATAGGTATGTGTAAGAATAACGTAAATCTTACCGTTATGCTTATATCTCGTGCTATTTTCTTTATGTTTTGTTCCTTTTCCCACGGAACTACAATTTTAGCCTTCAATAAAGTTGTTAATCGAACCATACCATCGATTAATAGAATCAACTGGTCAAAAACTTAATAAATTGGATAATATTACGATGAAGATAATTACACACAAGCGAATCGGCACGAAAATGAAACCATTTGAAAAGTAAAAATACCCTCAATCACAGTTTAGTAAATAAGGCGAAGAAGTATACTAAATTCAACCTTAACTCGCAGTTCATACAGCAGTTAAGTTTCTGAAGTAAAATGAGGGTAGTGCAACAATCGGAATCAACACATTCTATTCAACCAAACAAGAAATCTATGCTAATTTCAACCTTATGTTTTAGGTAATAGAGGAGTTGCGTATTGCATTTTGTAAAACAAGACGGTAAGGTGCTAGTATTAAATAAATATAACACGGAAGTTGAAATTTAAACCTTAATATCTAGAATATTAGACCGTTAATGACCTTGTTCGATAAAAGGAGTAATGCTATTCAAATTTTCGTTGAGGTTGATAACTGAGCCAATAGCCTAGTGGTATAAGGCACGGTCTAGTTGATCGGCTGGCGCCTGGTGAAGCAGGTTCGTATCTTAATCGCACGCAGTGTCTTTTTGTAAGTTATTCTTGGTATCTATACAGTTCGGCCAGAAGGAAGCCGATAAAATACCATATAAAATTATTAAATACTTGCAAATATTATTTGAGGCGGATCGGTGGATGCACGCGGGCAGAGATGGGTGCGGCGGCGGGGGAGGGAGCTGCTCAAGGCTCACGTGACACGCGGGCCCGAGCGTGCACGGGCGATAATCTTTAAGTCTTGGTATGGTACCTTTTCTCTGCGGCTGACTGTACAAACATGTTAAAGGTATCAAATCAGAAAAGGGATCGGCACTGTATCGCCTTTCGCCTTGCCGTCAAACAGGCGTCAACCTAACGTAAGCACGTAACCAGAGCGGATCAGAAGCTCCGATACGGCTCCGGCTACGGGTAGGTGACGCCGCGATTGCGGCTCGCTGACCGCTGGTTGATGGTGCAGCAGGCAGGCCGGAGGGGTGAGAAGGGCAAGGGTGGACGAATAGTCGTAAGCTCGGGTACGGAGAGATGTAAGCGCGGGGACGACGAGCCGTAAGCTCGGGGACGACGAGCCGTAAGGGACCGCACCGCGGTTCGTGAGCTTATCCCGAGGCCAGGCGATTACGTTACGATTCCGATTATTGTGCTTTGCAATAGGGAGTTTCATACAAAGAATACTAAATGGCTCGAGTTGACAAGGTGCCGATCACTTTCTGGTTTGATATGTGTGCCTTTGCACTCTGCTGTGATTCTCTTCTAAATTGCCAACTTTAATAAGAAGACACATCGTTTTTGTCAGTTAAAACATCTGCACAATAATAGTTTTGGGAAAGATTTCACAATATATCTTTAAAAGAAAATTTCACTTTTATTATTTGTCATTATTTCAAGACTTCTAATGTTAAATATTGTTAAAAAAAATTGACCTACATTTACCATAAAGTATGAGCTCATGCCGCCTGTGATTACAGGTTTATCCTAGTACTGCCTGTTCTAACATTGTAATAACTTTGTAAACTATTTCTAAAACATTATGTTAATATTTTACCAATTTTAATAGTGAATACAATATTTATTTATTTTATTGCTATAAAATTTCGTAAACTAGGTACGGGTTTTTGCACGTGAGAGTATCATATGAGAAATTAATGATTCAGCGTCGTAGTAATAAATTGCAGGCGCGAAGTAAGAGGGAGTATTATGTTATACGATCGTTATCGGCCGGTGACTTGCGAATGTTGACGTCTATAATAATGTCGTGTCGGACAGAGCGCCAATTCGTTTCCCGAATGCTGTACGCTCATTTGAATTGTAGGTATATTTACGGGTAGGTACTAAAATTGGATCGGTTTTGGACAAGAAGTATTTTGGTGGCGTTTTTTGTTATGTTATTTGGTTGATCTTGTTATTATAGATGCAATTAAGATAGGTATTGTTTTAATTGATGCTATTATATTTCAAATGAAAAATCGGTTGTCTGTAAAGTCGGTTTACGGACGATAGTTTAACGTGACAACGTCATAACAAAACTTTAATGAAATTGCCGAACGCGGAGGCCGATTCGGCAGCGTTCGACATCATCTGTCTCTCAATCGCTCGTTCCGCGCTCTCGCTTGCACTTCAAGCCGCCATGGAACGTTAGACGTTGTCACGTCAAAAAGGCTTTTACAATGCTCAGGTAACTTTACAACAAAGAGGAAGAATGTTGCTGGTTTGATTTTTGAAAATATCAAACCAGCAACATTCTTCCTCTTGCTCATGCCAAATGGGCCTTCTCTTGACCTCGATAGATATGAAAATGTCATATCTTTTATAGATAGCACCTACCTACATACTTAAGCTTACGTTTTTTGCTTTTTCGTGTTACCCTCTCAGGCTATTCGATTGTCTATGTAACGTTCTGACAATACGTTTTTATATTGCCGAAACTATATTAAATTCTCGTGAAAGTTTGAAAGTCAAGTTCGAATTTGTTTTCAGCACCCTAATTGCGTAACACACTATCGATCACAGTCTGAATCACTTTCAACGATATTGCTATTATGTTTAGGTTTATGTTCGAAAAATTTGTCTGCTCAACAACACGAAAGGCATCGCTACGGATAGTATGTTACGCAACTACCCCGCCTGGTTCCCAATGATGACCCGTAGCATGACGAAATGTATTGATAATTAAGACCAATGCTTGTCGTAGTAAAGTGTGATTTGGGACTCTGAAAAAACAAACTGTTTAAAATACTATGTATACAGAACACAGTGGTTATAGTTAGTTAATTCATATGATTACTATGGTCGTAACAAACTGATGCTAAACGTCTGCCGTACCATAACAGTTCTAAGAAGATATTGCCACCATCAATCACTGTGATTGATTGGCAGGATGATAATTGTCGTGGTGTGACGTTATTAGTACCTACATACAATTAAATATAGTACTGTTGTCGCTTAAAATATAACAGCCTGTAATGCATGGTTGGGCTTTCTTTGACCAATTCAAGGGGAGTAACATAATTAGCCTATAATGTTCCTACTGCTGGGACACGGGCCTCCTCTCGGTGAGAGGGAGTAGGGCCATAATCCACTACGTGGGCCCAGTGTGGGTTGGTAACGGTCACATGTCTTTGTATTTTTGGTACTAGGACATGCCGGTTTCCACACGATGTTTTCCTTCACCGTTTTGAGAGCAGCGGTGATAAAAAAAATTACATAAAGTAAAGCGCCTGCGAAAGCAAAGTAAGCGAAGGTGGTGTGACGATTTAACGAGGTTTGCAGGGCCAACATGGCCAGAGATCACTCAAGACAGGGAGGTCTGGAAGAAAAAAAAACGGAAAAAAACCGAGTCGGACTCGTGCACCGAGGGTTCCGTACCATCATATGTTTTTAAATTTTCATGGTCTGTCATTCCCTGGTCCAGGCTATGCAGCATGGGAAGCCGTGACCTCCTTCTGCAAAGCAGTAATGCTTGCGAAGGACGAGGCGGAACGCGTGAGGGTCACTGTAGGCGTGGGCTTGCGGACGCCGAACAAAGGGTAGCTCGCCGTCCGGTCGACGCCCGAGTCGACGGCGCGTTGTGTTCCACGCGCGCTTCAAAGAGATGTCAGCACTAACTGATGGGGTCCGCTAGGGCCAATGCCTGCCAGGATCGCGGGTTATTCGAAAGAGTTACCGTGGTCCCTGGCGCAGGCAACTGAAGGAACACGGGTGGGTTTTAGTCAATAAAAGTCTGACAGCCCTCCCGCTCCGCCCAGAGCTGGAGTAGATATTTGATAATTTCCCACACACTAAAAAAAAGGGATTCCGGAAGTGGACATTTCCTCAAAGACGTATAAAAAAAATTCTATTACGCTACGAGGACGTGCCAGTCGACTAGTATCAATTATCCTGTGACATATAGACGCGTCAACCGACACCGTCGTACGGCTGATTGAGTGAAGCGATACTCGGCGATGCACCGCTGCCAAGGTAACGTGAGGCCGTGAGCTGGTACGCATGTCGTTTCATGGAATCAGGATTTCTTGAGATCCTTGACATACTTAACTACTTTAGAAATATTGTTTAAGTTGGATTTGTGATGAATATATTAAATGACCCCGGTACTTCTAGGAGAGCATTGGTGGCCTAGTAGTAATGGCCGCGACTAACGAGTTGTAGGTCGTAGGTTCGAACCCTGACAGCCGCTTTACTTTGTGTAAATTATTTCATCACCACTGCTTTCAAAACGGTGAAGGAAAAAATCGTGAGGAAACCGGCATGTCCTAGAACCAAAAATTCGAAGACATGTGACATCTACCAACCCGCACTGAGCCCTCGTGGTGGATAACGGCTAACTCATCTTTCAGAGGGGAGGTCTGTGTCCCAGCAATGTGAAAATCAAAGACTGATTATGCAGGTACACCTAAGAGAGGTTTAATCCAAGATTACCGATCTAAATAAAGATAGAGAAATTAATTAGGTAAAGTACAGTTTAGGAACGTGTTAGATTTGTTTAGAAAAGAACTTTGAAAATACATGAATGTTAAAATGTATTGGCGAAGAGCTTGACTAATTATATTTACGAATGTAACATGGGTTTATTAAACCGAAGTAGCGATAGTATAATTATTAAGTACAATAAAGAGGAAAATGTGTATACTGCAAGTGACCTTTATTAGGTACGTCAATGCAAATAAGAAAACATTTTACATAAATACCAGTAATAATTTAAATGCAAAAAAAAAACCAATTAATATGGTAAGTTTTTAGTTTTTGCACGTACCTTTCTCGTTTTCAGGGGACGAGGAAAAGATAGACATCTTTTCTTTTCTAGGCTCAAAACTCTTTTGCATTATAAATAATATAGTTCCATTCCATGTGTCTTGAGAAAACCTTGAGGATCGAAACTTTGAAGAGACTGTTGAAAAAGAATTTCCCTTGTTGTATATAGAGCATGGACACCGTACTACAGGATTGCTCGTTAACTTAGGTAAAACTGTTTCCTGTCAGTACGGGATAAAAATATGTCATCGATATTTATCTCGTTTCGCCCAGTAGCAACGTTATTTGCAGCAAACAAATTTTTCGAACATAATATGAAAAATGGTTGGATGGATGGATGGATTAGCAATATCAAAAATGGATTAGCAATATCATTACGCAATTAGGGTGTTGTTGAGATAAAAATTGATACAGCTTTGGAAGAACAGCAATTTTTTAATGTTTATTGAATATCGGTAATAAAAGACCACCAACATAACATAATTATGTCTTTCAGTGGGTGTACCAGCGAATAAGAGATAATGATAATTATAATAACTATATAGTTATTATTGTCAAAGACAAAATTATTCAGATTGAGATTGATAGTGTGTTACGCAATAAGGGTGCTGGTTGCCTAAAGGCTCGTACATACAGGCGCGACGCGACACGCGACACAAAGTCTGAGGCTACAGTAGGCAGCGATTTGCGATGCGACTGGAAAAGCGAAACGAGAAAAACATGGTATGGCTACATTACAAGCGAAAAAAAAAGCAATTTTCTAATAAATTCGCTTCAATTTCGCTCATGTTGATGTAGCCGATGCCGTGATTTCAGTAATGTTGTTCCTATCGCATAAAGAAATCAAAGATCGCTAGTAATATTTGATGTACGGAGTAGCCATATACGTGAGCATTCAGTTACTTGTTTTAATCGCTCATGTGTCGCAGGTCGCGTCGCGGCCTAATGTAGCCTCAGCCAAAGGCACCGCAAGTCGCGCGACGAGCGGTGCCTTTGTGTCGCGCGCGATTCGCGTCGCGCGTCGCGCCTGTTTGCAGGAGCCGTAATACTTACAATTAGTAAGTTCTGCAAGTAGCAAGATAACACATTTAGTAAACATATTTACTACACCAATTAACAGTTCTATCTAAATCGTTTTAGGACACCTCGGGGAATTCAATTTGGCCAATTTGCTAAACTTATATTGGTCAGAGCACTTAAATTAGATAACCAGATACTAATTCAAATACATATTGACCTTCATTCCTTGATTGCTCTCGCGTCTATGGGCGGTTGGGCCTTGATTATTTAAAGTTATCCTGTTCATGTAATTATAATTATTTGTACGGCTCCCTTACGTCCGTCTCGAATGATCCTTTACATTTAACGAAGCGTATGAGTTGAATCTTCTGTTATTTTGGCTGTGGAAACTAATATGAAAAGCACGCTTGCTCAACTATAAAACTAACTTAGGTTTAAAATTAAATTGTTTTAGATAATTCAAACCTATCAGCTATATGGAGAAATTATAATTGACCAGACAAACATGTAAAAAATTAAAACGAAAAAATAACAAAGATTTATTTTGTTACATATTAAAATGGTTTTGTTTTTCATATTTTAATAATAAACGTAAACGTAGAAACCTATTTGCTTCCAATGACGGCTTTGCTTCCGGTACAAGCGGGCAGGCGGAAACTCCCTTCGCATAATAAAGTAAACAATAATATTTTCTACTGGAAATTCAAATTAAAAGAAAAAGGTTGTTGTTAGCACAAGCTTGTTGTGAGCAATTTGTGAACAATTAACTGAAAATCGTATCTACCCTCTTGCGAGTATTGTAGTGGATCCCGAGGCTTATTAGATAAATTTTAAACTATGAAAGCGTTTAAAAAAAGACTTACTGATAAAAATCTTTTTTTTAAGTTTATTTATATTTATGACCCCTGCGTTTTATTTTTATTGGTCCTAATTATCTATGGCTATCGTTAAAACGTACCTACATGGCTGACTTGGATGCAATATGGTTGGCTCTGCTTGAATCTTCATAGTATCTACACTCTTAAGAGCCAATAGTCAGCCTGTCCGGACTTTAAATATAAAACTACTATTTAAAGAGAGTAGCAAATTATGTTATCATAATTGGTTAAACAGGGCGAAAGGGATAACATAATTTGTTCGTAATCAGGGTTATGCAGCTTTTAGCATCTAGTGAGCGGTTATTTATAGAACTTGCACAAACATAATTATTTTCCTAAGTCACAGTTCGATTGAGATTTCTATTTATATAAAGTTATTCTCAGTTGAATAAATAGAGATTGGCACACAAAGGAGAGGCCTGTGGCCAGCAGTCGGCGAAGTTGTGCAGGGGATTAAGATTATTCTGATTCTTAATCAATCATCATCATCATGCCTAGCCTTTTCACAGCAATTTTTGGGGTCAGCTTCCAGTCTAACCGGATGCAGTTAAATACCAGTACTTTACTTGGAGCAACTTCCTTTGTAACCCAGTGACTAGATAACACGATACCCCGTGGTAAGTCTGGTTGTCAGACTTTCGGGCTTCTGACGACTCATAACGACTGTCAAAGATCCACGAATGACAGCCGGGACAAACGCTTAATGTGCTTTTCTTTGAAGGGTTTCGTTGTGTAAAGATGGTCACCCATCCACGGTCTGACCGGGACAAGCCTGATCGTTCGACCCGTGCAATAGCTATTACTTAGCCACGAGAGCCACGAGAACCACGCTGATTCATAATCAATAGTAGCCATTAATACACAAGTGGAACAAACCAAATGGTATCCCGCAGAAAAGTTACGGAGCCATGTGAGAATCGTTTTTACAAGTCGTAAATAGTAAGTGGATTGTAATGGACTCAATCAAAGCCTCCTGGAGGCTGGAAAAAGATCAGTTCCTTAACGTCCATACATATTTATGATTATTTATTAGTTACGAAGAAAGCTTCGATTTATATGAAAATTATTGACTGTTTCTCAATCTGGAAAATAACACAACTTACAGTAACTAACGTAACTTGACTATGTACTTCATACAGCTATGGAAAACATTTTTTTTTAAACTTTAAATGAATATCGGTAAAAATAGACCAGTACGTACAACATATTTCGACGTTTAGTGGGTTAATAATTACAAATTAATATGAAAATATATAATTAATTTATTATGAAAATTGTTAATTTAATGACATTTAATTTTAATGTCTATTCAGTTTTTATATTTGTTTTAATGATTTATTGAATGTTAATGTATTTATTTTATTGATGTAATGAATTTAATGATATTTTATGTAATGGTGATTTGTATATTGGGCCTGAGAAAATAAATAAATCAATTATTGTCAGTCTTATGTTTAGACGATTTAGGCGGTATTTAAAATCTCAAAAAGTTGAGAATATAAATTGTTAGCAATGGTGCTATTTGGGATGGAGATATTAAAGCTTATACACTTGCATTACTAGGCCAATCTGGCAGAAGATGATGATAATTATATTTCCGGAGGCCAAATACCTATATAATCATAACATCAAACGCAATAAATAACAAGATTCCATAAGTAAAAAATATTCTCGCGAATCTTCTAGAGACAGACAACGCGCGAAAGTTCCGGTGATCTTTAATTAAGTATTTTTGAAAAAAAAAAGTTAAATAGGGAATGAAAATTTGAATCATCGCTTTTGCCGGTGTGAAATCCCATTGGGCACACAGCCTGCAAATAAGAAATGCGTAATAACGCGTCTCGTAATATTAAAACGATTGTAACTCGTCTTCTAGAACAAATATACGTGTACTCGTATATAGGTTGTCGATAGAAACAATTTTAGAAATGAAACTCCTCTTCGCGCGGAATTACTTTCCAGTTTTCAGTTGATAAAATACGTCACATTTGTAGCGCCATTTTGTATGGAGAATTGCAATGCTATTTCCTCTCGTGAATTACTCTTACAAGCTTTATAAAATGTCCTTGTTCAGAGGAACTTCAAATTCATAGTACTTTTAGCCGATGGCCGTTTAGCGTGGATGTGACGCATATTTTCCCCTAACTTGTTATTTTTTGTGTTTGTGTTCTTTCACTGCGTCATGTTTACCGCAAATAACCGTATTTTCTTTCTTTCTTTAGTTTAGATAAACATATTATGCATTACTATGGTCTGTTTTGTAGCAAAATTCTGAGAAATTCTCAGTAGCCCCGAGTCTTGAGCTTGGTTAAAGGCTCATTGCTTCGCTTTTACTGGGGAATTAACAAAATTGGCGAAATGTGGGTGTAATAAAAACTACTGCTAACCTTTTTGGGCAAAATGTTATGTTATGCGACACTCTCGGGGTATGTAGGCTACTTTAGAACAGTGTTCCTGTTTATAATCTTTGAGTATTTTAATGTTATTCATTAAGGAGTATGACGTGTACAAATAAATAAACACTTAGCTTTGCCATACTGTTTTATTCAAAATACAAATCCAAAATAATCGTATGCTCATATTATTTAGTTTTCAATTAAAAAAATCCTTTTTCATTCAAGCTTACATTTTTAACAATATTCATCAACTATTCACAACAGTATAACAAGCAGTTTCCAGAATATTAGCAGAACAGTTCATTCAACTTTTTTTTTCATTTCCCGTATTCAACCGCGGCCGGCAGCGAGCTCTGCGAAATGCACAAAGGATTGCGAAATGTAAAAAGTTAAATAATCCGAGGACTTTATCGTTTTCAGCTTCGTTGAGCCTCTCTGAATTTGACAAATCTATACAAATAAATAAAATTGAAGTATCTGTTTGTAATGTCAAATTAACAAGTTTATACTATGGTTTATACTAAATGCTTAAGAGTATATAATAAGGTAGGTACTTATAATGTGAAAACAATTTTTAAAATTTTGTGTGTCTGTCTATTTGTGCCGACTAATCTCTGAAATGGCTGGGCTGATTTTGACGGGGCTTCCATTGGCAGATAGCTGATGTTATAAGGAGTAACTTATTTTTATATTAGAAAAAGAATTAGGGTTCCGCGCAAAATAATTAAAACTTAAAAACAGAAAAAGATTCTAGCAGTGGTACGTACACCTTCACACACACACACAACACATTTATGATACACATTGCGACACATTATTGATACCCGACATCCACGCGAGCGAAGTCGCGGGCTGAGCTAGTATGAAATATTTAAGATCTTCCTACAACCAACATTGTTGGTACTTTTACCTACCTACTCTGAGTAAAACACAAGATTATGATCTAAAGTCTTATACTCGTACAACATCCGTTTTAATGTTAGCTTAGTAATAAAATGGAGCAGTTGACGAACTTTGCATACTACAAAACACGTGAGTTAAAGTATACTGAAGTTATATCGATTTATAATGACGCAAATTTGTATCGCTACATAGTTTCTGAGTAAAATACGATGCCCTAAAAAGGGCGAGAATTGGAATAAGTACATCATCATCTGCCTAGCCTTTTCCCAACTATGTTGGGGTCGGCTGCCAGTCTAACTGGATGCAGCTAGAATACCAGTATTTTACATGGAGGGACTGCCTTTCTGACCTCCACAACCCAATAACTGGGTAATACGACACCCCTTAGTAAGACTGGTTGTCAGACTTACGGGCTTCTGACGACCCGTAACGACTGTCAAATATCCAAAAATGATAGATTTGATGATTTTTATATCTTAAGTCTTTCAACATAAAATAATTTTAGTGGAGAATGTTTCTTCGAAGACCAAATCTTAATGGTCATCCCTCATCAAGTGTAGCATTCATATTTTGGAATTGAAACAGCTGCCTCGTTAGTCTAGTTGTCTGGATTGCTTAAAGGTTCCTACAAAACAGGCGCGAATGATAGCCGGGACCAACGGCTTAACGTGTTTTCCGAGGCACGGGGCGGATGTCGGTATGTAAAGATGGTCACTAATCCACGGACCCACCGTGGCAAGCGTAGCTTAACCTGATCGATCGACCCGTGTGGCTGTTATTACTTAGCCACGAGCCCCTCTTAATGGAATGTTCTTGCTGTTAAGGGCTATTTACGTTGTTGAACAGACAAATCTTTCGAACATTTATGAAACAAAAGATTAGCAATATCCTTCAAAAAAAATGATTCAGATTGTGATGGAAAGTGTGTTACGCAATTAGGGTGCAGACGATGTAAACAATTTAAGTTTATTTTGAAGTTTTGACAATTATTTCATACAAAAACTGTCAAATGTCAGTTTTATTCCTCGAATAAAAGTTATCTAGGGATGAAAAAATCAGCCCTTAATAAACTTTATTTGATGGTTACGAACAATCTTATAAGTTATGTTACGAAATATTCTTCCAATGAATGAAATGATTGTGACTGAAAGTGTTACGCAATAAGTGTGCTGGACACACGTTTAGGTGAGGTTAGGTCACTAAAATACGTATTTTGGCGTTTTTTATTAGTTTGGATCGTATATAGCTATGCGGTATATTTTTAAATCCACAATAACTGTCCGGCCTGTAGAAGCAAGGTTCCTTTAGCCACTCTCTATTATAAATCATGAATTAGCACAGACAGTATTAAGACGAAGGGGGCAGTATGTCCCTTTTCCATTGCGTCCGTATTGGGGCTGGTAACTGCTATTTTTAGCCTATTTCCTCTGTCTGTGGACATGATGATGCTGCTAGTCATCCTCACATAAAATCACTTAGCGTCACCCAAGTTATGATATTCTAAGTGACCTCCGTCATAAAATCGCCTATACCTATAAGTTTACATTGAAATTTTATTTCAATCACGCTGTTAATATTTTATCCTACAGTGTTAATGTGCCTCCCCTTGGATACCCTTTTAAAGCACTTACGACCCATTATAATTATAGACCTGTATGATGTAACTGTTAAAGTTAAGTTGTATTTTAGTGATACTAGCAGGCCCCACGGTTTTACCCGCATAAGTGTCGATCCCGTGGGAATATCGGGTTAAAAAATCCTTTGTGTTAATCCTGGTCATAAACTACCTGTGTGCTAAATTTCATTCAAATCCGTTCAGATTTTTTGCGTGAAGAAGTAACAAACATACAAACACACAAACTTTCGTCTTTATGATGTGTGTTGAGCAAAAATGCGACTCGAAGTGAAACATTAAAGAGACCATAATCAATCTGTTTATGACTAACTATACAAATTAATACAAAAACAAAAGGACAGGTGTCGAAGTACTCGTCCGCATCGCTGTCATCCGGAAAGGTGCCTAGAAGACTGGCAGCATTGCCACATTGAATGGCAATGCTATTTCTTTGGCAAAAATTTAAGAATTGTGTTTAAATACTTATTATCTGTTTATCTTATAGTAACTCTCAATTACTCCAAAAGTAGTTGCCCAAGGCTTTTTTAACAGTAAAATATGGTCTTTTAGAATGAATTTCAATTTCTTAACAGAATTTTTAGTGTTAGCTTCAAGTCTGAGGTAGTTCTGGAGTGGCAACCACGAGCTGGAAAATGATAAGTTGGACGGCTGAATGAATACATAAAGGAGTGGTGTGGGCCGCTGGGAACTGTTGGCTAGACATAGTTTTCTCATTCATTCATCGTTGTTGGATAATCCCATCACTGGACATTTAACATTTGAAAAGATGAAGGCACAATCATATCAATATTATTTATATTTTGGATTGCACAAAACTATTCTAACCCTCAATCAAAAGCCTATCGCAAACTATTGCTAGGTACGAGCCACTTTGCAACAAGTCATATTAACTACTGGCGTCAAACCGACACACCGACAAACTGTTTTGTAGTTTGGCAAATACTGATTACTGTTATCTACTATATAAAAATAAGTCGGGTTTTCCTTCCTGACGCTATAACTCCAGAACGCACGAACCGATTTCCACGGTTTTGCATTCGTTGGAAAGGTCTCGGGCTCCGTGAGGTTTATAGCAAAGAAAATTCAGGAAAAATTTCAACAGAAAAGCGGGAACACGCGAGCGGAGCCGCGGGCGACCGCTAGTATTGTGTAATATTTCGGGGAAATAATAAACAAACAAACATTTCTTCTGAAAGCCTAAATATTTCGTAGCGAAGCGAACAAAACTGCATATACAATGCAATGTATAACTTTTTAATCTAAAAAAGTGTTGAATGGAAATGGAAACAAAAGAATCGTTTGTTACGGTCGACATTGTTATTTATTATTATCAAAGCAGTTGCATTTTGGTTGTGTTGTGGCGGTGCCTATTAGCAACGTTCATATTCCATGTAATTAAATATTTACGGGGTTTCACGTGAACTCGGATACACACAAAAGGGAGTGACGTCGAGTGCTCGCACTTTTCAAACGGCGAGAATCCAATGTTATATTTTTAAGTAAGTAGTTAATTGTACAATTAGGTAATTGGCTCATATATTGGATTGGTTGTTAGACGATGACATTTGAACATCAATTAATAACTTACGCCTACGTGTTTTGGACTGTATCCTATGTATCTGTCACCGTATGATTGTGAACACCGTTAGTTTATAGTCTATCTCGCGAGATTGAAAAGTTTCGACAAATTGTGAACTGTACCATAATGCTTACAGTATAACTTTAATACATTTTTGATACTTTATAATCTATCCAAAGTCAAATTGTGAATGAACCTGCACTTACCGACAGGGTTCAAAATCTGTCCTATTTTATCACTCGTAAAATTGTAAATTGTATGTAAAACTGTGGTTTTGGCGGTAGCCGAATTGGTCGCAGTACCTATCTAAGCTAGGCCACTCCGACCAAATGGGTTAGGTGAGGTTAGAACTGTGACCAACCGCGCGCGAGCCGAGCGAGCGCTACTTTCAAGTTGGGCGCAGTTAGGTACTTGTGGCTATTATATAATATTAGCTCAAGGTGCGATCCGTCGCATGCAAATTTGATACCACTTCACAATTTGTAGGTTTGCCATGGACATATTATAAACTATCGAATCAATTTAACACATTATTTTTCACAATTTTTCGATAGTATATTATCTTGCGAGAGATAATAAACTATCGAAAAATTGATAGATATAATACTCTTTATACTATGTACGCCATAAAATTACAGATATATATTAGTATGTAGAAAACATAGGGTGAGGCAATGGGCGGTCTTATCGCTAAAAGCGATCTTTTACAAACAACCTTTGGATAGATAAATTATAAACTAACGATGTTCATACGGTGACACAACTATAACATGTTACATGAAGTATATTTAAATGTGGACGTAGACTTCTGCTTGCTACATCCTTATGTCGCTACAATAAGCAATCTTGAAGAGTATATAAAAGTATAAGTGTAAAAATAGGTGTTATAAATAAAATAGGCATAGAAATCTCTATGTTTTGTCGTTAATGCCGTAGGTACAAATGTCAAATAGGTAGGCTAGGCATATGAAATTACAAATTAGTAACAGAACTTTTGCTATCAAAACTAAATTACTTATAATTATCCTAAAACAAAGTTAACAAACGCAAACGCTGTTTTAAAGACATAGGGACCTGTGTTGGTTGTACTTGACTGATAATAAATTCACCAAATGGTAAGCACACATATAACATTTTTAATATATTTACAGAAGACGAACACAATCACGATTATATGCTGTGCATTTAACTTACTATTTATCCACGTATCTTGCATTATTGTTAACTAGTGTTCTCATTAAGGATGAAGAGTTGAAACCCGAAGATACCACAGTATTCTTAGGCATAACGTTGGATGCCAAGCTTCAATGGGGCCCCCATATACCTACTTAGATTAATTGTCAAAAAAGCTTAGCTCTGCAGCATACGCCATTAAGAAAATTCGTGATTTTACTGATTTAGAGACAGCCCGTTTAGTTTACTTTAGCTATTTTCATAGTGTGATGTCGTACGGTATTCTGTTGTGGGGAAATGCCGCCGAAATTCAGACAATTTTTATTTTACAAAAAAGGGCAATTCGTTCCATTTATAAATTAAGTCCCTCAGAGACAAATTTAAAGAGATTAATATAATGACTATGCCTTCTCAGTATATTTATGATAATCTTCTGTATGCACATAAAAATAGTAATCTGTTTAAAAAATACAGTGATATCCATAATATAAATACTAGGAACAAACACAAATTTGTTGTTCCTACAACAAGGCTCAAGAAAATAGGTGGCTCGTTTAGATGCCAATGTATACGTTTTAATAATAAACTTCCTAGCCACATTCAAGAACTAAGCCTTAAATTCAAATCTTTTATAATGCGAAAACTATGCCAGAAAGCCTATTATACTGTAAAAGACTATATTGAGGACAAAAAGGCTTGGAATTGAGCTGCTCCAATAGGTTTAGACAGTGAATGTTGTTTTATTTTTTATTTTGCTATTTTACACTTTAATTTTTTTTAAATACAGTGTAAACTCTTTATAACGTTATCCTTTATAACAATAAACTCCCTGTAACGTTGAAGTGAGCCCAACTTGGTTGGTTTGCGTTAAAACCCACATATTGAAACACTCTTTATAGCGATACGCCATTCTCTATTACGAAGAAATGTGTTCATATTTTTAGACAGTAAATATTTATTAGTTATGTTATCAGGTAACAAAAGACTTTGAAGCTCTGAAACATCCGAGGTCGGTCTAGCTTTTGTTATCCTTAATTGCCTTGAACACGTGCAGTATGACGCATTGTTTTCTTGGAAGTGATGGTGTTCGACCAAGCATACTGGGTACCTATCGTATTATCAGTCGTAAACCTACTTTAAAACTGTTAACATGGCCAGTAAACGGAAAGCGAATAGTGTTGACGAAAAAGTTTGTGTGATACTTGTTAATTTGGTTGTTTTTTTGTTCACTCCATATAACGATAACTCTCTATAACGACAAAAAATGCTCAGTCCCTTGAGTTTCGTTATAAAGAGTTTACACTGTATCTGTTTACTTAAACAATGACATGTACTTTTACTGTATAAAGTATTATATTATTTTAATTATTGTGAATGTGAGGACTATGTGGGTCATTGTTTCCGCTTTAATCATGATCTGGCAGTTTAAGTAATTTACGCGGCCTACCCAAATGTCCTTTCTTTGGTATTGTCCGTCGAATCGTTGAGCTCTTCAAGTTCTGAGTTGAGCTGCACGATTTTTGACAAATGCGTGCACTGATTGGACAGGTCCGCTCAATCTGTGTGGTTCTTTCCTCAAAAGACCATTTCAGACACCAATCTACATGGTCTTCACACGATCTGACCAAGATTTGGTCTGGATTTTAAAAGAGACTGTGACCTCTGAGTTTGTTTTGGCCTTTTTTCTCAGAATAGTCAGATAGGAAACGCCGATCTCATCTAGTTTGAAAAAATATAATTGACATGTAAAAGTGTCTGTACAAACGTACTTACAGAAAATAAATCATTTATTATAAGATTTAATTCAGATTAAGAATATCATAAAGACAGTATATACCTAAATACCCGTTATCTTGAGAACATTACAATCAATGTCGGAAAACAAAAATTATCTATGATTTCCCTACCTTCTGTTTGGATTTCATTAAAATCGTAAGTGGATAAAAGCTTCAGCAGCAAAGAGGGGATTCTTTAAAAATGTACACATTCATTCGTATCATCTCGATAAGTAAAATCTATCAATGCTGACTCTTGAAGAAGCTTTTCTTTCTTCCATATATTATGTACAATTGTGATGTGAACTCATTCTGCGATCAAATGGATAAGCTTTTACAATGTGCCTAATACTATTAGATATATTATGTACTGTTATTACTGTATAATATTACTTAAATCTTAAAGAGATGTTTTTGTTTCGCTGATTGAGGTTTTCCTTTGAAATTGGTTTTAGTAGGTTTTTATATTTTATTTATCCTATTGATAGATTCTTATTTTGTAAATGTGAGGACTTTGTAGGCCTTGTAGACTTTGATCTGTAGACCATTTTTTATTTTATCAAGTACCAGGGGGCTTACTCTCCAAACTAATTTTAATTCTAATGAGATGCCAATATGATTCCAATGTTAATTTTACAGTCACGTGATTCGGTACTCTTGAAAACAATATTGTCAACAATTACCCTACGAAGTCCGAACCCAATTCGACTTAGTTCTCCAAAATGGACACCCAATCTAAAAATCATTTGGCGCTAGCATCGAACTCAAGAGTACGAAACGTCACAATTCCAATGTCGATCTATCGGAATTAAATTGAAGAGTAAGCACCCAGGTACTTGGTGACAGGCCTACGCTGTCCTCCCATGCCTACTGTAATTTGAAAATAATGTAAAAGTCAATTATTATTAAGAAGAGTAACCGTGGAGTTTCTTGCCGGTTCTTCTCCATAGGAAACGACCAATTGGAACCGTGCACCTAGTTTCTGACGTTTTATAAGTGCCCATGTAGGTTTATGTGAAATAAAATATTTTGATTTTGAAAACCTGTGTACAAAACTGCTCTTACCTTTAAGTGTTTCAGTTAAAATAGGTAATATATTACAAAAATCGCTTATCTTAAATGTGCAGCTTTTTAGGTAAGTTCGCATGTAGCTGGAGTCAAAGTATTTATGCAGATTTCATGCGTTTAATTCCTAGGCTGCATGCGAAGTTGTGACGTAAGAATTTAAGTGGCTAATAGGTACTAACCGGCACCCTAATTGCGTAACACACTATTAATCCGAATAATTTTGAAGGATATTGCAAATCCATTGCTTCATAACATGTATATGCTCGAAAAATTTATCTGTTTAACAACGCAATGAATGTTGTTGAACTGTCAAAATGAAAGCCATTGCTACTGTCAGATAGTGTGTTACGCAATTACCCCGTTGATTTGATGGAATTGGTAAAGCTATCCTTATTCGGCCTCAAAATTCTTCTTCTTTTTTTTTTTGCTCAGATTCTGAATCCTCATTCGTACCTGTGATTTATTTTTGACTGTCCGGAGGGTTTTTAATAGGTCGTTCAACGATCATATCTGGTCTAATATGAAACCATATCTTTTATCTCCAGTCCCGAACCCAGCGATTGGATTTTGTTTCGCTAAGATAGATTGTTTTATTTTACCGATTTATGGTTTCAGCGAAATTAAAAAATCTCTTTGTAACGTCAATTTCTATCTATATAAAGGGTGGCAGGGACATCGCTCAACCTGTAACCATGGATTCAGTACATGACTCTGAACCTATATTTTCTTCGTCGGTTATTAAAAAAAGAATTAGCTCTTCCATGCATTTTGACCGCGTACATAGGTAACTATTGCACTTTTCTATGAAACATCTAATTTTTTTTTATAACCGACGACAATATTCCGCGCTATGGGGTCTAGAATCAAGTGCTGAATTCAATTCATTGCACGCCGATGTCCCTGCCACCCTGTATAGATAGAAATTAACGGTATAAAGAGTTTTCTGTCTATCTATGTACCTAAAGCTATGACATCATCGATGCCCTAAAAAGGATGAGGATTGAAATAAGTACATCATCATCTGCCTAGCCTTTTCCCAACTATGTTTGGGTCGGCTTCCAGTCTAACCGGATGCAGCTAAATACCAGTATTTTACTTGGAGCGACTGCCTATCTGACCTCCTCAACCCAGTTACTGGGTAATACGATACCCCTTGGTAAGACTGGTTCACAGACTTTCGGGCTTCTGACTACCCGTAACGACTGTCAAAGATCCACGAATGACAGCCGGATCCAACGGCTTAACGTGCTTTCCGAGGCACGGAGGGGTCACGGTATGTAAAGATGGTCACCCATCCACAGACCAACCGCGGCAAACGTAGCTTGCTTGGCTGTTATTATTTATCCACGGGCCCCTCCGGTTACCTAAACCTATGTATGTAAGTAAAATAAACTAAGTGGTTATTAAAAACAACTGACGGGCGTATTTGTTTAGCTAAAATAAAAGTTAACGAACTGTCATTACAAAGTGTGAGTTGGCATGTTTTGGGCATCGAAGTAAGACACATGGTCCCACGGTATACGCCTCATGGAAAATTTAAATATTATGGTCATACATAACCATTTCATTAAGTTGATTAAGTAATTATAAAACTAATAGTGTAACATTTCCGGAAAAGCCGTTCTTTTGATTGGATTAATCATAAGAGAATGGAAGGATTATTATTATATTCCAATTAAATGAAAGAACATTTAAAACTCATATTATATATACACTTTGTAAACAAGCATATTACAAATTAGAGGACTATCCAAGATAAGAACGCTAGGAAACATGCTGGTCCTGCTCCGTAGGACAATCTAGAACCTAGGCAAAATCAAACTGGTTGCTAATTTAATTGTAAAATTTATTATATTTATATTGATTTACATACTTACTGTATTACTTTAACTCACGCACTGACTAGAACCTGTTAAAAAATTTATAAAAATCGTCTACTTTTACAATGTTTGTAAAGATGTGAGCACCATGTATCTATCACATAATTAATTTATTTGTCATGGCTTCATTTTTAATTTTTATTATTATTATTTATTCATCAATCAACTAACGTTAATAAAAAAAATATACATAAATTAAAGTCAAATCATTAATTAAACGTATGTTGTGTAAGAAAGCATTTTATACTGTTAAGGATTATATTTAGGACAAAAAGGCTTGGGATTGAGCTGCTTCCAATTTCTGCATTTTGAGTGTTTTTGTTTTTATATTTGCTTACTTTGTAAAGTATTACATTATTTTAATTATTGTGAATGTGAAGACAATTTGGGTCATTCATTTTATTCTCTCCATGGTTTGGCAGTTTGAGTAATTTATGTGGCCTACCCAAATGTCCTTTCTTTGGTATCGTTGAGCTCCTTAAGTCTTGAGTTGAGCTGCACGATTTCTGACGAATGCGTGCACTGACTGGACAGGTCCTCTCAATCTGTGTGGTTCTTTCCTCCAAAGACCATCTCAGACATCGACATACATGGTCTTCATATAACCTGACCAAGATTATGTCTGGACTTTAAAAGAGATTATGATCTCTGAGTTTGTTTCGGCCTTTCTTCTCAGAGTAGTCAGATAGGAAACGCCGACCTCATCTAGTTTAAAAATATGATTGACGTGTAAAAGAGTTTGTGCAAACCTACTTACAAAAATAAAATCATTTATCATTTATTAATCATAGATTCATAGAATTATTAGGCATACAATGCCAAATTATTAGCGTAACCGAATGATATGTTTTTAGTTAATGAAGATAATAAAAAACGACACGTCTCCTTTCTACAGTGAATAGGTGTCAACTGAACTTTACTCCGAACTTTAGCGGTAGCATTTGCTTGAAGGATTCTCGGAGCGAGCTAGTTGTATGCTTATTTTCAATTGAATGTAATAGGCACCGCGGCCGCCTGCAATTTCCGCAGTTCCTCTTATATCTTAGTGGTCAATATTATCCAATCAGTCGGTCGTTCTGATCAAATTACAGTCTGCGACTATTTTCCTGTTATGTTTTCGTTTATTTTTTTTATGCTTTCATAATTATTATTGTGATTCTACAAAATTGGTACATTTTTTCGTTTTTTTTTTGTTTCTGGATTTCGTACTTAAAAATTTAAAATAAAGAAATTTAAAATTGCAAATGAGTATAAGCATTTTTTTTATATAGTATGGACCCGCTCTTGACATTGATCATGGCTGATGGAAAGGGATGGATGAGGTCTGTGATGGAACAAGCGTGCCCAGAAGATGCCTAAGTTACTGGAACGCATCGACGAAACACAGCAAGCTGCTTGACGCCAGACTCCGGTGGGAGGGTGGTCGCAATCCAGGAGGGCATTAGCCCTACCACCGCAAGGGAAGAATTGGACAGTCAAATAAGGTTATGGGTGTGACTACCCAGTTTGCGCCGAGCGCTCGGTTCAATTGAGTAACTGGCGGAACAAACTGCGCTACACAAGGAGATTTCTTCATGCATCCCACACATCCCACCATACTTATTTGCAATTTTAAACTTTTATTATATAATATCTTAACTATAACCGTTGTGTAAAATAACATGTCCTATCTAATAGAGCCGGGTGATCTGTAACTCAGGACCCACAGACACCTTTCTCTATTTAAGAATGTGCATTATACTAAATCAATGCCTGAAATATGATGATGAGATAAATAAAGATTTATTTATAAGTAAAACTATGTAACATCACGCTTTTATTCTTCGAAGCGGTAAATGGAGGTGTAATGTACATTCACATTTTGCCAGTTATGTTAATATCAGTGGTAACGTTTTGAGATTGACAGCGGCTTTATGTCGTAACAGTTAGGGGAGGCCCACACTGCACCGCATCACGCAGCGGGGTGCGCGGAAGCGCGTTTTTCTTGAATTTGTATGTGAAACTCACGCGCGGGGGCACATTATCTGCGTCCCGCTGTGTGATGCGGTGCAGTGTGCGAATCGCCTAACTGTCTGTGGACAACTTTCGTAGTGCAAGTGTTACCACACTTCTTATTTGGCAAATCTAACATTCCTCAAAAAAAGAGACTGCACAAGTTTATATTTATTTCATAGATGTAGACTGTTTAAGATAGATTCCTATTTTAAAAAGAGCTGAAATGTCGAACGCTAGAGTGTAAGTAATCAGTACACAGGTACTGATTACTTAAAAACGTATGTAGGTAAGTAGCACAATTAAAGCCAATGAAACGAGAAGCTTTCGTTCAAATTTACATCAGGATAATATTAAGAAATTGTCATTACATTGAAAATTAAACGACTACCTTGATCGAATCTACTACCAATGTTTTTTTAATAAGTATAATCAGTTTTATTGCAATCATGTATACGTACATTACATGTACATAAGAAGCAATAAAAAATTACGACAAAATGAAACTCTCCATCTATTGTGCCTTCAACGTAAACTTTTAGAACGGAAACTTTCTTAATTTATTTTTCCATTGACGTCTTACCGATATTTTCTTGCAGATATATGTATGAGAAGAATGACTAGCAAGTATGCAGGGTACATCGTACGCACGATGTCGTTAAACTACTATTTATATAACGGTTTTCTACCTTTGAACAGCCAATCTCGTTATCTTCAAGCCAAAGACCAATCTTAGCATATTATAACATCAAAGTTGTTTATTGGTCTTATAAATTATGTTCCGTACTCCGTAGTTCATTCAGTGACACCCAAAAAGAGAAACAAATCGGATCAGTAGTTCCGAAAATTACCCTCTACATAAAATAAATTTCGAGGAAAATTATGTGAGTTTGTACTCACAAAGTTTACCTCTTTATAATATTGTATATGTAGATAATTTTTTCTGTAATTTGAGATCTCCGTATTTAAATATATTTTAATTAGGTATCACGCAGGTATGACCAAACCCAAACGGACGTTTAAGTCTGCCCAAGTTAGCTGTGGCTAAAAACTTGTACCTAACTCTATGACCCACAAATTAGGCAATAGTCTACCTTAATTCATAGAAAATTAATAGTTGAAAAGAATCATGGGCATTTTTGTATATGGAGCCTGGCCTGATGACCAATGGAGTTAGAGAGTAGCGACTGCCAAAGATCCACAAATGACAGCCGGGACCAACGGCTTAACGTGCGTTTCACATCTCCTTTCGTCTCCTCTCCTCTCCGCTTTGGTGGATAGCGGGCCTTATGTTTAAAAGGGCATCTACCTACATAAAAGGTGCGATTGACACGCGTGTCACATTTGTTTGTCCTATAACAGTCACATGAGTATTGTTTACGTCACAGCATCGTTATCACGACATTTCTTTGTTTTAATTTCGTAACATTACCTATTCTTGTGCTTTCCAAAGCGGTAGGCAGGGGTACATAGAGCACACCCAGATTTCGCCAATAATTATGCTTCATCTATCAAGTCGAGCACAAATCCAAACTGCGCGCCGCTACTGAGAAAGTCCTAATGGAAAAACCCTAATAACATTTCACACGACTTTGGGATCGAAGCCAAGACTACATGTCTACTACTACTGCAATCCTGACTAGACTAACGAGGTAGCTGTTCCAATTCCAAAATATGAATGCTACACTTGATGAGGGATGACCATTAAGATTTGTTCTTCGAAGAAACATTCTCCACTAAAATTAATTTACGTTGAAACTTTCAACGTAAATTAATTTTAGTGGAGAGTCTTTCAACTTGAAAGAAGATATAAAAATCACCAAATCTATCATTTTTGGATCTTTGACAGTCGTTACGAGTCGTCAGAAGCCCGAAAGTCTGAGAACCAGTCTTACCAAGGGGTATCTTATTACCCAGTAACTGAGTTGTGGAGGTCGCGTAGGCAGTCGCTCCATGTAAAATACTGGTATCCTGCTGCATCCGGTTAGACTGGAAGCCAACCCCTACATAGTTGGGAAACGGCTAGGCAGATTGATTGACTTAAAAATATAAAAATAACATCTACATAATGTTTAATTAGTTTGGTTAAATAAAAGATTTGATCGTAATGTTTATAAAGCGGCAAACGAGGCATCGACATTTGACGGGTTTCTATGTACCGTTCATGGTACCGTCGATCGAAATGTGTGAACAGCAAATAGAACATTCAATAGAATATATTAATTTGTTAAATTGTAATTTAAGGAAAGGTATTACATAGAACGTCCAAAGAAAACTTAAGGATTTGGTTGGTTGATTCATTTATGTAAATCCTGCTAATACATTGGAAATACATAACAATATTACGAGAGTACGTAAACGTAAATGATTTTTAACCGATTTCAAAAAAGGAGGTTCTGTATTCGACCCGTATGTATGTATGTAGGTATATTTGTATGTTCGCGATTTTCTCAATAACTGATGAAGCAATTTTGATAATTCTTTCATTAATGTGATCTACATACTTTCAGAAAGGTTGTAGTATATAATACATTAGGTAATTATTCTTATATACGAAGTTATAAGTTTTTTTTAAAGTAAGCCACGCAACTATCAGTAACGTAACGTCATTCACTACAGGATCTTACAGAAATATTATGAAATGTTTGAGTTATACCGGTCTGATCCACTGAAATTCCCCTCCACCCCCCCCCCTCCTCGATCCCCTGCTAGTTATTCTTCTGTTTTAATCTCTGTCTTATCTTCATATCTACTATAAACTGTTTGATCCGCTTTTTCTTTTGTGTTTATTCTTGAAGTTAGCAACAAAATATGTACGTACTGGGTTGGACAATAGTTTTGTGAAACAAATGATAATAGCTTTCCATTTCCATTATATTATGCTCGAATTAACCCATTACTATTGAACTACTAGACTGGTACAATATCGTAGGTATCAACCTAATAAAGGCCTATTTGTCTGTTTCACCTAATAACCGTTTTTCAGCAAAACGACACAAAATGTTTCATGTGTATTATTATTAACACCTATACAGTTAATAATGAACACCGTGTGACACGCTATCAGTGTTTATATCACCTGGCATCGCATCATGTTTAATAACTCTCTCCAGGAAACAGGTATACGTGATTCACAGGCGATAAAAGCTTTAAGAGAGCCTTGTCCTATTGAGGCTATTTGTCATTTTTATCTTGATAGTGTACACAAGCATTTAATCCGTTCTCGCCATTCAGCCCCCAAATTGTTATTAAAGCCTATCGTGACATATTGGGAGATAATTTTATCAAACTGTTGACGTATTGCCTTATGGCTGCCAACAATCCCATTAACTGGATGTTGACCGTACGGAAATTGGTTGATAACTATTTGGATATTGATGGATAATTAGATAAACGGGTGTTGGAATACACAATGGAATGAACTTTTAAGTTTCCTATGGAAGTTCATTATTAAACAGTACAACTGTGTTATAAAATCGAATTAGTTTTGTAACTTTGTCATAGATCTTTATTAAATAACAAAATGTCACATATTCAAGAAAGACACAATACAATGTTTGTTATCTTTTTTAATTTTTCAAACAATGTTAATCGAACATTTCGTATCTTCTGTTACGGGGCCTTCCTTACGACCTTACCCCATTTTCACTATACGAAATCTCAACTATATATTGTAGAATGAATGCTTTCTAATCAAAATTACTTATTAAGTTAAAATAATAATATCAAAACTATTCCCAAAATATCGCAAAAGTGAAATTACAAACGCCAATTCAGATTTCACAACTGTTGCAAAAGTTGCTAAAATCTCAAAAGTAATTTAAAATTTAAATCATTAATCTCTTCTATTGGTGAGATTTTTAATTATGTACTCCAAATGTATAATTTAAAGAGTTTTTAAACAAGGAATTTCATATTGAATTTAATTGTTAATTACAAAATCCCAAACAAAGTCATAAATTAAATCGCAAATCTATGCTTGTTTGAAAGTCCGGTTAAAATTCGTAGCCTCGTAGCACCGTCGTAGCGCCGTAGCAGCGTAGCGCCCTACGGCACCTACGCAAGTGAAACACGCGGCGTAGCTTAGTACCGCATCGCTATATAAACCGGGCCGGCACTTCGAACCGTTCATTTGCTTTCAAAAACCATCGAGGGAGACCACGGAAGCAGCACTCACAGCCCCCGTACTTACTTGTAAAAGTGATTGTTACTAGTTTCCCGTAAACCTCCAGCAGCCAACAGCTGAATTTATTTCCACGTGCTGTTTTTTAAAGGTAAGTTAATTTATCAGATTATTGTTCTGTAATAGGAAATGGTTTTTTTGGTTTATTCGCAACTCAGATTATCGACATTTAATTTTCAAATGAAAACAACTGATAATCATTTAATTTTGAAGTTTGTTTTCAAGTTTGAAACTAAACAACAAATGTAATTCTGAACAAAATATCTAAAATTAATTTCTTTAAATGTGGGAGTGAAAAATAAAAACTTTTTGCTATTTTAGTGTTTTCTGATAAAATATCAGTATCAGTATGTTCCACAAAGTAAACTCGCAATGTTCTTACAACTGAAAACTTAATTAAAAAGTGTAACTGGCGCTATTAAAATCTTAACACACCTATCAAATTGTAAACAATAGGGAAACTTTATTAATATTAAGTTATAGCTGCTCTGTGGTAACTTCACTTAACAGCTCTTTCAGAAGCACATAAAATACTTCGGAAACTTATGCCGCGAGTCATAAATAATAATCATTAATAATGCCGACATTATAGCTTGTATTTTGTATAAGTTTTCATACATAAACAAATTTTACCAAAATCCTAGCTTTTTAATGTTTTATTCAGCTGTTTATTAAATTGTTCTTGTTAGTAAATCTGAATTACATAAAACCAACGCTTTTTTTTCCGCTGCAAGTAAGTCAACAATACGAGTATTATTAACTATTTGAAACACTGCAAATACGTGATGTTGTTTGCTTGGCATATTAGAGACTATTGGATGGAAAAAAATAAAGTTTCGTGAAACATAACATGCTGTACCAAGAACAAGAAAATGCATTAAAACCTAATTAGGTACTACAGATCGTAAAAATCTTGTTTTAAAAAAGACCGTTTCTAACATAATCCTCTTGTATTCGTGTCTTATTTGGCGACTTCCACTTTATAACAGTAAATAAATTCATTATCTATCGATTTACTTACGATAGTACGCGAAAGGAGTAAAAGGCAATTGAAATAAGAAGAGCTTACTAATGGGTCTCTCTTAGGTTATGTCTCTCTTACACATCTAAGTGGGACGCGATAATTTTTACTTCATGTTATTACATTGTTCTTATAACACTGTTGTAGCCATTTTTGGTAATTCAATTTTGGCCTAAGTACCAAATGTGGTTTCATATTATTTATTATTATGACCAAACAAAAAGACTATGTAAAGATCGTAGTAGATGACGTTCTGTTGTTTCTGCCTACCCCACTAGAATAAGCCTGAATCATGTAGTTTTTACAGCATGACCACTTACTTACCACTTACGGCTTATACTCTCACTTTGATGGGTCTCCCTTTATAATGAGTCATTAGAAACGACACAACAACGAAAGATAAAAACTCTTTCAAAGTACCTACTAATTGTGAAATTATAACTATGTCAGATCTTCGGTTAAATTAATAAAAGTAACCTCATTAATTGTGAATTGAATATTCATAATTTTAGTAATAATAAAAAGGAAAAAAAAAAACCCTTTTGTGATATTGATTTGAGAAAATTTCGATACAGATTGATTCGGAAACCGTTAATGACAACACTTTGCTACAACGCGCTGATTTCAGTTTTAATATAATAAAAGTTAAAGTGGTCACGGTATAATAAAATTTTAAATGCATGCAATAATTTGTTTACGACTCGTTTAATAATGATTCTATTTTAAAGTTTCCTTTTATCGTCAAAAATCAATTTATTATTGCGTTCTTACTATTTTACACACAAGATAATCTTTTCGATTACATAACAAAGTAAGTGTTTTCCCACAATTTGTTGTTTTTCTCATACTAGGAGTATAAGAAGAGGTACTTGGAGTATACTAAGAGTCCAAAAGGGCATAACATAATATGAGAGAATGGTCTATTTAATAGCTCTAGATAGGCTCTATTCATCAGATAAATATAAAAATGGAATAGAAGTTGTATTAAAATATCTGCCAGATAAGTTAACAAGGACTTATTTGTATGCGCTGAATCCATAAATTATGTCTTAGAAGCCCTTAACCGTGTTTAAAAGAGTCTCATAAGTGGTCGACTATAACCTTTTTACAAGTTTACATTGCGTTGTTTGCATAATTATGAATATAAATCAATCCCTAAAGTTAAGGATCTTATTTTGAAGCAACACACCCCACATCATACATACATAATATTAATAAAAATGTAAATCCCACACGAATGATATAAAAAGGAAATGGTTGCATAAAAAAACATTAGCTACAAATAAAGAAAATGAAAAAGTAATTGCTATTTCTTCAAAATACTCGCAGATATATGACAAAATTTCTCTTTAAAGACGCCACTGTCACGCAAACTACACCTGTGACTTGCCCTTTCAGAAAACTGGCGTGGTCGTAACGTCAGTCATTGTCATCGATAAAATTTTAAACATTTAAAGACAGTAAAGCCTAACCTATGTATCATAAGATAGTTAAAAACACGCCATTATGGCAACTATAGTGCGTACCAAATACGTTAGAGAAAACAATATAGGTCAAAAACGTTAGAGAAAACAATATAGCAATTAAGGTGCCTTTTGTACAATTCTGTACCGAAAAACCAAATTCTATTTACATACGTTCTCCATGGGCATGGCCCATCAGCGGCGGTGACGCAAAACCGACATGACAATTCTTTTTTTAGCACGCTCTTGTCGCTGCATCCAAAAAATTGTTGATTTACTCACGAAGTTAACCGTTTTAGATTTAATGATCGTGGTTCAGAGGAAACCATAATATTGAATACGCAACAACCACGAAATAATATTAATTTTTGATTTAATTAGTAAAGTTTAAAAAAAGCGGCCAAGTGCGAGTCGCACACGGAGGGTTCCGTACCACGTGCCAAATAGCTCTGAAAAAAACTCGTTTCTTGTATTTTTAACTATATTTTATTTTTATTACATGTTATTATAGCGGCAATAGAAATAGACACACTGTGAAAATTTTAACTGTCTACCTATTACGCTTCATGAGATACAGCCTGGCGCTTAGAATAGAGTCCTGTTGGCACCCTGTGGGTACGGAACCCTGAAAATGGTGGGCTACTATTACGGAATATGCGGCATTTCAGGAGTTTTCACTATACAAGATGAAGACGACTATAATAATAATTATTATTTATTTATTTGACAGACAAAAAAAAGATAAAAATACATAAAAGATGTTAGTAACAATATATCCTATGTTAGTACTTATATACTAGTATGAGTGCACTAACCGAGGGAGCCAACAGCACCATATTATCTGCGTAGCTGATGTTATTAAAACACAACCCGTCCACAAAACAGCCTACATGCGCACTGCTGACTCCCCCGATCAATGCATTCAGATACAAGTTAAAAAGATTAGGGGAGGTTAACCCCCCCTGCCTCATGCCACACTCCAACCTGTACGGCAGAGAACAGCCATTCCCCCACCTTACAACGTTAGTTTGGCTGTCGTACCAGTATTTAAAAACGCTCAGCAGCTCATTGGGTATCCCTGTTTCCTTTAATTTATCCCAAAGAATGTCATATGAGACCAGGTCGAAAGCCTTGGAGAGATCCAGGAAAGCCGCATAAGCTGGTGTACTCCTGTCAGCGTTGTACCTGACAGTGTGCTTAAGGCACGCGATTGCACTTTCGGTGGATAAGTCGGGTCGAAAACCAAATTGCGCATCGTGTAAAGATATATATTTCTCCAGCTGTACATTAAGCACATTGTCAAGCATCTTAGCGACAATCGTTGCCAGAGAAATAGGCCTATAATTCGACCGATCTGATGAGTCTCCTGTTCTGTTTTTAATTACTGGCACGACCACCGTCCTTATCATACCGTCAGGCAAGTAAGAGTGTGCGATACAAAAATTAAACAGTAATGCCAAAACTCTGGGCAAGTGGGAACCCGCATGCTGCAAGTGCTCGATATTCAGTCGGTCGTGATTTCCCTCTTTTCATATTTTTAAGAGCTATCTTAACATCTTTAGCAGTGATAAGAGTGGAAATGGGTCCTGTTTGGGTCTCATCATCGATCACCTGCTGCGATGGAACCAACGGTGATCGAACCATGAAATGGTCTTTGAACACCTCGGCTATTAGTTGCGTTTCAGTAACGCGCTCAACGCTCACGGGAAGGCTCTGAGCCGCGCTCATCTTATTGGTACATTTCCAGAAACTACGAAAATCGGAATTTGCGTGATGTGAGGCTAAGATGTCCATTTTAATGGTCTCTTGGTGATTTTGACACCACTTCAGCTTCCCTTTAAAAACTTTCCGAGCTTCTGTCATATCATTGTACAAAGTACCTGATGACGGTCGGCCGTGCCAGTTCCATATAGTGAACTTAGCCCGCGCCTCCCCGTGTGCGTCACGGATATGCCTGTTCCACCCTGCTATACACTTGCGATACCTAGGCTTTTTCCGGTGTGTGGAACTTGCTGCCAACCCTAAGCAGTGTACTATGTTACTGTACAGCTCATCAATCATCACCCTATGGCTGAAATACACTATAAAAAATGCTATTTCAAATGCACTATAAATGAAATTTTTTCGTTTCCTGTCTGCATACAATTATGTAGTTTTATCCAATAGTTGTCACTATAGATAGCTAAAGATTGGCAAAATCCATATTACGCCCATCGTTATTATTTAGTTTGTTTGAAAGAATCACGTTTTCAATTTCGATGTTAGGATTTAATTTGATAATTTCAAAATAATTCTAGGCATTAGTATTGTACGTGTTTTCATTTAGTGTCGTAGGTAGTCTTTGCATTGTATATGTGCCCACAAAGTTTTAGGTACTAGATGAGGTTGTCACAGCTACGGGTCTGCCTGTAACGCCTGCTTGTCGTGTTCCCTGTTTCACAAAACTCTAATAAGGTAATATTACTATTATTAATTAAAGGGATCACCTACAATTCTGTGGAGAACCCGTCCTTGCCTGACACCCCAGTTGCCTCCAGTAATTTCCGATTTGCAAGGAGAGAATTAATAATCTGTTTAATATGTTGCCTTGGTAACCACGTAATCTGGTTTTTAAATCATGTTGGTGAATGTTGAGAAAATCTTGTCTAGACGTACATAGAATGAACAAATGGTGTTTAAACTCGTATATCTGTTGCAGCCAACTGGTTAAATTAGCCTTTTAGTTAACCGCCTTGCCTTTGGAAGTAGCGGTCGCCTCGCTTCGCTTTCTCGGTTCGCACGCGTTTGATCACAGTTTTGGTCGGGGTGCCCTGGCTTAGTTTCACTAAATTTATTAAAGTAACTATGTAATTATGTACTTCTTAACTGCACGACGTGCGCTCTGGACTATTTTAACAATTACCTGCATGTTAAAACTTTGTTTCTCATTAAGTGATTATGTAAATCTTTGAGAAATAAATGATATTTGAACCGTAGTTACAGCGACAAATCGGCTCCCGCGTGATTGGTTACAGTTCCAACGTAAACTATAATTTAATCATTTAGGCCGTTAGTCGAACGGCCGCCGTTTATTTAAAAGGCTAGGCGGTTAACTAAACGGCTAATTAAGGCTGCGACATATCTATTGTATATATATCGAAGAAAGTTTTATGAAATAAATGTTGCGGATCAATTGCGTTATTTTAAAACGACGGAAAAAGGAGGAGGTTCTCAAGTCTATGCGTATTATTATTAGTATAATTTTTTGAGATTTTTTTGTTTAATTTTGGTTAACTTTGGAAAGAAAGTACATTGGTTTCGAGAATTATAGATATCATTTTGCGTAATATCTTTTTTTAGGGGCCAACAATTTATGTCCCTCTTTGGTTTAAAGGAAGGATGAACTCTTCATTCGCTCTGATAATGTAACTGGCTTACCTATGCCTACGTAATATAATAGAAAATAAATCAAGTACCCTTCAAAGTGGGTTACTCGACCTGTAATTGGATAAATCTGTTTTCTCCCATCAATGCCCACCGTGAGTCCTTGAGTATAATACGTTTACGATAGAAACAGCAGGAAGGGTCTTTCTAAATTCGTATATAATATCACTTGCTAACTTAAGCAAAACAAAAGGTAGATCCGTTAAATATATCTTTAAATTGATGTGATTTATTTTTTATAACACTTTTAAAATTGGTATAACTTTTTAAGGACACAAGATATACTTTCGAAATAAAAAGGACTCGAAAAATATTTAATTTTGTATATTTAAAAACTTCATAGTCGAGAACCTTCTTTTGAGAAATGGCTGAAAAGAGCTTTAAAACCAAAAATAATCGTTTTCGAATTACAATTATATCATTCATTTTTCTGTTTCTGTTTTTGTTTTCAATTTTTTTCTTGATCGATGAGTCTTGTTACAAAAGCTTAGACAACAGCACATAAAATTTATCATGCCTCTTTCACCTGAAGAATGTGCTAGAATCATGACTTTTCTGAAACTAGGCATCAATATGCGTCGTACTGCAAGTATGGTGAAGGTGAAGCGAAGGTACGAAGAGGCTGGAAACTATCTGAGGAGACCTTGTAATGGCAGACCCAAGAGTACTAGTGCCCGAGAAGACCGTTATATTGTTTCCACTGTGTTGAGAAATCGCCACCTTCATGCAATTGAAGTCCAGCAACAGCTTCTTCAGACCCGAAGGGACTACATTAGTGACAGTACAGTGAGAAGAAGACTTGCTGAAGCAAATCTGAAACCCCGTGGCACCAGCTAGTGGCCCCAAACTCGAGAGAGAGCATCGAGTAGTAGCGAGACTGCGATACGCCCGTGAACACATACAGTGGGATGAAGAAGAGTGGCCAAGAATTTTGTTCACAGACGAGTCTCGATTCTCACTTTACATTTCTGATGGAAGGTGAAGTTAGTTTTACAGTCCAGTGTATATATATGTCTGTATATATTACTCCCCATTGGTCATTTTCCTCAAAACAATTTGGAATATTCAACTATTTAGAATCTTTCATTGCTAGAATTATGACGAATTCTTTTGAAAATCAAATAGTTTTCTATCGAACATCTACGAGTATGGAATAATCACGAACATTCATAGATCAGACAGACCCAAAATCTTCTAATTTCCAGTAAAAACAATGTGGGTATTTCCGAAAAAGAAATCTTATACACCCTTTAGAAATATTATAGGGCCAAAAAAGACCTAAAATAACTCTCAACCTATCAGCAACTGTTAAAATAATAAATAGAAATTGAAAAAGTACCAGTAGCGAAGGGTCAATTTTTGTAAGAGGTAAGCCGGAGTAGACATCTTTAATATGATTATGTTATTTGTCTATAGAATACTGACTGTACCATCTTTCAAAGGGAAGCCGATAGGAATATAGTTGTATGGAACCTTCGCCACTGAAAAGTACCGTTTCATTATTCAATCAGACAGATTTGACATATCGATAAAATTTTACACATTTACGTATCCCAAACGTCTCACTTAGGAACCTTTTCAATTCTTGAGAGCTAATAGATTAAGAGTGAAAAAGGTCCGTATATACTTCACTGGACTACGAAGGGTCATATTCTGAGAAAATTGTCTCGCGTCACTCATGAGTGCTCAGTCGCTCATACTTACAAAGTGAATCATAACGAGAAAGGTTTGCACAGATGTGCACAGACTATAAACACAAACTAGCTTGTTTATGTCGTCACTCTATTTCCTTCAGAAACATTTGTAATTTGGAAGGTTGTTTATCGGCTTTCATCTATATACTAGTAATGAAGCTGAAGAGTTTGTTTGCATTTTTGTTTGTTTGTTTGAACGTGCTAATCTTTGGAACTATCAGTTGGATTTGAAAATTTATTTTTGCATTTGATAGCTCAATTCTTGACAAAGGTTATATGTAGGGTTTAACATCACGCTAGGACCCTTAGAAGCAGAGCAAAAAGGACCCTAAGCGAAAACGAAGTATCTAATAACGCAGGCCTGTGACATTATGCGACGGTGGGTCGGGGAAAAGAAGAAAATTCACGCGGTCGATGTCGCGAGCAGAAGTTAGTCATCAATTTAGTTTTTTTATTTTTCAACCTTATCATTTTAATGGCTCTTATTAATTATCAATACATCATCAAAAGTGCATTGTACACAAAAAAAAATATCGTATGGACTTATGGACTTAAACTAAAGGACCTTTTATTAACGGTTTCCCAATTTCGTAAACAGAAAATAGCATTATTTTGAAAATAATCTACATAATGTGTACTTAGTATTTCTTTACGCATATGTAAAGTTACCTTAATATTTTAGGGACGTATGGATTTCGCATTTGCCTATCCCTGTTTTTATGGTCGATACAAAATACATTAAAGTATTTTTATTATCCATTATTTTCGCAAAAATTTCAGAGGGTGCTGTTTTTTAGCTCAGGGGTTGCTTGAGGGGCAGACAGGCCAGTTCAGTGCAAACAGTCTCCTGTACCTTTACTGGGGCGTGGAATGAAAACATTATCTAAAAAGCGCAATCTTACAATCTTTTTCATAGCATATTTTGAAAATAACAACTAATCACATCCTATGTCACAACAGTATTCTAGCATAGCAATGGATATGACAATGCAGGCCCAGATTGCATTGTGACTTGTAATTTGTATCGCAGACCGGAAAGACCCTCACTAGATCACTTCAATATTCACGCAACTTCGAAACAAGTGACCTAGCTACTCATATTCAAGACTTACTTAGGAGAAACAGATACTCGTATAAAGACATCGTATTAAAGATGGACGTAGTAAATAAAACATGCGCAGATAAACTTAAGTACGTATTAAATAACAAGTTATTCAAATGAGACTTTAAAATGTACCATTAAAAAACGCTAAAAAGCTTATTGCACCAAGATACTTACTAATATTTAACAACATGCAAGACGGCAGCGCTTATTTTATTCATCGTATTCGTTCCGCCTGATCGCTTTTGCATATTAATACGATGTCGCTCTCACAATCTACCAATGTACTCGTATGCATCCACTTATTTACCCTTACGAAGTAATAAAATTGAAATCATGTCGTTTAGGGAAATTGGCTTATTACCATAATGAAATAATGTTCCTTTTCTGTCTAATTTCGCTCTAAATAATTCTGTAAAGAAAATGTTTTAAGCTGCTATAAAAGTTTATACATGGTAAATAAAGTATTTGTAAGTTAGACACCTTATTCAGACATGTTATGTCTTCGCATAAGCATCTGATCGTGCAACTTTTTACAACTAAAAGTAACTTAATACGTTGTACCTGGAACATTGTAAAAGCTGACGTGGTAATTTTGACGTAACTTAATCTGAGAATGTATTTCAAAGAAAGTCTAGAAAGGAAGCCGCGATATTGTACTACATTAGGTAATTCTGAGGCTAATAAATGTGATGATATAACACTTTGAAAATACGGCACGCAACCCTGAAGCAACGCTTTACTTAGCCACGGTATTCATATCGCACGTAATAAGAGAACACTATATTATTTTCATTCTTCACAAAACAGTCGTTATTGGTCGCTCGCAAAACTTTTCCTCCATAAGGCAGGTAGTTGGAAGGTTCATTTCTTCGTAGATTGAACACACGTGATTTCCTGGGAAGGATCGTCATGCGCCTTTTCATCAATCCCTTAGTTACAAACTGAGATAAGTAAATTCTTCGCAAATAAACTTTTCAGAAAGAGTTTTTTCTCAAAGAGTTTCAAGAAAATGCGTTCTTTTTGTTTCTCAAATACTTTGACCTTTTTATGTATGTAGGACAGTTAAATTAAATCAGCAGGACGTAACTAGTTTAGGGTGGGAAACAAATACACGTACAGACGCCAGCACATCAACCTACTAGAATATGTCAAATTTCTTTAACAGATTTTCAACTTTATCGCTAAAGCATAAGGTTCAAAGTTGATTGGAAACGTTTGACAGTTTCGGCTAGCTTGATGTGCTGGCATCTGTACATACATCGGAAATTGTTTTAAAAGGGTTGGCAAGTTTTTTCATCACAATACCTGCTCATTTGTTATTTTGGCAACAGAGCTTTGAAGAACGACATTGGTGCCGATTCCCTTGTTCACAAACTAAACTAAAGTTCAGTGCATTTTTTTCTTTCTATTCATTAAGATAAGGACAGAAGATAAATTTTAATTTAGTCTTGTCAAATTAATCAGCGTCTGACACTACACCATACAAGTTTAGACGTGATTAAAAACTTGCCTACTAAATTTACGTCAATTTACGTCAGGCGCTGATTAATTTGACAGGACTAAACTAAAATTTATCTTCTGTCCTTTGCTTAATGAAATAGAAAGAAAAAGATGCACTGAACTGAAATTTAGTTTAGTTGAATCGGCGCTAGTGTCTAGTCTTCTAAATAATTATGATTTCACAGAAGTACCTAGTTCAATAGTTTGGTATTTTAATGACATATTAGCTACAGTTTATAAATCTTAACAGCTTTCAATAGTCCGCTGAATTAGGTTTTATGGTTAGATATAAAACAATATATTGAATAAATTGGAAAACATGATAAAATGTCCCTAAAAAAATTCTAAAAGCAATACTATTTTTGCATTTTGCGAGTCGCGTCTTTTGTAACACCGGATGCCTGCGTGGTTGCAGGCAGATCTATTGTCTTCACAGTACACTGAGAGTCTACCAATGGAAATTACAACAAAGGTTTATTTTTTGCACAGATTCGACATCTCTGGTACACTGCCCCTTTTCATGACCCGACGCAATGTTTACTCATATCTTTATGAAAAAACGTGCGGTGTATCGATAAATAGTGTCTCACATATCCAATTTATTTGTCAAGGCGATTCTAAATCCGTAGGGTGACCGTAATTTGCGCGCTTTGTGATACGAACCCCCACTGGGATGTTATGAAGACGTATGAGAAAGGTTATACCCCAACCTTTATAATGGCTGCGAATATCAATCTATGTATATCTGCATGAAAAGATCAGTTTAGTTTGGTTTAGTTGATCGTGGGCGGGATTTTTGATTTTTCATAACCCGATGGAAGAGTGAATAATGGATTCCTTTCATGTTATTTGCACAAAACTTAACCTTTAGTAGCTCTAGGTGTCGTTTATTAGCAGTCCCGGCAAAGCCTTTCTGTCAGTTTTATTAGTAGGTACCCTAGATATTATGGGATATAAGAATGCCTAATAATATTGGTAATACAGATAAAGTGCTAGGTCAACCATAAGAACTTGCAGATTAACTAGCAAATAAATTTTAAGCGAAAGCGTAACCTTTAATTGCTTTAAAATTAAAATGATGAACGTTATCGGTATCTTTTCCAAATAGGTATAACCTTTTATGGATAAATTAGTTCTATGACTGTTCTGTAACCTCTCCACAAGTATAGGTATTATAGGCATTACTTACCTATGTTTTGTTTATTTCCAAGGGGATTCAATTACCTCTATACAAAAACAAAAACCTGGCCAAGTGCGTGTCGAACCACGCACAATGAAGGGTTCCGTAGTTGGAATGAATTTATCCCAAGAACAAACTTAACATTGTAGTTGAAAATCATGTTCTCCCATACATTGCAACTGCAAATGTAAGTTGGTGGACTATTACTCGTAAAGTTGTAAAGCCTACTTAGTTGTGATAGTTTTCCTTTTAATTTCGTTATATATACTACTACCGTGAATTTTTTCACATATCGATAAACAACTATTTAGCTGGCAAGAGGGGGGAACAAAAATTAGCACTTTATAGCTTAATAATTCACAAACGGATCCCTGAATCGAAAAATTGTTTTCACAAACCCATACTATTTTGAAAGACCTATCCAACGATATCCGACACCATGGGGTATACGAGAAAAAAAATCCCCATCTTACGTGTAGGGTGTTGTGTGTAGAGGAGGAACCATTATTTTTTTTCAATATTTTATTTTACCACTTTTTCGGCGTGATTAATATGTAAAATAATATAGCTTTCTAGTACTAAGAGTCTCTGAGCTAAGCTGCTCACAGAAACGGAGAGACAGACATGGTGCTTATAGGGGTTCCTTGTTGAATACGGAACCCTAAAAATGGACGCTATGAAGAAGGGAAACCCTGTATTCCTGTAAATAACATACAACATAATATCCCGTAAATAAAGTAAAATTAATTTGTAGCATATGAGTTTATTTATCGTGTTTATGACGTGTTCAACACCGGTGAAGGAGATCCGGGTAGTGAAATAAAACAATGTGCAGTCGGCCGACTGTCTGCCCCAGACGGACCTACCCCTAGCCTACGTACATGTCAATGAGGGTGTTGTGTGTACAAGGTAAACGTGTTCTTCATATTGTCTACGCAACACTCAGGTGGAAATGAAATAATAAAACAAAGAAGCGAGTAATTACGTAGATTTACAGGCGGGCGACTGGTGACATATTGTCTGAAAGGTCCCTTTGCTGTAGATATTCCGCACGGGTGTAGGTGTTTATGTGTGCTGCTGGGGAGTTTGTTGCGCAACTTCTTCTTCCCAGATAAAGCACTACGAAGTAGTGAAGGGGGTTTTTGGGGAACTGATTTATGTATTTTTTTTAATGTTCAAATAGTACTTATTTTTAGCCTAGTTTGAATAAATGAGTTTTGGTTTTGATTTTGATTTTATGACGGTATGTGAGCGTAGTGCCTATAAACCGGTATTACAGAAACAAAACACATTCAAAAGATGCTTATAAGTAATATCACAGTGGTGCCTTACCCCATGTCCATAAGCAATCGTCGCGCGAATACGCGATCGCGATCGTCGCGATCATTTATGTCACTTATTTGTTCAGAAAACCGCAAAGCGCCCTCCGTCGCCGCTATAACGCGTTCGATTTTGCCTAAAAAAATGAATGCGACAATCACTTATCGGCCTTAGGGTAATTATATGCCAAAGATGCCTCACTGCGATACCTCGCGATCGAGTCAGTCAAATTAGAGTCAGTCTTGATAAAAATCCGCGAATTTCCGATGACTAATATACAATTTGCCTTAGATCCACACTCGTTCCACTATTTGAGTGAAGCCACGATTTTATGAAAAGAGAAATTATGGCTAAAATCTGTACCGTCGTTAAACACTTAAACTAATGTTTGATAATAATTTCAGTCCTAGTATTAAAATATATAGAGCAGAAATATTAATTCTCTGCTTGAAATACTGCTCAAATGGAAATACCATTTACGTACTTTTGATAAAATATAGTACCTACTTTCCAATTCTCTTGAAGCTGCAAAATATTTGAAATGTTAAGCTGAATATTATTGAGATAATTTAGGTACACAGGAATGGAAACTATTATATCTGCGTTTGGTTCACTTCAACGATGCTGATGAATGCTTTTTTCAATAAACTTTTGGCCTGATTTATCCATGGAGCTTCACTAGTCTTCGGCACCGGTCTATCACTATTGGGATATTCTAGTTCAATCTAAAGAACTAGTAAATATTCAACAATGTGTGCACTAAGGTTTTTTAATAAATGAGGAACTTGAAATTATAAGTAGGCTTTACAGCCTACTTATAATTTCAAGCTCCTCATTTAAGGAATAAATAAATCATATCTATGTAGGTAGATATGATTTATTTATTCCTTAAAGGTGAATTTGATTAATTATCCAATCAAATCACCCTTATCAATGGGGCGTGTATGAGCGTATGTATGCTGACTCGTACCAGGATAAATAAAACGGTTGTTTAAATGTTTCTGGAATAAAATCTTTTCTAGAACCTTTAAAATGGTGGGTTGCATCAAGAGCTTCCGTTAAAGTTTTCGTCAAAATAATTTTAACAGTAACATTAACAATGACCATAGAATCTAACTATCAGGCACCGTCATGTAAAATGTAACTTAAAAGGGTGACAAGAAGTGACAAGACGTCTTTTTGTACGTGGGATTTTTTTTGGCAAGGGCAACACATGCGTTGTCATCACACTTTTTTTTTTGACTAGTGGTTTTTCTCACTCATTAACGGTCAGGCGCTCGATTGTCTCGATTGTGTAATTCAAAAACTTAATTCAAGTTGACCTAAGATAGGAACTAGAGAGAGGTTCCCAGCAGCTTCGTACGTTTGAAATGCACACAAAAAAAAATTCTAGAAAAGAATCATAGCAAGATCCAAAATACAGTAACCGTTCTTTATTGGTATACATCGGTGTTTATAGTCCGACTTTTAATTAGCTGCAGTAAAATGACACTTCTTAATAACTCATTTCGGGCTGAGTTTAGAGATATGGCATGTCAAATAAGTTTCGTTTGTTACATTATTCTGTACCTACTAGAAAAACAAGATTTGGTTGATGGCCGCGAAAAAACAAAAAGACGCCAATTTCAGTAATTTAAGTAACACATAATCTGTCGTTTTACTGCAGATGCTCATACTCAACAAAAAGAACAGTAATAATATTAGTTATACGCTTATTTTCTAACACAAATGTTCTATTTCTCGGTGCATTATTTAGGTACCTAGAACATCAATTTCTAACAGCGAGCTGCTCATACTGGATACTGTTGCAACTGTTTTGTGGGCAGACGTTGGTACCTACCGTTGGCTACACATGTAATGTTTAGCGTGCTGTATTTCAAGTATTTGTATCGGTGGAGCGACCTGCATTTTTTTTAGATGAAATATTAAGTACCTACTTCTAAGTCGTCTGATGTTGAAATTAATATAATATATATACTTGCAGTAATAAAGATGCTTTATTATGTACACTATATGATTTTTTTATTTTATGCACTGTTCAAAACACCCTTTAAGGCTCCTTCAAACAGGCGCGACACGCGATAAAATCGCGCGCGACACAAAGGCACCACAAGTCGCGCAACGAGCGGTGCCTTTGTGTCGCGTGCGATTATATCGCGTGTCGCGCTTGTTTGTAGGAGTCTTTAATCCTACTATTTATCGCTGAGCAGGGGTGGGTCCGTCGTAACACAGACAACAGAACAGACGAACTACTTAGCTTGTAGTTCGTCTGTTCGAACCCAGACACGCACTTTACTTTGCGTAAATTATTTCACCACCACTGCTCTCAAAACGGTGAAGGAAAACATCATGAGGAAACCGCATGTCCTAGAACTAAAAATTCGAAGACATGTGACAACTACTAACCCGCACTGGGCCCGCGTGGTGGATTACGTTACGGCCCACTCCCTCCCACCGAGAGGAAGTAATGACTGCACTGAAGCAAAACAACAACTGAATGTTAGTCAACGTTAAACCTCAAATATTGTATCTGCGTGTGGATTGAGTGCTCATTTTTAAAAGTTTATTATATTTTTACAAAATCAAGGAAGAATTTAGGAAATAATTGTGAAAACTTCATTGTGAACTTTTTTTGTTGCTTCTACTAGTCCATAATGACTGAACTGTAGATCCTCAAACATCAGCAGAAGCCAATTGAGTTAAGTAAACACACAGTTATCTCTACAGTACTTACTTATGAAAGTATACTACGTGATTAAAATTATACCTATTGGTTTAATTTTAATCACGTAGATAATTTATACGGTATTTGCTGTTATTTTATATATCAGTAGATTCTTTGAAATACTTCCACCTAAAGTGTGTACTTTATGTAGGTAGTTAATAACATTTCAAACGATAGTCCACTAATACACCACTAAATATCATTATAGGCGGTCCTTTGATAAGACATAAGTTTATGATCGGAAACTGTTGTATTTTTATTGCTGATAAAGCTACCTAAGCGGCAAAAATCAGCTGTTTGTTTCCATTATCTTAGGGGCTTACAGGACCTAAACACAAAAAACGCAAGTTTTAGAAACAATAAAAGTATATGATCGACTACAGTAAACAAAATCAGAAAAATATATGATATTCTTCAGGATATACTAGATAGATAGTGTATTAAAAACATAATACAACTAATTTGATACGATAGAAAAAAATCATGAAGATACCTCTAAAGAATTTCTTTTTACAATAAAAACCATACTAATATACATACAATCATTCTGATTTTTGTCAGATTATTCTACAAGCAACATACTAAAATACTAGTATTTTAGTTTTTTACTCCAAACCATAGATTTATTGTAATTAAATAATTGCTTCTTATTTTGCAATAAATTACCAGCGTTATGGCATCGCGCTTCTCTTTCTTTTCTATGCAGTCCGACAATGACCGCGCTTTAGGTCATGTAAGCCCCTTAACGAGAATGTCACGTCAAAGGCGTTGGACATAAACTATCACGTCACTTAAAGATTTTATGGGGTCGACCCTTAAGTAAGTGGTTTTGCTACTACTATTGACCTGACGAAGTCCTTCACAAAACAAGGAAACTTCCTTTTCACCCCCAAAACTTTCACGCCACCCAATTTTATAGATGCTGTAAAATATTTTTTCTGAACTCAAAAAAATAAACAATTTTTGATGAATAAATGCAAGATTAAAATAATCAAACTTTTTAATGAATTTGAATTTCAAGGCTACGAAATAATTGGCAGCAGTCTAATTGAATTTCGCATAACCCGTTAAAACGTGAGGGAAGAAAAATCAATATTGTTAAATTTGAGCATTCAATCATGATGAAATAAACATTATTATAATCAAATTTATGTAAATTATTAAATGTAACTTCGTTGCTATAGCCGAGTATTCATAGGTAGGTAGGCGTAGGTTCCTAATTAACTGCGTAGGAGGGACAAGCGAGGCATAATTATTATAAATACGTGCCAAAACACACATTCTGATATTCAGGAATCTCCTGTGAGTTTCCTAAATATAATTTTTTGTTTATATAAACAGATTGAGAGGCATTTGCCCAGCAGTGGGTCGGCTTCCAATCTAACCGGATGCAGCTGAATACCAGTATTTTACATGGAGCGACTGCCTATCTGACCTTCACAACCCAGTGACTGGGTAATATGATACCTCTTGGTAAGACTGGTTATTAGAGTTTCGAGCTTCTGACCGCCCGTAATGACTGTCAAAGATCGACGAATGACAGCTGGGACCAACGGCCTAACATGCTTTACATGTTTATTAACTATCACTGTATAAGTAGCATACGCAAAAAATCTCTTGCTCAATCTTGAAGTGATCCATAAGACGGACGATTAAACAAAAGACGCTAGCAACTACTGAAAAAAAAGGTACTCTACTATAAGGCAAGGTATAGTTAACTGATTTGCTAATCAAATTAGTGGTTTTTCAGTTGAGAAGATCACAATGAAAGCGAGCGCGTACAACGTCTACCTGGCCATTGTCGCCGCCACCTTAGCTTTGCTGTTCGTCACGGTTCATGCCGCACCAGTGGTAAGTACACAGTTTTTTTGTGGGAGGTTGCCCACTCTATGTTTCACTATTAATATCTTATTTTGTGAGCTTAAGGCTGCCTTTCCACCAGAGATGAGTGAGGATGCGTAGCGAGGGATGTGTGTGAAACGAACCAATAACATCGCTTCATTTTTATAGCTTGAACTATGTTAGCGTTGGTATTGGTTAGTTTTACACACATCCCTCGCTACGCATCCTCGCTCATCTTTGGTGGAAAGGCAGCCTAAGAGAAGCAGCCTAAGACTGCTTTTTCACCAGAGATGTGTTATGCAGCTATGCTGCGAGGATGTGAAAGCTAAGCTACGGAACTATGCGACCGTTTCCACTAATGCTAAGATGTGTAGCAATAAGATGTGATATGAAGATGCGCCGCCGTGGGGTAGCTGTGTGAGGAAGTTGCGAAACTCGAGCTATGCGATGCATCGATAGTAGGGAAGGCACTGGGACTACTCTGCTCAGCACATATCTACACTATTAGTGCATCCATAGCTCCCATCCATGGCACGCATCCTGCAGTATAAAATCATAGCTTAGTTAAATCCGTTTCCACCAGGTGCTATGCATAGCAACGTAGCATAGCACATCTCTGATGGAAAAGCAGCCTAATACTCTTGCAAATTTAACATTAGAATTAAGCGCAAGGTTTCAGGAGTTTTAGCTTTTAAGTACATAATGTACCAGACAACGTTGTGGTTTACATTGTGCTCATCCTACGATTCACGTAGTGAAAACTCCCCAAATCCCGGGAAAATTCCCAGTCTTCGAGAGTTGCACACACTGCGCTCCTGATAGATCGTTATTATTGTATCCTCTCATTCACTGACTACCAGCTATTTTGGAAAATCAAATATTGGCTCGGAAATTACAATGGTGTCAATCATTCATGACTAAAATTTCAGCTAAAGATAAATTTAGGTCAAATTATTTGAGTTACATGGAACAATAATGAAACGGAGTAGAGTAATATTGACGCGTTATCAGGCAGGGCTGACGTACCTACCTACTGTCGATTCTCAACCAATATTACTCGTATAAAATTATAGTTTGCAAAGTAGCTTTAAATGCTAGCTGATAATAAACTCAATACATGATAAATCGATTATGTGTCACCAAAAGGTTCTAATCAGTTTTAGGACACTTCTATAATCTCAGAATGAAATATTATCATGCGCATATTTTAATCAACGTTTGTTATAAAATATTTTTTCTGACGATTCGTCATCGTTAGAAAAGTTGAAAATAAAAGAAAAACGATTTATTAAACAGACTTCTATTAAATCAGAAGAACTTAAAACTTAGTGACCTCTTGCCTTCATGCACCCAATTAGAGAAAAGCACATTTTATGAGGCAATAATAAATTTAAAAAAGTATACAAGGGATCCATCACATAGTCGTCAACTACGCATTCTATGCATTAAATTAAATAACACTGCATAAAAATAATTCCTAGGAAACGACTTTTATTTTTGGTGTAAAAATTTACGGTTGGCGAAAGTGCGAAATGACACGCAGAACATTGTGATTATGGGTGCATGCAACGGTAAAGGGGTCGTGAGGGTATTTAAAGTTGTGTTATAACATTAATAACTGGTTTTCGAAACTGGGTTTCGAAAAAAACATCAGTAAATGTTGGCCTTCAATATCTCCGTAACAAGAAGGTTCCCTGGTATGGTCCAGGACAAAAAATGTTTACGATGATGTCCCGAGTACAAGTAACTTTCGTTAAGTGTCTTTTTACACCTGTTATTTATTACTTACTGAGAATTCACTTCTCACCCCCGAACATGTCAAATACTTATTACAAAAAAATTAAATTAACGTAAGAGGTCCTACAAAGATTGCTCTTAAGGTCAATTTGCTAAACGAAATATCTAAGAGCTCATTTTACACTTTATGTAGCGAATGCTAGGAGGAAAGAGGAAATTATTTCTGAGTCAGAGGACCTTGTGAGGGAAAGCAGGCTTATTTAATTACACAAATGAATTTGGTCAGAGAAGGAATATGTTGTTTCGAGGAATAATTACATTTAGGGGTCTTTTTGAAGTCTGAGCAATCAGTGGGCGCGTTTTTGTGTGTGGATGGGATTTAGCAAACCTTTTGACATTGCTAATAGGCGACTAATGTGAAGCTAATGGTTCGCTGGGCTCACGAGTGCCACGAGTTGTGGTGTAGGTTCGGTACACAGAATACCGAACGAATTACAAGGCGCTTACGATCATGATTCCATGCCGCACACTCTGTCCTAAAAAAATAAACATCTTTTTACCCACTGGTTATAGAAAATTTTACAAATTTTCTGATAAAAAAAGACGTTTTTGTTATACACATACATTGTAAAAAACAGACTGCTACATAAAAAAATAAAAGCTTGTAAAAACATGGCCAAACAAGTGTCAAACTACACTAATAAAATATCAGCGGCAATTTCACAATTTTTTACCAACAACCGATGGGCTGTCAATGTCATTTTAGCGCCAAAACATCCCTATAGCAGTGTAGTTTTAATAATCTGTTTCATGCTCGTTTGCGGCTTCTAGTTTGTTCTGTATTCTGTGGCTGGGTACAGTGTACACACAGGCTCAAGTGAGGGATGTTTGTTCAGGAGGCTGAAGACGAGCAGGCGGACAACACTCTCGGGGCGCATCCGGACGCGGACATGGAGATGTCGGGCCCGTGGGATGCCATCAACACTGCTGCGCTGCGGAAAATGCTGATGCAACTCGACGCTGAGGAGAGGTGACAATACTGTTCTTGCTTTTCAATCTTTACACAAGATATTGTTTCACGAGTAGATCGCAGAAGTGATGAAAATGTAGCCAACATGATAGGATTTAATTTGTTTGCATTGAGTACATTTAATAAAAATAAGCGTTTACCATAAAATGACAGCGGGAAATTGAGTCACAAATTGTGTACCTGAATCATTTATTGTAATTAACATAATTCATTCTGAAATCTTAACTATTTTTGATAACTTGTAATACTGTTCTGTAAGTAAGTATTAGAATGTTTCTAAAACTACTACTGATGTACAACAAACTGTGAAATTAAGTTCCGGTTGTTAGTACGAAGCTTATGTTACTTTGTGTTTAGCTCCGGCATCATTAAGTACCAGGCAGGCGACTGTTAACTAGAGGACTGGCTCCTCACAACATTGGACCTTGTTCCTAAATATGTTTGTTACTGAAAACAGAAATGTTTTGCGATCTGAATTAATTTGACGAAAGGATGAACGCGGCTGCTGTTACATGAACATACCTAAAGATTTAAAATTGAAATGGGTTTTGTCGATGAAGGTTTATTTTTATAATTCTATTATATAGGTACGTACTAATAATAAAGCTGAAGAGTGTGTTTGTTAGTTTAAACACGTTAATCACAGGAACTACCGGTCGGATTTGAAAAAATCTTTCCACATTTGATAGCACAATTGAGGAAGGATAGGCCTTTTAATATCACGCTACGACTCTTAGAAGCCGAACAAAAATCAGAAAGAATGCTAAGCGAAGGAAATAAAAGCGCGGACGTGCGATGCGATGCGACGCGGTGCGTCGGGGAGCAAGACATTTAACGCGGACGAAGTCGCAAACAAAACGTAGTTACATATATATTTTGAGTTGTATTGAAAATTCATTTACTTCCATGATAATATTTATTGAGTTTTCAAATTTGTCCTGATTATCGTAGAGTATCTACTTAATAGGAAAAATATAAAGATCAACAAATTTTCTATGCGTGTTACGTCAACTGTTAAAATACGTAACTTTTAAATCACATAATTCACAAAAGCATTATGCAAACAAAAAAAAATGAAATATAAAAAATGTTGTAAAAGAAATCTGACAATCTTAAATTGAAAATGTTGTACCCATGGAAAGGGTTTAAAATGGATAAAATAAATATTTTTGATTTTATTTGATAACGACAGAGATCTGCCTCAACACCAGCCCCTGGCACATGCTGAGATGTGGGACCACTGACCTCTATCATACAAGTATAATACAGGTCAGTGTGTGGGACACACACAGGACGTTCTAAATTTAAAATATTGTCTTAAGTATTGACGTTAGAGAGGATAACATTGCTTTTTTATTATTATTTCTCTCATTTTATTTTCTTTCTTGCTTCTTCCCCTATAAAATTATATCCCGATATAATTATTAATAAGATCCAGAATACAGACACACATTTGTAGAAAATACGTTATCTAAGTTTTAAGATAATAAACGCCGACCTCTTATAGTTTAAAAAAATATGATTAACGTGTAAAAGTGTTTGTACAAACGTACGTACAGAAATATAATCATTTGTCATTTAAATATATCAAGATAGGTACCTACCTAATAATACAACAACTGCAAGTAGTTTTAACGAAAACTATTCAAAAGAACAATATTCAACGTTATGTAATCAGTATTGCACCTATTCCTATGCCATTACCATGTAAATACTAGCAAAATAAATAATTAATATACGTGGTTAGTGCCACTTATAAGGATTTATTGTTCGAGGTGGCTCATATGCGTCCCGGCCAATTAAACCTGATTGATTCCGGTGCACACTCGTTGCATAACATAATTGAAATCGGTAACAAACATGTTAGCCCTACGAAAATTGGCAAATAATGTAGGTATTAAGACTTGTTTAGAATTGATGCAGAAGATTTTATTTTCTTTTTAATAAATGTCCCTAAAATTATAAGTAAGCTACTGTTTTTTTGGTTTTAAACAAACCTGTAGCGGTATCTACAATGCCACATGCGAACAATGCGTCATACTGATGTCACGCAAAATTCTGCATCTCGCAAGCAGAGTTTACCGCGCAACTAGCATAGATACAACGGCCGGCATGAATCATCGGGCAGTAGCCCGCCAGACACAGCACCCGTCTGGTTAGAGGATCCTCCCTTTTCTATGGAGTATGAGTCAACTTTACACCCTGTTCCTCATACCTCTATAAACCTTGCTGAAATGATCGAAATTGGCTACGGTTTGACAATCGTGAAGGTACTCGTAGGTACCGCTTAGTTGCTTTTTGATTCTAGTATTGCAACTATAGGTAGACATAGGTAAGCAATAACCAACACGAAAGTTAATAAAATAAAGCCATTTTCTACGAACAAGTTCTAACTTAACAGACGCTGACTTGCAAAGCGACCGCAAACGAAATTGCTTTTTTAATTCTGATTGAAATTGTATAGGTACATTTAAATACGTTTGTTTCTTTGTTCATTTGATTAGCGTGTGGTCGTGGGATAAACACAAAGTAACCTTAGATGATCATAATTTGCATTTGTTTATGGTACCTTTGAGGACTTTCTTTGGTGTTGCCTTTTTGGGAAAACTTTATTCGACATTTTTACAATGTTTTACTGATTAAAATGGGTAAAACGTAGCGCCGTCTTTTTAGAAGCAATTCTCAATCTTAGTATTTTTATTTCAGTTATATCCTAATTATTTACGCGTTTGAGTACCTACGTTATCAGTCCTTTACCTGAGTAGTGACCTATCTATATCTAATAGAACTGCTAGCGATCACGTGGTAAAACTGGCTATTACTCCTTGCCCACTTTGTACACCAGAAGGCAGGCAGGCAAACTTTAGCAACCAAAGCTTATACTTATTTTGCTCGACTTATTTTTAAAGCAAAAAAAAAACTTTGTGATTTCTCATTAGCAGCTCGGCGACTGGATTTGGGCCCTGTTGATAGGCACAGGCTCCCTCCCCCCTTTTTAATTGGGACGTAAACAATACTGGTGAAATGAATATGGGTGTAGAAATGTGGGTGTACTATAATAGGTACCTACCTAACCCGTCAAATCCGTCGTCCCATTACGGGAGTATTAACTTTTTGAGTTAATTAATTTTGATGTTATCTAGAGTTTAAGTTATGAAAAGTAGACAATGTTTTCTTCGGCTTCCCTTTAGTGGAAATCGTACCTTCGCCACTGACATCACCGTGAAACCTTTGGTGAAATGAGCTGTTTTTCGTAGGTAATTAGGTAGGTAAATGTAATTGCTAGGGGTTGACAGTATTGAAAGCTTACTTTATCTAAGTTTTCACAGTGATATATTTACAGGATAGATCGGCTGTTGGCGGTCGCTTGGTGATATTCCTCCTTGGCCATTTTATACACCAGAATGCAGGCAGGCTTTAGGATCCAAAGCTCATCTTTTTTTTTTCTCAGGTTGGGCAGGGTGTCCCGCTCATGGCCACAGGTGGAGCCTCGCGGCTGGGGCGTGCGGGCGGTTGACGGGCGCCTGGCAAGGCAGTGGCGCGCTGACAAGCGCCAGGTCCGCTTCCGTCAATGCTACTTCAACCCCATCTCCTGCTTCCGCAAGTGAACGCCTCCGACTCAACGACACATCGACCCTATGACCTAGTTGTGTAGTACTCAAATGATTTCAACAATTTACAATAAAGTAGCAACCTAAACTCAACGGCCATATTGTGAAACGCCCACATCAACAAACATTGTCAAATTATTTATTATTACTATCTTTAATGTAGCGGCTGTTTCATAATGAGGTCGTTGACCATCCCAAATTAATTATATGAACATAAATTCATTGTAAATACATATTGTAGCCACTTTAATGTCAGCTACTTAAGGTACTAGTAAACAATACTAATTTATCTTATTAATATATATTGGGCATGTCGGGCGTGTATTAAAGTGACTATTTTATAGCCAATGAGGTTTCTAAAGTACTACATTAAACGAAGGCCGTGCTCAGAAAACTTTTACTAAATAAACTTATCTATGGATTATCCCTTCATTGCACTCGGCGGCAGTGTTCATGACATTAATTACTTGCCTACTTTTAATTACATACCCACCTAAGTAGATCGTGTCTTGTCATAGCGTATATTATAATGTCTATGTAGGTCGTGGCAATTATATTTTAGGCTAGTATAGGTACATTTCAGTAGAACTCTCTTCCACTGAACGATTTCGTTAAAGTTTATGTGATTAGTCTGAAATATTGTTTTGCTAAAGACCTGCCTCTATATATTTACATTATAATCTCTACATTAATATAAGTATTATTTATACATATATAAAATCTATTGTAGATAAGTGTTATTATTAATAAAGATAATCAATGAAATAAACCTTTGGTTTTGCTAATTTACGTTTTATTCCTTTACTGGAAGGTCTCCTTCACTAGAAATTCTGCGGAATTTCTAACGCACTCACATTATGTAAAGTGTCCCTCACATTGGTACTTAAACATTTTGCACAAAATTATGAAGATGTCGTTTTCGTGCAAATATATTGAAACTGCGAAGAGAAATATTGCACAAATAGGTATAAAGGGGTATTTAATATTTTGTGGGGCGTTCTAAAGTTTTCTCACTTATCCTCAGGAAATTTGTATAAAGTAATGTAGGTTCCAAGCTCAGTTGACGAAGTAGGTTACGATGACAATGAGTAGGTCGATTCTTCAACCATTCCCTGTTCCACTCTTTTCTTTTTCTTCCTCTTAAAAGTCTCCATAACCGTGCAACCTCCGGCTCAGCCCTGGGTAAAGCGACGTAAGCAGCTATGGCTGAGTACAGCACGAGGCGCCGTCCTTCCATCGTGAAAAGTTTAATCGACACTGGAATGTTGTGCAATAATTTTGTGTAGTGTGAGGGATCCACGACCATTCAATATCTTGCACAAAAATTAAGCTTAATATTTTTGCAGTGTGATTTGCAGGGCGCTTAAAAATATTAAGGTAAATAAGCCTGAAAGTAAACTATAAAACATTAATATCATAAAAAATTTCGAATCAAAGAGTTTTTTGGATTACGATCCAGAAAACTCTTTGATTTGAAAATTTTACTTAAACTGTACCTCGGTACAGATATACATAATGTAGGTAACTCGGTCCAGAGGGTCAAAATAAACAGCAGTATCTGTAAGACGAAATGATCCAATTTGGTAAATACTGAGACGATAAGGACACAAATAAGCAACAAAGGAATGTTCCTGTATTTGATTATGTCTGTTAGGTGAGCCCAGAGGGCTTTTGAGCAAGCATATATGCAGGGCAAGTTGATAGTTGAGTAGGTGTGGCATGATTGATGAGAGAACAACGAAAATATATTTGATAAATTTCAGATAGGAGCCTCGTGGTCAGGACTTTCAGATTTCGAAAATGGGAAATGGAATGGGAATTTCCCACAGTCCCCATACAATAGAAACCCAACATTAAATAACATTCAAAACCAACCTCTTTGCTGGACTCTGCATACACAAATGATTTAATAAGAAGGTAAGAGAATAAAATACAATATTTCAGACATGAAATCCAAATGAAAGAGCCGTTTCAAATGTAAAGAAAGAAATTCCTCGAACAAGTTTTAACCACAATTTACTGTAGGACAGAGAAACATCTCGATTCATTAAGATGTTCCTCAGTCTTTTGTGAACAAAGGACCTTACATAAAGTTCAATTCAGGCGATAAAACTGTTATTTGTACTGCAAACTACTATGGTTATTTCACTCTGTACATTAAATGCAAATTCTTCATGTCACTGTGCAGTTTATTTTTCCTTCGATGTGTTAACAGGGAGTCGTATAGAAGGAAGGCAACAGTAGCAACATAAATGTTCCGACGCGGTCCCAGTAATCCGTAGAATTCAAATAAAGCTAAACGTCTCAAAATACCTCGGAGCAAACGAACTGCGTTTAATGCCCAAAGGAGGAAGGCAAGTAACCATTGCGTTCATTTACATTAAATTTTTTACCATCACACCTCTTCATATTCGTAGGAAGTAGGGGATTTCGAATACTTTGAATATTTGCTGTAGGTTAATCGAATTTTTGCTGTAAGTTAATCGAATTTTCTTATTTTCCCGTTTTGACTTGAATTACGTAATACGGTACGGTATGAAGTGCGGTTTTTTGGAGGTCATTTGTAACTTATAAAAAATACTGGAAAATAAATGACCAAACGGAGACAAGTCTTCGAGTCGTCTGACCACCTACCTTTCACGGAATGAGACAAAGGGTTAAGAATAGTGATACAATTTTCGGTGGTGTGATAGTTTCGGGGTCTCAGTAAACCTCTCAAAGTGTCAGACCATTGTAATTGGAAGCTCACTCATGATGAGTAGGGTGACGCTTAGCTTTCTTCCTCCTCTCATTTTCAATGATACCGTCATGCCCATTACCCCTATTGTGAAAGATCCCGGTTTGTATATTGACTCGACACTTAGCAGGCAACGCCAAGTTTCTAGTGTTAGTCAAAGAGTCAACGGTACTCTGCGGTCCCTGTATCGTCTGTGGAACTTTTTATCCACTACGACGAAAAATATGCTTGTGCAGACTTTGATTTTCCCTATCATCGACTATGGTGACGTGTGCTACTTTGACTTGAATGCGGTTTTGCTGGATAAGCTCGACAGATTGCTCAACAATCGTATCCGGTTCATATTCAACCTCAGAAAATATGACCATGTGTCAGTCTGAGCTCAAATGGATGTCCATTCGCCAAAGAAGTTTGCGCGCTTTGACCACGCTTTTCTCCCTTCTCAGCTCTCCCAATCGTCTTTCTTATCTCATGTCTCACTTCCAATATCTTCTCACGCTAAGAATCTGCGTTCTTCTAACAATCTTCCCTTTCTCTGTCCTTCTCATACTTCAGACTTTGTTCATTCTTCCTTTCATATTCAGTCCATTCTTCTTTGGAATGCGCTTCCTCTTGATATTTCAGGACGGCCACCAGTCGGTATGCATTTAAGCGTAGATTGCAGAGTTATTTTCAAAACAAATAGGATAAGAGTCATCTCAACACCTCTCTCTCCCTTGAATTCTTATATATGTAGGTATCTGGTATATAATATATTATAGTACTTAAATAGTATGTATGTGTATATAAGATTTTAACCTATTTATGTATTTGTGTACGTTTTTATTTATAATTCAATAATTTTAATACTTTTATCATTGTTCGGCACAACCAAAGTACCTGCCACATTGACTTATATATTACTATCTAATCTTTTCACCACCCTTGGTTGACTGCTAGAGAAAGCCTAAGGCATTAAGTCCGCGTTTGTACCTTTTTGTGTGCGAAAAGATTAAATAAAGTTTTCATTAGTGCATTGTTTTTTATTTTTTATTTGGATCTACCACAGAGGTTAATGTCTCCCATTAAGGGCTGATTTTTCAATCATCTGACAACTTTACTGGAGGAATAATTTTCAAATTTTGACAGCTATTTCATATAAAAACTGTCAAACGTCAATTTTATTTCTCGAATAAAAGTTATCTGGCGATGGAAAAATCAGCCCTTAGTTTAATATAAAATGTATGCATTAGATCAAAAAGATACTGGCTGAAAATAAAATAAAGTTTGTTTTCATTAACTTGAGTTTTTTATATTTTATCACAGTAGCTACCTACTGTGATTGGTAGTTGAAAGAATAGTAGCCTGTAGATTAAGCACCTTGCTAAAGTGAGTAATTAATGCACTCGTGTTAATTTAGTATTCTCTAAATATTAAATACTTAGGTAGGTTATCCTGTGCAACGCACCCATGTCTATGTACCTTCCCAGTAATGACCGTGACTGCCACAACTATGATGCACTGATGACCTTGACTGCCCGTAAAACCCGAGCGAAGCAGGGGCGGGTCCTGCCAGGGTCACGGGCTGTTCGAAAGATATACCGTGGCCCCTGGCACAGGCAATATAGATAAAGAAAACTTAAAAAAACAACTTATGCTCAGCGCATTCTTATTAAAACGAAACAGTATCTCCCCAAGCACGTTAAGCCGTTGGTCCGGCTGTCATTCGTGGATCTTTGGCAGTGATACCAAGGGAATTTCAATGTTTACTTAAAATAGAGCATACCGTCAATTCGCGGCCGCTTACACACATTAGCATCGAGCCAGACGACGAGGAAGCACAGTTGTAGGTAGGTACTACCTAAAAATTCTTAACATTTAGATGACATGTTGTACACTGTATCTTAAAACACAATAATTGGAAATTAAATGCAATAATTTAACAAACTATCTAATTTCCCGGTGTAAATAAGCTTTAACAATGTTAATTTCTCATATCGCCAGTACACGTTACGAAGCTAAAATTATCAACTTGTAAAAAGATTCAATTCAATTGTGTAACTAATATACCTACTTACCTAGGTAATTTGATTTGAACTCATGCCCTATGTTTTAGCACTTCTTCACATATTTGCTTGTATTATCACAATATTATTCCATGAATATTGCAGGTAAATGACTTTGAATGATTGCACCAACAACTAATGATAATAATGTACATATATATATATTATATGTGATGTGAATGTAGGCATGATATATTAATGTGGACAAAGTAGAATAAACCAGGCATTTCTTGACCTCCATGTTTCAATGCTGTATCCCTGTCTCATAACAAATGGGTATAAATTTGTAGTTAGTTCATCATTACCATGTGCTGTATGTGGAACACATGGTAACCGTCAACTCTGAGAAACTTACGATTTTGGCCAAATTGCTATGACCTTCCCGCCTGATGATGATGATTCACGTAAACGAGGAAAAAGGAGTATGTATGTATCGTAGCGTGGCGTTCTGTAGTTTCTGCTTACCCCCATGGGAAGAAAGCGTGAGTTTACGTAGTTTATATAAGTATCCCGCCTACAAAAAACTTGGCAGTCGCGCTTTCATGAGCAAGGTTATCAAGCTAAAGGCAATTAGGGATAGTTTTCTAAGAAAATTTAAATAGAATAGAAACATGCAAAGGATTGCTAACCTATAAATGATAATCAATCGTATTAGTTACACGTGCCGATGTGACGTCGACAGACTCATGCTTAACAAAATAGGAGCTATTTATTCCCTATGAATCGGAAAATCAGCAAATGGAGGACATTTTATCCACAGGGGTTCAAGTAGCGGTCGCGTCATGGCAATCAAATGTTATTTATTTTGTTATTTATCTTGCTCGATTTCTGGGGAACTCTAATGGAATAAGAAATATTCCTGATCGGCATGCTTAGATACTTATTTATGGCCATATAAATGCATTACAATGGTATATTCATGCCATGAAAATTATTGATTAATTTTTAACAGAATTTGACGTATTTAGCGATCGGTACTTTATCCTACAGCTATTTGTAATACGTGCGCAAATCTAACTAAAATATCCGAGCATCGTTTATTTGTTCCGAGCTACCTACTAACAAATAGTTTAAAACGTGAGGAAAGGAGAGAATAACTAATTTTCGCATCGAAATAAGTTTAGCTACGCCGTAGCAGCGCCTACGCGCGTCGTAGCTCTGGCGTAGGCTATGTGACAGTGTGTGCTACCACCTTCGCAGTTGTAGATTGATCATTATAATTTTATTAAAGCATTATATATTATGGAAAATAGTTAATTCCAGCAACTGCCTCAAAAATTGTCTTTATTAAACACTTTAACTTTGGTATAAAATAATTTCAAAGACTTTAATCATAAAACGATTATAACACAGTGAGTTGACATTTTAAAAAGTATTTAAAGTCGGGTAAGAATCTCTTTAAGTGTTTGGCTGGCTATAACTTTTTAAAGATATTTTGTTAGTTGAAACTAAGTAAACAATTTTGGCTATTTTATATTACTTTAGCGATTGGATAAAATTCTGAAGTAAGTAAAAGTTCAATAATTCTGGGCCGCGGCCGCACTCTCGAAGCATAATGAACTCTCTTCTGTAGTCGTAAAATTATGGTTCATTATAGTTAATAGACGCTTCTCTACGCTAGCGTTTGTTATGAAAAAGCCTTGTTATCAGATTAGTCAGCTACGTTACTGATGGGAGTAATAAAGAGTGTAGTATTAAAATATCGGTAATTAATATCTAAACGCTTCCTATTAATTCAAATAAACTTCTATAAACTCTTCTTGAAGAAACAGGAGCATAATAAAAATATGGTAGCCAAATGCGAGTAGACGCGAAGGAAGGATTTCGTAGGAAAGAAAAGAGAATTAATCAGGTAAATTATAATAGCAATTTTATTTTAACGACTCAAAATGTCCCCCACTTATCATCATACCTACTAAATTTCCATAGAGAATTTTCGGCGGTTGGAAAAAAAACGAAACGAAAATTTGACAGTTTCGGGTAGCTTGATGTGCTGGCGTCTGTACTTAAATGGCATCCAGGGACTGGAAGACGGCAGAGCAGTGCTCCATCTATATAACCCTATTTTGCGCTGTATGTAGTTAAGTTACATCATCTCAATTTAGCACGAATGAAAACGCTTCTGCTTATCCCTTGTTCGTTAAAAGCTACATGGTATATATGCGCCATTTTATAACATTTAAAAAATTTCTATTGCGCATAAAAGAGTTTAAATCATTCCTTTTTTATCTGGTTTTGAGTTGAAGAGAACTTTGGTTGGTTGTCAAAACTTTTAATGATCGGGCTGTAACATGGTGAAGTCACGTGTTCAAATTTTACTGAAGCTATATTTTTGCCCTGAAAAAATTGCTGAACCACGTGGAGCTATGTATTACCTACATAACTATCGTGTAACATAGGTATATACCTACGCGACTTGTGTAGGTATTGGTACTTGTTCTTATTCAATGATTGCAACCTCTTTGGGTTAGGATTTAAGCCTATTTAAGCTTAGGCAAATTAAAGTACCTGTGTTAGGTATAATTCGTAAACATTAAACAGGCAAGCTGGAAAGTAAATCTACAGGATGACTTGTATCCAACATAGTAATATATTTCCCCCAAGGCGTGATAGAGTACCCCATTGCAACATTAAAGCACCCCTTATAGCCTAGGCGCATTCCACCAGTTTTTATAACAAGTCTTTTACAGTTCAAGCAGTAGGCACGGTTATGGAATGCCTTGCCCGTGTCGATAAGGAGTCCTCAATCTTTGTCCACTTTTAAAACTTCCCCGGACTAAACGGATAATAGTGGCCACTATTTTCCGTTTTAGTGATTATAATAAAACTAAATAATGTAAAACTACTACATATTTATAATAATATTAACGTATAATTTTGTGGAGCACAACTTAACGTGCTTATTTATTGCATTTTCATTCTAAAATAAAAGAAATAACCAAACAAACAATGAGGGCGCCACTGCGCGGTCGGCGTTTGGTCGGCGTCCTCTTAATAGCGCCAGGGTAGCCCGCGAAATTAAATTTTTTTTAGGTCTTTTGCAATTTGCTGGTCAGTATTAAGTTGTACGTTGATTAATATATGATTCGCGGCCGTAACAAATATTTATTTACAGAATTATAATCATTAAAGTCATCAACACAACTCTCTAAGACCACGTAAGTCCAAAGAATAACTGTTTCATGAAATCATCATTCTTTGGAGTTACGTGGTCTTAGAGAGTTGTGTTGATGACTTTAGTGATTATAATTCTGTATATACATATTTGTTACAGCCGCGAATCATATTTTGATCGACGTACAACTTAATACTGACCAGCAAATTGCAAAAAACGTAAGAAAATTTGAATTTCGCGGGCTACCTTAGCGCTTCCTCCTAAGCACTTTTTCATAAGAGATTTGTTTAGAAAGATTTAATAACGATTCTAATGTTTCTAATTATAATTCTGTAAATACGTACCTGTTATAGTCGCGAATCATAATTATTTTGATCAAGATACAACCTGACACTGACATGAAAATTGCAAAAAACGTAAGAAAAGAAACTTTTTGCGCCAAGAAAAGAAAGAAAACTTTTGTTGTCTATAATTGCTCTATTATACTCTTTGATTGCTCTCTCGTCTGTGGTCTGTTGGACGTTTGTTTGACTGTGGTATAGCCCGATATATTACTTTCCTCTATACTCTATGGGTCTAACTTGTAACTTTACCGGGCGCTGAAATTAGAACTTTTGAGAAGTGCTTCATAACTTATATGTCTAAACTTTGAGACTCAAAAATCAAGATGGGAGACGATCTACTTCCAGACAGTGCAAATACTCAAACGCAAACACAAAATTCCCAAATTGACTGGAGTCAGCCTAGCACTCCATCTTACATTCCTACGATATGGGGAAGATTGTATTCTACTAAAGTTGCTGTAACTGGGAAACACTGCTGGAATAATGCCCAATACCCTGAATACTATGGTGAGAACATATCTTTTGTACTTCATTCCGTAATCAATTGAAAAGTCATCTACCTTCATGGCGTTTTTGTCAATCCTATGTGATTTTTCTTTTCTTTTGGACGTATGTTATTTTTGCCTAGCAAGAGAAAAAACTTATTTGTAAGTTAAAGGCTCACTATTGGCAGCTAAACCCACTGCCACCAATCTGACTGAATAATTATTAATGCCATGATTATTGTGTCATCTTTTTGACCTATCAGCTTGGAGCGAGTTAATATCATGTATTTATTTTGTAAACAGATCTCATACAGCCAGAGTTTACTCTGGGAAGGGCCCTCAACTGCACCTTCGTAATGAAAAAGGACATGATAAAAGAGAATATAATAAAAAATGTCAGCAAACAACACTTTATCATAAAAAGGGACATGTCGTAAGTTTCTGTAACTTTTATATGATTAAAATAACATCATTAGCATAATATATCCTAACAACTATTACTGCTTTTCAGGGAGCCTCTTTGTCCTGCTATAATAACTGATCTGTCATACAATGGGACCTTTGTCAACGGGGAAAAGATAGGCAAAGGAAACTGCTGTGTATTAGATGATAAAGATGAGATAGCAGTCACTCATCCCATTGTTAAAAGTTAGTAGCATTTACATTTTTGAAAAGTTTTGTGTTATATTTATTCAGCTTGAGAAAAGAAACTTGGTGAAAACTTTCATGAACATCAAATAAGTTTTTTCGTACCACTTGCTCAAAAAAGTGACATTCTATGCCACAAAAAGCGAACATAACAATAGTCATTTTTAATCTGTCAAAAACAGGGAAAGAAAATTGTACTGAATTTCATTCATCCTCTAGGGGGAGAATGTGATTTAAATTTGGAATACTTACCGAAATTTATACTGAACTACATCTGTGTTTACACCATTGAGTTTGTATATAAAGCATTATACATCTTTTTGAAAAAGGAATACGCATTTGCTTGGATTTTGTTGGAAGCAAATTATTTATAATTGCGGCAGCATTTGCACTGATGGAATCCGACAATTCACTGTCACTGTCGCTTTGATTTAACATCGTAACGTATTTTAATAAATGCCTATCTCATATTATTCTTGTGTTAATTTTTTCGCAAATGGTACGAAAAGTAGAGTATTTTCCTCGGTGATAAAGCTGTCTTAGTCTTGGGTGAACTTAAATCCCTCGCTGCACTCAGGACTCGCCTTAAATCCCTCGCTTCGCTCGTGATTTAAGTTTTTAACACCCTCGCTACGCTCGGGAGTAAACCTCGAGTCCTTCGTTACGCTCGCGATTTAAATCGTCACCCGCGACAGAAGACACTGCTTTATCCCCTTGGTTAATAATCTACTATTATAGAAAGTTTTTTAATTATTTTGATTTTGTTTTTATATTTTTGTTTTCAGTTTTTATTTTCAAAGACTTGCTGAAAAGTGAGCAGGATCAAGTTCCAAAAGAAATATCAAAGAAGTACTATATCTCAAGGACACTGGGTCAGGGTGCCTGTGGCTTAGTTAAACTAATTTATGACAAAGTACTGCTTCATATTTTTATTTCAATATATTTCTTTTTATTTCTATTGAATATATTTTAGCATCACATTTGAACAATTTCTTAATTTCAGATCAAATGTACAAAGTATGCCATGAAAATAATTAAAAAGAGCAGAATGACAAATGGACAAATTAACCATTTAAATGACCCAGAAAAGATAATGAATGAAATTACTATTATGAAATCTGTAAGACATGTAAGTAAACTAGGAACCTTAAAACTTGTGTGAAGAAAATCATCATTAGCATGCCCTTATCCCAATTTTCGTCTCCTGTCTTCTTCCAAACTTCTCTTAGTAGTCATTACTTATGTGAAAAAAAATGTGTGGTTGAAATACCTTACATTACCTGTGTTTTCAAACTGGTGTATTTTCATATGCATTGCTTGTGTTTTCCTATACTTGATGGTTGCATAATTTTTAGCCTTGCATAATCTCGACTGAGGAAGTGTTTGACTCGCGCGAAGCTGTCTACATTGTCCTAGAACTGATGCAAGGAGGAGAACTATTTGACAGGATCACTAAACAGGGTCACTTGTCGGAAAAATTTACTAGGTTCCTATTCAGGCAAATGGTACTAGCTGTAAAGTACCTCCATGCTCAAGGCATCACTCATAGAGACCTGAAGGTTTGTATTATTTATTTTACTATTTCTTTATTTTTTCCCATCAATAAGTTAATATAAGGCTGTATATTAACTTATTGGTGGGTCTTACCAAGGGGTATCATATTACACAGAAACTGGGTTGTGGAGGTCAGATAGGCAGTTCCTCTATGTAAAATACTGGTATTCAGCTGCATCCAGTTAGACTGGAAGCCGACCCCAACATAGGAAAAGGCTAGGCAGATGATGATGATGACAGAAACAATAAAATGCCCAATTTTCAGCCTGAGAATGTGCTACTTGAGAGTGAGGAGGATGACACTCTAGTAAAAATAACTGACTTTGGTTTGAGTAAATTTGTTGGAGAAGACAGTTTCATGAAGACCATGTGTGGGACCCCACTGTACTTGGCCCCCGAGGTATTGAGAGCAAATGGCCAAAGCAGCTATGGCCCTGAAGTTGATGTATGGAGTCTGGGAGTCATTTTCTTTGTGTGGTAAGAATAAAGAATATACTTTGAAATTGCATTGTTTTCATCAAAGCTTTCTTCATATTTTAAAAAGTTGATCATTGAACTAAATAATTTATTAAATGATTACTTTGCAGTCTGGTTGGGTACTTGCCGTTTTCGGCAGATTACAAAGACATGACCCTCAAAGATCAAATTCTGAGTGGGAGGTACAGGTACTCGCAGTCACACTGGAAAGGCATTAGTTTGCAGGGCAAACTGCTGATGAAGAGAATGCTTACAGTACAAGTTGGCAGGAGGATCACTCTCAATCAAATCTTGAACCACAGCTGGATGCAGGTAAATGCTGCTTTTTTTTAAATAGCTACTTCAAAATATCATCAATATAACTCCTACCTATTAAGTTATTATTTGTTTATAGGACAATGATGTCATCATCAGAGTAGAAAAATTACTTTCTCAAAAACAAGTAATGTTGGGCATGACTCAATTGTCAGTTTCATCTTCATGTGAAGATGATGAGAATGGCAATGCAGACACAGTTACTGTGATAAGGTTGGTGGCAACTGGAAAACGTGGTTTGAGCAACAGCTATAGCTCATGTGAACCTATTCCTAAGAAACTACGAGCCGGAATGTCTAATGAAAAACATAATGATACTACTTCTACAAGCAGCTACTGCTCTGATGACTAATTTCATTAAAATCATTGACAATTTTATATATTACTGGTTCTAATAATTCTATTGTCATGTTTTATACAATTATGATACACAAGTTGTGACTGTACATTCCATTCCAGGTAGCGATTTTGGAAGTACGATTAATAATTAATGACGGGTATTTTCTGTGTTTTAAATACCATTTTATTTTGAATTGTTATTTTTAATAATTATTTTTCTAATTTTGTTCAGTAAGGACTTATTGTGATATTTTTTAATGTTTCTCAATTTTAATTAGGCCAGTGTGGCAGTTTTGTTAAGGCTACGCCGACCGCCTAGTGGCGCCCTCATCGTTTGTTTGGTTATAATATAGTGGCCACTATTTTCCGTTTTAGTGATTATAATAAAACTGAACAATGTAAAACTACCGTTTATAATATTAACGTATAATCTTATGGAACACAACTTAACGTGCTTATTTTCTGCATTTTCATTCTAAAATAAAAGAAATAACCAAACAACCGGCGTTTGGTCGGCGCCCTATTAAGAGATACTAATAATGTGTAATGTTCCAAGTGCATAGTGTGCAAGTATAACAAAAAGGTACGTATTGCAATATCTAAAATTAAAAAACTAACGTAAATTAACCTAGGTTCAAAATCCCTAAAATCTAAATACCTAATGTTTGTTTCACTTATATTCAAAATACCGAAAGCTTGAAATGTCAAATGGATATGTTACTGAAGTTCATAAAGTTAAAACTTGAAATTCCATGTACAAAGTTCCTTAAATTGGTTTACCTCACCATTACTTGACCAAAATGAAAAATACCGATCTAAATACCTATGTAAAGATCCAAATAAAAACACAATTATTATAATATAATGGTTACGTATTATAATAATTACTGTTATTCTATTTTCGATATAACTACGGTTGATTCACATAGGTTCATAACATAACACATATTGGTCGACTGAACTACTGGTTTACTTACTTCTCTTAATGAAGTAAGTAAACCAGTAGTTCAGTCGACCAATATGTGTTATGATTAAACTAAAATTGATTGCACTAACGAACGATTAATCTAATGGTTTTTTAAGATATTTAATACTGCGCGCTTGTTTTATTTCTAACGAGCGACTTCAGTTCGACAGAGCCCCGCTGCGCGGGGCTCCTGTTTCTGTCTGTGGGGTTTAAAGGAACCTAACTAAACCGAACCTCAAGGTGCCCCTGACGTCGACCGTCTTCTTCTGGTTCAAAAGCACAAAAACAGACAAAATGAGGTTGATCTGATCTTTTGTTTTCATTTTTTTTTTCAATCTACCCTCTTTTACGCTCGCGGAACGTGATCTACTACTTCATACAAATAGCTCGCAAGTGATGCATCATTTTAGGTATTTTGACCATTTGGTATTTCAAATGTTGGTGTATCAAACTTAGGTGTAACAACCGTTGATATTTTAAACATTTGATAATTAGTTCAATCAGTATTTTAAACTTAGGTAATTCGTAGTTAGGTGTTAGTTGCTTAGGTATTTAGATTTTAGGGATTTTAAATGTAGGTTATTTTACGTTAGTTTTAGGTATTTAGATTTTAGGGATTTTAAATGTAGGTTATTTTACGTTAGTTCTTTTAATTTTAGATGTTGCAATACATACCCACAACAAGATGATTTATACATTTGTGATGTGCACAGATTGTTGTTTAATTTTAATGAATGCATGATTCAGTGACTGCTTTGTTGTTTTTAAGTGCCATATTATTATTATTATGCCTAGTGCCTTGAATTCAAATCAGGCTCAAAATATCTGTTAAAAACTGTTATTTTTGTGAACTATATTTATATCTTTATAAGCATACATGCACAAGTGGCAAACAAGCAGTACCAAGTGATTATCTTGTACTTAAAGTAACCCAATTATTAAAAACAGCTGATTCCTAATAGTCATTATAATGTACGAATAATCATATTAACCAAGACTTTGTAAACTTAAGAACTCAAATCCGCCTTGGATACCACCGATTTAGTTTTACATCATGTTAGTCTGGATTAGATATTGTTGATTTTTTCAAATGGTAATTGGTTTTATTGTCAATAAAACGAATGTTATCAAAAATAAATTATATTTTTATTTCAATTCCGTGAGAAGCTATGTACACTGTTATGTACAAACACGATTAATGTAATTATTATATTATTTGAAAAATTTAGACAAAAATTAAATTTATTCAGTCTTCTATGATATTCAATACAGTTTAACTTTGTCTTTCTACAAAGAAATGCTTGGAACAATAATAAATATAGTTATAGCCTTAATAAAATATTACACACATAAATCGATTCGTTAGTTTCGTAACTCAAAATAATAACATACATCTTATTCAGCATCAGTTGTGTGCCTTTATAAAAGCTGATGATATTAACATCCTCATAAATGAACACTCACAACATAGTAATGGGTAATACGGGCTAGTGTCCGCAACTCCACGTTAATACGCATATTTTTACTCACAACATGACACCATTCATAAGCCAACATAGTGTGTCACGTTTGCAAGAAACTTCTTGAGACCTTCATTAAAGATACCAAGCACGCATAAAGAAATCATCAAGACATTCAAGAGGATATACTTACAGATTTTATAAATAAACAATTCATTTATTAGGTGCAATAGCTTCAACATCATTTGTTACATTACACGTAAACCTAAAGAACTACATCCATTAGGAACTTGAAACGACAAAGATTGTTAAACTGCATGAATAATTTCATATTAGAACACTTTTCAAACTAATAACTACAGATTTCATATTGCTTCGATAAGTCGCAAATAATTAGTGCGCTAATTAACATTTCAATAAATATGTGTTGAATTTTATAACAAAACATTTGAGGTAATTAAAATACCAACACAAAATATGAAAGACATTACGGACATAATTATGTCTTTACATTGATCAATTGTATGACTACAAATTACAAAAAAATATGAACAACTGCTTGCATTAATTTATTATTATTGTAATAGGCACATGGCTTCTTAATGAAATAGGTAACAGTAGCTACTGTGATGCCTAGTTTCTAACTACTCACAATCACACAGTCGTTTTCACTCTATAACATAACCAACCTTTACTTTAGTAATATGCCTTACGACTCAGTCTTATAAAATAATTGTGTTGCAATAAAATCACTATAATTATTGAATTCCCCGTTAAGTCTCTCATCCGGAAATCACTTGCGAACTATGGGATAATTATTGATCAAACTATGTTTTAATTTACTTGCTAAGCTCGAATTAACAATGGCGATGAAAAGGGATCCTAATTATAGTTATTTAATTGGAACATCCTGCTCTGTCCCAAAAGCGTTCTCTCACTGATCAGGATCACGGAGGTAATTTCATCCTATATAAATGTCATCACGTGTTTATTCACCCTCGCCCCCACCAACTCCCTCGTGAGCTGCACTGTGCGAAGGCTCCCTGGATTGTGCTTCCGCTTCTGTAAATACAATCTAAAATTATTTCCGTTTCAAATCAAACGAAAGTGTTGATAGTACGCCCTGCCCTTGTCACCAAAGCCAGTTATATAGATGCACAGTGCACAGCAGGCAAGCTTTTTAATTGCGCTGGAAGACTCACCTACCACGCTACTACACTACTTTTGAAGTAACTGAAACAATTTGAACAGTTTTGGTGATGGGTTATGGTTGGCATAAAACATTCCGATCAATTACTATTGTTTACATAACTTCCTAGCTGGTACGTAAATCTATGAATGTCACAATTTCAAATTCAACAATGTTCTCAACATAATGAAACCGTCAAGCATTGACGGCAGATTTAGAAAGTACGCGGCGCGCGGTTCATTTGAATAGCAATAATAAAGCAAAAGCTAGATTTAAGAGATTTCTCAGGAGAAACACGAATTAAAAGAAGAAACCATTTTTTTTTTTTAATTTAGTTGACAAAATAAGTTGAATAGCTGTCTATTTGTTTACTCACCAGCAATAGCTCGCTCTACTCTTAATTTGTCTCTGACGATGTATATTGCAGTTAACAAAAAAAATATGCCACCAAGGACTTCAACAAAACACGTCATGAACAGTGCATATTGTAACGACTTGAACTCTACTAGAGGGGTAGGTTTCTCATTAGCACCTGCAGGTGACAAAGATATTTTTAAAGATTCCGATATCTGAAACAAAAAATAAAATAACTGTTGTGACAAATAAAAACAATGCAGGATTTATTTCATCCTAAGTTATAAATACCTTTACGTAACGAAATACGCCTACTCTTTTGGTGTTGGCAATTAAACATATAATAAGATCGTATTGCTATCACCAATCGGTTTGCCACGCGTAGGAAATATGGCGTAAATCCGCCAGTACTGAGTACACTGCTGGACATAGAACTAGAACCCAAGCTAACGTTTATTATGTGATTATTGTCATTAAACTACTTACCACTCCGACTAAGTAGGGACTTCCAGCGTCGCCAAACATGTGTGATATCAAAATTTGGAAAGCTTCTGCTGTAGACCGCCTCGGTGGAATCACCACATACTGAAATATTATAACTTCGTTAGCAGCTATAAATTAAACACTATGTTTTATAATGCAACAAAACAACACTACATACTTTTATCACAATCACCAATTCACGGACTACTTAGTACTGGTTTAAAATTACATGCAACTATTCTCACAAAACAGATAGACTACAAACCCAACCAAATACGAAACATTTATGTATCTTTATCAAAATCCTATGGTTGAAACTACAAATACATACTTTATTATTGCTATGTATTGAAAGAAAAATTACATTAAAATAAAATTAGCACAATTGAGATAAGCGCCATCTGTACCGTCCATTATTTATTACTTGTCTAAGTAGAATGGATGAAAACTAAGGGAGTAATTACCGCAAGCTAAAACCAACAGATGGCGCTGTTACACACATTGAAATCGGTCCACCCAGCTTGAATGTTCTAAAAATATTCCAATGAGACCACGAGTTCCGGAAATAGTTGATCACAACTTGGCAATGGTGAGCCGTCAATATGTGCTAATGAGTGACTGATTCTAAATATTATAAGCATCATATTTAAAGCAATAATAAATAAACAAATAATTTATAAATATGCCTACACAAACCATGCTAAGTTTTGCATGCATCAAAATACTTCAACCAAAAATAATCCAACAAAAACATATACGATTAAGAAAATTGCTAGCAGCGCAACACAAATAAATAAAACCACCTCAATAGGCTGCCCCTGAATGCGATCGGTTTTGTAAGCGGAGAAAAAAGCAAAACCGATAGCGAGCCAGAGGCGTCCCTGCGGTCGGAGTCTCTTACCAGCAACATATCGGCTATAATTGCCCAGTTGAGATTCAAAGCGACTTGGCCTATAAACATGAGGACGAACGGCGCGTAGAAGTAGCCCTCCGTGAGGACGATCGCGAGCGTCATGGCGGGCGCCGACACGAGCAGGCCCACGCCGCAGATGATGGGGTGCGCGCGCGGCCAGCGCTTGCGCAGCGCCGTGCCCAGCCACGCGCCCAGCGGCACGCCCAGCAGCCCCGCCACCATCGTGATGCCGCCGAACGTTAGCGACACCCTTCGTGCAAAGTATCGAACCGGTCATCACATGCACAACACAGCGGCGTTTGGAACCGCATACAGTATCAAGGCATCTCCAGATCTTTCGGTTCTGTCATTATTTAGATTTTCACGATTGGCTTACGAGCATACTTAGGTAATGTTCGTCTACTTATGGTTCGACACGGAGCACCTTATCACGAACTCGTCCGCATCTCGATCAGACCGTGTCGAACTTAAATTAGCAAAGCAAAACCGAAATATGCATGTGAACAAAACCATAAAAACGTCTTAAAAGACTTGCTTTACAACGAGAATATGCCCAATATGCACTTTTCCCAGTATTTTATTTTATATTAGGTACCTATAATTTTCCCCAATTATATTGCGAAAATTATAGAGCATAAATTGCATGCTAAATGTATTGGTTAGATAAACATAAAACATATCTTGATCTGAGTACAATATGGTGTTCGACTGAGTTTTCATGCATTTAATTTTTATTAATGAGTAGTAAATATAATATTTTTAAAACAGCATGTGTAATTGACATGACTGAAGCTTCTGTGTAATAATTAGGTGTGTATTATCAAAGCGGCATTCTCTACAATTAGCATTATGATGACATGATTGTATCACATCATGAATTCCCACACAAAATGATAAAGTTACGAATACAATGAAGTGCTGCGAAACCGCGTCATCTCATTGGAATATTTTGTCCAGAATCAGTTCGAGCCGGTGATCGATTTCTGCTTTAAATAGCTTGCATGCACTGTCGAGCATGCAAGCCGGGTCCCGGCAACGCGTCCGACTCTGCGTCACTTTATAATAATATGAGCTCCATAAAAAACAAGGGATTAGTTATTCGAGTTGACACATTTCCGGGACCAATAAAGACAGAAAGCGCTCACCAGAATGATATCGGCAACGATCGACCAGGTAAGGTTGAGAGTGGTCATGCCGACGAATATGAGGAAGTAGGCGAGGCCAACGTTGTAGTCCACGGTGATGAGGGCGAGGAAGATGACGGGCGCGGAGGCGAGCAGTGCGAACCCGCAGATGAGCGGGTCGCAGTCGCGCACGCGCGGTCGCAGGCGCTGCGCCAGCCACGAGCCCAGCGGCACGCCCAGCGAGCCCGCCGCCATGCCCACCAGCCCGAACTTGTACGACACGCTGCACATTCGCTCATAAATTACTCTCCTATTATTATCATCGTTGTCCTAACCACCATTTATTTGTGTGGGGGGGGGGGCAACATGTCTTCTTCCATAAATGTATATTAGCCGTAATTTCAGTCACCCAGTCACTGTCTTATCACTAATATCTAGCTAACAGACCAAATTTGTTTTGGCTAGACATCAGAGAGCACACGGCAGGAAAGAAAATTAGTATGGGTCACTATCGTGGGATACGGTGAAGAGGCTGCAATCTATTTGAAACCCAGAGGCGACCACTACCATTGATGTCATTATGTTAGTATAATCTTGTGGAATCCAAACTTGACTGTTAGCGTGCAACCAAGCACTGATCGGCCCACACTTAGATTCCCTGCAACCTATGAACCTATACAAATCCTGTCACTTCTTTCTAGCGGGAATCGAATCCGCAAAATTGTATAGAAATACACTATTTACATAAAAGTTGAAAATATTTCGATATTAGAGCTTCAGTCTGCCTAGAATTTTAATTTTCCATGGAAAATATTTGTTGGAGGCTCACCTGCCAATAGTAATATCAACGCCGGGTTGCAAGAGGAGGCCCTGGAAGATGAATTGCGGTCCCCACCACGCGAGAGAGCCTGTCACGAACGCTACGCATGTGAACGCGAGCGTCGACAGCATAAACGACGGACTGAAATACACAAAGTTACTGTGAACTTCAACTCTATCAAGAATAAAAACAAAAAAGAAAAACATTATATCCCACTAAAAGAAAAGATCAATTTTTACCGACGAAAAAAGGGAGGAGGATGTCTACTCGATGCGTATAGATTTTTTTTTATTGTATCACCACACACGCATAACTTTTTACAGTATAGTCCGATTTGGAACATTTGGCTTTTTTTTATCGGAAAATTATAAAGAAAGAAGTTCCCAAACTAATTATCATCATAAAAAAATGTTATTTAGGAGCTTAGTTAGACTAAAAGGTGTTCATTTATTTTTACGGTTCGTTTATTTTTTTAAGTTTTTTTTTTAGTTTACCCACATTTTTACTGGCGAAGAAAATGAATTCGTATCCTATTTTCACATACGTTTTTACATACATAATTCAAAACCATTTTTTGGTACATTTAGAATAATGTCACAAGCAATAACAAACATCTCGGAAGATTACATCCGTTAGTTTAAAAGCTTAAATACTTACTTCCTAATAAGGCCGTGGATGTCCTGGCGGTAAGTGGTGGGCTTCATCTGGCTGTCCTCGGCATGTCCTCGCGGCGGGTCTTGCATCACCCAGTATATGAGGACCACGGCTGCCACACCAAGGAACGGCGTAATGCGGAGACCCCAGCGCCAATCGCCTGCCGCCGCACCGGCTTGTGAACCCACTATGTATCCGAGACCACTGGATTTGCGGAAAATGTTTATTTATTAACCGACTTCAAAAACAGGTTAAGGTTATGCAATAAAAACCTGTCGCTTTTGTTGCTTACAGAACAAAATTGTACAAGAGTCTCTCTCAAGTTCCGAATTATGGTTGCCCTCAGTCCCTCAACATACAAGACGAAACATGCTGAAAAGTATGCAGATAGATGTTCAAAATGTCACATTGCAGACATTTTCAACATTATTATTACTTTATTCATATTTATGGGGAATGTGATGATGATGAGTTATCAAAAGTAAGGAATTCGATAACTTCAACAAATACTGATTTTGCAGTTTAACTACCTACTCAGCTTTTATAAAGCTATGTAGTTAACTACTTATCTAACACGATTGTATTATACAAATAGGTACAAAGCAGAAAGAAAAAGTTCTGCAACTTATTGTAATAAGTCAGTAATTATGTAGGTAAGTTAAATAAAGCTCGCATAAGTTGAAGCAACGTAAAACTTTTGAATTACTCGCGATAAGTAAGTCTAATTGGATCGCTCTGGCTTGTAGGTAATCTAATTTATAACACGTATGAGCGTCGCGTACTAAATTTAATTTCAATGTCCGAAGTCAGCTTATTCATGCGTCAGACATTGGTGCTAAAAGAATCATTAACATATCATTACAATTACGTAACTATGTTCGTACGTGAGAACTTGTAATTATAAAGAAACTAAATAATAAAGACCTCATCACAAAACAATTAAAACATCAGAGGTAGTTAGTAGAGGTATGCGATTACGCATCCAACCCATAACTTTCCCTTCAAAAGGAATTTCTATGTAACGTTTACAAAACACATACACTTGGCGATCATTTGTTGACCATATATTGTAATGTGTGACACTATGTGCAGGGTAACGAAACCTATTAACTCAACAGCGCCTAGGTCAATTGCGAATATATTAATAAATGAACACATTACAAACACGTGTTTTCCCATGCCCTATAAACATCAAGTTTGCTTGCACGAGTTGCACACCAATCTTAACCATTGCCCGACCAAGGTTCTGGTTGCACGCAGATAGTTAAATCAATAGCCGACGACGTAAATAGCTGGTTATGGGCATAACGAAAATCCATTATTGCTATAGGATTATCTTCATAATATGTGTGTACAACTACAAGTAGCAGTTAATGGCAATCATCAGCGGTAAATAAAACCACTTAGGTACTACAAGTGACTACAACTTCCACAGCAGGAATTTCCACAGTGATTTATTTTGCGCTGCTTTTATCTAAAGTGCATACTTTATCAGTTCATAAAAGGATATCGATAACTTTATATTACCTGCCAACTGGTATAGCGAAGTAGAATATAGCCAACATCTTCGATCGTATATTGCCCACGAAGAGGTCGCTGATGATTGTGGGTGCGATCGTCGAATACGAAGCCTCGCCAATGCCCACCAACCCGCGGAATATGGCAAACAGAGCGAAATCCTAAAAAAGAAGAAAATATTTACAATGATGGTCTTTGTAAATAAAACATAATCTAAGCAAGTTTAATGTGATGAATGATTCTAATGCCCAGACGACGGGGCTTCTGAGTAGCTCTGATCTGACGCAGTCGAGTAAAAACAGATTGATGATGAAATTTTTGGGCCGTTTAATCATACAACTAAACACTTCGTCATCGTAATGCTGATTGTCTTCGCAAAGAAGGCGCTTTAGGATATATAAAAAAAAAACAAACAACTTACGTGTGCGAAAGAGCCTAGTAACGTGGTCATGCTCCATAGCCCTACTCCAAATGCCATAATGACGCGCCTCGAGTACCTATCTCCAAAGTACCCGAATATCGGCGCGAAAACCATATACGCCACCACGAACACCGTCTGAAGGAACCCTGCTTTGTCATCGCCGATATGGAATTCATTTTTGACATCTCCCAGCACTCCTAAAATTAGATAAAGAACATCATTAGTCACTTGTTGGTTGTTATTGTTTATCTCTGTTTTAATTATAGCATGTTTTATTGGGTCTCGCCACTAAGGGGCGTTTATTTTACGCACAGCAGACACGGTCATGCGCGAATAACCGCACTATTGTATTTGACTCTTTAACCTAGACATGTTTCTCTAAGCAGATTCTAAACTGGGAAATAATGTTCTGGCTTGTTGACTAAAAATAATTATTATTATGAATTAGCTGAGCTAAAGTGCTGTTGATAGCGATAATACTGATTTCTGATGAATATACCGACTTAATTATGTAGGTCTGTATGTATGTCATAGTTCAAACATTAAATCTTACATAATTAATTAATCCCTGAGCTATGTTAGCACGTGGCGTTCCGTTGTTGCTAATAAAATTCTAAACATTATATTATGGAGAATGTGTAGTAAAGGATGTGGGTCTTCCTTCAGTCACACAGGTGTTTTCTAGATGAAAGGAAATAGTTAATATGAATGACGTAATATAAGTTAATATGTCATCGGTTAAAGTGCGAAAGATACTACGAATTTCATAGTTTTATCTGTAGTTACCAGATTCTATGTGAATCTAATGTTATATCTGCCAAGAAATGGTGCTCGTATAAAACTTTAAAGCCAAAATATTTTTAGCGGCCTTGAAAAGGTGAGTGGCCTCACATTCGCCTACAGACGATGCATGAACATAATTTGAGCTGAAGCGATGCTCAACCAGTTCAACCAACAGACAGTGACGCAAGTGTGTACGTGACAAACGACTAAGTCACCAAGAGATAAATATATTTCTAGTCCAGGGAAATATTGATATAGAACTTGAAGGGAAGGTGAATTTTTTTGCACTGTTTGCAAAATAAGCTTGGCACGGCCCGATAAACTAAGTAAACAGACAAACATGAGCGTTCTCTGGTTCAACCGATACAATACGATACACAAACTGAAGGCCCGCCTACCACCATAAGTCTATGTCTACACAAGACACGTTTGGGTAATCGATTAAATTAACATGAAGCACCCAAGTTGATTCAATTACCATAAAATACCACGAGTCACGAAGTCTGACGTGAAGGAAATAATGTAAAATGTTTTTGTAACTACAAAATTGACTCTAAATTGTTTTAGATTATGCATTTGAATACCCAATTACCCATTATACCCATGCTATTCTGTTTTTCTAGAAACTTTCCTATAAAATTTTGTTAAGTCATTCCCATAGAAGAAAATAAGAAATCGTATAGATATTTACTGAAAACAATCGTTTATTTTAAAACTAGCGACCCACCCCGGCTTCGCACGGGTGCAATGTAGATACTAATGTGGTGCAGTATGGAGTGATTAATAATATTATGATTAGTTGGTAAATAAATATTATTTACTAATTTTTTTGTAATATTATATGTAAAAGATAATAATGGTTACTGTGAGTCGTGGTATATTCTGTTTATCTCTTAAGGTTATTAGGAGATAAACATATACCACGGCGGACTTTTTATCTATAATTTTAATATACCATTCCGTAGTACATTAATTTGATCTATCTCGTAAGGTTTAGCCAGCATTTGCAATGTAAGTGCACATAAATATGTTTGTTACGACATCACATTACAAATCTTTGAATTTCTCGCCTTTTCTCTGCTATAATATGCCTGTATTATACATACATATAAACCTTTCTCTTGAATCAATCTATCTATTGCTGAAAATCCGTTGCGTACTTACTTCAAAAGATCTAAGCGTACAGACAGCGGGACTCCCGCTGTCTGTACGCTATGTATGTATAATACAGGCATATTATAGCAGAGAAAAGGCGAGAAATTCAAAGATTTGTAATATTTTTCACAAGATACAGTTTTGTAATTTTTCTGAGTAATCAATATTGCTTTCACTGATTCAATTGTCAGCCGATTTATTTCTTTACTCCACTGGGCGTTGACGAGAGAAAACGTACGTTCTACGTTCGCATTGTGTGCCAAAATAGAGAACACAAACTGGCAGATTTTCATGAATTTCGCGCCCGCGCGCTTGCATTTATGCAACTGCGATGCGAGCGCGGGCGCGAAATTTAAAAATGCCTGTCTCAGACCAATGCCGGCCGCACGCCTGTTTAAACCTTAAAATGCCTGTCAAATGCGGCAAACGCCTGTCATATGGTAACCCTAAGCGGGAGAGACTTTGTTTTATACTATGTAAAGATTATAAAAGGAAATAGCAACGATTATAAAATCTGTCGTAGGCCTCAGTTATTGATGTTATTTTTCAATAACAAAAAACTATAATATTATGAGTAAAAAAAAAGCACAGCCGAATCTCCAGACTCCTGTTATAAAACCCGTATCATTTTGACACCTCTATAAATCATTTCTTTTATTACAGTGTCCCTATTATTTGCCCCGGCGTTATTTGTTGAAGCCCCCAGCTTTTATTCGGTCCACGTTCGAGTGCTTTTATTTTATTTTGTATACGTTTATTTTTTTTTTATAATGCGGAGTGAACGTTACCACAAAAGTTACGCTGTACTGTAACAGTTTATGTAGAGGTGTAACGATATCAAGGTGAATAAAACTTGCATACCTACGTCAGAACAGGTACTTAGACGTTAGTTAACCGAAAACAACATGCTATCTGAATATCCAGATGGTGAAGCAAGATATTATTCAATTTCATTATTCGTTAATTTAACCGTCGAAACTCTTTCCTTATAAAAATTAGGTACCTAATTTAATCCATGAAATATTTAACTAACTACTACCGCAACTTTTAATATAATAGTAACATTACCTATAAGCTATGGAATCTACAAAAGTGTTCGGAGTTAACGAGTCGTTTTTTTTTTCCTTTTACTCCCATAAAAACTACATGATTGGACGGTGGTCCCATGGTGGGCTGATGTGCCGTGTAGACTGGAGTGGCGTGACATGAGGTCGTGGTGTGTGACGCAAAACTCACGGTCAGTTCACGGTCGCGCAAATTACATGAGCGAAGGCTAATTAATCAGATCCAAACTCAAAACAGGCAAACATTTTATGCATAAGGAAATTGTATACAACCCGGAAAATTGATTAACTTTAGGAATTTACACGTAACATTATGTAAAGGATAACTTTTTAATTAAGTAAGCCGTTGTGGAATTTATCAGAGGAAGATAGGTATGAGTTTCGCATAAAACATGATCCATAGCATATGGATTACGAGAATGGATTCCATACTCAAGACGTTTATTGTGTACCTATGGTCATTTGTAGTTAAAACGGAGAAAGTATGACAACTAGACTACAAGTATTGATCCGTCAGATTTATGAGCGAAAATTGGCACTAGACTAGACTAGCGTACAAGAGAAAAGAAAGGCAAACGCTCCGAATTAATGTATTTTTTATATTTAGTCTTCAATATGATTTTATGCTGACGCAACACGTACTTGTAGGTTTAGAAAAGAAAGTTAAGTTGGAACAACATCAACAGCAATGATATTTTAGTAGATCAACAGCCATTAAGAATTTTGCTGATTTCTTCGCATTTGGTATGGGATGTTCTTTATTCCTACTTACATAAAATATTATACATAAGTATACGTCAGTAAAGTTTCACCAGTTATATTAATTTGACTCTGAAATTAATATAATTGGTGAAACTTTACAGCCGTGATGGGTACTTAGTTTATATTTTGTAATTAAAGACGATAAAACGATTTTTTTCTGAACTCATTATTTCAAGTAAGTACATTGACTAATATTTTTACAGTATTAGACTATTAGTAAGAAATGTGAGGGAATTTGTGAAGTGACTTGGACAGAGGCGTTAACCTCTTTTATTAGGTACATACGCCAGCACATCAAGCTACTACAATCTGTCAAATTTCTTTAATAGATTTTCAACTTATAATAGCTAAAGCATAAGGTTCAAAATTGATTGGGAAATTTTGACAGTTTCGGGTAGCTTGTTGTGCTGGAGTCTGTACAAGCTCCGCTCATACCTCCAATGGCGTCATGAATAAATGAATAAAGTAACATGCACACGGATCGCTGCACTGAGAATTGATTTAGATTAATTTATTGTTTGTCCCTCGTTTAACTCAAATGATATTGCCCGCTGACTTCTAAACAATGAATACATATAACCGGACAAATAAAATATTCTTCGTTGAAAAAAATTACGCTAGGAACCTGAAGGCAAACAAGGATCGACACCAATGTGACAAAATAAGACAACTAACACGACTTTGAAATTTAAGAAGATCTAATTTTAACTACACTCGTTGATCTGGTCTGGTCTGGATTTAGAATAGGTACTTAGAACTAAGATTAGAACCTGTTTCGATTATTTTTTTAAATTATATTTTCGCATGAATGTAGGTCCTGTACTAAGTTTACTATAAGTAGCTACTAAAAAAAGAGCGAGCTCTATAATTTTTCGTAGACTGGCTGTTAAGGAAATAGTTAACAAATGTTTTAGAAATCGTGTTGGAAATACCCGTAGGTATCCGTTATAGGATGTTTTTAAATAAGATCATACTACCTAGTTACTCACGTCCATGATAGGTTAGGTAACCTAGACAGATAGTTAGCTAGGTAACCTGTATTTTAGAAAAGATACCTATTGAACTTCTGGAATCGACTTACAGTAACGGTAGGTATATAAAATCGATAAGAAATGGACAGAGAGTATTTTATCGCAACGGTGTTATTGTTTGTAGAATGCCTTCATCATCAAGATTAGTGCGGTGACCTTCGTAGCTTGTGGGCGTCGTATAGCGTGGCGCGTCGTGCGATCTTACGGATACGCTACGTCATCCTCGAGGTAGCAGTCGCGTGGCGGCAGCACTGGCGCACGAGCACGCCCGCCGGCGAACGCACCGGCTTCGAACATCACGCCACCACGACAACCAATCAGCAGCTAGAGATTCGTGGCGCGAACGCGAACCTTGCACGGCTTGCACAGCGGCTCGTGACGACGATAGCATGCGGTGTTTTCTCGGTCAATCCATTATGACGAAACTACACGTTTATTTATATCTGCTAAAATATTTTTGCTGACCTACGTAAAAAGCCAGTTACCTAATCATGTTGAAATTGATTACCTACAATATTTACACTGAATACTTGTTACATAACATAGGATGCAAATAAAAGAAAAAATATTTAAGGGGACTACATAACCTAAAGCGCGGTCTCTGTCAGACCGCATAGAAAAGAAAGAGAAGCTAATTTCACTGTCTACGTAACTAGCATATATTATTATCCTGAAGAATATCTGAAGAATATAATTATATTTTTCTGATTTTGTTAGGCATTATAAAACTTGTGTTTTTTGCGTTTAGGTCCTGTAGTTCCCTTAACGCATTGCCAACATCATCGGCAATAGGCAATGACGTATTATATATAGACACGTTATCAACCAACATCTCGGCGCTTAAAAACGGCGAAAATACTAGATAACTACTTATACGCGTAAAGAAAGGGAAAGAAAATATGACACCGTACGGCGGGATGTCTGTTGCTAGAGCGAGATAAATAAACATCTTCAGTTACGTCACAGGATAAGTAATAGTCAAATTACATGCTCATTGGTCGAGCGCATGAGTGACGTAGCTATCAGAGGCATATGGGGAAAAAAGGACACTCGATTTTCTAGAGTTAATAAAATAATTGATAATAATTGTACCGTGTTACCTACTTTACGAATAAAGTAATACCAATATTATATCTTTTAAATGTTAATGGTGTATTCCGCAACAGTAATTATTGTTACATATATCAGTCTTTTTTATTCTTCGATAATTTTTTTTCGTCACATAAATATCGTCAGCTGAGAAATGCTTTGAGCAAACTTTAGTATAGTGAGTTGGTAGCCAATCGTTTTCACGTCTTTGAACCCTTATTATGTTAAGCCACTTTTCTTTTATCAGCCCATCTGTAGGCAATCTAAAATGAAACGGAAAACAATAATGTATATTCATAACATAACAAGTGCATAATATTATATTCAAACAATATTATAAATTCTAACAACCAAAAAAAACTTGTGTATTAGTGTCCCAACCTCCCCTAACGTCACGTGATTACTAACTTCATTCATGCGCCGGCCGCCATTAGACGCAGCGTCGTACAAAATAAAATAATCTAGTTTTGTAAACTTACGCGTGAAATGACACATTTTTGTCTTTAAGAGCCCCTAACAATTTCGCGGACTAAAAACAGAAAAATCAGTTTTTTTCAGCGCAAATTTCTCAATATCCTTAAGTTATCTAGTTTTTTTAAAAATACACAAGTATTTATCACCTATCTATCTAGTAAGTCTACGAATTTAAATTTTGATAACTACTTAATATAAATTCCAAAAAATAAAAAACAAACACACGTTTTTACGTAATCACGAAACACCAAGTTTTTCGATTGCTTTTTTAGCTTACTGGTAGCAAATAACGATCTGAAAAAAAATCCTAAATACTAGGCATATAATATATTAGTAAGTCTACGATTTATTTTTTTTAAGTTTAATGTATTAGGTAGTACCTGTAAAAAAATGATAACTACGCTGAAAAATCCCAATAAAGTCATGTGCAAAACCGTTGTCTACGCGTAAGAATTTATTGAAAATAACAAAAAGTGTTAAATATTTTAAAATTTGAGATGTTTATCTACCAAACTCAATTTTTATATTTTTATTTTGACTACTAATTTAATTGTAGTAAAATATCTAAATAATGCCTTATAAACCGATGCGCTCGCTCGATGCATTCAGTCGCGCCCAAAGGCTTCTAGACGACGGACCTGTGTCGCCTGTGACGTTCGCCGCTCCCGTCGTAATTCTTGAATCGCGAGTGATTTTGTACTACGCCTAACCAGTTTTGAGACTGTATGAATTTTTATTTTTTTATGTCAATAGTGTGACACTTTGTGATTTGTTAATGTTATTCATACATATTAATGTTTTGTATTGTACTTTTGGATAAACAAAATAATGTTTCGTTTGAATAAAGCTATCTTCAATATTAAAGTAATTTTCCTCCATGCCCCGCTCGTTTTCTCCTTGTTCTATACAAATAAAGTGATAAGCTTTATAAAATAGGACAAAATGACTTGCTATACTATACTCTCATGGTCTGCGGTCTTATGGCGAGGGAATACTACAGACCTCCCCGTCGTTCTGTATTACGTAAACAATAACACGTGCAATTCGTTTCAGACGTACCTTATAATACGCTGGTCACACTTTATAATTTGGTTTTACGAGTACTATAGTGAATGCCGTAATAGGTTACGATATTTTTATAGGGTACCTGAACATAACATGTCATAATCACAATAAAATCCATCCAGTATTACGCAATCTAGTCAGTAAAACTACGGAGTGCTAATAATAGCGGTTACGGACCAAGATTATTTGTTCCCGCTTCAACGCACACTACGATTATCAGTTTATAGTTCGAACGCACACAGACACACTGCGCTCCTATAATTACCTAATCTAATAGTGCGCCGAAACTGTTAGGGACTCTTAACTTTTGGGGTATAATTTTTACATCCTCTGAAAACACACAACGGCATATTTTCTTTATGTTTTGCACAGGTTTTCACATACGATATAAATTAAAAACAAACGTAGCATCGCGCGACAGGTTGGTGCGTGACTGAGCGCAATGTGGCCAATTGGCTTCATTTCATGTTGCCATTTTAGAGTGCGGACAACGTATCTATAGTTTTATACATCATTGGCAATAGGCCTCTGATCTGACATGACATGTAATAAGTAATAACATTTTCACGACACTGCTATAGCCGCCATTGGAAGAGATTGAATGCCGGCTTTCATTTCCGTCGACACATGACATTCGATTACTGGAGGTGACAGATCACTCACCCTGCCCTGGGGGTTCAATAAAATTCTGAACACCACACGGGACCCTCCGTTCTACGTATTTGCAGAGAGGATGAGGATATAATTATATTAAGTAAGTAGGTACCTATTTATTTAAGTTAGGGCTGATTTTTCAATCATCTGATAGGTAACTTTATTCGAGGAATAATTTTGAAATGTTGACAGTTATTTCATACAAAAACTGTCAAAAATTGAAATCTATTCCTTGGATAAAATTATCTGGCGTTGGAAAAAATCAGACCTTAATAAATAAATAATATAATTTTTCCTATTCAGTATGTCATGTATTTGTTGGAAAATCGGCAAACTAGCATTTTCTCATTTGGGGAATTCTTTGGGGAATTTTTACCTTACGCGTAATCTCAAGTGATAGTGAAGGTCTCCTGATAGTTTTCCTAAAGTTGCAATTGCAAAGGTTTAGGTAGCCCTTACTACCCTATGTCAATAAACACCAAGTACCTATATATTTTTATTACTTATTATCTATTCACTTTACCACTTGGTATCATAAAAAATCTTACCCCACCCAAATTGCGTAACATACCTTCCAATCAGATATCAGAGAGCTATTCTCGTAATTTTAAGAACGTTCACAGTCTGATCTGTATTTTTTTTTTTTTTTTGGGTGGGATATCATCATATTATGACCCCTCCCGCACTGGGTGGAGCGGAAGTAGGGTTCCCAGATCAAAATATCAAAAATCCGGAGAAAATTCCTGACATTCCATGAAATTTCCGGACAATCTTGTTAATTTTTTATTAAAATCGTTACGCAACGTGCAAGTAAATAAACTAACCAAATCGATTGCCAAATCGTTCGTTTCGTTTCGGTTTTTTCATTTTTTATTTCACTCTTCACTTATTTGTAGAAATTCCGGACGGTTTAAGATTCCCCCCGCATTCCGGACAAAGACCTATATTTCCGGACTTGTCCGGAAAATTCCGGACGTATGGCAACCCTAAGCGGAAGGGAGTGTCAGACTCTTACTGACTAAAACCCACTCGTGTTCCTTCCTCAATCGGTCAAAAAGTCCTCTATCTTCCCTACATTTTTGACATTGATTGTCGCTGAGATGAGATTGCGACTAGATTTTGAACGTTTTTTTTATTCTGCGGGCCTTCAGGATATTGCTAATCCATTACTACATAAAAAAAAATGCTTCATAAGTTCGAAAAATTTGTCTGCTCAAAACGTAAATAACGCAATGAATGTGGTTGAACCAATGAAAGCCATAACTACTGTTAGAAAGTTACGCAATTACACCGCAGGTTTCTGTACACCAAACCTCTGCGCTCTATATTTAAATCTGTGTTAATTGACTGTTGAAAAAAATATGACAAGGGGTTTCTAAGGAACAACCATAGTTCAGGAATTATAGCCAGACAACCATGTGAATATGATTCTAGTGCCCTGCCGTCTTAGCAACTAAGCGCCAGGTAGAACTATTGTATATTTATAGTTGTTGTACACGCTGTGAGTGCCAGCGCATCTGCCAAGTGTGTAAATGGAGTACCGACATGCCTGGCGACAAGTGTGTCAACAATACCTAATACCTACTAATTATTATGTAACTTCTGCTGTTACTTATCAGTAACCGTTATCCGTAAGTGCACTATGACTTGGCGACAAGTTACAAGTTGATAAAAAAAGTCATTTTCTCTTATATTCTGTCAAGGTACTTATTTTCTTCTAAATAATAGCTAACTTGACACCTACCTGCTACACTGGTTACGTATCTCTTCAAACATTTGCTTAAACTGACGTCCTAGACATTATGCATCATCATGCACCCAATTACAATATTCCTAATGAGAACACTGAAATTGTGAAATCAGTGAACAAATTAGGTTAAGGCCTCGCTGACAATAATGTATTGTTTTCAGTATTTCTACAGCAGACTACTTACAAAGTATTGATTGCGTACACTTAGATTGATACTAATATTCCAGTTATGTATCTACATTCTACCAGTTGTATTAATAATATGTATTGTAAAAATAAATAACTCTAGACCTCAGACGTCCCGACAAAATTTTAATTGTAATATACATACATTGTGATGTGATAAGACAAACAAGTTTTTTATTATTTTATAAAAATATTCTAAAAAGAAAATTTTCGCAGACCTTATTCTAATCAATATGACTTATACTATACACAATATTTGGTAACTAAAGAATAAATAACCTTTCAGGTATTGAAAAGTAGCGTTGGTAATAATATTCTATACACTCGATTGCGAAACATCTAGTTTCAAGATTTGAGTTATTTTAAATAGACCTTGTAGGTATTCTAGGTATAATTATTGTGAATACGTAGGTGTATGTTATTGTGCAACGCGATGCAGCAAGTGAATTGTCAATACCAGGAACCCGGGGTAATCTAACCTGGACATCATTATCCAGTTTCACAGAACGCCACGCCACACGTACGCCAAAAGATGATTTATGAATTACTTAATTATCGATACGTATATTCAATAAAATAATTAAAGAAACATGAAAAGAAATCGTTAATATTTGTAATACATATCAATGATTTCGGTTATAATTTCTAATTCACAAAGTGAGGACAAAACTACTTCAACAACATAACAGCTCATAACTTTTATTGACTGGCACAAAAAATAATTAAAACTGCTGTTGTTTTGTTATTACTTCAATTAAGGTTAAAGACGTAACCAAGCAGTTGCACTATTCTCCTGAGGTAATTAATAAAACGTTAAGTATCATACTAGAGACCCGAAGAGACACTGAGTAAGAAATACTGCTAAAATAATAAAATGTCAACCGCCTGGTGCTCAGAGAAATTATAAATAAAAGTTCAATAACATAAACATCGCACTTATCAGTGGCAGTAATATACTTACTTACAGTAAACTATAATACCTAAGTAAATAATAAAACATAAAATATCATCGTAAATGAAACACAGAGGTTCATTTTATATTTATAGCACTTTAAAATGAGTGCTTCCGGACATTAATCTTCCAAACATAGACACATTTATCTTTTAATCTTATCTAGTATATAAGTAAATAGAAGCTTAAAGTTTAACCCTGATCTAACTTTGTTGCTGTCGCCTGTCGGTGTGGCGATATTTTATTATTAATACATTAAAATACATAATATGCAAAAAGGAAAAAAAAACAAAGGGCGAGATAGAAGTGGCTTAAGGGCCTTACTCTCGTTTAGTACCGTAACTCGGTCACTTTATGAAGCTTATAACTCATTAACGGTTTGGTTAGAAGGTCTGTAAAAAATATATGTTTGCTATAGATTCATGTACAGCATTTTTGAAACAGGGTTTTTTCATAAGGCTAATACTTTTGCCTTAAAAAAATATTTACCAAAACGCTATTTTCGCTAACATTTGCTTATAACTTCTAAACGGCTTTGATGTTTGGAAATATTTTTACACTGAAAAATTGGTGGTTAGAGGTACTACATATTTGAAACAGCGTTTTTAAATCAATCAACAGTTGCAAAGACAATGCCCCTTTTTGAGATATAGGTTCAGAGGTGCTCTGCGCGGGCGCGGGCGGCAGTCGTGCGTTAGCACTGAGACGGGGTGGCTGTGTCGCTCGCTGCTCCGCCCGGCTATCGATCGACTACGCGCGTTTGGCTGTGTTAGTGCAAATATTTATGAACGAATTGTATCAGTATGCGTTTATAGATTAGCTCGCTGCAGAGGGCCCATTTATATTGTCCGCATGGACGCTTTATTAGTGGTGCCATTTCTAAATACTGTTTTTTTTTTATATTGTTTATTTTGTAAATATGTATGTATAAGATAATTTGTAAATAAATCAAAATGCCAAAGCAAAGCAAGTCAAGAAAAATACGTTTTCTCTACGACGACGTACCGTTTTATAGATATTAGCGAAAAACTCAAAAGTGGGAATTTTTATACCCCCCACTCCGGCTCACCTCCTAGACGCGGGGACTTTTAGTATGTTTACTCCCTAAGCACTCTGAGCAACTTTCTGAAGAAATCGCTCAGGGCCCAGCTCACGCACTCTACACCTCTTTTTGGTTTATTCGTTGAGTGGACTAATAAGTATCTATCTATCTATACTTAATCTTATAAATAAAAATCTTTAAAACTTTATCTAATAAATAAAATTGGAGTGTCTGTTTGTAATATTAAAACAACCGCTTCAGGCCATTTTATTTTGACTGTTTAGAAAATAACTACATACTTACTCACAATAAAAAAAAATGTTTTCAAATACCTTAATATAAAAATTGAGCATTCTTAGTTGTCAATCTACGAGTAGGTATTTGCATTACTGAGTTTATTGATTACTACCTTCTCATATTCTTGTGCGGATTTATTTCTGTGACTGGGACTTTCACTAGCAGATAGGTGAATAAGGAGTAACTTAGGCTACTTTTATTTTAGAAAAAAAAAAAAGAAAATAGGTTCCCACGAAAAAAAATTAAAACCTATGAAATGAAATTTTGAATAATATCCGATTCAAATAGGGAGGTTGTATACTACGTTTATTTAGGTACTTAACCAAATGTAAATAAATCATATAATAAAGAAACGGAGTATAGTTTTTTTTTATTTTTTATAAGTGGATCCTATACGTGAAGATTCCTTAATTTCCAATGAAATTGATTGGATAAATAATAAAATAATATAGTGTTTTTGTTTTAGCCCAAGAAATCGTTCACCAAATATTGTATATAAAAATGCTAATACGAAAAACTGAAAATAAATAATAATTAAACTAAAATGCAAAAACGATCAAAAAGAACTAAATGGAGAAATATTAGAAGAATTTCAATAAAATTAGCATAGGTATTTCTTTACGTGGCGGTGAATAGACGACTTTTATGTATTTGAGGGGGTGAAGCAGATGAAGTGGGATATGAATTGTCCCCGCCTTCGGCGGGGTGCACCGCGCGGAGTTCGTCGATGAGCGACTTCCATTATATTTAGAAGCGTAATTTCGCGACTCGAATAAAATGCACGATTGCCTCCGCGCTCTACTGTCCGGATTCTCACTGCGTAATCACCAGGTTCGAATCTCAGTGGACGGCATAATCTTTAGTTTTGTTATTTTTTAATTATAATGTACTTATCTTTTGTTTTGTTATTTTTTAATTATAATGCGCATATTTTTATTTTCTTATTTTTAAAATAATTCAATAAGTAATTGTTATTTTAATAAAAACAATCATTTTTATTCCTATAGTTATTTTTCTTCAGAATCTAGAGTAATATAATAAAAATAAAATAAAAACGTCCACCAAGCTTGATTCGGAAAAAATTATATACCTACAGTGTTTTACAAAAGAGTGTAAGCAATAATAATATAGTCTGAAAATTTTCAAACAAGAAAATCGGCAAAAAGTAAAATAATAATTAAAAAAACATATCAAATAAGAAAATAAAAAAAAACCAAATATGGAAAAGTTTGGATTTGAAGCCGGGCGTTAGTGACTAAACTATAGTGACGTGACGCACGAGACCACTAGACCAATCGAGCTGTTGTAATGTATGTCGAAATTACGCGTCATAATCTGTACAAACAAAATATATATGGTGTGTACAAAAAAGTAGGTACTTACTTTACAATTTGTTTCGTCGAATTAGATCTCTTTATTGCCTTCCGTTTATTTTCTTGTTGACCATTTTTTATATACTGATAGTACAAATATTTACACCAACAACATAACTTAGAAAAAACTAATCAAAAAATAAAATATAATAAACAGCTTTCATCAACAAACAGATACCAAAGTACGTACCTACACTAGGTACCGACTCGAAATAATTGCAAGACTTCAAAGTATTTTATACGGCTACTCGCTCAACTACATAGGTACCCAACGCGTCAGTTTTCGCAAATGCGATCATTCTCCTTATCAATTAGAGTCTACGGAACAATTTTCTGAGAAAATATTAATTGTAAACGCGATTATGCTCCTTATTCATAGAAGGTAACGGGTCAATTTCCTATGCAAGTATTTTTACTTCCAACTAAGATTGAAAATAATAATTGTAAAACAAAAGAATCTTCGTTTATTTGTGGAATATTTAACATAATTATTGGTTAGCAACTCGGCATTCTTATTTCACGTGTAATACTTAAAAAATATTTTTCATGTTTGATGTGAGACTCGAACCCGAACGTTCGCCATGCGAGGTACAGTGTTAGCCACTTTGGCCACCGTAACGCTTACGAACCTTATTGAAATTTCTAATAACAATCATGTGGCCAATTTGTAGTGTTGTCAAACGTTCTTATAGAAGGTCATTAGTACTAATATTGCTATGCCATAGTTTTGTGAGATTGCTAGTCGACTTCTGACTGTTTTTGTAATATACCAAAATATTTTTTTTTACAATTTTTGTCTGACTGTCCGTCTGTCTGTCTGTTTGTTCCCGCTAATCTCTGAAACGGCTGGACCGATTAAGACGGGACTTTCACTAGCAGATAGGTGAATAAGGAGTAACTGTTTGTTTTGTTACTTTTTTTTATATATAACTTGGTTTTTTATTTTGCTGTATTTAGTTTGTGATCTTCCTGTACGAGTCGCAATAAATACTTTTTCTTTCTTTCTTTCTTTTCTTTCTTAGGCTACTTTTATTTTAGAAAAAAAAAGAAAATAGGTTCCTACGAAAAAAAATTAAAACCAATGAAGTGAAATATTGAATAATATCCGATTCAAATAGGGAGGTTGTATTATACTCCGTTTAATTAGGTACTTCCAAATGTAAACAAATCATAATAAAGAAACGGAGTATAGTTATGTTTATAAGTGGATCCTATACGTGAAGATTCCTTAATCTCCATAGAAATTGATTGAATAAATAATATAATAATATATAGTGTTTTTGTTTTAGCCCAAGATAATTGTACACCAAATATTGTATATAAAAAGGCTAATACGAAAAACTAAATATAAATAATAATTAAACTAAAAATGCAAAAACGATCAAAAAGAACTAAATGGAGAAATATTAGAAGAATTTCATTAAATTTGCATAGGTATTTCTTTACGCGGAATACAGAATTAATAAGTTATCGTAAACTCTGCGAACTCAACAATAACTTTTTTCTTAAATTCCACGCGGACGAAGTCGCGGGTAACAGAAGGGAATGGCGGATGCAAGACTGATATATTTTGTACTAAAATATATCAGTCTTGCATCCGCCATTCCCTTCTGGAATCGTAGGCAAAAATGGCGACCTACGTGCGGCATGTCTGCGCCTCTGCATATTCTTTGAATTTCGTTTTAGTGTAGCGCGCCACCGCACGCGTTTTACGTAGGACGCTTAGCTCCGCCCACATGCACAAGGTCAGTGAGCCATCTATACACCTTAAATAAAGATTGGCGCCTATGTTTGTAAGGCGCGTTTTTTTTCCCGGGAGGGTGAACCTCGAACCCCATTTGCGGGCGGGGCGATTACGTCGACACAACGGCGTTATTCCCACACTACGTTACTAAGAGAAATGGCCCTTTACTTTCACTCTATTACTCGTCGGCACTATGTTGTTTGGCAACCACTTTTTCCGACTCAGTGTGGTGGAATACCTGTCATAATAATTTTAAAATAATTAGGGATTGTAAAATTAAACATTCATACAATGATAACTAAGCCATTGTCATTTTAACATAGAGGTAGGCCGCTAGAACAATATTGACAGAAAGCGGAAACACTAACACTGATAGTAACTTTCATTTACACACGTGCGCGTAGTAAATACTAGAAGTTAACAACTATGTTCATCAACAACGGGAAAGGTTTGTTGATTTTTCAATCTCGTTTTCATACCCCAGAAACTCTCACAACATTAGAACAACAGATAAGCTTACTATCTAGCAAGGAAGCTAAAAACAGAAATGAACCAACGGGAGCAAGTGGGATGAATCTCGACTGTAGTCTAAAACGGTGAGACAAATAAAAAATTAAAAGAACGAACGGAAATAAGTAGTGCGATCTAACGAATTGAAGAAGTGATAGAAAAACAACAGCCTTGGAAGTTTTTATACTTTTTATATATTATTTTATGAACGACGGATTGCCAAGCTACGATTATCTTAAACTTCGACGAGGTTGAAGCAGGTAGGTAAAATAAGAGAATATTATTTTAATATTTAGTATTAAACAAATCCCCAGTTTTTTGCCAGTTCATTCATGGTGCTGTTCTTCGTTCTCGTCTTCTAAAGCCTTATATTTTCTCATACTTTTTCGATGACATCCTAACTTGATTTGCGTTATGTGTGTTTACTATGTACAGACGCCAGCACATCAAGCTACTACAATCTGTCAAATTTCTTTAATAGATTTTCAACTTTATCGCTAAAGCATAAGGTTCAAAGTTGATTGGGAAAATTTGACAGTTTCGGGTAGCTTGGCGTGCTGGCGTCTGTACATAGTTTCAATTTTGACGTTGGATCCCGCAGTCGCACCACTAGCGTTCGTTTAAGAACTGGCAAATCGTAACAAGTGTTCTTTATCGGCATTACCCGTATCCTATCTACTGTAAACATTGATCCACTTGACGACCCGGCTTGCCTGGAGTTGGAGCAATGCAACTACTAGATTATCAGCATTTTTATCTTTAACACCGATTTTGGCAGTCTACGCTCCGGCCCAAAATACTATCTAGGAATTAGATATCGTCTTTAACCGACTTCAAAAAAGGAGGAGGTTCTCAATTCGGATGTTTATATTTTTTTTTTATAAAGTAAGTACCTATACATCATTTTAATCATTTGTCACTTTTGAATATAAATTATGAATTCTAATTATCCATAATAATCCATTTCTACTATACGAGATTGAAACTAGTTATGTTCATTATAGCATTAAGTAGATATATTGATAAACTATTTATAACTGACATGAACCTTTTATCATCTGCTATCGTAAAAGTGGAAAGTTTTCGTCTTTTAGTTGAAACGATTGACTTATATCAGATAGCCTCAGAGTCTACATTGTCGTATGTACTCCAATTATCTTTACTAAACCATTAAGGCCAGGATCTTCGAGCGTAGTAGGCATTTAGCGTTACCTCCGTCCTCGCGTGGCAAATGCCGCGAAAGCGCAGTTCGAATGAACTCGCTGACCCCTGTCACGGTTATTTTTATATAGTATTATGAATCGGCCCTATTCTTGAAATATAGGGCTGCTCGTCTACAGTATTTTAATTTCATCATCCTACTTTAGTTTCTTTCTAGTTTTGTGATTGTAAATATTATATTTTTAACCGACTTCAAAAAAGGCGGAGGTTCTCAATTCGGATATTTCTATTTTTTTTTATGTATGTTAGGGCATAACTCCATCGTAAATAGACAGATTTGCAATTTTTTTTTTGAAGTGAAAACTGAAAACTTCTTTAGCATCGTTGTGTTGTGATTTGAAAATCTTATGAAACGAAAAAGCAACAGTAAAAAGAGACATGAGATTTAACGTGGGAGATAATGAGATAGGAAGCATTATACAGTGTTTTTGAAGGTTTCATTTCTACCACGTGTGAATTGCACACATGCTGTTTTTTTTATTTTTGTAAAGATCTGATGATGACTTTCAGAGACAAACAACGGAACTCTTCAATAAATGCCAGCAAATCAACCGCGATTGCTGCTATAGCATATGTAATCGCAATCACACAACATAACATCACGCCTGTACCCTTCAAAGGGTAAAGCAGATGTATTCAATAGCTTTGTTACTGATATTCACATAGCAAGTAGTGATATATGAATTTGTTTGGGGTAGGTAAGTACAACTAAAAAGTGAAAAATAAAAACTTTTTTACAAAAAAAAAACCGATTTCAAAAAAAAAAAAAACACTACAAAGTGAAAAATAACTTTAGTTTCGAAAGTCGGTGTCAAAAAATGAAAATTTATTCTTCACGTTGTAGTGTTTTTTTTTTGAGTCGGTTGTTTTTTTTGTAAAACAGTTTTTTTGGTTGCTTGAATTCGTCAATAAGTTTTTTTAATTAAATCTACTAATCAAAAACACCACAATACGTATTTTTATTGAACTCTTCCTATTTCATTCACAACGAATTTCATATTTTTAAATAAAAAAACAGCAAGTGTGCAATTCACACGTGGTAGAAGTGAAACCTTCAAAAACACTGTATAATGCTTCCTATCTCATTTTCTCCCACGTTAAATCTTATGAATTTACATGGTCTCTTTTTACTGTCGCTTTTTCGTTTCATAAACTTTCAAATCACAACGATGCTAAAGAACATCCATCCATCCATCCATCACCATCACCATCGCCATCGCCATCGCCATCACCATCGCCATCACCATCTCCATCGCCATCACCATCATCATCATCGCCATCGCCATCACCTTCGCCATCACCATCGCCATAACCATCGCCATCGCCATCACCATCACCATCATCATCATCGCCATCGCCATCACCATCGCCATCACCATCGCCATAACCTTCGCCATCACCATCATCATCATCGCCATCACCATCGCTATCGCCACCACCATCGCCATCACCATCGCCATCGCCATCACCATCACCATCGCCATCACCATCGCCATCATCATCGCCATCACCATCGCCATCACCATCGCCATCGCCATCGCCAACACCATCACCATCATCATCACAAATTAGTAGCATAGGATTAAATGTGATGTCATTTGTAATAATAATAAAAAACAAAAACACTGTATAATGCTTCCTATCTCATTTTCTCCCACGTTAAATCTTATGTCTCTTTTTACTGTAGCTTTTTCGTTTCATAAAATTTTCAAATCACAATCCTAAAGAAGTTTTCACTTCAAAAAAATATAATATTTTACCTATACAATCACAAAACTAGAAACACAAACTCAAAAAACTCAAATTTTGCAATTGAATATAAACCTTATTCCGTTGTAGTAAAGTTCAAAATCTATTACAGATATTACGATAATTGTAAATTTATAGTACCGACCTGCTACTGCTAGTACTGTGACGAAAGCAAGAGAACCTATACAACTACAATATTATTCTGACGCGTCGTCTTATAAGTGAGTAGTTATAAATACGTTGGAAAATAATAATCAAACTTACCTTATTTTTTTTTAAGCTTTGCAGTTCAATGCTGAACGTTTTTTTTTCTTTCTTCTGTTTTTATTCCCCATAATTTAATCTTAATTATCACTATATATTACAACTATATTATAACAAACTAATATTTAGTTTAATTATTAATACTAGAACCTAAACAATATTTACAGACTGATTTTTGAAACTAATACACAAACACGGAAATTAACTAACAATATTATAACGTATATTTCGATCGATTAGCGGGAACGCGGCGAGCCAGCAAAAGCGACACAGGTCCTACCTCGGTAACGCCCGGCGGGCTACTGAAGTGAAGCGCGCAGGCCGCCTTTTTAGATTATATCTTGTTAAGAAAATAAAAATCAGTTTTGAGAAAAATTAACCGTAGAATGTTCTACTATACATCATTGCCTATTTTTTCATTTATTTTTTGCGAGTAAAAGTTAAGTCTACTTCAAATACGACTTGAAAAACGATTAAAAACTTCGCTGTTTTCGATTTGTTTGCGATTTTTTATGATCGAGTGAAGTTGTAAATATCGTGTTTTGAACCATAGAATAATCAAGAATGTTAGTTATACTATGCCATATATTTTTTTCAGATTAAAACAAAGAATATTTGATTGTTTAATGTTGAATCAAAAATAGGTCGATTCCGAGATTTCCGAGAGTCCTGGCCTTAACTGTAAAAAGCGGTAACTTCATATCACATGCATACGACGACATGAGTATTTTATTTAACTAGTCCAACAGGCCTAAATGTTATCGTCATCTGTTGATATGTAGTATCTCTAAAGTCTGAACTAATTGGGCCCCAAGTGGAGTCTCGATGGGCACTTGAAACGTGGGCCGATGCACAGGCAAGCGGAGCCGCGGTATCTAAGTTAATTATGCACAGCTGCATCGCATCAAATCAAAGCAACTACTGTTGGACCTGCACTGGAGTTCAAGCCTGAGAGATCAATTTGCTGTACCTACTACAAAATCAGCTTATTGTCTGCACCGCACTCGTATCAATAAGGATACCATTATTGATACGAGTGCGGTGCAGACAATCCACCCAACCCTACCATACACGAAGTCTTAACACGTGCGTACTCTTATCCAGTTACAAGAACGTTAATATTGCGATTGTGATACTGATACTACAAAACAAAAGTGGTCACAACTATTTCATCATCTAAACAAACAGAACAGATAAGGTTGAAAAACTTCACTATAGGGGAAATACACTAGAACGAAGTGAATGAAAGATGATATGCACAAAAAAAAACAGTCGCACTCCGGGAGTGCCGACAGAAGTGAAAACAAAACACAAACATAATACTTTGCCATCACTCACTGACATATCCGATACATAATTATATGTATAACGAGTAGTTACATCCCGAGGACAGCCGAACACATCCGAAGCCGGTATTTTTTTAATCGTCTTATAAACAAAACGCGCGGTGTCGCTTACGGTAACAGTGGCGCGAGTTCAATGGTTTTTTTCCCCATCTCAAAGAATGCCCACCGCGCCTAAAGAAAAGAAGTTTTCACTTCAAAAACTTTCGTTTAATGAAGAAAACACCCAACTAAGAAACTCAGTTATTGCTACTTGCGTAACATTGTAACACTCATAAAATATCCAAGGGACAAGAATAAAATGAAATAGGTACATCAACCCAAATCCGAGTTACTATGCTTGCCTCAATTTCCCAGTAATCCTCTTTGATCCTCCACCACATGATACCGAAACCGCTCGATTAATGGCTACAGATTAAAACAACATTAAAAAGGATTGCTTTTATGCTCAGTCCTTAAGCATACCACATCTGTCAATGGCCTTTGTCCTTTTGTAATAAATTCTCTAGTATAGCCTTTATAAAGGCAATCACAGACAGCAAGACTTTTACGATTTCTTATGAACCTTGGCTTTGAATTTGTGCCTTGGAAGAAAACGCGATGCCCGAAGCAATTTTACGATTTACACAAAGTGTCCATTTAACTGACACTATAAAAAGGTGGTGGTGGTGGTTTCAGTCAGTGCTATTAAAATGTGCGAGTAAGTCGATGGTACTATCAGTGTAGAACTGACAAATTACTAAATACGTTCAAAAGTCCAAGTATAAATTTAAACGTTTAACTTAATTCTATTGATGCCTGAATATGTTTGAATAATGTAAAATTACCTAATAAAATCGTGTAAGCGCATATCGTTTCTAATGTTACATCTAAATTGATCACACACACACACCCCATAATATTTAAATAGTCTATAAAAAGTGGCGTCCCTAAAAGTTACCATATTTTTAACCCTTCGCTAGGCGCGGTGCGCGGTAAAACCAACAGCTTCTAAGCTTTTACATATTTCATATATTAAACGATGTGCACACAGCAACATAGGGATTACAGGAACCCTTTTCTAATTCAACGGTTCGGATCGGGATAACATATTTTTGTTACCCACTGGTAAAATTGGATAATGTGCATTATGATGTTTATGGTAATACTAGCAGCGCCCCGCGGTTTCACCCGCATAAAGGCTCCTGCAAACAGGCGCGACGCGCGCGCGAATCACGCGCGACACAAAGGCACCGCTCGTTGCGCGGCTTGCGGTGCCTTTGTGTCGCGTGCGGTTTTATCGCGTGTCGCGTCTGTTTGAAGGAGCCTTAAATAAAAATTTAATCATGATTCGAAAGACACGTGGCGCCAGCTATTATCATAATAACGTTATTGTTGTTTTCCTCGGGAACAGCACTTTTTTCGGAATAAGATGTACCCTATGTCCGTTTCTGTAAACCTGATAACGTATGTAAATGCAAAATTTCAGGATGATCGGTTCAGTGGTTTAGGCGTGAAAAGTTAACAAACAAACTTACTTACCTTCGCATTTATAATATTAGTTAGGATTAGGATACAAAAGCGTGTAAAAAAGTTTAAATCGTTTATTCCAACATTCATTCATAGTGTATGCTTGATTCAGCTAATGAATATTAACTATAAATCATGATTATCTATCTAAACGTTGCATTTATAATCATCGACTTTGGAGTTTGGAATGGTCTCTTTTCTTGAGCAGGTAAACAAATCAAATCAAAACATTTATTTTTGCCAACATGGGTAGGGGTATAGATGTTACACAATGTTTTGATAATGTTCTCCATGCTCTGCCGTCACATGGGCATGCAAAATTTACACATAAATTAAAATCTACTTTCAAAACAGAAAGATAATAAAATGAGACCAGGGCCATTTACCTACCAGACAAACTGTCTGACGTCCAATAATGTTAATCATTTATCACAAGTGGGCAATAACGGTAAAAATTGCGGAGTCTGACTAATTTTTGAGTAATCAATGATTCGTAGATGATAACGATGATAACCTCTTGTTTCGACAAAAGGTATGTTAGTAATGCGCAAACAGAGACCGGTATGAATGAGTTAATTAAACGGTAAAAAATTAAGCAAACAATACGCCTACAACGACAAGTGATTGTTATCTTAATTGCCAGTCGTCACGAGACTCACTAAATATGCTTTATTAATAACTTATACAGATAACGAAAATCCTACATAACAACACATTTTTTTAAAGATACTAAATCCTGTTCCTGAATTTTCCTATCCGTAATGGGCTGTGCTGTGACTAATTTGTGGCCCTTGATTATTATGTTACTTATCTTTCTTTAATGGCAACCGTATCGTAATAAATTGAGTAGGTACTTAGGTAAGTTTAAATTTCTACCAATATAAAATTCAACTGATACGTTTTATAAAAATTCTACCTAAAACTGAACACCTGCTTTATTTTTATCTTCCTGAGCAATCATCATTTTATCATTGTGCGATGTCTTCGACAAATTGAACCTCATGATTACTTTAGATTTTAATCAAGATAACAATATTTGTGGCGTGTTATTGCGGTGGTAACTTGTGGATTGCCCTCCGGGGAAATCAACCCTCCTGCGCCCCTTCAGTAATCGCGTCATATAAAAAGAATATTGCTTATGGCTTGTACACACCCATGAACTTACTGTTACTACTCCCTAGACTCCCTACACTTATTCATATTTTTTTTATGAATTGTCCGGAATGAAAAGTATTATATCCACTTTTTCTTACGAGGCATTTACAAAATAAACAGATTTACATACCCACGAAGAGTGTATAGAACACAACACAGGTATAGAATAGGTATGTTCAAACGAATACCAGTCCTAATTCCACAAACAATCGAGTTATAACGCGTGTTCCATATTTAAAGGGCGACATTGTAGTCGTTGAAGAATGACAGGAGAACCCACGCACGTGAGTAGACACTGGAGATTAGTTCTCTGATTACGTGACATCGACACACCCTAGGCGGTCACCATTCATTCATAGAAATTTATTGACGTCTAATACAGTGTGTATATCGCATTGATTAACGTGAAATCGTGTATTTGAATTCATTATGGAATTATAAAAGAGAAGCCGGCTTGCGGAGTCTTCCCGAAACACGATTACCCTTATCTGACCATGTTCGGAGTGGCAGTGACTACTCGTGGTAATACATCGGGTCCTTTTGGAACCACCATACATTGTTTTTAATTTTCTATGGGTCTTATGGGAGCCACATTACCAATTCCGTAACAAATTCAACCTGTCCACACGACACGATTCGTTTAAAAGCCTCTAACTGCCCACGAAACATTCCATTCTTTGTGTGCTTTTAGAGGTCCGGGGTGGTTTTGAAACTTAAAAAGTCAATGACATTGTTCGTGGCTCAGCTCGAAATGTAAACATTACGTAGGCAGGATTCTGAATATATTTCGTAACAGGATTCCTCCAGGAATTTTAAGTAGCGACAGTAAAGTGCGTCCAAGATAAAAAGGATTATTAACTAATCTATTTTAAAGCCCGCTTTTGACGCAGGAAGATGTAGTTTTATTTCGACATGAAAAGATTAACCCACAAAAAGCTTGGTGATGCTGATGTAACATGGACTACGCCATTTATAGTTATTGCTTTTTTTTTTGTTGGCTGTTTATTACCCTATCCATCTTGTCTTTTAGGTTGGCTTTTGAATGTCATGCCTAAGATAAATTATCTTCAAACCAAGAGAAAAAAATCATGAACGAGTACCTATCAAATGCAACTGATTGCAAAGCTAACCATCGTCATCGTGGAAGTAAGCCAATTGAAGACAAGAGGTGTGGCGATGGCGTGACGAGGTACTTACGGAACTTAAACAAAAAGTAATTTTTTGAATTTTTTGGCTGTCTGTCTGTTTGTTCCGCCTAATCTCCGAAATGGCTGGACCAATTTTGACGGGTCTTTAAACGACAAATGTTATACTTAAAAGGAGTAACTGAATGCAGCAATAGTTGAGCTGAATGGTGCTGATCTATGCGTCATGTTCGTGAACGGGCGCCGTTAGTTGGGGCTGGTCATCACTTAGCTGCCTCGGCTTATTTTTAATTATTTTGATTTTGAATTGTTGTTTTCTTACTATTTGCTGTACTCTGGACGCTTTTAACGCGTACGTCGGTCGTTTTTACATCGTTCTCACATATAATTATAAATTCACATTAATGATGTAACTATGTAATATTTTTTGTAAAAATATAATTTAAAAGAGTGTCCATGGAGTTTCTTGCCCGTTCTTCTCCATAGGTACCTACACTTTGGAATGGGCAACTAGCTTCATATTTTCTGACTGACCGACTTTTTGAAAATTCAAAAGTGCCTGTAAATGGCTTAATTGAAATAAATGCTTTATGTTTGAGTTTGACTTACTTATTTTAGAAAAAAAACGAAAGAAAATGAAAACCCATGAAATCCAAAACGACCTTGTCACGCTTAAACCACTGAACAGATTTAGATAAAATTTGGCAAAGAGATCGATGGCACCCTGTGGAAAGACATAGGCTACTTTTTGTCCCGGTACCACTTTCCCGTGGGTTAATTTTCGACATGCGCGCGGACGAAGCCGCGGGCAGTAGATAGTTATTTCATATGAATCAGTTATAGATACCGCTAGAGTGGATACATCATCAATATAGCTCGACAATCATACGACATCGTGTAGGTAGTGGTACCATTAAAAAAAAAGACGAGAGGAGGCAATTTGTCACTCTGGGTTTATATTGTTATTTGTTAAGTTGGCATCTGACAGACAGCATATTAAAAAAATATAATATAGGTGCATTAAGTAGGTTCTACAGCTTAGTCCATTCGTAAAAATTTAATAAACTCAACATCATAAAACATGGCACAAGATTTATCGCGGTTACAGGTAGTGATTTCCACGAACTGTTACCTTATTTATCGCATTAATACGCACAAGCTTTCGTTAACTGAAATAAGAATGGTTATTTAATCACGGAATATTTTAACTACAGAGACAGACGGAGCTTTGGCATTCATGCAGATAAGATAAAATTAAATTAGTCTATGGTTAAACAAAGCCCTTGACTAGAAAATACCGGTGACGTAACCGTTTAACATAGACATGAGACAGAGGTAGATGACTAAATCAGACAAGAGTCACAGATGGAAGCGAGGGGTTAATAAAAATTATGATTAGGTGACTATAATTAGTGTACCTCTATGAATCATTCGAAAAGAATCCATAGTTACCATTTATCATTACGAGTATTCGTTCTTACGTCTCAAGTTAGGGATTAGTTTCTTTTGAAGTGAAAACTTCTTTAGCATCGTTGTGACTTGAAATTTTATGAAACGAAAAAGCGACAGTAAAAAGAGACATAAATATAAGATTTAACGTGGGAGAAAATGAGATAGGAAGCATTATAAAGTGTTTTTGTTTTTTATTATTACAAATGACATCATTAAATGTGATGTCATTTGTAATAATCTAGTAATCCTATGCTACTAATTTGTGATGGTGATGGTGTTGGTGATGGGGATTGTGATGGTGATGGTGATTGTGATGGTGATTGTGATTGTGATGGATGGATGGATGGATGGATGGATGGATGGATGTTCTTTAGCATCGTTGTGATTTGAAAGTTTATGAAACGAAAAAGCGACAGTAAAAAGAAACATGTAAATTCATAAGATTTAAGAGGGAAGCGCTAAGGTAGCCCGCGAAATTCAAATTTCTTACGTTTTTTGCAATTTGCTGGTCAGTATTAAGTTGTACGTCGATCAAAATATGATTCGCGGCCGTAACAAATAATTATAATCATTAAAGTCATCAACACAACTCTCTAAGACCACGTAACTCCAAAGAATGATGATTTCATGAAACAGTTATTCTTTGGACTTACGTGGTCTTAGAGAGTTGTGTTGATGACTTTAATGATTATAATTCTGTAAATACATATTTGTTTCGGTCGCGAATCATATATTAATCAACGTACAACTTAATACTGACCAGCAAATTGCAAAAAAAAAATTGAATTTCGCGGGCTACCCTGGCGCTTTCGCCTTAACGTGGGAAAAAAATGAGATAGGAAGCATTATACAGTGTTTTTGAAGGTTTAACTTCTACCACGTGTGAATTGCACACATGCTGTTTTTTTTTAATTTGGAGTTACTTATTCAAATTATAGTCTGCCACGTGGTTATTAACTTAATGTATCTTTACGTTGCTACACAATTCGTAGGAATCTACTGCATCATAAGTAAGGAAGGCCCCTTATTATTTTAATGTAGTCATACTGCGCTATTTTAGGGTTTCGTCGACAGCTATCTATAGGAAGGAATCCATATAATTTTGTCATTTCCGTTCGTACTACACATAGTTATGTATGTAGTTGCTTGGAACATTTTACAAAACCGCTTTCATTTCGTAAAAAACGTAGAATACAATTTACTTGTTTTTACCCAACTACTGCAGAGGAAGGGTTAATTTATTTACCCGAAGTACGAAAATTAAGCGGTGCAGTAGGTATTGGTTTTGTGTTTTCAATTTTATTATGTGTTTTGTTTGTACCTACTTCATAATGATTTTAAAACAAACATGGCGCCGAAAGCCTTGGGTTATCTTCACACAATGTCTTTACGTGATTTAATTGGTGCTGTACACCCGATATTTTTGTTAATTAGGAAGATTAGTGGTGTGTTCTGATCAAAGATATGGATCCAACATGCTGACGCGCATATCTAATGTCAGGCCTGAGTAACAATAAAACAAACAAGTTATTTATACCTAAAGTGGAGTCATTGTAATAGGTAACATTTGACAATTCATCAAATATTCAACAACGTAACCTTGTAACGGCGGGCATAAAATAACATATTTTTTCGTTTTGTTAGAACTGCACAATTGCTTACCTTTTTTCAATTACGATTACATATTTATTGTAATAATGACCGATACGAGTAATTTTACGATTTGCTTTCATTAATAAACCATTCTTAACATAATAAACAATTTCTGATCTAAAGAACTGAACGTCGTTACAAGGTTACGTCAGTTAACCATTTTTCTTTTTAAACACTAGGGATGTTACTCTAAAAATCGAAAGCTGATAAGTAGAATCGAATGCAATGATGACTTGTGAAGAAATATCACCATAAATTAATAACCACGTTGTGATTATAATAAAACATTTATTTATTATTCTTTTAACTAACTAGGTATAAAAATACAAAAAATAATGAAATAGAAAAATCATTGATGTTAGGTACAATTTAGGTGGTATGTTGCTGGCAACACCAGTGCCTGTCGATGACGCCATGTCATGTCGCCATTACATGACGCAGTCTTTTGTCGTTGTGCGAAGTGACTGTGCGTTTTTGGTGTGCTCTCTGTTATTTTCTTCTGACCCGGCTTTTTTATTGGACTGATCTTACTGACTACGTTTACCTGGCTATAAATTGGACTCCGATTGCTTAACGATTAGTAAACAAGAACAACATTACAGTCTTACCATGTCGAAACGGGGGAAAACGCTAAACAGTCAATCTCGCGAACTAGTGGTGAAATTGTACAATTATTTTGAACGGGAATCAATTAACGATGGGCCTCTTTTACCATTGACACAACTGACAGAACGCGTTGCCGAAGCATTGGGAATAGGGAAGAGGACAGTAACTCAAATTCTGAAAGAGAAATACGGACCATCAGGCTCAGAAGATAATACTTTACGTACACCGAAAAAAAGAAAGAGGGACAAGAAAATTGTTGGCATTGATAATTTTGATGCTGCTGCAATTCGCAACCACATTTATGGATATTACTCGAGAAAAGAATATCCTACACGGGAAAAGCTAATAAGTTCGTTAAAAGACGCAGGCTTATTTTTTGGCGGTAAATCGTCTCTATCAAAGGTTTTGAAATCGATTGGCTTTAGTTTTAAAAAATCTGACAAGCGGAAAATCCTGCTAGAACGCTACGATATTATTTTGAAGAGAGTAACATTCTTACGTCAAGTAAATAAAATTACAGATTGGGACAATGTCGTGTTTATTGACGAAACATGGTTGAATGTGAACCATACGGTTTCGCGGACATGGACCGATGATACAGCGGCGTCCACCTCAAAAGTTCCACCGGGAAAAGGAGCCCGACTTATTATATGTCACGCGGGATCAGCTTCTCAAGGTTTTATTCCAGACTGCCTCCTCGCATTCGCCTCTAAAACTACAAGTGATTACCATGAGGAGATGAACTTTGAGGTTTTTAAAGAGTGGTTTGAGAAGCTGCTAGTCAGCTTAGAAAACCCATCGAAAATTATAATGGACAATGCACCGTATCATTCTGTACAAGTTGATAAACCACCAACTCAAGCAAATAAAAAGCAAGAAATTGTCTCGTGGCTGGTAAGAAATGGTGTGGATGCAAGTCCAACTTTATTAAAAGTTGAGTTGTTAAATCTAGTAAAAGCAACTAAGCCGTCCAAGCTCCGCTATGTAATCGATGAACTAGCCCTAGAGCATGGACACGAAGTTATTCGATTGCCTCCCTACCATTGCCAGTATAACGCCATCGAGCTTATTTGGGCACAAATAAAGGGTTATGCAGCGCGGAACAATACTGAACCACCCTTCAGTACTGCTAAAATGATGTCTCTGCTAAAAACTGCGTGTGCAGAAGTCACTACAGAAGACTGGAAAAAAGTCGTAGAGAAAACAAAGAAAATAATTTTACAAGATTTTGAACGAGATGTGAGAATAGACAATATTATTGAAAATGAATTAATAATATCTCTGAGTGCTGACAGCAGTGATGAAGATGACAATACTTTTAACAGTTCTGATAGTTCAACTGAATAAATGCAATTTTTTTGTTAAATTGTGTACTTGTCTTATTTTGCTCCTTAAATTTACGAAATAATAATGGGACAGGGATTCGCCTGATGATTTTTAAAATTCGCATATGTTTCAAGTCCGTATCGATTCATTCACTTTAATCGATGTTTATAAGCAGGTCACCTCACTATGAGGATAAAACTGACAGACGTCAAATGTTACCTATTAAAATGACTCCACTGTACCTACAGCTATTCTTATACTATACATTGCATGTCTTTCAATAAGATAGGTATACATAGACTTAACATAATGCGGAACTTGATTGTAACAAGAAATAATAGACAGGAAGGTACTTACAATCAAATGTATAAAAATAATTAAGACTTGGTGGTCGACAGTCAAAATATTTGAATAGAAATTAGGGTCAAGTACACTGAACTTGCTTAAATATTTACTTTAATTGAAGCACAATATGTTTAGTAGATAGGAGTTTTTTATTTTATTATTTTGCTGGACATTAAACACCCCACAGGTCAGGTAATAATAATAATAAAATTTCTATTGTGTCTTGTTTACTGTCCTTCAACCAATTAATAAAACAAGTGCCTCGTATTATCCACAATAATGGGTTTTGGTGTTTGATGGTTGGGATTCCAACAACTTCACTTGATAATATTTTGACAGATTATGCAACTGAAAAGGTACTCACACATACAACTCAGGCGGATAAGATTTTAATCTTATCTTTTGTTACTAAAATTTAATAATTTAGCTTTTATTTTAGTTGTGATCTTTATTATAAAAACAGTGCTGTATTTTGTACTCCATATAAAAGTAGGTTTATTACTAAGATATAGGTGCCAAGCTACACAATGCATAAAGATGGATACTTTTATATAACTTATAATATTAGTAAAATTGGTTTTTTTCTTTGAATTCTTATAATTTTGATGTACTTAATACAATCAATGAAAATATTATATTTTTTTACTAGACTATTAAAAAATAATATCATGGTAAACCTTGTAAGAAGACCCCAGTTTCAGCTAAAAAAAGCTCAATTTAATTTTCATTAGTAGGAATATTAATAAGTTTTAGATTAAGGGGGCTTTTCAGACCCTTCTCGACCCAGAGGTTTAAAGTAGTAAGATTACATTCAGAAATCAGTTATTCTAATATTTTGGCTGATCCTAAAAAAAATATTATGTTGATGTTGATAACTGCCTCATGGGTTATTACCATAGATCGGAGTAGGTAGATTGAACTGGGGTCATTGATCCGAAACGTATATATTACTATGGAAATTCCTCCGGAATTGGTGGTAGTCAGAATTTCATTAGTTAGCAGAAATTTATATCTATCTATAAAAGATCTAGCCATAAAAGGCTAAAAATAAAAAATAAATATTAAAGCTTCGATCGGAATTCGATTGTTTTTATTATTCAACAGATAAATAATGAATTAATTTAGTTTTGATACCTTCCTTTAAATTTTGAATTGAGTAGTAATAATATCACTACCAACATTAACAATATTTAATTGAATCCGGAAATACCGGAATTACTTTCCGGAAAAATGGCTTATCCATGTTATTCTTTCTGTGTGCATTTATGATACAAGTACCAAAAATCAATCTACCTACTCCGACCACTGGTTATTACTGTATAGTGTTACTACACTTTTTTAGTTAGCTCTGACTATACATATTTTGAGAGGTCATAAGTGTGAAATTTGCCACTTAGATATGTGTTACACTTTCATAAATTGTTGTCAAAGTTGATTACATAACTATTGTGTACTGAATGAAATGAGAAATTAACTTTTTGTTTGGTACTAGCTAGAGCTATAAGAAATGTTTGTCCAATAACTATGATAGAATAAATAAAGAATGTATTCATGGAAAAATGAAAAATAAATCCTTCTTAACTTACAGTTACAATTTAACTTAATTTAAATTATTTTGTCAGGCAACTGATAACTTGTTAAAAAGTTAATAAATTACTTCCTGCTTCATAGTCTTATTAGAAAATGTTGCACATTAGGTTCTAATTGGGGTCTCCTGGATACGGAATAAATTGTTTTAAACATCGCCAGCTCGAAAATCATATCAAATACGATTTGTTCCAGTCAACAGATGAAAGTAATAGAAAGTAGTTGTTCAAATAAGTTCATCAACTTACCAGCCAGGGTGAATCTGTCCATGTAGTTGATGAGGTTGACGAAGCACAGTATGCCGACAGTCATGTATTCCACGGAAGTTACTTCACTCAGATTTTCTCTCCTCCTGCTTTGCTTCTCCTGCAGCAGCGCGGTCGCCGATTCATTATCACTGTTTATAACAAGCTGCTGGTTCGAAGTGTTCGGGGTTATACCACTCTGGTCCATGTTGCTAACGCTACTGATACACTACAAAGATCACCTGTGCAGTATGAGCTACAGCCAACTATCACTTTCAAGAACAAAAACTTGAATGCCGAAATTTTGACTTCTCGGAGTAGCTTGTCAATTAAACTCCTAAATTTATAATTAAACTTCTATAGACTAATTAAATTAAACTGAATATAATATAAATTAAATATAAAATACTGTAGAAGATAAAAATAATTAGGAACTCAAATCATGATTTGACGTTACGTATGACTCGAGCACCCGTGATGACAACACAACGTTCGTGACGTGAATATTTTTGAAACACGAAGCGAAGCTGTCAAATTGAATTGAATGAACGTAGAAATTGGACACAGATAACATACTGTTGGAACTCGTTGTTGTGTCTTCAGTTAATTAAACACAGCGCAGAATAATTAAACCTTTATTTGGTGTTAAACAAATATATATGTGAGAAAAGATAAAAGATATAGAAAGCGAACTTTGATGGACATACACACGTTGACAACAATAATAAATCTATCAAAATAAATTTTCTTATTGTTCCAAACAACAGTTGTCAATTTTAAAAAACAATCTCATTTTAAAATTCACAACCAGCCTGTCTACAAATTAATGTGACAGACATGAGGTTACATATGTTTGCTCCAACACTCCTCCTTAATCTCGTGTCCATTCACACACCATACATGTTTATCAAACACACACACCCATACCTCTCACACACCACTGAAACTTCTCTCTTGGAAGTGGTTTCGTTAAACCATCTGCGACCATGCATGTGGTCTCCTTATACTTCAGTATCACCTCATTATTTACAATTGCCTCACGCACAAAATGATACCTCACATCTACATGCTTAGTACGTTGGTGATGTACTGGGTTTTTGGCAATAGCGATGGCAGACTGACTATCACTGAAAATGGTCACGGCTTCATCCAATTTGTAGCCCTGTCCATCAGTTACTTCGGCTATTAGCCTTCTCAGGAATATTGCTTCTCTTGCAGCTTCTGATAGTGACACATATTCTGCCTCTGCTGTACTAAGAGCTATTGTTCTTTGTTTCTTGCTCTCCCAGCTGATTGCGCCACCTTGCAATATGAAGACCAAACCAGAGTATGATCTCCTATCAAACTCTCCAGCATGATCTGCATCTGCATATCCTTCTAGAGGTCCATTCTGTCCTTTTAAATATTTTAGACCATGACTCTTAGTGCCCTTGAGATAACGAAGTACTCGTTTTGCTGCGATCCAATGACTCTCGTCAAATGAATTATTAAACTGACTCAAACTGTTCACTGAATGAGCAATATCTGGACGTGTGCACACAGCAAGATACATAAGAGAACCTATCAATGCTCTATATGGTAGGTCATCTCTTGACTTGTGTTCTGATGGAGGCTTCTCTAGCCTTTGTCCAGTTACTTCCGGCGTTGAAACTGTCTTTGCATCTTGCATGCCAAATTCTTTAAGCAGCTTCTCGATATATTTTTCTTGATTGAGGTTTATGCTATTCAAATTTTGTTTAATTTGAATACCAAGCATCAACTCTGCCTTGCCAAGATCTTTCATATCGAATTTCGACATAAGCTCTTTCTTCACTACCTTCATTTCTGTTAAATTGTTCCAAAATAGCAGAATGTCATCTACATAGACAGCCAGGATTATTATGTTCTTTCCTCTAGTCCTAGTGTAGACGCAGGGTTCATTTAAGGATCGCTTAAAGTTTAGCTTCCTCAGTTCCTCATCTAATTTTATGTTCCAACTTCTTGGAGCCTGCTTCAGTCCGTATAATGACTTCTTCAGAAGACACACATAGTCCTCTTTTCCTTTTTGTTCAAAACCATGTGGTTGTTTCATGTAAACAACTTCATTTAAGTTTCCATTTAGGAATGCAGTCTTAACATCCATCTGATCAATTTGAAGATCCAATTTAGCTGCGAGAGCTATTAAAGTTCTGAGTGAGCTGTGTCTCACAACTGGTGCGAAGGTCTCATGGTAATCAATGCCTCTCCTTTGACTATATCCCCTTGCTACCAGGCGTGCCTTATACCTATATCCGCCCACCTCTTCTTTGATTCGAAATATCCATTTAGAATCAACGATGTTGTAAGGGTACGCTGGTGGTTTGACCAGTGTCCAGGTATTGTTTTTTTGTAGAGCATCTAACTCCTCCTCAATTGCTTTTCTCCAATTTTCTTTATCCATGCGTGATAAAGCTTCATCCACTGTCAGTGGAAAAACACTTTCAATAGCTTGATATGTGATGTGATCCGGAAATTGTTTAGGTTTCCTCTCTCTTAATGGATATCTTCTCTCACTAGGAAGTACCGGCTCTGGTTGTAGTACCTCTTCGTCTCTTTCATCAAGGGATTCCCATTCATCACAGCTTTCTGTTTCATTGCCATTAGATTCTTCATTTTGATCTAAATCATTTGTATTTATTTCTCTTACAGTCTCATTCTGTTCTTGAAGTTCTTCTTCACTTTCTATCACAGTGTTTGTTGGTACAACTGGTGGATTTTCGTGTTCAAAAACTATAGATATCTCATCTTTCTTTGTTTCTGAACTTCTCTCTATGGGTTGAAATTGATTTTCGAAGAAAACAACATCTCTTGCTTTATGTACCATCTTGGTTTCTGGATCAAACAAACGATATGCTTTCGCATCTTCACAGTATCCAATATGAAGCAACTCTTTGCTCTTCGGATCCCACTTGGTGCGTTTTTGTTTAGGTATGTGCATAAACGCTTTGCATCCGAAAACTCTGATATATGTCAGATTTTGTTTCTTTCCAGTCCAAGCTTCTTCAGGCGTTTTATTCCTAACAGCTTTCGTTGGTGATCGGTTTTTCAGAAAAACAGCTGTCTTCACAGCTTCTGCCCAAAACTTATTGCTTAATCCAGCTTCTTGGATCATGCTCCTAGATTTTTCAACGATTGTTCTGTTTGCCCTTTCTGCTACACCATTCTGTTCAGGTGTATATTCCACCGTTAATTGATGTTTGATTCCGTACTTCTTCATGAAATCATTCATCCGAGTATTTACATATTCTTTGCCATTATCTGACCGTAAAGTTTTTAACTTGTTTCCAGTCTGTAATTCCGCAAAAGTTTTGAATTCTTCAAGTTTATTAAATACTTCACTTTTACATTTAAGAAGATATACGAAGGTTTTACGCGTATAATCATCTATAAACGTTACAAAATATTTGAATCCGCTAAATGACTCTTCAGCCATTGGTCCGCAGACGTCAGTATGTACTAGCTCAAGTACACTGTCTGCTCTATTTGCTGGACTGCTTTTCTTGAATGGTTGTCTGGTTTGTTTTCCTTTCAGACAAGCTACGCACTCTAGTGTATTAGAACTGTTAGAAAAACTCACCCCTGTCGCCATGATATTGCGTAATAGTTTAAGATTACGTACTCCAAGGTGACCCATTCTTCTATGCCATAAGTCCATTTCATCTCCACTGATAGTAGTCGCCAGCGCTGTGTGCTTTAAGCTTTGCTTTAATTTATACACACCATTTTCCTCTACACCTATAAGTAAAGGTTCGCCAGTTATTTCACAATTACTACTCTTTACTACGTTAAAACCTCCCTTGTAGAATACTACCTTAAGATCTTTCTTAGTGACAGCACTAACGCTAAGTAAGTTTGCAGCTAATCTCGGGACATACATAGCATTAATTGTAACATTCGGTTTCGTACATACCACTGTGCCACTTCCAATACCTTGCAACCTTTCTCCGTTTGCACACGCTACAGTCACTCCCCTTTCATACTTCTTCAAATCATGTAACCATTCACGCCTTGAAGTCATATGATTAGAAGCTCCCGAGTCAACAATCCAAAAATCTTCTGAAGTTGAAGTCGACATCGCCAAAGCTGTAGATGCTTCATTTCTCTTCTTGCTTGGATTGTCTGGACAATCTTTCGCTTTATGTGGTCCATTGCAAATGAAACATTTAAACTTTTTCTGTTGTTTTTGTTTAAAAGTATTTTTCTTTGTCAAAAGAGCATGATTGTTTGCACTCGTAGTCGCTGTATGTGTATCCTCCATTTGGTAAAGTTTAGTTTTCACATAATCCGTAGTAAGCTCAATATTTGAATTTTCAATTGCTAATCTCATAGCTTGAAAATTATCTGTTAAACCTTGAAGCATTAGGGCAGCCAATAATTCGTCATCTATTTCCTTTCCTAGATCACACAGTTTTTGTGCAGTCGTCATCAATGCCGAAATATAATCTCTTATAGTCGTGAACTGCTCCAGTTTAAGACTAACTAGTTTTGACAGCAATCTGCAGCGATTATTTAGCCCTTTATCTTCGTATGCTTTCTCTAAAGCTTTCCAAGCCTCCTTGGCCGTCTTTGCTTGACGCACATGAATTAGGCACTCTGGTTTTATCATCAAGCATATTTTACTCCTTGCTTTTTGATCTCTCTTTTTGCCTATCTCATCAACGGGCGTAGTATGTGTATACTCCCATAGATCATCGTGTATTAAATATAATTCCATCACAAATTTCCATGAACTATAGTTAATGGCACCATCTAGTTTCTCAATTGACGCCATGCTCAAAGAATCATTCTTACTTACAGTTACTGCTGAATGATTTTCGCCGTTTTCAATCATTTCTCGGTTTATTTGGTTTCTGGGCCCATAACCTTTGTTGGAACTCGTTGTTGTGTCTTCAGTTAATTAAACACAGCGCAGAATAATTAAACCTTTATTTGGTGTTAAACAAATATATATGTGAGAAAAGATAAAAGATATAGAAAGCGAACTTTGATGGACATACACACGTTGACAACAATAATAAATCTATCAAAATAAATTTTCTTATTGTTCCAAACAACAGTTGTCAATTTTAAAAAACAATCTCATTTTAAAATTCACAACCAGCCTGTCTACAAATTAATGTGACAGACATGAGGTTACATATGTTTGCTCCAACACATACACACGACATATAATATACAAAAAAAAGTATCGTAAGTCCAAAGAATGATGATTTCATGAAACAGTTATTCTTTGGACTTACTTACGTGGTCTTAGAGAGTTGTGTTGATGACTTTAATGATTATAATTCTGTAAATACATATTTTTACATATTATGGCCGCGAATCATATATTAATCAACGTACAACTTAATACTGACCAGCGAATTGCAAAAAACCTAAAAAAAAATTGAATTTCGCGGGCTACCCTGGCGCTTTCGCGCGTCAATCAATTCCAAAAATCACGAATGACGAAAGAATGATGGTGAGAGATGGAATTCAATCGACTTTAGACGCTCATTCTGACTGATGGTCAGTCATACCAAGATTTCACAGAGGACACACGTTCACTCAAGATTATAAATGGAATATTCATAAAATCATAAAATAAAATCCTGTATGCTTTTTTTTAAGAGGTATTTTATGGATCGAAATTATAATACTTACGTAGTTCACGTTAAAAATATTCTTATTAACATAACACGAGTGACAAAAATAAAATATAGGTTGTTTGAAAGCTGGATGCAAAGCCTTAAGGGTATTTGACACCATTTTGAGCCATACATGTCTTAGACGAAGTATGTTTTTTTTAACAGCATAATTTTAGTCAATCAATACAAACTATAATTGGGAAAAAATAAATAAAAAACATACTTTGTCTAAGACATGTATGGCTGAAAATGCTGTATAAATGGTATCAACTATCACTCCCTTAAAGCTTTGCACTCAGCTTCTAAACACTCTGTATAATAAAATAGGATTAGAGGCTCATTGATGATATTGAGAAACTATAAAACTAACTAATTCATCGTCTGCCTAGCCTTTCGACGGCCGGCCGGCCGGTTTTTCGGTCGGCTTCTAATCTAACCTTATGCAGCTGGATACCAGTATTTTACATGGAGCGACTGCCTATCTGACCTCTACAACCCAGTATTGGGTAATAAGATACCCTTTGGTAAGACTGGTTGACAGACTTTCGGGCTTCTAGACCCGTAACGACAGTCAAAGATCCACGAATGACAGCCAGGATCAACGGCTTAACGTGCTTTCCGTGACACGGAGGAGTCTTAGTGTGTAAATATGGTCACCCATCCACAGACCAACCGCGGCAAGCGTAGAGTAACCTGATCGATCGACCTGTGCGACTGTTATTATTTAGCCACGGGCCCCTAACTATAAAAAAATGATAAAAATCAAACATCTTTTGTATTGAGGATTCGTGGTATCCCACAACTAAGGTGGCGTCTCAAATCTCAAAATAAAATCTTTCTCTAGCTGTAGCAATTTACGCAAGAGTGATGGTGTTTGGCTGCGCAAGCGTCGCTTCAGCGTAATCCGAGTCCGACTCCATCGCTGTCCGCGCGCTGACTGACCGGTGATTGACGAAATAATAATACCATTACACGTTCACTCAAAAGTCATGATTGATGATTGCATGATGTAAAAATCAAAATATGTATTCAGATTTTCGTCAATCACGATCATGCAACCATCATTAGTGAATGAGAGTTGCATGATCGTGATTGACGAAAATCAAGGATTATGATTGACCGTCTAATACAGTGGTATTAGACGGTCAATCATAATCCTTGATTGTGGTAAAACTGACAGCAAAACCTTTCGTGTGTTGGCGCCTGTTCGAGAAACTGAAATAGCGTCCCTATCAAAATGCTCTGTGGTCACTGGTCCATATTTCAAAACAAAAATCATTCTCTTTCATGAAGTTTGTTACCACTGTAGTCACAGGCTACAATCTTTAATAATAAATAATAACAATTTATATACTACATAGTTTTAACTGAAAAGTGTTAATTTCTCTAACTATGGCTAAAACACTATTTTTTATACTTTTAATTTGTTTCACTAATAGTTTAGCTAAAAAGCCTACAGATGAGAAAAAGCCGGATTGGGCTAAAAAGGATATAAGAGATTTCTCCGATGCGGACATGGAAAGGTATTCGAATCATCTAAAATTTCCATATCAGTTGCCAGTGTTTATTCTAATAATATAATATTAAAAATACCAATCAATTTTATCAAATTTTCCTTGGGCGTACCTTCGTGGTCGTATGTGTTAGAGTTTGTAGCAGGCCAAAGAACTTGAAAGAAGAAATTAGGTATGGATGGTTGCCTACCTACAACTCGTTGACTTGTGATTGGACTTTCGACAATATAATATTTTATTTTATAGTGATCTAATTATGTTTGTGTGCTTGCTGTGATACCTCATTTATTTCATCCTCTCATTCAATCTAAACGTAAACTTAAATATTCTGCACTACTGCCTAGAGGTGTCAAGTTGAAACATCGAGGTAAGAGATCCTCAAATTACAACAGTATGGTATAGGAACACATAATTTTTTATTTTTTACGAAAAACAATAAAAACTAACACTAAATATTATTACATCCTACTCTTTTTTTTTCCAGACTTTTTGATCAATGGGAAGAGGATGAGGAGCCATTACCAGAAGATGAACTGCCAGAACACCTTCGGAAGCCACCGTCAATAGATTTCACCAAGCTAGATTTGTCTAATCCAGGAAATGTATTGCAAGCAACTAAGAAAGGACAGACTCTCATGATGTTTGTGTCCGTAGCAAACAAGCCCTCCAGAGCAAGAACCGAGGAAGTAACTAAGATATGGCAGACTAGTCTATGGAGTAACCATATTCAAGTGGAAAGGTTGGTCCTATGTATCTCAATCAACAAGTCCTCAATGGCTGAAAGATTAATGTTAATAGGAATGAAATATTTTATGTTCAAAAACATTTGATTTTTATTAAAACTAATAGTAATGGATAAGTTTTAAAAATATTCCTGATTGATGATTCTATTCATATTTCTGTTCCAGATACCTTGTTGATGATGACAGAGCTATATTCATGTTCAAAGATGGAGCCCAGGCATGGACAGCTAAGGAATTCCTTGTAGAACAGGAAGAATTAAAAGAAGTGCAGTTAGACAGTCAAACATACCCGGGACAGAAACCTGATATAAAAAATAAATCTGTCCGGGATGAATTATAATAGCATTTAATTTTTTGTATGTCAGTAAACTTTACAGGTTATCTATAATTATGCATTTATAAAATTATAACTACATATTTTTAAAACACTATCACAAAACATTTTACAAGAAAAACAACTTTGATAAATTCTGTATATTAATTACTAGTTTGATAATGTACTCCATGTAATATTTTTTTATCAAAAATACCTAAGTACATTATTTTTCTCAGTATGAGTGGGAGATAACATCTATTGGATATTAATTTTGTATATAAAAAATACAAGCATTCTATAAAAAAGTAATAGTTTTATTACTACTAATCTAGACTTTATAGTTATTATTAGGTTAGACACATTAGCAGCTAATTAGCTGATGCATTGTATATCAAATAGCTTACAGATATTTAATCTGTGCAGTTGATTCTTGAAGCAATTCAGTGTGGGAGCCGTCACAACATTTTCCAGGAGCCTATTCTATGCTGTTACAATTTATGAGACAAGAACCAAGGGCTAGTTGTATGGTAAACAATTCGATACTACAAATAAAACAATATTTACGAAAATTAGTTTGAGTAGGAGTTTTAATGATTTGGTGGTGGTAGTGTACATAACAAAATTAGAGAACTTAATGATAATGCCAGTTTCACATGAATTACATTTTGGTAGTCCTTAGAAAGCATCAGTTGCGCGGTAATGCTCTTCATCAATTGTTGAGTAGATATGACCTTCACCACACATCCATTCCAAGATATTTCTGGAAATATAAAAAGTTTGTTAATAGAAGAGACATTAGGTAAATGTGTGAAGAAAAAAATGGGGTTGAAATTAATTATTGTAGTTAAAACAAGAATTACAATATCAGTAAAAACCCTACACAGAGCGTGTCGGGCCACGCTCAGTGTAGGGTTCCGTAGTTTCCCGTCCGTCACAATAAGTGTAACTTATGAGTTTAAAAGTAAAAATGCTTGCATATACGATTATACTACAAACTTAGTCCAGAAATTATTTTGTACAACTTTTTGTCTTTTTTGTACAAAAACTTGTTTCGATCAAGTTCAAAATAATTTTCCTAGAAAGTCCTTATAAAGTTCTACTTTTCAGATTTTTTTCATATTTTCTAAACTTACGGTTCAAAAGTTAGAGGAGGGGGGACACATTGTTTTTTACTTTTGGAGCGATTATTTCCGAAATTATTGACATTATCAAAAAATTATTTCAGTAAACCCCTATTCATTTTTAAATACCTTTCCAACAATATATCACACGTTAGGGTTGAAATAAAAAAAAAAATCACTTTCCACTTTACATATAGGGGGGCTACCCTAATAAAATTTTTTTTTCCAATTTTTATTTTACCACTTTGTCGGCGTGATTGATATACATATTGGTACCAAATTTCAGCTTTCTAGTGCTAACGGTCACAGAGATTAAGCGAGGACGGACGGACGGACGGACAGACATGGCGATACTATAAGGGTTCCTAGTTGACTACGGAACCCTAAAAATGGATGTAATCATGTGTGAAAGTTGAATTAAGTTGTTTGTCTGCTTTATAGTTGAGAAAAATCCAACAAGTTCAAATAATAACAAAGCTTATGTTATGTACAGACGCCAGCACATCAAGTTACTACAATCTGTCATATTTCTTTAATAGATTTACAACTTTATCACTAAAGCATAAGGTTCAAAGTTGATTGGGGAAATCTGACAGTTTCGGGTAGGTTGATGTGCTGGCGTCTGTACAAATGTATGAATGTAAACAAAGCAAAAGGAGTATGTAAGTGTCATTGCAGACTTTCTGCCTAAAAAGGTTTGTGTTATGTATATGTATGTGTCTATGTTACAATACTTACTCAAACTCCACTTGTGACATGCGGTCCTTCAGTGAGACATGCATATCTTCTTTACTGATACCCTGCTCCAAGGTAGACGCCCTTATTAAGTTAAATACCATCATTTGTCGCGGGTTTAGGCCGTTTACTGATGCAGCAGTTTCAGTCACACCAACCATGGAATTGGCTGGTAGACCACCAGTGAATGTGGAGTTATTGTTTTCAACCTTTTCCTGTAAAAGCAATCATAGTAAAATAGTTGTTGGAAGTCCAAGACAATAATTTATTGTGGAAATTACTAAAAATGCATTAAATAAGAATGAATTAATTAATTAATAAACAGAGAATAAAGAAAAAGTAACTATTTGCTTCAACTGAAGATTCAAATATGCTGCTGCCTCAAGCAGCACATTTGGATGAATTTAGCAGTTGTTATATTGGATGAGGTATCTTTTAGACAGTAATAAGTGAGTATATAACGTGTTTTTTTTGATATCCCATAACTCTATGGGGTCATTGTACTAATGATTATGAACAACTTTTAATAAGGGACCAAACCTGAAATCGCGAAAAAAAAATCTGCTGTTCCCTACATTTATGTTCGCATAACTCGTCAAAATGTAGGGAATGGTTGATTTTTTTTTCGCGATTTCAGGTTTGGTCCCTTAGTAAAAGTTGTTCATAATGATTAGTACAATGACCCCATAGAGTTATGGGATATCAAAAAAAACACGTTGTATACTTCCATAAATCATGAAGGGTATCATGTTTTTGGAGACTTGGAATTTTGATGTTTGAAAAGTGCTGATTCTCAGCCTCATCTTGCTATGCTTATATTTATGTCATTTTTTTTTTATTAATTGATTATATTATTATTATTATATTTATAGCCTAGCCTTTTCCCAACTATGTTGGGGTCGGCTTCCAGTCTAACCGGATGCAGCTGAATACCAGTATTTTACATGGAGTGGCTGTCTATCTGACCACAACCCAGTTACTGGGATTACCGTGCTTCAGAAAGCACGTTAAGCCATTGGTACTGGCTGTCATTTGTGGATCTTTGATAGTTGTTATGGGTAGACAGAATACAACCAGTCTTATCAAGGGGTATTGTTTAACAATACCCCTTGATAAGATACTCGGGCTTCTGTCTACCCATAACAACTATCAAAGATCCACAAATGACAGCCAGTACCAATGGCTTAACGTGCTTTCTGAAGCACGGTGCGGTCTCGGTATGTAAAGATCGTCACCCATCCACAGACCAACCATGGCAAGTGTAGCTTAACCTGATAGATCAATCTGTATGGCTGTTATTATGTAGCCTCGGGTGGGTGCTGATTCACAGCCTTATTTAAATGAATTACTTTTGATTACTACCTTTTTAGAATCAGCTTCCATTTTAAGCCTATTTTGGATACAGTGAAGGTAGTGGAATGTGATAGCATTAACATCTGTTATTGGCATTATTTTGAATGCCATCAGGACTTTCTTTCCTTTGTTGGCCTTCACAGTGCCATATACTTGTATGTAGTCGTTCACCTGCACCTTTGGTGTGGCTTTATCCTGCAAGATAGGTAGTAGTCTGTTAGTTAAGTGGTACAAACAAAGGAAGATCTGTGATGGGGCAGAATACCCATAACAAGTACTTTATTATCATTGTTATACTATTAGAATATTTGTAAGTATTGCTAATGTGCAGATGTACAAATAAGATTTCTTCTTATACAAGGTCATTAGAGAATAGCTTACATCTTCATCAGCTGCCTCCTGGTCCAGCCAAAGCACAGCTCTCATCCTGCCAGTGATATCTTGTATGGTGTAAGTAATTTTGGTGCTCTGCATCCGGATGTTCCTTACGCGAGCCACAATGGACACTATCTGGATCTCTGTTCCCCAAATCTTTACACCATCATCTCCACTGTGTAGAGCTTGTCTGATCACTATTGGAGCTGTTCGCGATGATCTTCGACCCTAAACAGAAGTAACAAGATATATGTAAGTAGTTGTAGTACTGTATAAACGTATGGAGGAACAATGACAAGGGTAATCCATACTAAGGTCAGTGGGTCGTCTTAAATATTATAAATACGAAAGTTACCTTGTCTGTCTGTATGTTACCTTTTCACGCCCAAACCACTGAACGGATTTCGATAAATATTGGCAGAGAGATAGATTGCATCCCAGGGAAGGACATAGGATAGTATTTATCGACATACCTCGCGGGCGGATACTAGTCTAATATACTTACCGGTTTTTGAGCCTGATTTGGCGTGTTAACATTTCCAAATTGGTTTGGCGAATTGAAAAACCCTCCGCCAACAGCAGACTGATCTGAAACATGATTTAGAAACAAGTCTAGAAATGGAACCGGTAGATATTATACTCTTGATGATGCTATTAGGGTTTGATTGAACGTCTGTTGAGGATTAGTTATCTAGGTGCTTGTAATGTTAACTACTTACCATTCCACATTTTAGGAAAACAGAGTGTGTGTAACAGTTAATCTTATAAAATAGCCGCCTGGTTTTAATATCAATGAATTCTTTTTTACTAAAATATTCAAAACTATAACAAATCCTTTTACGTTTTTTTGACGAGTTTCAACACGTCGTTGTAGGGCGCGGGAAATTTGATATTTGCAGTTTGACAAATGGCATGATTGACAGCCGACAGGTTTAACAGTTGTCAGAGTAAAAAAGAAGTATGGTTAAAACATATGTATCTTACATTTGGAAGTCTAATGTATTCATAGCCTTATCGTCGAAAATCGACTAAACTTGTGAAACAGTGCAGATTCACCTCTCTACAAAATGTTTGTCTGTGAAATTTTGACATTTTTGACCGCTGTGTGACAGTTTGAGATTGACACTGGTTGAAAGTTTTTGTTTTGTTTGGAAGTTCTAAACAAAAATATTCGTTTTTTATTGTGACTATGTTGTTACAATAATAATGGCTTATAAAACGTACCACAAAGAAAAATATTACATTACTTTTAAAAGAGGTTTCGAAGACTGCAAGAAAGATGTGACTGTAACAATTGACAAACTTTTTGAAACCGATACTCTGGTTGGTTTCTCAATTTTCAAACTTTCAAATTAATAGTAATGTTATCAAAAATGTAGTAAATCATTGAATTCAAAATGAGTTTATTAATTTATATATTTAATTTCAGCGAATATCTTTATCGGATGATGAAGACCCCACATTTTTATGTGTGCTTACTATCACACGCATGGATTATGAAGATTTAAAAAAGCAACAAGGTCTTCTGGTGGATTTTGACAATTTCCCATCACAGCTAGTGAGGCTGCTACAGCAATGTGCTTCAAACAACATGTGAGTCAAGTGGTAAACAACGAATTTCAAGATTAGTCAGGTTTCAGTATAGGGGATAAAGATAATGCATTAGTACTAGATTGGCATTAGCTCCATGTACTTAATTAATACTTAAGTTAGAGACCAACAACCCAAATATGTGAACACTGATAAAAAACTATTGTACTTCTTTTCTTCTAGGTTTCTGATAATGCAACAGAAAAACCCAGTGCAGTATTATTTAGAAGTAATAGAGCATAATGAGTTCAAAAGGCTTGTACATTTATCACTAAAGACTGGACCGGCTACAGATGCAGATATCAAGCAACACATGGCCGATACAATAATTAACCTAAAGGTAATTTTAAAGTAACTGCAACTGAAAATAGGAAACTTAATGAATTCATAACACAATCATTTGAAGTAAGAGTAGCAAAACTGATAATTTCTGTTCTTCTTTGAGTCATTGGCACTACTGTATTTCAGAGGGGCAATTCTTGTAATTTTAAGAATGTTCTCAGTCTGATCTCAGTATGTCAAAAATACCTCTCATTTCCCTACATTTTTGTCATTTAGTTGTCACCGAGATGAGACTGTGACTAGATTTTGAAAGTTTTAAATTACGAGAATTGGCATTCTGATCTTGTTGTTCCAAAGCTTCACCACTTCCACTGAAAATCAATTTCTTTTGCAGCAGGATTTTTAACTTTTTACTACTTAATAATATCCCAATGTTGGGCAAAGGCCCTCTATTCTCATTCTACCTCACTTTGTCTATAGCCAAACAATTAAAAAAAAAAATTTTTACTAATTTTTTTTTTTATTTATTTATTTTTTTTTTTTATTATTTTTTTTTTCTATTTTTTTACTAATTCAATTTGGTACAACTTGTTGTAAAACTGTTTTAATTGAGTATTATAATTTATATTGAACTCTTTACAATATTAATGATTACAGAAAACCTTGTCTTTACATAAAAGCTCAGCCATGAGTAACGAAGCAGTATTAAATGAAAAGTATATGAATATGGAAAGAAAGATCCACGATCTGACACATTCCCTAGCAAGAATGGAAGAAGAAAAGTCGAAATATGAATTGGAGTTCAGAGAAACTTTAAAACAGGAGAAGGAAAAGATGATGCAGGTAAACAGTTTTTGTCTAATAACTATCATCCTCCATTTGTTATACTTATTTATTTTTTCTTTATTTAGATTAACTTTTGATGCTCATAAAATCCTTTACACTAAAAATGTTACAGGAAAAAATGCTCTGGCAGCAAAATGCCGAACTAAACATGAAAACACAGCTCACCACATATCAGGACAGTCTCAATAAGAAAGACAAACAAACAGATGAATTGAGCTCTCAATGTAAGCAGTTGCGTGATAGCATTGGACAGTTAGAAAATCAATTAAGGTATAATTTACACATTAAACAATGAATATTCCTTGAATTATCTGAATCTATTACTTTGTGTTTAACTTTTTTGAATATTTTCAGTGAAAAAATCCAGTGCTTGAACATGTTAGAGAAAGAAGTTCAAAAATCACACATTGAAGTAGCTACGCTAAAAGCTAAAAATGCTTCATTAGAAAGGGATGTAATGGAAAAAGAAAAACAATATCATCAAATTAATTCCAAATGTATTTATTTAGAAAAGGTATTATACAAATGATAAAAAAGCAACAACCAAAATGTGGATCTGAAACTGATTGATGATTTTATTCTGTTTACAGACATTGAAGGATAACTCAGATTTTATAAAGGATTTAAACAGTTCTTTACAAATAGCTAAGAAAGAAAAGGTTTGTATAGCTTTCCGGCGGATACTATGCTCGAAAGTTCCTTAAAATAAAATAAGAGACTATAATAATCTACCATTTTCCTGCTAAGACTTATTTGTAAATTTCTTTTCCTACAGTTAAGTTTAGAGGAACGGTTAACTTTGAGTGAATCTCTTGTAAATAGGCATAATGATGCTGTTCAATCAACATCGGAACAGCTTTTAAAAGCTAATCAAATTATTTCAAAACAAAATGCTGACCTAATTGAGATGAAAGAAAAGGTAATTTAAACACTCCACTTGTCATCATCTGTTGTTTATTTAAAATGGTAATCATTTCTGAAAAAAAAATCTCAATTAATATTTTTTCTTGATTTTTGTTTTAAAAAAGACATTATATAAACTTGGTATGTGCTTGTCCTGGGCAATATAAAAAATTGAAACACCTTTCATTTAATATTTCCAGCTTTTATGCAGAACAGCAATAGCATTAGAACAAGAAAAAGTAATTGATCGTTACACTAGAGAAACTGAAGAACTAAAAGAGCGACTTAGTAACACCAATCAGTGTATGGACAAGCTGCAAAAAGAGTTCGAAGATTTAAGAGAAAAATATGAAACCAATGAAAAAGCTCTCAAAGATAGAGATGAAACTATCAAGAATAATAATATGGGTAAGAATTAAGTCTATACATCCTCCTTGGGATGGCAATGGATCTACATCGGTTGCTTGTTTGCCATCTAGTAACATGTTGAATTTTTACGGAGGCACTCACCCGCTGACCCGACAGACGTTGCCTGTTGACCCTGTTGTGTGTTAATAATACAAAAACCCATAGTAATAAGGACATTCAGTTTTTCTCGAATTCAAAAATAAAATGTCAAATCTATATATTAGGTTGAACCTATGAAATCAGCGTTTTGTATGGAGAATTTTAAAGAAGTTGCATTTTTCATACTAACATTTTCTTAATTTTTTTAACAACCATGAACACTAATGTTTTAAAACTTTTATGCACTAATGTTTAAAAACTAAGATAACATATTATGCCACTTAGATTAAGCGACAAAAATAAGTTTTGGCTAAGTTAAAACAAATACATAGTGGTCATTTCTACTAACAAAAAAGGAGTCATTTTTAAGGTATTTTTTATGTTTAGAAAACTATATGTACTAAGGTTTTTTTACTATTGGTAGTTGTCTATGATGCTCATAATCCGATAGAATATCAAGCAATTGATGAATATTTTAAATCATAGAAGTGACAAGGTTCTTTATTTATGAGAAAAAAAACGCCAATTTCATAGGTGGGGACCCAATACATCTAATTCGGACTATTTCGAACATTTTAAAACATAACTTACCAACAAACAGGATTTAATTTTTATTTAAGTATAAAAAATATATAAGATTATTACTTGTTTCAGTAATACAATGGCTTCATAAAAAATTGGATAACGTGGAACCCACTGACTTAATACAGAACAGAAGGCTTGGAATCCAAACAGCAACAAGTTCGCCATACTTCCTGTCCAGAAACAACAACCATACTGAATCGTCACACGGCATAACTGAAGAATCTATCGACTTTTATGCAACTTCGAAATCGTGAGTGTTATTGATTGACAGATTGCTGGATTTCTTGGTGGCTAAGTAAAAAAATATCAGGTGAATATGTGGAATGTGAGTCACCCCATTTACCGCCTCAGACCTAACGTTCGTTTATAATATTGTTGTTTTGTTATATCTAGGGTGTCAAATTTAGAAGAATCATCAGGTCCTGTAATCCAGGATAGAGTTTCTAAAGTTGGACTGGACCCGAAGTATCTACAACCTTCCGAAACAGACAACCAAATTGGAAAAGGTATACTTAAGTAATATTTATTATGTTAAAGTTGTAAGAACATAGTTCATGTGGGTTATGAGATTTTGTTCACATTAAGATGAAGAATAGGAGGCTGAAACTTAAACTTTGGTTTACTTTACAGGTGCGAAAACGAAGCCTAATAACCCACCAAGTCAGACAGGCAAAGAAAATACAAATATATACTTACCTAAAGTAAACTACAGGGAAAATAAATCTACACGAGGATCTACCTACCGGGCAACACCCGTCTCCGCTTATTTTCCATAATTTGTTTATCAGTCGTCTTTAGTGCAATAAATTATAATTAATTCTGTTGAGTTTTGTAGATGTGCTTATTATCCCTACTACCTGGGGGCCTAAAAAGACCACTGGCAGAATCATAAAAGGATAACATTATGAACCAACTTGACCGATTTTTTCGTCGTAGTGTGTGCAATTAATGTGCTGCGTGTCGCGGGTTCGATTCCCGCACGGAACAAATATATTTTGTATTGCCTACAGGCTACAGGTAGTTGTTCCGGGTCTGGCTGTTTGTGTATGTGAATTTATATGTTTGTAAACGCACCCACGATACAGGAGTAATTCCTAGTGTGGGGCAAGGTTTAAAAAAAAAATTTCTTCGCGGGCTACCCTGGCCGCTAAGTCCGTATATATAAAAGTACTCTGTGCCGCTAAGGTAGCCCGCGAAATTCAAATTTTCTTACGTTGCAATTTGCTGGTCAGTATTAAGTTGTACGTCGATCAAAATATGATTCGCGGCCATAACAAATATGTATTTACAGAATTATAATCATTGAAGTCATCAACACAACTCTCTAAGACCACGTAACTCCAAAGAATGATGATTTCATGAAACAGTTATTCTTTGGAGTTACGTGGTCTTAGAGAGTTGTGTTGATGACTTTAATGATTATAATTCTGTAAATACATATTTCTTACGGCCGCGATTCATATATTAATCAACGTACAACTAAGGCTGGTTTTAGTCTTACGCCGACGGCACGCGGACCGTCAGCGCTGATAGCTACGCGGCCGTACGCGTCGCGCGTCGCGCGACGGCGCGTAGCTATCGGCGCTGACAGTCGCACGAGAGCGCCTCTGCTTTCAGTGAGCGTATTAGTGTCGAGCGGAGCGGACATTGTCAGCGCGTACAGTCATGGCGAATCGCGAAGTGGATACAGGTCGAGTTATCGATGAGGTACGCCTGAGGAAGAAATTGTGGAATGCATCAGTATGATACTAAAACGAGCCACGCTGAGCTTCAGCGCTGACAAACTACGCGCTGAGCTATGAGCGCTGACGGTGAGCGTGAGACTAAAACCAGCCTTAATACTGACCAGCAAATACCAAAAAACAAAAAAAAAAATTGAATTTCGCGGGCTACCCTGGCGCTTTCGCCTTACGTCACGTCCTGGAAGAAACAATTTACATTTACAATATTTTAACAACCGACAATCACACCACAACCAGCCAGTATAAGCTATAAGGCTATCGAGAATATCAGACATTTTTAGAAGTTGTTTTAGTGCAACAACTCTCGTCATCGGTTTTCGGATTAGCCGACTAGGGTCTTGGGTGTTGGGCATAGACTACTAGTATCAAGTGTTGGGAATAGTAAATATTAATTTTCTGTAATAGTCCCATAGACGAAGCAATAAGCAGTCATCAAGCAAGACGATTCATCAATGAAATGTACGAACGACAGAAGCAGGAGTGACGGACCGGATTAAGAAAATGAGAATACTATTGGGATTGGTTGGGCGGGGAAGGTTATCATTATTTTGTTTGAGTGATTCATTATTAAGTAATTTTAAACTATTTACTGAGTTCTCCTCAATGCGACTAATTATAAAGAAGCGCCGCAATGTTTGAGTTCTACAAACAATGTTAGTGATTTGGACGGACTGCTTAAAGCGTTTTTGTAAAAAATAAATAGTGTAATTTTGTGGTGTGTGAGGTTGGATATAAGTTCCAATATAATGCCGTTCGATTTCCTGTGTTGTGTACGGCCTGGCGTCGAAGATGTCGTGGAGTTGGACTATTCGCATCAGTCACTGGTAGACTTCCCCACTGAAGTGTTTGTGTACGAAAGAACGCTTGAAACTCTGCTCTGCCAGAGTAACCGTGTGACGGAACTCCCGCGCCAACTATTCATGTGCCATGGATTGAAATACTTGGATCTTAGTGATAATGAAGTGTCAGGGCTACCTACAGCCATATCTTCGTTAGTGAATCTTCAACACTTGAATATATGCAGGAATACTTTGACATCAATACCAGAGAATATGAAAGCCCTAAAGTATCTGGCATTCTTAGATCTTAGTGTTAATCCATTGGAAAAACTACCAGATGCTATTACAAATCTTACTGCATTACAAGAACTATACCTGAATGACACATATTTGGAGTATCTTCCAGGAAACTTTGGACGGCTAGCGAATTTAAGAATACTTGAATTAAGAGACAATTATTTGATGATTTTACCTAAGTCATTGTCTCGGTCAACCGAATTACAGAGATTAGATATAGGACAAAATGATTTTCAACAGTTTCCTGAAGTGATTGGAAGATTTGTAAAGCTAAGAGAGCTGTGGATAGATAACAATAGCTTGACATGCATTACATCTGTTATAAAACCATTAGAAAACTTGATACATTTGGAGGCAAGTAATAATATGATAGAAGAACTTGCTCCTGAGATTGGATATTGCACTCAACTGGTGGATGTGACATTATCATTAAATATCTTGACACAGCTTCCAGACAGCATTGGACAGCTGTGTAACTTAGCAACATTAAAATTAGATAATAATAGATTATATTCATTACCAGAGAGCATAGGACAGCTGGCAAATCTTGAAGAATTAATGCTTATGTGCAACTATTTAGACAAAATACCATCTTCTGTTGGACTTCTGAGAAAACTGAAATATCTTAATATTGACGATAATATGTTGACATCAATACCTCCTGAGATAGGGAGTTGTACAAAATTGTCTGTGCTATCGCTACGATCTAATAAATTGACGAGAGTCCCTCCAGAAGTAGGCCATTTAACTTCCTTAAGAGTGTTAAACTTAGTAAGGAATTCATTAAGTTGTCTTCCTCAGTCCTTGTTGAATTGTGATAATTTAGTAGCCCTCTGGCTGTCTGAAAACCAAAGCAAACCTTTAGTGCCTATGCATTCTGAAGTCGACCCTCAGACCTATGAACAAGTCCTTACTTGTTTCCTCTTCCCCCAAGTGCCTTTAACCCCTATTGAAATGAAGTTGGACAATGACAAATCTGAAAATGTGGAGGCTAACTCTTCTGCCCGCCATATTAGTTTTGTTGACATGAAAGCTGCTCCTAAGGTTACAGAAAAACCAGGGCAGTTGAGGAGAGCCCCAACACCTTACCCAAAAGAATTGAGGGCATTAGCAAAGCATGCCAGGAATATACACAAGGATGGCACACAAGATGTTACACCTCCTATGCAAAATGCAGTACACATTAAAGCTGCCAAAATAACACCTACATTACAGCAAAGATTTGCATCTGATAACAAAATGGAAATGGAAGGTGCTGGAAAAAGTAATTTTGGAGGAATAAATAAGGATCCCATAAAAACATCTGTTTATGATAATCTTCCTGCTGAGAATGCATATGATAAACCTCTGGATCTTTCATATGAACAAGATAAAAGTTACAAAAGTGTTGACCATGCTTTGTATCCTGAAAATACTGGGACTGCTAACAGTGATTTCAAAGCAGAATGTGGTGATAATTATCTGTTACCACAAAAACAATATGGCTCAAAGCAGACTGACAAATATAGTTCTAGACAAGATATGGATAGAGCAAATATAGCTTTACCCCAAAATATGTACAGAGGACATGACCATAAAAATTACCCATTGCCAAATGATGTGAACTACCGAGCCGGCATAGATGACTCTCACAATAGATTGCAAAGGTTGAGCCTCAGTTCTCAAGAAAGGCAGCCAGTTAATGAAAGTATTCTATCACCACATTTTAGTGAAGCTGCATATAATAGCAGAACTATGATGGAAAATATTCCTGCTTTTGATCCTATATATGCTAGAAAAGACCACATATGCCACTCTGTGTCAGAAAACAATTACCATGAAAGTATATATGACAGCGACAATTGCACGCGTGCCAAAGATAAGATTTATGGTCAGCGGAATTATGATACCTATAATTATCACTCACATGGGAATCGTGATCTGCCAAGTCCTAGGTTACACACTGTTAGTCAAGTGGTTAGTTCAACGACTATGCCAAATTTAAGTGGTTATAGTAATGTTTATCCTGGTGGCGTGGTGGAAAGCCATGAGTATTCAACAGGTCATCACCAGACACAACCACCAAACGCCAATTTTTATGGCGTGACAGCCAGTCCTACTTATGTATCATCACAGTCTCCAGAATTATACTCCCCGACAGGGCACACTAACACGACTAACCCCTACCGCATGGCTACCACGCCATTGATATCAGATGATGGAAGTTACAGTCACGTGCATTCACCAACTAGCCAAAATATGTACGATTTATATGATGCCATACCAGCTTCATCTAATCCTCCAAGTGTGGTTAACCACCGGCATAGTCCTAGCATTTCTGAGCCAGTTTACGGTCGAGGTCAACCTCCGCCTTATCACATTGCAGCTCCGTACACGAAACACGCACAGTATTTCAATGGAACAGGTGGATAGTGGTGACCTAAACACTGAAAACCGCCAGGTTTTCTGAAAATGTACTCTTGTGAACGTTATTAGAATGAATTGAAAATTAATATAATGGATTTAATTCCTGTTTTGTACATTGGTTTTTTGTTCTCTGCATGTGCAATTTAAATGTGATATAATTGTGTAAAATAATGTTGTAGTAGAAACTAATATTAAGGTGCTAAGGGACGGAACATATTTGTTGTTGGAAAATCTATCAAAGGAATATTACTATTTTTAAAAGGTTGAATTTATTCAAATATAAATTGAAAATGATTGTGTCTTTTATCTAGTTATGGTTTTAATTTTTATTAATGTAACAAGCATTTAGAAAGTGGTAGGTACTGATTAAGTACGAATTGTAACAACTGTGTTGTTTCAAAAAATCTATTGTAATTAAGTAATTATTACATTCTGTCTGTTTACTAACAACTCCAATTTTTAATATAGCCTGAACGGAAAGTACCAGTCTTATATTTTATCAGTATCAGAAATGAGAAAATACTATACTTACATCCACCATATTTTTGAGTGGCAAGGTGCTGTGCCCTAAACTATATAAGGGCCTAGTTTCCAGGTAGGCAGTACAGCTAAATGTTGTACATACCTATATATTTATATGACTAATTGACATCGTGTTGTAATGAATGTCTATGATATATTATATTTTTGTAATTATGTGATACTTGTGAATTTATTGTTAAAATAATGTTTTATTTAATTAAGTCGAATACATGAACTACCGAACTACGTATCAACCCCGTTGCATCTTCAGGCATGATCACCAATACGCCCACAATTTTAACCATAAAATTTTCAATCAGTTTCATGAATTTCTTCTTCATACATCCATCAATCTAAATCTATGTTATTTTGTTCTCCTAAACAACTGTTTCTCCTATTTCGTAATATTATAATAGGTACTCTTTGAGACCTTCCTCAATTTGCTCCGCTTCCTATTAGTCATGCTTCATAGGAGCTAAAAAGGCATTTACCTTATCCGTTTGATGCGACAAATTAATAGATCTTTGTTTGCGGTACAGCGGTAGGCACATTTGCATCCTATTACAAGCACGTAAGATATCTGCTCAATTCGTTCACAAATAAGCGTAGGTACCTACACGATTAAAATAATTTACCGTTCGCTTTTCTATCCGCATTATCATATTTTGTCAGTCGAACTTTTGCATGACCATATTTTATAGCATTTATTGTGTATATTAAAATATTATATTAAAAAGAATTGATAATATGTATTTGTATATTTTGTATTGACACATTTACACTTTCCATTTTATTGCACAAAGATTTCATTCTAGCTTTATTTCTGAGCAGTAATAGCTCTTTTAATTGATGAACGCACGTACTTAATATTATATCACTATGTTGGGGTCTTTCAGGATGGTATAATTATCCTAAGTGCAGATATAATCTAGTTAAATTGCCCCTTGATGTACTTACTTCCCTGCTGAATGTTGACTGCTTGTAGGTAGAAAGGCTTAATAGAAGCATTATGATTAAACTGAAAGTAAATTATACATAACTGAGTATTATATTAAACGAATAGATCAATTTCGGTAAAGGCACCTTTTGGGCGTTTTTGTTATTAGCTCCGAAGTCTATTCTGGATTAAATCCGGCTGTATACTAAGCTTTTCAATCTTTTCTCAGAACACCTCTTTCTTCTTATCGACAGACCGATGTCTTGTTGAATTGAATCCCAATATAGTTTACGGTAAAGGATAGATCACATTCTTTTACGGCTCTTTTGACTAGCCCTAACTTGATACTCAGATTCCCACCATTGTGGACAACCTCAGAAGAATACCTACGTAGTTCAAATTCTTAAACACTACGACTACGACTGACAATGAGATACTCGGTCGGGCCTTCCAATTTTAAGAGGGTTAAAAATAAATTCGCCCCTCCGTCCACTAGGCTTTTTTAGGTTTTGTCATTTGAAATGGTCGTTATTATTTTTTATGGATACACACATTGCGCACATTGATTATAGTTATTTTCGCACTAAATAATGTACAAATTATTATTTACTTGTTACAATCACAAGTAAATAATAATTTGTACATTATTTGTATTGTCCTTGCAATTTTACCAAATTTGATTGTTATATTGTTATGTAACTCCGTTTCTTTTTTCAACTTTTGTGTAAGTGATTGAACTTTTCATATGGAAGCTTGGTATAGTCAATCCATATACCTGTTCATTTTTTTTTGTTTAATTGTCCTCTGCTCATAGAATTATGCGAGTTTCATCGTGCAACTTTGAGGAAAAATCTAAATGACGATGGGGTGACTATGCCACTTTGATTCTATGCTCTCTATAAATACAACTTATTTATACAAATTGGTAGCTATCTAATAATATCATACATATATTGTGACTGACTAGATGCATACACATTTTTTGTCCGATTTTCTCGACCGTTAAGTAACTATAACAGACCCAGATACCATATAGTTTGTTATTGAGCGAGGTTTTGGATCGACTAAATCGAGTCAATCGCGCTTTAGGGCAGGGCCGCAATACGAAGGTCGATTTGGCTTCTGTTCGTATATTTACGGGAACCACCGCCGACGCCATATAGTTCTGGCGTTAATCAGCGCAAATCATTTATTTTGATGAGCTAATTTAATAATAACCTATGTATTTGCAATTCCGTAAAGAGTACCGAGTAGGTATTGCTTTTAAATTATTTTTGATACATGAACGCTGATGTACTCTAGCTGAGCTATTTACAAACAAAATTCTCCTCTATGAAATTACAAAAATATAGGCCAATATTTCAAGCAACTAAATTTTCAGTCAGGTTAATTGCGTTGCTTGGTGCAGATTGCTACCTGTTATATCTATTTTTTTGTATTTTCTAATTAAATTAGTTGATTAATTAATGTACAGTACATGTGACCTGTATAAATGAAAATTACATAGATTCATGTGTAATAGCTCTCTACTATTATTAGCTAATAAACAGTAGGTATTTTCTTTATTACGTGTATGAGTAGGTAGTATAAAACATAGAATAGACTACAAATATCTGTTTTAAATATCAGTGACATTAATTAATATTTAAAACTCGACAATAGATGTGTTGAGTACCTATACCTATTGTAGCAGAACTGTAGAACCTTTAAACAGGACATTTATGAGTACTTTTGGCGAATAATAATAATAATTATCTATGTTATTTGCCAAAAGTTGTTAGGTAGGCCCTAAAGTTGTGCTGAAAATCCAATTTGTTAAACCAATGTATAACTAGGTAATTTTAGTAGGTATAGACATTTTAGTGTTTCCCTTAATTGTACACATTGCACATATAAATTTTAAAATACATTTGTGTCATATTTTTGTTGAAATATACCTATTACAAATAATTGTATGTTGATATAATATTTATATTACTTAAATTTAACTTGGAGCGAATTTCCAGTTACGTTTTCTACGAATGATATTGTAAGATGACGCATGTTACTGATGTAGATCCTCGGATCTCATCTTGTAGTATGAGATACTTTCTATGAACCGAGCCAATTTCATGAATATAATTTATTTTCATATTTATTTACAATTAGACGAATACAGAGTATACTGCCAGTTCTTTATCATAATGATAAATTCTAATAAAAGAAAAATAATGTAACTACTTTTTATAAAAATAAACATTTTAATTTAATTCTCACAAAAAACATTCGTAATTTTTTCATGATACTTGTACCTATGACTATGACACATCCAAAAAACTGAATAAATATTTTTTATAAATGTTAGCTTATTTTATTTTACGACCTCTGTTGTAAGAACATAATAATACGCAAAATACTTTAAAGTTATGCAAAGATATCATACGATTTGCGTAACAAAAATTAGATCCTCATTTAGGCCGAATCTGACTTGCACCGAATGCTTGTGCAAGTAATCTGATTATCTAACGATATGCGATGGGCGCGATGGAAATAGTATTTTCTTCAACGTTTTAATTTAAACTTAACTTTTTATTGCGTTATGAATGTTACGATATGAGTGACGACGAAAAGCTCAGTGAATAAAGCGTTTGTAGACACAGATACGTACCTAATTAAATCAAAACTACTGACTTTTTCTTATTATTAAAATCTGGTCAGCACACTATTTAAATTTTGTAAGTTCCTTTGTGCAAAGGCTAATTAAATAATTTTTAATATACATTTTTAAACTTAGGTACCTATATTATTATGATAATATCTAATTTAATTATAAAAGAAATCTAGTCACTACTTATACGGTTAGGTATATTTGTATTACTTACCTGCTCTAAACTATTTTTGTGGTAATCCTCCAAATATGTTTAACATTGGGACCATTAAATCGTCAAAATTATAACTTGTTTACATTTTTATAAATATATCTAAGTCAAAAGCTGAGAAATTGTAAGTACATATTATTATGTCACACTTGTTACAGTTTCGTGGCAATTGTTTATCAATCTAATAAAATGTAAAACTACCCACAAATAATGTTTTGGGAGTTAAGATACGTAAATGCATAAGTATACAATAATTATATAAAATAGAGATATAATAATAAATGTAATGTTTCATATAGCCCGAATTTATCTTGCTTATTGCTAAGGGGTTAGTACTTAACAATATAGGTATCTATCTATTAGTTGTAGCAATTATATAACAATAGATTGTTGCCGTTACGGGCCATATAATAAACTAAGGCACAGTTGAGTGCCATTTAATATACCTATTACGTTAGATAAGTACCTACGTTTACATTATTGTATTAACTACGTAGGTAATTGTATAAAGTTCATAAAATCAAAATGCTACATTTTCTCAAGACTGACGCCTAAAACATATCATTTATTTGTATTTTCTTGTAACTAATGCATTATTTTATGGTACCTACTTACATTCATAAACACATTCATTAAAATTACTTACATTATGCGAACGCGACAGACTGTCTGTTGACTATTGTAAACAGTCGTGTTTTACGTAGGTAATACATTAATAATCATTTTGTTTTTACTTCGATGCTACGGCTACATTGTCGCGATAACGCGAACTACACTTCGCGCGCTCTGTGCAGCGACACGTCAAGCGCTGTGCGAGAGAGAGAGCGCAAAGTGTAGTTCGCGTTATGGCGACAATGTAGCCGTACCATGAGAAACGGGGAGTGCGCGAAGTGTAGTTTGCTTTATCGCGACAATGAAGTCGTAGCAATAAAACTCGTGCCATATTAACGCTCGCGTAGGTAGGTACTTTATGTTACTTTAGTTCATCCAGTTCAATACTTACAGCTAGCTTCTTTCTGTAAGTTATCAATCTAAAGCATTGTACTTAACTCTTTTTAAATTACCCCAATTTATCTTGAAGATTTGTTTCAAGTCTACAAATTATCATAATTATTTTTGGTATTGTTTCCGTTAGGAAAATCAATAACGTAGGAAATCAATAACAAGTCTCGATTTTAATTATCTATATGTCTAAAGTCTTGGTTGTTAAATTAATTTCTTAGTGTCCAAACACACTGCCAAAGGTACGCGACCGAAGTTCCGCGGCTGATTTTACGTTCCGATATATGACACACCATAAGTACCGAAATTCGTTTGCGCACACGCGGGGTGCTCCCCGCCCCGGATTTCCTTCGGCAATCGAATTAAACTTCGGTCGCGTATAATGTGTAGGTACTCTACGTAGTTCAGCGGCAACGTAAATACGTTGCCGCCGAATTGCCGCTGAACTTACGCCCGACCGAAGTTCGGCTGTACGCTTAACGCAACGTAATTTCAGCATAATTTGTGTCGTCAGTAATTCAAATAGCATTGCAGGCGTAATCATGCTGAACTTCGGTCGCGTAAATTCGGCATAGTGTGTTTGAACACTTACATGAAGTTCTGTTGTCGTGAATTTGTCTGACGCGCCCTTGGCTTGGAGAAAGACATATTTTCAAAAAACACGATTAGTAAGGTCACCTATGAATGTATTCCTCATGTTTCCACTAGGGCTCTGTTGCCACATCACATAGGTACCTACCTACCAACCTTCTTCATTTATTATGATCCTACATTCTTCAATACTTCATAATGAAAATTCAGCCGAAACCATGGGACTTATAGAAAATAATGAGTCGATTTCGTATTTTTCTTGTTCCTTTTTTTATATCTCCCTGCTTCTTTCGGGAAAGGAATACATTTGTTTTGTAATATTAAATATTATGCTAGGTATGTTACGAGCAAAATATTAATTACACCTTTTTTACCTCATACCCTCAGGAAAATGTAGAGGTATCTGGGTGCGCATAGAACAATGTTTAATTTATTATTTCATTTTGTGGAAAATGCCAAAAAGTTAAATGATTTTTGGATTTGTACCTATTTTTATATCACTAAGATTTTGTAGCTAAGTTTTATTTATTAGCTTTTTATTAAGTATATATTTACGCAATAACTTATTTAAGTTCAGTCAATGCAGTCCTGAATTATTCTTATTGTAACATTTACCTATTTCTTTACTATCACGCCACGCCATGTAGCTACTCACATAGATACATGGTGTTATTAACAAAATGTTGCTTTATGTCACTAATTCATTTAAAATAAGTCGTGTAGATACTTTTACATATTTTGTAAACAGATTTTACGTTTCGTCTGTAATACAAAGTAGAAATAAAATGTTAAAAATTTGAATGAAAGGTTTTTTTTTGTTTTATTTCGCTATTTAAAGTCCAAAAATCGGTGTACGGAAACGATCAGTTTGAACTACCTACAAATAAAGGAATAAATAAGAACAGTCCCTGAAATAATAAAATTGCGCACCTAAAGCCTGTGAAGCTTCAATAATATCTACAGGCTAACCAAGAACGCATTGTGGGAACTTTTGAGGTTCAGAAAACCAACCTTGGTAGACACCTACTTCAAGTTTGTAAGATATCAAATACAAAAAAAAACAGAAAAATCAATTGTACCTATAGCAATAAGAATACTGACTCCCCCCTTTTTGGGTAACAAACATGCTGGTAAAAGCTTATAAAAGATCAACAGACTAAAACAGTCTCTGAATGAAATCATTATCCAAGAACACCCAGGTTTAGCTCGAGTTAAAAATAAATGGCGTAGGCGTAGGCGGCGACTTCGGGAATAAGGAAGGTTCAAATTGGTGGAAAACTAGAATCTACCTACACTACCCACCGTAGTCCTTTATATACCTACTGAATTCATTAATTAAGTATCATCATTACTAATGATGCTACTTAATTAATGAATTTCATTAGTTCGGTTTCGCGTTTTCGATATCCAGACAAACCCCCAAATGTGCATTTACTGAACGAGGGCGTGGAGAACTCTTTACTCATCTAAAATTCATGTGGACCTTTACGATCATCGCACATGGACACGATACCTAGGTACATAGGAACCTACTCGGCTCCAATTCGAGTTTTGTCAGCTCATACACCTAGTTATGTAATGTAAACGAGGTACCTAGTTAAATGTAGATACCTAGATATTTTATCTAGGCATGTTAAAAATCACTGGCACGTTGGTCAGCTCGTTAACGATCTGCGGTTGACCCAGTTCTGCGATCATTGTTCTCACTCCATCCGAAAGCAAACAGTTTTATTGCTATCAGAGGTAGGTACTACTCCCGGATTAAGTATTAAATGGTATTTATATCACTGTTTTTATTGACTTCAATAACTTTTCCCATTATCCAGATTGAATACTCGTACCTTACAAATTGTAAATCAAGGCTGCTCAACTCCAGGCCCGCGGGCCACCGAGTGACTCGTCATCGCATTTGAATTGGCCCGCCAAACGTTATCAGCTCAGCGTTTTTAAGAACAGACCTTAGTACTTCAAACCGGGTCAAAAAAAACGTATTTATTTAATTAATAATTAAATTAGAAATAGGCCTCCCACAAGGTGGATTGACGACCTTGTGAAGGCCGCAGTAACCCGCTGGATGCGAGAAGCACAGAACCGGCCGAAATGGAGGTAATTGGGGGAGGCCTATGTCCAGCAGTGGACGTCTTTCGGCTGAAATGATGTTATTGAAATTAGAAATATGCGAAAAGCACTGTTGTTGTTTGTGGTGAGCTTACGCCTGTGAATATTATAATTATCTGGTATGACCCACGGTATTCTGGGACCTCAACATTAGCAGTCCGTAAGTTGTGTTGAACCAGGTAGGCACAGGTAAGTAAAGGCAGACCCACTACACACAAGAAAAGCTTATGGCTCAAATACAACGCTACAATCGCAGGGACAGGTAGGGGTGCAGCCAGAATAATCCATCCACCTACTCACAGTGGTTCATCCACTTTCTATTGCAATGGGTAAGTAATTTTATTTCAGTAGGTATTGACACGTAGGTACCGGCTCAGGAAATAAAAACCATCATAGACATAGAATATAACAAAAACTTCTTTCTTATATCTATGATCTATGGAGCATTCATATCCTATTGAATACTTTAACGAAAAAGGCAGAAATATTTTAAAGGTAGTAGGTAAACGCCGAAGATTTAACGCAATACTCTCATCTTACTGTTGAGCGGCCTGTTCGTGTATGATGGCTGATGATTCTATACATTTTAAATGACCGCCTCCAGGCAGCTTGTTCATACAATAGGACCGAGTGAAACCTGAATGTGTACCTACTCCCGGTCTTGTTAAGCTGGTCAAGCGCGCTCAACTAGGTCAATACCTTGCACTTCCGCTATTCCGCCAAAGAATAGGTGGGTATAGCTAACCTATTATGTAGTGGGGATATAAGTAACAAGCCTTCTTCCGTTACTGGGGAAGTGAATTTGAGCTTGACTAGTGAGCAACTAGATAGAGACCTAGATATTTTAGAAAAAAAAAGACGTCGTAGTTACCTAAACTATTATAGAATTTAATTTAAAGACCTAAGTTCTTATTGTTTTTGTAATTCGTCCATTGTTTCCAGTAAAGTCTTCTAAACATACCAACATCGCGTATCTAAACATGACTATACATACGTAGCTACCTACCTATCAAGAAATCGATTAGTTGCGCGCGCCGACTTATCTTCGTGTAACAGTTGAACAAGTTCACGCAAATATCGTCAGCTGGCCTTTTAACATCACCAGGTATTGTTCAAGTCTTACTACAGTCCCAAGTAAATGAATTAAAAACAAACGTTTATAAAATGTGTACAAGAAATATCTATAAAACGTAGCGTTCAATAACGGTCAAGCCTTGAAGTGTAGTGGAATCTGAACGCAGTTCCTAATATAGCTCTACCATCATAGTGACAATTCTACGTCCATAAATAACTGGAGTAAGTCTTATAGTGCAATGTAACTTCAATGATCTCGATTTACCTACTTGCATTCATGTACTTTATAATAACTTGATGTCGTTATACTAAGATGTACAATACAATTGAGTATCTAATCTAATTTATATTAATATATTTTAATTTTTTTCATAAAAAGTCACCATGCCGGGAGCCAGGCATAAGATTCTCGGGCACGTACTATCTGGCTTTTGCCACAAAATGAATCGTCGTAAGCCTATATACGGGGAGTCCATGGATACCCCTCTGAACCGATGTCTCACTACCTTGGACATCACTTTATTGGGTGAGTAGTACGATGTACTTAGTTCATTAAGTGCTTTCCTTCCTGTTGTTGATCCAATTGGAACAATCTGAGAGATTCCAAGAAAGTTTCTTTTAGTTATTTCCTCAATGGATTGAAACCGTTGTGGGTTCCTCAAACAATCATGACTGAGACAATTAACGTCAGTTTTCGTTGCTGTAGATAGGGCTTATAGTTTCAATCCTGGCCAACAAGAAGTAATTATACTTGTATGTATATTTTGTAGGAAGACCCCGCAGCGATCGTTGTGCCCGGTGGCGAGTTCCCACAAAATGTGAGGTCTTAGTAGTAGATGGCTTCCGTTAGTGGCCGTCGCCAGTGTTTCGAATCTGGGTGCCTTAAAACCATAAATTTTTTCCAGGTGTGGGGCACATGGTCGGAGCTGGTATTTACGTTCTGACGGGAACTGTTGCTCGGCACATGGCTGGACCGGCAACGGCCCTAAGTTTTCTGCTGGCTGGAATAACATCTACTTTAGCTGCCCTATGCTATGCTGAATTTGGGACTAGAATCCCGAGAGCTGGCAGTGCATACGCTTACACGTACGTCAGTATTGGTGAATTTTGGGCTTTCATCATAGGTTGGAACATCGTATTGGAATATATGATAGGTGAGATTCTGCAACATTGTATTTTATGTACATTTTTTCCCCATGTGTCTTGGAGAACTGAACTAAAATTTTGCTTTTTGTTTCAGGGGCTGCCTCCGTGGCTAGAGCATGGTCCGGGTATCTAGACGCAATGTTGGACGGTGCAATAAGCAATGCTACTATTTCCATTACGGGAGAAATGCACGAAACTCTTTTGAGTAGATATCCAGACGTTCTAGCATTTCTAATATGTATCGTAGCATCTTTAATTTTGGCAGTTGGTGTTAAAACGTCAGCCTACATTAATAACGGTCTTACGATTTTAAATCTCTTGGTTATATCCCTTGTCATATTTCTTGGTTTCTATTACGCCGATCTCGGTAACTGGTCCGAAAAGAATGGTGGCTTCATGCCGTACGGTGTGAGTGGCGTGTTAGCTGGAGCGGCTACGTGTTTTTACGCATTCGTGGGATTTGACAGTATATCCGCGTCAAGCGAGGAAGCTAAAGACCCGTCACGGTCGATCCCCATCGCTACCATACTGTCAATGGCACTTGTTGCTTGTGGCTACATTTTAGTGGCTCTAGCTTTGACTTTAATGGTTCCGTATCAGACTATTAACCCCGATGCTGCGTTACCGGCAGCCCTCGGTGCCGTCCATGCTGACTGGGCTAAATATGCGGTTGCGGTTGGAGCCGTCTGCGGTATGACCACAACTCTGTTAGGCTCCTTATTTTCTCTGCCACGCTGTTTGTATGCGATGTCCGCAGATGGTCTCCTTTTCGGTTTTCTCAGTGAAATTAGTAACAAGTCACAAATTCCTATTGTTAATCTGATTATCTCGGGTCTGTCATCTGCTTTGATAGCTCTTTTGTTCGACCTGGAAAAACTTGTGGAGTTTATGTCGATAGGAACTCTGTTAGCGTACACTATTGTTAGTGCTGCAGTGATTATACTGCGTTACCGGCCCGTTCCTGCGGTGGAAGATAAGAGTTTTGAAATTCCACAACTAGAATCTCCTGGTGACCGCGAAGATAGCTCAGCGACTGGCACTCCGGGAACTGATGGCGGTTCTTCTTCTTCCGAGGTAGATGAAGAAGTAATTTTCTCATGTATATTTTAATTTATTTTCTGGTAATTCTAATAATGTGTCTTATTTCCATTTCAGATGTTTGAAGCTCTGACAGTGGGTCGTCTTCGGGCGCAGTACTCTTGGTTGGAGCCGGTGGCAGGTGGCCGAGCTCCCGGGGCTGCGGTCACGAGCTGTGTTTACTTGTTTACCGCCGCCGCAGCTGCTCTTTGCGCCCACAACCACTTCTTAGCAGAGCCCGCTGGACTTTGGGGGTTGCTTCCAGATTTCGTTCTCAGTTTCATTATTGTTGCTTGTAAGTGGTTTTTCTGCTATATGCGGCTCTTTTCCAGCACATATTGAAGCCAGAAATTCAATATTCCGTCAATATATTTTACAGGTTTGGTGATCATTTGGGCACATCAACAAAGTCCGACGCGGCTGCCGTTCCGTGTGCCGTGGGTGCCGTTGCTTCCAGCCCTCAGCGTCTTACTCAATGTTGAGCTCATGATCAATCTTAACGCACTTACCTGGGCCCGATTCGCTATTTGGATGACTTTCGGTCAGTTACATTTTTCATACCTTTTTTTTCCGTCTAAATAATTTACGTGCCAAAATATTGGAGCTTTTCCACCTAGACTAATTATGTAGGTGTCACTAATTACAAGTAGTCACATTACCGACTTATTATATTACAGTTACTAGTCGTGAAAGGTATATTTTCTACGTAGTACATAGTAGATACAGGGTATATTTACGAGTTCGTAATTGAATACTCGTGTAGGTACGTAACTGCCGAAAAAGGTGACTAAAGCATTATATAAATGAAAAGATGGGCAGCAATAAGTTTACTAACTATACTTACACAATGTGCTATTAAATATCCCTTTTCCAAATTATGCAAAATTGCGATTGAACTGCGTTGTTCTTCGCTTGTCATTCGACATCGAAAGAAAATGTTTTATTTATATAAGTAGATGTAATAATGAGTTCTTCAATTAACGCTAAACGTTATATTTCCAGGCCTTCTCCTATACTTTCTATACGGCATCCACCACAGCAAGCTGGGTGAGGGCGTCACTGGACTGTTATCGCGGTCAGCGAGTGGTGGTGGGCACAGCGGCGGATGGGGCGCGGTCGAGAAGACCAGCGCCATCGCCCGTCGCGTCGGACGCTTCGCTCGCGGCAGCAAGGGAGACGACCGCAAGCCAATCATTAGCGACGACGACCTGTCTAGGCGCGAACCTTGATTCTAAATCACTGAATGTAGGTATCTCTTTACTTATTCAAAACAATATACTGTGTTTGACGTTTTCTTAGTCTTGCCAGCTTTTTAGAACTGATTTTTGCTAAAGTATCGCCACAAGCGTGGCCGTTATAATCACTGTGATCACAATTTGGCGGGAGTATGAACAGCTGAGCATAGTTTAAAGCGCATCACCGTATCTTATTGTGCTTTAAATAGAGTTTGATTATTGATTGTTTAATATTCGTTAGGGCTTGAACCGCAAAGTAGCGGGAAATTTATGTAAATTATACTTAGTTATGTAATATTGTATTAATTCGGTTTTGCTAAGCTAATAAACGAAAATAATGACATCGCTTCGTTAAGGGTTAGACGCACGACAATTTGGATGCTTTATTCTTTACTTAATTATACGCATAATGAATTCCAATTCAAATGAAGTATAATAATGATAACTGTAGTTCAGTAAATGAGAAAACTAATTTAAGTATTTACTAACATATTGGTAGTATCGTATAGTGTGATCGTATTATAAATTTATAATCAATAGTTTACAGGTACCTATAGAATAGTGAACAAATAGAATCTCAAATTTCAAATACCTGTATGTATTAAAAAATACTAAAGAATGATTATGTTACAAAACATAATAACGGAATGATAAAGAATTTTAGTTAAGTTAGGTCTAGTCGTTGCAAATCACGAGCTCGCAATATAGGACTTTAATGTCATTGACATTACGGTTAAATTTCAATGATTGATGTGCGCTCGTGAAATGCAACAACTTCATAGTTGTTGTTGTTGTTGTTGTTGTGAACCCGAAACACGAATAGTTACCTACCTACTCATGTAGGTAGGTAACTATTCGTGTTTCGGGTTTATGAATGAAATTATTTTATTTTAATTAAGTAAACAATCTGGCTTTCCCTATTTGCTTTTTGAGTTGTTGATAGTGAAGTATGTAGAACTATTAATTGTATTGCTTTGTATGTGAACCTACCAGAATAGATCTGCTTTGGCTTCCTAGTTGAATTCGCTCAGCAATTCAACTTTAAGAGATCTTGAACTACATTAAAAAAACAAAATCAAATAATTTTATGGTTTTTATAGTCAAACGAAATTCATTTGACAGTGCCATTTTGATGTCAAGTATAACAGGGTCAATTAATATATAAAAACAAAGTGCTGCGCCAATGTGGCAGCTCAAATACATTGAGTTTGTCGAAAATAACAAAATCCTAGCTTTTTAACTTGTTTTGAAACGTTTGCATAAATATTACAATGTAAAACGTTGGACTAATGAATGGTAATTATGGTTTTATTATAAAATATATTGAGAATCGAGGTTATTCGATTGTTATTCCACATCGTTTTGAACTGTTTATGAAAATGATTTATTGTACGAATGCACAAAATGTTAATGGTATTGTATCAGTATTTTCACATAGATTCTATGTAGAAATGTTTCTTCAGAAATGCTTGGTTATGTTTGATATAATTTATTTTTTAGGAATATTCTTGTTAGAATTTATGACAGTTGCAAGTTATTACCAAGCACAAAGTGTACTCTAATAATATTACGAAAATGTCTTCACATAAATATGGATTTTATTGTGTATTCATGGTCCAAATTACATAAATGAACTATAGCATTATTGTTAAAAAGATTGTATATTTTAAGTGTTGATGTGTACATAAAGAAATTATATAAATACGTCACTACTGCTTTTTATTATTCCCTGTACTTTATATTTACATAAAAAGTTCTTAGACAATAAATATATACAAAAAAATGAGAAAACAATAAACATTTGTACTGTTGACAAAAATACAATAACATCCCTTACATAAAGTTGTACGCTAAATAGTAATACTTAAACATTAAGACACGGACGTAAACAATTTATAACAAACAACAATTTTATTTAAAAGGAATCACTTTAACATAATATATAAATTAAACAATAATCACACATCCTATGTAAATTAACTAAAATTCTTATATTTATAAACTACTTTACTGCTACTTAAATACGTCGACTGACGACTATATAAAAATTATATAAACTGTCATCATACTGGAATAATTTATTGCACCCATAAAAGATGCGTTCAATGCAATACATGATAATAAAATATACATATTATATTCTTTAGTGGGGCAATATTATAAATTCAGCTTTGGTGAAGCTGTGCTAGTAAGAAAATGTTAAAATGTAAAGTCTTGAGTTGTTTATAAATGTAGGGTTGAGGTAAAGTTGACGAAAATACTGAGAAGCGGGGTCATTTCCGGCGATTGCCAATACAATTATAGGCCGCTTTGTACAGTTAAGAGGATTTGAGGATACATAACATTACGATTAAGGACGCCATAATATTACTATTAAAGGGCGCATTCCACCAAACTTACACCTAGAACAAATCTTAACCTGAGAATAAATTTTGTATTTTTGACAGTTTTTTCATACTAAAACTCTCAGACGTCAATTTTATTCCACGAATAAAAGATACCTGACTTTGGTAAAAGTAGCCCTAAGAATATTATACGGTCCGGGTGCACTATAAGCATGGAGCACCAACAACTGTAGATATTGAGTATAGTATACATAAAAGAAACTATATGGAAAATACATGAGTCTTTATACCTAATTGCAGCCTCGACAAGCAAATGATATGCAATATGGCTTGAATAGAGGTCTGCATCTTAAATAATAATATTGCGTTTATTCCAGTCGTTGGAATTGTGCTAACTGTATTTGTGTTTCATTAGGTTTAACTACTAATACTTTGTCACAGGTTGCAAATAATTGAGTAATTATTCGAAAGAACTTATACGGCTTTGCTACCATAATAACTGAGGCCCTTTGCACCGAGCACGGCTTTTTTACGGTACGGCGTGTTCAACGCGCCTTTGAAAAATCGTGTGACCTTGTATATGTATAACACGGTTCTAAGGTATACGGCGATGGCGTCGTGCCATACTGCCGCCGTGTCGTCAACAAACTTCCATACAACATTGATGACCGTGCCAACACTCGGAGAATCAAACGCAGTTTTTCACGACAATAGAAACGTATGTGTACAATGGGTCTGATGATAAACACATACAATTTTACTAACAATCAAAGCCATATGTTACCAACCTTCTAAACGAAATATACAAACATTATAAACTTTCTGTATAAGAAGTACAGACGGCAGCACATCAAGCTACTACAATCTGTCAAATTTCTTTAATAGATTTTCAACTTTATCGCTAAAGCATAAGGTTCACAGTTGCTTGGGAAAATTTAACAGGTTCGGGTAGGTTGATGTGCTGGCGTCTGTACATGATTTTTTTTTTGAAGAACATCCCTATTGTATGAGTAAATCAGAAGACGTATTTCCCTGGAAACCTTTACATTATATACATATTATAGCGGAATTAAGAGATTCAGTCTTATCTGTTATATCGGCTGATTTGCCACGCGGACGCGGGCAGCCGCTGTAGCTTGTTGATGGTCGGCCTGCCCCATTGCAGCCACAGGAATCCCACTACTAGACAAAGCACGGTTTCTATGTAGAATCCGTCAAATCGAACTTTGCATGTGCCGCCGTCTGCTTTACATAGCTGTGAACAGGAAAATACTATTGTTATAAATTGACACTATGATGTAGTTACTGGGTTTTTACAACTATTTGTATTTCTGTGTAAGGAAAATTGCAACGACCAATACGTATAATTGTGCGTAGGTATTATTTCTAGATTGTATCAGTCAATAGCTATAATAGGTAGTGCATTCAATCACGTTCCCCGTCGCAGTGTATAGAGGTATAGGGAAATTTTATGAAAGAATCATACTGTACGAACTAAAGTAGGTACAAGGTAGGTAGTAGTAGTAAGTAGTTTACACAACAAAATATTTGCAAAACCTATTCATGATTAATTTAGGGAAAACGAAAATTGTATCGGCCCTGGTCTCATTAGGAACACTCATGTGGAAAACATAGTATTGAGTTTGACTCAAGCTGGCTTTCGTAAAACACGTTTAAACATAACGTAGTTACAAGATGCTGTGGCACTGGCATTCGGCAGAGGTCTCCAACACAGAAAACACTTCGTTATTTTTAAACAATTCCTTTTACATTAAATTCTTATCACGATTTTACGTACTGACTCATCCATTAGCGTGGCACACATGTTGTCTGTATCTTCTGATATTGAACATTTCTTGTACGTAAGATGATCAATGGCCCAGAGTGCGAGAGTGTTGGGCCAGTTAGTTCCGAGGTTCGACATTGTGTTCAAGAAGGTCATATAGGTGCCCCCTACAGCTGGGTCTGACACTTTGGCGAAGAAAGCCATTACAGCCACGAACATGCAGTACAGGCATGTCTGAAACAATCATACAGGATTATTGATATCAACTTTTTTTTTTAAAGGCATGTACTGTCAATCGTACGTCATCGCAAGCTGCCAAATGTATGTTCTTATAAATGTGCAGAATTTGCGCTATATCCTTACGCAAAACTGAGCATCGTCTAAAGTTTGGGCAGACGCGCTTATGAGCTGGTGTTCAAAGCCTAAAATTTTTAACGTGGGTTATACCAATTTATATGGTCGGCGGTCTTATCTATTTATTCTTCGGAAGCATACAGTCTAATATTTTATAGGTAAGTAATTAACAATTAGCGCTTATAATTGCCATTTACAAGCCTCCACAAATTAAAAACTATGTACCTACTAGGAGCACCCAGCGGTTTCACTCGTATAAGTGTCTATCCCGTGGGAATATCGGGATAAAAACTATTCTATGTCCTTTACTGGGACTCAAACTATTATTTAAAAAAATACGGTCTGTCATTAGAATGCCGCCGGTATGTCTTGGTAGCCATCAGAGAGAGTAAGTAATTATGTCCTGCGTCCACATACCTGATGAAAGACGTAAAGCATCATCAAAATGAATAGGTATGAGTATGATGGACCGGTGTCGCCCAAAAGGCTGGGTGTGAGGGCCACGAGACCGGCCGCCAGCGGTCCCACTAGCAGTCTGAGAGGGAACGCACGTAACCACAGCGACAGCGGCGCTGGACCCGTAGTGTGTTTTGCTAATAACTGAAACGAAAGACATAATTAACATTATAAAGCAGCATTGAATGACGGTAAACCTTAGTAATGTCATTTCAATGGAATGCAAATTAGACTATCGAGAGTTTTATCAAACTCACGGCTTTCATTCTAATTGATACTTTACCATAACAAGATAAGAGTTTCATTGAAATAGCAAATTATTGCCGCATATTTAAAATAATAATATGCGGCATAAGCGGAACATAAACGCCCCTAACTTTTGATTGCGTTGACTTAGAAGTTTGATTTTTTCACTGCTTCAAGGGATTGCAACCCCGAGTATTTGATATTAATTTTAAGTTGATAATTTCACGCGTTCCTAAGAAAAGGGTCTTAACAGACGGACAACGAAGTGATCTAATAACGGATCCGTTTTTCCGTTTGAGGTCCGGAACCCTAAAAAGGTAAATAATAATAATTCTCCTGAATTGTTAGGGATTTTAAATTTCTGAACTGAGACCCTGAGAAAATACAACATACCTACATGAAACGAAAAGGCGTTTTATGTATGTTTCACGTGGGCTTCCACACTTACCAGATCCACGTTGAGAATGTCATTACATTATACATATTATAAAAAAAAAACCAAACAAACTTTCCTATAGTTTTTAAACAGGTAATACCTAATTATATTTTTGGGGAATACCCTTTTATGCTAAAACGTGACTGTTCTCCAAGTTGATTCACATGTCTACCTATAAAAGCAAAGATTTCAGTAAGTAATTATTATTTATTCATTCGTTTAACACAGTATTCTGAAGACTCATTTCCGTCATATCGCAGTTTGTAAATAGTGTAACGAAAAATAATTAAGGTTTTTTATATTTCATAAGATTCATACATTAGGGATAAATAAAGTCTGGAATTTTTGTTCTGAAATTAAATAGTAGGTGTTGGTGACACAAATATTGAAGTGCGTGTGTGAATTTACCAAGTAAGTACCTAACTATTTATTTATAAATACTAGCGTGTGCCCGCGTGAATTTTCAGCCTCCGACCAAGTGCGTCACATCGTATCGCCCGCCCGCGATATTACTTCGTTTTTGCTTAGTGTTATTTATTTTTTTCTTTTGGCTCGGCTCCTAAGTAGCGTAGAGCGGGATGTTAGCCTATCCTTTTCTACCTTACTCAAGGATTGGGCTCAAATGCAAAAATATATTGTCAAATCCGTCAGATAGCTCCAGAGATTAGCGCGTTCAAACAAACAAACCCTTCAGCTTTATTGTATTAGTGTAGATAAGACGTAAAAAAAAACCTTATGTAAAGGACGACAAGCATTATTTTTAAAATAAAATATTTATGCTTTCATCTTTTATAAAAAAAAGTCCTCCAGACCGCATTTCGGGCACGGCGGCCAATCTCAACGGAGACTAGCCTTCGGCGAGGGAGATGTTATAGTGCATAAGACGTGTGCGTGCAGACACAGGTGCACTCACTCTCATAGTCCGATGGGACGGCAATCCGACACGACCGGAGAGAGATCAGGCGCAGGACCTACGGCTTAACGTGCTTTCCGAGGCAGGGAATCAAACCGCCGATTTCAAAACTCGGGCTGTTACTCTTAGTAATAGCCCGAGTTTGGAAATCGGCGGTTTTCCTAATTCCTAATGGAAAAACTCAATAACACTTTGCCCGACCCGGGAATCGAACCCAGGACGCCACTCAGCAGTTGCGCTCGCAAGCACGAGACCAACGGGGCAGTTAATATTATCGGGCAGTAAATCTTTTAACTGGAAGGAGGACGCGCGGGCTCGCGAAAGATGAAAGGAGTGGAGGGAGGCCTTTGCCCAGGAGTGGGACAGCGCAGGCTATTAAAAAAAAAAAAGGGCGGTGTCATCTTTTATAACAAAGTAGGCAAAGATTATTATTATTAGATTATCTCTGCGTTTAAGTTGGAGGGCGATTTTTGTGGTGAATATCTCATTACCAGAAGACAAGCACTCATCCAAATTTCTCTCCATTCTTATTTTGTCTTAATCACACTAATATTATAAAGGCGAAAGTTTTTGAGTGTGTTTGTATGTTTTTTACTTCTTCACGCACAAACAGCTGAACGGATTTGGATGAAATTTGGCACACAGATAGTTTATAACCAGGATTAACACATAGGATATTTTTTATCCCGATATTGCACACGGGATCGACACTTATGCGGGTGAAACCGCGGGGCGCTGCTACTAATACATATTATCCTAGGTCAGTAAGTGTAGCTTTCTATCAGTGGAAGATTTTTTTAAATCGGACCAGTATTTCTAGGGTTGTGCGTTAATCCAGAAAATGGTCTATCTTTGTGCCAATTTTCATACAAATCTGTTCAACGGTTTACGAGTGACTGAGTAACTAACACCCAAACATCTTCACATCACATTTATAATATAAGTAGGATTGTGCTGTTTTCGGACTGCCGCGCGGACGACGTAGGTACGTTACAATTAGAGTCCGACCGAAACACGATTTTCAGCCGAAATCGAACCTTCGGCTCCTATTCTAGTTTCGGCCGAAACCGAAACTTAAGACAAAGTTAGTGTATTAAATTAGGTAGGTAGGTACATTATTTTTTGACCCGTCGTTTTTCGTAGATTTGTTACAATCCGTGAGAGTTTGTATCAATTTCCAGAAAGTGAATAAATCCGTCCTCGCTGATACAAAAAGCAGCATGTCTGCGAAGAACCTAAATGACTTCTATTTATAAGTAGGTAATCATATTTTTTTTTGGGTTTTGTACAAAAAGGGTGAAAACTGGATCCAATTAATAAGATTGTCTATCTGTCGTTCGTATTCTGTCAAAACCGAATGTTCACGAACGCCATACGCCAGTTTCGGTCGGGCCAGTTTTTGGCCCACACCAAAACCTTCAGTCGTTTACTAGTTTCAATACTAACCACTGGCATTATAATTTGCACTGGGACTAATGGAACAGCAAGTAGGGCTAAGTCTTCCCTCGGTACTCCAGCCTCTACGAGTTTCAGTCCCGACACCGCATCAGCTGCACTGAATCCGAGCTGTAAAAATAATACCAGATTAGTTACTCTTCATATAGCTGGCATGTTTTAACCAGGTTGATTTTTGTTAGATATTTACCTTAGCAGTAAACAGGACCAAAGCTAAAGTGCGTACCGCAGGCAACTTAATAATTGTGTAGAGCTGCTTATATGCGGTCACAACGTCACTGAAGCCTTTCACATTATTATCTTTGGTATTAGCCAATTCATTAATTTCATGCTTGAACACTGCAATGAGTGTGGTGGTGACTATGAACACCCATCCCCAGAAGAGAAGGAAGCTGCCCAGAGTAACGAGGCCAGTTTCTTCTGGCTCAGAACGCAGGTATTTGTTGCAGAAGTAAGGAGATTCTAGCGCCAGGAACATTACGTATCCAAGGAAGAATCCAGCAGTTTGACCCACAGTATTGCATGTTGAAGCGTGTCCTACATTACACCTGGAAAATTATAGACAAAACTATTTAATAGAAGTGATTATTATCTTATCAATCATTATCATAAAAAAATTATTATCATTGATTTTTATTTTACATAAATCTACCAAGGCCAATTGCATTAATAAAATACACAAACACACAAGTTAATTACAATAACGAAAAATATACAACTAATTTGACAGTCATATGCTCATCTCACAACCAATGCGGACAAGCACTTCTATATGCCTAAGAGTCCTTTTGTTTTTATTTGTATATTTAGTTACTTAGTTATTTAATTCAGTACTTAGTACAAACAGTTAGTCGTGTTATGTACATTTTTTTTTCTAAATGTGTCTAATTAATAATCAGTATTAATTAGACACATTTCGAAAAAAACTGGCGTTCAGCGTACTGCGTAATCCTCAATTAAATATCAATTTAACTGAGGATTATGCAGTACGCTGAACGCCAGTTTCAACTATTTTTAATAAAACAGTATTTTTATCAGACATCCAAATGATCTTATGTATGAAAGACGAAGATGAGAATGAAGAGATCACGCACAATGGTCCACTTCAAGGACTAAGTGCGGAAACCTAAACCCCATGATAGATAGATGTATGAAAGACAATTACAACTTACAAGGTTACGAATTTAATAGTCACATTGAGTCTATTGATTATTCTGCCTCTGTATGGAAAGAAATGGCACTCACACACAGACAGTAATTTTAGTGTGTATGGAGCGTAATCAGCCTATAATGTTCCCACTGCTGGGACACAGGCCTCCTTTTGAGAGCATTGGTGATGAAATTATTTACACAAAGTGAAGCGCCTGCCTGGGTTCAAGGCCACAACTTACAACTCATAAGTCGGGGCCATTACCACTGGGCCACCACTGCTCTCGTAATTCAATAGTCACAATGAGTCTGTTGAGTATTCCATCTCTGTATGGGTAGTAATGGCACCCACACACAGATAGTAACTTTAGTGTGTATGGAGTATCATTATGTTTATTTACCTTTTAAGCATGGTAAGCGCCCATCCATCAACAGCTATATCTTGTGTAGCAGCCAAGAAGTTTAGGAAAAGAAATGACATTGTGAGTACAGTCATTGAGGGAGCTATCTCATCTGATCCCAGCCAGCTCGTAACACTGTATGACATGATGATCATCACAATTCCAATTAAGTATTGAACTGGTACAAGCCAGGTTTTTCTTCGACCAAAGTTTGGCCAGAATAGAGCGTCCACTATAGGAGCCCATAATAACTTCACACTAAATGGCCAGTTGACAAAACTAAACTCTGCCTGAAAAGTAAATAGTATATTATATTTTATTTTTATATCATCAGTAAAAAACTACTTGTTTTACAGCCTGTTTTACAGGATGGAACAAGAAATGAACTGCCAAGTAATTCAATGGGACTCTACCTCGGAGGTGGAGTCCACTCTTAGAGGCAATGGCTGTTTTCATCAAAACAAATAAATCTTGGCACTACTTTTTTATCAAATTAAACTATCGAAAGCATTGTATGGCCTTAAAACCTTATAACCAAGAAATTTAAGACTTTCTATTGATTTTATTTAAGTAAATTGATTGAAACTGAAGGAATAATATCTTTTCCAACCAATTCTGCATTAAGGGCAGAGGAAGAGCAAGAGAGGTGTCAAGCAGGGGCTATTACATAGAAACAGAAACAATGAAGTGCAATTTATTTTGTGATTCCACAACTCAAACATAAATCATTAAAGACATGCAACAATAAAAAAACCTCATTACAGTTTGCAATCACAATCACATTTAATAGTTATCATAAAAGGTAATTTTATGAGTTAAACCCATGCAGGATTGATTAGCAGCAGAAATATCAAATAACATGAATAAAGAATTTTTACCTGTTGGGTGTAAGTTATACCGCGATTTTGAAGGAGCATGGGCACAGCTCCAGCAAGTCCTAATGGTATACCCTGAAGGGTATATAGAAAAAGCAAAACAGCAATATTAAATTCATCTCCTTTGATATCACTGCGCCCAGTCCCACCCTCTACTGGATTGTCACCATTTTCAAGTAACTCCTCCTTCTCAGGTGAATGCTTACGCTTGGTTATCGGCATTACTGAGCCAAGTATAGCCTGAAAATTGATTAGGAAATAATATAAATCCACATTCATGTCACCACCAATGTATTATATACACGTCATTGAATTAGATTCTGTTTCAGCTGACTACAAACCTTAATTTTGCCCGCAATAAATTAATCAATTTGTATAAAAAATAATAGTCGTACTTTGATGCCAAATATGAAAAGTATGACTGACCATTCATATATTCCTAAATCATTTCTTTATCCGTAAGAAAAAATGTATTTTAAAAAAGTGCAAGCGACAGCGAGTTTCCTAACGTCACAAATGCGAATGGGGAAGGAATAGGAAAAGGAAATTAGGAAATGTCAACTGTCATTACTGTCAATTCATTTTTTTTTTTAAAGGCTAAGGTCTGAGACCATGCTGCCTAGTCATCAGTTAATATTTTTTTTTAGTCTAACATGACATTAGAATATGGGTGTACACATTCTAATGTATTAGGAGTATTTGGCAGCAAATGTATCGAATCAAGTTTCCCGGTAAACTTCGCTGAGGTAGCCAAAACTACAAAAAATTCTCAGCTCCATTTTACCGGGATCGCGTCTGTTTCAATGATTCCACATATTGTCCAGTTGCGCAGACACTTGAGATACAAAACTACACCAATTTTACATCACAATATCCACTAGGAATCAATTTGCGAATATATAATTAAAACAGCCAACTAGACTTCACTCGAAGAAATCCCGCCAAAAACTCCCTGTCAATTCATTTCATTTCATTCATTGTCATTTACATGTCAAATTTCATGTTAACAGGGCTGTACTCAGTTATCACCAGTGCATATTACGGTTTTAACTGAATTACGGTCGCTTACGCTCGCCCCGGTGAACGGAGTGTATTGGCCCTTACCTAAGGGATTTACCAGGCTCTGTCCGTTGTCAGTAACAGCGCTCAGACAATCACAGCCAACATCACGACCAACATCATAGAATATAGTAACTAAAAAGTCAGACGTGTAAACCAGGCATTAAGATATCAGGTCATAGGTCATAGGTCAAATTCTCAAGGATACGTAACTGCAACTTATTCATTCATTGTGATAGAAAACAAAGTATTTGTCGCGCTAACGAGCACTGGCTTGTGGTGATAGTTCTGTCAGCAAAAACGGTAGTCTAATAAAACGTAAACCGTTTTATTAAACGGTAGGTAGTGTAATAAAACGGTTTAAATCGGTCGAATAAAAAATATTTTACATTTTGGAATAATATCTTATTTATTTAAATGAAATAAACAACAATAAAGATTGAATGACAGTGCTTCAAGATTGAAAAACACAAGACAAAAAGGAGCACCAGGCAAACCTGCCCTCACAATCTCACAGATTTCTGTTTCGGAATAAATAAAAAAAGGAAAATCAATAATCTGTGAGTAGAGTTTTGACATTGGCATGACATTTGTTGAATGTAAAGACTGTATTTATGTATTAAAAGTATTTATTAATAATCTTACAATGCTTATAGTATGTTTTACCACCATTACAGTGGAGTCATTTTAATAGGTAACATTTGACGTCTGTCAGTTTTATCCTCATAGTGAGGTGACCTGCTTATAAACATCGATTAAAGTGAATGAATCGATACGGACTTGAAACATATGCGAATTTTAAAAATCATCAGGCGAATCCCTGTCCCATTATTATTATTTTTTTCGTAAATTTAAGGAGCAAAATAAGACAAGTACACAATTTAACAAAAAAATTGCATTTATTCAGTTGAACTATCAGAACTGTTAAAAGTATTGTCATCTTCATCACTGCTGTCAGCACTCAGAGATATTATTAATTCATTTTCAATAATATTGTCTATTCTCACATCTCGTTCAAAATCTTGTAAAATTATTTTCTTTGTTTTCTCTACGACTTTTTTCCAGTCTTCTGTAGTGACTTCTGCACACGCAGTTTTTAGCAGAGACATCATTTTAGCAGTACTGAAGGGTGGTTCAGTATTGTTCCGCGCTGCATAACCCTTTATTTGTGCCCAAATAAGCTCGATGGCGTTATACTGGCAATGGTAGGGAGGCAATCGAATAACTTCGTGTCCATGCTCTAGGGCTAGTTCATCGATTACATAGCGGAGCTTGGACGGCTTAGTTGCTTTTACTAGATTTAACAACTCAACTTTTAATAAAGTTGGACTTGCATCCACACCATTTCTTACCAGCCACGAGACAATTTCTTGCTTTTTATTTGCTTGAGTTGGTGGTTTATCAACTTGTACAGAATGATACGGTGCATTGTCCATTATAATTTTCGATGGGTTTTCTAAGCTGACTAGCAGCTTCTCAAACCACTCTTTAAAAACCTCAAAGTTCATTTCCTCATGGTAATCACTTGTAGTTTTAGAGGCGAATGCGAGGAGGCAGTCTGGAATAAAACCTTGAGAAGCTGATCCCGCGTGACATATAATAAGTCGGGCTCCTTTTCCCGGTGGAACTTTTGAGGTGGACGCCGCTGTATCATCGGTCCATGTCCGCGAAACCGTATGGTTCACATTCAACCATGTTTCGTCAATAAACACGACATTGTCCCAATCTGTAATTTTATTTACTTGACGTAAGAATGTTACTCTCTTCAAAATAATATCGTAGCGTTCTAGCAGGATTTTCCGCTTGTCAGATTTTTTAAAACTAAAGCCAATCGATTTCAAAACCTTTGATAGAGACGATTTACCGCCAAAAAATAAGCCTGCGTCTTTTAACGAACTTATTAGCTTTTCCCGTGTAGGATATTCTTTTCTCGAGTAATATCCATAAATGTGGTTGCGAATTGCAGCAGCATCAAAATTATCAATGCCAACAATTTTCTTGTCCCTCTTTCTTTTTTTCGGTGTACGTAAAGTATTATCTTCTGAGCCTGATGGTCCGTATTTCTCTTTCAGAATTTGAGTTACTGTCCTCTTCCCTATTCCCAATGCTTCGGCAACGCGTTCTCTCGGTTGTGTCAATGGTAAAAGAGGCCCATCGTTAATTGATTCCCGTTCAAAATAATTGTACAATTTCACCACTAGTTCGCGAGATTGACTGTTTAGCGTTTTCCCCCGTTTCGACATGGTAAGACTGTAATGTTGTTCTTGTTTACTAATCGTTAAGCAATCGGAGTCCAATTTATAGCCAGGTAAACGTAGTCAGTAAGATCAGTCCAATAAAAAAGCCGGGTCAGAAGAAAATAACAGAGAGCACACCAAAAACGCACAGTCACTTCGCACAACGACAAAAGACTGCGTCATGTAATGGCGACATGACATGGCGTCATCGACAGGCACTGGTGTTGCCAGCAACATACCACCTAAATTGTACCTAACATCAATGGTTTTTCTATTTCATTATTTTTTGTATTTTTATACCTAGTTAGTTAAAAGAATAATAAATAAATGTTTTATTATAATCACAACGTGGTTATTAATTTATGGTGATATTTCTTCACAAGTCATCATTGCATTCGATTCTACTTATCAGCTTTCGATTTTTAGAGTAATATCCCTAGTGTTTAAAAAGAAAAATGGTTAACTGACGTAACCTTGTAACGACGTTCAGTTCTTTAGATCAGAAATTGTTTATTATGTTAAGAATGGTTTATTAATGAAAGCAAATCGTAAAATTACTCGTATCGGTCATTATTACAATAAATATGTAATCGTAATTGAAAAAAGGTAAGCAATTGTGCAGTTCTAACAAAACGAAAAAATATGTTATTTTATGCCCGCCGTTACAAGGTTACGTTGTTGAATATTTGATGAATTGTCAAATGTTACCTATTACAATGACTCCACTTTAATAGCTTTCCTCTGACATTTGTCCACCTGACACATTATTCTGCGGGAACCACGTTCCGATACACATAACATTCCCCTCCTTAATCATCGAACATATATCGTGTCGGAGGTTTTATAATTCTACCTGACCTAGTTACATAATTATGATCAGTTAACACATTATCACTTACATTATTATCACGAGAATTAAATGTTGCAATATTTTCTACAGTATCATTATTTTTTACAAAAGTCTTGTTATTTTCTTCCTTAAATTCTGCTTCATAGTGAGTATCAAACTTATCATTACTTAAATATCTATTTTCGCTATTGTCTCTGTCATGTCCTGAATATGTTTCATCATCATCTATTTCTTCAAATATGTTTATATATTGTCTATTTCTACGGTATGTATTACCCTGATCGTCTTCGATTAGATAAGAACGAGGATAAGGTAACTTTCTAATAACTCTTCCAGGAATCCACAATTTATCATCACTTTTTTTTTTAAATGTAATTCTTTGTCCAACATTACACTCCTTCAGAATCTTTGCATCTTTATTATAATGTTCTTTAATTTTATTTTGTTTTTGTAGATCAACTATAGGATCACGTTGAAATATTTTTGGTCGAAGATACTCTTCCGATAGAGGGCACTTTGTGTTTAAGTTTCTATTAAATAAAAGGTTTGCTGGAGAAGGTGATCCCTCTTTTGGCTGACTTCTCAAATTTAGAAGAGCAATGTATGGATCAGATTTATCATGAAGACATTTCTTTAATAATGTTTTTACAATTTTAACACTAGCCTCAGCTAAGCCATTAGATTTTGGATAATTTGGAGAAGAAGTTTTATGAACGAAACCATATTCTTTTGCAAACTGTTCAAATTCTCTGCTACTATATTGTGGTCCATTATCTGAAAATAGTTCTAAAGGAATGCCATGTCTTGCCATTATGGACTTTGTTTGAATTATTACACTTCTTGTCGATAAATCATTTAACTTTGCTATCTCTATGTACTTACTATAATAGTCAACAACTAACAAAAAATATTCTCTATTAAATTCAAATAAATCTGACCCAAGTTTTATCCAAGGTAAATTTGGGACTTCATGGAATTGTATTGGTTCTTTACAATTGTTGACTCTATGAATTGCACAAACTGAACAGTTCAAACAAACTTCTTTTATTTGTGAAGACATATTTGGCCAAAACATTACAGATTTTGCACGCCTTACGCAAGTATTAACACCAAAATGGCCTTCGTGAATTATTTTAATCATCATTTTTTGTAAAGTTACAGGAATAACAATGACATTATTTTTTAAAATAATTCCATCTACAACCTCTAAATCATAACGAAAATTCCAAAAGGGTTTCACTAAATCACTAACACTGTTTTTGTGACTAGGCCAGCCAACTTGAATATACTCTATTAATTTTTGCAATATTTGATCCTTTCCAGTTTCCTCTCTAATCAAATTTCTTTTAGTTTCAGATATAGGTAAACTATCTATCGATACTTGTACATGACAAACTATTTCTTTATTTAATTCTTCATCAAATTTATCTGATTCTTTATTCACAATGGGCAAATAAGACCTGCTCAGAAAGTCAGAGATAAACATTTTGTTACCTGGCACATATTTTACACTAATATCATATCCTTGAATTTTAAGCATCATTCTCTGTAGTCTTGCAGGTACTTTACTTAAAGGTTTTTTAAATAAAATTTCTAAGGCGGAATGATCAGTTTCTACATTCACATGTCTGCCCAATATGTACTTATGAAATCTAGTACATCCAAAAACAATAGCATACATTTCACGTTCTACTTGTGCATAACCCTTTTGACAATCTGTTAATGCTTTTGATGCATATGCAATTGGATGACCATCTTGAAGTAAACATGCACCAACTCCTTCAGAACTACAATCTACTGAGACTGTAATATCTTTATTACTATCAAAAAAATTTAATGTAGGAGCATTGGTAAGTACTTCCTTTAATTTATTAAATGAATTTTCTTGGGCTTGATTCCACTGGAATAAATTATCTTTTTTTAGAAGTTCTCTTAGTGGAGCAGTGATGGTAGAATAATTATCAATGAACTTGGATAAATAGTTTGTCATACCAAGAAATCTTTCTAAATCTTTTTTGTCTTTAATGGATTTAATCTCAATTATAGCTTTAATTTTTGAGGGATCCGGACCAATTCCAATCTTGCTTACAATTGTACCTAAAAAAGTAACCTCTTGTTGTAAAAATTTTGATTTTTCCTTATTAAATCTAACATTATTTTTCAAAGCAATTTCGAAGACTTCACTTAATATTCTATTATGATCAGCGATACTTTTGGCATGTATTATTAAGTCATCACAATAAAATTCGACACCCTGTATATGACTGAAAGTACTTTCCATGCGTTCCTGAAATGCTTCAGTTGATACTGAAAGCCCAAATGGTAATCTTTTGTATCTATAATTACCAAATGGAGTTGAAAATGTACATAATTTTGAGCTTTCAATATCCAAAGGTACAGTCCAAAACCCACTGTTGCAATCCAATTTAGTATAATACAAGTCTCCTGACAATTTATCTAAAACATCTTCCACCGTTGGTAATTGTTTGTGCTGTCTGATTATATAATTATTTAAATACCTAGGATCAATACAAATACGAAGTTTATTATTAGCTTTTTTAGTAATTACCACAGAGTTGACCCACTCCGAAGGTTCCTCTACTTTCTCAATTATATTTTGCTGTAACATTCGATCCAGCTCATTTTTCAATGGTTCACGAAGAGCAACAGGAACTCGGCGGGGTGGATCCGCTCTTGGCGTTGCACCATCCTGTAATTTAATGTTATATGATTTATCAAAACATCCTATACCCTCAAACAATTTTGAATATTTTTTAATTATAGAATTAACATCCGCACATTCTACAGCACATACTTTATTTATGTGATTTCTTTTAATCAATTTCAAACTAATGCATGACCTTAGGCCCAAAATTGTTGTACTATTAGAATTAAGTATCACAAAATCTACATTATCAGTTTGGCCATTCTCTAAATAGCATTTTATAGTGCATAGTCCTTTTACTGAAATATTTTTATTATCTAATGTGATTAATTTAATGCGCTTCTTTTTGATGAATTTTGTGTCTAATCCTAGACTCTTGTATGTATCAAAAGACATGCAATTTACTTGTGCACCTGTGTCCAACTTAACTTTTAGCTGTTTTCCTCCGATACATAAATACTCAAACCACTCACTTTCACATTCAGCCTGAACGCTTCCTATAAAAAATGTCTCCTCTTCCTCTTCTCTTACATGTGCCACACGCTTTGCATACTGATTTTCTTTGCTACGGCACATTTTAGCATAATGATTCCGGCCTTTACATTTTTGACAAGTCGCTCCAATTGCAGGACACTTGTGTGATGGATCCCATCTCTTGAATCCACATCTGTAGCACTGCTTTTGCTGATACTTATTGTTGACTGCCATTACATTGTTTTCCAGTGTTGATGTTGAATTGACTGCTAAGACCTCCTCCGTTTTGTTTTCAGTGAATTCAGCAAGTTGTTTTTGCGATAACTCTGATGCCTTGCATGTTTTAATAGCATTATTGAGATTTAAGTCTTCCATTCTCAAAAGCCTCTCTTTTATAGTAAGGTTATTTATGCCAATAATAATCATGTCTTTGATTAGGCTCTCCCGCAGTTCTTCAAATTCACAAGAAAGACTCTTATTTTGTAGATCGGTCAAAAAACTCTCAAAACTTTCTGAAGGACCTTGAATTCTAGTGAAGAACTTATGACGTTCAACACTTACGTTTTTCTTTGGGATGAAATGTTCATCATATAGTTTTTTGACTCTTTCAAAGTATTCTTCTTCCGTTTTATCCTTTTCCGAAATGTTAAAAGAGTTGAAAATGTCTAATCCAGTGTCACCAATAAGATTTAATAACAATGCAACTTTCCTCGTATCATTTGCACATTGGAGTTCATTTGCAATCAGAAACAGTTCGAATTTCTGATACCATTTCTTCCATGCGAGGCAATCATTGTTACCTGTGATCTTAAGCGGACTAATGTTACTCCCAAACCTTACAGTGGAGGTGTTTTCGTTGTCCGACATTTTTCTTCTTTTTTTTTTTTTTTTTTTTACAATTGTATATATAATCACGCGTGGTACGTAAAACCTGACACCATGTTGAATGTAAAGACTGTATTTATGTATTAAAAGTATTTATTAATAATCTTACAATGCTTATAGTATGTTTTACCACCATTAATAGCTTTCCTCTGACATTTGTCCACCTGACACATTATTCTGCGGGAACCACGTTCCGATACACATAACAACATTGACGTTAAATTTTGTTGTCCCTCTCTCTTGTCATTGACAAGAGAGAGGGACAGTTGTCATTGTCAAATCAAAATACATCCAAAATGTTAGTTTCTATCTTGAAAACGTGTATTTTTATTTTATGAATTTAATTCACAATATTGTAATCTTATAACTTCTTTTAATGGGTTCTGTAGCTCGCTCTTGTTTTTTAAAATGCGTGTTGGATACCCATGCACCTATAAAATTAATTCACAATGTTGAAACAACAATAGGTCGCAGCAAAGTAACAAGAATTAAGGACCCAGCTTGTTCTCGTCAGCAACGTAAGTAAAATTATGTTTGAAAAACTGGCCAGACTCGCACACGAAGGGTTCCGTACCACAAGGCAAAAACGCTGAAAAAACGTTTGTTATATGGGAACCCCCTTAAATATCTATTTTATTCTGTATTTGTTGTTATAGCGGGAACAAAAATATTCATCTGTGAAAATTTCAACTGTCTAGCTATCACGGTTCATGAGATACAGCTTGGTAACAGACGGACAGATAGACGGTGGAGTTTTAGTAATAGGGTCCCGTTTTTACCCTTTGGGTATGGAACCCTAATAAACCCAAAGAAGATGACACTGTCCAGAAATAGAACTAGAGAAAGAGAGAAAAAGATCAAATAAGTTGGGAGCTCTTGTCCGAATTTATTTAGTGTTGGTGCAGCATATCTTTTTCTTTCATACCTACATCAATATTAGTATTAATTATGGCTTCACTGGATTTTAACACCTGCGCATGCCAAGCTTCAGTATGTTATAGTGTTTACCATGTCTTTATGTTAAACCCTTTCACAAAATTTCAAAGCACCGCTGGGTGTTAAAGAACAATGCTTCCTTATTTTTCTGAAAACCGTTATTACCAATTAAATAAAAGTTACTTCTTGTTATTCTCTTTCTAGTTTCCCTTAAAGCAAACTGTGAAGAATGCCTTGTTGAAGTCAAACAGCTGGGAGTAAATTCCTCAGGTCTAGATGGGTTTGCTCTAAAAAGGAACCAAGAATATAAAGTCGAACATGGCTCCAGAATTGAAATCTTGTTGAACGACTATATTCATGTCATAGAATTTGATCCACCACCAGATAACTGTGACAAACTAAAACTAGGCAACAAAAGAAAACTAGAAGAAGGAGAGTCTCCGAGAAAGAAGAAAAGCTTAAAAACAGAAACTCCTACAGTAAAAGAAGCTATGGAAAATCTGTGGGAAGATATTGACAAAGGCGAACTCTATGTATTTACTAGAAAAGGTGTCAAACCTAGCCACAAAATAGCAGCATTTGATATGGATGGGACTTTGATCAAGACCAAATCTGGTAAAGTGCATCCTGTTGACACTAATGACTGGCAAATAGCTTTCCACAATGCTCAAACGAAGTTAAAAGAGCTCATAGAACGGGGTTATAGGCTTGTGATATTAAGTAATCAAGCACCAATAGGAAATGGGAGGGTTAAAATAGAAGACTTTAAGATAAAAATTGAAAATATTATAATGACCTTGGATGTTCCTTTTCAAGTATACTTAGCCACAGGTAAAGGATTTTACAGAAAACCAACCACTGGAATGTGGAAAGTTTTGTCAGAACAGGTAAGGAACAGTAAAGGTACTTCATATAGCTAATTCTTTATTATCATTTTATTAAAGACATCTCAATGTGTTTTTTTTTATTTTAGAAAAATGATGGCTTGGAAATAGATATGGTCGAAAGCTTTTATTGTGGTGATGCTGCAGGCAGACCTGCAAATTGGGCTCCTGGCAAAAAGAAAGATCATTCTATGGCTGACAAACTAATGGCTGAAAATCTTGGTCTTCAGTTTTACACTCCTGAAGAATTTTTCATGCAGCTCCCAAGAAATAAAGTCCCTATGAACAAACCAGATTTCAATCCTAAGGAACTTGAGTCTGGAACATTTAATAATGATTTAATTGGAAAAGAAAAAGAAGTAAGCATGTTTATTAAAAAAATAAGTAAATAGATTTCTATGATTCTGTCCCCTCCTTTTTATATACTTGTACATATTGTTACCTTACAAATTATGTAATAATATTTTCTTTAAAATTTAAAAAAAAAATCACGAAAGAAAAGTAAATAGAAAATTAATTAAGTAATATTCTTAAACTTGTAATAATGTGTTGTGTGTTGTCGTAGATACTGGTTTTGGTTGGATTTCCTGGCAGTGGAAAGTCATTTTTGGCAAAACAAATTGAAAAGAAATCTGAGTACAACTATGTCACTGTATGTAGAGACATCCTTGGCTCTTGGCAAAAATGTGCTGCTGAAGCAACCAAGGTGCTGCGGGTAAGTTCACCCTAAGTACCTAATTATGTACTTATAGACAATTTTTTTGTGCTATTATCACTATGCCAAAGCAAAAGGGTTAGCTATTATTGATATTTATAAAATGGAAAAAAAATCTGATCTTACTGATGTTCAAATTACCCTATTCAGTGACTATTTCATTAAGTTCTGACATTTTAGGTCAATTCCTAGGTACAGAATTGTTTATGATTTTAATTCTTTATATACTCATTTGTTGCAGTAGGTAGTGAATTATATTTTGATCAACATTCAATCTAACACTCACTGACCTGAAAATTTCAAAAACTGGCACTCCGGTAGTGCCGACAGAAGTGAAAACTTGAACAATTACGAGTGTATTTTGTGAATCGTCTTATAAACAAAACGTCAGTTATATATCCGTGGTTCAGCGCCATCTCGTCGTTGTTGGATGAACTACCGTCGTTGTTGGATGAACTACGTAGTTAGTACGCGAGGCCCTCGTAGTTCTTCCCGATGTGCATAGATGGCGCTGTCCTCAACAACGCGCGTCTTTCGTTTTACGTCTTACGAATCTTACGATCAGGGTCACGTGACCTGACGCGAATTTAGAAGTTTTTACCCATTCCAAAAAAGTACACAGCGCCGCTAAAGAAGTTTTCACTTCAAAAACTTATGAAAATTTGAATTACGCAGGTTTACCTTAGCACCCTCCTTATGTAAACTATGGCTGTCTTTCCAGCGAGGCAAAAGTGTTATAGTGGACAGCACTAATCCAGACAAAGAATCTCGCGGTCGCTGGGTGTCGCTTGCCCAAGAGATGAACGTGGACTGCCGATGTGTGAACCTGACTGCTAGCATGGCCCATGCGAAACACAACAACAAGTTCCGAGAACTTACGAAAATCAAGCACATTCCAGTCACTGACATTGTTTATCATACTTACAGGTAAGTGCACTAGTCTTACTTAATTGAGACCTCTAAGAAATGTGAGGACAGATTCATTGGTTATTAAAAATAAAAAGTAAGTAATCTTATACAGGTTCCGTTTTTCATGTGAAATAATTTCTTTATAAGCCAAAAAAAAAACTTTATTTATTTACATGGGGCTTACATGACTTAAACTGCGGTCACTGTCGGACTGCATAGAAAAGAAAGAGAAACGCGATGACACAACGCTGGTAAAACGCTGGTAATTTATTGCAACACATGAAGCAATTATTTCATTACAAAAAATCTGTTGTTTGGACTAAAAAATTAAAACATTAGTGTTTTAGTATGTTGCTTGTAGCAGTGTATATTAGTATGGTATTTATTGTAAAAAGAAAGTTTTTAGAGGTATCTTCATAAATTTTTTTTATCTTAACAAATTAGTTGTATTATGTTTTCAACACACTATCTACCTAGCATATACCTTGAAGAATATTATATATTTTTCTGATTTTCTTTACTGTAGTTGATCATATATGTATGTACTTTTATTGTTTCTAAAACTTGCGTTTTTTGCGTTTAGGTACTGTAATTCCCGTAAGTTGGGTTCTCATTATTCGCTTTCATGCAAAATGTATGATTCCGATAGGCGTCTGATGTACGATGTATCACGACACGACAGCAAGTCGTGTGAATTCATCTTTACTCTGTGACTTTTTATTACAGCCAAGATATCATTCAGTTCAAATCAGAAAGGCAAAATTATGTAAAAAAAAAAACATAAATAACCGTGGGTAATCTAATCACACTATCACACTAATATTATAAAGGCGAAATTTGTGAGTGTGTTTGTATGTAACAAACATACAAACACACTCACAAATTTCGCCTTTCGCAAATTTCGACTTCTTCACGCACAAACGGCCTGACGGATTTGGATGAAATTTGGCACACATACAGTTTATAACCGGGATTAACACATATGATACATTTTATCCCAATATTCCCATGGAATCGAACTTATGCGAGTCAAAACCGCGGGGCGCTGCTAGTTTACTCAATAACATTCTGCTTTGTTTCAGAAACAAATACGTTGAACCATCAATTAGTGAGGGCTTCAAAGAAGTGATTCCTGTTGACTTCACTCCTAGTTTCGAAGATCAAGAAGCTGAGAAAGTATATAAAATGTACTTGTTAGAAAAATAAACTTTAAATAATATTGCTAATGCTTGCTATGAAATAAAACAACTGTGATGCGAATCAGCATTTTTATTGCTAAATTAATCACGATCATCACTATTTCTATAACATCGTGTAGGCCGATTTTTTTACAGTAGCAATACTAATCATAACTGCAAATTGTTTTAATTCAAACATCTTTCAATTCAAAGGCTATATTATCATGTGAATTTATTTCAAATGCTTTGCAACATTATGATTTCTTCTATAAATCTGTTAAATTTATTTACAATTTTAACTTACACCTAACATGAATAGTAGTGAAAAAATACAAGGTTTTTTTTCCTTATAATTACTTACACGTGATTAATTGCAACAGGCAAAGCGTGCCCAACATGGCAATGGCGGAATGGACGGATGAATTTTTAACAATCATGTACGACATTTAAAAAATAATTAATACCTTATTTACAATCACATTATCATGATATAATTTTGAAAATTAAGATCGCACCAAGCTAGCGTATAATCTCGTAAAAATCACCTACTTTAGGAATTGAGTACCTACCTATTGAATTGAGTGTACGGTCAGCATCAAAAGTCGATTAACACTTCAGTTTTTTAAATCTCAGTTATTGAGCAAAATATTTGTTCGAAATTGCAGCAGAAGTATAATGCGATTTGGAACAAATATTTATGCTCAATAACTGAGATTTAAAAAACTGAAGGGTTATTATTTTGCTCAATAACCGAGATTAAAAAAACTTAAGTGTTAATCGACTTTTGATGCTGACTGTACCTCGATTTCAGATAATATCTGATATATTATCTGAAATCGAGGATTTATATTATAAATAAGATCAAAAGGTTTCCTAATTATTATAAATAAGATCAAAAGGTTTCCTAATTAGGTATTCAAATATAGCTACTAACAGCTAGCATGAATACTCACACAAAGTATCTAGGCACTAGAATATAATTTTACTTATACGAGTTATTTTCACATTATCAGGTTATTTTTACTACCAACTCAATGGTGATTGCAACGTCTTTTATTTGGTAGTAGTCCAAATAGCCCATAATGGCGTGCCCCGGGCAATGAAAGACAAGCACGTCTTTATATATTGTCCATAAATGGGTAATACACGTTAAAACAATAACAAACCATTCAATTTCGTTGGTAAACCTAAAGGCATTAGTAGGAAGAGTTTTCTACCATCTAGCTACTTAGCTATTTTTTTGTAGCACAAAAGCGCTTTATCATCAGCCCAATATTTGAAGAACCTCCGTAGGTAGGTATGAAACAAAGACATTAAATTATATTTAATCTCTTTGGTATGAAATTACGAATTGTATTGATTCCGATCAATCGACATTATTAACCAGGTTTATAAGCCAATTAGCCAACCTGCATTAGCCAATAAGCCATCGTGCATTAATCAATGAAGTCGTAATGAGGTGATCAGGGGGCGATGATAATAATAGCATCAGCCTGTTGTCATTCTCCGTCAGGGTCGTCTTCCTCCGCGTCTAATAGATTATCCAGACTCGTATCCGAGTCATCTTCTTGTCATCTGGAAACGAGTAGCGAGGGTTTTAAATGCAGACGAGAGGAGTCTACTGTTTCAAAACGAGGAAGACCTTCACAATCTACTATATAAAAATAAGTCGGGTTTTCCTTCCTGACGCTATAACTCCAGAACGCACGAACCGATTTCCACGGTTTTGCACTCGTTGGAAAGGTCTCGGGCTCCGTGAGGTTTATAGCAAAAAAAATTCAGGAAAAATTTCAACAGAAAAGCGGGACCACGCGAGCGGAGCCGCGGGCGACCGCTAGTCGTTGATAAATATCAACGATGGTAAAAAGGTCTTCCTTGGTTCATCGAAATCATGATCAGTGAAAAAATGTGTGATAAAATTTAAAAAAATATAATTTGGCTTATTATTAGGTATATCATTTTATGGTAATAATTTTTTAACTACACTTTCTACCAACCCATTAGCAAAATAGCATCATGGTATAAATTAGTACCAACCCCACTCGTCTGATGTGATTACCTGGCTATATACACGGTGTCTATGTGAGTCAGACGGGCGCCGCTGAGGGGTACAGTCGCCGACATGGGCCTCAGCTTGCGTCTCTCCAAAGCACTGCGGGCTTGTTGTACAGCCAGATCACCGCACCAACGTTCACAGCGAGCGTATATCACTACACCTGGAATATATAGGAATTATTTAGATAAATATTTGGTGGGTATGCATCATCAGCTAGCAGTCTTCTCCCAGAAATCTACGGATCCTGCTTCTGGGTCTAAATAAGGAGGTAGTTCATTATTTCACAGATGCAGCAGAGAAAACAGGTAAGTAGCGATGTACCTAAGAAATAATCTTTTCACTTCAGCAGCTCAAACAAGTAGGTTTTGCTGCGTGAAATCAGTGAGCAAAATGCGATTTTGCTCACTGAGTGAGACAAAGTAACTTTTTAATTTTTTTTTCAAAAAGCCGCGAATATATTATTCAGCCTTGGGTTAATCATACAATTCGAAACATTCACACTCTATCTCTTTCCCGCCATTAGAAAGAGAGAGAGACAAAGACCAGCCCTTTCGAAGTTCGGATTTTGAATTCGACCTCAAAGACAAACACGTTCGGAATTTCGTACTAACTAAAGAAATTTTGCAAAAAGAAAATTATGTCTTTTAATGTAATTTATTGAATTTTTAACTTATTGTTGTATTTAAACGAAAATAAGTATTTACTGCAAATAAAACTGATATTTAACTTGTAAATATTTATTTCTAGTTTCAATGAATGTTACGTACATACGTAATATATTTTGAATAATAAAATATCATGGGTGCTATTTCCGAACACGCCTTAATTTAAATATGAGCGGGAATAAAATTTCGTGACTGGTGTACCTACAGAGTTGAATAAGTTAAAAAATATTAAAATAATCGTAAAATATGAGTGAAACTAGCGACGAGAACAGTATTTTAACACCGGAAGAGTTAAAACAACAAGTTATTAATGCAGAATTAAGTTTCCTACCTGAGAAGTCTCGCGAGAAATATCTGAAAGCATACCATGTCTTCAATGAATGGAGACTTACAAAGGGCGCAAGCAGTTTTTCGGAGACGGTGATGCTATCTTATTTTTTAGATTTTATAGAATTGGTATCTACCTACAATGTTAATTACATATTTTGATTCACAATAAATAGTTATTTCAATCTATTCCTGTTTATTATTTTATTAAATCTCCTAAAGTGTTCTCGCTGCTGAAGTGAAAAGTTATGTGTGTTACACGAGAGCAAAGTTTTTTTGCATCTCGTGCCGTTGAATCCCTCGCCACACTCAGGATTCAACTTTAGAATCACTCGCTACGCTCGTGATTCAATCGTTGAATCCTTCGCTTGCTCGGGATTCAAAATCAGCACTCGCAGCAAAAAACTACTTTGCTCTCTTGTTGCACAAATAACTATTTATGAACCAATTTACGCAATTGCAGCTGCTAATTTGCGAGGTACTTGAAGGTGAAATGGTTTTTTTTGACTCCCCCGAGTCTGTATAGTTACACGTTAGGATCCTCTTGACGACGTGTGACTATAGGTCGATTGCGCCTACCACTGCAACTGCATCACCCAAACGTTGACTGGTAGAAAATGCTTGCATTAAGTCCGCCTCTGTACATTTGTGTGCTTGAAGTATTAAATAAATATAGGTCAGTCAACTCTAATAAAATAGGTACTTACCAGCGCCTGCGAAGAGAGTAATAGCTGGCCACGAATCAAGTAGTAACGGAGTCAGGAACAACAAAGCAGTCAGCATAGTTATGGGACCTTGGAAACTTTGGGCCTTCCTCATACCCAAGTTATGAGCGGGTTGCCACGCGCATATGAAAGTACCCGAAAGCCATACTGCAATAAAACATAAAATATTCTTAAAGGTGATTTTATTGCCTACAATGTTTTCACCATTAGGAATAATGGATAGAGATCAACGCTCAATAGAGCTCGCTTTAGTTTTTATTTCATCTTTGGAATGAAGAGTAATTAAAAATTGAATCGTTGGGCTTGTGGGTGATGGTGGAGTCAGTATAGGCCTTGAGAGTGTTTCTCCATAGTTTGGAGTAGGTAGGGATTTTAATCTTTTCTGCTACTGCGATTGGTTGGAGTAGCTTGGACCAGCATTAGGTAGGTATAGATAATGTTCTCACATGGTATCCCAGTAGCGAACATGGGCACCCTGATGGCTTCATTGCAGAAGGCAGCTGCGATCAGCGCATCGGACATCAGTTGCACTACAGCACCGGCTGCCGACCAGCGTGAACCGCGCACACACGGCGGAGACGGCGCGCTAGATTCGGGAACTGATGTCACCACCTCGAAATTAAAATAGTCGATTTAACTCACAGGTTTAGTTAATTACAGGCCTATAAATAAAATATCGTTGTTCTTCTATTCATTATTCGAATCAGGGGGAATACGCTAGAGACGTTGAGCATTACTATGTATATGTATAGGGTTTGTTTCGGAAACCTCTTGGAGGCAGAAATAAATTTAACAACTAATACACGGGCCAGCCTGTATATCTACCTGTACCTACCTAACTGATGTGATCGTAGATGTTAATGGTTTCATTCCAGGTTTCTCATTGGATGACATAATATCCTATCACCATTTTGATCATCCCCTACGTGCCCTTAGATAGAACTGCGTCATTTTGATAGTGTTCTTCTCAGTTAAATCTACGTTTAAAAAGTTCCTTTTTAGAATACTCTTCTAATAAATGTCTCACTTGAATTCTATCCCTATATTCCTTGACAACCGCATCAATGTCTGTGGAATCATCTCCGGAAGACATCTCTTGTTCGCTGGCTTCGGCGTCAGATACCACGTCAACTTCAGCAGTGGCCATCGGCACACCGCTGCTGCTGCTCGGGTCATTATCTTCCGCTGGACAGCCTGCGTACTCATCGAGAAGGAGACACTCTCGTTCCTCCGTTTCTGAAAGGAAAAATAAAGAAATGAACACTCGGAAAATTAAGAAGGCTCAAGTACGCCCATACCCAGTGATTTTTTTATACCGAGGCATTGAATAAAGTTCAAAAATATTTCCAAAGCAAGATAAAGATAAGAGATGTTATTTCTTCTCTTTGGGTAGGTATTGTTTTTCCAAGACATCTACATTATAAGTAACCTCGAAGAAACACAAATCAAGATCAAAGTGGAAAATTATTGAATAGAAATCGGATCCTGTAATAAGGGCGGAGGGGGGAGGGCCTTATTGTACCTTTGGTCACTTTGGACTTGATGCTCTCCAGAGTCTTAGTGTGGCGGATGGCAGATGGAATGAACCAGAGTCCAGAACGCTTGGTCTTATTCACATTATTCGCAGATGCTTTGGATCCTCGCGCGGCTTCTCTTCCTAAGCGTTTGTATTCAATATCTGTAATATCACAATGTATATTATAGTATTAGTATTATAGTTAGGTAAGGATGATACTGAAGGAAAAAAGGAAGACCATGAAAATTGTGTAAAAAGATGGAATTAGTAGACTCACCCCCAGCTTCTTTTTGTTCGGCCGTAGGCACACATCGCATGATAATAAAATGTAACGCCTGTATCGATATCCCGAGCAAGTGGCTTGCATTCATCAGCGTGATCATATGAGACAGGGGACACGCAAATGCAAGTATCGCTGCCAAACTTCCTGTAAATAATACATCAATTAAGGCCTCACCCACACAAATGTGAATCAGGACTGTAATTTGATAATTCTAGTTAGCAGTTATACGTGATTAAGCGATAACCAGCTATCCCACAGAGTATCGCGGTTGGGTTGCTAAATGACATCATCACTGATTTATTCACTCGTTATTACCAATTGGCAGGACGTCGACGCCTGGCATATTTGCTACTATTGCGTGAAAGCTCCTAATTTGATTAAATACTACTGCAAGGTGCAATCAATATGTTAGATACGAACCGGCAGTAAAAACGGCGAGAACTGGACTGCCAGTGGTTGTGCTTTCGTAAGTCATTGACCTCGTAAGCACCTTCCATTCTGGAGAGGCTAGTGCCACTAGGACAGTGAAGAGTAAGGGGCAAAGTTCAGTTAATGCCAGACAGATCCCGGCAACAGTCACTGCAGCGAGTACTGGACAGACCCAGCCCGCGGCCCTTGCTTCTAGCAGAGTGGTCACTGGCAGAGCTGCATCGATGCTGTTCCTGTAGGTTAATGAATAAATGAGCATGTAAACAGATATGTATGTATGATTATCCATTATTAGGTCCATTGATAGTAATAAGATGAAATGCTAGATACCACGTTTGGTGGGTAGAACGATCTACTTAAAGGATATCTGATGACGATGACAATGACAATCCATTTAGTTGTTAGTTTTTAAGTAGAATAATATCTGCTTACCCTTTTAGCATATTAGTATAAAGGAAACATAATCCTGAAAGCACTATGGTGGGTAGTCCAATCATAAGAAAGAGATTCTTCTTGAGAGTTCCACTTTCTTTGGGGAGTATCACATTAAATGCGTAAGATATTGGTGCACCTGCAGCAAACAGCTGTAAAAAATAAAAGCTTTATTTGTATTTTTATTACAAGATATTTCGCTTCGACCGCGACAGTTGGTGGTGCTGCTTACCTCATACACTGTAATTGGTATTGGCATGTTGATGTTGGCAATATCAAAGTTAATAAGGCCAAATATGGCAAAGAACTGGCTGAATATGTACAGCAGAATTAGCAGCATGAATGTGAACATCATGCTTTCCTGAAACAAATAGTAACAATCAATATGCAAGTCATACTGCTTTATTTTTCATTTAACAAAACGTTTATTGGGCGTGTTTCGAAAATATATTATTATACACTAATTAACATTCGGTTACCTAACCGACCGTTCGTAAAATATTCATTATAGGTACCTACCTATAATGAATATTTTACGAGCCTCTTATAAAGCTTGCAGCTTTGCATAACTATAATCAATCCAAGCTTATCGAATATGGCAATCATTGACACTTAGCTGGTAACGAACACTTAAGTTACGAAAGTATTGCAATAAATAGACAAACAAAAACAAGTGATCTCGTAGAAAGTTACGTGATCGAAGATCAATGTCTGTGGTTCAAGATCGAAATAAATAGATAGAAAGTAATTGTAAAGTAGAGTATTGTAGAGTTGTTGTTTATTGTAAAGTGGATAGTATTTACCTCTAATCCGCACATGAACATCGCGCAGACGACCATCACGACTGTGACACCGAGCACATCAGGCCAAGGTTCCCCTAACGCTCTGGTCTCATATCCAAACAGCCACCGTCTGGTCCGGCCACCAGTCACATGATCCGCGGTAGCGCTCAGAATACGAGCACAGATGGCAACAGCCACCAGATGTGACAGGAATGTCATCCACATTGCCATGAAGTCGGCAAAAGAACGCAGGTTCCGCTCTCGACGACCTCTCGATGTCTTTGGTGGTGGAAGTATTTCTGCCAGCTTTTTGAGATCTTTGCATGTGAAGGCTGTAACAAAATTCATTTTGCATTATGCATGCAAGTTTCCAATTCAACACAACATTGAAGATACAGATGGTGGACTGGGGAAGTAGCTTACGACACATAGATAACCTGGACAAATCCCGGTTACTTCCAATTTTTTAAGGTAGATAATTGAAAAAACTTTTACTTCACTTACTGGCTATAGTGATGAAGATGGCCAGTAACATGACAGCGGGTACAGCGCAGTAGCTGGAGTTGGCTGCGGCCAGCGGCGCTAGGAGAAGCGCTCCGAGCGTCCAACGCGCCCCGCACGCCTCCCCGCCGTTCAGCGCGCTCAGCGCTTTGCTCATCTTGCTCCGCTCGCTTCGCTCAGTCATCTTCGTGTCTCTGTAAATAAATGAAAGACGCTGTAATTAGGATCAAGATCGGTTGACAAAAAACTAAAACATAGGAATATCAATAAAAATCTCTGCCGACGATGTTTTCCGCAAAATTCAGGCTCAATCACAACCACTCATGAGATAATGAGTTAGATTACATGACTGTCGTTTCAGAAGGCAAATAACAGTAATCTTATCAACAGCAATGTCGACTTATATATCAATTTTCATTTTGTATAAAGATTTTCGTGCACTCTGCTGATAAAAGCTTAAACCACTTACTCAATATTACCTACTTAATTTTATTGATATTTTTAAGAACAAAAGAACGCAAGCTAAAACATTGTGGTAGAGTAATTAAATCATTAGAATTTATTACTTCAGGATAAACTAATTGCGAAATCTTTGTTACGCATTTCTCTAGAGAATTACATGTATTTTAGACTTTTCAACAGAGAAACTATAATAGGTACAGTTATCTATAAAATAATAAATAACTTACCATTGTCGCAGCGCACTAACTAATTAACAGCACTTTCAATAACAAGTCCGGGACGATTCCACTCATTTACTACATTTTCAATAGAATTTCATACAAAATACACTTTTCCGAACGATTTACTTAATTTTTTATTCTTCAGGTATAGATTTTTGGATTTTCTTGGGTGTTTTAGGAGTGTGTGACGGTAAATAAGGTCGTGTTTTCATGTTTATGCGACAAACGAGCAGGGTGGAGCTATAGCTGCCTCTTTGTTGTCTCACTCGCGATCGATACTGGGTATCGGTTGGGGTGACCATTCCCATGGAAAAAGGTATAGCGGAGCATTAATAAAGTTACTTATACTTTTTAAAACGTGTAAACATTGAAGCTAGTGACAGGTGTTTAAAACAATCTAGTTGTTATACAGCATCATCATCATCATCTGCCTAGCCTTTTCCCAACTATGTTGTTATAGGTCGTTTTAATTTTGTCCCAGATCTTCAGATTTAACTTTTTTGTGGCAATACCTGAAATAGCAATAAAGCCTCTTCTGAATTTGTCTTCATTTAATTCCAAACTAAGACCTAAGTTGATTGGTTTTTCTAGGAATAAACTCTGATACCTGACTCCAATGTGCAAAATGATTGATGTTCGGAGTAGCAAACGACATTTATGTACATTTATGGCCACTCTGTGCTTGCCTAATACCATCTAATTTCCTAAGGCTTCCCTCTAAACGGTCTACTTGACGTGTAAACCTAGTATTTTAAAGTACTTCCTACTAGTTCTGAGTACACATAGGTATGCTTAATTTACTGTTGACATTGTTTGTCCTATAAGCCTTCAGCTATGCTTCAGCCACATGGAATAGTAGGACCTACAACATAAGGAAAGAACAGAAATATTAGTATTTGGAATAGGGATAGGGGCTTGTGGACCTTGTGGCTAAGTAATAACAGCCACACGGGTCGATTGGTCAGGTTAAGCTACGCTTGCCGCGGTTGGTCCATGGGGGATGGGTGACCATCTTTACATACCCACCCCCTCCGTGCCTCGGAAAGCACGTTAAGCCGTTGGTTCCAGCTGTCATTCGTAGATCTTTGAAAGTCGTTACGGGTAGTCAGAAGCCCGAAAGTCTGACAACCAGTCTTACCAAGGGGTATCGTGTTACCCAGTAATGGGTTGTGGAGATCAGATAGGCAGTCGCTCCACGTTAAATACTGGTATTCAGCTGCATCCAGTTAGACTGGAAGCCGACCCCAACATAGTTGGGAGGATAAGGCTAGGTAGATGATGCTTATATTTAGAATAATGGAACAGGGTTGACAATTACCCATGATACATGACTTAATTAATTATGTAAGTACTGGAACAGGTGACGAAGCAAGGAAGTATTAAATTAAACTTTATTGTTCGAGAAACTAGCTGAGGTCTTGAAAAATCTCACTTGCCACGTAATATAGGAATTTGCAAGCGTTTACGCTTGCAAATTCCTATATTAACCAGCCAGATAGCCAGCTTTATTAGCCAGATTGTATAAATAATTGGATTAACCTTTTAAGGTTAATCCAATTATTTATACAATCTGGCTCAATATTCTTCATCACAGTTCACGGAAGAATTTACTCGCGGCACACTGGAGTCATGATCGTGTTTTAGACAAACAATTTAATTGAAGCTTGTTAAGAGACATGACAATATGTATTTTATTTAGTGCTGTTATGGTTGGAAAGTTCCTGTCGCGTAATCAATTAACGAGTAGAGTTCTTTTTATAGAATTCTTTTTGTAACATGTTGTTGATGCGTGTTTGCTATTACTAATAATGGCCATTCATGAAACATCCTATAGGAATATACGGAACAGTAGGTGAATACACTGAAACTGCTATCCACAGAACAAATGTTTTTCAGAGTTCGTGGTGATATGTCAAACAGCTCAAGAGCGTCATCGTGTAGGTTGCAGCAATCTGTAGCCTTCCACCTAGTTAAATACCTATACCTACTTAGTACCTACTAGAGCTAGAACTGAAACCGTTACTCATCAGAATTTACCAAATTAAATTAGATTTATCGGCCATTAGAAGACAAAAATGCACAATCTGATCAATCTAATTTTATCATGACCTGCTAAAAAAGAAAGTTGGTGCCTTCTGTTCGGTGTGACTTGACAAATTGAATTATTGTTTTCAGCTTAGCATCGACTTTGAAGACAAAAAAATATTAAATAACTTTCACAAAAAATTTAAGTCGCATTGAGAACTCAACTTTTTTTTTGAGCATACATAAGTCGATAAAAAACAACTTAGTAGGAAGAAGAAGCATAAATAAACTTACTTTTTTTTTCAATAAGTATGGATAAGTTACACAACAGATAACAACAGACTGTCAGTGGTAGCTAATGCAAATCTACATTTATCTCTACTAATATTATAAACAGGTAAAAGCATGTTTGTTTGTAAATTTGTACATAGGGGGTAATCTCTGGAACTACCAACCGAATGTGAAAAATTATTTTTGCATTTAATAGCCCAATTCTTGAGGAAGGCTGTAAGCCACATATAACATCACGCAAGGACCCTAAGGAGCTGAGCGAAAACTAAACAAGTCAGAAAGAACGCTGAGCGAAAACAAAGTATAAGGAGGCCAAGCGATGCGATGCGATGCGACGGGATGGGTCGGGACCAAGAAACTCGGACGAAGTCGTAGGCAGAAGCTAGTAGAAAATAATCTCATCAGTGATGGTACGGTTCGGACAACAAAAGAGCCGCACATCTTATCTCAGCGAGAATAAAGCATTGTTCTCCCACAGCCATGCCAAACAGAGATTCACAGATTATTAGAAATCTAGAAATCTACAAGATTATAATTTAAAACATTAAGCTGGTAAAGTTGCACGAATTAAGTTAAGATTCATAAAATCTGTTTTTGGTAGGTATCTTTTATCAGATGTTAATTCAACACTGTCAAAAGCAATTTGTTTTTGAATTGGTCATGGCGGTTCGATGATTCGAATAAGAAGAGTATTTCTTTAGAATGTTTTTTGGTAGCTCAAAGATATTCTGAAAAAGAAAAGTTAGGTCAACCATAACTGTCGAAATGTACTATGAAGAGCTAGATGAGCCCTTCAAAGAATTCAAATAACGATAGGATTTCTTTAAGTTTATATTGACGGAACGTCTTACATATTCCCGACTAAACTAGCACTGTTTTTTCCAAACAAAAAACCTAATAAAATATTTGACACTCCGTTCTAAACTTACTTGAATGTTCGAATGGAACCCGCGCTAAATTATAGCCAGCAAGCACTACATAAGGTTGACTTTAGTGGACAAACTTTACAGTATCTACACCTCTACCTAACCCTTCAGGGCAAATAGGCGTGATGTTATGTTATAATATCAATAATTAAATATAATTTGTCTTGTAAGGGTTTAAATTCGAAGAATCACTCCTTATCAAGAGTCCAGATACATTAATTAACGAGTTAATTACGCCGACTGTCCGCTACAACAAGACAACGGCAACGTAGACGTTCTTGTCATACCTATAGTCTGGACGCCAGTCGGGAAGAAAGTGAGTAGGCGTGTGTACTGTATAAATGCTGGAATCGCAGCTATCCAGACATTTCTCACAACAACTGAGCGCCCACAGGACGTCAACTGGGAACAAACGTAATACTTCTAGTAATTTCGCGTCTTTGAAAAGTTTATCGTTTTTTGTGAAAATGAAGTTACAGTACGTGTGCTTAATATTTGGGATAATTTTGTGTTCGATTGCAATGTGCGAGGCGTTCCCGTTTCGAGCGGGAAATATTGATTATGTGAGTACTTTCAATATTTAGATAAGTAATAGAAGGTAGTTCCTATATATAAAAGCAAAAGGTGGAAACTCGTTGCGTGTAAAAGTGTTTCATAGACGTTTAATTTTTAAAAGTGCAAGTCATAAACTTACACTTTATGTTAAAATGATAGGTTGTTGGCGATCATGACTAATATTACACACTTATCAGTACCTACCACATAAAGCGAATAAAATGACCAATGTACGTAAACCTAGCGAAAGTTTTTTTAAATTTTACCGTGTGTAGTTTGAAAAGCGTCTTCAACTAGGTCTTGTTTTAATGGCATATCACTGCACATAATTGATGTTATCGTCTTATTGGATGGCCATTGCATTAGATATAATATATATCTATAAGATATAAATAAATATATAGTATTCTGCCCCTTTTCCTAATGACTGACCTACAAATTGAGGACTAACCCGTGTTCTACGAAATCTTGTAGCGCTGCTACGAAAAAAATAGGGCACTCAAAATTCGTAGCAGTGGCCTACGAGAAATTATTTGCACGATATTTCTTAAAATTTTCTGTCTTATTTAAATTTTTACTTATTATTTATCATCTTTCCAATTATGTACCTTTACAATATAGATATGTATATCAGAAGATAAAAGAAAATACTTACTGAGTGCCACAAAACTTATCTATTGAGAAAAACTCGATCAATTTGTTTGAAGTTTGGTAACCCGCCTCGAGTGTTAAATATATTATTATATCAATGCGCATTTCTTTCTTCATCTAAAGAGTAGACACCTCAGCAGCCTGTAACTTTTATGCAGCAGGGCAAGAGGCCTTTGTCCTTCTCTATAAATGTTGCAGGCTCCGTGATATGTTTTCTATAAAAAATAACTTTACGCTCCATTGCGAATTCGCGACAGTTGAGTAAAAATCAAGGTTTTGACAATTTTATCTGTTCCAGATGGAAGCGATTCGTCGCATGCAGCAGATTCCTCAGTGGCACTGCATGAGGTACAGGAAGTTCCAGCTGCACGGTCACTGCAGCCGCTGGCTACTCATGCGCCGTACATGATACACGGGGATCTCGCCCAGGCATTGGAGGTCTTGAAAACGATCCTATGCGTCGACTGTGAAGTTTATAGATCTAATTACATCACCAAATCAGAATGTTGCTTTCAAATTTTATGACTGAATTGCGAATACTTTGTGCGACAGACATGTCGAAGACGTCGGATATTTAATATCTGTAGGAATTCTGGAACGCAATTTGTTGGTCTCCGGCGATATCAACGTTTGAACATTGAACAAGAACATCTACTTATATCTAATTACAGATTGTCGCAACGTATGACAGCTATCATTATATTATGATAATGATGTTAGTTTCGATATATTTTGTGAAATTTGCACATCTTATGCACTTTCAGACTTTCATAATTATGGACTGACTCTAGGGACCTTTCATTATTGCCTAATGTATCGTAATAACTTTATACTATTTACTTACTATTTCATTAATGTAGTAGATCTATATAAGATTTATTGAAAGTTTGTAACTATATTTGAACAGGTATGTAGTCATCAATAGCTGTAGAATTTGTGTTTTAGATGTCTTTTGAAATGTGAATAGATTTAAAACTTGACATAATTATATCAAAGTTCGGTTACATCGTAGATTTTTAAAGATCGTAGATGAAGATAAACTTTTTTAAGGAGAATTGTAAAAAAAATATATATAAATTTCGAATTTATGGTTACTAAAAAGTTTATAAAATTAAGATGCTAGGTAAATTTTATGTGGACTACTTCGTCTGTTTTGTGGATTTGTGCCCGGTTAATGGTGATAGGCTCGCCCCCTATGAAATAGAAATTAAACATAACTGGCGAAATGTGGGTGTAGGTACAGATGCCAGCACATCAAGCTACCACAATCTGTCAAATTTCTTTAATAGATTTTCAACTTTATCGCTAAAGTATAAGGTTCAAAGTTGATTGGTAATATTTTACCATTTCGGGTATGATGAGTAATCTTTTTCATCTTACTATAGCGTGACTGAAAGTAGAAGAAATATTTATTAATAGATGTCATCGTAGATTGTGAATAACTTATGTAATAGGGTGCAGATAGATTAGAACACTGCAAATTCTTGTAAAACATATTGTCTTGTTTTAACTAAACGAATTTTTAAAAGGTGTTTGGCCTAAATAAATAAAAATCAGCAAGAAAATAAAATGTACTGATCTATCTGGTCGTAAAAACACAAATAAAGGTTGAGGTCACGCTGGACAGGTAACAGCGAAAGTGCTTTTACACTAAAACCTTTCACCGTCTGGTCAAGTTGAAGAGACGTTTAGGGTCATCGGTGGTAGCTGTTTTCTTTAAAAACTGCCAAAGCTGTTCAAGCCAATTTTGTCCTAACATAGCTTAGAGCTGTCATACCCATTCTCTTCACAGAGATCTTTGTCGTAATATGGCGTATTATGCCAGAGATCAAAGTCAGTTTTACAGTTAACAATGACGTGCTTGCACCACCGCACGGCTTAACCAGTGTGATCCCAACCTAACTTGTTTAAGTACTTATAATATAACTTATCAGTATTACCTATCTATTTTTATCTACATACTAAATTAATATATTTGCAGAGTAAAATAATTATTGTAGTAGTTATAGTAGAGTAGAAACTGATCCTGTTGTTACTAAAAAATAAAGTCGTTGATCTTAATATACCTACCATTTTTTTTACGCCTGCAATCCCCGAATCCTCTATTTTTATTTAACTATTTTGCAAGTTCTAAAGAAATCATATATAAAGGGCCCTTAGAAGTTACCCAACACATGTCCTTAAAGACGTATCTGTCAAGTATAATTGAGCACACATTACGAGATGGGCTGCCTGTAGAGAGCAATGGGCTCTTACATCGAGTCTAAGCGATGTCTTCCTGTACCGACTGGTAACTGGGGCACTCCCAGAAGTGCACACACTTCTATTTGAGCACTCAGTGACTGGATTATTTCGTAATGAAGTACCTGTGAATCATGTTACGTTATAGTGCTGTAACATTTGGGAAGTAACTTACTCACAGTTAATCTGCTACCCGTCTGCTATCTGACGCAACCATGAAACGTGTTGCCAAAAATGTTATCTGCAAGCAAAGTTTAAGTGGACGAAGTTGAAATAATATTTGCATTACGATTACGAAACATTTATTCAGAAAAGTTCAACTTTTTCAATAATAAATAACGACGAAGCGAAAAAAGCAATATCGCCAAGAGAGCAATGCAACAAGCGCAGGTAACAAGGTACACATGTGTTTTGAATTCGCTTATTTTATGGAATACAATAAAAATATGAAAAATGTAATTCGCCTTATATGGTTTTCTTCTCGTTTTCTTTTCATAACAGCATTGTATTATACAATGCTGTTATGAAAAGAAAACAGCATTGTATTATACAATGCTGTTATGAAAAGAAAACGAGAAGAAAACCATATAAGGCGAATTACATTTTTCATATTTTTTATGTGGTTCAAGAATGAAAACTCGAATATTGTTAATTAATATTTAGAGTTATTTAGGTTTGTTTACAGTGTGGTACAATTTATGATAAAAAGTAGGGACTCCACTTGTAAGATACGCTTCTCCAGTCATATTATGTGGTATAATTTCATCAAGTTCAGGCAGTTCCTGCGGGACTGGTGTGCTAACAGGTTGGACAACCACAACATTCTCTCTCTTCTTCCTTTCCATTAGGATATTGCTGATGAAGCGAACGGTGAAGAAGAAAAAGAGTTCGACGAAGCTGAGCAAGCTGGCTCCAACGAATAGCCCTGTTGTACCTCCAACTGACACTGAAATGTTTACGTATGCTATAATATAACTAACTTACTTGCACTGCAGAGTATTAGTTAAGGCTCCTTCAAACAGACGCGACACGCGATAAAATCGCGCGCGACACAAAGGCACCGCCAGTCGCGCAACGAGCGGTGCCTTTGTGTCGCGCGCGATTATGGCGCGTGTCTGGCCTGTTTGTAAGAGCCTTTATGATTTTTTTTGAAACTCAAACTCAAAGCAATTATTTCAATTAACCCATGTACAGGCACTTTTGAATTGTCAATGAGTCAGTCAATTAGAAAGATGAAGCTAGTGATCCAAATCGTAGTAGTTTCCTATAGAGAAAAACGTAACTGTAGTATGAAATTACATATATTTACCAACTAAATCAAGCCGACTCCTTACAACATTCCTCTTGAACCTTTCAGTAGGTAAATAAGCAAGCGCAATTTCAACGCGCGCCTTCTTTTTGTGAGCTTTGCCCTTAACCCTGGAGAAATAATGGCCAATAAGAAATAAAACAAAGAGCAGCACCCACTAAATAAGCTGATGAATAAATGGTAATTGTGACAATGGTAAGCTTTTACCAAGGGTTGAAATTTCGTTAAATAAATAGAGATAACCAACACATTTTATCTATCTAAAAATTAGTACTTATTTTCGTGATTGGGGGAAGCATAAAAAACTTATAAAGAGGTAGACGATGATGGTCCGCCTTGCAAACGTCGTGCATGCGTGCTAAATTATTTACTTTGCATTTGTTTGAGAATGAGAGTAGCCTTTAATGCCCCACTGTTGGGCAAAGGCCTCCCTACTTTCTTTCCGCCTCTCTCTGTCCAGAGCTGCCAAGAAGTTGCTTTATTAAAGGAGTCCAGCTCATCCCACCATCTCTGTCTGGGCCTGCCGCGATGTCGTTCACTGGGTAGTAAATTTGGCCCATTGATAGTCTGACATGTGGCAGATATTATTATTATTATAAGTATTCTATAAAGTTCATACGGAGTAGTAACGTCCTTGATAATGGTAATCTCCGTTTCGTCACACGAAGGCAGACAGTTGCAAGAGAGTCCTGGGCGATTTGCCCAGGGCGGCTTCAGAGTGGTCAAGTGGCTTGACAGTGTGTTAAGACAGGCCATTCCTGATAAATTGCATCGTGTTTCTTCAGCTGAAAAGTTGTGGATGTTGTTATTTTCTACTATTCAAAGGTTCTATCATAATCATGATACTTGCGGAAACTGAGTTTAGAAATAGAGTAAAAAATTAAAAGAACCTGTACCGATCTTGATAGTCGATTACCTAAAGGTCAAATCGTGTGTGCTACTTACATTGTAAACCAGTTCACTGAGATAACCGCAATAATTAGATTGCGTTTGGTTATAATCAAACTAGTGCCCGAGTGCTATTCGCTGTGGCAAAAAACGGTACATTTATTTACGCAAAAGAGTCATAGATGTACACTGAAGGGAGCATTCATCCTTCCTTTTGTGTTTCGTAGTCAAAGTATAAAAGCTTACAAGATGATCTCGTAAGACTAAGTTCTTCTACGGCAGATCATCAACCGATTAGAACCGCTAAATCCATTTAAGTAGTTCGAAGAATTTCTTAGATACCTAGGTGATACACCTAAACGCGAAAAGGGACTTTATAACAAGTAGACTCACTGGTGCCGAGAATGAAGTGGTCGTTACATTGGCATGACTCGAGTTGCGCTTGCTTTCGGCAGAGCACGGTACAGGCGCTGTACGAGTATTGAGGATACAACCCCCCCTCGTTCTCGTGGTGGAACCGACAAGCACGCTGCTCCGGCGTCGTCTCCGTTATCAAGGGATCGTTTTCTATGTTGCGCACTGACAGTATACGGCTGAGTGAAGATACAACGTTAGTTAGCGTTTTTAAATGCTGGAGTCTAAAATTTTTTGTTTGCAAGCACTAGGTGTATAATAAATAGGTAACTATGGACCGATTTTTGTGGGTTGAAAAAGATTGTTCATGCATTACTGCACGGTTTTCAACCAGCGCTCCGTGTATTTATTTTGTTTTACTAATATTTTTACTTCTTACCGGTAAATGTAACCAGGCTGTATCTTTAAAGTAGAAGAATGCAGCGTAGTCACAGTTGGTACCTCATCCTCCCCCAGAGTGTACATCTAAAATGAACAGTTTATCTCAAATTATCTATGTAGTTCGATTTTCAGATTTCTGACTGATCCATTCGCCGGGTACCTGAACGACTTTTCAAAACTTAGAAGCGCAGTACTTACCAATGTTGTCAAAAATGCATCGAATTTAATAACGCCCCGCAGGTTTTGCAAATTGTTCACCATTGGATATGGGTGAGGCTCTCTGCAACAAAAAGGTTGACATAACAAAAAAAATTACATAGATTATATTTTAGGAAAATTAAGTAGATACCTACTTTGTTTGTATGGAATTCAAAATGAAACACGGTCCTATGTCAGTTTCAATGGGTTGAAAATATTCACAGCACGGAAATTCTTCATCGTTGTAAGTGCAGTTCTTTATAATCTTGGTGCATTCGCTTCGCACAAGACTTGCGTAGTAGGTGTAGTTCGATTTAGGACACAACGGATCAGGATCGGGGTTGAGGTAGCATGTGCCAATGAGAACGTAGGTCACGCCACGAAAGTAGACTATTTCCTTTAGTGCATCCTCTAAATCCAAAAGATGACCTGGAGGCCAAATTCTGTAAAAAGAAAAGCCATAAAATTGGCAATGGAACCACCGAAATTAAGGAGTATAACTACAGTTCTTTTACAGGATTTGTACGGCTAACAGCAACTCAACAGCAACATCATTACAACGAGAATAAACATTACTGTGATTTCGACAGTGATTCAAAATTAGAGGTAAACAACTTATGAAACAACTGTAATCCCAATCAATATTACTGTAATAAGTTTCCGTTCAGCAAACTTAGTTTTCAATAAACATTCTCTTACTTACGTATCAGACACGTTGAAGATTTTAGGGTTGTTAGCTGTTTCACAAATAGCCACAGTTGGCATCTTCGTCTCCCAGTCAGTGTAGGTGGTCTCCAAACCAAAGCTGATGGGGCTAGTGAGGAAAGCATCCCATGCCGAGATGATGAGGAGTGCAGACCCGTACCATGATAGAACTACTAGTACCAGCCATAATATTCTGGTGAAATATTGATTCGCTAAGGTTATTTCTTCTCTAACACCTACCTAGAGGTGTATAGATTTTTAAGAGATGAAAAAATAGACTGAGCTACTGCCTTACCTTTCAGTCACATGTTTAGTATCGTCAGCAATATAATGAATACCAGCAAACGTGCAATTAGCACAATAATCTTTAATTAACTCCTTACATATTGTCGTTTTTGTTTTAGACATATTGAAAACAATAAATATGTTTATTTGCACAGATACTTTAATAGTATCGTCACGGCTGATGAAATTAATATTATGGTCAGTAAAAAGCAATACCAGTAGCGGTTCATGTTGTGCAAATGCTGTGAATTATTAATTATATAGAATTATGACATATGATTATACAACGCAACAACGGCTGCCTAGCGTCCAAGGTCATTTCGTCCATTTGGAATAAAACAACCTTGTATATGTAATTGTTTTGTTTATTTTCAACAATGGTGGTTCACACTAGAAAATCATCAAGCATACAAAGTAATGGTTTTCAAACAATATTGCAGTACTCAATACAATCACAAGCACTTTACACTAACGATGTTTAAGTACATATTTACACAATTAAATCTATCTTAGTTTTGGCAATATTATTATATAGCATACATTTGGACCAAGTAACGTTTGAGAGGGGTCATCGTTCTCCTTTATCATCTAAATCCTTAATCGAAACTAACTATAAATTGTATGGTCAGATGCTTGAATCGCTTAAATAAAACTCATTTAGTTTTGATTTAATCGCCTATCTTTTACATCTTATAAGACTACTATTCGTAAACGTAGTCACATAACTTATCCTAGATTTTTTTGGAGACTCCCGAATAAAGTCTAAATAACGTGCATAACTACAGTCTACAAGTATTGTAAGAGATCCTGGTTAGGGAAGTAAGATGAACCATAAAACAGTTGTTCGCTCCACTCTTCAGGCCAACTAACAGGGATGTGGTTGTTTTTATGACTCACTTCCGATGGCGGAAACCTTTTTCTTGGAATCAGGCCCGCGTGGGTGAGGATTTTATATATCTGTTTACGTGGCACATCATGAGTCTCTCTTGCGTAAACCTTGAAAGTAAAATATAAACTGTTCATGTGACTTTGCCGTAAACTAGTTTGTTAGTAGAGTGCAAACCAAATAAAATATTTCTATAAATTCAATGATTTTTATTTAATTTATTTTCATATTATATGATTAAATCGCAAAACTACGAAAAATATGGGGATATTTTATGAATTGGTGCACTTCATGAATGCGGCATGAGGATATGTGGCCCTCGTTTCATCGTTCAGATATTCAAGAAAGATAAATAGGTACTTGAGTCCTTACCAGATTCTCTCCTTTGTGTAACAGGCTGGTTAGAGGCAACACTTGTTGTAGGTGAGGGTTGCGTAACGCCGGGCTCCTCTGTAAAGGGTGCAAGCGTTCTTCCTCCCGCCTCACTGCTAAGACATCGGGGTGCGGAGGCGGCAGGCACCTCACTAGGCACGTGCATGTTGTTAGCAGGAACACCAGTGTCTTCATTGTTAACAACTGCAAATATTTGGTAAAATATGTAGGTATCTGGGTATTTTAAAAACATTATAAGGCAACGTTGAGGTTTAAAAGAAAAAGTCATCATCTGCCTAGCCTTTTCCCAACTATGTTGGGGTCGGCTTCCAATCTAACCGGATGCAGCTGAATACCAGTACCTATTTTACATGGAGCGACTGCCTATCTGACCTTCACAACAAAATTACTAGGTATAAATACGATACCCCTTGGTAAGACTGGTTGTCAGACTTTCGGCTTTCTGACGACCCGTAACGACTGTCAAAGATCCTCGAATGACAGCCGGGACCAACGGCTTAACGTGCTTTCCGAGGCACGGAGAGGTCTTGATATGTAAAAATCCATCCACGGACTAACCGCGACAATCGACCCGTGCGGCTGTTACTACTTAGCCACAAGCCTCTCAAAAAAAGAAGTAGTGACATTTAAATAGAAAAGAGTAAGCCGAGATGGTTTGGTTATGTTGACGGATGAATGAAAGGCGACGAAATTGAATGAAATTGTTTATTTTCTACATAAGATATCGGAATCACTTTTAAACATTATATTTAAAAAAAAATATACCTAAGCTAGATGAGGTCGGCGTTTTCTATCCGACTACTCTGAGAAGAAAGGCCGAAACAAACGTTAGATCATGTGAAGACCATGTAATTTGGCATCTGAAATGGTGTTTTGAGGAAGTACCACATAGATTTGAGTGAACCAGTCCAGCCAGTGCAAGCATTTGTCAATTATCGTGTAGCTCAACTCAGAACTTGAGGGCAAAACTTGAGACCAAAATGTACAACGCAGATGTGAGTAAAAACGGCGGGAAGGGCCGCCCTACAAGGAAGGACATAGTGACCTTATTGGTAATAGGTAATACGGGCTGGTGTCCGCAACTCCACGTCAATGCGTCTATTTTGCGTACGGGACCTTATTGGTAATGTTCTTCAGAAAGTACTCGCAACCGGAGTGCGTGTATGTCCCGGCGGAATAATTACGTTGTATACGTTGTTGAGCAGACAACAATGGATTAGCAATATCCTTCAAAATAATTCAAATTGTGACTGAAAGTGCGATACGCAATTATAATTAGGGTGCCGATGTATAAACATAAACGAAGCGAAAGAAACGAGCAAGAGTTTTATATTTTAAACTTTATTCCGACTAACGTAAAGTTCTTAATACTAACTGACAACAATAAAATATAAAATAAAATAAATCACAGAAAGCAAAAGTAGTATATAAGGATTGTAGCAGGTGGGGTTCTGTAGTTTCAGCTTACCCCCATGGGATGAAGGAGGCGTAAGTTTATGTATGCTTTTCCAGCCTAGGCATCTAAAACCACAGTTTGAAACATTGACATCTCCCTAAGGGGCGTTTACACTCATACACAAGTTGTGATCAATGTTTTCGACAAGCCTTGTAAAATACTTGTCAAAAACATGTCGTGTATTCCTACAACATGTGTCATACAAATATATTTGACGTTATTTCAGACATATGTAGGTATAGTTAATTATTTTTGTTCACCTTTTTAGATTTTTGACAAGTTTTCTACAACTTTTGCTGAAAGTGAAAACTTAGCTGAAGTGAATTGTGATGAGACCATTTATTAATTTATAAGACCATGTAATGTACCATGTTCGGACAAATAAATGAATTTGAATTTGAATTTGCTGTCAATCCCTAGCATCCCGATCGATTCTGTAAGAAGTTAAGAACGTCACCGTGAAAACTTAGGTGAAGTAAGCTATCAATCCCTAGCATCCCGATCGATTCTGTACGAATCTCACCGTGAAAACTTAGGTGAAGTGAGCTGTCAATCTCTAGCATCCCAATCAATTCTGTAAGAACCTCACCGTGAAAACTTAGGTGAAGTGAGTTCGAAGTGAGCTGATGATAGGGAATTGACAATAAGTATTGACAGCTCACTTCACATAAGTTTCCACGGTGAGATTTTTACAGAATAGACTGCAGGTGACCTGTGATCCTGTGACCGGTTGATGTGACAAATGAAAGATCAACGACATAAGTGCATAGGTAGGTTATTATTACCTTTAATTGCGTAATCTTTTATTCGTTAAAATAGAACAATGCGTATAAATAAGTGAGAGAGGCGCATTATTTTCTCATGATGACGTCGAGTGCTTTTGCCATGAATCATTGTAGGTCACATGACTAGCCATTTGACTAGACAATTGCCTTGCTATTCAAAAATCGTCGTTGAATAGCTGAAGGTTCCATTAATTAAAAACCTTAAAAGTCATTAAACTTAAACACTGGGATGACACACTTTGTTTTGACTTCTTCCTATTTCACATAACATTGTACATAAATGAGAAAATGGTCAAAACAAAACTCTATAGAGGAAATGATAATATTAAGCACACATGTACGATATCAGAAAGATGCACCACAAGCGTATGCGGATTATATTGAACTCCACGATGAAATTTCGTGAACTCATCGATCATTTCTTGACGAGTAGGATAGGTAGGTACCACGTCTATATAAAAATTTTCCAAGCATATGCAACTCTTGCACTTGACACGAATAAATAACTGTTGCTACAAGTCATCGTAAGAGCAATCTATGGCCGACCGTTAGCAAGACACACGTGCTTTCGGACAATGCCTCAAGGTCGGAGAATCAAAACATAACATACTTTCAAACCATCAGCGGGTTCGACGGACAATCCAATCGCAACCGTTGGTCAATGTGTTCGAGAACATACACTTCTCATACCTTTATGAGACTATAACAGTACACACTGCGTAAAATAAAATGGATGTTAGACGATCTTATTAGCGGTCGTTACTATATTGCTACAAAACTAACGAAATAAACATGAGAGTGTTAAGCAACGAAATGTTGTTTTGGTTGCTTGAAATGACGCTATTGCCTAATGTGACTCGATGAATTTTAATGCAAATAATCTGCAAGAAATGCATGCGTCCTTTCATTAAAAAGGTTGCCACATAGGTCAACAATAGCTGGGTATAGCAGACTTGTGTTAATAAATGTTCGCACTTTGGACTGTGCACTTTGAACGAAGAACTTATCCAAAATACCCATTAAAAGAGCTAACTCTGCGATCACTAGCACACAAGTAGCCAACCAGAAACAAAGGATATGAACGTAACGTACACAGGCAGTGCGTGGTATACCTACGTATACATAGTTGAATACCGGAAATGCCTCTGCTTAGGGAAATGTCATCAATGAAAAATGCCGTGAATACTTATAATATTATAAATGCGAAAGTGTGTCTGTCTGTCTGTATGTTACTTCTTTACGCTTAAACCCCTGAATCGATTTAGATGAAATTTGGTATCGAGATAGTTTGAATATAGAAAAGGGCATAGGATTGTTTTTATCCCGATATTCCCACGGGATCGAAACTTATGCGGATGAAATCGCGGGGCGCAACTAGTTCCATTTATCGTGATTTTATAAACACGACAGCTCATCAAAGTTGGTGGGATTGATTAAGTATTCACAATTAATGATCGATAAATTCGGATGGCGATTACGTAGATACTATTTTCTACCAAGTAAATTAGGCAATTGTCAGTCGTGAAAGAAATTAATTGAAGGTCCGGGATATTGATGATGATCACGTAGAACTAATAAAACATAAAAATAATTCAAGGAAATAATACAAAATAATATTGTTTTCTAACTAAAGACATCAACATTAAACAAATTCACCTTTTTTCTAGATTTACTGTTTTCTACGTAGAGTTAAATAAAACGATAATGTGACAAAAAAAACTGAAATTCATTACTTCAGCTATCAGCTTACCTGAAAAATGACAGAATCCGTTTTAATTCAAACACAATTGACCGAAAACTGTTTCTCAAATATTTGTCACAAATATTAACCAACACTACACCGAACACAAAACACTTCGAGGTTATAAATACTTCAGTTTATGTATCTATTGAAGCTGGTGTCTTCGAGTGAGGCTGACCAACATTTGCAATGAGGAATGGCCAAGAGAGTGGTCACCGGCCCCTGCGACCCACCTCCACTGCGTGTGTTGCGCCAAACCTTGACTATCATAATATTATGACAACAATATTCCAAAGCATTTCTTATGATGCGCTGTTGGTACATACGCGTACATGCCTACCTAAAAGTTTTCTCCCTTTTTGTGACTTTTAATGAAAAGTTTGGATTGTAAATGGGTGTGTAAAAGAAAGTTTATATTAGGGTACGTAATATTAGGTTTGGAAAGACGTTGCTTCATAACATTTTCACGACGGTGTAGGGGTGATGTGAAAGAAGGAATCAGCTGTTTCTTAAGCAAAAAAAAAAACACGATTTGAATAAATATTCCTTGACATTTACTTGCCCTGTTATGTACCTATAAACCTTGTCTAAAGAGACGTTTAAACGTCAAAAATGTATGGTTTATTAGACGCTAATCATTACTTCACTTTAAGCAACGTTTATAAATAAGTGGGTTATTGTGAAGAGTTGGGTACAATTTTAAGATTGCTATTTTGTTTAAAATATGCAAGTAAATACAGCAACAATATGATATGATTGTAGCGTATTCACAACCTAAGCATTTGAACCTTGCGTACTTTTAAATCACTGATAATGTAGAACGATGACTTATCTATATGATTGCAAAATCTTTACAAACCGATAGTCCTTTTAAATAAATAATATATTTCATTGCCGTTACTCGTTAGTTAACTTTAAATGATTCAAGGATTTTGTTTGCGCTCTACTAACTTGTGATTATCTTCGAATCAAAAGGCTTCACGCTGAAAAAAGACGTTTGAATTAAAAGATCCGTGAAAGTCATGAAAAGATAGTATCGTTCACAAAATCTTTTGCCAACAATACTGTGCCAATAATAATCGAGGAGTTTAGGCATAGGTCCAACATTATGAGAAGTTGAGAACTTTAATTGATTGCAAGTCGGTAAGGCTGTTCGCGTAATAAAAGCACTTTAATAAAGCTCAAAAGCCTCATAAATTATTTTTATGGCCTCATACCACTCAATGTTAACAGCTTGTTATTACGCTTTGGTATGACTATGCAGTATAGTTGTTGATTTACATGGAAATTTCGTGTCTAGTGCACGCTGCATTTATTTTTCAACGATACGTGGTAGGTTAGATTAGCATGTAACATGCAAGCACATATTATATTACCTGAAGTACAGGGTACCAAGCTAATTGTTATAACAAAAGCATATTAATGACAAAGGTTTAGTTAGCTCTGTAAGTAGTATTTTATACCCAGCATGACAAGTTTTATGTGTGTAAATCTAATGCTATTAAACGCAAAACTGTTGCGGCTCTTAATGTCATTCGTATTTACAAATATGAAATTACATGTTATTCTGTTGCGAGACTTAAAATCAAAGGTAAGCAATGAAATCGCAATTAAGAGTATTTCAAAATAATTTTATATCTCTGGAAGTAAAGTTATAACTACACCTAATGTAATTTTCAACTGTTGTAATTTTACTGACTTGTCGTTGAGATTTTTGATTAAGAGTCTATATTATGATGTTTTGGTGATATTGGGCGATCTGGATATCGGTATTTGTAAGACTTGAGAGTTTGCTATTTGGACACATTAAACTTTGACTTATAATCTTTAAATTTGCAGAAGCGAAAACACGATTGGATAAAAAAATCTCGATAAAAAAAAATAACGAAAAAACCTCGTTTTGCACTTATTTTGAGTTAGATCTCTGAAACCCTATGGAATTTAATGATGATTTTTAAACTAATAGATAGGTAATAATATTATCTCAAATCGTGCAGAATTATTTTTTTATTTTTCTACTCGTTCTCCTCGTAATTAGCAATCCAGTGATTTGGCGCTTGCGTCATTTTATTCTAAGCGAGCATACTCTCTTTCTGTCTCTTGTTTTGCACGCGGTAGTAATAGCGCTATCCTTTTCAATTTATTCAATCAGTCTGCTACGGCACCTGTTGGAGGACGAACCTATGTTTGGCGACATTACAGAGAGAGGACTATTTTCGACATTTTTATTTTGTTTAGTGGTAAGTATTACCTACTGTAAAAAGGAGTTAAACCCGTTTGGTGTAAACATAATAAATTATTATCATTATTTAGTGTAAATAAAGATGGGCAAAAAGAAAACTCTCGGAAAACACGACACATGGTTGGCGCCACGGAACAGAAAAAACAGTTTGTTCCGTGGTTGGCGCAGTGGCTGAGCGATCGACTGCTGCGCTGCGTGTCGCGGGTTCGATTCCCGACCGGACAAATATTTGTATTGCCTACAGGTAGTTGTTCCGGATCTGGATGTTTGTGTATGTGAATTTAAATGTTTGTAAACGCACCCACGATACAGGAGTAATTCCTAGTATGGGACAACGTTTTTTAAAAAAAAACAAAAACAAAATAAAACGTTTGAGGGAACAACTCCGTGTTCTGAACGAAAGAAAGAAAAAAGTAAGTACAGACGCTAGCATGTCAAGCTACTACAATCTGTCAAATTTCTTTAATAGATTTTCAACTTTATCACTGAAGCATAAGGTTCAAAGTTGAATGGGAAAATTTGACAGTTTCGGGTAGCTTGGTGTGCTGGCATCTGTACCTAACTACCGATTTATATAACGGTATCAATTCTTTTATTTCCTTAGCTACTTAGGTATTTCGAATGTCTATTGCCTGGGGAAAAAAGTAAGTAAATTTTTAATCCCCGTTAATATTTTTTTTACCTGGCTCGTTGGTCTAGCGGTCGCAAGCGCTACTGCTGAGCTGTGAGGTCCTGGGTTCGATTCCCGCACCTCTGCCCACCTCATCGGGCAATACAGGCGTGATGCTTTGTATTTATGTATGTAAATTTTAAATCGCATAATGTAACATAATTGAATCTTTCCCGTACAATGAGAGGTCAGCTTATATACTGGAAATGTATAGCTTGGTACGTAGCCGTGTGTTCCTACCTATCTACCTATATAATGCGGGTAAAAATACAATAAGTATCAAAATAATATCATCCTAGTTCAATCACTGATATTTTTACTAATCAATATTACTTATTCAAACTGATGAATTTTATTTAAAGAAAAAAAAAAATTTGCCATGATGGCTTTCTCTTTTTTAGGGTTCCGTAGTCAAAAAGGAACCCTTATAGTTTCGCCATGTCCGTCCGCAGTTTAGCTCAGAGGCTCTTAGTACTATTAGAAAACTATAATTTGGCATGGATATAATATGTCCAGACGCCAGCACATCAAGTTACTACAATCTGTCAGATTTCTTTAATAGATTTTCAACTTTATCACTAAAGCATAAGGTTCAAAGTTGATTGCGAAAATTTGACAGGTTCGGGTAGGTTGATGTGCTGGCGTCCGTACATTATTAATCACGCCGACAAAGTGGTAAAATAAAATCTTGAAAAAAAATTTTTTTACGCTATCGGTTTTTTTAGGTACTCGTAAAGTGGGGATGTTTTTGAAGTGAAAACTTCTTTAGCATCGTTGTGATTTGAAATTTTATGTGTTTTTGTGGATCGATGGATGGATGGATCGATGGATCGATGGATCGCCGGATCGCGATGGATCGATGGACCGATGGATTGATGGATCGATGGATTGATGGATGGATGGATCGATAGATCGATGGATCGAAGGATCGAAGCATCGATGGATCGAAAGATCGAAGCATCGATGTATCGACGGATCGAAGCGTCGATGTATCGACTGATCGACGGATCGATGGACCGATGGATCGATGGATGGATGGATCGATGGATGGATGGATCGATGGATGGATGGATCGATGGATGGATGGATCGATGGATCGATGGATCGACGGATCGATGGATTGATGGATCGACGGATCGATGGATTGACGGATCGATGGATCGACGGATCGATGGATCGACAGATCGATGGATCGACGGATCGACGGATCGATGGATCGATGGATCGACAGGTCGATGGATCGATGGATCCATGGATCGACGGATGGATGGCTCGACGGATCGATGGATGGATGGATGGATCGATGGATCGACGGATCGACGGATCGGTGGATCGACGAATCGACGGTTCGACGGATCGATGGATCGACAGGTCGATGGATCGATGGATCCATGGATCGACAGATGGATGGATGGATCGACGGATCGATGGATCGATGGATGGATGGATGGATCGATGGATCGACGGATCGACGGATCGATGGATCGACGGATCGGTGGATCGAAGGATCGACGGATCGACGGACCGGTGGATCGAAGGATCGATGGATCGACGGATCGATGGATCGACGGATCGATGGATCGATGGATGGATGGATGGATGGATCGATGGATGTTCTTTAGCATCGTTGTAATTTGAAAGTTTATGAAACGAAAAAGCGACGGTAAAAAGAGACATGTAAATTCATAAGATTAATCGTGGGAGAAAATGAGACAGGAAGCATTATACAGTGTTTTTGAAGGTTTCACCTTCTACCACGTGTAAATTGCACACATGCTGTTTTTTTTTTCTCGTCTACCCATGTTACCGTTGGATGGTCCTTTAAAAAATCTTGCGGGTTTGTGAAAACCATTTTTCGATTTAGGGATCAGTTTGTGAAATATACTGGCCTGCAAAACTAAGTAATACACTTTTAAAATTTATATTTTTTCTAAACTATAGAATTTAGAGATTTAAAATAAAAAACGTTTTGTAGCAAATTTTATCGGCTTTCTTTGAAACTAGTAACTATACATTAGTAATATTTTTAACTTAAAAAATATCTAAAACAATAAAAATAGCCATTTTTAGCTTAGTGTCAAAAATACAGTACAGTGCAGTTACATTTAATTAAATTTTTAATAACTGGTATTGCCTCCTCGGGCTCTGACTACAGCTTCGAGCCGGTTTGGCATACTGAACACGAGGTTTCAGAACTGATGTTGGGGAATATTCTCCCATTCTTCAATCAGGGCCTGTTTTAGTGCCCTGAGGGTGGTAGGTGGTGGTCTACAGCTTCTGACTAGCCTCCCTAGCTCATCCCAGGCATGCTCAATCGGGTTTAAATCAGGACTTCTTGATGGCGAAGCCATCACGCTGATACCTACCTCCTGAATATACTCTTGCACAACCTGAGTCGTGTGAAGCCGGGCATTATCATGCATCAGCATCGATCCGTCACCCATATTTGCTAAATACGGCCCTGCATACGCGTTGAGAATCTCTTGGGCATAACTTTCCCCAGTCAGAGTGCCATTTTCTATGTCCACTAACTCTGTGCGACCTTCTGAAGATATGCCAACCCATACATGTACACTGCCTCCACCGTACTGGACTCTTCCTGAGAAGCAGTCTTGAAGGTATCGCTCACCAGACCGCCTGTAGACACTTCGCCTTCCATCGAAAGTGTAAAGTGACAATCGAGACACATCTGTGAACAAAATTCTTGACCACTCTTCTTCATCCCACTGTATGTGTTCACGGGCGTATCGCAGTCTCGCTACTCGATGCTCTCTCTCGAGTTTGGGGCCACTCGCTGGTCTTCGGGGTTTCAGATTTGCTTCAGCAAGTCGTCTTCTCATTGTACTGTCACTAATGTAGTCCCTTCGGGTCTGAAGAAGCTGTTGCTGGACTTCAACTGCATTAAGGTGGCGATTTCTCAACACAGTGGAAACAATATAACGGTCTTCTTGGGCACTAGTACACCTGGGTCGGTCATTACAAGGTCTCCTCAGATGGTTTCCAATCTCTTCGTACCTTCGTTTCACCTTCTGGACCGTTCGTAACGTCACACCCACCATTCTTGCAGTACAACGCATACTGATGCCTAGTTCCAGAAAAGTCATGATCCTAGCATATTCTTCAGGTGAAAGAAGCACGATAAATAAAATGTATGTGCTGTTGTCTAACTTAGCTTTTGTAACAAGACTCATCGATCAAGAAAAAGGTTGAATCCAAAAACAGAAACAAAAAATTATTGGTAAAATTGTAATTCGAAAAGGATTATTTTTCTTTTTAAAGCTCTTTTCAGCCATTTCTTAAAAGACTTAACTCTTTTTCGAGTCCTTTTTATTTCGAAAGTTCTTCTTTCGAAAATCTTCTGCACTTAAAAAGTTATTCCAATTTCAAAAGTGTGAAGTTTTGCAGGCCAGTGTAATAAGCTTTAAAGTGCTGATTTTTGTTAAAATCAAGTCCTTCTAAGGCTAAATGATTGTTTTTCGATATGTGAAAAAATTCACGCTAGTAGTATAACGATGTTAAAAGGAAAACTATCACAGCTACGTAGGCTTTACAAGTTTACGAGTGAGAACATGATTTTCAACTACAATGTTAAGTTTGTTCTTGGCATAAATTCATTCCAACTACGGAATCATTCATTGTGCGTATCTATTCCATTTCATTCTGTATAAGTCTCGATATTCCCGGGAATTTCCGAGACAGTGTGTGAGTCTTGAAAATCTAGTCTCAGAGCTTGGGACTGGAAGCGCAATACTAAGGTTACTTTTTATTCAGGTACCACGTGAGCAAAGCCGGGCCCAAATGCTACTATTCAAAAAGTCCAAAAAGTTTAAAATCTTATTGTTTCAACAAATCCAAAACGACGACGTGGACGAAGTGAACGACGATGATGAGCTCGAAGACTTGGTTTATGAGAATCAAAGGTAGGTAATAGAAATGAATGCATCGATAATATTGCAGTTCTCGCATTTTTACTGACTTCAAAAAGGAGAATATTCTTTATTTGACGGTTTTTAGGGTTCCGTACAAGTTCTGTCAAGTAGCATATTATATGAAAGGGCTTTGGCCATGGGAAAGTATCGGAGCTATTCAAAAATATACTACTATTTCAGAACATTCATGCATTGCTATTATTGTCTGCTTTATATTTATGTAATAAAATGCATTAATCTTGTAGGTTTCCAGACGAAGAGGACAGGTCAGATAGAAATCAATGAAGAATCAGACGAAAGAAGAATGATAGACTTAATTTTTTTTTAAAGAATTAAAAACCTTTTCTATTCCCTCAACAGCCTTTGGTTGCGCGGTATACATAATTTGGAGTTGATAGGGGAGAAAAGGTTAGGCTTCTTGGGATAAACTCATTCCCAACTACGGAACCCTTCATTGTGCGTGGTTCGACACGCACTTGGGCGGTTTTTTTTACAAGCCTAAAGATACAAATGGGGAAGAATTATTTTTTTCAATGCACCCCCTCTTGATGGGTATAATTGAATAGGTCTATTTAAACGAAGGTAATATAAATTAATACATCACTTTTTTCAGTTATACCGTTTGCGAAATATGGCCCGCCAAATTGGCTGCCTTGCAATGCCAGGGGGCGTTGCAAGGCACTGCAGTGCCCCCCACCCTCCCTGCCATTTCTAACCTAGAATCTTCCACGTTGCTATAACTTAGTAAAAACTGTTTTAAAATAATTTCGCGAACAATGTGATTATAACTTTTCGAATAATAAAGATAAAACTGCAAAATAGACAATAGACGTCCTAGTTCAAAGATTTGCCTTTGCCTTTAGCAAACAATACTCTTTTAATAGCCTTCTATTTATCTTTACATCATAAAAAGTATGTTACAGTCGTTTGTAATTACAGCTACGGAACCCTATATTATGCATGGCCCGACTTGCTTGGTCGATATTTTTATTTATAAGGAACAATGATGTATAATACGTCATTGATAAGGAAACATTATTTTGTTCTAGGTACATGCATGGTTATGTTATGAGAGAGTTTATTTTTGTTTAGGGAACATTACTTTTTGTTATTACGGTAATACGATATTTGTAATAAGTACATACCTTCGAACGTTGCACGTCGCGAAATTTTTTGAAACCTCTTTGTCTTTTATTTTTTATGGGATTTTTATTGTTATTGTATTATATATTCTGAATATACATATTAAATTGTTTAAAAAATAAACATTGATGAATATTTACATAACATTTTATTTCATACTAACCTTTTAGGTAAGTATACATAATACATATAGATTGAGTACCTACGCGAGGATAGAATAACGGATCAGTCTATATCATCGAGATATAAGTACTAAGTATCGAGTCCACAAAAAGAAAACACGAGCCTCTAAATTTCGAAACTCGCGCCTCGGGATGGAAGCCCTAGTACCTATTTACCTACTATGTTGGTGGTAGGTATGTCAGTTTGTAGGTCTATGAACAGAGCTTCAAATAATAATTATGTATGTATTGTATACCGACAATGAGCTCGTTTGTTTAGCTGTGTTATCTTTTACACATCGATCCGTCGTACCGTGGAAATACTTCCGTGAATTTGAACTTTATTTGAATGACATAATTTTTTACGAATACATTTTTATTGCCATACGAATCAAGTTCAAATTCACGGTCCGTCTCCGGCACAGATCGCTGTTGATCAGTTGATTCAAACTCGAACTCGACTCACGCAGTCGATCGCGCTTGCTGCGTCGCCGCTCGCCGCCCGCGCCGCGCGCTTTTGCGTATTATAGTAGAGGGGGCGCGGGGTGGCGCGGGCGAGAGGTACGAAATCGCTCGCGTTGGGCTGCATAGGCGCCGTCTTAATTCGTCCGCGTGAAATAATAGAGCGGGCAGGCTATGGCCCGGCCGCTCCGTTTTTGTCTTTGCTCGGCTCCTAACGGTTGCGGTAGCGTGATGTTAAAAAGCCCAATTTTTGAAGAAGGTTAAATAGCCTATGCTATATGCTATTTAATCTTCTTCAAAAATTGGGCTATCAAAATCAACAAGAATTTTTCAAATCCGACTGATAGTTCCAGATCGATATTATTCAAACAAACTCTTCCGCTTTATTATTAGTAGGTACCTATTAGTTTAAATAAGTGTCTGTATATGTATAGATGATGCGAAAACAATTGACCGTGTCAAAGCAATATTTACTTACTAAAGTATTATTACATTTGTAATCTTAATACGAATGTTACGCATAACAGTTTCATTGTCTCATGCAGATTAGTTTACGCAAGTGCGCGTGGCCAACGGAGCCTGCGCGGGCGCCGGCCGCCACCGGCGTTAATCTGAGGCGACGGGGAAAGGACGTCAGTACTGACCACCTGACCAGACTCTGTGGATGTAATAACATGTGTTGGTAATGTTACAAATATTTTGACGTAATTTCTGCTTGACTGTCGATTTAGTTCACAAACTATTGCGTGAGTTCAAAGTGCTGAACGGAGACTTTGACCCATGTTTCGCTGTCTGAGCTATAAGGCAACAGAAAGATTGTAGTTACGTAATTAGTCATTGTATGAAGAAAAAAGTAGAATGTGCTAAAAACTATAAAATTACAGTGTTGCTATCTGATTCCCTCTTATCTTCTCAAAATATTTGAACCCGGAAATGCGAAAAACTCGTTTCCAAATGAAAACGGTAATATTAGAACGTACTAAGATGATTAAAAAATTGCTTTGTATACGTATACAAAGCAATTTTATAATCATCTTGTTTGAACGACAGACATGAAACAGATAATATAATCAATCATTGTAATTTATAAACGGTAAAATTCTACACATTATAAGTGAATGTGGGCGGAATCGGAGATGATCAAATTGTTAGGCAATGGGTTTTGCAATTATGTTGCGAGTTCGATCGAAATGCGTACACCTGTGATAGTAAGATGCTCAATCATGTGACTAGATTTCTTCAATGTTATTTTCCAGTTTAATTTAAACCATTTTATTTTTAGGACGCTCATTCTTGCACAAAAATTAAAAAGTTAGGTACTTAGAATCAGAATTACGCACAGACCGACCTTGAATCGAGATTCCTTAAACTCTTTTTCTTTGTTATTGTCTTCTATCGACTAAACGTACAGCTATAAATCATATTTTATCGTTTTCAAATCACAGCAATTAACCTCACATCAAAGCTTGATGCTATCGTCAAATAGAATATTTAACAACTGCTATTTACTTTCCCATATCAGAACTTTAAAAAACAAATTAGACCAAAATTGCTTGGTTGGAATAGTACTCGTTAAAATCGTTTGTTATAGTAAAAAAAAACTGATTTAACCACGTTCATAATGGATAGAAATTCACAAAGTTCGTATGAATTTGCTTATCGACGTCGTTTACACAGGAGAGCTCTGGAACCTAACCGACTTGAAATACTAAAGGCGAGTATGAAGACAGTCAGCAAGGAGTATTGCGAGGAGTCCTCCATTTGCGGACTCAAACATCTTGTTGACGAAAACACTCCGTTCATTGAAAGGTAATATGTGGTCATACGTAAGAGTTACTTTGCTGAATACACTTATGTAGGTACCTGCCTGGATTATTGCTTGTTACTGAGTTGCAGATAAACTTGTCATGAACTTGTTCAGCTGGCTCTCGTAAGGTGTGTATACTTGCCGCAATTACCTACTACTATCTAGAAGTGGAAAGGCTGGTTGTTTATTACGTTACTTGAAATAACGTACGTTATATACTACGGCGTAAATCATACAATTTATGATACCTTTAAACAGGCACAATATTGTATCAGTGCCATCAGAGGCATATCTATGTATCTTTTGTGGTGACTGTCTGTGTCTTATTGGCTAAACGTATCTTTGCCAATAACCTATAACCGATCACGGTTATAGGTTATTGGCAAAGATACGTTAAATAATCTGATTAATTGGATGCCGTAACAATCATGTTACGGCATCCAATTAATCAGATTATTAATAAAAATCTTATATGTTATTAATTTAATCGATCTGTATCCGTTCACAACAACTCTAAATTAAATTTTGACTCTTTTCATTGTCTTTAAGGACTATTGTGCTACACTTTCCACTCCACTCCACGTCATTTTACAGAATCATTTGGATCACAACACTAGTAGTTGGCCTGATCTGCTCCATATCCTTGGTGTGGATGACGTTCGATAAGTACTACAGCGCGCCGCTGGTGACGACACAACTGCCCGAGGGTGTATCCGTTAACAAAATCATATTTCCTGCCGTTGGCATCTGCACTAACAACAGAATCAGCAGGCGAGCTGCTGCGGAACTTGCCATGAAATTGTAAGTTGATAATGTTCTACTTAATATGGTCCTATGGACAAAGTGATACCTAATCACCAAGAATTGGAATATTTACAATAATTTACAATACTTACTTTACAATAATTTTCCAAACTGTTTTTATTTTATCTGCTGATTTGATTTTATTGCTAATGTTCAGGGCTTTGGCTATCATCTATTTCTATGGCATCAAATGATTAATCATCATCTACTGTAAAATGCCTAGCTGTCGACAAATTATTATATGTTCAGATCCATTAAAATTCCTTTTAGAATATTTGGTACTTAGGATCGGGATACAATTGGCACAATTTTCCATTTACCATGTAATTTTTGACGTTGCAGACTCAAAGCGGAGCGCAACCAACATTACACTGAGAAGGATATGATGTCCCTTCTCTTCGGGCTGGGACAGTTGTACGGACTAGGTGCAGTCAACTTCAACAACGTGTCGCCAATAAAACTACACGACGCTTTGGGCGAATATGATGTCCATGAGCTGATGCGTAATGTACATCACATTCTGAACAGTGAACGATGGATATCAATTAGTAGTCTAGTGTCAACCTTTAAAGTTCATTATAACTTCAATTTCTCTCACTCATTGGCATGGCTCTTTAATTATTTATAATCCACAGCGATGCCTTTTGTATTTGCAACCAAGGAACGCACTTAATACCACTCTTAACATAATAAAAGTCCTATGCAAGCCAACCTGTCTTCTTTAATATTGATGAACAACCATGCAGAGTAAATCTATTTGCTTTTACATTTACTTTATGTATTGACTGGCAGTTAACACCTCGGTGTGAAGATCTTTTGGTTCGCTGCGTTTGGAACACAAAGGCGACGAATTGCCTAGATCTGTTTGACTTTCGTCTGACTATGAACGGTTACTGCTGCACCTTCAATTATTTACGAATCTACGATACTTTGTTTCAAAGGTAAATATTTGAAAACCTCCTTCAATATCCTGTATTTATTAATAATTATTGATATCTCATTTACATTTATAATGTTGTTTGCAGTAAAACCAGCAGTTCAAGAAGCATTGATATGTACAGGTACGGAAACAAGTCATTCTTTGACTTCGATCAGGGACTCAGAGTTTTGTTACGACTTAATGAAAGTGACGATTTCTTCTACAACATACCGTTACAAGGGGCTCAGGTATTTGCTTAAATGATTTAATTATATACGTATATTTGGGCTAAAATAAATGTAGATATAAAGTGTTTCTTTTTCTGCAGCTGCAGTTCTCAGATGCATATGATTTTCCTGATTCACCAAGTGGAAGTTTCGCTATGCAAATTATTAGTCCTCGCGTAGAAGTAAGAACAAACATTACCTATAAATCTTTTATATAGCTCAGCACGCATCATGAAATATATTTAGTCGTCAACTCAATGAATTGTAAAAATGACTTTCCACTACGATGAAGCTATTCGTACGAGTGAGCACCGCTTTAAGGTGTATTCCTAAAAACTCATTCATGTGTAAGTTTAACGTTATAGATGACGGTGTTAGTAACAGCTAGCTTCACAGAAGCGTCCCGAGACATCCAGCACGTGCCGATAAAATTGAGGAAATGTAGATTCTATGACGAGTCGTCGTATCTCCCGTTTTACACGTACAGTGACTGCATGCTAAAATGTAGGATGCATTTTCTGTTGGACAATTGCAACTGCACGCCGTTCAATATGCCGAAGATGAATACTGCTAGAACGTGTAACATGAAAGATGTGCCTTGTCTTAGAACCTATTATTGTAAGTATTTTACGACTTTTGAATAATGTCCTTCATTAAAGCCAGTCTGCCCTGAAAGGCCTGTGCGGTCAGACATAGGTAAATACCTGCATTTTGTTTAAACTGATTAGTTACGACCATCATCATTATACTTATAGGTACATCAACATTTTCAGCACAGTCCATATCTGTACGCCCGAACGACCATGAGCATGTTCCAGAAGAGTTAGAGCTGGACGCAGTTAATGGCGGCATCGACTGTCCAATGTGCAACCCGACCTGTTCCAAGACAGCTTACAGCTACGACTTCAACAATGTGCTAATATACCCGGAGTATCTCAACACCGTACCAGACAGCGAACGGGACGATTGGCTGTAAGTTCTTCAATATTTCAGCTCCCAGTGTCCCAAAGTTGTTGCAGCAATATGGTTGTGTTGCTGTCGTTGTTGAAAACGTTTACACATTTTCTGCATGCCATGTTTCAGCAACATAAAAACATTTATTAATAGGTAACAGGCTTTTTTTTTGGGTCACACTCGGATCTAGACCAGAATTAAATAGATTTTTGATTGAACTTAACTCTTTCTTCTATTTAAAAAATAGTTGTACAATTACAATTTGATAAAACATAATATTAAAAACCGGGCAAGAGCGAGTCGGACTCGCGCACCGAGGGTTCCGTACCAACAACTTTTTTTAAATTTTCTTCGACGAGGTCTATATTCGTTAGAGAATTTTAACACTGCGTGCTGCGGTGTATTGCAGTTTTAGGTCAGCGCCATCTCCTGACCAATAGTGGAACTAGTGTAACTTTTGTTGATGGTTTCTGAAAAAGTGTGCTATTTAGTAATCTTTACAAACTTCTATCACATAGAATTATTTCAGATTTTTCTCTTAGCAAACTTCAAAGATAAGGAGGGGGAATGGTATTTTTTTTTACATTTTTCATCAAAACTCGAAAACTATGCGGCCTAAAAAAAAAGAAAAGATGTTTGAGAATGTGCAAACTGCGCTCTTTCATATGATATCCCACATCCAAACAATAAATAAAAATAATAGCCCCACTTCGAAATTTTCAGACCGCCTTTCAGTTCCTGTTGCAAAAAAATATTTTAGTTTTTTTCGTGTTTGCAAAATAGTTGGGCAAACTTTATCTAAAACTATTCCAAATTTCAAGTTGATAGCATTAGTCGTTCTTGAGATATCCAGCTGTGACCGACAGACAGACAGACCGAGTCTCACAGGGTTCCGTTTTACCACTTTGGTACGGAACCCTAAAAATCAGTACCTTCAATAGTTATTGTAGATATCAGGAGTAAAAGAAAAGAATTTATTCGCATTTCATTGATATCAAAAAACTATAATGTAGAAAAAAATTAGACTACATAATATGTAAAGTAACAATCAAGCAGTCACATTCTCATTATTTTATTTTCGTATCTCAAAAGTTTTAAAAGCGCAGTTGGCTATGGGACTCTCGTTTTTAAAAGAAGCTTTTTCGATCCGCGATTTGGGGCTTCCCTCCTTTTGCAACCAAGTCTTCATTTTTCCGACAGCTATGTTAGGCCCTTGCAACTGTCCTATCACAGTACCTTGCGCAGTATTCATCACCCATCCTTTGAGCCCTAGATCCGAGGCTCTCTTTTGAGTATGTTTCCTAAAGAAAACACCTTGCACTTTGCCGTAAACTTCGAAGTCTACAGTTGTATAATTAGTGTCTGCCATGCCCACTGATAACAAATATTATTTTATACGAATTTTAATAAAAGGTCAGAAAAAATCAAAGAGTATGATTTGAGAAATACGAAGAGTCAACTTCACATTTTGTCAGTGTTGTTTGTTGATATCGTCGTTCGGGAAACGAAAGATAAGGGCGTCGTTCATGCCTGTTTATCGCGAAGGTTGTCATGGAACTAACAAGTAGGTTAGTTACGAAATTCAAAAGTTTATAAGTTCATAGCAAACACCTTCTAAATAATAAAAATTATGATTGTAAAAGTATACCTAAACGTAAACAAATGAAACTCCTGGAAATTCCAAAGTATCTTACGTGCGAGAAACCTATATTTTACTAAAACCATCTGCAAATGAAACAACTTCAGAGAACAAATAGGGAAATGTAGATAACACTTTGTTATGCGAAGCACGTTGGATACATTAATACATTTGTTCTGAACAAGAACAATGGCGTTTGTTGCAGGCGAGGCGTGAATTTCACCGGAACCTCGCAAGTTCGAGTGAAGTACGCGAAGGATGTAGCCGACTGTTACGGGCAGAATGTTATTATGAAGTGGTTCGATTTGATTAGTAAGTATTGTATATAGGCACATAAGTTAGTTCATAACTTTGTTTGTGTGGTCCATAAATCACTAATGTTATAGACTTCGATCTTAGATAGATGAGGGACCTTGTGTCGTGCACACGTGCGTAGGTATCATTAACCGATAATCATCAATACTTTCGGATTCGGATACCTATATATTCCCAATTTAAAACAATTAGTATGTGTTTTAACAGAGATCAAGGCCGTAAAAGTAGGCAAAAACAAATGTTTATTTATTTATATACATACCTACCTATACTTTATTGTACACCGCAAAAATACATAAAATAAAAATACATCAAACACTACAAAATATACTATGGGCGGCCTTGTCGATCTTAATGTTTTACTTATAGTCTGTAGCCGGTACTATATCTTATATATCTTCATTTTATCAGGCAACATCGGTTCTACTTGTGGCTTCATCACCGGCTTCAGCTTCGTTTCGGTGTTAGAGTTCATTTACTTCTTCACCGTGAAGTTGATCCGAGAGGTTCGTTCGCGACGGCAACGTGGCATGAGAAGTACTATAGTGACCATAGAACCTCAGAGACCAGCACACTTCGAGCACATCAGGCGATACCGACCCATATACTGGAACGAAATTGCGGCCAATACTGCCGGTCGATTCACTAAAAATCTCACCGTGAAAACTTAGGTGAAGGGAGTTTGTTTTTGCTAGGATTTGACACTATTGACAGCTCACTCCACGCTCACTTCACCTAAGTTTTCACGGTGAGATTTTTACATAATAGCACCGCTGGACCGGGACCAAAGTCTACTTAAAATCATGGGAAGCGAATATTGTCACCTAATTTTTTAAGTAGGTAGGTGGTATTGTACAAGTTTTAATCAGTGAGATCTAAGTAAACTATATGTAGAGGCACTAGATTCGGGGGTATTTATTAGGTAATTTGTGTGTAGTGGATAGAAGCATAGCAAAGCTTTGTGTAGTTTATACACAGCATTAGATATTACGCCACACAATTACACAAATTGTTATCAGTTTAATGGTTCTACCATTTAAACAGCTGTGCCGTTCTCACTCTGATTAAAATCTTTATTAGACTTAGGCACCTGTCGTAAATTCGTAATCATCATTACATCTCCATTATTTATTTGTTCTGAATCATGTACGTTGTTGTTACGCACGAAAGCTCTTGTATAAAAATAAAAACACTAAATGAAAAAGTTTAGTTATTTCGGATCCTTAGCACTTTCAGGTATACCTAGTGATATGTCATCAAAAGAATCCTGGAAAAGATATTTGGAGATTTGGTGGAATGGAATCAAAAGTTTGCCACAGACGACGTCCATCCATGGTTTTAGATTCATTGCTGATAGTCAAAGACATTGGGTGGAGAGGTGATTAATTAAAATAATTGACAGATTATGTCCTGACTCCTCAATTCAGTTTTTGGGTGAATTCAATAATAAGTTCTCATTTCGACTCTGCATGGACAATCTTGATGTAGAACATATTTCGTATGTTTCAGGATATTTTGGCTGATAGTTGTAGCTCTATCATGGTATGGCTCGTCCCTGTTGATAGCAGCTCAGTACGATGCCTTCCAGAACAATCCCATCTCGTTCGTCGTAGAGACAACCTACAAGGACTGGAACACAGAGTTCCCGGCAGTTGTTGTTTGCGAAAATGACAATTCGAACCGCGTCGAAGCCATATCAGATAAGTAAATCTTGTTTCCATACGTTCACGTCGTTCAAAACTCGGAAAAGTTCGCAAAAGCTCTCACAAAGCGGTAACTGAAACTTCAGCGTTAGCTTTTGAAATGGCGTGGCGGTTTTTTTTTGCAGGAAATTAGCATACGGTTTGGTTGATTGAACTGATCTATAAAGTTCTTGTTAATCACCATCGCTTGATTCGTATTAATCACCAACTACGACTCTGAATGCTTAGACAATATAGAAATAAAGTGAACAATTCCTACATAAACATGTTTTCTCACTGTCGCATATACATGCTCAATACAACAACTAGTGGATAACTTAATTGCATAGTAAAACAGGCTACTTAGTACTTAAGTAGTAATAGTAATTTCCTAAGCAGACTTGTAAAGTTAGATAGTAAAATTTATGATAGCTCCATTGCTACTATGCCTTTCCTTTGATTCCAGAAAAGGTAGCGCCTCTCCTTGAGATACTTTTTAAGTTTCCAGGTTTAATTGCTGAGGAAAGGTCTCTTATCTTAGGTCTCTCTTAGGTTCTCTAACTGAACACGCTGCTGGGGAGTTTATTGCGCCACTTCTTGTTCCCAGCGAAAGCAGTGGGAAGTGGTGAAGGGCGGGCGTCTTGGAGGACTGTGCCTTTTATGTGCCTATTTGAAATAAATGCTTTGACTTTGACTTTACTCTTTGTAGATTATGGGGACAAGATCACGATTTCAACATGGAAGAAGTGTTAAAAGAGCTAGCTTTTTTCAAAGGAATTACTTATTATACATCAGAATTTTGTAACTTGGTGGACCCGCTGCCGGACTGTATGCAAACGAACCTAACTTATTATGCTAATTTAGTAAGTATCAAGCCTCTGAAATGTGAATAAATAGATAAATTCAGATTTCTGTGTTTTTATATTTGCAATTTATTGCAAAATGTAAAACAGCGTAATGGTTTCTGATATTAACTTAAGGTTATTGTATACTAGTTTGAATGTAATCTCTGTCTGTTATATGCTATGTGAGTCGTGAATGTTAGGAAGGTGTGGTTCCGTTCCTTTCAAAATAAATTCTTCTAGAACATTCAAGGACTTATAAAAATCTATGAAAGGGGTTTTTAATAATCTTTTCAGGTCAGGAGCACCTGTGAGGAAACTCTAGCGAACTGCTCATGGAATGGGATCCCATTCGAATGTTGCAAGTACTTCAGACCGATGGACACTGAGCTCGGAACTTGTTATGCTATTAATACGTTGCAAGGAAGGTGAGGGAAAGTGTCAATCGATACTCGTAGGTATATAGAAGGTACTGCAACTACACGTAATAATCTGTTACATCACTATTTAATTTTCTTCTGGCAGTGAAATTGTTTCAAAGTAAAATCTTAGATAGATATCAGCTTCTGAAGACTGGGGATCACTGGCTGGATCAAACCAATAAATCACAGTAGGCATATGGATCGGTATCTAGTCCGCGTCTTTTACGACTGACGCTTGAAATTTGGAGATGGTCTATTTTTCGACAAAACTAAAAAAATAATACCTACGTAGGTACTTGCTAATTTGTTGAATATATTTTTTTAGAGAAAGGAATTCTCCTAGATTAGACATGGCGAGTAACCGCACGACAGGACCTGGAGCTATTAAATTCGATGTAATGGTAACTGCAAATATTTACATTTTGAACGAGGAAGAAGTGCCGACGCTCACTACAATAGGTTCCGATGTTTTAACAGTGGGACAAGAAATATTTCACAAGTAAGTCATATATACCTACTTATAATGTATAATGTTGCCTAAAATATGGCAACATTTTCATCTAAACGGGTCTAAATGAACGACAACATGATACGAAAGTGCGAATTGGACCATCAATTTAAAAAAGAACCATAAAGAAATAACCACATCCCGTTGTGCCATTTTGTGTTGCATCGCATGCATGGCTCTCGTAAAACGATGGCTATCTAACGAGATCATCGAATTAGGTGACACTTAACAAATTGAGTCCAAGGAATTTCACTTATAGCTGCGATGTAATAATGGTAATTTTAGTAATCCTTTGCATGGTTTGTAGGCGTTATATAACCATACGCAACATAGAGAATGACGCCGGCGCCCGCTTGATATCGCCAGTAAAACGGAAATGTCGATACACTGACGAAAACTTCCTGCAAGTGTATCACCACTACTCGTACTCAGCTTGCACTGTGCAATGCAGAAAGGACGCACAGTTGCAGCTTTGTAACTGTACTAATTACTTCATGCCGAACGTTCCGGAACATCTTAGATGTAATGTCAGCGGCATTATCTGCTTAAACAGCCACGTCCATGAACTTTCGGTAAGTATACCTACTCGATCGTATTAAATAAAAATTTCTGATTTATATAACGTATCACACAAGGCCATACTTACCATAGGCCATGTAGTCGTAACAAGATTCCTTGGCAATTATATCGATACCATTTACAAGGTGGGAGATTATTACTTCGGAATTTAGAAGAGTTGAATTGAGTTGATTGATTGTTTTTATGTAATACGCACACCGTAGGTACCTACTTACTTCGAATGAGGAAATATTATGGTTCGAACAGCGACTAATTTCGATAAATAGAATTTGTTTTAAATGTAGGTCCTAAAAGCTAGTTGGTCGTCCCGTGCTGGCCTGTCTTGCAACTGCCTACCTTCGTGTACGGAGGCAGAGATCACAATCACGAAGGACTTTAAGTTCGTCACGACCGACAGCTACGCAAGTGTTCACATAGAGCTGGCAGTGCTGCCCAGTGAGCGGTACAGGAGGAATGTGGTGCGTGGAGTACTGGACTTAGTCGGTGAGAGATTAAATTATAACTAATGATAGCACACATTCAAATCAGTACTAATAATAAATGTATAATAATAATAAAATTGAAGAGTTTGTTTGAACGCTATCTGGACAATCTCTGGATCTACCAGACGATTTGAAAAAAAAAAAAATATAATAGCCCACATTTAACATCACGCTAGGACTCTTAGGACCCGAGCAAAAATAAAAAGAGAACGCTCAGGGAAAACGAAGTCTATTTCACGAAGTCCGTTCGGCTTTGATTGTAGTAGTGACGTATCCCGACAAGCGCGCTTGTGTGTAAAAGTGGGTAACGTTAACAAAGAAATCTGATATATATTCAAGTCGAGACTTAATAGGTAATCGAAATAAAATTTTGGTTTTAAAAAGTTTTAGTGCATGCATGCACTAAAACTTTTTAAAACCAAAATTTTGCTATGAATGTTGTCAAGCGTGCACATGTGCACGCTTGACAACATTCATAGCAAAATTCATAGCCAAACGGACTTCGTGACATAGATCATCTGTAATAGGCAGGCGATGCGAGGCGATGGGGTAGGTAGCCGAGCAAGAAATATCACGCGGAGGAAGTCGTAGGCAGAAGCTAGTACAGTACAGGCAGGGACGACAGGGAAAACCTTATACAAGTAGGCTATGAAGAAGCAGCATGTGGTAAAAAATGCCTAAGTATAGTATTGTTCCGTAACACACACGCCGTGCCTTTCAACTAGAACTTTTGAAAATGTAAAGCTCATGAAAAGAAGGTAGAAACTTACAGTTAAAGATCCTGCAATTTGTTTTACAGTATCCACTGGAGGAACTGGTGGGTTGTTCCTGGGAGCCAGCATCCTCAGTTTTGTAGAACTGTTCTATATTCTGCTTATTCGTCCATTCTGCGACATATACAGCCAGCGAGATGACGACCCTTGGCACAGGAGGTTTGGTATGCGACGCCTTCAAGATAATAAGTTTATCCCGAATTGGGGATGGACATACCACGGGAAGGTCGGGGACAAGGATAAACCTAAGGTTGAAGATTGATCTCGTTAAATTCTAACGAGAAACCTGCGAGATTAGTCTTATTATACCTCCGTCTCTTCATTAGATATTTAGGTAACGAGTCATTGGTAACGAGCAAGTTTCCTAGAGCTATTGTTTCATACATTATATACATAGGTTCAGTGCAAATGTTATCTTTGTGTAAGTATGTATAGAGATACAGCAGCATAATACATATATTAATTTGTCTAGCTTCATATTATCTTGACACGTGTATGTTATTTTGTCTTAATATACCTAGTATACGGTATAGGTAAAGACAGTAAGTAAATTAAAATATCACTAAGGTTAAAACGTTTCGATTAACAAGTTACAATAGAATGTGTAAATACTTACCGACTACCTACATTCTATTATGTTTTAGCTGTTCAGTCGAAAACTACTCGCAGCGCGTTTATTCGCTATCGACTGTAGTACAATAATGAATGTTTTCGATAGCAGCTCATGGTAGAGGTACTGTAACCATCTCACCGTGAAAACTTAGGCGAAGTGAGCGTGGAGTGAGCTGTCAATAGTGTCAATTCCTAGCAAAAACAAACTCACATCACCAAGTTTTCACGGTGAGCTTTTTACAGAATCGATCGGCTGATCAGTTTTTCAATTGGAAATTAAATGGTCTACCTACTTACTTAATTGAATAGTGCATAAGTAGCATTCATGAATATCGCCTCAAATCCAGTAGATATCTATGATTCAGGACAAAGATAAAACTTTAACAAATAATAACATATTTTCAGGTGTATTAAGTTTGTTTTTATTAACTACTAGCTGACCCGACGTTATCCTGTCCTATGGTCTTGAGTTCATACAAAATCCTATAGATAAATGGATGTTCAGTTTTTCCCTAATTTGTTTTTATTTCCATAAAAACCTAATTCAGACTAGTACGATCATTTTTAAACAAAAAATAGTCAAATCGGTCCAGCCGTTCTCAAGTGATGTATCAGTGAACAGCATTTCATTTTTAGGGTTCCGTACCAAAATGGTAAAACGGAACCCGGTGAGACTCAGTCTGTCTGTCTGTCACAGCTGGATATCTCAAGAACTACTAATGCTATCAACTTGAAATAGTTTTAGATGTTTGCCCAACTATTTTGCAAAGAAGAAATTCAAATATATTTATGTATTTTTTTGCAACAGGGATTGAAAGGGAGTCTGAAAAATTCGGAGTGGGGCTACTAGGGCATGTGGGATCCCAAGTAGCACAAAATAGCTTTATAATCGATGGATAACAGAATTAGCATATTATTATAGCTTTATAAGAAGTTACATATAGGCATTATAAACCACTATACAGCTCTTGTAATGCTAATTTGGGCCCCAAATTATACAGACTTAAGTGTTAGAATGGCATTTTAGCAGTATTATATTGGTTGTCTACCGGAATGATAAACGCATTATAATGGGCTGTCAAAACAGGTTAAAGCAGTGCGCATATGTTAAATGCGGCTCTTATACAGCTTGTACCATTACAAAGGCAAAATAAAAACATTTTCAAATGTTATTTTTAATTTCTGTTATTATTAATAAATCTTGTGTAAAAAGAACATGGATACTTTCAACAAAAAAATATAAGTGCTATAAGGTAAGTAATTAAACTCTTGTTTTTGTTCTCTATGAGTGAATTAAGGTTGCGAGTATCAGTTTACTGTGAAAGTATGTATATATTTGAATCAAATATTTCATGCGCCTTCAAATTAAAGAGCTATTTATTACAAAAATATTATAAAAATATGTGGAATTGTAAAAAAAATTATGCTCTTACGAAGAAATCTTTAGTTTTAGTCATTATGATACCTGTATTGTACCGGCTGGTCAATACCATAGGTTGAAGTCCTTTCTAAAGGACTATTTACCATAAAATTAAATTTTAAATATTATCGAGACAAAAAGCAAAATGGCGTAAGCATAATTAAAAACTTTAGGCATGCGGATGGCCAGTATACGACTTATTGCTTGTTAAAATTCTTGTCATTATACGTTTGTATAGATAAAGGCTATATAATATTATGATGAAATGCTTTTAAAAAGCTGGCATTAAAACAGCACCAATGTACACCTTTAAACAGTTGTAACCCATGCGAAAGGTCGTTATAAAACATAGAGCAGTTTTAAAGAATTTTAAAATGCTTTTTAATAGCCTAAGCCCTAATTAATGCTAACATACGGCCTACACTTTTGTATAATGCTTACAGCTGTATTAGAAGCTGTATAGAGACATAAATTATATCTAAAATAAAATTTTTAGCTGCACAAAAGATTGAAAAAGAGGATTATATAGCTTTAGGAACTACAAAGTTAATAAAATGCTGTTATACAGAAGCAAGACATTGCTAAAACCCTTCAAATTCTATAACGAAGCTAGAAGAAAGTTTCTGGTCATCACTTTTTCCATTATATCGATTTTGTGTTACTTGGGATATCATATGAAAGAGCGCAGTTTGCACATTTTCAAACATTTTTTCTTTTTTTTAGGCCACATTGTTTTCGACTTTTGATGAAAAATGTAAAAAAAATACGGAACCCTCGGTGCGCGAGTCCGACTCGATCTTGACCGGGTTTTATTTATGTATACTTACTAGCTGTTGCCCGTGACTTTGTCTACGATTCTGGATGAAAATATGATTATGTCCTGCTCCAGGTCTACCCATTTGTCAAATTTCATCCAAATCCGTTCAGCCGTTTTAGCCTAAAAGCGTAACAAACAAACAAACTTACTTTCGCATTTGTTCCTAATATTAGTTGCATCGAATTTAGGATATTAAGAAGATGATTAGCTGTGAGTGGGGCAATTTTGATTTGGAAGTCGGAACTACCAGGGTCATCTCAACTCAGCCTATCGCAGTCCACTGCATGATATACGCCTCTCCCAACCTGCGCCACAACACCCTGTCCTCCGCCTGCCGCATCCAGTCTATCCCAGCCACCTTTTTAAAGTCGTCGTCGGTCCCATCTATCTGAGGGATTGCCATCAACCGGACACAAATCCAGGCTCCGGTCGCCTACTGAGAAATTTCCTGGTGAAAAATTCCAAAAGCACTGTCCGACAAGAGTGCAATAGGTCAAAATGTATGGAACAAAAGCTTTTTTTAAATAACCGACTAAAAATTTTAACTCTGCTGTGTCAGAATCACGTACCGAGTTAATGATAACAGTTTGGGCGTCGAAGTCCCAAAAACCATGTATACAGTATGTTAACTAACAGAGGGCGTTCCCGTTAACCCGCAATAGTATAGCATCCATACATGCTAAAAAAAATATTACCATTCGAAAATAAAATGTTTTTATTTTTTTTTATATTAAAATATTCACTAAAAATCGTAAATTGATACTCTATTTATTTAATTAATTCTAATTTATTTAATTAAATAAATTCCGACATTGCTGTCCTTCAAGTACGCGTGTACAGAGTGTTTCTTTAACGTATCAATTTACGATTTTTAGTGAATATTTTAATATAAAAAAAAATACATTTTATTTTCGAATGGTAATATTTTTTTTAGCATGTATGGATGCTATACTATTGCGGGTTAACGGGAACGCCCTCTGTTAGTTAACATACTGTATATACCTAATATAAATGATAAGCAATTAATAACAAACTTTTAATCTTAAAACTTCACGACAACAGATGCAGTATTGGGTAGTTAATGTAAAAGCAGTTTTTATAGCAGCGTTCGTAAAAATCCAATATTTATAATAAATATCCGATATTTGATAGATGTACGAGTCAGTATATCGTGTATAAAAAAATGATACAATTTTCATTCTATCTAGTGGTTTATTTTATGATTTGAATAAAATTGAAAATTAATAAGTACTTATAGAGGAATACCTTATATTAATGTAACACTCTGTTATTATGTATAAAAGGTTTGAATTTTAATAAAAAGCTAACCGTACTTGCACGCTATTTGATGAATCCCCGAAACTTATGATTAGATTGCCACTTCGGGAAAGGAATCCAAATTGTACCTAGTTTTTTGTCAAGTGCTGCTTTTATATTAAATTGATATTATCGTGATATATTTCACGATAATATCAATTGATATATATGTGGATATATCAATTGATATTTATTGTCAAAACTATAAGTACATTTTACAGATTCAAAGTTTACCCTAGCACTGACATTATCAGCGAATCCTGTTTTATAGTCAATGTCTACGTAAGACCTATTTCTATATTCCTATTTTTAAAACCGACTAGCGACGTGCCCCTGATTCGCACGGGTGCAATGGCGACCTTTTTAAAACATCGATATTTCTGTCATATATCTCTAATGCGCCTGCCACACACTCGACGAGTGGCATGGGAAGTAACGAGGAAAGGAGGCAGAGACATAGTGTGGCAACATTACTCGTCATGCCACACGTCATGCTCCTCGTCCTTCCCACTGCTCTCTATTTTGTCGGTTTTTGCGCGCGAGTCAAAGGACCGGCAATACGAGTGCGAGTGGCCGGCCACATAATCGCGCGGTCGCAGTCTGCATGGAGCGCTCGCGCAAGACGCACGCGTATGCAAAATTGGAAATTATGTCGTCGCCAAGCGTGGAATGGTCAAATGAAAAGGTGTTAATAATCCACCATCTCCGTTGGCGAGGACGACGACGACGATGTATATTTCTTTTTACTACATTAATATAATTAGCTATACTAAAAATGCATAGCGCGCACGCTGCCACCGTTTCAACGTCCATTGTCTCACCAAGGCAAATGACAAGGGATGACGAATGATTTTGAAATCCTCTTCCGTAATGTACATACACATTTACTATTTACGAAAAAACCTATATTTCGGTTATAAAATAAAGTTGAACGAAGTTTAAAGACATTTTTCTAATATTTTTTCAATAGCGCGCGAAAACAGCTCGCAGTGTCATGGCGTCGGGTCTGATGTCACGCCTAGGTAAACACTAAACGTCAAATGTGTCAAGCTGACACATTTGACACATTTTACGTTTAGTGTTTACCTTTCCTCTGACTGCGCGTGTTGACAAAACAAACATTGCATATTTCATCTGATAAAAATGAATTCCAAAGTGTATAAGTCGTGTGCAGTGCCTCAGTGTAAAAACACATCAATAACCACTCCCAACAAGGTGTTTATATATGTCCCAAACAAGCAAATAATAAGAGTTCAATGGTTAAAGCTCGCAAGGCGAAACCATGTTGTTATAGATTCGTGTTGTAGAGTCAAGTGGAGTGGATAAATTACACTTAAATTAATAAAAAATCGATCCAAATGCGTAATCGGTAGTAGTCAACAAAACGCAAGTGATGTTTACATAGGCGTGACGTCATGCGCTGTGATTGGCGTTTCAGTCAAAATGGCCGAATGCCGTATTTTCATCTTTTATTTTAGTGAAAATCCGATTAATCTCAAGTTTTTAAATAAAACTGAATCAGTGTTTTAAATCCTTTTAATGTGTACTTCCCCTAAAATCATTAAATCTTTGATTATTTGATACTGTCGCCACGCCTATTGCGCGAGTAGAGCAGTGTGTGGGCAGAGAGGGCAACATCGCGGCAAATCACGGCAGCGCGAGGAGCATAGCGATGAGCAGCGCAAGGAGCATAGTCTGGCAGGCGCATAATATCAGTCAGATATTAATGTTGGTAATGTAGACATTGACGATATTGTACAATAATAAATTATATTATATTATTATAACCTTCCAGAAAAAAATCCTTAAATAATGGTGAAAACTACATCAAACTCTATTTTGTACTCTAGGTGATCGTAGTACGTTTTCTACAAAGAGACGCGAAAGGTGACTTCGTTTTATAAGATATAGATTAAGGTACTTATGGGAAATATTTAGTTGATCCTTTTAATTTATTTGCCTTTTAAAAACTCTCTGAAACTTTTTATGACGCGGTGCCATTAATCTAATTCGGATTTCCGAGTGATATACTAAAAAACAGTGTCTTGAGGAAAAACAGTTTAAAAGAAACCTAGGTACGTACTCGTACGTACCTACGCTTCTCTTAAACTGTGTTTTCCCTCTTTTATTTATTTCTTATCTTTCGTCTCATATTGATATGATAATAATTAACAAATGGTCTACGGATATTTCGTGTTTCGTCTATACAAGGTTGACTGTTTTGTATCCTGTTTTTTTTTTGTTTTTCTTTCTTCATGTTATCTTGATACATGTAGATACCTACGTAATTTTTATCTAAACAGTCATTATAATTTAAGTAGATACATAGCAACCACTCTACAAGATGTGTTTAGTAAAGTTAAACATAAAAAGTCAACATGAACATTGTATTATTTGCCTATCTACATATTATTTTGCAGGCAAACAGTATCTATCTGCGATTTCTTCAAAGATTTCCATAACTTTTTGCTTGTAATCAGAATTACATTTCATCATTTTCTTTATAAATAGACCTTTATTTTTGGAGAGTATTTCATCAAATTGAGCATTATCACAGAAAATTTCGGTAGTAAGACCATCGTCCAACCACATCTGTGGTATAAGAGAAGCACAAATGATGAGCCCCCACTGTTTTTGTTCTTCAGCAGAAGTCATAAATTCTTCATTTGTCATTATTTTATCGATTTTCATATTATTGTTATTTAGTATTTTTCCAAGTTCGTCATAATAAGCATTCAAGAATATCTCGATGTTTTCTTCTCTAAAAGTTGGATCTAAATTACAATAGAGTAAACACATGACATCACCAGCAGGTGGTTGGCACCTTATCGCTTGAAAATCGACCAGCACGCAATCATCTGGCTCCGAGCGGTTCTCTTCGTCCTTACTGTAGTGAAACATAAGGTTATTATTCCACAAGTCGCGGTGGCAGATTACATTCTTCTGTTGAGGAGAAAAGTCACTCAAACTCAAAGCACTGGACCACACGTCACGCCAACGACTCTCAATCAAATTCATTTCTGTATCGTTATACTTTGAAAATGATTTCATAGCTTCTAATGCCCCTGTCATGCACTGACAGAACCAATCCGATGATAGCTCGTATCCACCTTTGTCCAAGGATTTTTCGTACTCATAATTAATTCCCTTGTATTCCCCCATAGTTTCTTTACTTTTCTTTTCTTCATAAACAATGGAAGATGCGTGAAATCTGGCTAACGTCTTCAATGCTTGAAGTGTGTGAGCCATGTCGAACCTATCAAATTTATTTCGTAATTTATACTGTTTGGCATTTAAATCTTCAAAAACCAATGCATCGTTCAGAGTTGTTATTAACCTCGCAGCCCATGGTTTGACATCTATAAAAAAGAAAATTCATTAATAAACTCGTCATCACGTGAGGTAAAACACCCTGTACCGGAATAGTTATTTGTGCAACAAGAGAGCAAAGTATTTATGTTGAATCCCGAGCAAGCGAAGGATTCAACGATTGAATCACGAGCGTAGCGAGTGATTCTAAAGTTGAATCCTGAGTGTGGCGAGGGATTCAAAGGCACGAGATGCAAAAAAACTTTGCTCTCGTGTAACACACATAACTTTTCACTTCAGCAGCGAGAACACTTTAGGAGATAAAATAATACACAGGAATAGATTGAAATAACTATTTATTGTGAATCAAAATAATTAACATTGTAGGTAGATACCAATTCTAAAAAATAAGATAGCAAGAGCAACACCGTCTCCGAAAAACTGCTTGCGCCCTTTGTAAGTCTCACAGAGTACACTATAATAGACTGAAAGTAAGTCTCCATTCATTGAAGACATGGTATATATGCTTTCAGATATTTCTCGCGAGACTTCTCAGGTAGGAAACTTAATTCTGCATTAATAACTTGTTGTTTTAACTCTTCCGGTGTTAAAATACTGTTCTCGTCGCTAGTTTCACTCATATTTTACGATTATTTTAATATTTTTTAACTTATTCAACTCTGTACGCCAGTCACGAAATTTTATTCTCGCTCTTTTATTTAAATTAAGGCGTGTTCGGAAATAGCACCCGTGATATTTTATTATTCAAAATATATTACGGAAGTACCTAACATTTATTGAAACTAGAAATAAAGATTTACAAGTTAAATATCAGTTTTATTTGCAGTAAATACTTATTTTCGTTTAAATACAACAATAAGTTAAAAATTCAATAAATTACATTAAAAGACAGGTAATTTTCTTTTTGCATTTCTTTAGTTAGTACGAAATTCCGAACGTGTTTGTCTTTGAGGTCGAATTCAAAATCCGAACTTCGAAAGGGCTGGTCTTTGTCTCTCTCTCTTTCTAATGGCGGGAAAGAGATAGAGTGTGAATGTTTCGAATTGTATGATTAACCCAAGGCTGAATAATATATTCGCGGCTTTCTCAAAAAAAAATTAAAAAGTTACTTTGTCTCACTCAGTGAGCAAAATCGCATTTTGCTCACTGATTTCACGCAGCAAAACCTACTTGTTTGAGCTACTGAAGTGAAAACAATATGTCTACTCACCCGGTATTTCAATGTTCTCCTTGATCACACAATAGAAGAACGCTTCTTTTTCAAAAAGCCGCAATTCCTTCACCATGTTTGCTTTCGCTGCATTCGATCTGGAGATGGCTTTGATGAAGAAGTAAAAAACTCTTCTACCCGATAAATGCACTTTCACTTTCCAATATTCTGCTAAAAATCCCAACATTTTGTCACTAGCTGGGTGAACAGAATAGTTTTCTATTATTATTTCTTCATTTGTATGGTTGTAGCTAGCCAAAATTAATTTGATATCTTCTTCTGTTATATAATTAATTTGGTCGTTAAGTTCGATAGCAGCAGTCGCCATTTTTTCCAGTAAAAGTTTATTGGCCTGTTAGCAAAGGAGAGCAACTGAGGCAATTAAATTTAGTGAGACAAAATGCGCTTGATGTTCGAGTATCTTGTCGTTACAATATTGTTAGAACTATTAAGTTGGTAAATATTGATATCGATAAGATAGTATTGCCAGCCTTGCTTCGGAATTAAATATAAAAAGGCAACGAATTTGGTTAGGAATGTTAATAATTTGTATTGTATGCCCAAAACGCCCAAATATACTTATTTTTTTTATTTATCACAAACACTGCTATCAATATAGCAAATTCCTAATGCGATAGCATTACATACATGCATAGTTGGATACTAAAACGAGCTTTATTATTTGACTTGAGAGTCTTGAGACTACTGGGACTATTATATTCACTTGCTTCTGGCTGGATTGGCACTGGAACAAATAATATGGCCGTGAGAGAGAGAGAGAGAGAGAGAGAGTGCATATTCAAAAGTTCTAATAAATCAGTAATTTTACTACAATTCACTCCGTATGAAAATCCTTGCATTCGAAAGGGATGCGGATTCGAAGGGAACAATTATGATTCAGCGACCGTTCTTTTGTACCTAGGTACTTATATGTGGTTCAAAAATATTTTTGAAGTGAAAACTTCTTTAGGGGCGTTGAATGATTTTTGGCAGGGGGAAATCTCAAGGGTTCGCGTCACTGACATGCTGTAATAGCAGTATATCTGTAGTTGTAAGGTGATGTATTGCGCAACATTATTTCATAGTTTTTAGTTCTGACGGCAGCCCCCTGGAGTGCCTATGTTTTTTTGTTATAATTATCTTGATTAGACTTCGATTAAATCTCACAAGTAGATTATTAAAAGAAGAGGAGATATGTCAAATGCATACAAATAAAGAACAACATGAGGTTGTTGCATACATACAAGGCTCAAAGAAAATGGAACAAATATAATCTTAATACTTACAAAAAGGAAAAAAAAATTGTGAAATAGTTGTGTAAAAAATCTAACCACCCTACAGAAAAATGTTTCTTTAAGAATAAAACTAATAACAATAACACAGAATATACCATATATGTAAGAAGAATAATTAAACAACAGAAAAATGTTTCTTCAGAAAAAATAATCAAAAAAGTAACAACAATCCTAAAAACAACATTGCCTTTATGACACATGGATAAACTTCAGAAATGGGAAAACTTCCTGGGAGAAATTTCTTTAATAACATATAAAATAAAAGCTGAAGAATGGGATAAAAATGGGTCACCCTTGTATTGACGAAATGCTAAACTTACGAAAAGTTGCTATAGGTAAACATGAATGTGAGTGAAGAAGAAATCAAAAACTTAAATAACTGCAAGGTATGTTTAATGTCAAAACAAGTGAGAAATCCATTCAATACAGAAAGACAGAGCAACGCGGCTACTACAAATAATACACCCATACTATAATATTATAAATTGGAAAGTAACTGTTTGTCTGTATGTTACCTTTTCACGCATAAACCACTGAACGAATTTCAATAAAATTTGGCAGAGAGATAGATTGCATCCCGGGGAAGGACATAGGATAGTGTTTATCCCGATATTCCCACGGGTTCGACACTTATGCGGGTGAAACCACGGGGCGCTGCTAGTACAGATATATCACTTAATCCATATGATAATAAGAAATATATATTTACCATTCTCGATGACTTTAATTTATCCATTGGTACTAAAACCTGTCCATGATTAATTACGAAAATTAATCATTTACTGAAAAGCTGGCAATAAGAACGATAGCAACTTTTTCATGATTTTATCTAAGTTAAATACAGTGATAAGACAAATAAATAGAAAACATTAGTTTATCAGGTGGCTGGGTACACAAGTCATAACCAAGAAATAATTTATGTTAACATTCAATATCTTACATTACTACTTAGGTAGGTACGAAATAAGGACCTGCCTACTAGAATACTGAACTTATAACTAAAGGCAGCATTGCCTGCTTATTTATTTAATTCAAAATAAAGTTATTTCAACATTTTGGGACACACAAATCTCTCTACAATTTCGTCAAATAATTCCGTTACTCTAATTCGGTACTTCTCATCTTCTTTAGCTACATCTATAAACTCTTGACTACGACTTAATACGTTGGCTCGTTTTGATAACTCGGGATCACAAAATATTTCCTCTCGTTTCTCCTTACTCATAGCTACGATAGGTGTTATGAGCGCAGCCTGAGTAAGTCCGAATACTATACTTTTCTTGTATGCTTCCGTAAGAGTAACTTTATCAAATATGTTCATTATATCTACTCCGTCAGCTTGCAGTTCCTCAGACAGCACTGCATAGTAAACATCCATAAATTCATCCGTCCATTTATCTCTGTCACTCCGTGTAGTATTAAAATATATCAGGGAAGACAGGTCAAGCATCGGAGAAGAATATATAACAGTCTGGAAATCAACGAACAAAGCGTGACATGCTGAGTTTTGATCCTTTTTGATAAACATATTATTGGTCCAAAGATCACGATGCACTACTGCATTCCGATATTCTGAGCTGGGCTTCATAAGGTCCATAGCACTATCGAATAATGTAGGTAAAATCGATTCTACGTATCGATTGAAGTTTGGTTTCGATTTATACTTGGAAAAGACTTTGAGATAATCAATGACTGCGTTCCTTCCTGTGTCCCTCCAGTCGAGTCCCCTGTTGGGTTCTTGAAGGTAGTCACTATAATGTTCCCATATTCTGTATGGTCTGCTCAACTGTCTACTCTTCCTCTCTTCATAAATGTATGATTGAGCGTGAAATTTTGCTAGCGTTTCGACAGAAGCTTTCAATTCTTCGAAAGTCATGGTGTCCTGGTGATGTGGCATTACGTATCCAAGTAGTGAGACGTTTTCAAATACAAAAATATCTTCTTTAATAAACAGTAATTTAGGACGCCATTTTCGTGACCCTATAAAATTAAGAAAATTTGTAAGAAACAATTAACACGTAGGGGTGTTTTACATTATTATTTTACAAGTTTTGTTGTTGTTGTTGTAATTTTTATATAACTATAAAAATTAAGACAATAGGATAAAGAACGTTGCTAATTGGGATATTTGTAACAGGAGCTATCTTACCTGTGCTATTTTCAAATTCATTAAAAAGCGTGCTCAGCATGATGTACTCCTTATTGAAGAATCCAAGCTCCCTAAGATATTCTGCCTTCCACTTGTCTGACCTCGGCATGCACTTCACAAACAGGTTAAGTGTAGAACTTATCCCATTCAACTCTACTTCCATTATCAGTTTCATATGGTCACCCAGATATCCAATAATTTTGTCTGGAAAGTCCTCCATCTTCCAATCCAACATTTTGGTAAACCCACATTGTTTTGCGATGAAATTAATTTCATCTTGACTTATTAATTCCATTTTGTGCGTGTTTCTTGTAACATTAGCAATGTATAGTATGTATCTAAACAAATAATTTAAGTATTTTATAGGATAGTCTAGGTACTGCAGATAATATTATTTATAGTGTGACAGATAACGAAGAACAAATTGCAGTAGGGACAGCAAATAAAAAAAAATATGTCAATGTTGCTGGATAATTCATGAAAAAAAAAATCCAAAATACACATTGTTATAAAATTTATTTAATGAATAACCAAATAATTACACGCCAAACATTGAACTGGTAGAATGTAAGTCTAGGAAGGGTTCGTTCATAATTTTATTTAATTTCTTCTCTTTTACGGCTTCGTAATTGGGCGTCCACAGTTCCGTCACTCGTGGGGCATAAGGTCCGTTCAGCTTGGACTCGTCTCCGTCTTCATCATCACTGGAATCTTCGTCCATTTCCATCGGCTTGGCTTCTTGGGAGTCATCAACCTGTTCAAGTTGTTCCATACCAGAGAGGCGCTGTAGGAATGCTGTGCAGAGAAGGCTCACGGGTGGGACCATGTGCGGTGACGCCAACGAGAACTGAAACAACCAAAAACAGGAATTATACAGTATAATCGGTTAGTTACATAATGATTAAACATACTGTTTACAGAATAAGAACAAAGCAAATTCTACTCAGTTGACATTTATTTTACATCTGTACCTATTCGGAAGTTATCATAAAGTAAATATACATACTTACAATAATACAATGTTACACAAGAAGAATGCAAAGGATTAAACTGTATTAAGAAGGATCCTAAAAAGAGTTTTAAGTAATAATCATCAATAAGAGGGAAGTATTCCATAGCTGTACGAAGCAATTAAGACCAAAATCATAATGACTCAATATCACAAAATACTGTAAAATAATTATAAAAGCTGACAAAATTGCTAGATATTAATGGTTAAACTAAGATTATGAAAAATGGCTTTTCTATTACGTTAACAATGTGCATAAGAAAAAAAAATCTGATTTAGATTTTCGTTTATTCTGGCAAGATTCTTGAGAACCTGTTAGTTGCAACACTTCAAGGACAAGTTGATAAGGCAATGTTACTACGTCATACATATCGCAAGGATACTTGCACGATAATCTAAAGGTCAATGTACAGACGCCAGCACATCAAGTTACTACACTCTGTCAGATTTCATTAATAGATTTTCAACTTTATCACTAAAGCATAAGGTTCAAAGTTGATTGCGAAAATTTGACAGTTTCGGGTAGGTTGATGTGCTGGCGTCCGTACTATCAGTCAACCAGGATATCGGAGTACAATTCGTACCTATTTGTAAAGGCTATTGAGAAATAATATACATATATTTTCATGAACTAAGAGATAAGATCTTTTAGTAGAGCAAACTTGATGCCAGACTTAGCGATTTGGCGATTTTTTATCGCGCACTAGATTTTCAACTCTCGGTGCTAAGCAGTGCGTAGAAAATCAAGTGCACGATTAAATTCGCCCGTGGGTAGGAAGGCTTACTACGGCGTGTGATAGCCGATATCTATTCGCTATCTTGTGTTTGTGGCGTAGCGTAAACGGTTCGTCATCTGTCTGTCTGTGCGTATGTATGTCCCTTATTAGAAACTTGTTGTTTACTTCTAGGCTACGTCCTTTTGTACGTTTCTAGAGGGAGTAGTGCGAAAATTGTATTATTACCTGAGCTATAGTGGAGGCGGCCAGGTTGTTGACATCGATGACATTAGCGTCAGCGGTGGCCGACTGCACCTCGGACAGTTGTTGTTCTGCTAACAACGCGCTGAAGTTGGATGTGGGCAACTTGCGGTGCGATATCACTTCGAGACGACTCTCTTCCGTCTGTTCTGGTTCTATGCAGTAGATCTCCTGAAAGAGTTCATGTATTAAAAACAGACACATTTCCTTATATGCGAAGGTGACGGAGATTGGACCACAGCTGTTAATAGCTAGAGGCCTTTGCCTAGCAGTGGGGCAGTAAGGACTAAATTAATCCTCGAAAGTAAATCATGAGTTGACGACGACACTTCACAGATGTGAGTGAAGTTTCGCCATTTAATTAGATATCTGTTGATATAGTGTAATATTATGGCTATAATAATATTTGTGTTCTCTGCCAAATTCATGTTTCGGATCATGTTAAATAAATTGCTGAAATTACAATATTATTTGTATACTTACGGAATTATTTCTCATAAGGTACAGTCTAATGTCATCATCGAAGCAGGTACCAAAAGTACATTGTTTGAATACGCCTGTGGACGGGTCCAGAAGCCGCTTCTTCGTTAATATTGGTTTTGAGTTGTGCGGTGTGAACACGTAAACTGAAATAAAATGATATTTAGCCTACGTTTCTATTGGATGCTAAACTACGAAAATAAATTTAGTTGCAAATAGACCGAAAAAGATAAGATTTGATAGAAAAGAGCGAGAAAACACTATTCAAATAGGTAGAACTATAGATGTTCGAAACAAGTTAAGACATTTTTAAAACACATTGCTTTAAAACACGCCTCTCCAATAATAATTAATTAATGCAAAATACTTACCATCATTATTTATTGTAGCTACAGCAAATTTATTGGAGAACCTATGAGCGGCCAAGCACGTTGGATTGATTTGTACGAGCCATTTCACTGTCAAGGATAATAAACTCCATACCGCCACGCAAGTTTGTGTCGTGCACACCAACTAGAAATCAAGAACAAGTTTTATACATTCATACAAAAATTAACCTTATTCTTATTAACTTAATGTTCATATTCGTATGAAACACTTACTATGCTTACACTATTTGCGCTGTAGCATGGTGCGGGTGACAGTTGCCCGTATGACGTTGACATTTGTCAGTACCACGTAGGGATGTGAGGTTATGCAATTCATTTTTATCGCTAACGATACTCGCAGCGTGAATCTAGTTCTCTTTAATATTGTTATGAAAATTAGTGTATTATTCAGTTGTGCAGTGTAACTACGTGTGTGCTACGTGTATAAACTTGTCAATATAAATGTTTTATGGCTACATAATTATCTTTGTACTTATATAAAATAATCAAAATCGGGTTTATGTTTTTTTTTTCGTGACAACATTTTTGCTCTATGGTGCATCGGCGCGGCGGCCATGTTGTTTACCCGTGCGATGCTGTGAGTGCGAGTACGAGTGCAAGCGCGTTATATTGTGACTTAATGTGACACGTATTACGATTTCATTGTTTGTTTTCATTTTTGTTAAATTGTTATTTGTTATAAGTTTGTTGAGTTTGTTGTTATTACCATGCCTAAGCATACAAAAAAAACTGTTTTGGGTAGTCAGGCCAGGGAGCTTGTTGTTCGCCTCCGAGACTACTTTGAAAGAGAACAACAAAATAATGGACCGTTGTTACCATTGAATCATATTGTAGAACGAGTAGCCGAAGCTCTTGATATTGGCCGCAATACTGTTTCGCGTATAACACGTGAGAAAATTGGCCAAGATGGGATGTTTGAAAATAAATTATCGACACCCAACAAAAAGCGGACCAAGGTGAAGCCAATCACAGATTTGGATGATTTTGCTAAGGTTGCTATTAGAAATCATATTTATGATTATTATAGAAGAATGGAGCTACCCACATTGCTCAAGCTTCTAAAATCATTAAAAGAAGCTGACTTGTTCAAAGGAGGTATTACTTCGCTACGGCAAGTTATAAAAGATATTGGCTTTGTTTACAAAAAAGTTAACAAAAGAAAGATTATTATGGATAGGACTGACATTGCCCTAGCAAGATGTAGATTTTTAAGGAAGGCCAAAAACATAAGTGATTGGAGCAAAGTTGTCTTTTTGGATGAAACGTGGCTAAACGCCAACCACACAGTGGGTAAAAGTTGGACCGACGATACGGCACAATCGTGTACCAAAGTGCCGGAAGGCAAAGGCGAAAGCCTTATTATTTGTCACGCAGGTACAGCAAGTGGATTCGTCCCTGATTGTTTGCTGGCTTTTAAGTCAAAAAAAACTACGGAGTATCATGAGGAGATGAATTACGAAAAATTTAAAGATTGGTTCATAGGTCTATTAAACAATTTAAAAGAGCCTATGACCATAATAATGGACAACGCACCCTACCATTCGGTGCAAGTTAATAAACCCCCAAACCAATCCAACCGCAAAAGCGAGTTGGTGAAGTGGCTGAGTGAAAACGGAGTTACAGCAGATATAAAAATGTTAAAGACGGAGCTTATTGCCTTAGTCCGACGCCATAAGCCACCAACTCCTACCTATGCTCTGGACGAGATGGCAAAAGAAAAAGGCCACCAGGTCCTTCGACTACCACCCTACCATTGCCAGTATAACGCTATTGAGCTGATTTGGGCCCAAATAAAAGGTATGCTTTTAATTTCAATTCCCATTTTGAAGCTTTATAAAAAAATCAGCTTTCCGATCGTAGCATGTACCTAGTTTAAAAACATTACCAGATACTAGATTAGGCTGATTGATGATTATTTGAATACTTTTTTTTATAAGTTCGTTTATTTTTAGGTTACGCCGCAAGAAATAATACTTCGCCGCCATTTACGGCAAATAAGATGTTGGCCCTATTACAAGAGGCCATCAACAATGTTCAACCTGAAGACTGGTCGAAGGTCGTGAATAAAACAAAAAGGGACATTATGTCTGATTGGGATCGTGACATACATATTGACAACATAATTGAGTCATCGTTAATAATATCCGTCACAGATTCAGATGATGAATTGAGTGACAATTCAGATGTTCCTGACTCTGATATGAGTTTAGACGAATAACATGTATTTTTTTTTAGCAACCTTTTAAGCAACCTTACCCTATAAATGTTCTGTTGTATAATTAGACCTTTTAAAAATAAAAATTGACCTACGCACAATATACGTTTTTTATTATAAAAAATATCGACTATCCATCGTAGCAGTACATCCCATCACTAAATACGTCTATGGCGTTACGTTATACGCATAACACTTTGCTTAATTTTTCATTCAATTTGATTTTATTTCTTGATTAGAACATTCTGGTTGGGTTTAATTTAATTTACTACAGTTATTAATTATTTAATATATTACGAATGTGGTACAACTGAAATATTAAGTCATAAATTGTAAATCGCGGCAACTTTCAAGAGTGAAACGAAATGTTACTGAAACTGTCACCCGCACCATGCTACAGCGCAAATAGTTGTAGCTGAGATCTTTATAACATTTATAAACTTTACAAGTTTATACACGCCTTATAGATCTCAGCCTAAGTATGGTTAAATAGGTGTCCCAGTTTTAGATACTTACGTAATGTGCAGCGTCCCTGTTTCCGAACTGAACGTGAACCCCTTTAGGCCGTAATGCAGGATGAGACAACGTAGTACTAAGGTTACACAGATGAGAGTCCCATAAAGTCAGCTTGCAGCCAAACCATGCAGCAATCAGAGAACCATCCTGTGATATTGCTACACCCCCCATATCGTACTCACTATCCCTCCTCATAGGCACTTTGATTGTCTCATCATCAACTAATGAATGTTCCTTATGAATGTTAAACAACTTCTTAATAACATCATCCTTATTTTCAACCTCTCTCAAATACGGCAAGTCTTCATCCCTACCTGGCTTATGTTTGACGCCATCTTTAAAACCGTTAAGAACACTATTTGAAATGAACTGACCAATCCCAGACGAGTAGTAGCACGCAGTTAAACAATTCCATGCGATCTTTTTACGATGTGTCTGCGAAGTGTTTTCTTTCCTCCATATTCTAAATTTTTGGTCCGTGCCGGCTGATACACAAAAGTCACCTCTATAGTTGAGTGCAAGGGAAACTACATTGCATCCTCCGTGGGATAGATTGACGCATGTATTGAGTTGGAAAGGTGTAGCGTTTTTGTATTGTGCTGACCAGAACTTGAGTTTCTCCTCTGGGTATACGATGCCGTCGTTTCTGTACTCTGAGGTTACGAGCCACTCGCCGTTGCCGCTCACTGCGGCACATGTCACCTCGGTTTCTAATGGCAAAAGATTCCACCTCTCTGATGGTAAACTGTTCATTTCTGTTATGTCAAGCTGCAATGAAAAAAAGAGGAAAATTGTGTTTATGTACATATAAAGAATGCTATAGTCGAACCACAAACTCGCTTTGCGCGGTCTTGAAGAGATACAGTATGTTGAGCACCATCATTGATAAATCGCGGGCAGCGAGATTCTGTCTGAATATTGTTTTGCGTGGTTGTTGCGGAACAATCTATCGATACTGTTTAGTTTTTTTTAATCACAAACTGTTTGCGTGTGGTACACGAGCGCGCCGCACACAGCTCGCGTCGACGGCAACATGCCACTGCATTCCATCACCCCAATTGCATAACTCGCTTTCTTTTGAAATTCCTAATATATTGCTTGATATGATTGAAAAATTCGTCCGCTCGGAACGTAAATAAAGTTATGAATGTTGCCGAATTATCAAAATGAAATACATTACAAATTTTATGGGCCTACCACACGCACAAGCTTCACCACAGTTTTGCCTGCGCAAGCCGGTTTGTACACGGAACACCGATACAGTTTTACCAACCACACGTACGGTGTTCCGTGTACAAACCGGCTTCCGCAGGCAAAACTGTGGTGAAGCTTGTGCGTGTGGTAGGCCCATTAGTCTTACGCAATTGGGTAGCAGGAACATGTATACCACGTGTGTGCATATAATCGGAAAGTATCTACTTACATTATAAAGCACTTTGTCCGTACTAGTGGAGTACAGCTGCAGATGTCCTGTCCGGCCCGCAGTGAGCAAGGCGGCTAGAGGCGCGTGGTACACGAGCGCGCCGCCCACAGCGCGCGCCGCGGGCGACACGCCGCCGCACTCCAGGATCGTGCACACCACGCGTAGCTGTGCGTTCGCTATCACTACGGCTGAAATTGTAACATGATTTTAATACATAATAGGTTATGAAAAATCAAGATTTTTACTTTTTGGTGTTCATGTCCGTTTCTTTTTATTAGTTGTGGTTTTGATGAACGTGCATGTTACGGGTTTGCGACTACTATCAGGCTAGAACAGAGCTCATATTCAAGAACACAGTTCGACTCTCCTCGATGCCAGATGAGCTTGTAAATCTATTACGAGTACGAGAAATGTAGCAAACTCCTAAGAGAACCTGATGAACATTGTAAATAAGTGTGTCAGGAACTCTAACACCATTTTCATAAGGTTGAATTTCAACTGCACTTACAATTATTGGTTAATGTCACAGCTACATGGCTGTTGTTTGTGGTAATAAATCTGATCATTCCAGGCAGACGAGGGATAAACGCTTTTTCATTGGCTCTGTATGCTAAGTTGCCAATAGTCCATTTAACCAGCACTTTCTCCATTCCACCAGTGTACAAATAATTGCCTGAAAATTTTAAAAACTCGACAGTAAGTTATGTATAGAGGATTTTCTATTCTTTGAATAGATTTCTAGACTTTTATAAATAGTTATGAGATTTTAAGCAAGTGATTTCATCTGAGATCATTTAGGAATGGTAAGTAGATGGGCATGGATTTAAGTTCTTGTGTGTGTAACATTTTTTAATGTACCGGGTATGTGAAGCTAATGCACATTAAAAGCACTTTTTGAGCACTCTGTATCCTGTTTATTTTCAAAATTACCTTGCAGGGAGAAACATGTTGCCAGCGGGGGTAAAAAATGCCAATGCAACACTTCTCTTGCAGTTTGTTTATAGTCAAACAAGTTTCCTCTGATGATTGTGGCTCTGCCCAACGTATCTGTAATAGCTACGGTGTTTGCTTTCTGATGGGCTGTCACTGACATTATGCGGTAGCCGTTGTGGTTGATTATTCTGAAAAAATATTTAGTAGATGAAAAAGAGGACATATGCATGACAGACGCGACAGGGGGGACTAATAATATGTAGTGATAGTGTGTGTGACGGGCTGGTGGCTAGTAATAACCGCCGCACGGGTGGATCGATCAGGTTAAGCTACGCTTGCCGCGGTTGGTCCATGGATGGGTAACCATCTTTACATAGCAAGACCCTCCGTGCCTCGGAAAGCACGTTAAGTTGTTGGTCTCAGCTGTCTTCTTAAATTTTTGAGTTGGTACGAGTAGTCAGAACCCTGTAAGTCTGCCAACCAGTCTTACCAAGGGGTATTGTATTACGCAGTAACTGGGTTGTGGGGGTCAGACAGACAGTTGCTCCATGTAAAATAATGGTATTCAGCTGCATCCGGTTAGACTGGAAGCTGACCCCAATATAGTTGGGAAAAAGCTAGGCAGATTGAGTGTATCACTATCACTATATTTTAAAACATAGTCCACTGCGTCTGTCTGTCTGTCTGAATGCAGTATGGTTTTCACCAATGGACAGAGTGGTTCTTGAGGAATGTGATAGGTTATTTACCATCACATTACGACCCTTAGGAGCTGAGAAAAAATTACTGTTATTTAATAAACTGTATATCTTGCGATTTCCATGCAAACACAGTCGCAGACAGAACCTAATTATTTATTAATCGAAATATTTGTGCCATATGATCTTTATTTTTATTCATTTTTACTTGTTCAGAATGAACTATAAATAAATATAGCTTACCTAGTTTTAATATGTGGTTGCTGTAGATTCTGTATGTATAAGAATTTTGTCCCATTTGTTAAAGCTGCATATCGGTCACCATTACACCATCCTAAAGATACACAGACCATGTCACCGTAAGTTGGTCTTGTGTCTCTGTATTCATACAACAGTTCACCGGTCTTTATGGAATAAGTGCTGAAATTTAGTTGTTTTTGTTTAGAAGAACTTGTAATGCAGCATTCATTGCTATCCACCAAGTCAAATGTATGTACTTTTACATTGTTTGGGAGTCTGAGTTTCTGCAAAGATAAAATTATTTTAAAAATGAACACAGTATGACAGTAGTAAATTTCTGACAGAATGGTACCCTAGAGATAGCAAACGAAATAGAGCTTGACAATGCTCAATCTCACAGCGGGTTCAAACTGGAGAAGAACTACAAAAGACAGAGTGCAATTTAAATCGTTAGAGGATGCCTTGCCAAGAGGCACACTAAACTCCGAGATTCATATTATAACTTAGAAAAGAAAATAACAGTAACTAAACTAGCACAAGAAAGGAGTATCAGGATAAAAGGGCTATTATTGATTGACAAGCCTTATTTAGTACTAGATTATATACAAAATATGAGTAAAATAATAAACTGGTGTTGAGGTTAAGTAAACTAGTGTAGAGGTTAAGTCAATGTTTTGTTTTCAATAATACTAACAATTTCTCTAAGAACAGCTCCATTCTCCCAAGTCCATGTTGTAACATAGCCCGTGTCCGAGCATCCATATAAGTTATAGTCTTCATTTTCTGGAAACAGTATGGCAATGAGCTCATTTATTGGGCTCTCTGTCTCGAGTGTACGGACACAGTCCCCTGTTTGAATGTTGTACACTCGTACTATGTTCTCGACGATAATTGCTACTGACCTGGAATCACCATGAAGCTATATAAGTAATTGACCACAATAAAAGTTATTAGAGGACTCAATAAAGTAATTCAACATACTCTCCGTCCGGTGAAAAAACAGGACGATGTTCGATGATACTCCGGCCTGCTTTTCTATGAAAATTATAATTAACGCCTTTTTCACTGTCACCATTTACTATTACACCCATTTTGAAGGTTTAAAATCGATGTATTTTGTAAGTAATTTTACGCTTTTCAATGAGGGTTTTCTGAAATGACGTTCGCTAGGCAGCACTGGCACGTCAGGTCCAGGCATCTGTCAAAGAGCCATGTGAGTGCTGTCATGCTGTGAGCAATAAGCGGCCTAGCCTCCCTCAATCTTTCTTTACGTCATTTTGAAGTATATAATTTTACAAAAAAGAAAGAGATAGATTGAATAATACCATGCTTTACAATAGGCTCTAAACTTTTTCGACGTTGGGATCTGGAACGCAACCATTTTTCGTTCGGAAAAGCTGTGTTTTGTCATCAGTGTGGTGTCAATATGGCTGATTTTTTAGAAACTATTTTCAAAACTATCTTTTACTTCAACGCCTGATTTGTCCTTTATTTTTGTATTTATTTGTATAGTAAGTTAGTCATTTAATTTAGTATCTAGTGTAAATAGTTTGTATTTACTAATTCGAAAGAAATAAATAATTGAATAATATATTTTCAAAACGTTTCCAGACATGTTAAGTTTGACAAGCAAAGATGTATGTGTCAATCGTTCTGTGGTGTCAATGTTTGTCAATTCTGAATAGAATCGAGTTTTAAAACAGCGATTTCTGTTGAAATTAAATATTGTATGTGCATTTTTAACTTCATTTATCGTCCGCATTTGCTAAAAAACTACAATGTCTGTCGAAATAGCAGAAGCCCAACTACAAGTTCGGTTTATAACCAAACAAGAACAGTGAGTAACGTTGTGCATCCGGCGTGGCGAGGCATGGTAGGCTGCTCTATGTACATACTAAATATTGTTTTTTTTATAGATATGCAGTACCCGACAGTCCTTATGCAATTCAGAGTAACATTCAATCGACAGAGTTGAATACGTTGATAAATGCTTTGCTGAAAGAGACAAACCCATCACTGGAGAAGTCAATTGAGTTTGATTTCTTAGTATGTGGGGAACTTTTATGTACGTCGCTCGCAGAGCATTTACAAGAGAAAGGAGCGTCTACAGAAGAGACATTGGAAATAGAATATCTGGAGAGATTTCCTGCACCGGCACCACAGGATTGTTTGATGCATGATGACTGGGTTTCCACAGTCCATGCACACTCAAACTGGTAAGTCTTAAGTTTTTACAACACCTTGTCCTTCTAAAGCATAATCGGTTTAGCTCCTTGTGCTCTTATAGTGTAAATATAATGTTTTTTTTCAGGATATTATCTGGTTGCTATGACAACAGCATTCACATTTGGAGTACCAAGGGTCAACACAAACTTGCCATTCCTGGACACACATCTCCAGTAAAAGCTGTTTCCTGGGTTTCTTTCAATGGTGATCAGGCAGTATTTGCAAGGTAAGATTAATCCTACTAATATCATAAAAGTGAATGTTTGTGAAGATGTTTGGATGTTTGTTACTCAGTCACGTGTAAACCGTTGAACAAATTTGGATGAAAATTGGCACATACATAGACCATTTCCTGGATTAACACATAGGATACTTTTTATCCCGACATTCTCACACGATGGAAACTTACACGGGTAAAACCGCGGGGTGTTGCTAGTAAATAATTTAAAAAAGAATTTAAAGTGCTGATTAAACAATACTGAATGACCCTACGAGGGTCATTCAATAAATACTTAGCCTACAAAAAGTAAACGATAATTTTGGAAAAGTGGCAATTTATTTTTCAACATAGTCTCCTTTTAGTTCGACACACTTAGCCCAGCGATGCTCCAACTTTTTTAACCCGTCCGAAAAATAGTTTTTGTCAAACTCTGCAAAATAGGCCTCCGTGGCGGCGATGACCTCCTCATTTGATCCATATCTATTCCCGGCGAGTGATTTTTTCAGATTAGGAAACAGAAAGAAGTCACAAGGGGCCAAATCTGGAGAATACGGTGGATGGGGCAGCAATTCGTAGCGTAATTCGACCAATTTGGCCATGGCAACGGCAGACGTGTGAACCGGTGCGTTGTCGTGGTGAAACAGCACTTTTTTCTTCGCCAGATGGGGTCGTATTTTCTTTAATTCGGCGTCGAATCGGCCCAATAAATCGGCATAGTAAAGCCCTGTAATTGTTTTACCCTTCTCGAGGTAATCGATATAGATCACACCTTGTGAATCCCAGAAAACGGTGGCCATAACTTTTCCGGCCGATTTTACAGTTTTCGCCTTCTTTGGAGCACGTTCCCCGGTCTGGATCCATTGTTTTGATTGCTCCTTGGTCTCTGGTGTATACCAGTGGATCCAGGTTTCATCGACGGTCACAAAACGACGCAAAAACTCCGCTGGATTCCGCTTAAACAGCGCCAAACACGTCTCCGATGTGGTCTCACGGTTGCGCTTGTTTTCTGGTGTGAGTAAACGCGGCACCCATCGCGCCGACAGCTTTCTCATGCCGAGTTCGTCGTGAAGAATATGATGCACTGTTCCTTCTGAAATGCCTACAGTCTCAGCTAGCTCCCGAACCTTCAATCGGCGATCTGCCAATACGAGATCATGGATTTTTTTAATGTTTTCCTCCGTAGCAGCCGTTTTCGGTGCACCTGGACGTGGTTCATCAAAAACCGACGTACGGCCACGTGCAAACTCGTTGAACCAATTCTTGACTGTGGCCATCGATGGAGAAGAGTCACCGTACACAGCATCCAAGCGCTCTTTGATTTCGATGCGCGTTTTCCCTTCCAAAAATAGGAATCGAATCACCGAACGATATTGCTCTTTTTCCATTTTTGTAAAACCGATCGACACGTTCGCTTCCATAAGTTGTCAAATTAAAACAAATGAAGTGATTGGAATGAAAATTTGAAAAAAGAATTATTAAAGAATGTGCTACACTGTGGTAAAACTCTTTTGAAACTACAGCGCCCTCTGGCGATGAGGCTAGGTACTTATTGAATGCACCTCGTATAATAGTTCTATTTTCTAAAAATCTCATGTTATTTCAGTGGCTCCCATGACCAGTCAGCTATGCTATGGGTGTGGAACGTACCCCGCAATTCAGTGGACTGTGTGGTGACCTGCCGTGGTCATGAAAAAGGAGTAGAATGTCTTGCGGTATCTGCTGATGCTAACCGCTTTGCTACTGGCAGTTGGGACAATAATGTCTGCTTGTGGAGTACCAGTAAGTTGTATTTTCATGAACCAATAATTAATTCATTTTTATTTGAACACCCTCGGTCATTTCTGAATAATCCTGCTTCATTTTTTTTTAATACCATTATGGTCTGATAACCTAACTAACCTGGTCTGTGCCTTACAAATTATTGTGCCACAAGCTGGCACCTGCAAATTTTGTCAAAAATCAACAAAAATCCTTCTGTCACCTCCATTACAACATGCTGGCACCTGCAAATTATGTCAAAAATCAACAAAAATCCTTCAGTGCTCACCTCCATTATATAAGAGCTTCTAGACCCAACGGGTTAGGCTGTACATTGTCTGTCAGTGAATTTAATATTTTTATTTAGTACGATACATATACTAATCTAATAAACATATTATATCAGATGAATAGTTACACACCTGTTTCTCTCTTTCAGTCATCAGTAATTTTACATTCGAAAGAAGAAGACAAAGCGTTGTGTAACTATACAGACGCTGTTCAACATTTATTAGTAAGGGGGTATACATGTTGATTTTAATATATAAAATGTGGCTTTTATGTTATGGGTTCGGTTTCCTAACTGAGTCCTTCAATGGACCATTGTGCGTGAACCTTAGCGGCCGTCCAGAAGCACCCCACCTCCTTCCAGAAGCTGATTAAGGCTGAAAACATCTGTGTATGATCTGGGTGTCCCGAGGGTTTTGACCTTATCTGGGTGACACCTGTGCACTCAAAGAGCAAATGCGCAATTGTTTCATCAGTCTCCATGCAAGTTCTTCACAGGGCTTATTATTATTTATTCACTGTGTGAAAGTGTTTATTTAGCGAGCAGTGCCCCGTGATGATGGGCACGATAGGTGATACGTGATGGTTATATATGAGTTTGTCCACAAACTGACATACTGGATGCCCTTCTGGCCAGCTCATCAGCTGCGTTGTTGCCTAGCGATCCACTGTGTCCTTTTATCCATTGTATTGTCACTATATTGCAGTTCAATACAGTTACCCATTCAAGCCCATTGTGACATTCTAGTATTAGGCTGTGTATAAAATGTGGCTTTTTTGCAGGTTTATCAGATGAGGATAATGTACCAGCAAAGAAAAGAAGTAAACCTGAACACGGAAATACTAGGGTCAGTATTCTTAATCTCACTTAGGCCTGATTTTACCAAAGTCTTCTATCTGAGGAATAAAATTGACATCTGACAGTTTTTGTATGGAAAACTGTCAAAAATTCAAAATTTATTCCTGGTAAGTTTGGTGGAATTTGCCCTTAATTAAAAGGTTAACTTTTGAAGATTATACTCAAAGAAGGTGTGGTGCAAGTAACGAACATGATGCTGATAGAAGAGGAACATGTTCCACATTCTTGAAAGTCTTCATTTATGATGATTGTTGGTTACAGACACCAAGCAGGACTAATAAATGTTTTTGCATTTAAAATTCACTCTGAAGTGTCCAGTGAGTGTGTATGTCTTTTGATCTTTGTATTTTGTCGGCCCTATTTGGCAACATCCTAAGCAACTGCGCTTCTCTACACATGTTCAAAGCTTCTACGGAAAAAATGGGGCTTAAAGTCTTGAAAATCAGATCTATATTAGATTACCGCTTATCATGTAGCGTTGGGTAATCCTAATGTATACTATAGTTTGTTCCAAAAGTATCTGATGAAAGTGTAAGCAAAACTTTTATATTTCACCTCTTTTTTCATCAATTATTGTTTGAATAGCATAATAAACAAATCATCGACGAAAATGGCGATATAAAATTAACGTCACGTTTTCCAAGCCGCGGCGGGAAACGCTCCGGGTCGGGAGCCGCGCGACGACTCCCGGCCACCGTAGGCGCGGGCCTGCGGGCGGTGAGTAATGGGTAGCTCACCGTCCGATCAGGACCAGGCCCGTGCAGGACGGCGCGTACGTGTTCCACGCGCGCCTCAAAAACATGTCAGCATCAAATGAAGGGGCCTGTCAGGGCCGAAGCCTGCCGGGTCAGCGGGATTGTCCGAAAGGGTTACCGCTGGCCCGGAACATAAAGGGCTAAGGAAGGAACACGGGTGGGTTTTAGTCAGTAAGAGTCTGACACTCCCTTCCGCTCCACCCAGAGAGGGATTTGGGACATTTGATGATTACCCATCCTGAAAAAAACCTGAGTTACCATTTGTTTGAGTTTTCATCAGATACTTTTGGAACAGACCATAAATATTATTCTGCTCAAACTTGCTTTGATTCTAAGTTAATTAATCGATATGATTTTTCATTAGGAGCCTTTGTCAACTTTAAAAGGACATAGAGAGGCAGTATCGGGCGTGCAATGGATGGATTTCAACACAGTGCTGTCCAGTGGATGGGACCATTTGTTGAAACTATGGGACTGTGAACTTGGTGGCATCAAACAGGAGGTTGCTGGTAATTCATTTTCGATAGTTTTTTCATGCATGGTTTTTAAGTCAATGCATTTTTAACCGACTTCTAAAAAGGGGGAGGTTTTCAATTCGGTTGTTTATATAATATATATATACACCGTGTTCTTCACGTTATCCATAAACTTTGGCAAACGCTTCTATAGCTTTTACAAATCAAATCTAACACAGGAAGTAGGTAGTACTTAAAAAGGCTTCGTTACAAGGATATTTGTAATTTCATTTAATAAAATTTAATTGTGCTATGCAGTAGGAAAGCTTAGCTTAACTTAGTTTTGACAAGTTTTAGCCCGTCAAATCTTATGAATGAAAATACGACATTGCCAATTCGGATAAAGGCATGCATGGTGATTTACGTCAAGATATTTATTTTGAAAATTAACAAAAATTAAAAAATAAGAATTCGTTAATGTGTCCATAATGAAAAATGCTTATTTCCAATGTTCTGAACATCTGGTCGAAGTTTATGTATATCGTCCGGAACATGGTGTATATATTTTTTTGTTTGTTCGGGCATAACTCCGTCATATATAGACGGATTTGCAAAATTCTCTTTTTGTTCAAAAGAGGTTTATTCCGAAATGGTCCCATTTAAATTTCGTAAAGATCTGATGATGGGTTTCGTAGACAACGGAACTCTTCAATAAATGCCAGCAAATCAACCGCGATTGCTGCTATCGCATATGTATGCATTGGTTACGCAATCACACAACATAACATCACGCCTGTGCCCTTTAAAGGGGTAGACAGATGTGTTCAATAGCTTCCTGACACTGATATTCACTATAACAAGTAGTGTTATATAAATTTGTGTGGGGTAGGTACAACTAAAAAGTGAAAAATAACTTTAATTTCGAAAGTCTGTGTCACAAAACGAAAATGCAGAACCAACACCGACTTCTGAAATTAAAAGTTATTTTTCACTTTGTATTGTTTTTTTTATTCTGTCTTGACGACTGCCCAACGTGTGCCGGATAAACGCTTTGGGCCGTTATTTGTGTGTGCTTTTTATCGTACCCCGTTATCTGACCTTGACTGATCATAATAGTCAAATTACTTGGGCCCAGTAGGTGGCCACGTTAATTGCGGCACTTTGGACCCTCCAGCAAGTTGGACATGGTCTGGTGGTCAAGTGTGAATGCGGTACTCTTGGCACCGCATTCGCACTGCGTGTCGTAAGAGGGCGCCGACCAAACGCCGACCGCGCAGTGGCGCCCTCATAATTTGTTAGAACATTGTTTAGTTTTATTATAATCACTAAAACGGAAAATAGTGGCCACTTTTATCCGTTTTAGTGATAATCACTAAAACGGATAAAAGTGGCCACTATTTTTTATAAGAAAACTAAACAATTTAAAACTACCGTTTATAATGATATTAACGTATAATCTTGTGGAGCACAACTTAACGTGCTTATTTTCTGCATTTTCATTTTAAAATAAAAGAAATAACCAAACAAACGATGATGGCGCCACTAGGCGGTCGGCGTGTAATTTGACAAGATGTTATCATCAATCCGTGGGAAGAAGGATACCATAATGGGTCAGGTTTTTTGAAAGAAATATTACGTTGTAGACCACGACAGAGTCTAAAAGGCTGCTCGTAAGACGCTTGATTTTAATATTACTTAATCTTCTTAATTAATATTTTTAGGTAACAAAGCATTCTTCGACGTGGACTGGTCTCCGCTAAACAACAGTATTGTGACAGCATCAGCAGACAGACACATTCGTCTATATGACCCTAGATCTACAGGTTTGTTTCAATTTTACCATGAGTTTTTATGTTCCTTCTTTGTTTTGTTATTCTTTCTTTCTTTCTTTTCTTTTTTTTTTTATTCGTAATTGCATATGTTCAGCGTAGGCATGAAGTCTCGTTGACGCTACGCAAAATGCTAAGCTACAACGCGTACGCTGCACATGCTCTGACGATAGCAAACGCTGAAGTTTTTTATCCATATCAGTAGCACTTCGCCCGCGACTACGTACGCGCGGATTTCGTTCTTTCCCCTACGAACTTCAACACCCATGCTCACCCTTTTGAGGGTCATTTTTGTACTTAAATCAATCATTACGGTCTTTATTATTTACCTAAGTATTTGTGCAAAGTCTCAAGTTTCTAACCCGAAGGATTAGGATCTAATACACACCTTCGTTTTAAATTACAACTACTGTCCAAAATTCAAGTTTCTATCTGGCTTTCTGGCTGTTTCAAGTTTTTGTTTTGGGCTTCCCTATTATGTTTTATACGAAGATAAGTACTTTCAAACTAGACTTGCGCTCGATCAATTCATGCGGTTGCTAGGTCTTCCTAAGCCTAGTGCTCTTCACACAAATATGCACTTGGCACTATTTACTGCTTTAATTAATGTACTTACTTATTTAACAGAGAGCATCGTGAAGACGACATTCACTTCTCACACGGGATGGGTGCAGTCTGTCCGGTGGTCCAAAACGAAGGATACGTTGTTCCTCTCTGCAGGCTATGATGGGCAAGTTAAACTGTGGGAAACTAGGAGGTAAGTAACTCGCCCAGATATTCTATTTCTTAGACTTGTTCAGGATATTTAATTAAAGCCAACCGTTAGTGTAACTAGGGTCATCAATTGCAAGAGTTTTTTCAATCAATCAACTCTGCAGTTACAGTCCACTACTTGGCATAGGCACAGATAATATAATACTTACATAGGCTACTTCGAAAGTGCGCTTAGTTCTACGAATTTGTTTGCAAAGTATTAATTTTAAGAAATCACCCATGAAGTTTTTCAGACTTATTTATACAAAAATACAGGACAGGTTCAAATCAAATGATTCATATTGTTTTCTTAGACTATATTTTTTAAGTTGTTTATTCCCTTTTCCAGTCCGCGCACGCCTCTGTACGATCTAAGCGGACACGAAGACAAAGTCCTGTGCTGTGATTGGTCCAACCCTTCATTGCTCGTCAGCGGCTCAAGCGACAACACCCTTAGAATATTCAAAGCGAAACACTACGGAAGCGCGTGAGGGTTAATTTCCATTTATGACTGACCAATACCTACTAGTGTTCGAAATACATTTTGACGTTTTTATTTTGGTTTTTTTACAAAATATTTCGAGTTTTATTCGTAAATGAAGCGTCCGTGTTAGGTATATGTCATGTTATTTAGATTAATATTTCTATTAGCGGATAAGACGAATAAATAAGTTGAATTTAATCGGTTTCTGATTTTGTGATAACTTTCTCGGCAACCTATGTCAGAATTAAGCCTAATTCCTTTCCAGTGGGGTTAATAAGTGTTTTATTTTGAGCAAAGGCCCAAAGGGGTTTGAATAAGTAGTTAAAGTGTTATCTGAGGGGCAATTCTCGTAATTTTAATAGTCTCATAATCTGTAACAGTCTCGTCTCAGTCTTAATCTGTCAAAAATACCTCTAATAAATTTCCCTACATTTTTGACATCTGTTTGCAGCCGAGATGAGACTGCCACTAGATTTTGAAAGTTTTAAATTACGAGAATTGGCCTTCTGTTATGTTTTCTTTATCATTAACAGTTGGCAGTTTAAAAAAAGCGTTTGCTGAAACAAAGTGACATAATACTAGTCCTCTTATCTTTAATACACTGGCTTTTACAGTTGGGTAAAAGCATACAATACCTGTATCCTCGATGTTATCAGAGGTTTACGATAAAAGGAGGTTAGAAAGCAGAAAGTAGTGTAATTCCTATTTTCTTGTAGCCGGCTCACGCCTGGCAAAGCGCATCATCGTGCGGTTTTCACTGCTACACAAATATCAACCTTGCTGTCATTGAGATAAAGTCGAAAATTAAAGTGTACACTTCGATGCCTCTGTACACTTTGGTGCTCTGAAATTTATATTTATTTTCAATTTTATAACAATTAGCGCAGTGTTGATATTTCTTGGCTTACACTTTGTTAGTTTTATATGGACTGTACCATTCGATTGAAAATATTGATAGGATGTGATATTTTTATTATAAAGTTAGTTTATTAATTTCATAAGCATTCAATAGTTCCTAGTATGATGGTTGGGTAGGTTATTTCTCGACCTTCTTAGGGTGTTATAACAGCAAAGCGATCAAGATCGTACAAAGTCAATAAATTCGTGTTATTACATTATACCTACCAATACGACTTTGAACACTGAAACCAATACGACTTTGACCACTGAATAAGCAAAGTTAGCATAGATCGATCGAGAACTAATGCCACGACATTTGCTGATTAGTCTTTACTTGCTATCTGTCAGGAGAAATGCCACATTATCACAACAAGAGATAAAGAGTCCTGTTACATTTCGACCGTAGCAATTAACATTGTCGGATCTACATTTTTGCGATTTTCATTTTATTGCATTAAAAGCCTTAGAATAAGTTTCTACGCATAAGCATATACTACTACGTCAGGTAATTAGTATTTATACGGCACACCAAATTTGGTTAAGGTACATTGACATATATTTGATACATATTTGAAGCTTTGAACGGCCGTACCCTAAAATAGCAATTTAATTTCACCAAAAGGTCAAGTTCAGTTTTGCTAAAAAAAATCTTACAAATAAAGGAAATGGAAAGAAAATAATGTACTAGATTTGGTTTCGCTTGTTTTATTCAATCATTTTGCTCTTACAAAATATGTTCAATGCAAAGGAACATGACTCGTCACAATAAAACATGCTTCTTAGTACCATTTTGATTTATTTATATTATATTTTAGATTCCATTCAGCATAACTATAAATAATGCGGGTCACATAAAATGCTCATAGCACAATATAGAAACTTGCAAACACTTTGTAACAAAATAGATACATAACTTTCCTCTTCGTCTTTTCTCTGCGAGAAATGCTTTTACACTATTATCATAGTTATGCCAAACCTCACATCATAACACAACGAAGCAACATGTCCCTTAAAAATAATCTGTCTTACCAACAATTTCATTTCATTTTTTTTTACATTTTATGAAGTTTTTATTTTTGCATTCATAATTCTATAATACTACCTAACTAAATATTTACCTATACTATGCTACTGTCTAGACTAGTCTGCTGGGTAGAACACCACACTATATTAATACACATTGGACAAATACAATCGTATCGACACTTCCGTTTTTTTCATGTAATTTTCTTTTTTACACTTATTCAACTACATAACGAAAGAGGTGAAAGCAAACTTGTTGAACTGAAACTTATCAAGAATGTGTTCACTATTCTCTTAGACGTGTAACTTAGGCTAGCGGCGGCGGCGCGCGCGCGCGGCGTGCCTGCTTCAGTCCATTCAAATTAAATTATTTAATAAACTAACAAAGGAAACTACCCTAGAGCCGGCATGGCGCGCCCGCGCCGTCCGCCCGACAAATATATTAAATCTAAGGCTCTATGCTATCTATCTTAGCGTCGAAACATTGTTTTCTATTCTATCCTATCTATAGTTAAGCCTAAGAACTAATCCTAGCCGTCATTCGTTATCGTGCCGTAGCTTCACTACACTGTATCGACATATCCGTGCATTCGCTTATAATTAAATGACTTATTTTTAAAAACATCTACTTAACATTTCTATTCTTCGACATGATTTTCTGTTGAAACATAGTTTTGGTTTTCAAGACTTGGTTCCCCAATCGCATCTTTGTGCTCATCTTATGTTTTTATTTAGTTCTCACTACATATTATATTTATGTAAGTATTACAAATCATCGTCCGTAATCTCAAAGTAAAGTATTGTTATCAGTTATCACACATGTCTAGAATGTACAAGTGAGTCTAACTAGGAACATCTACGTTTCTGTCGAGTTCAATTAATTTTACATCATGTGTGAAAAATGCAACGATTAGACAGCCACATTATTTTCTTTTAGTTGTTAATACAAAATATTTAAACATAGTTTTTATATTATCACTACGTTTATGTAATACGGTAAGTTCTCTATTACCTGTAAAAATATCGTGTAAAGCACATGCAACTGCTATATTGTATTCATATCTGAGCATTACTTTAGAGGAAGCTGAAGGCACTACCATTAAATGAATTTATTATTGCTTAAATGGAAGGGAAGCATTAGAAAAATAATTTCGTGCTAAAATACTTTGCTTTCGACGGTGTTCTACTACACAGGACCGTGCCACGCTATAACTACAAGTCACTTAGATGAATACTTCACGTGCGTTACGTGACCTCGTTTTGGTACATGTCTATACTAAAATACATATTTGCTTTATACAACGACGATTTACGGAAACAACGATTTGTTTCTTGGAATGAAACTAAAACATTAGAGCAAGGAAATCTTATGATACACTTATAAACGGTACGTTCAACCAAGTTCGGGTGATTCTCATAACGTGAAATTAATTTATTTAATACATTGACATCAATTTTAAATGCAAAGTTTAGCGGAAATATCTATCGGAAGACTGCATTTACAGGAAGCCACAGTGTACGTGGAACACTAAATGATGAATACTTAACTAAGTACCACGCGACGCTCGGTACTACATTGCACTTTATGGTTATTACATTTCACAAGTAAAGGCGGTTCTTAATCAGTACAATAAAATTTGGCTTGATCAGACGTCGTGCGTGTACGAGCCTGATCATCGGAGTATTATGGTTCACTACGTCTCACTCGAACGTTTCACTAAGAAACGTGTCAGTTTCCAATAGAGTTGCCGTGAGGCGTTGAATGCGTCGAACCGGCTGTGTCAGCTCATTGCGATCGTGCGGTCATGAGGCAGTCAGCTAATACAACTACTATCTGGGGCTACCTACGTGTTTGCGTTTTGTCTGTCACACTCGAGAGTCGTGAGATACGTTGTGCCTCTACGTGGAAGATGTTTAGCAGTAAGTTACTAGTATGAAACTAGTGAAAATATTTTGAGCTAATGTATGTACATTTCAAAAAGTAATTCAATACGGAACAACAGTACAGTTCAGCCTTTTCCTGAATAAATTAAAATGATTGTTTACAAATCAAGTACAGATCTACTTACTCGTTCAAAATCTACGTTATTCATTCAAAACCTGTCGTCAGCTAGTTTCAGTTCCTGTATAGTTTCTTTTAAGTCGGTTCACAGGTTTTGAATAAAGAGGTTACCGCTTAATTGTCAGTTAAAATACAGTTAATATATCAAACATTTAACTAGTCTTCAGTCCCTGAGTTGTATAAATATTTTCCTACTTCTTACTCGACTTTAATGATTTGTATACTTTGGTTCTGATGAAACTCTTGACGTGCCAAAATAGAATTAAACAGTTGCGATATAGTAGGTTTTTACTCGTACCCATCAACAATGTGTATACATGTATACATATCCATGTATAATTTATATATATTCAATATAAAAATATCAAATTTCATATAAAGTCATAAAGTGTACCCAAAACCTACGTGATGGTACAAAAAGTGCTCGATTACACCAAAACGGTGTTTACACTTTAGATTTCAAATCCATTTACATTTTATAATGTGGAAATCAATCGTGGAATTTTTGTTTGAGTTTTCTTCTAGTGGAATGTGCCGACCGCCTACAAAATAACAACTACAGTTGATTCAGTACATGATTCTCAAAAAAGGATCATTTCATTATTCACGTATTCAAACATGTGTTTTCAACGTACAAAAATTTGTATAGACTCGTAAAATGTATAAATAGACTTTACATACAACTGCTTATTGCTAAATGTTGCCGTATCATCAGCTCGGTAGTGCCTACAAGCGCAGACGTCTCCGTTGGAAGTCATCGCCCATGCAGTAGTCGTAGTACACGTGTATGTAGTTCAGAGGCTCGCGGAGCGCGTGTACCTACAGTCTACACCTTGCAGTCCCTATGTTATGAACCAAAACGCGGGTCAGAAATATTTGGAAGTTAAAAGTAGGTATACATAAATTCAGTCTGTGTTCGGGTTTGGCAACGACGTTATTGTTACTGAAGTTTGTTTCATAATCGCATCTACACGCAGAAAATTAATAAGAAATACGATAATCCTATTTGTGATGAGAAAATAATGACTTTAAGAAGGAATATAATTTTACGTACCTCTTACAAGTAATAGATTTGTTCAGGGAGGTTGTTTATGTCTATTCGAAAGACAATTTTAAGTTGGCTGATAGCCCATACACGTGGCGCTCGTTGGGTCAGTGAGCCATACGAAAATGAATCGCGATCTTTGGAAGACTGCGCCAGTATGAACATTTATGTTTCTGATAAATAATACTGTTTTTTATACATATTCATACACATATTCTGGGAACATAATGAGTTAGAGCACCATGCTAACGTTTATAGGTCTACACAATTCGCACTCAGGATGGTGTTCCCTCCATGCTCCTGTAGCGAAACTTAATTTTGCTTTTACTACGTAGAGCTGCCTGAATTTATGTTTCCGACTATAAAATGACGTAACGACTGTATTTTAAAAATACTTAAACTCATCGGAAGATTCTAAATCTCCGGCTTTTTTATCGTACAAGATCTAATCGGTGTACCCACCATTACTAACCCTTACACACTTAATCATTTCATTATTCTTTACAATTTTTGTTAATATTTTTGATTCCATGATATGACCTTTTCCACCTATCTTTCTATCCGATTCACAGATATTGCTCTCCTCATACACTCAGTTATAACAAAAAAAATATTTAAATAAAATGACACAAATGATTAGTTTTAAAATTTCAATAAATATATACTTTTGTATAATGTGATTGCAACATTTGTTTGATTTTAGTAATGTTCATTGTTTATGCGTAGTCAACAAACAAACGGTAACCGAATAGTTACAGGTTTGAGTATGACACTAGCAATCAAATAATATGATAAGATTTACCGATTTTTCTGCATTGAGGACAAGTTTAATTTGTCACTTCATGCATGAAAACACTCTATGCTAAAATAAATACCTAACTATCTTAAATAATTCTGTCAACATGTACGAAATCTGCGCCTAAAATCTTAATGAATTTTCATAAAACAATAATAAAATTATAATGCAAAACACTTTTAAAATTGCAACTATATCTATACATCAAATCCTCTCCTCGAACCGTCAAAAGACCTCATCAAAACATCACAGCAAATCGAACGTCCAGCATAAAGCCAAGAGGACCAGCCAAATACGAAGCCCGTCGAGAAAATAAATAGTCGAGGCGATCAAGTAATAGGCTTAACAACTAGAGAGGCGCCGGCGGGGCGAGGGCGCCGCGCAGCGGAGCTTTCGATGAAGTCTATAACGGCCGCAAATTAAAACTAAAACAAATTAACATCGTAAAAAGTCACAGTTGCTTTGATTTTTGGCTCGTGTACAGCACGTAGTGTTGTAGCGTGGCTTACGGTCTACTTGGGAGGCGGGTACGGCTGGTAGGCCTCGTCGGGCGACGCCGCCGTGGACGCGTGCTCGCTCTCCATCGGCATCTGGATGATCGGCGGGGTCGGACCCGCGAAGTACTGATACGGGTGCGACGTGAAATACTGCAACACAACATCGTGCCGTCTCAGCGCTCTATCGATATATTGATTGCCCCAGGTGTGTTAATTTTCATTTCTTTTTTTCCATTGAACGGTTAAACATCATCCATCCTTGTGTGTATTATTAATTTCCCATTTTTAGCAAACACGAGGTAACACCAGGCACTTAGTGTCGTATAGCAGAGTGGCAGCATAACGTGTGGCAGAGAAAGCGAGAGGAGCGCTAAGTGAGCGGTGGATCGTAAGCAATGGGACACGGAAGGTTAGAGCGTTCGATTACAATTTTACTGTGCACTCACGTATAACTCATTTTCCGGCCTTAAGCTGTCCCAGTTTACCTGGAAAACAGAGAATTACTATCAGTCTTGTATTGTTTTCGACTGAATATATTCTCGTAAACCTCTAACTTGATAGTTGTGTAGTTTATAGGCCGTCTTCTGTTTTATTAAGGTTGCTAACCACCGCACTCCTCGTGTCCCGGCATGGTTGACAACTGGCCCTCTGAAAGGTCCGCAGTCGAGTACTTGCGGAATATTGTAGAGTAAGACAGAACATTGATGCACCTAATTGAGAGAAGTGGGCCAGTTGCCTAGTTGTGGAATGAGTACGGGACACTTACGTATTGGCTAGGCACAGCGTCGATGGGTATATGTGGGTGCGCGGGGTGCGTAGCGTGGTGCGCCGGGTGCGCGGGCGGGATGAGCGCGGCGTAGGGCGCCAGCCAGGCGGCCGGGTGCGCCGCGTGGTGGTGGTGGTGCAGCTGCGGGTGGTGGTGGAAGGCCGCCACGCCGTACATGCCGCCGCCGCTGCGGTACACCCCGGCGCACTCGCCGCCAGCGCCGCCGCCGCCCACGCTTCCGGCGTAAACACCACTTACAGCCATTGCGGCCTGGAATTGTAGAAAAGTACAATGTATTCTCTTGAAAATCATTCACTGTTTACAAATTCAAAATATTTCAGTACAAAGATAACGAAACCATCATTAGGAACACCTCAATTGCCAATTCAAAGGTTGACATGCAAATGAAATTGATTTGTGTTCTACAACACCGTCAACCTAAATTGACGGTGTTGTTGAACACAAATCCATATATTATTCTGGTTCTCATATTGTCAACCTTTTGTGAATCTAAATTCACAAAACTTTGACAATATGAGAACCAGAATATTATACGGCTTCTCTACTCTAGTTCAATAAAGAAGTTAAAGCCGCATAGATAACGAGTGACGTGTATATAATACGACAGTTTCCTGCTCTTGTTACTGGGCGACTCCGTCCTGATAAAACTTGCACAACTATCGCTGCCGGAAGGCGACTTATGCTAATTTTATCGCTAATGAAGACTTACGTAAGAGGTACCGGTTCTTTACGGGAACCCCATGTTATTTGTTTAACGAAATGAAAACTAAAGGATGGCCTCATTGCTGTGCCGCTTGTCAATCAGTCTACAAGGTTAAGTTACGTTACTGCCTATCCCATGGTAGACAAAGAACAGGATGCCTACCAGTCTTGGTAATTTCACACATCGGCAGTCAGAAGCCGAAAATCGGAAAACCTATTCATTGGATTGCTGTAGGCAGGTTGTTCGAGTATTTCGATGCAACAGAACAATATATCTGGAGGCCTGCCACGAGCTCTTAACGCGATCCATTTTAGGACCTAAACTGAACTGTACTTTTAATTCGTACCATGACGTCAGTTTAACGATTCAATTTAGGCCATGCCATCTGACAGCGATTGTCCCAGCAAATTTTGGTTTCATTCATTTAATTTCGTATTTTTTAGGTACCATGACGTCCATAAAGCAGCTCAACTGTCAAAATAAGCGATTCAATAAAAGTCAATATAAAAGTTACTATTTCTCTAACATAAACTGAAACGTTTGGTGAAATATTGACGAAAATAAAGATTTTTAGTGCTATTTTAGTGGAATTTTAAAGTCTAAAATACCTACATATATTACATGACTATTTTAACCGCATTTGTTTTTAAAGGTACGTTCGAAACAGAAACATACATAATTTGTTTTAAGTCGAAATCGTCGAAAAAAAAAATCGTAAATCTACTTTGACTAAGAATTATTTTAACAATAGTTACCGTATTAACGTGGAATCTTGAAAATAACTGTTGAGTGTCTAAGTACAAATAAAATTTTAATTATTTCTGAACGTGTCTGATACTAAAATGTGCGCGAAACAAACTTATCTATACTTATAATAAATCTGTAGAAGTGAAAATTCTGTACATTGAAAATATCAAAAAAATAAATGGCAGGGGGTGTTACTATACCGACACCGAACCCAAAAACCTGATAAAAAAAATTTTGTCTGTCTGTCTGTTTGTTCAGGCATCACGCAAAAATTACCGGTTAGATTACGATGAAACTTGGTATAATTATTCTTTAATATCCTGGGCACCACACTGGGTACTTTTTATCCCGGAAAAGTATATACCTACAACAAAAAACAAACTTAATTTTGCGGTTCGATCCCTAGACCCGATTACTGTACCAACCGCAAATAATTCACAGGTCGACAAAATTTGCCGAACGCTCTGTTACAGAAACCAGATTATACTTTTCCAAAGGATTTTGACGCGCTGAACTCGAATCTGGCCTCAAAATTGCTCTATCACGTCAGGGTTTTGAGATATCCTAACCTAAAAGTGCAAAAAATACCGTTTTTTCTCATTTTTGAGGTTATGTAGCACAGCCGATCCTATTTTCTTTCAAGAATTATTAATGGCATCTCAAAGGACTAGTCTTCCTCTTTAAAATGACGTTGAGTTTACTCAAATATCTTTTTTTTTCGCTGAGATATCGCATTTTGAAATTTTCGTACGTGTACGTGGATTTTTCTACGTTTGAGAACACATACAGTCTATTGACGAAAACACGAAAATTTCGATATCTCAGAGATCTCACGAGAAATGCGATATCTCAGCGAAAAAAAAAGATATTTTAGTAAACTCAACGTCATTTTAAAGAGGAAGACTAGTACTTTGAGATGCTATTCATAATTTTTGAAAGAAAATAGGATCGGCCGTGCTACATAAACTCAAAAATGAGAAAAAACGGTATTTTTTGCACTTTTAGGTAAGGATATCTCGAAACCCTGACGTGATAGAGCAATTTTGATGCCAGATTTGAATTCAGCGCGTCAAAATCATTCGGAAAAGTATAGTCTGGTTTCTGTGTAAAAATTTTGTCGACCTGAATTAATAAGTTTGTCGTAGGTTACGTCACCCGCAGTGGAATTCACTAAGGGGCGCTGCACACGGCTAAGATACTATTTATAATATTTTATCTTAAGCTACAATATCGGTCGCCATACAATTCAATGGACACACACGATATAATATTTCATATTTTCGTATCTTAAGATGAATTTGTAAATAGGTACTAATAATAAAGCAGACGAGTTTGTTTGTCTGAACGCGCTAATCGGTCGGATTTTTCTCGGAGACGATTTAAAAAAATATTTTTACATTTGCTAGCCTACCCAAGTAACACAAAATCGATATAATGGAAAAAGTGATGACCAGAAAATTTCTTCTAGCTTCGTTATAGAATTTGAAGGGTTTTAGCAATGTCTTGCTTCTGTATAACAGCATTTTATTAACTTTGTAGTTCCTAAAGCTATATAATCCTCTTTTTCAATCTTTTGTGCAGCTAAAGGTTTTATTTTAGACATAATTTATGTCTCTATACAGCTTCTAATACAGCTGTAAGCATTATACAAAAGTGTAGGCCGTATGTAAGCATTAATTACGGCTTAGGCTATTAAAAAGCATTTTAAAATTCTTTAAAACTGCTCTATGTTTTATAACGACCTTTCGCATGGGTCACAACTGTTTAACGATGTACATTGGTGCTGTTTTAATGCCAGCATTTTAAAAGCATTTCATCATAATATTATATAGCCTTTATCTATACAAACGTATAATGACAAGAATTTTAACAAGCAATAAGTCGTATACCGGCATCCGCATGCCTAAAGTTTTTAATTATGCTTACGCCATTTTGCTTTTTGTATCGATAATATTTAAAATTTAATTTTATGGTAAATAGTCCTTTAGAAAGGACTTCAACCTATGGTATTGACCGGCCGGTACAATACAGGTATCATAATGACTAAAACTAAAGATTTCTTCGTAAGAGCATAATTTTTTTTACAATTCCACATATTTTTATAATATTTTTGTAATAAATAGCTCTTTAATTTGAAGGCGCATGAAATATTTGATTCAAATATATATATACTTTCACAGTAAACTGATACTCGCAACCTTAATTCACTCATAGAGAACAAAAACAAGAGTTTAATTACTTGCCTTGTAGCACTTATATTTTTTTGTTGTAAGTATCCATGTTCTTTTTACACAAGATTTATTAATAATAACAGAAATTAAAAATAATATTTGAAAATGTTTTTATTTTGCCTTTGTAATGGTACAAGCTGTATAAGAGCCGCATTTAACATATGCGCACTGCTTTAACCTGTTTTCACAGCCCATTATAATGCGTTTATCATTCCGGTAGACAACCAATATAATGCTGCTAAAATGCCATTCTTACACTTAAGGCTGTATAATTTGGGGCCCAAATTAGCATTACAAGAGCTGTATAGTGGTTTATAATGCCTATATGTAACTTCTTATAAAGCTATAATAATATGCTAATTCTGTTATCCATCGATTATAAAGCTATTTTGTGCTACTTGGGTAATTCTTGAGGAAGGCTATGTAACATCACGCTATAACCCTTAGGAGCCGAGCAAAAAGAATAAAAGTCAGAAAGATCGCTAAGCGAAAACGAAGTGACAGCGCGGGCAGACGATGCGATGCGATGCGACGGCGTGGGTCGGAAACAAGAAATTTCACGCGGACGAAGTCGCGGGCAGAAGCTAGTTTGATAATAATAGCGTTCTCTTTTTCACCAAAAACGTTTCAAACGCGGTTCAGCAACAAATTGCGATCTTTCATTCTCTTTTACGATCCAAATGCTGCTGAGCGTATAGGACGTCATGGTACGACTTTGAAGCGATGCAGTTTAGGAACCTAAACTGAAATGTCTTGCTTTTGAATCGTTTTTAATTAGATCATGGTAGGCTACCAGAGGTTTGACGTGTTGTGTCTCCATTATGGGTGCTACCTACTTCTCAGTGTCCCAATATAATGTGTAATGATGAATCGTCTTGAATCAGAATATGTAGGACAATCGTTTCGTAGGGTTCGTATGCTGACTATTTAGTTTTTGTTATACATAAGTATGTGGATAGCTACAGGATTTAGGGGAAGACCAAAGAAACGATGGATGGATTAAGTATGTGAAAGATGATGTCTAAAATGGGGGTGACTAACAACTACACTGACTACGGTGAATATGGTTAATAGAGATGTATGGAAGAATAAAGGCTGCATAGGCCTCAAAAAAGTTTGGATGAGAGCAGGATTATGATGATAATGGATACATATTTAGCCTATAACATTCGCACTGCTGGGAGACAGTAATCCACCACGCGAGGACAGTGCGGGTTGGCAGATGTCACGTGTCTTCGAATTTTTGGTTCTGGGACATGTCGGTTTCCTCACGATCTTTTCATTCACCGTTTTGAGAACAGTGGTGATGAAATAATTTACATAAAGTAAAGCGCCTGCTTGAGATCGAACCCACGACCGACTCGTAAGTCGCGGCCGTTATGACTGGGCCAATTTTCATGAGGTCAGGATGATGAGGATGATGTATGCTAGCTACTAAATGGATAGCTGTCAACTGGCTACCTGGGTAATGGAATCGTTGTTGTCCCTCCATGCTCGTCCGTTGTTATCGTTTTGTTTGTTGTACAGTGCCTTTTTCTTGTTACCGCCGTCGGCGAACTTAACTAGTAGAGGCTCCTTAGCTCCCGGAATCGGGTTGCCATTGAACATCTGAAACAAATGGAAATTTGTTGAGTTTTATCATGAATTACTTTCGGATCTGTGGGATAAATGAATAACAAATAAGGTGTTAGCGTATTTGTCAACATCTAAATAACGAGGCTTTTGCAGATAAACGTGTTTGTGCGTTATAAGTTTGATATTTTCACTCACTTGAATAATCTGCTCGCACTTCTCCCTGGACTCCATCCTTGCAAAGCCCACACCTTTGCTTTGGCCGTGGGTGTCACGCAAGATTCGTGTGGACACCACTTGGCCAAATTTGGCCAGCAGTTGGTCCACATCGTTCTCCTTGAAGTGCGGCGGCAGGTTGGCCATGTACAGGTTGGTAGGATCCTGTTCTTGTTGCTGTAAATGCCCCGGAGTAATAGGTGAAGAACTTGCTCTCCAAATCTTCAATGTTTAAAAATTCAAATTGGAAGTTTCAGTGACATTATTAGAAAATTTCGAGCACCACAGTGGGTGATTAATTAGCAATAAACAAGTGCTGAGACTGAAATACTTTGAAAGTGCTTAGCACATTGAGCTATTGTGGGGATTTGAGATTCATATACCATGTGACAAGCCCCGGAACCACTGTAAATGCTTTGGTATGTGCGCTGATGACACAAAAATATCCATTGCATGGTTGCTTTTGCCACCCACCATTAGGAAAGCATTACCATTTGGGGAGTTAATACATACTGCTTTATTTACATGTTTCCAATGTGTACGTGTGTGTGATGGAGCAGACTGTGACGTCACAAGATATCATCAGCTGCTTGACAACATGTCTTGTTTATTTTGTTAACTATTATTAATTTAATTGTCTCTAAGCGTTAATTTAACGTGTCTGAAATTGTTCTTACAATGTTAAAATTAGCTTGAAGCCCCGCATAGAATATCTAGACACTGAAGCCAGCTCTGACGTAAATCAGCAGATTGATCTAATGTACTAATATTACGTAGGTGTTATCAACGACATGGGCATATACATTAGCATAGAGATTACGAAGCTAGTTAAAATTCGCATACACACTAATTTAATATCGAAAGCATAGAAATACCCGAGCCCAGTAGCGATAATATAATTATACATTGTTATAACGCTGAAGCATACGACAATAGTATAGAATTAATAGGATGAAACAATGTCTGAAGTATAGAATTAAGTAAGCGTTATTATTTGCGTCGATTTGCGAACCATTGAAGGGATAACATACTTACAACACATTAGTGTTACATTGTTCGTTTGTGAATACGCTGACACAACATTACCACTCGTGTTGTTTCCCAAAATGGACTACACAAATGAATGATCGTGTACTTGGTAGCTGTGTTAAAACCGGGACATTTCAAAGTATTTATCGCCCATATTGTCGATGATCTAAACACAGGACCTACTTCTAGACAGTCAATCTATTGAATCAAACAAATTTAGGCATTATAATAATGGCTGGAAATTAGGATCACGTCGAAGATTTCACCTCAAATTACATGGATCGGGATGCTTATGCTACATATGCATAAATGTCAAATCTAGCAAAGTTTACAAGATAGGGAACACTCTTTACTTTCAGTTATGTATGTTAACAGCACTTTTTATATAGATAAGGGGGTATAAGTACTAAAGCTATAAGTAAGGGAAGACGGAATAAAGGGTTGGATCAGTGGGGAAGGCAACTGTCTGAATGGCGGAAAGTCTGCCATCTTCCTAAGTAACGAGCAATATAAATTGAATTATGAAAGGCTCAAAGCATTATACGATTCTAACTCCCGACAAGAAACAATCGCACTGTGCTTCATTTCACAGTTGCCATTCCTTTTGTGTTTAATGCTGCCGTGGCATAACTAAAATGCCGTTATCCGACATCTGGTCAACTTTGAACTTTTAATGCTATTATAAAGAGAAAAAAGAATCTATGGATCTGTTTCCGAATTTTCAATACCTTGAATAGCAAGGTATTGAAAATTTGGAAACAGATCCATAGATTTTTTTTTCTCTTTATAATAGCATTAAAAGTAAAAAATCGACCAGATGTCGGATAACGTCATTTTAGTTATGCCACGGCAGAATGGCTTTTGGACATTCGTTTAGTATTTAAGGATTTTAGTCGGAACAGGGAGTTAAGAGTTAGTATTTCGTAGGTCTTCATAGTAAAGGCGAAGGAGCAGAAGTAGAAGACGATGGGATGAGAGAGCGGACAAGGAGCAGGCGGTTAGTCATAATAGTATTACTTGCATGCACAACGTACACGGTTCAGTCTACGCAGGAACCAGATACCCACTTTAGCCATCTGGGCCTGAACACCTTTGGCTTGTAATCCTTTAACAGCTGCCTCAGCCGACGCGATCGTTTCAAAATCTACAAAACCGTAACCTGAGAAAAAAAGTTAAATTATTGTATAGTAGGGAGTTACCTCAGCCGATAGGGACCGCTTAAAAAAAGTTTTTTTTTTATAATTTCGATGACTCATGCTTGGCCTTATGTATGTATGTTGTAACATTCTAAAATTCCAAAGAAAGAACAGCTATGGTACATACATTTGATATGTAACTAATGAGCGCGAGTATATTGCCTACTCGATAGTAGCGTGATGAAAATGTGACATCGAAAAAGGGTAACATCGTGATGAACATTAAAATTACTGTGCAAACTTCATATCGAGGTAATAATTTAGTATCATCTGTGCTTGGGTGCAAATATAGTGAACATGATAATATATCTACTATAAACATATATAAAATAAACATTTAAGTAAATATGATAATGTCATAAATATGAATCAAATTGAATGTATCTAGTGTTCGTGCATATATTGGAAAAAAGTCTCACCATAGATGGGTTAGTTTAATGAAGGTAGGTATATGGTATTCTAGAAAATATTAATATATTGTTTTAAATAATTCAATTACGAGTAATCGTATCAATGCAACTCTATTCAAGTAATAAATTGTAAAACAATATTTAAATACATACGTGAGATACTATGCACAGATTTATAACTAAGTATAGTACTTTACATGTAGATAACTTGGTAACTCGCTATGACATAGTGTATATAAAAGAGGACGTACGGTATGAATGTTGTTTACCTTTACATTTATTTGTATTTTTATCCAATATTGCTTTTGTTGAAATAATGTTGCCATACCTGAAAACAATACGTAAATTAAAGTAGGTAACATGATCGGGGACAGATGTTGTATTTGATTGATAAGGCTTACATCTGGCACATTTGCACGAGGTCCTTATCGGTGGTGTTCTGGCTGAGGCCTCGTATGTACAGGTTGGTGCGGCTGAGCTGTTCGCCAGCGGCGCCGGTCGTGGAGGCAGACGAGGCCGGTGGCGGCGGCGCCGTGCTCAGCGACGTGGAGCGCGTGCCGCCGGCCGAGCCCGTGTTGGAAGACGAGGACGACGCCGTATTGGCGGGCGAGGCCGCCGTCGGCACCCGGCCACCGGCTCCGCCGCATCCGCCCATTCCTGTGCCCGTGTACTGAAACAACACATCAAGAATTAAAGCGTCATCTACATCGGAATGAGGAGTTCTACGAGGTCTGGGAAGTTCAGTTCTCGTTCTACATGTGGAACTACATCGGTTCCTAATATCCCGTTGCTGTACATAAATTAATGAAACGGAGAAGTATTTCTACAATGAACGATCATAAGCTGATGCACCATGCCGTGCAAGACATGTAGTTCAATTCATGGTATGAGCTGAGCTTATGTCAGCTTATATAGGTCGGAACACCTAGCCGCTTGCTCATACCTGTTAACGAGTAAACCTGATCTAAAAGTGCATAGGTACTCTTAAATAGTTATTCATTTGGTTTGTTTCTTCCTATTACATAGGTAAACTAAAACCAACATCTTGATTTACGACTGTAGTGAACAACCTGAACACGTTACATAACTATTTAATTAAATGTAATTCTGCGTGTATAACCGAGACATGATGTTGATGGCTGTAATCCCCGTGAACACATTGTAGGTGTAGCTCGGTGTCGGAACGATTACATTATATTCAGTGGATCAAAGTGTTAATATGCGCGCTCGTAGCAACTTAGCGAAACGGCTGGAATAAGTCGGCACGCGGAGCCCCACCGAGGCGACTTCATTGAAATAACTGTTCTCTTCTCAGTGAAACGCGTTAAGACGTCGACTATTAGTTATCTAGCCGACGAGTAATGAATAGGGAGGAGTAATGAGCGCATGCCGATTCCGAGCACGCACCCTTAATCGACTCGCATGCTCGATACTCGCCGAGTTAAGAAAAGCCAACAGTACGGATTGCACGTGCTCCGTTCCAGAAACGCTACTATGTATTTGTTAATGGATGAACAGTTAGTTTGGATTAACGAGGAGGCTCGGGAGTTGGCGACTGGAAATAGCAATTTGGTTCGATAAACAAGTATTTAACATGAAAACGTTAATGGATATATTTTACATTAGATACTCGTAGTCTCGTAGCGTAAAACGACGCTTTGATAACGCAAACATAAAATTGATTACAAGGATATCTTGTAATCTGACGGTATGATCGCTATAAACGAGGCACCATAACCCAGGTTTTATTATGGTATAAAATATACCCGGTTTGGAAAGGAGAGCATTTAACGCGTGCGTGAATTTTTCCTTTCTATAGCAGACGACAGAAAAGTAATTTACTTCAGTTAATGAAAAACAGTACCTAGGTAATTATTTGCCTTTACTTACATCTAAACCAGCAAATACAGACTACAGTGGGTACTCGACGATGTTCTGCTATTTGCATTTAGTTAACATATTAATCCCATAAACTGTGCGTGTCGTTGACGTAACAACTCATCAAGTGGAGTTACATAATATGTACTGTAAATTTGCCATTTGTGTAATTAAGTTCAGGGTACACATATTATTTTTACCTTTAAAACCTTTTAAGAGGACTTTTCCCGGGCTTGCCGGAGGAATTTAGATTCGTAATCCAATTGGTATCTTGGTTGTAGACGACGGTAATTGGACCTATTTGTGTTAACTGCCGGAACGACCACCGGCACCGCGGCGATACATACGCCAACATAAAAACAAATTAGCAAAATACGTGGTTTATACCGCCACGATTTCGATAAAGAATAAACGTTTTGTAAAGTGAAAATAAAATTGGTTGCGTTTTTCATTATGGAAACTACAGTTCGTTAATTATTTTCGCATTTAAACTTCGAGGAAGTTAATAAACTATTTAGTTTCTATTAACTTAGTCTGAACTTTGACAGTAGGTAGATTAAAAATACTAAAAATAGGTATCTAATGCTAATAATTTGGTAACTTAACGACTTGCGTAGTCTCGTCTCTACCTAAGTACCTACATATTATATGTATGTGTAGATTAATGTTTTACAGAAATCTTCCGAGGGTCTTGGAATTGAGAAGCTAATGTTCCTCGACCTAGCGTGCAATATTCTTTGAGGTATGTATTTTATCTTTAGCCCTTCTTCAACTAATCCTGAAGTGCATGTTCAATTAAGAAATAATGATTAATGTAATTGACACACTTTACAACCTACCAATCGTTAACAAGACAACTTTTAAGTGGCAGTTAAAAGGCAAAATGTTCGATTAGAGCTATTTAGACTGTGTAGTTCACAACGAGTTCACATTATGTCGGCCACCTGTGCAATTTACTCAATTTAACTTTATTATCTGCTCGGAAATTTGGATGGGTAATTAAGTGAGTCAGGCCACTCGTCCGCCAGTGTACTCGCGGGACGGAACAACCGAAGTTTGGTTATACTTCGGCTCGTGTTTGGAGTTTGTTGACGGAAATACCAGCCACTGTAACTGTGACCGAGATTTAACAGAATTTTACGATGCCTTTGTAGCTTAAAATAAATTGCAGCAGAACTAGGTTTTGAAAGTAGCTAGCGGTTATATTGCAACGACAGAACAGAAGTTCTTAGCATTTACCACAATGCTCCACTATTAGGTATTATCCGAGCCTTTTTCTAAATGTATTGCTTACAGTTTAACCCTCTATAAGGTAGAAAGGACGGTGCAATTTATCATATTACCCTTGCTGTACCTATATCAAGTTTCAAACACTAGTATCTGAAACATTTCCTCAAAATAAATTACGGATTACATCAATATTTACCTAACAACACGCCAATTTTACAACCACAAATAACAATCTTGTAAGCTTCTGAGAACCACCGAAAGTAAGTTCCAATCAGTCTGGCTTAGCTTCGACAGGTGTCAAAATGTACCGGAGCCACAGAACACTATATAGACCGGAGCACAGGAGTGACGGAACGGTGGGAGGTGACAGTTTATGACAAGTAGGTAATCATCACGCGTCGAAGTTACGCGAACTTCGACGTAAGCGCCTGCTTTGTGGAAACTTCGGTATGTTTTGTGAATAAAAGATGTTTGTTATAAATTCGACGAATTTTACCTTAGGTAACTTGTATGTGTTTGTTAGAGTATAGTAATTAGGTATAGGTATTATGTACTTACTGATTTTTTTGTAATAAGGTTCTTGTTGAGGCGATATTATAGTCAATTATTATGAATGGGTAAATTTTACCACTGTTATAAAATCAATTTTATATTTTACTAGCTTTCCCCGCGGTTTCACCCGCATAAGTTTCGATCCCGTGGGAATATCGGGATAAAAAGTAGCCTATATGTTAATCCAGAGTGTGAACTACCTCCATACCAAATTTTATCAAAATTGGTCCAGCCGTTTGAGCGTGAAGAAGTAACAAACATATAAGCACACACACACACACTCACATCGCCTTTATAATGTTAGTGTGATTTTTATCAATGTAATCAATTTTTATCAATCAGTTTTAATTTTTTGTCGTAAATTTTAATCCTAGTTTCATTTATGTTTATTTCATATCTATTTGCCGATGTTAATAATTTTTATGAACTTACTTAATGTTATTAATTTATTATTTTTTTATTTTTACGTTCTTATCAATTTTATTCATGTTATAATGTCAAAGAAAACCTTTACCAATTTAATAATTTTTAATCAGAATTTCCAATTTGAATTGCATTTAAATGTAACTTTTTACCGATGTTACCAATTTATCAATATTAGCGCTTATTACTAAGTAGGTTTGCTTATTTCTCTGATTCATTGTTTTAAGCATGTTGTGTTAACCCATAAGTAATTGATGCACTGTTATTTTATTTTTAAAAATGTATTATGTGGTTGTATTAGTAATCAATTGTTAGTGAACCTAATATAAAAAAACAAGCACGCCAAAAATGACAAAAATATGCCCAACGTGCCTATAGAAGTTTTTACTTCAAAAACAGTGGCACTCAAACTCAAAGCATTTATTTCAATTAAACCATTTACTTTTACAGGCACTTTTGAATTGTCAAGGAGTCGGTCAGTCAGAAAATATGAAGCTAGTTGCCCAATCCAAAGCGTAGGTACCTATAGAGAAGAACGGGCAAGAAACTCCATGGACACTCTTTTAAATTATATTTTTACAAAAATATTAGAACTTACATCATTAATGTTGAATTTATAATTATATGTGAGAACGATGTAAAAAAGACGTACGCGTTAAAAGCGTCCAGAGTACAGCAAATAGTAAGAAATCAACAATCCAAAAATAAAATATTTATAAATAAGCCGAGGCAGCTAAGTGATGACCAGCCCCAACTGACGGCGCCCGTTCACGAACATGACGCATAGAACAGCTCCATTCCCAACCAACATACGCCACCGTCAGCGAGACATTTGTGTGAGCATGACATACTATCAGCCGCCAGGGCACATTCAAGTCAATGAAAGACATATTATCCGATAAATGGTACATAGGGTATAGTAAATACATATATAACTCACATCTCTGCTATGCAATAATTATACAATATAAAGGAAATTGAGTTTATACAATGCAAAGATAGTCTTATAATCTTCAGCAGCTCCAACAGTACTTCCAACTGTTAATCAATTAGTTGGAGGTTGTGGAGCAGGACCAGCATTGAGCCAGGCATTTTTATCAGCGATGTAATCCCCTAACTTATAATATGCCTGACTGCATAGTGTGCGTTTTACACAAGACTTGAATTTTGTCTCATTCAGTTGAAGAATGTGGGGAGGTATTTTATTATAACATTTTAAACAGTACCCCATAAAAGATACACACTCTGGGGAGTGCCGACAGAAGTGAAAACAAAACACAAACAGAATACTTTGCCATCACTCGCTGACATATCGGATATACATTAAAACCGAGTACATCCCGAGGACAGCCGAATACATCCGAAGCGGGTATTTTTTTAATCGTCTTATAAACAAAACACGCGCTGTGTCGCTTACGGTAACAGTGGCGCGAGATCATTGGTTTTTTTCCCATCTCAAAAAATGCCCAACGCGCCTAAAGAAGTTTTAATTAAAAAAAAACCGCCCAGTGCAAGTCAGACTCACACACGAAGGGATCCGGACCACCGTACAATATTTAACATTATTTTATTTTTACTATTTGTTGTTAAAAAAAAAAAGCGGCAATGGAAATACACATTATGTACAAATTTCAACTGTCTACCTATTACGGTTCATGAGATACAGCCAGCTGATCAGACGGACGGATAGCCGGAGGCTTAGTATCTTCTAGGGTCTCGGTGGCACCCTATGAGTACGGAACCCTAAAAAGCATGAAAATAACTGGTAAGTACCTATGTAGTTTGCAAGCTTTTAGAAAATTATAGGAAAGCCTAATAAGATATCCTTTAACCAAAGTGTTATCAAAGAAATGATTCTGAATTTTTATTTTTTGTAATGTCATGTTCAGTACATTTCTAAAGAACTGTTAACTAGGTTACAAACAAGTTCCCCATAATCTTATTAAATGTTTTTCCTCGACAAATTCTCTGTTTCATAGTTTCGAAGTAAGATAAAACTTGAGTGTGGTAAACAAGAAAATAGCCTAGTTTTTACACTATGTTTCAAGAAAACAGTGCTTTTCTAATGATAATTCATTAGAAAAAACACCGTTTTCTTGAAACTAGTTTCAAATAGTTCATAATAAGAGCGTGAAAACGTCTGAAACTTAAAACACCTTCATAGAATTGTCGGAAAATCCTTTTCCACTTACTGTTTACCAGCTAATTCTATGTAAATTCTTATTTTTCAAATAAAACCATGGGAAAATAAATGAGTGTTATGTCTAGACTGGGGGCTGATTTTTCATTCGACAGATAGTTTTTATTCGTGGAATAAAATTGAAGTCTGACAGATTTTGTATGGAAGAATGTCAAAAATTCAAAATTATTCCTCGGGTAAAAATATTTGGCGTTGGAAATATGAGCCCTAAATGTAAAAGTGACTCTAATGTAACAGCAACATCAGCTGTTTTAAGTGTAGCCGCCGCGCCGCCGGCAATCAACATGACAATAAAACACGCGATTTTAATTTTGCCCACAGTAAAATTTAATGATGTAACGTGAACGCACACGCCGTCCATCGGGAGCATATGACTGTGGGTGATGACGTCACGCGCGTAGGAGGGTCGTGGGGGAGCGGAGCTGTATCTCAAAGGCAATGGGGTGGCGGGAGATAGCACTCAACAGTTGGTCTCGGCTCGATAGCGCAGCGCGTGCGTGCCGCCGACCACGTCACATGGCCGGCGAACACGCAAACTTTGTAAATACATACCATACATATCTACTATTGTAACTGAATTCGAATTACCCGCTCACATATCGCACAACGTTAATTAGGAACATGAAATTGGTGTGAACCCAACCGTTTGAATTTTATAATGAGTTTTATGAACGATGAAATTCCGGTTTCAATTTTAAAGTAGCCGCGCGGCCACAGTCGCGGTGGCCAGGGCATTCACAGCGCGGGATCCAACTGATTCACGCCGAAGCTCACGAAATGAAACATAAATCCCATTCAATCTATTTAAATTGAGCACTCCATTTGTTTTATCGTCGATTCAATCAGGAAATCGATCAATTCGTTTGCCATTTACTACGGCGAGACAGTCCACTTGATGAGTGCCTACTTTTATTTAGATTGTGTGTAAAAATTGCCTTTTGAGTCTATGGCGCGGCGTGGTCATTAGTAATCGAAATCACGTAACTACATCATTTATTACTAATTAGACTGAACTGAAATGCTAGTGCAAATAAGACACTACATTATTCACATCTGAAAAGGAGGATTCTAGCTAAATAACAATAGTAGAGATAAATACGGTTGCTACGAGATAATTGAAGCGAGAATACGCGAGTAGATAGGCTTCGGCCGGTGATGTGGACAGGTGAAATTAATTACCTATGGCATTCAGACTACTCTCCCACTGATAAGTAAGTACCTATATACTAATTGGTGCTTGCAATCTATTTAAACTGAAGAAATTATCTATTGCTTAAGAGCGTTTAAAAAGTTCTAAAAAGGTCTAAAAAGTTACTTAAGAATATTTTCGAAAAATAGTGTCAAACTCAAATTAGACTGATTTTAAATTTTCCATAGAAACAGAGGTTTTCAGTTATCTTTTTTTAAATCAGACATTTCGAAACCTTTGTAGGTATTCTGCTTATGCGTATGAAGTTTCATTAAAATCTGTTCATTCATTTCGAAAAACAAGGGCTTGAGAGTTTGTATGAAATGCCGTACGGCGTAAAAGCTCTTAACATACATGAACTCTCCGGGATTGCAAAAGAATTATTGATAAATGGCTTCATACTCTCACATATGAAGAATTTGAGAATTTAGTCAAACCCTAAAGGTCTTTCTTCCGTAGGCATGCACACCTAATGGGATCTTGCCGTTTTGCCTAAAAGATTTTGACAAAATTTCATTATCCAAACAAATTTTAGCAACCTTTTTTTATACCAATGCAATATTTGGGATGATTTTAGTACCTACGCACATTTTCATTTGGTCAAATTTTTACTCGGCAAATGAAATTATGCGGAAAATAGTTTGGGAAGTGATAATTTGTCAGTATATTTTTGATGAAACAAGGGAGACCCACACCAAATACATGTAGCGTAGAGTGTGCTCGTGGGGAAGTTCCACAAGCACATTCTACACTTACACCCCACAGAGACGCTCACCATCACCACTCACATGCAACACTCTCACACCTATTTGAATTTTTACTATTGTAATTTTTTACTATTTTAACTTTTAGTATTTTTATTTTTTTATCTTGTTATTGTTCTTTAATAATCCCTACTGTGTTTTCATCTCTGGAATCTGGAACGCTGTCGTCTCCCTCTTGGAGGTGGGCGTTAATAGCTGCGACACAGTTTTGTAACTAATGTAGCTATTTACGTAGGCAATCAATTTGTAAAATGTGTTTTTGTTCCAATAAAGATTATTATTATATGTTGGTATACATTTTGTATCTCGGCACTGAGCTGCCGGTTTTTCAGGGTAACACGGGCCAAAGCCAAGTGCTGCGCCTGAGAGTACTAACCTACATAAGTGATAGTTGATGAATGGCGTGGTGATCAATGACGAGTTTTATACATCATTGGTGGTGATATAATGTTTTGACTATGTGTAATGGTGGTGAATGATGTTTGTGGATGTGCTATTTGTGCATCATTGTCGTTCTGCAGGAATTTACGGACAATTCTGCAAGTGTTCAGGATAGCAGCTTTCTGTAGGGTTTGGTAGGTGGAGGGAGATACGTCCAGCGTTTTTAAAGATTGATGCAGTTGTTTGAGAATGACACCCATGGTTGAAAGTAGGTACTATAGGAATAATGGCAACGCTACATAATCGCCCCATTCGACATATTTCTATTTTTTAAGTCTGTATATTTTGACAGCTTTTCTGCAATAGTGTTTTGTATGTTTGTGTGTTTGGTACCTACTGCAATATCAATATTTGCGCAGTTTTATTAATTTCATCTAGTAAAGTTATGTCTGATTTATTATAATGTGTTGTTCTGTCTGTGAGGATGGCTCGTTCAAAGTATAGCTTGTGTGTTATGTTTTCAAGAACCGTTTCTGGAGTATATCTGTACTAAGGTACTGGAATTGTAATAATTAATTTATATTTAATGGCAAGTATTTGATGAATTATGTTGGCTATTTGATCATGCCTGTGTTTATAGTCAGTCTGAACTATTGATTTGCATGCTCTAGTAATGTGTTGAATAGTTTCAGAAGAACTATGACATCGCCTACATATTTCTGTTGAAATAGGGATTCGCATGATGTACTTTTGGTAGATAATAAATCTCCGCGCCTGAGCCATTCGTTCGACGCTAATTTGTCGACGTTAGGTTGGCAAAGGTCATGGCGATGTCTTCCATGGAGTGACTTCTGGATCCATTCCGATATTTTAGTCTGTCTATCAGTCTGTTTCTCATTAATTTGTGTTGTTTTGTCAGACATGTTTAGCGGGGTTACTTTTCGGTCATTATAAACTATTGCTTTGTGTAGGATAGAGGTCGTACTTATTGTGTTAAAATATTTTCTAAGGGTACTGATTTGTTTATTGTGTAGGTTCGTTATATCTATTATTCCTCGTCCACCTTCTTTCCTAGGTAGTGTTAGTCGTTGTACGCAAGATTGAGGGTGGTGTTTTCTGTATTTGGTCAAACTGGTGTTAATACACGTTGTAGATTCTTAAGTTCCGTTTTCGTCCAGCTTATTATGCCAAAGGAGTATGTAAGGACGGGTCACGGGGATCGCATAGGTATTTATTGCTTTGATAGTATTTTTGAAGTACAATTGTTTAGAATGGATTTTAGTCTGTGTTAAATTTGTTGTGTTTATTTTTTATTGCCTTATGTTTAATTTCCTTCGCTTGAACATATCCTAAGTATTTGTATGTTCCATGTTCATCAAAGGAATCTATGTATGATTTCACCTGACTGTGTGGTATATGAATGTTCGTATGTTGGACCTGCCCTGACTGAATTGATTTTACACTTATCAATTCCAAAATCCTTATCACTCGAAAATTTATCTGTGGCATTGGCGAGTTCATTCAAGCCCTCTGGTGAAGAAGCGTACAATTTTATGTCGTCCATGTAGAGCAGGTGGTTAATTTTACAGTCGTGTCTGTCCGTCCGTATGTCATCTATAGTGTGAATTTAATTTGTTTGTTATGGGGTTTAAGGCAAGATAAAACTATACTATTATTATTATTAAGTATATTATTATACAAAGACTAGCTTAATGGCTCATTGATCGTCCGGTGATTAAGTCAGTGAAAAACGTTATGATGGAGAACCAGAAAACAAAACCATCGGCAGAGGCAAATGATTCAGAATACTGGTATGGACGAATTTAAATATCGGTAGCGGCCACGGCCCTACCCTCTGTCACACCGACATTAACATAATTCAACAAAAAAAACACCACCCTTACCAGAGAAAAATGATTCTTTTTTCTGCGTCTTTTGACCCGACCTGTTCACAATATTGGACAAGTTTTACCGCCGACGCTGTACCCTACCCTATAAAAACAATTTGATGGAACTTACATTATGTTAAACATTTGCACGACGAAGGGATAAGAATAGTGTGCATGGACCGTTTCAATACACAACTGAGCCACCTATAGTGTCAGTGTTCAGGAATTTAAGTTTTTGCTTCTAATGAGAGAACAATTAGTCGCAAGGGCATCACGTTCAATACAATAACCTGTCGCATTTCGATAAATATCCGTCAGTGGAGAGTGATATAATATTTCCGCGGCTGTTCACGAGGGCCAGGGTCCTTCACCTTCCGCCAGAGCCAAAATAAATCGAATTCCTTGGATGACAGATATCAGCAAGCCTTGTTTATTTATACTTTCACCCCGGCTTATGGGAGGGTGGCACACGTGGGACGTGCTCTGCCCCATTGTACCGAAATAAACTATTATACTCACAAAGTCAACACATGCACATCACGTGATTAGATAATAGCAAAACTGTATTAAGTATTTAGGAATATTCCGTGAACCTTTCACTCCGGTATTCATCAATCGCCGTTGCTCGGGATGTAATTAATGACCCAGGCTCATTTACAAAATAGACACAGTTATACGTATTACCGCGTTCGACATTGAAAAAGGATCTTCCAAATATAAATTATACGGCAGCGAAACCTTCCAAAATAAATGTGGTAATTTCATTTACAAAAAAAAATTCTCCGCAGCGAATACATTTAAATATATCAGCATAATCTTTGAGTGCGTGCGTGTGAAAATGAAGCGCCCAGGAAACCGAGTAGCTTCGGCCTAGATGATTCTAATGGAAACGTGGAAAGGAATTACTTCTAGCCTTCCTTGTGAACCTTAGATATTAATATCTTCGTAGTAAATAAAACAGAAATATGAAAGGATACTAGTTGGGTATCGCTACAGAGACAGCTACCGGCGGATTAGGGTGGGCTCGGACGTAAAACGCATTAGAGTATTACAGTCAGACACTTCTGTCACTCCTTACGATAAAAACGCTGAGTCCTTTACTAAAAAACGTAACCTCTATTTAGGGCTGCCATATTTGGGAAGGGGCACGATGGATCTAACAAGCTTCGGAGTTGTGACAGCCCTGACAGCTGATATATTCCGGTCATTAATCAAGCGGTCATAGATATATGTTACGACTACAAGCTGGGGACGGCGAAGTCCGATCAAAGTCGTGTTGAGTAAAAACTGGGACAATAAACTGATTACTGTTGTCACGAGGTATTAGAGTAACACAGGGCAATTCCAGAAATAAAATTAAAAGGTATTTAAAACCATTCACTTACTATGTATTTTTATTTTACTATTTTCACAGCGGAAATTGCTTGGTTGTCCATTTTATAATAAAAAAATGCACTAAGTATAATGGACTAAAAGTGTTAATTTTTACATTATTCAACGTAGCGTTTGTTATTGTAAATGAAGACACGAGGCCGACATAAAAGTTTTAAAACAAACCTGTAATTGATCGCTTCAACATCACGTTACCACGACAGTTAAGAATCGTCGGAACTGATAACTCGACTATTTTACGACTACGATTACATTATCGGAAAACAAAACGTTTTTTAATGTTCTTTTAGTACATACATTTAAGTGTTGATCTTATCGAATATGAAACGTGACAAGTGGATTGGAAGGATAAGTGCATAGAGAAATAGAAAACTATAGTACCGATACATTTCTCGGTAATCCTACAAGACAGTACTCCTACAACGGATCTTTAACCACGATAAATTGCACAAGTAAAAGGAAAACTCGAGTGTAGCAAATCGCATAAGCGAAGTTCTTTTTCAAATGTTTCTCGATGTAAAAAAACGAGTTCAGTATCAGTGCGGCGACCATGAGATAAATCCTGAAGGAAAGGCGTTGTAATAAAACACGTACGGCTCGGGGAGCTACATTTTATTTCAAAAAGCGATAAGGGCGCGAGAAATTCCTTTTACGAGATTCTTGTGGAGGAGGGTGGTGAGGTGCAGCCGCTCTTTGTGCAACATCTGGTTTGTGTCGCCTCGTAAACAGCCCAGTAAGCTCTCTGTTCGATGACACTTCACACAAAACTGTGATTGTACACAAAGAATAGGACAACTGTTTCAAGGAAAATATTACAAAATCCGTTTTGGTTGGAATGCTCTGTGAATTCGATTTATTAATAACCAACTTATATTAACAGTTTGCACCACACATACAAGTTATTAGTCAATATTAGTAATTGCACATGTCATACTGATATAATCATAAAATTAGGTTAAATCACCTCATAAAATTGGACATTTTATGAAATGAAATAAAATGAGACAAAATTAGTCAAAATTATGTAGTATTAGATAGAATTAGGATAAATTGGAATAGAATTATTAATAACAAGTAATTAATTAATTTAAATTTATTTACGCCAAGGCGATTGTACTGGGAGTGGCAATGGACTCGCAGTGTTCAGGAATCCCAGCTCAGTACTCACGAAGACATGTGAGGACTCGTAATTCAACACCATGCACAATCGAAAATCGAAATCAGATTTTTAAATCCATAGGGCAGGCACCACCAATTGGTATCATTGGGGTCTGTTTTTAAAAATAATTATGACTATCGCGGTCCTTTTGGCAGACGATTAGGTACTAGCAACCAAGATTTAAAAAAAAAAAGAAATAGGTTAAACGAAAAGAAACCCTAAATATGTTTTTATTAAGTAAGTAATAAAGAACAAAATAAAAAGTAACAGTAATAATAATGTGAAAAATTACATTGTTTACTTTGAACTACTTGTCTGAAGTCTTGAGTGAAGTTGTGCAAGCTAAAATTCATTTTTTTATTTTTATAAATTGTTAACTTATTGGTGGATCGCCGACCTAATTTGTGTGGACCACAAAATCCACCATTCGGTAACTCCTGCCCTAGGGTATCTATAGCTAGGGTTTAAAAAATACTATGTATAAAAAGGGAGCTAATGCATTAAAGAGGTATGTGCTTGTATGTCTGTGATATCGTAACAGTTTATCAATCTCCTGCTTATAGTCAGCATGCGGAAACAATGCACGAGCTCATACCCACCGATAAACAGAGTAAACTTCTAAATTAACTAGTTTTATGCAAATCACGATCTAGTTGTGTTGTTTTAAGTGCTCTCAGAAGACATTAATCACATAATATTGTTTGTGTGTAATGCATAACGAGCTACAGCCGTGGCGGGCGTAGAAATTGATGGAGCGATGTCAACGAGCCGACTTCGCGGTTAATTATCCAGTCCAGAGACGTAAGCAACGCTGCCACGGTGCCAGGGGTTGGCCACTTGCTAACTAGAATTCACGCTTATTGATTTAAACACAGTTTCTCAGGTTTATTAGAGATTATATTTTCATTAAAGAAAGTTACGTTAATAGTCACTTATTAGTTGAATGAAAGGAAAACGTTTCACAACATTAAGGAAGCGTTCGCGGTCCGGCAGACGGCGGAACCTCCGGCCGCCGGCGCTCGTAAACCCGATCGTAAACTTAAACACACCTCATTAGAACATGCAGAAGATGGCGCCGGCTAAAGATTCTACTTTATTTATGGGATACTTGCTCTCAGTACAAGGAGGCGGAATGGGGGTGCGATATTGATGGACGTATTTGGTGGCAACATAATTGACTGCGCTACGTCATTCGTAGCGGAGTTTCCGATGCGAATTCTTTATCGATCTCGTAGCTAAGATGTAACGTTTTTATTTTACACGGAGTGTTTTGTTAAGAGGGCGCCGACCAAACGCCGACCGCGCAGTGGCGCCATCATCGTTTGTTTGGTCATTTCTTTTATTTTAGAATGAAAATACAGAAAATAAGCCGTTAAGTTGTGCTCCACAAGATTATACGTTAATATTATTATAAACAGTCATTTTACATTGTTTAGCTTTATTATAATCACTAAAACGGATAAAGGTGGCCACTATTTTCTGTTTGTGTATGTATATATCTAAAATAAAAAAAAATAACCAAACAAACGATGTGGGCGCCACTAGGCGGTCGGTGTAGCCTTAAATCTTAAGCGATATTTCAGCAAGGAACTTTAAAAGTAGTTATTAAAATGTTACGAGAGCACCACTACGACACCATCGTAGCTTTCGTAGCGATTTAGTAGTTACCTACGTAAAGCTTAATCGATGGCCAAAATATCTAAATATAAATCTGAGACTTTGTATAAGACAACTTTACGGTACCCATTTGAAACAAACCCTAGAGTATTTAGGGCTGATTTTTCAATCGATAGATAATTTTTATTCGTGGAATATAATTGATGTCCGACAGATTTTGTATCGAAAGAACTGTCAAAATTTTTAAATTATTCCGCGGTTAAAATTATCTGACGTTGGCAAAATCAGCCCTTAAATTTTTAGGACTTCGATATTTTAGGATGAGTCGTGGTGTTGGCTTGAATAAAAACAATATAGGCGCATACGCAACGACTATGATACGAAGTTAGAGCACGTGTTAGATCCAAGACGTGCGCAGCTATAAAATAAAAATAGTAAGTAAGTGCCCTATGATTCATATCTACTCGCTGAAAGAATGCCGGAAGAAGGATAAACATAATGTGTCGCGGATGTTATTATTACAAGACTTATTATGAAACGTATTATTAATATGGCATTGCATCGAGAGTTGCGGTAGTTATGTGTTTCCAAGAAGACACGCAGTAAATGAATGAAGAGCAAATCTAATGTTGTGTAGGTTATTTTCTTAGGCTCTACTGCGGTTAGTTTATACTTCTCCAATATTGTTTTCTTTATGGATTGGCTTTGTTGCTATCCAAGGCAGAATATTTATTCTGAGGGGCAATTCTCGTAATTTTAAATATTATAAACGTTCACATTCTGACCTCAGTCTCAATCTGTCAAATATACCTATAATTTCCCTACATTTTTGACATTTGTTTGTCGCCGAGGTGAGACTGCGTTCAAAATCTAGTCGCAGTCTCTTCTCTTCCATTAAACGAAGAGAAGAGACTGCGACTAGATTTTGAACGTTTTTAGGGTTCCGTGCCAAAATGGTAGAACGGAACCCTTATGGTGAGACTCAGTCTGTCTGTCTGTCACAGCTGGATACTCAAGAACTACTAAAGCTATCAACTTGAAATAGTTTTAGATGACGATTGCCCAACTATTTTGCGAATAAGAAAGAAATAAAAATATATCGATTTATTTTGCAACAGGGACTTAAAGGGGGTCTGAAAAATTCGAAGTGGGTCTACTAGGGCATGTGGGATATCATATAAAAGAGCGCAGTTTGCACATTCTCAAACATGTTTTTTTTAGGCCGCATTGTTTTTGACTTTTGTTGAAAAATGTAAAAAAAATACCGTTAGGTACCTTATCTCCGAAGTTTGCAAAGAGAAAAATCTGAAATAATTCTATGTGATAGAAGTATATGTAAATATTACAGGAAAAATAAAACGATGTCTCTAAATAGCATAATTTTTCAGAAATCATCAACAAAAGTTACACTAGTTCCACTATCGGTCAAGAGATGTCCCTGACCTAAAACTGCAAATTCTACACCGCAGTGCGCAGTGTTAAAATTCTCTAACGAATAGGCGTCGCCGATGAAAATTTAAAAACATATGATGGTACGGAATTACGGAACTCGCTCTTGTCCGGTTTTTTAATTACTAGAATTGGCCTTCTGGTCTTAGTGCTTTTTAGATGCCAGATGATGAATTTAATCGATCTCCGCAGCATTTTCTTGATCTGTGCAATAGAAGGAGAATGGATATTTTCGCTATTGAAGTACCTAAAAACTCCTGTAGGTAGATCCTCTTGCACTCTAACAGTAGCTTTGTCATTGACGATTCTTCCTTCTGAACGCAGTGAGGCAAGAAGCATTCAAGTTTCCAGAGTACGTATTTAGTGACTAAGTTGAAGCTACGAATAATCCTCTGTTCCTCTGTTCTGTTTGTTCTTTGGATATCTATCCACAGTAGAAGAACAGACTCGATAGAGATCTATTGAGTGAAGAATGTTATGCGCAAAAGAATGAACCACGCAGACACCCCCAAATCTCTCCAGGCGTAATGACAATATTGCTATGACCATTGATCGTATGGATTGCTGCTGTTCAGAGGTAAGAGATCCAAGATGTTTCATATTTGACTTACCTGATGTTGAGTATAAGGGCTTGGAGCCGCTGCGTACTGCTGTGGCTGTGGCGGCGGGTAGCGGCAGGGCTGCGGCGCATAAGCCGCCGCCCACTGCTGCGCTCCGCCGCGGTATTGCGCCCCCGCGCTAGCCATGCGCGCTGCGCACGCGCCTGCGCCTGCGCCCGCGCCCCCACTTGCGACCGTCACGGCGCCCGCGCCCGCGTTGCTCGCTGAGCGACAACCGCCGCCGGTACTCTGTGAACAATACAGAGAAACTGTTAGTTTTACTGAATAAGCCCTGCATTTCGTCCAGTTTCTTTTTCGTGCGCCCTATTACCTACCTACTATTACTAACCTACCTACTTACTAAATGGAGTAAAGCTTTGTGCTTATGTAACTTACTGAGAGGTACCTACCTAGTGGGACAACTAAACTGCCAGTCGCTAGTATTTCTGGCTAATAGGAGCGTTACTTGTGGGAGCCATGTCAAATTCTAAGCCACTAGGTATATAAATTATGGTAAATAGGTACAAAATCTATGAATAATATTTTCTTTAAGAGGCTCGTGCATAGCAATGGAATGCAACTAGGTGGGTTAGTTAGTGTAGTGATTAGTGCATAATAAATATGCAGTTATTCAATTCAGCTGCATCAAATTAAAGCCGTCGTATTTTGAAAAGCTTAGAACAATACAATGCTATTACTACGAACTGTACTATTTGCAACAGGATAAAGCCATAAGAAAATTTACATTAATAAATGAAGCTATCGTGATTGTTTAGTTGGTGGTACAACTTTCACTGCAAAGCGGCAATTTGTTGCGATAATACATGGCTTGCAAACATATTCCTCTCGGTTACCGTAATGAAGGAGGCAAAGCTGGGCGTAATTTCATTGTAAAACCATTTTAGTGCCTAATTAGTTAACCTAATTTTAGTTTCTAGGTACTCCAAAATTAGTCTTCCGTTCCGTCTTGGACGCCTAATAAAGTTAAGTTGAAAGAAACTTTTAGTAGCATAGTTAAAATGATATTAAAATAATTTGGTAATTTTGTTAACTTCTTTTACCTAGTGGAATTTGCCTCCTTAGTCTAGTGGTAACAAGTTCAGCCATGGACGGATGGACCGTATAGCGTAGCGGAGCGAAAAGTTTGTAACAAAAACAGATGCGAATCGCAAAGCCAGATGGCAACTGGTTTTTGTAAGCTGCATCTTGGTGCAGTTATTGTTATATAGTCTTCAAATCAAATACGAAAAAACTTAATTTTCAAGAAAATTATATTAATTAGTTAGATACGGTATACGGCTACAGATTTTTTGTTTTAACATTTCAGATTAGCTATGTTAGTTCGATTAAGGTTATTTTTTAACGAGTAGATTTAAACCCAGAAGCATATCTGATGCGCGTATATCTCAGAGATCCGAATGTTGCATCACGCCACTGACGTAGACATATGACTATAACAGATTGGCATCTGTGTGCCGAGAGCCGTGACGAAGCGTGTCTGCAGACTTTCGCAAACGTCTAGAATACCTTATACATGCACATAATGTACTACACAGATCTATATGTGTCTTTTTGCTTGTGTACATGTATCGACTCGTATATTATCTGGCTAGTTTCTATTTTTGACGGATTTGTGAATTCAAGTAAGAATGGTGAAAAATTAAACGATGCCTAATGGTTTTCCATATAGGTAGGTAAGTGTGTGTGTCACGATTAAGATGTTTCGACGTGTTCCATGTTCCGGTAATTCAGCTTAACTCTTTGTGTAGGATACTTAAAAGAACACTTAGTAGGAAGGCTCATCATCATAACAAAACTACTTGAATAATATGATAATCACGCACAAAGCTACCTCTTTTATCCGCAGTTCTACACTAGCTCTACAATGAGAATATCGTAAACCAGAATTCACGACAATTGCCACCAACAATTTGACGTGAACGAGAATTAAATTCACAAGGAGTTTCAAGACAGTTCAGCGTTTCACAATTCCCTGTGGGTGAGAATTAAGTTCAAAGGAAAAATTCTAAGAGAAAAGAAAAGAGTTATCCATTCGTACTGAGGTTAAGAGACGCTAATAGTCAAAGAAAAACTGGGAGCATTAAAAACCGAAGAAACTGCTTTTACAATATCATCATGGTAGCATTCGTAGCTGTATTATAGACGAACGTTATTTATTGCGATTCCAGTAATTTGTCTATCAGAAACGCCTACGCAGAGCACGGGTGAATAAGCACACAACATACTGTTTCTGTTATGAGTAGGTACAACACATGAACACAGGAAGGTTTGAATACTGAATTAGATAAAACATTCGCGCCTAGGGCTCTGATGTGATATGAAATTTTTGTCTTTATTTGTTATTCTGAGCGAGTGCGTTCGCCCAAAATGAGATTTATGGGGGCAATAACATTGTATAATTTCACCCAGCGACCCCCATCTTGGGGACTTAATTATTTGAGTCACGGAATTCGAAAAACCCACGAGGAAAGCCTCCAGGATCAGGGCTTTGTTGTAGTTTTTTTCTCTCTCGATAAGTAGCATTCTTATACTTTTAAAACTATTTTTTGCTATTGAAAAAATAGGTGAGTATGTCTGTAAGGCGATAAGCTGGCAATCCTCTTAGTGTGCGTGGGACCACCGACAAGGAATTAGCGTAAAATATATATTTTTGTCACAGTAGGTAAAAGCAGAGGACCTTACGTCCACCACTGTATGTCTGGCGGCAGCAGATTAGATGACACGTAATGTAAGACAGAATAAACCCAATATACCTATATTGGGTTTATTCTGTCTTACATTACGTGTAAAGGTTATCGACGAAGTGCCTATCTACGTAACTTGTGTATTGAAAATATTGAAACATTTCCGAGACGTTATGTAAAGATTTACACTAAATTGTGGTCTCTTACATTAAAGTGAGTTAGTACGTCGTTATGGCCATGTCAACTAAAATGGCAACATGAATTTTAAGGTTCGTTGTCAATTTTCTCGCGAGTCTACGTAAATTAGGTTTCATTCCATTATGCGGAACTCATGAAGTGAGCCGTAATTTAACTTTGTCCAGCTTATGCTAGGTATTTCCTTAGTGATTTATCAATTGAACGTCTAGATTTTTCTTACTCTTATTCAGAATGGCCCGAAGTTTCAACACTTTGCTCAGAATTGTTGGCTAAACGAACAAAAAAGAAATAGAAAAACTTTTAACAAAACTAAGGAGTTAAGTTGGATATGCTTACGCTTAAAACTGCACGGTTTTATTTCTGCTTGTCTGAAGAAAACGGAAGTATCGAATCTTTTGCTTACTATGTCGCCAGTGAGGAAAACACAAACTCGTCGAGCCGAATAGCAGAGAATTGATACTCGAGCCAGTGTTCACGTCTTTTGTGGAGAGCTATTGCGTTTTCTTGTTGTCTGTGGAGATTTAGTTTTATGTTGAGTGGGACTTGGCGTCGGCGGGTCGCGCCGGCTCTGTCTCGACGCCAGCTTGTTGCTGCCTCGTGCCGCGTGCGCCGCCCCACTCCCTCACCCCCCTCTCTCACTACCACCACCACCATCACCACCCCCTACCCACTAAAGATCCGCTTTTAATCTGGAATGGACACGCCTGTAACTATAGCCTCGAGGACACTGGAATTGCTTTGTGATATCACTATACTACTTAGTATTTATACAGCATCTGTTCTATATCAAGGTTGCTTTTGTACCTACTTGGATCTAGGAAGTTTCGATTCATTAGGGACTTTTTGAAGAATTGCATCAAGTTACAATACAATTTTCTATGTAAATCTCAATCCTTATATTTTAAACAATAGATAAGTTGGCATTTCTTCATGGCCAACTTCAATCAAACACAACTGCACCAAAGCGTCTATATTTTCAAATCCGACGTAACAGAAAATGATTAAAGAAACAATACCTATATTGTTAAAGTCAAACAAACGGCTATCTATTAGTCAATACTGGAAGTTAATTATTAATGCAAGTAGTACAAGCAAGACTCTGCAAGACTGGTACGATTCAGGAAATTATATAACTTGCTTGTGAATAGATACCGAACATGAGCGACTCGGGATACTGCCATAATTCTCAGTAAAGATCATTCGCTTCTAACTAACAAAGTTATTGTCCATTCAAACTTCGATGGACATAAATTCGATACGACCAGATTCGGTGCGGGATAGTGTCTTATTACGTTTCATGATTTTATTGTGTTTTGTCTTTATTTAAAACGAAAGTGGACCTATTGAAATTTCTCTGCCCGTTTAATGGAATTACACACGGAGAGCACGTTAGCCAGTTAAAGTCAGCCTCGGCCGCGTGTCCGATACGTTCGTACAGTCTTTAAAGTTGTCACTTTGAACGTTAGCCAATAAGAGGCAATAAAATTGCTCTCTGTAGCTACTTCTTGACTTTAGTAAGAGCGACCAGGATCAAATAAAGTGGGGTTTCACTAAAAGCATTGAATGACCACCAGTTTTACGTTCTCCAGACTTTATTGGACGAATAACATTTTAGTGTCATCAATGTCCTTGTTGAATGTGAAGGGTTTTAAAAAAATAACTCACTATTATGAGCTAGCGATTGCAGTCAATCGAGTATTCATTGGAAATAATCCTGTAATTACAATTAAGACAGTCGCCTGGCTAAGTGAAATTCTTAATTGAGTGGGCGATCACCAGACGAGGTCAACCCTTGGCTGCGACGGCGACGGCTCCGCAAATTACGAGCCGCCAGACGTTTCAACTAGTCGCAGTCACATCTTTGGCCTCCCCCCGGCCGTCGACCGCATCTAATCCGTCCCGGCTCGTCTGATTACCGGCAGCTCACAGCGGCCCGCAAACAAAGCTGCGATGACGAGCGCAGTTGTCTTCCATGAATTCCGGATACCGCTCCCAAATTGTTAGACCGGCGGCAATGTAAATAATTTCTACTATGTCTCTACTGTTTCGACTAAGTCAATGGGTGTCTGATAGAGCGTCACTTTTGAATAATGCGTTTTATTCAAAACCGACTCCGTTTTTTGTTCGACGTTTACAAATATCGGTGGAACAGATTACTCACAGACGTAACAAGCCTGACCACCTTTACAATACAATTAGATTTTTTGTCATTTCTACGCCTATAAAAAGTATGGGCTGGTGTACGCTGCAAGTGTACCTATAACTAGACAGAGTAACAAAAAGTTTGTTGCTGACGTAGCCATAGACGTCAGTGAGTCATCGAATGACGCTGAATCTTAGCAATTTCCCCGAACAGCAAATGGCGAATAACAAAAAAACGTCATCAGTCACTTCGTTGACTGAAAAATGTTTACCTTGCGTAGGTCAGTTACGATACGTTTGCGCGTTTGATATTAGAGTTTACATGCATCAGCGGATGTAATATTATTCGTTTAACAGAAGTAGATTATAATTGGTATCATCAGTTTTGAGACAATTGTGCATTCCATCGGATCACACCCTCCATGAGAATAAACGCAGTAGATTCATATTATATTTTTAGGTCTCGAGAATTCTCCTGCAAAGTTTAAATTAGTCATCTCCTGTAGCTTAAAACAATCTTCAAAGCAAGATCAAAAAAGGTGAATAAGGTGAGTAATACAGGGTGCACATTGCTCGGTGGCCATTGTATGCAGTCACCCGATCCGCGGCGGTGACGCACTTGGCACATGCCAGCAACTTGACCCCAGTGCTGATCCGATCGCTGTTTGTATCCAATATGGCACATGGACACACCGATAATACAATTCATATTAAAAAAACTACAATATTATAAAGCTGGTCGAAAGTAATGCGGTTGTAAAATGCACAGAGCGTGCCGTGACTGCATCATTATGTGTGCTATAAAGCTCGTACGAGTGGTACAACTGTGAGGGGACATTTATTCAGCAGTTTTTGCTCTGACTGGCGGCACATTTTGTATGCGATTCGCTTCGGCGACGGCTGCCCGCGACGCGAGATTAGCGCCTGCCACCGTACACGCTCCGTGATTAAACTGTTTCCGCTTTGCAGATATTCCGTTTTGTCTCTATCTCTCACGTCGTCGATGTGAACAACGAAGCTGTGCTACGGTTAAATATTCACCTGTCTCATACTGTTTTATACCACGACTAATTTGAGGTTTAATATCGTATGTGGAGCGGTAACGGTGCGGTGCGTAGAAGGCGTGCGACTAACATAACAGTTCTAAACAATTTTGTGAATGCAACGTGTTGCATCGTAATAAGGAATTCCACACCGCTAGCGGTACACTGACGCCAACTCCGGCGTACTGCAAAAGTGCCTTATGTACTTTGGTGTTAATGTGTTGTTGCACACACACAGCGGTTACGTGTCGGTATGTGTGTCATCTCGGTGTAGTGGTGTGGTGCGGAATGCGGCCGCGTCCTTCGGCGTACGCCGCGCCGGATCATTTGCACACAGGCGCGCCAGTTCCTATCCAATCCAGGCAGACATTTTATTGCTTCCCAGCTATCATCTACAAGTAAAGTTCTGATAAGTTTAGTGAAGGCGGCCACTTAATGACTTCTTGGAATATCGCTCGGTCACTCAAGGAGGTTACAGCTACGGTCTCGTCTAGCGGTAGTGTTTAACACACGCTCACTTCACAGTTTACTTTAACAGCGCTTGCACATACTTGAAAATATTTAAACAGGTTTGAAAGCTTTGATTGTTAAATGCGCAGTAGGTTTTAGCGGTGTGGAATGTACCTTTGTATAAGTGTGTAGGGTCGTGCAAAAACGAAACTATAAATGCAGTTTGTTGGAGGCTGCTTATTGTGTTCCCATAGAGGCTTTTTCATTTAATTTCGGATTTCCTGTGGGTAACTACTATTTACATCGTAACTAGTGGCATTGTAGGTAATTCGTAAATATGACACGTATTAGTATGTGCGTTATTTACGATGAACTCTAGCCTTTTTTAATCTACACATAACAACGAACACGCATTCCTGCTTGCATACAATCTAAAATTAAACTAGTATTAAGTGATAAATAGGTACATATTATTAAAAGCCAGATATCATTTAAAAGGCGTCTACCAAGCGAAACTTAGGGCCGAGAATGTTTTTAGATGACCTAAGTTGAACCATGTGCAATAAGACAAAAACAGTTTCCATTGAAGTCGTTTCAGTGGTTTCTTGGAAATTCCCGGACAAAGGATACTTGTAAACACATAAATACGCAACCGATGCAATGACATAGAATGACAAAAGAACACCCTAGATAATATTCCTGGTATGCATGAAAAAGAACCTCCATTTTTACAGCTGTTTAAAAATCTAGCTAGGGTACTTACAGCGGCTTGGTAACTTAGCAATCTCGTACAGAGAGTAATAATTGCCAGGCTACGAAGCGCAGTAGCTGCATGCAGAATACATTGCAGAGCCCCAGGGAGATTTATTGTTCACTCGCGCTCAGAATGCCGTAATGGTGTCGCCAAACTATGAGAAGAACGGGCCTGCGACGATCGCCGGAATATGAGTGTTACGCCTTTACTTGGAGTCATAAAAATTCTTTGTCTGGATTCCAACATTATGTATAGCTTGTATAAATAACGATATTGTCCGTAGCCAAAAAAGTAAGTAGACAGAAACTATCAAGCCTAGTTGAGGATGAAATATAAGAAAAGACGAATAACCAAGAGGGAGCCGAATATTTGTTCATTTAATACCGCTCTATTTATATAACATGAAATGCTTTAATATAGAACAAGGGTAGGACAAACGACTTGGGGCTCATAACTTGTAATCAAAGCGTCAAAATAAAAAATGATCTGAGGCGAATTTGTTCCAATTTAAAAGATATTTTCAACGAGCTCTGCCTACAATGATTAAAGAGTACAATTCCGGAATCATTTGTCAATTTTCCATCCAAATGGCTATTATAAAAGCATTTCCTTGTGAATTTTCATCAAATCCGTTATATTGAAAGAACTACCCACGAGTATGTGGCATTAGTGACATATGAAGGGACGAATATGCCATTATAAGGGTTCTGGTCTGGCTCAGGCAAAATCCTAAAAAAATATAAGAAGCCGTCACGAACTCAAAATAAAATAATCTCTTAAAAGGTTTAACGTGTTATGAGTTCTAAAACAAAAGATATCAATAATTCTGGGCACGAAATAGGAAATTGGTATCGATGCGGATGGAAGTGGACATGGTCTTTATAATGTTGTAATGAATGTTTACAACAATACTTTCGAGCATGTAACCCACCGGTGCGGTGGTGGCGTGTTACTCTTAATTGCACTCAATTACTCATTAACGTTACTTTCATTGACATGCCAACAGATATAAATTGGTGAAACGTGCATACTTGTATGCTTATGAATATGATTGAGTAGATTCTTTATGGAGCTTCACTTACAATTACAATTCAATTATTGTTAATTGTGATTGTCATCGATGACGAATATAACAGAAAAGTAATTTTAAGTACTTAATATCCGCAATAAAAATCATAAAAGAGTTTTAATACATACAAAAACATTAAAAAATAATACTTTACGAGAAAAATGTCCTGAAACCGATATCTATTACAAAATTACTTAGTCAAAATTATGTTTTTTTTTTTGTGTTGTCGTAGAGGTTTGTTATGTTGGTTGCTACGTGCACTTTTATACATCGGTTGTGTTCCGCATCTGCACCCAACATGAGTCACAGGACGTTACCTACTATTAGTCATTAGACAGGTCTGTTTACTATTTCATAAGCACAGAATGGGTTAAACATCAGTAGCTTCATTAATCGTGTAAACTGACACTTTGAACGGCAACTATACATAAATTAACTCCCTATTCAACCACTTAAACTAACAAGTTTGCAATGTCTAAATAATAATATCGTGTTGAGTATCAACTTCTTGCTTGATTAGTTTCCCTGTATCTGAGAGCTCAACTAGGTATATGGATATTGTAGTCTGCGTCCATTGATATATTATTTACGTCTGTGTCAGTGCTATTTCAGTTAACAAATCTCTTGCCGACAGATGTTTATTTATTAAAACTGTCCGTGCTCGGTACCCTAGCGTGGAACAAAAAAAATTGTCGAGATAAGGATTCAACAAAAGGAAATGACGAAATCCTCACTGGTTGGGATTACTGACGTACTACAAGCGTTGTAAATGTTGTTACAGATAACGTTGGGTCAGATCACAGAGGACCAACAATACATAAGTGTAAGCCGAAATGTGACGCATAGTTATCGATTTCTAATCATACGCCCCCGCGCCGGGTGGCAACACCGATTGTGGATGGTGTCGCATCTAATGTTGCCATATTGAATATGCCACAGCCGGTGGTAAACGCTGGTACGATAAGGATCTTTTGTTATGCTTTGGTATTCAAATAGAAATGACAAATGTGTTAGCCGTGTTTTGATAAGAAAGTGTTCGATACGAGTCACTGACGTGCTGAAGTTTTACAATCCTTAATGCGATGAAAGCAGCCATATAACTGCCAAAAATATATACCAGAGGTCTATTGTCCCGTTTATTTATTTCAATCTCAGGAAAAATATAATTTCTTTCCACTATCTATGTAGGTATATGTAGTTTTTATTGTGTTTTTCCCTGACAATGCGTACTGGAGCCCCGTCTGTTATCAATAGTGCCCACTGGGCTAGCTCTACACCCACATAGATACAGAACGCATTGTATTTAATGCTAGCCACCACAGTGCGATCATGAAGGGTTGCAAGTACTCCCCATCGTTTGTGCAATTTAGCAGATTATTCCCGTCTGCAGCAGGTTAGTTAGGTATTGTCTTTACACCTAATATTCGTACCTAATGCCCAGACTATTCATTATGAACGCTGCAATATATTATTGTTTTTTAAAATAAAAAAAATTGAGTAAGTAGGCATGTCACGTATTTTCCTTAAATAGGATATGTCTAAAACTGGTTTAAATGAGATGTATTTTTGTAGCAGTGAAATAATGGTGTGTTTGTTTTTTAGTCAATCTAAATATGACATATTATTGTGCGATGTGATGGACAGTTTCTAAATATTTAAGTGTTAAATGAAATATGTAGATAACTTTGAACATACCACTGATAAAATAACAACAGTAATTATGTTATCAATACAACGTAATTACTTATTCCAATTAGGAGCTGATACAATCGACGCTGTCCGGTAATTGAATCCCGGGAACCTAATGCCCGGTTTTTTCATGTTACCAAAATATGAAGTGATAGGGCTCTATAATTACAGAATGTTAGTGATCAAAATGTATGTTTGGTTCACTTTTATCTTCATAAAAGAATAAAAATTTCATTACAGTTTTGTTTACGTAAAAAAACCGATAATTTCGGGTTTTGATGCGTCATTATGTTCTCAACGCAACAAAAATAAAAAGTCCTACTTACCTACCGCTTTCAAAGTTCTTAGAAACGAAATTTTCTAATACACTTCTTACTAAATACAATAGTTTGGTCTGAATAGTGTTATTTAAAGTGGTAATGAGGGTGGGGAATGTCCCGGTCGGTCACGCGACGTCCGGCGCGGCCTGTTTGGACGTACGGTCACATGGAAATGAGCCTTCCACCTAAAATGCCGCAACAATTTATTTTATTTCACAAAATTAATTTACCATTGAATTAATTTGTAGCAAACATGACTTTAGACGACGAACTTTGGTTTTATTTATGTGCAATTTATTTTCTTTTGAAATTGTGATTTTCCAGTCTATTGTTGATGTGAAAAGTGACGTTTTATACCAGTTTATTTATTAATGACAAAAGTAGTTAGTTGAAAAACCAGAGCTGTTAAAATCGAATCTGTAAACACGGTATTGTGTGTACACTACGCAAATGGAAGTTTCGAGTAATCTCACGGGGATGACGCATGATTACTGATTGTCTCCTTTTGACATTGTGTTGTCTGATGCATGCACAGCATCATAGCGTCACAGCAAGGGGAATTAATTTTAAATTTACACACACGAAACGGTAATGAAAACGGAATTGACATGTAGAATGGGGAAGGGACTGACCAAATCAAATGTGTTTTGCGTTACGTAATTCTCATGTTTTTTGATAAAAATCTATTTGGTATGATCGGCCAGGTTATTCCATCTTGAGTTTTAATCACTAAAATATATAAATGGATTAACTTGTAACATAAGACGCTAACGAACCGTTAACTTCACAAATTAACAATTTAAATCTCATGTCATTGTAATGCTTTCTTGTATGTCTACATTTAGCCGTTGTTTTAGTTTTAAAGCTGCTATTTTAGTTTCAATTTGCCGCAGTCGGCTTGTATTAACGTAGACGTGCATTTGCTTGTAATGTAAGGGCTAAATCAGTCTGGACGGTCTGCTGGGGTGCGTGGGTGCGTGGGTGGGGCGAGGGACTTTGATTGATGACGATGGGGCCACATTGTGCGTACGTTTGCCCATTGTCCGAGCAACGTGAATCGAAACAACTGGACCAGTAACACAAATGAGCTCTTTTATTGCTGACGATTAGCCCTCATACGATACGAGTGTGTTCACATTTTCAAGATTTTATGACGAATGTTAGTACCTTTATACATATATTTCGTTTTTAGCAATCACCTCGACGTGCCCTAATATTTTCCGTAAATCTTTGAGTCTTGTTCGTAACGCACATAAGGATAAACTTATTGAAAGAAAGAGGAAGTTTTTCAAAGGCAATTGTTTAACAAATCATAACATAGAAAATGAACCAATATCAAATATGGGTGTTGTGAGTGGAACGACAGTTTGCTATAATAAATCAAACAAATAAATGAACTGAAAGAAATTTCTCGAGAGGGTACAAACATGAAACGCGAGCGAGTGCACGGCTGTGAGACTTGTCGATCGTACATCGTATCGTACGACGTGCCATGAAATAGCTTGGAAAATAACTCCATTCCCGCGGGCACGACTGCGATTCAATCAAGTCTGATTCACAATTTTGGAGTTCGTTTACCGAACCGGCGAGTAAATTGAGAAAACGCAACCAAAATAGCCTAGGGATTGAGAGAGAAAAGGATTTCGCATTTAGGTAATCGTTTTACGTCGTACAGCCAATTACCAAAATCCAGGGAAGTAGGAGATAATGCCGTTGGCTTACACGATCGTAAACAGACGGGCGCGCTCCGCAGTTCCATTTTATTTCCGCTTTTAATTCATTTAGAACTACATTGTAACTTTGTAAGAGAGGCTAGATTCAGAGGGAGCTGTCAAATTCTCCGTTATATCTTCACTTAAAAGGCAACAGAGTCGTAATGCTATTAGAGCAAAGAGCTTTTCACTTCGGATCTTAGAACTGTAGCTACGTATCGTCGTATTATTCCATCTTCAGGAAAACGCGAAAACTGTCTTCGGCCGAAACGAGAGCTTTAGTGTAACGAAAAGTGCACTACGACGTAATCTTCTAGACTTTACCAAGTAGCTAGGTGCTTCGAGTGATTTTTTGAAGCTTTTACAAATTTACAAGTACTTGAGTAGTTTATGCTTTTATAATAACATGTACGTTTTAGTTTGAATTGCAAATGACGATTATCCAATATGGAAAGCGGTTTCAATCACACGGGTGTTTAGACCGCAATATGCCACCGCTATTCCTTCCCGACACGTTGACATAGTCCAAATTAAACCCCAATATTGAATGTTACATTCTGTAATCCGACCGTTATTGAAATACATATAGAAATAATTGCTTTTATATCCAACTTCAAGTTTGTAATAAGTAATATTTTATTACAATAACAATTACAGTTACAAAAAAGTTAAAGTTACAATTAACTTTTGCGAGAAATATGTTGTTCAAGTGTACCTACAAAGCCGTAAGAAATTGAATAAGAACTTTGTAAGTTAAATTCAATTTTGTGAAAATAAAAGCTATTTTTATTAGATTTGTAGAGAAAAATTGTGTGCATTTTCTTTTGTAAATTCCCTTCTACGTGAAGAAAAACAAAATGGTTAAGTTTTACATAGCGTGATCTAAATTGTAATATTATTAAGTGCGGCATGCTTGTATCGCTTCGAATAAATCTAACAGATGGTATCTGACCTCTCGGAGGGACGGGGCCGCTAATTTATTTAGCGTAACATCCCAAGATTTATAACTTCATAAAAGTTCACCAAGGAATTGTCTAACATAAATCTATATATTTTTTATTTAGTGCCCTGTACTTGTGTAGTACATAACTTGAGTCTTATTTATAAATGATATGTAACTTTTATTACATTCATTACTTACAACAAGCTCACTATAAATTAAATTCAACTTATTTAATTGTTCTGCTTTATCTTTTTTATTCCATTTCCATTTTAATCTTCGTACATTTAACGAATCGTTATGAACTTCACAGACCGTGAATAGGCATCGGTTATTCTCATATAAAAAAAGAAGAAACCTGCACAGAGTAATAAAAACATAGACAGACAATGTGTCACGTTCAGAAGGCTGTCAGCATCGGTATTGAATGGCGAAGCGATTGTTTGCGCAAGGTGGAGGTCAGCTCGGTCGCGTCGAGAGCTCTCGGCCCGACGATGCACTCCACTTTGACGTCATAACCTGTCACTATATTTGCACTATTTGACAGACTATTGCTACAATCAATATAAATGCCCGTTTATATGAAATTTGTCCACGGAGTAGGTAACGCATGCACCTTTTTCGTGACAGAATCATACTCGACTAAATAGATAAATAACTGTGATTGCCGTGATTGGGCCCAGTGTCGCATCTTGAGCCGTCATACTTATAAAGTAATTCTGATTGATTGTTTCTGTAGACTGAGCTTATGTGCTAGAGCACACGTGTACGCCCCCGCATTATCACTTTAGTTTCTTGCTCCTCCACGGCATTCACCGAAGGTATGATAAATGTGTTGCACATTGCTCCCCGGAACCCTTCCTAGGATATTTTTATATTCCGGGCTCCTTCTGTCGTCACGTATCGATTCATTTGGTTCTTATGCGAGGCGGACGGTGACTAATGACGTGAGTCCGGCGAATAATGTCGTCCATTTTAGCGTGGAAGATAGTAAGCTGGCAGGAGACAAGTTGTGATGTACCTTGTTGACAACTTCGTTCCGATAATGATCGTGTGGCCAGGCTTATCCGAGGTCATTAGCAAGCTTGATATCTGTGTCGTTAAATAAATATTTGGTTTTGTGGAGCAGTCATATTGTGTGATTGTAGTAATCTAGCTCCGCCCACGGAATATGATACAGGATACAGTAATACGTATACCTAATCTGTGCACACGTACGTAAATTATATGATTAGTTTGCTACGTGTTACCTACCTTCGCTACAAATGAAATCCCCTAAAGCTAATTTTCTAAATTCCTTGGTTCCCACAGTTAACCTCATCATGAAACGTACGTTTTATTGGCACCGAATTATTATAGATGGCCATTACCATAGATATTCAGTTGGAAGATTTGCGGCATGCGATTACGAATATTAATATTTAGATTAATTAAACTTGAAAGTTAAAACGGCTTGCTCGATAACGGAACGAATAATCCGGTAAGATTTACCGATTCGTTGTGGGTAGATAGGTATTGAGGTAGGTAAGTATACTCCGTTAATTAAGTACAAACCACGAGAGCACAAAAAGAGGTTATGATCCTTTTTTGTTGTATAGGTGCTAATCCGACCCTTGTACCGCGAGCCGACCGTTCCACTGAAGATAAGCTGATAGGCGGACACAACATAATCACCGGTACATTTAGAGAAGAATTTCTGGATCAAATTATGTATCTTCTATTTTCTATCTGAATGCTTTATAACAAAGTATTGTGATTGTGTTTTGTCTGGAGGTGCACAACACGTAAAAACAAATTGTTCAAACGAAGTGCGGCTGAGTTTGGGCGGTGCGGCGTTTGGGCGGCTCGGTCGTCGCCCGCCCGCCCGGCCGCCGCCCTCGCCCCTATAAATACATCGTCAAAACGCAAAAGCAGATGCACTTGTTAGATTGTTCACATTTATAGGAAAGTAACTGTTGTTAATTAATGTTATAAAACAATCACCTCTAAAACGTAAACTGGTAAACAGAATGCATAAATAACAATGACAATGTCAGCTGTCACAAGACAGGTGACGTTGACATAAGGGAACTGTCCATCTCTTATTTATTCATTCTACCCTCACCGTAAATTAATATTTTGTGAAACAAGTTTCGATTTAAAATAAATGTAATTATCACTTCATGGATTTATATTTCAAAGACAGAATAATTATCTTAATAGTTAAAAGAAGTAGTCTTATAAGGCAGAATAAGAAACATTATGAATTAAAAGACTAGAGTCCAAACCAATGTTTTGATTTGCAGTTTGTGTAATCAAAACTAATGTTTATTTTTGTTAATGTTTTAAATTGATAACGTAATGACTAATGGTATGATACTTTAATATTTCTTAGATTTTACATTGCAATTTCGATGTACCAAATTGTTACTAAACGATTTTAAACCAAAAAACTGTAATGGCGAGCTGCAATTGGTAGATACTAAAAACTTGTCAGATATTACTTAGAGATTATAAATATTCAATGATTATATTGCTAAACTATCCCATTAAGTTTTAAAATAGTTCTATTACATAAGTTTTGTTTATTAATAGCTATTATAATAGATATATTAGCTAAAACTTGAGAGGCTCCGTGATTGGTTAAAAAAGGTGGGAACCTTTGGGATTCCAAAGACTATAAAAAGGCATGTAACCAACAGATCGGGGGATTCTTTGTGCTAGCTGTTGAACGGAAAGACCCTCTGGTGTCTGCCGTAATTATTAAGCTGCCAAAGAGATCCTCGCCACAAGGAGACAGTACACTGACGTGGAAACTCTGACTGGCAAAGCCAAAAGTGAGCTGGTACGCCGTACCGCGAAAGCTCTGGCCCAAATTATCCTGGACTGGCTGTGCTAAACTGTCCGACGCGCAACGGTTCAGATCCTAACCCCAGGGTCCTATGTCCGTCATATTAAGTTGCCTGAAGTTTCCCACGGATATCACACCTAAGAAATAAAAACGCTGCGTGACTTGTGAAGCAGAAGTTCTGCACAAAATCTATAAAGATGAGTATTTACTTTTTCTAAAAATATGTATGTTTTTCTTAGCCATTCTATGTACCTTCTGTGTAAAATATAACTAAAGGGTATTACTCTTGCTATTAGGTATTGACCTAAAATCTAAGTATAAGATGTGTATTCTGTCCCGTCTAAATGTGTACCAAAGAGTATAGATGTGTACCAAACTATGTAACTCGTGTGATTTTGTTGTTTATACAAATATAATAATATAGTTAAAATGCTATCAGGTTTTATTTGCTTTCTTACAAAATGTACCCTGTTACTAGTTTCCGTTAGATTAGCTAGAAATGGGTTCAATTCCCATTTCTAGTATTGATTTACTATGAATTTGTGAGATTCAATTTATTATAAAGTTCCTTTTTCTTTTATCAGAAGTGGGATCGCCCAAGAAAAAAAATATTAAATCTAATTAATTGTTTGTGTTATAGATATCCAACTTTAAAATGGACAAAGATCTGCTGGAGGGTCTACTTGGCGCTATTCGTGATGCTGTGTCCACGAAGTATCGGCACGATGACGTCGCGCTTCCGTTGTTTGATCCTGACAAGTCTCAAAATGGAGCAGAGTCATGGTGCAAGAGTATCGAGGCTATCAGCAAGGAATTTGACTGGAGCTGTATCCAGGCGGCAGCAAAAGCTGGTAAGGCCTTAAGAGGCTCTGCATTAAGTTGGTTCGAGTCATGGGAGCCGGAAAATGGTCGTAGTTGGATAAATTTCAAGACTGATATCACTGCTTTGTACCCGGAAAGAAAGAACCTTTCTGAAAAGTTAACAAAAGCTGTTCTTTATACGTCTGACTCGGCTGGTAGTTATTGTGAATACGCTAGAGAAAAACTTAGGTTATTGAATAACACTAAAATAAGTTTTACGACTACCTACACAATTAATCGAGCTTGTTTGCGGCGGTATTAGCGATTTCAATATTAAAACTGCATCGTTGAATAGTAATGCAACTTCTACATCTGAATTAATTATTTCTCTATCATCTTGGACTAAAAATCGTAAAAGACCCTATTGATAGGTCGTCTTCAAGTAGTGACTATATATCGGGTTCAAATGAAACTAAACGTATTAAGTCTGATGAAGTAATTGATAAAACTAATTTTAATAACAAAGAGAAACGTTGCCATATTTGTAACAAGTTAGGACATTTAAAAAATAATTGTTTTTTTAATAAACCTAAGACTACCAATGATAAAGACTCTGAGGTATGTTCCTATTGTAAAAAAAAAGGGTCATGTAATAGAAAATTGTTGGCACAAACAATACAAAAACAAAAAAAAAAATGCTAACGTAAATACCATAAATTACGTCTCTAGTTAATTTTAGCTGTAGAAATACACCTACTGAATCGAACTGCCATTCTTACGAACTAGAAACTCCTTCAAAATAATCACCGATTGTAATGCAATTAAGTCCACGGTTAACAAAAAGGACTTGTCACCTAGAGTTGCTCGGTTGTGGACCTACATATTTGCAAGATTTCAGTTTTGACGTTGTTTACAAAAAGGGAAAATATGTATGTTGTGTATGTTATGTGTTGTTGTGTTAGAAAGTAAATCACATTCAGGTCCAAAACAGGTTTTTTTGCATCCCATAATTAAAACACCCATACCATTCCATACGGTTCATTTAGATTGCACAGGTCCATTCTCGACATCAGCCGAAGGATTTAAACACATTTTGATCATAATTAGGTCTTTGTTCAATGAATGGCAAGTTAATCATCATATGATAGCTACAGGTACCCCTAGAAGTAACGGTCAAGTAGAGAGATATGTCATGACTATAATAAATATGCTTACTATGGAATGTCACAATAAGTCAGACTGGCCGAAAGGTCTATGGAAAGTCCAACAATCTGTCAATTCCACTATACAAAAATCAACTGGTTTTGCTCCTTTGAGATTACTGATACTTCGTGATACAAACATACCATGTGTACAGGCTCGATTAAATGACGTTACTGATCCAAATAATGTGGGACACGCTATTGATGTCCAGGCAGAACGTAATTTGGCTATGCAGAAACTTAATCTAGTTGCTGAAACTTTCAAGAAACGTTTTGATTCGCCTAGGCGTGATACTATAGCTTATAATATTGGAGACATGGTATACGTTAACCAAGATCATAGATCGCCATGATAAACTAAGTGCCAAATTTAAAGGGCCCTATGAGAATGTTGACATCCTTGAAAAGGAACTTTACGAGATATAACCATTGCGAAAGAAAAGCTAAGAAAATGGACAGGCGCGTGGGTTGATCAGAACGTTTCCGTTGAAAGTAATTTAGAACGAAGTGATTAAACAATTAATTTTTCCTCTTTTTTCTCTTCATTATAACTTGTATCGTATTGTTTTGTTTTAATGATTGATTTGATTGGCCAAAACTTTTTTTTTACAACCGTGTTAGATTAGTAAATTTTAAATAATCTCATTTAATGTAAAAAAAAAAAAAAATGTTTTGACTCGCTACTTGATTTAAGTACTCAGTTATGGGGTAAACTCTTGTTTGTAAATTGCAAGTATTCACATAGATGGAATTTGGAAATAAGTATTCACATAGATGAAACTTATTATATTGTTAGATTTAAGTAGGTACATAACATAATTGGATGTAAGTGTTCACATAGAGGAAACTGCATCAATTATGCAAGATTCTGGTGCTCACATATGGATGAGGCTGAGAATAAAACACTGTTCACAAAAAATAATTGGATGTAAGTGTTCACATAGAGGAAACTGCATCAATTATGCAAGATTCTGGTGCTCACATATGGATGAGGCTGAGAATAAAACACTGTTCACAAAAAATAATTGGATGTAAGTGTTCACATAGAGGAAACTGCATCAATTATGCAAGATTCTGGTGCTCACATATGGATGAGGCTGAGAATAAAACACTGTTCACAAAGATGAAACTTATTATATTGTTAGATTTAAGTACATAAAATAATTGGATGTAAGTGTTCACATAGAGGAAACTGCATCAATTATGCAAAATTCTGGTGCTCACATATGGATGAGGCTGAGAATAAAACACTGTTCACAAAAAATAATTGGATGTAAGTGTTCACATAGAGGAAACTGCATCAATTATGCAAGATTCTGGTGCTCACATATGGATGAGGCTGAGAATAAAACACTGTTCACAAAGATGAAACTTATTATATTGTTAGATTTAAAAACTAAGTTTTATGACTGTTCTAAACTAAGTTTTAAGTACTTTGAGAGCAAAGTACCAGTCAGTATGGCCGTGTTAGATTGTTCACATTTATAGGAAAGTAACTGTTGTTAATTAATGTTATAAAACAATCACCTCTAAAACGTAAACTGGTAAACAGAATGCATAAATAACAATGACAATGTCAGCTGTCACAAGACAGGTGACGTTGACATAAGGGAACTGTCCATCTCTTATTTATTCATTCTACCCTCACCGTAAATTAATATTTTGTGAAACAAGTTTCGATTTAAAATAAATGTAATTATCACTTCATGGATTTATATTTCAAAGACAGAATAATTATCTTAATAGTTAAAAGAAGTAGTCTTATAAGGCAGAATAAGAAACATTATGAATTAAAAGACTAGAGTCCAAACCAATGTTTTGATTTGCAGTTTGTGTAATCAAAACTAATGTTTATTTTTGTTAATGTTTTAAATTGATAACGTAATGACTAATGGTATGATACTTTAATATTTCTTAGATTTTACATTGCAATTTCGATGTACCAAATTGTTACTAAACGATTTTAAACCAAAAAACTGTAATGGCGAGCTGCAATTGGTAGATACTAAAAACTTGTCAGATATTACTTAGAGATTATAAATATTCAATGATTATATTGCTAAACTATCCCATTAAGTTTTAAAATAGTTCTATTACATAAGTTTTGTTTATTAATAGCTATTATAATAGATATATTAGCTAAAACTTGAGAGGCTCCGTGATTGGTTAAAAAAGGTGGGAACCTTTGGGATTCCAAAGACTATAAAAAGGCATGTAACCAACAGATCGGGGGATTCTTTGTGCTAGCTGTTGAACGGAAAGACCCTCTGGTGTCTGCCGTAATTATTAAGCTGCCAAAGAGATCCTCGCCACAAGGAGACAGTACACTGACGTGGAAACTCTGACTGGCAAAGCCAAAAGTGAGCTGGTACGCCGTACCGCGAAAGCTCTGGCCCAAATTATCCTGGACTGGCTGTGCTAAACTGTCCGACGCGCAACGGTTCAGATCCTAACCCCAGGGTCCTATGTCCGTCATATTAAGTTGCCTGAAGTTTCCCACGGATATCACACCTAAGAAATAAAAACGCTGCGTGACTTGTGAAGCAGAAGTTCTGCACAAAATCTATAAAGATGAGTATTTACTTTTTCTAAAAATATGTATGTTTTTCTTAGCCATTCTATGTACCTTCTGTGTAAAATATAACTAAAGGGTATTACTCTTGCTATTAGGTATTGACCTAAAATCTAAGTATAAGATGTGTATTCTGTCCCGTCTAAATGTGTACCAAAGAGTATAGATGTGTACCAAACTATGTAACTCGTGTGATTTTGTTGTTTATACAAATATAATAATATAGTTAAAATGCTATCAGGTTTTATTTGCTTTCTTACAAAATGTACCCTGTTACTAGTTTCCGTTAGATTAGCTAGAAATGGGTTCAATTCCCATTTCTAGTATTGATTTACTATGAATTTGTGAGATTCAATTTATTATAAAGTTCCTTTTTCTTTTACACTCAGCGAAAATTTTTTAATTTTTATATTGTGACTTTTGCAAGAATCAGTTTTCAACGAATTACTAAAACGTAGAATGTTTATTTTGGTTGTACTGTCTGCTCTCCTAATAACGTTGTTTGCGGACAGACGTTGAACAGAATAGTTTTACGGTACCGCTGGCGAACTTTGCTTCTGTATTCTTGTTATGAAAACGTGGAAGAGGAGAACATTTGTTTTTTAATCAATTGAATGCCAAAATTTTTTATCAGTGCACTTTACCCGAAAAATAGTACCTATATATTCGAATAAATTATTTTGATGGTCATTTATCAAACATGATTTTTTTTTTTTTTTTTTTTTCTCTCCAATTTTATCATGCGATCAGTCTTCTAGACTATAAGCAGATGAGATGACTCCATCCGTCGGCGTGTGGGGCACCACTCCCATTGGAGTTTGCCCTAACTCTTTAAGTCAATCTTCGGACTGACTGTTCTGGTCGAAGATGTCCCGCCGCTTTTTTAATCGGCGGATGCTTTCTGGAATAGTAAGCTGCCCCGCAAGCTTATTCGGATGCTTAAGTAGTCGGCATTTATACTTTTCTCCATGTGTATTTATTTCCTCGTTGACCATCGGAATATTGAGAATTTCATGGATCTCTGTTGTCTTGACAAACCATGGTGCGTTGGATATCTGTTTAAGGATGTAATTTTGTGCCCTTTGCACTTTCATTTTGTTGGAGGCACTGGCTGATCCCCAAAGTTGGATGCCATAGGTCCAGATTGGCTTTAATATGGTTTTATATATGAGGAGTTTATTGTCTATAGCCAGTTTTGAGTTTCTTCCCAGTAGCCAGAATAGACCTCTGTATTTCAGATTCATTTCATCCCTTTTTGTTTCGACATGTTTCCTCCATGTGAGCCTTCTGTCAAGATGCATACCCAGATACTTCACTGACTCGTGGTGCGGGAGTTGACTACCGTTTAAAGTGACCGGGTTACAGTCATTTTTACGGAGTGTAAATGTGATATGCACGGATTTAGATACGCTGGCGGCAATTCTCCATTTGTCAAGCCATTCTTCAGTTTCTTTTAAACTAGTTTGCAATTTGCGAGATGCTTGTGCTGGACATTTGTGCGAGGCAAGTAGGGCAGTATCATCCGCGAAAGTGGCAATTGTGATCTCGGGAATTTGTGGAAAGTCGGAAGTAAACAGGGTGTACAATACGGGTCCAATAACCGAGCCCTGTGGTACTCCTGCGGATATTTCGTGAAATCTCGAGGTGGATTGATTTTCCCTTACATGAAATATTCTGTTGGTAATGTAGGATTTTAATACACCATAGAATGTATGTGGTAATAAGGTTTTTATTTTGAATAACAATCCTTTGTGCCAGACTCTGTCGAAGGCCTGTTGTATGTCGAGAAAAGCAGCCGAGCAGTACTCTTTTTTCTCAAAGGATTTCCTGATCGTCCTGCACACTCTATGGACTTGCTCTATGGTAGCATGTTCTTTCCGAAATCCGAATTGGTGATCTGGGACAATGGACTTTTCTTTGAGGACATGTAACATTCTATGTAGTAGGGACTTTTCGTAGAGCTTAGACATTGTCGGTAAGAGACTGATTGGTCTATACGAGGTGACATCATGTATAGGTTTACTAGGTTTGTGGATCATTATTATCTGTGATACTTTCCATATGTCTGGGAAGTAGCCTACGCGTTGAATGGCATTGAAAAGTATAGTCAAGTACACAAGTCCCTTGCGAGGCAATTCTTGAAGTACTTTTTTGTCGATAAGATCATAGCCCGGGGCCTTGTTGTTTTTCAATGAATTTATATTCCTATGAATCTCTTTAGGCGTTACCAATTTCAAGGGTAAATCCAGTTGAAGATCTTGGTTGAGGACAAGGTCGATCTCAGATTCATCCGCGTTTGGTCTCGGGTTATTGGGCATAAATACATTGCTAAGATGGTTCGCAAATGCATCAGCTTTGTCCTGTTCAGTTCTTATCCAAGTTCCGTTATGGTTCCGAAGCGGTGGTTTGTGGTGCAAGGGTCGATCCAGGTTTTTACAGGCCCTCCATAATGAATAGTCGGTTGTTTTCGTAGCTGAGAGACCTTCCAAATACGTATTTAGAGCGGCATCATCTGCTTCAATTATGAGAGTTTTTAGCTCTAAAATAGCTTTGTTTAATTCTGTTTTGTCATTTGGGTGCCTACTTGTGTGCCATATTCGCCGTAGTCTTCTTTTTTCCATTATTTTTGTCCGTATTGTTTCCGAATATACTTTGCTTTGGTGTGAACGTTCTTTGTCTTCTGGTGTTGACCTCCAACAACTTTCCTGGATCACCGAGGTTATATTTCTCGCAGCTACGTCGATGTCCGACTCAGTTTTCAATGGTATTTTGAGGTTGATTCCATCTTCGACCAATTCCCGAAATGAATACCAATCTGTGTGCCTGTTATATAATTTAGGGTTTTTCTCTCTGTTTAGGACCGTGGTGCCAATCGTCAGTATTACCGGAACATGATTAGAGTTGGCGTCCAGGCTTGTCTCTACACGGTGAAAAAGACTGGATAGCCCCTTTAAAGTGAAAAAATCTATGACATCCGGCAGTTTATTTGGGTCTGTGGGCCAGTTGGTTGGGTCTGTTGTAGAGATTGTTCTGAGATGGTTTGTGTCTATACTCTTTTTCAGCTCTCTGCCTCTTGTATTAGTAAGTCTGGAGGCCCAGTGAACATTTTTTGCGTTCCAGTCACCTCCAGCTATAAAGCGGGTGCCTAGGGTGTTAAAATACTCATTATATTGTTCCTCTTTCAGTTTGTGTTTAGGAGGGCAATAGATTGCAGATACATTAAATGTACCATTTCGATCTTCTATTGCGATGGTTGCTGCTTGTATGTACTCAGTTTTGAATTGAGGTTGTTCATGGTGTCTGATATTAGACTTCACTACTATAGCCGCTCCGGCGTGTGCAGTCCCGTCTGGGTGATCTGTGCAGTAGATGTTGTAATTCTGTATTTTAACACTGCTGTTTGCGGTTGTATGAGATTCTGATACTAGCAGTATATCTATGTTGTGGGTGTGTAATAGGACTTCTACCTCTACTTTATTTGGTGATAGTCCCGCTGGGTTCCATGTAGCTATCTTGAGGGAAGTCATTATGACATCTTAGAGACAAGGGTCGTTATGAGATTGATTAACAGGCTCATTTGTTGTAGGATTAGATCAAATTTTTCTGCTTGTTTTAAAAGCATGTTTTCTATGCTTTGTGATTTGCTTTTTGTGAAAACATTCACATCCTCGGGGATTTTATCGGCTTTCGTTGCTTCAGCATATGACTTTCGTGTGTTGTTTGGTTTCGGCCGTGCGTCAGTTGGAAAGGTTGTAAACGTGGGTCCGGTCCATTTATTTGGAAGGGATGGGTAGTTTTTCTTTAGTGGCTGGGCCCTGTCATCAGCATCTTGTTTCGGGTTTTCTCTGGCCTTAATGTGTGGTTGTAAGTTTGACTTTCTTGCTAAAATTTCTCTGTATACTTCGCACCCTTTGAAATTTGCTGGATGAGCGCCTTGACACAGAGCACATTTTGCTGGGGTGTTGCGATCCTTCTTTGGGCATTCTGATGTTTTGTGTGATTGTGCGCATTTCACGCACCGGAAGGGCCTCATACAGTAGTTTTTAGAGTGTCCATACTGCTGGCATCTTTGACATTGCACTACTGAATTTCGTTTTCGTGGGTCTTCTATAGTTACAGACTGATGGTGTATGTATTTAATATCTTTTATAGCCTTGTTGTTGGGACTGAGTTGGAGGTTGACAAAGAATGTAGATGTTGGTTTCTTTTCTGGGCCATACTTTACATTTATTATCTCCCCAATCACCGTATTTCCTGTCTCTTCCAGGGTTTCTTTTATCACGCTGCTTGGTGTAGTATGGTGCAGGTTTCTTATTACTATTCTACAGGGTCGCTTGTCCTTCCTGTTAAATGTATGTCCAATAAGTCCTCTTTGTCTAACGATATCTATTGTGGTTTTGTAGACCTCTACACTGGCGCAATTAATTCGAAGTTGGTTCTGGTTAATGATTTTGTAGGTGAAATCTGCTTTGTTTATGACACTCTCTAGGAGCTCAGTTAGCTTGTTAAGGTCTTCGATGCCATACAGGATTATCGGTGGCGGCTTTACAATTTTTTTAACTGCCTCTGCCTGTGCTATTGTTGTGTCTTCTTCCTGGTCTACCGGGAGTCCACTGAATGTGTTGGTAGTGATTATTCTCTCGGGAGATGGTGAAGACACTTTCTTCCTTTTGGCATTTCTTAGGACTGGTGCTCTCTGCCAGGAAGGAGGATTGGCGTCTTTGTTGTCTGTACTATTTATTGTTTCATTTTGCTGTGTGTTTTCGGTATGTATTTCAACGTTAGTATCCCTTATTGAGCTAAGTGATAAACTTCTTGGTCTATTCTCAAATAGACCTGGATGGAAGGCTTGCTGGACCAGCTTCTTATTACTCTTGCTTTCTTTAAGACCAGTAGTATTTACTGGTAAGGGGGCCTGGGTACCCACCCTCTTACAGTCTTCGGTAACCAATTTCTCACTCACAGGCCCGGGTACCTGTGAGCGCCGGGGGCTAGCCGGTTTGCATGGCAGAACATTCTCATTATTTTTACTCATTTCATTTTAATAGTTGGGAAGATAGTGAAGCGCTTTCCCAAGGCACTACACATCATAATTTCGGGGTGACGCCCTAGCCTTTGATGAACCAACATCTCTCTACAAGGCAGTAGGTGCTGGTTTTGGTATCGAAGTTAGCATCTTCTGAGCTGGTTACAATTTCGGGGTAACGCCCTAGCCTTTGATGATCCAACATCTCTCCACAAGGCAGCGGTTACAGTTTGATTTCAGAGTTAGCATCTCCTAGACCAAATGGTGTTCCAACTCTGGCGAGTTGAGGTCTCCTGCTGTGGTTGTGTTATTTTTATATGTCAGGGTTTTCTTCCCCTAGCCAGTTTGTTCGGTTACATGCCCTCATTGGTGCGCAAGCACACCGCCGACGACAATCGGGCGCCGAAGGCTCGCCCTCGCGCTTCATACTTGGCTACTACAGGTCACGAGGTAGATGGAGTGTGTGAAGCTCGTTACGGACCGCAGCATTGCCCAGGAGGGACGACCCACAAAGATTGAATTATGTGGGTCCATCACTAGACCGCGGCGGCAGACTAGCGATGGCGTGGACGTGTATGAAGCACTTGTCGGTGAGCGCCTAATAGCCTAGCTTCACACACCTAGGCGTGCGCTGTTGGCAGCTTAGCATTTTCTAGGTGCGAGTTCCCTGGCCGAAAACCCGCCACACTAAGACCTACACCGACCCTAACCCCCCCAAACATGATTTTTAAGAAACATTTTTACGACACTACGTTTGTACGAGTGCATCTCATTAAGTCTCGCCTAAAGCAGGTTTGACTAACTCTGCAAAGTACCTACAGTTTACAAGCTAGAGTTCCAGTAGGTACTTCTTAGATAACCTAGTTTGTTTCGTTCTAAATCAATATAAAAACAGATTTAATACCGTTGTCATTTGTCCATTAAACTGTCTGAAAGCCTTAAGTACTACAATCTCGCCCTATAAGAAAGAAGAGTCAAGCAAGGCACCTTTTAAATCGGCTCAATCAATTGAATAAACGCCGCTTCTAAATGGCACAAATCTGAGAGAAAAGGAAAACAATTAATTAACTCATTTCCCGCAATTAACGAGGGACGGACACGAAATTACTTAAGCATCTCTGGGTAATCAGCACCGCGGCGGTAGATGGCGGAAGACAGCTTTCCTTTCCCCGCTCGCTCGCTCCGCTCCCGTCGGCGATAGCTCCGCTTGCTTCCGCCGCCCTTTGTCCACCACAACAATACAGTTTTCGGTGAATCGGATTAAAACAAAACGACAAACACGCCATCTTTTATCGGCTGTTACGTGACGTAGGTAGGTACGATATTTTCATTGGTCATGTTTGTATTAAGTTTGCGACTGTCTCGTGTTGACAGTAGTTACGGCAATGTAGCGCGTTATGTAGCACGTCTTGTCGTTTATTTTGCTATGTTATGTTCTTTATTTGCTACACGTGTAACCCTTGGCTAGGTTGAATATAAAAGACCCTCAAAATGTGCAACTAATTAGCCTTCCTACGCGTCTTTGTAAAGCGCTCAATTGACCTGCGAGGGTTGTATTATAGGCGCCCGTGTTCAAAGGAGTGGTTTCAAAGAAGGCCCGGTAAGGGCAGGCCCACACCGGCGCAGGGGGTCGAGGAAAGGCGCGTTCCGTGAAAATGATCGTGTTCACTGTACTCGGTGTCGGTCGTGTTTACAAACAAGCATTTAATTGACGCAGGAATTCCAAACACCGCCGGTGTTAAAGGAAAACAAGCATCTCTCTGCTCGCTACTGTCGGTTACAGCGGGGTGTGTGCCGACACAATACGAGCGAAATATTTTTTAAACGAAATTACTTAGAAGAAACATGTCCCTAAGTAAAATGGAAGGGGAATAATACTTTATTCTTTCCTCAAAATGGAAGATCATAAGCTTGGCAGTGATACTTGCGACACAATGATTTCCAACGAATTACGAAAGTATAAATAAAACAAGGTGTATTACATCCGAGTTTATAAAGCGCTTTATGTCTGTGGAGCGTACAGCATGCATTATTCACAGAGAAGAATAATCTCTGTACTAAATAATACAATGTACCTTGTTCACCGGGGGACGCGGGCTTCTTTTATTTTTAATGAAATCTCCTTCTTTGCTTAATTGCGTGCGCTACGACGATGTATTACGTTACAAAAATACAATATTTACGCGACTTCGTCTCTTAAGAATGCGTTTTCGGGGAATTGTAAAATTTTCCGACCAAAACGAAATCATAACTTAAGGACTCTTTATGTCCTGCCGGGTCAGCGGGATTGTCCGAAAGGGTTACCGCTGGCCCGGAACATAAAGGGCGAAGGAAGGAACACGGGTGGGTTTTAGTCAGTAAGAGTCTGACACTCCCTTCCGCTCCACCCAGAGCGGGAGGAGTCATTTGATGATTTCCCATCCTGAAAAAAAAAATAAAAAAGGACTTTATGTTATGAAGAATCTGCAGTTTCTGATACAGGATACTGCATTAATAAAGTAAAATTGTAACTTAATATCATTAAATGTTTCCTGAGGAAGTGCTCAGACAGCACAACACATGTGGAAGACAAGTTAAGCTCATCCGATTTGTTACTGTACCTAATCGTTTTTGCAACACAACAGCGGCGGTGGCTTACTCCAAAAGGTTTAGGATTTTATTCTAAACATACGACATTCCTACATCGTTAATATAAAACATTACATACTCAAACGTACAAAAAATATAAAAAGAACCAAGCACTGCTGAAAACGTTTATCTTTCGTGCAATAGAACGCCTAATGAAAGTAATTTTCTTTTTTCTTAGGTCGCGTTTGGACCGTCGAACAAAGCAAAAAACTACGCTCAATAACTGGACGTGTCGTGCCTGGCAAAAACTTTGTTGTGGAACTCACTGAAGTTTCTTTATTCATAGAGATTGATATCACTAACGTTTTATATACGTATACAGCGTGGCGGTACAATGGTGACATTAATTTAACACACATATACTTTTTCACATTTTCGTTTCATGAAGAAATTATGTTTCCATTAAACGTTATTATTTGCGGATTTATTTAAAGTTTTCTAAAATAGCATTTTGGAGCAACCTGTACTTAAAGAACTGTCGCGCAGCGGTCATTTGCCGGGTCACGGATCATAACATCGCATCAATGAAATTAAAATAAATAAACAATACTTTAAAGTAACGTGATATCCCTTTGTCGGCGAGCGGGCGGCGCAGGCGACGCGTGCCCCCCCCCCCCCCGCCCCGTCGCGTCGCAGCGAAATCCAATTCTTTTTTTTGCATTTCTAGTGCTGGCCTAACTCGTGCCCTTGACACACTTCTTCACAGTAGTGCACATAATTACGTCGACTAATTTTGTGAATGTTTCCGCGAAAAAGACGCTTACCTATTGTTTTATTTGTTTATTTTTGTGTAATGAACTAATGAGTAATTAGATTATGGTACTGCGATAAAGACGCTTTGTTTTGTTTTCGTTTTCTAATTTAGTAGGTACGTTGACATCTCTTGCGATACGGGCGCTTTTATTTGTGTTATTAGTGCTTGTGTAAACTTGTGATCGTGATGGCAAATACACATCCGAACTACACAGCAGCTGAATATGCGGACATGATCCTAATTTACGGAGAATGTCGTGAAAATGCCGCTCTTGCCATAAGGACATATCGCGAGAGATATGGCGGTTCAAGACAATGCCCTACTAATCCTCGCACTATTGTAGGAGCTCTTCAGCGCATCCGCGAAAACCGGCCAGTGGATCCTAGGTCTCAACGCCCTGATCGACCACCTACACGACAAAACCCAATCCAGTTAACTGAAAATGTGCTACAATATTTCCAAAACCAACCCAAAACTAGCCTCCGCCAGAGCGCTAGGCATTTTCAAGTTCATCACAGTACCGTCCATACGATATTAAAGCGCGAAAAGTGGCAGCGCGTGAAGCGACGCGTTGCCGCTCCGAGTTAACGTAAGCCAGCGTAACGTAGGTAAGTAATTTCATGAATGATTTTTTGCAAGGGTGATCCCAATTTTAGTTACATTTTTATCATTTAGTTTGTTTGAAAAAAATTTTTTTTCAATTTACGAGTTAATTTAACCTACTAAAATTAATATGATTAAAGGGCACTAGCCCTACACGTGTGTTAAATTAATGTCACCATTGTAGCGCCACGCTGTATAATGGACTTTAGCCAAACCGTAAACAATACTTGAGAAGTCGAGACGCGTTTTTTATGAATGTCTAACATTCGGTGGATACTGAAAGATTTATAGCTGTCGGACGCCGGGATTATTTCTTGCAAATTTAAGACAAGCGGTGTCAGTTTGTCTGAATATTCATTAGCTACTGAGTTGGGGAGTTAATACCGCATCCGATTAATGTTGATATTTTCTCGCATTTTGCGTTCGTTATTCAGCCGAGGGAGCTCCGAGCACGATTAAACGATTTGTTTTCGGTGGACACATTAGCGACTGTGTCACTTCGCTTTGTATATGGCTTAGTGTTTAGAATGGCTTTTTCGTGAGCCGGCCGAAATTAATTTAAGTTGAATGAGGTAAATATTAGGCCGCATAATTCATTAAAGCATTAACGCGCGACGCCGGAATTTGTTTCGGAGCATACATCAGAGTTCACTATGTTTAGTGGTGTTTGACGGTATCGCGGAACTTTGAAGGAGGTATTAATAACAGCATCGCATCAAGTATTTAACAGCGGCGCGGGCGCGCAGCAGCGCCTGCCCTCGCGGCCACTAAAACAAAACTTAAATCGCCGTGCAAAGCCGCAAGAAAATTCCGCTGTCGGAAACCGCAGACCGTTTTAAGTAAAATATTAAATGCGCTGTAGGATTTGTTCGTGTACGGGCACAGGCCGGTTTTAATATTTGATGAAGCGCTGGCCTGGCTCCCTGCGACGTCGTTTTGTCTGGCCCTTAATTGCGGCCTGATGCGTCTGCGCTACTCTCCCGAACTCGGCCGCCGGCACAAGAAAATATTAAAAGGTTCCGTGGCGCTCCCGCGGCTTACTCAGCAGACTAACTGTTTATTGCCAGCCTAGAGACGTTAGCGCCTATAAATTTTATGTGTGTTGGCAATGCTGCCGTAAAATGTTGCAATATTGCTAAATCCTGTAGTTTTTTTTTGTTAGAATTGTAGGTACCTACGTAAATAGAGTGGCTAAAGTTTCATCAACAATATTGAAGGTTACAGGAGTTATGACGATGCCATTTTACTCAAAATATGTACTAAAAGTAAGCAATACACCTAAATACAAGTATTTTAACAAGTAAATCTCATAATCACAATATTCTTTACACTGCGTGACTTGCAAATTACAGGACTTAGTAAAAACATCAAGATAATTAATCATTTTCCTTATGCATGTTCGAGATAAAATCAGACTTACGACGTGTAAAGTTCAGCAAAGCATTAATTATGTTCACTTTTAAAAGAAAATGCGAAGAATATATTTTAGGAAGACCTTTATTGGCTACGAGTTGATTAAGCCTTGTGGCCCTCGCTCGTATTAGAGTAAACGAAACTAATTAATTTAACTGTTTAAATCTGTTTTTAGTCAACGCCAAAAAACGTTATTTCAAGCCCGAAACGATTCATCCATTAACGTAATCGGTAGATGAATTTCAAATACAAATAATGAACCTTTTCCTGACGGCTGAGGCTCGGATAACGACCGAATCCCCGCGCAAATGATTACGTTTACAGTTCCGTATCGAGTCAATATAAAAATTACATTAGCACGTCATTTGTTGAAATTTACAGTTGGAACGTAACGAGCGGGCTGGTCAGAAGAAACAAACAAGACACGCACTGTTGCCTTCAATTACTGCGCGTACGATATACGACGTCGTAAAGAGATCGCGAAGGTTTCGAGGGACAGTTGTCGCAAACACTCGGGTCCCGATACTGGCCGCTTGACAAATCGCTACACACATTCGGAACCGTTTGTTACACCGGAGAATTACCTGAGGTCCGCACTATCAACCCATTTCGGGCCCGACACGTTTCAATTCGCACGCTATAAAATACTTCTTGCGATTTACGGTGGGAGAGGGTTCTGACTGTCTTACGGATGAAATAATCCTAATGTTTGTGATCGCTAAAGAGTTTGACTAATATTTACTATGTACTCTACTTGATTAAGCTGAATGTTGCATTGATTGAAAATCTAGTCCTAGGATAAAACTAGAGTTATCGTTAACAGCAAAAAAGCCTTAGTACATGATTATCTTACCTTAACGGAAACTCTTTTAGTTACCACTAGATCAACGAGGCAACCAGAGAACTATCGATCATAGTTTTCTTTTAAACCGTGGACCTCAGATTTCGGGATTCTCAGGGCTTTCTGCAAATATTCAGGTAATTTGCGACATATCTTATTAGAAATCGCAAGATACTTTTTTGAATATTCACCATTACCCGGAAAAATACGATCATTGCCAGTATTAAAACTAGTCACAACATCAAGACGTGACGTTATAGCACGCAGTGACGTCTGTCAACGTCAATACGAGTATTCGCGTCACGTCATAATATAATAATGTTGATACTTACTCGGTATACGAAGCTGTTACTGTATACGTAACTCCTTTGCGTCTGGCATAGCGAATTGTTACGTACCTGTAAGAAAGAGATGAACATAAAGTTTCGGATTAGTAAAAAGCATTAATTGGTTATAAACTTATAATATAGAACTTAAATCTAATATAAGTTCACACGTCTAAGTATTTAACTAAGTGTAAGCTAACTTACAATGCTTTTCAGGAAACTCTTTAAGAGTTTTTATATGCACTGAGTGGTCATAAGTTTACATTTAGTTAAATAAATTGATATATGTATAGGAAAAGTTTACGTAGAGTACACTAGGTTTTAGGTAAGTAAGTATATCAAATTCACCTTGAGCCATTTGTTCGTTCGTGTATATTTCATAGGCTCTTAATTCCTTAATTTAATTTACCGGTAATCCATCCAAAGTTTTTCAGATGGTTTTACTATTTTGTAAGTATATGGCTTTGAACTTTGTTCATACATATTTTTTTTATACGATAAAGATGTATCTATGTAGGTATTGTTGAAATAACTGTAATATTAGCTACACGTTTATAATATTTTTAACATCCTATTAGCATAGAATTTTGAAATTGTGATTGAGGTCTATGAACTAGCGGAAGAAGGAAGTTGAATTAATATTCCCCACGTATAGCCGCCCAGTAAAGTACTAATAACTGAATTATTTATGTGTCTGTGTCCGTAGATATTTCATGTAATGAATACCTATGAAACCTTTACAGAGGGCAACTTTACATACAAACTGGCCAAATGTGCTCTTTGCATGACATTACTGGTGAGAACCGCAATGCTTAAACTTGACTCATTTTGATCTATCTTTCAACTGCACATCTGTTAACCGGGCTAAGGGTCCCCCACCAAAAGTATCAAGTATCGTAAAACCAAGCAGTTTGTCAACACGTAACAATTAACAGTCGTAATTAGCCGAACGTGGTGGCAAGTTATAAATAACATGGCATAGCAACCTGACACTAATTCAAAGTAATAAATAAAGAAAGTCACCCGTCTAATTACAAAGTGAAATATAGTGATAATGTTATACGATGCGAGTGATAATTTCATTTTAATAGCTCCTGGAACACTTTCCTCTATATAATCTATAAAATGGTTGCCATTACTTGTCTTAATTAAACTTAGACGATAAGTAATCTGGGCTGCAAACATTCGCATTAAACGCCCAAGAATGTTTAGTCTCAAAGGGAGAGAAAATCCTCGTGTAGAGAATAGATAAAAACTGAACTTTGACTTTATTTCTAATGTTTACGCAACTTATTATGTTTAGATACGACTTTTGTTTTATAAGTAAATTGTTATTATCCTATTACAATAATATAAATTGGTAGTTACTTTAATTACAATTGGTTGACCCTTGATAGTGTCAATCTTGTTTATATGTAATCATTTAATAAGAACGCAAGTTCACGGCCGTCTAGGTAATGTCATTAATTAATAAAATTTGAATAACTAGTGAAACTTAAAGACGATAATAAACTGTATATAAGCTAATCTTGATTAAATTACCTACACAAATGATTCCGAATCGGCTGATAATAAACCCGTTAGGCAATAACATTTTGAATTTGTTAAGTAATTAAAACAGTTAGTATAGTAGTTAAAGGGTTCTATCGTTTGAATATTTTGATGTCATTAGTAAATAATTTAAAGCTGTTGATTCTAAGATTATTCTTACTTTGCACATTTGCACTTTAAAACGGCCGTAAAAGTCTACTTAAGCACAGTTGTTACTGTACCTGGCTTTTGAACGGTTATTTTAAAACACAGGCCCTGCCCATTATTTACCTATACTTTAATTTTTTTAAATAAGTAATCGTTTCATCATCTTCGTTGTCAACGTGTACATATTTCTATTTCACCTTCGTGAGTCACTAGTATGTATACTTGAGCCGCCTGCATACCCACGATATACATATGTACATCCACTATGTAATGGGTGCAAACCAATTATGTTTCACACACAGTTACTAATTATAATTTCCTCGGCGCTGCCATTCGGAAAACTATGTTTAGAGTGTTCTATTTATTAATTTAGTAGCTAAATACGCTGCAGTGAGCACAGTTATGTTAGTTGGAACAACGTTTTGGACTTTAAGTATAAAATTTTAAACTGGCTTCATTTCACTGTGTAACTGTTTAAATAATGTAATAATTAAATTTCAACTTGTGTGTGGTAATGCGTCGGTTGCGAGTACAATATGCACCTACGTACTCAGAACACACGGCACGTCCTCCAATATTTTTTAATACCCAACAGAGTAGGTGGTATATACTGCAATAAAAAATCATGCAAATCTTCGCGTTGGAATAAGATTCTTGCATGTATGACAGTTAATTTAGTATCCAGGTTGTGGTCGTGGTGACATCCATCTATTGCTCGTAAGGACATCGCACATTGCCTTGGGCCCGCACCATTCAAGAACTCACAAAGCGCATATGCTAATAACACATTTGCAATTAAGATCGCGACGCCCACAAGGGAACGCCATTGTTTCATACATGTGAAATGTGTCTACTTACTTATTATTTATATGACGATAAAATATTTATAACATTATATGCAATTCAATCTTGCACAATGTTAATAGTTTTGCAATTGAAAAATGTTTGTTTTGCAATTGAAATTGAAAAATGTATGATCAGCAAAAGCTTTTTATCGACTTGAATTGCGACATTCGAATACGGAACGGAGAGGAATTTAATACTGAAATATGAAAACATTTCGTTGATAAAACTTTCGTTCCACCGCTGATACTAATGGAACGAATTTTCAAAGTAAAAGTTGTACAACAAGCAATCTCCTGGCATGGAAAGTTGGGCGAATTTCAGTGGAGCACGGACGGTGAGCATCACCAAAAGAATGTAATAAGGCACAGGTGGCGCAAGTTCTTTATTGGATTTCGCACGTTCCGACTCGACGTGTTTGATGGCCGGAAGATTCTTGCTAAACTCTTTGCTAGATATTAATTTTCCTCGAAAATTATGTTAAGACTCGCCGGCAATTTAACTATTGTACGAATGTATTTCAGCGTTTATGGCGTTCACCTGTTGAGCAGTCCCTCGGCTCCGACATAACAAGATTTTAAGTTTTACTTACACGTCAATGGAAACACCTGTATTATTTACGCAGCAATGAAGACAGATGTCCGATTACATAATGCACTGTTTTTTTATTGTAAACATTAAGATAAATGACGTTGAATCGTATTCGTGTATCAATCGTTATCAAAATCGTAAACTTGTCTCGTAAAAAAAAAACAGTGCGACTTCAATGATGCAGCTGTGTCACGAGGTCATTCCGAAAAGTGTTTCTCGGCGACTGAAAGGAAAAGTATAGGCCGCAGCGGTGCGCGCCGCCGCCGCTGCAGATCGTGTCATTGACACATGCAAATTCGAACAACGCTTCGGTGTCGGGTCATCGAACCCTCCATTCAATGACTGTCGAAAGTTATCCGTGAATACGGCGCACGGCGCGGCGTAGCCTACAAAGAGCTCCTGCACCGTAGCCGTCACGCGATTGTAGCGTTTAAAATCATTCATAAATATAGCGAATTTACCTTGCCATCGCTCACCCAGCCAAAGGAGAACACTAAATTATGTGTCTAGTTCTCCGTTTCGTTATTGAACACTAGTATCCAAGGTAAACAGCGACTTGTCACGAGCATATAAGGTTGCTTATTTGAAGTGTTCGATTGAATTCGACAGATGCGCTGCTACACGAGGTGCGTCTGGCCATTGTATTATTAGCATTGCGAATTTCGACAAGCTCTCGGTGCGAGACGCCATTCGCAAATACAAACGGTTGGTATGCAAATCTCTCGTGTCTGTAGGACGACATTTACATGGTTTGTTAGGCGTGGCCTCCGACAGACAACTGTTCATAATGTATTTAATAATTTTTCACTGTTGCATCGCTACTGTAATACACAATTACGCTTTCGTTGCCGTACGTGATGTACCTATAGCGGCTGTTTCTTATACGCGATACATCTCGGCTTGCACAAAGACTTAGGTATATTATCAGCACTCCATGTTATTATGTTTGCAAAGCAAGCATCATATGTGCACGGCTGGCGGACGTCGAGATAAGCGAGCGTCGTCCGCTGTGATGGACGTAAAAACTCTGAAAGGACGACCTAAATAACGCGGAGAGTAATCTGTGATGTGTGCTATCATCGCGGGAGATGGTAATGTTGATTGTTGACCTAATCTATCACGTGACGTCACCGAGCGGCTGCAGCGAGCCTGCGTGAGGCCATACAGCGGCGTGTAAACTTATTGTACACACACGTACCTATGTACTTATTATGATTCATAAATACATTTAGAAACTGTATTTGTTAGTTTCTCTTGTTGATCGATGGATGAGCGAAAATATACAGTGTATCAGCTGTTTGTCGTTCTAAGCGAGTTTAGGAGTCAATTGTGGTAGTTAAACGGATTAGTGCTGCGCCAGTGAGGGTCGGCTTACTACAATAAAATTGCGAATCATGATGTTTAGCTGAACATGTAACTTCGCCACCAATAAGGAAGAAGCGTGCAGATAAATTATAAAATTCCACATTCGTTCACATAATCAACTCATTGTAATATACTACTACTAGGAAGAAAGTGTACCTACAACATTTTACGCAATAAAACCGCACAAAGCCGCGCAGCTAACATTGATTTACAGTAATTTAGTGTGAAAAGGAAATAAATACTTGTCTGTCAGATGTCTTTCACATAACAATGACATGATTTATCGGCGAGAGATAACTGTTTACACGTAGGATATCAAGCCGTCTGTGTTGTCCACACAGCCTGCTTGTTGTAAATGAGATAAGATTAAAGATGGTGGACAGCCTCGGGGAAATTAACGAATAAATGTCATTTAAATTAAAAGGCGTTGTTGTTCAATTTCGCGTAACTTGAAAGTGCTGTAATGCAATATCTTTGCTAAAATCATTTCAGAACATCGATATCTACACCAGAATTTCAGATATATTTTTAGGTTTTTTTAGTGAAAATTTCTCAATATAGTTTAACATTCCAATAATTTTGGTAATATAAAGTGTTAACCGTTATAGTTACACGGCAAACCCTTTCTCTTACATATTACTTTGTAGAAACACATTTTTTATTGACTGCCATTTTTTCATCTAACAGCTATTAGCTCATTATTTAAATAATAAAAATAGTATGTAAACACGAGAGCATGTTTGCTATGTCAAGTCACTGAGGAGGTGCGCACCGCACAGCTTAGTGCTGCAACTCGGAGCAGACGGGTGCGGCGGCCGCTTGAGAAGCTGGCCAATGGCCGCATTCCTTATAGTTGAAAGTAACACGGTATCCGGCAGCGAAAAATTACCGTCTCGCTCGACCACACCGGCCGGAGGATTCTGCTTCTTATACTTTACCACATTGACATTACGACCCATCCCTATTTGATATTATATCGATTTAAAGTAGATTTTATTAAATACGAAATTGCAACACAACACTAGTGCGCAACACGCCCGACTGTACAGATATTGTCCTATCAAGATGATTTAGATAAGTGTCAATGTAATATAAATGACGGCGGAACGTTTTATTTATCATCGAGTCCGACAACCTCTCGCTCTTTAAAATTGTATTTACACAACGAATGATTATAAGTAATTTATTTTTCCACAAGACCGATATGCAACAAAAAGCGCACAATGTAGAACTTACTTCTTTATTTTATAGTGTGCTTTTAAATAGGTATTTGAGTTCAACCGGGGGATTTAATGCTGTGCTATATTTAAAAATCCCATTTACTTTGTATTAAAATTTTTTAGGGTCAAATACGATCTCCGAAGTAACATAAAATCCTGTCCTTTCCATAAAATGTTATAAAAGAAAATCAACCCATTCAAATACGTTTCTAAAAGTATGAATGAGAAATATGGCCGCTTTGCAGGTAAAATATCTGCGAACGAACATTATAACTGCAACGAAAGTGTGCAATTCTTTTCCTGTTCGATTCGAAGTCGGCCGGCGGCGGCACACGACTCACGAGCTACGCTGCTACGTCGTGTGATTGCTTTGCGCGAATTTTTTGTTCGTCTGGCGCGCAGGTGTCTTGTCGTAGGCACAGAGTTGAGATTCGATGCTTATTTTTTTTCTGAATAGCCTTCGACCCGCCTCGCTGCCATTGTTTGTTTTGGTCGTATTTTTCAGCTCATCGTCTGTAGACTTGAGAATCTGGCGTACCTGCTAAGACTTTACCGTCGGATCCTAATTTATGGGGAGATAAAATAAAACGCTTTAAAGAACACCGAGAGCTTTTAACGAATACTTTAGTTAGTTACTGCAAACGCTTACGAGTACACGAGATTTGTAAGCCGTTGTGTCTGGGATGGGTTTTATGATGCCCGTCCGGTCGTTCCCATGACACGAATGCGTGCCAGTATTTTGTATAAAACAGGTTAGTTCAGCAACACGACATTTACTTAACGGCGCTTCGTTTACGTAACGTGCTGTGAGATTGCTAAAATGAATGGCGTGGTTCCCAAGGCGGCGCTGTAGTGGCGTGGCGGGTGCATGCGCTGGGCGGGCCTCTCTAGTGGTATTGCGTTCCGTTATCTTGCGGTCATCAGTCTCTCGGAACGGGTTGCGGGCCCCGGAGGCGATACACCGGAACTGTCGTACTGTATACGGCGCACGCGCCCGGCACGTCCGCGTGTCGCCGGAGTCGTCTGACGTGTCGCGTCACACTGCCACCTGACGTGCATCACAGAACACCATCACTCACTATCGTGCACGTCAAACAGCGTGTTTCACGACTTGCTTGTTCCAATGTTACTGTTTGTTACTTAGCGAGACCATAATTCTAATCTAACAAAAACCTAGAGGTAACCCTAGCGTAGCAGAGTGTTGTCTGCTCACTTAACAAATGGATTCAGGAAATTAGTCTGTAAATTCAGCGGAGCTTTCGTAGCCGCGCGCGCGCGCGTTTCGCGTAAGGCGTAACTCGTAACTTAGCATGACGGGGCAGAAACTTGTATAAAACTGTGATCAAAAAGCTACTGCCGAATCAATTGCACAAAACATATAATCTGACATTACTATGATGAGTTACCAGACAGTAAGGAAAAGAAAATTGACAGTAAGGATGAGTGTCCAAAATAATATTAATTTTAATGTTTTATTCAACCTAATGCATGATCAAACAACGAATAAAGAATGGACATAAGTTTTTATCCCTGACTGATTACTACAATAAAGCAAATTAACAAAAGCAGGGGAACCGTCAGTTCCCCGAAGTTCAACTTATCTCACAAATCATTATCGTACATTCAAAAACATAATGACGGTAATAAACTGTAATAATCGAACCATAAAAACTTAACGGATGAAAGATATGACGATAATGGAGTAGATAGACAATTCAATCAATGTAATTATTAATTGTTAAGTTTCCTACTTCATAGTACCCGTATGCGCGTGCCCATACTACGGGCTAGAGGGGGTGGTGGGAGAAGTATGGCCGGGGGGGGGGGGTGTGAAGTTATAAATAATTTATGCGAAAGATAACTGTGCCGCGTGCGCCTGGGCTATACGTGCACTGCAAACGCCTAATTGTAGTGAATGATGAAAGATCAATAAATGTAAGAAATAAATTAATACAATGAAATTTTTTTATCACACCCGAGAAGTTTTTACAAAAAGTTATATAACTGATCATAATTATTGTACTTGGTAGGTTGGTAGTGATATATTGCCTAATAATGGAAATGGTTTGCTAAGTAAAGAAATAAACATAGCCGAAGCCGGTGATTATGCCAGCGAATGTTTTAAAGCGAATTGTTAATAATTGTATGTACTTTCGATGCGGTGAGTCACGTTGGAATGAAGCTTTTATCATAATGCTATCTTCGGCTACCATTAAAACCATACCTAACATAAACATTAAAATATTGCCTATCTACATAGATAGGCAATATTATATTTATTTTAATGGTTTTTTCCATAAACTAAGTACTTATGTACAAATCTGTTTTTAATAGGCGTTTTTAATGGTGTTGTATTGCCATGTATTAATTACCGTACAGCCCCGCTTGAAAGTTCAGCCACAGAATACAATGTCTTATTTATACTGTGGTTCAGCCGTCCAAAGCGTTAGCCATTCATTCTGTTGTCCTTATGGAGCATTTGACATCTTATATGGTTTAACCCTTTCACAAACCCAATCATAACGAGCCTTATAATTCTGGTAAACGATTGAACGGTTAACCTACTGAAACCTTAAAAACCCGTAAAACCTTTTCGAAGGAAAGTGTTTTTGATTGGGTTATCTTCCCGTTCTTACGGGCCTTACTTTTCGGTTATAAGAACGGGTTTACTAACCCGTTCTTATAACACGGGTTTTTTTTTTTTTTTTGAAGGGGTTCTAAATCCCTTTCATAGTGCATGATTGAGTTGAAGGGTTAAACCATATACGATAAGCCGTTCATAGTGTAATACATATCGTAACGGTTATTTTGAACCTTATAACCTAACAGAAATGGTACCTGATAATTACATTTTTATAAGATTAATCTTTGAATATAATGCAAAAGTAGAAGTGCCAGAGCTTTCAGAAGCAGAGAAATATACCATAAAAAATAAAACAGTAAATTATTTTACTAACAATAACAAAGGTTAACCCAATAAATTAAAGTGGTATAATAGTAAAGTTACAATGAACAAATCTGTGGGTTAACACCGAAACCAAGCTAAGTTGATAACAGAGTGTTAACATATTCTACGCCGATATTGAAAACTTTTGTCAGATTTCGTTGAAAGATTGTTTTCAAAGTGAGAATTTGATGAGTCACCGGAGTATTGTTTCAACCCGCAATATTTTTTCAATGGAACTTAAAAACAGTTGCAGTCTCACCGTGAATCGCTTTCATTTAAATTTTGCTTTTACAAAGTTTCTTCCCCTTTTATCCGCTCAGAGTAATGATGAGGCCGCGCCCTAAATTGAATTGATTTCATTAATTTTATCTGTTTTTTGCTATCAATGCCTCATGCTTCGAATTTAATAATGACACGAAAAAAGTAGCTTTGCTTTATATTCTAAAATATAAATCTCAATGATATCTTATTAATAGTATGAGTGGTTTTCCTGGATAATATATTTTAAATTTACAAGGATGAATGAATTGACACTGTAACTATTTGATTCTACGTATTATTTTAAAAAAGAGTATTCATTTGTTATAGAGCAAATATAAGAATGAAGTGATGTTAAACGTCCGCTCCGACGGGCGCATTACGGGCTTGATCCACAAAAAATCCGTTGCTAGCGGACAGGGAAATTGCTGTGAAACCGTACTCCCGCCAGTAGTTACCTCTGCAGTTGTCGGTAGCATTACATACACAAAGTTGCAGCCGACGGTGGTCAACATATCAACCACTTAGTGCCCACCACGCTTTCCCCTATCCGTTTGAAAGTTTATCCGGACCGTTACCGGCAAAATGCGTTTTTAAACTAATACGAGCAGTCCTTCTCATATACAAAGGGATCTTACCTGTAAACAAAAATTTTTGTATATGCAGCATGTACAATTCAAAGAGATTCATGTTGGTCCTTTCAGAATTGCAAAGTCTCTAAATAATAAAACGTTGAAAGCACACGATTTAAATGATTTAACCTGAGATTTTATTGTCCAGACGCAAGCTTGACACTAAATAAGGTTCACAAGACTCAAGTAAGCACATTTTTGGAAGTTCAGCGTTCTAGGAGCAGTAACAAAGTGAGTAAAGTGCGCATATGTCATCGTTGTAGGGTGCAACGAGACACTACAAACGACACCATCTCACATAACACAATGCTCGCCGTAATAGGCTTGCCTTTGTGGTGGTCTTAGATCTTCCTAGAATTCCACTTTAATCCGCAGTTACTGAAACCGAATCGTGTTAGGACAAATTGTTTCCAATTGGACAGTTTGCATCGAATCGGAGCGTTTGCTCAGTGAATAGTGTTATTCAGATCGATCTTACGTAAGTAGATCTATTTTAGGTACCAGACTTCGATTTAGTTATGTTTTTAGGATCTAGAAGCGAAAATTGTCCTAACCAGCACAGTTCGCAAACGGATTTCTGATCACGATTAGTACAGTATTGCATGAGAAACAATTCAATTTAAATGCTAATTAAAATATGTGCATGTAACGCCTTATTGAATCTGAAAATATATGTACATGTGTGTGTAAAAACTACATAATTCATCTGAATATTTTACATATACGAACAGATTGCCGTGGCAAGTCAGACGCGAATCATGCCCTATTTTAAGAGCGCATTCATATGGACATTAGACTGCAAGATGGTCCTTGAGAATCGATTGGATCGATTTACATTCCGATTGGATCTCAGTGTGTATAGATTGAATAAATTAGATGTGAGATATATGCTCGACATGTTTCCAATGTATTGTTCACGCCTCCTTCATGTATCTATTTAATTTAATATTTTCTTTGATTTGCATTTGATGATCGTTCGAAGTAATTGAGCGCATGACTTCAGTCTTCATTTAATTAACGTCTCTAGTGCGCCATGCAACTATTAGACTCTAACTATACATTATTTTGTAGAACAAGACCTCGACCGTTCAGGTCCTTAGAGAACACTTCAATAATTTATTACAGTCTGCACGAGAAGCGGACGCCCGAAAGTCTCACTGCGGTCTAAACTAAGCATCTGAGATATCATTTAGATAAGTATCAGACACTTATACCTACTCTCCAGTGAAAGCAGTGCTAACCCAGTAGTAACGGCCGCGAATAGTCTAGGTCGCATCGCAGGTCCGAACCCCGACAGGCGCTTTACTTTGTATAAATTATTTCGTCACCAAGTCTGCTTTCAAAACGGTGAAGGAAAACATGGTGAGAAAACTGGCATGTCCTAGAACCAAAAATTCGAAGACATATGTGACATCTAACATCCCGCACTCTCACAGAGAGGAGGCCCGTGTCCCAACAGACCCAGCAGTGAGAATATACTCTCTCAGTCTAGGTACGATAAATTATTCTGATATTCGCATCTGGCGAGATTGAAAGCGGATGTAAAGAAAAGATAATATACGCTGAACAGTTGTTTTAAATGTTCAGTCCACGCCTCCTTCGTGTATTTTCATTTCGCGCTTGATTCTGTCATAGCGTTGCGTTGATTGCCGGGCGGTGATTTAGGCAAGTTTCCAACACGGGTATGTAAACAAAGAGCAATTTCGCTAATTAAGTGCTCGACGTGTGTTGTGAGTGCGACGGCAGACACTGGGATGCGACGCGATCCTATATCAACGAGACTTCAGTTCCCGGCTTCAAGTGCACCTTTGCTTTAGTAATACTTATTTACACTTTTTAATGGATTTTCGAAGTCTAAAAGTAGTGGTACTATTCTTTAGCATTGTCTCTACTATGTGCATTTTTTACAAACCAAAATAAAAAAAAACAATAACACATGACGAGATTGTGATCATCGAAGAAACCTGATGACCTTTGAATAAATGCAGTTGGTGAATTTTTATGGTCTTGATTTCTCGTACCTATTTAAATTAGCAAGCGAAATCTTAAATGAAAGTTAACGGATATACAATTTTGTATCTTTTAAAATTAAAACAAGCATTTTTAACGTTTTTGTTTTTAAGAATGATGAAGAAAGTATACGAATATTTTTTCAATTCTACTGGGCCATGATATTGGTCACGTATTAAGATTACCGACGCGACGGGAGATAATACAGGCGTCTACGTATGTATGTATGAATGCAACAATGCAATAAAATGTAAACGTAAAAGTGCAATGTTGTGTATGGGGCGTCGCGGGCGCAGATCGCGGGGCGGGCGGCGCGTGCGCGGCCCTGGCGATGCCGCAAGGTCAATGGCACGCGCCTCTCCCGCTCGCACACCGGAATTCCATATTTAAATCTCGTCCGCAGAAAAATGGCGGTCGACTCCATTCCGCGGCCGCGCCGTGTGTACGGAGAATTAATAAAACATGCCTCCCACTTTTTCTTATCGTTTTTTCCGAGTATCGTTAACAACTTGGTAACAGTGCGGTTGCAGTTTGCTGTTATGTTGCGTCTGTTCGATACTTGCATCCCATATAAGTAAGAAAAATAGTCGTAATATTTTAAATACACACGCTTTTAAAATTTTCTGCTACCTACTTATTTACTCAGTAGGAGTTCATGGTTTATTCGTAACGGTATCTAAAAACCCAATAAAGTTTAATTGGTCTTATGTCTAAATGCGTTGCACGACCGTACTATCGCGTCGGTGAGTAGCAAACACAAAATGTAGCGTTTTTTCGTAGCAGTGACGCTACGTGGACGAAATGTGTAGCCACGTAGGCTAATGTAGCCACGAAGGTACATGTAGCCACGTAGATAATGTAGGCGCACGGTTCTACGTATGTATGTATATGTTAAGCGGTAGCGGACACAATTAACTGGGTACAGTAAAGTGCAAGTCACTGGCAATCGGAGACCGCTCGGATTTCAGCACAAAAGCGTAGGGTGTCGGGACGGTATGTGAATTTGGGGACTAGGCGTAGCAACCACTAATGCGAATAACAATAGTGGGGGGTTTAGTTGAAGAACAGTGTACAGACAGTTCATTAGCTTCATGTGGGCAGCTTTATTTATAGCTTCAATAAATACATAAACATGTATAGTTTTAGGCACGCAGTATGCAATGCTTAAATGAGTAATCTGCGGTTATTCAGTACCTATACCTACGTCTATACATGATAGTTTTAGAATGGGAGAGTAAACAGGATGCACCCAGCTTACTAAATTATCTCCGTTCTCGTAGAGGACTCCTACGCCACAATCTTTTGTTATTCAGTCAGACGTACCGTTAATTAAATTGATCAAAATCTATCTAGTGGAAGAGCGGCGCGGCGGAATAACTTTGCAATTCCTCTCAAAAGTTGGGGAGCAAAAACCCTTTCACTAAACGTAAACGAAGAACGTGTAATTCTAGTGGAGAGCTACAAAAAGGAATAAACACGCAGTCACACTCAAATTGAACGCACGCAGTAATGCGGCGAAATTAATTAATGTCCCCTTTCGTAGCGCGCACTGAAATATTTTAAAAGCCCCTGATTCTTGGAGGGACGGAGTACGAAGTGCAAGTCATCGGCGCGCCGGCGGCGGCGGCGGGCGGCTCTGGTTTTACAGCGCAATAAATTACAACACAGAAACAGAGGAGCGTTATCTGCTAACAGCTCAAATGAACTGTCTAGCCGACGACCAAGAAACAACAACACTGAATCGCTAAACGCAGAAATCACTATTGCCGACACAACTAAGTATTTAGTGATGGCGGTGCTGACTTACTGAGTATACTACCGCTTTCTTTTTGCCCAGCGAAACAAAGGGCAGTTCATCGTACGAGATTAAGTGCGAGCGTAAAACTAACCACAGCGAATGTGTAGTTCGGATTTACTGAGTTATAAATCTTAGTGGTGTCATTGGACAAAGTGGGAACTGGAAGAGCCGACAGAAATACTTCTTATACTTAGTTTTAACAGGTTGTTAACTCATGCTAAGTAAACAGGTATAAAGAAAATTAGTTAGTGAGCGAGTGCCGGAACTGCATGCTTCATAAATTTATTGTTTAACACACTTACACCTGGCGCTGCGCTTTAATATCGCTCATGCCTATAACAACATTTAGTCATGACATGCTTTAAATCGTTTATATTATTTTTATTCTGTTCTACAGCTACAAAATTAACTTGTAAGCTATTATTTATATGTAGCAATAGTCAGCGGAAGTAAATCACGGAAGGAGAATTAACGACGAGAGAAAATACAAAACAGCAATACAATGTGTTAAGCTCTACAAAAGGTAATGTAAGAAATTTGCACGCAGCTTGGGAAACGATTGCCTATTTAATAATTATGTAAATGGTGAAGCCGTTTATGACGGTTCTAGTACATCCAGTCGTAACGTTTCCGCGGGCCGGCCTCGCCCCGGGCCATTCAAGTGTGTCCGCTCAGGAATGGGTGCGCTAAGTGAAACGATACCGGAGATGAGACACGTCGAGCTTATTGCGTTCACATTTCATACTTTTGGCAGCCATCCGCCATCTGCTCGTGTTTGTTATCCTTATTTTAAAATACGAATACGTTTTTGCAAAAATAAATCAAATATGAGATCAGAATTAACGTTACAGCTCAACTGATAAAGAAATTGCGTTCAAGGCACAAAAAATGCATTAGATCAATATGTGGGATACACCAAACAGATTCATGTAAACCTCATATCATAAACCTCAATATTAACCCTCACTGCTCTGTATATCTACGAGGCCTCAATTTTAGTTAAATCAAACATCAGTATCTATGACACATTAACAAAGCAGTAGACTTAAAAATACATTACGCAATAAAACATCCCACACTGCAATATATAATAGCAATAGTATTTTTTATAGGTATAAAAATATATAATAAGTTATCCATAGACATTAAGAACCTATATTCAATTTATATTTTTAAAAGGAAGCTAAAAGACTTCCTGATTAAAAAGGAAAATTACTCTGTAAAAGAATTCCTTGAAGAAAAATAGTTATTTAATATTAAAATGATTGTGATACTTACCTACTTATTATAATATGATACAAATTATAATTATAATATGACATAATATAAAATGTATAAATAATGACAATTAATATGATATAATGGAAACTGTTTTATCTGTAATATTGAGTATATAATTATACTTTTTCAATATTTATAACCATTTAAATTTCAATGCCTTAACAGAGAACTAAGTCTTCAAAATTCTGTACACTTAGTTCGCAATAAAGAATTTGAATTTGTATTAATATTCGTGAAAAAGTCCCGAATTGAGGTGCTACGAAAAAACGCTGAACGTGCTACAAAGTTCTACGGTCAGCGTTTCGTAAAAATAGTGCGTAATCCGGAGGTTCCATTAAAAATTAACACAGTAAAAGAACAACAAGTGTTGGCATGGAGACTATCAGGGAACATAATCTCCAAATCTGTATAACCGGAGAAAATCGAGAGTAAATTTAATGAAGCGTAGTGACCGTAGGGCCCTCAAACCTTCATTTTGGGAATTTGTGTAATGTGCTTATCGACTCTTTGATGTTGTCCCAAGGATCTAGTTAATAAATCCTCTTGTGAGTTCTATCTTTAACACTTAGATAATCACTAAAGTATTTTATATTATTTACTATAGAAAATATTTCAGTTGTACGAAGCTTTCAGCTTAAATTTTATTATATTTAATTCCGAGGCGTAAAATTTTACAATATACCAAGATCTATAAGTGAAAAAACTCTTTGTCAGCGAAGACATTTTGGTGAGAGAGTATTTATTGTATTCGAAAATTAAAAGGAAGATAGGAATTCCCTCGGGTGGGGGAGGTGAGGCGCAATCAGAGCTTGCCGGTGGATGGCAACCTTAAATACCAGACTTAATTGAACAGCTTCCGGGTTGCGCTCGGCGAACCTACATAAATATACTGCACGGAAGTATTCGCCACAAAGGTATTCCTTTTACACTAAACACCTACATTCAACGAGAAAGCGATCTTTTCACATAAATAATTTCAGCCGAGCTTTCTGAATTCACAAGATTCGCATATTTTGTGAAGAATTTTTATTTTGCATCTTAAATGTATCTGTGATAAAAACACTGTCTGGAGTCCATATCGTATTTTAAACGAGACTTGCATTTTAAAGTAAAAGAATAAAAGAGGTGTACCGAGTTACCGACTGAATCGTACTTTCATGTTTTTGGCTCGATCCGACTTCGAGCCACGCACGCGGAAGTTGAGACAATGCTGTGATTTTTCAGTACAACTTCAGTACTTATATTCTCATACAATCCTTGGTCGCTCCTAATGCGCATGAGGATATGCAAAAACAAAGGAACATGTTGCGCTTTAATTTTAGAAAATAAATCTGCATTTTCGTTTCAATTCGTAATGAGCAAAATCCTTCAATGTTACTCGGTTCCTAACCGTAAATATTTTTACTGCTTTGAAAAGCGAAATACAATGTTTAACCCGTTTCACTGCGCTATTTAGAAACGAAAATTTGAATGGAGATAAAGCTTGTCGTGCGTTGAAAGATGTTCGCGGAAGCTTAAAATAATATTTTGGAGAGTCGCATCGCCCCAGCTCGCGCACTGGCAGGAAATGAGGCTCTCTGTCCCGCCGGGAAATTGTTCCTCCCAATCATAACGCTCAGTAGAATCTCCCTGCTTTGAGAGACTTTAAAAATAATGGAACAGATTTGTCTCTCAGTGTATTACAGGAGAACATAAACGTAGGCTTTAGTGACGGCTTTACATTTTGTTATTCACTGGTTCCTTTGTACACCAACATTGGAAATTAAAAAAAAGTTATATCTATATTTACTATCGTCAAAAGCTTCGCATCAAAGCAAAATGTAGCTACGATGTATAAGTAGATACAGCAGATGGAAATATTTATCTAGTTTTTCCTGTTGGACGAATCAAAGCGACTGTTTCCCAAAAGGGCTGGCTTGGGGTCGATGTTTCGGGCGCATCCGATTGAATTAATCACGGAAAACGTCGCTCTGTGCAAGTGATAAATATAGAGCAGGCTGCCTACACGTGTAATCGTCGTTGTGAATTTCAGATTCAAACATTTAGCCATATTGTGCGGAGGGAATGTCTTGTACTTATTGCTCGATATTTGGTTTAGTTTTATGACACAATATTATATTGTATTACAACTCTTAAACTTTTTACGATAAAAGCAAAACGTATACAATACGGGGGGCACATGGTGAATGTTTATTGTTACTAGCCGAAACAAAAACAGCAAAAATGCAATAAATGACAAATTTATGTTATTATTTGTTTCGTTCTAACATAACATACATAAATGTCGGAACTCTATTTTCCCTACTTTTAATTGTAACATTGAGAACGACTGCGCTGAAACATGCGTGCTAACAGCTGTGTGTAAACTATTCAACAACATTATAGCTTTTTTGACATATATTATTAGTTGAAGATAATTGAATAGTAAACTTAAAGGTTCAAAACCAAATGCCACTTGAGCGATGCTGCGGGTAAAGTAAACAAAAGCTGTTTATAATAAAAATTTATTATATGCACAGTACAAACAGACGCTGTAAAGCATAACGGCTAGGGTTCATTTATTGATTTAAAATAAGATATTTTTTATAATACATACATATTTTTAATTTTGTGACGACTTTTTTCATTATTTGAACCGAAAAGATATGCAAAAACATACGTAAATGTAAATTTCTCGACAACCCGTGAAGACCCGAGAAATTAGCCTCGAAAATTCTCGAGACCCGAGAAAATGATAAGCCCGAGAAATCATGAACCCTAACAACGGCGCACAAAAGGCAGACAATATTAATTCTTATTTCCTCTGAACACAATGCCTTATTTAAATTGTGTGAGAATATTGTGCGTTTAAATTAATATCCAATTTAGTATGAATCGATCAATTTGGTGTCGCAATGAGTGCTATTTACAGGGCCGTCAATGACTGTAGGGAAGTGATGAGCCGACACGGGCTGCCGGAGAGCGCACAAAGAATCAATTGAGTGAGCTCGTCCAATCGCTGGCGCAGCTGACGTGGCGTGTGCGTCGCGTCGAGCCCTATCCTACCAACGAAATATTATAACATTTGGGCAACACTATACAGGAATGTATGCATGAATTTCCCTTGCATTCATTTATTTGGCAATGGCAAAACCCGAGAGGAGGACAAGTCTATGCTTACTTGGAACACCAATAACTGATTTCAGAATCAGTATAAGTAGTGAAAAGTTATGACGGATTTCTACGAACTGGATGCTTTGATTATCGTTTTTCCTTTATTACATAGGTTCCACACTGCAGCATTTCAGTCAACTATACATTTGGTAGTTGCAGCCAAAACAGCATCAATTTTTTCAAGAACAATAACAGCCAAATGTACGGGCATCTAATATTGAGAATGAATCTATTGAAAATTAATGATAGAATCTGACTTGTAAATAGGGCATGAGATAAAAAGGGCAAGTGAGTGAGTTCACATGGCCAGATGGCCACCAATGAATGAGCCGTTAACGAACCGACTAGGCGTAGAGGTGCCCCGCACCGGCTCTGTAACTAATGTTACTGTCCTTTAACCTTAGTGAGTGCACCTCTAATATGGAAAACGTTTCGTGGTAAGAGGACATTTTAAATAGAAGCAGGAAAATTATTTGAAATATACGTGGCTCTAATTTTGGAAACTGTTCTGGTAGGGCAATGCGCGGACTTGGTGTTCACCTCTTATGAGATTTACACGAATAGAATTAGACATGTATCCAGCAAAATGGGTTAGAAAGAAATGTAGTTTTGTGTAAAGAGGATGAGGAAGTAAGTGTTTCACTTAATCATGTGTCAGATGTCCAACGTTGAACTAGGACTACGTTACACTTAGTTTTTCTTCAACAGCTAAGCTCTGTACCTACATGCTTGTACATTCCCACAATTCCTAAGAAAGTTACTAAAACATTCCCAAACTCGCTAGAAAAATCCGCAACGAATACAAAGTTTCAATCGTAATGCTCAAAGTCCTAAAGTATTGATGTAACGAATCAAAATGAACAAATTTAAAAGGAACTAAAGCGGATTCAAAGTCAGAGAGGGGTGGAAGTTTTATCTGTTATTACATTAACGTGGCATGAAACCTGGTTTGTCCAAACTAAATCCCATCAGATAATAGCGCGTAGGAAGGATAGCGATTTCGTCGAACAACCGGGATGCGCCCAATTCTCGCCAATAAACCCCCCCGAGATATATCGACCTCAACGTAGGGCAGTTAGTCATGCAATCGCCACCTCTATACACTACGTCATAAAGAGGAAAATCGGTTATTATATTCGACGCTTATCGCATTTCATGATAGATAGCTTTTGAATTGACCAGCGTGTTCTGTGCGGCGGCACATACCAGACATTCCACGCGCTTACACAGAGTCGATTGACTGATGCCGGAACCATTAATATGGATGTACCATTTAAATTGAGATGATGGCTCTAAATGGATTCTTACACGATTTCAGGAGCTGATGCTTCCACTATTGATTTTATGATTTAAGATATTGATTTGTTCATTGACTCGTTGTTTTCTCTACCAGCATAAAAGTTTCAGACAAAAAGAACGGCGTCTTCGCAAAATCGCGCTGTTTTGCGAGGTTACAACTAATCCTGTTATTCTCGCTTAAAGTGGATTTGAACAATTTCAGCAGTTTCCCGCGGCCATGTCGCGCGGCGACTGTTGCTTTAATATGCGTTTTTAAAATGGCATTTATGGAACATTGTATACTTATATTATGTTCATCGTTATCTGTTCAGTAGTTTGACGGTCGTGAAGCGACGTAATGCAACAATGACGGCATCGCGGAGCCACGTGACCTCAGGCTGACGACGTTGCTCGCTATGATTCACCGACGAGCCACCGCACAGCCGAGCGCCTCACATTCCAGCCTCGGCCGCATAGGTAATGGGAAATACCGTATTGCAATAAATTCACAAACACTATGCTAACACTTTAATGCATCTCATCCATCGGTTTTCACCTCATACCTTCATCTTCTATTGCACGTAATCACGTAATCTTTCCAGTCTGCTCGCTAATAACTTGTAGAGCGAGTTTACTGGTAGAGCAACTAATAAATATTAATTGAAGCCAAGGTATTTATTGTGCGATTGATTAATAAAGTTTCTAGACGATGGAGATATGTACGGAATGGCAGTTGCCTACACAGTTTCAATTCAGACATTCCGTTGTTTTAAATCAGCATGCGCCTGCGCCGCGTAGCTTTCGCGGACGCGCGGCGCGCTGCAACTAGAATGGAGTCGATCACGTACCGTTTCGCGTTTAATACGTTTCTCGTGCTGATTCATACCGAACCATAAATAAACATTAGTTAAAGATGATGTATTACAGAATGGGTAATTAAAATCTATGTACTTGTGATGATTAAAATGCTTCGCCGTTATTAAACTGTACGATTATTCATCGTTGTGGTTAAACGATATTACTGTAATCAATGACGTGGATGCGGTCCGCGTGACGATGCGGACTTGCAATAACCATACCATATGCTAGGAAAAATGACTGTTTATTAGTTAACAAATAGATTACCTTGATTGTTATACTGGTTCTACAGTACAAATATTTAAACATTCTGTGTGTTTTTCCCGACAAGCAAAGCTTTTGAAATGAAATTGGTACACACCACAGGGCAAACAACAATAGGTAAGCAGGGTAAATATTACTGTTAGCAGTGCATCGTTACTGAGCTGCGAGTGACCCACTTCCACTGGATAATAAGCATCGAAACAATGAATTTTGTGAAGCTATTAAAAATAGAAAGCACATTAAAAGTTTGGAGTAAAAACTGGAGCTTGGAGTCAGGTAATGAGTTGCTTTATGATGTCATAAATGTTAGGATGCATCATACCCGCACGTGCATTAGTGTGACGTCAATCTCACTGGATAAGGCAAACGTTAAATATTCATTTTAGGATATATGTATATTGAAAAAGAGAGACGGGCTTTACTTAGAAAACTTGAGTTTTAACATCATTGTTAACTTTTAATTAAAATCCAATGCAATGAGTGTCGTCCATTAGTAGTCGTTCGAAAACTGAAGAGATTAAAAAAACAATTACAGCCAACTTTCAGCTTTTTGGTCATAAAATCATTTAATTAAATAACTCATCTGATAACAATAAGCAATTCTACAAAAGCCTCGGTCCTAGTCACAAATGGGAAAATATTAAACGGTGCTAATAACGCTGTTTTTAATTACATTATCATTACAAATGAGATTTGCAATTTTACGGTGAGAATAAAAATTTATCTGCTGACATTTTAATTTACATCAGATGGCAAAGTTTTTAATTAGTGGTGGGTGCAGGGGTGCCGTACGCGAGTGGTGAAGGGGGTGTACAAAGCCGCACGCGACGCTTTTTTTATAACTGTTTCCGGTTCCCTATCTGTTATCCAGGTGTAGATTTGCGATTAAGATAACATTTTTTTGGCGAATTTTAAACCCTTTCCCGGAAGTGCTGCTAACGTATAAAAGTTATCGTGTAATCTGTTTATGATTAATTCTCATAAGTTGCCAATTATTGCTCGTTATTGAAATATAAGTTGAAACAGTATTAAAGCATATTCCACATACGTACAAATAGTAAATGAAAAAAAAATTCATGCTACTTATACATAAAAGATTTGAATGATACACGACTAAAGAGTTTCATTTTTAAGCTCATCAGTTTGACCCAAAGCTAAAGAACGAAAGAAATGACGACATCGAGAGGACGACACAATACATTCTAACAACATTTATTAGACAACAAAAATTAAGACAAAAACAAAAGCAAGCTATCATATTGATTGCAAGATTTCAGTCCTAAATACGTACCGATGCGTTTACGTTTGTATTTTGTCGATAACATACCTAATGCGCATTATATTTTGTTATAGGAAACCAATACTTATTTATTTTCCCAAACCACATCTAAGTTTTCTTTATTCTCCATCGCCGTGGATGCCTTTAAGTATTATGATGTTTGTTTGACTAAGCACCGCATTTACGCGCCACCGCACTTCAGTCCTATACGAAAGTATCGCATGTAGTGTTTTGCAAAGGCTATCAGATAGCAGACAATAAGGTCGGTGATCGGTTACTCGACAAATATTTGCGCCATAAGATGGAGTGGAGAGCATGTTGTGGTCAACACAAATACGATATCCGCCGCGGCGTCATCGACTCGTCGCCTACTTGGACACACATGCAAACAAATGTGCAACTATTATCTACAACATACTTCTATATTCCATATAATATGCTACCTATTTACATAAAAACAAGCGTGATTCATCCAATTGCTTTCCGTTTATGACTAAATCATGTACTTTGTACTGAACGGTTCCACGTAGATGGTATTCTACGTAAATGATTTGAAAGTCAACATTAATGATTGTTAGAACAATAATTAATTTCAATAAATGGTAACAAAGGGTGGCCGAGTGTCGTGCACGTGACGTCAGCGGGCTGAACGTGTGAATGACTAAATTCGTTCAAATCGTTCATGTCGTACACGACCGCTAAGCCCGATCGTGATTGGCTGTCTTGTCAGGATAATGCGGGCGGCTCCCGATAGAGGTTTTGAACCCTCTGATTTAATTGAAGTTCCAACGTTCAGCCCCCGTTCGGCTCTGACATCGTCAGACCACTGAATTGTTCCCATTTCACTGATAATGTGATTGTAATAATCATGGAATAATCACTTGTGAACTGGTATTTCCTTCCTTCTCAACGATATTCAATCAATTAGATCTCAACTGTGCAACTCAATCTATTTGTTTACTTTTATTTATCACTTGTAGCATTGTTGGACTTACTGTACTATCCTGTCATCTTACAAAAGAGAAGAAAAACAGTACATACCTGAAAAAGAAATATAAATGTTAGATAAATATACACAGTCTGGAAAATGGAAATATTGGATGCAGTAAGTAACATTAAAAATTTGACAGACTAAAAGTCTGTCGTCGAGAGAAAACGTTAAATACTTTGAAAATGCTTCGAGCGAGGATTGAGGCCGATGGGTTAGAAACTTCGCGGAAATCAGATGGTTGCTTAAAACTTAAAACACTCGGTCGTGGAAGACGAAATATTTCTCTCAGAGAAAATTTTAAAGTAACATTTTTGGCGCTTATATTTTTGCGACATGAAATGGCTACGTATTTCCGGAAATTAAATAAATTTTCCGATAAAATGGTTTCAGCAACAATATAGTACTTAAATTGCACAATGTTTTTACGGTTTTACGGAATTCAAGTTGTTTTACTTAAAAAAAAATTCGTAGGCACATAAAGTAATCCGTAGGACCGTAGCCTACTTCTGCCGTTATTCTTATCTTACCGAGGGTAATTAATGAATCACGGGTATTCTTATCTCGTATGATTAATTTTTTTAATAGGTCATCAAAACTCGTAGTACATGCTACTGCACTCTAAGGTTGACTTATCAGGAAATACTCGATTTCCTACGAATAAAGTTTAACTTTACAGCATTCAGTTTTTCTTTTTTAGAAACGTTTTTGATCATGTCGACCAATCTTAACTACAAGTACTTATCTATCCTTTTTTTAACAATTACTCAAAGCTTTTAATACGGAAATAAGGATAACTATGGAGTATGGGAGGACTAAAATATAATTTTGACTGTATTGCATACTTTTTCACGAGTTAACGCAGTTCCAGCGAGAAATAATGGCAAAGAAAGTTATGGTGGGTCCACGTTAGAGTAAGAGCTTCTAAATAACTTGTCGCCGGCCCCGAGGCACCTGCAAGCGACGCCTAATGGGCCCAATTATCGACGTCTTCGCCGCACGCGGAGAGGGCTATTACCCCTCCCAGGTCGAAGACCCCTTGCTTCTTGCGCTGAAAAGATTCCAAGACTCTTAGGGCACAGTAGCTGCACAGTATTAGGTATGAAATCATTAGAGCCTGGAGAAAAATGTAGGTGATAAATGTAGAGAAAAATGTATGTTTTTAAAGAAAAATGATTCATTATAGGAATCCAGATAAAATTGGTAAATAGTTATATGTCTTTAAGTCCGTGCGTGGTCCAATAAAATTGTAACTTAAAATATTTCCAGACAAATCGCTAAAGTTTCCAACGAAAAATTTTTAAGCGAACTTTTAAAATTACTTGGGGCAACACCTATTGAATTGATTTACGATCTGCAATAAAACGGCACTGTTATTTGATGTATGTGGCTCACTCGGAATGCATGGGGCCGATTTGTAATAAAGTCGTCAAAGGTACGCGCCAACGGTATATGATCTAGTGCGTTTAGTGGAATCCGTTTAATGAAATAGTAAGTACCTATAAGTTACTGAAAGATATGCAGGTCCGTATACATATAAGTGAAAATCACTGTTACAAGGTTTGACAATTGAGTTCCCCCTGCACAAACCCAGTGTCATTGCTGTTTTCAGTAGAGACTATATTAATACATCCTGGCTTACAGGATCTACAGCAATATGAGCGGGCGGATATACTCGGAAAAAAAAACCCAGAATCGTTTGTGTCAATTGCATTAGGTCAATTGCATTTGTAAGGCGTTTGTGTCAATTGCATTTGTAAGGCCAGTACAGTCAATATACCAGAATAGCGTTCAAGATGTGATCTAACATCAATCGTAAAACGTTCACGGCCGCGATTGTTTGCTGCCTTATCACTGTAGTTGAGTTAGGTAACGCGCATTGTCGTACATGCATGACAGACTGCGACCGTTATCAGCGCGGTGACATCCTCGCGTGTCGTGACGAGGGCTCACAACACCAGATAACAGCCTTTCTATTATTTCTAAAATTACTTTTATAATATCGGTCGAAGGTCTCGTTCAATTAGAATTTAAATTGTTCATTACGAAAATAACATCCAGGTCACTTGACATTGTAATCTTTCAGAAAGTAGGTACCTACTCTTTGACCTATGACTTTAAACTTTTTGTTTCTTATTGTTATAACATTACCGGTTTACAGTGAATTCGAATACAATTCCCGACGTTTTGTTCTGTGGGGCCCTGCGCAAGGTTTCGCACTCGAGTCTACAAGATCGTTCCATTGTTATAACTTACAAGACTCGGCTTCATACAGTTGATAACATGAAAAATGAAAGTTGATGCTCAGATAATAATCAGACGCATCCCACACGTACTCTGGCGAATCGATAATTGCACCGCATATGGCACGATTTCATACAACTGTTCGTCATGTGTTGTTGAACGAAAAAAGAAATACAGGACACGTGAAACGAACGCGTATCATGTTCGCGAATAACGCGTTGATCCAAACGTTCAACTTTTGTGCTCCGTATAACTTGCATCGCGAAATTTTTAAACACGATTTACTTCACTTGAATGATTTATTGTCCGGCTAAGCGGAGCCAAAAGGAAGGAAATAATAGTACATTACTTCAGAGGGAAGAAAGTGACAGTTCCATACCGAGATTATGGCATTTGCGCCACGAGCTTGCGAGGGGCGCAAACCATTTGAGGTATGGAACTGTACTTTATCCTGAGGGATGTATAGTGCTTTTTATTACACCTACGAGGAAAATTATGGACATAAATGCATAGAAATGTTTATATTTAGTTAAAAGTACAATTATTAAAAGTGCAGCTTTTTTTTTTAAAGGCTAAGGTCTGAGACCATTCTGCCTAGTCATCAGTTACTATTTTTTTTTGTCTAATATGACATTAGAATATGGGTGTACACATTCTAATGTATTAGGAGTATTTGGCAGCAAATGTATCGAATCAAGTTTCCCTGTAAACTTCGCTGAGGTAGCCAAAACTACAAAAAAATTCTCAGCTCCATTTTACCGGGATCGCGTCTGTTTCAATGATTCCACATATTGTCCAGTTGCGCAGACACTTGAGATACAAAACTACACCAATTTTACATCACAATATCCACTAGGAATCAATTTGCGAATAATTAAAACAGCCAACTAGACTTCACTCGAAGAAATCCCGCCAAAAACTCTAAAAGTGCAGCTATTATAAATAATTTCGTTTTTAATTTTCTGTATGCACCAAGGAGGTTGGTAACTGGTAAAAAAAAATAACTGTATGTGGCCAGTAACAATTTACTTGAAATTTAATTAGTAGACAGTTAAAGTCTCTTGGCAGTATGACTGCTGACAAATTAAAAAAAAAGAAAAACCGGGTATGTAATGGAATTTCATACATATTTCCCACCCTTGGGTCGGAAGGATTTTCATACAAACTTCCATACCTTGGGATGAAAGGATTTGAAGGGCGGGATAAAGGCGTTTCTTCCCTCTAATTGGTATAATTAGTATGTATTTTCAGAGCAGGTGTGATAAAAACCTAATTTCTTTCTTATAAAGTTTCCTTCTTATTATAGCTTTACATTTATTTTTCTCTGTAATTCCCTGTGAAACTACAGAATTATTTTCAGAAAACTAGATACAAATTACAATTCGATGCCGAGAGACATTTATAAATCATTTCTTGTAAGCCCTCCGTTCCGTTTCTATAATAATGTGGCTATTATTAGATTTATCTCGGTTGTGAAAACCAACTAGACGGAGCCACCTCATTTTTTTATTGTTATTTTATGTGGTACGAGTAATTGATTGCTAGCTCGCTACGAGTGCTATCCTAAACGTTTATAATTTATAGTAAACTTTACAACCCGCTGTAATTATTTTTTATAGGTACAATGTCAGTAATAAACTTACAAAACAATCTTTCATTACGTATTAGAACAACTTGAGGAACAGTCCCCTCCTCAAACGAAATGGCTCGTCTCAGAATTACGTGCAATTTGGTGTAATGTACACGGATTTAGTGTCGCACACTCAGTTTCTATTAAGTTGCTCTAGATCTGAATGTTATAGTAAGTAACGCGGGACTATATTCAAACGTTAAAGTAGGTGTGGTGTGTAGCTACACTTTAGTGACCGTAAATCGTGGAAATGCGCGTAAGTTATATACCAGCGTTACAACCACGGATATCTATGGTTACAACAGAAAGACATTTCGACAATTTATTCTCTACATAATGGAATATTTGGTCTTTATCGTAAAAGTCTACCAAGAAAATGGTTTAAACAGTCACTTTAAGGCTCCTTCAAACAGGCGCGACACGCGATAAAATCGCGCGCAACACAAAGGCACCGCAAGTCGCGCAACGAGTGGTGCCTTTGTGTCGCGCGCGATTATATCGCGTGTCGCGCCTGTTTGCAGGAGCCTTTAAATGTAGGTATAATGTTGATGCAGTATAATTTATCTCAAATCAAAACAGGTATTTCGACAAGTTACCATCCTGGGGGACGCCAAAAATGGTCGGTAACAGATTTTACGGTCGCCTGCATACTGCATGCATAATGTCTGAGACGAGATTTCTCCAAGAATTAAAAAAGTTTGTGTTTTATTCGGAAAGCCAGAATATTAAACTTGAATGAGTTAAGCAATACGACATGTTTTAATTAAAGATTCACTTGAAATGTTTTTTTATTAACTTATTATTTGCGTCATAGGTATTATACACTATGAAACAAGGTGATTTAGTAACTAATATAAAAGTGGTTATCTACATGCCCGGCAAAGCACTTCTTATTTTATCGTGAATTGCAACAAATATTTACGATAATGAGTAATAAAAGTTGTGTGTTCTGTTTATGACGTCACACATTGTTCGATTCTGCTGCCTTTGAGTGCTCATTGCGTTATGATATTGGAAATTTAATTTATCTAATTAGAACAGTCAAGACTTAATTGCTTTCAAGAACATTCAACAAGGTTCTCTCGGAGGAACCAAATAAAATAAATATCTGCCGCAACACTCTCCCCGCAGCAGTTAATTTGAATACCATAATAGGCAAAGAAACAATGTAAAATAATATCAGCAATATTTAACATGCAAAAACTGTGATATCGCGATTTGGCATAATAATAGCATGATTATCGGCGCAGGTAGGTATATGTAGAATCCTTTATCGCTAAATAACCTTGCTCTACACGTGATGCAGGCCAGGGTTGAGATATGGCCTCGTTGTTTCAACAGAGGAGTACAGACACTAATTGCCAACGACAGGAAGCCTTATATAAACCCTAGCCGAACAAAAAAACATGATAGTTGCGATATTGCGTCACGCTGGCTGTTGGCGAAAAAAATAAGACGTCTATACAAGAAACGCGACGGAGCTGCGATCAATCTGAGGATGTAATAGCGGCGTCTGACCTAGCCGGCGCCACCCGGACGACGCACCCCTACACCCAGACCGACTACGTAGGTGGAGCGACTCAGCGCTTATTCAGGGCTGTGTCTTGTTCAACCATCGCCTATATTGTACCCGACGACATGACATGACACAAATTATTATGGTAATCATCCTCCAAGTTTGGAATAAATATTAGGTTATACACCAAGTAAATATATGGACGCCGATTGAGCTCATACAATTTTGACCAAAACCTTTCTTAACCTTATTTTGTTAATATCCTTTGCTCGATCGTGTGTAAGACGATTGTTCTAAGTGAATGATTCATGACCGAGCTGCGCAAGACTATAAAAAGAAAAGAAATTTTCTTTCATGACGTAAGCATAAAGCACTTAAAGAGTTTACTCCAGCATGATATACTTAATCATCGACAAAAACGTTGGCTGAATTATAGTCGATCACTATATCTTTATTTCTACAGCAATGCCGCCCGGTATAGCCCAATTTTCAGACTTCGAACACATACTTACTTTACATTTCAACTGTAGAAAACCTGGAACTCTCCAAATGACGACACAATGAACAGTGAAACTTAAACATAAATAACAGTAATGTTTAGAGTTACAGAAATTGCAGGCTACACCTAGCACTACCCATTTCTACAAGATGTAATTGGTGTCAAGTACGTATCGTACTTTTACGAGTGTGGTCGTAAATGTGGAAGAGCGCACTAGGCTCAACGAACGGTACGTCGGCGAGACGTGGCGGACGGGTGTCACGGTGCATCCTGATGTGTGCGCGGTGAGAGGCTGTGCGTGCGCCGAAACTGTGACAGCGGTACAGCCGCGTTGTGGTAGGTCAGGCGCTCGGCGGACTGCATTCCGTGCAGCCGGCATGCCCGCAGCGCAGCGCCGCTCCCACTAAATATAGCCTGTGCGAAGTGAACGAACGCAGCGCGACGCAACGTCGCCGACACGCCACTTAGACGCTGCCAATGAAATTGCTAAACTATGAAAATTGCTGTGAACTACGCGGGATGCGATCACCACTGACTCACATCAACTCTCCGAGAAAATTTAATCGAACACTTTTTACGACAAATTGTAGATGCTACATCAACTTCGTAACCGTAGCAATGTCGTAGACAGGAGAATTTTCACATGCCTTACTATATAGTTTGTTCTGTGCGTATTATTTTAAGAAATCGCAATTTTGTATCACATATAACAATGTAATAAAAATATATAATTTAATATTCAAGAACAATATAAGTGCTACGCCTGCGTAGCACATGCGTAGCGCTTTTTCGTTGGTCTTGCAACAATACCTTCAGTTGTTTTCAACTTGTCTTCAATTGTTTCAACAAACAACGACTTTAACTTTGCAACTAAATTATTATTAATTTGATAAAGAATAATTTAAATGTTAATTGGTTTTCGAATTCCCACAAGCAAATTGTTGAGATAATTTCGTTCGAAGCCGTTTGCAAAATTGATCACAAGAGTGAGTGCAAAACACTGTCGCAATGCGGCGTGCATGTCTTTTACAGTAAAAAAAAAAACAGATGTGTACACAAGATGACCGGCGACGTGTCTGCAGACAGCAAAGAACGGGCATTTATTTGCTTATCGGCCACATAATGTGCTAGCCGTACGTGATAACGGAACAATGAGTGTAAACTAGCCGCAGATACCTACATTAGTGTACACTCAGATATGCTTATCTCCCTGTGTCAATACTCTTTTGTACTGGCGATACGGGAGTCTATTTGCCTTTAATGAGTTCAGCATTCTTCAATGTTGAATAACCTACTGACAATGGAGTGACCCATTAGTCGGTGATTTGGTCTTACGTTTTAAAACTATTATCAGTAGAAAATAAATGTGAATAGTCACGAGTGCTTCTTATTATCTGTGCGGAGACGGGTTTGGTATGTTATCGGTGATTGTTAAACAAATTAAACTGCTTAATTGTCACCAAATATATGGTATTTGACCACAGAAATGTAGCGTCTTCCGAATACATAAATAGGCATTTACCCTTATTCAAATAAGTTTGGAAACGAAAGTAAGGGTTCAAAGTGAGTTATCGACAACTATAAATAACATTAAGGGTGCTTTCAGTTTGGTAAATGTCACTGTTTCAGCGTACCTATGGCAGCAATATTATTTAGTATTGTGATAACAAGCCGGAATGTTTATTTATATTCACATTGACCTCACACATTTGACCTGTGGATTTCCATCGCATTCTTTTGGGCGGACATTATGTAACAGCTAATTATTAAGACCATAGGTCATCGGACGAATTTCATAAATTACAAACAAATGTTGTAGATTTATTGTATTGATCGTAGCCTGAAAATAAACTAAGTATGTACGGTAAACAGTCAAATGTCAATGTCATTATTAATATCGGACTTTATCTGCAAGCCTACAAAATATATTTTTCATGATAAGTTTGCTATAATTACAATACCTACATAAAGTTAATGTAATGGAAAACATCAGGGGTGTTAAACATTCGGTTTTATCAGAAACATTTTTATTCCCACTACTGATAAAACAGATATGGTAAATGCATTCGAGTTATGAACGCGTTCATTTACCGGTATAACGTAGTTAACGTGATTACCTAACTAATCGCAATCGACATCGAGTTTTCTAGTAAAATGGATAGTGTAATTACATCATTACGTATAGGTAGGTACTCAGTGGATAAGCTATAAACTTACAAACAATTTTACTAAAACAACTCGATATTTTAGTAAATGTGATTAAAATTAATCATCTCCTCTGTCTAAACATTCTTAATTCTATTGTAGTATGCGAAGGGCATTTACTATGTTGTTGGAAATATAAAACAAAACCGTTTTCACAAAATACATTTATAAATCTTCTATAATCTAATGGAATTTGTGATAAGTGTCAAAAATGAATGTGAATTGGCTATTTGACTGCAAAATTTATTATGGTTAACGTTACATTGACTATAAAAAGATTAGAAGAATATTTTTAGTTGTTTATTTATTAAATAAACTTGTAGGTATAGTACGAGTAATAGGAAAACATATTTGTATCTTATAATAAAATTATATTGAACATATAATATATTTTCCCCTTTTTAGATAGATAATAATTATAAATAATTTTAATCTGACTTTCTTTCTGTTGCCACACAGTGAGTGGTAACTACCGGAATCCGCGTATCAGCACGACCTTCGCAAGAGCAGATTGATAAGAGATAACAAGTTTTGTTGCTGTACGTGTGAACTACACCTGTAGTGTGTACAGTACCTACCTACATACATTCAATAATTCTTCTATAGTTTTCATTGTTTAGTTGTGTTATACAATCGATTATAGCCCCATTGTTATAAAGATTTTTATGATACTTCGGTAAACGCAAGTTTTTCTAATACGTAATCATACGTGCGGAGGCATGCCGCAAATCTAATTAGTTAGTGAAGTCTCGACATACAACGTAGACTACTCTACGATCAATAAATATTTTCATTAGCAAAAATTGGTGACATGTTGCGGTGGTAGTAGTGGTGGGGCCAGACAGACGGCGGGCGGCGAGCGCGGGGCCGCGGCCGCTAGACGTGCGCTTTGCGCAAGAGTACAACGCGACGGGAAGTCAGCTGGCCGACGCGGACCGCATGCAACCCGCACTCACCGCGCCGTTTCACTAATGCACCATACTATATGATTACATTCCACTCCTTTAAATTCTCCATACTCTGAAGTTTCCAATCCGAAACCGATTTCACCTCATTACAGAAGACAAAAGTGTCAACTTGAAACTTAAAACGATTTTCCACGGACGAATGAAGCACCTCGATTCGTTACCCATTTTTGCAGTAAACCGACACTGTTTATCAACACGCGCGCTGCACCAGCGCGACGACACTCGACAATCAGTGTTACCAACTTAGTGGATTTTCCACTAAAACTGGTGGTTTCGACCCCCCTTTTAGTGGCGAAATATTGCTTTTAGTGGCTGGTGGTTTTTCTTAGTGGTTTAGTAGAATTCAGTTTCAATTACTGAAAATGCTATCACTCAACCACTAAACCATTAAAATGTTACGAAATGTATAATTTTTATTTCATTTAATTTTCAGGAGTATTTACTTTTACTGTGTAGATAAATTCCAATAAAAGTTATAAAACAAATCAGTACCAAAGAATCATATAAGTGTGAAACCGACGATGATGCAGACAAAAATTCATCTGAAGAAGACGAATTTTAGATTATCACTTTTTTATAGTTGTTGTTTTTATTAAATAACTAACTGACCCGGCCACGCGTTGCTGTGGCTAACGTTTTTGTCATATGATATTGTTGTAAACGATTATAAATGTAGATGTGAGCTATCCTATCTTTCAAGTTGACCTATTAAGATTTTTATGTTCCTCATTTTGACTTGTTCATTTACTAATAATATTGTATATTGATTTACTGATTTTAAATATATTATTACGTAATATTAAAGAACATTTTTTACTAATAAATAAGTTTAGTGGAAATTTTAGCGATTTTTGGAGTAGGGTCGATTTTTGTTAGTGGTTTTCTGGTGGTTTTCGAAGTTGAATCTGGTGGAGAGCTAGTTTATCTGTTGGCAACACTGCTCGACATGAGTCTTATTCCTCAGCGAAATCATCGACGTTTGGCAGCTGTCGGTGATGTCCGAGATGGGTACTTGCGATCTATCGGGAGCTGTTTCGCGAGCGACTCGAAATAGACACAAAGTGATGTCGAGCGCGTGCATGCAGTGATCGATCGCACTCACCGTGCGCTCGCAAGCAGTCGTGCCGGTCAGCTGAGCCGTCGGCTGCGCGTACTGCTGCTCACTGCTGCTGGCTGCTGCACTCGGACCGTAAGATCCGAAGAGGCGCACTGGCTGCGGCTACACTACACGCGGTACAAACGAGCTCCGACCTCGGATCACGGAGAGGGCACAGTGGCACACACACGCGGACCGAAACTGTATGCGTCAAGCGAAGGCAACGTGAATCGCGGCTCTCGCGTGCTGGCGGCGAGAGTGTCGGCGAGCGACTGAGAGCCGAGCGGGGGCTACCGCCGGCACCCGCGCCGCCCCCTCGCCGCCCACTTCCTCCGATGAATGACAATAATGGAAGACGTTCAACTCGCCCGCAAACCGAATAATATGAATCATTGCATTAGGGTGCAGCCCCGCCCGAGTCCAGCCCGCGAAACTCCGGTTCGCGCCTCGCACCATCAATATTCACGGAGGTCGGGAGGGCTATCCATCTGCAATAGGTATGTCCAAATGGCCTGAGCGGTTAGCCGCGCCGCATATTGCACCTCTCACCCCTGAGATTCCTGCAAGAACCACCAACAGGCGCCCATATGGTCACGTGGAGTCAGTAGTGCAGTAATTAGGTACAGCAGTGTGTTGGGCCACAATGGGAGGAGTTTGCAATTAGCAGGTTCACATGGCAGCCGGCGGCGCGGTGGTGCATCGCTCGCTTGCGACGCCACTAATCTTATCAGCGCTAATCTAATCCGGCGCGACGCCCTCTCTTGTGTTTTCTTCCAATTGTGTCCATTCGAGATAAATTAGAGGTTTTCTCTCGGGAGTTCACAATAAACTCCGACAAAGTTCATTGTGCTTTAGAAAAATCTCATTAAATTGAATTGCATTTGTTTTAGCGATTAAACTCGGTTGCATAAAACAATCGTAGTCGCTGTCTGATCCAAAATAACGAGTTATCCAATAAACAAGGTCTATTAGACTGCAACTCTGCCATAGACTAGTTTGAAGTAGATAGCCATTATTACGACTAGCTTAAAGTACATTCTGCAGAAATGGCTCACAAAAACTAATTTTTGATATCATAGGCAATTTTACCTGGAACATCATCGAGGAAAACAAAATATACGGGGATAATAGCAGTAGGCAAATAAGGTTATTTCCATCAAATCTCATCTATGTTTTGTTTATGCGGTTTTCCTTTTTGGAATAAACCGAGCTCGAGCCGACACTTACACGAAGCATGTTGAATATCATATACATATAGCAATAATGTTGGTTTAATGATAGCAAAAGTGAATAAGTGGCCAGCCGAACCTAGGAGTATCATAATAACCAGTTTTGTTGAGTCAATTCTTAAAACTTGCGAAGAGAGACATGCAACAGATGATGTTTATTTTTTGTTTTCTATTTCATTTACAGAAACGAGAATGTATCTATTTGTAATTTTCGCTTTCGAATTCAAGGACTGAGCGTGCCTCCCTGGTCTGGTTTCCCTGGCGGTGCTCCATGAATTCTTAACGTTTAGTAATTCCTACTAAATCAAGTCGCGACTAAAATCAGACATTAAGGCCAGCGTCCCCGGCTCGGTGTCGCGATATAGCAAACTTTTATTTTTGTTTTGTCGGATCCTTAAAGTTCATCTCGTCTAGACCGGTTCACCCACGCCCACACCGCACAGATTTCTGCATCTTGCAACCGACCCGCCATACAAGTTACTTTATTTCCCTTTTTATTCTTTTGCAATACACAGAGATATTGCCTCTCCATCGCGTTAATAGTGAAGCGATTCATCGCATAAAAGTATAAAGCCCACTTTTATGCCTCGTGCTCGTGATCTGCGCTAGGCTCTGCAGTTTATTTTAACCCTTGATCTATATCGCAGTTTAAAAATATTTCAAGTCAGAAATTCTGAACTGTTGTCAACTAGGTTCCACTATTCTACTGAACTATAAACTCCATCAAGTAGATAAATATGCTCGTTTATGCATGTTATCGCAGAAACAATATTTATACAACATTTCCTAAAAATGTATATTTACCACAAGGATAGCACGTTGCAGTTATTAACTGTCTAGTTATAACATTATCTGTAACAAAATGACATCATTAGTTCATTACGGACCATCGCCGTTTCCTCTGTAGCGATGTTATCATAATATAAAGGCATGATTTCCAAAAGTTTGTAACTGTGTATGGGCCTCGAATGGTTATGATCACGGTATGCAAATGTATCTATGAATACATAGCCTGTCTGACTAAAGGTTACCATGTGTAAGGTAACAATGTCGATGCTTATGATTTTATTATACCTGTAATATCGTCACCACACGCGAGAATGCTTTTCATAAAATTCGTGATCGAGGCAACAAGATTTTTAAATACTTTACACTTGTCGAGAATGATTTCAATTACCCGTAATTTGTTGAATTGGAGAAACTGCAGACGCAGTTTTATACTTTGTACAAATAATAATGTAATGTGTAAATGATAATGAAATTGACAATAAAATTGAATCGCTTGAATTGCGAATGCTTGTTGTGCAAATGGTTCTGTTTTCTTGAACCATAAAGTGCGTGGTAAAGATGATAAATCAAATAAAGTTATGACAGTTGACAATGAGGGCCGCTTGAAACTGATATCCCTAATGCAATTGTCCTTCTAGGCTTCATAAAATCACACGATCGCATTTACAATTCTAGTATTTCAGACTCATATGAATTGAAGGTCTGCACTAAGCATTAACTACTGGGAGGGACGACACTTGAGGCTCCCCAGCCATATAGCAGATAGACTAGGGATGTCCCAAACTGATCCTTCAGAATAAATTTCGTTAGAGATACATGCGCCAACAAATTCTTGCTATTCTTGTAAATTTGAATTTACGAGGTCGAGGAGGGGACTGAATTTGTTCAGCATAATTTGTTTTTGCCTTTCGTTTAAGCAAATCATATTTTTTTACTTTAAGTGTCTCATCTGAATTCGCTCAATTGGCTTAAAAATATTAAAGGCCTGTAAAAAACTCGAATTCATTGGCAATCATCTGAAAATGATTTTATAAGTTGTATCAACATTAACGACGACGTACTCGTACATTGTAAAAGCAAAGCGACTAACATAAAACACTACAAATTGAGATATGCAAATGTAAGCTAAGTATCAGACAAATTAAATACTTAAACAAACAACAAATATATGCCTGCGTACGGCTCAGCCATGACCGGGCAATTTATGCTTCATTAAGATGATTGTTAATTAAATTAAGTTGTTAAGCCGAGCTATATTGGGGCAATTTATTTTTTGCAGGCACAATACCGTAGCAAATCCCCAATGGCTGGCGGAGTAAACGCTCACAGATCGTTGTAAGGACGCCGACTGCGACAGTATGCAGGTAAAGCAACAAAGTAACTCATTTTAATCCGTAGAAGAATGATGGTTGCTTTGTAACCCTAGAACGAATGCAGAGTTAAATAATGCGATCATATAAAGTTTAATGTTCAATATGAGATTTTATTCACGTTTTGTGTTTGCCTCGGTTTTATAGATATCGATGCAGTGATTGAATTGTCTGGTAATAAGGAAAGGTTTCTCGAAATTACTTTAGGGCAATGATTTTGCAAAAGTTGAATTCATGGCCACGAAATATGATTTTGACCTTTAGAATGTTTTATCACTAATATTATAAAGGCGAAAGTTTGTGAGTGTGTGTTTATATGTTTGTTACTTACTTCTCCACGCTCAAACGACTGGAAAATTTTTGATAAAATTTTGTATGGAGGTAGCTGATTCCCTGGATTAACATATACTTTTTATCCGGATATTCCTACGGGATCGACATTTACGCGGGTGAAACCGCGGGGCGCAGGTAGTGTCCAATATAGTATTCACATCGTGCGTTCAGATCGACGGAATCTATAAAATAAAAATATCCCATAGGATTATTGACACAGCGCGGTGTTTATTGAAATCCACAAACCCAAATCATATCCCCTTTATGCTAAATTCTCATTTTTAAAACGAATTCGTAATTACAAGAACACAATATTCGGTATTCCTTTGCAGCTCGCGTTCATCTGACCGTGCGAGTTAATCCTGAAATCTTCTGAACTGAATTTAACTGGTTTCATCATATTTGAACGTACCTAAGCCTATTCTTTGAGGAAGGTTTAGTCTTCCAACCTGCAAGACCTGCAATAATATCTAGAAATGTCTTTGCGACAGGCCAATTTTATTTTAGAAATGAAACCAGAAAAAATGTTTCTGTTTTTCTTTTTTTAATATTCCTTGTTATTTCTATTGAAAGTCTAAGTTACGTTGCATTGTGTTTGCTCATTTATCTTGCCCCAAAGCCTGGGTCGCATGCCGCCGTTGACATTACGTTCATTTCTCAAATATTATTACTAACTCGTACAACTTTATCCAATAATAAATCTACTTAGCGAAACCTGGAGTCTTGAACGTTCAAATTTTTATTTCATGCCAAGGTTGCATGACTAATTTGTGAGAGCAGGTATAAAGTCACCCTGAGGGGGCTAAATAAAATTCTAATTTTGCTTTCATCAAAATGTGTCCGAACATAATCTGACACTCAGATTTATATCTTCCAATAGCAAGGAATTCACCGGATACATCAAAATTGCATTTTAACACATTAAAAGAAAACTTAAATTTCATTAGAAGAAAATAATCTAGTGAATTTCCTGTGAGAGCGATAACAAAACCACGAAATTGGATTTTGCGATATAATCTCGAGCTGGTAGTGACAGGGCGAGCCGACGGCACGCCGGCCGAGACCCGGGGCCCAGCTTTTTGTCGCTGTACTACATCTATTCCACTCTTACATATTTTCCTACATTTCACACAATTCTTTTCTTGGTACCGAATTAGAGGAGCTTTCGACGAAAATTCGCGGACAATATTTCATTTTTGGGTCTCCCTATTTCATTAGTATCATGACCCTGCCTCTCGGAAATGATCATTGGTAATGATATTATGCTTTTCCAAAGGTCAGATTTAGACGCTCAGTTCAGTATTAAGATATTAATGAAAAGCAAAAGTAGAATAATTACAATTCGGTAGTTCCCAGAACAAGACCTAACCTGGTGTAGATAAAACGGAACTTTGTGTGACGCAGAACGCAAAAGATGTGGAGCATATTCTTTTAAGTTTAGGTATATCAGCATATTGCGATCACTAATCCTTTGGCAAGCGTGGTGTTTACATTTATGACAATATTTTCCTCAAGACCGCTTGGTGTAAATGTCCAAGCCTCATCTGTTTAAGGGCTGAAAGAAATATATTTGTAAGATTCTGTTCCACAAAAAGCTTGTAATTTGTTCACGTCCATCCAGGCGTAAACGTTACGATTAGTTGTAAAAATATTCGTTCTTCGGGTAAAACCTGAAACGAGGACAATTTATCCCGTTTTTGTTTATGTGGTCTTGAAAAGGCTTCTTAGTGCGGAAAATATCATTGTATATCGAATGTTTTGTATTGAATAGTGTCCGAGTAAACATTAAATTGATTTATGCGACTTTAAAGCCGCCATCAAAAAATACTCGCGGCTATTTTTCACAACATTTGACTCGGATTTGTTCGGATATCGGTGAGCGCAACTGAATCACTGTGATTGCATTGTGTCTTTCAGCGAATTCGATATTTGTTGACAGGTTTTATACAATTCCGGGATGTATTGTCAGACTAATTTGATGCTGATCACAGGTAACATTATAAAATATTGTTAGTCGGATTTTAATGTTTCACAAGTTGATAAATGAATGATACTTACGGGACTGTTTAGAATGTATCTTTTTAAAGTAATTAAAATATTTTGGTCTCTTTATTACCAGCTTGGGCAAAGGATGAATAATGTGCTGTATGTGATTGATATCAACTTTCACTAATGGGTTTACGGGAAGTTATTTCTAGTCTTTGATCGGTCGGGATCAATATGTATTAGTATTACCTACAGTCGCATGCTACGTTGATTATTTCCTGTAAAGGACACCAGTTTTTTTTTTAATAATCGACAAAAAATTTCGACTTAGGGTTGTTCAGAATAATGTACTAAATCTATGGTAACGGGTGGTACATCGATGTCTCTGCCACCTGTATTATATATTATACCATACCATTGTATTATACCCATTTTCCCAACATCATACACATTCATTCATATCGTTACGAAGATATCTTTTATAGTTGGCCATACCATTTCGAAAGGATAGGATAAACACACATTTCTTTGTTCAAAGTTAAAAGGTCGAATAACAGAAAATATGGTGGAATGATCCCACATGTGAGAAGTATTTTATTGAGTTGTAAAAGAGATATTTATATAACTTTATAAATACCTACCTCTGCAGTGCCTCAGATAACGCTTTATTGCAACGCCACATAATAAATCATTAGTTATTTATTTACGAACGCACGCCTCTGCAACGTGAAACAAACGGTCCTAGTTTGTCCATTGGTAATTCCCGACGCATTTTGTCCATCATGTGCCAAAATTCCGTAGCGGTTACAGAACAAAAGAGTTATTGTTTTTATTTTTTTCAGTTTCTCAATTCCGTTTATGTTATAAAAGTTGGGTAGATTGCATATCAAAAACTGACAAGTCGCGAATAGCAACAGGCATATTCTGAACTACGAGTTTCGTGATTTCTATCTACTTTCGAACATCTGACGTAACGTAGTCTTTTTGCAAATGCAATAGGCGTGTCTATGTGATGTGGTCCAGACTTCGAAATATCTCTCGAATGTCGGGAGAGACGTCTAGATTATATCACGAACTCACGTCGACTGCCAAAACGAAGTGATAAGGTATGGCAAGATTCTCTAACATGGTGTATACATACTGTCTCTATAAGTCGTGATTTTCCTCATCATATCAGCTTACTAATGTCAACTGTCAATAGCCTGATGTCATATATCATCAAATGGGACCTCATGGGTTTCCCGGAAACTCTTTGTGGGCAGATCACCACTTTTGCATAGTAGGTAGGTAATTTGGGTTTTATATTCAGAAATTATGTACTATCTACAACACACTCGCAACACTATATTATGACAACATCCATAAAACCACATCATGTACTACATGGTTAAAAATCGTAAAATCCTTGTTCAATAGCAGTCTACTGAACAAGAGAAAGAGACTCTTTCCTAATGTCACAATACACCATGTTAGAGAATCTTGCCATACCTTATCACTTCGTTTTGGCACTCGACGTGAGTTCGTGATATAATCTAGACGTCTCTCCCGACATTCGACTGATATTTCGAAGTCTGAACCACATCACATAGACACGCCTATTGCATTTGCAAAAAGACTACGTTACGTCAGATGTTCGAAAGTAGAGATAGAAATCACAAAACTCGTAGTTCAGAATATGCCGTTTCTATTCGCGACTTGTCAGTTTTTGATGTGCAATCCACCTGACTTTTTTAACATAAATGGAATTGAGAAACTGAAAAAGGTAAAAACAATAACTTTTTTGTTTCGTAACCGCTACGGAATTTTGGCACATGATGGACAAATCGCGTCAGGAATTACCAATGGACAAACTAGGACTGTTTGTTTCACGTTGCAGAAGCGTGCGTTCGTAAATAAATAACTAATGATTTATTATGTGGCGTTGCAATAAAGCGTTACCTACCCAAGAACTCAATCATGTAGGTTAAGACGAACTCCGAATAAAATTATAGCCACAACAAAGGTCTTTTTCCAAACAGTTGTATTTTGCAGACAATATTACCTTTATTATTATAAGAACAATGAGTAGGTATGACACCGACTAACGTGTAGCTAGGTCCGGTCCATACGGCGACACATCAAGCTATAAATTTCTAGTTTTAACTGACATCGCATTGTATCGGTTTTTCGTACAATGAGAAGTCAGCTTAAACTGGAAATGTATAGCTTTATGTATCGCTCTGCGTACCTACTACTAACACTAACTTGTTTTGCTATGTTCTAGACACAGTGCACAGAAAAAAAATATTTTGAACAGGCACAATATAGAAAGCTTCTAAATTCCGGAAATGATGCATGTTTTCCGTTGGCAGCATGAACGTTTGTTCCGTTTTCAACCAAGTTACAACTACCATTCCCTCTACTGAGTGCGGATGAGACAAATGATCTGACCATTTCTTTATAACTTTACGGTCACATTACTTTAGTTTTCTGTACCAAATTGGCAAAGCAGTGTGTGTTTCTACCAAATGTGTAGGTACTTCCCGGAAGCCTGCATTACAAACATAAATTGGCATTTCTTTTTATCTTTACAAATACAATGATTCTGTACCTAACCCTTATCAGTTTCGCACGTAGGTGTCGCTGATTATCAACATTTTATCTAAAAAAAAATAAAGTTTAATCGGAACCATATCTGACGTCAGGAGACACGAAGCGGCAGTTCTCAGAAAATATCAACGGGTTTCGTCATTAAGATGATAATTTGAGATAACAGTAATGACTTTACTTTATTAGTATCGGCAAGTTCGACGACTGCGATTTGGCTGTAAATATTTGTAGTTTAATCGATTGTATCGATAACGGATACATTGCACTAATTGTTTGGCTTAATTGTATGGTCAAAGTACAGAGTTTTTTTTTTTCAAAGACATGAGTAACAATTTGAACATAATTATTATTATCCTACTGTTTTGTTGGTATCAAGCGTGAAATTTACGTTTACTGGCTAGGCGTAAGCCCTTTTAAAACTATACGCTGGTATAATTTAGTTAGCTTTTCTTAAAGACAATTTCTTCTACAAAAACATTATCGTATTAAAAATTGCAATATGCATTTATTAAAAATGTTAATTACATTTCGCCCTGATTATTTTTATCTAAAGTACTTACCCGATGACTATTAAATTAATTAGTATGTCATAAAACGTTGAGAAAATATCCAATAGAAGACCGATTTTATTAGAACAGATTACAATCGTTCTCAACTATGTTTGTAATTATCTCTTGGAAATTTGGAATGAACAAAATCTTAATTTTGATAAAACCCGTTTCTATTTTATGAAACACAATATCAATAATTCTAAAAAACTTGCCAGTGCAAAAGTCCGTCGGGTAGATCAAACTAACATTCAGATACTTAGCGCACAGAAAATAATAATTCTAACAAATGCCTAAATTCCTATCCCAATATTCAACAATCTCTTCAACTTTATTCGTTTCAAAGAGTCTAAAAGATCACGGCGGCAGTTAATATTTGTAAAAGGCGTCAACTTCTAATGAACTTTTCATCCGTAACTCTTAAACTATCCAAATTTGCCCAAGTTTAAGTCACCGATAAGCCTCCGTAGGCCTCTGAACCTTGTCCCAATGACAAACAACTCAAACCGGTGAACTTTGTAAGAGGTTTAATACAACTCTTTATGTTGTTCTAATAGATTCCCAAATCTTTGCTAAAGATTTCAGGAAAAGCCTCTTTCGTATCCTTTGCATATTTGAACATGCTTATGTTCGTATAAGGAAAAACATTATTGTTAATATATGTATATTATTACTAGCGACCCGCCCCGGCTTCGCACGGAAACATTATTATTATTATACATATAAACCTTCCTCTTGAATCACTCTATCTATTAAAAAAAACTGCATCAAAATCCGTTGCGGAGTTTCAAAGATTTAAGCATACAAAGGGACATAGGGACAGAGAAAGCGACTTTGTTTTATACTATGTAGTGATAGTGATAGTGATGTAGGAGATTGACAAAGGACAGTGTTGACAAAAATTTTATATGATTTAACCTATATTTATCGAATTTCGATTATCAAACAATAACTAACAATGTTATCAGTACATCAACCGATAAAAGTCATTGTCTTGTCATGTTTATTGTTTCAAAATTAATGTTAAATGGAATATTTTTATCTATAACATCAAATCATAGGATAAATATAAGTAAACGGGGAAGTCTAACTTTATACCATTTAATTTTAAACTACACTACGTAAGTCCTCTTTGAATCATAAATGTTCACGTGTTTACTTTAGCCATCACAGCGTCTCTATGACAACATTCCATCATGGAGAAATAGTTTGCAGACTTCAAAGTTTCCAACTTGTAGATTAAATGAGATAAGAGATTAAATTCACCTCTCGTGTGTCTTTACTAGATTGCGTGCTTTTGAAGGTAAATATTTAGATAAAGGCTTGAGACAAAAAGGTCCAACTGACGAAGTCTCTCGTGCAAACTGTGATTTACTAAATGAGAGTTTTTGTGTATGTTGCGGCTATGTCCTTACAGTTTCAGCAAAAAAACCAAAGGCAGCACAAGCGCAGTGGATCAGGATCCAGTAAAAACATAGTAAGAACAGTAATTTCGCTTCGCATTCCTTAGTTCATCTAAGAAGGTGGAACGGAAGGCAGTGTAAACGAGTTGGCGTTTTTCTCTGAACCCTCGCACTAGTGGTAGCGGTACACGGCTAAAATGGAACGTGCGGCCACTTGCATCTTATGTATCTTATTATCGTGTACACACTTAAATTTCCGTACTTAAGTGGCGATGGGACAAGGCTAGTATCTTACTAGAAATGTATCGAGTATCACTGAAAGTAAACGATTTTTTATGAAACATTCTACTCACAGTTTTGTTGATTAGCTTGGTTATTGTCTTTTATTTAACTAAAACTATGAACGTGCACGTTTTTCCACAGTTTTTTAGTACAGCACACTGCAAGTCAGTAGCTTTCATAAAGTTTTTGCTTTGATATGAGGCCGTCGCATTTTATAACCAAACGCGTCACGTTTTGCACTGTAACCGTTTTTGTTTGAATTTGTGTCGCACTAACGTTTCTGCTCCGACTAGAATATTTTACACAGAGAGCTACATTTAGTAGAGCAAAGAGCAATAATATCAAAGGTCCGTATCAGCGCAGTGCACTTGCAACTTCTAACTTAGTTAAGATTAACCCTGGGTCGCTCCAGCTTCGACGCTAAGGATGCAAACCAAATTGTATTACGACTCGCAAAGCTAAAAACTGACGAGTATGAATAGCTTGTGATTATTATCAAATCAAGGAGGTAATTTGTAAACCCACACAGGTAAATATTCTGCCGACATTAATCATTCTGACTTATCACCATTATACGCTAATAAGGACAGAAACAAAAATGCCGCACGCCTTACTTGTATCATTATGCAGGAAAAAAATCCGATCATTAATAAAGTAATTTTCTCCAGCTCCATATTGGCTGCTTAATGTATTTTCAAAGCAAAAGCACGCAACATTCACATTGTAAATGATGTGCAAATGCACTCACGATTCCGCGAAGCTGCGCTGAGCCTCGATCTTGAACGCATTACTCGATTCCACCACAACTATCTACGGATAAAAATCACCTCCGTACATACCAACCATCCAAACCCACTAGACCACCCAAATCCTGTAAATCTTGGCCAAACTAACTGCGAATTGTGAAGACGAAAGTCAGAAAATAAGGGACGCCGAAGGTGTTGATCCGACTAAATCCGCACCCACACCGACACAGCGCCACAGTTCGTTTACCCGCCGACCGAATGGAGGAAGATGGTTAATGAGAAAATGATACCACGAGGAGGAAACGACCCTTAGCCCTGACGACTCCCAGTCTACTATAATAAATCTTATCGAAACATTTTATTCGGAATTGAAAAGATGATTGGAAATCAGAAGAAATAAAAAAGAAATTCCAAACTAAAAACTTCTCACAAGTTTTTGATTCACGATTGCTGCACAAACAGAGTTACGTGTTGTTGTGCATACGGAGACTATACAACTGCCCAAAAAAATCGCAGTCACAGGTACTTGAAGGTCGCTGTATATCGCTGAATATAGCTAGTAAACCGCATCTCGTAATTCTATTTCTATGCGTGTGCAGTGGTCAAGCCATCCCGTGTTATGTTGCAAAATTAAGAGGATTGCCTTGACGGGCTGCGGCTAGTAATAAATGGAGACGATTTAGTTCGTTCGGGATGCCGTTTGGTAGCATGCGATGCGGTCACTCAACCGGCTCTAAAGCCCGTTACGTCAGCGGCCGCATGCCACAATTAGATCACATACGAGACTTGCAATGGCTAGACCAGACACCAATCGTCGATAGATATGTTTTAGTACCGTTAAAACTGGCTTTTTGCATCAACTGTTACGGCATTCCTATGATTTTCTTAGGCGTTACTTGTCGTAAACACTTGCGTAATATCTGTTTAGTGGACTCACTTCTTGATGGCTATCATCAGATGCACGAACGTGTTTAGAATGATGTACATGAGTGTTTTTATATTTAAATACTGGCTTAATTTGAGAGATATGCCACTGGCACTGGTAGCTTTAAACTTGTGATTTAATTATTCCTTGATTTAGAAAACTCTGCGAATAATTTACGTGCTTGTTTAAGTAAGTGTAATGTTAACGAGCAAAATTTAAAATGCAATTTAAAGTTTAAGTACAAACAAGTTGCTTTACATTCCCTTTGGTAAGACTGAATCTCGCAATATAGTTTGTGGTCGGTCCATTCTAAGTTGCTCCTTCTTTGTTAAGTAAAACTCGGCAGGATAATTGGCTCTATATTTAGTTTGAACAAACTGCAGATAAAACATCGCTATTTTACTAGAATTACGCTAACAATGTTATAGAAACAAGGGGCGCAAAATACATGATTTACGACCAATTTCTCATGTTCGCAACATGACACATACAATTCAATATACGTTTCAATTATTTGCTCTCGCAACGATAGTCCAATAAAGTAGCAGGAAGCCTAATCAAAGACAATGGAGTCTCGCCGGCGACTACGACCCTCTACGCATAGACTAGGTATTGCAATAAGTGGTAATTGATTGCATCAAGATACTGGATGTCTGTGCACGTTGTGTGATGTCATGTCCTGTCCGCTGGCATGCACTCGATCACCAATCATCCTGTCCTGGTTTCACACGCGTCATGTAAAGACCACTTTGTGTAGGTTCGTAACTTCCCACAGTGATACTTTTTAAAATGATGTAAAGACTACACAAAACATGACCCACTATTCATTGAATATATTTTTAAAGCATGAATGAAATAAATTCAGCGTATAAATTATAATGATCTTCAAATAAGTAGTTATTCATTTATTCAGGCTGTGAATCAATGTATTCATGTTTCGGTAATCGCCAATCGAAATAGCGTAACATCTTTAAAAGAACGATAATTTGAATATCCAGGTATCTGGTGAATGCAATATTACAATATCAAAGTATTTTTTTATAATGTAGATGAGATAAATGTTAACAATAGGCGTGATTCAAAGGCGGTAGGTAGAGGACGGTGATTACAAAGCGTCGATAGGTAGGTACATGGAGAGTCTCCGGTGCAGGGCGCTTGTCTCGAGGACCAATACTCGATGGGCCCTCAATACGGTCTTACCTACGCCGACCGAGCCCGCGCTACATCAGCTAATACCTAACATTATGTCAACGTTACATGAATATTGTATCTTCATGATAATATCAATTAAGAAGCGGTAAAACCAATTGTAGCGGAGCGCTCAGTCGGCCAAGCTACGACTCAAAACAGTACGATAAAAGAAAATGGATAACTTCTGCCACAATGTAGGTTTAACTCGTTATGCTGTCCACTTAAAGTCAACAGGTGCGAGTGTGCGACCCTTTGCGGGTTCCGCTCACCTCGTAAAGGAAAAGCCCGAACAATCTTATTAAAAGAAATACCTTTGGAAAGTTGCCACAAAGCTATCCGACTAACTAAGAACACCGGTCAGTTTGTTAAACTAGACGATAATTTAGTAGATACCTACACCCGTCCTTTGTATTCTATTCACTGATTTATCGCACACATATTTAGCAGGTTGCATGCCTGTACTGCTTATCTGAAACAGCCGAGTCGGCTCTGCAACAAACATTTATCTAGAAAATTTATCTAGACATACCCTTACCGAGCGAAAACATAGTTAGGACGCCGTTCTAAATATTCATTCATCTAAAGAATGTCCAATAATATTGCTGGGCTTCAATATTATTAATTGAAGCTATTATCTGTATCGGCGCTTCAATTACTTCCTATGTACTGAAATAACTTAGTCGTATGCATCTCTCTCTGCGCCAAATCAGTTTACAAAGTATGAAAGGTTATTTGTGGTCAGTGAGCCAATTCAGGAAAACTATGAGGAATGTATCAGGTCATACTTTATAATTAAATATGTTTAAAACCTACTATTTATGGACCACATTGAATAGTTATCCAAAAATTGTTACTTTTTCTGTAATAGGTAAGTACCTAAATAGGTAAAAGGCAAAAGTTTGCCTTTTACCCATTTTTCATGTTTCATTGGGACGGGTCTGATCAGACTGTTTAGTGTTTTATTGTCTTGTTATTGGAAAATATCTCGGTCATGAACTCATGATCATTGATGTTAGAATACAGATCTTGTTTTAATAGAAGGTTCTTTGTCTACCGTTTTAAGGTGTTTTAAAGATACTGTGTTAGTCATTTTGTTTGCAGCCTTATCGATCCCACCACTCACAATCAGACTAATCTGATGTTTTTTATAACATGGTAATGCCTTTATAAAATCTAAATAGCTAGCAGCCTGCAGTTCCAGTAGCAGCTCGCAATAAGACACACAAGTCAAAGAATAAAAGTTCAAAATGAGTTTCAAGATGAATAGGTAAGAAAATGAATAGCGGTCCCGCGTATGACGCAGCAGGCCGCGGGTAACAACTAGGCGTTCTCATGACAAATATCCTCGATGCAATGAGTTGGCCGGTCTGTGGCTCCGCGCAATTCTACACATGCAGCCACGGAGCCATTGTGTGCGAACAAAGAGCCGCATGACACTATGAGGAGGATCCAAGAACCGAGAACTTCGAGGAGGAACTTAAAAAACTTGAATGGAAATATTTCGTCCGCATTTTCTTCGTAAATAAAAGACTAAGTACAGGTTGGCGAGCTTCATATGCACTCCGTATTTTTATTATCTGCTCGTCGATTGGATGTTCTCTACGCTACCTATTCTCCTATTCTCTGAAATCCTAGAATGGTTTTATGGTTTTGCTGTACACGGGAAAATCCCGTGTGGTATTTTTATTGAGACATGACTAACCATATAGCCAACTGCTTTAATTTGTTTTTAATGACGTATCGTTATTTTTAATCTAACGATCTACGACTTGAATAATAAAGTTGTTATCGTGAATATATATGTGGTGCATCACTATAAAAAAATAAAAGCTTATCTAACACGACAGAAGGTACGTAAGTACGTACAAGTTAAGTCTCCTACAAGACAGCTCATCAGACATGTACGCACAAACGCACAATCTGAGAACACGGCATTCGTCGCCCCATCCCATCCTTTTATTAGAGGTATACTAGAGAGGATTATACGAAATGGATGTGCAGTACCATCCTTACATCATACTGAGATCACCAATCTGCCTGCCAAGCTAGGATTATGACATTATCCCCCCAAGATCGTTCGTCGAGATCTATGGGGGGGCCTAACAGACGAGTACGTGTGTAGGTATGTCTAGTTCAGTAAGTGGCTCTTCAAAGGGCGGCACATTTACTCCCATGCTCAGTTGCTCTGTTAAAGTGGTATCTCACTTATCGGGTTCCACACTTAGCTTATGAAGTGTTTGTCATACTAGTAGGAGTGGAACAGTAGCTATAAAATAACACATGCTTGTGTATGTTTCCATGTTTTGTGTGTGAATATCTTTAAATCAGCAATTCTTAGTTGGCTGTTATGATGAGAATTATTAGCAAGGTATCGTAGATATAGCTACGCAGCAACAGCAAGATGCATCTAAAATCTGTATTCTGTCATCATCATCATCATTTCTGCCGAAAGACGTCCACTGCTGGACATAGGCCTCCCCCAAGCACCTCCACTTCGATCGGTTCTGTGCTTCTCGCATCCAACGGGTTCCTGCGGCCTTGCGGACAAGGTCGTCGGGCCACCTTGTGGGAGGCCTTCCAATGCTACGTCTTCCGGTACGCGGTCGCCACTCCAGAATCTTTCAGCCCCATCGGCCATCTGTTCTACGAGCAATGTGCCCTGCCCACTGTTTGGCAATTCTTCGGGCTATGTCGGTTACATTGGTTCTCCTGCGGATCTTCTCATTCCTGATTCGATCACGCAGGGAAACTCCAAGTATAGCCCTCTCCATTGCCCTTTGGGCGACTTTTAGCCTTCTTAAAAGACCCATTGTGAGCGACCATGTTTCAGTGCCATAAGTCATCACTGGCAACACGCACTGGTCAAAGACTTTCGCCTTGAGACACTGCGGTATGTGGGACGAGAAGATATTGCGTAGCTTCGCGAACGCTGCCCAGCCGATTCGGATTTGACGATTGACCTCTTTCTCGAAGTTAGACTTACCTAACTGGACAGTTTGTCCTAGGTTATAAACATACTCGTCCACGACTTCCGACTTCGAGTGTAGCGTCTCCGATCTTTATGAGAGTGACTGTAATCTGTACAGAAACATATTTCAAGCGTTTGTAGTCAAAACTAAATGTTTTCAAAAGTAAGAAAAGCCTTTACACCGAGAATAATAACCTACTAATATAAATTAGATTTTTTCAACCCTTATTTAATAAAATTCAATTTTCCAATTTCATCATACTTGATCATACGTTACATTTGTATTCATAGTTAGTCTGTTTCTATGTAGGTATGTTTAAAAACGTTTAATCATCAGTTACATAAAAGGTTTCGCAAAGCATAACTGAATTACCAAGTAATCCAGAAAAACAAAATTATATAACATTATTACTACCAAGAAATTCTGAGGTAGCTAACGAACTATAAGTTTCAAACAAAGTAGAACTAAAGTTTGCAAGTTTCCTGAAGTGATTGCATTCTGAAAAATATAGTGGTAAGTTGGAAATACGTAATTATACCTTGGTTTTGAGTATTATTTTATCATACAGAATCGGACTGAGATTGCGAAGAAGTTTTGAATGGCCGAACGATCAATGCATATTGAGAACCTTACAAGTTGCAGAAGACGTCATACTTATGATAGTTGTTACGAATAGTCACCTAGATATTTTATTTCTAGTAAAATTAGTTTAAGTATTAGGACATAATTAGAAAGTAGTTGTTGTATACCGGCTGACTTTTTTTACCGTCTGGACAAAAACAGAGTATAAAAGGTGAACGGAATAGAAATCCATCCTAGTGAATTCGTAGCGACATTCAATCCTTTGATTGAAGGTTTCGGCGGGTTTCAATCAAAGGATTGAATGTAAAAGAAAAGAAAAAGATATTTTTATTGTATTTTTTGTGAAAATATTTTTCACCTATTTTTGTCTAGATTGTATAAAAAGTCGGCCGGCATGACGTATTTGAGTTTAACCTCCAGTAATCAGACTTGAGAGGTTGGGTCATAACTCGACGATTTAAAAATAGATAACTATGTGATTTGGCATATGCGATAGGCCCATGAGATGAGGCTGCAAGTTGTATGGTCGAAGAAAGCAAGTGTTCACGGGAACATAACTTACACAACAAAAATCCCATAGTAAAAGGAAGTTAATTTTTTCCCGAATTTAAAAATATTACGGGAAACTTTTCCAATGTTCTTTCTATATAAACCTAATCCGGACTATTACACAAACGTTTTTAAACAAAAAAATAGCCTAATCAGTCCAGCCGTTTTCACGTGATGCGTTTACCAACGAACAGCATTTTATTTTATAGATTTTGTCATTTTAGACTTATCAACGTGTTTAATGGTGGTGTTGTTAAAATAAACTATTTTTGTCGCTGCCGCGAGTCTTGATAATTTTGTTTTGGCTTTTAACCTTTCAAAAGAGTAAAATAGGTGCCAACTGTTCAAAATGACCATGTCAAAATCTTAAATTATTTAATAGAAATTGATCATACACACCAATACAATAATTTGCAATAAAAAAATAAATCGAATTCAAAAAGAAATTAACTCAAAATTATTAAATAACTAATTTCAGAAGTCGGAGTTTTGGGATCTGTATTTTATTAGTTTTAGTTTTTTGTCACGGACTTCCGAAATTAGTTATTTCATAATTTTGAGTTCATTTATTTTTGAAGTCGATTTAATTTTATAATTACTTTTTTATTTCATAATTTTTAGTTTTAAGTAAAAACTGGAATATTTGTTTGTAATAAGCAGGTAATAGTAAATAGATGTAATTATTGCACTAGAATTTGACGAAGGTTTTGAGATGTTTTCCCTTTGACACTACACCCGTAGCTCGTATCAATAAGCCAGGCCGTCACACTTGACACGTATTAGTTCACATCTTGAAAATTATTGAATCGATTTTGATTAAACTTGCACTGTTCCCTAAGTTGAAGTAAATGTAAGTCGATAAAAAAAATAGTCACGACCCGTTTAATAGTTGCGGAGAAATGCGTGGACAAACATACATACATGTCGAATTGATAACCTCCTTTTTTTGAAGTCGGTAATGATATTGTCAGATTGGCTGAGCGATGTAATGTCTTGATAATTTATGATGAACTCTGGTTTGTGTCCACTTTCTAACACACTCAGCGTTTGTTCAGCGTAGGAATTGACCTAGCGCAGACGCCGCGTAGAGGCTCCGTAGTACAAGCGTTGGGGCTAATATAGCTGAACGTCGCGTAGCAGAAGCGTAGGCGCTCCGAATGCATTGCGTAGTAGGCGCTTAGCGCAAACGCTTAGTTACGAAAGTTTGTTCTGAAATTTATAAAGATAGGTTGTCTAAATTACTTTCGGAATAGGCGTTGGCCTGCAGTAGTAATTCCTATTAGGAATTCATTTTTAGGGTTCCGTACCAAAATGGTAAAAAGGATCTAGGTATGTATGTAAGTAAGGATGTGATGTAACTATGGTGCGACTCAGTCGGTCTGTCTGTCTGTCCGTCTGCCACAGCTGGATATCTCAAGAACTTCTAATGCTATCAACTTGAAATAGGTATAGAATAGTTTAAAAAAATTTTTAGGCCGTTTAGTTTTCGACTTTTGAGGAAAAATAAAAAAAAAAACCGTTTCCCTCCCCCTTATCTCCGATGTTTGCATACAGAAAAATCTGAAATTGCTCTATCCAAGAGCATCATCTCTTATCTCTCTCTTTCTGAGATTACAGGAACAATAAAACGATGTCTCTAAATATGTACTTAGCACAATTTTCATCAACAAAAGTTACATTAGTTCTACTATCGGTCAAGAGATGGCGCTGACCTAATACTGCAATATTCTACACCGCAGCGTGCAGTGTTAAAATTCTCTGACGAATATAGGCCTTGCCGATGAAAATTTTAAAACATATGATGGTACGGAACCCTCGGTGCGCGAGTCCGACTCGCTCTTGCCCGGTTTTTTAAAGATAACAATCAGTATACATACTTCGTCACATCTTGTTAAGAACTGAGTTTCTGCCACATCTGGTTAACAAACCTCAACAAAGTTTGTCTGAGGCTAGGCGCAGCGTGCAAAAAAAACTGGTCTTATACAATAAAAAAAATAACCTCAATACACAAGTCATTGACCCAAAGAGCATCACACTAGTAGTGGCATGCCAGATCATTTTACATGTGGGAATAAGAAGCGGGGGCCTGATCTCAAGACGGCACTTAACCCAGCCATTGATAACTGAAGCTCTGACCCTTGTTCTCTTATCATGCGAGTACCTACAGGTACCTACGAACCACGCAAGGTCAATCAACCTGATGACCAATTCCATCCAATTGCGCTAAAATTTATTTCGCACTCATGATTCAACATTAACACGAGGTTGGCCCAATTTTAGCAAAAAACAGCAGAATTAAGATATTTGGAACGTTTTAAGTTTGGTTCTGTTGATGTCGAAATTGGTTTAAATTATTTAATTGGTTTATTTATCTTCGTCATTATCTAATGAGAGAGTAGTGGTGGCCCAGTGGTAACTTACGAGTAGGTCGTGGGTTCGAACCCAGGTAGGCACTTTACTTTGTGTAAATAGCTTCATCACCTCTGCTCTCAAACGGTGAATGAAAATACCGTGCGGAAAACAGCATGCCCTAGAACCAAAAATTCGAAGACGTGACATCTAGCAACCCGCACGGGGCCCGCGTTGTACATTACAATACAGCCCACTCCCTCTCACAGAGAGGAGGCCTGTGTCCTAGCAGTGGGAATGAGAACGCTTATAGTGGATAAGACTGAGATGAAACCAGAAGAAGAACTAGCAGGGGATCGAAGAGGGGGGGGAGGGGGTTCAGGGGATCAAACCGGAATAACTCGCAATATCATAGGCTGATTTTGTATTATCTAATAGTAGGTAATTTTTATAGGTCATGAAAGTAGACCCATTTATAGTATACCTACTTACAAGTAAAATTACTATAAATTGTGAAAAAAATGGTTGGTTATCTAACCAAATTAGAAAGAACACTAAGCGAAAACGAAGTCACAACGTGGGCGGGCGATGCGATGCGACGCGGTAGGTCGGGGGCCGAAATTTTACGCGGATGAAGTTGCAATCTAGTTGTACATAAAGCTTTAGCTTCCGTTTATAATAGTAATGAGCTTAGGATAGTGCTTCTCATCTGGGTATACGAAGCAGCACAACAACCTTTGTAAGTCTCGACATAATGGCCGGCGGCTGGGCCTGGCTGACTCTCAGTCCTAGCAACACGGATCCCGCCTAAAGTGGTCCAATTTAGCAACATTAACCGCGGACTCCGCGGCGTTAGAAATAGAAACATAGCCGGTTTTTGCCGAGGATCGATTGTCTAATGAGTCACAGTCGACATGGGACTGCACTTGGCGTCCCCGCTTCACCCGTGATGGATGACAAATCGCTTTTAGATCCCACGCTACGATGTTTACGCTAGCCCTCCTGAATGACTTACGATTTAAATGCCCTTTCCACCCGATCTCGGCGAAATGGATCCCATTTTCTTTTTTATTAATGCGGCTCCTAGAACACATTAAAGAAGATCCTATCTCGCAGTAGGTATACATTTGTTTATCGCGAAAGGAAAATTTATTGGTCACAGATCAAGCTTATCAACATAAAAATCTGTGTTTCATTTCTAGATAACATCTAAGCACTTACGTATAAGTAGATTTTATATTAGCTATGGTCAGCCAGCTGTCGTTACGAAGTATAATATTATCTTCAATTTAAATCGAATCAGGTGGGCTCGACTTTTTATTACTAAGAAGAACAATAACTACCTAACCGTCATTAAAATTGTTGTGATCAGGTAGTAAGACCACTAATTTATAAATGGAATTTAATATTTCAAAATGAAATGATGTCATGGTATTGCAATTCATTTAAAATTGTTAAGGCTCTTTGAAGCTAGTTTCCTAAGAATTTATAGCGTATTTGTTGGTTCTCCGAACGAAGCGCTTAAGGATGAGCATGTTATGTATTGTACGTCATAATCAGAAACCTAGTAAATGCAAGAGGTAAGCGAAAGCGTAACCACAACGTTTTCTGCCAGAAAAATGTCTTTTAGCAAAAATATTGAGAATAAATATCAGAATTGCGCCAAAAATAACTCATAAATGCTGTTTTTTATACATCATGTCGATTGTGCTATTTTTTACACTTAGGAGCATACGATAAACACTTTTAGGATGCATGAAGAAGCCACCTCGTGTAGCGCAGTTTGTTCCGCCAGTTACTCAACTGAACCGAGCACGCAGCGCATCCTGGACAGTCACACCCAACACCTTATTTGACTGGCTAATTCATTCCTTGCGATGGTAGGGCTAACGCTCTCCTGGTTTGCGAACGCCTCCCACTGGACACCGCGTCAAACAGCCTGTTGTGTTTCGTCGATGCGTGTGAGTTCCAGTGCCATAGGCATCTTCTGGGCACGCTCGTTCCATCATAGACCTCATCCATCGCTTTCAATTAAAAAAAAAAACACTGGCACTCCGGTAGTGCCGACAGAAGTGAAAACTTGAACAATTACGAGTGTATTTTGTGAATCGTCTTATAAACAAAACACGCGTGTTAAGGTGTGTTCCTTATTTTATAGGGTTTTTTGCAAATCAGGTATGATGACTAAAGTGACTGGTTTATTCTTCTCGTGAAAGGAATTTATTCAGATTTACAAATAAGCACACAGGATAGACTTCAGTTCGTGGTGTTGGTCGCGGCAGTGGTAAGAGAAGCAAGCCGCTCGCATGGAGCTCGTCGTCAGTTATATATCCGTGGTTCAGCGCCATCTCGTCGTTGTTGGATGAACTACGTAGTTAGTACGCGAGGCCCTCGTAGTTCTTCCCGATGTGCATAGATGGCGCTGTCCTCAACAACGCGCGTCTTACGTTTTACGTTTTACGTCTTACGAATTTTCGATCAGGGTCACGTGACCTGACGCGAGTTTAGAAGTTTTTACCCATTCCAAAAAAGTACACAGCGCCGCTAAAGAAGTTTTCACTTCAAAAACTCGCACGTCAACCGTACCTAGTAAGACGCAGAGCTAGGGCATTGCCTCTCAAGGACTCTGAATGTTTTTTGCTTGTACCGGGCTTGCTTTTAGCACGCTACGTCATCGTGGGTGGACTCCCGATTGTTTTGACGGATGTAAAGCCAATAACCTTCCATTGTACTTCTAGTTTTGACTAGCTCAAAAGAATAAAGAATTTAAGGCACGGTTCTAATTAGTCCGCTGTAGTCTTTCTGCTTGCGCCGGAGTACGTGCAGTCGGTAAGTCAGTCGTGTAGGGAGAACAATGCACCCACGTTGCAATGCCACCCGCAAGGACTTTCTTTCCAACGTTTGACACAGATACAACACAAAGAAAACGTCATTTGCAACTGGCTAAAGGATCCTATTCTAGTCTATTTTTCTTGAAATAGCTTTTTCCGAGTATTGTGATAGAGCGCCATTCAAAAACCTTTACAGTCCGTAGATAACAGCCATTATAACTTGGAAAGGTATCATATTTTTTGCGTGTTTTCGAACCAAACTTACAAGTTTGGCACATAAACAAAGGTCAAACCTTTCGTAGTCGTAAGAACAAATGTATTAAAGCAATGGGACTTACAGAACCCAAAAATGAGCGTGACAGTCGTATTTCTGTAATCACATTAGGTAACGTGGAATTTGTGGAATGTTGTTAGGGTAGGCACTACAAACTTCCTTCAGCTACCAAGTGCGGAATTCAATAAAAGGGCCGAGAACAAAAAAGCGGGTTTTCTGTTTGGTAAAGTGAGAATTATACGTTCCCAAAAATAAAGAAAAAACTACAGGCCTGTGTAAAGTAGGGATCCCTCTGCTGTAACTTTTCTTCGAGGATAAGGGAATTACTTACGGCCGACAAGGGGAAAACAAACTACAAAAACGACATAACATATTGTGTTCGATACTACGCTTTTTGTGATGTACTGGAAGACTTGAATATCGTCATAACTTAGGTACAAAATACGGCTAAACTTAATTGCTTGAACTTCCGAAATGTCAAAATGTCTGTAACGTCGTAATCGTGAGGACATTGGTTTATTACAGTAATTCAACGGGCACTTTAATAAATTACAAGAAAACATAAACCACACGCATCAACTACCTACCCTCTTGTCGCGTTACATTTGCAATTCATATGTTTGTTTTATAGGAAAAGTTCCACAAATTGTCAGACCAATATTTCAAAATCCCTGGCATCGGACCCACAAACTGTAAAGAAGGGAGGGAAAAATCTCACAAAAACTGTGTGCAAACTCGAATTAAATAGTCGTATCTCTCTTGTGACAGTGGGAATCCATCAGCGGTCTCGATTGGAACGATAACTGCTCCCCGCGCGCCCCGCACCCCACTCCGAAAAATAAATCGTAATTTGATAGCGCCCTCTAGGGCAGGAAAAAGGCTTTGATCTAGCCTGAAAAAAAAAATCATACTACGTTAAACGTAATATACATAATGTATGTCAATTACAATAGGGTCAAGAACCCGCAGCTGTGAAGGCTAAAAATAAATGGCTAAAAATACTCGAGCAATTAGATCAAAAATAAATTAATAGGTCAAGTTTAACTCGCACATGAACTGGGCATATCGGTTGAGATTATAAAAAAGTCTTCAATCTTTGTTAATTAGAGGTTGCTGGCTTTGCTCATTTTTATAGAGATCGTGCAAATTCTTTCATTACCAAAGAAAATATTCCTTATCATGGAATAAAAAAGACTGCAAACTAAGAAAAACAATTTATATCCTAATTATAAAATTCCCTAGACTAAATAATAATTATCCTTTTTAACAAAGCCCTCACTAAATCACATTCTCGTCCATGTCCTGAATGATTTACGTCCACTTTCTTCTACTGATGACGTAGGTACCTAGTTATAGCACAAAAATATATTATGTAAGCACATTATTATTTATTCTGCCGCAAAACAAAAAGCTTGGATTCCTTTCAGATATTGAGGCTGTTCACAATGTCTCTCTAGAGGACCGCAATGAAGAATATTCTGTTGGTTCACAAAGAGGGATTGTAATTTGTAAGTAATTCGTCAGTTATCTCACCTGCCGCTGAGTCAGTCGGCGTTCATTACTCACGCATAGCAAGCTCCATTCATTTCTCGCTGGGAATTCTAGATTACACATTAGACTAGTGCCTATAGATATACCTATAAATAAATTGCAAAAGGCGTAGGTGGCTGGTAGATTGCGTGGGAGCGCTGGGCGAGGGGGAGGCGCGTACCCTACCACCGAGCCTGTATTTAAAGAAATTTAATACCGACAATATTTCAATATTCTGTTGGCTTGTATAAACAAAACATGAAAGGTCAAATTATGCTTAACATTAATCGAGAAGTGTAAAGCTGTAGCGCTGTAAAAATTAGATGAGAGAAAATATCAAATTTATTTATAGCGTCGGTTTTTAATTTACAGGAAAATTTTCAGTTATTTAAAACAAACAACAACATAATGGGATTCAATTCGTAGGAAATCAATACTCTAAACAATATTTGGGAACGATATCCGTTTAAGTTGACTAAGTTGATCGAATCTGTACCGATTAGGGCAACCTTTCGTATGCCGCATCAAATTAAAAATTCTAAAGTCATGTATCTTTAATGTTCTATACATACACCAGGATCTAATGAAATCAAAGTTTCTGTGTAGGTAGTAGGTACGCGTATCGCAAAACGTCGCCTCTCGAATTTCTAAGATCTACACTTCTAGTTACAGTGCTGAACTCCTGTAATTAAACTTTCTTTGGTGCGTCTTATGTACGCTTTAAACTATTCCAGACTAATACGTTTTTTAGAACTTTACTGCAGCTAGAATAATCGACTGAAATGGACTCATATCAGTAGTATTAACGAGTTTATATATGGCTGATAAGCTATTTGAATGAACATCAACTCGACCCAAAAATATGTCGGTTGTACATGAAGAGCACAGCTAAAAAGAATTGGCTATAAATCCTTCTCACAAAAAGTTAGAATTACGTATTTATAACAATATTTTCTTCTAGAAGAATGTTAAGTTTTAGCGTTATATGTATGCTTGAGAATTGTCTACCAAATCACTAATGACTTACGCACTCGTACTCGTAATTCCCGACATTTTGTCAAGATAGCGATTTGACTTTTTATAATCAAAGAGGCAACGTGGCATTTCGTAAATGATCCAGACAAATCTACCTAAATGTAGAACGTCCATCAAAATACCCAAACGTTTCCATTCGATTCTTCTGCCTCATTAGTTCACTCTGTTACCCATTTTCTAAGACTTATTACCAAAGTAAACCTAAGATATGGAGTTTTGATTATGGAGATTGGAAAAAAAGGAAAATTTTAGGACCGAAGAATAAATCTACAACTGTTTGTGACCGTTTCTCTTGCAATGAAAATAGCAAACCCTTTTTAACTTAACAGACATTTCGATCGGAATTCCACAATAGTATGGAGATTTTTTCAATCCGATTTGTTTTTGGCTAGGAATAGGACACTTCCTTTCCAACAAAATAAGTATCAGCAAGTTATGGGATAATGTCAAAAGAATGCAGCAGTGGTTTGGTCTGCAAAACCAAAAACCCATCTGCTAAGCATGCCCATTGCAGCTATATTATGTGATCATACCACATACTGAAGCGTAGCGTCATTAGGATACCAAACATCCACTGAGTTGAACGGGATGAATTATAATAAAAGACCATGACATTTAGGAAATTATATAAAATGTCATAACATTATCTAATTGACGAGCGATAACTGAACTATTTTATCAGCTTCAGTTTCCAAGTGCGTCGTGTTACAATAATCGAGATAGAATAGAATGCCTATAGACTATAGATACCTACAGTGTGCAGTGTTATTCCGATATGTGGGCATTACGTGGGCGGGGACGTGTTATCAAACCTGGAACATGTTCCTGTTCACTGACAACCCTAGCATACCTACTGACGCACGTCTATATAATATTATTTGTTTAAAGCCCTCATTAGTATCTATCTACCTACGTATCTATACAAAACTGATCGACTATCCTGTGAAACCTACGCAATAATTAATGATTTCAGATTATATCCGATATCAAAGAGGAAGGATATTGCAGAGCTGTAAATTCACGTCACAAATAATTTATGAACACATTCATATTATCAAGTGGTTGAGCAAAATACACCATGTTAAGCTTCATAAAGCCCAATAAATATATGATGTGGAATGGAGGACACAGTTTTCCATTTAGGTGATCGAATTAACCTTTAAATTATTTATAAGGTAACCGTTGATTACAATGTTCGACATATGAAAACGGCTGCAAAAGGATGATTATAATGAGTAAGTGGCGTTTACACGAGCCGTCGGGCGTCGCGCGCGGATCCTTGACCCCCGTAGTGGGTCGAAGTCGCCCGACCAGACACTCTCTGTCGGTCGTCGGCGCCCTTCCACGACAAATAAATATCAGTGCACGCACACTGGCTACGAGCCTACACGCTCGTAACTACATACCAATACAAATTCCGGCGATACATGTGCGTAATATTGTAATGAATCATCCTTCGACCCTTAATTTTGTCCTACCAATTTGTAGTTAGTACCTACTCCGCCGCTGCGCCAACATAAACCACTTCGATCATTTCTACTGCCCCCGCATTAGAAAAATTACTCTCTGTCGGAAGCCATAGAATTTATTTACGCAGAAAGCAGTGTACACAGGACCCTAGAGTTCTCATAATATTTCAGTATAGCGAAGCTATTCTTTTCATCGCGCTGGCATTTTACCAAGCGACTTTTTATTCAACTACAAAGCTGTGGTAGGGGGTGCAATCAATGCTCCACAGAAGGAAGATTGGAGCCTAAGCGCTTTTTTATTTTTGCTTCACTATTAAAACGAAGATTTCAATTGCGTAGGTATTAAATTCTATTGAAAAATGTAACTAAAAGCCTTGATATATAAAGGAGAAATATGAAAAGTTGCATTTCATTGAAAAATTCTTTTTAATTTAGCTATACGGCGGCGGTGGTTCAATTTTGATGAATGAGTTCCTTTACAGCATTAACGTTTTGTGTTTAATATTTTCTGCAATTTCCGTCTGGTTCTTCGTGGCGTACTTTTTTGAAATCATAAAACAAACATAAATCTCTTCAGCTTATTTTATTATTCCGTCTCAAAGCTAACCCACAGTTTTTATCAAGTTTGTTCAACAAAATGCTTTGCGAATATCGTCAGTAGAGAGTATTTTATGGCTAGTCCACAAAGCACCACGGTTCAGTAAACACATTTATCAAAATATAAACCTTGTCAAATCTCAGTGTCAAACAAAAGGAGATATGTCGTACACGGTGGAGCTCTTGGTGTGATACATTACGAGCGAATAAAATTATATTGCACGAGTTTCACTAATTTTTAACACGAACAAATAAAATAAATGTATATACGAGCATCGTAAAATTATTTGTTTTGTTACATTTTTAGGGTTCCGTACCAAAATGGTAAAACGGAAGCCTTATGGTGAGACTCAGTCTGTCTGTCTGTCTGTCACAGCTGGATATCTCAAGAACTACTAATGCTATCAACTTGAAATTTGGAATAGTTTTAGATGACGTGTGCCCAGCTATTTTGCAAATAAGAAAATTAAAAATATATTTATATTTTTTTCAACAGGGACTGAAAGGGGTTCTGCAAAATTTGAAGTGGGGCTACTAGGGCATGTGGGATATCATATGAAAGAGCGCAGTTCGCACATTCTTAAACATCTTTTTTTAGGCCACATAATATTCGGCTTTTGATGAAAAATGTAAAAAAATACCGTTCCCCCACCCCTTATCTGCAAAGTTTGCAAAGAGAAATATCTGAAATTATTCTATGTGACAGAAGTTTATGTAAAGATTACAGGAAAAATAAAACGAAGTCTCTAAATAGCACACTTTTTTCAGAAATCATCAACAAATGTTACATTAGTTCCACTATCGGTCACAATGTTAAAATTCTCTGACAAATATAGGCCTCGCCGATGAAAAATTTAAAATAAGACGGTATAATACGGAACGCTCGGTGCGCGAGTCTGATTCGCTCTTGACCGGTTTTTTATTCTTATGCTTTGCTATAAGTACTTTGAGTTATGGTGAAGGAACTTGTGAAGATGGACTTTGATCATCTGAAAACTGAAAATAGGTATATAAAACGAATAAATTCCAGGTATGAAACATAAAACGAGAAACAAATTATTCACGTTCATTTTTAAAGTACATTGTTAGGTTGGTTCTCCTCATCTTGTTACATGTTCCGAGTTCAGCGCTCATGATCGTTCATGTTTTTAATATATGTATGTAATTTGTCCTCCTCCTAGATTGCGTGTGAGGAGCATACATAGGAAAATATTGAAGGACATGGTCGATTTAACTACTGACTACTTACATTTAATCGTGACCATTTCAATCTGCTTATAGTCGTTTCCCAACTATGTTGGGGTCGGCTTCCAGTCTAACCGGATGCAGCTGGATACCAGTATTTTACACGAAGAGACTGCCTATCTAACCTTCTCAACTCTAACTGGGAAACACGAAACCCCTTGGCAAGACTTATGGTCAGACATTCGGGCTTCTGACTACCCGTAACGACTGTCAAAGATCTACGAATGACAGCCGGGACCTGCTTAACGTGCTTTCCGAGGCACAGAGGGGTCTTGGTATGTTATGGATGGTCACCAATCGACGGACCGAGCTAGGCAAGTGTTGCTTAACCGATCCGTGCGGCACTTATTATTCAGCCATTGTCCCATTTATGGTGACCATTTAAACTATCAAATAACATATGACTGTTTTTTGTTAATTTGGTAAAGAACAGGCTCTTAGAAACCAGAAGTGATGGTTATTTGACCAAACTAGTCCACCTTTTGACTCCAGCACAATAAAAAACCCCATAATGCCAACCGAGTCTAAAAGTTTCCGACCAAAATACCGCCGTTCCAGCAAATTCAAACTTTTGTAATTAATGTTTTTCCGTAAGAAAATTACTGAAACCTTTTGCGGGCCTCGTAAGTTGGTTGACATGGGTAGCACTGGGTATCCCAAAAAAAAGTTCAAGTTCCATCCAAGTTCGTTAAGAAGTGATGGAAAGTGGCACCGACAAATTGTTTGAAAAATGTTATGCTTAATGCCCCTAATTATAAACCTTTTTAACATTTGAGTGTTTTACTTAGTTTCATATTACGTCGTGAAATAAATCACGGGCTGTTAGGTATTGATTATTTATGTCGGATGATCACAACATTGGAGCGGTCAGTGACTCACTGTGCTCACATAAGCGTAGAAGATGAACTGTCGACCTTATAAAGGTAGCTGAGACCTGGGACAGATTGGATGCGGAAGGCGGAACACTGGGTGCAGTGGCACAAGAACGGGAGACACCTAAGTACTTCTGTCCAGTAGTGAATTGCGATAGGCTAAGTTGAGTTGAAGCATAGACGGATCTTCACGTGGATGTAGCGGTCCATCGATATCCGTTTCGACAATCTGGCATGAACTCGAAATCTCGAATTGCTCGATTGATCTGAGCTCTTCGCTAAGGGCGCTAATTCCCTTTATGAGATTCCATGACTACTTGAGTTATGTCATATGGTCTGTAAACGCACACACGGTACCTACTTACTTAAAACAACCCTGGAGAGGGCAAAGATTACAAAAATAACAGTAATATATAAGTCAATGAGTCTTCTTCTTAGCGTGCCGTGGACAAAAAATAACACGAAAAAATATTATATCGTTTTTTTTTTAATTCCATGGACTCAATATTCACCAACATGAATACCGTTCGCTGGCGCAGCCATTAGGGTTCACGTGTGCAGGTGACAGGGCATGTGGTACAAAATGGGAGGTGAGCCATTGTCTGTAGAGAGGAGCCGCACACACACCGAAGATCTGTGCCGTCCATGAAACTCCACTTGCGGAGATGGTCCTTGCTGCGGTCTAATTAGGTACGAAGTCTATTTAAGGTTTTCCAAGTATGCCACGGTAACTAGTACCCGGATAGGAGGCTCTCTGATGGTTCAATAAAGAAATCAGGAACAACAGTACCTCTTACCTACACATAAATAAATTTGCCTTTAAAACAAACATGAAATCAGTAAAGCCTTCGCGTATTGTAATGATCAAACGTGCGAATTGTATTTGTATCAAGTATTTACTGAAATAATAATTGCGGTTACTATGGTTACGAGATGTCCGCTTTACGTATCTGTTCATGTCATTTCTGTTGCGCGATTTACGAAATAATCATGGGCTTGATAAATAGAGCTTTGTTTACAATATTTATTCATGGCTTTAGAATATAATGGCTAAATAATAACAGCCGCACAGGTCGATCGATCAGGTTAAGCTACGCTTGCCGCGGTTGGTCTGTGGATGGGTGACCATCTTTACATATCATGACCCCTCCGTGCCTCGGAAAGCACGTTAAGCCGTTGGTCCCGGCTGTCATTCGTGGAGCTTTGACAGTCGTTACGGGTAGTCAGAAGCCCGAAAGTCTGACAACCAGTCTTACCAAAGGGGTATCGTATTACCCAGTAACTGGGTTGTGGAGGTCAGATAGGCAGTTGTTCCATGTAAAATACTGGTATTCAGCTGGATCCGGTTAGACTGGAAGCCGACCCGAATATAGTTGGGAAAAGGCTAGGCAGATGATGATGAATTAAAGATATAATAATAATAACAGTCACAACAAGTCAACCTAGTCAAATAACCCGCCCCTAACTGTTCCCGGCACAAAGATGCCCAAAACGCTTGCTGCATTGCCACGTTGGATGGCAATGGCTAACCTTTGCACCAAGAACGAGCTGGAGCGGGAGTCACCCGTTTTATCACGGAGCTTGTGCCCTATCTCACTAATGAGCTTCCTGACCTCAGTGCCCCAAGCACCCATGCATGGTCTCCACGGCAATGGGCACAAAATTATAACGGTCCAGGCAATGGGCACAAAATGATAACGGTCCAATATAAATGTACAAATTTTGCATAGGGTGACACAATTACTCATAATTATATAGGCCAAAATAATCTTTAAAACAAACCCAAAGTAAATTGCAAATGTGACTGTTTACTACTATTTTCTAGGTAAACTTTAAGAAGTTACACTCCCCTCAAAGAACTGAAAACCGTTTATTGCGAATGTGGCTGTACAGGACACCCAGCTTTTGGTAGGAGAGACCTGGTAGAAAGGGCTATAATTTACCAAAAATATGGTAGCTTGGTTGTTAAAAACAATATGGCAAAAGCAAAGAGTCGCCGAAGTGGCCGATATACTAGATAGCACGCCGACCTTAAGAAGGTGGCTAGGGCAGACTGGATGCGGAAGGTGGAGGAAAGGGTATTGTGGCGCAGCCTGGGAGAGGCCTATATGCAGCAGTAGTGGACACCGATTGACTGAGTTGATAGCGTCGTCATGCTATGAAAACCACGTTAAGAAATATGTATTGATTTTTTTTATTTAGTAGGTTGTGTAGAAAATTTCCTAATGCACATTTAAAACAAACGCGCACTACTCTCAGATGCTTCTTAAACCATCTATTGATAATACCTCGGAGAATGTCAATGACGGTCATACTATAGAATAACGTTTATAAAAATCACGAGGTTTTCACCGCACAGTCACGATAGATAGAATGTAGTTTAGGAAATTGATACAAAGGGCTGTGTACAAAGGGCTTTACTCGATATTCATCAAGACAGCGTATAAATACCTAATCGATGACACTCAGAATCCCGTCCGCTTTTCAGTGCCAAATGAAGTGAAAACTATTGTTCAGTTACACACAAGACGTTACACGTCATTTAGTGCTTATCTCTATTAATGTGAATATAATTTCCTACTAATTGGTGCCGCTAATTAGATCTTAATCCTCTATTAATAGTACATTTCTATTCAAATTCTTGGTAATAACACTACATGGTTAACTGTAACGTAGGTACGTGACAAGTAATTACATGCCGTTGGCAAGAGGCAGATAAAAAAAGCATTACATTGTTGAAATGTATGCAGAATGTATTAAAAAAGTAACTGTACTTACCTATATATGTATGTTCAGTATGACGGAAGACCTAAACTGCGATATGGGCTCAACAATGGATGGAGTATTAAAAGAGATCTCGTTAGTTTAAACAGTGCCGTGGGCATGGGCGACCCCCCATCCCACAGAGGGCTCCCAGTGCCTCCCACGCACTGCAAAGGTTAAGGGCAAACCATTGTGGACTCGGTTGCATTCTCTCTACGTGTATGAAGCTCTTAATAATGTGTTTTCAATTAAACCACTGACGTCATAGACAATCCTTCAGTATTACTTAGTTCTGCTATATGAGTCTCGTTATTGGAGCAAAACATATTTGTATAAATAAGTTTATTGTTTAGTTGGTAGCAAATGAAAACAGCTTCATTCTGTGAAAAGCGGAAAAATACGATTCAAAGCGTCCTTTATTATGATCAAACAGAACGATATTCCTTTTTGTCTATCATAATTTTATTTCAATACACAATATATAACGAAGACCAGCTCCAATTTAATTTTATCGGGAAACTACGTTTCATTACGGAACTAATATGACGCACAAACAATACTTGATTCATCGTCCATTTATTGACATTGAAAACAAAGGCAATGCACTGAGACGAACGTGTGCGCCCTGCACTAAGCTGTGCATCGAATAGACGGAGGATCCAAACGAATGAGTAAACAATTTGCACTTGTTCAAAATCAAGCAAAGACAAAGAGCAAACCAACGTGAAGATTTAAACACTTCAACGTAATCTCACCCAAATTGCTACAATGGTGTATTCCAAACTTTTTAAAGCGTTTATTAACAATTTTAACGTAATTAGTTCCAATCATCAGAGTTCAAAGTTTTAATCCTATTATTTAATACTGTTTGCTAACAAATTGAAGCGGATCTGACTGTTCTGACTAGTCGTCAGCAGACATTGCGCATTCAGAATAGTGTTTTCTGAACAGATCTAGAAATAGTTTTGACAAACCGCCAATGTAGGTTGGTATAGTTTAGAGTTTGTGCAACATCTTTTGAGCGAATTTCAACTGAATAAAGAAAAATAATTCAACATTCATGCCCCCGTCGAAGAATTCTCGTAGCAAACAAAGTAGGTAAGTGAAAATTCTTTCCGTGTCCAGGTTCCGTGCGAATCTCTGTATCACAAATATTGATTTTTAAACCAGACAGGGTTTGAAACTGATCCTTGCTCTATTATTTATGGAGATAGAAGGGGCTTAAGTGCATCGGGTAGACTAGCAAACCGCAAAGATTCCAAACGCTCCGACCTTGTTCGATAAAAAATGTAGACTGTTTATCTACTTGTCAGACACACTTTTCGAAGATTTATCAAATTCTTGCCCGTCATTATGTCGGTAACTTTTAATTAATGTTACGTCAGGAACTGCGTATAAGAACTGAACAGATGTTTGGAGCCAGCGTGTGCCAGTATGGACGTATCGCTCACATACTACCTATATACTTAAACTTTGTATATTTATATGCTTACATAAATTACACATTGGAATACAGACACGGTACAAACACGTGCAACTGTGAATTCTATAATAGTTTCTTATATATACTTATTTATGTAAGTATTGTTGTGTTTACATGCGCAATTATCGCCTGCTGTTCATTGACCAGCTTACATAAACTCATCTCATGTACCTATGCATATATATGATTAGCGTTATTGACAAAGACATTAACATTGATTAAAGTGGCAAAGTTTGAGAAATGTTTTATTTCCCTGTGAATAGAAAAGGGGTTTTGTTATTCAATACGTTTGTAAAGTGTTTCTAAAGTGAACAACTCTTTATTAGGCTTCCCTAGGATCGGCGAAAATCCGAGAGTGAGCTAAATCGTTTGTTGTCCTGTCCCTTTTAAGCTTAGCGAGTTAACATTTTCCTTTCAAACATTTTTTGAATAATCAAACCCCTGTTTTTGTTACTTTGTATGGGTTCTGGAGTATTAAATATATGGTAGAGCAATGTTTTTTTTTAAATAACCAACTAAAAATTTCAACGCATGGCGGTTCAGAATCATGCACTGAATGCATGGTAACAGGTTGTCCGTCGATGTTCCTGTCACTCTTCCTGTACTCCGGGTCAGCGGGATCGTCCGAAAGGTTTACCGCTGGCCCGGAACATAAAGGGCTAAGGAAGGAACACGGGTGGGTTTTAGTCAGTAAGAGTCTGACACTCCCTTCCGCTCCACCCAGAGCGGGAGGGGGTCATTTGATGATATCCCATCCTAAAAAAAAAAACTCTTCGTGTACTTATTAACAAAATATTTTTATTTTTAATAATAATTTTGTTTTTAAGGAAAGTAAAAAATATATAATAGGCAGGTATGAACAAAAAAAAAAAACAATTCATGACCGGCTAACAACCTATTAAAGTCATCGTATGTATCAAACACTTTTTGCAATTCATTATTACAGTAGGTTCAAAGTTGATTAAACTTTACTATGAAGTGACTCGTTCACAGCTGGTACGAGTAGACTCGTATATATCCTAGTAAAAAGAAACCGGCAAAGCTCTCTTTTGTTCTACTATGTTATTAGCATTGTCCACTTTTAAACTAAAATATAGTGAATACGAACAACCTACACATCATGCCCTAGTGTATTTTGTATGGAAAACAGAACTCACCAGATATACCTGTAATATATATTAATAATAATAATATGTATCCTTAGATACTCCTTCCTGTTGGAGTATAGCAAAAACAAATCTATCCTACTTCAACACTATCGTCTTTCTCGTTCTAACTCATAAATATTATTTATGTATCCGTGCCCACCCTGAACCACTTGACCGAAATCCTTACATTCGCATAGCGACTGTACTGCTCTATTAGCCTTGTGTGGGATCACACGTCTCACGTAATATTAGTAAACACACCTTCCAATATATAAATAAAAGGATTAATAAACGTATTATTGAAATCCTTAGAACGGTCTTTCCTTTGGTGTCCAACCATATACCCTAACAGGTTATGGGCCCAGAGCGCTAAGCCAGAGTGCGAATAAATAATATAAAGTGAAAGTGATTGGACACTAAATAATTCATAAAATGTTATTTTAGTGCGAGTGTTTAAAAATGGATTCTAGATCTAATAGAAACATCAAACAATTTGATGGTGAAAAGTATAGTGTGTGTGGAAATTTCGAATTTGCAATCTATTAAGTGAATTTGGAGTTCTGAACATTATCGACGATGAATCTCCGACAGGGAGAAGTGCTGAGTGGCTTAAAAATAATGCATCAGCTAAGCATACGATAATAGAATGTTTGTCAGACTCATTACTTGGCCTGACTACAGAACAAGACACCGCAAAACAAATTTTCGCGAAGCTTGATTCTATCTTTGAAAGAAAAGGCGTGGCGACGCAGCTGTCAATATAAGCAAAAGTGCAAAAGTCAATAAAACCGTTCACGAATAATTTTAAACACAAGAAATGTCATCACTGTGGCAAAAAGGGACATTTGAAAAAGTGTTGTTTTTCTTACAAAAGAGCTATTGAAAACAAAAGAATAAACAACGGTCCAGATGGTGGTTCAAAACTACAAAGTTCTGGATTTGCTTTTATGATGGACAGTGATACAAATTACAGTAATGACGGGCAAAACAATATTACTTTTGTATTGGATTCTGGAGCCTCAGATCATTTGATAAATCGAGAAGATTTGGCTTTAAACTTCACTGAGCTTGAAAAACCAATAAACATTTCTGTAGCGAAAAATGGCATGTTGTTGTTGTTGTTGTTGGTATGTTGTTGGCATTCAAGCGACAAAGAAAGGTGATCTCCCCGTTACCAGCAAGATGGGCGTACCAGGTATACTACAGGATGTACTTTTCTGTTCTGATATTTCCTACAACCTGCTTATCGGTTAAGAAAATGCAGAATGCGGGAATGACTGTCGTTTTTGATAAAAACGGTAGTGTTGTTGTGTACAACTATGGTAAGCCGGTAATAAAGGGTGAGTCTTTGAACGATCTAATAAGCATTAACTGTATGCTTTATAAACATGCTTTAAATAGCGAATGCACATTAGATAGAGTCGTAAATAATAATTATGAATTATGGCATCAGAGGTTAGACCATAAAGGCAAATCAAAATTTATGGAAATAAAAAGAAATTATTTTCTGATATTGATAATATTATTCCAAACGGTAAATTGTGTGAGCCTTGTATTTATGGTAAACAAGCATGCCTGCCATTTAACAAATCGAAAACAAAAGATTTGAAACGACCTCTATTTAAAGTGCACACAGATGTTTGCGGTCCTATTACTCCTTCGTCTATTGATGGCAAAAATTATTTTGTGATTTTTGTGGATGAATACACTCATTATTGTGCTACCTACTTGTTAGCTCGTAAATCAGACGTTTTTGTTACGTTTCGGGATTATGTAGCAAAAGGTGAAGCACGTTTTTGTTTGAGAATCGTTAACTTATATTGTGATAATGAAGGGGAATTTGTATTCAATGAAATGAAAGAGTTCTGTGCGCGGAAAAGTATTAATTAGCTACCACTTAACAATGCCACATACTCCGGCTTTGAATGGTATTGCCGAACGTATGATAAGAAAAATAACAGAACGGAGTCGTACAATGGTACAAGGGTCTAAATTAAATCAATCGTTCTGGGGTGAGGCTGTGTTAATTGCAACTTATTTAATAAATATCAGCCCCACGAAATCACTGTGGTTGGATAAAACACCTTATGAGTTATGGCATAATACTAAGCCGCAACTGAAGTATTTAAAAGTTTTTGGTTCAACTGTTTATTTTGTTAATAAAAGTAGAAAAACGAAATTTGACAGGAAATCATCAAAGGGAATTTTCGTTAGTTATGAACCAAATGGTTATAAGGTGTGGGATGTGGTAAATGAAAAGTTTGTGAGAGTCAGAGATGTGGTAATGGATGAGATTAATTTCTTATCAAATAGGCCAGTGCAATCTGCGCCCGAACGGATTATGGCTAGAAATAGCAATAACTCTGTTGTTCACTACTCTATCAGAGATGTCGTAATGGATGAGATTAATTTCTTATCAGATAGGCCAGTGCAATCTGCGCCCGAACGGATTATGGCTAGAAATAGCAATAACTCTGTTGTTGACTACTCTGTCAGAGATGTCGTAATGGATGAGATTAATTTCTTATCAAATAGGCCAGTGCAATCTGAGCCCGAACGGATTATGGCTAGCAATAGCAATAACTCTGTTGTTGACTACTCTATCAGAGATGTCGTAAAGGATGAGATTAATTTCTTATCAAATAGGCCAGTGCAATCTGAGCCCGAACGGATTATGGCTAGAAATAGCAATAACTCTGTTGTTGACTACTCTGTCAGAGATGTTGAAATGGATGAGATAAATTTCTTATTAAATAGGCCAGTGTAACCTGAGCCCGAACGGATTATGGCTAGAAATAGCAATAACTCTGTTGTTGACAACTCTGACTCTGTACACCCTTTTCAAAAGAGGTGTGAATCTCATAAGGATCAATCAGATTGTATGAGTAAACAAACGGATAGGATACCTGCTAATAATAAATCTGTCAATGAAACAGGGGAGCGCTTAAACCGGTCTTCATATCACAATGAAAATGAGTTAACTTTATCTAAAAACAATGATACATCACATAATTTGAGACGAAGTAATAGGGTCCACAAAACATGCTAACTGTTTCTTATAATGAAAATGATGAGGACAGTATTTATGACAACTACTTGTTGTGTGCAGAATCTTTGATATTTCAAATTCCTCAATCATATACAGAAATTGAAACTTGGGATGATAAGCATCTATGGGAAAATGCTATCAAAGAGGAAATTAATTCACTTATTGAAAATGATACGTGGATTGTAAGTGGGTATTTACAGTTAAAAATGATGAGTTTGGAAAACCCTTGAAGTATAAAGCGAGATTAGTGGCTCGTGGTTTTAGTAAAAAAAAAAATATTTGATTGATTAGGTATAACGAAACGTTTGCACCTGTTGCAAGGATTGCAAGTTTTAGACTAATATTAGCTTTAGCAGCGAATCGATTTAATTTGCTGGTTCACCATATGGCTGTAAAAACAGCATTTTTGAGTGGGAAACTGAATGAGGAAATCTGTATGAATATTCCCGAGGGTATCCCGGCTAGAAGTAATATTATGGTTTGCAAATTAAATAAGTCATTATATGGATTGAAACAGTCTGCACGCTGTTGGTTCCAAATGTTTGAGCAAGCTTTGATAAAAAGGGGTTTTCAATACTCATCAGCGGACCGGTGCATTTACATTTTTAATGCAGGTCATGTTTTAAAGAATATTTATATTTTACTTTATGTGGACGATCTTGTGATTTCAACCGCAGATATAAATACTATGAATAGTTTTAAAACATACATAATGAACACTTTTAAAATGGTAGACTTAAAAGAGATCAAATGTTTTCTGGGAATCAAAATAACCAAGTCAGAAAACAATTTTACTTTGGATCAGAAAAAAAAAAACAGTTCTTGAAAAGTTTAACATGAGTGACTGTAATTCTGTCACTACACCCCTTGAAAGTAAACTGGATTACGAAGCATTAAATTCGTGTGAACTAACAAGTGCCCCTTGTAGAAATATTATCGAGTGGTTGATGTATATCATGCTGTGCACTCGACCTGACCTAAGTTTTTCTGTTAACATCTTGAGTCGATATGCAAGCAAAAACAACCATTCATTATGGTCACACTTAAAAAGGGTCTTGCGTTATTTAAAGGGCACTATAAATCTCAAGTTAACATTTACACGAAATGATTACAAAAATATTCTAAGTGGCTTTGTTTATTCTGACTGGGGTAGTAATACAATAGATAGAAAAAGTACTACTGGTTATTTGTTTAAAGTATTTGATCAATGCACAATATGCTGGCAATCAAAGAGGCAGCAGACAGTGGCAACATTATCCACTGAAGCAGAGTACATGGCTCTATATAAAGCAGTAAAAGAAACTCTGTGGTTAAAGTCATTAGTAACAAGTATTGGCATTGCGATACCAGATTCTATTTGTATTTATGAGGATAATAATGGATGCATAAGCATCGCGGACAATCCTACTAGTCACAAAAGATCTAAACACATTGATATTAAGTATCATTTTTCTAGAGAACAGGTTGAGAAAAATGTGATTAAAATGGTTTATGTTTCTACAGATAACCAGCTGGCTGATATCCTGACAAAATCATTACCCGCGGTGTGTTTCACCGAGATGAGCATGAAACTCTGGGTGTCGTTGTAATTATATTCAACGTGGATGAATAAAATGATATGGATATGTTAATTATAAGAGCTTGGTTATAATATGTAGATGAATAACATTAATAGTATCCAGTTATAATGGATAAATTGATTGATAATTGGTTTGATTAGGTTTTTCTGGGTTTTCCCTAATCCTGCGCAACAAATGTTGGACCATGATGATTGTATTCCCAGAGAGAGAGATAAATTGGAGGTGTGTGATTTTGTAATTGTATAAAGATGTTTAATATCTTATATCGTAATTAAAAAGAAAAGGATTTATTTTTGAGGGGGCGTGTTGGAGTATAGCAAAAACAAATCTATCCTACTTCAACACTATCGTCTTTCTCGTTCTAACTCATAAATATTATTTATGTATCCGTGCCCACCCTGAACCACTTGACCGAAATCCTTACATTGCGACTGTACTGCTCTATTAGCCTTGTGTGGGATCACACGTCTCACGTAATATTAGTAAACACACCTTCCAATATATAAATAAAAGGATTAATAAACGTATTATTGAAATCCTTAGAACGGTCTTTCCTTTGGTGTCCAACCATATACCCTAACACTTCCAACCTACATGGTCCGAGTAACAGTTTAAGGCACCTACAAACAGGCGCGACACGCGATATTATCGCGTGTCGCGCCTGTTTGAAGGAGCCTTTATAAGAAAAAGGCATGGTGCGCTGTCAATGGGCGCTGATACTATTGGCTGGTCTGCTGGCTGCTTGGTTTTCGGATGCAACGGGCGTATTCTAGGCACGTTATAGTGTTGGTTAGGGTCGTGTTATATAATTCTTATGCACCTGTTATACGTATATACCTATGTGCTTGTTGCTAACTAAAAATGACTCGTAAGAAATGTAACTTTGTAGGTCATTCAGTAATTTGTTTTTCAATATATTCCGCTTCTGGTCTCTAAGAGTATATAACAGTTTATAAGCTCATTATAATCCTAATCAGCTTATAATGTACCCACTGCTAGGACAAAGGTCCCCTCTCGATGAGAGGGAGCCACCACGCGGGCCCAATGCGGGTTGGTAGATATCACATGTCATGTCTTCGATTTTTTGGTTCTAGGACATCGGTTTCCTCACGATGTTTTCCTTCACCGTTTTGAGAGTGCTATAAACTCATAAACATAGGTAAACAGATCGCCGAAGGTCGATGTTAGGACGGACCTTACACTATCAAACTTCAAATCAAACGTTATTCTTCCAAAAGACAGACAAACGTCAATTACAATGGTAATTGGCGTTTGTCTGAACGTAGAAAGTAAAAGAAAACCCTCAAAAGGGGTGCGTCTCATAACGTATAAACTCATTTGGTCTAATTTCATTTTATTATCGTTCATAAGATATAATCAACGTGAGATATACCAACTGTTGATATAATTTCTTTACATATAACATTTATTTATTCTAAAACTTAATTAGTATAACGTTGTTTGATATAACGTTCATGTAATCGAAAATCATTTGGTCTAACGTTTAATATGTATATTGTTTATTTAATCGAAAATCATTAGGTCTAACGTTTAATATATGTATTATTAGCGTGAAAACGTTATTTTTCAAACTACCGTGCGGCGCTGTGTATAAAAGGGGGTGCGGCCAGTACTCGCCCCTCACTCCGTCTCAAGCAGCCGTCGTGATAACATCTCTCTGTAATATTGTTTAAAGTCGTTTTTAAATCAGGAAGTATATTTTTTAAGTTTATAATTGTATTTGCTTAAAATCGATTAAAGTTTAGTGTTTCGTCATATTCTTAGTTTTTTTTTAAATAAAAGTAGTGTTAACCGCCAATATCAGAAGTGGGATAGGCTCCATTGCCTATCTTTTTTCTGTGTCGTGCGAAAAGCTTTTGAATCATGTCCGAAAGAGCTACCTACCACTCGTAATAGGTAGAAATAGGCGCGATCAAAATAGTGTTTTGGGACTGTTTAAAATTCTTCACCACGTGTTGTTGATTTTGTCCGTGATTAGTTTCTGTGCATTTTAACGTGATTCGCCACGTGTTTCTACTCGATTACATTATATTTCGTACGTGTTTTTGAAGTAAACAACCACGTGTTAATTTTTTTTATTTCGCGGTTAGTTTGTTGTTCACGTAGTGGTCATATATACGTTGCCTATAGTCATAATCATGTCGAGTCGTGGATGCACGCCGCGTGAGAATACACCTAGGCGTAATTCTCGGGAAAACGATTCGCATAGCTGTCGTGATGTTTATAAAAGGCGTCGTGGCCGTTATAGTCAATCGCGTAGTAGATCTCCTAGGCGTCGTCGTGATAGATCAGAGTACTCTCAAAGTTCACGTAGGAGCCGGGATAGTTCGTATGGGCGTCGGGATAGCCCTCGACGCGACCCTTTGGATGGAGTGCTGGTTCGATCGAGCGCTTTAGGGGAGCGTTTGCCTTCAGACGCTATACGTGCGTCTACTCACGTGTCGTCGCATCCGCGCGGCGCTCCGCCGCTGAATGACGGCTGCGGTGGTTGCCGGGGCACCTGTTGCTGCTGGTGCGGAGGCGTGTGCTGCGGATGGAGCCGTGACCGCTGAGACATCGCGAGAGGCTGATGCTGCGGGCAGGATTGTGGGAGCACTTTCTTCCCTAATTCAAGTAAGATCTAAGCATTACTACAGATCTATTGTCTACAGAATTTGGTGAGTCGTTTTCATTTTGTTTTGACTCTGGTGCCGAGTGCTTCCCTGGTAAACAACAGCAAAAAAACTGTTACATTGTTAGGTATAGACCAATCTAGTTAACAATGCAATTTTTGAATACGCTCACGATAGGTTACGAATGATGCCAGTAGGTCATGTACCAGTCGAAATAGATGGTGATCACAGTGGTAATGAGCTATGAGCAAGCCTAAGTAGTGGGAACCATGCGAGTAGTAGTTCTCTATCGGCCGTAGTAAAAAGTGTGTAGTCACAGGGGTGATACACATGGATCCATGCGCTGGATGTGTGAGAGCAATGCGATTGCTGGTCGGCCGGAGTGCCGTGACGTTAGAGTGGTTTACTCGTGTGTGGGTTTCCAGGTATCTAAGGCTCTTAGTGAAAAAGATTATTGTTGTAATGTGGATAACGATGGTACATGGCTCTGGTTGATGTTTTTTTTGTTATGATTCATTAAAGTTTGATTACATGGCTCTAGTTGAACCAAGTACACTCATGAGGCTGAGGCATATGCCATGGCACAGGCCAAGGGATCAGAGTATTAATGACGAATTTGAGGAAAGCAAAGTAGAAGTCTGGTTGATGAAACAGAGTAGAGATTAAAGTCGAGTGATAGTGGTGAATCTTAGTTCGGCTGGTCGGGGTCTCTGGTGGGACTAGGAATTCAGGAGGAATTCAAGGTAACAAACATGAGGTTTGTTGTAGGGGCTTAATGAAAAGCCACAGGCCACGAATAAGATTCCTGCTGTGTTTTATTATGCTCTAAGGATGTTTTATTAGCTGCTCTATCATGTTTACTTGATTATTTGGTTTGTGATCTTGAGATTTGAGAATCAAAGTATGATTCATACTCTGAACTCTGCAATTTTTTAGTTTGTGCGAATTTTCATTGTTGTTTTGCCTGTACCATATTTGGTCAGGAGTGACCGAGCTATGAGATACTTTGCGAGATATGTCAGTGGGAAGATCGGGAATATCTGGGACGCATTGGTGGGTGTTAACGGGGTGACGCTAAGACGTGGATCAACGATCGCGTGACCAGTGATCGGTCGTGGTCCGCGGTTGTACAGAACGTAGCTGTTGACGTTTTAATTGACTCAGGTTCTGATATTTCGCTGATTTCTGATTCCGTCTTAAAGCATTTTAGTTTAAATAAAATTCCCACCTACCGCCGTATGCGTGGTATTGGAAGTCAAGACATAGAGTCCACTTCGTAAGTTTGTATGCACTCTTATCGAATTTCCCGAATTATCTTTAGAAGTAGATTTGTTTGTGATTCCCCCGGATTGTATTCAGGCACCGGTTTTGATTGGCACTGATGTTTTAAATCATAGTGGAGTTACGTATATTAGAACAAATAAATCTCAACGGTTAGTCAGGGATTCGCACGTAAACAACGTGTTGACTGTAGAGTCCCCTAAGATAAGGACACCCTTAGTAGGTGACGAAAAAGAGTGTTTGTTAACTCTATTAAACGAGTATTCTGATAAGTTTACTACCGGTACAGCGACCTCTACAGTAAACACTGTGTTGGCGATACAAAATAAGATCGACCTCGATTATAGTTAGTAGTTTATTTATTGAAAATTACAATGATGTGTGTCGCGACAAAGGTATGGCGGTGCGCGCTAATATCGTGAATGAAGTTCGTCCGGTTCGTCCGCGTGAAGCCTGTCGCGAGCGCCGTTGACATTGGGTGCGTTCGTTTCTTCGTTAATATGAAGGGCTGCGTTCATGCGTAGACACACTGGTTGTATAGAAATAAAAGTTAATAGTGACATCCCAATTTACTATCGACCTTATAAACTCTCCGTAGACGAAAAGCGTTGCGTTCGCGAGATAATTAATGATTTGATTAGTAAGCGAATCATTCGCGAGTCAGTCTAATTACGCGAGTCCTATCATCCTCGTTAAGAAAAAGGATGGGTCTGATAGGATGTGCGTCGACTACAGAGTTCTAAATGCTATCACTATTAAAGAGTGATTTCCGCTACCGTTAATCGACGATTACATTGACAGGCTGGACAGTTTTAAATTCTTTACAAGTCTCGATATGGCAACAGGCTTTCATTGGGTGCTGATGAAGGATGATGACTCTATTAGTAAATCGGCATTCGTAACGCCTGAAGGGCATTACGAATATTTGAAAATGCTTTATGGGCGGCTCGCTAATGCACCTATTGTCTATCAAAGAATCATCTCCAAAACCCTGAAGCACCTGCTGGATACCGGTAAGGTATTGATTTATATCGATGATGTGTTAATAATGTCAAATTCTGTCGGTGATGGTCTGAAAACTTTGCGAGAGGTATTAAAAACACTCACTGAGGCGGGATTTTCAGTAAATCTAAATAAAATGCACGTTCTCAGATACAGAGTTAGAATACCTAGGTAGGCTTATTGGTCACGGTCAGGTACGGCCGAGCCCTAGTAAAACTGAAGCTTTAGTGAAGTCTCCTAAGACCATAGAATCTTGGACGAAGCCTGAGGTACCCTTTTCAGTGGTTCACACTGACGTCCTTAGTCCCCTAACGGAGTCAAACGGTTTCGGATACATACTCCTTGTGGTAGATGCTTTTATAAGTAGGTACTGTCTGTTGTACGCCCTGTATAGAAAAGATACCACAGAGTTAAAACGTGTATTTTCTAATACCATTTCACTATTCGGTACTCACTCAACAATTGTGTGTGACCGTGGCAGAATGTTCGAAAGAGCATCCTTTCAAGACTAGGTTACCGAGTTAGGCTGTAACATACATTTTATTACGCCTGAGATGCACCGTGAAAACGGGCAGGTCGAGCGTTGTTGCAGGACGGTTCTCAACATGTTGCGGATAGAGGCGAACAACAAGGGTGCGCAGTGGTCCGATGCGTTGTGGAAGGTGCAGCTCACCTTGAACATAACGAGGCAAGCCACAACCCGCACCTCGCCTCTACAGCTGTTGACTGGCGTTGAAGGGACTACTCCAGTGCTGAGGTCTCTTGTGCGAGACGTCGCCGTCAGGCGAGCATTTGTCGTCGGCAGCTTCGTGTTTATGAGCGAGGGCTCGCAGAGCGCATGGAGGCTGGACTCGGGGATGCGTAATCCGTGCGAGGTGGTACGAGCGCTACCACATCACCGGTACGAGCTCGAGCTGCCTGCTGGCTCATGCAACGGGAATGCCCGGGCCGCCGCAGAACCTATGGTTCAGTGGCGTGGTGAGTGGACTCCGGATGCGTGGTCCGTACAAGATGGTGCGTACAAGGTTGTAAGGGCATTGAGTTAGTGTAACTCTGCCGGTAAGGGCATTGAGTTAATGTAACTCTGCCGGTAAAGGCATTGAGTTAATGTAACTCTGCCGGTAAGGGCATTGAGTTAGTGTAACTCTGCCGAAAGAGACGTGCTAACTGGGTGCCTCCGTCTCGGTTTATTTGTAAGGGCATTGAGTTAGTGTAACTCTGCCGGTAAGGGCATCGAGTTAGTGTAACTCTGCCGAAAGAGACGTGCTAACTGGGTGCCTCCGTCTCAGTTTATTTGTAAGGGCATTGAGTTAGTGTAACTCTGCCAAAAGAGATGTGCTAACTGGGTGCCTCCATCTCAGTTTATTCATAAGGGCATTGAGATGTGTCTCTGCCAATACGAGCTAACTGGGTGCTCCGTCTAGATTTGTGTTGCATTTAATTGCAACAGACATTTTTAGATTAAATAATAAGGATATTACTAATATGTGCTATTCTCTAATTTTTTTTAGCTGAAGAGGATAGTACACACACCAGGGTCCACTAATTACTGATGCAGCTATTGAAGACATGAGCCCTTCGCGTCGCCTGAGTCCACTTGCCGAAGATCGTGACTGCGGCGAACAAGGACCATCATCTGGACAATGTGGCTGAGGACAGCCACACGTCAGGAGAGGCCGTATTAGCGTGAAAACGTTATTTTTCAAACTACCGTGCGGCGCTGTGTATAAAAGGGGGTGCGGCCAGTACTCGCCCCTCACTCCGTCTCAAGCAGCCGTCGTGATAACATCTCTCTGTAATATTGTTTAAAGTCGTTTTTAAATCAGGAAGTATATTTTTTAAGTTTATAATTGTATTTGCTTAAAATCGATTAAAGTTTAGTGTTTCGTCATATTCTTAGTTTTTTTTTAAATAAAAGTAGTGTTAACCGCCAATAGTATATAAAAAACATCATTATGGTTAACACCCTGATTCAGAGTACCCCGACTCAGATAGGTTAAGTAATTTTTGTTTAAACCATCCAGAAATAGGAGCAAGGAAGGAAAGAAGGATAGGAGGTCGACATAGGATGCAAGAGCGAGCGAAGGGCACCCCGAGGTTCGGTTTTGTTAGGTTACTTTAAACCCTTTACGTAGAAATAGGAGCCCCGCGAAGCGGGGCTCCGTCGACATAATAATGCAAGAGCGAGCGTATGAGAATACAAATATTTTACAAAGGTATATATTAATTGATTAGAGACTCATAGTTTTATGAATGAACTTGTATGAATTCATTTTTAAAATTATTATTTAACTGAGCAAGATTACGCACACTAAGTGACAACTAACAATAACTTTTGTTGAGCTACCCACAGGCTACAACATAAAAATAATACTAAATAAACTAACCCGTGCTTATGCAATTTTGCTGTGTTTTTAAGAAGGCGTTTTTATCATATTAGACCAAATAAGTTTTATATCTTTTGAGTGGTATGTCAAACGATTTTATATTTAATGTATGTTATGTCAAACGATGTTATATTTAATGTATGTTATGCTTATAAAAATTAGTTATTTTAAAATTATATCAATCGTTCATTATATTAACTAATCGCTATATTAAATAAAATTATAGGTTCCGTTGTTATAATTATGTTGTAAATATTAGAGATTTTGTTGTTATATCATCTATTACTTACCCCCTCAAAAGCGCACGTCTTCTGTCGCAAATTCACCAGAAACTATACAATACTTTTCCATGCGTTCACGTTTGAGACTACCGCGAGATATGTTCTATGTTTTTCTTCACTACCAAACCAGCGTGAAATAAACAGCAATTATTATGTAAGAGTGTAAGTACTCAGATATTTAGATTCACAAAACACGTGCCAATTTTCTTTTATTCTGTTTATCACGTCTCATGTAATCTATTATCTTGTTTTTCTGCAACTATCAAATGGACAAATCAAAAATTCCTTTGTCAAACTGGGAGGTCGTGTCCAACTGCATGTCAACGGTCCCAGTCTCTAATAAACTACGTATCTATAGTGGCATTTGTTCGTATGAACACTGGACCTTTATGCAAAACACTGATTATGACTGTTGGCAACATTATAATAGTCAATTATCGCTCTGGCCGCGCCTCCCCGTGGCGCCCCGCGGTTCAACAGCCGCCGCGATCGGATTTTAATAATGGTATTTATAGGCGAATTTTAATACATTTGTTTTTCACGCATCCTATCTGTGCGTACGTGCTATATTGTCCGTGTTTCTGTTCCGTGTTCAAAGGTTGAGAAAATCAATAGCAACGCAATTTTGAACCAAGAAAATGCTGAACTCTACGAAGCCCTCTTTTAAAGTTTTCTTTATTTGAACGTCATTAGTGTCCAAAGGAACATCTGACCAACGTATCTATGTTGACTCTGTACAAACTAATGTAGCTTTAGCACATACACATACCTACTTTAACTTTTTGCCTATAAATGGCACTCCCGCGCAACACTGTGCATTTAGTGCACGTCGGCGCTTGCTGCGTCTTCATCTAAACTCGACACGATCAATCACTGAAGATAATAAAATATAATCGTTTATGAAGTTAGACTATAACAAGATTTTAAACGACTACTATACCAATTCAAAATGCAGACACAAAAGGGCAGACTGCGACGCACTCAAAAGTGAACAGACAACATCATTATTGAGAATATATTCACAGTTTTATATGCCTATAAATCTCTTTAAATGCATTACTACGCTGCATAGCCAAGTAAGAACCTGTACTTATGTGGTTTTTATCTAGAATATCGATTGCTTCGACCACTTGACTGTCGTCGTTAGACTGTTTGTTCTTTGCTGAAAATCTTCATGGAAAACTTTTAATTTCATTGACTTTTATTGTAATACCTATTTACGTTTTATTTTTTACTAACTTTAGTTCGCTATTTAAAATGATCATGATACGTACATTACCTATTATTCAGTACTTACCTATGAAAGAAGAACAAAAACCTCTCCTTTTCCAGCCTTAGTAATATTTTCACAGCCAACAACGTCCAGCCCGCTCAGATAGTTCCACTGTTTCACGCTGTGAATCAGTCTAAGGTGGATTATTTTTCTTATTTCTTTCCAAGAAAGGCAGTTTTAATTCATCATTTAGGTCAAGTAAAAATATATACATGTAGGATCAGGAGTGCCGAGAGGTATATCGTCAGGGTTTGGAGTCCCCATTTTATTGGGATAAACAAGACAATTACACTTAAAAAAAACACAATAGAAATAGTAATAAGTAACGATATAGATAAACGAACAAACCTTTATGGTTACAGTTCGTACAGCAGCCTAAGCCACCCAAATACAAAGTGTATCGCTCGCTATAAGCAAGCCTATACAGCTATGTAAATATACAGCAGCGCTGTACCAAGTAAACCGACAGTTTTGTCGGGAGCAGGGCTCTTTATTGAGTCGAATCCGAAGATCGACTGACTCTAAAACCGATTGCACGCTCTTTTATAGGACGATGCCCCTACCTTGCAATCCCTCCACGACAACTCTGTCCGATGACGCACGGAAGTACGTCATCGTGTTTACAAGATACAAAACACTAAAAATGTGCTAAATCAAATAAGACTTACTTTATAAAGAAATCAAATAAGACTTGAATAACTGTCGTAAATAAACAATGACAATTTTACAAAGTAAAATCATTCTAAATCAAAGTAACATGTCATCAATCGTTTTGAACAAAACCATTAGCTACAATTATCGAAATAAGTTGCTAAAATCAATTAGTGTGTACACCGAGTACTCAATAAATTATGTTCCGATTTAATAGACAACAATTGATACTAAATTCACAAAGAAAAAATAAATTATAACAAATTCTGTTGATTACCCACAATTGTAATGACAACCAACTCCGACACGGCCAGAACTGACGTTCTACACGACCTCGTGTGATCCTGGGAAAAAATCACAGTGAATATCGATCGGCCTTTCTGACAAAACAAAAAAACTTTAACAAAACGTATGTGTAAAAGAAAAATCCTGAATTAGTCCAATAAAGCCATACAAAATGACCATACTGTTACTGACAATACGTAGCTCAACTAAAGTAGAGACATAGTCTCCCAGCCGAAATCACACCATGGGATTCGACAAGTAATTTGGAAACGAATAGACAACCCGCATAGGCGTCAACATAGACAACCCGCATAAGCGTCAAGTTCGTCCAAATCCAGGAGTCAACATAGACATCCGAAACGAATAGACAACCCGCATAGGCGTCAACATAGACAACCCGCATAAGCGTCAAGTTCGTCCAAATCCAGGAGTCAACATAGACATCCGAAACGAATAGACAACCCGCATAGGCGTCAACATAGACAACCCGAATAAGCGTCAAGTTCGTCCAAATCAGGAGTCAACATAGACATCCGATTAAGCGTCAAGATAGACATTTTAAACAAGAGTCAACATAGACATCTTCGGCTACAGTATGTCAGCAGCAGGGGAATCATCATCAGTTTCATCATTGACATCATCATTAACAGGGAATGGACATTCAGGCATCTTTCGTACACGATCATGGGCATAATTGTAAATTCTATTGGTACTTAAAGATTTTAACAAATATCTTTAGTTTAATTTCATTCCTCATTAGCAATAAGTACAAAATCTCCAACTTGAAACTTTTTTAAAATAGCTTTAGTCCTGTCAAATCGGGCTTTAGTAAGGGCAATAATAAGAGTGCTACCTTGAAGAGGCTTTTCGGATAGGCAAATATCAACGGTTGTACTCCAAGATTGAGCATTGGAATCGGGTAGGTATGGGTCAAAATCGGGCAAGCGAATTACAATAGACGGATTGGAGTTCGTCTTAACCGCTACAATTAACTGAGCTATATTATGGTTCTAAAGCTCCAACATTGCTCGCCATGGATCACCAACACCTTGCGATTCCTGGGCTAAACCTAATCCCACTTCTGATGTAGGATCAGGAGTGCCGAGAGGTATATCGTCAGGGTTTGGAGTCCCCATTTTATTGGGATAAACAAGACAATTACACTTAAAAAAAACACAATAGAAATAGTAATAAGTAACGATATAGATAAACGAACAAACCTTTATGGTTACAGTTCGTACAGCAGCCTAAGCCACCCAAATACAAAGTGTATCGCTCGCTATAAGCAAGCCTATACAGCTATGTAAATATACAGCAGCGCTGTACCAAGTAAACCGACAGTTTTGTCGGGAGCAGGGCTCTTTATTGAGTCGAATCCGAAGATCGACTGACTCTAAAACCGATTGCACGCTCTTTTATAGGACGATGCCCCTACCTTGCAATCCCTCCACGACAACTCTGTCCGATGACGCACGGAAGTACGTCATCGTGTTTACAAGATACAAAACACTAAAAATGTGCTAAATCAAATAAGACTTACTTTATAAAGAAATCAAATAAGACTTGAATAACTGTCGTAAATAAACAATGACAATTTTACAAAGTAAAATCATTCTAAATCAAAGTAACATGTCATCAATCGTTTTGAACAAAACCATTAGCTACAATTATCGAAATAAGTTGCTAAAATCAATTAGTGTGTACACCGAGTACTCAATAAATTATGTTCCGATTTAATAGACAACAATTGATACTAAATTCACAAAGAAAAAATAAATTATAACAAATTCTGTTGATTACCCACAATTGTAATGACAACCAACTCCGACATACATTACGTAGTTATATAATAATGGCAGGCTCGTTTTACCACAGTCAAGCCCGTTTTATGTGTGTGTACATCATTGAGGGAGCTCATCGACAAACAAGAATGTTTGCTCTTTAAATGGGAAACGAAAATCATGTTTACTTTTTAGCTTTACAATTATAAAGTCACTTCAATATGTCAGCCGCGTAAACTCGCGTAGACGTCGCATGCGTCGCTTGACAGAGTTCATTATAATTTATGTGATCACAATGATCATATAAATTATAATGAACTCTGTCAAACTCTGTATTGATGTGAGGGTCGTAGGGTGACGAACAAGATGATCGAATATCTCTAATAAATTCCTGTGGTTTGTGTTGTGTGAGTCAGACGGAAAAGGCATGACGCCGGGTTACTGAAATAGTATGTAAAATCGATGCTAGACTTTCGGAGCAAAGCTAAACGTTACTATTTTATACTTGGAAGGTTCTTGCCCTCGGGTTCAGTGCATCATATTTTCGTAGCTCTACCTGTTTACCTTTGAAACGTAACCCACGTATATTTATCATCCCCCCTCGTCAATCTGTTTAATTGGTCTAGGTTGCTCGGCGGTCTTTATTCATTCAGTCTGTGTTCGATTGATCCATGGTATTTCTACTTTAACTGGCCATTCAAACGAAAGATGTGGAATTATGAGCGGTAACTACCGTTAACGGGTGTGGCTGCTATTCGTACGTGTGAAGGGGCAAAGACCTCGGGATCGACCACACTTCGCGATCTCGAAAGCTAAGAATTCCCTTCTTAGCTTTCGAGATCGCGAAGTGTGGTGATCTTACAAAAAACGAGCCTTCTGAGTTTCTGACAGTGTGAACTTGAACTCAAATACAGCGGGTGCTGATCCCCTGCAGGCTAACGAATGTGCTCACGAATAGGCCTGAACGCTCCTGTTTTGTGTACTCACTTGTACAATTGTGTCGTCGATTATCAAGGAAATTATTCGAGGTCAGTTTCCCGAGCGTTAGCATTTTGGCAAAGTTGAATGTCAACAAAAAACAGTACCTTCATAAAGGGTGATAATGAAAACAAGGCCGCTAGATATTTTTTAAATCAATGTTATCAAAAATAGAATGATACGAGACCTGGTTTTTGTAGTTTTTAATCTGATGTTGTCACAATTTTTTCCGATAACCAGTTCGATGTATCAGCAATGTGGTTTTAGGGTTCCGTACCCAAAGGGTAAAAACGGGACCGTATGACTAAGACTCATGATCCGGGATAGCTAGACAGTTGAAATTTTCACAGATGATGTATTTCTATTTTTTAAGGGGCTCCCATACAACAAACGTGTTTTTTTTCGGTGTTTTTGCCTTGTGGTACGGAACCCTTCGTGTGCGAGTCCGACTCGCACTTGGAAGTTTTTTTTAATTAATAACTGAGCATGAAACGTATCGATGTCAATGACATGTTTATACGTAATACAAAGATTTTTTATCAGGTGTCATGAATTTAATTAAAGAAGAATTGACATACAAAAAACTGTATGATTCGTAGGCACTGACCTGTATTATACCTTGTATGATAGAGGTCAGTGTTCGTAGGTGATACGTACGTGCTGACAGAATGGTATAACATCGGTACGCTATGATGAGTAATAAATAAAATCGTCCTAAAAAGATTAACAATAACCATACGTTCATAAAAGCGTTTAATTATTCTCAAATTAATAAAACATCAGACATGGATTTGTCAGTGCTTTCCAACATTCTAGCCTTGATTCACGAGTATTCAAATATAGCTGTAGACTATTTATTGCATTGCGTTTACAATACAAGCCAACAAGTAAATAAAACACAATACATATTTAATTTAATACACAAGCACTGCGAAACAAAGCGCCGACAAACGTCAAGTGAGCGACCAAACGACAACATTCGGTCATGTATTTAGTCTTAATTGAAGCGAAAACAGCCCAAAGTTGGCTGGCAGTGCTCATTAAGAACAACAAACAAGTAGCTAAGTACTGCAGCCAAGAGACACTCGCGAACTAATCGGCTTCCAGCAAGGACTGCCGAACTGGGATGTTACTACACTTACTACACCGTTTCACTGTTAAATATCATGTTTATTTTCCTTTTTATATTATACATATTTTAAGTTTGTAGACAGCTTAAATTGTGACGATCCTCGGAATGAATACCCAGAATGGAAATACAAAATCAAGAGCTTTTCTGATTTTCACACAGTGCTGTCGTTAGTGCGATACGACCTTTGATCGAAGTTGTCTTCCTAAAATTATAATGACGAGTGACGAGAATGATGAAACAAATTATATTAACTGCGTACACTATATGAAACGGCGATATTGACTATGCACAATTGCACATATGTAGAGATGTACCTATCTCAATACACAGCAACAATTTCCGAAAAGTTTTCAGTCAATCTCCTGTAATGGATATCGGACTCGAAACTTTAAGCTGACCTGAGTAATTGAAGCTTACGAATTAAAACTCCGCAACCACCTGACTAAGGTGACAGAGAAAATTATATGTTTTAATTTCATAAAGCCTCGCTTTTAGTGCCTCAAATGAAAATATAACGTGGGCACAAGGTAAATCCTTTACGCCTTGTTGTGGTTTATATTATAATAAAAGTGACAAAGTGGATTCTGCACGATATTAAACATAGCTCCAACCATTAGATGGATTTAACAAAAATGCCTTCCGTTCCGTCGATGGTATGCAAAACTTGGTGAACTTGTGTGAGTATACCACAGAGCATTAAAAAGATAGAGATCCTTCTTTATTTTTCTATATCAGAATCAATTGAAGAATCTGTGCACATCTCCTTATTCATAGCAATTACCCAATTGCCCAATTACTCAATTATCGTGCGAAAGGGAAGATGGTACCATCTTCCCTTTCGAAGATTAAAAACTCAATTAATTTTACACAAATTAAAATTGTCTTTTCCTATCAAAAACATAGCACCAATTTATTATAAAACATGCCCATCGTTGTTCAATGGGTAGTTTTTATCTATATATTTCTTTTCTTTTTCGTTTTTTTTTTTCATTAAATAGCCTTTTAGTAGGTAGTGTCCACAAACTGTAAAAAAAAACAATTTTTTTAATTCTAATTTAATAATAATGTATGATCATCTTAACAATATCTATACAGTATTTTATTATGTTATCCTTGAATTAACCCCTTGTTGCTAAAATGTAATTTTTTTGTAAGTAGGAGTCAAGGGTTTAAGCTGAAAATCAGCGGTTTGCATCCCTCTACCTAAGCATAATACTGACGCTTCAATCTTTTGCTTCCGGTATTACAGTTTTGCGTAATTACTGTGGGAGAGGTAGGAGAGGTTTCGGATAAAATAATTATTACAGAATCGTTTAAAGTTTTCACATTTTTTTATCCCCGTCCCTTGACTTGTCAGCCAAATCTGACACCTACTGTTTTCTGCCTTCTCAATTCGTATTGGCGTTTATCTTATAATATAACTAGCTGACCCGGGGAACTTCGTACTGCCTCAGAATCAAAGTTGTCGAGATATCATCAAAAAAGCGGTTCCATACAAAATGTATGAGAAAATCAATTATCTTCATTATTCTGCTATTCGGGGCGGAGACAAATCCAACAAATCAAAGATCATAAAAATCGGTTCAGCCATTCTTGACTTATACATGGTGTAACTAACCCGACTTTGTTTTGTTTATAGATGTTATGCTACGAGTATTATCTTATAATTACCGAAAAGGTTGCATGCCACAAATTATGCAGATATATATCTACAGTACCTACTACTAATGCTGTTATACTGAAGGCCGAAGGTACGCGGCCGAAGTACGCCTGCGATGCTATTTAACGCAACGTAATTCCGGCATAATGTGTCGCATAGTGTTTTTAGACACTTAGACCACGTTCGCACGGACGGAAATATATCGCGGTGAGATTTTCCGTGCACTGGATTTTCAAATGTCGGTGTTAATTAAACCGAGCATTGACAATCTAACAGAATGCATCCCAGTGCGTCAAAAAACACACTGATAGATGTTAAACTTTCGACACTAAACAGCGTACGAAAAAAATCGCCGCGTGAAAATATCGTGACATTTAACCAGAGCTTCCGGTCGATTCTGTTAAAATCTCACCGTGAAAACTTAGGTGAAGTGAGTTTGTTTTTGCTAGCAATTGACACTATTGACAGCTCACTCCACGCTCACTTCACCTAAGTTTTCACGGTGAGATTTTTACAGAATCGCACCGCTTATTCTATTCTATCTCAAACAAATTCTCTAATGTTGTGACATGAGGACTATAGACGTATGATCATTTTGATATAAAACCTTTTCACACTTCAAGTATCAGACATCGTCTCTATCTTTTTTCGCCACTCTGTGGGGTGAACGAACAACAGTTATGAAAGGAAATCTTTTCAAACCTGAAGTAACGTTTATAGGGAAAAGGCACGAGTGATTTATGTGTGTAGCTTTCCTTTGTTGAACCAGTACGATTGAAAACATGCTTTACAATTTATAGATTTGCTGTATCAGAAATATTTGAGAGCGTTACCGGATTACCGGTGGGTTATGTTTATTTTTTCTTCAGGAATTTCGTGAAGAATCACAAAATAAATATTAACTATCATTTGTTATAAGTATGTATTTATCTTGATATGATAAAAACCATATGACTGATAACGTTTCATTGCTGATAGATTCGCGAATATTACCTTCTTAATATATTTTATCTTGGTTACCTAATATATTCAGAGGTCGTTTTTAGGGTTCTGTACCTCAAAAGGAAAAACGGAACCCTTATAAGATCACTTCATTGTCCGTCTGTCTGTCCGTCGGCCAAGACCTTTTTTCTCAGGAACGCGTGGAGTTATCAAGTTGAAATTAATATCAAATACGGCTTCAATCCCTTGAAGCAATGAAAAAATCAAACTTCTAAGTCAGTCCACGCAATCAAAAGATACGGGAGTTTATGCTCGATTTAAGCCGCTTATTATGACACTCGCAACGAATTAAAACCTTTAGGATACTTCCCGTTGACCAGAGCCATGAAATTTGGCAAGAAGCAATGTCATGTAGCACAAGTAAAGGAAAAATCCGAAAACCGTAAAGTAGTTAAATACCTACTTTGTACGGAATCCTCGGTGCGCGAGTACGACTTGCACTTGACCGGTTTTTTTTTATTTCAGATAAGATATTTAAACATTATGGTTTTGTGATACCATTTACTTATAAAGAGACAAGTATCTTTATACACCATTGAGAGAGTACTTAAATATTTTAGAAGCTGTGACATTTCTCTCAAATGCACGATGGAGGATTCGCTCGACGTCTGCTTATAAATACTTGTCCTATTGCTCTTGCGCATCAGAAAAGATTGAAACTTCATTTAGGCTTATACTATTAACTCTATTATCCAGTATTCTTTCATCATCATTACACACTTACACAGGTAAGAGTTAGTTTTATACAGGATTTCTATTGTTTTAGCTCTGTGCTGCTTCTCAACCCTAAATTAGTTAAGGGTTTCAGCACTTAAGTTAAGGTATGATATGAAAGAAAACCGGTTCCTTTTCCAGTCACAACTTTTCTGTGAACACGGCTAGCATAAACTCGGAACTAATCTATTTCAGTAACCAACACTTAATAGTCTATCCAAGACAGAAAAGATTGTCAGTAATCAATACGAATTTAGATCATGACAACATTAATAGATCTCATAGACCGGTTAATTTACGGGTTAGGTAGCTAGGTGGAAACTTTAACATACATATTTGGTTTACTACCTGAAATATTTCAACAAATCAGTCCCAAGCTATTGAGACCCCAACGCGCAATTCTTTGTATTTGCCACCAATATTTTACTAACCTTATTTCTCACTCGAAAGAGTGTAAGGCAAGCGTCATCCAGATATGTATATATAAAATTCAAAGTCCTGACTGACTGATATATCAACGCACAGCCTAAACCGCTAGTCCTATAGGCATTAAATATGGAGGGTGTGTTTTTTGTGAAGAGTAGGTATCCACTAAGAAAGGGTTTTTCTAAATTCCACCCCTAAGAGAAGTGAAATTTCACGCGGATGAAGTCGCGGGCAGAAGCTAGTTTAGTATAAGGAGTGTAGCGACCCTTCCGTTCGGTTCCACATGACTGGCCTTTACGTGTGCGCCCCGAGCTGCGCGAGGATTTACAGATAAGTAATAAAACGTAATGCGTTTAAACTGAACGCAAAGCCTCGAACGGTAACATCCTATTAGTAGAGATTAATGTTTTATTTAACACATGCGCATGTAAAAGGAAATGCGGAATGTAGGTGTGCGACGCACTTGGAAATGAGAATCGTAGATCGTCTTCTGCCACTCCCACATTGTGTAATGTGCGTAGAATTTCGCACGTGTTGTTCATTGATAAGTGCTTATTATTTAAATTAATTATGTTATTGTTGTTATCGCATAATATGGGTCAGAGCGAGCGAGAGAGGAAATGCGCTGCTAGTTCTCATGACAATTTAGGACTGATGCACTGACAATACCGCAAATCGTTCTCAATTAGCTTTTGCGTTTAAGGGGCTTTACAGGACCTAAATGCAAAAAACGCAAGTTTTAGAAACAATAAAATCATATGATCGAATCCAGTTAACAAACTCAGAAAAAATAAGAAGAAGAAGAATATCATAATATTCTTCAGGATATAGGTATGCTAGTTAAATAGTGTGTTGAAAACATAATAGGTACAACTAATTTGATACCATAGAAAATAATCATGAAGATACCTCTAAAAACTTTCTTTTCACAATAAAAACCATACTAATGTACATGTACAATCATATACTGATTTTTGTCAGATTATTCTACAAGCAACATACCAAAGAACTAGTGTTTTAATTTTTTAGTCCAAACAATAGATTTTTTTGTAAATAGATAATTGCTTCATATTTTGTAATAAATTACCAGCGTTGTGTCATCGCACTTCTCTTTCTTTTCTATGCAGTCTGTCATGTAGTCGCCTTAAGTATTCAAAAACAAGATGTTAATGCCCACCCCTATTTTATTATTAAAAAAATCACAATTTAGTATCTAAGCTCTCAAAACATCAATTCGTAGAATGAATTTTTTTGTCTCTAAAGTTCATAAAAATATCTCATATAACATGTTCATAAAAGTATCTCACCCAGTCTTTCAGAAGCCCAATAATTTGTACAAGAAAAAAGTTGATCAGATTTTAAAAAAATACGCCCTCATTACAACGATGAAAATAGAAACAGACAAACTTCTTGTACAAAAAAATAATATTAAAATATCTATGTAAAAAAAAATGTTGTGACTCAATATGAAGTACCTAAGTCATGAAATATAAAAAGCGTAAAAGTAGGACAAAAGAAAATATTACTCAGATAAGTAATCGAATTGAAGTTTCGCAGGAGACGAGAATAAAAATACAGAAGATGGAAGCAAAATTAATCTTTTTTTTAAAACAGCGGTAGATATTTCTGTTTTTAATTATGTTGTACATCTTAACTCTGCTGTAGCGGATAAGTCCGACGTTTCTGTGGCTTATTTTAAAACTGTTTTACTTTACTCAGGTTCTGCAAATAAAAAAATAAACTCACAGAAAGAAAATTTGTTCAGAAAGAGGGGAAAGCATTTTGATGAGTTTTCGCTTGTAATGAAAGCGCCGATAGCCGGTTTTGTAGTAATAAGAAAGTTTAATTACGCACACCTATGTGGTAAACAGACGTTGTTGGAGTTTCAATCATTGTTTATTGTATTTTTAATTAAGGCCAGGACTCTCGGAAATCTCGGAATCGACCTATTTTTGATTCAACATTAAACAATCAAATATTCTTTGTTTTAATCTGAAAAAAATATATGGCATAGTTTAACTAACATTCTTGATTATTCTATGGTTCAAAACACGATATTTACAACTTCACTCGATCATAAAAAATCGCAAACAAATCGAAAACAGCGAAGTTTTTAATCGTTTTTCAAGTCGTATTTGAAGTAGACTTAACTTTTACTCGCAAAAAATGTATCAAAAAATAGGCAATGATGTATAGTAGAACATTCTACGGTTAATTTTTCTCAAATCTGATTTTTATTGTCTTAACAAGATATAATCTAAAAAGGCGGCCTGCGCGCTTCACTTCAGTAGCCCGCCGGGCGTTACCGAGGTAGGACCTGTGTCGCTTTTGCTGGCTCGCCGCGTTCCCGCTAATCGATCGAAATATACGTTATATTATTGTTAATTTCCGTGTTTGTGTATTAGTTTCAAAAATCAGTCTGTAAATATTGTTTAGGTTCTAGTATTATTAATTAAACTAAATATTAGTTTGTTATAATATAGTTGTATAATTAAGATTAAATTATGGGGAATAAAAACAGAAGAAAGAAAAAAAAATGTTCAGCATTGAACAGCAAAGCTTAAAAAAAAAAGGTAAGTTTGATTATTATTTTTCTACGTATTTATAAGTGACGCGACAGAATAATATTGTAGTTGAGGTTCTCTTGCTTTCGTCACAGTACTAGCAGTAGCAGGTCGGTACCTACCATAAATTTACAATTATCGTAATATCTGTAATAGATTTTCAACTTTACTACAACGGAATAAGGTTTATATTCAATTGCAAAATTTGAGTTTTTTGAGTTTGTGTTTCTAGTTTTGTGATTGTATAGGTAAAATATTATATTTTTTTGAAGTGAAAACTTCTTTAGCATTATTGTGATTTGAAAATTTTATGAAACGAAAAAGCTACAGTAGAAAAAGCTACAGTAAAAAGAGACAAGATTTAACGTGGGACAAAATGAGATAGGAAGCATTATACACATACAGTGTTTTTGTTTTTTATTATTACAAATGACATCACATTTAATCCTATGCTACTAATTTGTGATGATGATGATGATGGTGATGGTGTTGGCGATGGCGATGGCGATGGCGATGGTGATGGCGATGGCGATGGTGATGGTGATGGCGATGGTGGTGCGATGGTAATGGTGATAGCGATGGTGATGGCGATGGCAATGATGGTGATGGCGATGGCGATGGTTATGGCGATGGTGATGGCGATGGTGATGGCGATGGCGATGATGATGATGGTGATGGAGATGGTGATGGCGATGGTGATGGCGATGGCGATGGTGATGGCGATGGTTATGGCGATGATGATGATGGTGATGGTGATTGCGATGGAGATGGTGATGGCGATGGTGATGGCGATTGCGATGGCGATGGTGATGGTGATGGCGATGGCGATGGTGATGGTGATGGATGGATGGATGGATGGATGGATGGATGGATGGATGGATGTTCTTTAGCATCGTTGTGATTTGAAAGTTTATGAAACGAAAAAGCCACAGTAAAAAGAGACATGTAAATTCATAAGATTTAACGTGGGAGAAAATGAGATAGGAAGCATTATACACACAGTGTTTTTGAAGGTTTCACTTCTACCACGTGTGAATTGCACACATGCTGTTTTTTTATTTAAAAATATGAAATTCGTTGTGAATGAAATAGGAAGAGTTCAATAAAAATACGTATTGTGGTGTTTTTGATTAGTAGATTTAATTAAAAAAACTTATTGACGAATTCAAGCAACCAAAAAAACTGTTTTACAAAAAAAACAACCGACTCAAAAAAAAAACACTACTACGTGAAGAATATATTTTCATTTTTTGACACCGACTTTCGAAACTAAAGTTATTTTTCACTTTGTAGTGTTTTTTTTTGGAAGTCGGTTTTTTTTTTGTAAAAAAGTTTTTATTTTTCACTTTTTAGTTGTACTTACCTACCCCAAACAAATTCATATATCACTACTTGCTATGTGAATATCAGTAACAAAGCTATTGAACACATCTGCCTTACCCTTTGAAGGGTACAGGCGTGATGTTATGTTGTGTGATTGCGATTTCATATGCTATAGCAGCAATCGCGGTTGATTTGCTGGCATTTATTGAAGAGTTCCGTTGTTTGTCTCCGAAAGTCAAAAATAAAAAAACAGCATGTGTGCAATTCACACGTGGTAGAAGTGAAACCTTCAAAAACACTGTATAATGCTTCCTATCTCATTTTCTCCCACGTTAAATCTTATGAATTTACATGTCTCTTTTTACTGTCGCTTTTTCGTTTCATAAACTTTCAAATCACAACGATGCTAAAGAACATCCATCCATCCATCCATCCATCCATCCATCCATCCTTCACCATCACCATCACCATCACCATCGCCATCGCCTTCACCATCGCCATCACCATCGCCATCACCATCGCCATCACCACCGCCATCACCATCGCCATCGCCATCACCATCGCCATCACCATCGCCATCACCATCACCATCGCCATCACCATCGCATCACCATCATCACCATCACCATCGCCACCACCATCGCCATCACCATCACCATCGGCATCGCCATCACCATCATCATCATCGCCATCGCCATCACCATCGCCATCACCATCACCATCGCCATCACCATCACCATCATCCTCAAAATCATCATCACCACAAATTAGTAGCATAGGATTAAATGTGATGTCATTTGTAATAATAAAAAACAAAAACACTGTATAATGATTCCTAATCATTTTCTCCCACGTTAAATCTCATGTCTCTTTTTACTGTTGCTTTTTCGTTTCATAAAATTTTCAAATCACAACGATGCTAAAGAAGTTTTCACTTCAAAAAAAAAAAAATTGCAAATCTGTCTATTTACGATGGAGTTATGCCCTAACATACATAAAAAAAAAAAAAATATCCGAATTGAGAACCTCCGCCTTTTTCGAAGTCGGTTAAAAATATAATATTTACAATCACAAAACTAGAAAGAAACTAAAGTAGGATGATGAAATTAAAATACTGTAGACGAGCAGCCCTATATTTCAAGAATAGGGCCGATTCACAATACTATACTTATAAAAATAACCGTGACAGGGGTCAGCGAGTTCATTCGAACTGCGCTTTCGCGGCATTTGCCACGCGAGGACGGAGGTAACGCTAAATGCCTACTACGCTCGAAGATCCTGGCCTTAATGTTTGGCAGTAGATGTATGCGGGGCAGGGCCGCTCTGACTCGACGCGGCGCCTATTTGTAGCATCTATGAAGCGCCAATTTAGCGCCTATGTTTTTTAAATAATAATAATAATTTTATCAGAAGATCATCCATTAGTTTTCGATAAACATTAACACCCAGACAGAGTCTCTTAAAACCGAAACCGACTTGTCCAATTGTGTCTACCCGCACTGGGCCGCGTGGTGGTTTACTGCCCACTCCCTCTCACCGAGAGGAGGACTGTGGCCCAGCAGTGGGAACATTATATGGCTGATTATGCGAAACATGCAGTTTTGACAAATGATAGAAGAACGGGCAATCAAATTTTCCCGCAATGACATTCAAGAGACTGCAGTTCGGGCTGCGCGGACCCTCTGCTGCAGCGATGCAAAATCAAGTCGATGTTATTGTTCAACAAGATGTTAAAGTATGTAACAAGCTTTTCTATTAGAAGTTTTCATGGCAATCGCTTTCAGCGACAGAGGACAGAAAATTGTCTATACTGAATTTAACGAGTGACGGACTCAAAAATGTCTGATTATTCTTCGCGGCAGCTCGGCTTGTGCTACGCACTATAAATATAAACATTTTTTGGCCATCCCCATCCACCTAAACAAGACCGATTTCATCTAAGAATTGATTTTTTAATAGTCAAATACTTAACTTTCATCTGAAGAATATATGACAGTTTAACATAATTATTTTTTATAAAAAAGCTGTCATACAGCAACATTTACTCTTCAGGTAAGAGATATCTGACTATTGAAAAATCAGCCCTAAGAGAAGTAAATAAAAGTCTATTCTATAAATAAAAGTCTATTATATTAAAGTTAATATGCGGTTTTATAATTTCTAACGTGACGATATTATCGTGTACGTCCACGGCGCCGGCGCGCGGCGTCACGATTGCATAAGGAAGTACGATGTATGGAAATATATGCAGACGCTTTTAAATTTCCGTGCACGTCCACGTTGTAACGTGACGGTATCGGTTTCTTTTACAATAAGTATAGGAGACTTAGACCGTATTCCGAATTAGCTATAATCGCTCACAGCACTCACACCATCTCACATGCGTTCCGATTTTGATATTATGATTATGACAGCTGAGAGCTGTCAACAATTCGGAACGCTCGTGAACGAGCTCACAGTGCTTACTCAATGTCAAAACGATATTATTACAGTATTTCTTTGTAGGTATATCCACCATATTTCTTCTTCTTTGTTTAGGTGGCGACTGTCAGCCAGAAGCACAATTTCGAAAATGCCACGTTAGTTTAATTTACAGATATGATGCAACTCAAAACAAAACACACACTGACAGATCCACACACACACTGTCAGTTTTGACAGCGCTCACGGTGATATTATTATAAGGCATAGTCGGCGTTATCGCAAGACGGCGCATGTCATGACGTCATCTTGGACAATTCACGTTATCGCACTCACGCTGATTCGGTACGGGTTTAAGCACGCTCAAATCGATTATTTCCCAACTCGGAACGCAGCCTTAGTCGTCGGTTATAGACGATGACGTCCGCACTCTTCCGAAATCCGGCACAAGTGGCATCAAAGGTCCACGGTATGTTAATTAAAAAAAAAACTAATATACCGTTTACATCAACGGTTAAATCGTAGACGTTCACGGTAACATGACGTGTGAAATGGATAAAACATATAAAATTTGCGTTTAAAAACAGTTCATATTATGAACTTCATAATAATAATCTAAAATTATAAAACCGTAATTGAAATCGATTGCGACTGTCTCGTAACCTACAAACATTCTACAACGTGATTTTAAAATGTGTAAACCTTATGTTAGAAAACTGTTCCAGTTCCTTGCAACCACATTTCAAATGTAAGTAGTATTAACTAGTATCTACTATAATAAAAATGTCAGAAAAAAAAATCATAGGTTAACGAATTATTAATTATTGGCACTGTGTTTATCGCTAAATTTATTTATATTAATATTTTCCCGAAATATTGCCGCTTACAAGCGCAAGCGCATCATGGGTTTCTTCATCCGTAGTTCAATAAAAACTGCAATTAAAACAGGTACCTACCAAATAAAATCAATCCACGAAATACTAAAAAACAGCGAAAGGCGCCTTTACTGAAAACGTTTTTAAAAAGTCGCCCGTATTTAATTATTTGTAACAGTTTTTTATCTTTTCCAATTACTTAGAAGTTAAGTAATTGTTGAAACTGCCCCTAGCATGTGATAAATTCCTTCCAGTTAATCTCGATACAAGGGCAATATGCAAATTAATCGTTAAAGTTACAAAATCGATTTCCAAAGATATTAGAGGATTGTATGACCGATCATTACAATCTACCGAGTATTACAATCTAAGTAAAATCATGAATATCAAAGGGCACTCAAATATTTTTTCAGGATCATTCGCCAAACGGCAAAATCAGAACCTTGTTGCATCTTCATGTTGGTCAGCTTGCTTATCTATTTGTCTCCCTCTAACTTTAAATTTGAAATCTAAAAGACGCTCTTTCTCTCTAACACTACCTACTAAACCGGCTAATTTATTCAATTAAACATAAAATAATATGACTAATAAAATGTGTAAACAGTAATGGTAAATGCTACTAAGTGGAAAGCCACTTGAATATAGTCTTAATAAAAACAAAAGAAACAGGTATTCAGTTACAATAGAAAGATATAATTTAAATATTATTGCAACAGTGTCTATGAAAAAATTTAAAGTATTGATTTATTAGAATTAACCGATTGAAATGTATGTTATTTAGCGGACGATTCAAACTGAAATCAGTGACCTTTCACTGTGATATTTCAATTAAATTTCAGCATCATGACCTTTCAGTCGTCCGAGGCGTAAACCGAGATCTAATTTGCAAATTGCACTACAGCCTGCACACAATGCCTACACAGACATAGATATACATAGGTACGTATGAATACAGCCTACACCCACATAGGTAAATCTAATTAATTGGAGAAAATGTCTTGTTACTTAAGTATATACATCTATAAATAGGATTAATAATTTAAACACCTTTACCGGCCGGCGCCATAAGTAGTTTACCGGCGGAAATCTACTTCAAAATCGAGTATCTTTATCTTAAAAATCGTATACGTTTTCTGTTAACCAAATATTAACCTCTAATCTGCTTAGAAAATGTAAATAAATCGTTCTTTTCCGTATCTAATCCGTAGATATATTCCGATTTCCGACATCGGCGTAGCGCGTGTCTCTACAAGTGTTTATTTACCTATTTACGCGCTCATAGTGCGATCTCTTACAATACAATAATAAGGAGCTGATGGTGTCATAATAACATTAGCGTTCGTACGTAAAATCAACGCGGATGCGTTAGCAGGCTTCATGTGACGTAGTTTAGGTTACGGGGTGCTACGAGCTCGTAGCGGCCACCATATGTTCGGACCACGCGGGCTCCGATCGATACGCGGCGCGGCGGGCGGCATGCACTTACCGTGGTCATCTTGAAGTTTAACTTGCGCTGCAACGCGGTCTCGAGATGGAGAGCCATTTTAATAGCTTTTACGACCGTTTAGAAATAGAAAGACCGATTAAAAGCACTATAACATAGTTTACTGGGCCGGCGTTAAGTAAAACTTCGCGTGTGACGTACGTAGCGACTTCAGCGTGGCAGATCGCGTGTTCACGCGGCCATTTTAGCCGCCTGTCAAAAGGTTTGAGTTTTCGCCGCGTGGCGCCACCGTCGCCAATCGTTACGTCTGCGCAAAAATAAACGCCGAGCGGAGAGCGGCGAGCGGCGGCAGAGGCAAGGGGCGCGTAGCGTAGGGCGCGTACACGGCCACAGGTTACGAGATTTTCCACCACCGATTGATTTATAGTACAACTTATAATTGAGTTAAAAGTTACACTTTCGATACGAACACGAATAATAAACGCAGTATTTAAACTCGTTTTTTAATATTCTTCATAAAATATTTATATTGTAGGCATTTGGGCAATATTGTATTACAGTCGTATCGTGTAAACTTGTTAACTGTACGTTTTGTGCTACTTCAATCAAACTTCTTGACTCGACATTAATGAACTTACAATTAAATTATTAGGGTGCGCGACACTTCCTGAAAGGGGTCGCCCCTCTAAATTTACTTTAAGTAAAAGCGTTAACACCTTTTATTAGTGTTAATGCAACATGAAACTTAACAAAAATGAATATTTTGAATAAAAATATGTGATTTAACGTTATCGATCAACATTTGAGTCATATGAGTGCTACTTTACACGCCGTCACAAATGAAATGAAAAGACTTATGAGAAGCTGCGAACAAGCTATTAAACTCGTTAGAGACACGCCACGTGTCACTAAGCGTCAAATGCCAAGTGCCAAGATCCAAGTATCACAATGGGAGCATGCTACGGCACAATATAAAGGAGTCGGCAATATATTTTGACTAGCACGCCATATATTACGCGAACAGACATCAAAAACGAATTACTGTGCCATTACTCGCGTGTGTCGACTCGAGTAACTTTTGGGATAAAGGGCTTTAGGGGAAACTGTTTTTATTTATCGTGATTGGCATTCGATTTCTGATTGTCTACCGTTCGATATAGCCGACACCTAGAGGACTGAATTTCCTGGCTGCGTGAAACAACTTATACCTGAGTTATTTGACTACATTTGCACGTTGATCTGGCAGTAAAAGAAAACGGGATGTTTGGTTATCAACCGGAGCGGGTCGTAAAAGTTGGCTGAGGAAAAGGGGTTACTGTTGTACATACTAGTAAATAGGTGAACTGACGAACTGTCACTGCATGTTACTGGTATATTTTCATCATGCTGTATATTTATTTATTTAAGCATCAAGTACCGTAATGGTATCTACACTGCAAGGTATTAAACAGTAAGTAATACAACGCTAACAGATTTGTACAAAATAGGATCCTGTATTTTTGGTTTGATTACTTATTTGTTAAAGATAAATAATGTTCCTTATCGTTTTCCAGATTGCAGAGTGCATAGACGTAAGTATTGCTACTTCTATACGAAGGAACCATAACCAATACGTTCTCTATCATGCTCTCTTTATTTCCCACTTTCTTTATTTCTCAAACCGTTGGATTTATTAAAAGTCCCATACTGGTAAGCCCCGGTTCCAACTTTGCGGAATAGCTAACCTTTTCTCCACTACATGAGCTAGGTATCTCATAAGCTAGTGTTGAATCGACAGTAAAATATATAAATGTATATAAAATCCTATGGATCCGCATGCAGACTCTAAAATCTGTAGCATACAGCTAGAACAGTCAGCTCCACACCACCACCCGACGAAATAAACTCAGCCAGAGTTAGCATCTCAATAAACTGCTATCAACTAGCGAACTTTAAATCCATACGTGCAACATTAATGAACGCAAATCACGTTAGTTATACCAACATCGGGTGTAGGTAAACAATTCAATCAGAACATCGAGTGTGTCATTTACTAGTGCGAGTACGAGGTGCGAATTGTAGCGGTGGGTGAAGCGATTTGTGATAACTTTCATCTTATTCTTTTCAGCCTTAACCGCTTCACATACTTACCTGCTACAAACGATATAAAGTTCAGTAATGTCTATATCCACAATTTCATCTGGCCAACGGGTCTGTACCTGTAAAGTGTATCTTTGCTCCAATCTCAAGCCTCACAAATACATGAGACGATGTAAGTATTTTCACAGCATATCACGTTAATAACACTCCGATAAATTCAACTTTAACAATCCTACGATGAAGATTAGAATGTATTTATCCAATTCATTTATTTTTGTTTAATCCCGGACAAAGTAACTCTATCTAGCTTTAACAGGCTGTCAGATTTAACTACCGTTTTAGACTCCCATAAATAATGAACATAAAAAATCTTCAATTATTTTATTTTCTGACCTTTTGTCCTTAGAATTTTTTGACGCAATATCGATAGTGCAGATTATAGAACAGGGTCATTGGGTCGTATGATCTTATCTTTACGATAGCCTTCCTTAAATATCGCGTCAAATTACACGCATCGTTGGTTTTCCCTGATCTAAAATTAATGTTAAGCTACTACGTCTTTACAGTGACGTAAGTATGTAACTGTGGGATAATATGCCATTGTTTTGTTTCATGCAAGAGATAAGGACTGACATGGAGGTCACAGATAGGACGCCCTTAAGACTGATGAATATTTATAACATCTTCGGCATATAAATAGACGTAAGGGATGGAGATCAATCTTAAACTTTACCATACCTATGACTTTCAAGGATTTCAAAGGCATTCTAGCTTGATGAACTGAACTGTTGTCTTTGCTTCAAGTCATCCCGCGTAAAGATGGAAGTATCCGGAAGGAAAATGTTTATTTTGCTAAAGATTCCCCATTCACAGCTGGGATGTACTGCGCATACTTGTTCCCAGACACTCCAACATCTGTGCTCTAAACCAGTCAAATTTTTTCCGAGTTGGCCACTGCTTCATAACTACTCTGAAGACAAGAACACTGTTAATCCATCGCTATCACACCGACCCAGTCCTCTCAGTTTGTCGCACAGTGTTCAATGCGGCGACATAGTTTACTCTATGCCTATACGACGACACATGGATGTGTTTGTATGCGTGTCTGTATGTCTGTCAATGCAAACGGAAACTTAACTCGGTGGTGGCACTGCGCTTCAGTGAGCCGCGCCTTGAGGAAAGGAACAAATCACGATCTATAAGTAAGTATAGATATCGTATTACAATGACAGCACGATGTTTTCCTTTACCGGTTAAATCGCCTGCCTGAGCACGTATGTAACATGCAGTGAGCAGTGCTAGCCCCAGTGGTAGTAATGGCCCCGACTTACGAGTTGCAGGTCGTGAGTTTGAACTCAGGCAAGCACTTTGTCTAAATAATTTCATCACCACTGCTCTCAAAACGGTGAAGGAAAAAACATCGTAAGGATACCGGTATGACGTTCTAGAACCAAAAATTCGAAGACATGTGACATCTACCAAGCCGCACTGGACCCGCGTGGTAGAATTAGCCCACTCCCTTTCGAAGTGAGGAGGCCTGTGTCCCAATAATTGGAACATTATAGGCTGATTATGTTACATAATACTGGTTTAATAATAATTGTGAAGGGTTCACCAATGTCATAGGGGGTTCCCCCTAATAATGCCCCCGTGTGCGAAAACAGGACGGAATAAATTAGCAGTGAAAGTTTTATTGTCTCGCTGGAAACGTTGATGATTCATTCGGATAATCCCGAAATACTTCTTCCAAGGTCAATACTTATATCTAGACACGACACTAAAACGATTATTCATGACTGTTCTACGAGTATATCCCCAACCCAAAAATAACCTTTAAAAAGCTTTTTACTTACAATAAATATTGGCGGTACGAACTCGACTTGTTAAAAAAAAACTTAAGTCGAGTAAAAGTTAAACTTAAGTTAAACTTTACAATTAAACAGCAGTATATTGGGATAACTGGAAGGAGGGAAGGGAAGCCTTTGCCCAGCAGTGGGACACAAATGACTGATAATAATAATAAATATTCTAATTAAGATTTTTCAAAGGATAGTTTTGGCTCTTTAATAGTGAGTTTGAAACTATCCAAATGAAAAAAAGAGTCTCTGAAAAAAAAAAAAAAATCACCTTTCCTCTAGACATCGCTGTGGTATTGGCAGGTGTATCCGTTTAGGATCTACTTACGATACTACAATCAAACAAAGCCAGCCTATTCACCATAACATACCTCTTTTAGGGTACTTAGTTTTCTGATTGTTTCCTAAATGTTATTGACAGCAGAGTTATTACGCAATTATGAATATTTTGTAAAACGTGTCTATCCCACTAAAGTACACTGTCCTTCAAGATACAGGATTTTCCTAGTTTGAAGTGCAGGGGTCGTACCCATCTGTAATAGGGAGCTATCCCTTATTGAAACAACACTGTTATTACCTAAGCTGATGTTATTTTTAGTAAATAATTGATTTATTATTTTAGTAGTTAAATAATTTATTTAGTAGTAAATAAATTATTTACTTACTAAAAGACTTAGGACCGTTGTTTCAAACGGTTGGTTAACGTAACCAACCGTTAACCGTAATGATTACATAATCGTTATTATATGACGTACGTCAAGGCTATAATTTTGTAATTGTAATTTGCGTTTTTGTAATGCGCGTGCGTCAAGTGGACGTGATTCACGTCCATTGTTGTTTCACGTCACGTGAAACAACCCGCCCTTAGCCTTACTAACTTACTTACTAGTTTAACTTACAACAAAAACTTCTGTGACGTGCGTGTCCAATCAACTGAAATATCGGTAAATCCTAACATGAGCTAATATTTGCAGTGTCACCGCCACATTTCACGCTCGCAACACATAATGTGATCAGGTTTCAATAACATTTTCTAATTGAATTTCATACACTAGCCGTGTCAGCGACTGTTCAACGGCACACATTGATCAATTAAATAGATATCACACGGAAATTATTGAACACGTACGTATGTATCTACTTTGTCATCTATGTACCTATTATTTAGTTTATAACTGTATCTTATCATAACATCACGACTGTATTTCCCGAAGGGGTAGACTGGCAAAAGACGTATATTGTTCACCCACAACATTCGCAAGTGTAGGTATATTTAGCTTCTATATGTACCTATATCAATAAATTTTATTTTATTCAATATTATTTGAAAATATTATAAATTCAAATAATATTGAATAAAATAAAATTTCAGTGTCTGTTTGTAATGTCAAAATCTTCATCTTCTATTCTATACATAAAAACAGTTTAGTGACAAACACCGTACTTGGTGTAGGTAGATAGGTAATATGTTATCTTAGAGGTTGCAGAGAAGCAGTAAGAAAAAAATTTTGGAAACTCAATCAATAAGCAAGGTTTGACGATAAATCGAATGTAGTCGGAGTCGCTACATCAAAACATCTAGCTACCTATAAAGTTACATAAATCCCTCTGTTAAGCGGATCACTGGAGAATGTCACAAGAAATTGCTCACTTACCTTTGACAGTTCTCGAAGGCTGTTCAGAATTTATAACACCCACAGAAGTAGGCTGTGAAGATTGAACCAAGTTTTATAACGCCTATACAGAAGTCGTACGCGATATCAAGAATTCAGCGGCAACAGCAAAATGTGAGAAACCTTATTAATTTTATTCAAAGAGTTTTTGTTTATTTGTCAATCATAACTCCCACCCACACTGTAATGTGGAAAATCACGTTCCTAAAGGTCTAAAACTCTAGACTGAAATAAAACAATTTGAATGAGCACACCCAAAACACGTTCAAAGGCATGCATCATGCACGTCTAGGTCTTCACAGGAACACAGAACAATTAAACCCTGTGGACGAACACACGCCGACTAACCTGTGCAAATCCTAATATAATTTCATGGTGGCTACACCGTACCTACACCACCAGGCGTACCTAGGAACAGCGACGAATAGTATAACTACATAGCTACGGTCGGCAGCCGCAGGGGGAATTGTAATGTGTTGTTAACTTACAGACTTGTTAAATTGTATGCACGTCCAACTTACCTAATTTATAACCGTTACAATTGCTTTTGCTTTAAATGATTTACTATTACAGTTACAGTTTGTCTGTTTTAATTTTCAAAATTGGTAAAGTTTTGCATTGCTGTTTTTCGAAATAAATCTAGGCTTCAAGATTGGTGCCTTACCAATTTATTTGGCATTCTACAATTAGGTTTGGAAAAGCAATCCCAACGATTCCCTATAGAATGCCCTTAGGCATAAAGTTTCAAAACGTATTACCCAATAACGTTATTACCTAAGTGGACCCGAAAGTCGTTATCTTAATTTGTACATTAGGTACACACGAGTAAATTATCACTGATACAAACAAGTCAAAAGTGGGAACAAATTACAGCATACGTTCCACGATAACATCAGTTAGTATTGAAACAAATAACAAGCAAACCAAATAATTCTCCCTCGTAATCTTGATTAGAACAACGGAATTCAAGTGCTTACCAAACTGGCCGCGGAAAGAACAATGCTCACTCGCGAGCCCTTCATTCTTGAACAACAAATCTTCCCTACTAGCGACTGTAGTTTGCTCATTTGGAAGAAATGAAAGCGGGCCCTTGTCTGAGCCGAAGCCTCCACTCTTTTGTTGGAAACGCGTTTGTTCTCAGTGGCCATTTCACTAATTGCGACCACCTCCATTGTCTTCGTATAAATTAGACGTAAATGTTCCGCTTCATCTCGTTATATCCAAGAATTTTGAATAAACACTGTTTTTAGGAGAGCGTCACAGTACTCAGGTAAATGAGCCAGGCATAAACTTCGTAGTCCTAATGTGTGGTAAAAGCTTTGTTAAATGTATGAGTGAAATTATTTTAAGTACTTAATTTTCAACGTCTCTTGACTCACAATATTTATTACCTTACTCGGTGTATCTTTCAACATAACTTGTGTGGTAGGCGTTGAGTAGTTTATGTTTGTTATTTGGAATATATTTTAACTTGTTTGTATTGAAATGTAAAGGAAAGGTAGACGGTGTGAAAACATACAACCAGTGTGTATTTTCAACCATCGAAATGGAACAGAAATCGATAAAAGTTTAAATTGTGCTCAGTCATCGCGCCAAGCTACAAAAGGTTCCGACCTTTGAATGTATTCGTACCTATAATATAATAGTCTCGTCTCGAATGTTTACAAAGTCCTCCACACATCGCCTCCCCTCGCCTATACAAGCGAATGCCGCGCTAAAATAATGCCGATGCAAGTTTTCATAGAAAACTAAATTTCGATGGAAGGAAAAAGTGTGTGGAAATTTTCACAGAGCATTGTTTTTTTGTTTCAAATAAATGGTTCTATGTTGGAGAGGTTTACCCCCTGCAGACAAGACAGTAATCACGACGTACCGGCAAGTTTCCTCCACGCTTGTGTCTGGCTTAACTCAAGAACCACTGAACAGACTTTGATAGGGCTTACATTATTCGAAAACTTGTTCCTCGAAGAACGTTTATTTAATAATTTGGGTTTGAGAGTGTTTCAACTTGTTAACTTACTGTGTATGTTTTATGGGACCTTAATTCGTAGTTGGTCGTAAGAGTCGAGGAAGCAATCTATCACATCTGGTGCAACGCTCAATTTTTACCAAAAACGTTGCTTTATATGACTTCGATTCTTAGAGCATATCTGTTATTCTCTATGCAGTTATTGAAAATTGGCTTTTGAAGAATAATCCAATGCAAAACCAGCACGTACCTAACTAATTTCCCCGAATATCGGTCACGGTCTCTTTGTTGTTATTTTTGTCTCCGAATTAAGAGAGGTATTTGTGTCTGCCCACCGGCGTTTTGCCAAATTAGGCAAAACGATATCGTTTTTCGATAAAACGACAGAATATTTTTAGAAAATACGTCAATCGTAGGCGGTTTAGTTTTCGTAGACATTTTATTCAGGGTTTCCGTAATCTTTGGAAATGTTAAGGTCAACATTCGCATTGTGATGTCTGTTTTAGCTGAGTCAATAAACAGGCAAAGACGTTGAGTAAATAGACTGAGCAAAGCGACTTAAATCTTTTAATGACTGTACACGGCCATGTTGGCTATAAAATTTGTTGTTTTAGAGCTGTTCCATTTATCGACTCTGCGAAAATTTTTGCCATAATCAATCAATTATACCAATAATTACCTCTCAACGGGAAGTAGGTAAGAGCAATTTACCGATTTCAATTCGCATGAATGAACCCTTTGTTATCAGGGAATGAGCTATTACCGTCGATTCGATTATTATTCTTACTGTCTGCTATTCTTAGAGGTTTTAGCACTGCCTAATGAAATACCTTTGTTAACCTTTATTCGGCATCAGCTAAAGCACTTAAAGATTTACATTGGTGACGATTCTGCAGAATCACGAGTAATCTGAAATAACTTTCACTACAGCAGACGAATAAAAAAGAGGAAAAAATATAGTGTTGTATCTATCTTCTATACTAATAAAAATAAAAAACTATACTAATATAAATTTTTATTTATTTTTTGTTGTGATTCAAATTATTTGACATTAATTTGTAAAATGGAATTATAATAATACTCTAATTGTTATTTAATATTATATTAATTGATTATGATTTGCATGCCCATGTGACGGCAGAACATGGAGATCTAACTTCTATGACAACATCTATGTACAGACGCCAGCACATCAAGCTACCCGAAACTGTCAAATTTTCCCAATCAACTTTGAACCTTATGCTTTAGAGATAAAGTTGAAAATCTATTAAAGAAAGGACATGTTAGGTTTTTGTATGGAGGCTGGGCTTTTATTCGAAGCTACTGTGAACAGGGAAGAGATCATATTTTTATGAAAGTACATAAATCAAGGAGACTTTGTATATTTTTTTTATTTTTTTTGAAAGCACCCTTTCCTTAATTATTATACATTTTAATAATGATTATTTAAGAAATAAATTGCAACCCACAGTAATTATTGATTTTGGCAACACTTCTCGGTTAAATGTCATTATTGTCATTGTGAATTGTAAACGTCATTCAAGTGTCAAATTCAATTCAATTTTGACCTGTGTACTGACAGCTGACAAGTATGACAACCGTACTGGCACAGGTAATATTTTCATGGATTCCATTAGGAGGCAAAGGAATTAATGCCATACATACAAATCATGGAGTTTGTTTTATTTTAAGCCATCTAATATTATTTTAGAATATTTTAAATAACAATAAGGTGTATAATTTGCTTTAAAAAATGATATTTAACCATTTTTTCTTTGTTTCAATGTGCAAAAATAATATTATGACACCAAAAATATCTGGATTTAAAATATGTATTTATTCAATAAGTAAAGATCTTATTCAATGGTGCTTTTAATATTTTTTCTGTTTTTGTCAGGCCATCCTGAATAAGTTTCCCTATCAGAAAAACCATACATGACTGCTGTTCAAAAACATTATTATTTTAAGCCCATTTCCTAACATGTCCTTTGACAGATTGTAGTAGGTTGATGTGCTGGCGTCTGTACCAATTATTTACCCATGTTTGAAAAGAAATACATGATTTGAATTGATTTTTAATAATATAGCTGAAGTGTTTGTTTGAACGCGATAATCTCTTTGATAGTCCAATTCTTGAGGAAGGCTATTTAACAACACGCTACGACTACTGACCTGTATTATACAAGGTACTTGTTTATTAGAGGTCAGTAGCTACGACCCTTAGGAGCCAACCAAAAAGAAAAAATTAACGATTTCTTTTTTAACCTTTTCAAATAAGAACTTAGCGTGATTATAAAAAGAAAACACTGTTGTAAAACTTTTTTAGGAAACTTGAATACATTCAAAACAAAAAAAAATTCTCAACATTTTCCTTAAACTTTCTGGCGACAAAACATCAGTCATTAAAATAGAATTATCAGTTTTACTAAACAAGGTTTACTTCTGTAATTGCAATTGCAACATGGTTGCATTTAAAGCGTTTAACGAACGCAGTAGGAAATGACAATGAAAAGTTTGAAATGGATTCGAAACGGTCTTAAATTTTGCACGCTGACTAAACAGTCTGAATTACCGAACTGTGTTGCATTACACAAAAAATTCCACCTCTAATTAGGTACATTGCATGTTGCATCGTCCCCACGAATTCGATCACAATTTTGAGCCTTTTGTAGGTACTGTTTTGAAAGGGGTCTGAAAGCTTCGTCTGGAAGTAGAGGGCAATAAACTTTACGTATCAAAATGTAAAATACCTGCATAGGCTTGACGTAAAACAAGCTTCAATGAACACAAAATGTTTATGAATGATGTTTTGGATCCAATGTTTCATTCACTTTTATCAGCCTGAATTTTTTTTTTATTAAAATGGGCTTTTTCTAAGACCGTTTCTAAAGTTTCAGAAAGGAATTTCATAACGCATAGGTTCTACGAGGAAAAAATGGATACTAAAAGATATGTAATTCCAGAACTTCGCAAATCTCCAGTGGCTGTACGCATGAATCCAATTGTAGCACAAAAACAAGAAACGCTTAAGATTATAATTTTAAACACAATCTGACCAGCAAAGGTCTATTTTAAATTGTTAGGTACTAACGCAGAAGGAAAACGACAAACTGAATATTTTTAGGAGGTGGAAGCACAAGTATGGGAATACGAAAGATACGAAGTCCCTACCTCCCCGAGGCAAAGCATACTTCACACCAATGTTGGTGAAAATACTCACACCCCCCAACTTTTTCAGAATCTTCGAAGAATTCCTTTCGTAAATCTATTTAAACAGGCAAAACGAGACATTAAACTTTTACATTATTTATTGCAGTCGTTTAAAAGTTTTAACACGTGATAAGCAGTAAAAGGCTATTTGTCTTTTTACTAAGAAAGAGTTCTCTCGAAACATTAATAGAAAAAAAGCGGCTTCAATGAATTTGTTTGGCGCATAACTGTCCGTAATACCGACACGTCACGGTCGACTGAACTCGTCTGTCCGACCAATCGTATTCATATATTGCAGGCAACTCTTTTCATCTACCACAAATTAAAAAATCTCGGAAAACTTTTCATGCGTCTAAATATAGGATTGAATGAACCTGTTTCGACGTGAACTGCGGTCAAGGCCTGTGTTTGACAAAGTCTACACAGATATAATTAACTTGTCGATTGTTTTGAGTTAGTGCTATTGTTTGTTATTTATGACTTTGAAAGTCGATTACCTAACTGAACTTTTGTAAACGGCTAACGTAAAGTGTATACAAAATGTTGACTAACAGTTATTACGAGTAACCTACAACGCCATGCTTTAAATATACAAAAATACTGTTTCTCTAACGGTGACGAAAGGCAGCCGTGTGTGTGTTCGACACGCACTCGGTCAATAGGTATTTAAACACATTCAGAACATTAAGTGTAGCTCTATTAGGCGTTGAAGTCAAATATAAAGAGTCATCATCTGACTATGTTGGGGTCAGCTTCCAGTCTAACCGGATGCAGCTGAATACCAGTATTTTACATGGAGCGACTGCCTATCTGACCTCCACAATCCAATTACTGGGTAATACGATACCCCTTGGTAAGACTGGTTGTCAACCTTTCGGGCTTCCGACTACCCGTAACAACGTCAAAGATCCACGAATGACAGCCGGGACCAACGGTTTAACGTGCTTTCCGAGGCACGGAGGGGTCTCGGTGTGTAAAGATGTTCACCCATCCACAGACCAACCGCGGCAAGCGTAGCTTAACCTGATCGATCGACCTGTGCGACTGTTATTATTTAGCCACGGGCCCCTCAAATATAAAGAGCATCCATTGAATATAAATAATTGATGATATGTCAGCATTCACTCATACTGCTATCTCTACATTTCATGATTTATGATATTCTTTTGACATGCAAAGATATAATGTTACGTATCAGTATCGAAGTTCTCCCATATTTATTCCAGGCATAATATTTATCAACTTTAGTTTTTGAAAGAGCAATAGGAACAGTTTTAAACAAAACTAAGTGCACGAAGTTATCGAGCGGATTTACCGGAAGCGGACGCGTCGACAGCGGCCGTCGCTTCAGGATCGCAACACGCTTTCATTCATCCCGCAGTTAAGTCCTTTTGGAGCCGAAGCCGGGTTTACACGGAAACTCTACACTAGGCGCCGACCTCCTGCCCGTAGCGCTCTCTCCCTCGCACGCGCACAACTCCCGTCTCGCCGACTGAAAAGAGAGAACAAAATCAATACTGTCTGGAACACGCCCACTGGTTCAACTCGGTAACTGCGCTTCCTCACTGGAAATTCGATAAAATAAAACTGGGTAAAAATCATTAAATTTGTGTGTTGGTGTTAGAGATCCTATGTCGTCGGATTTGTTGATCGCATCTGTGAAGTGCAGGTGTCAGCGGCGCAGCGGGCGCTGGCGAGGGGTCACATGTTTCGCACGTGGTCGGGTCACGTTACAATGTTTACCTGCGACCGCCTGACGGTCAGGTGAGACCGACGCTACGAGTTTCGCGTCGATACTCTCGTAGCTATACGTACTACGCCGACCGACTCCCCGAAATAAGCATTTAAGGCCAATTTTACTACTTTACCGAGTAGTCTGTCAGTAGGGGCGCTCTCGTACAAGTTAAGCAAATTGTTTGCAGTCTTTGGGTAAACACTCTTAAAATGTAATCTTGTCTCCATCCTCATGATACCCATATTCAGTGGGCGTCGGAGCCGACGAGCCCGCGGCTACGGTTTGCATTTTTATCAACCATCGACGACAGGCAGCGACATTTTATTTTGCGTGTCATAAATATGGAACTAGTGGAGACGAACATACGGTGGAATATACAACATTTTCATGCAAACTTATCTGAAACTATGCATAAGTAAGCAGCAACGAAAAGAAAGCTTCCACTTTGGTATAAAAATAAAACTTAGTACATGTTCTTGTGTTTCCTGCATCACATTTTAGAGAGCTCTTTGTACTTTATGTACACGAGCGTTGATGTGAGCAAAAAGGTACGTACACAAAATAAAATACACTTCGTCCAACAAATTAGTATGTTTAAAAATTTACCAGACTACCTGTAGGGAATTTTAGTAACGAAACACTATAATACTGATTAGCTGTACAAAATATGTCTTCAGAGTATGTCATGAAAATAGGTTATATATAAAAATATTATTATATCCTTCATAAGTTAAAACAGAACACAGCTTCTTTATACCCACACCAGTCACATTTTCACGAAGTGCTTATATGTGGAAGGAATACGCAATGAGCTGTCCCCTTCCTTATAATATTTATATACGAAACGTTAAGGATATCTCAATTTATTACGTTCCATTAATTCCATCAAAATGTCTTGGAAATAACCACATGTTAATAATTGTGGATGGCAGTGGAAAACAAACAGGGTAGAGTGTACTATCATCATGTGTAATTTGTATGAGTCGAGAGAGAGACGGGTATTACGGGGCTCGAAGGCATGCAATGCTAACAGACTGCTTCTATAATTTGTTACTGTAGAGCTATACATATACGTCATTTTGGGACCCTCTAAATATGCAGTTTGTTTACTATGCCGCTATGCGTATGGGTTATGACCCCTATTTGTAAAACATTTTCAACACGAGTCATGGTTTCGTAGCCTGGTTTTAGGGACTTTAAACTCTTTAGGTACTGCTGTTATAGGACAGCTTTCAGTAAAGAAATGACAAGAAATAAACTATGTGTTTCCTTACAGCGGAACTTCAACATAACAGCGTGCTTTTATGAACCTAAACGGTCAATCAAGACGAGCTGAAACTGTAGATACTTGAAGAAATGATATTCGTATCCGGGTAAGCTACTTTTGTACATTTCTTTACAAACGCTATACGAGTACCTACACATGCAACATGCAATATAACTCCTATATAGAATAATAGTAGTAACAAACGATGAATCCTCTCAAATTAATACTACAACCATACAATTCAAATTATTGATTATTTGTAATACTTTTAAATAACATCGCATGTTATCATCGCATGTGCTGTACCTATAAATACAACATCTTTATCGAAAAGAAGACAACAAAGCTTGTTCTAAACTAAAATATATACAAATATAATGTTTAAAAGCGCAATGCACCAAATGTATTTAAAGTGATTTATAAGTTTCCACGGAATAATTGCAACATTCGTGGATGGAGCTAGTTGGAGCAATAAATGGCTCATGGGCGCCTTACAATCCAATGGTTATCGTCGGTCTGGAACCACTACACCATGAGTTTTATCAATGCGTAAATACGTATCTTTCGTGGTCGTTTCCTGTCCCGGGTTGAATGAATTTTCAGGGGTGTCAACGTTTTTTGTAGCGGAATAAAATTATTTTTTTAAATAAATTATTCAGTAGCTTCCTTAAGTATAGTGTATATTCATAAAGACACATACAGTAAAAATCAATGGTTATTACATAGCTAACTGTCTTCATAATATCGAAATTAATATTGGTAGCAGACTCTAATAAGATATTGTTTGCACAATCTTGCAAATACAGTCAAACCTGGATAAGTGAGAACTGGATAAGTGAGAAAACTCTATAAGTGAGAGTAATAGCCAGGACCCATCATTTTAAGCTCCCAAAACCTCTATTAGCGAGAAACAGAAACCTCTGTAAGAGAGAGTCGTTTTTCCCTCATAGACCTCCGTAAGTGAGACTGCTACTTATCTATACCTCTATAAGCGACAGTCGAGCTTTATTTACAAATTTAACATCTGCTATTTTATGACTCATTCTTAACTTTCGTGGAACTTTCTACCATTGCTTTTGTATTGTTTTTTCGTCAATATTGTACCTATTCTATTTCGTGGAACTAAATAATGTTGTTATTTTATCGCATTCTTTTCGCATGGCCACGTGTGCCTGTGTACCGTCTTGTTTGTCGGACTTACTCAGTTTATAGTTATCAATTGCGAAGGAAAGTTCAAAGAAAATTAAAGTACTGTCATTAAGTGATAAACTTAAAATAGTGAATGCGTTTGAATCCGGAAAATCGCGAAATGAAATTCAGAGGAAGTTTAATTTACCAGAATCCACCTATTATAAAATTATAAAATCAAAATACTCTATAAAGTCTGACTGCTCTGATGGACATGTACATACAATACAAGTTTTGTTTTGTTTCCGTAAGCATTTAAAAATATATATGTTGTGCATATCATGCACATAATTTTATCATATTACATATTTACTACATTCGTACTTGCTGTGACTTGTTATTGCTGCGTACCTCTATAAGAGAGAAACGCTACCCATGTACCTGCATTAGCGAGAAACTCGGGTTAGTGAGAAACCTCTATAAGCGAGAATGAGATTGTGCTCCCTTGAACTCTCGCTTATCCAGGTTTGACTGTAGATGCTTAATTATTTTTTTAATTTTGTTCTGTAGCAAAAAGTAAGAACAGCCATACTGTTCAAACATAATCAAAAAAAATAATAACCAAAACAGTAGACACCAGAGATATAAATCTATGGTAGACAACTAAAGTAACGCATTCTCTTATACAGCTAAATAGCAAACCGTCTTTATAATATCGAAATTAATATCAGTCAGTAGCAAAGTTTCTAATAAGATAGTGTTTGTGTTTGCACAATCTTACAAGTAAATACTAGATATTTTTTAAGGGACCACCCTTTATAGCAGAGCTTTTTATGTCATAATATTATTTTGCATAAAGGTTCCTACAAACAGGCGCGACACGCGATATAATCGCGCGCGACAAAGGCACCGCCCGTTGCACGACTTGCGGTTCCTTTGTGTCGCGTGTCGTGTAGCGCCTGTTTGAAGGAGCCTTAACAGCGTATAGCATAAACTTCATTTCGTAGAAAATCGTTTGGCATACACACATTTATCATACATTAAAAACTCATAATTTTGTAAGTCAGAATCGTCTTTTGGCATACGTGAGCTCGTGCGTAGGGGTTACAGTTTTAACCTAACCTAACCATTTTTTTTTAATAATTAGTATAATAGGGCCTAAGTTGGTTTACAAGCAATAATAAATAAGACGTAGCTTGACGGAGCCCCGCTTCGCGGGGCCCCTATTTCTGTTTACAGGGTTTAAAGGAACCTATAACCTCTTTTTTTTTTAAAGTGGAGAAATGCTAATGCATTCTGCACTACCACGGGGAGATAGTTCAGTTATGTGGGATTATAACCCACTAAAACTCCACAGTGTCCTCCTCTGCCGCTTACGGCGGGAACACGAGCACGAGTTAGCACTCATCCGTGAACCCGGCGCAGCTGTCCGTTACCGGACCCTTCTCTGGGGAGTACTCCCCATCACCGGCGCACTAGAATACATAGCACGCAATGACCACCCCAGGGACCAAACCAGTACATGGGCGCCAGACGACCCCGTGTCTGGGCACCCTTGGTCCACCTGCGACGGGTCAGGTCATTGGCCCCGCCGCCTGCCAATTTTTGGCCGCAGGCGATAGGGAGAGCGGCCAACGTCATACCAACACTCCTCCTTCCCTGCGGCCCCGCCGCGCCCGCCATCAGACGGTGGCGACCCCGTCAAGGCCGCGGAAGGTAGGGAGAGCGGCGCGTCGCAATACCGGCACTCCTCTCGCACCGCGGCCTCCAACCCTCAGCCGTGATGCCTCCCATACGACATCGCGGCCCGCCTCAGAGGTGATGTCGCCAAAGCGGCACCGCAACCTACTTGTTGGCCGCTACTCTTATCGGCAAAAGCCCTGACAAGCGGCCCCTCCTCGGGTTCCTCTTCGCTTCACTGACTGGTGGACGGGTGACTAAGCCACGGCTACTAAGCCCCCCGCGCCTCGACAATGCGGGAATCCACCGGGGGGAAAGAAACCTAATCTAACCCAAGTCGGGTGCCCCAAGTCCCGAGATCGCTTATAGAAACCATTATTTTTATAGTTCATTCAAATACCATGGAAAATACACCGAACAAACAATATTTGTTAAAAAATAATTTATTGATAACTTCATAGTATGTGAAATTGAAATTACGCCGAATAAAATTCTGATGCCAAATAAAATTCTGCCATCTTCATAGTATGCCAAAGTGAAAATATGCCAAATAAAATTCTGCCATCTTAAAAGCATGCCATTGTAAATTCGGACGTATAATATTCGGCCAAACAATAATTATGTTAAATAATTGTTATGCCCTAAAAATATTCGTTTACAGAAGATTATGCCAAGTGGGTTATGCCAAATCTGCCAAAAAAATTCTGCCAGATAGAGGGAACCCATTTTAAATCAATATTGTCCTCAAAAAAAGTAGGAACCAATAGAATTTCCAAATTCCAACCATACTGTTCAAACATAATCAAGAAAATAATAACCGAAGCAAATTGCTGCCCCAACCATAGATTACTTATAAGCGTATTTGCAATTCAAAAACCTTTAGTTATCCGCCATTCCGTGCCTGAACATAATTAAAATTTGCCTTAGGTGACGTTCGTCATTAATTATTTAGCGTAGTCTGAACATCTTAACGGGAGCCAGTCGACGTGCAATAAATGGGCCGCAACGCCTTATATTCAGAGGACAGAGTGAGCACGTGCCCAGAATAAGTTACCGACAGCGCGCTAAAGGAACCCAGCGATCCCCGTCTACATAAAGATTTATTCCCATCTGTAACTGAGAGGAGGACGCGACAGTTTTTCCCAATTATAAGGTGTAAGCGCCCCATTTATTAACATCTCGTCAAAGAAATCACGATCTCGCCGCTTCTCCGCCGGTTTCCCGGAGGTACATTCATAGTTTGCTACAGTTTCCAAACTTTTAATTATTGCGCCGGCTAATAATTCCGAAATTGTACTACTGGTTCCTTCTGGCGACATTTTAATGAGTACAAGGAAAATTAATTAATCGTACTTATTTTATAGTACTTAGCTGGGTACATTTCAGTTCAGCTGAATTCTTGTTTCACTATAAGTACCTATTGCTAGTAATCGTTTATTGAGTTCAACGTACTGCAATGTTAATATAAAATTTAAATAATTCATATAATAATTTCCCTAAGGAAATATAAGATTAAATTCCTATTCAAAGTCTTTCAAAGCTATATTAAGCACGCGACGAGTGCATAAAAAAGAAGCTATTAAAAAACACCTAGAACCAAGATTTTTCCCTTGAAAGGAAATACGATATCAAACCTAATTATTTTGCTGCGGAGCGTAATTAAATTCTCATATGCGCATCTCTATCATATTTGCGGACGTGTGTGGTGATATTCTCGGCAAATATTACAGAACATGTTAGTATGAAATAAAAAAATATGTGTCACATCTGGGGAGGGTAGCTGCAAACTGTATGTACCAGGCGTGGTCGGAACTGGAAAACTTCGCCGTCCGCGACCAACGGCAACTTTCTTGCCCAACTCCACGCGCCGCGGTGCACCGAAATGCCGACCGTCTTCTTTGTCATTAAAATGCTTTATTGATGTAATATGCAATATTTTATGGCGGCGAATTTAAGCACGTCTAGGCACGTAACAGGCATACTTCTGTGGAAAGTTTTAAAGATAAATTATTGCATGTAATTAGTTATGGTAAGCTCAATCTCTCCTCGTAGTTCTTGCTACGCGTAACTTTTTCGATGTGATTTTCATTTAACAGTAAAATGAACACGGTTTCGAAAGTGTCTATGATCGTAGCTATGAACATTAAACTTGATGGTGGTGCTTTATAGCATATTTTACGTATACGGAGTATGCTCGTGTAGTTCTATCTCAGCTCTACCGCAAACCGTAGGATATACTACGCTTCAACATACCATTAGCAGTAAACACGTACCTACGAGCAGATAATAAAAATTAATACAATGCGCAGTAACTCGGTTTGCATTTCAAACTCAGGCACAATGTAAAAACGGGACGGCAGTCTCTGTAGCCTTAATATCCGCTGTTTCAGACTCGTAACCGGCTAACAATATTGCATTGCGTACGCCACGCGCTAGTTCCGTACTTATCGCGAAAGTTTCAGCCGGCGGCTCGAGAGGGGGCGGGGGCGCCGGTGGGGGCGGCAGGGGGGCAGGCGGCGCCCCCGCTGCAGTATCGATCGCGTCTGCTGCACGCTGCAACGCTGTCTTCCGCAGATCAGTCCTTATCGTCTACCGGAACGAGCCTCCGCTACAGCCCCGCACTAAAAAGGCTTTGTGACACATTCTACATGGAGCTGCACGCATGCCGACTGCAGACGCAAATATCGAGGCGTGCGCTCACGCTTCACAGAGCTAAGCTTGTTTATTGAAAACCGTTCACTGTTATGTCTGAACGTCTACCTAATAGTAGGTACATGCTCGATTTATGGCAACATAAAAATAATGTACCGTCCGCAATACGTTTGACGATGCCATCCGAAAAATCGTATAACCGCTCATATAAACTATGAGCGGTTATACGATTTCTTCGTTGGGAGATTATGAGTGATCACTCCTACACCGACGAATATAAAGCTCAAACTATAATCTCGACACTAAATACAAGTCATAACAGAAAACAGCAAAGCGAGTAACACTTGCGCCATACGAAACTAAGTTTAAAACTGTCGTCTACACAGCTTGCTTGACTTTTCAGGCACTAAATTCATTACAGTTAGCGCGGTTTTATAAGTGATGGTTAAGGTAACGGTAACAACACCGGTCTAACTATAAAATTTATAACGAAGGACCAAGTCGAAAGTTGCAAGCGTTGAAAATATTGTAAGCTGCACTCGTTTCGGGCAAATTAAATGAAAAACGAAGTTTCACCGCGGGGCGGACAAAGTTGGCCACTCAAGTTTCAAGCTCAGCGAGAGGCGCGTACAGACTACACCCGTCCTTCTCTCGCTCATCATCTGCGTAGCCTTTTCTTGTTGTGTGTTGTTGTGTTCTTACTTTTTAGACCTTTGTATCCTGCTTATGCGTATGAAGTTTCATTAAAATCGGTTCATTCATTTCGAAAAACAAGGGCTTGAAAGTTTTTATGAAATGCCGTACGGCGTAAACGCTCATAACGTGCTTTCCGAGGCACGGAGGGGTCTCGGTATTTAAAGATGGTCACCCATCATTGATATATAAAAATTTTTTTATATATCAATGTCACCCATCCATGGACCAACCGCGGCAAGCGTAGCTTTTCCTGACCAATCGACCCGTGCGGCTGTTATTATTTAGCCACTGGCCTCTCTTCTCTCGCTACATACCTAATGCGCCTGCCACACACTCGACGAGTGGCATGGGAAGTAACGAGGAAAGGAGGCAGAGACATAGTGTGGCAACATTACTCGTCATGCCACACGTCATGCTCCTCGTCCTACCCACTGCTCCCTATTTTGTCGGTTTTTGCGCGCGAGTCAAAGGACCGGCAATACGAGTGCGAGTGGCCGGCCACATAATCGCGCGGTCGCAGTCTGCATGGAGCGCTCGCGCAAGACGCACGCGTATGCAAAATTGGAAATTATGTCGTCGCCAAGCGTGGAATGGTCAAATGAAAAGGTGTTAATAATCCACCATCTCCGTTGGCGAGGACGACGACGACGATGTATATTTATTTTTACTACATTAATATAATTAGCTATACTAAAAATGCATAGCGCGCACGCTGCCGCCGTTTCAACGTCCATTGTCTCACCAAGGCAAATGACAAGTGAGGAGCGTCGCGATTAATTGCGCGAGTAGAGCAGTGTGTGGGCAGAGAGGGCAACATCGCGGCAAATCACGGCAGCGCGAGGAGCATAGCGATGAGCAGCGCAAGGAGCATAGTCTGGCAGGCGCATAATACATAACACCAACACTCACACTCATTTATAAACTGAAGCATTAATAAACTTTATTATTATTATATTACATAAATCTATCACACTCAACATGTCTCGATCAAATTAGAGTAAGTAGTAGTAGTTTTCCAACTACTGACTTTCATTTTTCCTTACTCATTCAATCACATAGGTAACTCAAACTAAATGCGATAGTGTAATCAATGATACAACAGGAAGTTGCTGAAAGCTGTTTACCAATAACCATAATAGGCACTTAACAAACTCAAGGAAAGCCCGTCGCCCGATGTGTAGTTTGTAAGGGATTTATAAACCTGTCTGAGCCTGCATATTAATAAATGGAATAAATTTTCCCCACCTGGCCGTAAGTTCGTGGCCCACACAACAAACAGTATAAACTCAAAAGTTTTAAAGTTGGTACAATCAAGACAGTTCAAGGTGGTTACTTATACTTCTCGTACGTTATGAAGTAGCTATGTCTATGTATTGAGTATTTTATTTTTGTGGGGCTCGTGGCGAAGTAATAGCAGCCGCACGGTTTGATTGATCAGGTTAAGCTATGCTTGCTGCTGTCGGTCCGTGGATGGGTGACCATCTTTACATACCGAGACCCCTCTGTGCCTCGGAAATCACATTAAGCTGTTGGTCCCGGCCGTCATTCGTGGATCTTTGACAGTCGATACGGGTCGTCAGAAGCCAGAAAGTCTGACAACCAGTCTTACCAAGGGGTATAGTGTTACCCAGTAAGTGGGTTGTGAAGGTCAAATAGGCAATCGCTTCACTTATAATGCTGGTATTCAGCTCCATCTGGTTAGACGGGAAGCCAACCCAAAACATAGTTGGGAAAAGGCTAGGCAGACGATGATTTTTGAGGACGTTTTCCTATAGATTTTATAATAGTTTTCAGCCGCGTCGTTACCAAAAATTACAGTTTCAGTGAGTCAAATCGATAGAAAGCGACAAATACGTACATGCAGCGACTGAATAGTTTGGAAATACGCCAGGCAGGGGCACTCGACCTCTGCACACTGCTTGCCCACTTCACCACTGAGGCACTGATGTAAGATGCCACGCAGCTCTGTGATGTCGAGAGAGTAACATGAAGGTACCACGTGCCACGCGCCACGCCACAAACCCCACATGTCTTCATTAATGTTTATTTCCATCGTAATGAAAAACAACTGTAATGTATTCAAATTAAGTTATATGAAATGTTTCATTTTAAAATTACCCGCATTTAATGCACTTTTATTGACATTTCCCCTTAATCAAGACATCAACATTTTTAAATATGCAGTAAAGTCATTAATTGAGTACTTTTTCAAAGGAAGTACATTCCAAACAGTCAGTTATTTAGTTAGTTACAAGACTTCCAGCCACTTAACGCAATACATTTGACTAGCTAAACAGAAACTGCGCAATTGAAGCGTAGGGAATACTTGCTACGACGCGCTACGCTGGAGCTACGCCAAATTGTAAAATATAATATTATGTCATAATTACATTAGGCAAATATATTTAAATGGTTTAGTTTTAAAATGCCAATGAGAGAGCGTAACTAAAGTATTTTCGTGTATGTAAGCTAAGCATGCATTATTCGAAGCTCTCTTATAACGGATGTGAAGCAGTGAGGCGTCATTCTCTCGATATATCCTCGTAAAAGGGTAAAAGGTTCCGTATTCCTTTGCATTATATATGTGTACACACTAACATTTTATAAAGGCGCAATAAAATATTTAACGGAATTTTTGTCTTCAAAATTATTAGAAATTTACATTTCCTTGCTACAAACTCGAAAAGGGTTCGTATGTTATTCTGAAGGTGAATGTATTTTGCAGTAAAGAGCAGCAGTCGTTAACAGTGACATCTCCAAATTTTATTTCTCTTCGCATCGTCATTGTGAAACAGTTTGCCGGTGAACGAGTGAATTTTCTCGTGTTAAGGAGAGCCACATTGGAGGCCCGCCAGATGGCTCTTGTGAGGAGCACCCTCCGCCGCCTCCGACTGACGCTAATTGCTACCAACTCTTCCAAAATTATCGCAATTATACTGAATTTATTAATGACTATTAATATTACGATTGTTTCGAACTCTGTTTCGTTATACACGAATTTTAATAGCTTGCGAACATTTTTTTTTTACAAACGGCTCATAAAAATGCAAAACGCTCCAAAATATTTTTGGTGACGTAAGTAGAAATTTAATAAAGCGAATAATTGGGATAGGCGCGCGAATTCTTTTGATCAGAACGATTGCACGGATGTTTTCAGTTTCTTTGGTAAAAATAATCCGTAGTTCAAAACTGTTGTGTTCAACTCTCGACCTTTTATGTGATTACGTAGCCATCTACCACTACCCCATAGTACATGGCATATCGGGCTGTAACCAAGGGTCGTGATGTTGGAAGTAAGCCAGAACACAATATCTGCACACAGTTACATTTGCACTAGGGATGCACTAGTCTTTGGAACCAGGCTCTTTGTCCAACCATTTTATTCCAGAGGTTTTAACTCTATATGTACCTTTGAGAATTATCTACGTTGGTAGCGTACCTCACACGGCTCCAACGGACGTAATTAGATACTATACCCGTGTGTAGAGGGACTTAAAGACGGTTAATTTAATATGATAATTACAACCCGTAACTTTATTCCTTAGTCGACTTTGGAGACGCGAGAAATAAACATGACGTTTTCCTACAAAGTTTTAATTTCATGTCTGTGCTAACAAGAAACGGTGTTATTTCTAAAACAAATTATAAACCTAAACATTTTCTATAAATGATAAAATTTCAAATAAATATAACGTCTGTGTTTTCTTAACTTATTCTGTGTTTGCCCATACAATCCCTATTGGCTACCTGTGTTGCTGGCAACCGTATCGTTTTCATTTCTTAAGGAGCCAGACTCGATAACGTACAAAGGCTTTTGTAATACGAATGTTTTGTTTTTAATAAAAATGAAAACAGCAACTGGCTGGGAAAATATTTTTAAGGAAAAGGGGACTGTACAATGTGCCTACTTTGGTTGTGATTTTTGTTTAACCCTTACAAAAGCTATTGTTTCTTATTGTAGAAGTTTCTGACAATATAACAACCCTTGTTGGTTGCATTTGAGAATAGAAGTAAATACCTATTCATGAAACATTAACACTTTCATGACAATGGTGGCAACCAATGGTACCTACGCAAAAGGTTAAATAAAGGCTCCTGCAAACAGGCGCGACGCGCGACGCGAATCGCGCGCGACGCTAAGGCACCACTCGTTGCGCGACTTGCGATGCCTTTGTGTCGCGCGCGATTTTATCGCGTGTCGCGCTTGTTTGAAGGAGCCTTAACCTTTTTTTCCTTTTATAAAGTATCACGGTTGGTGATACTTTATTCACATTACAATCTAGCCTTTTTGCTAATAGTAATATGTAATTTAATTATGGCCTAGGGCTGATTTAATCAATACTCAACACGATAACTTTTCTCTGAGGGATTATCAACATACAATAAAAACTTTTTAACAAAATAAAACCGACTTCCAAAAAACACACTACAAAGTGAAAAATAACCTTAATTTCGGAAGTCGGTGTCTTTGGATATGTAGGTATGTATTTTAGTTTTTGCCACCGACTTTCGAAATTATAGTTATTTATTTATATATACTTTTTTCTACACCAGAAAATACATAACAAAAAAAATACGATTATGAATACAAAACATACAATGGGCGGCCTTATCGTTATTTTTCCCTTTGTAGTGTTTTTTTGGTAGTCGGTTTTTTTTTTTGTTAAAAAGTTTTAATTTCTCGCTTTTTAGTGGGTCTGTTTATAATGTATCTATGTTACAATAGCCTAATGTCTACTTGCCCACTGCCCTTTACAAAATATTGCTTTCCCCTATCCAGGGACGTTAATTCCACCACCTCACATCAGCTCTATTTCACATTCGCGTTGTGAAGAGCATAAATTGCTTAACAACCATATTAAAGTAATCGAATCGCAACCCGTGAAATACTTATTATTTAATAGTTCCGTTGGCCATCTGTGGTCTTCTTCATCAGTTCCACTTCACCAAATGCTGGTTTCCGAGAGAAAATGCACGAGTTACTATAAAACATACCCAAATCGCTAAAGGTGTGCCTATAATATTCGAGGAGTTCCCTCAATTCCTCATGAATCCTATCATCAGAACTGGATTTTGATTAAATGGAACCAATCTGGAAGTATATCCATTTAAATTGAAAAATAATTTTGAAAATCGGTTTATAAATGACGGTGTACTGAGGTAATAAACATTAAAAAAAAATTAAAAAAAAACAACCGAATTGAGAACCTGCACCTTTTTTTGAAGTCGGTTAAAAATACAAAAGTTGTCAAACCGCAATATTTATTATATTGCAGTTTGACAGCTTTTGTATGGATAATTGTCAAACTGTCCGATGTATTCTTCAGATAAAAGTTAACTATGAAATTAAGAAATCGTCCAATTAGGTTTTTCTTATTCTGGTTAGGTAAGTACTTTTAGTTTACCAATTGAAGTGACAGATAAGAGTAAATAAGTAGTTGTTCAGAAGACCAATATAAATGGTCGTATTACTAAAACTTATTTCACCAAAATTAAGATTTATTATTTCCTATTATCCATCGCAAAAAAACAACAACAATGCTTTTTATTCTCGCACAAAAAGACGAACGCAAAGATCCACCCACATGACGTACGTACAATACAATACATTAGATATATATACTTTGCGCGCATAGTTTTATTTGGTCCATGAAAGATGGAGGCTCATCCCACTTCGGAAGGAGAACACTTGACCGCAACAGATGGCTGGGCTCACCACCTATCTATACACGTTACATATACTTCACTATAGCTATATATTTAAACATCCAAGCGCTGAAACCGTCCATTTCAATCACTTTTTACCCCCGCATATTACTGGCCTGCTAAGGCTCTCTTTAATTTAAGTTTTCAGCCTGAAAGGTTGGTTGGACTTAGTAAAAAGAGGATGTTCCTGTATGAACGGCGAGTTTACGACGCAATTTCTTTTTATTATAAAATCATCGTACCTTGCAGGTAGTCTTGTTGCTCTTAGTTCAAAATGGTTAGGATAATGTTGAACGAAACAATTTCGCGAAATCTATTAAAAGTAATTCCTTCTTGCTTTTTTATTTTGTTGTTGTTTACTAGACCATATTAATTACGGAGAAAAAACTTTAAAGAAAACTACGCTAAACGCAAAGACGTCAAAATTAATGGCATTCAAGGCCGAGGCCAATCCATACATCAAGTCGCAAACAGGGTGTTTATAAAACAAAATCTCCTATTGTCTATTCAAAATAGAAATGTATTATGAATACAAACGAGATGAAAATGAGGGCGTTCAGTTCATATCTTCACACGTTGTTCGCGCGATGAGACGTGAGCGAGCGTTCCGTTGCACGCAGCCGGCGGGCGCTGCATTTCCGAACGCATCGCCGTTCAATATCCGCGAGGATTGTTTGTAGAACCACCCCCGCCCGCCCCGCGCCTCCCCGCCGATACCGCTGCCTCTAATGGAGCCTGCAAGGGTGTCTCGTTTTAGAAATAGACTTCACGATAAAATGATATCCCTCCTTAAAATTTAGTTTTAAATTAAATTCTGTTCGAGCGTGAGTTATTGGATCTGTGTTATTTATTATTAAGTTCCGCTAGTAGGTTATCTTCTTGCGCGTAAGATATGGGAATGTAGTTACTAAGTACCTAATTCATAATATTACGATTGAATTTTAGAATATGACACTTTTGGGTAAAAAAAAACAGTTTTCGTCACATGTACTTTTTCAGACTTTAGAAAAACAAAAGATGTAAATTAATCCAACATATCTCACAATATTCTAATTTTTGTCTGATGAATCCTTTTACCCACCTTATGTACGTTCCTGATGATGATAATGTCTATGCTGCAGCCCTGATGATTTCCGTACACTATGGCACATGGTGGACACACTTCAACGTCCATTGCTCCCTTCATCCAAGAGGTCCATCAAGGTAATTAGTGATCCCTCGATGGAAATCAAAGTGTGCTAAGCATAGGTAAGCGGAGCCATCCACTTTATTACTTACATAAAATCATCCTGTAGTACTTAGTTGTGGTGTAACCTAGATGGGTTAAACCACAAAACAGGGTTTTGTGTTAGTAGCTCAGGTATTTTTACCACGCATGAAAGGGTTAATTTTCAGGTACTTATCTAGTGTGTGTAGAGGACGACTTTGATTTCCAATCACGGTATACTGAATAATAATCTGACCTGAAATAAATGCAATAAAATTAATGTGAGCACTTTCTTTTCATCCCGGAAATAAGGACCTTTGTACACACACGTTTTTCTTTCCCTGAAAAAATACGGTTTATTCGCCGTGTGTAGGCACGGTTCATCAGTGTTGTATATAGATCACTATGGAAGCTTGTTGACGGACACGTTTTTTTTACGGCGCGGTTTATACGCCGTACCGTAACCGAAACCGTGTCGTGTACAAAGAGCCTAAAGAACGTTAGATACGTGTTTAGGCACATTAATTTAGTTGTTGATGCACTTACATTTTATTTGTTACTAGCAGTGCCCCGCGGTTTCACCCGCATAAATGTCGATCCCGTTCGAAAGACACGTGGCGTCATCTATTATCATAATAACGTTATTGTTGTTTTCCTCGGGAACAGCACTTTTTTTCGGGATTAAAGGTACCCTATGTCCGTTACTGTACAACTGACAATGTATATGCAAAATTTCAGGATGATCGGTTCAGTGGGTTAGGCGTGAAAAGGTAACAAACAAACAAACTTAGTATCGCATTTATAATATTAGTTAGGATAGTAAAAATTAAAATTGACTGACGTGATTTGCCACCTTTATACTATACTACACGTTCTTGTTCAATTGTTTTCTTCATCTCCCTATATATCTCTATACCTAGGTAGGTACTAATAATAAAATTGAACCATTCGTTTGTTTGAACGCGCTAATCTCTAGGACAACCAATTTTTACATTTGATAGCTCAATTCTTGAGGAGGGTTATAGGCTATACATAACATCACGCTACGACCCTTAGGAGCTGTACAAAAAGTCAAAAAGAACGCTAAGCGAAAACAAGAAACTTCACGTGGACGTAGTCGCGGGCTGAAGCTAGTCTTTTAATATAAAACAGCTGGAAAGCAAACTATTCACCCAAACGTTTGAATAGGTACCTATCGAAGCAGTGACGTACATAACTTGGAATCAGGCATCTGTATAATGTATTTCAGTTGACTCCCTATATCACAAGGATTCGGCAATAAATACTTGCGCTCAGTCCCGAAGGCTACGCGAATGGCAGACGCGATTGAAAATAGAGATTATAGAAAGAACTTATAATTGCGTTATATCTACTGAAATGTCGTATATTGAGGACTGAATCGATAAGAGCATGTATGAGGTACAATAATGTTCAAATAAATAACATAGAAAGTTGAACTTTAACGCTGATTAGTGTCTTTTGTGTAGTATGACCGACATTGGCGCCGATTCCCTTGTTCACAAACTAAACTAAATTTAAGTTCTATACACCTTTTTCAGCATATTCGTCCGATTAGATCTTTTTTCGGCAAAAATAAAAGAAATCCGGGGTCAATCTTTCAATCATTTTATTTAACCGTCAATACATAAATCACACAAAACTTTGTAGTTTTCGCAAAAACATATCTACGTAAGCAAACAATCTGAATATTATGTGAGAGAATAAGTTTTTTTTTAAGTGAAAACTACATTAGGCGCGTTGGGCATTTTTTGAGATGGGAAAAAATCATTGAACTCGCGACACTGTTACCGTAACCGACACCTCTGTTTTAAGTTTTGGCTATTATAAAGACATCAACGCGCGGTACATTTTCTATGGGAAGAATGACCTTCAAACATATTTATAAAATTACAATGTTTTTTCAAGTTTTCACTTCTGTCGGCACTCTTGGAGTGCCACTGTTTTTTTTGCACTTTCTCAATGTGCTTTTGTTGTGACTATGGATATTCTTTAAATAAATTAATTGAAAGTATTGATATTTCTTCACTTTTTTCGGCCAAAGCCGATGCCTGAAAACGAAAATTGCCGAAAACCGAAAACAAAATTCGGTCAGATTCTACTTTTGTGGAAGAGTCATCCCAATTTTGCCAAAATATATCACGTAGGAGGATTAGACCATTAAACGCAGGAGAAAATAAATGAAAATTAGATACGGACTACACACTGACTTTTGAAACCGACGACGCAACGCAATCATTTTTACACTAGGTACAAGAAAAGTTACCGATATCATAGCTTAATTAAGTACTAACCAATAAGCAATGTCCATTTTATAAAAAATAAAACCGTTTAAAAAAGGGCCCGTAGCCAACGCCATACCATACCTACTTTCGAGGTACTTTTTTTACTCATTTTCTTTGTGTTACGAAATAAGCGTATTAGGCTGAAAGACCACAAAAAATAAACATATGTAGATATAACATTAAATCTCTACCATTATATTTATTGATTAGAAGGTCAAGTGGAGTTGCAATTAAGTGCCAACATTTTTCTTTTGGCAGAAACTCACGCTGCGTTTGGCATAAAAATGATGGACTCCAACTTTTACGACCTATTAGCTACTTTTATATAAAAGTCTTGCGTCTTCAATGTGTTTATGGTGACCTTTTGTAATGCTTTTGAAATGAATAACTACATAAAGCAAAACATAAAACACATTACTAAAGGAAAAGGTATCTAAGTTAGTGCCTACTATTAGTCTAGATCAAGATAGAGTAAGAAAAAATCAGCTTATTAAAATTGGTCCTTCAGTTTGTGGTACGGGTCGTACAAACTTAATTACGACGATGTGTGCAAAAAGTAAACCGAATCCAGACATGAAAAGTAAGGAACAATAGGCACTTAAACCGGGAACTGGAGTATCGGAACTATTCAGGATTTTGGTCCTTGGAGCCGGATTAACGTAATGTACTTGATGGGCCACGCTTCCATGCCCACGAAACTTATAACTCTTCACAATAGTATGCCACCCACGTCTGAGTAAGTAACATAAATAGCGGAGGAAAAGTTTTAAGCCCTATAGGTAATACGAGCAATAAGGTCAAGTGTGGAAATTCATGCCTTGGTGACAACAAGGGCTAAATGAAAATTCGTCATAAGTTTGCAGAAAATACAGACCCAGCTTACATAATGAGAGTTAATTAGTCAAGTACTGTTTTATAATAAGAATATGTATGTTTAGGTTAAGGTATTTATGTTTGGATGGGCCTGCGTCGACTGAAATAAATAAAGATTACTTTACAAAGTCTTAATAACTGAGAGTCTTTTCTAAAAAGCTCATTGCATTTTGATGTGAGTAGGACGTACCTACCTACTACTTAATTAAATTCCTGTAACTCTCAACTCAAATTTAGACGCGACCATGAGATTGTTTAATGTGGCTGGATATAGGAGCATCCTTATGAAACCAGCACTAATAAATTAAATAACATCACACTAGAAAGAAGAAGCTTTTAGAAAGCTTTACGGGTTTATATAGATACCTAATTTAAAAAAAAACTGGCCAAGTGCGAGTCAGACTCGCACACGAAGGATTCCGTACCACAAGGCAAAAACGCCGAAATAAACAAGTTTGTTGTATGGGAGCCCCCCTTAAATATTTATTTTATTTTGTTTTTAGTATTTGTTGTTATAGCGGCAACAGAAATATATCATCTGTGAAAATTTCAACTGTCTAGCTATCACGGTTCATGAGATACAGCCTGGTGACAGACAAACAGACAGAAAGTGGAGTCTAAGTAATAGGGTCCCGTTTTTACCCTTTGGGTACGGAACCCTAAAAAGGAGCGTAGTAGGTACCTACCAACCTACTTCGCATAAAACCGAAACGCACCATCAATAAACTTAGTCTATTTGAAGTAAGTAAAGCGGAAAATGCCAGCGTCATCCTAACATTTCCGCAGCTTAAAACGTAATAATATTTCATCTTAATATTAAGCCCCAAGCTTTTGAAACTACGATCAAAGGTTACCTCTAATGGCCCCACAATTAATAATCCCTAATGTACGCTATAGTTTCGCTGTCAGCTTCAATAAACGGAACGTGTGTCTACAGCAAACTATGAAAATAACTAGTTTCTTGGTAAATAAACGTACCTAGGTATATGCCTTCGGAAGTATGAAGTATCCAAGTCGTAACACAAATTCAAGCTACAAGTCTGTGAACTGTACGTACGTATGTCGCATGTCTCCATCACAAACGCTGGTAACTTCATGCAAGTTATGCAGTCGATTTGGGAAATGTCTCGCTCGCGTCGACATTACTCGACATATCTACACACATGCCACTTGCTAAGTACGGTAGTTATGTTGAACTACGCCTATACATTATTACCAAAGATACGCGTTCGTAATGGTCGATTCTGAAACGTTTTCGATGTTCTCTCAAATATTAAATTCTGTTTTGAATGAGTACGGAACTGAAATTGAAAGGGTGGTTATAACATACACTAGTTATTCAGCCTTTAAGTTTACTAACTACAGGGTTTTCTTCTAATACCTATGGTTTCGGAAAAAAGTTGAAGTAAAATTTTCATCAACAGGTCGGAAATTCAGCTGAGCGAAACGATTTCGTAAAGTTCTCAAACGAATAGGGATATAACATTATTCGTACCGTACTACCATTTTTAGGGTTCCGTAGTCAACTAGGAACCCTTATAGTTTCGCCATGTCTGTCCGTCCGTCCGTCCGTCCTCGCTTAATCTCTGTGACCGTTGGCACTAGAAAGCTGAAATTTGGTACCAATATGTATATCAATCAATCCGACAAAGTGGTAAAATAAAAATTGGAAAAAAATGTTTTATTAGGGTAGCCCCCCTATATGAAAAGTGGGAAGTGATTTTTTTTAATTTCAACCCTAACGTGTGATATATTGTTGGAAAGGTATTAAAAAATGAATAGGGGTTTACTAAAATCATTTTTTGATAATTTCAATAATTTCGGAAATAATCGCTCCAAAAGTAAAAAACAATGTGTCCCCCCCCCCCCTCTAACTTTTGAACCATAAGTTTAGAAAATATGAAAAAAATCTGAAAAGTAGAACTTTATAAGGACTTTCTAGGAAAATTATTTTGAACTTGATGGAAACAACAGTTTTTGTACAAAATAGACAAAAAGTTGTACAAAATAATTCCTGGACTAAGTTTGTAGTATAATCGTATATGCAAGCATTTTTTTAACTTCGTTTACATATTTTATTATCCTGAACGTATCTTTTTTCAAACAAAAAAAAGAAATTATTAAAATCGAATCCCAATATTTTAAAATCTATGATCGACTACGGTTATTACGCGAACATAATGGATACCCACTTTTAAACTCATAAGTGGGAACACTAAACTTATTGTGACGGACGGGAAACTACGGAACCCTACACTGAGCGTGGCCCGACACGCTCTTGGCCGGTTTTTTTACTATAGGCTTTCCAATCATTTAGTCACTCGTTTAGTGTACAACGATTAGACTTGATAGTATAGGTACTCTGCGTCGTTGTTCTTAGGAATGCAGTTACTATACCTTACTCTCTCTACCTACGTTTTACTTAAGACTTTGTAACTACTGGACAATGAACGCCGGTGCTCGAAGTCTCAAATTCGAATAATGTTTTCATAAATACAGGACATATTTCGATAGAAATATAAGTATTTGGATGGATAACGAATTGATAGTTTTGTACAACAAACAACTCCGCCCTTCTTTCTTCTTCCTTTGCCCCCTATGCTTTAGGAGGCAAAGAAGAACGGAAATTAGAGTAATTAAAATATCTGTAATCTCGATATAAAATAAAAAAAACTGTGAGTCTACGTCCTACAAGAAAATTGCCTTTCTTCAAAGCACAGATATTGCATTATTGCACAGCAATTATAACCTTAGGTTATTCCTACCTATTTCTGTATAACCTAACTACGTAAATGTGTAAGATTCTTTATACCGACGACATAAATTTCAAACCTGCGGCTATTTCGTTTGTGGAAAGTCTTTAATGATCCGTGGAATCGTTTTTATGGTGTTTACTTTGATCAGAGAACAGCTTCGGAACGTCTTTTATGACGCAATAACTTTGAATTCGACACAAAATTGGAAGTTCTTGGAACATTATACATATATAGGTAATAGATAGCATTATATTAATTTATAATAAACTAGCGACCCGCCCCAGCTTCGCACGGGTGCAATTTTTTTTTCGATTTTTAGACATTTTCTTTCATACAAACCCTGTCCTGACAATACCGAACACAACAAAAAAGTTATCTTATACTTATCCAAGTTTGTGCAGTCATTCGGAAGTTATGCACGTACAGACATTTCGGCGACTTTGTTTTATAGGTACCTACTATGTAAGGATTCTCGAGTCGAAACAGAACTGACTTCTTAAACTAATAGATTTGGCTAGCAGCTGGCAGCTGTATACTTTAGATATATAGTGCAAATTGCAATAGGTACTTCTGAGCAGTGGCGGACTAACAGGGGGGCGGAAGGGGCGGCCCGCCCAGGGCCTCCGGTCTTGGGGGGCCCCCAAATGCCTCCGCGTTCCCCTGATAAAATCCTAAACAAGACTTTAAAAATGTGCTTAGTACCTACATAATTTCATCAAGATCAAAACACTACAGCCATCTAGACTTTTTACGTGATACTAATATTCTTTTAACTTTGCTAAACGCGTCCAATATGCTGGGAGAATTCCCGTCTTTGTAGCGGGTACTTCCCCAGGAATCCCTGAATGAATGAAGTGCAAATAATTCACTCTTGTACGCCTACATTTACATTCACTACTAATCACTACATTCTATTTACGCCGAAAACTAAACATAGCCCTCATTTAACAGAATTTCATTACGTTGATATTTAATAGTTTATTAGTGTGTAGGGTACTGATTCTACTGATATTTTCGTGAACAGATAAGCCTTTTTTCAAATTGTAAAATAATAAATGCGATCTTATCCGTTCAAAGTAATTTCATTAAAAAGTGTAATAGTGTTTTTGATTTTTGTTGCGGTATAAAAGTAAATGAGTTCAGAGTTGAGTTAGTGCATTTTCGAGTATTTGAAAAAAGTAAGTAATTCTTCGTATAATTTAGCCTAGCAATTATAATCCGTAGTTTCTAGTCAATATGCACCTACGAGTACATTGGTCCTTATTTTATTTGTAGTGCACGTTTATTAGGGATATGTAGATACTTGTTCTCATCGTGAGACTCAACATGGCAAAGTCTCTGTACATTTGTATATCTATATATCGTCAAATCAATAATGAGGCTTGGTTTAGCTATCTTTTATAAAAGTTTCTTATTTATCTCATTATTTTTATTGAAAAGGATTCAACCATCTGGCTCTCAGAAAAGGAAGCTAAAACAAGAGCGTGTCGGGCCACGCTCAGTGTAGGGTTCCGTAGCTTCCCGTCCGTCTCAATAAGTGTTCCCACTTATGAGTTTAAAAGTAAAAAATGCTTGCATATACGATTATACTACAAACTTAGTCCAGAAATTATTTTGTACAACTTATTGTCTTTTTTGTACAAAAACTGTTGTTTCCATCAAGTTCAAAATAATTTTCCTAGAAAGTCCTTATAAAGTTCTACTTTTCAGATTTTTTTCATATTTTCTAAACTTATGGTTCAAAAGTTAGAGGGGGGGGGACATATTGTTTTTTACTTTTGGAGCGATTATTTCCGAAATTATTGACATTATCAAAAATGATTTTAGTAAACCCCTATTCATTTTTAAATACCTTTCCAACAATATATCACACGTTAGGGTTGAAATTAAAAAAAAAATCACTTCCCCCTTTACATATGGGGGGGCTACCCTAATAAAACATTTTTTTCCAATTTTTATTTTACCACTTTGTCGGCGTGATTGATATACATATTGGTGCCAAATTTCAGCTTTCTAGTGCTAACGGTCACAGAGATTAAGCGAGGACGGACAGACGGACAGACAGATTTGGCGAAACTATAAGGGTTCCTAGTTGACTACGGAACCCTAAAAACGAAGACTGAAGAGGCAAAATCGCTTGCTGGATCTTTATCCAATTACCTACTTTTCGAATTCTGAAGAGAAGAAAAGTGGCGTTGCCGACGAAATTAACAAAATAAATATAAACACTAATATTTATATATACAAATGTGAACTGAATAAAAAGCTTGTAAAACTACATTTTTTTTAAAGCTGGGGGGCCTCATTCAGCTTTGCCGCCCCGGGCCTCTGACGGGCTTAGTCCGCCACTGCTTCTGAGTAGGTATTAAAATATATATTCCAGTATCTACCTGACTTCTATCTATTCTATTCTATACCTACACGAGTTTCCCGACCAGTTATATGGAGCTTCTTTATAGAATTTCATTAGAGATGTAATCCCCTTTTACTTAGGGAGGCGTAATCTACATGGGGTTAATTAGAGAACACGATATCTCATGCGCCCCTTTTTTTTCAGCCATCATCCTTTTATTTTCTACTCAGGACTTGTACAGGAGTAAGCATAGGTACCCCTAACTATGGGACACACAGGACATAGGTATCATGGAACAAATTTCAAATTCAAATTCTTTATTGTGAACAGAATGAGAAGAGTGTACAGAATTTTGAAGATGTTAACAATAGGTAGGTACTTACAATTTAAATGATTATAAATATTAAAAAAACTGGCCAAGTGCGAGTCGGACTCGCACACGAAGGGTTCCGTACCACAAGACAAAAACGCCGAAACAAACATGTTTGTTGTATGGGAGCCCCCCTTAAATATTTATTTTATTCTCTTTTTAGTTATTTCTTGTTATAGCGGCAACAGAAATACATCATCTATGAAAATTTCAACTGTCTTGCTATCACGGTTCTTGAGATACAGCCTGGTCACAGACGGACAGTGAAGTCTTAGTAATAGGGTCCCATTTTTACCCTTTGGGTACGGAACCCTAAAAAGTATGTAATACTCAATATTACAGTTATACAGTTTACATTATATATCATTATTCAAACATTTTATATTATATCACACTATTCTTATAATTTATATCACATTATATTATGTATCACAATCATAATTATTTTTCTTCAAGAAATTCTTTTAAGAGTAATATGCCTTTTTAATCAGTAAGGCTTTTAGCTTCCTTTTAAAAAATATCAATTGAATGTAGGTTTTTAATGTCTATGGGTAGCTTATTATATATTTTTATACCCATACAAAAAATACTATTGCTGTAAACTGCAGCGTGGGACGTTTTATTGCGTAATGTATTTTTAAGTCTACTGCTAAACAATGAAACTAATAAATATATTGCTACTAATATATACTCAGGACCTAGTTTTGTGCATGTCTATCAGCAATAGGCTCGTCCATATAACTAACAGTTACTCCCAGTAACTATTGGGTCCAGTAGCGGATTTATCAGCAGGCTGAGTAGGCTTGAGACTAGGGCGGCAAATTTGGCGACCAATTCTTTTTGTTTACTAAACCTTCTTACAGAAATTAGACGGTTTTCTGATGTGAAAGATGTCTTGAACTAAGCGACAAGTGATCATACTAACCACTCAATAAGGGCACCCCGCTAGTACGTATGGTTCGAAAGGCTAAGGTAAAGGCCAGATTCCAAAGCTTTAACTGCAGTAAAACGAGTTTAAGCTTTCCGTCATAAGTCGGCAAAGTAAGTTCACTTTCAGCCGGTCGATTCTGTAAAAATCTCACCGTGAAAACTTAGGTGAAGTGAGTTTGTTTTTACTAGGAATTGACACTATTGACAGCTCACTTCACCTAAGTTTTCACGGTGAGATGGTTACAGAATCGCTCTGCTGTATTTCACTTTCTTTTTCTTTCTGTCAAAAGAAAAACAACCTAGTCAAGGTAGGGTGCTAAAATATCCAGTCTAGCTACGCTCTCTCTTGCATTACACATTCTCTTTATCCTTGAGCTTTTCTTCATAAATCGAGAAAGCAAGTGATGCCTAGTTCTTTTGGTATTATCAGAAGTAAATCTAACCTATTCAAGTTTATTTCAAATTTTCGAGTTCGCTTCGCTCGCTCTTGCATTTTACATTCTCATAGTTGCTTAGACTTACCTGCATTTAAGTCGTTTGAAAGTATTAAAAAAACCTAACCTAACCAAGCGAGCCGGATTGTTAAAAAATTTCGAGCTCGCTATGCTCGCTCTTCTCACCCTACATAATCTAAAAATGCTGTGACCAATTTAGCAGCATAATTAAGTACCCCCCATATAAAAGCTGCCTCCCTGAATAATATAAGTAATGTAGAGCTGGAGATGTACACAAACATTCACACAACATTACGCCTTTAATCCCCGAAGGGTTAGGTAGAGGTGTTCCTAACGTGTTATTAGGTTTTTTCATCAAAAATTTCTCAGAAGCAAACCCGACCCTGGGAATCGAACCCAGGACCTAATGCTCAGCAGTAACGCTTGCGACCAGTCGACCACTAGACCAACGAGGACCACCCTAAAAATATTCTCTCCCAAAATCTTGGGTTGCGCCACACCTGCACTATCACGTCCTAAAAGGAATACCTCAAATGACAAGTTACCCCGTTTATACTCAGAAGACCGGGATGCGGCCTCATTTTGTTTTGCCGCCTTATTATTAGTACATGATTGAGCTTTGATTAGCTCAGAAATATACCCAAAAACTATTTCTTTTGCTATTTCAACCAAATGGTTGGATTGTACAAATAATCTAGGATCTGACATTATTGTAGAGGTCGGTATGTGTAAATCGGCCACTGATCGGATTCAAAACTATGCTATGTTTCAAGCTGGAACCAACCATACACATTTAAAAAGTTTTATTTAAATCATAGTTGCTTGAGATTATTCTCATAAACTCGTGATTTTTGAAGTGAAAACTTCTTTAGCGGCGCTGTGTACTTTTTTTGGAATGGGTAAAAACTTCTAAACTCGCGTCAGGTCACGTGACCCTGATCGAAAATTCGTAAGACGTAAAACGTAAGACAGCGCCATCTATGCACATCGGGAAGAACTACGAGGGCCTCGCGTACTAACTACGTAGTTCATCCAACAACGACGAGATGGCGCTGAACCACGGATATATAACTGACGACGAGCTCAAATACATTTTATGTACAAGGCCAATAGCATGTAAAAATGTAACTAATATCAATCGTACCATCTACGTCCTCTTCTAATACGCCTCTGCAAACATTATGGTAATCGAACAAAGGTAACATTGTGTAAAATTTCATACAGGCTCCTTATTAGTTTATCTAGTTACCACTTTAGAAATGATTAACGAAGCACTGCCGCGACCAACACCACGAACTGAAGTCTATCCAGTGTGCTTATTTGTAAATCTGAATAAATTCCTTTCACGAGAAGAATAAACCAGTCACTTTGGTCATCATACCTGATTTGCAAAAAACCCTATAAAATAAGGAACACACCTTAACACGCGTGTTTTGTTTATAAGACGATTCACAAAATACACTCGTAATTGTTCAAGTTTTCACTTCTGTCGGCACTACCGGAGTGCCAGCTTTTTTTTTTTTAAATTAAGATTACCCTACAGGCGTGACGTTATAATATAACTAGTATTTGGGCGTTGCGCGAGCTGCAAGCAGCTCGCGGGGTCGTGTTTTTGAGGAGTATTTCTTACCCTTGTAAAAAGTATTTGGGCGTTGCGCGAGCTGCAAGCAGCTCGCGGGGTCGTGTTTTTGAGGAGTATTTCTTACGATGGGGGGGGGGGTGAAGGGGGGGAGAGGGGGGAGTTTTGAAAAATGATTTTGACCAACTCTGGGCCCCTTGATATGAAACTGAAAAAAAAAATGTTCCAAGTCTCAACTTCCGAGATCTACCTAGAGGGGGGGAGAAGGGGGGCAAGGGGGGCAACTTTGAAAAATGGTTTTTACTTTTCCGAGCCTCCTCTATACGATTCCGTAAAAAAACAAAACCCAGGTTTCTTAATTTCCGAGATACGATGGGGAGGGGGGAGAGTGGGGTGGAAAAGGGGAGGTTTGGGATTTTTCCCATACTCGTGAGAGTTACTTCTATACGAATCTGTAAAAATATACCCACCTCCCCCTTCACCATCTGGGAGAACAATTATGTCAGTGAGTGGTAATCGAGCTTTATATAATATAACTAGTATTTGGGCGTTGCGCGAGCTGCAAGCAGCTCGCGTGGTCGTGTTTTTGCGGAGTATTTCTTACCCTTGTAAAAAGTATTTGGGCGTTGCGCGAGCTGCAAGCAGCTCGCGGGGTCGTGTTTTTGAGGAGTATTTCTTACGATGGGGGGAGGGGTGAAGGGGGGGAGAGGGGGGAGTTTTGAAAAATGATTTTGACCAACTCTGGGCCCCTTGATATGAATCTGAAAAAAAAAATGTTCCAAGTCTCTTAACTTCCGAGATCTACCTAGAGGGGGGGGAGAAGGGGGCAAGGGGGCAACTTTGAAAAATGGATTTTACTTTTCCGAGCCTCCTCTATACGAATCCGTAAAACAACAAAACACGGGACTCTTAGTTTCCGAGATACGATAGGGAGGGGGGAGAGTGGGGTGGAAAAGGGGAGGTTTGGGATTTTTCCCATAGTCGTGAGAGTTACTTGTATACGAATCTGTAAAAATATACCCACCTCCCCCTTCACCATCTGGGAGAACAATTATGTCAATCAGTGAGTCAGTGGTAATCGAGCTTTATATAGTATAACGAGCTTTATATAGTATAATAATATCTAGTATTTGGGCGTTGCGCGAGCTGCAAGCAGCTCGCGGGGTCGTGTTTTTGAAGAGTATTTCTTACCCTTGTAAAAAGTATTTGGGCGTTGCGCGAGCTGCAAGCAGCTCGCGGGGTCGTGTTTTTGAGGAGTATTTCTTACGACGGGGGGAGGGGTGAAGGGGGGGAGAAGGGGGAGTTTTGAAAAATGATTTTGACCAACTCTGGGACCCTTGATATGAATCTGAAAAAAAAAATGTTCCAAGTCTCTTAACTTCCGAAATCTACCTAGAGGGGGGTGAAGGGGGGCAACTATGAAAAATGGATTTTACTATTCCGAGCCTCCTCTATACGAATCCGTAAAAAAACAAAACCCAGGTTTCTTAATTCCCGAGATACGATAGGGGGAGTGGTGAAGGGGGGGAGAGGGGGGGCAAGGGGGGCAACTATGAAAAATGGATTTTACTATTCCAAGCCTCCTCTATACGAATCCGTAAAAAAACAAAACCCAGGTTTCTTAATTTCCGAGATACGATAGGGGGAGTGGTGAAGGGGGGGAGAGGGGGGAGTTTTGAAAAATGATTTTGACCAACTCTGGGCCCTTTGATATGAATCTGAAAAAAAAAATGTTCCAAGTCTCTTAACTTCCGAGATCTACCTAGAGGGGGGGGGGGGGGAGAAGGAGGGCAAGGGGGCAACTTTGAAAAATGGATTTTACTTTTCCGAGCCTCCTCTATACGAATCCGTAAAACAACAAAACACGGGACTCTTAGTTTCCGAGATACGATAGGGATGGGGGAGAGTGGGGTGGAATGGAAAAGGGGAGGTTTGAATTTTGAAAAATGGTTTTTACTTTTCCGAGCCTCCTCTATACGAATCCGTAAAAAAACAAAACGCAGGTTTCTTAATTTCCGAGATACGATGGGGGGAGGGGTGAAGGGGGGGAGAGGGGGGAGTTTTGAAAAATGATTTTGACCAACTCTGGGCCCCTTGATATGAATCTGAAAAAAAAAATGTTCCAAGTCTCTTAACTTCCGAGATCTACCTAGAGGGGGGGAGAAGGGGGGCAAGGGGGGCAACTTTGAAAAATGAATTTTACTTATCCGAGCCTCCTCTATACGAATCCGTAAAACAACAAAACACGGGATTCTTAGTTTCCGAGATACGATAGGGATTGGGGAGAGTGGGGTGGAATGAAAAAGGGGAGGTTTGAATTTTGAAAAATGGTTTTTACTTTTCCGAGCCTCCTCTATACGAATCCGTAAAAAAGCAAAACCCAGGTTTCTTAATTTCCGAGATACGATGGGGGGAGGGGTGAAGGGGGGGAGAAGGGGGGCAAGGGGGGCAACTTTGAAAAATGGATTTTACTTTTCCGAGCCTCCTCTATACGAATCCGTAAAACAACAAAACACGGGACTCTTAGTTTCCGAGATACGATAGGGATGGGGGAGAGTGGGGTGGAATGGAAAAGGGGAGGTTTGAATTTTGAAAAATGGTTTTTACTTATCCGAGCCTCCTCTATACGAATCCGTAAAAAACAAAACCCAGGTTTCCTAATTTCCGAGATACGATGGGGGGAGGGGTGAAGTGGGGGGAGAAGGGGGGCAAGGGGGGCAACTTTGAAAATGGCTTTTACTTTTCCGAGCCTCCTCTATACGAATCCGTAAAACAACAAAACACGGGACTCTTAGTTTCCGAGATACGATAGGGATGGGGGAGAGTGGGGTGGAATGGAAAAGGGGAGGTTTGAATGGTTTTTACTTTTCCGAGCCTCCTCTATACGAAGCCGTAAAAAACAAAACCCAGGTTTCTTAATTTCTGAGATACGATGGGGGGAGGGGGGAGAGGGGGGAGTTTTGAAAAATGATTTTGACCAACTCTGGGCCCCTTGATATGAATCTGAAAAAAAAAATGTTCCAAGTCTCTTAACTTCCGAGATCTACCGAGAGGGGGGGAGAAAAGGGGCTAGGGGGCAACTTTGAACAACGGATTTTACTTTTCCGAGCCTCCTCTATACGAATCCGTAAAACAACAAAACACGGAACTCTTAGTTTCCGAGATACGATAGGGAGGGGGGAGAGTGGGGTGGAATGGAAAAGGGGAGGTTTGAATTTTGAAAAATGGTTTTTACTTTTCCGAGCTTCCTCTATACGAATCCGTAAAAAAACAAAACGCAGGTTTCATAATTTCCGAGATACGATGGGGGGAGGGGTGAAGGGAGGGAGGAGGGGGAATTTTGAAAAATGCTTTTGATCAACTCTGGGCCCCTTGATATGAATCTGAAAAAAAAAATGTTCCAAGTCTCTTAACTTCCGATATCTACCTAGAGGGGGGAAGAAGGGGTCAAGGGGGGCAACTTTGAAAAATGGATTTTACTTTTCCGAGCCTCCTCTATACGAATCCGTAAAACAACAAAACACGGGACTCTTATTTCCGAGATACGATAGGGATGGGGGAGAGTAGGGTGGAATGGAAAAGGGGAGGTTTGAATTTTAAAAAATTGTTTTTACTTTTCCGAGCCTCCTCTATACGAATCCGTAAAAAAACAAAACCCAGGTTTCTTAATTTCCGAGATACGATGGGGGGAGGGGTGAAGGGGGGGAGAGTGGGGAGTTTTTAAAAATGATTTTGACCAACTCTGGGCCCCTTGATATGAATCTGAAAAAAAAAAATGTTCACAGTCTCTTAACTTCCGAGATCTACCTAGAGGGGGGGGGAGAAGGGGGGCAAGGGGGCAACTTTGAAAAATGGATTTTACTTTTCCGAGCCTCCTCTATACGAATCCGTAAAACAACAAAACACGGGACTCTTAGTTTCCGAGATACGATAGGGAGGGGGGGAGAGTGGGGTGGAAAAGGGGAGGTTTGGGATTTTTCCCATACTCGTGAGAGTTACTTGTATACGAATCTGTAAAAATATACCCACCTCCCCCTTCACCATCTGGGAGAACAATTATGTCAGTCAGTCAGTGAGTGGTAATCGAGCTTTATATAGTATAACTAGTATTTGGGCGTTGCGCGAGCTGCAAGCAGCTCGCGGGGTCGTGTTTTTGAGGAGTATTTCTTACCCTTGTAAAAAGTATTTGGGCGTTGCGCGAGCTGCAAGCAGCTCGCGAGGTCGTGTTTTTGAGGAGTATTTCTTACGATGGGGGGAGGGGTGAAGGGGGGGAGAGGGGGGAGTTTTGAAAAATGATTTTGACCAACTCTGGGCCCCTTGATATGAATCTGAAAAAAAAAAAATTCCAAGTCTCTTAACTTCCGAGATCTACCTAGAGGGGGGAGAAGGGGGGCAAGGGGGGCAACTTTGAAAAATGGATTTTACTTTTCCGAGCCTCCTCTATACGAATCCGTAAAACAACAAAACACGGGACTCTTAGTTTCCGAGATACGATAGGGAGGGGGGAGAGTGGGGTGGAAAAGGGGAGGTTTGGGATTTTTCCCATACTCGTGAGAGTTACTTGTATACGAATCTGTAAAAATATACCCACCTCCCCCTTCACCATCTGGGAGAACAATTATGTCAGTGAGTGGTAATCGAGCTTTATATAATATAATAATAATATAATATAATAATGTTCCAAGTCTTAACTTCCAAGGTCCGCCTAAAGGGGGGAGAAGGGGGAGCGAATGGGGGAATTTTGAAAAATGGATTTTACTTTTCCGAGCCTCCTCTATACGAATCCGTAATAAAATAAAACCCAGGTTTCTTAATTTCCGAGATACAAGGGGGGGAGGGGTGAAGGGGGGGAGAGGGGGAGTTTTGAAAAATGATTTTGACCAACTCTGGGCCTCTCGATATGAATCTGAAAAAAAAAATGTTCCAAGTCTCTTAACTTCCGAGATCTACCTAGAGGGGGGGGGAGAAGGGGGGCAAGGGGGCAACTTTGAAAAATGGAGTTTACTTTTCCGAGCCTCCTCTATACGAATCCGTAAAACAACAAAACACGGGACTCTTAGTTTCCGAGATACGATAGGGAGGGGGGAGAGTGGGGTGGAAAAGGGGAGGTTTGGGATTTTTCCCATACTCGTGAGAGTTACTTGTATACGAATCTGTAAAAATATACCCACCTCCCCCTTCACCATCTGGGAGAACATTTATGTCAGTCAGTCAGTGGTAATCGAGCTTTATATAGTATAACTAGTATTTGGGCGTTGCGCGAGCTGCAAGCAGCTCGCGGGGTCGTGTTTTTGAGGAGTATTTCTTACCCTTGTAAAAAGTCTTTGGGCGGTATTTGGGCGTTGCGCGAGCTGCAAGCAGCTCGCGGGGTCGTGTTTTTGAGGAGTATTTCTTACGATTGGGGGAGAGACGGGAGTTTTGAAAAATGATTTTGACCAACTCTGGGCCCCTTGATATGAATCTGAAAAAAAAAAAATTCCAAGTCTCTTAACTTCCGAGATCTACCTAGAGGGGGGGAGAAGGGGGGCAAGGGGGGCAACTTTGAAAAATGGATTTTACTTTTCCGAGCCTCCTCTATACGAATCCGTAAAACAACAAAACACGGGACTCTTAGTTTCCGAGATACGATAGGGAGGGGGGAGAGTGGGGTGGAAAAGGGGAGGTTTGGGATTTTTCCCATACTCGTGAGAGTTACTTCTATACGAATCTGTAAAAATATACCCACCTCCCCCTTCACCATCTGGGAGAACAATTATGTCAGTGAGTGGTAATCGAGCTTTATATAATATAACTAGTATTTGGGCGTTGCGCGAGCTGCAAGCAGCTCGCGGGGTCGTGTTTTTGAGGAGTATTTCTTACGATGGGGGGAGGGGTGAAGGGGGGGAGAGGGGGGAGTTTTGAAAAATGATTTTGACCAACTCTGGGCCCCTTGATATGAAACTGAAAAAAAAAATGTTCCAAGTCTCTCAACTTCCGAGATCTACCTAGAGGAGGGGAGAAGGGGGGCAAGGGGGGCAACTTTGAAAAATGGTTTTTACTTTTCCGAGCCTCCTCTATACGAATCCGTAAAAAAACAAAACCCAGGTTTCTTAATTTCCGAGATACGATGGGGGGAGGGGTGAAGGGGGGGAGAGGGGGGAGTTTTGAAAAATGATTTTGACCAACTCTGGGCCCCTTGATATGAATCTGAAAAAAAAAATGTTCACAGTCTCTTAACTTCCGAGATCTACCTAGAGGGGGGGGGGAGAAGGGGGGCAAGGGGGCAACTTTGAAAAATGGATTTTACTTTTCCGAGCCTCCTCTATACGAATCCGTAAAACAACAAAACACGGGTCTCTTAGTTTCCGAGATACGATAGGGAGGGGGGGAGAGTGGGGTGGAAAAGGGGAGGTTTGGGATTTTTCCCATACTCGTGAGAGTTACTTCTATACGAATCTGTAAAAATATACCCACCTCCCCCTTCACCATCTGGGAGAACAATTATGTCAGTGAGTGGTAATCGAGCTTTATATAATATAAAGTATTTGGGCGTTGCGCGAGCTGCAAGCAGCTCGCGGGGTCGTGTTTTTGAGGAGTATTTCTTACCCTTGTAAAAAGTATTTGGGCGTTGCGCGAGCTGCAAGCAGCTCGCGGGGGTCGTGTTTTTGAGGAGTATTTCTTACGATGAGGGGAGAGGGGGGAGTTTTGAAAAATGATTTTGACCAACTCTGGGCCCCTTGATATGAATCTGAAAAAAAAAATGTTCCAAGTCTGTTAACTTCCGAGATCTACCTAGAGGGGGGGAGAAGGGGGGCAAGGGGGGCAACTTTGAACAATGGATTTTACTTTTCCGAGCCTCCTCTATACGAATCCGTAAAACAACAAAACACGGGACTCTTAGTTTCCGAGATACGACAGGGATGGGGGAGAGTGGGGTGGAATGGAAAAGGGGAGGTTTGAATTTTCAAAAATGGTTTTTACTTTTCCGAGCCTCCTCTATACGAATCCGTAAAAAAACAAAACCCAGGTTTCTTAATTTCCGAGATACGATAAGGGGAGGGGTGAAGAGGGGGAGAGGGGGGAGTTTTGAAAAATGATTTTGATCAACTCTGGGCCCCTTGAAATGAATCTGAAAAAAAAAATGTTCCAAGTCTCTTAACTTCCGAGATCTACCTAGAGGGGGGGGGAGAAGGGGGGCAAGGGGGGCAACTTTGAAAAATGGATTTTACTTTTCCGAGCCTCCTCTATACGAATCCGTAAAAAAACAAAACCCTGGTTTCTTCATTTCCGAGATACGATGGAGGGAGGGGTGAAGGCGGGGAGAGGGGGGGGAGTTTTGAAAAATGATTTTGACCAACTCTGGGCCCCTTGATATGAATCTGAAAAAAAAAAATGTTCCAAGTCTCTTAACTTCCGAGATCTACCTAGAGGGGGGGAGAAGGGGGGCAAGGGGGGCAACTTTGAACAATGGATTTTACTTTTCCGAGCCTCCTCTATACGAATCCGTAAAACAACAAAACACGGGACTCTTAGTTTCCGAGATACGACAGGGATGGGGGAGAGTGGGGTGGAATGGAAAAGGGGAGGTTTGAATTTTCAAAAATGGTTTTTACTTTTCCGAGCCTCCTCTATACGAATCCGAAAAAAAACAAAACCCAGGTTTCTTAATTTCCGAGATACGATAAGGGGAGGGGTGAAGAGGGGGAGAGGGGGGAGTTTTGAAAAATGATTTTGATCAACTCTGGGCCCCTTGAAATGAATCTGAAAAAAAAAATGTTCCAAGTCTCTTAACTTCCGAGATCTACCTAGAGGGGGGGGGAGAAGGGGGGCAAGGGGGGCAACTTTGAAAAATGGATTTTAGTTTTCCGAGCCTCCTCTATACGAATCCGTAAAAAAACAAAACCCTGGTTTCTTCATTTCCGAGATACGATGGAGGGAGGGGTGAAGGCGGGGAGAGGGGGGGAGTTTTGAAAAATGATTTTGACCAACTCTGGGCCCCTTGATATGAATCTGAAAAAAAAAATGTTCCAAGTCTCTTAACTTCCGAGATCTACCTAGAGGGGGGGGAGAAGGGGGGCAAGGGGGCAACTTTGAAAAATGGATTTTACTTTTCCGAGCCTCCTCTATACGAATCCGTAAAACAACAAAACACGGGTCTCTTAGTTTCCGAGATACGATAGGGAGGGGGGGAGAGTGGGGTGGAAAAGGGGAGGTTTGGGATTTTTCCCATACTCGTGAGAGTTACTTCTATACGAATCTGTAAAAATATACCCACCTCCCCCTTCACCATCTGGGAGAACAATTATGTCAGTGAGTGGTAATCGAGCTTTATATAATATAATTTGGGCGTTGCGCGAGCTGCAAGCAGCTCGCGGGGTCGTGTTTTTGAGGAGTATTTCTTACCCTTGTAAAAAGTATTTGGGCGTTGCGCGAGCTGCAAGCAGCTCGCGGGGTCGTGTTTTTGAGGAGTATTTCTTACGATGGGGGGAGAGGGGGGAGTTTTGAAAAATGATTTTGACCAACTCTGGGGCCCCTTGATATGAATCTGAAAAAAAAAATGTTCCAAGTCTCTTAACTTCCGAGATCTACCTCTAGAGGGGGGGAGAAGGGGGGCAAGGGGGGCAACTTTGAAAAATTGATTTTACTTCTCCGAGCCTCCTCTATACGAATCCGTAAAACAACAAAACACGGGACTCTTAGTTTCTGAGATACGATAGGGATGGGGGAGAGTGGGGTGGAATGGAAAAGGGGAGGTTTGAATTTTGAAAAATGGTTTTTACTATTCCGAGCCACCTCTATACGAATCCGTAAAAAAACAAAACCCAGGTTTCTTAATTTCCGAGATACGATGGGGGGTGGGGTGAAGGGGGAGAGGGGAGTTTTGAAAAATGATTTTGACCAACTCTGGGCCCCTTGATATGAATCTGAAAAAAAAAATGTTCCAAGTCTCTTAACTTCCGAGATCTACCTCTAGAGGGGGGGAGAAAGGGGGCAAGGTGGGCAACTTTGAAAAATGGATTTTACTTTCCGAGCCTCCTCTATACGAATCCGTAAAACAACAAAACACGGGACTCTTAGTTTCCGAGATACGATAGGGAGGGGGGAGAGTGGGGTGGAAAAGGGGAGGTTTGGGATTTTTCCCATACTCGTGAGAGTTACTTCTATACGAATCTGTAAAAATATACCCACCTCCCCCTTCACCATCTGGGAGAACAATTATGTCAGTGAGTGGTAATCGAGCTTTATATAATATAATTTGGGCGTTGCGCGAGCTGCAAGCAGCTCGCGGGGTCGTGTTTTTGAGGAGTATTTCTTACCCTTGTAAAAAGTATTTGGGCGTTGCGCGAGCTGCAAGCAGCTCGCGGGGTCGTGTTTTTGAGGAGTATTTCTTACGATAGGGGGAGAGGGGGGAGTTTTGAAAAATGATTTTGACCAACTCTGGGCCCCTTGATATGAATCTGAAAAAAAAAATGTTCCAAGTCTCTTAACTTCCGAGATCTACCTCTAGAGGGGGGGAGAAGGGGGGCAAGGGGGGCAACTTTGAAAAATGGATTTTACTTCTCCGAGCCTCCTCTATACGAATCCGTAAAACAACAAAACACGGGACTCTTAGTTTCTGAGATACGATAGGGATGGGGGAGAGTGGGGTGGAATGGAAAAGGGGAGGTTTGAATTTTGAAAAATGGTTTTTACTATTCCGAGCCACCTCTATACGAATCCGTAAAAAAACAAAACCCAGGTTTCTTAATTTCCGAGATACGATGGGGGGAGGGGTGAAGGGGGGAGAGGGGAGTTTTGAAAAATGATTTTGACCAACTCTGGGCCCCTTGATATGAATCTGAAAAAAAAAATGTTCCAAGTCTCTTAACTTCCGAGATCTACCTCTAGAGGGGGGGAGAAAGGGGGCAAGGTGGGCAACTTTGAAAAATGGATTTTACTTTTCCGAGCCTCCTCTATACGAATCCGTAAAACAACAAAACACGGGACTCTTAGTTTCCGAGATACGATAGGGAGGGGGGAGAGTGGGGTGGAAAAGGGGAGGTTTGGGATTTTTCCCATACTCGTGAGAGTTACTTCTATACGAATCTGTAAAAATATACCCACCTCCCCCTTCACCATCTGGGAGAACAATTATGTCAGTCAGTGAGTCAGTGGTAATCGAGCTTTATATAGTATAATTTGGGCGTTGCGCGAGCTGCAAGCAGCTCGCGGGGTCGTGTTTTTGAGGAGTATTTCTTACCCTTGTAAAAAGTATTTGGGCGTTGCGCGAGCTGCAAGCAGCTCGCGGGGTCGTGTTTTTGAGGAGTATTTCTTACCCTTGTAAAATTTTGAGAATTGGACAGTAATCCTTAGCACTTATAGGATTTTGTACGGATTAAAAATGAAGGGGGAGAGAATGGGGTGAATTTTGAAAAATGGTTTTTACTTTTCCGAGCCTCCTCTATACGAATCCGTAAAAAAACAAAACGCAGGTTTCTTAATTTCCGAGATACGATGGGGGAGGGGTGAAGGGGGGGAGAGGGGGGAGTTTTGAAAAATTATTTTGACCAACTCTGGGCCCCTTGATATGAATCTGAAAAAATAAATGTTCCAAGTCTCTTAACTACCGAGATCTACCTAGAGGGGGGGGGGGAGAAGGGGGGCAAGGGGGGCAACTTTGAAAAATAGATTTTACTTTTCCGAGCCTCCTCTATACGAATCCGTAAAAAAACAAAACGCAGGTTTCTTAATTTCCGAGATACGATGGGGGGAGGGGTGAAGGGGGGTGAGGGGGAGTTTTGAAAAATGATTTTGACCAACTCTGGGCCCCTTGATATGAAACTGAAAAAAAAAATGTTCCAAGTCTCTTAACTTCCGAGATCTACCTAGAGGGGGGGGGAGAAGGGGGGCAAGGGGGGCAACTTTGAAAAATGGATTTTACTTTTCCGAGCCTCCTCTATACGAATCCGTAAAAAAACAAAACCCTGGTTTCTTCATTTCCGAGATACGATGGAGGGAGGGGTGAAGGGGGGGAGAGGGGGGGAGTTTTGAAAAATGATTTTGACCAACTCTGGGCCCCTTGATATGAATCTGAAAAAAAAAATGTTCCAAGTCTCTTAACTTCCGAGATCTACCTAGAGGGGGGGGGAGAAGGGGGGCAAGGGGGCAACTTTGAAAAATGGATTTTACTTTTCCGAGCCTCCTCTATACGAATCCGTAAAACAACAAAACACGGGTCTCTTAGTTTCCGAGATACGATAGGGAGGGGGGAGAGTGGGGTGGAAAAGGGGAGGTTTGGGATTTTTCCCATACTCGTGAGAGTTACTTCTATACGAATCTGTAAAAATATACCCACCTCCCCCTTCACCATCTGGGAGAACAATTATGTCAGTGAGTGGTAATCGAGCTTTATATAATATAATTTGGGCGTTGCGCGAGCTGCAAGCAGCTCGCGGGGTCGTGTTTTTGAGGAGTATTTCTTACCCTTGTAAAAAGTATTTGGGCGTTGCGCGAGCTGCAAGCAGCTCGCGGGGTCGTGTTTTTGAGGAGTATTTCTTACCCTTGTAAAATTTTGAGAATTGGACAGTAATCCTTAGCACTTATAGGATTTTGTACGGATTAAAAATGAAGGGGGAGAGAATGGGGTGAATTTTGAAAAATGGTTTTTACTTTTCCGAGCCTCCTCTATACGAATCCGTAAAAAAACAAAACGCAGGTTTCTTAATTTCCGAGATACGATGGGGGAGGGGTGAAGGGGGGGAGAGGGGGGAGTTTTGAAAAATTATTTTGACCAACTCTGGGCCCCTTGATATGAATCTGAAAAAATAAATGTTCCAAGTCTCTTAACTACCGAGATCTACCTAGAGGGGGGGGGGAGAAGGGGGGCAAGGGGGGCAACTTTGAAAAATAGATTTTACTTTTCCGAGCCTCCTCTATACGAATCCGTAAAAAAACAAAACGCAGGTTTCTTAATTTCCGAGATACGATGGGGGGAGGGGTGAAGGGGGGTGAGGGGGAGTTTTGAAAAATGATTTTGACCAACTCTGGGCCCCTTGATATGAAACTGAAAAAAAAAATGTTCCAAGTCTCTTAACTTCCGAGATCTACCTAGAGGGGGGGGGAGGAGGGGGGCAAGGGGGGCAACTTTGAAAAATGGATTTTACTTTTCCGAGCCTCCTCTATACGAATCCGTAAAAAAACAAAACCCTGGTTTCTTCATTTCCGAGATACGATGGAGGGAGGGGTTGAAGGGGGGGAGAGGGGGGGAGTTTTGAAAAATGATTTTGACCAACTCTGGGCCCCTTGATATGAATCTGAAAAAAAAAATGTTCCAAGTCTCTTAACTTCCGAGATCTACCTAGAGGGGGGGGGAGAAGAAGGGGGGCAAGGGGGCAACTTTGAAAAATGGATTTTACTTTTCCGAGCCTCCTCTATACGAATCCGTAAAACAACAAAACACGGGTCTCTTAGTTTCCGAGATACGATAGGGAGGGGGGAGAGTGGGGTGGAAAAGGGGAGGTTTGGGATTTTTCCCATACTCGTGAGAGTTACTTCTATACGAATCTGTAAAAATATACCCACCTCCCCCTTCACCATCTGGGAGAACAATTATGTCAGTGAGTGGTAATCGAGCTTTATATAATATAATATAACTAGTATTTGGGCGTTGCGCGAGCTGCAAGCAGCTCGCGTGGTCGTGTTTTTGAGGAGTATTTCTTACCCTTGTAAAAAGTATTTGGGCGTTGCGCGAGCTGCAAGCAGCTCGCGGGGTCGTATTTTTGAGGAGTATTTCTTACGATGGGAGGAGGGGTGAAGGGGGGGAGAGGGGGAAAGTTTTGAAAATGATTTTGACCAACTCTGGGCCCCTTGATATGAATCTGAAAAAAAAAAATTTCCAAGTCTCTTAACTTCCGAGATCTACCTAGAGGGGGGGAGAAGGGGGGGCAAGGGGGGCAACTTTGAAAAATGGATTTTACTTTTCCGAGCCTCCTCTATACGAATCCGTAAAAAAACAAAACCCAGGTTCCTTAATTTCCGAGATACGATGGGGGGAGGGTGAAGGGGGGGAGAGGGGGGAGTTTTGAAAAATGATTTTGACCAACTCTGGGCCCCCTTGATATGAATCTGAAAAAAAAATGTTCCAAGTCTCTTAACTTCTGAGATCTACCTAGAGGTGGGGGAGAAGGGGGGCAAGGGGGCAACTTTGAAAAATGGATTTTACTTTTCCGAGCCTCCTCTATGCGAATCCGTAAAACAACAAAACACAGGTTTCTTCATTTCCGAGATACGATGGGGGGTGGGGGTGAAGGGGGGGAGAGGGGGAGTTTTGAAAAATGATTTTGACCAACTCTGGGCCCCTTGATATGAATCTGAAAAAAAAAATGTTCCAAGTCTCTCAACTTCCGAGATCTACCTAGAGGAGGGGAGAAGGGGGGCAAGGGGGGCAACTTTGAAAAATGGATTTTACTTTTCCGAGCCTCCTCTATACGAATCCGTAAAACAACAAAACACGGGACTCTTAGTTTCCGAGATACGATAGGGAGGGGGGAGAGTGGGGTGGAAAAGGGGAGGTGTTTGGGATTTTTCCCATACTCGTGAGAGTTACTTCTATACGAATCTGTAAAAATATACCCACCTCCCCCTTCACCATCTGGGAGAACAATTATGTCAGTGAGTGGTAATCGAGCTTTATATAATATAATTTGGGCGTTGCGCGAGCTGCAAGCAGCTCGCGGGGTCGTGTTTTTTGAGGAGTATTTCTTACCCTTGTAAAAAGTATTTGGGCGTTGCGCGAGCTGCAAGCAGCTCGCGGGGTCGTGTTTTTGAGGAGTATTTCTTACGATGGGGGGAGAGGGGGGGAGTTTTGAAAAATGATTTTGACCAACTCTGGGCCCCTTGATATGAATCTGAAAAAAAAAAATGTTCCAAGTCTCTTAACTTCCGAGATCTACCTCTAGAGGGGGGGAGAAGGGGGGCAAGGGGGGCAACTTTGAAAAATGGATTTTACTTCTCCGAGCCTCCTCTATACGAATCCGTAAAACAACAAAACACGGGACTCTTAGTTTCTGAGATAGGGGAGAGTGGGGTGGAATGGAAAAGGGGAGGTTTGAATTTTGAAAAATGGTTTTTACTATTCCGAGCCACCTCTATACGAATCCGTAAAAAAACAAAACCCAGGTTTCTTAATTTCCGAGATACGATGGGGGGAGGGGTGAAGGGGGAGAGGGGAGTTTTGAAAAATGATTTTGACCAACTCTGGGCCCCTTGATATGAATCTGAAAAAAAAAATGTTCCAAGTCTCTTAACTTCCGAGATCTACCTCTAGAGGGGGGGAGAAAGGGGGCAAGGTGGGCAACTTTGAAAAATGGATTTTACTTTTCCGAGCCTCCTCTATACGAATCCGTAAAACAACAAAACACGGGACTCTTAGTTTCCGAGATACGATAGGGAGGGGGGAGAGTGGGGTGGAAAAGGGGAGGTTTGGGATTTTTCCCATACTCGTGAGAGTTACTTCTATACGAATCTGTAAAAATATACCCACCTCCCCCTTCACCATCTGGGAGAACAATTATGTCAGTCAGTGAGTCAGTGGTAATCGAGCTTTATATAGTATAATTTGGGCGTTGCGCGAGCTGCAAGCAGCTCGCGGGGTCGTGTTTTTGAGGAGTATTTCTTACCCTTGTAAAAAGTATTTGGGCGTTGCGCGAGCTGCAAGCAGCTCGCGGGGTCGTGTTTTTGAGGAGTATTTCTTACCCTTGTAAAATTTTGAGAATTGGACAGTAATCCTTAGCACTTATAGGATTTTGTACGGATTAAAAATGAAGGGGGAGAGAATGGGGTGAATTTTGAAAAATGGTTTTTACTTTTCCGAGCCTCCTCTATACGAATCCGTAAAAAAACAAAACGCAGGTTTCTTAATTTCCGAGATACGATGGGGGAGGGGTGAAGGGGGGGAGAGGGGGGAGTTTTGAAAAATTATTTTGACCAACTCTGGGCCCCTTGATATGAATCTGAAAAAATAAATGTTCCAAGTCTCTTAACTACCGAGATCTACCTAGAGGGGGGGGGGGAGAAGGGGGGCAAGGGGGGCAACTTTGAAAAATAGATTTTACTTTTCCGAGCCTCCTCTATACGAATCCGTAAAAAAACAAAACGCAGGTTTCTTAATTTCCGAGATACGATGGGGGGAGGGGTGAAGGGGGGTGTGGGGGAGTTTTGAAAAATGATTTTGACCAACTCTGGGCCCCTTGATATGAAACTGAAAAAAAAAATGTTCCAAGTCTCTTAACTTCCGAGATCTACCTAGAGGGGGGGGGAGAAGGGGGGCAAGGGGGGCAACTTTGAAAAATGGATTTTACTTTTCCGAGCCTCCTCTATACGAATCCGTAAAAAAACAAAACCCTGGTTTCTTCATTTCCGAGATACGATGGAGGGAGGGGTGAAGGGGGGGAGAGGGGGGGAGTTTTGAAAAATGATTTTGACCAACTCTGGGCCCCTTGATATGAATCTGAAAAAAAAAATGTTCCAAGTCTCTTAACTTCCGAGATCTACCTAGAGGGGGGGGGAGAAGGGGGGCAAGGGGGCAACTTTGAAAAATGGATTTTACTTTTCCGAGCCTCCTCTATACGAATCCGTAAAACAACAAAACACGGGTCTCTTAGTTTCCGAGATACGATAGGGAGGGGGGAGAGTGGGGTGGAAAAGGGGAGGTTTGGGATTTTTCCCATACTCGTGAGAGTTACTTCTATACGAATCTGTAAAAATATACCCACCTCCCCCTTCACCATCTGGGAGAACAATTATGTCAGTGAGTGGTAATCGAGCTTTATATAATATAATTTGGGCGTTGCGCGAGCTGCAAGCAGCTCGCGGGGTCGTGTTTTTGAGGAGTATTTCTTACCCTTGTAAAAAGTATTTGGGCGTTGCGCGAGCTGCAAGCAGCTCGCGGGGTCGTGTTTTTGAGGAGTATTTCTTACCCTTGTAAAATTTTGAGAATTGGACAGTAATCCTTAGCACTTATAGGATTTTGTACGGATTAAAAATGAAGGGGGAGAGAATGGGGTGAATTTTGAAAAATGGTTTTTACTTTTCCGAGCCTCCTCTATACGAATCCGTAAAAAAACAAAACGCAGGTTTCTTAATTTCCGAGATACGATGGGGGAGGGGTGAAGGGGGGGAGAGGGGGGAGTTTTGAAAAATTATTTTGACCAACTCTGGGCCCCTTGATATGAATCTGAAAAAATAAATGTTCCAAGTCTCTTAACTACCGAGATCTACCTAGAGGGGGGGGGGGAGAAGGGGGGCAAGGGGGGCAACTTTGAAAAATAGATTTTACTTTTCCGAGCCTCCTCTATACGAATCCGTAAAAAAACAAAACGCAGGTTTCTTAATTTCCGAGATACGATGGGGGGAGGGGTGAAGGGGGGTGAGGGGGAGTTTTGAAAAATGATTTTGACCAACTCTGGGCCCCTTGATATGAAACTGAAAAAAAAAATGTTCCAAGTCTCTTAACTTCCGAGATCTACCTAGAGGGGGGGGGAGAAGGGGGGCAAGGGGGGCAACTTTGAAAAATGGATTTTACTTTTCCGAGCCTCCTCTATACGAATCCGTAAAAAAACAAAACCCTGGTTTCTTCATTTCCGAGATACGATGGAGGGAGGGGTGAAGGGGGGGAGAGGGGGGGAGTTTTGAAAAATGATTTTGACCAACTCTGGGCCCCTTGATATGAATCTGAAAAAAAAAATGTTCCAAGTCTCTTAACTTCCGAGATCTACCTAGAGGGGGGGGGAGAAGGGGGGCAAGGGGGCAACTTTGAAAAATGGATTTTACTTTTCCGAGCCTCCTCTATACGAATCCGTAAAACAACAAAACACGGGTCTCTTAGTTTCCGAGATACGATAGGGAGGGGGGGAGAGTGGGGTGGAAAAGGGGAGGTTTGGGATTTTTCCCATACTCGTGAGAGTTACTTCTATACGAATCTGTAAAAATATACCCACCTCCCCCTTCACCATCTGGGAGAACAATTATGTCAGTGAGTGGTAATCGAGCTTTATATAATATAATATAACTAGTATTTGGGCGTTGCGCGAGCTGCAAGCAGCTCGCGTGGTCGTGTTTTTGAGGAGTATTTCTTACCCTTGTAAAAAGTATTTGGGCGTTGCGCGAGCTGCAAGCAGCTCGCGGGGTCGTATTTTTGAGGAGTATTTCTTACGATGGGGGGAGGGGTGAAGGGGGGGAGAGGGGAAAGTTTTGAAAAATGATTTTGACCAACTCTGGGCCCCTTGATATGAATCTGAAAAAAAAAAATTTCCAAGTCTCTTAACTTCCGAGATCTACCTAGAGGGGGGGAGAAGGGGGGCAAGGGGGGCAACTTTGAAAAATGGATTTTACTTTTCCGAGCCTCCTCTATACGAATCCGTAAAAAAACAAAACCCAGGTTCCTTAATTTCCGAGATACGATGGGGGGAGGGGTGAAGGGGGGGAGAGGGGGGAGTTTTGAAAAATGATTTTGACCAACTCTGGGCCCCTTGATATGAATCTGAAAAAAAAATGTTCCAAGTCTCTTAACTTCTGAGATCTACCTAGAGGTGGGGGAGAAGGGGGGCAAGGGGGCAACTTTGAAAAATGGATTTTACTTTTCCGAGCCTCCTCTATGCGAATCCGTAAAACAACAAAACACAGGTTTCTTCATTTCCGAGATACGATGGGGGGAGGGGTGAAGGGGGGGAGAGGGGGAGTTTTGAAAAATGATTTTGACCAACTCTGGGCCCCTTGATATGAATCTGAAAAAAAAAATGTTCCAAGTCTCTCAACTTCCGAGATCTACCTAGAGGAGGGGAGAAGGGGGGCAAGGGGGGCAACTTTGAAAAATGGATTTTACTTTTCCGAGCCTCCTCTATACGAATCCGTAAAACAACAAAACACGGGACTCTTAGTTTCCGAGATACGATAGGGAGGGGGGAGAGTGGGGTGGAAAAGGGGAGGTTTGGGATTTTTCCCATACTCGTGAGAGTTACTTCTATACGAATCTGTAAAAATATACCCACCTCCCCCTTCACCATCTGGGAGAACAATTATGTCAGTGAGTGAGTCAGTCAGTCAGTGGTAATCGAGCTTTATATAGTATAATAACTAGTATTTGGGCGTTGCGCGAGCTGCAAGCAGCTCGCGGGGTCGTGTTTTTGAGGAGTATTTCTTACCCTTGTAAAAAGTATTTGGGCGTTGCGCGAGCTGCAAGCAGCTCGCGGGGTCGTGTTTTTGAGGAGTATTTCTTACGATGGGGGGAGGGGTGAAAGGGGGAGAGGGGGGAGTTTTGAAAAATGATTTTGACCAACTCTGGGCCCCTTGATATGAATCTGAAAAAAAAAATGTTCCAAGTCTCTTAACTTCCGAGATCTACCTAGAGGGGGGGAGAAGGGGGGCAAGGGGGCAACTTTGAAAAATGGATTTTACTTTTTCCGAGCCTCCTCTATACGAATCCGTAAAACAACAAAACACGGGACTCTTAGTTTCCGAGATACGATAGGGAGGGGGGAGAGTGGGGTGGAAAAGGGGAGGTTTGGGATTTTTCCCATAATTGTGAGAGTTACTTCTATACGAATCTGTAAAAATATACCCACCTCCCCCTTCACCATCTGGGAGAACAATTATGTCAATCAGTGAGTCAGTGAGTCAGTGGTAATCGAGCTTTATATAGTATATAAACTAGTATTTGGGCGTTGCGCGAGCTGCAAGCAGCTCGCGGGGTCGTGTTTTTGAGGAGTATTTCTTACCCTTGTAAAAAGTATTTGGGCGTTGCGCGAGCTGCAAGCAGCTCGCGGGGTCGTGTTTTTGAGGAGTATTTCTTACGATGGGGGGAGAGGGGGGAGTTTTGAAAAATGATTTTGACCAACTCTGGGCCCCTTGATATGAATCTGAAAAAAAAAATGTTCCAAGTCTCTTAACTTCCGAGATCTACCTCTAGAGGGGGGGAGAAAGGGGGCAAGCGGGGCAACTTTGAAAAATGGATTTTACTTTTCCGAGCCTCCTCTATACGAATCCGTAAAACAACAAAACACGGGACTCTTAGTTTCCGAGATACGATAGGGAGGGGGGAGAGTGGGGTGGAAAAGGGGAGGTTTGGGATTTTTCCCATACTCGTGAGAGTTACTTGTATACGAATCTGTAAAAATATACCCACCTCCCCCTTCACCATCTGGGAGAACAATTATGTCAGTCAGTGAGTGGTAATCGAGCTTTATATAGTATAAAATATAAAACTAGTATTTGGGCGTTGCGCGAGCTGCAAGCAGCTCGCGGGGTCGTGTTTTTGAGTAGTATTTCTTACCCTTGTAAAAAGTATTTGGGCGTTGCGCGAGCTGCAAGCAGCTCGCGAGGTCGTGTTTTTGAGGAGTATTTCTTACGATGGGGGGAGGGGTGAAGGGGAGAGAGGGGGGAGTTTTGAAAAATGATTTTGACCAACTCTGGACCCCTTGATATGAATCTGAAAAAAAAAATGTTCCAAGTCTCTTAACTTCCGAGATCTACCTAGACGGGGGGGGAGAAGGGGGGCAAGGGGGCAACTTTGAAAAATGGATTTTACTTTTCCGAGCCTCCTCTATACGAATCCGTAAAACAACAAAACACGGGACTCTTAGTTTCCGAGATATGATAGGGATGGGGGAGAGTGGGGTGGAATGGAAAAGTGTTTGAATTTTGAAAAATGGTTTTTACTTTTCCGAGCCTCCTCTATACGAATCCGTAAAAAAACAAAACCCAGGTTTCTTAATTTCCGAGATACGATGGGTGAAGGGGGGAGAGGGGGGAGTTTTGAAAAATGATTTTGACCAACTCTGGGCCCCTAGATATGAATCTGAAAAAAAAATGTTCCAAGTCTCTTAACTTCCGAGATCTACCTAGAGGGGGGGGGAGAAGGGGGGCAAGGGGGCAACTTTGAAAAATGGATTTTACTTTTCCGAGCCTCCTCTATACGAATCCGTAAAACAACAAAACACGGGACTCTTAGTTTCCGAGATACGATAGGGATGGGGGAGAGTGGAGTGGAATGGAAAAGGGGAGGTTTGAATTTTGAAAAATGGATTTTACTTTTCCGAGCCTCCTCTATACGAATCCGTAAAAAAACAAAACCCAGGTTTCTTAATTTCCGAGATACGATGGGGGGAGGGGTGAAGGGAAGGAGAGGGGGGAGTTTTGAAAAATGATTCTGACCAACTCTGGGCCCCTTGATATGAAACTGAAAAAAAAAATGTTCCAAGTCTCTTAACTTCCGAGATCTACCTAGAGGGGGGGGGAGAAGGGGGGCAAGGGGGCAACTATGAAAAATGGATTTTACTTTTCCGAGCCTCCTCTATACGAATCCGTAAAAAAACAAAACCCAGGTTTCTTAATTTCCGAGATACGATGAGGGGAGGGGTGAAGGGGGGGAGAGGGGGGAGTTTTGAAAAATGATTTTGACCAACTCTGGGCCCCTTGATATGAATCTGAAAAAAAAAAAATTCCAAGTCTCTTAACTTCCGAGATCTACCTAGAGGGGGGGAGAAGGGGGGCAAGGGGGGCAACTTTGAAAAATGGATTTTACTTTTCCGAGCCTCCTCTATACGAATCCGTAAAACAACAAAACACGGGACTCTTAGTTTCCGAGATACGATAGGGAGGGGGGAGAGTGGGGTGGAAAAGGGGAGGTTTGGGATTTTTCCCATACTCGTGAGAGTTACTTCTATACGAATCTGTAAAAATATACCCACCTCCCCCTTCACCATCTGGGAGAACAATTATGTCAGTGAGTGGTAATCGAGCTTTATATAATATAAATAATAATAACTAGTATTTGGGCGTTGCGCGAGCTGCAAGCAGCTCGCGTGGTCGTGTTTTTGAGGAGTATTTCTTACCCTTGTAAAAAGTATTTGGGCGTTGCGCGAGCTGCAAGCAGCTCGCGTGGTCGTGTTTTTGAGGAGTATTTCTTACGATGGGGGGAGGGGTGAAGGGGGGGAGAGGGGGGAGTTTTGAAAAAGATTTTGACCAACTCTGGGCCCCTTGATATGAATCTGAAAAAAAAAATGTTCCAAGTCTCTTAACTTTCGAGATCTACCTAGAGGGGGGGGAGAAGGGGGGCAAGGGGGCAACTTTGAAAAATGGATTTTACTTTTCCGAGCCTCCCACCTCCCCCTTCACCATCTGGGAGAACAATTATGTCAGTGAGTCAGTGAGTGGTAATCGAGCTTTATATAATATAAAAAACTAGTATTTGGGCGTTGCGCGAGCTGCAAGCAGCTCGCGGGGTCGTGTTTTTGAGGAGTATTTCTTACCCTTGTAAAAAGTATTTGGGCGTTGCGCGAGCTGCAAGCAGCTCGCGGGGAGGGTTTTTGAGGAGTATTTCTTACGATGGGGGGAGGGGTGAAGGGGGGGGAGAGGGGGGAGTTTTGAAAAATGATTTTGACCAACTCTGGGCCCCTTGATATGAATCTGAAAAAAAAAATGTTCCAAGTCTCTTAACTTCCGAGATCTACCTAGGGGGGGGGAGAAGGGGGGCAAGGGGGCAACTTTGAAAAATGGATTTTACTTTTCTGAGCCTCCTCTATACGAATCCGTAAAACAACAAAAGACGGGACTCTTAGTTTCCGAGATACGATAGGGAGGGGGGAGAGTGGGGTGGAAAAGGGGAGGTTTGGGATTTTTCCCATACTCGTGAGAGTTACTTCTATACGAATCTGTAAAAATTTACCCACCTCCCCCTTCACCATCTGGGAGAACAATTATGTCAGTGAGTCAGTGGTAATCGAGCTTTATATAGTATAACGAGCTTTATATAATATAATAATAATATAATAATAATTTATAGTGAATCGTGAACTCTTCCAAGAAGCAGATTTCTTTCTCTTCGTCAACAAAATTGTTATGTGGAAGCTATGACTATAAGGGCAACTGTTTTGTATCAGAACACAGAACATTATTAACGAAGATCAGCGATGCTAACTATATAGTGTTATATGTCCCGCCATCTATTGGTAGCCAAAGTACGTACAACTGTGCGCGAAGCGTTTGGAAAGCTGGTTTAGCCATCAAATATAATGTTCATGTATTTTAAAATTTTCAAGTATTTCAACATTTTCAACTCTTTCAATATGAATCTAGAAAATATTTTATTTTGTATTTTTACCATCCACCAACTTTTGTAATGAAACTAACGAAACAATGTGCAACAAATTCTGAATTATTCAAACGCAATAATTTGACACGCAACGTCTTCCGAGAGAAAGTGCGGGAACCTTGAAACGTACAAGGCGCCAAAATTGATATCGTTTTCAAAAAAAAATGTTATTTGAAATAGTGATTTGAAGATGGGGGGAAGCAGAAGCGGAAAAAGCGGAGCCCCCTGACGATCGAGTATCAGTGGATACTTCTTCTGGCTCTGATGAAGACTGCAGCAAGAAGTAAGTATAGCATTTTTAAAGTTCCAGGGTATTCAAGGAAGTACCCTGAAAACAGTAAAAAATAAAAATATATCTTGTTCTTATCTCATCAGAATGAGAAAAAAACATTTACAGACAAGGATAGGTTGGCCATATCCCATGCCATAGGGAAATATTGTGTGACTGGGATACTCATTTGAGGTCATTAAATAAATATAAAATTGGTATCACTTTCGATCTTTTTAATAATGCCAATGTTGGTTTGCATAATAAAAAACTTTTAGAAGAAATGGGTTATAAAGCAACAAAAGCCTGCTGTCGATACCGAGGTGACTGGGGTTCTCACAGTTCCTACGGACTTATCCAATAAAAGAATCTTTGCGTTAATTGTGAGTTCCAGAAATGTGATACAAGTGAGGCGCTTCATGCGCCGAGTGCAGAGTCAGAGTGAGGGTGGTGCGATTATATACCAGCCCACTCAAACTCGCGGTGACTTTTGCATCAACAGAGTTGCCACAATATGTGTATCTAGACTCTTGGAAACATGAGGTAAGCGTTTACGTTCCTCCTGTAAAGCAGTGCCTTCAATGCATGAAGTTTGGGCATATTGCAAAATACTGTACAAAACTCAAACTCAAAGCATTTATTTCAATAACACGATTTACAGGCACTTTTGAATTGTCAAAAAGTCGGTCAGTCAGAAAATATGAAGCTAGTTGCCCATTCCAAAGCGTAAAAATGATATAATATGCTTCATATGTACAGACGCCATCGCCAGCACATCAAGCTACTACAATCTGTCAAATTGATTTAATAGACTTTCAACTTTATCTGTGTTGATGACTTTAATGATTATAATTCTGTAAATACGTATTTGTTACAGCCGCGATTCATAATTATATTAATCAACGTACAACTTAATACTAACCAGCAAATTGCAAAAAACCTAAAAAAATTGAATTTCGCGGCTACCCTTCCGCCTTTCGCCTTAACACAGATCGGATTTATTTTACTTGGGAAAAATAAGAAATTTACTTACTTATAGACATAGAATTATAACGCCTAGAAACCGAGTACGCGCGATTTCAGTGAGGCACTTTCAAGTGAGTCTAAACGACTCACTACGTTCCGAACGTCCGCCAGTTGTCAAGGTCAAACGCTAGAGCAAACATCTCCGAGCTTTCCGAGACAATTTCATTAATAATGACTTATTGTGTAGTGAATGGGTGTCACAATGCATCAGAAAAGAATAAAAAACCTACCAACATATCATTTCATAGGTAAGTACTACAATTCGACTTGTATTTTGCTACAATAATGAATACAAAAATTAAATACGACAACAAAATTTTAGGCCGCCATGTTATGAAGGTGTTACCAGTTGCAATGAATTACCCTATTGTTCAACGAAAAATAAATACACACCCGTATTTTTTTTTTACAATGAACCCGAGATTTTTACACAACTGGCCAAAATTTTTTTAGAGAAAAATCAATATGGCGGCTTTGTAGCGCCATTTTGAGATTTGAAAAGAAACTATTTATTTTAAATTATTACAACATGGGTATCAAAATTAAGGTCTTGGTGAGCTCAATTCAAATATAAATAAATAATATACGGATATTTTATATAGATAAGTAGAGTGTACATGCAAAAAAAATCATCGTTATCAGCTGCAAACAATTTAGTTAGACTTTAGCGAAAAAAACTTGCTTTTCTTTAGACCAGTAAAAATACAACGTGTTTTTTTTGATATCCCATAACTCTATGGGGTCATTGTACTAATCATTATGAACAACTTTTACTAAGGGACCAAACCTGAAATCGCGAAAAAAAAATCAGCTGTTCGCTACATTTATGTTCGCATAACTCGTCAAAATGTAGGGAATGGTTGATTTTTTTTCGCGATTTCAGGTTTGGTCCCTTAGTAAAAGTTATTCATAATGATTAGTACAATGACCCCATAGAGTTATGGAATATAAAAAAAAACACGTTGTATAGAAATCGTGCGCTTCTAGTGTAAAGAAACTTTCACGTTTTTCCTTAAAATGATTAAAACCATTAATGCTGCTCATTCATGTACCTATTGAATGTTAACTTATAATAAATATAGATTTTAATTACAAATATTCGTTTTAATGTAAATTAACATGTTATTTTTATAACAAGCTTTAAATAGAACTAGTACGTTACCAAGTACAAGATAAATAATCCGATTTTACGTAAGTATAAAATTTCCCCACTTTCGGGGAAACTACTACTGCACTGTACACACTCCACAACATCAGAGTTTTGTTTGTGTGCGTGTCGGCGATCGTAAATACGCAATGCTCACGCATACATCAATAGATTGATGTGTGCGTTTTTGCCTCACTTGAGACGAAGCGCTTGTATAAAGACTATCGATCTAGGCGTTATTAATCTATGCTTATAGATAAATATCCGTAGACAGAGAATACTATAGACAAATTGATGTCTTTTGTCACATTCACACAAGAAAAAGAGCAAATTACGCCGATATCGTGTAAAGAAATGAGACAGAATGATGAGATTTTTTGTTTCACGTCGCGTGCCACGATTTTGAAGGTTAGCATAGTACTTTGATAAACAAAGTTTGACAGTTATCGTGCAGATAGTTATCGTCTTCTTGTAAAATTCAGTTTTTATGTGCTTTTTTTTTTTAGTATTCTCTGTCTACGTAAATATCAAACCATTGGCAGAATTGTCGACATCGGCACTATTGCCATAGAGAAAAATAGAATAGACTACGTCTTCCGTCACTGTCATATTTGTCTGTCATGGAGTTTTTGGCGGGATTTCTTCGGAGGGTTTTCGTGAAAATTTACGACACCAGTTGGCACCACTGTCAGTGACAAGTGGTCTTCCAGTATTAAATATATGATGAGGATGACGTTCATCATTCGATTCATTCATTCGTTCATTATTCAGTCATGACTAAAGAAAATATAGGCTCTTTGTCAGATCAGATCGGATCTTTGAACTGTTTCATGAAATTATCATTCTTTGGACTTACGTGGTCTTAGAGAGTTGTGTTGATGACTTTAATGATTATAATTCTGTAAACACATATTTCTTACGGCCGCGATTCATATATTAATCAACGTACAACTTAATACTGACCAGTAAATTGCAAAAAACGTAAGAAAATTTGAATTTCGCGGGCTACCTTAGCGCTTCCCCCTTAAGAAAAATACTGATGACTAGGCGGCATGGTCTCAGACGTTAGCCGTTAAAAAAAAAAAAAAATTGTCTGTCATTGACGTCATTGTCATTGTGTCTACTGCAGGGTTGCCAACCGTACGAGGTTCCTCGTACAAATACGAGATTTGTGGTCTTCCGTACGAGGTACGAGGACACTATCAACCTCGTACAATTATGTACGAGATTTTGATAATATGGCCATACGAACATTTTGTCAGTTTTGAACCCACAAAAGAAATGTATAGCCGCATGAAAACAGCTATAATATACGGCAAAAAAAAACGATGACTGTGAAGATGTTTCTGACATAATATTTGGAGAGATGTAAACTAAGTTACCTTGCAAAGTTAAGTAATAATATACACATTTAATTTTTTTTTATTTAACTTGAGTATTAATAAATATTTTTTAATAATACAACACAAAATTATGTTTTATTCAGTAGGAAACTTGCAATAGTTTATTTAATTGAGTAAAAAGTCCTAAATCCAGCAGTTAAATATGCCTTAATATTGGTTTTAGCACGTTTTCTATATATAATAAAATGTACGAGGTTTGAAAGTGAAAATACGAGATTTTTAGCTGCATATGTACGAGGGATTTTTCTTTACGGTTGGCAACCCTGGTCTACTGTCTGTCACTCGAGTAGATAAACTATGTAAAGATTGTTTTTCTGTACACTTTTCCAGAAAACTGATCATAATTGCTAAAAAATAACAGTAATTAGCTCGTAAGTAGAAAGTACACAAATGGAACATTCTCAAGTTGATAAGAGACCCCAATTTGGCAACAGATACCTGGAAAATGCTGACGAAGTTTTCAAACATAACGCGTGGTACCTTATTCACTACTTTGGTTAGGTTTTGTAAGAACTCTCGAAGTGATAAGAACATATTAGAACTGGAAAAAACCAGGCATAGGAAGAAGCCGCCTGGTGGCGGTCGATATTTGAATGATTCGAAGCACGTTTACCTTTTTAATGCCTGGTACTTTTCAACACAAGTTATATTTATTTAAGGACTACCAACAAACCATACACCAAAAATACATGTTAAAATCCCCATATTATTATTAAATTTCGTAGTGTAGCCTTAATTAAAGGCTGCCACGGCATGCATTAAACATAGGAGTAGGAAATGCAGTTACAAAACATATTTAACTTATTTATATAGATTTAAGTACATGAGAAAGACAATAGAAACTACACTATTAATTTTTCACTCTTAAGATAAAGCCCTATGCAAGGCAGCCTTGACTTTATGTAAAGAGTAAGACATATCAATATCTATGCTGGGTGAGCGTGACAGGCGACAAAATTGAATCTGCATTCTGTTAATGGTGGAAAAATGTCCGAGATTGGTTTTAAAGCCCTTAACGTGGAGCAACTGATACCTGGACCTACGAGCAAGCTTGTAAGGCACATACAAATTTATTTGACTCAGCAACCACAAACAATCAATATGAGTGTTAATTATTTTGTACATGAACACATGATCTAAAAGCATCGGCGATTTTCCAGACTCATATGTTTGAAATGTTTCAAGAGTGAGCTGTAGCTAGTTACATTTCTGGCCCTACTGCAGTGATATGACAAGCGCCAAAGAAATCTTTTCTGCACTGATTCCAAACTACGTTTATGTATTTCGTAGAGTGGAGTCCAAACTATGCTGCAATATTCTAAGCCTGATCTGACTATTGAGTTGAAGACTGCAATTTTAGTTGAGGCATGCTTAAAACCTTTACAGTTATGCAGAATGAAACCCAACATATTAAACCCCTTAGTAGCAATTTTATCAATATGAATATTAAACCGAAGCTTATTGTTAATACCCCCAAATCACGAATAACTTCTTTCTCGTAAATAATTTGGCCATTAATTTTATCATTACTAATTTAGTAAGCCCAGTAAAATAATGTGAAGTGGTTTTAAAATCTTTTTGGTTGCAGGGACAATGTTGACTGGGATGAAGATCAAGAAACAGTAGCAAAAGAAAAGGTTGAACAGAATTCCCAAGTAATATTTTCTGAGGATCGTTTGAAGTCATTGGAAGATGATGCTGACAAACATTGGGATGCCTTTTATGATATACATCAAAACAGGTAATTACAGATAACTTTCAAGTAGTCCGAATTCTGGGCCTTAAATGGTATAGAGTATTTTTGAATTTTAATTAAAAGCTACTAATATAAAATTCCAGATTCTTTAAAGACCGTCACTGGCTCTTCACAGAGTTTCCAGAACTGGCTCCAGACAACACATCAGCCCCAGTGAGAGTATATCCTGAAGGAGAGAATAAGTCCACACAAACTACAGAACAGCCTAAGAGTGACACTAAACGCTCCATATTTGAAATTGGTTGTGGAGTGGGCAACACTATATTCCCGATACTGCAGTATAGTCGAGATCCAAACCTCTTTATATATGGTTGTGACTTCTCCTCAAAAGCAATAGACATTATGCAACAAAGTGAGTTGTATGAAACAAATAGGTGTAATGTATTTGTACTGGACGCCACACTTGACAAATGGGATGTACCATTTGAAGAAAACTCTATTGACATCATTGTGTTGATATTTGTTTTGTCTGCTATTGATCCTGCAAAGTGAGTATTTTAATTTGCAATTTTTTACACACATGCTTTACTTGTCTTTACCAAGTGTACTACAAACAAACTGCAAATGTGTGTAAGCCCAGGAGCTCTTGGTACTGTTCGAGATAGTGGGGAAGTCCAAAGTGTATGAGTGTGTGGGTGTGTTATGTGCTGACACTACTCCTTTTCGCACACACATTCACATTGTATTTACAGTACACTTAGTCACCCCAAGTAAAGTGCATGTCACTTTGTGAGATAAAAATACTGTAACTTCATTGGAACCGTAACTTGTTTGCTAATTGTTGCTGATCACAGTCCAAAAATAAATCTGTCTAGCCTTTTCCCAACTATTTTGGAGTCAGCTTCAGATTACAGTCCAACAAGGAGCCAAATATGTTCTTTTACCTACAGGTCCAAGTGGGCTTAGGTTTTCTGTATGTTACATAAATAATATGTTTAATAGAATGTGGCAGATGACAATTATTATCATGCAGAACTTTTTTTTTCCGTTAGCCTGTTCTATCCCACTGCTGGGCAAAGGCCACCCCCATTTTCTTCCACATTTCCTTCTGCTGTGCCTTCTCCGTCCAGTCGGTTAGGAACGAGTCTAAATCGTCACGCCTGCCCCGGTGAAGACACCTGTCTTCAGGCACCCACTGTGTGACGACTTTGGCCCATCTATCTAGATGCATCCTATAAGTGTGACCTGCTCAGACCCACTTTAGCCTCGCAGACTTGCCGCCAAAAAACATGCAGAACTAACAATAATAAATTATCTTTCGAGATATTAATAATAAATAATCCTAATACATTGGAACCTCAAAAACATTCCATTGCCTATTATTTTGGATACACTGCAGTAGAATTATTATTATTAAGAGGCTTACAGGACCTAAACGCAAAAACCGCAAGTTTTAGAAACAATAAAAGTACATGATCAACTCCAGTAAGTAAGCAAAATCAGAAAAATATATGATATTCTTCAAGATGCTAGGTAGATAGTGTATTGAAAACATAATACAACTAATTTGATAAAAAGGAAAAATCATGAAGATACCTCTAAAAACTTTCTTTTTACAATAAAAACCATACCACATACATACAATCATTATGATTTTTTGTCCGATTATTCTACAAGCAACATACTAAAGAACTAGTGTTTTAATTTTTTTGTTGTAACAATAGATTTTTTGTAAATAGATAATTGCTTCATATTTTGTAATAAATTACCAGTGTTGTGTCATCGCGCTTCTCTTTCTTTTATATGCAGTCCGACAAAGACCGCGCTAGGTCATGTAGTCGCCTTAATGCAATGATTTTCTTTTATCATTCATTTCTTGTCTTATATTTTTTGATAACATATCTTCATTCTGTTTTCAGAATGACAACTGTAATCAACAATATTTACAAATACCTTAATCCTGGAGGATTAGTGGTATTCCGTGACTACGGCCGATATGACTTAGCACAGCTGAGGTTCAAGAAGGGAAGGTGTATATCTGACAACTTCTATGCCCGAGGTGACAACACTAGAGTCTACTTCTTTACTCAAGAAGAAATAACCAACTTATTCAAAGGAGCTGGGTTTACAGAAGAGCAGAATCTGATTGACAGGAGGCTTCAAGTGAATAGAGGGAAAATGTTGAAAATGTACAGAGTATGGATACAAGGGAAATATAGAAAACCATTATAACAGGAATAATATTTATTATTTATATTCGGTGTACTGAAAAAAGGGACAACAGTAAACTATCTAAAATCCTCTCTTAGTAGCTAAATATACGGCGACTTGGTGTCCTAAAGTTATCTTTTCATAACATTTTGCGGTTGTTCCCATATTTCATAAATCAGTGTAAAATCTTTACTTATAAAAAAAAACTTGTAAGAAACAAACACAAGTCATAAAAATAATAATGTAAATGGAGGTAGACGTAGAATTAATACTCTAAGGAGGTAGATTATTTAGCATTTTCAAATCTAAAGTTGAAAGGTGCTACAAAAGTGTTTGTAACTCTAGTGACAACTTTGATTGGGGGTCCTTCCCAAGTAACTTTCAACTCGTCAAAGAATCTCTTCATGAAAGTTTCAATCTCTAGTTCAGCAATTCTTCTTCCAATACAACTTCTGACACCGAAACCAAACGGTAATGTTACCATTGGAGGTGCATTTCCGTAGTATAGAGGATCAGATTTATCAGCTAACCACCTCTCAGGAACGAATTCGTTGGCCTGGGGGTAATATTTTTCCATTCTGGATAGAAATTCGTTTGGTGCTATCACATCAACCTAAAATACAAGAAAACATTTAAGGCTGTTCCAATACACATTATTCCCTTTTCTTACCAAATATTAACTTTATGTATGTATAACTAGTTCGTTAATTAAGTTGATTTTAGAATTACTGTAGTACTTGAAGATGTTTCGAAAGTAGTTTAGTTTTAGTTGCAGCTTTACGACTAAGCATTAAAGTTACTTTTCCGAAATCATATAAATAGAAAACTAAATTGTGAGCGCAGTGTACATATGTTAGTTACCAGCTTACCGAAAGCATTATACAATTGAATAAAATCAATCTTACCCCCTTAGGAATATGATAACCACCAACAATGTGGTCTCTATCGGTCCTCCTCAAATTGGCCGGAACCACGTGCCAAAGTCTGAGCGCTTCTTTCATACAAGCCCTGAGATAACGTTTGTGCGGATCGTCGGAACGTATTTCTTCACGTAGTCTCTCTTGCTTATCGGGGTGTATCGCTAAATTATAAATTACACTGATAGCTGCAAAAGATACCTGTAAATAAAAAATGCGATTGATCACTTTTTCAACCTTATAATAAGGCCCCTAGTGCCCTAGTAATAAGGTTGAGAACCCCCAGTATCCGCGATGGCACCTAGGTACACATCGCAATCTTACCGTGTCAATACCAGCGAACAACATTTCGTTACCCATCAGGATAGCTACTCTCTCGTCAATAGCCAACAGTCTTTCGAGTATGCTTTTCTCTTCTTCAGGAATATCATATCCTCTTTCGTTTATCCTTTTTTGTGCGTTTTCAATGAACATCGTACTAATTCTGTAGGGAATAGGTAGTTATTATGTTACTAACAGATCTTTAGAATTATTTTTCAAAACAAAGTGTTTACTTACTGCCATTGCGTGTCGTATACCTTCATAACCTTCTTAAAAGCGGGTGTCGAGATGTATTTCCAAACGCTTGGCATAAATTCCAGTTTAAAAGCTAATTCAATCATATCTTTCGCACATTGCATCAGTTTCCGTCCTGGGTGGTCCTCTGATAAATTGTCTTCAAGGCATCCCATTCTCGATCCTAAAGCCACTAGGGCTACCGATTCTAAGGACCACTTATTCATTTCAAGAGCAAAGTTGTTTTCCAAATAAGTTTTGTCATCTTTCAGTCGCTTTATCCTTGAAAAGATTATTTTATGGGTAATTATGAGTGAGTATGGTTAAGAAGTGTAAGAAGGTAGCGAGTTTCTGGAGATCTGCAGGCCAATAATTCGCATACTTAAAAAACGTTCAAATTCAAGTTGCAATCTTATCTCAGCAACAACCAATGTCAAAAACTTGTTAGAAATGTAGGGAATTATGACGTATTTTTGACAGATTGAGACTGATTGTAACATTTATAAAATTACGGGAATTGTCCTTCAGACGTTAGTTTCTCTCAATAATGTTTGGCATCATCCTGAAAATTGACTCCGACAACATTGATTAATCAGCCTGTAATTTTCCCACTGCTGGGACACTGTCTTCTCTGTGAGACGGAGTTGGCCATAATCCACCACGCGGGCCCAGTGCGGGTTGGTGGATATTGACACAAAAACATTTCCAAATATATAATATAATTATAGGAAATTAGGAATACTACCTCTGCACTGCATCTTGAGCAATTTCATCAAGCGGTGGCGTATATACTTTTACCAATTTTAGTTTCAACAAAGGTGGATTGACCTTTGTACGAAACTCGCGCCATTTTTCTCCTTGTCTGTAATACAGTGAACAGGATTAATTATGTATGTCTGTTAAAAATTTAATTAATAAACTTAGCATTAAATATTACGCTGTAGTTAATCCGTAATAGCCGTCAAGAGTACCCTTCAAGGTGACTTCTCTGAAATACTCCAGTGTTTGAAATCCGGGTCGCAGTGGGTTTGTCTCCTGCGCCCTATAAACCTTACAAAAAGAAAATACAAATCAAGGTGGATGCGCAGTTGTAGCCCGCGAAAAACATAAGAAAATTTGAATTTCGCCGTCTACCACTGCGCATTCACCTTAAGTATATTTACTTACATTTATTTAATATCAATAGGTACATCAACTCAATCCACAAACGTACCTGATCAATATGCTCTGGCTCGAACAAGATGACCATATTAGCCCTTGCCAAGACCCCTTCCATTTTAACTATAGGACCAAACTTCTCACGAAAAGTACCAAGCATATGTAAAATGTTTACATTTGGTCCAAATTGCCCTGAAGAAAGACAATACATTTAATTGATAGTTGCTATACTTAATTCTTTTATCACAAGGATTTAGCGCTTTGTCCGCGTTAAGGACTAATTTTATGATAAGCTGGTCTTTTATCTCTCTTATCTCATAGGTAGGTAGATTTGTAGTACATTTGTTGCCTACTTATGATATCATAGCATCACACAAGAATCTATTTCGAGTTCTGTTACTCAATCGTGGGATAACCACATAAAATAAGCCCTCGTACCCACTCTTGGCACTGAATTTTCAACGCACTGCTTAGCAGCGCCGAGAGTTAAAAATCCAACAGTGTATTGTTTGACGCGCTGGGGTACGCTACGTTGGATTCTCAATGCTCGGCTCAAAACCGAGAGTTAAAAAACCGCGACTAACACCTTGATTAGAGCAGCGGGGTAATTACGTAACACACTATTAGTACCTAGTAACGGATTTCATTGCGTTATGTACAGACGCCAGCACATCAAGTTACAACAATCTGTCAGATTTTTTTAATAGATTTTCAACTTTATCACTAAAGCATAAGGTTCAAAGTTGATTGCGAAAATTTGACAGTTTCGGGTAGCTTGATGTGCTGGCGTCCGTACATTGATGAGCAGACAAATTTTTCGAACATATGAAGCAATGGATTAGCAATATCCTTGAAAATGTTTCAGATTGAGGTTGATATTGTGTTACGCAATTAGGATGCTGATTGTTGTAAGATAAATAATTTATCGACCAAGTTTATTAATAAGTCTTATTAATTTCTAAGCAAATAATATACAGTATGTTAACTAACAGAGGGCGTTCCCGTTAACCCGCAATAGTATAGCATCCATACATGCTAAAAAAAATATTACCATTCGAAAATAAAATGTTTTTATTTCTTTTTTATATTAAAATATTCACTAAAAATCGTAAATTGATACGTTAAAGAAACACTCTGTACACGCGTACTTGAAGGACAGCAATGTCGGAATTTATTTATGAATGACGGGCGCGGGTGCGGGCGGGGCGGGGCGGCCGTCTCACTCGGCTTCGTGAACTCTCGGAAACGCTCGGCCAGCATCGTGCGCATTGCGTTTGGGCATTACTATTACGAATACTATTCCGCGCTACTACAGGAGGTTTCGAATTTATTGACAATTAATTATTTTTTTGAATTCGGATTATTTTATGCTTATTTTTCTATGCTGATATTTTTATTTTAATCTATTAATGATATAGATTAACGAGTTTAAGGGAACGCCCTCTGTTATTTAACATACCTACTGTATTTTGTAATTATGATTTTGATAAATAAACAGGTTGGGCGCAACCCTATTGCTGGTCTTACCTACCAATGCGTTCGCAAGAATCGCTAGTATATAGGTACAGTACCTGCTGGTCCTGCACGGACTTTCAAAGGGCCATAGGAATATCACCATTATTTTTATTACGAAACGAGCAAAGTGGATGAATTTGGGATAAAAGTCAATTAACTTACCGACTATAGGCAAAAAGTGATGTATGGGTCCGATTAATGGTAAAGACGAAAGTCCAGGTATCGACTTGAATGGTTTCGGCTCCTGTGACGCTGAAGGCGAAGAGTAACTTCGGCGGACATTTCTAAAACAAAATAGTTGGTATTTTATATTATTATTAAAGTTTTGACCTTAGACTTTGACTTGACCTTAGGCCTTGCGTACCTGAGTACCTAAACGAGTTTTAGAAAAAATTCGAGTTTGTTAAGAGTTGTGTCGCCGGATTAACCCCTAAGCAAATTAAGCAATTGCTTAGGGCATCACGTCTCGGGGGGGCACCATAAACCAGGCGTGGTCCCAGGGTCATGGGGATCATGACCCCCAAAATCATTCAAGATGTCGAGAACCTGAATGATTTACTTACATGTCTTACTTACTTAAAACTGTACGTTGAGCTACGGAGACCCCAATGGGCACATAAAAAACATTCAGGCAGTCGTGGGGTCCAACGACGTAAGAACTTGAAAACTAAAAAAACACTGAATTTTAAAATTTATTGTAGTACCTAATTGTCAAATACCTATTTTAGTTTCACAATTTGCAAATAGAAATTATTAATATTAGTCTGGTTTTTACATTTATCGGCACTCCGAGCAACAACAAGTGCAAAACGACATACTCATAGCTACAGAATATACTGTTAACATTAGCATATCGGTGAGGCGAACCCATAAAATTACACCCTACCAAAAATCAGTCTACGCACCTAATGAAGGTTTTACTTAAAAAAGCCTGTTATAAAATATAGAATCTAAGATGCAAGAGCGAACGAAGCAAACTCGGGATATCGGGCACCTCGCTCGTACGTAAGGTTCGAAAGGATAAGGATAACGCCAGTTTCCAAAACCTAAACTGCTGTAAAAAGAGGTGAACCTTTTCGTCATAAGTCGATAAAGTAGGTACAGTTCGCGTCAAATAACTTTGCCGCTCTGAAGCTAGGCTTTTCGCTAGCCGCGCGTGCGCACTGCTGTTTTATTTATACGATTAACTACTGCGCAGTGATATTTGTTGCCTACTTCAGCAAAGTTATTTGACGCGAACTGTAAGTTCTCTCACTTCGCTCGCTCTTGTATTCTACATTCTCTTGATTCTTAAGTTTTTGTTCATAAGTCCACAGAGGGACTAATCCCTAGTTCTTTTGGAATCATGAAAAGGAAATGTAACCTATGCAAAAGTGCAAAAATTTTCAAGCTCGCTCTTGCATTTTTACACTAAATTCTCATAGTTCAATGTAACTCCTATTTCTGTTACAAAATGTAAAACTGTTACAACATTAAATAAAGTGGAGCTGGAGATGTATATGAACATTAACATAACATGACGCTTAATCCCCGAAGAATTAGACAGATATGTACTAAAGTGGAGTCATTGTAATAGGTAACATTTGACAATTCATCAAATATTCAACAACGTAACCTTGTAACGGCGGGCATAAAATAACATATTTTTTCGTTTTGTTAGAACTGCACAATTGCTTACCTTTTTTCAATTACGATTACATATTTATTGTAATAATGACCGATACGAGTAATTTTACGATTTGCTTTCATTAATAAACCATTCTTAACATAATAAACAATTTCTGATCTAAAGAACTGAACGTCGTTACAAGGTTACGTCAGTTAACCATTTTTCTTTTTAAACACTAGGGATGTTACTCTAAAAATCGAAAGCTGATAAGTAGAATCGAATGCAATGATGACTTGTGAAGAAATATCACCATAAATTAATAACCACGTTGTGATTATAATAAAACATTTATTTATTATTCTTTTAACTAACTAGGTATAAAAATACAAAAAATAATGAAATAGAAAAATCATTGATGTTAGGTACAATTTAGGTGGTATGTTGCTGGCAACACCAGTGCCTGTCGATGACGCCATGTCATGTCGCCATTACATGACGCAGTCTTTTGTCGTTGTGCGAAGTGACTGTGCGTTTTTGGTGTGCTCTCTGTTATTTTCTTCTGACCCGGCTTTTTTATTGGACTGATCTTACTGACTACGTTTACCTGGCTATAAATTGGACTCCGATTGCTTAACGATTAGTAAACAAGAACAACATTACAGTCTTACCATGTCGAAACGGGGGAAAACGCTAAACAGTCAATCTCGCGAACTAGTGGTGAAATTGTACAATTATTTTGAACGGGAATCAATTAACGATGGGCCTCTTTTACCATTGACACAACCGAGAGAACGCGTTGCCGAAGCATTGGGAATAGGGAAGAGGACAGTAACTCAAATTCTGAAAGAGAAATACGGACCATCAGGCTCAGAAGATAATACTTTACGTACACCGAAAAAAAGAAAGAGGGACAAGAAAATTGTTGGCATTGATAATTTTGATGCTGCTGCAATTCGCAACCACATTTATGGATATTACTCGAGAAAAGAATATCCTACACGGGAAAAGCTAATAAGTTCGTTAAAAGACGCAGGCTTATTTTTTGGCGGTAAATCGTCTCTATCAAAGGTTTTGAAATCGATTGGCTTTAGTTTTAAAAAATCTGACAAGCGGAAAATCCTGCTAGAACGCTACGATATTATTTTGAAGAGAGTAACATTCTTACGTCAAGTAAATAAAATTACAGATTGGGACAATGTCGTGTTTATTGACGAAACATGGTTGAATGTGAACCATACGGTTTCGCGGACATGGACCGATGATACAGCGGCGTCCACCTCAAAAGTTCCACCGGGAAAAGGAGCCCGACTTATTATATGTCACGCGGGATCAGCTTCTCAAGGTTTTATTCCAGACTGCCTCCTCGCATTCGCCTCTAAAACTACAAGTGATTACCATGAGGAAATGAACTTTGAGGTTTTTAAAGAGTGGTTTGAGAAGCTGCTAGTCAGCTTAGAAAACCCATCGAAAATTATAATGGACAATGCACCGTATCATTCTGTACAAGTTGATAAACCACCAACTCAAGCAAATAAAAAGCAAGAAATTGTCTCGTGGCTGGTAAGAAATGGTGTGGATGCAAGTCCAACTTTATTAAAAGTTGAGTTGTTAAATCTAGTAAAAGCAACTAAGCCGTCCAAGCTCCGCTATGTAATCGATGAACTAGCCCTAGAGCATGGACACGAAGTTATTCGATTGCCTCCCTACCATTGCCAGTATAACGCCATCGAGCTTATTTGGGCACAAATAAAGGGTTATGCAGCGCGGAACAATACTGAACCACCCTTCAGTACTGCTAAAATGATGTCTCTGCTAAAAACTGCGTGTGCAGAAGTCACTACAGAAGACTGGAAAAAAGTCGTAGAGAAAACAAAGAAAATAATTTTACAAGATTTTGAACGAGATGTGAGAATAGACAATATTATTGAAAATGAATTAATAATATCTCTGAGTGCTGACAGCAGTGATGAAGATGACAATACTTTTAACAGTTCTGATAGTTCAACTGAATAAATGCAATTTTTTTGTTAAATTGTGTACTTGTCTTATTTTGCTCCTTAAATTTACGAAAAAAATAATAATAATGGGACAGGGATTCGCCTGATGATTTTTAAAATTCGCATATGTTTCAAGTCCGTATCGATTCATTCACTTTAATCGATGTTTATAAGCAGGTCACCTCACTATGAGGATAAAACTGACAGACGTCAAATGTTACCTATTAAAATGACTCCACTATACATACTTATTATAGTAGTTACACCCACATTACGCTAGTTTATCTTTAAGTCCCATGTCGTAGGGGACGAGCCTTATGCCACCAACCGGGCATAAATTCAAGAATCCAGGCCAGGTAGTGGTCGCAGGTCAGTTCCCAGGTCGCAAGCGTTACTGCTGACAGTAACGCTTGCGACCATTTAGGCCGCATTCCGAATTAGCTGAATTAGAATAATCAATCGCTCACAGCACTCACATCATTTCACATGCGTTCCGATTTAGATATTGCGATTATGACAGCTGAGGGCTGTCAATAATTTAGGAACGCTCGTGAACGCGCTCACAGTGCTTTATACTCAAAGTCAAAACGATATTACAGCAATATTTTTTTTGTATAAACACCATATTTCTTCTTTTTCATTGTTAAGGTGGCGACTGTCGGCCAGAAGCACAATTTCGAAAATGCCACGGTAGTTTAAAGATATGATGCAACTCAAAACAAAACACACTGACACACATACATACACACACACTCACATTTTTGACAGCGCTCACGGTGTCATGACGTTATCGCAAGATGGCGCATGTCAGACGTCATCTATGCCGATTCACACGGCTACCTACCGGTTTTAAGCACGCTCAAATCGATAATTTCCCAACTCAACAGAACGTAACCTTAATCTGGGTGTAGGTGGCATTTACCAAAGCGAGGTGTCTCTATTTTCGCCATTTTTTCAAAACATACCGTAGTTGGACTGGTATTTCTAGCCCAAATAGTTTAAAAATAAATTGAAAATACCTTAGTAAAATTTCACAGCTAGAGGAAAAAGATCATGTCACCTACGTATGTATGAACAGCACCTACCTATGTTAAATCAATAAATAACAGGCACTTTTAAAATCGCTTTTACTTGAAACTACCTAAGTATGTATGAACATGAATTTACTGCTCTAACTACCAAATATAATACCTACCATAATTGACACTCGGTGATCACAAAAACAAGAATACAAACAGAAATGATTATTATTGTACTTACTGTACGGAGTTTTGCGTTCGTACCGCTAATAACGTATTATAACACTCGCTCAAAGTTTTACTTCTCATTGTTACTCCACGTATATACCGGATAAAAGACTATCAACTCCAAAAACATAAATAGAATGAAGTGACGGCAAACGGGCAAATACACGGGTTGCCCCTAAGAATAATTTGTTTGACCTTGTACAACGGCCGCGGCCGGGCGGCGTCTGATAGTAAATAAATGAAATGATATCTATAGGTAGCGTGGTATCTATAAGTAGTCTGTGTCTCTGTGATAGGTAGGTACCTACTTATTATTATAAAGAAGAAATATTTTTTTGTCTTTTTGTACCGAATAAGCTCCGAAACTACTGGATCGATTTTAACCTTTTTTTTTCACCAATAGGAAGCTAAATTATCAGGAAGTAACATAGGCTATACTTAATTTATTTTCAAAAACATTAGAGATCCCTAAGAAAATTGCAATAATGTAACCCAAAGTAGCAAAATATTGCTTATAAAATTCATTATTTGGCGTGCGCTAAAAAAACTATTGATGATACATAAAAATTATGTAAGTACATACTAAATGATGATAGTAAGTACTCATTATTACCTACAAAAAGTCCGCGAGGCAATATATCAAACTATCATAGTAGCTTTTGTGTTCTAAAATTTAATTAGATCGCCGCGCCGCCGTCGTCGCCGCGCCGCGCCGCCGTCGTCGCCGCGCCGCGCCGCCGCGCCGCGCCGGTAGTTGGTTACATTTGTATCGTAGTATGTAGTTAAATAAATTTTATCATCAAGGGTATTTATGTAGCAGTAATAGTTATTTATGATACTAGTGCGGTAAGTTGGTTTTTACAAACGAGTAGACGAATGTAAGCCCGAGACGAAGTCGAGGGCTTACCATAGTCACGAGTTTGTAAATACCAATTTCTGCACGTGTGTCATACAATGTTTTTCAATACATTGGCGAGAAAACAGTACAGTATGTAATTAAACAAACTTTTTCATTTGACTATTTTTAATAGCAAATAAACAGATAGGTCACTACTCTTGGAAATTAATAGTAAAATTTGAACAATTATTGAAATTCAGTGAAATTTGCTGCTTTGGAAGCTTAACTGACTGACTGACATTATTAATTTCACACTTAGTACGTTGAACTCATATTATTATTTTGTTTATTTAACAGTGGGAAAGTCGCAACAATTTTTGAAGTTTCTAATATGAAAATGGCGCGAATTTGCAAATGGCGCCACATGCACGTGGTGAAAATTAGAACTACATCCTTCGTCTCATTTACTCTTTGGTAGGTATTAAAGTGAGACAACGTATTGAGCAAAAGCACAATATAAAGACATACAGTACGAGGTCTTCATACAAACGGACGAAACGCGAGCTATACCTACGCGCCTCGACCACGGCATGAGCTCAGCATGCAGACAGTCGCGACTGTGCTGCAGTGACGAACGGACGGTGTGTTGTTTTTTTTAACAATAACCGCGCGATTTTTGCACTAAAAATAAGTTCAAGTACATATTTAATATGACGAGTAGGCTATATTGTGCTGTTTTTGGTTGCATGAATTCGTCAATAACGCATCCAGAGATAACTTTTTTTAGATTACCTGGAAACTCTGAAAGGTAAGACTATAAAATAATTTTACTTACTTGTAGGTAGGTACATAATGTGTGTATTTTTAATGGATAAGTATTTCATTTTATCTCCCGAAAAAAAGATGTCTGGATTAATAAATGAAGTGAATAGAGTAAAGGAAAGTGATAAACACGAGTGAGGTAGGTAGTTATAGGCGGTTCATGAATCATTAAACGGTAGGTACGCTTGTGTTAAAACCTCGGCGCATGTGTGTTTTGTTAGTTTGTATAATTCAAAGTAAAAACGTGGTTTTTATTATTAATAATAGTTGTTTATTGTACTGTGTGTATGAATAATACTACAAAAAAATTGGTTGTCTGTAAAGTCGATTTACGGACGATAGTTTAACGTGACAACATCATAACAAAACATTAATGAAATGATTGCATACTTTTATGAATAAAATTAATTATTTTTATTGAATAACTGTTACTGTAATAAGAATAACTGTTTCATGAAATCATCATTCTTTGGACTTACATGGTCTTAGAGAGTTGTGTTGATGACTTTAATGATTATAATTCTGTAATAGTACATTACGATATTAGTGCGTTAAGATGTTATAACCAATACGCACGTATATCGTACGACGTTTTTTAACACATTTGCGAGGAAACAGAAAAAAAAACATTTCACAATACAAGTAGAAAATTTGAGAAAAATGGCGCGAGGATTATTTTCTGCCGTGGCTGCGTGAAAATGTTGGCAAAGACACTAGAGCATGCAGCCAAGTTTTTAAATTACCGAATAAACTGTTTTTTTAATTTTAAATAAAATCAATCTGTGAATGCACACTTGCTTTCCCGCCATTTTAACAGCGCGCTAGCGCTGCCTACTGACTGGCGCCGCGCGGCGATTAGTTCGAAATTTGAATAGCAACAGCGCGCTGCTGCTCACTAGCTGGAGTCGTGCGGCGGCGATCAAAACAACACGCATTTTTATTAAACACTTCCTATTCAATTCACAAAGTATTTTATTTGTTTATATAAAATAATTTATGTACACACAGTAAAATACAATAACAAAACTAAATGGAAACACAAAGTAGGCAAATGTAATTAAAATACTGGAGGCGGGCAGCCCTATCGCATGTTTACGTACCGCGCGGCTGTAGGCATTTACATCAAGGTTACGGCCGAGTACGAGTACTGTATTTCTTTATTCTGTGGCAAAAGCGCTTCCAATGAGGTTCGATCAGTCAGGTTGTTTATTCTCATAATGTAAAACTCTTTGGTGGAATTCTTATATTTTTTTTATGGAAATAAAAAAAAAAACCGTAAAGAAAACGCACGGTGCTATACAACGGAACGTGCGGTAAAATAGGTAGTACTTAGGTGAGAGTCTGTACCTATTTTACCGCACGTTCCTTTGTATGGTGCGTAATTTTTAACTTTCGAACAATGTATACAGGCTTTGTAAATGCATTTTTCGAGCAAATGTGTTGAAAAATACTTTTTATAACATATTTGCTCGTAAAGGGTCTCTTATTTCACCAATTTCAATATCGTGATGTGTATCTCATTACGTAGGTACTTGTGCGGTAATGTAATGTAAATCGCACGGTTAATCAAGATGCTCCGTCAAAACGAACGGTACTTTTTTAAATCTTAGCAAAGAGTTTTTATTTCAGAAAAGTAGTCAACATTTTATGAATAAAATTAACTTTGGGAGATAAAATAAAATATAATAAATAAACATTTAATTCTTTAATTTAATTAATTTTGATAATTAATTACAACCATTAATATCTGTAATAAAAACAAAAATATTAATTTACTTTATTAATAATACTGGCTGTTTTGTGCCTATGCCTGAAAAAAAAAGCACGAACGCGCGCGCATCGCTTATTTGTGGTAGATGACAAACATTATCATGCAGAACTTTTTTTTTAGCCAGTTCTGTCCCAGTGCTGGGCAAAGGCCTCCCCCGTTTTCTTCCACATTTCCTTATGTACCTTCTCCGTCCAGTTGGTTAGGAACGAGTCTAAATCGTCACGCCACCGTTTCTTAGGCCTGCCACGGTGACGACACCCGTCTTCAGACACCCACTGTGTGACGACTTTGGCCCATCTGTCTGGATACATTCTATAAGTGTGACCCGCCCAGTCCCACTTCAGCCTCGCAGACTTACCGCCAAAAAAACATGCAGGACTAACAATAATAAATTATCTTTCGAGATATTATTAATAAATAATCCTAATACATTGTCAAAAAAAAAACATCAAAAACATTCCATTGCCTTTGATTTTGGATGCACTGAAGTAGAATTATTTCCTTTATTCGACTAAATACATATAAATTATATTTTTGAATATTAATATAAAAAGAAATATAAAAACATTAAAAAATAGTAGCCCACAGGTATAGGGAACAAAAACCATACAATATATACATACAATCATTATAATTTTTTGCCAAATTACAAGCAACATACTAATGAATAGTGTTTTAATTTTTTAGTACAAACAATAGATTTTTCATAAATCGATAATTTTGCTTCATATTTTGTAATAAATTACCAGCGTTGTGTCATCACATCACGCTTCTCTTTCTTTTCTGTGCAGTCCGACAAAGACCGCTCTTTAGGTCATATGTAGTCTTATTTATTGTCTTATATTTTTTTATAACATATTATCTTCATTCTATTTTCAGAATGACAACTGTAACAAACAATATTTACAAATACCTTAAGCCTGGAGGATTAGTGGTATTCCGTGACTACGGCCGATATGACTTAGCACAGCTGAGGTTCAAGAAGGGAAGGTGTATATCTGACAACTTCTATGCCCGAGGTGACAACACTAGAGTCTACTTCTTTACTCAAGAAGAAATAACCAACTTATTCAAAGGAGCTGGGTTTACAGAAGAGCAGAATCTGATTGACAGGAGGCTTCAAGTGAATAGAGGGAAAATGTTGAAAATGTACAGAGTATAATGGATACAAGGGAAATATAGAAAACCATTATAACGGGAATAATATTTATTATTTATATTCGGTGTACTGAAAAAAGGGACTACAGTAAACTATCTAAAATCCTCTCTTAGTAGCTAAATATACGGCGACTTGGTGTCCTAAAGTTATCTTTTCATAACATTTTACAGTAGTTCCAGTATTTCATGAGTGTAAAATCTTTACTTATAAAAAAAAAACTTGTACTTGTAAACACAAATAATAATGTAAATGGAGGTAGACGTAAAATTAATACTCTAAGGAGGTAGATTATTTAGCATTTTCAAATCTAAAGTTGAAAGGTGCTACAAAAGTGTTTGTAACTGTAGTGACAACTTTGATTGGGGGTCCTTCCCACGTAACTTTCAACTCGTCAAAGAATCTCTTCATGAAAGTTTCAATCTCTAGTTCAGCAATTCTTCTTCCAATACAACTTCTGACACCGAAACCAAACGGTAATGTTACCATTGGAGGTGCATTTCCGTAGTATAAAGGATCAGATTTATCAGCTAGCCACCTCTCAGGAACGAATTCGTTGGCCTGGGGGTAATATTTTTCCATTCTGGATAGAAATTCGTTCGGTGCTACCACATCAACCTGAAATACAAGAAAACATTTAAGGCTGTTCCAATACACATTATTACCTTTTTTTTACCAAATATCAACTTTAGGTACTAGTTCGTAAATTAATTTGATTTTAGAATTACTGTAATACTTGAAGATGTTTCGAAAGTAGTTTAGTAGTAGTAGTTTTAGTTGCAGCTTTACAACTAAGCATTAAAGTTACTTTTTCGAAATCATAAAAATAGAAAACTAAATTGGGAGCGCAGTGTACATGTGTTAGTTACCAGCTTACCGAAAGCATTATACAATTGAATAAAATCAATCTTACCCCCTTAGGAATATGATAACCACCAACAATGTGGTCTCTATCGGTCCTCCTCAAATTGGCCGGAACCACGTGCCAAAGTCTGAGCGCTTCTTTCAAACAAGCCCTGAGATAACGTTTGTGCGGATCGTCGGAACGTATTTCTTCACGTAGTCTCTCTTGCTTATCGGGGTGTTTCGCTAAATTATAAATTACACTGATAGCTGCAAAAGATACCTGTAAATAAAAAATGCGATTGATCACTTTTTCAACCTTATAATACGGCCCCTAGTGCCCTAGTAATAAGGTTGAAAACCCCCAGTATCCGCGATGGCACCTAGGTACACATCGCAATCTTACCGTGTCAATACCAGCGAACAACATTTCGTTACCCATCAGGATAGCTACTCTCTCGTCAACAGCCAACAGTCTTTCGACTATGCTTTTCTCTTCTTCAGGAATATCATATCCTCTTTCGTTTATCCTTTTTTGTGCGTTTTCAATGAACATCGTACTAATTCTGTAGGGAATAGGTAGTTATTATGTTACTAACAGATCTTTAGAATTATTTTTCAAAACAATTAACAATTAGAAGTGCTTACGTACTGCCATTGCGTGTCGTATGCCTTCATAACCTTCTTGAAAGCTGGTATCGAGATGTATTTCCAAACGCTTGGCATAAATTCCAGTTTAGGAGCTGTTTCAATCATATCTTTCGCACATTGCATCAGTTTCCGTCCTGGGTGGTCCTCTGATAAATTGTCTTCAAGGCATCCCATTCTCGATCCCAAAGCCACTAGGGCTACCGATTCTAAGGACCACTTATTCATTTCAAGAGCAAAGTTGTTTTCCAAATAAGTTTTGTCATCTTTCAGTCGCTTTATCCTTGAAAAGATTATTTTATGGGTAATTATGAGTGAGTATGGTTAAGAAGTGTAAGAAGGTAGCGAGTTTCTGGAGATCTGCAGGCCAATTCGCATATTATACTTAAAAAACGTTCAAATTCAAGTTGCAATCTTATCTCAGCAACAACCAATCACAGAGTATATTTTATAATAGGGTAAACCAATGTCAAAAACTTGTTAGAAATGTAGGGAATTATGACGTATTTTTGACAGATTGAGACTGACTGTAACATTCATAAAATTACGGGAATTGCCCCTCAGACGTTAGTTTCTCTCAATAATGTTTGGCATCATCCTGAAAAGTGACTCCGACAACATTTTCCCACTGCTGGGACACTGTCTTCTCTGTGAGACGGAGTTGGTCATAATCCACCACGCGGGCCCAGTGCGGGTTGGTGGATATTGACACAAAAACATTTCCAAATACTATAATTATAAGAATACTACCTCTGCACTGCATCCTGAGCAATTTCATCAAGCGGTGGCGTATATACTTTTACCAATTTTAGTTTCAACAAAGGTGGATTGACCTTTGTACGAAACTCGCGCCATTTTTCTCCTTGTCTGTAATACAGTGAACAGGATTAATATTTATGTCTGTTAAAAATTTAATTAATAAACTTAGAATTAAATATTACGCTGTAGTTAATCCTTGATAGCCGTCAAGAGTACCCTTCATGGTGACTTCTCTGAAATACTCCAGTGTTTGAAATCCGGGTCGCAGCGGGTTTGTCTCCTCCGCCCTATAAACCTTACAAAAAGAAAATACAAATTGAGGTGGATGGGCAGTCGTAGCCCGCGAATAACGCAAGTAAATTTGAATTTCGCCGTCTACCACTGCGCATTCACCTTAAGTACTTATATTTACATTTATTTAATATGAATAGGTACAGACGCCAGCACATCAAGCTACCTGAAACTGTAAATTTTTCCCAATCAACTTTGAACCTTATCCTTCAGCGATAAAGTTGAAAATCTATTAAAGAGATAAGTTGTAGTAGCTTGATGTGCTGGCGTCTGTACATCAACTCAATCCACAAACGTACCTGATCGATATGCTCCGGCTCGAACAAGATTACCATATTAGCCCTTGCCATGACCCCTTCCATTTTAACTATAGGACCAAACTTCTCACGAAAAGTACCAATCACTTCGAAAATGTTTACATTTGGTCCAAATTGCCCTGAAGAAAGACAATACAATTAATTGATAATTTGCTATACTTAAGGACGCGTTTACGAATCTGACAAAAATAAGCAGTTTTTCGGTGCATTTTGCGTCAAAATGAGACGAAACCAAATGTAACAAATAATTAGCACAGATAGATTACTCTTTCATGTTCAAATGGTAGCACATCAAGCTACCCGAAACTGTGAAATTTCCCCAATCAACTTTGAACCTTATGCTATAGTGATAAAGTTGAAAATCTATTAAAGAAATTTAAAATTGACAGATTGTAGTAGCTTGATGTGCTGGCGTCTGTACCTACTACCCAAGGAAAGATTTTATTCAGTCTTAAATTTTTCTAGATGTAAATTGGTATAAATTCATATTTCGTTTCGGACTTGATGGAGTGACCTGCAGGTGTACTTCGAAGACATGCTACTGGAACTAATAGACGAGCTGAGCTAGGTGTGCCGAGTTTGGGCTCCTTTTGTTGGTTATGTTGAGACCTTACCTCCGGACTTGATGGAGTGACCTGCAGGTGTAAGTACTTCGAAGACTGCTACTGGAACTAATAGACGAGCTGAGCTAGGTGTTCCGAGTTTGGGCTCCTTTTGTTAGTTATGTTGAGACCTTACCTCTGGACTTGACGGAGTGACCTGCAGGTGTACTTCGAAGACTGCTATTGGAACTAATAGCCAAACTGAGCTAGGTGTGTCGAGTTTGGGCTCGTTTTGTTAGTTATGTTGAGACCTTAGCTCCAGACTGGATGGAGTGGCCTGAAGGTGTACTTTCAAGACTGCTACTGGAACTAATACACGAGTAGAACTAGCTGATAAGAATGTGTGTAGTTTTTACCACTTTAACTCGATAGTGAGTTTAGGCCAAAGCCTAAGACGTTTGGGAAAAGCTCTTGTAAAAAACTTCATGCCTGTCTTCTCCCAGAATTGATCGATCCAAGATTTAAAAGAAATATGGAACTAAAAGAGCATTCTTCACATTGTCAAAATGTTTTTTTTTGTTTTTCGTTACTTTTATTATTTTTTATCATTTTAGTACGTTATCCTAATTGCGTAACACACTTAGAATGGCAACCCATTCCAATTTGACAGTTCAACGATATATATATTGCGTTGTTTTTGTTGTCGTGCAAACGAATTTTTTAAACATTTATGAAGCAATGAATATTGTTTAACCATTGGTACTGTGTGCCTTAACTTAAACGCTGTGTGTGTGAGCCGTGCACGTGTACTATTAAGACTCAATGCCTAAAATTGAAGCGCGTCAATTCGTAAACGCGTCCTTAATTCTTTTATCACAAGGTTTTAGCGCTTTGTCCTAGTGAAGGACTAAATTTATGATAAGCTGGTCTTTTATCTCTTATCTCATAGGTAGGTAGATTTGTATACTTGTTACCTACTTATAATATCATAGCATCACACAAGAATCTATTTCGAGTTCTGTTACTCAATCGTGGGATATGCACATAAAATAAGCCCTCTTACCCACTCTTGACACTGAATTTTCAACGCACTGCTTAGCGCCGAGAGTTGAAAATCCAACAGTGTATTTTTTGACGCGCTGGGGTACGCTCTGTTGGATTCTCAATGCTCGGCTCAAAACCGAGAGTTAAAAAACCGTCGCGGCTAACACTTTGATTAGAGCAGCGGGGTAATTGCTGAACACACTATTAGTACGGTCGCCTGCAGAGAAAACGGACCCCCCCCCCCCCCCCCCGCCTTTAAGCAGTGAGCGTTGAGGGGTCCGTTTTATCTGCAGGCGACTGTACCTAGTAACGGATTTCATTTTGACAGTTCAACAACATTCATTGTGTTATTTACGTTGCTGAGCAGACAAATTTTTGGAACATATGAAGCAATGGATTAGCAATATCCTTGAAAATGTTTTAGATTGAGGTTGATATTGTGTTACGCAATTAGGATGCTGATTGTTGTAAGATAAATAATTAATCGACCAAGTTTATTAATAAGTCTTATTAATTTCTAAGCAAATAATATATTTTGTAATTATGATTTTTTATAAATAAACAGTTTAGGCACAACCCCATTGCTGGTCTTACCTACTAGTACTTATATAGGTACAGTACCTGCTGGTCCTGCACGGACTTCCAAAGGGCCATAGGAATATCACCATTATTTTTATTACGAAACGAGCAAAGTGGATGAATTTGGGATAAAAGTCAATTAACTTACCGACTATAGGCAAAAAGTGATGTATGGGTCCGATTAATGGTAAAGACGAAAGTCCAGGTATCGACTTGAATGGTTTCGGCTCCTGTGACGCTGAAGGCGAAGAGTAACTTCGGCGGACATTTCTAAAACAAAATAGTTGGTATTTTATATTATTATTAAAGGTTTGACCTTAAGACTTGTAGCCTTGTTGCATACCTGAGTACCTACTCGAGTTTGTTAAGAGTTGTGTCGGTCGACCGTCATACCTGTGCAGTGCCGGATTAACCCCTAGGCAAATTAAGCAATTGCTTAGGGCATCACGTCTTGGGCACCATAAACCAGGCGCGGTCCCAGGGTTATGGGGATCATGACCCCGAAAATCATTCAAGCTGTCGAGAGCCTGAATGATTTACTTACTTGTCTAACTTAAAACTGTACGTAGGTACTTGAGCTACAGAGACCCCGATGATCACATAAAAAAAAACATTCAGGCAGTCGTGGACTCTAACGAAAGACGTGAAAACTTAAAACTGCGAGTACCTATGAAATAACAGTGTTATTTTTTTATTTTAAAATTTATTATAGTACATACCTACTTATCAAATACCTATTTTAATTTCACAATTTGTAAATTAAAATTATTAACATTAGTCTGGTTTTTACATTTATCGGCACTCCGAGCAACAACAAGTGCAAAACGACATACTCATAGCTACAGAATATACTGTTAACATTAGCATATCGGTGAGGCGAACCCATGTAATTTTCCCCTACCAAAAATCAGTCAACGCACCTAATGAAGTCTTTACTTAAAAAAAGCCTGTTATAAAATATTGAATCTAAGATGCAAGAGCGGGCGAAGCAAACTCGGGATATCGAGCACCTCGCTCGTACGTAAGGTTTGAAAGGATAAGAATAACGCCAGATTCCAATGGTTGTTCAGGAGGTCATCTGGGAGTAAAACGGACTCTACTGAAGATACGAGAACGTTTTTACTGGGTCCACTGTCGGGACGTTGTCAAGGATTGGTGTCGCAAATGTTCAAGTTGTGCAGCTGTAAGTAAAGGGACCTCAGACTCGTAGTAGAGGTGCATTAAAATTGTACAATGTTGGTGCACCATGGGAGAGGATAACCCTTGACATTGCGGGGCCGTTTCCGGAAAGTGAAAGTGGTAACAAGTATTTCATGGTTGTGATGGATTACTTCACGAAGTGGCCGGAAGTCTTCGCCATTCCAAATCAAGAAGCTTCGACAGTCTCAGATAAATTAGTTCATGAAGTCTTCTGTCGTTTTGGAGTACCTTTGGAGATTCACAGTGATCAAGGAAGGAATTTCGAGTCCCAAATATTCCAGGAAACTTGTCGAATTATGGGTACTCATAAAACAAGAACGACTTCTTACCACCCACAATCGAATGGAATGGTGGAAAGATTTAATCAGACATTGGAGAGGTACAGACGCCAGCACATCAAGCTTCCCGAAACTGTCAAATTTTTCCAATCAACTTTGAACCTTATACTCTAGCGATAAAGTTGAAAATCTATTAAAGAAAATTGACAGGTTGTAGTAACTTGATGTGCTGCCGTCTGTACCAAGCAAAAGTTGTGGAAAATCGGCAACGAGATTGGGACAAGCACATACAACCGTTTTTCTTGTCATATCGAAGCGCTGTTCACGAAAGTACATCGTTGACACCAGCTTTCGCAAACTTTGGAAGAGAATTACGGCTGCCTGCAGACCTGATCACCGGAATACCACCTGATGCCCCACGCAGTATAACCGATTATGCGAATTATTAGCGAAAAAAAATGAATGACATTTATGAGCACGTCAGACAATCGGGCCAGCAAATGTCTGAAAAGATAAAAACCCGTTATGACCGCAAAATGAACAATAAAGGGTTCGACGAAGGTTCACTAGTGTGGTTGCACAATCCAGTCCGCAGTAAAGGGAAATCTCCTAAACTTCAAGCTAAATGGGATGGACCGTACCGGATTGTGACAAAGATCAACGACGTAACCTACCGGCTACAGAAAGGTGCAAGAGGTACTCTTATGATCGTCCATGTGGATAGACTGGCGCGTTATTATGGGGCCGATAATGTTCGGGACGAGCATGTCTTAGGAGGGGGCAGTGTTGCGCCCCACAATTAATACCTGGTACATGGCGACATTAGTTACCACTAGCTCCACCTAGTATCGGGTAGCAGAACTAATAGAGTCAAGATCCTTCTAGAAAGTTCGACGCTAGAACTTTCTAGAAGTTTCGAGAACTATCGACATCTGGTCAGTCAGGACCGGTATGTACTCGAACATTCTAGATGTTTCTACAGTAGAAGGTTCTAGAAATCTCTGAGGCACTATAATATAAGGCCGGCGGGCGTGGGCCGCGAGCCACCCCACCGACCCTTGCTCGATGTAGTGCCAGCCCGCGCCGCAGCTGAGCCTGTAGATTTAAATTCCCGACTCTGACCTCTGAGTTTGTTTCGGCATTTCTTCTCAGAGTAGTCAATTAGGAAATGCCGGCCCCATCGTTCGTTAAATAATCAAAATTCGATCCAGCCTGTCCCAACTTGCTGCCCTCCCCCAGCGACGCCCTAAGCCGAGGCTCGTACCCCACAGGGGGTGCCCTTAGCGTGTAGTCGCTTAGTTTATTTAGTTAGTTTTAAGCCCCTGGCTGGAGGCTTTGAGTTCTCTCAAGGCAGCCGCAGGATTGTCCGGTTAAGAAGTCACGACCTCTCAAGGTCAACTACGAGATGCCATATAAAAAAAAAAAAAAAAAAAGGCCCCGAGCCAGACAGATTGGATACAGCGATACAAGCGAACACATCGAAAGCGATCTTCAAGTGCGACTTAGAGCGATCAGTAGTGCAATTGTGTTTCATATTAGTGTTTGAGTTGTAATTAGTGTTGTTGATTAAAGTGTCTTTCTTTTTTTTGTTAATAAATCGGCAGTTTTTATTGTCACGAACCCCAAGCTCGTAACAGTATGAACAGCACCTACCCATGTTAAATCAATAAATAACAGACACTCTTAAAATGGCTTTCAATTGAAACTACCTATGTAGGTATGTATCAGGGGCGTAGCTACCGCCGTATCTGCCGTATCAATTATACGGGGCCCCCGGGCCACGGGGGCCCCGTATTTAATTTGAATTGTTTGTAAAAATTTTGGAAAAAGTGTCATAGATAATTATGATGAATAAATATTTTTTTTAATTTATGCAAACATTTTTTTTTCTTTTGTGAGAAATCTTTACCCTTCCTAAGGGCCCCCAAACAAATTTTTATACGGGGCCCCGCCAAGGCACGCTACGCTTCTGGTATGTATGAACATGAATTTACTGCTCTATACTAACTATAATATTTAGATACCATAATCGGCACTCGGTGATCACTAAAACAAGAATACAAACAGAAATGATTATTTTTGTACTTACTGTACGGAGTTTTGCGTTCGTACCGCTAATAACGTACTATAACACTCTCTCAAAGTTTTACTTCTCATTGTTACTCCACGTATATACCGGATAAAAGACTATCAACTCCAAAAACATAAATAGAATGAAGTGACGGCAAACGGGCAAATACACGGGTTGCCCCTAAGAATAATTTGTTTGACCTTGTACAGACGCCAGCACATCAAGTTACTACAATCTGTCAGATTTCTTTAATAGATTTTCAACTTTATCACTAAAGCATAAGGTTCAAAGTTGATTGCGAAAATTTGACAGTTTCGGGTAGGTTGATGTGCTGGCGTCCGTACAACAGCCGCGGCCGGGCGGCGTCTAAACGTACGATCAAAGTATTCTTTCCATAATTCTAAACACTGGTTGCAAACTCGATACAAGAGGTCACTAAATAAGGGAACAAATCTATTGTGGAAAAGTGCTTAGGGAACAAATCTAACATAAAGAGATATGAATGATTCTATAATAATGACTTTAATTCTGTTTAAACATATCTATATATTATTCTATAGTCGCGAATCATATTTTGATCAAAATACAACCTCACACTGACCTGCAAATTGCAAAAAACGTAAGGAAATTTGAATTTTGCGGTCTACCACTGCACATTCACCAAAAATTGTAATTGTTTTTCAATGACTTGGATAAGAAACTATTTAAATACTTATTTTTGAACGCACCACAACTGTTATTAGAGTTGACAACACTGTCTTAGTAGGGTTTGAGCGATTAGACATAATAATAATATCGATATCGAAGCGGTAAGTTACTCCAAAAAAAATATTTGAACGCTTGTTGATGAAAATAGAAACGACATCTTTTTTGGTAAGTAGTAATGATGTTTTCATGATTCAATTAATGATCTATGCTATTAATGATCTGCGGTTGACTGTATCAGTTCTATGTTGCGTTCATAATTACAATAGGGATTACATTCGTTTGCTAAGCATGCAGTAATTGCACCCCGTAGGACCGTTCATTGAAGCAGAACTTAACAAGTATTATTATAATAAGGCAAATCGTACAAAGTTGACACTTTTTATAATCCTAGTTTTAACTTATAAATAATCGAATTCTTCTAAACGTCTTCGTTGCTTGGTGGAAAATATCGATAAATATAGATGCGCGTAGCATTCAAAAGGTCGGCACAACCTTACTACTTTGACAGTTCAAAATGTAGGTGATGGTAAGGTTAATGGTCGATACGAAATAGTTTATATAAATATTTGGGTAGGGATTTTCATCCAAATATAAATAATTCAACAACAAATCATCAAAACGCGTTCTAAAAATAGTGCTACGCTTATTCTTCTTACGATTAAGTTACACCGATGATAAGTCTATTGTAATGAAGTTTCTTTGTCATGAGAATAGTTTCGTTAAAACTATCGATCGATTACGAAAGAGCTTTTAAGTTTAACATTGTTAAAGAAATGTGTGGCTTATAATAATTTAAGGAAGTCGTTTAATAAATAAGTATAGATGTGCAGAGTGCGATGTGTACATAATTAACGAGTGTGCGTGATTGTGAAGTTGTTAACGTGTTAATAAAATATGTGTTTACGTTCGCTTTTCGTTGTATTCACGCGTTCAATTTACTTAAAAAAGTCATAAAGCTAGTTAGTGTTAGTGTCGTCGCGTGTAATATGAGATACGTAGACTGAGCCATATCGTAATTTGTTCCTGATATCACGTCCATGTATTGTTGCTCCTTCCTGTAAGTATTAACAATTTTACTGCATTAACGTTATAAAAATGTTATAACATTATTTTTATATCTATGCATAAATCTCAGTAATAAAACGATGGATAATATGTATAACAATCTGCACTGTACTGTTTTTATTTTGTTCCATAAACTGCACATTACAAGTCACAATTTTGCACCAAACTTTAATAACAAAACTGAAAGGAATTTGGTGAGGACAATGACCTTTGAGTCTGTGTGTGTGACTGTAGTATTTTTATTGGTTTATTAAAAGAGATCACCTTATCTTAATCTTTAGAGGTGAGTTTTATCATTTGTAAATATAACATAGCCTACTTTCATACAATGTTGCTGTCATTTCTTACTGATTATCTGAACTAAAGTTCACTGGTGTACAAATTCCATGTTGACACTCCATTCCATAATTCTCAGTGTAATTTATTCATGTTAGTTAGTATTTTAGTAATATGTACAGTCACCAGCACATCAAGCTACTACAATCTGTCAAATTTCTATAATAGGTTTCAACTTTATCGCTAAAGAGATTCAAAGTTGATTGAGAAAATTTTACAGTTTCGGGTAGCTTGATGTGCTGGCGTCTGTACATGAGACAATAATCCCAGGTTTATTTATGTATTCAACACAAATAAATCAGCTGATAGATAAGTTGTTACTGTTTATTTTCCAAGGCTAATAGACATTTCTGTTTACTGCTATTCATATTAACCCAGATACTGTGCCGGGCCTTTTAAAAGGCCAATTTTTCCTGGCTTTCCTGAAAAACATAGTTTCAGTAACATCTGGGTTAATGATTGGATGTTGCATTCATAGGCGGGTACTTTACAATTATTTAATAAAGCAACTTTACACACCAAAAATCTAAAATTGGGCTTTTAAATATAGATTTCATGTTAAATTGATAATATTATCAAATAATAAGTCTAATCACATCAGTCACAATAGTAAACAAAAGTATGATTTGCAGTTTTAACCTATTTAATATTCTAAATTACAATGATGAATGTCAAAACAATTACATAATTAGTTCAATTGGAGACAATGGCTTGGAGCGAGAGCAATCTGCACTGATTGGTGAATCATGAATGTTAATGTTCATGCATATGCTGCCGTGGCATAACTAAAATGCCGTTATCCGACATCTGGTCGATGTTTAACTTTTAATGCTAAAGAGAAAAAAAAATCTATGGATCTGTTTCCGAATTTTCAATACCTTGAATAGCAAGGTATTGAAAATTCGGAAACAGATCCATAGATTTTTTTTTCTCTTAATAATAGCATTAAAAGTTAAACATCGACCAGATGTCGGATAACGGCATTTTAGTTATGCCACGGCAGTATTATTACTTATACATATTATCTTTTTGATAGCTAACCCAGTTACAACTATCAAATTACTTATGTTATAATTGAATCAATTATAATAGATTTGCAACAAATATAATCTGTTCATATAAATGTTTTCATATTATAAAAATGAAAAAAATATCTAATATAATAATTATATTTAAACTGCAAGACCCCTTAACCAGTTGAATTCTGGTTTTACAGAAACAATTAAAACGCCACTGTGTCTCGCGTGGATCCACATTCACATCCATGGCATATGAAGCACAGAAAGGGGGTGTTAGTAAGATACAATGTTAACCTTTTGAAAATCTTTTTGCAGTTAAGCTTTGAGGATGTTTAACCAACAACCAAGCTGCTGTACATTTATAATATTAGAGGCATAATGATTTACTTGATTACCAAACACATTTTTCATCATTATCACAACATACTCTATTTGCTTGTCAACAATTCATTGAAAGTATTTGAGGGCAGAGCAAACTAGTTAAAATAAATAACAGTAATTAACATAGCATGTGTGATAAGTTAATTAAAAACATTCCAAATGGCCAAAGTATTACATGAGACAAAGGGTTTTGACATAAAATCATTAATACAATCGTATTGATTGATATTTCATGAAATAGCCATTCGATAGCATTATATGAACTTAGAGGGTTGTATTGATGATTATAATGCTTACGATTATGTAAATATGTATACACTTTTTATGCTCGCAAATCATATTTTGTTCAACTTATATATAATCTGACACTGACCTGCAAATTGCAAAAAAAAGTAAGAAAATTTGAATATCCCAGTCTATCTAGCGGATCCCCCTTATAGAAAAAGGCACCTCTAAACAATTGCTTCAAGAATATGCCCTCTTATATTGAGTAAAGGTCAAATTGTTTTGCAAACAAACAATGCTCCACTTCTTCCTTATTACATTATTATTCTATTAATTTTCCTTATGAACTTGTTAAAGGATTTGTACTGAGTCACAGTGTTATTTTAATGTTAAAGCTCATTCCAATGGAGCGTCACCATTGGATTAAAGCGCTCAAAAGTGATAAAGGAAAAAACAATGATAAAAACTGCTATGAATATTAATTCGTTTAAACTTGTTAGCATAAGTACAGCAGTTTATAAAAACTGTGGCTAGGAATTTATTTCTATTTGTAAATTAAATGTGTATTACTTATTTTGACCTAAAGAAGTGTGGTGAGTTAAGTGCCTAGCATTGTGATATGTGGGATTTAGGAATTTTGGGTGTAATCAAATTTTCAAGCTTTTCTTGTATGCATTAGGCAGATACTTTATTTCATAATGCAACCACTGGTGCACAGCAACTGATATTTACTTGCGTTCAAGTATTCTGCCAGTAGAATTCTAGTGTCCAATATTAACTTTGAAACTGGCTGATCTCTATAATATAATAATTCCAAACTCTTGGGCATAACATAAATCTTTTCGTTCTACCTCCTTACTTTGCAAGTATTGCACACCAGACTCGTTATCTATGGTGTGATATTAAACATGTTTCTTATGTATGCCAGTTCACGGCTGGGCGTCGGGATGGCGAGCATGAGCTCTACGCTCGTCGAGACCGTCTCCATCAACTACGAGGACTTTAACGAGAGCTTTCTCACCTGCGGCACGTGTTTATGTTAGTACACCATCACTTTGACACGAGATAAAGAAGTTTACATGTCAAATGAGTCAGTATAGCATGTTGAATTGATATCAAGAAGAGAACAGTAATTATTTGTGGAAAAGGAGAATGTGGTCTTAGCCCTGCAGGGGCAGAATAAATACTAGATAGACAGAAATGTAAACTTACTTATTGAGTATCTTCTTATCATCATTTCTATTACTCTTGCTAGTAACACGGCTGCTATACCTATTAGGTAGCATGTTTTGTATTATTAGCTCCATGTTAAATAATCATTAATATTGTATATACTTGAGCCATGTTAATCACTGCCTTATTTCCGCTAATGACTGTATAATCTTAAGTATTATTTACGTATAAGTCATGCAGATAAAACTGAGCACTATGACAACCGTTGAAGAGCTAGCACTTATATTCGAACAATGTCGCTAACTAAATACACAGGTACTTAAAATATTAGATTTCCACGTTTGTAAAATGAACAATATGTTAGTAATCTTAATTCTTAATCTTTAATCTCACGGAGAGGAGGCCTGTGTCCCAGCAGTGGGAACATTATAGGCTGATTATGTTATGTTCATATTGCGACCTGGTTCTGTATTTTTCCAGGCACTTACGATGGAGGAGAGCACACCCCCAAGCTTCTGCCTTGCTCGCATACAGTCTGCCTTCACTGCCTCACACGAATAGCTGCCTCACAGACCAGAGACGCGGGCAGTTTCAGATGTCCCATCTGCCGCGAGCTTATCACGATACCGCGGGGCGGGGTAGCTGCTCTCCCGCCATCCTTCCTCGTCAACCAACTGCTTGATCTAATGGCCCGCCAACGCCGGGAAGTCATACCACAGTGCAGCTCGCATCCTGGCAGAGAACTGCTTTTCTGCGAGACTTGTGATTGCGTATTCTGTCGACACTGCGCCGACGGACCCCACAGTGACACCCCCTGCGATCACACAGTTGTACCATTCTCCATAGCATTGAAAAGAATGTCCGAAATACTGTTATACAGAGCAAACGAATGTCTCAGCAAACTCGGTTCGGCGAGGGATGCGGTGGCTAGCGAGCTGAGACGGCTCGAGGCGGCGGCGACGGCAGCGGACGAAGCGATAGACCGACATTTCGCAGAACTGAGGGCTGCAATCGACAAACGCCACAGCGAATTGAAATCGGCCGCGGCGGCTGCTGCTACACATAAACGAAAACTGCTTGAGGAACAACTGAAATTGATTGATGCAGAAAAGGCTAAGGTACACACAGTCCCAACTCAAATCTTATTGACCCCTGGCATTCAAAACCTAACATCCAATATAACTCTTCAGGTGGAAGCCGAATGCTCAGGTCTCCAACAACAAGTGGAAGTCCGTGAGGTCAGTAGTCGGGCAGCAGCCTTAGGCGCCAGACTAGGAGACGCGGCCGCTCTCGCAGAACCAAGAGAGAATGCCTTCTTAGCCGTAGACTTCGCTCATAACGACGCTCAGCACAGGTTCACTGAGGCGCTAGCAGAGTTGGGCAGAGTACGGACCAGTACTACGTTCCCTGGGCTCTGTACATTGCAGCTAGGTGAGTTCAATGGGTACTTATGGACTTCTTTCATAATAAAAACTAGCAAATTTCCCACTGCTTCCCTCTTTTTAAACGGAAAAGTATCGATTGCCAGGCTAGCTCGTTACGTGTCCGTAATTTTAGATCATTAGAATTTCTACTGTACTACGATGTTTTCCATTACCATAAGTTAGTGATGTCTATCAACTTAGATAATTATGCATTTAGAAGTCGCGAGTTAGTACTTGTCATGTTTGAATCATAGTAAGTAAACATATGTGAACTTATGTGCTATTTAATATATAAAATCAATGCGTGACGTCGCGACTTAATTTTTTTGGTCATGCGATATTGCCAGACTTCATAGATCGATTAACACTTCAGTTTTTCTAAATCTCAGTTATTGAGCAAAATATTTGTTCAAAATCGCATTATACTTCTGCTGCAATTTCGAACAAATATTTTGCTCAATAACTGAGATTAAAAAAACTGAAGTGTTAATCGACTTTTGATGCTGAACGTACAATCGAGCCAGACCAAACCATTAAATTGCTACTAGCAAAACTATCGAGCCTGGGCTAATTATATTTGTCTTAAAGAATGTTTTTCATCTTTACATTTAGAAAACAAAAGCGTGTTTCTTAGTTTTTTAAAGTAGGTAAATTATTTCAAAATCAACATATTTTATTTCACATAAACTTACATGGGCACTTATGAAACGTCAGAAGCTAGGTGCACGGTTTCAATTGGTCGTTTCTTATGGAGAAGAACCGGCAAGAAACTCCACAGTTACTCTTTTTAAAAATAATTGGCTTTTACAGTGTTTTCAAATTACAGTAGGTATGGGAGGACAGCGTAGCCCTGTCAATAAGTACCAGGTACTTTATAAAATAAAAAATGGTCTACAGATCTAAAGTTTACAAGGCCTACAAAGCTCTCACATTTACAAAATAAAAAATATGAATCTATCACAAGGATAAATAAAATAAAATATAAAAGCCTACTAAAATCAAGTGATATGTTTGCCATTACAACCACTAATAAAGAGGTGAAAAATTAGAATTGTCTGTATATAATGTCAAATAATGAAAAGATTATATCAAAGAAGTATGTAAATAAGTACCTAATTTAAAAAAATTAAACCATTTCAATTTTTAGTTTTAAGTTAAAACTGAAATTTTGTACTAAGTAGGTAATAGTTTTTTTTTTCTAAATGTTGCACTATAATTTGACCAAGGTTTTGAGATCTTTATTTACCCTTTGACGCTACACCCGAAGCTCATATCAATAAGCCAAGACCGTCAGGCGTAAATTAGTTTCAGTCTGGTTACGATCCGATTAATAGTTGCGGAGAAATTCGTGGACAAACATACATATACGATCTATAAAATTTTGTATACCTATTTGTTTGGATGCCCTAATAGATTGTCATATGTGAATATAATGCAGTTTCAATAATATTACATACATACGTGTCGAATTGATAACCTCCTTTTTTTTGAAGTCTGTAAAAAAAAAAAATATCCATATCTTAATTTGAGAGCAAATAAACATAAAACAACAATAGACATTTACGTACTTATGCCGTTAATGAGGTGTCAGGGAAGCCACATGTGCAGGCAGAAGCAATTATTGCCAAACTACCTTGTCTTCAAATCAATTTACCCATCGCACTACCTACTCTAGCCATCAAATTCAATGTCTATTTGAACTAACTAAAAACCGCAAAAAGTGTCATTGTACTCATCATTATGAACAACTTTTTCTATGGGACCAACACTGAAATCTCGATAAAAATAATAATTTTAAGTCTTTTATTGCAATGGCCTAATGTCTAGCTCCATAAAATAACTTCATATCTTTCGTTTTCAGAATCAGCATGTGTATGTGGGTTGGAAGTGGTTGTGGTACTCCGAACAGTGGACTACCACGGCGAGGCGCGTTGCACAGGCGGCGACCCCGTCAGTGCTGCCGCGACCATAGATGACGCGCCCCTGCCTTGCACCGTCACCGACCTTGATACTGGGCTGTATAGGTATGTAGCTTATTTTCGAGGCCATTATCGTTGTGTTACTTGTTAAACTATAGAATCAGCATGTGTATGTGGGTTGGAAGTAGTAGTGGTGCTACGTTTAGTAGACTCGTCAGTGCTGCCGCGGCTATTGATGACGCGCCCCTGCCTTGCACCGTCACCGACCTTATACAGAGCTGTATATGTTGGTATGTAGGTTAATTTCAAGGCTTATTGCTGTTTTATGCCTCCCCAAAATGTTTTAAACCTTGATACGAGTCTATGTAATGAGCTAATGTCATTTATTTATGCTGTGAAGTGTATTTATAAGAGTATTATGTAAAGTGAGGAAGTTAATTTTTGAAATATAAATAATGTTTTGTTTTTTTTCGTTAACCTATATTGTCCCATTGCTGGGCCAAGGTCTATTCCATATTTTTCCATTTTTATTTGTGTTTACGTAAACAAAATAAAGAAATATTAAAATACTGACAGGCAATTATCTAGCAGCAGTGATAGTGTAGCCAATTTTAACCCTAAAGCAAGTTATTCCAATTTATTTTAAGTTTCATGTCACACATTTGTATTTATGATTACTTAACATTTTGTTGACATGCTAGTTTCGGGTTTGGTCGTCTATTTTTAAAATCATACTAATTTACTATTCATGAGCTCACGAAACGAGGTTGTTGGGTCAAATCCCTTGGAGTTTTGACTATGTGAATAAATCGAGAATATGTATTTAAATACATGAATGTTACCCAGTTAAGCACCTATATAACCATCATAACTATGCAATATGAAACAGTAATAATACTTTGTATGGAAGTGGAACTCTCTTACCGAGAGAGTTCTACTTCCGCTGCGATTTATTACTCGAATGTGCGCGCACTGCTGTATTAACTCATACTTGCATTTCTGCAACAAAATTCTCGCATGATAAGAAATCGTGGTGCGCGCTTAGCCTAACAGTAGAAACTAGACTAATATGTATTTAGCGATACTTTCAGATTGTCAGGACTGTACCTACTCGGTATGTACCATACGCTCTAAAAGCATCAAGAATCGCGCTATTAGACGGTGCGTGGCGTACGATACACTCAGTTTCGCTTCTAGACGAAATATTTATTGCCCAAACATATTATTTTGTTTCTAAGCCATAACTTTTTTTAAAATCTTATAACACTATTACAGAATCACAATGCGTCCTTGGAACGCGGGTGCACTATGCGTGCGCGTGTTAGTGTTCGCGCGAGGCGTGCGCGACTCGCCCCTGCGCGCGCAGATCGCGGCGACAGCCACCCCGCTGTTAGTATGGGGCTCTCGGGGCACCGGGAAAGAGCAACTTAGTCAGCCTGTTGCGCTAGCCAGGTATAAAAACTGTTGTTATAAAAAAATATACATTTATTTGCGGCAAACATGACGCAGAGAAAAAACACAAAAAAGCACAAGTTATGGGAAAATATGCGTCACATCCACGCGAAACAGACTATGCGAGACTGAGCCCCAGCCCTTGTTTTCAGCGACAGCCGGCTTTGACGTGACGACGTCAACCGGTGCAGTGTGTAATCTCGTACGAAATGCTAATAAGTGCTTATAATATCCAACAATTAATGTGTCTAAAGCCCGACAAACTCTTCGGTCTTACTCCCCAGCATTAGTGGAGAGTATCTATGAGGATTCGATGAATAGGTTACAAATGATATGGTTAAGTCAGGATAGATCTACCATTGGAGATGTCATAGTACAAATGAAGACCTTAAAAAATCTCTATTCAAAACTCAATTACTATAAAATCTGTAAGTCTTTTTCAGAACAAAGCGTTCATGACTCATTATCACTGACTGAGATATCTTCTTGTTTCTGCAGATGTCCGAAGCGGCGGGAGATCTATGTGCTCGACGCAGGCAACTCTAGAGTCAAGGTGTTGGACGACGAGACGTTCGCATTTAAAACGCATATCGTTAACGAAGGTACAATCATTGTTACACTTTAATATCTCGGAGCTTATATCACATCTTCAGTATTATGATCTCACGTAGGTGAAATAAGAGCAATGCCACACAGGCGTTGCCAACGCGCGCTGCGTCTTCGCAGCGCAATGATTTCGACGCAGTGGGTGCCACACGAGCGCTGCAATGTGGCAACGCAACGCAGCTTATCCTGACGTTGACTTCCTCCTGCGATATTCTAAAAAATACTGCGCTACGCTCCTTTACCGCTCTGTCGTCTCACCGCAGCACCCTTCCCTGCTTCGTCTCCCTGGCCCCTCGCGCGCACGCGTTCCGTCGTCGCACGTCGACGGAACGCGTGTTTTAACGCACCGTGTAGCATGACGTTCAAATTTATATGTAGGACTACGGAGCGTCACCGCTCAGGCGTCGCAGCTCCAATCCAACGCATTGGCAACGTCCGTGTGTCATCGCCCTAAATGGACAAGAAGAGGATGGTTCTCTTGTGCGTACATAGCTTGTAAGGATGATATTTGAATGTCAAGTAACAAGTTTTTTTTCATGTTCCAGGTTTAGCTGGTCGGAGTTGTACAGGGATAGCGGTGACTGCTGAAGGCATTGTGGCAGTCAACTGGCGAACAAGAACTCTTACTGAGGTTAGCAATCATTACGCATTAGCAGTTATTACGTTCCAGAATGAATGAAAAGTATGTTCTAGGACGAACATAACTTAGTTTTCTTTCGTACTGCACTACGTGGCCTCGTGTTCTCAGTTTGGGGCGATATGCCATTATTGAAAGTTGGTGTGGTAAAAATATAGACTAGTTTTCACGCCTTTGTATGACAATTGTTTTATTTGGCCGGGATCGTACAGCCCGATTCAACCTTTATGGCGGCTCGGAACATGAAGCGAGTCGCTGCGCAGTAACAAATTCACATGTCAGAGCACTTCAAAGCCGCCATAAAGTTTGAATGGAGCTTTAGTACTTTCGCAGTTTCCAGTGGAAACACAGATCAGATTATATCTTGCAGTTTTAATGAACTACCCAACATTTTCCTTGCAGGTAACCGCAGACGGCACAACACTCCGTACGATACGGTCCGAGCGCCTCGTGGAGCCTGTGTGTGTGGCGGCCGACGCGGTCACACGCCGCCTGGCTGTCGCAGACAACGGCGCGCGTGCTGTGTTCCTGTTCGATAGTCAAGGGAATATTGAAAGAGAGGTCAGTATTATAAGTATTAGCTTCTGCCCGCGGCTTCGCCCGCGTGCATAGGGACAAAAAGTAGCCAAAGGTCCATCTCCAGGATACCATCTATAATTATCCTTGCCAAATTTTATCTAAATCCGTTCAGTGGTTGAGGCGTCAAAATGCTATATAGGATTTCATGGGTTTATTTTTTTTACACGGAAGCCTTTTCCAAAATAAAAGCCTAAGTTACTCCTTATAACATCAACTATGCATTCATGCATGCATTTAGTAAAAAGCTGTTATTTTGAAATTAAAAAAAAACAGCTTTTTACTACATGCAAAGTAGACACTTCAATTTTATTTGTTTGTTTAACGAAGTCTAAAAGAAGAAAAAATGGGAAAGCTGTTCCTAGCTAGTGGGGAAGGAGTTTGAACAAAACTTATGTCAAACTGTCGTATATTTTTCAGGTCGGCAACGGAGAATTGGGTTTAGTCGGTGGTCTCGCCTTGTCAGAAGACTTGCTCATCATTGCAGATGTCGCCGTCAGAGTATACGACATCGAAGGGAATCTCAAAAACGTATTTGCACCAGTGCCTAAAGGTAAGCATAATATAACGTTTTTATCATTATAATCAGCAGTAACATGTGACCTTCGTTAGGAAGTAATAGAAATGAAGAATTGGCAAACTCATCACGCTTCGAAGTCAATTGGAAATTGTAGTATTCTATTATTATAAATTTATAACCCAGCTAAATTCTCTCAGCCGAAACTCTTGGCATGACCACCTCATTGTGTAACACACAATCTGAATCATTTTGAAGAATATTGGTAATCCATTGCTTCATATGTTCGAATAATTTGTGTGCTCAACAACGTAAATAACGCAATAAATGTTGTGGGACTGTCAAAATAAAAGTCATTGCTACTGATACTGTGTTACGCAATTACCTCGCAGTAGAGAAAACTATAATCTATCTCTCATTTCCACAAATTATAAGTTTCGGAAAAAACTACATAATAACAAGCAATGAAAACTAAACTTTAGTTCCTGTAATATACGGTTGAAATTGGTATAACGCACGCTTCGAGTCTTGCAAGTTTGATTTTTCTGACCCTTGTTGCATTTTACGACACTTGTACACAGTGTTACGGTTATACTTCATACTTATCCATTATATCTGCATCCCCAGGGCGCGGCGGCTACGGCGGCGTGGCGCTGGAGTGCGGCGCGGACGGGTCGCGCCGCGTGGTGTGCGCGCGCAGTGTGCGCGGCCGGCCCGCGCTGCTGGTGCTGGAGGCGCGCGCGGGCCGCGTGCTGGCCGCGTGCGAGCTGGCGGACCGGAAGCCGCGTCGTGTGGCCGGACTTACGCTGCTGCCTAAGAGAAGGGCGCTGCTAGCTGATCTAGCGGCGGATTGCTTGAGGTTGCATACCTACTGGTGAACCATGGGGATGGATTGAGGGTGAGCGTCTTTTAATATGACTGTGAGATAACCGCGCCGCATGGTGGCGCTGACGCAATCATTTTCTCCCATAATATAATTTATTACGTAGGTACTTAGTTAATATTTTTATATTATGAGTATTCGCACAAAGAATAAATTCCGTGCGATAGAAACGTAATGCTTATTACTGGACCCCCTCGACATTCGAGCTATTGTTCAAATCTCTAAACGTTGACGAATGCTGGCTAATTATGAGTGATTGTCACGGACCATATCAGTACTACGAGCGTAGAAAATATTGAATAAAATCTTGAGGGCAAAATAAATTATTTCTCTCATCAAATTTCGCATGGGATGAATATTATACTAAAGGCATAAAATATTCAGATTTCCTACGAATTTACATTTAAAACTTATTCGTGTTATTTCCAGGTGTCGCGTAAACAGAGAGGGGAGCGGAGCGCTGGAGAGCGTATCGTAATCGAATTTCATGCTAGTCCAATATTATAACGGAGAATCGAACTGTTGGCCATATACACGGACTGCGAGGGAGAGATACTTGCACCAAAGTCTTTAGTCGGCCACGCAACGGCCACTGCGTTATTCAATACTATATTTTTAGTACTTACAGTATTTATTTCGTATTAAGTTGATTAAGTTATTTTCTAAAAGGTTTTACTTTGTCGATTTTAGTTCGGCGCTTATACGGAATTTGACAATATTATGACTGATTTTGATTTATATGTATTTTTCGTTTTACTTACTTTTCGCCAGCAATGCGGGCGTCGAATCGTGACGTTTTATAATAATGTTAATATTGTGCACTCTGTGTTTAAAGTGTAACTGGATAATCCACCGTGCAATCGGCGATATTTTTGAATTAGTCTTTAATTCTTGTCAATGACATAATCACTTTATTTATTATAGTGTATCAAAAAATGTTGTTGGCGAATCTAACTTCGCTTTAACTAGTCGTAAGACGAGCGCATTTATTTTTAAACAAACTTTAGTTAGTGTTCGATATCACTTTTCATCGAGGAAATGGAAAAATCTCACACAATAATCGTAAATAACGACAATATTTATGATAAAGTATGTATTTAGGGTCTTCCTCGTATGCCTATTCTAACAACTAATACAAGCTAGATAAAGAAGATAATAAAATGGAAATAATTCTATATTGATCAGTTGTTCGCGTTACATATCCAGTAGCCTTGTTTGATACGCTTAGTGATAGTGCATTGTTATTGGTTGGACGAGTCGATTGAATGCTGGCGTCCGACAATACCGACAGTCCTATAGCGTACTCTCTAAGTCTGCGGCCAGAAACGGCTTAAGATTAGCGTCTTACTACTGTAGAAACACTATACAGGGTCACATAAAATTAGCTAGCGAAATTCCGCAGACGAGGTGGATATTGATATCTAAACACGATAAAACGAAAAAGAAATTAATTTGACGACTTTTCTTGTGGGGTCATCGACCGCAGTTAGTGTAGTCTCTTGAAACATCAGTTTAAAAATCAGTTTTGTTTTGGGTATACTGTACAGAATTATATCTAGACATGATAAAACAAAAGAACACATGTTCTCGACTCATTCAAGGGACCCGCAATAAAATAACATCTTGTCGTGTTTAGATGTCTGCAAAGTCTCGCTAGATAATTTAATTTGATCCTGTAGAGCGACGACATACTGACATGTTTTTACTGCATACATCATTCAATACTGCGTACACGCAGCTGATGCAGCAGTCTGTAATCAGTCAGACATTCAGTAAGTTGCTAAATGTAAATTTTATCTAGCCGTAACATATTAAATACCATAGTAAGTGCTACTATATACAGTTATATTAATAGCTGTGATGATGAAACTTTATGATTCATTAATTGAACTTCAAGACTATTTTGCATAAAACTCAACAATATTATTGTCTACTAAATTAGTTGTTTTTCTTATATTCTCGAGGACTCGTTGCCATATTTTTGATTAATGACAAATATGATTAAAACATTAATGTAATCGTGTATGCTATTAGAATTTTCATGCGAACAAAATAGCTTTTAATTCTTATCACGTTACGTTTGAACTGAATTTGTAGTAAAATAATTATCATCTTTATGGATTGCTCAATAAAAAATAAAAACATCATATCATGCGTTCGAAGAAAGGTCTTTCATAAAGTTAACTAAAAACATAAGTACTAAAATCCCTAATTTATTCTGATTATAATAGTTTAAGTAAATTTCTCATCGCTATAGTTTAGTGACGTTGACTGTTTATTCAAGCTATCGTTATTTCAATTCAACTTTAAAATCTTATAAAATATATATCATTCAATTGGTGTTTAAGTAATATATAACTTATGATATTCGGAGGTTGAATGAGTGACTTACGTTGACCAGGATGAACGAAATCTGTGTTAATTTAAGAAATCCTGGTAGGGAATATGTACGTCTGTTAAAATCGTTAAGTATTTTAGAACATTTTTGGTAAAATACTCTGTTGCAATCGTTTACACTGAATTTATCAAACTTTCATCCACATTATTACCCTATGGGTAATTATCAGAGATCGGAATTGGGTGTGTGAAAATACCTAAAGTTTGCAGCGAGACATAACATAGAGCTGTTACACCCACTTAAGTTAACCGTATTAGCTGTAGAACTGTATTAGCAGCTTGTAAATGTTTATAGTTCGGTATTTCAAAGGTAAGGAACATGTACAACAAAAAAACCGAAACTAAACCGGTAAAATCCAAAACCGGTTTAACTTAAGTGGTTGTAACAACTCCATATTATGTCCTGCTGCAAACTTTAGGTATTTTCACACACCCAATTCCGATCTCTGGTAATTATATGCCGAAGATGCCTCACTGTGATAACTCGCGATCGCGGTTTAGCTCGCTGATGTCACTTCCATGTAAGCGCGCACGCACATGCCGAAGGATACCTCACTGCGATACATCTCGGCCGGGTTTGGGGGTTAACCTCGATGTTTGGCATGTGAGCGCGTGTCTATTAGCAGGCATTTGTTTTACATAGAGCTGACATCTAGGTAGCGAGCTAAACTGTGATCGCCATGTAACACAGTGAGTCATCTTCGGTATATCATTACCTATGCGTCCTACAGGCACCTGAAATTGATCTCTTGTCGTCATGAAATAAATACTACTGTAATATTCATTACATGTCCCCCCATCAACTGGCAATTATGATATTACACAATGAATTCAAATAATAAATAGTTATATAACGGTATTATCATGACAAATTACTACGTAACTAAACCCTCTTATTAGTACGTCTACTTGCACAATGCATACATATTCTCTATTTTTTTAACACAGCTATGGCGACGTCACCGTAATTTTAACAACGGAATCTCATTAAAAACGTATTTTTTTCATGTGTAATGTAATCAAGGCCTCACATTAACATAACAATATGTTTATAGAAATAATATTTCATCGATCACTGAACTGCTATTCTGTGTTATTAATATAACCTTATGTAAGTTAACAAATATTAACTCAGAATTATTATTTCTTGTTTAAATTTTAATATTTACTTTATTTAAAACTATTCAATTTATTGTGATGGTCTCAGTAAATTTTATAGACATAAGGGTTACCTTACTTCATTGAAAAAAATCAAGTCAATCTCTTTAAATCAACATGAAATCGTTTATAAGATATTATTTTTTTTAAGATGTGAGGCTTTTTTATTGTTATTGTGTAGGTTAAGTTATTGTAAAGTGATGGACACCGGCAAAAAGATTTCTGCAGTAGGGTTAGATCTAGTCTGGTTTTTGTACGAACGTGTTTTTCTATATTATACGATGCCAGCTAAAATAAAACCACGAAGAACTTACTGAAGGGTTTTAAAAAATGCTTTACGCAATGTACTTTAACAGCCGTATCGATACCATTTTCCAACATATTATTGCTAAACAAACCGTAGTTAGTGCGTGAAGTTAAAACGTGATTGGCGTGTATAATTTAGAAATGCGCGTATGTAGTTGAGAAGAATTGACATGGTGTTGGAAAAGTACAGTTTGCAAATATGCATATTTACATGGTATTATGTCTGAAGAATTTGGTTTTACTTGCTAAAATTGAATTCTGTTTTGAAACGTTAGCTGAAAATGTGTCCTAAAACCACCGAGATAAGGTCTCGTTTTCGTATGCTAGCGTGTTATAGTTATGTTAAATATAATGTAAATACGGGCCTAATGTCTACGAAGTGAATCAGGCTAATCACTCGTGAAAACTCGGACCGAAACCCGTCTCCCAGACCATCAGTAGATCTTAAAACCACTTCGTTATTACTTCTACTCGAGTTCATTTAGTATGCCATAATTAGTAGGAAGTGCACACCGAGATTATTGTTCTCAATCATAATATAATGTTACAGAGCAGGCTCCTAATTGTAGCTGTCATGTTCTCATTGAGTTCTTGAATGTTATGCTAGTTGTTACACCGCTTATTTCTATCACAACACGTACATAATATTGTCATGTGTTTAGTTATTCGATTCAATACTTGGATTAATGACGTAGGTATAAATAAAGTTCCTTTAGGTTCATCTATCCGCAGTTGCATAACGATAACGACTTATGATTATATGCAATGCTATGTTTACACTTTACATAATCGTTGTTTCTTTTAACGCACTTATCACATCGCACGCACATCATAGCTTTATCCATACCCTGTTTGTTCATATACCCGCTGTTTACGCAAAATACTGTTATTGCGGTTACCAGTCTTATATAAAATTTATCTCTGAGAATAGTTAACGATTCTAAACTTAGGTACATGTGTTGTTTGTATGTTGTATTGTATTACGTTGTGTGCTTGTGTTGTCGTGAACAATTTCAGCTTTAAAAATTAATAAACTGAACTACTTTTAGTGTCGTCTAATAAAAACTGTTACATACATACATTCTGTCGTCACAACTGGCTTACACTGCCTTTATTTTGTTGAGAGCATTTAACAATAAGATTACACTTATAAAATCTATATCTGCTTACCCTTCTTAAAAATAATCGCCATCAGTACAGTATCTCTATAGATAGTTATTTGAATAGAACAGTTCAACAGCAGATTGGTACAAAATAATAATAATAATAAATAGATACGATGAGTAATTATTTTTTGCATTAGATATAAACTGTTCAAATGAATCTTAATGAAGAAGTGTTCTATTGTTTTAAAAGATGAATAAATCTATTTTGGCACCAGATGGACTATTTTCAGACAAAATTGATGGAATTGATAGAGCACTCATTTATTGATTGTATGTACGCCTAAAAGCTAAAGTATATTTATTTATCAGAAGCTGTGAATCTGTACTTAAATTATAATCACAGAGTATCTCAGTGTAATGTCGATAACGTCACATTTGTGCAAAACACAATAAAGTTAAATTAAAACATTACAATGACTTTTAATCTTCAGTTCTTGCTCCTTTTTCTTGTTTTCGTATCGATGGTACTCTTCCTCGTTGTTTTTTTTTTTTTCATATAGCTTGAGCCCAGTGGGTGGCTCTTTGATTGCGGCATCAGTGGTATTCATTTGGTCATCCGAAGTGCAGGTGAACGGGCACTTGAGACACTCCAGCAAGCTCAGATTTGGCGGAAACTTGACGCTATTTTCGAAATGAACTGTTAACCAACTAGATTGCAATTTGAATATTGCGTAAAGTTATCTGAACCGTGATTATTGCGATTGGCAAGTTGAGTGACCGATATCGCTAGGTAAACCTGTAATCGCGAAAAAAAAAAACAGCTGTTCCCTACATTTTGAAGAGTTATACGAACATAAATGTAGGGAACAGCTGATTTTTTTTCGCGATTTCAGGTTTGGTCCCATAGTAAAAGTTGTTCATAATAATGAGTACAATGACCTCTAAGAGGTTGTTAATGTTTTACCAATAACCCTGTATATAAAACACACTGTAAATAGGCGTGAACAATAATTCCTTTTTACAACGGATTTCTCATGCATTGTGCGTGAGATTACAAACAAACTCAGGGACCACCCTCACCTTCCATTCAAATATTTATGCGGAAATCGAACCCGTGTCACCTAACGCAGACGCCAATCATTGAGATGCGCTAAGCCGTCAAACCTTTGTTTCATTATTATTTGCATTATTACTCAGAACTCGTTTTGGAGGTTTAAATTCTTCAGAAAAAAAAGCTGCACTTTAAAAACATAATTTTATTGGACAAATCAATTATAACTAAATGCAGAGAGATTATCACTGGGAGAAAACACCAAACATTGCAATGTTTGGTGTTTTCTCCTGGTGCACGAAATTGTGTGCAAGAAATATAAAAAATAACCTTAGTCAGTTCCTTGACTTAATTGTAAATCGCCTCGCATGCAGGGGCCACGTCACTCATCGGCCGCGATCAATAACAATATCATTTGTACGTATTTACGTAAAGACACTGAACTATGACGTGGCAGTTGTGAAAATCGACCCTGGCTCTAGTTGAAATTGTTAACACTTCAGGACTTGCGACACATAGGTAACGTCTACCAGATTAGGGTTTCTGTTATTTTTTTAATCAACTAGCGTTAAAATGTCCAAAAATGTATTTTTAGGATATACCTAATAAAAAAATAGTGGTATTTTATTCATTAAATGCAATAATTTTGTAGAGGGCAATCGTAGATCGTTTAATGAATTTTGAACTTGATTTGGTGCGCCATACTGATTCCAGTGATTGGTGATTCCTGAAGTGTTGAAATTAAAACTAGTAATGAATGAGTGAATACAAAAATGATTTACAAGGAACACTGCAAGGACGAAGTTGTGTGGAATAGTTTATTAAGTTTAGGAACTATTTCATAGGAGTTTCTGTAATATATAAACACAAAAAACTAAAGTTGTGCTGTCTCGGGCTGTTACGTTATATGTATAATGTTTATCATATTATGTAGTGGTCTTACAATAGCAGTATTATAATTGACATGCAAATTACCACTGCTGTTACTCGAATATCACGTAACAGACATTAATGGTTCAGTCATGCAATATAATGTTCTAAAAATTCGTATTTTTGCTAATTCATAGTATTTATCTATATAATTTTGAGAATACTTTGGACCGAGATCAACAATAAAACGATGTCAATGGTGACAAAATAATATGATAATTAACTTAGTCATTATATTCCTATAAATATTATCGTCAGAGTTGCCAGATTTTAATCTTATCCCCATAAATTACAGGACATAACAAATAATAACTCAAACCTTTTGCTATATAATACTTATCAAATCTCTATGTAAATTTAATATATTTAAAATAACTCATTCCAATTCTTAACCAAGATGAACCTCCGTGAATGTATGTTCTGGCAACACTGACAATTACACAAATGTATACGTAATTATAAAAATATATCGAAGTAAATGCAGTTCCGACAAGAATGTCTTAACGTATAGGACAGATAGATGGCGTTACTTTCCGAATGTCGCGAGGGCCTCTTTGCATTCTTGGATGGTCTTTTTCTGTCGTTCTACAGTCGCCGAGGTTTGTTTGGACCCTTGCAGCCTAATGCAGCTTGCTATAGTGGTGTAGTAGCCACAAACATTGTGCAGCACCCGAACAGCGCGGTCGCCGCAAACAAACAAGTATTTTCCGCTTGCGTCAAATTTCATATAGTTTATCAATCCTGAAACAATAATGACGAAAAAATTGGCTTAATTACGTGCATTTGACTTTGAGCTAACTTTTATAAATAGCCGTCATCCTTATCACAACTCGTGCATTTATAGACGGTTTATGTGCAAGTGATCGATATCAATACCTTGAATCGCCTATTCAATAATTTACGGCCTCCTGTAGCCTCGCAGCGGAGTTAAAAATACAAAAGTTACACGCCCATTAAAACCGAAAAGTATAGGCCTAACTTTTGTTTATGTTACGTTATTATTTACTATATTGCTATTGTTTTATGTCTTTGTCAGTCAATTGTAGTAAAATCAGCTACAAACTTAAATAAAACCTACTTCCAAGTCAGATTGATATTTGAAGGTCTGCTATATGTACTTTTAAATCAGTTCAAGGTATTTGGAAACACCATATTTACAATTCCCGTAAAATCGAAACATAAGGTAAATCAACAAGAGCTTTTTCAACAAGAACTTTATTATATTTTTTTCGTGACGGTCCACCTTAGTCACCAAGGTCTCGGCGTTATTCAAATGACATGACAACAACGTAATCGTATCATTTTATAGTTCTACTAGCTTCTGCCCGCGACTTCGTCCGCGTGAAACTTCACCTTTCCCCCATTCACCCTCTTAGGGGTGGAATTTCGAAAAACCCTTTCTTAGTGGATACCTACTCTTCACAAAGATCACACCTTCCAAATTTCATGTCTCTAGGACAAGCGGTTTAGGGTGTGCGTTGATATATCAGTCAGTCAGGACTTTGAATTTTATATATACAGATTCTGGCTATAGAGGCTCTAATATTTCCATTATGTAAACACAATTAAATGCCCTTTAATTTATTATATGATTTAATTAACAATTAATGGCTTTAAACGTGCAGAACTTGATATAAGTGTCTCTTGATATAAGTGTCCTACTCCTATCTAATCATATTAAAAAAAGGTAAAATTATAATTGTGTTATCTATTCTGCACGCACTCGGCTGAACGCTGATTTTTTTAAAGTGCATAGTGCTTTATATACCTTTTATAAATATGTATTATTTTCTAACGTGCTTGTTAGTGATCCTAAGATTTCTACTACATTTACTGTGTTTATCCGTGAGAACCAGTAATTGACTTTAAGTCTCATATACTATTGTTATGTATCTGTTACAGCTTTTGGCTCTTTTATAAATAAACAAATAAAAAAAGAATATGACACATGCAAGCCCGCTGCGTCGAGCATTCCCGAATAACATAAGAATTACTTTACTCACAATTGAATATAAACGATTATGAATCTTTAACGTATTTATTTGCAGTTTCCTGTTACGTAGACATATTGGGAATTCCGTTCAATAGTAATTTCCCCAAAATATTCGCTTCGAAACTGAGTTTGAAAATATTGCTGCTACTAAATACCTGCTATATCACGCTACTGGCTATATAGTATATACCTATATCTTCGGAAACAAGCTTTCTTCAGTTTGTATCGATCGGTTTTCTTTAAGTTATGAATATTGTACGTAACATCGAAACAAACTTTTACTCGGCCAATACAAGACTGGGGTAGTAACTATTTCTTTTGAATCTTCAATTTCACTAGTACCCCAAAGTAGACTTTACAAGGCATAATTATAAAATCAACTTTTCTTAGATCCGGTTATTAAGGTCTTAAAAACTCTCGATTAATTAATCGAGAAATAATTCGATAAATTAGCGATTTTCTTCCCAAACCAAGTTGTCGAAAACACTATCGAATAAAAAGCCCTATCGAATATTACGACTCCTCTTGAGAACATCTCGGAAACCGGACATAGGTTTCTTAAATAAGCAGACAAAAATAAACTTACCAGAGTAAACATTTTCCACAGCATCATAAAGTTTCCCGGTGTAGGTGTCGTAGAACTCCACGGTGGAATCCACAGAGACTGCCAGTACCTCGGCGTTGGGCGAGAGGGCGATGCGCGGAGGGTTCGCTGTCTGTCCGTATGTACCCGTCTCGAGAACGTGCGGGGACTCTCCTCGAGTGTACTCGACTGGAACATAAACAGAAGTAGTATTAAATTACTGGAATACATAATCATTGTTGAAAGAAGCTAACCAACTGACGACTACCATTTTGAGGCGTACGAAGAATCAAGAAGGAAAAGTAGTCAGTGATATTGTTTGTAATTTAAGAGCTGTGTAAGGAGATAGCGACGAACGATCAATGAAACCTTAGAAAACATCAAAGGATCAACAATGACGAGGAGGTCGAAGAGAAGAGTTGAAAAACTTTATCCGATATTGAAGCCTCCAAGCTGTTTTTTCAGTCTAGTTTAGAACTTTAGTCTATGGCAATGCAATCATCTGCCTAGCCTTTTCCCAACTATGTTGGGGCGGCTTCCAGTCTAACCGGTTGCAACTGAATACCAGTATTTTACATGGAGCGACTGCCTATCTGACCTCTACAACCCAGTTACTGGGTAATACGATACCCCTTGGTAAGACTGGTTGTCAGACTTTCGGGCTTCTGACTACCCGTAACGACTGTCAAAGATCCACGAATGACAGCCGGGACCAACGGGTTAACGTGCTTCCTATGGCAATGCAATATGCATATTAAATTGTTAAATGACAACATGCTCAATTTATAAAAAATAAACGTGTTATTGAAGAACTGGTCCTAAAATTCCACTAGGCGATGTTATTGCAAATATTTTGGTATTAGAATGCACAAACAGCGTATAATGCACTGATAGGACACAGACCTGCTCTCTGTGAGAGGGAGTTGGCCGTAAAACACCACGCGAGCCCAGTGCGGAAAGCGGATGTCACATGTCTTCGATTATTTTGTGTCAGAATAATTAATGTTTATTGAACATTTATTAATATCCTAATACCGTTAACTTCGTACGTCACATTAAGGCCTGAGAACAGATTTTGATGCGATATACAGATAAACACGACTTTTAATATATTGGAATCATCAACATGTTTAACTAGTTACTGGAAATGGCATGCCGTAACAAGTTTACCTATAGGGAAAGATTTTTATAAAAGAGTAATAAAATTTAAATAAGTCATTTAAAACATCGCGTTATTCCGATATGAAGCAAGGTCTGGTGTAGTGTAGGACTGACCCATATGACGTGTCCGTACGCCATTAGTAATTCCCAGACATCACGTAGTAAACGGACAATGATACCCGTAGACGATGTTTTCCACAATTCTCAATAGCGTCAGTCATTTGATTTAATTATTTTATCCATGGTTGCTAATTTTTTTAAGATGATACTGCAGGGAAACAAAGGAAGTATGCAGATTCAATGTTTAATTGCAGCCCTGACCTATGTCAACGTACAGTGCGCAAACAAATAAAATTGCGAAATCAGAACCTACACGGTGCTAGGAATATAAAACCGACCGATTTACTAAATTAATAGCACTGGATACATAGTAAAGGATACAGGAAAATATAACTTAGACATGCAAACAAATCGCAAATTGTACGCTCTAACACGCGCTACGCGCTATTATAAGTATTTATTTACCCGGCATCAATATTATTATTATAAATAAAGACACACGTGTAGGTATATAATGAGAAAAAAATCAAGTAGTTATTATGTATATGACCTCCGAGTCCGTAACCAACGCAATAATATTCTGCCAATCAAAATATTTTTCCAGCAATATTGACAATAACATCAGGAATAAGGCACGTGGTCTTTGATGAATCCATTAAGTGATGATAATAATTCATTGACTTTAATCATGAGTGTGAGAGCAATCTGCGCAATACAAAATGTAATTAAATACTCTATGACGTGACGTGACGCTATCATTAGACGATCTCCGTACTGAATGTAATGTCGGTAAAAGAAGAACTTAGTATCCAAGAAATAAATTGAGAGCTGAAGTTAATGACTCAATAAAACTGATAAAAGAACAATGAATTAACTAATGTTCCAATTAATTTGAACGTTTATCAAAATAAACGAACTCGACATCCGCGGGGCGACCCTCCGACCATGACGTCAGTTTCGCGCTACTTGTTTACTTTATATATTCCTCCCGAGTCACGTCTCAATTCTACATGTACGTAAAATGCAAGTGATAATAAAGAAGCATTTGCGTATTAACATTACATGTCATATACTTACTCTTTGTATGATATAGCTTCCACGTGCCATCCTTCGATATAGTGGCGATGTGTGACGTGTCCACGTCGAAGGCAACGTCGTACACACCTGAAGAGTGGCCAGTTAGCTCGAATGCCTTTGTGATTTGTTTGAAATCGCCGTTCCTTGTGAAGCACACCTCCATCACTTTGACGTCGGGTGCGAAACCCGTCGCGACCACAAAGCGGCCGCATGGTGAAACTTTGGCGGTGTGTGTCGTCACCAAGTACGTGTCGAGCCTATCTAGTTGCTGCCCCTTCAGGTCCCATATAACCATGTCGTTGTTTGACGAGCACGACATCATGAACTTGCCGTTACTGGATATGTCGAAGCCAACTACATCCACCTCATGGACCTGTGAATGCAAAATATATAGACATGAAATGAATTAGGTTTGTAATCTATATGATCTCTATCGCGTTGTAGCCGCCAGAAAGAGGTCGCTGTAATGGTACTGTTAAGCAAACTAGAAGTGATAAGAGCTAATACCAAACATGGATGTAGATCTAATATTTAACTAACGGATTATAATAGATAAGGCGGTGCCTATGCAGTAATGAAGGCGATACCTTGTGTAGGAATAAGCGCATAGGTTAACACGGAACTAGAACATTGTTGAATATTCAGCGTAGTCCTGACGCCTCGCGCATCATGTTTTATGTAAGCAATATACTCGTACATATGCGTGCGGAAAACGAACCAGAGAACCTTCCTGCGGCTAAAAATAATATTATTCGAGGCTGCGCGTGCGACGATCCGAACGTAGCTATACTTGTGCAATACAGCCAATACAATCGGCCACACAATAAGCCAAGCATAAATATTGCAATAAGTAAGCCATTATAGGCACTATTGCCTTCGCGTGAAGATAACGCAAACATTTAACAGATGGCGTAAACGCTTTGATCACTGTACCGCCAACATCAAAGTGCCATTTTTCCGGTGGAAGGCCTTTTTAATCGTCCACCGGCATACAGTTGCTACAAGATATCTACTATCTACTTATTTAAGATTTATGTAGACGAAACATAGATTTTCGGGTATCAAAGTAAAGCGATTTGAGTCCCAGAGTCGTGACCCGGATGACGCAAGCTTAACTTATATTTCAATAAGCTGTTTTCTCGGCCTTTCTGTACATTATTTATATATTTGTTATTAACAATTTATAATTTTATTATTACTACTAGTAAAAAACCCCTAGACGGATTGTTTTTCCCCTTATCATATGATGCAAAATCATCTCGAGTCTTGTTGTAGTCAGGAGAGAGAACAATTCTTATAAATGGTCGCATATAATTCCATAACTTATTTTCTACATTTCATTAATTATGTGTATTGTATCATCCGATTGTTGAATATTCGTGTTGGCAGAGTTCAGATAAATTCAGTGTGAAACGCGCACAAAACTGTTGCTATGTCTATATACTGTTTCAAACTTCCTTTACTTTCACAAACTTTTAAAGAATTGCTAATCAGATCAAACCAACACCAGAGAATCCTATTTGGTCTTTACCTAAGAGTCAATATTACAACAACAAAGAAAAAGGTTATTGAGAGCAACACTTGCATAAATGGCAGCTCTACCATGTCAACCTGCTAACTAGTGCGACATTACATCGACCCCGATATTTGTGTAAATGTTATACAGACTAGAATCAATACTGTAAAGTGAGTTATATTGTTATAACATGTATGATGAATACGATTGATTATAAAATATATTTTACTATCTGTGTCTGCATACTTATAAAATTAGTAAGCTCAGTTCTTCTTTAATAGTAGTCCTCATTTATAAGTGTGATTGCGCGTGTTCTAGATCGCATATCAATAAACTGATTCGATTTAATCATCATTTAATACAAAGCCGACCGCCTCTTCAAACCTACTTTAGAATAGTGCTATCTGTCTCTTCATACGTCGTCGGTTTATTTTGCTCTTTGAAACCCACATCAACACTAACCAAAATTAACATGTGTTAACTGTATGAGCTTGTGACCTATTTAAATGTTTGAAAAGCAGACCACATTTAGAAAACAGTTTCTTTTTAAACACACTAGTATTAGGAGCCGATTGAACAGAAAACAAGTTTATGATATGATGTCGTTTTCTTTAGCGGTTTCTTTAACGATGGGAATTATTGCAGCATTGAGACAGTGCAGACAACATTCGAGAGTCGCTTTATGCACCACAATTAGCGAAATCTTGTGATCGTATCATCGCTAACAATAGCAAACATATAAAAAACATGAGCCGTGTAAGATATATAACGAACAGATTTTCATACAGATTCATACATCGGACGAAACAATAGTCATTTCATATTTTATATTTTTTGCGGAGGTTCATTGCCGAGCACACAAGGTTGTTAATTTTTATACAAAATGTCGAAACACACATCTGCGGGCGTGACTGACATTGTGCCTCCTGCTGCTTTTATGGTGAATCCGACTATTTATTCACAAGCGGAAGATAATCTGTTCACTAAAGGCGATATATTCTGTACGGAATAATTGATTATGTAAATCCTTAATATGCGTTGCAATTTGAATCATGCATAAGCACTATTAAGATTAGATAAATCACGTATTTATGTTGTGTATATTCTGATAGTAAGCTACGTATGTCGAGCGTGATTAGTTAGAGCTTAGAGCCTACGTATATGGAAGATAAAATAGAGAGAGAAAATAGATACATATATGTACGTTGACGACGTACGTATTAGGTAGGTACGTAGGTGTTATACTTGCGGTATCATCTGGTTTAAGTTAAAATATTTATATATCAATTATTGACATCATTTTACCGAGTTTGCATCATCGCAATCATAAAAACAGATATAATATGTGCAACAAACAGATCTTTGTTCGTATTACAATGAACATCGGGGAGTGATAAATAGTACGTGATATTGTCTACAATCGACACTTAGCTTCTCCACAAAGCACGTAACATTCAATATAATCTCATTTCCATCACAGATATATGATGTAACATTTCAAAACGGGTTGTGAGTTGTGAAACAGTAAGCATTGCGTTTCAAAAAAGTGTATTTCGTCACCACAATTGAATTCAAAATATGTAACTGCTGTTTTGAACAGCGCCATTCCAGACGTGTTTCACTGGGGAGCTGTACCGGTCTCCCTTAATTTCTTTTGTGGTGAAATGAATACCTTTTCCGTTAATCCTTCAAGAAAAGTAGCAATTTAAAGATAAAATATTCGAAATTTATGCTTTTAAAAGCCCGCTTTAAACTGCCGTCATTAACTTCAGGTGAATTTTTCGCAAATATACGTACCTTGTCCTGCCTTGAATAGTAAAAAAAGACAATGGAACTTGTTTTTCTTTATTCTAGCATGAATAAATATTTTGTGTGGGTAAATAAACATTATCATTTTATTGGTTTTGTTTGTTTAACCGATGTGGCCCTTATTAAATTGAAAGTAAAATAATAAAAGACAAAGGACACTGCGTTTACACTGAGAAAAAAGACCTTCCGAAATAGGGAAGGAATAACCTGCCATGTTGACTCACACGGAATTTTTCCTGCCGGTTTCGAAGGAAAGTTTTACCTTCCACAGTTTCCTTCTTTTAGTCTTCTTCCATAAAATCCTTCCAAATTTCAAAGTAAATTCCCGTTGAATCAAATTACCTTCTAGTTTTTCCGTCTGAGTCAACACGGAAGGTATCTATCGGACGGTAATGTTTTGGAAGGTAAATATAATTATTTTTCCATCCAATAATAATTATTTTTCCATCTGAGTCAACAAAGAAGGATATTAATCGGAAGGTCACTCTTTGGAAGGTAAATAAAACATTTTTTTCCATCCAACATATTTACCTACCACTGTTTTCCGTGTGAGTCAACACAGAAGGATAATCATCGGAAGGACACAGTTTAGAAGGTAAATGCAAAATCTTTTTTCCTTCCATATTTATTACCTGCCAATCCTACCTACAAAATCAGGTGGATTGACAAGGAAGGATATTGATAAATTTTCCTTCCAATTACCGAATAACCTACCTACAAATAAGGAAAAATATAGTAGGTGATCTGCGTTCTCCTTCCATCTCAGATGGTTTTACCGTCTGAAGTTCAGAGATCTACCTTCCGATGTCTGAATTACCTACCTATTACGGAGGAAAGTACGGTGGGTATACCAGAATTTCCTTCCATCTCAGATCGTTTTACCGTCTGCAGTTCAGAGATTTACCTTCTGATACCTGAATTACCTACCTACGCCGGAGGAAAAGTACGGTGGGTATACCAGAATTTCCTTCCATCTCAGATGGTTTTACCTTCTGAAGTTCGGAGATTTACCTTCTGATACCTGAATTACCTACCTACGCCGGAGGAAAAGTACGGTGGGTATACCAGAATTTCCTTCCATCTCAGATGGTTTTACCGTCTGAAGTTCGGAGATTTACCTTCTGATACCTGAATTACCTACCTACGCCGGAGGAAAAGTACGGTGGGTATACCAGAATTTCCTTCCATCTCAGATGGTTTTACCGTCTGAAGTTCGAAGATTTACCTTCTGATACCTGAATTACCCACCTACGCCGGAGGAAAAGTACGGTGGGTATACCAGAATTTCCTTCCATCTCAGATGGTTTTACCGTCTGAAGTTCGGAGATTTACCTTCTGATACCTGAATTACCTACCTACGCCCGAGGAAAAGTACGGTGGGTATACCAGAATTTCCTTCCATCTCAGATGGTTTTACCGTCTGAAGTTCGGAGATTTACCTTCTGATACCTGAATTACCTACCTACGCCGGAGGAAAAGTACGGTGGGTATACCAGAACTTCCTTCCATCTCAGATGGTTTTACCGTCTGAAGTTCAGAAATATACCTTCTGATACCTGAATTACCTACCTTCGCCGGAGGAAAAATATGGTGGGTATACCAGAATTTCCTTCCACCTTAGATGGTTTTACCGTCTGAAGTTCAGAGATTAACCTTCTGATGCCAGAATTACCTACCTACGACCGAGGAACAGTATACTGGGTACATTAGCATTTATCTTCCATCTCAGATGGTTTTACCGTCTGAAGTTCAGAGATTTACCTTTTGATGCCTGAATTACTTATCTACGGCGGTCATATTTGACTCCGTCTTAAGAAGGTAATTCAAGCATATTTGGAGGAAAATGTCTGAATATACGGCGGTGAAACCATCTGAGATGGATTTAAAATGCTAGTGCACCCAGTGTACTTTTCTTCGGTCGTAGGTAGGTAATACAGGCATCAGAAACCAAATCTTCAAACTTCAGACAGTACGAACCATCTGAGATGGAAGAAAAATGTTAATGCACCCAGTGTACTTTTCCTCGGTCGTGGGTAGGTGATTCAGGCATCAGGAACCAAATCTTCAAACTTCAGACAGTAGGTACAACCATCTGAGATGGAAGAAAAATGCTAGTGTACCCAGTGTACTTTTCTTCGGCCGTAGGTAAGTACGTAATTCAAGCATCAGAAACAAACTTCAGGTGGTAAAAGCATCTGAGATGGAAGAAAAATGGGCAAATTGTCATAATCCCCACCAAGCTGTACCAACCAGTGGGGTTTATGACAATATACCGAAAAATGCTAGGATACTCACGGTACTTTCCTTTCATCGCAAGGTATTGAGGTATTGAACTGGAAAACTCAGGTATTTATCCTCGTCGTAAATAAGTAATTCAAGCTACTTTGAGCCTTTTATCTCCGAGTTGATGTCTCAACAAAACCTTCTAAAATTAAGAAAAATGTAAATTAATAAAACAAAGATATCGAAAAAATATAGACCAAATTTATTGAACTAAAAACATAATGAAACCAAAAATTAGAAAATTAATTATTCAAACACAAAGAACAAATACATAATTTTAAACACAAACACTCACTATCTGTTAGACAGACAGTAATGCAACAAAAACCCTGCCTGAGTACAAAGTATTTAAAATTATCAAATCTGTTGTTTTATTCTAAATTTAAATTCAATATTCAATTAGAAACGATATTTTACTATTTTAGGAATTAAATTGTTCTTTTTGGTTCAAGCAGGTGTTTATTGTTGCACACTGTAACTATATGGTTAAAAAAGCTATATTATCAAAAGAAAAAAATAAAAAAAAATTAAAGTTTGTTTTACCAACGCAAATAGCATAGAGGATGGAGGTAAAAACAAATGCCAGACCCAAGACAACTACTTTAATTATATTTCAAAGAAAGTGTCTGTTATTATTAAGAGCGTTTATACAGAAAGTGGGCAACGTCGCAAATAGCTGTCAAATATTTCGCTGTTTAGATTAATTTGTAAATATTACTGTATGAAAATAAGAAATATGGCTAACTAATGGACTAGAATATTGATTATGAAATGCAAATAATATAATTAATATCGTAACACCGAATATTTAGTTTTAGATGTAAAAAAAGTATTTGGAAACTTTACTAATGCCTTTTTTACACCTAAAACGGTTACAACATCAAATTCAGTGTTTTAATTGCAATTCATTATTAATATTGTAGTTCATTAGTTAGCCATATTTCTTATTTTCATACAGTAATATTGACAAATTAATCAAAGCAGGGAAATATTTGACAGCTGTTTGCGACGTTGCCCACTTTCTGTATACGCGCTCTTAACCAACCAAATAAACACAAAGATAACACATCACATAGGTAGGTATGGTACCTTACCTACCTATTCAACATAATTTCAAATACAGTCAATAATAGTTAGTAATAAAAAAAGGTATCAAATACCAAATGAAAGTAAATATAAAAGTAAAAAATACTTCACAGAAACTACCCGATACCTAATTATTCATCGAACAAACAAATCACATACAAAAAGTTTGAATACAGTCAGTAATAATAGTTAAAGATCTAAAAAGAGTATCAAATACCAAATTTAATGCAAGTATCAAAGTAAAGTTGTTCGATTCTCATACAAACTGAATTTAGTTTTTTTACTATTTTTCTACAACTTTATTAATATGATTGTAGTAGAAATTAAGTTCTTTGGGTTTTTGTTGCACACTGTTTAGAAGAGGCATAATTAATAGAAAGAATTTCTTACAATGACATACCACCAGCCATGAGGGGGTAATTTTGTCAGAACATTTGGTTTTAAAAAACCTAGATCATTGTAAGAAAAATACTTTTTAACGTTCGTCTTACTTACACAATAAGCACAAACGTGAAAATCATAAAAAATTGTATCAAATGCCAGACCCCCAAAAATTACTTGCTTCGTATTATCTTCATAATATATGTCAGAAATTTGTACAAAATCCGGTTCGCCACTGCTCATATCAATATCTAACGCTAAGATTTGGTTAGGTGTGTATCTAATACCATTAAGGGTAATAATGTTCATAGAAAAAATTTTCGAGTTAGGTGCTATTAGGAACTGGCCTGATAAAATTCCGTATGTAACATGGTCACAATTTTTATGGCAAGAAGTAGGTTCTACATCGGAGACGATTTCATTTTTCAGAAATAAATGATTCAATTGCAGCTGTTGTTTAATGGCAAGAGTTTTAGGCAAATTGATTCTGTTAGATGATGCTCTTGCACAAATTTTTGAAGTTCTATGCTTAGCCTCATATCTCATGGACCACAAATTATGAAGAGGGCCTAATTTTTCCATGACGCCTGCATAATGTAATAAATGATGAAATTTAGGTTTTAAATGCGAGTTACTCAGTAAAATATACAACTTGTTGAAATCTTTCACTGTATCTCTAATTTCATCACAAATTTCTGGATAAACAGCTTCGGTCATGGACAAGTCTAAAAGTTTTCGGAGTAGCAAATAAAGCGTCCAATGTTGGTCTTCATATGGGACTTTATGAGAAACAAAACATGGAAAGTATCTGATAAAATTATAAGCTTCCATAGCAGACATTTTCCACTTCACAATGTGTCCTGATTCTTTACATAACTGTGGTGGTTTGCAGTTCGAGTCTGGACCATATTTAAAAAAAGCTATTCGATTGTTTAATTCCTCTAAAGTAATGTATTTTTTACAAAGTAAACCCTTCAGTATGTCTTTCATTGCATAACGTACCACGCCTTCTAATATGTCATGCATAAGATCTACAGATGCTTGCTTAAACATGTCAAAACCTTCTACTTGTTTCCATAGAGATTCTTCTTTTATACCAGTTTCACTAGGATTTTGTAGATTTAAATCTGATACATAGTTACTTTCATTTCGGAGTAAGGATAGTTCCTCACTGCACATTGTCTTTATTTCAGTTTTATGAGCTCGACAGAATCGGCAAGGATAATTAGCTGTGAAATTTTCTACGAATCCTAAAATAGAATGCAGGCCAAGGTTGTCGCCAATTAAAGATGCTAATTGAAATTTGATAAGACCTTGAAAATATCCCGGAATATTTATATCAATACCAGTATCAGCCAAGAAATTTAATTCATCGATTACTTTATGAAAACAATTAAAATTGCCGCCATACCGTGTTCAATCTGACGAATAAAATAGAGCGAAAAGAAAAATATATTTCAACTGTGACGCTAAATTTGGAGGTAAACACGCTATTGATGCATAAACTGCACCTAATTTGTGTATGCTAGCATGTGAGCCAAGAGGATTACCAGTTTCATAGTCGTCGTAATATACAAATAGCGGAAATATCTTGACATTAGCTTCGAGCGATTGAATTTTATTCAACCAAATAGAGGTACGAACAACGTTTGTAACTACTTTTGAACGTAAGCATTGGTCAACATATTCGTCAATTGACTTTAAAACTCCTGGGATGCTCAAAAACTTACACAGAACAGAACGTAGCGGAATAAATTGACCAGTACCCAAAATATGTTTTCTTTTACCGCCTATAAGTTCAGCTCTTAGTTCTGTAGTAGTTTGGTATTGCAAGGGCTCTATGAATGTTCCTAAATCTTTGAAATATTTATTCCATTTATATTCACTACAGAAATCTTTAACTGATTGAGTTACATCCAACTTGAGTCCACCTACATTAGTTTCTTGTTCTTTTGGACAAATTAGCGGTATTACATTAGCGATGTACGATGTCATTGATTTCATAAACAATTTTACAGTACTTCTTGATACTAACGGATCAGCTAAAAAAGAACTAACCATTAATCCAGTTTCAGATGCTAATAACTGTCTGTTGCTAACAGAGGTACTGAATGTACCATCAACTTCACGATTTCCTTCTATTTGCTCATTTAAACATTGCACAAGAGATTCCTCACTATGTTGATTATTATTACTGACGTAATCATTATTGATGCTTGATGGCACAAAATCATGACCTGGTACTGATACCTGACTACTACTACAACTATTACTATTACTCTCAATGTGTGTTGGTAACGAGTTTTGATCAGGTACTGGCAATGATGCTTTTGAAGCAAAAGTGTATCTATTTTGGTCGGTTTTACCATTAATATGCATCCTATTCAAATGCATTCTCAGTGTATTTAAGGAATCAAAATTTTTTTCAAAACAACCTTGTCCACATTTATAACCTGCTCCACTAGATGTTAACTTCGGCAGATTATTGCATTCGTTTTTTAAATGAATTATCAATGAATTTACTTCGGAAAATTTACTTGAGCAGTGGCCACAACTTATCATTATTGAAATACTAAGTTCTAGTTCCTCTCGTTTTTAGATGGTCGTTTGATTGAGAGGCCTAACTGTTCCGCCAATTCAGATGTTGAACGGTGGTTCCAATCAAACTTTGTATAAATATTGTAGACCGCTTGTTGTATGAATTCCCATACGTTATGACTTTCAAGTGGATATTGTGCATGAAACGAATGAAACAGTTGAAAGCAAACTTCTATAGCCTCCAATACACTGGGAAAAGAGTATATTATATTTTGGTCAAGTACAATGTGCGCTTGATCAATTTCGGTCCAAGAAGTACCTACCACTAGAACAAATGGTTGTAGGTGTAGATTTTCCCATTTCAGTCTATTTTGCACATTTTTAAGGTGATCACGCATTCGAGTGATTCCGTCTTGAACGTCAGCTTCGGTATCGACTTTAAAAATAAATGAATCCAGTACATCACTTTTTGTCGGCTTCCAATATTTATTTACTTGGTAGACTCCAGGAAACAGGAATGGTAGCAGCAAGAGCAATCCAGTAGTTTGTTGTGTTATATTGTCACCTAAAAATTTACAAACAATGAAAAACCAGTAGTATCAGAGCCGTTAGAGGGGCCGTGGGAGGGGTTCGTAACGGCCGGTTCGCGCGCAAACTCACGGCAACTCTTTTATTTTAAAAACAAAAAGCCCATTCACAAAAAGTAAATCCAACATAATCTTACGAATTTATTAAGGTAGGTACACGGGAACTCAATTCTTTGAAAATATCTTAATAAAATACTAGAATTGTCTTTAACAGAAATCGCATTTTATAGAGAAAAATCGAGCTTTATATAAGGTGTATCTATTCATACACGAAATCTCTTAAGGGGTCATTGTACTCATCATTATGAACAACTTTTTCTATGGGACCAACCTTGAAATCGTGAAAAAAAAATCAGCTGTTCCCTACATTTATGTTCGCATAACTCGTCAAAATGTAGGGAACAGCTGATTTTTTTTTTGCGATTTCAAGGCTGGTCCCATAGAAAAAGTTGTTCATAATGATGAGTACAATGACCCCTTAAGAGATTTCGTGTATGAATAGATACACCTTATATAGTATAATAATTTCAAATTTTATACTTCGTTCATCCATGCTTTAACGCGGGGGAATACGAGCGGGGGGTGCGTTTTGTGCCTTTGCCCTCAATACATAAATTCGCTCTTAGTACTATTATGGCATAACATGACGGTACTTACTTTCAACCAAAGAAAGAAATAGTGAAACTCTTTCTTTTTGTCTTTCCGCAGTTAATTTACAAAGCACTTGCAGTGCTATTTCTTTCAGAGAAGTCTTTTTCGATAGCACAAAGTCTTGCAGTTGGTTCAATGGCGGCAAATCTTTGTATAGCAATTGGAAGTCTTTTTTTATCTGCAAGAAAATTTTTTTATTGGTTTTGTTATTTGTTATTTATTTGGTTTTTAGTAAGTATTTGTTGTTATAGCGGCAACAGAAATACATAATTTGTGAAAATTTCAACTGTCTAGCTATTGCGGTTCTTGAGATACAGCCTGGTGATAGACAGATGGACTGACGGATTGACGGATGGACGGACAGACAGCGAAGTCTTAGTAATAGGGTCCCGTTTTTACCCTTTGGGTACGGAACCCTAAAAAAAGGGGCTGACAATGTACCTAAATATTAAATACTCACTAGAGCTGGCCCAACACTTGGTACTGCGAGTCCTTTGTAACTTTGGAAGTAATCCCACAATGTTCCCGGCGTTTCTTTCAGTTCCTTCATGCGAAAGTCATGCGTATCGACCCAGTCTTGCAGCAGGTCACTGGATGTATGTGACGGTACAAGCGTGCGCAAATTCGTTAATTGGGTTTTCACGTTCAGATCAGATTCTAAAACAAAATTAAAGTAATTAAATACGAATCGTTTAGGTTTTGTACTTCCCATGGTTTATTCCCACTTTCTCCCTTCTCATCCTTTGGCTATAATCTCAAGCAAGCAACTAATTGAGGAGATAACAATTTCGTAAATACCTGGAGGGCAATAGTCGGTGATACCTTCAGCTGGCCGGTGGCAGGACGCCCTAGTAACTTTTTGTGGAGTACTCTGCGGTGTTGGTAGCGAGGTCTTGTTTGTACGCAACTTTGCTGACGAATCCTTTTCCAATAGTTTTTTTCGAAGTAAACTCAGTTGCGTATACAAAGCTCCAATGGGTCGTGTTTTGTTAACATGTTTCCCGCTTTTTGTTTTGTATTCTTCTATTTTAATAAAATAAAATCTGTGTGCACTTGTGCATGGGAACAGGGCTTCAAAATAACTTTTTGTCCAGAAGGTACAAATACTGGGTCCGACCTGACGTTTAGGCGGCGTAGCTTCTAAGAACAAATACTGTGCCACACTTTGTGCCACCACTTTGATTTGGCTTGCATCAAGGACGCAGTCTTCCGGTAAGTTGGCGATCCTTTTCTCTTCTAGTGAACCCTTATTTAGCAACATCCAGATGGGGTTTTTATGACGGGTTACTATTATATTTCTCTCTGTGGCCGGGTTGAAATTTTCAACATTAGCTGCATCTTCAGCAGTACGTACACATAAATCTAAGTTTTCTAAATTATGGTCGAATAATGATAATTCTGCTTCACTTATTTCTTCTGTTTGAGTACTGTCAGTGTTTGCGGTTATAGCTGAACTACCGCTGCTTTTTGTAGAGGTCCCACACCTAGACCCTCCTCTACTCACAGATTGGCTAGGATGAACGCCAGCAGTCTGGAAAAATAATATAATATGAGAACTAAGCTTAAAGATTCCAATTTAATAATAAATAATATATTAATGTCACACCACAACCATGCATAGTTAAAAAAAATAAGAATTAAATTTAAATTATTAACCCAGAGAATATTTTCTTCTACTTCTTGACCATTATCAAGCAGCCATGAAGCGAGTGCACATGCAATTTTTTTTCGTGTTAGTAACTGTGGTATCAAGCTTTTTAAATCATATTCTGTGATAAATTTCAGCTCCTCTACAGAAGAGTATCCATTATCTGAAACAATTAATTCAAATGCCTACTAACAACCCTTGCCTCCCCCCCGGCTTTTGGCCAAGTTTGAAGATCTTTACCGAAGAAGGGTTGGTTATAGGTTACTGTTACAGGTTACCGTTACAAGTTTATTGGTTTTTGCCCATCTCATGACTTGCTTTCAAAGTGCCGAGCCTTCCTAAAGAAGATTTTACTTAAAAAAATATACATAACATAACACACCCACACCCAAAAAACATGTTAGTGACATAACATAACCCACCCACACTCAACAACAATGACCATTTCATTTCCATTATTTTGACCAGACTTTTTAGAGATTGTCAGATTATATATTATATTATATTATAAAGAAATACAGGGCGAGGTTCAGAATGCATAAAGGACAAACATGCAAGCATTGTTTTTTTTATATACATAATTGCACCACTATTTTTGTTTACCATTAGCCAGAAAAAAATTAAGGACTGTATCAGCAAAGGTAAATCAGTAAATTTCTCAAGTACAAACTTAAAATTTACATCAAATCAACACACTAATAAGAAAACATGAAAAATGAATTTGTTCTTTTCTATTTCATTGTATTTTGTATGGGGCAGCATTGTTTTTGGGGGAAGCAATTCAGATTTATTGATTTGAATTTTTAGGAGTGGTAAAAACTATTTTGATGAAAGATAAAATTGGTAAGTAGGTACAAAATGCTTACCAAGGAAACTTTTCACCGTCTCAGTATCTGCCCCAAGCTGTCTAAGCATTGCCTGAAGCTCCTGGGCTCCTGAAGCTTCTGAGCTGCTGGGAACGGGGGACTCCATTCCCAAATTTCCTCTCGAGAAGTCGAGACCCACCTCAGATTTTCAAGCTACAATATTAGATACATATAGTTGGTTTAATTACCACCATTCATTTCTTATTAATAGCTTCTATGGTTTCAATGGAGAACTAACCAAAGTTATGCATTGCCTCGCAGGTACGATGCCCTGCACCCCCTTCAAACCGAAACACAGCAACGCTGGTTGGCGGCAGAAAATAGACATGGTGGTAGTAGGTACTTCCCCGGACGAGCCCTTCCATTTAAGGATCTATACACTCTTCACAAAGAGAGCGAAAGAACTCTGCTACCTACTTGTAGGTATAACCTACCTACTTTCAAACTTTCTGTATTCTGAGCTTTCAAAATATTTGGTTATATCACCAATTGAGCTCTATTTAGTATAATAATCGAGTTTTTTATAGTATCTAAATAGTTTATTACCTACCTACCAACTAGAAAATAATACATTTTCGTGTATGCACATACACGAAAAAGGCAACGTAGGCAAGGTGAATAGAAATTAGTAGTTATTCGAAACAAAGCAATGCAAGTTTGCAGGTCGGCCATTTACAATGCTAACAGAATGAATATGGATTAGTTAATATCACTTACCACTTGGCTCTGGTTTATAACACCAATGAAAATTATTATCGGAAACTCAATACGACGCACACGCACTCAATCCGGAACCGAAACGAAAAGAAAGAAGATTAAAAAATACAATACTCGCACGCAGGTTCACCACGCAACGGCCGCCACTTCACGTTTAAATTTGATTATTTGATGCTCTCCTCTCTCTATGCCGCATTGCCGCCAGTGCCGCCACGCAATGCACTATGCATCTCAGTGTTGCCAACTCGAATTTAAAAAAAGGCCAGATTGGATTTCGTAACCTACTTTTTTTAAAGAAATTAAGTTGTGAAGGTGAAACTGAATAAAACGAGCGTTTTTATACAATGTATTTGAAGTAAATGCTCCAACCAGCCCGCGAAATTCAAATTTTCTTACGTTTTGCAATTTGCAGGCCAGTGCTAGGGTATGTTGATTTTAAAATATTATTTGAGACTGTAAGACGTATGTAGTTACGGAATTACAAAATCATCAATACAACTCTCCAAGTTCATAATGGTGTAGAAATGACTTTTTGTCAATAACGCAAAAACGATTACCACGTATTCAGTATTCACCTTCATTCTGAACATTAATTACATCATTCTGAGTACACCATTCAGTATCAGCTACCTAGCTCCACTGCACTGGTAACTGATGCAATACTATTATGGGATGTCCACCAATATTTATTTTATTTGTTTGCTAAAACCAGTAAGTTTGCTAAGGTTTGTACCTATATTTTATTCGTTACGCCTTGAATCCTTAATAAAAACGTGTGTGTGTGTGTTGTTTGTTTGCAGGTAGGTAGGTATAGTTCGTTATATATATTTTGGATAAAGTTATGGTAACATACTGTTTTGTTTTTGAAATCTTATCTTGCAATGTCAATGGAGTGTTGTTTGTCATTTGAAAGATAGGTACGACAATCCAGCATGCACAGTAAAAAATAAACAGACAGAGCAAAAACTGGAATTAAATCATAGACGAAGAAAAATCTTTATGCGTGTGTGGCACCACACACGCATATCGTTTTTGCTGCAATGATATTGAAAGATAAGAATTCGAAAACTGAACAGCATGGTCTACACCGGTCGCGCAAGCTGTACGGTTTCATCAACTCGCCACCGTCATCATGCTGTTATAATATACATATATACCTACTATTATTTTTACAAGTCAACAACAAAGGCCTGGAAAAGTTTTTTAAGATATCTGCCTCTATCATGAATATAAATCCGCTCGTGACCTCTTCAGGTTTTCAGACACTGCGTAGAAAAATGTAACATTCTTGTCTAACATTTATTCTGATGATGATTAGTAAATGAAATGTGTCAAGAAAATCAGCGTTTTGATTGGTTTATTTGCCCTGTTTATGTCGGTATTTTTTTGAGCTTCTTCGGTTTTTTCGTTAAGTTTAATCTGGTAACACTACTGCTCGCACGCGGCACGCCTCCCTCCACAGTCCCACAGATAATACGGAAGGAACCGTGGAAGGTATTTCTTGAAATTTCCTATCACTAATCCGTCTAAAATATTATATAGGTACTCAGTTCTATAACTATGCAAATTAAAGTCGGCTGCACCTGCACGTATTGACCATGCATTTCTACTGGGTATAAATGGTAAAGGTACCTACTCAGATTTGTTTATGGTCTAGGTTAGGGGCTCAGAACAATAACTAAAGGTTAGGGGCCGATCTAGCAGGAAGAATTAGCAAGTAGTCAATCTGTGAAAATGACAATTAATACAATTATGTAGGTACAGTGTAAACTCTTTATAACGAAACTCAAGGGACTGAGCATTTTTTTTCGTTATAGAGAGTTATCGTTATATAGAGTGAACAAAAAAACAACCAAATTAACAAGTATCACACAAACTTTTTCGTCAACACTAATCGCTTTCCGTTTACTGGCCATGTTAACAGTTTCAAAGTAGGTTTACGACTGATAATACGATAGGTACCCAGCAGTATGATTGGTCGAAGACCATCACTTCTGAGAAAACAATGCGTCATACTGCACGTGTTCAAGGCAATTAAGGATAACAAAAGCTAGACCGACGGGATGTTTCGGACCTTCAAAGTCTTTTGTTACCTGATAACATGGCTTATCGCTATAAAGAGTGTTTCAATATGTGGGTTTTAACGCAAACCAACCAAGTTGGGCTCACTTCAACGTTACAGGGAGAAAAAGTTTTTATTTTTTTTATATTAAAATATTCACTAAAAATCGTAAATTGATACGTTAAAGAAACACTCTGTACACGCGTACTTGAAGGACAGCAATGTCGGAATTTATTTATGAATGACGGGCGCGGGTGCGGGCGGGGCGGGGCGGCCGTCTCACTCGGCTTCGTGAACTCTCGGAAACGCTCGGCCAGCATCGTGCGCATTGCGTTTGGGCATTACTACTACGAATACTATTCCGCGCTACTATTTTGATTTTAAACAGGAGGTTTCGAATTTATTGACAATTAATTATTTTTTTTAATTCGGATTATTTTATGCTTATTTTTCTATGCTGATATTTTTATTTTAATCTATTAATGATATAGATTAACGAGTTTAAGGGAACGCCCTCTGTTATTTAACATACTGTATATATATATATATATATGTATATATATTTATAATAAACAAAAGAAACAGTTGAGGCTATCTGCGATCTAGAGATAGCTCAACTGATACAGATCAAATCAAATCAAATCAAATAATTTATTCGCATCAGTGCCAAACGGAAGCGTCCCCAAGACGCTGGCGGGGGTCGGTACGGCCGTGCGAATGGACGGCCAGACAAAGGACGTTCCAACGAAAAAATCAGTTCAGCTGTTACAGAGTAAATGCGAAACAAAACTGACGTAGGTATGTACCTACTACCACAGAGCACTCAATTTACCGTTAGGGCACAGTACGCGATTCATCAAACAAAAGAGTAGAAAAGATGCCGCAAGCCTTCGGCTGTGAAACCCATAACCAAATAGTCTTTCGTTTCATTATACGTTCGCTCAAAAGTCGTTCGCGTTTTGGGCGTTCGCTTCACGGTCCATTCGTAAAGTTGAGATTTTTTTGTTGGAACGTCCTTCGTCTGCCCGTCCATTCGCACGGCCGTAGGGGACCCCGTTGGCGGCATTGCCACGCTGAAAAGCAATGCTTATGCGCTGCACCCACTGCGCCAGATACCCACCAGGGCCCTTATTCACTATTGCCATACCAAACGCGTTACACAGATACGACAAGACAACGGCTTGGGATCGGACAAAACCGTATTCCGTATGACTGTTGTCATTGTTACCCTACCATTGTTCCCTACCTCGACACGGTGCGATTGGGGCACGATTTGAACTGTCAGATGAACGCTCTCGTTCGTAGCGTGGTAGTTAAGGCATAGATTAGTGTGTTCCTGTAATAGTAAGCCCTTGGGTCACGCGTCGCTTCGATAAACATACTTACATGAAACATCCAAAAAGGTTTGTTTACAGGCCCAACTTGCGGCACGACAATATTAACTTGTTAGGTACCTTTATGTAGGTAAGCATTGAGAAAATGTGTTACAAGCTTGTATCACTTTTACTTAACTTGCAATGCTTGCAAGTTGGTACCATACCTACTTATAACATCGAATATACATTACCTATATGTCTATATACCTACCTTATGAACCTACAATACGTCCGGCGTACTTGTCTATATAGACAGAAGTAAGTTATAGTCGCCATTGGACATTTTCTCACTAACAGCTCAATTAATTCGCCGAACTGTATTATGCAAGAACTTAAATAGGTATGTACCTATTAAGTCAAATCTAGTAAGCAATTAGAAATACTTCTTCTTATCCAATTGGAGTTGGATTTTTAAATGTTATTAGGATTAGCTCCAGGTAGAGGAACTCTATAACGGTCAACAGCACAGGCACGAAATTTTGTGTAGAACACATTCTATTATGATATTATGTACCTAGGGTATTATGTGATCTGTTTTAAGTTTGAGTATCTACTATTATCTATTCTGTGGCATGACATAGCTACTGCACTACACGTCTTGGCTCCAGTGGCGGCGCTAGGCGTCGGCGACGGACTCGCACCAGAGGGGGCCTCGCTGCTTCTCAAAGTAAAAACTGATTAAGACCTACTTGAGAAGCACGATGAGCCAAGAGAGACTTTCTGTGTTATCAATTCTATCAATTGAAGCTGAAATAGCGGCTAGTATTAGCTATGACGTAATCCTGAAAAAGTTCAGTCAGGCCAAAAGCCGAAAAGTTCGTCTATTTTAATTTATATTTGTGTAATTTTTGTCATCATTTGATTAGCATCATTTTTTTGGCGTTTACTCATTCATTAGTTTCACTATAATTCGGCTCATGTAATCTAACGTTTTCTTCTAGACTGGGAAATGAAAAAGGGCTCGCGTACCTAATTTCGCCGACGTCCAAGTGTGGTCTAGCGCCGCCACTGCTTGGCTCTATACTTTAGTAGTACTTTATTAGTATGTACTTTAATCAAACATTGGCATAACAGCAAAGACATGAAATATTATATGTATTACCTACATACCTACAAATCAGCCCAAAACTACTTATCCAAATCGGTAGGTACCTGTCTTTCCTATTAGGTAACTACTAGCAGCAACCCACTAACCCACGGCTTTGCTAACATGAAAATTTAAGGCATTTTCTCCTTTTGGGTGTATTAATTTTTTTCCTGCTCATATTATTTTTTTAAATCAAATAAGAAAACTTGATACGAGTTAGAGCTCAGCAATGCAAAGATTTGGAGTGGCAGTGATGATTGCTAACATAACAATTTTATATCATTTTTTCGTTTTGGGCGCAACACGAAAAAATGACATCATAACGAAATCCTACTGAATTTAAACGAATTTCCTTCCGCTCAGTCCTTTTATTTCGGTAGAATAAGGAATTATTCTAATTTGGAATGGACATTCCTTCTAAAATTACCAACTAGAATGAAATCCTACTAATTTGCACCTTACACTCCATTCAACTTTGAGGGACATTCTATTCAAACCGTTTTATAATTGAGTAAGATAAAAAATACTTAGCTTTTTATTTACACAAAGAAACTTATAGTTAATACAAGTATTTACAAAATTCAAAAGAAACAGTTGAGCTACCTACTTATCTGCAGACCGTTCAAACCGACTTTTCAAAGGGAAACTCCATCTCAAAAATCCACACCAATGAAGAATAAAAAAAAAAAAATTACACATTTAAAAACACATAAATGAATAAATTCTAAATAAATTCTTTCTAAAATTCCTTCTATAGTGATGAGAAATAAGTTTGAGTAAAAAATTATACTGCCTACTCCAAATTACCAACCGTAATTGAAATCTTACTAAATAAGAAGGATTTTATTTGGAAGGTATGATGGAATTCCTACCAAAAGATAAACTTCAAGGAAATTCCTGCTCTAAAATCTATAAATTATTCCTTCCAATTAAATCCCTCCCAAATAATCCTACTATTTTGATTGGAGAAAGATCTCTATGATTTAGAGTGGAAATACTGGAAGAATTATGAACCAAAATTTAAGTTACTACCTAATTATAAGGATTAAACATGAAAGGTACAATTGAATTTTTTCCGACAGTTAAACTGAAAACTGGAGTCCTTCTAATAACCCATATTTTATTCCTTCTAAATGAACTTCACAAAATTTTGAAGGAAATTCCTACCTAAGTAGAGAGACGGTTTTTCCTAAAAAATAAATTTCTTATCAATATTCGTTCAGTTGGAAAAAACGCGTTCCGTATTTTGGAGAATTCAGAAGGAAATTCCATCTCAAAAATCCACACAAAGTAATCCTTCCAAATGGATTCCTTCCACATAGTCCTACTCATCTGATGGGAAAAAATTACAAGATATAATTACCACCTGAAATCACCAACCGTTATTGAAATCCTATTAAATAAGAAGGATTTCGATTGGAAGGTGTGATGGAGCTTCCTACTAAAAGCTTAACTTCAAAGAAATTCCTTCTCAAAAATCGACAAATTATTCCTTCCAAATTCACCCCTCCCAAATAATCCTACTATTTTGATCGGAGTAAAGATTTATTTGAGCTTGAGTGGAAATACCTACGAGAATTACCATCCAAAATTTAAATTCGACAGACTTAAAAGGAATAAACATGGAAGGTACAATTGAGTACCTTCCGAAAGACAGGAGTCCTTCTAAAAATCCACAGTTTATTCCTTCTAAATGAAATTCACAAAATATAGAAGGAAAATCCTTCTGAATTATTGGACGGATTTTCCTACGAAATAAACTCCTTCGAAGTATTCGTTCTATTTCGGTTGGAAAAAACGAGTTCCCTATTTTGGAGAATTCAAAAAGAAATTCCATCTCAAAAATCCACACAAATTAATCATTTCAAATGGATTCCTTCCACATAGTCCTTCTAATCTGATGGGAAAAAGTTACAAGATAAAATTACCACCTGAAATCACCAATCGTTATTGAAATCCTATTAAATAAGAAGGATTTCGATTGGAAGGTGTGATGGAGCTTCCTACTAAAAGCTTAACTTCAAGGAAATTCCTTCTCAAAAATCAACAAATTATTCCTTCTAAATTCATTCCTCCCAAATAATCCTACTATTTTGATCGGAGTAAAGATTTATTTGATCTTGAGTGGAAATACCTACGAGAATTACCATCCAAAATTTAAATTCGACAGACTTAAAAGGAATAAACATGGAAGATACAATTGAGTACCTTCCGAAAGACAGGAGTCCTTCTAAAAATCCACAGTTTATTCCTTCTAAATGAAATTCACAAAATATAGAAGGAAAATCCTTCTAAATTATTGGACGGATTTTCCTACGAAATAAACTCCTTCGAAGTATTCGTTCTATTTCGGTTGGAAAAAACGAGTTCCCTATTTTGGAGAATTCAAAAGGAAATTCCATCTCAAAAATCCACACAAATTAATCCTTTCAAATGGATTCCTTCCACATAGTCCTTCTAATCTGATGGGAAAAAGTTACAAGATAAAATTACCACCTTAAATCACCAACCGTTATTGAAATCCTACTAAATAAGAAGGATTTCGATTGGAAGGTGTGATGGAGTTCCTACCAAAAGCTTAATTTCAAGGAAATTCCTTCTCAAAAATCTACAAATTATACCTTCTAAATGCATTCCTATCAAATAATCCTACTATTTTGATCGGAGTAAAGATATATTTGATCTTGAGTGGAAATACCTACGAGAATTACCATCCAAAATTTAAATTCGACTGACTTAAAAGGAATAAACATGGAAGGTACTTATTGAGTACCTTCCGAAAGACAGGAGTCCTTCTAAAAATCCATAGTTTATTCCTTCTAAATTAAATTCACAAAATATAGAAGGAAATTCCTTCTAAATTATTGGACGGATTTTCCTACGAAATAAATTCCTTCGAAGTATTCGTTCTATTTCGGTTGGAAAAAATAAAAATCCTTCCTTGTTTTGGAGGGAAACTCGTTATCATCCAATTGCGCAGGTAAATATTAGAAGGACCCCTAGAAGGAACCTGTTTGAGAGGATAAATTCAGATGGAATCATCGGTCATTTTTCTCAGTGTAGTGGTGCCTAGTCTACACGCACATATACAAACTTGTTGTTGTAAATGATGAAAATCTCAAATCTAAATGATTAAGTATTGATTAGCAGAGCTTGTTTACCATTGTTGCCAATTAATAAAATATTGCTCATAACAGCACGTGTGTCGCGTACCCGGCTGATTGTGTGGTCTGCATCTAATAATAGAGCACCCCATTTCTTCCCGTGGGCGTCGTAACTGGCGATTAAGCGCTTATTCCGGGCGAGTGGGCCGTAGTTACTCATGAAATCAAATCATGTCGGGAAAATCCGATTTAAGGGTAGTGGAATTACCAATACCTGCCAAACTGTATCCACACGAGCTGGAGTTCCAAAGAGTTTGTGTTGGTTTACCACGAATCCACAAACTGTGTTGGTGTGGCTCATGCGTACTAATTTACTCATTGAACGCGACGCTCATTAGCTACTCTTGCAACTACAAACAATAGGAAGTCCGCGGTCCATTAAAACTCACAGTAGTATCAATTTCATTTCCACTATGCCAAAATGTAAAGACCATTAGAGAGTGCATTTCAGTCAAAATTAATGAACAGCAGTGCTGTAAATGTGAAATTTTGGCCGTCAGCGTTAATTGGTGGGTGTGTTCGTATACGTACAAATAGGTATGTAGGCCAATATTGATAAAGGGGGGCTACACAAATGATTAAGCATTGAGTACAATTCTGCAGCTTATCACTAACCGTGCGATTTGTGACTCACCCGCTGTAAATATACTTGGGAATCATTTGTAATGTATGTACGTACCCATAACAAGGAACTAACTACAAGGTTGACTGTGTTTTTGTCTCTTCATTATCTTTTCGCGACTCACTAAGTCATTAAGGACCCTCATAAAGTGTTTAACCGTCTGTTTGTCTGAATGTCGCAGGTAGACTCTTTGTTTAATTATCAGGGTTGTTACTTGTTCCACTGCCTTCTGCTATAAATATTTTGATGCGACGTTTCACTCCGCAACGCATGCTCGAAAAGTTTGCGTTACGAAAATTACCTTGTCCATCATCGGTTGTTTCTGAGAAACTAAAATGTTACATGCAATATATTTTGCAGCTTCAGGCCTTAGTTCAATGCTACATTGTGAAATGAGTTTCTTTCGTTCATTTTAAAAGTTTCTTTAAGTACAGTTTTTGAAACAATTACCTGAACGTCTTTTATGTGAAACAAAATGTTAAAGAGAAAACTCGCAAGTGATGTTTCGTAAAATATTTCAAAGAGAAACTCTCCCTACGTTTCACAATGACTCTGTTGAAATTTTTTTCAGGGAAAGCTAACTTTGTTTTACGTCATGTATCAAGGTTTGATACCCAGTATTTAATCACGCCGCGACGCAAACCACTCTTTAATAATTTCGTCTATAAAACAGAACTAGCTCTTCACAACCAGTAAAACATATTCTCATGAATTCAATCTACAATTACGCAAAAGTACCTAAAACTATACCTACCACTATCTCAGGTGAGATGGTGATCAAACTTACTTACTTATACTAAATAAAAATAACACGAAGGTTCAACGAAAGACTTGTAAGCAATTCATTTACTGAAGCCGCGCCTTTACTCGTAGATACCATAATAACGCGGAACAACATCAAGACTTGCATTCATCTTCAAACAGCAATTAAAATACGCGTTTAATGATCACAGCAATAAATTAATTACATAATAACACGTTGATTGCTACCAAAAATAGTTTTCGTTCTCATATAGCTTCATTATTACGTCACAATAATGGCACGTTGGCGTGACGTCAACACTGGTACGTTTTTTATAATATAGGAGGGTAGATATTATATTGAGCCTTCGAAACATTCGTCTAATATTAAATGCTTAATAAATACTTAGCATATTTCACAACTCATTGGAATATTAGTTAATTACTTAACCTTCCATTTCGTTTAAGCTGATGAAATTTTGTGCAAAGGAGACCACTGACTAAAGGCATCGGAGAAAGCAAGTTCGCTTCGTATATCCTCTGTAGATGTGTAGTCTCTTTGTATAGAACGAGGTTACGAGATTTCATGTTTGTCAAAGCTTATGCAAAGCTGAAATTCGAGTGAAACCTAGGTTCATTAGTTCACAGTGCCTTTCATTTACTGTTTTAAATTAGGTAGATCCCTAAAATCCTAAAAAATATATTACGATGCGGATTCATTTTAACACAATTTATTTAAAAATAATTGTATTAAACGGTGTACAAGGTGATTGCTGAATCAATTATATGTAAATGGTAATTCCCATGAAATTTCTCGTACGTTGTTACTCGCTCTGAATTAATGGAAATATTTTAGGTATCAACAAAACAATGAGTAAACCATTAAACACGAGTAAGTTTTCAGGGACAAAATGTTGACACGGACTCGTATTGCACATACCGTTATTTACGCATATTTTTACAACGGGTGCATGACTCATGCACAGTACCTACATAGTCTTCAACTATGACACACAAAGAGCTTAGCTTTACGTAATACAACCAAAGGATATTGAATGGTCGTTGGAGGTTGGCATCACGCCCATAATATCTCGAATTGACTAACTAGTGAAGATTTGTATCAGTGCCCAGTAAAACTTTAACCATATAATCTGTTTTGATAGAAGTAGAGATGCAGACGATTGGATAAGCCTAGAATTTATGTGTGGGAGTATATTGAACGAGAGCAATTAAAAATCAATAGGCACATATGCATGTGGGTCATCTCGGAAATAGTCGCGGTACGTATCTGCGCAGTAACGCCTGTCAGCTCCGAGCCGATGTCGGCCGGGCCACGGCCGGAGCCGGCCACACTGTACCAATACGTACTGCATTATATACCTAAACATGCAACGGACAAAGCTTTGTTCTTCGTCCTAAAATTTTCGCATAAAGGCTCCTGCAAACAGGCGCGACACAAAGGCACCGCCCGTTGAGCGACTTGCGGTGCCTTTGTGTCGCCTGTCGTGTCGCGCCTGTATGAAGGAGCCTTAAGACAGGCTTGTCACTTGTCAGTCTCGATAAATGACAATCGGTTTTACTACTTCCTGACTTGTGAAGATTGCCACACACACACACACACACGCATGGTTCTTCATTACAAAATGTATGTGTTGCTTCCATATAAAAAAAATATAATTTTAAATGATTTGGAAAAAAATAATTAATTCTACTTGTAAATACGTCTAATTAATCCTTTAAGATATGAAAGCGATGCTTCGATACCTAAAGATATAAAGGTCTTACTGCTAACCAGTAATCAAGCAATATGAAACTAAGTACCTAAACAAAATCCTTCTCCACATAATCGTGAAGTTAAGGGGCTTACAGGACCTAAGCACAAAAAACGCATGTTTTGGAAACAATAAAAGTAGGTATATGATCGACTACAGTGACCAAATCAGCAAAATATATGATATTCTTCAGAATATGTGCTAGGTAAATAGTGTGTTGAAAACATAATACAACTAATTTGATACGATAGAAAAAATCATAAAGATACCTCTAAAAACCTTCTTTTTACAATAAAAACCATACTAATATACATACAAACATTCTAATTTTTTGACAGATTATTCTACAAGCAACATACTAAAATACCTAGTGTTTTAATTTTTTCGTCCAAACAATAGATTTTTTGTAAGTACATAATTAAATAATTCCTTCATATTTTGCAATAACTTACCAGCGTTGTGTCATCGCGCTTCTCTTTCTTTTCTATGGAGTCCGACAGTGACCGCGCTTTAGCTCATGTAAGCCCCTTAATCCCAGACAGCAGCCTGTTTGGAAGGTGGGGCGAAACGTCACTGACGTGACGGGGCGCACAAACAAAAAAGAAACCTTATGTCACGTTTGCACGAGCGTACGATTTTTTAGGTCGTTGCAGGGCATTATTGACTTTCACGTTGTAGGTACTCTTTAGCGCCACATGAAGCGATATTTTCATTCATTCAGATAACCTGCCTGCCTTGATTTCTTTTTTCCTCAAAGGGCTGTAGTATACTCACACTTCAGTCATTGTTGTTGGAATATAACAAAATATATCCGTCCCACTTAAGTAGTTTGAGAGTCTCTAGTAATTTAGTAGTCTTTCATACATATTTACATTGTGCATAACTTTAATACAGTTTAGACGCTAGTGTTCCGTCTGTACCAAACGAGAGTGCACACACACCTCTCCTGCCAAATAAATATAATAAATAAATAAGTGGAAATTATAACTGTGTTTTTCATTGGATCTCAAAACCCAACAATTGTTGCCATCAACTGTGGCCAAAGCCAGGCTCCGCATTCTCATTTTTATTGCAGTCATAAGCCTGCCTTGATGCCTTTTTTCCTCGAAGGGCTGTAGTACACCCGCATTTCAGTCATTGTTGCCATCAACTGTGCACAAAGCCAGACTCCGCATTCTCAATTTTTTATTGCAGTCATAATCCTTTTCTACTTACTGGATAAGTTTCTCTTTTACAAGTCTTCATTTCAACAAGCTTTTTTTTTTCAACAAGCTTCACGTATTCTATCGAAGATCCATTGAACTTCGTAGGTCTTTGTAGCCACTTGTTAGTGGTACCAAATGTAGAACAAGTGATTAATTAAAGTTAAGAGACGCTTAAACGTTAAACAAAAATGTTAATTTTAAACAGTCGCTAATCACTACGTTTATAAATAAAGGGGTAACTGTTTAGTGGTCATTTAAAAGGCTGAAATGTTTTGAAAAGAAAAGAGAGAATGGAAAAGAAATGAACTGAAAGAGAAAATGGCCATACACACACAGGCCACAAATAGGCGCGACACGCGATATAATCGCGCGCGACACATAGGCGCCGCTCGTTGCGCGACTTGCGGTGCCTTTGTGTCGCGTGTCGTGTCGCGCCTGTTTGGAGGAGCCTTCATTCAGCACGTGCCATTAAAAGTAAAACATACATAGGTACTTAAGCTTTGTAAATATTTGGACGTCGAGTGCCAAAGACTTGATTAAGAGATTATGAATGCTGAACATCTTTGAAAGGATTAAAGATCATTGAACCTTTTAGTAGATGAAATGATTATTATTAATTACATAATTAGAAACTAGAGTTCTGAGACATCAAATTGAAATTGCTTTTTTCAAGTCTGTTATTCTTATTAAGTTTGAAACAATAACATAAAGAAAATGGTTGTTCACAATGGCACTACTACGCATCCGGTTGTTACGTTACCTACTTACATGTTTCTCTTTGAAATTCGTATTTATTTATTTATTAGGAACACCAACTACAACACATTTTACGTTTGATTTTACATAGAATCTTCATTCTGTGTAAATATGTCACTTAAAGATGTAGGTAGACAACTAATGCAGATTACTTATTTATTAATTCAATTTGAATTCATCTAATGTATTAAGACTGAAAAATACATTGATTAGTAAATAAAAAATTGAATTAAAAATATTGTAAACTAGCTCATGGTCCGACAGACATTGTCCTGTCAAAACTTCAATAATTCATACAAAAATACAACGTGCGACTATTCCCGAATTCGAACCATTACGAACCTTTTAAAACAATAAATAGCCAAATCGGTCATAAGCCTGCCTTGATGCCTTTTTTCCTCGAAGGGCTGTAGTACACCCGCATTTCAGTCATTGTTTCCATCAACTGTACACAAAGCCAGACTCCGCATTCTTAATCCTTTTCTACTTACTGGATAAGTTTCTCTTTTACAAGTCTTCATTTCAACAAGCTTTTTTTTTCGAAAAGCTTCACGTATTCTATCGAAGACCCATTGAGCTTCTTAGGCTCTTTGTAGCCACTTGTCAGTGGTAACAAATGTAGAACAAGTCATTAACTAAAGTTAAGAGACGTTTAAACATCAAACGAAAATGTTAATTTTAAACAATCGCTAATCACTACGTTTATAAATAAAGGGGTAATTGGGTCTAGTGGTCATTTAAAAGGCTGAAATGTTTTTTGCCTGAAAGAGAAAATGGCCACACACACACGCTTGTACGACCTCTGTAATGTACGTCAATTACTACTTAAATGATTAGAGCTTCTTCCTAGTTACGCGACAATATTGATAAATATGGTTGCCTGAGTCGGTCATTCGTCTTCATTTGATGGACAGTCGCCCTTAATGCGTTACCACTAACGACCAACCTTAATAGTTTAGTTTGATATAATGTACTTTCAACTAATTAGTTGGTGCCATTTATTACTCCATTGATAAGAGAGCAACAGATTCCTGCACTTAAAAGTATTCGACTTAAAAAAAGTTTAGATTACTTCACTTGTGAAATAAACTGAAAGAGTGCTTATCCTTTCCTTACATAGTATTAAACAAAGTCGCCAAAATGTCAGTACGCGCATAACTTCCGAATGACTGCAACAAACAGGATAATTCTTTTTTTTGTTGTGTTCGGTATTACCGGGAGAACGTTTGTATGAAAGAAAAGTTCGCAAATTCGGAAAGAAAATGCATCCATGCAAATCTGGGCAGTTCATAATTATAATTCAATAGTTAGTTTTAAAATAAAAGCAGTTATATTTTTTTTTTGCGAGGGTCCATTGCCGGACGGATGGCACATAGGGCTGCCATCAGTTCAAGTTTCCCCGGATTTGTCTTAGTTTGGAGGGCTTCCAGGGAGCGTCCAGCATGGGTTTTTGAATAGGGTGCTTACATAAAGAAACAGGTTTCCGGTGCAGGCGAATCTGCGCGGGTCGGTACCGATTGGTGCAGGTGAAATAGTCCCACATTAACTTATGCGCTCACATAAAGAAACAGTAAAAAGATGTAACCGTTTCCTTCCGAAGATCAACCTGCAAAGATCTGTACTAGGAGTCAAGTTTAGACGAGCAAGGCTCTTTTGTTTGCCCCAGTGGCGTCAGTTTTTACCAACCATTTCCCACATTTTGGGTCTAACAATTTTTTTTGAGTAAATACTTGATCCGCTATTGTTTATTCAAAAATATTGAAAACCCATTTGGTGCGAATAACAATGTCGGCACAAAACTACAATCTATTAAAAAGAAAGGTTACTAAGAAAATGGGTATTTTTATTTTTATGAATGGGTGCAGGCAATAATCTATTTTATAGGCAATAAGCAAAAATATAACACGTGACCCAAAGTTCTCGAGCGTCGTAGGGTCGCTAACATCTGGATCATCTACTTTCTTAAAATCGTTACTATCATTATGTTGCTGACTATCTGTTGCCCAAAGATAAAAATAACGCGTGCCTATAACTATTTTACTCAAGCTTAAGGGGCTCACATGACCTAAAGTGCGGTCACTGCGACTACACAGAAAAGAAAGAGAAGCGCGATGACACAACGCTGGTAATTTATTGCAAAATATGTAGCAATTATTTAATTACAAGAAACCTATTGTTTGGACTAAAAAGTTTAAACACTAGTATTTTAGTATGTTGCTTGTAGAATAATCTGACAAAATCAAAATGATTGTATGTATATTAGTATGGTTTTTATTGTAAAATGAAATTTTTAGACGTCTTCATGATTCTTTTGGATCTTCATGATTTTTTCTATCGTATCAAATTATGTAGTTGTATTATGTTTTCAACACACTATCTACCTAATCTACCTAGCATATATCCTGAAGAATATCATATATTATTCTGATTTTGTTTAATGTAGTCGATCATATACTTTTATTGTTTCGAAAACTTGCGTTTTTTGTGTTTAGGTCCTGTAGGCCCCTTAAACTATACGATCGGCCGTCCTGCAGATTTTTCATTAACAGACATCCTAAAATTATTTTTTCCGAATCAAGTTTACGACAATGTCTACATTGATTTTATCACCCGTCCATACTGTCTGGTGATGATAAAATTGTCTGATGATTAGATTGTCGGTATATCTGTTTTTCAGTACCTATACATAATTTCGAAGTTGAGCACATGCTGAGACAATAATAATGATTTGCAAAATTTTAACTACAATACATCAAATTCAATATTAGTCAAGAACATGGGTCGTAGCGAGTACACTAGCCCACTTATTCTTCAAACAAAGGCTCTTTTTATTCATAATACATATCTGTATAATTATTTGCGATGAGTAAACTTTTCCGGGGTGGTGAAAGAACTGCGAGTACCTACTTAAATCTTTGTTAAGGTATCGTGGGGTGCGTTTGTTTATACTGTTATCAGTTGAAAACAGATTTGTTTTATATTATAATCGTGTTGATTTAGCGTTATCGTAGCGGGCAGTGGAAGTGGTGCTGACTAATTGCTGTGATTGTAAAGGCTTTCATAATCTGGCGTCGATAAGAGAACGGACCGATCGAGTTTACTGTGCGGAACAAAGACATTATCTCGAGACGATGAAAGTCCGTTGGCAAGTCAGAATTTGGAGATAGCAATGCGTATTAGTAATTAAAAAATCTTTTACGTATCACGACACCTAAAATTAATTAATTTATCGTCATTCTTAAGGGGTATGGGCAACAGCAATGGGTTATACTGACAGCATCATCCTGCGATACAATGGTCGTTCATAGTCCGACCTCCGAATAGACCTTCACGGGTTGATGTACTGTAAACCTTCTTAAGGCTCCTACAAACAGGCGCGACACGCGATATAATCTCGCGCGACAAAAAGGCACCGCTCGTTGCTCGACTTGCGGTGGCTTTGTATCGCGTGTCGTGTCGCGCCTGTTTGAAGGAACCTTTATTCAGCACGTGCCATTAAAAATAAAACATACATAGGTATAAACATACATACCTACATAGCTTTGTAAATATTTGGACGTCGAGTGCCAAAGACTTGATTAAGAGATTATGAATGCTGAAAATATTTGAAAGGATTAAGGATCATTGAACCCTTTGGAAGATGAAACGATTATAATTAATTACATAATTAGAAACTAGAGTTCAGAGACATCAAATTGAAATTACTTTTTTCAAGTCTGTTATTAAGTTTGAAACAATAACATAAAGAAAATGGCTGAGTGTTCACAATGGCGCTACTACGCATCCGGCTGTTACGTTACCATCGAGATATAAGTACTAACGTACTTATATCTCGATGTACGTTACCTACTTACATGTTTCTCTTTAAAATTTGTATTTACTTATTTATTAGGAACACCAACTACAACACATTTTACGTTTGATTTTACATAGAATCTTCATTCTGTGTAAATATGTCACTTAAAGATGTAGGTAGACAACTCATGCAGATTACTTATTTATTAATCCAATTTAAATTCATCTAATGTCTTAAGACTGAAAAATACATTGATTAGTAAATAAAAAATTAAATTAATAATATTGTAAACTAGCTCATGGCCCGACAGACATTGTCCTGTCAAAACTTTAATAATTCATACAAAAATACAACGTGCGACTATTCCCGAATTCAAACCATTACGAACCTTTTAAAACAATAAATAGCCAAATCGGTCATAAGCCTGCCTTGATGCCTTTTTCCTCGAAGGGCTGTAGTCTGTAGTACACCCGCATTTCAGTCATTGTTGCCATCAGCTGTGCACAAAGTCAGACTCCGCATTCTCAATTTTTTATTGCAGTAATAATCCTTTTCTACTTACTGGATAAGCTTCTGTTTTACAAGTCTTCATTTCAACAAGCTTTTATTTTGTTTTTTTTTTGACCCATTGAACTTCTTAGGTTCTTAGTGATACCAAATGTAAAACAAGTAATTAACTAAAGTTAAGAGACGTCTTTAAACGTCAAACAAAAATGTTAATTTTAAACAGTCGCTAATCACTATGTTTATAAATAAAGGGGTAACTGTCTAGTGGTAATTTAAAAGGCTGAAATGTTTTTTGCTTGAAAGAGAAAATGGCCACACACACACACACGCTTGTACGACTTCTATAATGTACGTCAATTACTACTTAAATGATTGAAGCTTCTTCCTAGTTGCGCGACAATATTGCTAAATATGGTTGCATGAGTTAGTGCCTCTAGTAAAAGAAGAACTTAATTTCAGTGGTTTATTTGTTATTTAGGTTAAGAGTTGTTAATTTTTTGCCACTTCTTGGGAAGAAAAGATTTATTAAACTCAACAGAATCAATAAGGTACCAACAAAAATAGCAAGGATAGAGGGAAGCACAGCACTATCTCTGTTACAAGACGCGTTAATGCGACTTTGTTTCTTCCTTTTGAACAAACCAATTCATGCATTATCAGCTTCATATGCTTAAATATTATATCAACATCAATTCTTATTTAATTGTTGTTATTCTTATAGAATAATTCCCAAGACGTCAAGCTCGCCGAAAAAAAAAAAAAAAACATGTATGTTGTTTCATAAAAACACTTCGATAGGATGCTTTGACGAATCTTGTTTCGGCACTGACCTAATCAGAGCAATGTCATCACACGTAATTTTTTTGCATCATACTGTATTTCCGCAGTGCTAATAGAATGATTCACGGATAAAAAAGCAACAACTAATCGATTATGTATCAGACGTGCTGATTTATTAGTTTACATAGGAACAATTTTTTTTTATGATATCAACGTTTTATTCCATAACGACTAGCTCGATCTTCAAATTTATTTCAAGTTTATGACATAAGTTGACTAGACATGGGTAATAAAATCAGATTTTAAATAGGTTCATTGATATCTAAAAGAGAAGTTTCTAAAACAAACCTGGATAAAAGAAGGTATTATACAGATGCACATACACTCGGGTCAGATAGAGATTATCCCCGTTATTCATAAACGTTGCATATTTACAGTACCCGGCGATAAATATTGCACATCGACCTTTACCTTTTTTTTGGATTTTATACAAAGAATAAAAATAATTATCAAAAGAAGCAAATCATAATTGTTTTAACAGCTCCTAATAGATTCCGGACTGTTTGTATTTCGTGTGACAGAAATAACGCTCTACGAAGCCGAAATTAGCCGATTGTCTCTTTCCAAAGGTCGATGTGCAATATTTATCGCCGGGTACTGTAAATATTGATTATCGACTGTTTAACCACAATTTTTTGACGTTTAAACGTCTCTTAACTTTAATCATAATTTATAAATAAAACCCTTAGCCGAAATGGCTTAGGAATATGGCTGGTCCATCTTAGTTATCACTAACAGTTTTTTTTTTTGATGATGGTTAACAAAAGAAAACAAAGATCTCACATCTCAAAACGCGTTTAGTATCGGACACTTTAATAAAATGTGGTGGTTGTGACCGAACATTCCACGACTGGCATACATGTATATTGGACTCATCATCATCTGCCTAGCCTTTTCCCAAATATGTTGGGGTCGGCTTCCAGTCTAATCGGGTGCAGCTGAATACCAGTATTTTACATGGAGCGACTGCCTCTGACCTCCAAAACCCAATTACTGGGTAATACGATACCCCTTGATAAGACTGGTTGTCCTTGTCAGACTTTCGGGCTTCTGACTACCCGTAACGACTGTCAAAGATTCACGAATGACAGCCGGGACCAACGGCTTAACGTGCTTTCCGAGGCACGGAGGGGTCACGGTATGTAAAGATGGTCACCCATACACAGACCAACCGCGGCAAGCGTAGCTTAACCTGATTTATCGACCTGTGCGGCTGTTATTATTTAGCCACGGGCCCCTCTAACATGTATATTGAGCTCTAATTTGAATTTTCAACAGCCGCGGCCATTGCTCCTTGCATGCGTTTACACTATGACGGCCACCTATTTTCAGCTTCGTGTTTATTTCACGTTATTGCTCCACACAAATGAAAATATTTCTCTCCTATTGAATCAAAATACTTATGAATGTGACTTTGGGGATGCAGTGCAAACAAACACGAACCTCGATAGACTAGTCTAGAGGACGAACTAAACAGGGCAATGATACGACATTAGGTCAACGTGCCTAAAACGATGAACCCAGATTATAAATAAAAATATTTGTTCCACTTATCAAGTTAATACAAAATATGTTCGATTAGATAAGAACTTGGATTAAAGGCTCCTACAAATAGAGCGGGACACGCGATATAATCGCGCGCGACACAAAGGCACCGCTCGTTGCGCGACTTACGGTGCCTTTGTGTCGCGTGTCGTGTCGCGCCTCTTTGAACGAGCCTTAACACTAATGAACATAATATAAATTCTTAAGATTCCAACGATAATGCAAAGGCTTTATTTATATGCTATTAATGAAATCGTACACGCTTGTGATTTGGTACATGCACCTAATCCTTTCCCACATAGCTATCAAAACAATGGTTTCACAGAGTTAGCTACTAATTTTTATGTAACTATTATGACACGAATAGGTACATAACCTATTGACCTACTTTCTTGAGCATTAATACAATGTATATTTGAGCAGATAGTACACGTACATATTGCTACAAATGTACAATGTACGGCCTGTGCGGTTAGGCGCGTGTCTTGAGATGGTACGCTGCATCTGCAGCCGAGATAACGAGAGATAACAACAAATAGCTCTTACATAACTAATAGTAGCACATAAGTTGCGTGTTTCGACGACAATAAACTGAGCAATAATAGACAATTACATTTAATGAAACTACCAGTAAAAGTATGCCAAGAAAATATGATTGCATAAACTCTACATTATGTTGACTACCGAATATTAGAGGATCGTTAGATGTGTATACCTACCTACATCACTACAGAAGACATACAAATAAGTGAAACATTTGATGAGACGTTACACTGAACGGACAAACATGTGGCATTTAAAATTCGAGCGATGGCCAAGTCAACAAGAATTCTGGGAAGTCCGTTTCAGGTACAAACCGTGGTTGAGACAGAAAGACTCACTAACCTTATCGAACGTGATGACCGGCGCCGCCGAACCTATGGTGCCGTCCTTTTTCTTCTCTATCTTGTAGACTATGATGTGATTCTCACGCACGGTGTGGACAATAAATGCCTTCGAGTCTGGGCTCCAAGCGACGTGCGACGCGTGGTCAAATTCGATGTTCACACGCAACGTTTTGTGTTCTTTCTGGTTTAGATCCCGAACGTCCCAGAGGATCACGGAGCCATCTGAATACAATACCTATCGGTTATTAAACGCTCTCAGACGAGCCTCTTAATTTGGCGCACGTCTGCCACACAAGATTCAAAGAAATATAAAATCAATATAAGGTCATAGAACCTCTTCGGGTTCGACCTTTGGGAGCGCGTCGAAGTCACCCCAAAATACTGTTATGAGAACGTTAACGAGTTTAAAATTCTATGTGAAAATAATTAAACAGCTGTATGTACTAATTGAACTAACACTACAGACACAGAGTATTGTGACTTTAAAGCCATATTTTTTTTCTTTTCTGGTAGATGAGGCAAGGTAAGGCTAGTTACCTGCTGTGTTAAGAAGGTAACTGATAATAAAAAAACCGGTCAAGAGCGAGTCGGATTCGCGCACCGAGGGTTCCGTACAAATTTGTAGAGTATGTAAATAGTTTATCACGGGAATCGTGTCTCGAATATTTTAAAAGAAAAATCCATCAAAAAATTATTATTTTTTGTAAATACAACTACAAATTTACGGTTTACGCATTTTATTCTTTAAAATATTCATGATTCTAGGTCAACGGGAAGTACCCTATAGGTTTTCATTCCCTTGCGAGTGTCAAAATATTATTATGCGACATAAACGGAACATAAACGCCCGTATCTTTTGATTGCGTTGTCTTAGAAGTTTGATTTTTTTTCACTGCTTCAAGGGATTGCAGCCCTGAGTATTTGATATTAATTTCAACTTGATAACTCCACGCGTTCCTGAGAAAAAGGGTCTTGACAGAAGGCCAACGACGTGATCTTACAAGGGTTCCATTTTTCCTTTTTGAGGTACGGAACCCTAAAAAAGCACATTTATGTTTTCTCTTCATCCAAAAGACGTCAATACTTTGAGAATGAAATTCCATTTGAAGTTTGCCATCAGCAGCTAAATCTATAAGATTTTCTTTCATCCCCTTAGTTAGATCAGCCAGTTCAATTGCCTATCTTACTATTATAGTACTAGTTTAAGAATAGCCGGGGGTCGCTAAAATGTTTCGACTTGTGAAGGGGTCGCGTATTCAACAAGGTTGAAAAACACTGCATTACATTATGTAATATTGTATATAAAAAATGAAGGTCATGCGGTTAGATGAATATAGACATATAATAATAATTCAGCTTTAACCAACTTGGCTTCCCTTGAGAACTAATTATAAACCATCAATTATGTATGTGTATTATGTGTTTTGAATATGATTATGAAGCTTGTGACTATTTACTTAAACGGTACAGTATTATCTTTTATTCACAAAGCGAAGTTCTTACGCTCTTTCTAGGAAGCGCATTATGCACCGGAATATAGTTTTATTATGTACATCAAAGTAGGTAAAATGAATTATGCAAGCAGCAATGAGCGAACCGGTAAAAGGTCAACGGACCACTTGAGATATTGAAACTGAGTCACTGTATCAAGGCCTCATGATTTCAGGCAATGCGAAGTTAAGTTCCCTAACGAGCGCAACATTAAGGGGCAACGATTTCATGGTTAGCGTTACAATACCAAATCTCAACTTAGAATGTATGATATTTTTTAGATACTAGGTACGGGCTATTATTTATACTATAGCAGCCTTGGGCGGTATATAAATAAAAATTGTCAATTCAGGAAACGTTGTTGACTTTAATTGAAAAAAAAACGTAATAGACATAAAAGGCACCTGCCAGTATGACCTACACCCAAATAACAGAATATAATGTATCAATCAGTTAAATGCACCTGCATTTAACTGATTGACTGAGTAGATACCTACCTACTCAGTTAGTTTAAATTAAACTGCGCTTTAACAGATGCAACACAACATCAATGCAATCTTGTGCAGTTGTGTCTCGTTTAAATAATTCATGTCACGATGTTCCTTCTAGCAATATCCTAGTTTATAAAAGATTGAAGATCCGTAACGATCAAATAATTGATTTCAAGAATAAAAATATTTATTAATTCGGAACGCGTTTAACTCTTTTCGTTCATTGGCCTCTTCGAGCATCAAGAACTAGGAAGTGTGTTGCTTTGGGCTTAATGGCTAATGTAGAAATAAAAAAATATATACAATAGCCATCATGTATGATTGTTATGTAGCGTAGGTACGTATATATTTTTGTGTTTATTTTATTTAAAATAATCATGGCTCTTGGTTCATACATACATAATGAGCCCAGCGATTCTTATCCGAGACAAAAACTCGTCTGTGTCAGTAATACTCGTACCAAATTCAAGGTCCAATGGCATTGTCAGTCTGGTTGAGGCCAGCCACCATCGCGATTCTTTATGTAGGCAGTAGGTGGTTACATAATGTACAGACGCCAGCACATCAAGCTACTACAATCTGTCAAATTTATTTAATAGATTTTCAACTTTATTGCTAAAACATAAACTTCAAAGTTGATTGGGAAAATTTTACAGTTTCGCGTAGCTTGATGTGCTGGTGTCTGTACTACCTTACTTCTACAACTATACATTTCATTACTGTTTCGATGATTTGGTTAAATGAGTACACCCATTATGAATCATAGGTTTAAATAAATGATTCATCGTTTTAACGAGTTCAGTGACATTGAATTTTTTTTTTAAATCGAATAAGTCTGGACAGCAAAGTACTAAAGTAGTGTGTAAGTATATGTTCGCCTTATACAAAGCGCCTATGAATAAAGTATTGCATGGTGAGGTCCACGTAGGCGTGTCGGAGTGTGGCCGGTGACGAAACAACGCCTCATTTTATGCAAGTATTATTGTGAAAGAGGTACCTATTGACGCGGAGGCGAGTCCGACGACGGCGCCACGGAGGCCAACACGATGTACTCTCAATACTATTATGCATAAGTCACCTCTACGAGCATCGTTAAACCAATAGATCCTAATATTTCAAGACAAAAACCCACGAGCAAGAAATAATAAATACTTAATTACCATCCATTCTGACTTGTAACAAAGTACTTTTGTGACTGAAGGTTAGCAAAAAGATCAACGATTCACAAACACCAAAATTAATACGAATTTAATGGAGTATAAACTTATAGTTCCTTCGATTGCAATAGTATACACGCGTTTATCGAGTTTTCGTACAAAAATTACGAAAGCGACTGTAACAATCAGACAACACGAATACGATACGGAGGTTACACACAAAAGCAGCGATACAAACATGCCCGTATCATCTGATTGTACCGATATCATTATCAGAATCACGAATTCATCACACTGTACAATACTTACGTTTCTGTACTGATCTATTTTGGGCTGTTTCATTCGATCCGGTGCTGACGTGGCGCGGCTGTCGTCTGCTCTCTTTCGTGGAAATGTGCCCGCTCACCGGTAGATAACCAGCGCGTCATTAATGTTATTTGTTGATACTAAGAGTCACATCACAAACTATGCTATCGTTCATAACAAGCCGGCCGATATTGTGTTTATTTTAAATATTTGACATCATATTGTAGTATCTCGATCGCCAGATAAAGAAAGTATCTAACCGTATTGTTCAGAAATCCTACATCATATTTAATTATCTTACACGTTGATTAGATAATACAACGTGGAACGCTTATTAAGAATAGGTTACGCTATCAATTAAGGAAATCGTAAATGTAATACATCTCGTTAATTATTATAATAGCAATGATTAGGTGGCCCTGTTTGATTGGCATAATTTTTCTATTAATTTAGCAAACAAATTCTAGCGCGTAGTATTTAATTTGCTTGACTTTGTTGTTGCGTGATCTTTTTGTGAATTAAATGTAAACGTTTTGGGGCGACACGAAATGTAAACAAAACGCTCATATACGACCGGGCGGGAGGGCGTTGCTCTTTCTTAGCTGATATACGCAGTAGGTATCTTATGTGTTTTACATTTTTATTACATATGTTTTTGAAATTTCGATCGTACGTTGCCCTAAACAGATAAACATAATGGATGGACATTAATTCCATCCAAAACACATGCCTATAATCCACGGTGACCACGGTACTACCTATCAATTGAAATAACATTAGGTACTTGAACTTGCTGTGTTGACTGTACAATTTAATCCAAAATAGTGTCGTTAATTGCAAACGACACTACTGGTAGTGAAGCTGGTAGGGTCCTTGCCAAAACATGGTACCTAATAGTTCTAATTTCAGGAATTTCTCAAAAAACTGGTTATTTCTAATGGAAGTCATTGAGGACGCATGTCATGCTAGTTTCATCATTTATATTTTAGGTAAGAGCATTATGTAAACTGGTTTTAAGTGCACGGTCATTCAATTATATCAGTTTAAACAAGCGCCTCTTTAGAATTAAACTAAAGCGTTATACGTTTTTTGTATTGAAAAGCTGCATTAAAACCATATATTATGATGAATAATACTCTTACTTATGCATCATAAGGTCAGACGATCATTGAAAAAGCTTTTACCGGGAATCCACATCGATGCTCGCTGACTCAGTTCTTGAGAATAACAAAAAATATGCTGACGACCAGTCTTAGTCATTAGGTAAATTACATCATTATATTATGATGTACATTAATATTGATAACAATTTGCCATCACAACAATTTTGAGGAAGTTTCGTTTAAGAATCATAAGTTTCCTGCGAACTGTCAGATTGCGCACGTGTGATTTTCCCTGTAGTTTCCGTTACCCCTCATTCATGAATCATTAGTAGTATTAGTATTATCTCGCAATTTGGGAATCCCTTACGTCAGTTAAATATTTTATATACAGCCAGTCTAAGCAACTACGTAGAGACACCTACGTAGCTGCTTAGACTGCCTGTATATCCTCAACCTATGAGTATCGTTTAGCAAGAACATTAAAGTATTTATTCTGATAACTAAGTGAGTGAAAAACTGTCGAGTGGCCTAGCTAAACTAGCACTGGTTATGTAGTAGAGAAACCTAACACAGTGAAAGTTTTTATGGCTCTACCTACAGTGACACACAAAACACTACCACAGTTTAATCTAACGGATTATTAATGTTGAATATAAAACGGTGTCACAGTTAATTTTATTCTGACATTTCGGAAACGTTAAGCTTATATTAGATGCATGATGTTTTGTAATTTAAGCTCAGTTATAAGTTGTTTTCATGTGTACATACCCAATTTCTTTTGTGTGTTTAGGAACAGGATAAAACAAACAAAGTTTTTAAGAAAAAATATCACGTTTATTGCTGTAATTGCAATTCGAAGGCACATACTGTTACAGTACGCGCAGCTCCGTCAACGTGACGAATTTGTCACTCAAAAATTGACAGTCCTCAATCATTATTTCATGTCCATAGAACAATCGTCTTAAACTTAACTCAGTATTAAGGCACCACTAATTAACGGATCATACGGCTGCAGCATGGGTAGTTGGTACGAATTACGTGTGGTTGTGATGGCTCGTTCTTCGTGTACTTTTAGAAGTACTAGATCCATAGCGGCGCGAGCATCTTCCAGGGGCGAGTGGCCAGCACTTCCGCGCTGCACAATGCGCCCGAGCAGCTCCTCCGAGAGCGCTCGCAGCGAGCGGCGCATGGGGAAGCCTCGCACGTGCGGGTACAGCGCGCAAGTGTCCACTACTGCGCTATGCAACAACTTCAGTGCACGTAGGTCATTATCCAGGGCATGTCCGATCAGGATCGTGTCGGTACCTACGAATCCAAGTATGTCATTTTGTACATCTCGTAGCGTCTTAGTCGCGCGCGCCAAGTCGCGCGGCCTGATGCCCGAGAATCGGGTGTTGTGATCAACTACAGGTGAGCTCGGTTTCACTAGTGATTTGTATACCAGACGGCCATCAGCGCCGATGACCGCGATACTAGCTAATTCCAGGCCTGCCGTTGTGTAACACATCTCTGCATCGATGGCGTATACACCACCGCGAGGCGAACGGGCACGCACATAACCTTCAAGAGGCCCATTCATGCCTGGAAGAGTGCCGCTCCAAACATGGAAGCGAGCTGTGCTGCAACCTCTGGCGCCCAACAGCGACTTGCAGCAAGTATAACGGCAATCCCCACTCATACGTCCCCAATGATAGAGACACGGTTCATCCTTGAGATATTCACCTTCGCGAGTCATTCGAAACATTTTATCACAACGTACACACAAATGTTCCACTGTATCCGCTTCTTCATCACTGTCGGAGCGCGGAGTCGAACCCAACGACCCGCGGCCGCTGTCGCCTTGCGAGCCGGGCACAAACTCCGGCGCGTTGACGTCCCAAGTAGTAGCCGGCAGAAGTCTAGGTCGAGGCGGCGGATTGATATACACCACAGCTTTCGACGAGTTCGGATCAATCTCAAGCGGATACCCAAGCGTCCACATGCGCTTGGGTGACAGAAGATGCGGTCGGAGTGCTTCTACCAGTTCTTCTGTGGAGATTCTCGACGGCGTCGACGGCGTCGGCGGCGCGGACGGGGGGTCGCGTCGATCGCGCGGCTTGCGCCGGCGTGCTGCAGCGCTGGCAGAGTCCACCGACGCGATGGTCTCTTCATAAAACCAATCGTGTAATTGAATACAAAAATGCATGTTTCTGTACTAGCTTGTGTACACATAGAGTCGAGATAGCGTGCGCGGAGCAGGAGCAAGAGATACGTGCTATCGCGCGCGCGGGCGCTGTACTAATGGCGCGATGGTGGGGCAGCCTACGCTTTATACGTTACGCGCAGGTAGCGCGCGTTCGTTAACGGGACAAGCCAATCGACCGGCCTATTCTCATTTTTCTAAACAATAAAAAGCTATTAGTAAATAAGTGAAATGTGAGATTGTATAGAAAGTGTCGTAAATAAATGAAAATAATAAATGCCTAAGGAAACATTGGTCTAAGACTACTTCTAATCCTAAATGCTATCGAGAAAGTCCCGCACGCTTTGTTTACACAGATCAGCTGATGTTCCGCGTGGTGTTTACGTACACACAAGTTATAAATAAAAACGACGCCATGTGGCATTTTTAAGAAAATATTCTTTAGGAATGACATTTCTTTTACGGAATATAATATATATGAAACATTCGAATTCGGTTTAATTGTAATTATGTTCATAGGAAATTACTAAGAAATATCAAATTAAATAATGATTCAGTCATTAACTATCTTTACGTGTAATTTTCGTAAATATGCTTTCTGCCTTTTGTAGATAGTAATACGCATAGTTTACATACGAAGAATTTAATTATACGTGGGGAGTACGGCCGCGGCGGTAGCGGAAGGAAGGACGGCCGTTGCCCTACCCTGACTCCGCTGTGTATAAGAAAATCGTATTTAAAAATAAACTCTCTCTGCTTGTCTCAGGGTTTATTTATAAGCTTAAAGGCTAGTGATGTAAGGATTAAATACTTTCTACATGTAAAGTCTGTCTTCTTTGTGAAATATTATTTGGCGGTATGGGTCACTTGAGTTTAGATGAAACTTACACAGGTTTTCGGAATATTGTATACCTGACTAAAGACATATTTGTCGTGCTACGGAAAAAAATTGTAGGGCAAGTTATTGAGGAAATGTTTAATTATGCTTTTACAATAAATGTTTGTTTTATCAATCTTATCGGGTGTGTAATTAAGACATCTCCATCATTTGAAATAATTAGGTTGTTATCTATAGATCTATATGTATACAAAAACTTGTTAATTGTTTTTGTTGATAAACAATCGCTCTACTAAGTTATTTTTATTCGGATCAATAATCTGTAATGAACTTCACTATCAAGCGCATGTGCGCACGAAGGATACGGTATATAATCGCAATAATATGTCTGTCTGTCTGTCTATCGGTGCGTACATCGTGCGGTTGTTGCTAGACGTAGCTACATGTACATGTATATAGCACGAGCGTGTGAGCATGTGTGTGCTGAGCAGTTGTTTGTATACAGAAGCGCGTGTGGGCGCGGCGCGCTGGTCGCTGACACCGGCGATAACCTTCGATGTCAAACGCGCATCGACTCGGCGAACGGTACCGTACACGATACTTCTGTTGGCCCGTACGAGTTGCGACCACTTTGTCTAAACTGATTATGATTCCTACGAAATTCTTTTGTGCCGGGAGGACAGCTCGACACGTCAGATGGCGCGAAGTAGTATATAAAATATGGGAAAAACTTAGAATCAGTAGACCCACTCTGGGAAATGGAACCGGACTCTAAATCGGATTGTGGAGCAGCTATGCTGCTTGCACCATAAATTCCTTGAAGAGCTTTATACAGGGTACCTATCCAACGGGCATATAGTAAATTAATTAAATTTATCCAAATAACATTCAGTTGTGTAAATAAAACGTCTTACAATTTATGTGACAAAATAAATGTTTTAAATCCACTTATTACAATATTTATTGTCTACGATTTTATTTAAATTTAATATGTATAATACCTATTATACATATACTGTTTTAAATACACTTATTTCAATATTAATTGTCCGTTATTTTATTTAAATTTTATACATTATATTGGTGTGTTTCTAGCAATTACCTACTTAAAAAAATGTAGGATGATCTACTCCGATCATCATCTGCCTAGCCTTTTCTTAACTATGTTGCGGTCGGCTTCCAGTCTAACCGGATGCAGCTAACCGAATACCAGTATTTTACATGGAGCGATTGCCTATCTGACCCCCACAACCCAGTTACTGGGTAATACGATACGCCTTGGTAAGACTGGTTGTCAGACTTTCGGGCCTCTGACTACTCGTAACGACTGTCAAAGATCCACGAATGACAGACGGGACCAACGGCTTAACGTGCTTTCCGAGGCACGGAGGGCTCTTTATGTAAAGATGAAAACCATCCACAGACCAACCGCGGCAAGCGTAGCTTAACCCGGTCTATCGACCTGTGCGGCTGTTATTATTTAGCCTCGCGCCTAGGATGATCTACTCCGATGTTTGAAATTAAACTCTTTTTGTGGGTGTGTGCGTTGGTAGTATGCAAATGAATCCGATTATATATTAGCACTTGTAACGCAGCATTTTTACATGAACTAGAATACGGTTACGTGTATATGATTGTGTCGATATCGATATAATTTGGAACTATGTCAACTAAACTTATGTTCAGCGATGAATGTTACGATAAGATATCTTTTATCTACGAAGTGCCAAATATTTGTTGTTTGTATATCGTTATTTAATAGGCTCATTAAAGAATATTTACGATGCGCTGCGGTTGCTCTCGTTAAACTCTCGCCTTGCTAAACGTGTTTATGTTACGTGCGAACGCGGTACAATGGACGAACCGGGACTGGAGGTAGTCCCCATCCATGTCGCGGCACTAGTCGCGTCACACCTGGATTTACTTCAACACTACTATGACATCCGTTATAAGAGAACTGTATAAATGGAATAAGTGGTTGTCTACGGCGCCAATAATAAACGTAAACGCCTACTTTTGTTGTTCTACTCGCGATCGCGGTCACTGGGCCACGGTAAGCGATGAGTATTACCGGAACTTAAAAATCAGTTACCTATGCTGCAGCTGTTCGAAAGACCTTGACAGTAAAAACAAATATGGTAAATAATTACCGTCAGGCTCTACGTCACAAACGCACGTTAAATATTACCAACACACTGTGACCATATTGAGAAATAATTGCTTGAATGTACAACTTATTACGTTGATGTCCCAGAAAAATTAAGATGGTTTTAAGTAAGTAGGTATTATTACAAATAAAACATTTGACTCCTCCAACAAACTGAAAATCAAATTACTGATTTGATTGTGATTATTTTTTTAACCATCGAACCGCCAGTTTTTTTGCGGTGGTGACGGTGTAAATCAAAGCTTCAGAGACAGATATCAACACAGTTTTTATAAGAGAACTCGTAACCAAAGAACCTGTTACATCATAACCAGTTTGTGAATTTACCACAACGTGCCGATATTATTTTAATATTTGTAATAAATAAATGATAATGATATAAATGATCCATGATACACTGGAATCATTAATTAATGGAACTAAAAATACAGTTTTATGTCAAATTAATTCATTGTTTTTTGTCTAAACATATAACGTTCTCATTGTTATGTGTGCTCCAAAATAACTGTGATAATCAGTGTGTGGGTCACAGAGTAACAACAAAGCTAGTGCGGGCTGATAAGATCGCGGTACAATGTTTTGGTGAAAGTTGTACATCATCGGCAGCTGACCACTGTCGCGCAACTGCAAGTAGGTCAAGGAGCTTGCGTAGCCACTGTGACTAAGCCAACCGTATGAATGGCCCGCAGTTTTAAACCATATGAATAAGCTTAAGTATCTGTATTACATTCGCTGACTACAGTAAATATTCGAACAAATGACTAACAATAGGAAATATGTAGTAAATGACAACGGAAACATAATAGAAGGGTAATGCGAAGTGAACAATAAACGTCGCTATAACACACCCACTAATGTAAACAAATACACAACCGCTAAATTCTCAAGTGTTTGTGTAACCAATAAACAACCGACGCGCAGAAATTATTTTCTTAAGTAGGTAAATGATATGAGGCAGATTAGCATACAATTATAAAATACTCATAACTCTAAATAGTTACTTAAATGGCTTCTGCGAGGTTCAAAAACACTAACACGAGTAGAGCTGTCGCAAATAAGGACTGGACTATTGAAATAACGGTGGATTGAAGAATACTAAAGTAATCTGCAACAAACCGGATAAATAACGTTTTCGTGGCACGTCCACCTACAGCGTTGACACCGTGGTTCACATACTACCTTATACGAGATACGCATATAATGATATGTCTGATATTGTCGTATCATCTTTGTCACAACAACATTATATTAGCGAAATTATTAAAGTCATTACGTAAAGTACAAAGCTCACAATAAACAACTCAAGCTTAAACATCTAGCTTCCTTTTGTATAATGGATGTTTTAAAAACTGAATTCAAAGTCTAAAGATCGAACGTCAACTGTCTGACAGAAGGACGGAGAAGAAGTGTTTATGCAGAAATGTGTGTTCAGCGTCACCTTCATATTTCCACTTACGTAAAGTGCAGACTCTAGTAATTATTATCGTACAATGCTTTTTATACTCATCAAAGTCAACGATAAATGGGAGTAAATTGACGTTTGAAAATTCATGGACAGCCGATATTGATCGCGTAGCGCTGGTAACTATTTGAAAACGGTTTTAGAACGCATCGATTACTATTTGCAGAACGTTTATTGCACGAGTTGCTGATTTTCAATAATGTATGTCTATCGGTTCTTAGCCAAGGTTCTTATTTATATTTAAAGTTCAGACGAACATTGTTTGTCTGTAATCTAAAATATCCTAACTTGTATAAGTCTTTATCTAATTCGTTTGGCATGGAAAATGTGCTTGTGAAAAATTAACAAACTACTTACAGTAAATCTTGATTCTAGGCACAAGACTAAAACACCACAAAAACATTGTTAGTCCATAAATAGAACTAATTATATCGAATGTATACGTTTTTACGTGTGGCATGGTCAACCGCTACGTGCAGTTACACCCTAATGAGTACCCAGGTATCAAGTTAGATGTAATATACATATTTCTGAGTATTCGTTTTTGGTAACAAGAAGACTCAGTACGTGGGTAAGAAGCCCACACATACGCCCGTAATCAACTAATCACTATTGCTTTTGTACTAATGACAAATTCTAATTGGCTGCTAATATAGACATAGGTATTACAGATTTGGAAATACTTATCATTTACTAGGAATTCTTAATGGTTTTTTTACGTTAGTGGACAGAGAGCATTGTGAGTACCTAACTAACATTCCATAATCATTATATAGGTAATTGTAATTACATTGCTTATCATAGTTAACGCTTTATAAATAGAGTAAACTCGTCGCGTCCCAGACAGCGACCAGTCTGAAACTACTCGATAGGAACGAAACAACGTTTCCTACATTGACCGCTTATCTATACGTTACTGCGCAGTATGTAGGAACCACTTGCATATCACCAATTTTTATTTTTATGACTATCATACTTCCCAAAATACTTACTGAAGTTGATTATGTACGACCCACTTAAATAAAATTTACATGTGTCAATGTTAATTAAGCCGTCGTAAGCCAAACAGGTCGTAATAATATTTTGGGAAACCAGCAGAGTCGTGAACTCGTGACGCAAAATTTCATTGAGGATTTTTATTTACAAAATCGATTTATTATAGTTTGACAAAATGTAGTGGGACGTTTTCTTATTTTTAGCCGTGATCAATAAAATTTCAAGGTGGAGAACAAACGAGGTGGCGACACGCGCCATCAGATTGACTGAGGCGGGCGGAGTCCTCGGTGGCGTGGTGCCAATGTGCTACTCCAACGTGCGTCACACTACGTAAAGATCTGATAAGTTCATAATGAGATCATTATAATTCATGTACTTACTATTTAGTTTTGATGAAACGTCTAACACGATTTGGCTCCAAATACAACTAATTAGATTCATCATCATTAACGTCTTCTAGAAGATTTTTTCTGTCAATTAGCCAAACTGTTACGATTGTTTCTACTCCAATAAGCAAATTACCCTATATTTTCCTGATATGTAAGACCTCCACGGCGCCCATGACCTCAACAGAGTGATAGTTACTGGTTGAGTGCATTGTTTTTTCACATACCTAGCTTTTTCTCCTCTAAAAAGACTAGTTTTTACGCAGCAAAAAGCCTCTAATCGTTTTTTACCGTCAAAAAAATGTTTCTCCTTCAGTTCATTTAATGAAGTTTATACAATTTGTTTACCACAGTTCAGTGGTTTCCTGCTCACTATCTCTGAATTCAAAGGTACTTTTAATAAGCCAAGCTTTACACCGCGCCAATCACTACATGGTAATGTTTTTTGGAGAGCAAAAGACTTACCGAGCTGTTGTTTTAGACCTATCTTACAGTTCATTTTGATTTATTTTCCTTTTATTATAGACTAGCTTCTGCCCGCGACTTCGTCACGGTGAAATTTATCATATGGCATTCGGCAATACTGTAGCTTCCCATTAGTGAAAGAATTTTCGGAATCGGGCCAGTAGTTCCCATAAATACAAACAAATACCTCTTTATTATAATACTACATATATAACAGCGCCCCGCGGTTTCACCCGCATAAGTGTCGATCCCGTGAGAATATCGGGATAAAAACTATCCTATGTTCTTCCCCGGAATGCAATCTATCTCTCTGCCGAATTTTATCGAAATCCGTTCAGTGGTTTAGGCGTGAAAAGGTAACATACAGACAGAGTTACTTTCGAATTTATAATATTAGTGGATTAGTATAGATCAGGGGTGGCCAACCGGTCGATCGCGACTATTAGTCCAATCGATCGTGGCAGGAAAAAAAATATAAATACGTAGAACAGACCGCGCAAAGTTAGCAACGTATCTAATCACGAACTGCTGCACGCAACTCTCTTCTATGCAGTATAGCTCTCTTTTGTTTTCGGTGCGCGATAACAATAAGCGGGACGCGTCTGCGACGCAGGAGTGGGGCGCGGGCGGTTGTCAATCCGTCAGTCAGTCAGTTGACGACAGACTAGCGGAGTTACCAGTTACCGAGTGGTTACGAGTTATATTTTCCCTCTTAATAAAATAAAAAATACTACGAGTACATAACTGTGTACCTATTGAAAGATGCTGTTTCATTTAAGATTTCAGGAAGTATGTAATTGGTAAATCGCACAGGCTGTCGCCAGTGAACAGTAGATCTTGAGTCTAACCAAGTTGGCCACCCCTAGTTTAGATTGTGTGCATAGAAATGTAAAAAACAGGAGAAGTGGCAAGGGGGCGTGTCTATGTCCACGCAACATGGGCATCATGGGCCTGTACTAGGCAAATGGCCGTCTCCGCGAACTAGTGCGCTTTTGACCGCGATCGTGATAAAATATAAAAATGCCGAGTTGTTCAGTGGTTTCCTGTAAAAACCGAAGTCAAAATGAATACTTCATAACATGGAATCACTTACCATGTGTAAGTATTTCTTGTGTGTAAGTATTTCATCGTAAAATATTTCTTGCTTTTACTACGTTACTTTTGTTTTCAAATATCGTAGCAGCTGTACTATTTTTGCAGCAAATACATTGCTCCTAGCACCCAGTTAAGGTTTCCAATTGATTGTGTAGTACGTTGATTTATGAATTGCAAGTGTGAGCGCGACTGTGTATCTATTGCTTTTACTGAACTACATGCGTAGTAGTAGAGCGGTGGTGGGGCCAACCTAGCGACATCGGGTTCCGATATATTTTCAACTACCGGGCATATCTCCTTCTTTCATATATCTATGATTGTGTGCCTTACATAACCTGGGTTAAATGAACTTATTTTCTTATCCATATTTTTTTTGTTGCTAATTTAATGACGCTGTTATGTAACAATTTGTGTTGGTTTCATTCACCATTCTAATTCAAATTCAGAAATATCAATGGATATTTGCTGGTATGTTTTATTAGATAGCTACAAAACAAACAACCATTTCCAAAAGACTGTAAAAACTATAGATGATCGCAATAAACATAAATTGTTATTGGCACTTAGAAGGTTAATGTCGCCTATCCTCTCGACACGATCCCTTAGCTGTCTCCCACGTAACCCGTATCAAAAGAAGGGACCACTTCTTCCGTGTGGAAACAACCTTAGATGTTAATAAATAATGGCTTTTGCCCGCGGCTTAGCCCGCGTGGTCGTCGGAAAATATCCCACGGGAACGAACTACCGATATTAAAAATACCCTATGTGTTAATCCAGGTAATAAACTATCTGTATGTCAAATTTCATCAAAATCCGTTCAGTCATTTTTGCGCCAATCCGGAACATACATCCAGACAAACAGACAAAAATTCTTCGTTACTATTCTATGTATAGAAAATATCGTAATGAAATGTAACAGCTCTACATTCACGTCAGACGAAGCTGTTTGTTTGATAACAGGTTATTTAAGCAAATGTGTAACTGCGGCCGGTGATTTTATGCTAGATGGCTAGTGAAGTAAACGTATGGCGGTCATCGGCCTTGTTCGTCCATGAGCGGTGTTGTCGTCATATGCAAATTGCTTTGCGCTAATTTACAGAAGAGTACAATGCCATCCACATAATCATCACGATCGACGTGTAAGATATAAAAACCTCACGCATTGGTTATAAATAAACATTCGTTATGAAATATTCCAAATTCCTTAGGAGTGGCTGAAGTCATGAGTGGAAGGCTTGTTTTTGTGGAGCAATTTGGCAACACAGGCATTGAAAGGCCTTTTTTACAAACTAATATTATTGTGTTCTTCGAATATTGATTATTATTTCAGTTCCAGTTTATAATAGTATTTTAACTAGCACTAACACGCTAACTAAACCTTTACAAAGAGAAATATTAACATATTATTCCGTTCCTAAACTGAATCAAGCGACATTTGAATCTAGACCAAATTGTTGCAAATAACAAGTACACACTACACTACACAAATACACTAAGTACTTGATTTCGTTTTGACCCCAAATCGGTACAACTCGTCAAATATCTATAATCTGGTCAAACACTACAGTGGAACTCAACTGCTCAATTGAGAAATTGTTGAGTACCATAATTTTGTCGTAGGTACGTAGTTAGTCTATTTGTCGCCATTTTGTCGATAAATATAAGTCGATCAAGAATAAAAAATGTGTAGGAGGAATATTTTGGTGTATTTTATAACGTTCAGCTTACAAATCTTCAAACTTAAGGGGCTTACAAGACCTAAACGCAAGTTTTCGAAACAATAAAAGTATATGATAGACTACAGTAAAAAAAATCAGAAAAATATATGATATTCTTCAGGATATATGCTAGATAGATAGTGTGGTGAAAACATAATACAACTAATTTGATACGATAGAAAAAAATCATGAAGATACCTCTAAAAATTTTCTTTTTACAATAAAATCCATACTAAAATACATACAATCATTCTGATTTTTTGTCAGATTATTCTACAAGCAACATACTAAAATACTAGTGTTTTAATTTTTTTGTCCAAACAATAGATTCTTTGTAAATCGCATATTCATATTTTCGAACAAAATACGTGCGCATGTGTGCGTAAACGCTGTGTAGCGACACTGCCGGCCGAGGCCTGATGCTATACGGACGTGTCGCTCTTTTCGCCGCAATATTTCCGCCAAGATTATTATGTTTTTGTAAAGTTTTATTTGTAAATTCATTGTTTATTATTATTTGCATAATCTTCTTTGCGTAAATATTTTTATTTCGTGTAAATATAAAATACTTTGAAGTTAAAATAGCGTAACCTTGTTATCAATTATCATTTATTGTAAATATGAAGTGAAAAATTCCGTTCGGACTACAAAACGTTCATATAAAACGCTGAACATATTATATATATATATACGAAATTAAAAAATAAGATCATTTTATTATTATTGAATATTTATTTTTTTAACAATAAAACTATGAATTTAGAAACGTCTAAGATAGTGCAGTCATGACGCATATACGCATAAGCTCAACTTTTTCGACTGCATTCGCAATTGTTACGTTAGCGTATGAGGCCGATGTGTAGATTTGTATTCAACAGTCCCCGTGTTCGATTCCCAGGGATTCTCTAACCGAAGTTTTCTTTTTAAATGTATTTTGAATTTATATATATTATGTATTTATTATTTTTTTATAAATAATAATTAAAACGTCTACAATGTAATTATCTTTCACAGGCGAAAGACAGTCGTAAATATCAACACGGAAGTTATTTCTAATGCGAAACTACAATTAAAAAAAACTAAAAGCACCTAATGTTTTTCGCGACTTATTAATATTGGGCATAACGAAATAACAAATTCATCTAAAAATTGCGATGAAAATTATCACAAGCAAGATTTTGGTTTTTATTATTACCTATTGATTTCGTTTATTATAATAAATAGATTCATAATATTATGTATGAATGTTAGGTACCTATCTTTGAGGCTGTTTACACATTATGCCGCAGCTGCAGCGGCACCGCCACTGCCGCGGCGCCGCCGCTGCATCAGTCACCCTTGGTTGGATTTGTATGAACACACGGCGCCGCGGCGGCGGCGACGAGTTTTGATAAAACCGTAGCAATACTCGCCGCCGAATCATGCTGCCGCCGCCGCGGCGCCGCCGCGCCGTGTGCAAGGGTTCATGCAAATCCAAGGGCAACCAATACGGCGGCACCGCGGCGGCGGCGGCGCCGCTGTATTATATAATTTTTTTTTTATAATGTACTACAGTCGCGCGGTACGTAAACACGCGATAACCCCTCCCGCCTACAGTATTTTAATTTCATCAACCTACTTGAGTTTCTTTCTAGTTTTGTGACTGTACCTATAGGTAAATATTTTTTTACCGACTTCTAAAAATGAGGAGGTTGTCAATTCGGATGTTTCTATTTTTTTTTATGTATGTTCGGACATAACTCCGTCATAAAAATATGTAGGTAGGTAGATGGACTTGCAAAATTCTTTTTTTGTTCAAAAGAGGTTTATTCCGAAATGGTCCCATTTAAATTTCGTAAAGATCTGATGATGAGTTTCGGAGACAGACAACGGAACTCTTCAATAAATGCCAGTTTACGCAATCACACAACATAACATCACGCCTATACCCTTTAAAGGGGTAGGCAGATGTGTTCAATAGCTTCCTGTCACTGATATTAACATAGCAATTAGTGTTATATGAATTTAGGCGGGGTAGGTAGGTACAACTAAAAAGTGAAAAATAAAAACTTAAAAAAAAAAAAAAACAACCGACTTCCAAAAAAAACACTACAAAGTGAAAAATAACTTTTATTTCGGAAGTCGGTGTCAAAAAACGAAAATGCAGATCCAACGACACCGACTCCCAAAATTAAAGTTAATTAATTTGTGTTGTTTTTTTTTTGAAGTCCGTAGTTTTTTTTTTTTTTTTTAAAGACTTTTTATTTATAAAATAGAAACACGTTGTGAATGGAATAGAAAGAGTTCAATAAAAATACATGGTCTTTTTGATCAATAGATTTAATAAAAAAAACATATTGACGAATTCAAACAACCAAAAACAGCACAATATACGAGTAGTCTCTTTGCCATATTAAGTAAGTACTTGTACTTATTTCAATTAATATTTGTCACAAATTGCACGCTTACTGCTTACGAAACCGTCACACCGTCCGGCGTCCACTCGTCACTGCGGAGTGCGGAGCATTCGAGACTGTTTGTTAACCGAGTGTAAACCGAAATCGAGGCGCGTAGGTATGATTCGCGTTCCGACCGTTTTTATGAAGATAGAATACTGTATAGATAAAAATACCGTGGCGGGCGGTGCGCGGCGGCGCTGCCGCAGACACGGCATAATGTGTAAAAGGCCTTACTTACTTGACAAAGGAGAATGGGTAGACCGTACCCAGACACAAAGTTAATTGCAGCATTATGAACTATGTTGATCTTTATTGCCCTCATGGAGTAGTTTGCTTTATTAATCCTAAGACAGCATGTCTGAATTCACTTGGAGAAAAAAGTTATGTGAGGAAATTGTATTGATTTATTAAAAGTAAATATTTAACCTATCCTTTCAAAACTTATTGACCTGCTAATGATGGACACTTTTTGAAATTAATGAGCCTCTAAAAACTTTTTGCGCTTCTAATGATGCACTTTTTTAAATTATTGAGCCTCCTTTTAACTTAATTTAAAATAATTAAAAACGTAATTTAAAATCTTCGATTTTTTTCATTTTATTATTGCTGAATGGGCGGCCCGCTTTTGACCTCGATCACGCCTGATGGAAAGCGATAGATGATAAGTGATGATATGTGATGGTATTTTTTTTATAGATTGGAAACAGTGGTACCACAGGAAGATCACGATTGTGAAGTTATTGATAAAAGTACATATTCATCTAAACGTGTACTAGAAGAAATCTTTAGTATACAGGTAATATTCATAATATCAGCCGCACGTTGCAGCCGTTGCAGGGCAACATCACCTTGCCACAAACACGTTGAATTTTAAAAAAGAATTGGTTTTAAAATTGAATAATGGATTAATGGGATTTTAGGTGGATAGTGCTCCTGTAAGTCAATATGATATCCAGACTGAAAACCAAGAAACAGAAGGGTTAAATTACAATATAGAAGTAAGTTTTTCCTCAAACATATCGTCACTTACGATTAAATCTGGAGGAAAATGATATTCCAAATGATTTTATGTTAAGTTCTCTGTGGCAGAGAATCTGTATTATGATTCAAGGTATTGCCGGCCATGCTCGAAGTTTACTTCATGACGTAGACAGCAACGTGGTGGAACGAAGCATCATTACGAAATACGTAGGAGGGAAGAGAGTTAACTTTTCCTTGAAAAATTCATATCAGACGCGATGCATTGCTTCAGCAGTGTCGTTCAATGAAGGAAATGCAATGTCAAAGCTATATAAGAAAATGGCCAATAAAAGCCCAAGAGGTAAACAGAAGACGTGAAAAGAAAGAAAACATAAACAAAAAATCCTCAGTAAAAGGTACACAAAAAAGAGAGACGGCTAATTTTCAGTAAAAAAACAAAGTGATAAGGACTATGGCCAGTCATGTGAAAAGCCTTGTGCTTGGTAATAAATACCAAGCATGTTTTTTGTTGTTGACTAGTTCACCTGTTTTTGTTTTTTGCCAGAAGTTTACCTTTTTCTTTTCAATTGCTGCTGCAAGGCCCATTTTATTGGCTGTCAAAGGACACTTCACTTCAACCACAGTATCTTCTCCAGTTAATCTATCAGGCGATGCACCCAAGAAACATAGTTCTTGGTCTATAAATAAACCACAGGTTCTAATGATTATGACTGTGTTCTTGTACAGCCAATTGTGCGAGGCCGGTTTTTTCATTTTGTTGGCCATGGCTTATGGATTCGACGTGATCAATTTTTTTTCGGTAAAGTATATATTTTACTAAATTAGCACAAGGTGTATTAGCGCTTTTTTATAACCCTACCGAAATTGGATGCAGTCAATAAAGATCTTCTCATCTCAAGCCATTCTCCATTAGCACTTTGTAAAATAGTTTTTCTTTCAATCATTGCTCGCTCTTCATCAATATTTTTTTAATTTTTTCATGAAATCATCTTTCATTTTATCTAGTACTTCTAGGCATATCAGGCTTTCAATATGACTGGCCATAGTCCTTATCACTTTGATTTTTACTGAAAATTAGTCGGCTCTTTTTTTGCTTGAGTCACAGTCAGATATCCAAATATAGTGGGTAGGCAAATATTGTTTAAATAAAACCTTCCATTATAATTTTCTTTCACTCTCCATTCCTGTAGACGGACCGGAATAGTTTTTTAAACGAAAATGAAGATAAAAACGAAAATAAAGAGAAAAGCGATGGCAAAAATGAAGATAACGACAAAGAAGAACGTAAAAATTATGAAGAAAATTATTCACAACAAATGTTTGGCATTTGTTGTTACGTCTACACGTTTCTTAGATTTTAGTAAATTTTAGGAACAAAAATAATTTTATAACATGATCATGATGCATGGTGTAATACAGTAGGTATGTTAACTAACAGAGGGCGTTCCCGTTAACCCGCAATAGTATAGCATCCATACATGCTAAAAAAAATATTACCATTCGAAAATAAAATGTTTTTATTTTTTTTTATATTAAAATACTCTACTTGAAGGACAGCAATGTCGGAATTTATTTATGAATGACGGGCGCGGGTGCGGGCGGGGCGGGGCGGCCGTCTCACTCGGCTTCGTGAACTCTCGGAAACGCTCGGCCAGCATCGTGCGCATTGCGTTTGGGCATTACTACTACGAATACTATTCCGCGCTACTATTTTGATTTTAAACAGGAGGTTTCGAATTTATTGACAATTAATTATTTTTTTAATTCGGATTATTTTATGCTTATTTTTCTATGCTGATATTTTTATTTTAATCTATTAATGATATAGATTAACGAGTTTAAGGGAACGCCCTCTGTTATTTAAAATACTGTATAAACGTGTAATCGTAAACCTGAAAAAAAAGCATTTAAAACTAAATGTGGTAGGTATAATGTTAACCAGAAAAATAGCTTAAAAGTAGGTACATGTGGTATAATGTAAATGTAAAAAAAACTCGTAAGTAACTACCACTTCCATATTTTTTAAATAAAAATGTTTTAAATTTGATTGAATCAGTTTTATTTCAAAATCATCCACATCCTTAATTTTTTCAAGTCACACTAAAAACAAATTAAATAATTTTTTATAAAAAAAAACAGCCGACTTCCAAAAAAAAAAACACTACAAAGCTACAACCAACGATACCGACTTCCGAAATTAAAGTTATTTTTCACTTTGTAGTGGTTTTTTTTGGAAGTCCGTTGTTTTTTTTTTGTAAAAACAGTTTTTTTTTCAATTTTCAGTTGTCCCTACCTACCCCACACAAATTCATATAACACTACTTGCTATGTGAATATCAGCGACAGGAAGCTATTAAACACATCTGCCTACCACTTTTAAGGGTACAGGCGTGATGTTATGTTGTGTGATTGCGTAAATAATGCATACAAATGCGATAGCAGCGATCGCGGTTGATTTGCTGGCATTTATTGAAGAGTTCCGTTGTCTGTCTCCGAAACTCATCATCAGATCTTTACGAAATTTAAATGTGACCCTTTCGAAACAAACCTCTTTCGAACAAAAAATGAATTTTGCAAATCCGTCTATTTATGATGGAGGTCGTCTATCGGACCCGAACATAAATAAAAAAAAAATAATAAACAAACCCGAATTGAGAACCTCCTCCTTTTTAGAAATCGGTTAATAATTTTGTTGTCATAACTACTTGTTTCCGCGTCATCTATTGGAATACTCGGGCGTAATCGTAAATCGTATGCTGTATGTCATAATTGTGATGGGCGTCGTCGTTAGATGGCGTACGCGTCGATTGTGTATATGTGTGCATGCGTTTCTCAAGGACACTTTGCTCTACTAGTCCTCTTAATGCATGTTCGTAATGGGTCGTATATAATAATAATAATAATAAATTGCGTTCATCGGCAAACTAATCTGCTTCCGGGAGGGCAACAATCGCCCTCGAGTGATGCGCTTTGTGAGGCGGGCGTTTGCGGGGACTGATATCAGTCCTCAAGACTACATGTCCCGTGTCACAGAGCGCATCGACTTCTGGAAGCAGAAAGTGTATGCATGGGCAAACCGTATTCGTAGGTATAAGCGTCGGGTGGAACGGTACACTCTAAATCGTACCTTCCAAAGCGATGAAAGGTGGGTCTACAGAGCATGGGAGCGACCGGACCAAGGTGTGACTGACGTGTGCCTGCCGGATGATAACGCCATGTGTTCATTTTGGCGTAACATCTGGTCGGTACCTGTCAGTCATACCGAGGGTGAGTGGACTCGGGACGTCGAGCGAGCATGCGATCCAATAACAGAAATGGGGGCCATAACGATCAGCCCCCAAGATGTAGGTTGTGCAGTTCGTCCGTTGCCAAATTGGAAATCACCAGGGCCGGACGGACTGCACAACTTCTGGATTAAATGGTTCACAAGATCGCATGCTTGCTTGGCAGCCCTATTCCAGTCAGCCTTAGAGTCAGGGTCGCTACCAGAGTTCCTGACTACTGGAATAACTCACCTGCTCCATAAATCGGGTAGTACTGCGGAACCCAAAAATTATAGACCGATTACGTGTCTTCCTACGGTCTATAAAGTTCTTACCTCCATTTTGAGAGCTAAAATAAATAAACATATTAACGAAAATTCTGTTATGTCTGCTTCTCAAAATGGATGTAGGAACGGGTCCCGTGGTACTAAGGAGCTACTCCTCATTGATATGGCCATTAGCCAGCAGGTTCGGCGTTCCCGAAAGGATCTGTCGACATGTTGGATAGACTATAAGAAGGCCTATGACTCGGTGCCACATACATGGCTCATGAGGGTGCTAGAGTTGTATAAAATTGATGCAACCCTGCGCACCTTCCTGATGTCGTGTATGGGGCAATGGAGGACAGTCCTTCGCTATCCAGGATGTCGGCAAATCCAGAGGAATAGTGAGCCGATAAGGATAGAGCGGGGTATATTTCAGGGCGACAGTTTGAGTCCACTTTGGTTCTGCTTAGCCTTGAATCCTCTTAGCACGCTGCTGGAGGATTCAGGTCTAGGCTATCGGTTGAAGAGAGGTGGTCAGGTTATATCTCACCTCCTTTACATGGATGACCTGAAACTATTTGCCCCCAACGATTTGCAACTGTTGGAGCTATTGAAGGTCACTGAAACTTTCAGTAGCGCCATCAGAATGGAATTCGGTGTGGACAAATGTGCGGTCATGCATGTAAAGCGAGGGGGGATTGTGGAGTCTGTGGGAACCCAGCTCACAGATTCCATAAATCTTAGATCCCTCTCAGCAACCGAAAGCTATAAGTATTTGGGTATGTCGGAAGCACTGGGCATCAACGTTGCCGACATGAAACAATCGCTGAAGGAGCGTTTCTTTGGCCGCCTGAGAAAAGTACTTAACAGTCTTTTATCAGGCGGAAATAAAGTGCGTGCCTTCAACGGTTGGGTCATGCCGGTTTTGATGTACTCTTTTGGCATACTCAAATGGACTCAAACAGAGCTTGACGCCCTGGATAGGCAGGTCCGTACATTGTTGACGGCATATCGAATGCATCACCCACGTTCTTCGGTTATGAGACTGTATATCCCACGGAAGTGTGGAGGTCGAGGCTTCTTAAATGCTAAGACTCTTCACAATCGTGAGATATGCAGTCTCAGGGAATATTTCCTAGAAGCCGACGTAGGGATGCATCGAGATGTTGTAACAGTGGACAAGGGCCTTACCGCGCTCTCCTTGGCTAAAGAGAACTGGCGCAAACCTGTAGTGCTTGACACTAACGACCGCATGGAGGTATGGCAGAGTAAGGAGCTTCACGGACGCTTTTTCCGGGCCCTACATGGGCCCGATGTAGACTTCCTAGCGTCCGTAGCCTGGCTACGTTCCGGTGAACTCTTCGGAGAAACCGAAGGGTTTGTCTGTGCAATTATGGACGAAGTTGTGATGACGAATAACTACCGGAGATTTATTGTGAAGGATGGTACGGTTGACATATGTCGGGCATGCCACCGTCCGGGTGAATCAATCCGTCACATTATTTCCGGGTGTTCTCGTCTTGCTAACGGAGAATATTTGCATAGACACAACCTTGTAGCCAGGATTATCCATCAGCAACTTGCTCTGCAGTACAACCTTGTGGAATCGGAGGTGCCGTACTACAGGTATGCGCCCGACCCAGTTCTCGAAAATGGCCATATCACACTGTACTGGGATCAATCCATCATCACTGACAGGACTATTATTGCTAATAAGCCTGATATAGTGGTGGTGGATCGATCAGAGCGGCGCGCAATGATTGTTGACATAACCGTCCCGCATGATGAGAACCTCGTGAAAGCCGAGAAAGATAAGCAAATCAAGTATCTTGACTTGGCTCGCGAGGTTGTCGATATGTGGGATGTGGACTCAGCGATCATTGTGCCGATAGTCGTGACAGCCAATGGCTTAATAGCCAAGAGCCTCGACCAACACCTAAGGAGGCTCTCGTTGGGCAGCTGGATCAAGGGCTTGATTCAGAGAGCGGTACTTCTGGACACGGCCCGCATTGTTAGGAGGTTCCTCTCTCTGGAGCCCTGACCGCCGGTAGCTTGGACCCTGTTCCCGATACCGGTGGGCTACAATTTTTTATATTTTTAAATGTTTTTTTTTAATGTTTTTTATAAGAAAATATTTAAAAATGTAACAAGTTTGTTAAAAAATAAATAAAGAATAATAATAATTTATTTATTTGTTAACATAGGTAAAGAAATACAGATATTATGTTTGAGATATTATATTATGTTTATAGTAGTTACAGTGTTACAATGTACTGTTGACAGTGTAATAGTTCCCGAGAAAGACCGTCGAAAGAATGTCTAGCACAATCCTCCTATCTATGCGTCTGTAACTACTAAATTATTGTGAACACAGCCCGTTTAACAAGCTGTTCACTCGTAGAAGCTAAATTGTAGCTGTAATTAGAAGGGCCATTTTTTGATTTTGGTTTTTATACCTAGGACTACATCGCGTTGATATGTTGGATCATACAAGTAGGTTCACGTGCACACTGCACATATGCGCTGTTCCCGGAAATATTGGGAGTTTCGATAGTAACCTTTCCAATGTTTCGATGGAAACATGGAATTCTGCTAAATTCAATGTTTTCAATCGTTTTAACCAGCAATGTTTTCGGAAAAGGCACAGCTGCATAAACACACCTTTGCGTTGGTTCAAACTTGGCTTTCGCTGATCGTATGCGCATCGCGGTACCTACGCGACTTCTACGCAGCTTCAACGCGATACTACGGAACGCCTACGTGTCTTCGACGCAATGTTACGAACCGCCTACACGTCTTCTACGCAATGCTACGAGCGCCTACGCGTTTTTTATGCAATGCTACGGCTACGGAGCGCCTACGCAAAGTTAACATAATGCTACGCAGCTACAACGCACTGCTACGGAACGCCTACGTGCCTTCATAACAAATTCTACGCTGCGTTTACGCAGTACAAGCAACGTAAACGCAGCCAATGTGAGTTGCTAACGCTTCAGACTCAATTGGAGTATTTGTGACTAGAGATGGGCGTTGTTGTTATTTTTCACCACCGATGCGCATCGTTGTTTCGTTGATGTCAACCGTTGTCAACATCGTTGTTTCCGACAACGGTGTCAAACATCTAACTAACCTTGAAACAGATGACAAAATGGTCATGGTGACAGGAAGGGACCTGAGCGTACTACTATAAATAAGTAAGTAGGTAATAGGTACGTAGATATTAAAAATATCTAGAAAATGTCAACATTTTTGTGTTCGGGAACTTTATTTATTGCCTGTTATAATATTATTAAACCATGTATGTACAACCTAGTATAGTGTTATTATGCTAATGCATTATAATTATTATAATAGTACCTAATTTGCGCAAATGTCTGTTAAAGTAAATATTTAATCTATTTCTTCTTATAAATACATCCGTCTGCATACATTTACTTACTTTATAGTAAACCTACCTACCTACAAAGTCTTAAAATTCACGTCATTTCTAGTAAAAATAATTCCGTAGTACGCTCGAAAATTCGCGCCATTTTATTCGGGTGCCTGCTGATTTTTAATATTGTGTTTCATTCAAACATTAAAACAGTTGGTACTGACAATGGCATTGTTCATCGTTGTTCGGTCGCCATCGTACTATCGGTCGTTACGTTTAGCCATCGCCAAATTCGCCAACGGACATCGGTCGTTGTCGGATATGGTCGGCATTATTCGGTATCTGTGATCGCGTTGAATTTGGTTGTTTCTCCCATCCGTTGTTCAACATTTCGACATCGGATGCCACCATCATAAACAAACATCGTTGGTCAACAACGTTGTTTTAAAAACGGCCACCTCTATTTGTGACTACAAAACCAATCTTTTATATTGGCTGTTTCCCGGAAAGTAGAATACCCTAATTAATCATCCGAGTTTTCAACGTAATGTAAATGAGCTTTGAAGCTGTATGAACTAACGCAAATGAGTCATTGCGGTGATAAAAGACAATAGTTTAGCTACTGTCCGTGAAGGAATTTTAGGTCTTGTACTTCAACACATTTCTACCAGGTAAATACCTAACTGTTTTCTTGAATTAACAAAACAATTAATGAATTTTTCAGACCACAGCTCACGTCAGTAAATGAGGCGATCGATGACGTACAATACCATAATGGACGAGGCGTAAACTGACCTTTCATGACTATAATTATACTTAAGTATTGATATGAAGTAGGAAAATGTATTTGATATGGTGTACAAATTAAACAAGAAACCTAACCAGTACTTGAAGAGTAAATGTGTAGGTACAATGCACAGTTAAATATAATTCGATACCAAATCTCAATTTATAATTTAATTACTTTATTATTGGGAGAATTGATAAACTACATAGCATTATTACAATGCGAACCCACGTATTGATCTAACTAGTCAAAGCAAATACATAATGTGTATTTGCTGCAGAGGCTCTTATGTACTGCAAGTACATAATCAGAGCGTCGTCGGCACAGCCGGAACCCGATCTCAAAGCTTATTACTGCGTAGAGTCAATTATTGGCAAGACGAGCAGCCAACGTTGACATTGAGAACGTCGTTACATTATGAGAAGGATGTGTGACCGAATTTATACAATACGAGTGACGTCAAACATCTTATTCACCAGTCTCGTGGGATATTCTACAGAAAGAAATCCGTTTACCTCAACGTATCGAAGGAAATACCGGATCTCAAAACAAGGAAAATTGCTAAACGCTCGTATGATATAATAATTTACGTCATAAGCAGATGATTAAGAAATATTACCGACAACTATACGCTTTACGCTCGTTAACAGACGAATTATGCGCATACTTGCCACACACAAATTAGATTTCAGTTACGTCTAGAATGGTAATCCGAGGATTTATAATAAGTAGTTAATTTTAATGTAATAAATAGTGATGATTAGCCTTTTGATTAATCTACCCTTGAGCACCAGTGCCATGTGAATAGGACGCGACGTAGACATCGCAGTTGCCTAATAATATAAACAGCTGGTTTCTAAACGGAAACAACACCAAGCTGCAGTGCCTTTGTACGAGTGTTATGCAAGCCGTTATCCTTCTAATGGGGCTGAAGGTCTTGCAATTAAAAACTTCAGTGGGCGTGCCGTTTGATTAACACTAAAATTTTTTTATATTATAATTAAGTACCACAAAAAGTAACTGTAAAAAATACTCCATTTTATGCGGATTCTTATCAGAAAAAAATCATTACTTAATAAGGAAGGAAAACCATTTGTATTTTTTACAAATGGACATGAACAAACGTTCTGTTAAGTAACGTCGGAGTTTAGTAAACCGTAACTAAATTAACCATAAACCTAACTGTCGAACTGACCTCGCAAGTCGCAAGTCTCAACACGTCTTTACACGCGAAACAGCAACTAAGTACATAATTATGTATTTCTAGCACGTGTTCTTATTTCTAAATAGGGAACAAATCTTACATAAGGCAGTATAATAATCATTATTTATTTTTGCACTTAATTCGATCAGTATAATCAATAAAGGTAAATTCGTGGCGGATGTGGTCCCTTGCCAATTGGCAGCAGAATTGGGTTACAGTATCGCTATGAATTCCTCTGTTTATTCAGCATCTGTATGGAGTGCAGGATGACGTTAGCGGAAGTAACGGAACGAACCTCTTTTGTTCTCCCATTTTAATTTGTGTGTCATGAATGACGATTAGAGTCGAATTTACACACGCACGATATACATAATTTAAAACATTATTGTTTTGACAATGTTTTTGTAACATACCTACTTCAGACTAACGGCATGCCCCAGCTTTTCGCTTATTCCAAAATATATAAATGCGAACACAGACACGTTGCTACGAGGCATTAAACTATTTAAATAAACGTCACCGAGGCAACGTATTTACATTTTAAATATTAACAAAAATAAATTTATGCCCTTTCAAGTAAATATTTGAGCAATATATATACCGTAGATCTTTATCAAAATATGACAACTCATATGCAAAATAAACGAAAGAATTACGATCAGAGTCTGCATATAAAGGATAAAGTTTATAGGATGGCGACAATTTACAAGAAAATAGAAATGAACGAGTATCAAAATTATTTTACATTTCAATATCTGTCTACCAACTCAATCATTGATTATTTAGGAGCCATTATTGCCTATTGAAAGAGGCGGTGACGCGATTTTAGCGTCCAGCATGGCCTTATGCAAACGTGGCCATTTCGACAATCGGCTTCGAGCAGCTTCGAGAAATAAGCAAACTAAATTCAGATGAGAGAAATAGAAATCCGTAAAATTTGACAGCTAAGCTTAATGAATACGCACATTTTTAATGTAAATTTTGATTCTGACTAAACATGTATTCTCTTATTATTAATCAATTATCCCAAAATATGTATGACATCTGTTTATTTTAAAATCCCGTATCGAATTATGATTTCTAGGTCAATCGGAAATGAAATAAAAACTGTTATTGATATTCCATCCATATTTTCTACTTTCAACTACGGTGGCTGATCCAATCTGAAGAAAACGACTGGTTGAATTTTTTTCTGTATTACGTCAAGAAAATAAAATTGCTCGTTTGAAAAGCATTTCCCGGCGCGGAAGGCGGTGAATTATGTTGTTGTATGTTTATAGATAAACATCAACAGAGACTGATTTCACTAAGTAACTAACGGAAATAGAATTGTTCAAAAGGTTTTATGTAACAGTTGAATATGGGTAGTCAAGCTTTTTTTCCTTGTGACATAATCGTAGCGCGAGCGTTTCGTAGCAAGTGTTACGCCCAATATATGTTTTAACAAAAACTTTTTGTTCGAACATCGCAGTACCAAGTATAATTCTTGTTTCAGTATTCAGATCATTTTCAATAAATTATAAGTCGTTTTGTACCTAGGATGCGCCTGTCATTGAATTATTTTCCTGCTTCCTACTCAGTGCTATACGGGCTTTGTTCTTTAAACGCCACGACTCCACTTTGTGTTTACAGAACACGAAGGATTCACTTTACATTCTTGTTGAAAAATAATTTAAATTAATCAAGTTAATAATGCAACTTTATACAGCAGTTAATTACACTGACATGGCGACCTTTAATTTGTCCAAGTTGGTATTTTTCCTGACTGGACTGAAAGTATATTCGATTAGGGATAACTGAAAATTGACCTAGTATGAAATTGGTAATTTTTTAGTGAAGAGACGCTAATTTCCTTTAGGTAGATAAGTAACAAAAATACAAGATAACCACACAGTGGACAGAGCTTTGAACGGTGATATCATTCGTAACGGTTTAGAGTTGAATGCCCAAGGACTACGCGTTTTTACGTTACATCGCTCTAATTTGAATGGCGGTAATCTAACTAGCTCGCCTGTTACTTTTATTTATGCTTCATGATTCCTACTTCTAGACGTACCTACTTGCATATTATAAATACATAGTTATCATCACTTTATCAATGAGTATTTTTTAGTAAAGACCAACATGTCTTTTATCCGGTTTTTTTGAGTTTGCAACAGATATGTATTTTAAAATCTTAAATAAATCCCAAATAAATTCACATTATTTTTCGTTACATTTATTTTTCTTAGTTTAAATAGAATGTTTCACTGCTGTTACATTACATTTTTATTCCAAAAATAAATGATATATTTATATAGTATTAGTGTAATGAAAGATAGTTACTAGGCAGATGAGAGATTGATGACATATATAAATCACTGTCGTATCAATTCATCAGACTCGAAAGAAGAAAACCGATAGTCGCTTTCTACATACTAACAATTCTTGGCATTTGTCGGCATTATCAGTTTAATAGGTATAAAATATCAATCATCTTCTAAATGACATAGCTTTCAAAAATATATAAGTTTTTAAGCCCTTGGTTTAAGTAGTTAAAGATTACGTTAAGAATCTATAAAACTGCAAGTGACTGTTCATGAAGGTCAAGCTCATTGCAAAAACCCTATTCTTTCAGTACATTTCAATGACATTGAATACGAAATTTTTAACGTTTTAAAACAGAGATAGTTTAATCGTTCTTTCTAGAAACATTACCTAATTGCACGAAGTCTTTATCCAGCTTTTTTATAACATTGTAAAACCGCGAAATCTCGGCTCTTTGAATACACAAGCAAGTCGTTAATTTTTATAAAAATAATAATTAAAATAATCTTATTATTATACCATCACCAGTGTTAATAAATAAAGCGTAGCGGTTTAATCATTAAGTTACATAGATGGCCTGTCATGTGCATTTTCGATGGTCCATACGGTCGTTTGTTTATAGTTCTGATGTAAAAATAAACAAAAATATTATCAAATAAACTAAAATAATACTTATAAATTAGTACATAAAAAAACTTCTAATACGAGGGCGACACAGAAAGTTTTAGAACTGGCCGCTTGTAAACGATATTATAATAAAAAAATAAGTTAAAATTTTGAAAATGGAATGCTTTGCTAATATTATTGTGTATGTATTTTATTAATTTGTCATTTGTTTGCGATTTGGCGGCAAATTGAAAATTGTCTGTGTCAACGTCAGCATGAATTTAACGCGAGAAAATTTTCGTACAATAATTTTTTATGACTTTCGATGTAATTTAAGTCAACAAGAAAGTTATGATAGACTTCGATTGACCTTTCACGATGAAACCCCATCTCGTGCCACTGTTTACAACTGGTTTAATGAGTTTAAACGTGGTCGCACTAATCTCACCGATGATCTGCGTGAGGGACGGCCTTCTACGGCGACGACTGAAGATAACATCAGTGTTGTGCGGCGTATGATAGAGACAGACAAAAGAGTGACTTATCAGCAGATTCGGACAAGCTTAGGCATCGGTATGAGTCAAGTGCACAAAATCTTCCATGAACATTTAGCGGACAGGAAGCTTTGTGCCAGGTGGATATCTCATAATTTGACAGAGGCCCAAAAACTCCATCGTGTATTGGTGTCGTGAAATGGTTCAAAGATTTAACGGAGGTGACTCAAATGCTGTGTTCGACATACTTACGGGTGACGAAAGCTGGATTTATTGTTATGATCCTGAAACTAAGTTACAGTCTGCTGTCTGGGTGTTTCCTTCCGAGGAGTTGCCAACTAAAGTGAACAGAGGTCGAAGCGTGGAAAAAAAGATGGTGGCCTCGTTCTTCGGAAGGACAGATCATTACGCAACAATTGTTTTAGAGGATCGAAAAACAGTTACTACAGAGTGGTACACTAACAATTGTTTGCCAGTTGTCTTGGAAAAAGTTCGGGAGAAACAACCTCGCACTAGGATCCTCCTCCTTCACTACGACAACGCCTCGTCGCACACCGCCAAGCAAACAATCGACTACTTGACGACGTCAGACGTGGAATTACTGGGTCACCCGCCCTATAGGCCCGACCTCGCACCTAGCGATTTTTATTTAGGTATTTCCGAAAATAAAAGAAAAACTTCGAAGAAAACGTTTTATGGACGCCGAGGAAGCAGTGGCTGCGTTTCAAAATGCCGTCGAAGAGACCCCTAAGGACGAGTGGGCAAAGTGCTTTTCTCAGTGGTTTCATCGGATGCAGAGATGTATTGATGTAAATTAACACTATTTTGAAAAGATAAAACTAATAACTTGTTAGTTTGTTCAGTTATTGATTTTCTAAGAACATTCAGTGTCACCCTCGTATTATGAGAAGCTACACTATTAAAATAAATACGAGAACGCAATACACATGCATTATGTAAGAGGAAAACAAAAGAAAATAATGAAAATTCTAAGAAATGACAATAATTAGTAACGGTTCTTACGTTTCCCAGGCTATAATATTAAACCAGTTTCATAAACTCATTGGAAGACAGCCAAAGTTCAAAAACCTTAGAGGTTTTATTATTGTTTGTAAATGTCAATGGATTGTAAAAAAAAACTTGATCACAGTTGCATATTTTCATATGCGCTGATGTCATGGTCTGATGTTTGTTTACTTAATTTAATGACGTTAGCATCATTCATAGCTATATGCAAACTAGTGCGTGATTCGGTTCACCAGATTTGCGTAATTGCTACATCAGAAACATTAACCGAACAACAATGCATGAATACATTAAGTAGAGGTTTTCCTGGATTTTATTTCTTTTCGATCGATTTCATGAGGTTTCTGAAAGTAATTTGTTTGTTTATTAAGTTTCTAAATAAAGGAAAGTAAAAAGTTATGGAAAAAAATAAGCATACGATTTCAGCAGAGGCCTAAGTCTTCTACTTAAAAAAAAAACTACGATAAGTAAAATAAACCATGCTTGTGCAGACTTTAATTTTCCCTATAATCGACTATGGTGACGTGTGCTACTTTGACTTGAACGCGGTTTTGCTGGATAAGCTCGACAGATTGCTCAACAATGGTATCCGCTTCATATTCAATCTCAAGAAATATGACCATGTGTCGAGCTATAGGTCTGAGCTCAAATGGATGTCCATACGCCAAAGAAGAAGTTTGCGCGCTTTGACCACGCTTTTCTCCCTTCTCAACTCTCCCACTCCTCCTTCTTATCTCGTGTCTCACTTCCAATATCTTTGTTCTTCTCAAGCTAAGAATCTGCGTTCTTCTAACAATCTTCTCCTACTCTGTCCTTCTCATACTTCTGACTTTGTTCATTCTTCCTTTCATATTCAGTCCATTCTTCTTTGGAATGCACTTCCTCTTGATATCAGGACGGCCACCAGTCGGTATGCATTTAAGCGGAAATTGCAGAGTTATTTTCAAAACAAATAGCGTAGAGTCATCTCATCACCTCTCTCCTTTGAATTTGTGTATTATATATATTATAGTAAATAGTATGTAAATGTATATAACCTATTTATGTATTTGTGTACCTAGTTTTAATAGATTTTTTTTATCATTGTTCCTCTCACACAAAGCACCTGCCATCCAATCTCTTCACCACCCTTGGTTGACTGGTAGAGAATGCCTAAGGCATTAAGTCCGCCTTTGTACCTTTTTGTGCGAAAAGTTTAAATAAATAAATAAGTAAATGAAAGTATGCAGACTTCATTGTGTGTTATAAATAAATTATAAAATAGAAGATCTTGAGTGGAAGTTCCCGCCATGGAGTCAAACGTACAATATAAACTCTACAACTGAAGTTGACTGTGTAAATGTGCATGAAACCAAGGTTAGAACCGAGGACCTTCCGCACTTGGGGTGACGCCGCTGTTTGGAGACAAAAGACCTCGACGTTTTACTCTTTTCCTAGTTTTTATAAATTCTTACGCCCTTGAAATCGACAATTAAATGACATGTTTTCAGTCAAAACTAATCAGCACCAAAAAAATCTAACACCTACCTAACAATTCATTTCACTTTCAGAAGTTTCTTTTTTTCTTCATTAAATTACATTGACATCTATTTTAAAATTTTACATAAGCTTCTAACGCTTTATGGCTACATCTCAATAAAAATATATAATTCAATAATAAACAATAGTTAAAATGAAAAGCTACGTAGCTGAACAAGTTTCAGTATTCGTAGCGCCATCTGGCGGCTATGCATAGAACCTCAGCCAGGTGTCTCAAGCTAGTGAATCTACACTTACCAACTAGATGGCAGGGTTAACAGCGAACAAACAGGCGCTGTTTGGATACAAAACTTAAATGTTACCGAACAGTCATTACCGAACGGTCATTAGAAAAGAAACCAAACTTATCGAACATTATAAATAGGTATAATTATACATTCAGTCATGGTTTAAGTACAATAGCAATTCAGTGCACCTTCACTTGTTTTACCGGACATAATTTAATTAAGATAAGTTCATTGAGTGGCGAGCGATATGCCAACGGACTGGTAATTATACCTAAATAGTAAAAACGTATTTACTAGCGGTACGCACACTACGCACACCGCCTGGTTCACCGGTCGGTGCATAACAATTCGTAGCGCAATAACGTACCACGTGTTTTTTAACTCTATCGGATTGGTCAACTAGAACAATGCTATATAACTCATGATACTGATTAAACACAACTGTTACAAATGAATTAATGTTTGTTTTCTACGCAATTTCTTTTCCTTTATTAATTCTGCACGGTTCCCTTTATAGTATAAGCACGTAAAAGTATTGGCAATATTGCGATTGAAATTTTAATCGCTTATTGAGAGTTGGCTCGGATGCAAGGAGGGTGAAAGTGGATCGACTTGTTTAGTGCGCCTTGATCTGCTCCCAGTGCGAGCTAGGCATTTCACCTAGCTTTCCAACATTAGCAACGTTGATCAATGCCAGCTATTACGGAAACAGCGATACAATACATAATAGTACACACATCATAAAACTATATTTATCCAATGATCAGTTAGCAAATTGAAGGCCATAAATTAGTTACACGTATTGTGTAAATATTACGTGAATAGTGTTTTGTTATGTCGTGCTCAAATCATTATCTATTAGCTGTAAACGATAGGGATTATATCATCGATTGTTTATCGCGCATTGTTTTACGTACAATAATTAACTGTAGCTAATATTTAAACAGGTACTTGAAAAAACATTAGATGTCCTATTGTAAATACAAATAAAAACGAAAATGTAAAATATTGTTTTAGTAATAAGACGGCACAACACTCATACTGAACTATAGAAAGTGCGCAGTGAGACAACTTTCGCGACCAAATTCAAGAGAAAGTAGTCCGGAGCGCCGCGCGCATACATTATATCACTTTATCCGACTTTAGGATTATATCACAAGCAATGTTTACAAATAAAAGTAAGTATCAACATGTCCGATTTTTATAACTTGTTTATCATGCCGGCTTTATGGAACAGATGTCGCAAAATCAGTGCTACGCTTTCGTTGCATACAATTTATTGTTGCCGCCAAGCGAAATTGTTTATAAGAGTCCACATCCGCTTAGGCATCAAAACTTTTGTTTAAAAATCTCAGCTTTCGCTTTCGAGTTGCGCTGGCGCAGCATCCACGGAAACTTTGTTCGTGCACGCCAAATTAACATGTCCGCGCACTAAACACCTCCTATTTACAGAAACTAACAATGGAAGGTCACAGTCTGGTAATACATACAAATGAGAAGAATTCTGTCGTGGCGATAACTCCGTGACAGTGAGCCATGTAGGCAGAGATTTGTCTTCCTGGTTCAACTCATAAAACTGCCCAGGTAAAAAGAGATACAATTTTAATTATTATCTTTAATACTTGAACACAGTTCCCTATTTCTTTAGCGTTACGTATTTAATATATTTCTTGATAAATATATAACCATAATTTTGCTGATATAAAAGAATTGCGTATTTAATTATTTATATTGCTATGCTATAGGTACCTAATGATAGATATGAAAGTAGGTGGGTAGGTAAATACAGTGATAAAGTAGAAAGTCATGTTTATGTAAACATTGAAGAAATTTGTCTTATCCACTGCATACTGCAGTGAAACGGAATAATATTTTTTTTAATACTTATCTTAAAAGTTTTTCGTAAACATTGATTAAGTTCTTCGAAATAGGTTACATGTACGGGGCTAACATTCCAAAGTAAGTTTCAAAACAGTAGTTACTTTGAACTATACTTTTAATGCATTTCTGAAACAAGCTTTACAAGAAAAACTAGACGACATCGAGAGGTGTTTGCTTTAATCCCATCATTAAATTACCTAAGCCGATAATAAATCGAATTGAATATAATTATATGTATACCATTTTACAACAAGGATTATGAAAAACCATGACTCATTTTCCAATATATCGTGGAAAATACCGAATTACAATCAATGTCTAGGTTTCGAAGTGCTTGTTTTTACTGTGACCCTCATCTAGTGTGAATAGCCTTATTTTCCAACTATGTAGTTCTAATTTTTCATTTAGTAACAATGAATAGACTAATTAAGTTATACGCGTCAGTGAGGCATACGTCTGATTCGATGACCTTAAAGACACCGTCATCGCTGATCTCATGAACACAATGCTTGTAACTAAACAAATAGACAAATGAAAACCTAAGTAGGCACGATTCACAAACTTACGGTTACACAAACAAATTGTACAAAGAAAGATAGCATGGGACTATTTAATATGTATACAACGTCTATGCAATAAACGTACATAAACCAAACGTAACAAGGCTCTTCTTGGAGATTTTAGGTGTACAAGGTTAGTTCCTTACGATTACATCAAAAATTCCATGATAAAAAACTTAATTCGACATGTTTGACATAATGCTATGGACATTTTGGGTGGATCAGATACGACGCGGTCAGAGGCTAAAGGCTCCTACAAACAGGCGCGACACGCGACATAATGACCCGCGACACAAAGGCACCACTCGTTGCGCGACTTGCGGTGCATTTGTGTCGCGCGCGATTTTATCACGAGTCGCGCCTGTTTGTAGGAGCCTTAACGCTATGTCCCCTACACACAAAACAACTGATCTTTACAAATTATTTCTACTACAAACGTAATAATAAGTAAAACTACAGGTATTTCTATTAGAGGCTACTAAATTCCTTGAATAAATTATAACGGTTTTTGTTTTATATTGTTTCGCTTTGTTTATTTTGGTGTGGGATTGCATTATTTATTTGATTATGATATTTATTTAACAATGATGTCATGATCCTCTTACTTTCTATGACATAGGTCATGGAAAGTAAGAGGATCATGACTTTGACATCCAAATGATCTGACGAATTAGTCACAAACATACTGCACGTGGTATTTCCAAATACATAAATAGAATACCACTTTCCACGAAATTGCATGGTCATACCTAAAAGGTAGGTTACCTTTTAGCCTTTAGGTAGGTCAAACGTACCTAAAAATTAAGTACAAATAATTTCTTTGTCTTTGGTTCCGCATTTTCGTTTATTGACACCGACTTCCGAAATTAAAGTTATTTTTAAATATGTAGTGTTTTTTTTGGAAGTCGGTTGTTGTTTTATTGTAAAAGTTTTTATTTTTCACTTTTTAGTTGTACCTACCCCACACATTTTAAGTGATGACTCTCAGACTCAAACACCTGGATCATCAATAGGTTTCATTTGATTTGAGAGAGTTCAATTAATACACTGTAATGCCTACAAAATTTGAGGATTTTCCTAGATTTTCATGGGATCCCTTCATCAGATTCTGACTTGGTGACAATGGGACCACCTCGAGAGCATACCCTTTCAAACCTTAATGTCAACTGGTCATCACATGTTACAAAATATTGCTTTTCCCGATGCTGGGACGTTCATTCCACTCACCATACGCATTGTGACGACTGACGAGCATAAATTGCTTAGCAACCCTATTAAAGTAATCGAATCGCAACCCGTGAAATATTTGTCATTGAGTAGTTCCGATGGCCATCTGTGGTCTTCATCACCAGCTCCACTTTACCAAATGATGATTTCCGAGAGCAAATGCTCAAGTTACTTTAAAAAATACCCAAATCGCTATAGGTTTGCCTATAAAATTTGTTCCCTCGATTTTCATGGGATCCTCTCATCAGATTTCAACTTGATGATAATGGGACCACCTCGAGAGTATACACTTTCAAACAAAAAAAGAATTTTTGGAATTGGTCCAGCCGTCTTCGAGTAATCGGTGAACATACATTTAAAAAAAAACGAACATATATGTATAACCTCCTCCTTCTTGGAAGTCCGTTAAAAAAGAAACCTCAAGATTTCATTCACGTATGGAATATTAGAGGAACTGCCGAGGATTCCGGCGGATGTCATATAGACATGACGCAAACTGGCTTCCTAGAATCAATTGAACCCTAAAAACTAAGTGATGTAAACGCATTGGGAAGTCACAATGAACCTTTATGTGAACTCCGATCACATAAGTGATAAAGTAATAATTTAGCATGTACTTAATAAGGAAATGAACCAAAAATGTAAAGGCATGGATGGATCTTTATCGTGTCGCGCCTATGACTAAGTTTAGCTGTAGGCACCAAATATTTTATAAGAAGAATTTATATTAGTTTAAAGAAACATAAGTTTATCGAAGTCTTGTCTTTATTAGCCCGGAGGTGTGGCCTGGAGGAAGTTGCCAACTTTCTTGTGGTTTTGCTCGCTGACTTGTGCCTACTTTACAGTATTATTGCAACCTGTAATTTCGATATGTTATGTATGGTTCCGTGGCTCGAGCAGTACCTAACCCCGTAAATGAAAAGTTTTGTGATATTACATTTTGTATTACTTTTACCTTTCTAGGACTGGTGGAATTAGTTGAGAATGTAAGTTATTAGAGATGAAAGATGTAGAACGGGGAAAACTTCAAATTACATACATTCTAAAACTTGAAACCACAACAGTAATATTATAGTGACTTTATTTACGGTAGTTACCCGTTTTTAAATCATTAGCAAAACGTATTTTGTTTGCAGATAAGTTTTCAAATCGTGAAAATCCCATGGTAAATGGCTATGTAATTTAATTACCACACGAAACGGGAAAACTTTACAATGGCGTCAATACATCCTCATTAATCGTTGTCATCAATGACTGACACCACGAAGACCGTTAAAAGTCCAGGAAGCATGTTCTTTATCAGTTCACTCATTAGGTATATTATGATTGGAAACTTATCACATAGGTGCGTCATGCCTACACTTTGATTGGCTCTACGTATCGACGCAATAAGATAAAGATACTATGTCACAAAATAAAGAGAGTACAGAAGGCAATCTACATACAAAGTGGTCTCGAGCAACGCACTCATAGACACCGCTCACGGACACGATATCTCGGACTGGTTGAGACTAGTGCGAGCGCGAGTGCCATCCGCTTGAGATACGCGCCTGTCCTGTGAAGTGCAAAAATGGAGCAACAAAAAATAGGTATCCAACCTCGATTTATATAAAAGTTTCCTATTTCGAATCGGTATAAACGAAGTAACTTTTTTGTATGGTAAATTCACACCACCAACTATTACGTAAGTTGAAAACATGATTTTTTGTTTGTGTAGATTTAGTCTCATTTGATAGTTTAGGTCTAAAACGGATAGGGCAAAATAAATTGTGTAAATAGGGTACCTAATCCGTTTTGAAGTTATTAAGGATTTTCGATAGTGAAAATTGACAAATGTAAAATTTTATGTTTTTGTTCTGTAAACTTTTTGTATTGTAATACTATGTTTATAGTTTTGTTTTAATATTGTAGAATAAGCTCAACAATTAATCAAACAACTACATACGAGTGCCACTACCACGATAGTTTTTTGTGCATAAGCCAAAGTTGACAACCCTAGCGCGACCGCCGAGCGTAGTAGGTATGAAAAGTAAAGTACATACATGTGATTGCCTTCTGTACTCTCTGTATTTTGTACTATGGTCTAAGATAGTCTGGGAGTGCCATGACTGTCGAAAAGAATTTACGTTTCGGTAATCGCCATAGTGATGAGATAGTCTGTGAAAAATATCCTTGAGCGCAGTTTTCCTGACCGATAACATTTTTATCAAATAGTACGTTATTTGTGAAAAAACTCATCCATACACGTGTTTCGTGTTTCAAATTTAATACAATTGTAATGTTGTAACTTAATTTAAAATACAGAATTGAGATTATTTTTTGCTAAGTGCCAATTTTAATAAATTAATGAAGCAACGGTATGGATAAATCTCGCAATATCTAGGCGAAGCAAAATGTCAGATAACGTAACTAAAGAAAAAATACTAGAGCATTATATTTTCTTTATCGGATCGGAACCTTACACTCTGCTGATTTTAATTTACAACTGACTACAAGTTGTAGTATGGAACTGACCTGGTTTAACTATTATAGTAAATCCATTTCAGCTGTGTGAATAAGCAATAACAGAAATATTCATTTTAATGTTCAGTATAGCGTCCATTGTTTTTTATCCATTCTTGAATTAAGTTCAATCAAACAACTGACTCGGGTTACTAGTTAAACAAAGGTAATGTTTCCTCCAAAAATAATAAACTAAAGTATCCATAGCTTCAAATAAAATAAAGTAATTTAGGTTGGTAGTTAATAAATTAATTAAATGATAGGTTCACAACGTGTGCGATAACACCTCTCGTTGGCATTTGAAACTTTCAGGGGGGCAGTAGGAGACCCAGAGAAAATTATATATATTTTTAATAATATTTTTTTAAATATAATCGTGGCAATAGCATTTCAGATTAAATAAAAAAATGGGGTCTCTAGAAAAAAAAAATATACGCTATGTGGGACCGGTGGGCCTCACCAACGATAAGAACTAGAGACTAGTTTTTGGTAGTTTTCACGGAATGGTAGTTTTACATGTCTTTATCTCAGCAAACTTAATTACTGAACAGAACAAACATTAGCAAAAAACTCCAAAGAAATCTAACAGAAATGCGTTAAAGACAAGAAGATTTAATTAATGCTGTAATTTGTCCATTGAAATGCACTAACCATAGCGCTTTAAGATGACACAAGCAATGATGTCAAGGCAGTCTTCTAGTTCTCAATGTAATGAGTTTAGATTCCATTTAATTAATAGAAAATTCCGATAATTCAATGCAATTATTTTATTATGCAAAAGTTTATTGTCTGATGCAGAGCGGGTCATTTGAGTTGCATGTGTATGTAGATTGTTTCGTTTAATGAAATCAGTTGAGAGTTGATAGGTCCAATGCCACCCAGAAGCCATATGCAAGGAGGCACTACATCACGATAGCTTTAAACGAGTCTGTTTCAGAGGTCGGTGTCGTTGCGTGGCGTGTCTGACAACTCGGTCATGCAGCCTGTCGTATAATTTATAGCCCATTGTATTCTTTGACGTTTTGGCTTGTTTGTGTATCTCTAGAGAACAAGATTCGCTAAGCCATCGTCAACCAGCAATCTTGCCGAGCTGATTTCTAATTTACACCTACACTTCTTCCTTTCCAGTGATTTCACAGTAGTAATTGAAGGTAATTTATGTATCCACTAAGTATTACAAGTAACGCTTATCGCGTGCACAAGTACTACTAGGAAACAAGGAATAAGTACCTGCAAAGTTCATTACGAAACTTGAATAACACAAATGCATAACACGGCCACAGTTTAAACGCGAAGAAAGAAGTATTTTTATACCCTATGTACTCTTAGGTAGTGTTTGTTTTAACTTACTAAATATATGTTCTACCTACATGGGAAGAGTAACACGGCAATTTCTGAACGCAAAAATTTCAAAACACAAAACTACGTTGGTTATGCAAAAAGTAAGAGTTATGAAATCTTTATTCGAATCGAAGTCATCAACACAACTCTCTAAGACCAAGTAATCCCACAGAATGACTATTTCATGAAATCTTGACATTTTGGGATTATACTAACCTAACCTAACCTTACTGATTCTAATGATTATGATTCTGTAATTTATACATATTTGTTACGGCCGCGAATCATATTTTGATCGACGTACAACTTAATACTGACCAGCAAATTGCAAAAAACGTAAGAATTTTTTTAATTTCGCGGGTTACCTTAACGCTTCCCCCATAAATGAATATAATGAAAAATTAACAGATTGCTTACAATTAACATTTTGATACTTAAACCTTTAAATGGTTTTAAATTAGTGTACAGTATAGCACTGCTTATTTAAAACACATGGGATTTATTCACAAATGCCACAGATATGCAATAGTGTGATATATAAGACGGATTACAAACTACAACGCGCCACGCGACGGGGCGCGGGAATAGAAGCATTAGAAGCCCGCGCGGAATCGCGTTTTTTATTGAATTTGTATGTAAAAAAAATACCTGGGTACGCGTTATCTGCGCCCCATCGCGTCGTCGCGTCGCGTGGGTCGTTGTAGTGTGGGATTTGCCTATCCGATGTGTTTTTCCAAAGCTCAGAAGTCAAAAACAGGGAAAAATCTAATGCAAAATCACAAATGTATTCTACAACAACATACAAACTAGTTGTAACATTTAGTTCAAGCGAGAAGCGATCAAAACCTAGTGTCCTTTAAAGGATACAAAATATTATTGAGGATACTAAAAAAATTCAAGGTAAACACTTTTCCGATTTAATGGAGTTGATTCGTATTTTTGTTTGTGCAATACAAATTTTTAGCTTATGTAGGTACCAATTTTTATACATATGGATAAAGAGTTTAGAGATTAAAAATGATGTTAAACTAATTTAATTATTATTCTATTATAAAGTTTAGTCAACCTAGAAGCCGCACCATAAAATTATAAAATACTAGCTTCCGCCCGCAGCTTCGCCCGCGAGATATGTCGTTAAAAACTATCCTATGTCCTTCCTCAGAATGCAATCTCTGCCAAATTTTATCGAAATCCGTTCAGTAGTTTAGGCGTGAAAAGGTAACATAAAGTCAGACAGAGTTACTTTCTAATTTATAATATTAGTATGGATTATCGCAAAACCCTTATTATAATGGTTGGTATTGAAAGGCGAAATCAAAATTAGTTCAATAGGCTTGACTAGATTACAAATTATTATTATTATTATTAGCCAGTGATGTGCCACTGCAAGGCAAAGCCCTCCCTACTCTTTTTCCACTTCTCTCTGTTCAAAGCTGCTAAGGACAAAATATATGAAATAATAATTATTTGTTGCCATGATCTGCGTTAACGGACGGACACAATTTAAAATTATTTTCAAAGCAAAACTAAAATTTTCCAAAAAGACGTCAGGCTCCTACAAACAGGCGCGACACGCGAAATAATCGCGCGCGACACAAAGGCACCGCTCGTTGCGCGACTTGCGGTGTCTTTGTGTCGCGCGCGGTTTTATCGCGTGTCGCGCCTGTTTGAAGGAGCCTGAACAATTCGCCGAAACTAGGAAGCGTTATAAAATGAATCAAGGCCAAATACGACGCGACTACGAGATAATTCTTATCATTTAACATACTTTAGAATAACGTGGATTCGCAAGAAAAAAAAAAAACGATTTATTAAGTCACTTGTCTACTTGTTTATATTGCGTAAATTGGGTGTTTAACTTTTTAACTTTGAAGGTGAAAAAAACAATGTTGCAATGGACTGGTTGTCTTGAGTCATTCGACATAAGGTTCATTTTGATAAGTATGAGATGCACTTCTTCATTTTAGTATTGATTGATCGAAATAAAACATTGGCGCAGCGCTATCTATCCAAAAATGATATCTGTTATCTGGTACATACAACTCAAATTTCAGGAAACCGCATTTTCGCTGATGATAATACGCAAGGGTTTCGATAAGCATCGGTGTCCCTATAGACGATATAATATTTTCACTGCTCACGAGGTAGTCACGGATTGAGTATAGCTTATACAACACGCGATGACGCGTGAAGCATGACCATGGAACGACCTAGGGCGGCCGTCCTCGCCGCGCATCCACGGACCATAACGACAGCTTCATATTGTAGTTTACTGCCCGCAAAACATTATCTATTGTTCCGCTACGTAAATAGATCGGCAATAACTTATCGGCGAACGACAGATTAGGATCAGCAGTCGTTATTGTCACTATCTGTCGCGGATTTCGTCCAATTCCCATAATTAAAAATATAATTGTAAGGAAGTTAGAGGTATTTTTGATAGATTGACACAGAGATTAGACCGTGAACGTCCTTAAAATTACGAGTATTGCCCCTCCATTTTTTGAAGATCAGCTAGAACGTTTGTTACATCAACGCGTCAGGCCGTCAGCATTACACACGGTTTGATTCTAGAGAAATCAGTCGAAAATTAGTTGTAGCAAATAACGGCCCGGGCTTCATAATTGACACTTAATTGTACTTAATTACAATTATGTTAATTGATTAAAAGTAAATACTTGTAATTTCTTTTTTCATTGCGGTCACGTTGCGCGTTGGTAGTATTTTTAGCTACAGTCTATACTTGTCATAAATCTGATTATTAAGACGTCAGGTCAGATTGCTAATTTCGGTAGGTAGGTACGTACTAACTTTTGCCAGTTTCTTATGTAAATAGTTTGATTTATGTTAGACCGAGTAGGCAATATTTTACTCACCAATTAGATATGTATGCCCAGATACGACGTGTTATGGGCATAGCCTTCCGTATGCTTCCGCCCTGCAGCTATATACCAGCTGCTTGCTAATCATACATATCATTATTCAGCATCTTTGTCATTGCGTATATAAATTATTATGTAATTCACTTCTTGCCAACATTGATCGTGCGCCCAACATCTAAGCATGCTGTTTTAAAATTAAAATAAACTACATACTACGCCATGGTTCGTTCGTCCGACAAACATGAATTCTATTCTGTTTCATGCACTATGCAATAATTTCCCAATGCGAGTTACGTCACAATACTTAGGAAAATCGTTACATCAATTTTTCTCACAGGAAGCAACGATAAGATAAACACGTACTTGAGATTTGAGTGTTGAATCAGGTGTACAAAAATCTATATGACATCATTTTTTAAATTTTCACGAATGGCACGTGCCTCAATTGTGTCAAATTATTAAAATTAAATAGTTCGACCTAGTTTTATCAAGTGTAAACAAAGCCTGCGAAACAGGGTCACAGCCGTTTGGGCGAGGTGAGCGACCCCGCTATCATGGCGATGGCGATCATTCCGGTTAGCTTATCGACATAGAAGCGGCTGCCGATGCCGCGCCGGCTGCCCAGTACCGGCCCATCGTCAGTAGGTAAATGCAAACTAGAGCGGGAGACTGATTTTTTGCCGCGATTTTTACGCTGTCGTATTGCCTTAATTCAGCGATCACAATTATTTTAATGTCGTAAAATAATCGTTTTCTTAATTACATAATAGGTCGGTCATTAATCGATTTGTTTCATTGTCGTTAAGAATCTTCAAAAGTGTCAGTTGGAGTTGGTAAGCCTGCTAGAATGAAACCGTCTGAATGTTCTCGAATCGACCGACTTATTGTGTCATGAATGACTTTCTCGATGAACTCTATCGATTGATTAGCATTTTAATTATTTAATAATTGATTCAATTGGTCAGTCCATTGTTAGTACTAAACCTTACTGAACAAAGATCACTAACTTAGCGTCGGTTTGATTACTGCGATTATTCAACGACTGATTCGATGCGGCTTCGAATTAATGGCGGAAGCAATCGCAACTTTACATTAAATCTTATTTTAATGATTGTTACCATCTAAAATTCTAAATGTTAGTGCCTGATTAATGAAATTGTTGTCAACAAGACAACAAGAAATTAGAACGTTACCTGGTCAGATAATTAATTAGATGGCCAGAATGATGTGCGGCTGCATTCTGCCACAGACTAGCAAGTAACAACATTATACTTCGTGGGTCTGCCAATTACAATTATTATAACTCTGTTATCTAAATATCTTCCCATCTATGGTCTGATAAAACAATCAGGAAGCATCGAATAGCTTCTGCCACGCTTGGCAGCTACATAATGAGTTAATTATAAGTAACACATATTATTATTATTTAAAATAAAGTTGACCCGTTATGATAATTTAACATTTGTGTAAATTATAAATATGAGACTATTTCATACAGCTTTATTTGCGTTGAATTTTAAGTTGAGGATGTTAATTTAGAACAGTTTTATAAGTACCTACTGATAAATATAGAAATTGATTGGATTGTAGTACGCTGTGCGTGCTAGTAGGTAGGCTTATCAATCTGATAACAATTGAATGAACTGCCTATCACCCTTATGTAGTATTATGCACTTATTAACATAACCGAGATTAGATTTCACTATCTAAATACCACAACTAAGTAACACTACGCAGCTAAACTATTAAAGTACAGGTACAGTAGTTATCAGCGTCTTATGTTCAAGTATAGGGAAGTCATTGTGTAGCACTTCTTATCAATTAGTACTCTTTTACTAAGATTCAAGTTCACACTCTAAACATCATGCTAAGACTTCAGAATTGGAAGTCGTAATCAACTTCATTTTGTTAACGCCTTTCACTTGATCGGGAAATCTGATATTCGTTGCAGGTTATGCAACTGCCGACGTGAAATTAACTGCATAATTTTCTGACCGTGTTTTCTGGATAGTAATTCCAGCAAGGTAGTGTAAACAGCCTTGGGAGCGACTTCGACCGGCGGACCTCCAAATTACACATAACAGTGGCGTAGCGGAGTGGGACAAAAACGCGAGGCCTTGGCGGAACCACGAGCTCGCCGCTTCCTCATCCAGCCATTGGATGTTAACATCCGAGCAATCAAAACATTTCACAACATCCGAACACTTCTCAAAATCTACTATCGGACAAATCAATATTATCTAATGGCTGCACGATAAGCTTAAATTGATAAAGCTGGTACATATTGCTCTCTTTAATATTACAAATTGATTCCAGAACATTTGTTGCAACAAACGACTTTAACATTGATTCATTGGAATGTCAAGAGTATTTATGAGAGCACTATGTCCAAGCCAGACTTACAATATTATAATACAAAGCTTTATTTATAATAAAGGGTGTCCAGCGGGAATTTTTCTATTTAAAAGTTAAAAAACAAATAAACGAATAACTATAGAATTTTTATTTTATTTTTAAAACGTAACTAGGGTCTGCGGATTTCAATTCGTAAAAATAATGTCCTCCAAATGACGTCCATTCCTCGTTATACACTCTTGTAAGCGAACCCTAACATTGGCATGTACGCGGGAACAAAGCTCTGGGAGGATAGTAGCGATTTCATGCCGGATATTTTCTTGTAGGGCAGTTATGGTACGGGGATTATTGCAGTATACTTTCGACATAAGGTAACCCTACAAGAAAAATCACACGCCGTCAAATCCGGCGATCGAGGTGGCCCAGGGTATGTCTCCATACTTGCTTATTAATTTTCCAGGGAAAATTTCCCTTAGCCTCGACATTGTGATCCTGGCAGTGTGTGGAGTTGCCCCATCTTGTTGAAAGTGTGTCCTATTGTTGCGTCCGTAAAACACTAGCAACTGCGGTACCAAAAACTCATCAATCATACGGCAGTAAACCGAAGAAGTGACAGTTTCACTTTCATTAAAAAAATATGGACCGATTATTCCATGAGCAGAAATCGCGCACTATACTGTCGCTTTAGGGCAGTGCAAATTCTTTTAATGCCGATCCCTTAGGTTGCTGGGGTTCCAGTAACGCATATTTTGTTTATTCACATAGCCCCCGATGTGAAAATGAGCTTCGTCGCTAAACAATATGTTCACAAGTGTTCTAGGGGTCCGAAAACGTTCCAACATCGTTCGGGCGGACGTTTTTCTTAAAACATAATCGCTGTCATTTAGTTTTTGAACGATTTGCATTTTATAAGGATGAAGCTTTAATTTCTTTTTCAAAATCGCATGCAAAGTTGACTTCTTGATGCCTGTAGAGCCCGCAATCTTTCTCGCGGATTTTCTAGGGTTTCTGATAATTTCTTGTCGCACCTGTGCCACACGTTCTGGCGTTGCTGCTGACGTAGACGGTCCTATTGGCGGCCTATTTACCACTGTCCCTTCTTGTCGGAATATTTTTACCCACGACCGTATAAGCTGCGTGCTCAGACTGTCGATTAATCGCCGAATATCGAAGTGAGAACAGAAAGCACGACGCGCTCGAACCAACGATTCACCACACTTTAAATATTGCTCAACCGCAAATGCACGGTGCGCTCCCGACCAATGACTCATGGTTGCAAAAAAATCCGCAAAAATGGCAAAACCAACGCTACCCCTCCCGCGCCTCTAGCCCCGTTAATAAATAAATAACGATAATTTAAATTTGAAAAATTTCCACTGGATACCCTTTACAATTTAAAATGTTACGTAGTTATGTGCTTATGTGGTCGTTCATCTTAATTTCAGCAAGTGACATACTAGTGTCTTATTTATTTTATGGAATCGTCTACACCGTTTATCCAAATACGTTTTGCTTAATAAGACTATGTTTAGCTTGATGAAATTCAGATTCGATCAGTTTATGTAACACCAAATCTAGTGAGGTTAAATCCAACACTTTGGAAATAAACAAATTGTATTACGTAAGACATTTGATTGTTTTGTATTCGCGAACCAAATCATCAACAACTTTATTTATAGATTCCAATCATATTCGTATTTCCTCACTAGAATCAGCATTTTAATTATCATATTTAGCAAATTTTGTATGACAAGAGAGTATTAACTGTATTGCGGGAAAGAATATATTTACAGCCGTAATTCTAATGCTACGCGGTAAAGCAGATATAATACTTTCTCGTTTATACTAAGCCTTCGTCATAATGGCCTCATAATTCACGACAAATTAATTAAATCAGTATTCAAATATTTAAAGTATGCCTGCATTAAACTGTTTCTACTACATGTACGCTCTCAAATATTTACAAGACATGCAAACACACCACATAGTATTTACGAACTTTTTAAAACTTTTAAATCAATCATCTGATTTCTTTATAATGTTAAACGAGAAATGAGGCCATTAACTTTCAAAGGAAATTAAAAGAATTCTTTGTGTGAGAATGTTCATTAGTTACAACAACAAAGGTAAGGTAACTTACCATCACAGGTAGCGGCCATGAACTTGCCGTTGGCGGAGAAGTCCACTAGAAGAACGGTGCCTGGGTGTCCTTTGAGGTTCTTTAACAGCCATGGGTGACTGAATTCTGATTTTCCTTTCCATGTTGCGCGTTTCTTCGATTTCCCACTGATCCGGGTTTCAGTCGCAGTCGCTTCGGAGCTTACTTCTTCTGCGGGAGCTCCTACAAGTAGGTATGTTGATTAGTATTAGTAATAGGTACGCGACAGGCGGACCGCGTGCCTCAAAAAGGGTAATGAACTTAAGATTTTTGCACTCTAAGGCGCGAAACACACGGCGGGGCGGGCCGTGCCGGTCAATTTGACCGCGAACGATAGTGCAAAGGGAATCCTATACTACCAACGCACATAGAGAGCAAAAAGACCGCGCCGCCGATGTTTGTCGGATGATGTCTCTCGCGGTCATCCGCCGACAAAATGACCGCCGTATGCGGAGCGCCTAATACGGTCTGCACGAACGCGATACACAAAAAAATTAAGTGTTCTATTGATTTAATGTTAGTGCACAACCTGTGATGACAGGTCATTCACTTATTTACAAAACGAGCTTTGGGTGAGAATGATAAACCTCTTTTTCGCATTCCCAGAGAAACGGCACTAAAAATCGCAAACGATTCAATGGAGATTTAGAGTAAGAATTGTTTCATGATGACGAATTTTGAAATATCTACAATCTACATACTTAGCGTCACATAACGCTTATAAAGTACCGTTACATAGTCATGATCTCGTGATGACTAACGGAAAAAAAAATGTGAACAGATATAATATAAGTACATGCCATATCTTGTTACAATTGCAAGCCTATAGTTTCCTCGTACCTGTCTCGTGTAGGAATTAGAAGATGATGTCAGTTACGCGTCATTGTGGAGGAGTGAGCTAACATTCGATTTTATTCAATTTAACGTGGTTTTTAAACTACAATTTTAAAGGGGCAAAGATTTGGGTTACTGTGAGGAAAAATATGTTTAATAACTCTTATTTCACTGAATACTGGTTCCAAAATCTTTACATTCTTAACATCCTGCCCCATTCTTATGTTGAAAAAATTTAATTCTAGTAAATTAGTACAAACACGATAAAATGGGTATTCCTTGAAATATGGCACTGATCATGGATAAAATTATAATTTATAAGAGTTCAACAAAATCTGACTAACCGATCGTTAATGAATAATGATTCATCATTTTCATTATAAATATATGTACCTATGACGGGCGACGTGGAATCCAAAAGGTGAAGAATACACTGCCCTACCCTAGACATTCATGGAGATGAATGATCTAAGAGTTTATTTCTTTTATGTTTTGTTGTGGGTAGTTTTAAGTATTACTAACACTAGTCTATAAGAACATTGTTACTAACAAAATGGACACCATGGTCTGAAATAAAGTGTATTATTTTATTAAAATCTTCTTACCAGTTTTTAGGTCACAACAACCTGAAAATACCTACAGTTTTTAATTTAATATTTTTTTTATTTAAATAAGAAGAATTCAGTGCAAACAACTTAATGATATTATTGTTTCAGTTATATTACGCCTAATTAAATAAATTAAATGCGGTTGCCCGTTGCCGTGTGAAAAATAAATGATTTTGAAAGACTTTTTAGGCTATTGTTTGGACAATAAGCTGTTACCTAATTTTTCTCGCAATATTATCTGCAACTGATCGCAAATTATAAATAATGCAGCGGAAACGAAAAAAATGTCGTTAATTTAATATGTTGCGCGTTGTGAGAAAGTCAGCTTGCTTCCTTTTTGTATTAAGTATATTGTTCAGTTTGTTTTATGCGAGTTGAGCACGTTCAACTCATTCAAAGCCGTTTGGCGGCATATGTGTTGTTGCGTTATGTTGATAAAAAGACTCGAAAGTTCCATCGATCCACATGTGGTTTGCAGTTTAGCAAGTTTTTTTCAGATACCTTCTAAATTGCTTAGGTAGTTCGTCAGTAATGAAATTAGGTAGGTACCCTACTTTGATGTACTTACTATTTTTCAAATCAAATGTAATAAAAATAGACCAAGCATGTAAATATGTTATTTATTTTCGACATGATGAACATAAGTTAAATTTTATGTTAATGATAACTACAACATTATCTGAAATGCAACAGTATAAAAAAGTGAAATCAATACTACATATTTATAAACAGTTTGCTATTTATATTTTAGCACGTCGAACGTAAACGACTTAAAGCTCCTTACGTAAGATAATGTTCACTTTAACGGCGAGAGAAAGTGAGGCAGGCCATGCTGCACTGAAATAAAAGTGATAGGAAGAAAAAATATTATACTGTTGTCAGTTTTTTTTTTTTAACTTTACCTACAGTGCGTGCCACGTAAGAAGAGACTTGACACACCACGTGGTCTGACATGCGCAGAACACGATTTTAGGTATCTTTAGCGGTATGAGGTCTGAGTGCGGGACGGGACCGGACGTCATAGGGGCGGCGGAAAGAGCGGGGAAGGCGGGGTCAAGTCTCGTCTTACATGGCATGCACTGTACATATTTGCTAACTACAACATGAGCTTTTATGTTCATCTAGTACCTCATCTAATCTCTCATGAATGTACAGTGCAGTTTTGCAAATTAGATACTTATTATAATATTTTTTTCAGTTTAGATGCAAATAAAGCAAATTATTTTTTTATCAAGATAGGTAAATTTTGTAGCATTAATTAAAGTATTACAGTAATCTACATGACTCAATGTATAAACAACACATGTGTTAAAGGTAGGTTACCCAGCAGTAAAACAATATTAAAAATTAACATAAAATGAATCATTTAATAAGTATTGCATTTTTGCTTTATTTAACTGCTACTGCTGCTTCTACCTAGACTTTCTGTAATAATGTTTGTTCAGCTGCCAAGTGTTATGTTACGCTATATTAAAACATAATGGTCTGACACCCTCACCATGTTGAATGTCATACCAATTTGTTGAAAACAACAACAAAGTTAAGTAAAACATTCCATATATTATGCTTTTTTATTTTTTATCATACAATAGATTTGGAGGGTATACCTACACATTCTCAAAAACCAACAATTAAACAAAGATTCCAATCAATATTTATAATATTATATTTTCAGTTTTTGGTATTCAGCTGCATCCGGTTAGACTGGAAGCCGACCCCAACATAGTTGGGAAAAGGCTAGGCAGATGATGATTTTCATTGTTTTGGTGGTTAAAAATACACATTTCAATAATATAGTGGTGTTCAAACTATTGCACATTTGTAACATGCCCACATGGTGCCTTAAGGTTATAATCATTTACATTATACATCAGTTCAAGTCAAGTCACAGCATTGGATTCATATTTATTAAATAATTTAATGATAATTATTCCTTGTATTTGGTATTTAAAAATTCGACACCTATCAGTAAAAAACTTTTGACTAAGTTCAAATGTTAGTAAAGATGCTTCATAAAATAAAGATATATCTATCTATTCATGAGAACACACACACGAAGTGTGTCAGCTGCATTCTTAGTATACAGTTATAGCTTCGTCCATTCACATCCAACAAAACCGCAAGATATTTATCCAGTTATACACAATTCTGCCGCCGTTTTCAAACTACTTAAATCTCACGATCAACGTTAATTATTTACTGTAACTTTTGGCATCATTTTATCATTTTGTTTCTCCTTATTATAGTATGTTTAGACCATTTATCTTACCAGAATCGCTCTCAATTTCATGTTCTAGTGCTTCCTTTTTCTTGCTTTTGAAGGCGATCTTGTATACAAAGTGTACAATTACACAGAGGAAAATTGTAAATCCTCCTATCAGGAACACATTAGTGTTCTGACCGGCATGAATATCGCCCATTTTCACTCAAAATTCTTTACGAAAACGTTAAATATTCACAGAATCGAAAATCACGACAGCTACGATCACGCGGTCACAAAGTCACAATAAATAACCACAGATAGTTTTACGTTACGATATTGAAGCGATTGAGTCCATTGAATGAATGAAGTACTCTGGAGTCATTCAACAAGTCACTCTTTGTGAACTGATGCTTGGTGCGCCGAGACAGTCCAAACAAATAGTGATGTGCCTGTACGCTCCTGCCCTATTTATATAAAATGTTTGGATGATATTATATATTTTGTATATTTATTTTTTATAATGGACCGTTTAAAAATGGCTTCACCACTTTATTCATTTTTATGATCATCTTTTTTTTTACGTCGTAATGTTTTCATATAAAACCCAAGTTTTAGATAAGCCAAGTAAAGCACATCAGCCACAGGGAAAAATACTGTTATTTTTACCATTGTATGTGCAAGCTAGTTTTGGTCTGTTTTTTTTTCATTAATTTGCTTGAGCTCGGTGTAATCTTATTATTTTTTTATTTTACATATCTCAGGACTATGGGGTGGGGTCCCGATCCTTTGGAAGGCGTACGAGGGGCCGAAGCCAACTCGAGAGGCCCCTTAGGAAATTTTAATGAAATGCGGCGGTTGGTGTAGAACTATGTATTTGCAAGATATAGAAAAATAAAAAGTTAGACTATGGGTTTGGATGGCTAAAGTGGACTGGTTACCAAGAACTATGGAACAACTATGACCCCTGCCTGCCATTTTATCCGTGTATATTATACACGGATAAAATGGCAGGGGGTGACTTGCACACTCAATAATGGGTCCGCCGGAAATGGTATTAATAATATTATTATTATAACCCTGTGTTGTCCCACTGCAGGGCAAAGGCCTCCCTTCCCTCTTTCCACTTTTCTGGTCTACTGCGATTGTGGGCCAATCCTTGAAGGACAGCTCATCCCGTCATCTCTTTCCGGGCCTGCCGCGCAGTCGTTTCCTGCCATTGGGGATCACTTGAGTGGTGGCTTACCACCATTTACGTAATCTTTTTTTTATATTATGTAGGTTTAACAGTGAAGTCAATTGAAAAACGAGTTTATGTGTGAAACTTGGGGTTCCTGGTGAGATGCTCTACGACTACAGTAACCCGTTTATTCATTGACTTCACTGTTAAACCTACATATTATTTTTAAGTAGAAGTATTTCCACACAAAATCGCAAAACAATGGCACAAACATGGCTCTGGCTAGTGGAGACGGGCCTCACGGCCGGTCAGTAAGCTTGTAACCACCGCTACACCGAGTTATGTTTGTATTCGTGCCAAAATAGTGTTTTTATTAAAATAAATTCAAAAGGGATGATGCCCAGTGACCTTAGTGTGAGTTTTTTCGAGTCACGTTCGATTGCGAGCGCGTTAGAATATTGTATGGGAAATTAGGTTTCTCCTAGTGACCACCATGTGGCGCTAAACTTTTTTCCATATAAAATTCTAACGCACTCGCATTCGAATGTGAGTAGAAAAAACTCACACTAAGGCCACTGATGAAAATTGCTACATGCTTCTTACTATAAATGCTTCTGAAGCTAAAAGCACCATCTCTTATTCGTACATCTCGAAAGTAACTGCGCTATTCCTAGCGCAGTTGCTTTCGCGATGTACGAAGATAAGAATGAGGACTCATTATAAGAGCCGCCCGGCCGGTAGGACGCCTTGCAAAAGCCTCGCGAGACCTGGCCGCGAGGCCGGGCCTCGAGGCCCCAACACGGCGCGCATCCCTAGTGGGGCTGTGCCGTTAGGCACACACACACGTCCATACACAGCCTTTGACAGCAGATTATAAATCGCTAGTTTTTTTAGGCGATTTGAACATTTTTGTTTGGACGTCAGATTATGAAATCAAACTAAAGTCGTTGCGTGTGTACCTAGCATAATACAGAATTATTACTAGCTGGAATAAAAAAAAATATTATTCTGAAATGAAAAGATAATTAAAAAAAAGATCACTTTTACGTCAATCAAAATAAACTGCAATAGAAACACCAAAATAGCCTGAAATTAAATTAAAATAAATTCATAATATAACATATTATGAGAAGAGGGAGAGGAGGATTCGGAGGCAGAAGTAGCAGGTAATTATTTTTTATATGGGTATTTTTCAGTTTTCATTAGTGGATTGGGTATTAGGGTTCAAACAGGCTGAGGGCATGCTGCGATGAATTCCGCACGCCCGGTATTTGCTTGCCCTCACATTTACGTATAATATAATAAGTCATTGATTAACAGAACGAGGTAAAATTTGAGGTGCAAGCGAAAGGTTTATGCTATGCCATATCGAATGCTAAATCACAGAATTAATCGACCATCTATGATTGAATTTAAAAAAAATGGAATGGTTAATAAATCGAACACCCAATAAACCGAGTATTAAAAATACTAAGTTCCGAGTTTGTAACGCATCTGAATAATCATTGACATCATTGTAACTAAACGAAACATTGTTTTGTTGCGTTCTTATTAGTATGATAATTTCACACTTTAGTTCATGTCATCGAAAACAAAGATTTTAATCGATTTAAATCTTTGATCGCGCTTATCAAAATAAAATTTTGTATGTAAGGAACGCTTCCATATTGTTGCCGTTATGTTGGTCATTACGTAAAATTTGCTGTCTCTGTCGTTCGTGATTATATAACAGTATGCCAAACTGAGATAGCAATAGTTATTCTAAATATAAAAATTATTCTAGAAAATTTTTGCTCTTCAGTTGCAACCTTCGATGCTAGATTTTTGACAGCGAAGGAAGTCCGAAGTGTCAGTTTTATTGGAAGTGTTGTTCTTGATTGAACAGTGTCTCTTAATATCCCCAAGTTACTAAAGTTTGAAAAAAATGCCTCGACGTGGAAGATCCGCGAGCCCTCCACCAGCCCCGCGACGGTAAGTTGGTTATTTATTTGCATTGGGATTCCTTTATTACATTTTATTTCATCATGCGGAGATAGTTAACCTAGCGAGATGTTTTTAGGGCTGCATCTCCACCACCGAGCAGAGTTCCAGCTCATGCTCCTCCATCGACCCCTGCGCCTGCTATGGCTCAATCATCTCAGCAGCCGTCGATGTTTCAGCAGATGGCAGCCACGGCTGGCGGTGTCGCCGTCGGATCGGCAGTGGTGCGTAATTTGTTGTTACGTAATGTAAACGCGTCGAATATTCTTTAAACTTAACCTTGAAAAAAATATTAATTTATAATGGTATTTAGTAGTTATTTAATATTGAAATTATCCCTCTTTTACAGTTGCATTAAGTTTGGCTAGGAGCCAAGCAATGTGATGAAGATGGTCACATGTTATTGTGACATTATCATGATTCAGTCCTTTTTGTTTACATGAGTTGACATTAAGTGCACAATAAATAATATTATTGCATGGTTTATAATTGTCGTAATGACGAGTTGTTATCTATCTAGAGAATCAGCTTAGTTTATTTGAGAGAAGTTCTTTTTGTTGTGCCTAAAGTTGAAATTACAATGGATATAAAATGTTTTGCTGCAGGGTCACGTGGCTGGTAGTGCTCTAACTGGCTTGTTTAGTGGTAGCAGCAGTGAGCCTGCAGAGCAGCAGGCGGCCGCACAGCCAGCTGCTCAGACTTTGAGCCAGCACCAGAACCAGACTCCTCAGGGCCCTTGTGCTTGGGAGATCAAGCAGTTCATTGAATGTGCTCAGCAACAGCATGACTTGAGCCTCTGTGAGGGCTTTAATGAGGCTTTACGTCAATGCAAGATAAACAACCATATGTAAATTAGTCTGATTAACTTTCAAGGTGCCATTAGATGAAAAAAAAACAAAAATGTATTATATTTTCCCAACTTCTCTACTTATGTTGTATAAGAGATGTTTACAAAAAGTCTTTTCCATAAAAGGCTTTTTCAAAGTCAAAACATTTCATTTAGATAAAAATAAGCGGCACCTTCCTAGTAGCTATTATTTCTGATTTAGTTTGATAAATTATTAAACTTCTAGGTTATCATGTGTAGTACAATAAATTGTTAGTGACTTTATTATTGTTTTATATTTAAATATTTTATGACAATTTATTGTGATGTAGAATTCTATAATCCATTATCATATAATACCAATTTCTTTTACATAAACTTTAGAACAATAAAATATACAACCAAAACCCAATGTTTTTGTTTTATTTTGTCCATAATACATACACCAGTACATTTAAGCATACCAGCAAATTCAAGGGAACAATTTTACACAAAAATCATTTTACATGGTTTTTATCCTTTATCAGAGAGATCTGCCCGAGTTCCAGCAGGGATGCCTTTCGTATAGGTATCTGTAATATTCGGAGGTGGACTTGTGGTCGCTTACCATTAGGTGGGCAGCATGCTTATTTGCCAACCAATACCTACATGGGTACACCAAGAAATGTTTTTTGGTATAATAGAGAAATACCTACTTATTGAATTAAGAAATTACTTTTAGTATCTACTCAAAAATCACCTGAAAACATGCATATGCATACTACTTGTGCTCTAAACCAGTATTGATCCCAACTGTTTTTGTAGCAGTTCTTATCTTTATTGTTCATGGGGATTGTATCCTCTAGAAACATCAGTCAACTGAGGTCCGAATCAATTTCAGCATTGTGTTCTGCGCCATACAAGCTCAATGAATTGGCGCAGAATGTCATTCGTAGGTACGGTTATCCCAGCGTCGAACTCACCGGAACATACTCTACTGGACATAAACCTCTTCGAAGTTGCCACACAAGTCACAACGATTTTCTAACTTCCGCATCCAGCCATCCCCAGCCGCCATTTTATGGTTGTGGCTCCATCAAACACAAGATCGTTACGTTTACCGATTTACAGGTTCGACGACTCAAACTGTTCTACTCCGACGGCTATCGGTCCTTCAACCGACTTAGTCACTGCCATCTCACCTAAATCTACAAGCTGTTTGTGTATTCTCCAGTTCTTTTCGGGATATGTAATTTCATTCTGAATCTTAAAAGAAACTCGCGATCGACCATAGCTCGCTTCATAACGACCTGAGCGACCTTTAATTTGTGGGCCCTGTTAGGTAGTTCTTATTCTGTTCAAAATAATGAATGCAAATTACTAAGGTAGGTACAGTCAGCAACAAAAGTCGATTAACACTTCAGCAGTTTTATTAATCTCAGTCAGGTATTGAGCAAAATATTAACACTTCAATTTATTTAAATCTCGTTTATTGAGCAAAACATTTGTTCAAAATTGCATTGTACTTCTGCTGCAATTTTGAACAAATATTTTGCTAAGTAACTGAAATTAAAAAAATTGAAGTGTTAATCGACTTTGTTGCTGACCGTACCTACTTACCTATCTAATGCTCCCTTAATTTTGCTGTTGTGTATTTTTAAGAGTTGAGTCTGTAAATGTATGATTTCTATAGCTTCGAGTAAAAACACACGTGCCGGTAGGTACCTATGTATGTAGGTACATATTACATACAATATCTTTTTTAACTCAATACATATTTATTGATGAATTATCTACCTAATTAAATTGCATTGCAGGCTCTACTCAAACTAAATAAGCACACATTCTTCACATTGTAATCTGCACCATTGAATCGGAAAGTACATCCTAATTACAACACAGAAAAATATGTGTAGCAGATGTCGTGGAGCTAGGCAGCAGCAGGGGTAGTATTAGCTTTTTTATGTTGTAAGTATAACTTATTTATTGAGACGTTATAGTTACATAATGCCCTAACGCTCAATATTTGGATGCAGTGGGTCCCGTTATTCGCGACGGTATCAGCATGCACCCGCTCGAAGTCCTCCTCCTGTGATGACTCCGACTCGGCGCCCATCCCTGTTCGGTCAAGCTGCTTCTATAGCTGGAGGAGTCACCTTGGGCACAGCTGTGGTACGATCTACGAAACATTCAGTTTAGCTTGTCGCTTGAGTTAGTCGTGTTTTTGGTGAGGTACGCAATGGACTTGTATCACGAGGTGCTGGGACAGGAAATAAATAGGTAATGGTGCTGCTGCTGTGTGCAGTGCTGGCCGGCTCTGTGTAGGCTCACTTTATACCTAAGTATATGCAATAGCTAGGCAATGCTTAAAAGTTTTCAACCACAGAATCCTCTGGTCATGTTTGTTTGGGGAGTGATATGAAGATTCGAATGACGTTATTGCGACACACGCATTAGGGGCGTGCCCACCCAAGAATGGTCTGATGCCCACCCCAGGATGTTTGAGTTTGACATAATATACATTCCAATTAGTTACTTTTGAAACTACAAAAAAAAATATTTTACCTAATGGCGACAAAAATAATCACAACGTAATAAGCTAGAATAGGTCTTGTACATTTAAATTTCGCGCCACAATGCAAAGTGACAAGCGAGCGCACGTCGGAACACCGCGCCGCCCGTCGCGCCGTTCCGCACGCCGATTTTTAAGATTCGATTTAGATTAGATACCTACATAGATTGAAAGTGGAAAGCATATTGTGGGTAATATAAGGGTATTCTCCAAATTGACGAAACTCTTTTAGGAGCAGAATGTTTAATAATGAAAAACGTGCTATAAGAAAAGGAGGTTACATTCAAAGTCCATTGAAGTCTTGAGGGAGCACTAGAGAATACAATCCCGAGCATGTTTTTCAATCCCGGGCTTACGGGATTTTTGAAGCCTTTTCCCGGGATCCCGGGCCTATCCCGGGATTAGACTATGTGGTTTCTAATTGGGCTAAAATTAAAAAAAAAACCAGTTATTTAAAAAAAAATGTCTTTAATGTCTTTGCACAACACAAATCGGAATAATAATAAGAAAAGAAAAAACACAAACCAAAAAATACTATACTTTTGCAAGAAATTAAAAAACAGCACATAATAACTATTTAGAATTTCGAAAATATAATCGCAGAAATATCAAAGCATCCAATGTTTGACTTCCGAGCCTGCTTCGTAGTTTATTGCCAACATAAGCAGAAGCTGAAAACGCTCGTTCAGGTTCTCGGGATTTTCGGGGCCAGAAAACGGTCGGGATTCCGGGACCCCGAGATAAAGGATCCCGGGATTGTATTCTCTAACTGTACCTGTGTAGTAAATAGTGGGTACCTACGTATTATACGAGTTGTTTTTTGTCGTAATGTATTAAAATAATCTAGGCAAGGTTATTTTCAAGGCGCAACGGACTACGGAATACAAACTAGACTTGTTTGTGGCAATCCCGAAAATCCCGAGATTAGCCAAGTACAGTCCCGGGATTTTCGGGGCCAGAAAACGGTCGGGATCCCGGGATCCCGAGATAAGGGATCCCGGGATTGTATTCTCTAGGGAGCACGTAAAACAAGATTTTTGTCCAAATCTTATATTGATCCAAGCAGGCTGCAATAGTCATTCCAGTCAGCTCAGCCGGATGCGAGCGGAGCTTCTTAGCAATGCGAAGAATTAAGACGTGGCTGAGGTCTATTATGGGAGAATTGTGAAGAAGGGTAGTGCTCGAGAACCTATCTTAAGATAGGTTCTCGAGCACTACCCTTCTTCACATAGAAAATAAGGACGTCAAGGAAAACGTCACACGGTCACACCAGAAAAAGTTTTGAATATTTTCACTGAGAAGAAAAGTAATAGTAGATATTAAGACTATTAGAGTAATTTTTATATATTTTAAAAAACGGAATTTTATTGTTTTTTTTTTAGTGAAACTTATTATTTGTTTAATAATAAAAAAAATAGGAAAAAAAAATCCCAATTCCGGGATCCCGGTATTTGAAATTTTCTATGCAGTATTAATACCGGTATTGAAAAAATCCGGTATTCGAAACCTCTACTCGGGCCCCCGACTTATGGTAGTAGAAGGAACTGGGGTTTTAGTCGGTAGGAGTCCAACATAACCCTCCGTTCTTCCCAGACGGAGGGTATCCATGAGGATTTCCCGACGACAAAAAAAAGAAAAAAGCCCCAGGAAAAAGCCCTAGTCGTACGTCGTACGTACGTCAATGTACCTACTCAAGTTATTTCGAAAAAGTTAACGAGGTAGGACGCCACGCCTGTACGAAAACACATTGAGTCGAAAACCGCTATATCGAATGACGTTGTCGCGAACACGCTGATTTGAAAAACTGTTTGAATGGTACGGAAGTAGGTACCTACGAAAGTCTTAGAAATGCACTGTTGCGAATAGCATATTCTAATCTAAAGTCTGGGGATCGAACTCGTGACCCAGATAAAGCCTTATCTTTGTATTGGGTTTGGGAAACAAGAGCAATGAGAAGTATTATTTTAAGTTAACTTTTATTTCCTTAAGTATCCAACAAAGAAATCAACATTAACATTGATGAACTCATTAAAGAACTTCTCTCAACTAGGTAAAGATCTATGATACACGATTGGACAGAGTTCATGTTCTATTGTTATTGTATTAAGTATAGAATATTACTAGAAAATGCACTGATTGTTAACGTTCCTTTGACACGAGAATATAACGTTAGTTTTATAGTCTTTGCTTTGACACACTGACGGATATTCAGGGTGTTTTTTATGGAAATGGTAAATATGGTATAATAGTCATGTGACGCATCGCAGCATTGTCTGGCTCTTAGTCAAAAATGCAACGGATAAATGAAGATGTATGTATGTACTTGTTTATTTATGTAGTTATTTCATTATGTCATTACTTACTAAAAAGTCTGATTCAATACTCTAGGCTTTTCTGATGCTGCTGCATACTTCACCAGGAGTGAATAAAAGATAGTGTTATTCAATGATGTATAAAACTAATATACGTCATTGGTGTTATTACTGTTATTAGCGTGATTGATGTGAAAAATTAATTTGCCGAGACCCACCAAGTCGGCATTGTCTTCATATTTTTTTATATTTATGATAAGTAGGTACTTGATGTATCTTGAAGCGAGAGCTATGAGCAAACATACTGTATTTTATTTACGTTTCTAGGGTCACGTGGCCGGAGAAGCCATAACCGGTTTGTTCGGCGGCGGTCGTCGTCGAGAAGAAGTAGTACATGCCCTTCCACGCGACTACGATCTAGGATCAGAACCCAGCGGTCCCTGCGCATACGAAATCCAACAGTTCCTGAATTGCGCGACCAACAACCCGGACATCTCACAGTGTCAAGCGTTTAATGAAGCTCTCAAACAATGCAAGCAACAAAACCGTATGTCAATTTAACCAAATTATGAATTTCAGCTTGCATACTCTGCCACTGACATTATATCCCCTGAAACGACATGACAGTTAAGAGGAAACACTACGGCCGAGAGAATTGAGAAATAGGTATTTGTAAAATCTATTGCTGTCGCGCAGTGCCCAAGCCTCCCCCGCAGGGCATGAAAGAGACAACTGCATCATGGACCAAAAATACCTACTAAAAGTACACAAAATCAACGTTACGTAGTCCCCCGATTTCTTTTCCAAAACTAGACCGATTTAAATATTTTTTCATTCAAAATTAAAGAAAGGCTTTGGCCGTGTCCCTATGTTTTGCTTTTTTTTATAAAATTTAGTCAAATTTATTTTCTGGATGTTTGAACACAGCGGAGAATCTGGCGATTTTTTTAGGTTTTTGAAGGCTCATATCTTTTTAATTTATTTATTTATGAAAAATAGGAAAACATAGAAACATGCCAATAGTGGCCATAGATTTTTGTGATAAAAATTATCGCTCTACTGGCATTATCCAGGGATAAAACAGGGGACTACGTTTGTATGGAAAGAACGGCCCTTGTGTTTCCTCTTAAACATGAATCATAACAAAATGCCTAATATGGATCTATATCCTTATTACGCATTTTTTGGAACTGTGAAGTTATGAAATAGGTCAAACTTCTTCAGTCTCTGTAAAACTTCATACAAAATGCTGATGCGTTTATTTGTTTCAGGTATACCGTAGCCACTCATCAGATGCAAGCAAAATCGCCACAAGCAATCCACACACCTTCCCCTTATCAATGCACATTTAACACACCTGCTTCAATAACAATAAACCTCTACAAATATGTTTTTGTTTTATTTAGATTCGTCATGAATTACAAATTGACTATCATCATTGTTAATCTAGTGACGATTCGCATCCCCAAATTCGAATTCCTCGCCGCTTTATAATTCCCATTTCTATTTCCTAACAGGACATTGATAAATGGCCATTTCGTAGGTCCGCACGATATAATCAAGCAAGCTATACATTTCCAGTATAAGCTGACTTCTCATTGTATGAAATGCCTTACAATGAGAGGTGAGCTAAAACTAGAAATGTATAGCTTGATATGTCGTCGTACCTACCTAAAAAGCCAGAAACACGTACAGGTACACGTGCCAGTAGGAATCATGCAAGGAAGTTATTAGTATATAACTTCCTTGGAATCATGCCATTGATCATTAATCAAACTTGGTATTGCACAATGGCATGCAACCTACTTGCACGTGTGCATTTCTGGCTCGCTATTTGTGAAAGTTACTGCTGTATCCCCCTCAGTAGAGGGACGCAGTAGCGCTAGATACACAAAATACTGGTTTTCACCCGTACGTCGATAACACATCGTACCAGCCTATAAAAAATTTAAACTTACAAAATTTTTAAGTCTTTTTCCATAATATTTAGAAGAATTCATTTGTTTACAATCTGTTCCATAATATTACATACAAAACACTTTGGGTACCTACTTAATGTAGCAGCTACACATTGATAAAGTACCTATTATGGAACCATGTGGAACACAGCGCACTATATTTAGAAGAATTCATTTGTTTACAATCTGTTCCATAATATTACATACAAAACACTTTGGGTACTTAATGTAGCTACACATTGATAAAGTACCTATTATGGAACCATGTGGAACACAGCGCACTACACAATGTTCTGTCGTGATCCGTGTACGCGGCGTAGCTTAGAACACGTGCCGATATGAATTTATTCTTGTCGAATGATCATCTTTTTACAAGCTTTTATTGTTAGTCAAATCTAGTAAGCTGAATAAAAGCCATCTACGGAGTTAAAATTTTTCATGTTGATTTAGTTTCAATGCATGACTTGATTCTACACCCATTTGCTCCAGACAAAGGCATCGGTATACAAAATTTTATATATGCATTTATTTATGATAGTCCATTCTAAAGTCCCCCATGACCTGGCTGCTGCACCCAGAATTGGCTCCAGACGAGGAAATTCCTCAACGGTCAACAGCAGAGGCACACAATTTTATAAACGCATTGGATTATGATAGAAAAGAAAAATCACCAATCAGAAAATATGGTAGCGTCTCCCATATTTTCTGATTGATGCTTTTTGCGTCATTAGACAAACATACAGTACAATGCGCGCCACGAAAGATGAGACTTGACCCCGCCTCCCCCGCTCTTTCCGCCACCCCTATGACGTCCGGTCCCGTCCCGCACTCAGACCTCATACCGCTAAAGATACCTAAAATCGTGTACTGCGCAAGTCAAACCACGTGGTGTGTCAAGTCTCATCTTTAATGGCATGCATTGTACGTATTACTGGCTATTATTATTGGCTTTTGTTGAAGTGAAGAGAATATAATAAAACAATGAATACAGTGTGTATATGTATAAACTTAATTTATTTACACAAAAGTACACTTGTGACGTTTTGCAGCATAAATAATCCAATTTTTTTTAGATATGGTTTAACAAAACTGTTTCGGCATGTTCATTCGTGGTTTCGTTTTTTACATTGCTGTATTTACATTAATTAAATTAAATATAATAAGGAGGTATTTCACATCTCATGTAACATTATATTTTGTGCTCAATACATGAGACATGAAATACATGTCATAATTATGATATTTCTGTATGTACAGAATTTATGTACATAAAATAATAAGTAGGTATCTCCGTATTTTACAATTTGGCACATACATTTTTTTGTGGTTCATCTAATATTCGTAATGCCTGACTTAACATGAAATTCTTTGGGCGTGCAAAACAAATATTGTTTTGTGAGATTACTGACCGAAAACAAATATAGTAAAGATTAACTTTAATAGAATGTAAGACAATATCAACTATTGAGAAAACAACATTGTGTTGTAAAGTGATAATTTGATTATAAACTTTGACAAACAGGAGCAAACTTCATACGGAGTAGCAACCGTGTTCAACAACAGATTGTTCATTGTAGACAAGGATAACATCAAGAATATACAGTATAATATCATAAATTCAACAAAAATGTTCGAATCAAGTATATGAAAGCTTTTCGTTCGATTTGAAAATGTGCATTCTCGCTGCAATGCAGTGAGTAGCATTAGGTTATTAAAGTGCACAGTTTGAGGAAACTTTCAAATGTCGTTTATCTTATTTACTAATAATTCCATTAACAGTACATTTTAACGCTTAGCTAAATCAGTCTAATTCTTAAAGCGACATTAATATGTCTAACAATAAAGCTTAAACAAATGCTATACAAATCATACACTGGAAATTTTCAAGTACATATTAAGGCCACCATTATGTAATGTTAATTGTTATGCAAATCAATTTACATCCAAAACTAAAAGTATAATTAGTAAAATGTTAAAAATGACACAAACTAATTTAATGTTATTGGAAGTTCTTCATGTTGATACAAACAAATTTTACAAATGTAATTATTCTAAAACAAAGGCGGTTCTTGTTATTCATATATTATATTTTACACTGAAAATAGAATGATAAATTGATACTTTTACAAAAAACCATAGTAAATAATTTTTTGATGTTTTTCGACGTTTGGCAAGGTGTAATAAAATGTTTGGTGGCAGAATATTGGACAATTTTTATTTACATTTGATTAATATAATGGTGATTGATATTAATTAGATTTGATATGCTTTAGCTGCTGTAAAAGTAAGTTTTTTGCTATCAAATCAAGACGTTGAAAGCGTTGGTCCAATTAATAATTATGTATAACGTTTAAGGCTTAATTAAACCATCATCATCATCAACTATGGATTCTCTATGTATGTAAACGAATAACTCAGCTGATTGACGTATCATTCGTTCTAAAAAGGGCGCACTCATCAGTGTCGCTAAAACGTACAGTTAAATATTACGCACCCTATATAGTCTTTATTAATTTATAACATTTCAATAGTTGATCATAAAAGTAATGCACCACTTCTCAAGTGTTAAATTACTAAACCAATGTAAACGTCGAGCCAGCGGACAGCAGCTCTAACTTCAAAAAATAATTTAAAGCTTCGTATAATTTACAATGTAAATATTTGTGTCATACATCAATTATTTCAGTGCAATGCTAACGGACGTGTAGGTGTAGTAGCATCGTATTCGTAATTCGTGTAAAACCTTAACATAACGAGTCTACGTATTAGCACTATATTTACAGGCCATCGACAAATTAAATATGACACATAAATCGCCGAGTACAATGATAGCATCCGTCGAGCGGACGATCCCTAGCGGAGCGGCGAGACTCCCCGAGCGCCGACCCAGCGGTCACAAGCGCATCTCCCACAGCATGAGGTGCGCGTCCTTGGGGTTGGGCTCGGCGGCCGGCGCCGGCCGCTCGGCCGCGTCCGCCACCTGGCGCCAGTCCACGTAGCCGCGCCCCCCCACCACCGTCAGCACGGAGCGCCGGCCCGCGCCCGACCCCACCACGTAGTCCGCGCCGCGCAGGCTGCGCGCGCCCGAGCGCGGCGCGCCGGGCTCCGCGCGCGACACCGAGCGCTCGGACGCACTGGACTTGGCCGAGCTCGAGTCCGGCGTGGACGCGGCCACGGGCGCCAGCGCGGCGGCGCCGGACGCGCCCGAGCTGGTGCGCGACACGCCGCGCAGCGCCATCGACTCCTCGCTGCCCGACGACGTGCACAGGCTGGATGCGCGCGAGTCCACCGACCAGCTCGACAGGTCCAGACTGCGCGGCCGGCCGGCGCGCATGCGCAGGCGCCTATCGAGCGTACTCACCCGGAAGGGAATCGCGGCGAGCTCGGGATCGCTCCGGCGCAGTGCCTCGCCCCCCGAGCCGCCCACGTCTGCCTCGCCAACACAATCTTTCACGAACATCAGGTCTCCGTACAGCCCGTAAACGTCACACGCGTTCAAGTTGGCGCACTTGGGTAGAGTCTTACTGAGTCGCACATCGCCCGGCTTCTTCCGCCGCACGACCGCTGACTGCACGCGCTGCGGTCGGTACGGACTGGCCTCCTCTGATATCCGCCTCTCCAGTTTAGGTTTGTCGCTGTCTTCCTTGCCATCCTCTTCCTTGAACTCTTGCAGGGTGTTCACGGTCTCGGCGAGGTGGCGGGCGTTGGATAGATTCCGTCGCACGGTGTTGACGTCGACGTCTCTAGTTTCCGGCATAAGGTTGAGGAGGAAGGTCACGGGCCCGGCGTGCGCGTGGTAGGAGGCGGCGATGTGTCCGCCCACGAGCGGCAGGCCCTCCAGCTTGGGCAGCGGCACGGTGACGCTGACGCCGGCCGTGGTGCCGACCCACAGCAGGCCCTGGCACGCCAGCAGGGCCGACACGTACGCGGGCTTGCTTCCCTCTCGTGCTCCGATGGTTTTCGCAACATCAGCTGCGATGTCAATGTTTTGGAGGTGTTCGAAGGTTTCAGCGTGATAGAGACTCACGTATGTTGAATCGGAGAAGGCTGTCCAGAGGCCGACTCCGGAATGCGCGAGGTATTTGACGGATCGATCGCAGTCTCCTTTCAGTTCTAGGATACGCATGATCTCTGCAGTGAGCGCGTTGATGGCGAACACTCTTCGTGCGCAGGTGGCGTACACGATGCCGTCGACAGGCAGCACGCAGTGCACGGGCCTGTCGCCGAGCTCGACGGCGAGCGGCTCTTGTAGAGCCCACGAGTCGTCGTGGTTGCGTCGGTACACGGACACGCGTCCGTTCGACAGCCCCACGAACATGGCGTCGCAGTGGTACCGGATCTGCGTGATGGATGCGATCGTTGGCACTTCAGTTAACTTCTCCTGCTTCTCTGGCTCGATTGCAGAGAATATGATTATTTTCTTATCTTCTGTACCGATCCATACTGTGTCGCCACAGAGTGTCGTCGATTGTTGCACTCCACGTGCGTGTTCCATTGAGGTAACCTGAAATGATTATATTATAAATAAGCCACACATTTTTCACGAACTTTTCTTTTACTTAACTTTACAGTTACTTCTTCACGCTCAAACGGCTGGATCAATTTTGATAAAAAAAATTATCCCGATATTCCCACGAGATCAACATTTACGTGGGTGAAACCGCAGGGCGCAGCTAGTTCAGAGAATAAAATTGACGTCTGACAGTTTTTGTATGGAGGAACTGTCAAAAATTCAAAATTATTCCTCTGATAAAGTTATTTGGCATTAGAAAAATCAGCCCTAAGTTATATTTGAATTAGCTAATGTCAATTAATATTATAAGTTTATAGGTAACCAACTATAAACTCTACAAAATAAAAAAAATGTCCTGAAAGCCACACGTACGCTATAGACCCTCGAGTGCGGTGGGCTAACATGCAGCAGGTACTGACCTTGGTGTCGGGCAGGTCCAGCGTCACGAGCGTCTTGAGCTTGGCGGCGCGGTGCGTGAGCACGTGCAGCAGGTACTGACCTTGGTGTCGGGCAGGTCCAGCGTCACGAGCGTCTTGAGCTTGGCGGCGCGGTGCGCGAGCACGTGCAGCAGGTACTGACCTTGGTGTCGGGCAGGTCCAGCGTCACGAGCGTCTTGAGCTTGGCGGCGCGGTGCGTGAGCACGTGCAGCAGGTACTGACCTTGGTGTCGGGCAGGTCCAGCGTCACGAGCGTCTTGAGCTTGGCGGCGCGGTGCGTGAGCACGTGCAGCAGGTACTGACCTTGGTGTCGGGCAGGTCCAGCGTCACGAGCGTCTTGAGCTTGGCAGCGCGGTGCGTGAGCACGTGTAGCAGGTACTGACCTTGGTGTCGGGCAGGTCTAGCGTCACGAGCGTCTTGAGCTTGGCGGCGCGGTGCGTGAGCACGTGCAGCAGGTACTGACCTTGGTGTCGGGCAGGTCCAGCGTCACGAGGGTCTTGAGCTTGGCGGCGCGGTGCGTGAGCACGTGCAGCAGGTACTGACCTTGGTGTCGGGCAGGTCCAGCGTCACGAGGGTCTTGAGCTTGGCGGCGCGGTGCGTGAGCACGTGCAGCAGGTACTGACCTTGGTGTCGGGCAGGTCCAGCGTCACGAGCGTCTTGAGCTTGGCGGCGCGGTGCGTGAGCACGTGCAGCAGGTACTGACCTTGGTGTCGGGCAGGTCCAGCGTCACGAGCGTCTTGAGCTTGGCGGCGCGGTGCGTGAGCACGTGCAGCAGGTACTGACCTTGGTGTCGGGCTGGTCCAGCGTCACGAGCGTCTTGAGCTTGGCGGCGCGGTGCGTGAGCACGTGCAGCAGGTACTGACCTTGGTGTCGGGCAGGTCCAGCGTCACGAGCGTCTTGAGCTTGGCGGCGCGGTGCGCGAGCACGTGCAGCAGGTACTGACCTTGGTGTCGGGCAGGTCCAGCGTCACGAGCGTCTTGAGCTTGGCGGCGCGGTGCGTGAGCACGTGCAGCAGGTACTGACCTTGGTGTCGGGCAGGTCCAGCGTCACGAGGGTCTTGAGCTTGGCGGCGCGGTGCGTGAGCACGTCCAGCAGGTACTGACCTTGGTGTCGGGCAGGTCCAGCGTCACGAGGGTCTTGAGCTTGGCGGCGCGGTGCGTGAGCACGTGCAGCAGGTACTGACCTTGGTGTCGGGCAGGTCCAGCGTCACGAGGGTCTTGAGCTTGGCGGCGCGGTGCGTGAGCACGTGCAGCAGGTACTGACCTTGGTGTCGGGCAGGTCCAGCGTCACGAGGGTCTTGAGCTTGGCGGCGCGGTGCGTGAGCACGTGCAGCAGGTACTGACCTTGGTGTCGGGCAGGTCCAGCGTCACGAGGGTCTTGAGCTTGGCGGCGCGGTGCGTGAGCACGGCCACGTGGCTGTCGGCGGCTCCGCGCGCGCTCACCCACAGCAGCGAGCGCGCGCGCCGCAGCGACGCGCCGCGCCCGCCGCCGCTCGACGTGTAGAAGCAGCCGCAGCGGACCTGCAATTTAATATAACAGTTAATCTCGAGCTAAGCCGAAACAGCCGATAGAGTTAGGCAAATGACTTTTGAGCCTGGAAAGGACATTGTAAAAAATGGCCTATGAATCAACACGCATGAAACATTTACTATAATTACTAGTTCTTTTAATAATATACATTACAAATATTTCAATAGAACGGACACTTCTTAATTTCGAAAACATTTTAAAAAGTATTCACTTCCGTCATAATCATCGATGTTATAATTTTTTGGTTCAATTTGAGGTTTTTAATAGGCAAAGGTATTATAGCTCATACAGCCAAATCTTTGTAACAGCACTTAATAAGAAGAAGTTTGACACAGACTTCTTAATAAGAGTTTGACACAGACAAGCGTCAGTATTCTCAACGCTTGATATACGATAATGGTTTTTAGTTACAAACGTCCGCTATGATGTCGCGGAACCATAATACGGCTTATCAAAAAACTCGATTGAGCGCTGTTTGAAACGAGCAATATGGACAATGACAATTGATGAATTGACAGATGACATTTGGTAGTAATGTCACTTGGCGCGCGCATTCTATTATTGCTACATACCGAATGTTTTTATTGACGTAAATAACCTCAAAATCCGAAAGTGTTTTGATTTTTTCCGAATTCTCAAAAGTGTCCGTTGTTTTAATTTAAGTTCAATCGAATATATACATTATCTAAAACCCAAAAAGTAAATACACCTCCCTGTTGGATCTTAGGCCAACTATGTATGGACGACGAGCAATGTCCTTTATCGGAAATTTTTATTATGGCCATATTCTAAATGGCAATGAATGTTGACAGCGCCAGCGCTGCGGCTCTGTCTTGCATAGAGTCGCAGCATAACGCTGAGCGATAGCCGTTTTGCGTGTATGTGACGTGACTAGAGAATACAATCCCGAGCATGTTTTTCAATCCCGGGTTTACGGGATTTTTGAAGCCTTTTCCCGGGATCCCGGGCCTATCCCGGGATTAGACTATGTGGTTTCTAATTGGGCTAAAATTAAAAAAAAAAACGAGTAATTAAAAAAAAATGTCTTTAATGTCTTTGCACAACACAAATCAGAATAATAATAAGAAAAGAAAAAACACAAACCAAAAAATACTATAATTTTGCAAGAAATTAAAAAACAGCACATAATAACTATTTAGAATTTCGAAAATATAATCGCAGAAATATCAAAGCATCCAATGTTTGACTTCCGAGCCTGCTTCGTAGTTTATTGCCAACATAAGCAGCAGCTGAAAACGCTCGTTCAGGGTCCCAGGATTTTCGGGGCCAGAAAACGGTCGGGATCCCGGGACCCCGAGATAAAGGATCCCGGGATTGTATTCTCTAACTGTACCTGTGTAGTAAATAGTGGGTACCTACGTATTGTACGAGTTGGTTTTTTGTCGTAATGTATTAAAATAATCTAGGCAAGGTTATTTTCAAGGCACAACGGACTACGGAATACAAACTAGACTTGTTTGTGGCAATCCCGAAAATCCCGAGATTAGCCAAGTACAGTCCCGGGATTTTCGGGGCCAGAAAACGGTCGGGATCCCGGGACCCCGAGATAAGGGATCCCGGGATTGTATTCTCTAGACGTGACGCATGTTTCCCTCAACCCTATGTAATTTTTTTTTGTGTTTATGTTCTTTATTGGGTCGTGTTTACTGCAAATAAACGTATTCTCTTTCTTTCCAAATGAATATAAACCAAACTTTAGTGTTTGTTTATATTGTTGTTATCATTGGTGACGTGCGAAAGTTACACAAATATATCAAGCAAAACAACAGCAGAAACGAGATGCTTACGACAAAACGTCACTTTATTTATTAGATGCGAAAAAGGCGAAGGCCAATTCTCGTAATTTGAAGCATTCAAAATCTAGTCGCAGTCTCATCTCAGCGACAAAGAAATGTCAAAAACTTGTCAAAATGTAGGGAAATTTGAAGTATTTTTTGACATATTGAGACTGAGATCAGACTGTGAACGTTGTTAAAATTAGTAGAATTGCCCCTCTGTTATTGTTATGAATTTCAACCAGTATGAAATAACTTGTTTAAAAAACTACCGCCAGTAATATCATGGTAAAATATGTTCGCGTCAGTCGGCTCTTTGATTTATTTTAGTCCCATCACCACATACAACTTAGGCCTCTCGTTAGAAATAAGCATTGAAATAAGAATCACAATTCACCAATTATATGTATGTATAGTCAAAAGTCCATCATAAAAGGAACATCGAAGTTTTGATTCTGTGCTAACGCAAGTTGCTATCTTTTCAGCAACATAAACACCCATGAGGGTGTAAAACGAGAAAAAATAAAGGACTTCCGCAAGTCAGTAGTAACAGTTGAACTACAAATCTGCCCCGATTTCATTACTACGAAATAAAGGCAATGTCTAAGTAAAATTGTTACATCACTACTGGTCGTCGTCATCATTACTGTGAATACACACCTTAATAAGTTACTGCGACGAATACACCCTGGCAGAAACAAAGAGAGATAAGATCATATGTGCGGGCGCCAGTTGCGACGCCTCCACGCGGTCAGGTTGGCCGGCGCTTGCGAACTGAGCGAGTCTTAGCTCAGTGGCCCATGAAGTCCAATTGATACAATGGATGTGCGGCTTACTGCACTACATACTAATAATTCTACACACCTCAGTAAGTTGTCGCGACGAGTAAACCGGCGTAGCAGCAACAAATAGCGGCATCTTATGCGCGGGCGCCTGTTGCGACGGGAACCTCCACGCGGGCGAGTTGGCCGACGCTTGTGCTAGCTGGGCCAGCCTTAGCTCAGTGGCCCACGCTAGCCGCGCTCCCGGCTCGCTGGCACGGAAAGTAAGGGGTTCTTCACGACCTCGTATCGTGAGTTGTAGGCAGCAGGAGTCTACCCATGCCATCTCGTCGTCTTTTTTCTGTAGAGGTGAAAGTTGTTGTTAAAGTTGAGTCCATTAAAATATTAATGTTAAACATCTAAATAAAATCAGAATAAATACAGCGAATAAATAAGTTCCACTATCCACCTCCTGGCTCCATTATTAGATCAGCTCCACGATACCAAAATATAGTTTTGTCTTTCGAACTACATGGTTAAGTCTTACCAAGGAGTATCTTATTACCCAGTAACTGGGCTGTGGAGGTCAGATAGGCAGTCGCTCCATGTAAAATACCGGTATTCAGCTGCATTCGGTTAGACTGGAAGCTGACCCCAACATGGTTGGAAAAAGGCTAGGCAGATGATGATCACTTAAGTAGGTTAAAATTGACCTCTACGATTTTGGTATATGTTACAAGTGAAGCTAATAAAAGCGTGTTAAACATCGGTCCTAAGACAAGTGTTTGATGAGAAGACAAAGATCCTTGATCCCGTTGCACCAAGGGTCGGTTATCTGGCATATCTATGGTAGGTCTCGTGTCGGGATCGTTCGGGTATGTCCGTGAATGTTCGTCACCTGTATACTGCGCTGGATGTTCTGCAGCAGCGCGCGGAAGGTGTCGGAGGCGAGCTCGGGGTAGGACATGCGCAGCGAGGCCGCGAGGTCTGCCATGCGGGAGACGGTCTCGTAGTCGTGCATCAGCGCGGACATCTCGCTGCAGAGAGAGTCGCCCGTTGATGTTGTCATGCCGCTGCTCGAATTTGATCGCAGACTACCGCTGCGATTCATACCTGGCGAAGATTAGAAACAAATTTAAAAGAAAATCGATCATCGATAACAAAATGTTTGATAAATAATTAAAAAATTAATTCGTATAGATTCTTGCATTTTTGATAGCTTGTTTACGAATTGTCATAATTTAATCATAGCAATGAACGTACATGAAACATACGTACAAACCTAACATAATATTTTCATGTTACGTTTCACCAATCTATACCCACCCAGCATTACAATGTATCTTTCGACAAACAAAAGCTTTCTAAAAGTAATATGTCTTACCTTGAGCGAGCACCCTACTAAGCGTAGGCGAGGTGCCAGTATCTAACACCTCAACATCTTGTACGGGATGCGCCCACTTCAGTCCGAGCCGCTCCGCGTCGTCACTGCCTGCACCGACTGACACACACACTACGAGGTCGTTTAGCAGCAGCAGACGACGCGGCTTGCACTTTGTTAGACCGCCCGATTGGTTGAATTCCTATGAAAAAGAGTACGAGATAAAGTTAAATATTCGAGCTGTATGGCTCCAGGTTACAACAATTTGCTTTTCACCCGTTTCACGAGAATTTATCCAGTTTTTGTAGTCTTGCTACTTCTCGTTACAAAAATGTTAGTAACAAAAGTCGAAGATAAAAGTCTAATTCAACTGATAATAGTATTTTTCATAACGTCGAGTTAAGCATTGTAAAGTATTAAACCAACCTTTAATGTGTTAGTCGGCTACTTACTAGCTTTATCTTTCTGACTGATTCCTTTGTCATTAAAAAAAAAAATTATATGGTTTCATTAAAATAAATACATATGTAGTTTAGTTTGCCCTTCAATATTAATAAGAGAGTAAAAAGGGTAGGCACTGACCAATTGCAGCAAGTCATCTTGTCGCAACAGATGTCGCTTGTCAGCACGTGAAGCGAGCAACCGCGCGGCTCCAAACCGCGCCGCGCCGCCCGCCCCGCCCGCGCCCGTTACTCCGCCGCGCGTCAACCGTCTGAGAGCTGCGCGGAATGCCTGGAATGAGGAGATACGTTACACAGGGATTCTAGTGAGGAGCACATCCCGATCTTTGGTAGTTTTATGGGGTGTCACAACTGTAGCCTTGGGAGATGCGATATGATGAAACGTGTTATTTAGTGTTAAAATATACACCATTTATCTCTAAAATATAATTCGCATGTTTAACTGGATTTGGGGAAGCCAAAGAGAGTGGTTACCCATTACAAGCACTAAAATTGTTTTAATATTTCTGACCGTAAATGTGGTTATATTTTTAAATTCGATAAGAAAATGCCCCAATTGTGTATTATTCCCCACGAAATCTTACCACGTGCAAACTACGTCAATATCGGGTTTTGTTAGCGGCAAGGAATCGAAACAGTTCAAACTACGCCATTGTGTCATAGAATTCTCTCTACGTTACCAGCAGATTTTGGAATAAGGGGTTTTGAAATAAGGAATCGTTAAGTGGTCATAGTGAATTAGGGCCCTTGTCTAAAGCCATCTGATATTTTTACATTTTAAAGTAGACTTTAGCAATGAATTTAACAGAGTATTAATTATAATTTACCTGTGTCCGTTCAGCGTCTCTTTTCCTCTCGTTCAGAGCATCAGCTAGAGCTTCTAGCCTCGTCAAGCCACGTTGTAGGGACACTCGGTCCGAGTGACCCGGAGGAGTGTGTTTTAATAAGTCCTGCAATAGATAAATACACCTTCAGTTTTGAATACTTTATGCATGACAGAGCAGTAAAGTAGAAGAATTTGGTAGCTAACATAATTATTAGTGTCGGAATTTCTATGTGTGATGACAGAAAAAGATGATCTGCCTACTACACAAGGTTCACCTACAAGGTTGCCTGGGAGAGATCGCAGTAAGCGATAAGGCCGCCCATTGTATGTTTTGTAGTGTTATATGTATTTTTTATCACATTTATTCAAAAAGAGCTAATGTATTCTTCGTAAACAGGGACTAAAATAGCTCTTTAATCCCTAGGGACTAAAAGTGATTTGAATTTGAAATGTGGATATTTTTAGTAAAAGTTCACCAAAGAGATCAATCACGAACATTGTATGAACAAGTAACAGGCTGTATGATAAAGGAAAACGCGCGCGAGCTAAATTAAAATAAAATATTTGTGAAAATTTAAAAAAATAAAACGCGCGAAAAACATTCTGCCTTCGTTCGTAATTGTTTACTCAAAATTGTATGTAAATAAATAAACCTACTATTCTTATTCATAAGTTGCACTTACTTATTTTTTCATAAGAGAGTGATAAAAGTAAGTGTCCACGTCTCGGGAACAACACTATTTTAAGCTCGAGTGACGTACTTTTTTTTGGCAAACAATCTACTATTTTTTAAATTTGCATAAAAGCAGTAGGATAATGAGGTTCCAACTTTATTTTCGACAGACTGTGTCAAATTTTCGACGAAATATTGATTGACTAGACAATTGTATGATTTTTTAATGATGTTTTCAGATAACATGATGCTATTGTTGATCATTCTAAGCGAAGGAAGTTTGACATAAACAATGTCAATTTTATCAATAGCTGTCCATTTAATTTGAATGCATGAATATTTTTCCTCAAAAACTATTAGGAGCAGTGACAAATGTAGAAAAACCGCGCTGTAGTTTTTGGTATCAACTTGAACAGCAGTCGGAAAACTTGTATCAATATTATGTGTTTATTATAAGTGGTGACATAATTATAAATAAACACCGTAAAACACGTGTCTTTATAGAGAACGAGTAAGGCCACCTGTCGTGATAAAGCATGTGTATGTTTGTAAAATAAATAATGCCTATGTGTCGGTTCCAAAGGTTGTTCAATCAATATCAGATTACGTTGGCTGTTCAATATTTAATCATGCTTAAATTGCAAATTAATACGTGGTTGTAGTAACTGTAGGCGACATCGGCCAACAAACCACATATGTATTATTATTTGCTTACCATAGTAACAAGGTTCGTAAATACACTGTTCTTGGTACATGAAATCTATATAGGTAGATTGATTGATTGGTGAATACATTTGGAGAAATGCTGATGTTAAAATAATAAGTAAAACTTTTGTATCTGTGGAGAGGAAGAGGAGGTTTTAAGTGTACCAAGTAGATCCAGAATAGACTGTGCTTGCGCCTATTATAAAATGAATTATTCTACAAACATATTTGAAGTCCCTTTAACGACAATTCTTTCATACATTTTCCTCAAATACAATACTTACTCCCGACTTATTCAGAAGTTCAGGGGCCGTATTATGACGGTTTAATGTCATCATGATGTGTAAGAGAGAGACGGAGTTATACATGACCGATAGCGCCATCCCGTTTTCGCACTGGAATCATGATGGCATTAATACCTTGTAATACGGCCCCAGGACCCATTTTTAACCGATTTCAAAAAACAATCGACGATTTTTTAAATCGTTCTAACGTTTACTATAAATTACCTGTAAAAACATAATAAACTGCGGAAATCGCTGCACAGGCTTCACCATCAGCCCAAAGAAGGACAGTCGGTCGTGCGCGCTGATCTGCTTCACTTTAAAGAAGTCCGCTAGCGCCGACTTCCGCTTTGATTCCATCTTGGCCAGCTCCATGGCAACAGAGAAGTTGTTGATGAAGTCCGAGTACACGTCCAGCACCACGGCCTTTGAGAACGCGCTCAAGAAGACCTCGCCTGTAAGGTGAGAAAAGAGATACGTTAGAAAAATTTTACGATTGTATGAATGACTGAAGACTTTCATGGTTGTTGCTAGTGGGCCATCGGTGATGGCGTATATGGTACTATAGTCTTGGTTTTGTCTATTGTTTATGTTTGGAGTGTAAATGTGGTGCTGTCCCACAAACAATGGGGCACTTAATATCGTGTCCTACGTGTCATGTTGTCTGCACGCTACAGGAGTTGATGGACGCTACTGAAGTGGCCAAGATTATATACAGGGAGGCAGGAACATCGACGCGCAAACTGAAACCATGAATACTACACATGATTCTAGACCTAGGAGGGTGCAGAATCATGAACTGAATTCGAGTAATTAGTAATTCACTTCACGTGGCAAAAATCGCCTTATGTACAAAAATCGTAAGCCGCCACTTTCACGCTCAGTCCTGTGTACTGCTGGCTGGGTGAGCGTGAGCGCTGGCGCTAGGCCCTGGGGGTGGGGCAAGACGGGTGCCGCACGCGGCGGTGTCTTTAAATCCAACTGATTTTCCCATCACTAAAAAGTGCTTCTGACGTCATAGTAGGTAGTCAAAAAATGGCACGCTTGGTTTTCATACAGATCTATCTATATCTGTGGCGGTAACAGTTAGCGCGTCGATGTCCCTGCCACCCTGAATACAGTCGTATATACATAGATTGCCATCGACACGCTAAGAAGTGTCGCAAACAATAGCATAAACCAAGACTATTCATAAACAACGTTTGGTAATCAGGAGGACACAGTTTAAGTCCGGGAGCAATAATTATAACATTAATTGAACACTGTAACGCATCACTACTTTTCAGACAATTGCAAGGGGCAAATTTTTCAAATCCATACTAATATTATAAATGCGAAAGTGTCTGTCTGTTACCTCTTCACGCTTAAACCGCTGAACCGATTTAAATGAAATTTGGTATAGAGATAGTTTGAGTCCCGGGAAAGGACATAGGATAGTTATTATCCCGATATTCCCACGGGATCGACACTTATGCGGGTGAAACCACGGGGCGCTGCTATTCATAAACTTGCTTTTAAGGGCAGTAAACCATAATCACAAGACCATGAACTTTCAAGCAAGTTTAATCAAAATTTGTCTTTGATTTTATTAGTTTTTTTCTTGAATAAGTAATATTAAAGTGCCTCTCAACAATTAATTACTTCCGTCCATTTTTTGCTAGTGTTAAATTAATATAAAAATAGATATAAAATAGCACATTATTGATCGCTTTACCAGCTTTATTTATTTTGTATTGAAGACGACAGACGTATTATTTATCACATACGGGCCAATAAGGACGTTTAATCTTCACACACTGTGACTTGAAAAAATCAATACCACCCGCCCGCATCCGTATGTAAACGAAGAAAAAGCGAATGTGCGCAGTTGTTACAATCTAAGCTAGATGCTAGCTCCTAGATTGTTTGTAGTCGTGTGCGCACAATCCAAAGGATTCGAGGTTCCTAGTGGCAAGGTGGCGGCAGATAATGAAATTAGTGCTGGGAATACCATTCACTTACCCAGCTAAAACAAAGCGAGCTGGTAGGAGATTTATAATACATAAAAATATTCATATGTCCTTCTACAGTTCCCAGGCAACCATAATCATTATTATAACTATATCTCTGTCTGTCACCTTTTCACTTAGGTGTGAAAAGGTGACAGACAGAGTTAGTTATAATAATATTAGTATGGATAGGAAGGGTCTTGCAATTGCGTGCCACGAAGGATGCGGTTCACAAGGACAGATGTACATATATATACAATAATAGGGCCTTTCAGACACATAGCCATCAGCAGTGACACTCACCAATTTTTTCATCGCGGTCCCACGTTCTCGCGCAATCGGCCAGTGCTGTGCGGAAGTGTAGGTGACATTGTAGGATGTCAGGCAGCCGGTGGAATAACGTCTGGATTTTGCTCCCATTCAGGATCGCCGGACTACTCTCTTCAAGGGGTTTCTTGTAGTCCTGTAAATTAGGCATGGTTTAATATTTTCAGTTCAGAAACGGCCCCCTATCCTACCCGTGATCTGCAGTCACAGTGAAAGTTTCTGGAAGTTCTGGATCCTATTGAGATGGGCGGACGAAAAACGCCGTTCGGTTATAGTGGTGTATAAAAGAGAAAGAAATAAAATAAATTTATTTAGCACAGACTAAAAGACTCTCAATTAAATACATCAGATAAAACAAATAAAAAGTGAAAAGTGACGCTGGTGTATGAGATCCAGTAGCATTTTAGAACGGACATTTTTAACTGACTTGTGGATATGCCGGAGATGGATTGTAGAATCCGCTGTTTTACAAAACCGCTAGTTGTTTTACAAAACAACTCGGTTATGTAAAACAACTGAACAACATTCAGCTGGATTGTCATTGCGCTACGTTTTACAAAACTGCTACCGACATTTAGACGTAATGCAGAATGGCTTATTTGCAGTCAAAATGAGCGTCTTTAAAAAAAAAACAGTGACTGTTATTTTGAATGATGTATCCAGTGAAATTGCTAATAATTCCCCTTTATTAGGTATACTCCCGTGAGATGGTGGTTCCATTGTGTAGTTATGAACACAAGACTACAAAGAAGGTAGGTATTGCATATTAGAATAGATTGTTCACGTGTTTGCCATAGAAGTTAATACATAGACATGAGTAAAAAGTTGTTCGTCCCTGACTTGCAGGTAATATAACGTAATTATACACATTAATGTACCGGCATTACCGTGTTCATTTACATTTAATGCTTATAGTTAATACCGATCATTTCGAGCATCAGTTTTTGTATTAAACAAATGCTGTTTTATAAAACAAAATAAGCAAAGTCCAACGGACATTCTGATGTCTATTTTGTTCTACCTTGTACAGGTGTACAAATAAAAACTTAGAAGCCGTCACAAGTTGCGTCATTTCTGATTATAAGTTGGCTTATTGAATGTAAATTGCAGAAACCTATATGGGTCTTGTGAGGCAAAGCGTCTATGGGACAAAACGTAAAGTGCAAGATTACTTCCGCGAGCGTCATGTTTCATACTCCAGTTTGCCATAGACAAAGGCAAACGGAGAACTCCATTTAGTGCATACTTAGTTCCATCTTAGCTCGTTATATTTCTCAGTCATCTACAGATAAAGTTTAGATAAATATGTAAGTATGTGCATTGTTTTTGTTCCCACTGAAATGTCCTTCACTACCTCCGTTTATGTAATTATTTCTGGTTTTTTTTTTTTCTCATAAATGGTAATGTTATGCGCCTATCAGCTTATAATGCATTTATGACATAAGAAACCCTTGTAAGACCTATGTATTTTATTGTGCAAAGTTGTTTTAGATGTGTGCGTAAGCAAATCGTAACGGTTACATTGTGCTCAATTTATGGAGCTCAGATAATTGCTAATGACGACATTGTATAGTAAAAAGATGGAAGAAGATAGTAATAATTACGAGGTGCACAAGGTCCTAACGCGAAAAAGATTCTCTGAAGCATCACTTATTTCATCGTTTATGTATTTACTTAAGAATTGATCGCGAAATCAATGGACGACTAGACAGAAGTGGGTTAAGGATGATAGTTTACAATACTGTTAACCTACTTAGTCACTGAAAACAATACCAAATAATAAGGAAAAATTAAAAATTACATTTTGTTGAAACTCAGATGTGTCTTCTCGACATCCGTGTGTCACTAACGGGATGCAGCAGAATACCAGCGTCAGGTATTGTACCTGGCATATGCTGAGCTGGACTCCCATTTGGTGCAACCATAAGACACACACCGGCCACCGCCTAGTAGTGATCGCCGTTATAGATGTTTAGGTGTCTATGGTTCAATTTATCTTTTTAATCTTTGTTATTTTTATTTTTTTTTTCACCTTTTTTATTTTTTTAATACCTGTATTGTGTCTTTTGTTGCACTAAATAAACGTTTTATCTATCTATCTATCTACAACCAAAAAAATGCTATATCGGGTACGTTGGACTCTCGGTAAACTCCTAATTGCACCAAAAATATTTTAATGTAAAATGTTGCCAAGACGAGACCATATGGCTCGCATTGTCAAACAGTTATCAGATCTCATGTAGAGCCAAGCTTCTAACCTTAGTCAAAACACGAGGCTTGGTCGTTTCGTTACTACAAGAACTAATTGTTTATGAGAAAAGCAATCAGTGAATATTTTTTTCATTTTACGCCCATGTCACGGTAGCCACATATTTTGACTAAGGTGTAGAGTTTGTGAAGTTAGGGTTTGTAGAGTTAGGGCGTGTAGAGTTAGAAGCTTGGCTCTACATGAGATCTGATAACTTTTTGACAGTAAGAGGCATATGGTCTTGTCTTGGCAACATTTTACATGAAAATGTTTTTGGTGGGATTTCACTTCTTTTTGTATGTTGCTTATGACAATTTTATTTTCCATGTTTTAGAATTTTTTTGTTGTTTGTGTACTAATACTTGCTTACATATCAAATTTCAGCTTTCACGACTTCAGGAAGTGCCCTAAGAATTTTGATAATCATCAGTGAGTCAGTAACGAAATCGTTTTTTTTAGATATAAATAAAATCTAAAGTGTAAGAGCTATGCAATTGAAACTTTACATCTGGTATAATCCAAAAAACGACGAAGCGCTTCGAGAAAAGGTAGGTAGGCCCTTGCGCTTCGCTTGGCTCGTCTTGGCGTCACTTCTGTGCCTCCAGATAATATTGCAATATACCTACTAAATTACTAAGTGACATGAGGAAATTGTATTTAGCGGCTGATAGGTCAACAACACTCTACGACAACTTATTTTATTATTACTAGTCACCTACTCTGGCTATATAAAGTAATACGCCTACCACAAGCCACCTACTGTGTTAGCTTAAAGTATCAGAATTCTACAGAATTAAACGTGTTTCCTTCTACAGAAAAGTACGATTTGTAGAAATGTTAAACACATTCACGGAAAGTAGGGAATTTCTAACCACAACATAACAATAAGCTTGGTGCTAATGGGTTAGTCACAAGTCGACAATACATTCGATACCCGCATATTGGTTAGTCATTAATAAGTTTTTATTTAAAAAAAATCTAGCGCAGCCTTTTGTATAAAGATTTGCAAACTAGGATGTGTTGGACTTTCTAACGAGAAGCAGAAACGTTTGCCACCACAGTTTCATTGAAAATCATAGATGAATACATTAGAAATGTTCCACAACACAAAACAAACTGTATTTAGAACAAAAGCTCTAATTTACCGCATTAAACACAGTCCAGTAGACGTCGGCGCCATTTTCATTACAGAGGGACGACCTCGTACACTCCGCTTGCAAATAGTGCCTATTCAAATTGCCCCACTTCCTAATATGCTAATCTATGGCATGTGAATTGTAGGCGAAACAATGCTAAAGTGGGCCAGACAGGTTCATATCTACATACGTTAGTTGACATTTTTGACATTACCAATGCGTCGCCGCGACCGTTTGCCTATTTACCATTGTTGCCTCAAAAACTTAATAAAAATGCATAACCGTTTGTCTCTGAAAAAAAAAAAAGAAAGTTGTGAAAATAATAAATTCTAAATTCGGGTGTTCCGAGAAAGCTCTCTCTCCTTTGTTTGTCTGTGAAATCTGCGCAATTATTGCAATGATAGAATTGCTTGATTAAATGTTAATCAAGCAATTGTGATTTAGTTAAATATCACGATTATTGATGAACCTAACTTGACATCGTGATTTATCTGTATAATATCAAAGTCATTCAGTCGAAGTTAGGCAATTTACATACATAGTTACCAAGTATCGAAACCGTAAGGTGCTAATTTTTCAAGTTCAGCAGATATTCAAGTGTTTTACTAGTGCGCCTAGGAAGTTATATAAGTACTCCAGTAGCTATTTAGCTTAACCCCTTATACCACTTTCAGAACAAGTAATCTCATTAATAAGCATAGCGACATGGGCGCTAACGTTTAACACGCAATTTTGCAAGTCAACTTACTGCTTAATTAAGTGGCCTGTCAAGTCGATCACTGACGACGAGGCCTCCCTGAAGTAGAAAACAAAAGTGGCTTGCGCTAGCACTATTCGCTCCACAGGTTATGCAATGGGAACTGACATTATTATGATCGCATTATAATTGCTGGCTATTATGCCATCAATCCAACTAAACGTGCTTCCTTCCCGATCACGAATTTCCCCGGAGTCATGAGAAATGTCAGCGTATGTTATTCAAACATTGTGACTTGAGGATCTGCGATACTTCGCATGATAGCAAACCGGTTTGTGTACAGTAACTAGGTACTATTAGTTATTGGGTATGTTGACAGTGTACTTGGTTGACCATAATTGGTCAACGTAAATATTTCGAGAGTCGCCGTGTGCGGATAATTACAGATTATTTGCCAAAGATCAATGTGGTTGATTTCAATTATTTACATTCCGTGGTGGTATATTTAGTCTCGGTTATCTTGTGTACAGTAGTACCTACGAGTCCTACTACAAACTACAAAGTGTCACAAATCAATTACACGAATGAGTGATGTTATTCAATTTCAATCTTCGCTTGTTGACATGTGTCATTCATGGAGTCGCTCCATTTGTAGTGATGCAGCTAGTTAAAATGCAACAATGGTATAAGAGTACCGAGTCGGATATGATGTTAGATACTTATAGATAACAAAACAACGTGAACAATAACAACGAAACACGTATTAAGAGACTAATAATTGTGTGAAGCGACGAACATATTTTATCTATACAAATTTCTATATGTAAGTAATATTACATTCTGTTCTTTGTAAATTGTACGAGCAGATGAGTTCACCATCTACATTAGGATCCAGATATCGGTTTCTGAAGAAAAAGTCAGCGAAGTCTTGGTTTTTCAGGTCACCTGAGTTCAGGTTTGAGTAGTTCTATGTGACTTACGTTGATGAGCCTCTGCAGCGTGGCAACATAGGAGTTCTCGCTGTGTATGATGGCAGCGACCACATGGCGGCGCCGCAGCTGCACCGGCGACAGCGAGTCGGGTGGCGCGCCCAGCGAGGGCGGCGGTACGCGCCCGCCGCGCACCTCTCCTCCGCATGAGAACAAATCCTCCTCCAACTGAAAACGTCACACAAACACTGTTCATCTTGCACCAACACAGAATACACAAGCACAGCACACATTTTATATCCAGAATCAAATTCGCTTCAAGTTTCCGATGACGCTATTCGAGTCGATTCGAGTCGCGTGTCTGTTAAATGAACAGAAATAACTTGTGCGTGATTATTCAACTCGCGCGGCTGTAACTCGCGCTTCGAGGACGCTTTCCGGCCGCTCCGTACAAATTCTCACACACCGAAAACAGTCGCCTTCTCGTGTAATCACGTCACAAATCGCGTCATCAGAACCACTGTCTCCTACTTATAAAACGTAAACGTCAAAAGTAACACCAACCACCACGTGACTTACACTAAAACTTGTCAACGAATACTGAGCCTTGTCATGGAGCAGTTTCATACACGACGGACAAAACATTGCTACGATATCGTCTAGAAGCGAACTGGCATTGAATTAACTTTTGACATTTACGAATCACACGTTATTCACGACGTCTTACTAAAAATAAACTGAAATAAGAAAATTACTATCGTGTACATGAATCCAATATGGTAGCTGACTGGTATCCACTGTGACATCATTATATCACATGTTAAAATAGATTATTTGTTTAGCGACTTAGTCCTCCGAGGCGCGGAGGCGACGCGCACTACGTTATACTCGTTACTGCGGTTTGTTGTTGACTGACTACTCAATGACCCGATCATGACTCATCTGAAATATACATAATTGTGAATCATCTATGTTACACTTGATAAATGTTACATATTGTAATACCCAGTCATGTTAAAGGACAATTGGAGAGCTGTGTATGGCAAGTAATTCCAGAAATGTCACTATCACGTAACACAAACTTGCTGGGCTGGATGTACTTATTGATATGTCTACTTAAATGCATTCCTTGTACATATGCCATCATTGAATGAAGACCGGTCATTCATACAAACCGAATACTGAATGGTAAATACATTTATTGAGAACCGTACAGTATAGCTCTACAGAGGATTACAAACCGTCTCATTCGTCTAATGATAGAAAGCACCGTGCGGCCGATAATGCTTTAGAGGTCCTGGAATCTATCCAGCGAGACCGTTCCAAATGCCAATGTGTTTTCACATGGTGAAATCAGAATAACAAAGCAGGCGAAAATATTTGAAATATTTTGATCCTAATCACTTTGAGATCTAATATCAGCAAAAAGTTTAAGATCTCTTCGGAAGAAGGCCTTCCTTCCAGAATACTACGCAAGCATCTGTGGTCCTTTTATTTTCCTCTTGGACACAAGTACATTTTTGCATGCCCGGGAATTTCAGGCGCAACAACTATCCACCGATGTCAGGCTCCTTATACAATACATGAGAATTCTTATAAATAAGTATATGTAGTCGCGAATGTGAGTCGTGGATGGGTGTGTATTTGTGTAAAAAGATTTCGCATCATGAAAGTTTCAGGTTTAGTAGGATATTGGCACAAACCTCTGGTAGTTTGGGCATCTTGTCGGTCTCGTGTCCATGCATGTCGTACTGGTGCGAGGAGCCCCGTCTCACGCTGAACCACCGGGCCAGTCGCCCCCCTCCCTCGTCGTCGGGAGGGGGTGCCGGCGGCGCAGGAGTCGCTCCGCCGCCGCTTCGCCATCGCTCGCACAGCTCACGAGCGCGGCTCAGCGTGTTGCGTAACTGACCACTGCTCCTGAATCAATATGGAGAAATGTTAATTTACTTAATTAAACAGAAAAGGAATTAAGTCTCTATTCAGAAGAATAAACTGGTTGGGGACAAATTGAAGTTAATAGCCTCCGTAACGAGTAACGATTTCGGTCACGGTGGCCAATCTCAACGGAGATTAGCCAGGTTCGCAGGAGATATTATAGTGTACAAGTGTGTGCGTAAACACAGGTGTACTCTCTGTTCCTTTACTCGCATAGTCCGATGGGACGATAATCCAACACGACCGGGGAGAGATCAGGCGCAGGACCAACGGCTTTACGTGCTTTCTGAGACACGGGGGTATCACACCACCAAGTTCCAATCTCCGGGCTGTTACGACATTCCTAATGGGAAAACCCAATAACACTGCCCAAAAAAACAAACACACAAACAAATGAAGTGGGAACAAATTTAAGTTAAGATCTCTAGAAACATCGAATGGTCAAGTTCCACAGAATGCGAGTGACTAGCGGGATGAATGATTAAGACAGGAAATACTGGAAGTTTCTAGAAGTGTGTTGATGGTTGTAGATATTCGCATTAGGTATGGCCGGTAAGACGTGACCAAGTCATGAGTTCTGGCAAATTGTCGTATTTGAACAGATGGCGTAAGGTGCTGTTGACAGTAGAAAATATGATAAATACTAATAAGTGCAGATAGCAGGTCCAGGAAGACTATCATATTACTGACGCTAATTTTCCAGCACGCGCTTTATTTGGAAAGTTCTAAATATCTTAGGAGCAATTATTTAATTCACGCAGAACCTTAAGCGGTGGATTTTACCTAGTCTATGATGTAATTTGAAGGATACGGACAATTAACTAACACGGAAGACGCTGATTTAATGATAGAAAACAATAATTACTGGTGAAACTTGTAATAGAAACTAGAGCTGATCCGACTTTCTGTACAAGTCTATTACTTTCTGAAGTACAATCGTTAAGCTTTAGTTATGTAACATATTTTATTTAGCATTCCAAATTACATGTGTGGTAATAAATAGGCTATAAAATAAAATGCAATTACTTAGTAGGCGACCGAGCGATATCTTTAATGAATTTCCGCTAATCATTCAACGTTATCCAATCATCAATCATAATATTTCTACAGGCAATAAAGATTCAAATTAAGATGACAGCAGATGAAACAATCGACAGACGACAATTATGTTAACAATGGAGCAATTAGTTAGTTAAGACTAAATACTAAACAAAGAATAAACTGAAGGTTAGACCAACACTGTAGCAATAGTTATAAAATATTGAATGTTTTATGTATGAGTTGAAGTCGCGAATATATTAGAGCTTATTTGGTGATGTGATGAAAGACTAAAGTCTAAATATTGTCTTTGCGGTTGCCTCACTCGAAGCAATCTGCGTAATGCAATTTTATGTCGGAGGCGTGGACTTGGCTCGATGGAAGGCTACTGTGTAGTTTTTGTTGTTATTAGTTTTCTTTCTCCGTTATTGTAGTAAAGTTGAGCAAAACATTATTCATTCCAAGGTCGTTTATTGTTTCTCTCAACGTAGTATACCTATAATAAAAACTGCACTAGGCAATCTGTGTTACGTTTCTAGATAATAATTGTTCTAATGATTGCACAAGCTCCTGTTGCGTTATCTCTAGATTTTTGTACAATATTCCTATTAATAAGTATTGTAACGCATTTTTGGCATGGAAATACACTGTAGATTGATGAACTATCACAGTTGAATAAATCGGAAACCTTCCCAAAAGATAAATCAATAGGTACGTGATAAGACCATTTAAGTATTTGCAAAGGTTACAGACAATCCGACTCCAAGGATAATATTTATCACTAACTTCATCCGCGTGAAATGTCTTGTTCCCCCGACCCACCCCGTCGCATCGCATCGCCTGCGTTTTTACTTCGTTTTCGTTTAGCGTTCTTTCAGATTTTTTTTTGCTCGTCTCATGGTCTAGCGTGATGTTAAGTAGCCTACCCATAGCCTGCCTCAATAATCGGGATATTAAATGTAAAAAGATTTTTTCAAATCAGACTGGGACTTCCAGAGATTATGGCGGTCAAACAAACAAACTCTTCAGCTTTAAGGCTCCTTCAATCAGGCGCGGCACGACACGCGACACAAAGGCACCGCAAGTCGCGCAACGAGCGGTGCCTTTGTATCGCGCGCGATTATATCGCGTGTCGCGCCTGTTTGTAGGAGCCTTTAATATTAGGATATAGATAGATAACACTATTATAAATATTCTATATCTTAGAACACAAAATCTGCAACAATCTGTTTTCCTGTTTGTTCTAACTTACCTTGACAAGACAAATAAACAAACAATCTTGTAGCAATATTCGTCCCTCTAATTCGCCACCAAAAACGTGTGAATTGAAAATCTGACACTTTAGCAACAAAGTTATATTTTCACGAGAGCCTGCTAGATTTCGTAGGCGAATAACTATAAAACAAATGCCATCTTATTTCTGCTAATTGTGTTCGCTACGACAATCATCGCTTGATCCCAGGGTTAAGTCTGTGTTAATCGAAGCTCAGTAGTCTGCTAACGAGTTTACGATTCTCATTTTGATTAAGACGATTGGGTTTTAAACTTTTAACTTAGAAGACTTGTATTATAACATTTAGTCGTTAAATAAGTATTTATTCTTTTGTGAGGTTGAAGCGTTCCGATTGAAATACTAGGTGCTTTGATGAGTAGGTAAAATTAATTATTTGAAATTAATGAAATTTATATTAACGGCTTTTTCACTAATTAATCATTAGTTGTAATTTTTCTTCACACTTTTACTAATATATTTTATACTGTTGGAATGTAGTTTGAAATTTATTAACTCTATTTTGTGATAAATTAGTATTAAGTAAACAACAATTTATGTTTTTATTAAGTATAACTGATTTGAAATGTAGTTTTTTTTGTTAGTGCAGCGAGGTATGACAACGTTTTAATTTTGTGTTGTGATGGACGTCCTTTTTCAGTTGAAGCTAAATGCTCACTTATTTTAGGGTTAGTTCTGTTACATAAAGCGATTATTATTATGCATTAGGTCTACAAGGTTTAAGTCCTAAGTCTAAACATCTTTACAGAGATAACTTACAATTTAAAACTATGAAAAACTTAAAAACTAGTAATACAAGTATTAACATCTAAAAATAATATTATGCACTAAATTCCCTAAATATAATAAAACAAAATAAAAACAACAACATATAGCCTACCCTAATCTACATTATTACAGATAAATGCATGCCAGACGACGCACTGTCTGCATCCAGCCTGTTTCATAATTACAAACAATGATATTTTTATAGTTAATGCACCGCAAAATCCAACACGTACTGATTTTATTTAAAATTAGCATTTTCAATCATGTAATGTTTATTAACGCCTTCAGACAATGAAGAAAAAACATCAGCGCGAACCGCGAACACAATGAAAATAAATTAAACGTGAATATACAATGTATAAGAACCACCTGTTGCGAAAAATCACACACTAATAGCAATTGGCAATAAGTTGAATTTTAACAGGAGAATCTTAATTATGTTTCACTAAATAATAATGATGAATGAAACTTGCTACGGGAAATAAATTTACTTCTTAAGGCCAGGACTCTCGGAAATCTCGGAATCGACCTATTTTTGATTCAACATTAAACAATCAAATATTCTTTGTTTTAATCTGAAAAAAATATATGGCATAGTTTAACTAACATTCTTGATTATTCTATGGTTCAAAACACGATATTTACAACTTCACTCGATCATAAAAAATCGCAAACAAATCGAAAACAGCGAAGTTTTTAATCGTTTTTCAAGTCGCATTTGAAGTAGACTTAACTTTTACTCGCAAAAAATATATGAAAAAATAGGCAATGATGTATAGTAGAACATTCTACGGTTAATTTTTCTCAAAACTGATTTTTATTGTCTTAACAAGATATAATCTAAAAAGGCGGCCTGCGCGCTTCACTTCAGTAGCCCGCCGGGCGTTACCGAGGTAGGACCTGTGTCGCTTTTGCTGGCTCGCCGCGTTCCCGCTAATCGATCGAAATATACGTTATAATATTGTTAGTTAATTTCCGTGTTTGTGTATTAGTTTCAAAATTCAGTCTGTAAATATTGTTTAGGTTCTAGTATTAATAATTAAACTAAATATTAGTTTGTTATAATATAGTTGTAATATAGTGATAATTAAGATTAAATTATGGGGAATAAAAACAGAAGAAAGAAAAAAAAACGTTCAGCATTGAACTGCAAAGCTTAAAAAAAAATAAGGTAATTTTGATTATTATTTTTCGACGTATTTATAACTACCCACTTATAAGACGACGCGACAGAATAATATTGTAGTTGTATACACATAGGTTCTCTTGCTTTCGTCACAGTACTAGCAGTAGCAGGTCGGTACCATAAATTTACAATTATCGTAATATCTGTAATAGATTTTCAACTTTACTACAACGGAATAAGGTTTATATTCAATTGCAAAATTTGAGTTTTTGAGTTTGTGTTTCTAGTTTTGTGATTGTATAGGTAAAATATTATATTTTTTCGAAGTGAAAACTTCTTTAGCATTATTGTGATTTGAAAATTTTATGAAACGAAAAAGCTACAGTAGAAAAAGCTACAGTAAAAAGAGACATAAGATTTAACGTGGGAGAAAATGAGATAGGAAGCATTATACAGTGTTTTTGTTTTTTATTATTACAAATGACATCACATTTAATCCTATGCTACTAATTTGTGATGATGATGGTGATGGTGTTGGCGATGGCGATGACGATGGTGATGGCGATGGTGATGGTGATGGTGATGGTGATGGCGATGATGATGGCGATGGTGATGGCGATGGTGATGGCGATGGTGATGGCGATGGTGATGGCGATGGTGGTGGCGATGGTGATGGTGATAGCGATGGTGATGGCGATGATGATGATGGTGATGGCGATGGTTATGGTGATGGTGATTGCGATGGTGATGGCGATGGCGATGATGATGATGGTGATGGCGATGGTGATGGCGATGGCGATGGTTATGGCGATGGTGATGGTGATGGCGATGGCGATGATGATGATGGTGATGGAGATGGTGATGGCGATGGTGATGGCGATGGCGATGGTGATAGCGATGGCGATGGCGATGGCGATGGTGATGGTGATGGATGGATGGATGGATGGATGGATGTTCTTTAGCATCGTTGTGATTTGAAAGTTTATGAAACGAAAAAGCGACAGTAAAAAGAGACATGTAAATTCATAAGATTTAACGTGGGAGAAAATGAGATAGGAAGCATTATACAGTGTTTTTGAAGGTTTCACTTCTACCACGTGTGAATTGCACATTTGCTGTTTTTTTATTTAAAAATATGAAATTCGTTGTGAATGAAATAGGAAGAGTTCAATAAAAATACGTATTGTGGTGTTTTTGATTAGTAGATTTAATTAAAAAAACTTATTGACGAATTCAAGCAACCAAAAAAAGTGTTTTACAAAAAAAACAACCGACTCAAAAAAAAAACACTACAACGTGAAGAATATATTTTCATTTTTTGACACCGACTTTCGAAACTAAAGTTATTTTTCACTTTGTAGTGTTTTTTTTTTGGAAGTCGGTTTTTTTTTTGTAAAAAAGTTTTTATTTTTCACTTTTTAGTTGTACTTACCTACCCCAAACAAATTCATATGTCACTACTTGCTATGTGAATATCAGTAACAAAGCTATTGAACACATCTGCTTTACCCTTTGAAGGGTACAGGCGTGATGTTATGTTGTGTGATTGCGATTACATATGCTATAGCAGCAATCGCGGTTGATTTGCTGGCATTTATTGAAGAGTTCCGTTGTTTGTCTCTGAAAGTCATCATCAGATCTTTACAAAAATAAAAAAAACAGCATGTGTGCAATTCACACGTGGTAGAAATGAAACCTTCAAAAACACTGTATAATGCGTCCTATCTAGGGGTCGCAAACCGGGATACCGAATTTCGAAAATACCGGAATACCGGGCCAAATTTAGGTCTAATTAATACCGGTATTCATATCACAAAAACCGGGATATTCGGTATTTTCGGTTTTAGTAAAATAAATAAAAAACAAATACAAATAGAAAAGTTACGCGCCATTTAATTCAAATTACATGTTTTATGAGAATTTATTATTTTTATTTTTTATGAGAATTAATTAGAAGTGCATTTTCTTGGTTCGTTTTGTATATGTTGAGACTGTTGGGAGATGTTTAAGTTTGATAAACATTTTATTTTTAGGACTGATTCCTAGTAGGAATCCTACTTCCTAGTCAAACACTACATTTAATTAAAGTATTTGAACTAGTTAACCAGTAAACTAAGTTATTTTAATAAAGGAATAAACGGGCATTTAGTATTAGTAAATTATTGCTAAGAACTAACTGATTGATTACCAGCATATCAAATAATAGGTAAACCTTGTGTCAATGAATATTTTGTTTTATTTAGAAGATAAATTCATTTAGGTTAGGTACCTACTTACTATTCCTCCGCAAACTAACTAATTTATTATACTGAATTTGCTAACTTTAGCTTAATCCCGGAAATATCGAAAATACCGGATTATCGGTATTGGTCTGGAGCCAATACCGAAAATACCGGTTTTGCTTAAATGATTCGGTATTGCGACCCCTAGTCCTATCTCATTTTCTCCCACGTTAAATCTTATGAATTCATGTCTCTTTTTACTGTCGCTTTTTCGTTTCATAAACTTTCAAATCACAACGATGCTAAAGAACATCCATCCATCCATCCATCCATCCATCCATCCATCCATCCATCCTTCACCATCACCATCACCATCACCATCGCCATCACCATCACCATCACCATCGCCATCACCATCGCCATCACCATCGCCATCACCATCGCCATCGCCATCACCATCGCCATCACCATCATCAACATCGCCATCATCATCGCCATCACCATCGCCATCACCATCGCCATCAACATCGCATCACCATCATCATCATCGCCATCACCATCGCCACCACCATTGCCATCACCATCGCCATCGCCATCACCATCATCAACATCACCATCGCCATCACCATCACCATCGCCATCACCATCACCATCGCATCACCATCATCGCCATCGCCATCGCCATCACCATCACCACCACCATCGCCATCGCCATCATCATCATCGCCATCATCATCATCGCCATCACCATCACCATCGCCATCACCATCGCCATCGCCATCACCATCATCCTCATCATCATCATCACCACAAATTAGTAGCATAGGATTAAATGTGATGTCATTTGTAATAATAAAAAACAAAAACACTGTATAATGCTTCCTATCTCATTTTCTCCCACGTTAAATCTCATGTCTCTTTTTACTGTTGCTTTTTCGTTTCATAAAATTTTCAAATCACATCACAACGATGCTAAAGAAGTTTTCACTTCAAAAAAAAAATTGCAGATCTGTCTATTTACGATGGAGTTATGCCCCCCCTAACATACATAAAAATAAAATAGAAATATCCGAATTGAGAACCTCCGCCTTTTTTGAAGTCGGTTAAAAATATAATATTTACAATCACAAAACTAGAAAGAAACTAAAGTAGGATGATGAAATTAAAATACTGTAGACGAGCAGCCCTATATTTCAAGAATAGGGCCGATTCACAATACTATTACTTATAAAAATAACCGTGACAGGGGTCAGCGAGTTCATTCGAACTGCGCTTTCGCGGCATTTGCCACGCGAGGACGGAGGTAACGCAAAATGCCTACTACGCTCGAAGATCCTGGCCTTAATACAGTAAATTATTAGGTTGTATGCATCGTCTAAGACGTAGATAGACATAAAACTCATGCAGAATGACACAAAACTAAGATACAAACTGTATTAATATCAATTCTAGTATAGACGCTACATAATTTCCATTAGGATAATCATTAATTAATTAAGATTTCCTCTTCTGAATTAACAACCGCAGCTGCATAAAAATGATTAAAAAATACACATACATACTTAATTACATATACTGACTGATACATTTTGCATAAAAAACATGTAAAACATAATGCATCAGGTGTTTAGAATCTCACTTATATAATAAAAGTGAGGGAAACGAGTTAATGCTGTGCTCTGAGGCGGCGCACACGCAACCTGACACTATGATATGGATCGGAAAGCAGACATTAGCAATAAGCTGGGATAGTGCTTGGAGCAAGACTTCATAATTATTATGGAAATTAGACTGAATTTTAATCTATACTTACTTGTGTTATTGTCAGAATCACAGTACAGTGAGGAATCTGTTTTATTTTGTACAATATAAAAAATAACACGATGAATGTAAATATAAATAATACACCTAAAAACGCAGAAAGGATTACTTGAAAACAAGGCCTAAAGCAATTAGGTATAAAAATAAAAAAACTGGAAAGAAAGATATCAGATATAGACGAGAAGATATCAGATATAGAGGAAATGGATGAAGAGGCAAAGCCCCGCAAAGGTATGGAAGTTTGTAATATTATCAGCATAGTGCTAAAATCATCTGATCTCTTAACTATATCAGTTGAAATTAGCTGCTGCCGTATTGTTGCTATTATGTTTATCATATCATATAGTCCTAGATAAGCAAGGAATTGTTTATGTACCTAAGTAATTGCAGTCATGCATACATAACATCAGCTAATGAATCAGAAGCAGCAAGTCTCGCAATAGTTAGTAGCTACGATAAAGCTGCAATTTCTATTGGCGGAGACTTGAAATTTTTACTAAAAACCGGCCAAGTGCGAGTCAGACTCGCACACGAAGGGTTTCATACCACAAGGCATAAAACGCCGAAAAAAAAAACGTTTCTTTTAATACCGCTTTAAATTTTAACTTTATATTAATTATTTGTTGTTATAGCGGCAACAGAATTACATGGTGGAAATTTCAACTGTCTAGCTATCACGGTTCATGAGATACAGCCTGGCGACAGACAGACGGACAGTGGAGTCTTTACCCTTTGGGTACGGAATCCTAAAAATGTAATTGTTGAAATACTGCTTTTAGTAGTCTTTTTGTTTCAAAGATGTAGGTACTTTTTGTTGCTCATGGCAAGTTTCCAAAGCACTACAAAGATTTTTTTTTACCCTACTACGGCGAAGCCAAAAGGATGATAATCTGCATGGATTTATGATGCCCTAATTACTACCTTAATGACTTAGTAATGACGTGTGACTCCGGTTATACGAACACCGAAAAAAAATCGATATCGATGTCTTGTCACAGATTAAGTTTCTTTTTCGGTGGCGTGTGTGTCGTAGTTGGGTTTAATTGATACTACTATAGGGTATGTGTGCTTTGGCAAAGCTAGAAAGAACTAAACTAGAGATTTGTACGTCGCGGTTACATAGGGGGACTCCTATTCTAAGTTCCCACGTCTTTCCTTGAACCAGCCACACAGTCTGGAAATGGATCAAAATATATGACCTTTCCATTTCATAAAACACTAGATCTAAAAAAGTTATTTCCTTCATCACATCACGAGTTGTGAAGCTAACAGGCATTTGACCTCAATTAGAGAAAATAAAAACTCTAGTCAATGTCAAAACAATCAATGTTAATGAATTGCGATACAGATTGGTTAGTTAGTTGTTGAAAGTTTACTTTATTACTCACTTTAATCGCTATCTTTAATTAATAGCTATTATTTTGTTTAATCTTTATCTATATTGTGAGGCTGATATGGTGTTTCTATGCTATTGCATGGGTAATAACTTTATCAACCCTATTTTCGCATTATATTTTTTGGATTCATTATACAAAGTCTAGTATTTCAATAACAAACACGTTTAAAAAAAGCAATTATTTCACCGACTTCGGGTATGTAAGAACAACTATTATGCTGAAAAATATCTGATCAGGACAACGCATATTAAATATTTTTATAACCGTGAGGCAACGTAAACCTAATATTGAAGGAAATAATCAGCAGCGACTAAGATATAAGAGATAACTTAACAAAACATTTTCGCATACCTAGTAAATAGTTTTCTCTAAAGATTTTCTTCTGAATCTATAAAATAAAAATGAAATGCTGTTCGTTGGTAAGCGCATCATTTGAGAACGGCTGGACCGATTTGGCTATTTTTTTTTTATTTAAAAGTTTGTAATTGTCCAAATTAGGTTTTTATGAAAGGAAAAATTGGAAAGGTTTTCAAATTCAGTAGAAACTGAACGTCCTTTTTTCTATGGGATTTTTGTATGAATTATTGAAAGGGGATTGAAGATTTTTAAATGGAGCCTTGCATACCTAATGCCACAGACCTTCAAAGTCCTTTGGACAGGACAACGTCTGTCGGGTCATTTAGTAACTGAATAGATGTTACAAGCAATAAAACGAAATCATAATGGGTTTGTTGTGGTTTTAAACCATGCACCCAAAATACCTACGAGAAAATAATATTTATCGTTTTTATAATAGGCCGTATTACTTTATATGGAGCGTATAAACTAATTACTGTTTAAATAATCAACACAATACGGGTCAGAATGAGTCAGTTCAACATAGATAGTGGCTTATGAGCTGGTACTATCATCAACACGAATGCGAATCAACGGCCGTGTAGATCCTTGACATTATTTTTAAACATTAACTTCTTATACAGAATGTCACAAGTCATCTGTTTATCCGCTAAATATAGAAAAGCGTGGTCAAAAGCATTTAAATATGAATATAGGAAAGGGCATAAGAAGCTGTTAGAATATTTAATTTTATGTTCTCGTACATACGTAAAAGTCTTATGGTGTTAAACTGTTAAGGTTAAGTAAGTTTTGACACGTTTAGGTGCTATTTTGGGTATAATTACGACACGTTAGACCTGCAATGGAAGTCAGCGTTAAGTTTTTTTTGTAAAGATTTTTCAAGTAAAGCGTATACAATAAATCTGCCTATAAGCCTTTTCCCTACTGTGGTGGTCGGTTTCCAGTCTAACGGGATCCAGCTGAATACCAGTATTTTAGATGGAGCTACCTACTGCCTATCTTACCTCCACAACCCAGTAACTGGGTAACACGATACCCTTTCTGCCGTACTTAAATTAAGTGCAATAACTCGGATTTTGGGCTTAAGAAGTTTAAGTTAGCAAATTTTGCTGATTACGGATATGTGTGTAACTTTTTAAAGTCAAAAATCCGAGTTATTGCACTTATTGTAAGTACGGCAGCTTTGGTAAGAATGGTTGTCAGACCCTCGGGCTCCTGGCTGAATACCTGCCCGTAACGACTGTCAGCGATCTACAAATGACAGCCGGGATCAAAGGCTTAACGAGGCTTTCCGAGGCACGGGTCTCGATACGTAATGGATGGTCACCCATCCACGGACCGACTTCAGCAATCGTAGTTTAACCTTCGATGGACCCGTCCGGCTGTTATTATTTAGCCACCAGTGTTGTACTGTACGGACTGTACCCGTTTACCATGTACCAAGTATTGTACCCCGAGTAACATGGAATGGAACCAAACGACAAACGTGTGGGAACTTTAAATCATATCACTGTACCTATTTATTATGGTCAGTCAATATTGTCATTGTGTATGATTAGGTATGGTAGCAGTCGTAAAGTATTTGGCCTAATTTTCAGTTGTTAGCGCATCGGTTAGGCCTAGGAGTGCCACAGTAACCCAATTCCCACAGTAGGTAAAGTCTAACATCTTGCATTGGTTGTTTTAGTTTACTCCCAGAGCGGCATGGAAAAAATTCAAGAGCTTGGAAGTGCGATCCTAACTCAAAACAACATCTGTTACAAAACTAGGGATTAGTCACAGACTGGATTGTAAAGATGTTTGCAACTTTTAAAAAGTTCATTGTGAACAGAACATTTTATACAGCGATTGGATCTTGAACCGAATGACAATAGACGGTATCCGTTAAAGCGTGAATGATCATTTTGTCGGGAGGCAGTGCCCTCTCTTGGCCCCTGGAGTTTGAACACAGGAAATTCGTGTTAATTGGCCGCGCGCCGCTCGCTAATTGTCGAGCGAGACTGGACCACACCGCGCAACGACGGGAAGTCGCATGCGCCAACTGTCAACACCGCGCATGCGCAACGTTATGACTCTCATGACAAAAAATAATCTACTGCGTTTTATGAGACCCTGGTACTGTATGAAGTAATTAGTAGAGCTGTGACTAAGCAATTTCGCACAGATTGTCAAAGTTAAATTCTAGTTTCTTGTCACAGCAATCTCTAAGTAAGTTTACTAAAAAGACATAAAACCTGATGACTTGTCAACAATGACATCATTTAGTTACTCTCTTATTAAAAAGTATGCTTCAACTTGGCTACAGTAATTTTATTGACAGTAAAATGTGTTCCATTTTAGGCATAGCCACCCTCCTTTTAGAGGCGAGAATTGGTTCTAATTCTGGAAGTACAATCAATCACACTTACTTCTGACACCACTAAACGGCTTTCTGCGTTTGACTATACATGTGTTACATGCGTGATAATAAACTTTATATTACTTGCAGTACTGATCGATTTAATGCTTCAGAATAATAATTATTATTGCAATAGTTAATTTTATTGCAGCTGTAGCTTTAACTATTATAGTTATAGCAAATAACCATTTTAACTACACTAGTTAAAACCATAATAATACTTAGTAATTATTATTTTATTCTTGAGAAGCAAAAACAAGATTTATATTATCTCAACGACCGCGACGGTTGCTTTACAGTTATTCTGAGTAAAGATGACAAATCAGTGATGCTCACAGAGTCATAATATTAACTTACAAGGTAGAATACTTATTAAATTAAACAAATCAAAGTCGTACGAAGTACCTAATCAAATAAGTTAGTAATCAAATTAGCAAAAATAAAAGAAATTAGTTCAAATTACATAGTTACTATCGCACATGCGCACGCGCATATCGCCTGCGAATTAGAACGAAACCTACAGGATCACACACACATAACAAACGTAGTAATAAGAACAGTATACGTCCGGAGACCGAATCACCGATTCAAAAGAAACCGGATAGCTTACATAAAAAAAACAATGGTTCGTTACCTGGAGTCCAGGGTCGAGTTGAGCCTCTGTGAGCGCCGGAGCGGTGTGTTCCGCACGGCACTCACGGGCTCCTCCCAGCTGCCGCCAGCTGACCGGTGCTCATCTGCGGGAGAACAAAAACAAGATAAACAAGGGTTTTTGGTTTATTTCATACATGTAAGCGACTATAGTGTTTTTCTACCTAAAGAAATATTGAAGGTGTGTTTGCATACTTTGCAGACTATTTAGGAAGTGACAAGCCTTAGGGGGAGTGATTGTATGTAGGTATACTCAGGAATTGCTCTCTTCAAACTGTGTCGACTGAAAAAATAATAACACAAAAAATTGGTTCTCAGGATGCTAGCTAAGCTAAATTAATAAATACTGCTGTACTATAACTGTCGGCTTACATTTCCACAATATTATCAACAGTGTTTAAAATCAATAACTCAAACAATGTCGGTCAAAAGCCAGTCAAAACATGATTAGGATTCTAAGAAATTTTGATTATTTATTACGTTAAGTAGCTGTTCGTTGGTCACACATCATAAACTACTGCTGATAAAGTTTACTATTCCTTATCTAAACCACAACATTTGGAGACACATAGATACACATGTATACAGTTTTAACTTGTACGGATAAATATTGAGCTAACCTTGAATTAGAGAAGTCTCGTAATTGACTGATAAGAGCAAAAAAATCGGTAGTTACATACGGGGGCTAATTTCCATAGATAAATTATTGTCAGTGCTATACTATACAGGACTGGAAATAAATAGACAGAGAAATATACTAAACGCAAAGCGAATGTGAAATTCTTTTTTGCAGCATCAATTTTAGACGTAACATCAATTATCAAAGTTTAATTTAGCGTGAACAGCAATATGGCAAATGGAGAAATACACTGGGAATGTTCGTTGCAAACATCCTTTCGGAGTTATATCGGCTCATTTGGCTCCATAAGTCGAAACGCTGATTAATTGGATTAGAGGCCTTGAAGGCGCGTGTAGGCGGCTGAGGCGACCACGTTTTGTAAAATACGCCCAAGTGGCTCCTAACACGAGACTAAAAAAGACGTTAAAACTTCTGCATATCAATTTAATTTATCGCAAACGTGGCCATTATATATTGAACACTAAAAACTAGTATAACTACCTACTTAGCCTGTGTTTCCTTATCAATTTGTGTTTAATTTTAGTTATTTTATCACACTTTCTTGGATTCTTCGTGACACTATACCGGTACGTATCCATCACAGCACGTTACGTAATTGCGCCCTCTATTGCGAGATCAAGGTTCTTGAATTAATAACACGGTAGTTAACACTGAGTACACACAAGTTAATTATGCACAAGTTAATACTGATATACGAATAAAAATTAAATTGGCAAATTTTTATCACAATAAACACAATTAACGTCGCCACGTGTCGACATCGCGATGTTTGATCACATACTAACCGAGACTTCTTAATGAGCTGATGGTGTTCATGTTCAACTAACGAATGATAGTAAGTTATTTGTTAACTGGGACCGCGGTCCGGAGGACCACTGACCAAGGTTGACGACCCGTTAACGGCCGTTAATGGGTATTAAATTATATATTTGCACAGTTTGTTGATACTTTTGTAATGTTCTCTAATATAAAGCCTACTTTAGACTTGCTTAATTTAATATGTTAATGGTATCACTTTATATTATAAAGGGTTGCTGTCATTTCGAGACCTTTATTTCTCGGCAATTATTATGACAGAATCAGTTCCTAAACACTGTTGAAGCTGCCAAGAAAGCAATTACTTGCTCTGAAGATATACTCGTAGCTAAGAAGGTAGTAAGTTGGTAAGCACTGCTATATAGCATAATCAGACCATAATGTTCCCACTGCTGGGACACAGGCCTCCTCTCTGTAAGAGGGAGTGGGCCATAATCTACCACGCGGGCCCAATGCGGTTTGGCGGATGTCACAATGTCTTCGAATTTTTGGTTCTAGGACATGCCGGTTTTCTCACGATGTTTTCCTTCACCGTTTTGAGAGTAATGGTGATGACATTAAATACACAAAGATAAGTGCCTGGCTGGGTTCGAACCAGTGGCGTGCATTCCATATAGGCATAAAAGCAGTGCCTACCTCGATAAATCACCATAAGCCTGTCAATTACATTTTAGTGTAATTGTAAATTAAATAATTAAGTATAATTGTATTTTTTACCCACAGTAAATTATCATACTTATGAAAAAACAAAATCTTATAAACTCGCGCGGCAGTAGGCATTTGCCAGACGGCCTACTCGGCTCCCGTATACTATTCGCGCGTTGTCATTGGTCTTTACTCGTTCAAGTTAATACGACGAAATTAAAAATACATACATCTCACGCGTAATACCATGACGTTCGACCTTCGCAATTTATCACCCTAAAGTAGGCATGCCTACTCAAATCCAAACGAGTATGAATGTTAAAATCGTAATTTGTAATTCGTTCGTAATTTGGCCGTACGAAGAAAGAAAGGGATGGATATTGAGATTGGCGTCGTTTTCATAGTTTTTAAGGGTGCTGAAGCCAATAGTGAGGTCAAAATGAAAATCCAAGATGGCGGCTGTAATTTTTTTATAATTATTCATCAAGGGTGTCGTTTTTATGGTTTTCGAGGGCGTTAAAGCCGATAGTGAGGTCAAAATGAAAATCCAACATGGCGGCTGTAAAACTTTTTTTTTGTTAGGTAATAGATACTTTTGTTTTATGTTTCTGATTAGTGACCGCGTCTGCCTAGACTAGACCCGGCCTAGTGCCTACCTATTCTGAAAACCAATGCACGCCACTGGTTCGAACTCACGACCTACAACTCGGTAAGTCAGGGGCCGATACCACTGTGCCATCACTGCTCTAAGCACTGGGATGACAGATGACAGCTATTCAGATGTAGGTAAGTATGGAACAAAAGGACGTGCTGCGCCGACCACACATTTATTGGGACTATTTGGGACAAAGACAGGAGAATGATGAACGAGAAAAACATCTCTAAAACAATATGCTGTTTGCTTTTATCATAGCGGTAGCCCTGCATCCATTATTTTCTTATCATCATGGACGAAATTAAGACGTCTACATCCTGAACATTGCTGACCTCCCTCTTGTTAGATATTGTAATGGAGGGGTCAAAGATAAATCATACTGACAAGCAGAGATAGCATTTTATAGACCAAAGCATGAGTTAAAACTACCGACAGTTTTAGGTTTAAAAAATCATTTGGATGGAACATTGAACATCTCACATTCTATTGGAACGGAAGGATGATTCGGGTTTCTTAATCCTCCTTAATGGATTTTGAATGTTTGGTAATGTTTTGTAAGGCAAGTGTATGTTGATGAACATAACAAAACAATACCGGAAGAAGAAAAGAATAAATAAAGTGCCTACCTACATGTGTGGGCGCAGCCGCGGGTACAATTTGTTATTAGTCAGTTGTAGAATGTAAAAGTCCAATTACTGTTGAACATAAGCTACCCTGACAGTTTGATTTTTTTAAGTCAAATCCCCTAGAAAATGTTCAAGTTCATCATCATTATCCGCCTAGCTTTTTCCAACTGTGTTGAGATCAGTTTCAGTCCAAAAATGCTACTTATCTTGTTGGTTTTTTGTGAACAAATAATCTGTATTATAAGCTTGTTACAAGTGACCAACTTTTATATCCAGGTCGAGATTACAGTTGGATTCTTTCATTTAAGTACGTGAAATGCGAATTCACACGGTGGTCGAGAATCTGCATCAGTCGGGCGGAACAGGAATCGAAATAGAGACTAGAACAATAAATCGAAATCAATTTAAGAGCAGACATTTTAGGCAAGTTACTAATAAAGCACAGCGAAATAGAAATCGGAACAATAGTAACTGGGTGGAAGCCGATAACCTCATTAGATGGGATAATCTGATGCATACCTGCATCAACACAATGTAAATAGTGAAATAGCAGGTCCATAACAAGATTCGATTTATGTTTCGGTCAGTATAATCTGAGTATCGCAGTGGGTCGAGAATGGCGAGATCTGAGGAGCCGCGCCGCGCCCGTCAGTCAGCCTCATTGTTAGGCCGCCTAGATATTATGATTCATACGGCGATATTACAAGTTTCAGATAAGAATGCAGCAAATAGGGCGTTGCAGCCGACCCGTTCGAGCCGACATTATGTGCTTGACATAATTTCTGACACATGGTGTGCGCTGCGGGAATAGTGTATGTGGGTTCATTCTACTTGCACATATTCGCTGTTCATTATTTTGCGCATTGTTCGTTTGACGTCAATTAAGGAGTCATAGGGATCTTAGTCAGGAAATTACACGGAACAATATCAATTTGTATGAGAAATTATTACGGTAATTTCAATCGAATGCGGTTTACTTGTTTGTTAGACATTAGAATATCATTTCCATGTTTAGGCGACAATATAATATTACTAGCTTCTGCCAGTGACTGCGTCTACGTTAAATTGGTTGTTTCCCCAACCTACCCCGTCGTATCGCATCGTTTACTTGCGCTATTATATTTCTCAAAAATTGGGCTATCAAATGCAAAAAGAATTTTTCAAATCAGACTTGTAGTTCTACTTATTAGCGCGTTCAAACAGACAAATCCTTTAGCTTTATGATTAGTATAGTTTTTTTTTATAACCTACCACATGCACGTGCCAGTCTGTAGTTTCTGCTTACCCTCATGGGAAGAAGGTGTGAGTTTATGTATGTATAAGCAATAAAACATGTCCTAATAAGCATTGAATTTAAACACATTAGAATGATTAGCTGCGACCAATTGTGTCTCAAATTTGTCCTGCCACCGCTACAACTGCTACAAGTAGATAAGGGCAATGGGCTGATAGAAATTGTTCAATTACGTTTATTCAGATGGTTAAGAATGTCACTTACAATATCGCTCGGTGTTGCCACACATGGGCGGCGTATGGGCAGCCGGTGACACCTACCAAGATAACGGTTCTATCGTATATTCATGTATGAAAGTTGTAATTGTGTGCTTGCCAAAACATTTCGCAGGTTTCGCTAAAAGCTGGGTAATAGCGCATGTCGTTGATGTTTGTTATTTTTAGCCGTTTAATGCAAATTAAAGTGGGTTGTAGAGATTTTTTTACTGAAATTAAAGTTAATTTACTTTATTTATTTGAATAACATGGGATACTTACAGCTAAAACAAACAGATCAAGGACAGTACATTAGTCTGAAAGCCAATTACAGGTCTCCAATAATCTTATCTCTCATCTCTCTCTCTCTGTCTCTTTATTTGAAGTGGATACGTTTCTGATGATTTTTTTCCACATAAAAAGACACCCAGTGGGTACTATTTTGCCCATAAGTAATCAAACAACTCAGCCTGTCGCAGTCCACCGCTGGACATAGGTCGCTCCCAAGCTGCACCACAAGACTGCAACACCCGGTTATCCGCCTTCCGTATCTACTTTACCGATTTTAGCGTAAGAATAATCAAATTGACCCACAGGATCAAATGTTTCGACAGCCACTCCTGCAACCACTACGTCATTTTGGCCTTCGATTAACAAGTTGTTAATTGTTAATCAAATACCTCCAGTGTCGTTAAGGTTGTTGGTAGCTATACTAAAGTGACATAAGTTCTATTATAAGAGACAAGATAAACAAGAAATAAAATAAAATTAAATTGAAATTTGAAGGAAAATCAATATGCATGAAACCGGCCAGACAAAACATTATATTATATAATGTGCGTCATGTTCAGTTTACCTATTGGTTTCAGCGGCTCCCCTATCACCGGACATAGCTTGACTTTGTTTACGACGATTACCAACGTAAACTGCATTGTCGCACAACACCGGCACGCACACAAAAACAACTCAACTTTCTCACATAACTTCTACAAATTAATAAATGCATCGTTCGCAACGTGCACCGTACTGCACAGTCCCTTCAAAACTAACCCGGATTAACGTAATTGGTGCTTGCGGCAATTGCCGAGCCTACCACTCAGCAGCCATGTTGAAAAATTAATACTAACATTGGCTTATGTCCAGCAATTATTATTATCAAGCACGCAAACAAAGCTAATTGTAAATATGTGCGCCTCCCGCATCAATTGAGCGCATCGGCGGCGGCACAACGGGGGAACTTTCAGGGACGGAAATAAACACAATTGTTACTATTTGTAGAAATGGCGAGTTCAGAAGGGAATATTAATCGTTGCGACAAAGTAAAGAGATCGCTGACATTGTCGCAACCATTCCTTTTTCATGGAATCTGAATATTTATTGCAACAATAGCCCTTAACGTCCGTCATCTTGTTAGTCTTATAAATGGGTCTTCGAAAATGGTCATTATTGCAGGGATCTTGTTTGGAACGTAGAATTTGTTCAATACTTGGATGTTTATGGTATGTTATGATGAATGGCAAATTGCTCGCGATAACCGCAAAACCTAGGAATAGAGTAACCGCAAACGAGGAAACATTATCACATGTTTCATTCATTAAAGTAAACGTATCTACTAAATCGGTTTTACCGAGACCATAATAATTTATTGGAACAAAATATTTAGGAAATTAATCTTAGATAACTTGCCTCTTTTGATGAAAATTTTGATATAGAAAGTTGAATTAATATGATTTTAAAACTACAATGTGGATGCTGTAGGACCGCTTGAAGCTGATGTTTACCTACATTGGGGTTTGTAGTGTATCTTGATGGACGTGTCAGCCTCAACCTCAACAAAGCTTATTTAAATTGTACGTAGGTATTACGTCATTGAGTCGAGTTCAAGGATAGTTTCAGTCAGATGACAAGCCATTGACGAGCGTCTTGCATTTACAAGTACACGGATCATAATAATGCATACCACACTGAGAAAATATTCAAGACAAGTAATAACACATAATAACCGCATATAAATATTGCAGAACCAATCGTGTATAACAAATTGCTGGGCCGTTGCTACATGACACATCATGAATTAATACGAATGCACATCAAATAATCGAGACGTCTGCAATCAAATAGTCGTGCCAGCAAGCAACACATCGAACTGACGCAGTAGGTACGCAGTAGAGACCAGTCCAAAAATATACAAAAGCATATTGCAATGAGGCCAATGAATCTATGGCGATTGGCGAGCTGTGCGCTAGACTGATTAATCAATGTATAAGGTTGACTGACGATGGTGAACGAATTTAAATCAACATTTTTGAGCTAAATATATTGCCATAAAAGCGTGCTGGCATCTAGTGTAATTAGGCATAATTACTGAGGCGTCTAGACGTTGCGGAGCAGGATTCTATATGCATTCAGCGGCCCTACGAAGTAAACTACCATTTAAGTCATATGCGATGCAGTTCGACGCCCGAGCATCTAGAGAGAAGTGAGTCAGCTAACCGCTTATGTTTAGTAGCTCTAAAATAAACACAACATAATAAAACATAATCTAATCTATGAAAACAAATTCTGGTGCTTATAAATTTTACATTAGGCTGAGCTGCAACATTGATTACAGTCTTACTTTGATACTCACTAGACAGCATTGAATGCAGCCATGTTGTAGTGTTTGTTCCCCTAGGAAAATGAATACAATGATAACACATAAGTATGTACAATCTTAATACAAAGATCCAATGTGCTAGTCGTGATATAAAGTAAATTCATGATTTAGCCACCACCACACATTTTATGATCAGCCTGTTTACTGGCGGGTTGCTTCCACTTCCATCCAAGCCAACTGCGAATCGCAGTCTGCGCAAATGCATTTACCCATCACAACAACAACAACAATCATAAACATTGTCTGAAGGTTTTGCAGTGCTGTTGCGAATTTGCGATGCATTTGACTTGATCACACGTTTGCGAGCTCACTGATTATGATGCAGTCCATCTGTTTACACTTTAAAGTCGTTGATTCAATCACAGATAATGTCCGAGTACTCCAAACGTAACGGTTACTATGAGTGGGCGTTACTTACATTTAATGAGTACGACCGAGTCGTGGGGCTCGCACTGCACCTGGGTGGCGTTCATGGCCAGCAGCCCAACGCTGCCCGCCCCGCCACCCGCTCCGCTCGCCTCACTGCAATCACAACGGTAATGTAAGCACAACTTCATATGTATTTCCCGAAGGATGTTGATATAATGGTTCGTCCCCTCTGCCATTAACTCTCCGTAATGTCCATGGGAATTTCCTAGTAGAAAAACTCAATTTGCCCTGACCCGGGGTAAAGAAATCTTGACTTCACGCTCGGTAGCGCGTAGTCATGATTTTTTTGCAACCTTAGACCACTGAAGGATTAAATACCTATTTCATTCTTTAATGTAAATGTTGAGCTGGACTTCCACTTACATGAACTGGCTGAATTTATGGCAGAGTCATCATAGAGAGCAACTATGTACAACATTTTGACCAATCACTCGCTCTCAAGATACCAAGACCTAAAGCTGATACTGACACAGGGTAACGTACTGCCGGGGTCGTGGATTCCCTGTTACTGTCATTGTTTTCATGGCCCAATGAAGCAGTACATAATTATTATTGCCTATCATTACTATGAGTAAGTATTACGTAACAAGGCCGTCTGTTTCACAAGCGTTGCGATTGCAATAACTGCGCTGGCCAAGTTTTAGATTGACAGCAGGAAAATGTGTGAAAGTAGGCATTTTCGTAGGTTATTTGATACAATCAATTAAGCGATAAGAACAATCATATGATAACACATTAATGTAGGCCTAATCGTGACGCAGGTAATAAAATACTGTTCACAAGATGTCACGTTCATCTTGATTCCTAACATTCATGAACGATAATGATATTACTCAAGAAATTATCTAAGACTGGTTGATGCTCAGTAGCCTGATATCTCTTACAAAGTTCTACGCGTCGATTAAAGGACAAGAAGCCAATACTTTCTGATAGAGCAAAATCGATTTACGTGACCTTGAATGCTATTCTAAGCTTCAGTTATTTAGAAAGAGAATCTAACTATGCTAGTAGTATGTTTGCTGAATTTAGGTAGCTTTAACAAAGAAATTGGAAGCCAGAAGGGAAATTTTCATCGCAAATCATCGACGCATGAACATGGCTGGTGCAGTTATAAACTACTAAAATCAACGAATGCTGGGCGATGATGTCATCATCATCAAGCTTGGCAGGCGGATGTGTAATTGCAACATGGCGTCATCAGCGCACAAGTGGATGAAACTGTGTATGTACCTGAATAAACCATTTTTCTGTAATATTTCGACGAAAGGATTTCTCTCCTTCGAGGTGGTGGACATTTTTTTCGGAAACATGCCTGGCTATAGGTTGTTACATATATTATACCATAACTACACCATAAAAACAATTGCAAAAGCGATGCACAAAGTACTAATAACTAAGCTAATGTTGAGCGTTCTTGCTAAGCGTTAGTCATCAGAGCTACTCCCAAGAAGAACAAAGGAATTAAACATTGCGACTGTATAAACTAGAGGAATTAATAGATGTAATACTTGGATTGTTGAGCAATTTGCAAGAACTTTATTTCGAAACCGGGTTCTCTTGTTGTTTATAAAAAACGGAACCTCAATTTTTGAATAGCTCGTGAAAATTCCGACTCCGGAGTTTACAGATCGAATTCGCGAGTGATTTATAACGTTCGCTTTATAGATTTATGAATTTTGCATATTTTGCTTCGCTTTATAGATTTATGAATTTTGCACTTTTTGCACATTTTAAAAATATGTTGTATTTACGAATTCGAAAGTCATAATTCAGCTGGAAGGTGGCATTTCTTACGAGTTTGTTTTTCATCTTAAGTAAAGCTTTCGTGGGATTGTTTGAGGCTCTGATGACGAAGTATGAAATATTTTAGCTTTCTTTATTTGATTCAACATTTCGGGTGATTCAAAGGTGGTAAACACGAGTTTTTTGTATGTCCCAGTTTTCAGTTCTTCATACGAGTTTGAGCTACAGAGTTAAGCGGTGTCATCTCTGACTATATCGGTAACAATACAAAGGAACACAGTAGCTTATACTTGTGGGGTTAAAGATCAAAGGTCTGCGTTACCAGTGACAGGTTGTCAGTCTATGACGTAATGATTATCATCCATTGTCCCTTGTGTTTAAGCCCTAAGGCTCAATTTACGCCAAATCACCAATATCGTGGATAATTCGCACGGAGACTGGAGAAAACAGTGTTATGGCGAGAAGAATGGATGCCAGGAGCAGCCACTTTTGAGTTGAATAACAAAATAAGTAAATAAATTGTATTTTCTCGACAACATAGTAACAGGAAACCATCCAAGCCCCAAGATAATAGGCAAGGTGATAGTCACGTTTTCATCCATTTCGTTAATTAAGAAATTGGACCCGATTATAGGAGTGGCTATCTAGCTAAACTATTTATTGCTGTTTATAAAACGATTTATTCTTTGTTGCTGTTTTCAGCATTGTATGCATGGAGGTGCCAATCACTATGGGTTATCTTACCCAGTTTTCCTTGTACCCAATACTTGAAAGTATACCTGTAGCATCACAGAGTCCACGCATTACATCAAGTTTTTGGTGGCTATGCATGGCAGTTTTTTCATATATTTGTTACCTTATCCCTTTAACAATTATTCATAGCTGAAGCAGAAGGATTAGTATCCCTAATATTTTTTAGTGATTTCATGATCATTAGTGCTTCATTCCTATGGGTTTGTTAAGTTGACTCGACAATATCTTCCCAAGTGCCTAATCTTTTTCATGCAAAGCGAGCTATTACTGTCATCAAAACTATTTAACCCAATAGAAATTGATGCTGATTAGTGTGCAATTAGATTAGCCTTTGTGTAATGGCAATATTTGTTGGAAAAACTAGGAGGATTGATTTCAATGTGTTTAGTTTCAAACAAGGACAGATTAATAAACAACTTTATTTATAGGACTACATATTGCCTGAGTGGTTCTTCCTTTTAGGTATACAGCATATCAATACAGAACAGGAACATTGAGCATAGTTTAAAGAAAAAATTTTGAAATTTCTGGCCTGACAGAAATGTCAAGAGTTGTTTAAAAGATTTGGCAGTAGAATAGCTCAGATCAAATCATCATGCAAGCATGGTTTTGTTTGCACGATGATTTTGATCTAAATGAACAGAAGACTAATCTTAAAATAACAAAGAACCTCCTCCTTTTTTGAAGTTGGTTAAAAATTAGCTAGTAGCAGAACAAGCAGGAAAGAAGCAAGTTGAAGATGAAGGAGAAGTCAATGGAATAAATTAATGAAACTTGGAAATGCACCTTTAGAACAGGCTAGGCTAAATGCAATCAGTTGTAAATTAGAAAACAGATAAAAATGCACTTTACAAACCCAACTCTTTTGCACCAATCCACTGTGGTACATAATTAAGAAAAGTATGAAAATGCAAGAGCAATGATTCAGAATCCTTATTATTATGTGTACTAAACCAGAATTTTACTTGATTTGGAATTTTTTTTTAAATTATATTTTAGAATAAGTTTTATTATGTATTAGTGCATTTAATAATAGGTAAGTTAGTTTTAAAATTATTGTTATCACTGCATTACCTAATTTTTAACGTTAATTCTTAGGCAGTTTTTTCATACATTTGCTAGTACATAAATAACATGTTATTTTAATTTTGATAATAACTAAGCCACTAAAGCCACACTTAAGATTGATAAGATATAATAATAAAAGCTTGTACATAATGAATCATGAATGTTGACTGATTATAAAAACATATGGGTTAATGAAATGGATACAAGTTCCATTCCTGAGCACAATTATACCCAATGTACCCAGGATTTTGTAATATCTTGATTTGGAAGAGTTCTTCTTCATAGAGATTTGTTTTGGAATGGTCAACAAGTTTAACTTTCTGACTGACGTCTACACTGACAATTCAAAAGTGCCTGTAAATGGTTGTATCTCATGAACTGTGATAGCTAGACAGTTGAAATTTTCACGGATGATGTATTTCCTTTGCCGCTAACTACAAATAATAATAAAAAATAGGTAAACATTTAAAGGGGTATAAAAGAAACGTTTTTTTCGGCGTTTTATGCCTTGTGCTACGGAACCCTTCGTGTGCGAGTCCGACTCGAACTTCGCCGGTTTCTTATTTATAAACTGTTGTTATGTGTGAGTTTTACATTTTTGGTTGCAGGATGCAGGGGAATCTAATTAAAAATAAACTTTGTTGATATAGCATACCTACTTAGTTCCATTTACAAGAGAATGGATTTATTTATCTCATCCATTGTCTTTGTGAGTAGTTAGTTCAGAAACAAACAGTAACTGCTGTGAAAACATGAGGATTCCAAGATGCTTAGAAATCTTAACAATGCTTCTTTCTCAGTACCTACATTAGAGTAGCAAGTTCAATGACAAGTTTATTATTTACATACCAAAGTTTCCTTGGAACAGAGATAAGGTAAGTTCAGAAAAAAAAAATACAGTAGCGGAAAACCAAGAAAGTATGATATGACACGAACTCATATCATCTCATATCAGCGTGGTGGATTACGGCCCACTCCATCTCACTGAGAGGAGGTCTGTGTCCCAGCAATGGGAACATTATAGGCTGATTATGATGATATCAATACGAGTTTCAGTCTTTATGTATTACATAAAACTTTTATAATTACCTACTTGTTTATCTCGGGATCTTAAATGGTTACTTTCATGAGTAAACATTTGTTCAACTCCTTTCATGCAACAAAATCAAGTGAGTAACAACTTTGAAATAACGAAAGAAGAATGGTTTCTTTTATTTTCCTTTAGTCAACATGGAAATGAAAATAAAAAGGTGGGAAAGTCAAAATAACATTAAGGAGGGTGTGTTCTGAAAACATGTGGACTGATAATAAAATAGTGACAGAAATAGCATCTGGTTCCATATTGGTTTATCAAATGACCTGTTCTAAAACATTCAAGTGTTTTAATGATTGTAAATAGAGACAAGGGTTACAAAACTTAAAAAACTGGGTGGTCCACCTGGTAGAGAAGAAACTAAAAATAGATTCACATAGTTAAATAATATTATCATTTACATGAATGAATCATTATAGACAATTAATACAAATTGTTTTATTATCAATAAAAGTGGAATTGTAGAATGATAATGTATAAAATAGGTTTTTCCCATAAAAGTACAGGCCAGTATTGAGCAAAGAGTAATTGAATTAATTTAATAATTTGTAACATTTTTGTGAAATAGACTCATTTCCAAGAATAACAGTAGTTACAGGAAGTACCACATTAGCACTGCCATTATTTGGGCAGTACAATGAAAATAGTGTATTTTTGTTCAGAATCTATAGGAAGGAAAATAATGCAGTTTTATCACCAAGGTAAGCTAGAGGGAGGCCATGCCCAGCATTGGTCTTAGCCTCTTAGGCTGAAATGATGAATTATCAAGGTAATGATTTGTGTCAACTATGGATTTTATTTATTAACGCTAATTAAAGTTAAGTGATATTTAAGCATCAAAAATGTATGGTTAAACAGTCACAAACAGCGTACTTAACTTTGAGCAATGTTTAGGGGATTATCTTTATAATTCAATCCGTCTGCCTAGCTTTTTCCCAACTATGTAGGGGTTTGCTTCCAGTTTATCTTTATAATTGTTATCATAATTTACTTAGCTTTCATCATTTAGGTAGTTCTTGTTTTTAGTCATGTAAGAGCCATGTTTACATAATAAATAATACCACTCAAATATCTGAATCTTCATAATTTTCCCATTGCAATTCAAAATACTTTTGTCTGGGTTTAGAGTTTTAGACCACTTCATATGATTTCATTTTGAAGACTTTCAGATTGATATTCTTGAGGTATAATAAATAATAAGGTACACTTAAGACATGTTGCACAAACCCAAAATAAATTGGGATTTCAGGCAGGAGAATAAGGATGATGAATAAATCAAAACAAACATCTTTTCAAATAGCCTGCTATTGAAGTTCAACTTTTAGAAGAAGATTTTGTCCAGAAGTAGGAAGGGTGACCTGATTCAACAAAAAAGTCATATTATATCTCCTTTTCTCACTTCCGGGGAAGGCTTAAATTTTTAAATAAAGCAATCAAGTCTTAAATTCTACACTAAGCTGATAAGTGCTTGATACCTAGTTAGTTTAGTAGAAATCCCATGACCCTGCATTATATGCAAATAATAAGATAAGAACTTGCATAGTTTTATCAATTTGTTTGTCTTTCTTTAGTCAGAAGCCTAACCCTTTTATTTACTTAACATTGTTGATAAAGTTTTTCCTTGTAGAGTCTTACTGTGACTGGAACTCAGCCCAGGGATTTTAATTTATTTTTTCAAAACATTGTTTTATAACATAACATACCATCAGGCCTGTATTCCCTGAAGGTTTAGGCAGAGTCCACAGAGGTGTACCTGCAGTACATTATTTTATAGTGGTGTTGTTTTTATTTTTTTTCTCTTAAGTAAATAATAAAAGTGTACATGTCCAAATATTCCTCAGAGAAAAAACATTATTGTGCATTGTGCTATTACAGTGAAAAGACCAAATAAAAAATAAAACTAAATAATTTAAGTAAAAACAAAATTAACTAACTACATATTGAACAGTTCCACAGGTTTGCTGTTCCACAAATCAAGTCATGTGAATAATAATAGTTACCAAGCAGGGGAGTTGCCTAACCACCACACCTGTTATTCAATAAAGGGAACAACCACTTGTTTACAATTACCAGTATTTTTCGTGCCAGCTGGTGACTCTATGCACCTAATTAAGCCCACTGAGCTAGTTTCGCCTTGCATTCAAGATAATTTACTGAGCACACTCGAGTTTATTCATTAATTACACGTACTATCATTGGTGCAATCGTAATAAATCTAGTACGTTTCACACGCTGACACACCGCACGATACCACGTCTTGACACTTGACACTGGACTGGTCACCAGGCGTTGTCATCCGTTGTCATAATTTTAGGTCAAAGTACGATGAACTTGAACGCGCTTTACTCACCGTAAAATGCTTATTGCCGGCACTTGCTTCCCTACGGAATGCGTGCAGGCAGGGCCCGCATTCGCTAGGAAAGCATTACCCACTGTTTTATGCACGTTTGGAAAGTTTCCTCACTGGAAACCGGCCACGACAACAATCACTGGTCACACTGTCGGGTCCACGGGCACAAGATCTGACAATAACGTACTCAACAACTAAATACCACCACCTCTCATATAATCCACCGTTTTACAGACAAAAGACACAGGCACAGGTATCCATGTATCGAACACTTTTAAAAGTCAAGTCACAACGCACTGGAAAAGTTCACAGACGGTTAGGTTTCAGTGTTGCATATACAAAAAGTTCACACGCGTATCTTGTCTAATTAAAAACTTGATAAATTGTATATAAATAACAACAAAATAAGAAAGGAACGTCGATCGCACCGCAAAATCCGAAAAACACAAGACGCGCAGCTGGCTAGCTGTCGCCTCTCGCTTGACTGCGGGGACAGCGGGTGTGCGGGCGGGTGGAGGGGCACGCGACCGCTTCTACCGCGCCCCCTATCCTTCCCGCCTCGTCTCGCAAGTCATTTCATTATTACGTTACGTTCATTTTATTTTATTTTGAACCTGCATTCGTCTGCGTTCGGTATCCTACTGCAACAGAGATTATTATCAATATGCGCTTGGTGCTTGAAATTACAGGTGTATTCAATTACAGATTTATTGATCGAAATTGACCTCTTTAAAACTGTCTAAATGTCGTAACTATCAAGCAAATTACTTACTTATTACGAACTTTTTAACAGACAGTCTGAAAGGCCTTTAGATAAGGTTTATGTTGCAAGTAAATGCATCAAAATTAACTGAAACATCTAAAATGCTGGTTTTACAACATAACAATAGACCCAATGTTGCTTCTACCATTCCTACTGAACCGTGAGAACTTTTACAGGCGATCGAGCAATTTACTTGCACTGATCATGTACCTACCTAGATTGTTGGTAGATGCACCTCATCAAACTATCATAGAAGTGGACGGGTGAGTATTAGTCGGTTGGAAGGCGGTATGCGCGAATGGCAATATAAACAAGCAGTTGTTTTGTTGATGAAAGCACGCGCAGCGTGCAGTGGTTGGCCTTCGTCGACAACACGACAGAGATCTACCTCCATGACATATTTTCGAAAAAAAAAATTCACACGGCCGACTTTCAGTTAATTTTCGAGAAAGTGATCCTTCATTGGCGATCTATCAAGGAGTGTAACGAGTTTCTCCTTTATCATTACAGGGCTCGGGTAACCACCCCTGTAGGCTGTAGGCCTGTAATTACTGGTAGTTTGCCGGCAGATGAGTAAATGCTTTAAATTCTGGGTTGTAGGGAAAGTGAAGTGTTAATGCGACAACTTGATCATAGTGTTTCGTGCCTTTCTACCGGTGAACAAGGAAGGGATTCCGCGAACTTTGAGTTTGACCTCGCTTTAAACAGTTTACAACGGCAATTGGCTATTAAATTAACCATAATACAGTATGATACGACGGAGATCCTATTTATCTGTTCGCCAAAGTCTGCTCTGTCAGTGAGTTCGGGACCATCTGCTTCTGTTTTTGCTCGCTAGGTAACAATAAACTTTACCCCAATTCATGGAACGGAAGTAGGGTGTGGTTTGGGTGCGTCCTTGAATGGAGTTTTAAAACTCATCATTGGGACCGGAAATTTCTATTCCCATATTTTTGTTTTAGTTTTTGAATAGAGCTATATTAATTTAAACTTTCATGAAGCAGAAGATAATGTACAACCAACAAACATCTATTACATAAGTAAATAAAGTTTAGTTGAGTACCTAGTCATGAACCTAGAGTTCTATTGAAAGATTTTCTTCTTCATGCATCGAGATATAAGTACTCATGGTTGTTGTAAGCTGTCTATATATTCCAGTGAAGAATTTAGATAAATAATGTATTTAATGTAAGTTCACACAGTTCGAACGGATATCCTTTCTATTTCGGTCCAAGGATAAATGCTAATGGTACTTGCCTGGTTGGATAATATTTCACCGTTTGTCAACATGCCTAACGGTTGTACAAGCATTAAACTTAGAGGTACTTAATGGACGTTTCTGTAACTTTATGTTCTGCAGTTAAAGACCTACGCCTACGATTGTCATATTACGGGAGCAGGCACCAGTTTATTAACATTATATTTTAGAAGCTAATTTCGAAACGGCAGCCTTTTACTCAGATTACGCAAACCCAATGGAATTATAAAAGTCCCACTTGGGACAACTTTTGTCAGATCTTGCAAGCTAAAAATAAGTTTCCCATTATTATATCAAGTTCATGTATTTTGTTGAATATTGATTAATCAAGACTAACTTATCTATCAATAATGTAGCTACATGTTCCACTATTTTAAATTAAAAGTATGACAATATGATTACTTGATCATCCATCTTGCTAGCTCATGAGAATTCAGAAAAGGCTATGTGCCTAAAATGTCACTCTACATTTCCATCGCTTTTAGTTGTTATTAAAGTTTTTACACGTTTTAGGTAAAAAAGTACTTACAGGTAAAAAATATCTAATTCATGGTTATGTCTTTTTTTCCCGTCACCAATAGATGTAGTAGCTTTGGTCTTATCTAAACAAATTGACTGTAATTTGATAGAAGTGTTTGTGAGAATAATTTGCATTTTACCTACCATAATGAAGAAAGTTTTGTTTGTAGACGAAAATATGTTAGTAGTACCTAAGTACCATCGATTTCTCTACTATTACCGGTAATTCAAGAAGGGAGGTAAATATTTGCGAAATGTAGCTTAACCAAATGAAGACACTGCATAGACACAATGTTATTCAGGAGTCAGTACATAGACATCAATGTTTCACGCTGTGAGACTAACTGGTGTGTGTGTGAATGCAGTGGACTTGGTCAGGTCCTTCCTAATCCATTCCTGATCAGTTACAGTTAATCGTCAGGAATCATCAACATAAAGAAGAACAATAGGTGGGACTCGATAAACAATTAAGGACCTCTGCTTACTCCATAACTGAATCAACAATCCTTCAATCTTCATTACTGAACCAAGTGCCAGGCAGCGGTATGGCAGGGGACTATATTTTATTTATACCTTTACAAGTCGCATACTCAACGCGCCTTGCTCAAAATATCGCGTCGTGCCGGCGACTTCCGTCGATTCAAAGTCGACTACCACTCATGGGGTTTTTTACCATGACACTCGAACACGAGATTTTTGTTTATTCAAGCGTTTTGGAGAATAATGGACATTCATTTGAATAATTTTCGTTTAAGATTCGTTGAAAGGCAATTAAGCAGGTGATTGTTTTGCTAATTTGTTCTGAGGACCATTAAAGAGTTAGGTAATTGATTAATCAATTAAGCAGTTAAGGCAGACAGCGTGGTGCCAAATGAATAGGATCGTTATGGTGGCTATTAAGCATTGTCGACGATGACTAAAGGCTGACTGTAATAATAATTTTACAACAATGGTTTGACGTTACCCAGTCAGCTTCTTGGAACAGAATGGAGCAGAAGGAAGGACCGATAAAGAAAGAAAATAAAACAAAAATAGTGAGAATTAGGTAAGTATAGAATCTTGAACTCTACATGATATTCGAAACATAAAGAAATTAAATGTATATGTCGCAGCCAATTGGTTAAATTAGCCGTTTAGTTAACCGCCTGGCTTTTGGAAGTACCTAGTGCTCGCCTCGCTTCGCTGTCTCGGCTTGCACGTGGTTGAGTACAGTTCTAACCTTTTTTTCTTTTTGTTTCCGAAAATCCTCATGGATGTCCGCCGACCTGGGGAGGGCGGCGGGTCTCTCAGACTCTTACTGACTAAAAACCACCCCGGTGGTCCATCTCACACTTACGCCGGGGTCGCGGGAACGTACGATCCTTCCGCAATCTCCGACTGGTGCCGGTCCGCAAATGCGGGCCTCCTCGGATCAGGGGGAGGAGTGAGGTGTTTGATTCCCCCCGCGTCGTCTAAGAGGGGCGCGCGTGGAATACTACGCGCCGCCACCTCGGGTCCTGACGTGTGGGGGGCGACGGACGTCCCCGAGCCCGTCGCCCCTGGACCCATTTAGGGGAGCTGGAAGAAGGCGTTGTTCGCCCTCCGACGACGCCCGGTGCGCCTGCTGCGGGTCGGGTGAGTGGACGAGATCTCCCTCTCCCTTTCCGCAGCCCCCTTTTGCGAGACGACTGTTTCGCAGAAGGAAACCACCGCGTCCCAGGTCTCTTCGCTGCTGACGATCGACTCGACTACAGCCGGCAGCAGCAGGTCACTGCCTACTTCTGAGATGTGGGCACGGCGCGGCTCCTCCCAATCCGCACACTCTGCCAGCGTATGCCACGCCGTATCCATCATAGTTCTAACCTTTTTTTTTTTTTTTTTTTAATCGTGGAGAAATGCTCATGCATATCCCTGGACTCCTCGTTCTAAACTGCTGATGTTGCTTGAGGGTGGGAGACAACACTAAAAGTACTGGCGTTGAGTTCTCTTCTCAAGAGTTTTACTGCGCTCTTTTGGCACTTTTTGGCGATGAAATATAGTGCTCCGACAAGTAAAACGATCAGTATTATGATCAAAAGTATTTTTTCAATACTGATCAGTGGTCCAAAGTTTTGACTGGTGCTGGCATTGGCTTCTCCGTTTGCATTTTGAGCTATTACTACTTCTTCTTTTGAATAAGTTTTTCCCATCTTCTTTCTTGATGTTTCTTTGGTGCTTCTTTCTTGAGTTACTTGCTCGAGTTCGTATTAATTTTTGGGTGTCATTTCTTCAATATTGTTCTTTTTAGGCAGGGTCGCCATGAAGTGTACCCGTAAGGGTAGGTTGCAGATGGAAACAACTGTTCATTCCAAGATTCCTTTTATTAATGTTTAATTATAACATACAAATCGTATTGCTAACTTAAATTACTTAGTTACTAGAATAACAATGCTTTTTTTGCAAAACGTGACATGTTACTGGACCGACGACTGTTTTAATGGGGATCAGCAAAGGCATGTCCTTCACTGCACTACCACGGGGAGATAGTGCAGTTATGTGGGACTCTAACCCACTAAAACTCCACGGTGTCCTCCTCTGCCGCTTACGGCGGGAACACGGGCACGCGTTAGCACTCATCCGCGAACCCGCCACGGCTGTCCGTTGCCGGACCCTCCTCTGGGGAGTACTCCCCATCACCGGCGCACCAGAACACATAGCACGCCGTGACCACCCCAGGGACCAAACCAGCACATGGGCGCCAGACGTCCCCGTGTCTGGGCACCCTTGGTCCCCCTTGCGACGGGTCAGGACATTGGCCCCGCCGCCTGCCAATTTTCGGCTGCAGAGGATAGGGAGAGCGGCCAACGTAATACCGACACTCCTCTTCCCCTGCAGCCCCACCGCGTCCGCCATCGTACGATGGCGACCCCGTCAAGGCCGCGGAAGGTAGGGAGAGCGGCGCACCGTAATACCGGAACTCCTCTCCCGCCGCGGCCTCCAACCCTCAGCCGCGATGCCTCAGGTACGACATCGCGGCCCGCCTCAGTTGCGATGTCGCCCAAGCGACACCGCAACCTATTTTTGGCCGCTACGTCGTTGGCTTGTCGGCAAAAGCCCTGACGAGCGGCCCCTCCTCGGGTTCCTCTTCGCTTCACCGTGGGTGTCCAAGCCACGGCTACTGAGCCCCCCCGCCTCGACAATGCGGGAACCCACCGGGGGGGATCATAGTTCTAACCTAACCTAACCTAACCGCCGTTTAATTAAAAGGCCGGTTAAACTAAACTAAACGGCTAATTAAACCATTTGGCTGCGACATACATATGTCGTGAAGCTTTTGTTTCATCATCTTATATACATATATAAGATGATGAAACAAAAGCTTTATTTTCCGAAGTAGGTAAGTTGTTTAATTTTCCATTAGTTCATGTTTGATAGACATCAATTATGTCCGTCACTCATTGCAGTGCTGAACTATAAAATAGTATACCGACTACTAGAAAGAAAGAAAAGAAAGAAAATACGTTTTTTTTCTACTGGCAGTACGATTTTCCCAATGTTCTGTGTGGCAATGGAAACACACCATGCACACATTTTTTCTGGTAACTTTTTATGTTCATATTGTCCCAAGTTTTCGGCGGCAGACGATGACTTATCAGACGGTTGAGTGGCGGCATTTTGTTGAACTCTGCGCTTCATGAGTTTGTCTAAAAGTAACGGATAGGACGTGACTGCCGAGACAGATCTAAAAATATATTACCTTTTGATATTTAGGTACTAGGGGTCGCAATACCGAATCATTTAAGCAAAACCGGTATTTTCGGTATTGGCTCCAGACCAATACCGATAATCCGGTATTTTCGATATTTCCGGGATTAAGCTAAAGTTAGCAAATTCAGTATAATAAAGTTAGTTTGCGGAGGAATAGTAAGTAGGTACCTAACCTAAATGAATTTATCTTCTAAATAAAACAAAATATTCATTGACACAAGGTTTACCTATTATTTGATATGTTGGTAATCAATCAGTTAGTTCTTAGCAATAATTTACTAATACTAAATGCCCGTTTATTCCTTTATTAAAATAACTTAGGTTACTGGTTAACTAGTTAAAATACTTTAATTAAATGTAGTGTTTGACTAGGAAGTAGGATTCCTACTAGGAATCAGTCCTAAAAATAAAATGTTTATCAAACTTAAACATCTCCCAACAGTCTCAACATACCTAAACAAAACGAACCAAGAAAATGCACTTCTAATTAATTCTCATAAAACATAAAATAATAAATTCTCATAAAACATGTAACTTGAATTAAATGGCGCGTAACTTTTTCTATTTGTATTTGTTTTTTATTTATTTTACTAAAACCGAAAATACCGAATATCCCGGTTTTTGTGATATGAATACCGGTATTAATTAGACCTAAATTTGGCCCGGTATTCCGGTATTTTCGAAATTCGGTATCCCGGTTTGCGACCCCTATTAGGTACCCACTATTCATTAGGTCTACTTCATAGCGTAGGTAGGTGAATGTTCGAAAGAAGTTTAAATTGAAACTTGTTTGTTGTTTATGTAAATTATTTAACAGCTTGTCAGATTGTGTATTAAATTCTCAATGAAAGTGGTTTGTCTTTCCAATTTACAATAATAAACAGAAGACAAGTTTACAATTTTATCTTAGACACGAAAAATTGGATCGTTCTTGTATAATTTGATTGGTCTCTCTCATCTATTTAAAGAGTTTTATTTTTAAATTATTTAAATTCGGAGCGGTAAATCCGGTTATTTTCAGATAAATCACTCAACCAATTAAAGGGACATTAGCGAATTGAATGGCGTGTATCAATAGAGAAGCATTGTTATGGGTTCATGGTGGCACGGACCATTTAACCCGCCTTATCAATCGGTAACGGTCGGCGCTAGGGGCGGAGGTCAATGCACCTATTTTGTTGTTGTTACCTTTTTAGAGCTCCCCGTTATCCGACATATTATGTAATAGTAATAAACTGATAGGATGTTTATATCATCGTTTTCGTGTTATCGTAGCTCACTGCTCCGTGCTGATCGTTTGATTAGCCTAATTAAGTTAATCTTTATGATCTTTGCCTTAGTTAAGCGGTTACTGAGAAAATTCAAAGTCATTTCGACAAAATCTTACTTAAACTTTGTGATAAACTTACATCAGAGTTAGATATACTTATCCAATTTTAATTAATGCTGAAAAAAAATTATAAGCTAACACATGGGTCTATCATTGTTTTTTCTAGGGTAGATTGCACAATCTCAAGACAGGAAGATAAATTGATTCAAAGATTGCAATTAACACCCAAACCAGGCCAGTTTAGGGGTCAATTGGACTATCCCAACAGCATCCCGTCACTGGATGTTCTTTAAGCAAAAAGAAGATATTTTAAACTAGAAGCAAGTAGAATACCTATACATTTTTGGTTTATTGCACCATGTTAATCATGTCTTCATGTAGATACTTAGGTCAGATATAGTCTTGAGCGACTTAAGGTGCTGAGAATTCTCACGATTAATTACGAGACTGAACTTGCTCTGACCGCGGTCGCAATGCACGCTTGCTACAGATCAACTTTTCCTAGTATGACCTTAGTGCCACGAAAGCAATCGATTCTGTAAAAACTATTTAATTACATTCACGGTCCAAATTAAAAATCTTTGTAGTATATAATTTACACAATCAACTTTCTGGACGGGTCCGATACCATACCCAGGTTGCGTAACACTTTATTGAAAAGGTAGAGCCTTAGGCCCACCTGTTGATATTACTTACACTATTTCGTTTATATAGTAATTACAGGTGATTTACATGTAGTGTCGTTACGTAACCATACATAATTTCTATACGTTCAATTTACCAGCTAATCGGACTTTTTAATTTATGCATTAATAGTGCACTTCAACTAAACGTGGGAGGTGTGGCTTCGCTCGTAAATATGACTATTAGTCTTTAATTTTGATTCGCTTTTTACTTCTCATATTATTTATGGAAAATTATGATACATTCACACCTAATGAAATACTTATTTTTAACACGAAACCAACTCGTCTGAATGAGTAAAACTGTGTTACATACAACTTTAAATGCATTTGCCAAACTTCAACAATAATCAACGTGTCGCAGACGTAGCCATGAAGTGTTTTGAATCTCGTATTTAGTTCAAGAACAATATCTTGTCGAGTCGTAGCTTGGATAAAGTAAGTACTGTTAGCAGACTATTACCCAAACGCATAAGCTTCGCTAACTCCGCTATTGTATTGAAAATTTGCGAATATTCCGTAACACTATTACCGCGTTTACAGTGTCATGCACAGTTTGTAAACGATTGCGAAACATTGGTTATTGTCTCTAAACTCTCTAACCTAACAGACCGTATGGGCTTAGAATAGAAATCCGTTTAGTATACGCTCCCATGAGAGCCGTGCGAATTATAATCCCTCTCATTATGTAAAAGAAAATGTCCGCTTTCTTTCTGTACTTACAAAGAATCAGCGATCGAAAGTTCATCGGATACAATGGCCGCAGCCGATGACACTGCCGGCTTCTTATCGAGCATCGCTAATTCGCTAGCTGACTCACTGTCCATACAATTCTCATAATTATTATAATTTTCGTAGTCAAATTCATCCGCGCGATAACTGGCCGGTTCGAGTGAAAGTATTCTGGATTAATCAGTCGTTCGTCTATTGACGCAAGTTCAATGCCTCGATTATGACTGTTATTTAAATTATAATATTCTTTTGCTTTCTTAGCGATGAATGGCGGAGGCGGTGCAAGGCAGGTGGGTGCTGTAACCGCGGCCTGCTCCGCTGGACGGAACACCGCCGCGCGTCGTCCACGAGAGCTTTCTAGGCTGTGCTATCTTCTTCTACGTCTCAAGTACATGTCAAAGTGTCAACTACAAGTATGAGCTCTCATGTCATAAATCCGGTTGTAATTAATTAAGATGTCTTCGGATAAGGATGTATGTTGTAATTAGGAGCTCAGCAATGTACTGCTGTGCTAACTGCAATGTTTCTCGGAAATGTTTACAGTGATTGGTTGCTGAATAGTGAATGTTGGACTTGAACGAAGAAAATAGAAATAGTCTTTTTTTATTAAGTGTAATGTCTAGATAATGAGAAGCGATAAGTTAATAACATTGCTGCACGTTTGCATGACTAACCAATTGGAGAAATGGCAAATGGAAATAGTCTCGCTCTCGACTGATGTTATCACGTGTCTCGCTGATGTGCCTACCTAGTCATCTAATCACTGCAATGAACGCTATAGGCGTAATAGTGTCGTAATACTAGTAACTTGTCGCAAGTAATTGGTTTAGACGCTGAAAGTAAACAGTGGGACTTTTGATCTCTGCTTTATAAGTTTGAAAAGGTGTGATATGATCATTGCATACAGAGTCTAACAGAATGATGACACAGAAACCTAAGTATTACGAGACGTGATTCAGTCTATTAATTCTATGTATTGGTTGAGCTATTTGTATTCTTCGTAGGAAATCCAGGTCGATGGAACTGAATACGTATATAAACTGGCGTCGATGGAGCGTGAGATACACTGCCGTCTGCCACATACCTTTTAGCGACTTCATTGTTTTCTGTGTGTTTTGAATAGCAGTTAGACAGACCTCATGGACAATGATTTGTTTTGAGTCTAAGAATTTGTGTGGTTTCCTTGACCTGTTGATGATAATAGTTCAGCGATGTAATTGTCGTTTAATATAATTCAATGAGCCGGATATTATATCGGTGTTGTGGTTGCAGCAAGCGATTGAATTCATTGTATCGTCACAGTGTATAAACAGCAGGAGACAATCGAAATAAGGAATGTGTGTCTTGATACTAAATTAAATAGGTCGGGTTTTTCTGAGTACGTGCCCTACCGTTGCCAATGCCTACCTACCTTGCTCCAGGACAGCACCTATAAAATATTTCTGTGAATTAAGTACCTATATTGTTTTTTAATAAAGTAGCTACAAGTAAAAGCAAACCAGCCAAGGATTAGGAGCTGAAATTCTTTCGACTTTGATCTACAACTTCCTATTAGGAAACAACGTTTCAGACAAAGTTTTAGTTCCACTCCAGTCCACCTACAATGTTTTAGCTGTCGACTTCTTGCTAAGTATTTCAAGACAGCTCTCAGCATAATTTCCTGGTTGATCCAAATAAAGTCAAGTACAAAGTAGTTTAGGCAAGGTTGTTACCGGAAGAAGATCAAACGGCCGGTGCTTAGTTCACGGTAGACGTTTCGGCAAAGCGACATAAAAGTTTAAGGACTTTATGCGATGGAAGTTTTGATTGCACAAAGTCGTGTAACGGTGTTTTGTGTGGCCTGCCGCAAGCAATGAAGATAACAGGGTTAACGGAGCGGGCACGGCGATGGCATACAAAGTGTGGTCATATGGATGTAAAGCCCGACTGACATGAGACCAGTAGTTCTTGTAAGCAATCCAATACAGTGAGCCAACTGCCAAGCAATATTGAAGACAATTTGGGTCATAATTTTGGGCTACATGCAGCCTGGCTGAATACCGACTTGCATTCTCACAAATACGCATGGATAGTCAAAATAGTCACCTCAATGCGTGGTTGGACAAACAACTACTCACCTACTCACTTTAAAGGTTAAAAATTATTAAGGAAGGAAGCATGCTCAATTATAATTGCATATTACCCGTTTACGAACGGCCCTCAGCACCAGATGGAGAGCAACCTGGTAATGACTATTTTGGTGTAGATCACATGAAACTGTTCAGGACTAGTCGCTAGAGTCGTGTCAGCCGAGCTTAACAACAATACTATGCACCACAGTAAGTAACACTTGCCACCTAACATTACGGTGCTCACGTAAGCATGAATATGAGCTCGTAATTAAAGAAATCATGGCCGCTCGTTAGCCTACTTTATTATAGCTTTTGCTTGGAAACCTAAATAGTTTTCTTCTGATTGTGTCGCAAAGTTGTCGCTGTTAAGACGCTTTAATAGGGGTCTTAATTTTAATGGCCATTGATGACTAGGTGCGGTGCGGTGTTTAATTTGTAATTTTCTGTAAAGCAAAATTTTCTGTAAAGTAAATGTTGACGCACTGCAGAGAGAGGATGTCCTTCGACCAAAGACCCATATAAGTCTTCGGACTTCAATTAAGCTTATGGTGATTTAGTTAATTCAGACCAGCGGACACACCTCAAATGCGGTTAATGTTCGCCTTCCTAACGGTTCTTTAAAGAGCCTAGAAGAAAATCTGCAACAAGCGTTTTTTGCATGACTCGAGTTAAAACCACGGAAATCTAGTTAAATGACCGTAGAAGGCAGGTAACTAAAGAAATGTGGAAACGCCGTAACGACGTCATCCTGTTAGTTTATGTAACGCTAGTCGGTCAGTGGTACTGATCAGGGCACGGCGTGGGTTCCGCATGGCCCGGGCGCTGGGCATCCGGCCAGCTCCGGGGCGCTCCGGACCCGGGCTGCTGATAAGAGCGCAGTGAAAGTGCCTTCCCAGCGACACCCGCGCCCCGCACCCATTGTTGTATGACGACGGTCATGCTCCGCTAATTTGAATGCAAGCATGTTTGTAATAGAATAATCTCGTTGATTGATAGACTTATTATATGATGATGAGGTTCCAGGAAAGTTGGCATTGTCCCAACATTGGAGCGGCCGCTGATAATTTTTCAAAGATATACCCATTACGGTTCGTAATTGAATGTTACATAACTTGGAAGACGTAAACTTATAGAGAAATTGTGAGACTCCGCCTTCGGTCGGTTAAAAGGCTTTAGGCGTTATTCTCCATTCAATAGCGAGCATCGATATATATTTTTTAATTTCGGTCATCGACCTCTCGGATTTTATGATCCAGGTAATAAATTGAATCGATAATTATCGCAGTAACTTGATTTCTATGTGAAATCAGTCATCAGCGGCGGAGTGTGAAACGTTACCGGCTATCATAACTGCACCGCTCGTGAAGCTGATTCCACGATTCGTATAACATCTGTGTAAAGATGTTTGGCTCTAATTGGACTATTAGTTTGATTTATCATAAGTGTTAGAAACTAACACTCAAGGAACACATTCTGCTCAGGTGAAAATAAGGCGGATTATGAAGTAAATGTGACTGTGTTTTTAGACGTGACTGTATATATTTTTAGCCGTGTTTCTTATAATATATACAGTAGTGTATATATGGAATGAGAGACATCAATCTATGAATTGTAATGATGTAACTATTTTCTTGTTCAATCAATTGGAATAAATGGTAATAGGTAAGGAAAGTTTTTCAATTATCTGCTTCAAGGGAGTGTCCAACTCCCAGTAACTACTTCGTTAGCAGAGTTAATTGAAATAGAGAAGTAACAAATGAATAGTAAGTTATTCATATTTGTACAGCTAAGTGTAAAGTATGTAGTTAACTTTCACTAGATCAAACTACTCGAGATTAGTTCGCCAAAAAAAGTTCGCAAGTGATTTCTTTTTCTGTTCTATATAGCGTAGTCACGCCTGCCATAAGTATTTGGTTTTGTTGTTTTGTACCAAGGTCAGAAAACTGGATAGCACTACAATACAGTACTTTCGTACTCGATCGACGAAAGCGAATGCGATGCCCCCCGTCCTGCGACAACTTTCTGTAAATATTCGAACAACTTTTTGTCCTTTCCAAGCTGAAATTTCGATGAAGCGTCAATTGTTCGCGAATGGTAATCCTGGACAGGTTCACTTTCCACGGTTATGCAAGCATTCGGTGATATCTTCAGACAGCGCATACGTCAAATAAAGGGTCTTTAATTACCGTGTAGGTGTTTTATGAGCTCTCCGACAATAGGAAACACGTACATCGTATAAACGTTGCAATCACAGCAAATGAAAGTTATTATAGAGCTCATAGACATCTAAATAAATTGCTATTTTATTTTGCAGTAGAAGTGCTAGGTAGTAGATGAACCATGTACAGCTTCCTAAACAAGGTATGGACTGGACAACTTATTTCGTTTTGTTTTTAATTCATCTTAATGTCAACCAGTTAGTTAAGATGTTTTTTAACGATACGTTTATGTGTAGGCGGCACGTTAAGATGTATTGTTTCTTTAATGAAAAATGATCTAAGAAAGTAGTGAAAATGCTTTCAGCCCACATAAAAATCTCAGTCTACGTTGTAGCTTGTCATGAGATATTTCTAGAATAAATGGAGGTGAATAGAAGGTGAACCAGCCAGACATGGAAGAAAAAGTAAAGTCACACTTTTTTGTCCGAGGGCGAGCAGATGTCTTTCGTGATACCACGTGGCATGGCAGCCAAAACACGAACGCTTTTGGGTGTTTCTTTTAATAAAAATAGCAGAGCAGCTGAGTAACCTGTTCTATTCAAACGATTTTTGCAAGGAAGTGTTCCATAGTTTGTTTTATATTGTTTTCATAAACACGAAAATAGAGTCAAGCAAAGCTGATACTTCTGTTGATTTTTTGAAGTGAAAACTTCTTTAGCGGCGCTGTGTACTTTTTTTGGAATGGGTAAAAACTTCTAAACTCGCGTCAGGTCACGTGACCCTGATCGAAAATTCGTAAGACGTAAAACGTAAGACAGCGCCATCTATGCACATCGGGAAGAACTACGAGGGCCTCGCGTACTAACTACGTAGTTCATCCAACAACGACGAGATGGCGCTGAACCACGGATATATAACTGACGACGAGCTCAAATACATTTTATGTACAAGGCCAATAGTATGTAAAAATGTAACTAATATCAATCGTACCATCTACGTCCTCTTCTAATACGCCTCTGCAAACATTATGGTAATCGAACAAAGGTAACATTGTGTAAAATTTCATACAGGCTCCTTATTAGTTTATCTAGTTACCACTTTAGAAATGATTAACGAAGCACTGCCGCGACCAACACCACGAACTGAAGTCTATCCTGTGTGCTTATTTGTAAATCTGAATAAATTCCTTTCACGAGAAGAATAAACCAGTCACTTTGGTCATCATACCTGATTTGCAAAAAACCCTATAAAATAAGGAACACACCTTAACACGCGTGTTTTGTTTATAAGACGATTCACAAAATACACTCGTAATTGTTCAAGTTTTCACTTCTGTCGGCACTACCGGAGTGCCAGTGTTTTTTTTTTTTTTTTTTGTTTATATAATAAAGATTTATTGTCAACTAAGATTCGATGACATGGTGAGGTAATATAATATAAAGCACAAGCATAAAGTTTCTTAATCTACCTAGTGGGTGCCGTACTGCTCTCCTAGATAGGTTAAAAAATAACCTGTGTTTAGGAGAAACAGTTCCGATCCCCATCATCAATGGTTGCCTTATAACATCACGTGTTAAGTTAAATAATATAGTTAGTATAAAGATAGGCATTTGGAATTTTAAAACATTTTGTGTGCATCAAAAGAAATAAAGACATTGTAACTGCTGAATAAGTTTAACAATATGAAATTGTGTAACAGTGTATTTTAAAATTGGGTCACAGTGTATTCATATAATAGTTGAGAATTAAATAAAACTACATAGCCTTGACACAATAACATTTAACTCCGGCGAAGCAATTAATTTGTCCATGGCCGGTGGAAGCTGTACAAGTGATCCTATCACGATCCTATGACAAATAGTACTTTGTTGACAATAGATCATTCGTTATCATTTATCGATACTGGTCCAGTTACAGTACACGAGTACATCATAAGTATCGCCAATACGTAAAATATCGAGGTCTTATTAACAAGAAGTTTCATCATCATCATCATTTCAGCTGAAAGACGTCCACTGCTGGACATACGCCTCCTCCAAGCACCTCCACTTAGACCGGTTCTGTGCTTCTTGCGTCGTCGGACCACCTTTTGCAAGGCCTTCCAACGCTACGTCTTCCGGTACGCGGTCGCCACTCCAGAACCTTTCGGCCCCATCGGCCATCTGTTCTGCGAGCAATGTGCCCTGCCCACTGCCACTTAAGTTTGGCAATTTTTCGGGCTATGTCGGTTACCTTGATTCTCCTGCGGATCTCCTCATTCCTGATTCGAGACAAGAAAACATGAAGATTAGGTACTTTTAACTTCTTGCAGTTACTTTGCTTTGCAGTTCAAAGCATTGGCTATGGATATATTACAACACCGCGTGTTTACTTTGATTATGACTACGAGTACATTATAGGCTGATTTAGGCATTTTTATTATTAATACCATAGTATTAATAATGAAAATGCCTAAATCAGCCTATAATGTTCCCACTGCTGGGACACGGGCCTCCTCAGTGTGGAGTGGGCATGGCGGATAATACACCACGCGGGCCCAGTGCGGATTGGTAGATGTCTCAAACTCAAAGCATTTATTTCAATTAAACCTTGTACAGGCACTTTTGAATAGTCAAAATTTAAATAGTCTGTCAGTTAGAAAGTTGAAGCTAGTTGCCCATTCCAAAACGTAGATCCCTATGGAGAAGAACGGGCAAGAAGCTCCATGGACACTCTTTTAAATAAAGATATTACAAAATCCTGGGTACATTATTATTGTAGCTTCTATATGTGAGAACAATTTAAAAAAAAAGACACAAATGAAGAAACATTTTAAAATCACTACATAGTATAAAACAAAGTCGCTTTCTCTGTCCCTATGTCCCTTTGTATGCTTAAATCTTTGAAACTACGCAACGGATTTTGATGCGGTTTTTTTTAATAGATAGAGTGATTCAAGAGGAAGGTTTATATGTATAATAATAATAATGTTTCCGTGCGAAGCCGGGGCGGGTCGCTAGTATAAGATAAAAATAAGCCTTGGCAGTTAAGAGATGACCAGTCTCAACCGACGGCGCCCGTTCACGAACATGACGCGTGGATCAGCACCATCCAGCTCAACCATTTTGTAGGGAACCAAATGATCCAACACACGCGCCACCATCGATGAGACATTGAAGTGAGCATGACACGTTCTCAACTGCCATGCTCTTTCAAGTCAACACACAAGAAAATCATAATAAACGGAAACATGGTTCTTACATTTACAAGATTTTAAAAATGCTTCTAAATTATACAAAACTCTCTAGTTTTGTATAATTTAGAAGCATTTTTAAAATTTTGTAAATGTAAGAACCATGTTTCCGTTTATTTTGAACCATGTACCGTTTTTGCAATTTATTTAAGAGATTAATAGAATTTTACTACCAAATAGTAAGAGATATTTAATAATGAAGTGTTCAACATTTAAAACTTGATTGAATAAAACAAAAAATAAAATTATGTTCTTATGTCAGAAACACTAAAAAAAAGAAAAAGGGAAGCACCTCTTCCAATTATTGAAATTTTAACTAGTGAGCCCAAGTGCCTGTGGAGCAGGGCCAGCAGTAAGCCAAGCATTTTTATCAACGATATAATCATCCAACTTATAATATGCTTGTCTACATAATGTGCGTTTAATGCATGTTTTAAATTTCTTCTTATTTGGTTGAAGAATATCGAGTGGTATTTTATTATAACATTTTACACAGTAACCCATAAAAGAAGTTTTTACTTTAGACAATCTGAAACGCGGTTGTTCCAATTTGTCCCTATTTCTAGTGTTAAAATTATAATACATGTCACTAATCTTACTAAAACGATGTAGATTTTTTCGAACGTACATAATATTTTCATATATATAAATATATTGACAAGAAACCGTCATGATGTCAATTTTTTTAAACAGAGCAGACGCGAATCGCTACGGGAACGTAGAGATTCGCGTCTGCTGAGCTTGTAGATGGCTCTGACAGCCCGCTTTTGCAGAATGAAGATAGAATCAATATCTGCAGCCCGTCCCCACAACAAAATACCGTAAGACATGATGCTATGAAAGTAACTAAAATAGATCAGTCTCGCGGTAATTTTCCAAACACTGTAGTGCGGACCCCAATGTAGCTTTGAGTCAAGCGTGATTCCCACGAATTCAAGTACATATCTCTATCTCCTTATTCAATACAACATGACATTCACTACTTCTAGCATTCGGTAAAGTCATGTCACACGTCACAACAAAACAAAATGTCACACGTCTTCGAATATTTGGTTCTAGGACATCCCGTTTTCCTCACGGTGTTTTCCTTCACCGTTTTGAGAGCAGTGGTGATGAAATTATTTACACAAAGTAAAGCGCCTGGCTGGGTTCGAACCCACGATCTAGAACTCGTAAGACGGGGCCGTTACCACTGGGCCACCACTGCTCTGGTATGGCATTATTGATCATTAATTAATTCCCAAATCAAAATATTTTTCGCATTAAAAATAACATGAACAGGACGACCTTAAACTAAAACCTCTGGCTATAAAAGTTAAAGGCTATCAAAATTTACATCGTGTGCGTCGGCTGCGTCCCAGTTTGTTGAATAACAAAGTAGTGCATGTGGGTGCTTCGAAATGGCGTGTTTTATTGTGAATTTTGCGCGGTTTGCATTCGGCAATCAGTGGGAGCACTCTGCGGCAAGGTCGAGGTCGGCTGTAAATTATTGTCACTGTCGAGTGTCTCGTTGCGTAAATATTCATCACTTACAAAGCCGCCGCAAGCGCAACACTTTTCGGAGCAGTTCAAAGTCGACGTTGCATTTCATTCACTGTCTTATAAATCTAAGTGAATACCTACAAGTTTCAAGCACGCATGCCATATATTCACCGCGGTTAAAAATGAAATTTCAACACCGTAAAATAAATCTCCTTCATGTAGAACTGTGCTTTATTGAATGACACGACATCAATCAACTCTGATAATGACCCTCAGTTTCACTTTTCATTTGTATTTGGGTCGTCGTAAATTGTAGATGATTAAAGAAATCATTGTGAATTTATTTCCGAGTCGGATTGTTCGGATTTTGCACCAAGCCAATCACATAATGGCTTAATCGTCAAGGTAATGTTTTCGGTCTGCAAATGGCCGCGGAAGTGACAAAAACATTATGCAGTTTAGTTGACTTTGACCATTGACCAAGGTGGCTAAAGTGACCTTTAAAATATAAAATCGTCTATTTACTTCGCCTAGTGACCGGTAAAAAGATGTGTTTGCTGTACTTCTATATTTGTTAACAATTTCTTTGTATTATGAGAATGGCAAACCGTATTGCTAAAGAACACAAAGCATTACGAAAAGTGCTAAGTAGTCACAGGCGGATGTTAGTTAGTTTATTGCAAATTGAATATTTACATTCATAAAGCAAACGTGAGCCTAGGTACAGATTACTTGCTTGTACACTGCTAAATGCTCGAGTCAATATTGCCAAATAGGGCTGTCAAATATGCGTGTGCGCAGCTATGTGGAGCGCGGCAAGCGACAAAGAAACAAGGTAACCGCGGCAATTGGCTGACTACCTTGTATATCTTAAAAGTTTATTAGTCTCCATGTTTTATATTTTTACACGTTCAACATTGAACACATATTTTTATTATAGGATAAAGCAGGAAGTGTCCAGAAAGTATATTACATAAAAAAATACTATCTACACTCACGCTATTCCGCTTATGAAATGTAAAAAATCTTATTGAATCCAGTCCTCAGTTTGTGTGTTTTTTGTACACACACACCCCTCACAGCTTACAATAATAATTATTTTTGTTGTGAGGCCTTTTCCATCAGATGCTATACGATAATCGGCTGGAAAAAATACAATGAAATTGTCAATATAATATGTACCATAATTATCTACTGTGAATTGTGAAATTTAAATTAGCTACATCAAACAGTGGGCGAAACAAACCTGTTTTCTTTTAAAACTTTTTTATTCGTTGGTAAATTTTATCATTATTGAATGTTTTTTTTATAAGTACTTATTGGTAACCCTGGTGGAGTGAGAGGAACATAGTTGGCGCGCAAACTTCTTACGGCTTCTGACGCAATATGCACTTGCTGTAATATAGTCGATGTATAACAAAATATCCCGATACGAATTGCTGCTGCATTCCATGTCTTTAAGAAGCAAGTAAGCTGTCATACTAAACGATTTATACCCACTTAACGTTCAAGTAAAACACGAGACTGGAAATATTCAACGCGTTCGTTTGTCGTTTTATTGAGTTGTATCAATAATGTGCAGTTTATAATATAAAATGTTGAAATAACAAATTTATTATTATCGTAACTTTTTGCATATCATAAGTGCTACGAGGTGCTACGCCATAATAAGCGGTGTCTACACGCAAGGTTGATCATACGTTAATCGACAATTTGCAAAGCGATTTAATGTTCAGTCATTTGTCAAAACGTATCGCTCATGTCCAAGAGTGTATAATTACGAGTACATCAAGTGTATACACACCGAGTACGTGTTTGAGTAACGAAATTAGAATCTTAAATACACTAATGCGTTTAATCTTAAATTCGGCCTAACCCACAACAACTTTAAACGATCGAACGGCCTGTTTATTTAAAGCTAAAAATAGGAACTTAAATTGCCTAACACCAGTATTTTTTCGTAGTCCAACACAAATTTATGAACCGAGTTTCCTCTAATAAGTATACATACTTCCAGCATCGTTCTATTTGCTGTGTGAAAATATGCGTTCGAACCGATCGATCAATAAGCAAATATTTTCCCATTGTCGACTCCTTTCGGCGTTTCGTCAATGAATTCTCATGTGGCCCGACAGTTGCGCGGGTGCAATACCGAGTGTTTGTAAATGTGAAACATGCGCAGTCACATGACGTAGACCCTCGCTCGTGAGATCTTTGCTTTCGCAGTATAGTTAAATACCGTATGTTCATGGTGCATGCATGATATAACAATGCTGTGAAGAACGACATACGAGACACGAGAGTGTTTAGTAAAACGAAAATATTTGCATAACGTCGCGGAAAATTAATAGATGCCCTTCAGGAAAAATGTGCAAGCAACAAGCACGCGTCATTGCAAGTAAATATTGGCAGAAGTATTACTTGTACTAAAAATAATATACCAGGAGCACTTGATTGCAGTTCAAAGAAAGGTCACGGTCACAATGTATTACATAATGTGGAGAACGAGACGCTGAACGGCCTCCTCAAGTGTACGATAAATATTTTGCTTCATGTACGAATATTTGCATGTCGAAATAAATAAACTTAAAATGTGTTCTTTAATATATCAAGTGTACTACAAGCGCCTCGGTCAGTAACTATAATTTTAAAGATTGCTTTTGCAATTATAGTAGGATACAGTGATGATTCTTGAGGCTGTGTTTAAAGTAATGGGTAAGAATTGATGCCCATTTCGTATTGATTATACGCGTGCATGTCTTTTTCTGATGCTTTTGGTTTGGTTCTTTTGTGCGTTTTCTAAAGATTTCCATATATACCTTTTACACATTACATTTAATTGACAATCCCTTATTTATATAATGTGCTTATGATTTGTTTTGAAAAAACAATGATATTTCATAAAACTCTAGAGTAATATTATAAAACTTGGTTTAAACTTTTATCAACCAAATCTCATCAAAATTTTCCAAACCATTTGAAGTCACGCTTTAGTTCCGATGAATAATAACGACACATCGGTTCAACGAACGCATGGTGTAGGTAGGTGATTTTTAGAACGTAGTACAGAACCCACCGATGTGACCCTTACTGATCATTAAGACAAGATAAGATAATAGGAAATAAACGAGAGAACCCACCGCGAACTCCTTGGGTGGCCCGGCGAGCCTGTAATATTGTACGTACTCGTCCATTATTAAGTGATCTACAGCAGGGTTTAAAAACTTTAATAGCTGCATGCATTATGTATTTTGTCCGAGGTCTTATTTCATTGGCGATTGAGCCCAAGCCCACATGAGACGACTCCAAACTGTCTCAGCGAAAGTGTGAGAACGCCGCGATACTTGGCAAAATTTTTGGTATTTCATCAGAATACTCAATACTTTGCAACGTGATCGATCGAGCCGTGGGTGGTATGTTTTAGTTTGTAATGACATTCCAGGCATACGTTTCGTGAAAATCGATAGTGACTTTCGCGTACTGATTTCGAGATTAGATCTTTCTTAATGATGTTCATTTTGTAAGAGTCGGTTTTTAGGGTTCCGTACCAAAATGGTTAAAAAGGAACCCTTATGATGCGACTCAGTCTGTCTGTCTGACTATTAACTTGAAATTTAGAATAGTTTGAGATGACGTTTGCCAAACTATTTTGCAAATAAGAAAGAAATAAAAATATGCATTTTTTGCAACAGGTAGATACTGAAAGGGGGTCTGAAAAATTTGAAGTGACGCTACAAGCATGTGGGGTATCATTTGAAAGAGCGCAGTTTGCACATTCTCAAACACTTTTTGATTTTTTTAGGCCACATAGTTTTCGACATGAAAAATGTAAAAAAAAAATACCGTTCCCCCCTTATCTCCGAAGTTTGCATAGGAAAAAATCTGAAATTATTCTATGTGATAGAAGTTTATGTAAAATTTACAGGAAATATAAAACGATGTCTCTAAATAGCACACTTTTTCAGAAATCATCAACAAAAGTTACATTAGTTCCACTATCGGTAAGATATGGCGCTGACCTAAAATTGCAATATTCTACACCGCAGCGTGCAATTTAAAATTCTCTCACGAATATAGGCCTCGCCGATGAAAATTTAAAAACATATGATGGTACGGAACCCTCGGTGCGCGAGTCAGACTCGCTTTTGCCAGGTTTTTTTTGTATCATCATTATCATAACGTATACTATACTTACTTAGGTCTGGGCTGAACATGGACCTTGTAATGATCTCTAGAATGTTCATTCTCCCCATAGTATATTGCTAAAATTATTACATTTAGCAGTCACATTTGTGATTGCAACATTTTTTTAGTAGACTCTGGGACGCTGCTATCTGGCCTCTTGACTATCTTTTACCACACCGATGACGGAAATAATATATGGGAGGCAATTTCTTTCTCTGGATTTTTTCATACTTTTTTGTTTCGTGTTGAACAAACTTATTTTTAGCCCAGTACCTGTTGAAATATTTCGCAGACCGCTTATCTTTATGGTGGGCTCGGTGTTATCATTATTTGTTCGGCCTACATTTGGACCATAACATTACCAATCCGTTACCCACCTTATCTGTACGCTGTGCTGTGAGTGTTAGCACTCAAACTATTAGGGCGTATGAAAAGAGTAAATTGATTATGGATTAACTAGATATTGAGAGCAGAATTTTCCTGAAGTATGTACTCAGTTGTTTGGGAAAATTGTCACAGGAAAGTTTAGGAAACACAAGTGATGAGAACCTTTGAGGTTCGTTGGTAAACTTTATTAGATCATGTCGAAAACAGGCAAAGTTACTTTTTCACGGTTTTGGGCCATGGTTTTCCATTGATTTTTTCCGTGCAAATTCCAAAACATAATTTGTACTGAGGGCTGAGGGCTGGTCGGGTCAGCGGGATTGTCCGAAAGGGTTACCGCTGGCCCGGAACATAAAGGGCTAAGTTAGGAACACGGGTGGGTTTTAGACAGTAAGACTCTGACACACTCCCTTCCGCTCCACCCAGAGCGGGAGGGGTCATTATTTTGATGATATCCCAAAAAAAGGGGCTGATATTTCAATCGACAGGTATTTTATATTCGTAGAATAAAATTAACGTCTAACAGATTTTGTATGGAAGAACTGTCCACAATTTTAAATTATTCCTCGAATAAAATTATTTGGCGTTGGAAAAATCAGCCCTGAACAATAACAGCAATAACAACCAATAACAACTTGCTTAAAAAAGATGTTGGAAATTGTTAATCAACGAAATAAATAAAACATGAATCGATTTAAGGTAAGACAAAGGTGCCGATCTATCCCCTGCGCCTTCGGACATGCCTGATGAAGACGTAATGAGGCAACATCACTGTTGACGCGACCAGCATAATTTATATACATTTAAACTTAATTAAAGGTTTCGCGACGAAATACATTCTTCTTAATTTCTGTGGCGTTTCGCAATTTACTTATCGAACAGATGGCTAAAAGCTTAATTATACAAGTAAATAAAGCAGTGTTAATTTTTATATTTTTTTCGCTGTCGACCATTTTCGTCGTTGCAATACTTGCAATCACGATGCTCTATGATACGCGAGGTGTGTGGTCGATTCTCCTGCGCAAACAGGTTTGTTGGCTGCGCCTGCGCTGTAAAAAGGCATTCAAATTTTTAACGACGCGCACTAACAAGCCGCACCGGACTCCGAGGCCCTTTTTCATACATCTCCCAAGTCTCAATACAAATCTCACTTTCCGTAGCACAGTAACATAGTGAATATAAGTGATACCATCGGCATCGTAACGTTACGTACCATGTCGCAAGCGCAACATCACATAAATAATTTGCAACGACATTTGTTTTGTTACAAGTAGCATAGAAGAGATGTTCTCTTGCAGATAAAATGTATTCGACTGTCAGAACAGTTTGTTGTGTTATTACATTTTATGATGACGACATCTTCTTTTTGGAAGAGTGTGCCGGTAAACACGCAACACAATATACTTACTTACTTATGTAATATTTTACTGTTTATAATACACAGGCTCTAAGAATGCACATAGCGTAAACAAACTCTTAATGCTTTTTAATGATAATTATGAGTACTGTAGCACCGAACAAGATCAAACAAATTGTTTTGCTGCTATAATTACGATTGAAATTATTCCACGAACACACCAGTAAATGTGCATTAACTACTGAATAATGGCACACTATTCACATACACCGATGTACTCGTTAAACGCGTTATTACTACTTAATGATGTATTTATTTTCGGTCCATGTCAAGACCTATAATTTGCAGTTCGATACTGAAAACGCCTGTCGGTTTCTGTGATTACAAGTAATGGGCATTTCTGAAGCTATGTGTTCTCAACAATGCCATTCGCAATAATTTTAGACCATTGAGGCAGTGTACAAGACGGATGGGAATGACAGTAATGCAAATCTTCAGCGATGCTTCACCCATCAAGCATTCCTGAGCAGCGAACGGCGAGGGGCCGAGGGTACTCGATCTCTGTTCGGAGTGCTCGTACAATAATAAGTAAAGAATGGCGTTCCTGTCCGCTGGTCACGTGTGTCGGGGGCCCGAGGCGAGAGTGGAAGCGTGGGCGGTAGCGCCCGCGCAGTCGCCCGCAGTCCGCTATTCATATAAAGATCACACTTGACTATCGTGAGAATACACCGTGGCTAGTTTGTCCTTTATTATAAAACGAGTTGAGGAGAGCGTGACGGTCTAATATGAACGATCGCCCACTCAATCGATTGAATGGTAGCGCTATTAAAATTATGGTTTCGGATTTAGGTGGTCTGTTTCATACCATAATAGTGCTATATTTAGACAATCCGTTACGGTTATTTAGGTGGTAATTTTCAATCCCTATCTTACTGGTTTACAGTATTATAACGCTTGACATGGAAATAAGAAATGAGATGCATAACTTGCATTCAATGTAAGCCAGATGAATGAAAAGATTTCTTACCGGATCTCTTGACATTTTGTTTTGGTTGAAATATCAAGCTGTTTGTTTTACCGGTAAATAAAGAAGAAAATAATTACGTTCAGTGTTTACACTTTATTTTATTTAAGAGTTGTATGATTGACAAACAGAAAACAGAATCGTTGCTTACGATTTCGTACCAAATTAAGAGGCATTTCATTTCCGATCGCTTGTGAATTCGTGATGATTTAAAGGTGTTATTAATTAAGTGTGAGAGTGATAAACAGACACTAAATAATTCAACGAAGTTAATAAATATGTATGTATATGAATGGAAAAAGCGCGGAGAGGTTGATTTGTGGCAAGCGCTAAGCTCATCAGGTAGTCAGTTGGCGCGGCGTGCTCTTGACCTCCAGTCGATGGTGAGTCATAGCCGGTGGAGCTGTCCGGTACATCCACCATGCTTCGACAATATGTGGGAACATGACGATCAACCCATTGGGACATTTATTATTTGTTATTCGAACTCATGTCGAGAGCTAAGCGTAAAATTAATCAAATAAGTACTCGAACTTGAAAGTAATTTAAAAAGCTATAAGCGCTTTTCTTTACAAAAGTTTGACCTCATTATGAGTAATGAATGGTTGTTTATCATTAACTAATACAAGTTATTCGATAGGCGTCTCTAAAGAAAGTTACAACGATAGATGTTTAATTTATAAGCCCTTAAATCAGCTTCATTGCTCTCTTTCCCTTAAATGTTTCTACAACAAAATCTTACGATGTGTATGATAGAATTTTTTACGATTGCATTGGTCGAAAATATTTCACTTTCTCTAATATTTCGGATCAAAGCTGATGTTGCAATAAAGATTGTTGCATAAACCTTTACAGTAAATTGTGGAGGGACTAGTACTGGAGGGTTAGATGAACCTTGTTGACTTTGGAACAAGAGTGGAGACTTTTTATACTACATATATCCTGTGAAGCTTCGTCTCATTTGTATGTGCGTCGGAGCCAGTCGTGATTGTGTAGGTTTGACTGACAAATAGCCTCGTGCCTCGTGCCTTTGTCGGCGAAGCGTCGACACACGACACATCCCTCATTGTCCACATGTATGTATACCTTTACTCGTTCCGGGGAAACGCGTGTACACGTCGCCTTAGAACATTAAACCAACTCTTAGAAACCACATGGCAAACGACTTCAGCCCAAGTTAGTATGACGTCTAAATATATTATTCCAGTTTGAAATTGAGTTTTATTAAAGCTGTTTGCATTTCTAAGCAATTTTATTGTTTTGATTATCTCTCTAGATGTGGTCGCCATCAAAGCTTTTAAGTCCACACAGGAACAAACATAACGCACGGGTATATAATGAGCCGCGGACTGTCTCTACAAAGTACCGTTAAATCTACTTCCAGTTTTTCGACGAAACATTTGCTTTGGACCAGTTTTGAGAAAGATGGTCCCCTTCTATTCATTGATAAATTCTTGAATGATCTACAGCTGTTTTGTAGATACTTACATCATAAGGTATCTATGAGATAAGTGTTGTTTTTTGTGGTATGTTGAATGAAGTAAGGAATGCTGAAGTATTTTCGCTTTCTCATTTTGAACTTCAACGGGACAAAGAAAATTCTTGTCGATGAACATGCGTGGCGGTCAAAAACCTGCCAATATCTCATCGTGTAGCGGTACAGTGGAATGTTTTCCGCGGCCTGCATTTCGCCACGTTATTAAAGAGCGGCACTGGGTTCGGCGCAATAATATTTACACGCGGCGCTTCTGCGAACCTGCGGTTTCCGGCGTGTGCGCACATCAGCGGCGCCCGACACGACCGCTCCGCCGAGCTCGGCCGAGCCGCTCCGACGTCCGCCGGACGACGTTACTACTACACTCACTCATATCAAACAAGACTATAAAACTTTATTGCTTTCTCTATTTACACTTATAAAAACGTTATACGACATTTATTTCTTAATGAACACGTTATCGTGTCTTTTTAAACTGCGCTATGTTAATTTGAATTGTAAAATCAAGTGCTACGAATGCTACGGCTACGATAACCGCTCTACGATTTAGATTTTTGTATTTTTGCGAACGGAACGCTTACCACTCTCACTGGATCCGTTACGCTTAAGAGGCTTACAGGACCTAAACGCAAAAAAAACGCAAGTTTTAGAAACAATAAAAGTATATGATCGACTACAGTTAACACAATCAGAAAAATATATGATATTCTTCAGGATATATGCTAGATAGATAGTGTGTTGAGAACATAATACAACTAATTTGGTATGATAGAAAAAAATCATGAAGATACCTCTAAAATCTTTATTTTTAAAATAAAAACCATACTAATATACACACAATGATTCTGTTTTTTTCAGATTATTTTACAAGCAACATACTAAAATACTAGTGTTTTAGTTTTTTAGTCCAAACAATAGATTTTTTGTAATTAAATAATTACTTCATATTTTGCAATAAATTACCAGCGTTGTATCATCGCGCTTCTCTTTCTTTTCTATGCAGTCCGACAGTGACAGCGCTTTAGGTCATGTAAGCCCCTTAAATAGTAGAATGGATTTCAATAACATTTTTAGCAATAAATTTCTGAATAGTTCCTCTGATGGTTCAGAATACTGCCCGGCGTGAATACCTAATGATTCATGCGTATCATACACGATAATAATCCAGATCAAAGGATAAAATAACACGAGAGGAGTATTCAAGGATTCATGGTCATTCTACAAAGGTGTTGTTTGAAAACAACAACGTCACATGCGAACGCTTTCTTGGCTTTGTGCCGAATTTTCCATGTTCCAGCATTCCCAACCTATTGAAAACGTGAAGATAAATAAGTAAGCTTTCCCATTGGACTACGCATGTCTTATCTTATGGAATCAAAACTTCTATAGGTACTAATAATAAAGTTGAAGAGTTAGTTTGAACGCGTAATCTCTGGAACATCAGTCGGATTGAAAAATTTTTGTATTTGATAGCCCAATTCTTGAGGAAGGCTAAAGGCTACTTAACATCACGCTAGGACCCTAAGGAGCCGAGCAAACGCAAAAAGTCAGGAGGAACGCTAAGCGAAAACGAAGTAATAGCGCGGCCAGACGATACGATGCGACGGGTTAGGTCGGGGGCCGAAATATTACGCGGACGAAGTCGCGGGCTGAAGCTAGTGAAATATATTCTTCATTTTAATACAACACGTCTTTATTTTAGACTAACCCGACAGACGTCCTGTTTTTGATTCGAAAGGCACGTGGCGCCATCTATAATCATAATAACGTTATTGTTGTTTTCCTCGGGAACAGCACTTTTTTTGGGATGACAGGTACCCTATGTCCGTGTCTGTACACCTGACAACGTAAATGCAAAATTTCAGGATGATGGGTTCCGTGGTTTAGGCGTGAAAAGGTGGTCGCCACGTACAGGGTAAAGTACTTCGGTAACCCAGGTACCCTACGTGAGACGGTCAGTAACATCAAGGCGTTGCTGGCCTTCCTCGAGGAGCTGGGGTGGATCGAATGATCGGTTTTCCCAACCGTACGCAAAATACGCGCATTGACGTGGAGTTGCGGACACCAGCCCGTATTACCTATTATTAAGGTAACAAACAAACTTACTTTCGCATTTATAATATTAGTTAGGATACAAGTAAATAATTTAAAAATTGTCTGCAGAAGTCGCTGTGAATCAAATATTTGGGAGTCATTGACTGTGAGCCAGACGCAGAAACAGTCCGCCCCTTGAGAGGCATTAGTCATGCCTAATCTTATTTTTACATTTATTATTGACCCTGCAGTAAATAACTACAGTTTATTTTTCTCGAATTCAAGGCCTTTGTTGGCTATAAGAACTGTATGAGATCATGATCACGGTCGGTGCCAGTCGAAGTGGCGGTGCTTGGGGAAGGCTTATGTCCAGCGGTGGACGTTTTTCGGCTGAATGAAACAATGATTCTTTCTTTAGTAATTAAGGATGATTAGGGAGAGAAAAAGGAATATAGGAATACAGTCTATAAAAACAAAAACACATAGGTACAATAGTTTTGCTATTTCTTTGGTTTCCATGAAACTTCGACGAGTCCAGTGTTTACCAGTCTAATTTTAAAACTCTTTTGAAAACACTGAAGGCTAGCTGTTTTTCTGAAAACCCGAATCGGATTTTCCCGCTACTTGTTTTTCTCAAGGAAAATCTCGAGGAGTCTATTATTGGTATGCCTTCTAAGAATATATGAATCTTACCTGCTCTACCGTAGCCAATGGTAGAGCAGGTAAGATTCATATATTCATATCATACACATATATGTTGCTCCTATAACATGATTTACATTTGCCTAGACATTTGATTGACATTTCTAAACCAAACGATGTACCATGCAATTACTTACTATTGGATTGAAATGAAAGGTACAAGTTCGTATTATTGTTTCACACGGCTTGCGGCGATTCAAATAGTTTTATAACAAAAACCCGATCCAATCGAATTGTTTTAAGTTTAACACCTCCATCGTTCCGCATGGCGAAGGATGGGCTTCTCTTACCGCACCTAATGAGGCCGTGCCACTTTTTGTTTTCGCAACTATTTATTAATATTTTTGTTACATTGCCCCTTTGTGGACGGGCAAGTGTTACATGTGTATATCGCTCTGTATTCGTCATACCTAATAACATACCTACAGAAATAAAAGCAAATCAATGGTCATTTGATATTTTGTATCAATTATTTTCCAGTAAAATTTTGAATGTATGTCACGTGACCATGATAAATTTATAAACGAACATTTAAGCGTTTGCGTGAACTCAATTCCTCGTAGAGAAGGCACGTTACCTACGCATATGAACACATTTATTGATAAAGGCCTCTCAGAACAATGCGTGAGAGAGACCATTACGAAAACTCAGTGAGGTTAATTCCAGTTTTTTTAATTAACGATACGTTACGCGTGGCGTTCGATTCTTTCCTTTATACAGAAAAACTGGTCAGTCTTACTTGAGCAAACAATCTCATTCGTCATTACAGCCGTGAAAGTACTATGAAAGTTTAATACGTCTTCGTACATTACATACATCGGAGAAAATGATTGATCAGGTCTACTACTGTTTCTGCTGGATTGTGAACATGTGATGAGTCAATTAAGACCAAGACCACCAATTGGATAACAAACGCCTTTCGTTTCAATCAAGAATATTTTTTTTTGGTGAAATAAATGATTGGCGTGGAATTTATAACTAGCTTTTAGTTTTTACCTATAACGCAATGGCAATGGTGTTATAAGAATGTATAATTTTGCAGTCTAAATTCATGCAGAAATCGTATATGTATTTGTTTTGATTGATAGGCGTGGGCGAGTATCGATAGATTTCGCTTGTTCATCGACATGTTCTCTCGGAGTAAGTGTCCGAATGGACAAGAATGTTAATAAGACAGGCCGTCATGCTTCGGAGAAAACAGCATCAGAAACCAGCCGCTGCATCGTTATCTCACCTCATCGAATTGTCACCTAATTGTTGAATAACAACACTGATGTTTCGTAATACTCGCCTTATTAGAAAATACTTCGTGCGAACCCTCTCATTACTATGACAGGTGATAGACTAGCTGCCGGTGTCCGATTGTCTTGTCATGGACGTTTTTTGCATTCAGATTGATGTTGTGACGTAATGTACGAGTACCTTCAAACTGAAAGCTTGTGCTACCCATATAGAGCGCGGACACATAAAATATTCCTGCGTAAAATCGTAAACTCGTAGTAACTTCTAGTTTCTCTTGCGGTTAAAGGAATTATATTTTAGTGTTATTTTTAAACTTACCGAGAAATCCGCAAGTCGCCAGAAAGTAGCAGTCTAAGAGAATTTATTCAATTACTGCGTTTATTCAATCATTACGCTCTATAATAAAGGGGTAATTGAATATAAAACTGTATAATTGGGGCCAATTTAATCTCAGTCATTCAGCAGAAATCGTAGCACCAATTAAGTTGCGCGACGAAGTGTATTATAATAGCAAGTTCAACGGCGCTACATTGACATGAAATCCACTCTGTGACTCATGCGCATGCGCATACTCCCCCCTCTCCCCTTCATGCACCACATACTCCCGTCTATCTTAGGGGCAATGTACAATAATCTGCCACGAGGAACTCATGAATGACGGTGTTGTAAGGTCTCGAACTGAGGCCTCATACAACATGCACGGGGCCGCATTTGCCCGAAAAGGTCTTGGCCTAGACATTATTAAAACTGTATTTGGCACACCTCTACATTCTAAGGTACAAGGACTTCGAGATTATGAAATATTGCAAAACATCAAGCAAGATAAATATCTCACTGAGACAGGATAGTAGTTAATATGCGTATAGGTATCTAACCCTCACAAACTGGAACTCCGTGCTCCGAAAGACCGAATAAAATTCGCATTCATTGCTCAAAACCGTTCTGAGATAAAGCAATTATCCTTTTAAATGCAAAAACGCTACAATTCACATAATATGAATTCGCGTCATCACGTGTGTATTATCCTCTTTGCACGTCTAAACACGCAATTATTATCTCACCGGCATCGGGCCCGTCCACGCCGGTCACGTGGTCGGCATTCGCACTGGCTAATTTTGGAGCTTCGCTTGCGCGCTTGCGTCCGTTGACTTGATGCTCCGGACGTCGTAAAACCGGACAGGATCCACTGTATAAACTGAGGCTATGAAACAACTCGTTATGACATACATACCGACTTATACTTGCCAGTCAGGTGTACGAGTATCTTATCAAGATCTGGTTCAATATAACACCCTTTTGTAGGTGCAACGTGAGTTGTCACTATTGGCTATAGAAGGAGTCACGGTGTGTGGTCACGCCGATATTTGAGTCCATGCTAGGAAGTACCTTCTTTAGCATCTTGAAAATATTTCAACCTAAATTCTATGAAAGGAACAAAGAACCTAACCTGAACATCCATATAACTTAGGAATCGCAAACATTTCGCAAATATTATACAGCAAATACTCGGAATCGGTTGCGCCGCTAAAATATTCATGTCATGACTACTGACATCATAACTTATGTCGTTGAAGCGTCGCCGAATAAATGGCCTTCAATTTTAGATCGTACACTTCGCTAGAAATAATTATTATTAAATTCTGAAAAAAAAGGAAGTCGTCGTACACACGCACGGTTCCCTGCGCTAACGCAGAACCCATTAGCATCTACGGAGAGACTAGAACAATTAGTCAAGTTGCACGTGCAAATATGAACGACATTGATTGATATAATTAATAAAATAAGTATAGACATCAAGGTCGTGGAAGCCGTTAACATTAATACAAAGATTATGCTAATGACAGGGAGTAACTTGAAGACAGTGGGCGATGTCGAGAATGACTCAATAGAAGTGGGTGGGACAGCTGACACGAAGGCCGAACCTGAGGCTTGGTCATCGGCTGCCGTTCACTCCACACGACGCAACCTATTTATTATTAATATGCAATTTATTAATAACCCATACAAAGAAGGGGTTGTCTCAGAGATAAGTGAAAGGTCAACTGTCGAGACACAAATTGCAGAAATACTAACCCACATAGCTAACGTGTGACTAATCTCATTCACTGGATGTTTCGAGACACAGCACCTATTATTGTAACCCATGTGTTATAATGTCGTCTGCATTTCTATTTATACATATATGTTGTAAGTTTATCAACGTTATTAATCGATGCTGTTGCTACTGTCTTCGTTGTATCATTACCAGCTTCTTTCCTATATTTTATTATTTTTATCGGTTTTCTTAGAAGAAACCCCTGACAAATCAGTGACTAATTTAAATTTTATGCATTTGTCGAAAAGTAGGCGCACAATCAACTGAAATTGAAAGTTTGGTATGTAATTCTAAATTAAGTGTGTAATAATGCTTGCACACTTACTTACTATGTATTGCCTATTTCGAAATGTATGTCAATTTATGCCTTTGTAGGTCATATTGGGTCAAATATCCGGTTATCACTATCTTTCAAATCGGTGTCGAAATAAAAAGCAATAAGTTGATTGATGTGTTCAACCTAAAAACAGATTGGTTTGAATCCAGACGCAAGCCCGCCATTCAGTTGACCCGTCCAATGGCTCAGAACAGCGCACTGACATTAAAAAAGTTGCGGATTGTGTCTCACTCGGCATGTGTGCAGTTTCGTTATCGTTTAGGTCCTTCTAGAACGACTCTAATGTATCTGTAACGTGATCACCAATAATGTTATGCAAACGTGAACTCTTGAACTCTCTACGTTCATCAGTAAAGGCAACCGGTATCTATACGTAAGTAAGACCTTTCTCATTCAATTGTCATTGGGTTGGGCCACTTCCCATACATCATCTTAATCATAGAAACAATAAAAATACTGTTCATTTCATTTCTCTTTTAAGAAATGAGAATTATTTCTAGAGCACATTTATATGCACTTGACATCCGCGCTGTCTGCTGGAGCGATTGTTTCATGATCTGCGAAAAATAAAACTCGGTGAGGGGTACAGTTAAACCGGCATAGAATCCGTGAGTCACCTCACTAGGCTGCAAGGGGAACGCTGGCGCCATAAAAACCGGTGCGTTACTGTTACGGAGTCCGACTCTCTATTTTAGATACATTCGCAGATATAAGTCAAACACGCGTAGCTTCGCTCACCGACTTTGAATGATACCTTTGAGTCCTAGCTGCGATATCGTTTATGGAGATTAGACGTTGAAGTTTCAGGGTTGCCAACAACGAGTAAAGTAACAGAACTTTTTTTGCTTTCATACACAGCTAACGCAGAATCGGTCGCAGGTTAAGAACTGACGTTAGACGTGAGACTGAAGTTATTGTATGGCAAAAATGAGCCCAAAAGTGAAAATTAGCGTGCAACATGCATAGCTGTCGCAATGGTTATAGGTCGATTTTAAAATGACCGTAAATTCAAATGTCCGTTGTAGTGGTTATTGGGTTACTTAATAGATCAATAAAATGAAACAATTGGAAATAGCTGCACAGGCAATAAAGTTTTATAAGGTTGATACGAATTCATTGAACTTGAAGTATACACGACTCCAATTACTATTGAGGTCACAGTTTAGAATAATGCGAACTAATCGTGGTTGGTCGGCTGTTGCAGATTGGTGCTACGTAGGCTGTGGCAACCGTAATCGATGGCGAGTGACTAACGGGCGGATTCCTTATAAGAATGCTTCGGGTCAAATCAGAGGTTGCTATCTGAGATTGGTGTCAGTATTCCACGTTTTCTCCTATATGTCATCCATGGCCCCTTTGCATCATTGTGTAGACTTATGAACAGTAATGGCTGCCTGGGGGCTACCTTTCTGTATGTACAAATAATGATATAATGACAGATAAACATGTAATAGGTAATATTTTAAATGAATTGAAGTGTGTATAGCACCTATAGGTAAGTACTTTCTATTTCAATCACGAGCTGCCGATTTAACTTTAGATATAACTTATGTTTGGCAATACGTTTATTGTACAAGTGGTTAATGCTAAGCGGTAAGCTGATCTACATGACGTTGATTCTTGGTTATTAGTAGTTAATGAACAGCACCCTAATTGCGTAACACACTATCAATTTTAATCTGATTTTTTTTAAGGATATTGCTAATCAATTGCCACATAGTGAAAATAATGCCACTCAATAACGTAAATACAGTACCCGGCGATAAATATTGCACATCGACCTATTCGATCCTATCGATTTTATACAAAGAATAAAAATAATTATCAAAAGAAGTAAATCATAATTTTTTTAACAGCTCCTAATGGATACCGGACTGTTTGTATTTCGTGCGACAGAGATAACGCTCTACGAAGCCGAAATTAGTCGATTGTCTCTTTCCAAAGGTCGATGTGCAATATTTATCGCCGGGTACTGTAAGTACTGTAACGCAATGAGTGTCGTGGAACTGTCACAATGTAAATTTGTTTACCTAGCTGTAGTTTTTTTTTTTACAGTTTATTTCGATTCAGTGACAGAGTAGCTACCAGATCCTAGTGATGATCTGGTTGACAGAAAATTCCATGATGCGAGGCGCAGCTGATTTTAGAGGATTAGTCCAATAATGGTTTCTCTTTCTTATGCTGTTTGTGAAGGTTCATGCACATCATTGTATATGTAGACTAAAACTCAAGGCGTTGCGTAATGTTTAAAGAAACATCCAAGAGGTAGTTTTTAATGCCATAAATATAGAGTTGTTAACAATTACCCAAAACCAATGAACACTGCACAGCAGCACTAATCGCTGGTGAAACGTGGTGGGTGTACGATTAGGCTCCCAGTCTTACAACAGCTGTTACGTTGAAACTTTGAAACATTTCTGGCTCATTCAGAGCAGGAAGCCTATATAGCTTACGAGAAACAGAACCTGAGGAACCCTGTTTGTGCCAGTGTCACTTACACAAATGACAAAAACATTGGGGAACGTGACATAATGCTTTTCGTTGAAGTGTTATTATAATTTTTACAATTGATCGTTGATGTTTTGGTACATTAGGGGCGACCCGTCTTCCTTCCTATTTATCTTTCTTAGGGTCCCATACTCTATTAAGACATTTATAGAGAACTCATGGTTGAATAAGTCGTTTGAGCCGTTTCACCTGACAAAAGTGTTTTCACTTCAGCTTTTGAATCCCTCTCAAATACTGCAAGTCTAAATTCCTCAAAACTTATGCCGTAATCAATAGCAATAAATATGCCACAAATCATTAGAGTTTACAGCAGTACTATTTAATCTAGTGGGTGTGCCAACAGGCTCCCAGTCTTACAACAGCCAGCTGTTACGTCAAACATTCCAACAGCACGCAGCGCAGGCGCAGGTTCAGGCAGGTAGTCACAGCCTACGTCAAGTTATTGTAGGTAACCCGTTTGTCTCGGAATGCGTGGGAATCTGGGAAGTGGGAAGGCAAGCAGGTGATAGTGTTCACGTACCTAGTTCTATTATTTTTAGGTGACAACAATTGTAATGTTTTAGCGGTTGTTTGGGCGTATTCTGTCTGTCTGTTCAATTGTCGTTCTGTGATGAGCATAAGTTTTTTTCAACACTATCGTCTTTATGGAAGATCATATTTAAGGAACCAAAAAGGGTACCTTTAATCCATTTTCGGTTCCTTGATATCTTTTGCCTTATTAATGTGTATAACTCTAGGTTTTCTTACGACGGATGGTGTATCTTGCAGTAGGATCACTAAAACTTTTCGGGGCTTTTACTCAATAGGTAGGTAAATAATGACAACAAGTCTGGCTCTATATCCCTAGAAACTCTGCAAATGCCGCTTAGATCTTTATAGGATCACCATATCATAACAGTCCAGTTTTCCTACGATCAACTAAAAGAAACTACGATGCTTGGGTATTAAGTCCGCCATATCAACGCTATGTGCGAGTGCGACGTACTAAAATGATCCCCCAAAGAGTTTTAATCAAATCAAAATGTTCTAAAGTCTGAAGAATGTATAGACAAACCAAAGTTTAACAAAATAAAATCTTTTCAGTCCGAGAGTCCGAGCTTGAAGTTACTATACCTCAACTTGAAAGTGCTGCCATCTGTTCGTTAAGTAAGGTGGTGTTTATTAGGCGCCATCTACCGGAATTTTGTATCATTAGAAAGTCTGTGAGTGATGTAGAGACGGGTGTTCCAGGTAGTTTTTGAGTTTGTCAAAAGATGTATCTATTCGTAAGACTGAAGTCTCTGAAGGGGTAGGCAGAGATGTCGTACTGTTAAACATTCCTATTTCTAACGGGAAATGATTTATATTGGCCAATCTGCTTTTTAGTATCCAGGCTACTGCTGAAATATCCTATTTGTCTAATCTCATTTAATAATAATTAGTACCTAATCTTAAGTAAGATTACATATTTCTTATTTCAAATAGGTATTGAGTGTTCCTGAAAAGCAACTGAAACCCGTTCAGTTGGGAACATTAACTGTACCTACCTAGTAATTGAAAATGTTTGATTTATTGAAAAATAACTGATCCTTGTCCTTTAAATTTTCTCCTTTCCCTAGAAACCTTAATCCCTAAAATAAAAAATATAAACCAAATCCATCTAGCCGTTCTCTAGTGATCCGCTTGTCAACGAACAGCATTAAATATTTATTCCTAAAGTGGTTTTCCTATAAACTACAGTTGTTGTAGAGAACAATTTGTTGAAGGTAAAGAAAATACAAAAAAAAAAAAATGGACTGAAATATTCTTCAAACAATAGTAAAATCCCTTTATTAGAATTTCTTTCTTCAAATGTCACTAAATAGAGGTCCTCAAACACACAGCTAGGAACAATGTGTCTGATAGATGGATGGATCGGCTGAATAGAGGCGTAATAGATGACCGGCTGACAACGACGTGGCCCCGGATGTATAGTCTGTGGTCTGGACTTCGGGAAATAAGAAAAACTGGCCCTTCACTTCACATAATGGTGACTGCAAGAATTGAATTATGTTTACTATAAAGGAATGGGAGTTAATGGGAGGAATTGTTGCCCTGTTGTGTTGGAATATGGTTTTCGATAATGTTGACTTTAATTGAAAAAAATTTTAGGCTCTGCTTCGATAAATATTATTTCTTTATAGTTGACACGAAATATTTAAGTACTAGCAACGCCCCGCGTATCAGCCGCATAAGAGTTGATTCCGTGGAAATATCGGGATAAAAGGTATCCTATATGTTATTCTGATGTATAAGCTATACCTATTACTGTAAAGTTTCATCAAAATCCATTTCGTAGTTTTTGCGTGAAATAGTAACAAACATCCATCTGTTCATCCATCCATACTCACAAACTTTCACGTTTATGCATAAGTTTCGATCCCGTGGGAATATCGGAATAAAAAGTATCCTATGTGTTTATCCTGGTTATAAACTATCTGCGTGCCATATTTTGTAGCTTTTGTGTGAAAGCGTTACAAACATCCATCCATCCATCCTCACAAACTTTCGCTTTTATAACATTAGTAGGATAATAGGAGGTAGGATAATTAATATTAATACTTGACCATATTAGGTAATTGCACCGACGCGATGGGAGGTTCAAGTTAATCATAAAATTAGTCATGTCATAATAGGATGCTTGTTTCTATTAATGTGTTTTCAGACCGGTGGGACTCTCCTCTCCTACGAAGGTGGGTAAGTGTTCAGACACACTTATCCAAATAAACTGGTGTGCCATTGAACGAACAGTTCATTGTCATTCAAGTTGTTTAATTGTAAATTTAATTGTATACTAGGTAATATTAGGCTAAGTTATACTACTACTAAAATAATATGGATGTAATTCTGAAATAAAATAATTGAATTTGAATTTTGAAAAAAAATTAATCATTTAATGATCTATAGGTACTTAATATAATAAAGCTGAAGAGTTAGTGCTAATCTCTGGAACTACAAGATTTGAATTCTTTTTTTTTAATACCTCAATTCTTGAGGAAGGCTATTTAACATCAGGCTGTGTCGTAGCGTTTAGCTTAGGAGCCGAGCAAAAAGAAAAAAGTCAGAAAAAACGCTAAGCGAAAACGAAGTGGTAGCGCGGGCAGGCGATGCGATGTGATGCAGTGATTCGGGGGCGGGGTAAGGGATAGACTATGACCTGGGTTAGGAGGTCAGGAAACTTTTTATCCCTTTTAGTGCCTACGGTCCCGTGACATCCCGACATTCACGCGGCCCGCGAGTGAAACTGAGTATGGTTTTTATTGTAAAAAAAAAGTTTTTAGAGGTATCTACATTATGTTTTTCTATCGTATCAGCTGTATTATGTTTTCAAAACACTATCTAACTAGCATATATCCTGAAGAATATCATATATTTTTTGATTTTGTTTACTGTAGTCGATCATATACTTTTAGGCATTTTATAACTTGTATTTTTTGCGTTTTGGTCCTGTAGTCCCCGTAGTATAGTATGGATAGAACGTGGTGGTATAATAGGGCGCGGTAGAAAATAGTGATTGTAAACATTCGTGAGTATGAAGGTACTTATGAACACTTAGTTATAAAGATTATCATCACCAAAAATCCTTTTAACATACCTACAGAATTCAGCTATGAGTATTCTACCTATTTTACTTATACAGGGTTAATTTATATTAGCTAAACATGATAAAACAAAAAGAAAATAATTTGTTTTGTGGGGTCATCGAACGCGGTTATGGTAGTCACTTGAAATATCAGTTAAATTTTTTTTTTGTATATACTTCACAGACGTGATAATTTCAACACGATAAATCATAATAAAACTGTTTTTCTCAACTCATACTTAGAATTAGTAACAACACTAACAGCGGTCCTTGACCTCCCAAAATTTTAGTTTTAAGTACAATGCGTGCCACGAAAGATGAGACTTGACCTCGCCTCCCCCGCTCTTTTCGCCACCCCTATGACGTCCGGTCCCGTCCCGCACTCAGACCTCATACCGCTAAAGATACCTAAAATCGTGTACTGCGCATGTCAAACCACGTGGTGTGTCAAGTCTCATCTTTCGAGGCACGCATTGTATATCGGTACCCATCGCGTCCGCGGAGTTTAGCTAGCCAATTTAAAATAACCCTTTAGAAGTGAGCTCTTGTCCGTCATCAGTGTATTACATTTTTCTTTACTGATAAGCATGATCAATAGGTACAGTAAAGTTCAAACCTTTTTATTTTTCAGGTTAGACAGCAAAATATATTAGTCAGATAGGAATAGACCGAAAACGTGTACCGTTGCCAAAAAAAGATAAATTGAGCAATTTATTCAGTGTTCCAGCTTAGGCCGGCTTTAGACTTTAAAATATAAACCCGTCTATATAACTTCACAGCAAATGACAGGTATTTTAAATAACGATATGTAATCACTGTTCGTGTGTGTTGAATAAATTCGGGTTCATTAATCTATTGGAATATTTAAAATATAGGGCCTCACGATTATGGCTGGCTTTAGCATAGTTCGATCAATCATCGAGATGACTTTAGCGCGGTCAAAATCTTGGGTTAATTACCGTTATTTGCATATTGAGTTGTATAGCTAAATGTCTGTAGGTATATAGGTACAAGGGTAAGTCGTCCGGAGGTAGGAACTCTCTATCGGTAACTACAACAGTTAGCAATATATAAAAAGCAAATACGAAAAAAAGCAAACATAGCAATCACAGAATCATCATCTGCCTAGCCTTTTCCCAACTATGTTGGGGTCAGCTTCCAGTCTAACCGAATGCAGCTGAATACCTGTATTTTACATGGAGCGACTGCCTATCTGACCTCCACAATCCAGTTACTGGGCAATACGATACCCCTTGATAAGACTGGTTGTCAGACTTTCGGGCTTCTGACTATCCGTAACGACAGTCAACGATCCACGAATGACAACCGGGACCAACGGCTTAACGTGCTTTCCAAGGCACGAAGGGGCCACGGTATGTAAAGATGGTCATCCATCCAACCACAGAACAACCGCGGTAAGCATAGCATAACCTGATCGATCGACCTATGCTGCTGTTATTATTTACCCACGGGCCCCTATCACAGGATGTAAAACTTAAAAGTTCATGTCCTGTGCTAGTACTATTAGCTCCTGCTAAGACAGCCAGCACCCAAATTGCGTGACACACTATCAATCACAATCTGAATCATTTTGTAGGTTATTGCTAATCCATTGATTAATATGTTCGAAACATTTTCAGCAACGTAAATAACGCAATGAATGTTGTTGAACTGTCACTGACTGACTAACTTCATATTTTCTGACTGACAGACTTCTTGACAGTTCAATTCGTGAAAATTTACGACACCAGTTGGCACCACTGTGACAAGAGGTCTTCCAATATAAAATATATGATGACGTTCATCATTCGATTCATTCATTCGTTCATCATTCAGTCATCCTTGGTCATGACTAAAGAAAATATAGGCTCTTTGACAGATGTCTGGACCTGATGTGTCAGTGCTGCCACCTGGCGAACGTGATTTCAGAAAACCCTCATAAATGCTTTGAGTTTGAGTTTGTCAAAATGAAACCCATTGCACTACTGATTGTGTGTTACGCAATTACCGTGATAACGATTTTATGGCGCGGTAAGAAGCAAATTAGGTAATTGATTGTTAGTTGAATCGAATGACCACCAAAATAAAAGTAATTAATAATACTATTTTATTTTTATGAAATATATTTGAATAAGTAAGTCTTTTCTTTGAGCATTTGACAATACATTCACTTTTTTTCCGGGTTGTAATATGTACCAATACGCCTACAGACCTAATGTGCGACAAAAACTGAGCGTTTTACGATGTCCTATACGTTAGGGCAAGTTTGAGTTAATCAATGAACAAAACAAATGACGCGCAAAAAACTACAAGAACATGTTAGAATAGAAAAGGCGTGAAAACGGCATCTTGCGCTTGTGTTAGTGACAGCTTTGACAGAAATCCGTTTCGGCCGCACGCGTCTATGGTATGTGCTCTATTCCATTAATCTATTGCTCAGCCCATCCGTCAACTGACACGCGACTTGGCCGTGTGTCACACCCTACTGTAACAGCACAACAGTGTAACGGTCCCAGCGTCAAGGGTGCGTAAAAAAATCATTAGAGACGATTTTTTTTGCGCAGATGTTATCAAGGGGAATTGAAAATGTGATCAGACACGAGTGCTAAGTGCAGTTAATTTATTTTTGCAGCTTGTGGTATTTCGTGGTTTGATATTTAGATTGAAAATATTAGATTATTAAGTGTGTATGCCATGTATCTAAAAGGAAATGCTGTAAAAGTTACAAATCAGATTTTAGTATAATAGACATCGATTCAAATAACACGAAATAAAACTCCAAAAGCGCTTGACACCTCCTTTAAGCAGGATTTCCTTAACTTATAATCAAGTTTCCTGGAAATATTGCAACCTACGCGTATTTCTTGGTTTTCATTTTCCTCTACAAAATATTTTCTTAACGTTTTTCACAAGTTTACTAGAATCCGCACAAGTTAATTATACGATAACGATAAGAAACTAGAGATTTTTTATTTATGCAATAGAGACTATAATCCGCTGCGGTGTAACAGACAGCTCTCAAAGACGTACCGAATCTGATAAGCGAAGAAAAACTAAGAAAAATAGAGTGAAACAGGAAAATTTTCTATTATCACTGTTTTATTTTTATATACCATTTATGCTGCCGTGTTTGTGTTGTATGATGCGGGCTTAGTGTGGGAACTAGCAGGTGTGTGTCTGGTCTGGTACAACGTATTTGTGGGAATATGTCTACATTAGCGATGTAATAGCTGCGTTATTGATTCCTTGTATGACAGGGGCGACATGACTAATGATTGTTTGCAAATTTATAACGTTTTGTTTGAGCTTTGTCACGCACTGTTTAAATTCAAGTTAGAGGGTTGTATTCGATGTTCATTTGTTTTACGTGTGTGTCATTTTGTAAGCGAACATATCACTTTTTCAAACGACAAAACAGACGCGGCAAAACTGGATGCTAGCTAGTTTGATCCGCTTTTCATCCTGAAACCGATACCAGTATTTTTAAAAATTTATTTACGCACTTCTAGTAAAAGCTTTGGCCGCAAATGCACTATAGAATTATAGATACAGGCAGTCCGATCTCGGAAGCCAATCTGATGCATGTCGGATCGTATAACGCACCAGGACCGTGGCCGTCGGATTGGGTAACCTGCCCAACGACGACCCAACCACGACGACGACGACGACGACGTGTCGTGTCGTGTCGTGTCGTGTCGTGTCGTGTGTCGTGTCGTGTCGACGTGTCGTTGTCGACGTGTTACCCATTAACCGGTTAGCCAGTTTTAGCCTGTTAGTCTTGTATGGGTTACATGGAAGGCTTGAGTGTTTTCTACGAAGTTATTTGTCAGAATTAATAGTGCTCAGCTGTATGGAATGGTCTTCGTAGATTTTCATATACTAACAGTATCATTGGTATGGGACAAAGCGTGGGTGTAATAGATTAATAAGACATTTTTGGGACCGCGTAGGCAGAAAAATTAAACGAAATATCTTGGAAATCACGCATTCAGACAGCATTCAAACATAGGCCTCCTCTCTTCGGAAGGAAGTGGGCTATAATCTACCACGCGGACTCAGTGCGGGCAGTCAGTAGATCTCATATGTCTTCGAATTTTTGGTTCTAGGATGTGCCGGTTTCCTCACAATGTTTTCTTTCACTTTTTTAAGAGCTTTTTTTTGTGACATAATTTCGTCACCACTGGTGATGAAATTATTTACGCTAAGTAAAGCGAGTGCCTGGGTTCGAACCGACGACCTATAACTCGTAATTCGGGGCTGCTGCCATTGCCACTACTCTGCTACTGCTACTACACATTCAGACAATAAACAATAATTACAAAAAGAATAATAACAAAAAGAGCTACACTGAATTGACATTTTTATTTGTTCCTCCCAATCCTCAGCATATTACCGGACGATGCAATAAACTGCATGAAAGCTCGGACATTACAAAGCAGTCGGATCCCAGGGGAGTCCAAATGCGTACTGTAAATACCGCACAATACAACGTATTCGACGATTAGGTCCACCATCGTATTATTACGTGACTCGCTCGCAAAACGGATAGGCAATCTCTATAAAGAGGTATTTGGGACCCTAATTTACACCCCCTTATGTAATATTGGCGTGGTTATGGAGGTCCGGCAGGGTACCGAGCCCTCTCAGATTCGTAGTACAGTATCGAAGGTACAGCATGCATGTGTGAGTTACTAAGTTACTATAAGATCGTAGTGTGCGACTTTGTGTAAATTATTAAGTTTATGATTGGGTCTAAGATTTTCAAAGAATTAATTGACAACTTGAGCCACTTTACAGGCCTCATGGAGAAATCTTTGAAACTGAACAATTATGTACCTACACCATATTTATTCAGTTTAGAAGATTATATAGTCGACTGTCATACTCATAATTTATGAGAGTCAGTGTAATTTCGAAGATATTCACAAATACCGTCTACCGTCATCTTCCTTTACAGCATACAGTAGGCTTCCCAAAATCTCCTCTCATAGCCTACAAAACAATTTGTAATATTTTCAGCTTTCCGCCGTAGTTTATTCTTACGCTACGTACTATAAGTAGAGATTTCCAACTTGTAATAGGCAACAAGGTGCTCAAGGCATTCTCAACAACAATATTTGTTGAGGCGTGGGTGTGCAAATGCCACGACCTTTGCGGAAGCCTGTTTGGTGTAAATTGTTATAACTTTCCTCATGGGAATCAAAATGATAACAACATGGGTTACATGGGTAGCGTTTCTTGGAAACTTATTTGATAACAAAATATTTTTTTTGATGTCTGATAAGTTTCTATAGAAACCTTTCATGCGACCAAAGTGACTTTTTCAATTCATATACTTAATGTACTTTCTGAGTTTATCTTGAATATTACTGACATTGTTGAAGGAAAAACATCGGGGGGAAACCTGGACTTACAGTTAATATAAGTCATGAAGTCGTCAATCCGTCTTGAGCAAGCGTGGTGATCAATGCTTGTGCCTTGTCCTGAGCAAGCGTGGTGATCAATGCTCGTGCCATATCTTGAGCAAGCGTGGTGATCAATGCTCGTGCCTTGTCTTGAGCAAGCGTGGTGATCAATGCTTGTGCCTTGTCTTGAGCAAGCGTGGTGATCAATGCTCGTGCCTTGTCTTGAGCAAGCGTGGTGATCAATGCTCGTGCCTTGTCTTGAGCAAGCGTGGTGATCAATGCTCGTGCCTTGTCTTGAGCAAGCGTGGTAATCAATGCTCGTGCCTTCTTTGTTCTGCAGTGAGATAGTAATAGGCGGGTATTAGCTACCTGCATAGTTACAAAAAAAAAAAAAGTTTTCTTTATGATGATGTCTGAAAGAAAAGCTCGTAGTTTCTCTCTAACCCCCTTACTAATAAACGTATTATATCAGATGAATTTACACACCGATTTCCCTCTTTCAGGCGTCAGTAATTTGACTTTCGAAAGAAGAAGACAGCATTGTGTATTATATTATTAATATTTTATACAGACGCTATACAACGATTATTAGTAAGGGGGTAAGAGTAAAAGTTTCTAAGTAAGTCTTGCTGCTAGGATGCTATTCTATAATAAATTAATAACATAATACGCAAGCATAAAACGTACGTAAATGCTTGAAATAGGGACTCCTATTTCAAGCATATAAGTACGTTTTATGCTTGTCAATTTCACTTAGAGCCCAGCTATAGCTCTTGACGTACTGTATTGATACCGTGTAAACACATTTTCTTAAGTTGGACGAATATCCAATGGTATAGTTTTTAGCCTTCTAATAAAGACCAAATTCCTTGTCCTAATAATGTGAAGACGAACGAACGCTAATACTAGCAGGATAAAACCTAGATTAAAAAAAAATATAATAACTAACAATAAAGCTTCGGTTTCCTAGAAGAACGCTGCCATGAAAATGATGTCAGCGTCAAAGATTTAAATCGTTAGATTCGCCCTACCGCGTCAAAGATAGTCTCGTTTCCGTGTCGTTTTGACACATAATGACACAAAAACTTGATTGTCATAACAATGCTATTTAATAATGTGTGAGCTCAATCTTCTCAGTATGGACAGTTTTCCGCGTGACTCTAAGTACGATGAGGGCAAATGTAGCGATTTAAATTTTTCGGCAGCAGGGTTTGATTTAATGTCAAATACTGGTGTAAATGACAGATTTTCATGACGGCTATTACCGATATATATGACAGAATCCTGGGTACATTATTCTTGTTGCTTCTTTATGTGAGAACAATGCAAAAAACACAAATGAGATAACCATGGTCTCAACCATAGATATAATGGTCTCAACCGACGCCAACGGCGCGCGTTACCAACAATGTTCTCCATAAATACACAAAAAGGCACAGAGAATGTTGATAAAATAAAAGTAAAAGTCGGACAGAATAGACACTTAATTGCATGAAATAATATACACATAGGGGTTTATTTATAAACGATGCGCGATGATTAAAGCTAAGTGAAGTTTAAACGTTAAAAATATTTGGAACCCTTACACGTTCATAACTATTCTAAGACACTAAGAAAGATTTTGTTTATTTTTATCTGTTGATTTTGGTCTAATTTAACATAAAAGTAACACAGAATAAAAAAGTTGAGTGTTTTTGAGTGTTTTTGAGGTGGGGACGTATATGTCCCAATATGCGTCAAGGTATATTTTTATATGTATCGCAGCAAAGATACTCGAACATTTTGATTGTAAAATAAAAACAAACTGTGGTAGAAAATACAAATTATTTAATATAAGAAACTTATTTAGAATATAAAACATAAAATTTAGTGATATTCAGCAAAAAAGTTACATTCCGAAGTGTAACACAGGTGGACATTACATGTAGAGCATAGGTTATTTGTCCTATTCTCTACACGACTTTTTGCACATTGTACGCATCTTTTCCTATTGCCTACTTTTAGCATTGTATGTGAAGTATTTCCATGTTTTTGTGCAAAATAAATTCGCTTTTTCATCATTACTACTGATGACAAAGCTCTTTGTCTAGGCTTGAAAGCATAGTTTCTTCAACACGTTTTGCTGCGTGTAGCTTGCAATAAACTATATACGAATTATTCATCGCAGTATCCAATAACTCAAAAAATAGTCTTGGGTAGTATTTTATTTTTGCCTTTCTGTCCACTTCGGAATACACTTTTTTTTGGTCCATCAGATCGACACCACCCATATTTTTATTGTACTTTACAACATCAAGGCACGTTATATTTATCCTCTCCCCACTACCATGTACACGCCTCTTGACTGTCGCTGTTGGTACAGGTGACCAGAAATTTGTCAATAAAAACACAGATTTATTGAAGACATTTTCTGTAATAAAATATATAAAAATAAGAATTAATAAAATGTTTGCAACAACTACTGAGTTCGAAGCAAAAGTTTCCTTTGATGCATATTGGGACACCCGCGTCCCTTTAGATTTTTTCACATAATATGCATTATATTTACTAAGAAAACCGAAAATAAGTAATAAAATGATAATTGTACTTACCAGTAAATATGGCTTTGAAGAAAAACGACCGTAAGAAGTAACTATTTATCAATCAAATAATTTTCAATGTTGACGTTTAGCGAAAATACTTTTCACTTTTCGCGCCGCCAACTTTTCTGAGAAATATCTTTTTTTTTATGTGGTTTTAGGGTGTAAATTCGAAAACCTATCATGAATTTTAAAAAATAAAATATAAAAATGGTTTTACATTCCTAGTGTAGCTGTAACTCGTGAAAATTGTGTGGGGACAAATGCGTCCCATATGCGTGAAAGGGACAGTTGCTAATCACTACTTAACATTTATGAATAAAAGGGGTGTAGGTACAGTTTTTGCTTAGGAACACTAGGCAAGTCGAATATTATTCACACCATTTTTTTGATTTTGTCAAGCAATTATGTTAAAAAAATTCCAATGGATAAAGCGAATAGTCCCAAGTTAAAGAAAAATTAGGTAATTGTAATTGCCTTTGAGGTACTCAAGTTTTCGTTCAACAAATAATCAGAATAACTAAACCCAAGTTAGTCATTTAAGTGGCTGACAGATATAAGCGGATATTAAGATGTGGGCCGGATATTACAACGATCGTATCTTCATATTTTAGCTGCGAATGTGAGGGATTTCGGCAGGGAACACTTTTGTGAGATGTACGTTACAGGATCAAGCGATTGGTGAATGATTTCTGCAAAGATGTAGGTATATAGGACATATTGTAATTACGAGTAGAGGCTAGAAGAGCCCCTTTTTTTTTGATGGTGGGAAATCATCAAATGACTCCTCCCGCTCTGGGTGGAGCGGAAGGGAGTGTCAGACTCTTACTGACTAAAACCCACCCGTGTTCCTTCCTTAGCCCTTTATGTTCCGAGTAAGCGGTAACCGTTTCGGACAATCCCGCTTCCCCGGCAGGCTGCGGCCCTAGCGGGCTCCTTCTCTGTTGCTGATATCTCTTTCCAGGGGTCGTCCTCCGACGGAGAGCTGGCCTCGGCTCGGAAAATCTCCACCAGTAGGCGGGGAGGAGTCCGAAAGCGAGGCAAGGGAAGGGGGCTCACTACCCGGGAGGCGGCGGAACGAGCAGAGAAGTCCCCAAAGGAGGGGGGGGGACCGGTCGCGTGGTCGCTTCGGGGCCCTTAAGCGACGAAGCGGGTGCGGTTGGTGGCCCCGATGCGGACCGCAAGCTTAGGTTTGCGACGGTCGTGGAGGCCGCGATCCGGGACGTGTCCCTGAAGAAGCTACAAGCTTCTAAGAATAGGGCCATAGTCTCGGCAACGGCCTCCATCATGGTGGCAGCGGAGGCGGCCAACTACACAGGCCCTTCGGCCAGCGAAGTGGCCCGTGTCGGACGGCGCGTACGTGTTCCTCGCGCCTCCAGATGCGGCGTCGGACTCCGACCCCGCATTACTCTCTTAGAAGAGCCCCTTAAAGTAATTAAACTCCGATGGGACTTCTTTAAATTATATAGATAGAGAGATTTTACATTACCACGTTAAAAACTAGCCCTCACTCAACTAAAACAAAAATACCTAATAAAAATAGATAAATAAAAAAAAAACATTAATAAAACACGAAATACAATCGTCGTCGTCGAATCGTCGTCGACGTCAATCGCCGTCGTCGTCGTGTTAATATGACACTTGCTTGAATGTTCGAATGGAACACCGCGCTAAAATATAGCCAGCCTTCACTATAAAAGGTAAGGCTACATATATAGCCTCTACAACACCTAGCCATCACAGCACATCTGTAATTTTAATTTAATCATCATATTTTTACATAACGTTTTGCCTGTATTTCCCGGAAGAGAAGGTTCTACGTGTAACTCAAAACTTGTATTGTGTGATCATAATTTTTGCGGTTATTTTTTTATCATAAGTAGGTAATTAAGTTATGTTAAACATAATGGGCAAAGTGGACTATACTAATTAGGACAAGTTACTTCAGTGTATCACTAATTAACACAAGTTTCTCGTCACAATTATCCTTATAGCTTTTTTTTTGTATATTGGTACATTTGGTACCTTGTAGCTATTTCCTAATATTCATATAAGTAGTTGTCATTTCATCGTGCTTTTGTGTGTTGTGCTATGTCTTTTGTGTGGAACAAATTAACGATCTATCTTATAAATACGAACGTAGCTATATTTCCTGAAGTAATTTTAAGTCTTCGTATTTCGCACTTATATTCAAAAATGTCAACAAGTTCTCCTCTTGTTTAATTAGTACTTACCTACGAAAAACTAAAATAAAAAGCTATTTCTATAAATAAAGATGTCTGCATCATGTAAACAAAAACAGCGAATACGTAAAACTCAGTTCCAATTCAAAAAAGCTCTCGTTTAAGTGCTTTCAGCGGATATAATGGAATAAAAAAATTAAATAAATACAGACTTGTCATTCCAGTTCCGTTAACGAAGCGAATAAAACTGTCCAACCCTTTGAATAAACCGTGGAAATGGCTCAGAATAGCCTATTAACACTCGGTGACAATCTTGTAGAGGCTTCTCGGAGCGAATGATAATATTTTTCTTTTATTTCAAACAGTCCGACGCCATTCCTGTTTAATTAGATTATACTAATTGAGCTGGCGCCAATTGTTCGCTTCGAAAAATAAAATTGAAACAAAACACGGTTTGTGGCTCACCCTAGCTTCTTAACTTACTGTTATTGGCTTTGTTGTTTTAATTTACAATGCTATTGTCTACGAAATAGACGTGTAAACAGAGAAAGGGGAGCTGGCTGCCAAATTATGCGTCATCTACAATATTATAAGTCGGTTACCTATCTGATAATACCGTATTCAAAATTGCCAGTTTAAAAATTTTCGAGTTGTGTCCCCAAAAACTTTGGCACCTCTGCACACTCAGTTGGTTTAAAACTCTGAAAAAATGCGGGTCTCCCGAAACATTTCGTGAACCTAACTAATTATGTGCCGGTAACGTTCATTAGCAAACTTTTATGTTACAGGTTTATTCTGTAATGGAATAAAACTAATTAGGAACCGAGTTTGGGAACACTTGTTGAGTACTATATTTTGTGTAGGTTAAGCTGAGGGGAAAACAAGCCGACGATGGTCGAATACTCGAATATCTCAGCGAGGAAGGCTGACTATAAATATTTTCCTTTTATTGCGGTCCCCTGCGCTCGCCAATTACAATTGCAATTAAGTTAATTTGAGGGTTCCGTTGTCCGACGACCTGATGTTTTGAGGATTATGTTTCTTAAGTGCTTCGTGAATTGTGATGACCGCTGTATTTTGTTGGCGCTTTTGGCTTTTCGTATTTGTGGAGGAAGATATATTTATTTTTGGCATGTTATTGGAGAAAAAGATTATTTATAATGAAATGATAGGTTTATTGATATATTTTATTGCTGTCCTGCTAACAAAGATAAACCGGATCCACAAGTTATTAATAAATTAATATTATGACGTCAAACGTAAAAAATAAATGATCTATTTTTTACGTTTGACGTCATAATAATAATTTATTAATAACTTGTGGATCCGGTTTTTTTCTTTGTTAGCAGGACAGCAATAAAATATATCAGTGATGTTAAATTAAGCGCGGGGTTATTTATAAAAAAATCAATAAAAAGTCTTCCATAACAAAAACATCAGAATTCTGGAAATAAATCAGAATCAGTAACCTCTTCTTGTATGTATATTAATTTCAGAGTCAGAACATGAACCTACACGGAGTTGTTGTCTGCTGTTTCTTAACATTATAACAACAATATTCTGCTACATAATAAGCCAGTTCTTGTAACCGCACTGTTTTATTTCCACGCCAATTATATGGCTCATTATAGGCACTTTGTTCGACGACACTATTTTCCGCCTCGCTGCTTCCCTGCTTCTAGGAGCTCCTTGCTGTTCTCCTCATCGCTCTCACTGTGGTGAAGATGGCAACAGCCTCAGACACCACGGCCTGTCTTGCAGCCGAAGTGCGGGTCGATTAACGCGGCACGCGATCTATTATTGACACCATCCGACGAGCTCTTGTCACCCGACGGTGAAGCCATTGGGTTCTATTAGAACCCAATGGCTTGGCACGCGACGACGGTAAGAGACCGGACGGTATGTCTTTATTTCCATGGAAGGTAGGTAGAGGCCTATAGTGTGGGACGCAACGTGTGTCGATACTCTTGCGCCATCCCATCTTCCTGGCTCAGTGTGCTGTGCTGGCGCTGCTGCTGCGGCTGCGGAAAACCTGAAACGGCGAAAATATAATAAGCTTATCGGAAATTATATTTTCGAGCTATTTGGGGTTGAAACCCTCGAGCCGTGGGGTCCGAGTGCTCATGGTCTTCTTAAGGAAATTTAGAAACGGATGGTTGACACTTCCCGTGCCCCAAGGGCTGGCTTTTACCTCGGCCAGAGGCTAAGCATTGCCATACAACGTGGTAATGCCGCCAGTCTCTTGGGTACATTACCAGTCGACAGCGATGCGGATGAATTTTTCGACGCTACTTATATTTTAGTGTGTGTAGGTATAGTTTTTAATTAATTAGGTATTAGTTTATTTGCTTACGTATTATTTTAATTTATAGAAAAATATTTAATTTATGGCTCATTTAAATTATAGCTATAGCTATAATTGTAGGAGGAAGATATCGCTAATTTGGAGTGTTTAGGGATTGGAGAACAGTATTTAGTGCCTATCTATCTATAGTGCATGTTTGGATATTGATATAGCTACATAGAAAAGGGGGTGGGTGATTACTTTATCGATATAGGCATATCAATTAGGTACTTCTCCAGTCAATGAGCAGACCCCACTTTTTAAAATTAACACGTTGTTAATTATCTTGTCAGATAAACTAAATGGTGGTCCTTATATCAATCAAACAATTACATCAGTAGAAAAAAAAAACAAAAATCTAAATGTGATTTTTCCACAGTATTTTGTTCAAATAGAAACTCCATAGGTACTTCATACAATAAACCCACATGCCTAACATCTACAAAAAACAACCAATAAGTCGTTTCCTTTCTCTTTCCCAAAACACTACTTGAACGCCGTACTAACATTACGACACCGTCATATCGGATACAGTATAGGCAGGGAACAGGTACCTTTTTATTAAATTGACTGCTTGTCTACGTATAACACCAGCAATGGTTGAAGGCCCCTATAACCCCATATCACTTTAGTTGAGCCATAAAAAGCCAATGGCGCGATATTTGGGACTTTGCGACTTTCCATCGATTCTTCGGAACGGAGGTTGAGGACTCTTCCGTTTGTCGACAAATAAAGAATACTAGTTTTTGCTCGCGGATTCGCCCGCGTGGATGTCGGAAAATATCCCACGGGAACGTACGCACGGCTACACATAACCAGTATAAGCCGACTTCTGATTGTACGAATTACAAAAAAAAAACAACCGCCTTCATAAAAAAACACTACAAAGTGATAAATAACTTAAATTTCGGAAGTCGGTGTCGTCGGTTCCACATTTTCGTTTTTTGACACCGACTTCCGAAATTAAAGTTATTTATCACTTTGTTTTTTTTTGAAGTCGGTTTTTTGTTGTAAAAATGTTTTTATTTTTTACTGTTTAGTTGTGCCTACCTCACACAAATTCAATTAACACTAGTGCATTGAAGAATTGAAGACACCGACTATAAGATATTATAGAAGTCGAATCATCGAAATTCGCATGGAAATGCCGGAGATGCAGTACAATGCATATAACTTCGTATATAAGAATAATTAGCTAATGTATTATATACTAAAACCTTCCTGAAAGTATGTAGATCACATTAATGGAATTATCAAAATTGCTTTATTAGTTTTCGAGAAAATCGCGGACATACAAACATACATACGGGTCCAATACTTCAAAAAAGGAGGTTCTGTCCCTCCTTTTTTGAAGTCGGTAAAAAACCTATACAATGCGAGGTCAACTAAAACTGGAAATGTATAGCTTGATGTGTCGCCGTGTGTACTACCGGGATGAAAAGTACCCTATGTGTTAATCCAGGTTATAAACTGTTTGCCAAATTTCATCCAAATCTTTTCAGCCGTTTTTGCGCCGATCCAGAACATACATCCAGCCAAACAGACAACAATTTAAAAAAACTATATTTGGCATCAGTCTCGGTCCACACCTCATAACAATTACTATTTTAAAAAATATTCGATTTATTCCGGTCTGCAGTGCGATTCTGTAACCATCTCACCGTGAAAAGCACCGAGCATCTCACCGTTTTGTATGCCTATCGGCGGAACATGGTTTGTGCACTTGACATTTATATTGGAAAACACCTGTAATCACCTATGTTCACAAAACAAAATAAATGAAATGAAATGAAAACTTAGGTGAAGTGAGCGTGGAGTGAGCTGTCAATAGTGTCGCATCACCTAAGTTTTCACAGTGAGATTTTTACAGAATCGACCGGCTGATCCCCTGAAACCCCCCCGCCCTCCTCGATCCCCTGCTAGTTCGTCTTCTGTTTTAATCTCTGTCAATGTGCAGTTTTGACTTCGTTACTATTTTATTATATGTACTAGCTTCTGCCAGCGACTTAGTCCGCGTGAAATTTCTTGTTCCCCTGACCCACCTCGTCGCATCGCATCGCCTGCCTGCCCTATTACTTAGTTTTCGTTTAGCGTACTTTCTGTCTGTTTTTTCTTTTAGAATATTTTCATATCTGACCGGTAGTTCTAGAGCTTAGCGCGTTCAAACAAACAAACAAACTTTTCAGCTATATTATTAGTACAGAAGATAGCTAGAAGATATTGGATTTTTTGTTGGATGATAAAAAATAAGGAAAACGTAACGTTTATGTATACCCTTCAGTGTACACATCAAAACAAAACATCGTTCGGTGAAATCAAAGACCAAATAATATGGTTATATTCTCTTTGGGTGAAATGTATCTGTTACCGTATGTTTGTGTGCGATGTCCTCGATCGATCATTACGGATAATTCGTCTTTCTTCGTAACATGTTATTTTTTTTACGTAGTAGACATATTTTGTCTACGATCAAGATATTGACAAAGATATTGTACCAAGTGTGTGGGCATCCATTTTGTCGACATTATTCATGTAATCTATCATCATTTTATGGACTTTAAAAGAGACCTCGGAATTTGTTACGGCCTTTCTCCTCAGAGTAGTCAGATAGGAAACACCTAACTAATCTGGTTTAAAAAAAATATTGACGTGTAAAAATGTTTGTAGGTAATAAACGTGCATACAGAAATTCAAACCATTGTCATATGGTACTGTGTAATGATGGTAAGTCTCTAGTTTCACAAAGCAATAATAATTAATCAATCTGCCTAGCATTTTCCATGTTGGGGTCGGCTTTCAGTCTACTTCAACCGAATGCAGCTGGATACCAGTATTTACTGCAAATAAACGTATACCAGTACCAGTATTTACTGTTTTTTTTTTACTGCAAATAAACGTATTTTCTTTCTTTTCTTTCTTTCTTTCTTGTATTTCACATGGTGCGACTGACGGTAACACGATACCTCTTGGTAAGACTGGTTGTTAGACTTTTGGGCTTCTGAGTATCCGGAACGACTGACTGTTCACAAAGCAACATGACAACTAAAACTCTCTTCTGGATTTCCGTTTCTGCAATCCTAACTTCTAAATAGTTGAAGCACGATATCTTATTTACCAGCATCGCTTAAAATGATCAAGCGCATTAAAAAAACTTTGTAACTTTTCAAACCAATCCATCAAAGTCGATGGCAATACGAGCTAGGTACTGTAGAGGTTATAAGTACTTATCTGATGCTTACATGCAACCTCCGCGAGTCCGTTAAAAGTTAATAGCTAAAATACGACACAAACATTGTTTTACATACCTAAAGAACTAGCTTCTACCCGCGACTTCGTCCGCGTGAAATTTCTTGTTCACCTGACCCACCGCGTCGTATTGCATCGCCTGCCCGAACTATTGCTTCGTTTTCGCTTATTGTTCTTTCTGACTTTTTTCCTTTTTGCTCGGCTCCTTAGGGCCCTAGCGTGATATTAAGAAAGCCTATATAGCCTTCCTCAAGTATTGGGCTATTAAATGCAAAAATAATTTTTGAAATCCGACTGGTACAGACGTCAGCACATCAAGCTACTACAATCTGTCAAATTTCTTTAATAGATTTTCAACTTTATCGCTAAAGCATAAGGTTCAAAGTTGATTGGGAAAATTTGACAGTTTCGGGTAGCTTGATGTACTGGCGTCTGTACTTCCAGAGATTAGCGCGTTTAGACAAACAAACGAACTCTTCAGCTTTATTATTAGTTTAGATAGTAGAAAAAACATATTAAATAGTAGAAAACTATAAAATATACTAGCTGCGCCCCGCGGTTTCACCCGCATAAGTGTCGATCCCGTGGGAATATCGGGATAAAAAGTATCCTATGTCCTTTCCCGGGACTCAAACTATCTCTACACCAAATTCAATCTAAGTCGGTTCAGCGGTTTAAGCGTGAAGAGGTAACAGACAGATACTTTCACATTTATTATATTACTAGCTTCCGCTCGCGGCTTCACCCGCGAGGTATGTCGATAAAAACTATCCTATGTCCTTCCCTAGGATGCAATCTATCTCTCTGCCAAATTTTATCGAAATCCGTTCAGTGGTTTAGGTGTGAAAAGGTAATACCTACAGACAGATAGACAGACAGAGTTACTTTCGAATTTATAATATTAGCATGGATAGTATAGTATGGATTAAAAGTAGAACCGTTCTTAGAAATAATTATGGAGGTTTTTCGAGAAGCCCTCGTTTAATTTATTCATCCTGGTACCGCGAGCTTGTAAAGGGCTCACAGTGCCTAATTCACCTCCCACATCTTAGTACCAATCCCGCATCTCTTCAATTACAGCGAGAATTAACGAGAATACGCGTATGACGTAAGTATTACGTAATTTCCTGTGAAGGCGAGTTTCCTACACCTGCGCTGTATCTACTTTCTGCAAAGTTGGCTGGCGTGATTATGAAAATCCGTATACTAGGAAACCAGCATAATCTACATAACACAGAATGTTTGAATATGGTAACACTGGACGGAGATTCATCGCTGTTGTTGTTCAAATCAAAATGGTAAATTCGTCTTTGTTTGTGTAAACAGAAGGATTTGCTTCGAGTTTTTCGTTAGATGTTGCAATTTATTTAATTTTTGTAACATATATCAGCCAAGGCAATTACATTAGTTAAAGATACAAACACATAAGTTAAATACAATAACGGAAAGTATACAACTACGCTTACAACACAATACTCCAAACAACCGACAACATCTTCCGTTCATCCGCGAACATAATTAGTCAGGCTTAGCGTTCAGCAATTAACGCTAGGCCTGATTTTTTTTTAAATAGTTGGCTTGTTAATTGCAGCAATGCTCGCCAATTAAAACTGATCAAGGTGTGTTTAGCGGTACATAAAGTCCGTCTGAGAACTCAATTATTTATCCTTGCCAATTTAACCAAGCTCGGTTTAAAAAAAATCTATCATAAGAGAAACAAAAGTAGTAGATAAACAATGTACCTACATACCTACAACTTCTATTTATCCGTCAACAGTTGAAAACGTGTAAATCGGACGGTCGTAACCCATGAGCCTGACGTGTCACTATTGTGCACTATTGCGATCTATAAATCCGGCACGTAGAGGTGCTAACACATTGGATATTATAAGAAGCGAAATAACGCTAATTGTACAGGATATACAATAATAATTCTATGGTCAGTTCCAAAAGTATTTGATGAAAGTGTAAACAAACCCTGTTCAAGTTTAATTCTTACGCATTTTTTTTTAATTTTTTATATCACCGATTTTTCCAGCAATTATTGTTTGAATGACATTACATAATGTACATACATAATCAGCCTATAATATTGAACTGCTGGAACACATGCCACGCATGACATGCGTGCATGACATGCATGTCTCTGTGACAGGGAGTGGGCCGTAATCCGCCATGCGGGCCCAGTGCGGGTTGGTAGATGTCACTAGTCTGGTTTTTTTGGTTCTAGGACATGCTGGTTTCCTCACGATGTTTTCTTTCACTGTTTTGAGAGCAGTGGTAATGAAATAATTTACATAAAGTAAAGCGCCTGTCTGGGTTCGAAGCTACGATCTACAATTAGTAAGTCCCGTCCGTTACCAGTGGGCCACCACTGCTCTTTCTCTACACTTGAATGACATAACTAAATTGAAATTGAAAAACATCTTTTAACACGATTAAAGATTTAAGTCTTCAAATAATCAAATCACGTCACTCAATTTGAAAGTGGCTCTACAAATTGGCATCCAATACGTTTTCTAACAAATTTGTTTACATTTTCTTCAGATGTTTTTGGAACATACCAAACATAGCGATGATGGCTAGCGTGTGTGAACTTTTAAGTGAACGCGTAGCACAAGTGAATTTTTCGCGTAGCAAGCGCGTAGCCCCGTATGTGCCTGTAGCAAGTGCGTAGCACGAGTGATGAGAACGTATAGTTTTCGCGTAGCAAAGTTTATCGTTAGCCGGAGATGTTTCGCACCATTTACCCTTACACCGGTAACGTTTTGCAGCGATTCAGTTACGACAGTAAAGCAATTAAGTCGGAACGTGAACGTTAGTGGTGACGATAAAAATGGCTGCTGACCGCACACTGGACGCATCTACATGCGGTAAATCACAGAATTTTGCAGGTATATAGACAAAAAAGCCCGATATCATTATTATCTTTGTCTTTTCCTGATAGTATTTATATTGTACTGCCGTACTTACAATAAGTGCAATAACTCGGATTTTGGATTCAGCAAAATTTGCTGATTACGGATATGTATGTAACTTTTTAAAGCCCAAAATCCGAGTATAGTTAGAAAGTAGATATTGCACTTATTGTAAGTACGGCAGTATTATAGGGTAAGGCTTTTTGAAATTGCGGCCCTTATTAAAATTTCCCAGGAACGGTGTTTATTCTAACCACTCTTTTGCATCAGAAAACGCTTTTCATTGAAATGTAGGTATTATAAACAAATTGTTTCCGTAATTGGAAACCGGTATAAGAAACTCCGCTGTAATTGACTTGTGTAATTTGGTAAATAAATTTTAATTTTGTAATAAGCAAGTAAGCTGGTTGTATGGCTTCGTTTCGTTCACATTAACTTTGAATGAATTTCATTTGATACTGTTCCGTATGTTAATCCGTCAAACAGGTATACATACACGACCGTCCAAATTTCGAAGACGACAAAATAGTAAATGAGTGAGTACCCCAAGGCTTAAGATACATATTGGTACCTAAATATTGAAACATAACATGTACAGGCATCGCTATCTATACTAATGTTATAGAGAGAGAAGAGAGCGAAAATTGTTTGTAAGTTTGTATGTAGGGGATATATCTCTGGAATTACCCTTCGGATTAAAAAATATATTTTTGCATTAGATAGCCCAATTCTCGAGGCAGGCTATATAATATCACGCCAGGACCCTAAGAAGTCGAGCAAAAATAAAAAAAGGAAAAAAAAACGCTAAGCTGAAACACAGTACTAGCACGGGCAGGCGATGTGATGCGACGGGGACACACACACAAACGCAGACGAAATTGCGGGCAGAAGCTAGTATATAATAAATCGATGCCATTTCGATACACAGAACATATCGCAAGACTTTCCTCCTCTGGATATCTAAGATAATGATCATGTATTTGTGACAAAAACAAGCTAATACGACATAAGATCGGTTTATCGCGATACTGACAGCGCGCCATTTTTCACCCCGACATAACGAAATGTCAGTACCAATGCAGACCTTTATCATTGTCAATAAAATGGTGTATAAATCAAACAAGCCAGCGTGTATATGGAACACGACTGTGTTACATGATATCTGGTATATTTGTTACTGCCGTTTATGTAGCTGAGTTAGTCCGAACTGCAAATGATTCGCTCCGAAATAGTTCGGTAAGCAAGTCAAAAGGTTTTGCGGTTTCCAATGTTGGCTAAATGATAACTAATAACTTTATTGGACACCAGAAAATGCATAACAAAAAGACCGTAATTCGTACTTTTAAATTTATCGGCAGCAGTCTATACAAATAAATAAAATTTAAGTGTCTTTTTACTAAATAAATGCATATGAAAGTTAATGACAATAAGTTAAAAATTATAACATAAAAAAATTGTCTGTTTGTTTCGGCTAATCTCCGAAACGGATGGACCAATTTTAATGGGACTTTCACTGGCAGATAGTTGATGTTATAAGGAGTAACTTGTTCTTCTTCTATTTTAGCAAAAGAAATTAGGGTTCCGCGTAAAAAAACGCATGAAACCAATATGTTTTCCGACATGCACGCAAACGAAATCGCGGGCACAGCTAGTATTCCATAAATCGAATGACACTGACAGAGTTTAATGACAACGTATACATACGTCTTGTCCAATCACGGACCTTCATTGGTCACATCCGCCGCGCCATCTGTAATGGCGCGTTAAAAGAAAGTTTTCGTAATCCTTTTACAAACAATGTATTGGACGGTTCACATAGCATAATAAGCCTATAATGTTCCCACTGTTAGGACACAGGCCTCCTACCTACGAGAGGGAGTGGGCTGTAATCTACCACGTGGGCCCAGTGCGGGTTGGTTGATGTCACATGTCTTCGAATTTTTTGGTTCTAGGACATGCCGGTTTCCTCACGATGTTTTCCTTCACCGTTTTGGGAGCAGTAGTGATGAAATTATTTACACAAACCAAAGTGCCTGCCTGGGTTTGAACCCACGACCTCTCGACACGACTCGACGACAACTCGTAAGTCGTGGCCGTTACCACCGGGCCACCACTGCTCGGATAGTTCACGTAGTGATAACAAGCAGTATACTACTTCAATGACTTAAATAAGCAATTCCATTGTTATAATCAGCAATTTTAAATGCATCACAATGCCACTTGGAAAGTGTCGTGTCCGAGAGGTAGCGAGGCGCCGCCGGCTCCTTCCAGGGCCTTTGACTGCAGAATTCCTTCCTAGATTCCTGCCGGTGCTTTGTGTCTTTTCTCCCGGTAATGCAAATCAAGGGAGCTCCGATTGCCCCTCGCAGTTCGCTATTCAACGAGTTTAATATAAAGCGCCTGAGAATCCTAGAGTGAGATGAAAAATTCAATTAGATATTTTTACGTTTTCTCCACTTATTCATGTTGTCCTCGAGGGCAATATCGCCGGGTGAAGCCATTGTCCTCGAAAGGAAATATAAACGGACTCATTTACACCAACCACTTGCAGTTGTCGTTTCATATTGTTTGTGCAAGCGCAACCTGTTAATACCCTGCTGAGTGGTTTTTCATAACGCTATAATGTTCACTCAACTGTGGTTATATTTTCATTGCATTGGCATAATAAGCTAATATAGAACATAAGAACGTTATTACCACATAAATGCAGGCCGTTTGTGACAGGTCAATATGTTTGGAAATCAGCTTATTATTCGTATTTTTATCATTCTAATTACAAGGATAGAGAACAAAAGATATTTACGGGTCAAATTACGCTTCATGAAAACTTTATTTCCTTTTTTCCTCACTTTCGCTTTCATTAATTCGTGCGTGCTTAGCGAACTGATGTATCAAAACATTTTCTATCTCCTTTCATCAGGAACACAGCAATTGTATAGAGATGAAAATCTTAATACATTCATTTGATTAAAAGAAATTCTTTGTAGCAGCTCGTTCACAGCTCGAATTCTAATCTGCCGATTTAGTTTGAGAAGTGAATTGAGCGGGATTCCTCGTCGGTCGGGCGCTGCAGCGCTGCTTTGTCCGGAGTCCGTGATGCAAATCAATTGAGTGCTTGCGCCGCCCTCGCTTCATAAAGCGATTGCACGAATACCTAGTCCCCAACCTCCTTGCACTTTCTTAGACGACTAGAATAGACAGAAAATTGCACTGTGTAGAATGTTGGAATATTGCACGCTCTACAGAATATAATATTTGATAGGAAATATAAAACTCTTGTGGATCGGTGAGACAACTCAGAACTACTCCGTTTTACGAGTACCATTCCAGTTTCATAACTAGGGTCGATGCAAACGCTGCTTTATTCATAATAATATAGACACAGTTTATGTTACAGCCTATGAATTGATAATACGGTTGTAAAAACATAAGTACCTAGTTCAAAAACTGGCACCTTCATGTGACGAATTTATGTTTAATTTTAGATTTGTATGTTTATGGTGTCCGATAAATATTTTTTTTTTGCGTCCAAAAGAAGCAATTCAAATAACGAAACTGAATAAAAAAGTGGTCCCATATTGCAAAGATTTTATTGCTTTCAAAAGTGGCACGGTATGTAATCTCCTCATAGGGAAATTTCATCACTTTGAATTTGGTGTAATTTATCAAATTGCTCGGCGGGAATGCACATGCACCCCCGGCTCAGCTGCGTGGTCACATTCGTGAGGCAATTTTTTATCTCCCCTCTTCATCCGCACGTCAGCATTGCGGTCCTTGGGGAAAGAATCGGAAGGGCGACGCTGAGGGTAAGACATCGCATTGGTATTGTGGTGGCGGATACCAATTTTATGTGCAAGATTGGCGATAAGCGGAACTTTTAGCATATCTGTGCGCTTAATTTGTAGAACTTGTAGGTAAATTGCAAAGTGGCATCAACATGTTATCTGAAAGCATTTCGCAGCTCTAACTTAGCTTGAAATGTAATATCATCATCTGCCTAGCCTTTTCTCAACTATGTTGTGGTTGGCTTCGAGTTTAATCGGATGCAGCTGAATACCAGTATTTAATTAGTGAAATATTAACTGAAAATCATTTAAGTCATTTCAATATCGTAGTCGACAATGTCCTCGGAGGCTGAGGCAGTGGAGCTTGTAATTAATTTGCAGCTCGCAGGTAATTCATTAGGTAGAAATCGACCTGCTCGACACCAATATCGTAATTATTTATACAGACCGTCGGTGCACGCCTCAGCTTTCCTAATTACATTCCCTAATTGAACTACAACTAATTTGTATGCGCCTATTTGTGATCGCATATTTTAACGTATTTAAAGACATGTAGGGAGCGAGGTTCATTAAAATGTGGAGGATTTGCAATTAATTGGTGTAAGTTTGTGGTTTAATGGAATCCATATACCTAGTGTTCACTAGTCGTATAATCTGTCAAGTAATTAGAATTGCTGATGAATATAATATATTGAATCCTACTAATTCTGTTTTTATTTACATTTTTTTGGCAACCCTGTTTATTAAGGAATCTTAAATATAATATTATTATATAATCTAACACTACAATTTATATAGATATATTATGTACAAATATTGGGCATCAAAAAAAGCGCCCAAAAGTCTGGCAGCGTTGCCACGTTGGATGGCAATGCTGATTCTTTGACCTAAAAATAGGCCAGCCCTCTGGTCACGTGCAGAGTCGATCAAACGCGTGGCGAATTCTTAGATATTTGAATTAAAAACCAAATGGTGGCAAAATGTTTGTTGTATGAAACGCAATTGAGTTCATATCTTTTCCCTCATTTGTGACCTCTCACTTACGGGAAAAGTTACAGTCGACTTAACTTAATTCTTCACTTTTTGACTTTCAACTTGCCATAAAGAAAAGCAATAACAACAAAAACAGGCAACCTCACTACACTCAAGGGAACCACAACGTCAAAGGAAAATATCATCAACATAAAACTTTTCAAACTCACTAAACGATATGACCTTGTCAAATAAACATAGCTCTAATTCCCATACATTTTTAATGATTAAGGTATTTTATTAAAACAGTGTTTCATGGTTTCCCAACGGTCGTATAAAATGAGAGTGCTCTTTTAAACAGCGAGTAAAAAGGTCCATGTAATTATAACGGGAGGCTTTTCAACATTTTTTAACAGCTTTAAGGGAATTTGAAGTGGATTTTCGTCGCGATTTATACAGCGGTTTGCATTTAATTAAAGTACAAATCTTTTAGCTTCCCCTTTGAATATGTCTGATGATTTTTTGGCTGTTGAATATTTATGGAGTGAGGTTTGTCAATTTTGGGATGTAATTGCTGTCTTTTAATTTGTCTAGTTTAACGTTACTGATTTCGGCGATTTTTGTATTCGTTATGGATTAATGATTTTTCAATAGGGCTGATTTTTCAATAGTCAGATAACTGTTATCTGAAAAATAAATATGACAGTTTGATATTTTCTATACAAAAGATGTAAAACGGCAATATACAGTATGTTAACTAACAGAGGGCGTTCCCGTTAACCCACAATAGTATAGCATCCATACATGCTAAAAAAAATATTACCATTCGAAAATAAAATGTTTTTATTTTTTTTTATATTAAAATATTCACTAAAAATCGTAAATTGATACTCTATTTATTTAATTAATTCTAATTTATTTAATTAAATAAATTCCGACATTGCTGTCCTTCAAGTACGCGTGTACAGAGTGTTTCTTTAACGTATCAATTTACGATTTTTAGTGAATATTTTAATATAAAAAAAAAATAAAAACATTTTATTTTCGAATGGTAATATTTTTTTTAGCATGTATGGATGCTATACTATTGCGGGTTAACGGGAACGCCCTCTGTTAGTTAACATACTGTATACTCTTCAGTTACGAGATATGTGACTATTAAAAATTAGCCCTAATGCATGTATTTAATCGAACGTCATACAATTTCCATTTTGCGCTCCTTAAAATATTATTGAACACTCTAATACCTAAATCTAATGATCTCGCCTCTTTTTATGAACCTCATATAATTAAGTACTATTTCCTAGAAGGCCAAAAAGTTTTTAGAGGTTCGTTTATTTAAAAATGGGTGCATCAATAAAAGGTCAATAGGTTTTTTAAAGGATCAGCTAAATATTTCATATTAATTAACTCCCTTGGATATTCAAGATCTAAAAGAGTGAAGTGTTAGCACGTAAACATACCTTACCAACAGCTGTAGTAATAATCATATAAAGCACTTTGATTACTGAACTAAGCCTCATTTTGTTCTTTAGTAAGTAAACGAGGAGGTAACTTCAGCTTATGTAAGTACCCGGCCAGGTAAGTCAAATTAAGTTGCTTTCACTGAAAGCACGTGTAGATGAACTTTGTTTAGTCTCGACACGGTTGAGGAAAATACAAAATAAATTAAATGTAAAGATCTACAATTTGTATACACCTGTAGATCATAATTATAAAGTTGTTAAAGGTCTTTATTTATATTTAAGTACATAATTTAAAAGACAACAGTCTTCAAATAATAATACTAATATGTACAAGTATATAAAACGGAGTGGAATTAATCAAAGGGTCGTCTGCATCGCTGGCAACAGGAAAAGTGGCCAAAAGGCTGGCAGCATGACCACGTTGTATGGAAATGCTGATACTTTGGCCAAAAAATAGGCCAGCCCTCTTGGCACGTGAAGAGTCGACCAACAGCTTGGCGGTCTTTCGAAAAACTAAGTGGGCACTTCGATCCCATGGCCCTAGTGATTCAACCCCTAACGGAGCAAACATATAAGTTTTAAAAAGAGATAATTATAATACTTAATTGAATTACAAAAAATATTGCAACGTATTAATTAAATTGTAATTTTACGAACTGGTTAAGTGAATTTTATTTGCTTGTGTATGTGACTTGGTTAAGTCAATTGAAACTTATTTGTTTATTGGCTTAATTTTGATTTTCTTTTGTCTCTTCATATTCTACAATTTTTCTTATGCTAGGTTAATTTTTGACGTTCACGATTCTTGCGATAATATACTTACTAAAGTGATTGTAGTTCACGTTTTTTATTTTATCACTTACAATGATGATCTTTTTCAAACTTGTTGAAAAAAAAAAAAAACACTGGCACTCCGGTAGTGCCGACAGAAGTGAAAACTTGAACAAAGTGACTGGTTTATTCTTCTCGTGAAAGGAATTTATTCAGATTTACAAATAAGCACACAGGATAGACTTCAGCAGTGCTATTCTCTAAAAGACAATTTCATGGCTGTAAGCTGCGACGAACTCGTCGACGAGACAGCCTTGAGATCGACCGAGCGTACAGCGCTGATTCAAACCGTATTCACTAACGTGGTTGTGCTCGTCGTCGAACCCAAGGCTGTAACCTCCCGTCGCTGTTTCTCAGACGAACGTAGGGCTTGACACAAATTCTATAAATTATAATCGATCAATCTCGACTGAGAGTTTTATAGGTTTAAAATATATATTAAAGGTCTATCTTTAAGTATTATAAGGAATACAGTTAAACTATAACCAATATCATATTTAAAAGAGCTTATTTCATATTTCTTATTACATTTTAAGGCTGAATGACGATTCCTTTGCTCTATTCGTGCAACGCGACGCGACGATGAATTAAAAGTCAACATGACATAACAATAACAACCGATGACGCGACGCTAACAAAATCACTTGAATTTGTAGTTTTTAAACTTTTGGGTGCTTGATTCTTGTTCAAGCCTTGATTATTTGTATCAGCGAGTGCTTTTAACATAGGTAGTTCTGTGACTAAGAGGATAAATACAACTACCTAATGAAATGTGAGTATTATGATTTTTTCACTGATAGTATATGGCTATTATTACTATTGTCTCATCCACGAGTATTGTATGATACACGAGATATTAATAAAATTTAAGTAAATTACATGATTAGCTATTGTTTTACTATAATATGTACGTATAACTTTATTGTTGTAACGTAACATTGTGTGCTTTAGCATGCCAAGAAGTGCTATACTTTCATTACATAATATGAAAACTGTATAGGTACTTGGAAATTATAATTTCCATATTTAATTTTGTAGAGTCCTAAGCAACCCCTAAGACGACCTACTGACCAATTACTGCCTGTAGAACAATCTACTAGAGGCATGCTCCAGACCGAACAGTCCACACCTTCAATACCAGTAAGTTAATTCTAATAAAATATAATAATGTAATGTTATATTTGCAGGGCGAACGGACATACAACCAGGCCCATCTTTGTATAGGGACAATGTGCCAATGGAAAACCAGCCTAATACAGAACAAAAGGTGAAGTTTTAAATAAAAGTCTTACAATAATATGTTTTAACTTTATAATGGATATTTAGATAACTTTTTTTTGTATTACAGTTTGAGGCTAGATCACCACTTGCAGTCTTGCAATGCGTCATCATAGGAGTAATGCCCCAATTGCATCTTCATGTAAGATTAACTTAATTATAATTTGGTTAATTTTTAGTGTAAAAAGCACTACATAGTAGTGGTCTCACTTTTGATTCCCGGGTTGGGCCAATTTGTTGGGATTTTCTGTAGGTTTTTTCAACAGCAGCCCTTATTCAATCAAGATCAAGATATAGGCTACATCTAATAGAATCAAGATATAGACTACATCTAATATGTATACTACATTGTAATATCTATTCCTTTAGAGGGAGAGTGATGTGATGTTGATGATACTTACATATTTGTTTTACCTCTGTATAGTAATTTGTTGCATTTTTATGTTCATAGCATCTCGTAGGCATCGAACGGCACACCGCCGTCTGATCCAGCACTCACCACCTTCTCAAAGGCAATCCAAATGGCGAGCCTGACTGAATGTTTTGTCGCCATTAAAGAGAGGTGTTTGGAAAATGAGAGACTTCTTATTGACAACCAGCAGAGGATGTTCGACTTTTAAGGAAATAAGTGAGTCATGGTCAAGGCACTGCAGGATTTATGAGCATCCATCAGTCGAGGAAGTTGAATCTCCGAAACATGGATCTACTACTATGTTTAGATAATTTTAAGTTTATTTAAGATGGATGTTAAGAAGTTTAAGTATAAGAACTGTTTTTTTGTAGTAAATGTCAATGTTTGTTAGCGGGCATGCTCTTTATGCCTGCAGGCTTTTATTTAGGTACTTATTTAATTTTGTTTTGCTTGGGTAGTTTTCATTGTATATACTAAATGATTTAATTAAATGTCCTGTTTCTTGTAATGTTAATAACTTTGCATACCTACTATTGTATAGAATCAAGTTTTTCTAACTGAATATCAAAAGTCATTTTGAATAAATGATTTTTGATTTGATTGATTGTTTTTAATAGTAAATAAAAAAGAAAATAATGCAGTTATCTGTTTAATTTCTCATACCCCTGTATACACTCTTACCCATTTAAAAATATAGTACAAATAGGGACTAAGGTATAAATAGGCACATATTATTATAGGCTATTGATATTATACTAATCATATACACCTTAAACACCACACTTTAAATACACACCTTAAATGTTATGACAATTGTTGATTATAATAATATTTTTATTAATAATTTAAATACCTATTTATTGTATCTAATCAATAATGGTGAGTATATTCTATCTAAACACGTTAACCACATCTGTAAAGGAACGCATAAATTGTAGATACAACATGCTCGCCATAATTGATTAACTAAATCTCGCCTACTTATCAGCCTACTCTCTAAGTCATCATGTGTTGGAGCCTGATGTGTCAGGATTCCAAGTAACCTAGATTCTTCATCTAAGTCACATTGGTCTCATCATCATAGGAGCTGGTAGCCCGGCTCTATTACATATGTCGTTTAAAACACAGGAAGCCATCACAATTTCTCCCACTTTTATAGGATCATAGTACAATACCCTATGTACTAATAAACATCTGAACCGTCCTTTCAGGATTCCAATAGTCCTCTACACTGTTTCTTGCACTGCTGTGCAAATTGTTGTAATGGCTCTGGAGTCTCAGTTTCTGAATTACTAAAGGGAGTCATTAAATAAGGCCTTTGAGGATATCCTGAGTCACCTGAAATCAATGAATGAAGCTAGAATTAAGTGCAATCTTGACTTGTGTTTAAGTTATCATTGTATTGTAAATAATAACTTCGTGGATTGCCCTAGAGGCAGAAGACTGAGATATGTATGTGTCTACATTCTTCCCAATGATTTTTTGGTAACTTCCATTAGCCAAAAATGATAGTGTGCATAATATCTGAAACATCAGGAATTCAATAGGCTTTTGTTGGTGTGTGGTGAGGTATACCCATCATATCTCAAGAAACCTAGATGTAAACAAACCTTTAGCCTCTTGGTTAAACCACTGGAACGAAGTCGCGGACGCATATATGGACTTAAGTCATCTTCCAATATATTAATTAAATCCTCAGAAAGCCTGTAAATATGGATAAAATCTGTATCACGGAATATTGTTTTAAACTTTCGTATTTGTTTCGCCTGTCGAGCTTTCTTCAAATTATCACTTTTCTTAGCTTCTTCTAATAAATGTAGCTTCAATTGTGTAGTAAAAGAATAGAAATATTTAAAAAATTAAGTACAGTTTATTATTTTTGTCAGTCTACGCCCGAATATTTAGAGCTTTTTGATTTGACAGTTAGAATTAGGAGTGGGCGATACAAATCGTATATAGATACAATATCTATATATCGGTACAATATCCAATACCTATATATCGGACAGTACTGTATCTATATTTCAGGTATCCGCGTACCTAGAACGAGACACTATAACGATATCGTATCACATGATCTATGATATTCGGTTCAAACTGATTCCGGTACAGTAGTAGTTATACGGTTGTAGGTACCGTATCCTTGCGATGCGCGCGGGCGGGAGTGATGTAGCTAGAGATGAACGAGCGAGAAAGCGCGTTAAGCTAACGTCTAATACTAATTTTAAACATTATATACAGGAGCATAGAGTTTAATACCGAATACATTATTTTGTAAACACTTGTAAACAGGTAACCATCAATAAACGTCAAAGGGTTTTAAATCGTACCTATGGCATTCTCAACAAAAAAAGTGAGCCGTCACGGGACGCCTGGCAGATGTGAAACATTGCGCATGGCGACGCGTCGCCACACAGTACACAAGACTGTGACTGTATATATACTTACACCATCATAAAGCGTGGTGACGCGTCGCCACGGCATGCGTCGCCACGCCAGAAATTTGTTTTACGTGCGGCTATAGATGTTTCACATCAAAAATTGTTTTAAAATCACTTTACGTGACCCTTGACCTTGATTGCACTTTGCTGTTTTCGTCAGTCTTCAGTTATTAGCTTCACTCATGACTGATGAATAGATACTTGACCTATTTAAATAATTGATAAAAATATAAATCTAGAAAACCGAAACGGCTGTACTAGTTTCATTTCAGAGTGCCATATTATCAACAATACATTCACTGATTTCGAATATACAGTTACAAATAAAATACAATGATGTAATGAATCGAACAAAACCGAAACCTAAATATCACAGTACCAATTTCGATTCCGAGTTCCACACTGATTCAGCCAAATAGATATTGAAAAATATAGATACGATATCCGATATTCTAAACCGATACATAGATACGATTTGATATAGTGTAAAAGCGATATTACCCATGCCTAGTTAGAATCGAGGCTGTGGGCGAGACGTCTGACGTTTTACGTCTTACGAATTTTCGATCAGGGTCACGTGACCTGACGCGAATTTAGAAGTTTTTACCCATTCCAAAAAAGTACATACACAGCGCCGCTAAAGAAGTTTTCACTTCAAAAATTACGTAATAGATACTTACACACAAACACACACACACAATACACACACACTATACACATAGGTAATATGTTTGTATAAGTATAAGTTCATAAATAAAATATCCATCATATAAGGTACAGTCACGAGCATAAATACCTTACATTTACGTAACATTCAAAAGCAATTTTCTCGAGAATTAACGATTTCAACTTTCAAGAGAGACCTATTTCATAATACCTAGTAAGGTTTTAGAAAACAATTTCTATCAATACTTTAGGAGAAACTCACTTTTGAATATTACGTAAGTGTAAGGTATTTATGCTGTACCTACAACCCGTGTACCTGTTTACACACTTTCGCCGGCACGTTTTTATTTCAGCGGCGCACGTGGTCGAAAATATATTGAAATAACGGCACACGTGACACGGCGACCTTAGGAACGTGAAATAAAAGTTGTATGAAGGTAGATGAGATTATTTATTTGGAAGTGTAAATGGTGTTTCTTGAGGGGTGTGGTTCTTTTCGAAAGCTTTTATTTATTTATTTATATTTACCGACGTTAGTATACACTACAGGAATTATAGGAAGCATGAGAAAATATAGAGCTAAATGTAACAAACAATTATAGGTAAATACAGCATGTTTTTATTATTACCAATATGACCAATCTTACAGTAGAGGAGTATAAAACAAAACAAAGTGAGATAAAGCTGTCACACACCAGCTGGATAGCTGGAGCAAAGCTGGAAGGATGTTTGGGCTGATTTGATATAACTTCAGCATAGCTAGAATTCAGACTAATGACAATCTAAGGTAAAGTATCGTACCCATTTGCAACTCATCTCTTTGGGACTTTACTATTGTAAGAAGTAATTGATTATCAGCTACTCAGTCAGTAGCTCAGGGGGCCTAAAAAGCCACTTTGGCAGAATCATAAAACGATAACATTATGAATCATAATATGGCGAAGACAGTCCGTGTTTTTCTTTTTATCGCTGCACTACGTAGGGATAGTCAAAGAGATTGGGATTGGATTTGGATTGGATTGATTGGTATTTTAGCACAGACAAAAAAAATTACTGAAAAATCTTTCCCCTATGTGATTTGATACAATTATCTTAACAGTTAACTGTCCATTATCCTAGTAATATTATAAACGCGAAAGTTTGTGAGGATGGTTGGATGGATGGATGGATGGATGTTTGTTACTCTTTCACGCAAAAAGTACTGAACGGATTTCGATGAAACTTCACATAATATAGCTAATACATCAGAATAACACATAGGCTACAATTTATAAAGCTTTTGTGTGATTTGGCCATAATATAAAGATAAGTATGAAGTAAGTCGGAACAATTCCTGCCCTCTGAGAGCTATCTTGGCGTGCGCTGCCTAAACCATTAGAGTTACACGAAAATAATGTATCGTGGGACTGTTTGTCTTAAACAGTTCTAAATAAAAGTCCGCGACAGCATATATATATCTACCTTTTATGTGGAAGCCATTATGTCCAAAATAGTGAGCCATATCGAAAGTACCTCTTTCTGTATGTTACCTTTTCACACCTAAACCATTGAACGGATTTCGATAAAATTATAAAATTTGGCAAGGAGATAGATAACATCCTAGGGAAGGACATGGGCCACTTCACCGGTAATGTCTCGTGGGATAATTTCCGACATCCACGCGGGCGAAGCCGCGGGCAGAAGCTAATGATTCATAATATTATGATTTTATGATTCTGCCAAAGTTGCCTTTTTCGGCCCCCAGGTACTTTCTAAATTTATCTTGGACATAACTGACATCGGTGAAAGAAAAACATCGTAAGGAAACCTGGGAACGACGGGTTGGCGATATCAGACCTATCTAGAGAATACAATCCCGAGCATGTTTTTCAATCCCGGGCTTACGGGATTTTTGAAGCCTTTTCCCGGGATCCCGGGCCTATCCCGGGATTAGACTATGTGGTTTCTAATAGGGCTAAAATTAAAAAAAAAACCAGTAATTAAAAAAAATGTCTTTAATGTCTTTGCACAACACAAATCAGAATAATAATAAGAAAAGAAAAAACACAAACGAAAAAATACTATACTTTTGCAAGAAATTAAAAAACAGCACATAATAACTATTTAGAATTTCGAAAATATAATCGCAGAAATATCAAAGCATCCAATGTTTGACTTCCGAGCCTGCTTCGTAGTTTATTGCCAACATAAGCAGCAGCTGAAAACGCTCGTTCAGGTTCTCGGGATTTTCGGGGCCAGAAAACGGTCGGGATTCCGGGACCACGAGATAAAGGATCCCGGGATTGTATTCTCTAACTGTACCTGTGTAGTAAATAGTGGGTACCTACGTATTATACGAGTTGCTTTTTGTCGTAATGTATTAAAATAATCTAGGCAAGGTTATTTTCAAGGCGCAACGGACTACGGAATACAAACTAGACTTGTTTGTGGCAATCCCGAAAATCCCGAGATTAGCCAAGTACAGTCCCGGGATTTTCGGGGCCAGAAAACGGTCGGGATCCCGGGATCCCGAGATAAGGGATCCCGGGATTGTATTCTCTAGACCTATCACACACACCACACTTAATATTATAAAGGCGAAAGTTTGTACAGTACCCGGCGATAAATATTGCACATCGACCTTTGGAAAGAGACAATCGGCTAATTTTGACTTCGTAGAGCGTTATCTCTGTCGCACGAAATACAAACAGTCCGGTATCTATTAGGAGCTGTTAAAACAATTATGATTTGCTTCTTTTGATAATTATTATTATTCTTTGTATAAAATGAAAAAAAGGTAAAGATCGATGTGCAATATTTATCGCCGGGTACTGTACGTGTGTGTGTTTATATGTTTATTACTTCTTCACGCTCAAACAGCTGGAACAGTTTTGATAAAATTGTGTATGGAGGTAGCTGACACCCTGGATTAACACATAGGCTACTTTTATCTCGATATTCCCACGGGATCGACACTTATGCGAGTGAAACCGCAGGGCGCTGCTAGTAATATTATAAATGCGAAAATTTGTGAAGATGGATGGATGGATGTTTGTTACACTTTCACGCAAGAACTCCTGAACGGATGTTAATGAAACTTTACAGTAACATAGCTTATACATCGGAATAACACATAGGATACTTTTTATCCCAATATTCCTACGGGATCGATACTTATGCGGGTGAAACCGCAGGGCGCTGCTAGTAATATTATAAACGCGAAAGATTGTGAGGATGAATGGACGGATGGATGGATGTTTGTTACTCTTTCACGCAAAAACTACGGAACGGATTTTGATGAAACTTTACAGTTATACTATACATCAAAATAACACTTGAGATACTTTTTCCTGCGGGATCCCGCGGGACCGACACTTATGCGGGTGAAACCGCGGGGCGCAGCTGGTATTAGTCTGAAATCGCCAAATCGTCTTGAGCGCGTGTTGTGATCAATGCTCATGCCTTCTCTGTATGAGAAGAGGTATTTACCCTGCAGTGGGATAACAATAGGCTAGTGTTATTATGTAAAGTCAGCTGTTCATTTCTTACTTCCAAAATAACAGCATTTATTGATGTCTGGTAAAACATCTCTTAGAATACACTCGAGAGCAATGAATTAGGGTCACATAAATATACATGAAAGTCTCGGAAACTAAGAATGCTAGCTTAATGAAATAAATTGTGTTTATTAGACAATCGAATCGAAAATTTTCTCGAGTTTCAGTACTTTGTATTACCCCTATGTGCTGTCATCACTGCGGTTATGCGGTTTGGCATGCTTTACACCCAAGTTTCTCATACGATGTTGGGAAATATTTTCTTAATCTTCTACCAAGTATCGATCTTCTCGTGCTGTTGTACTCCTGGCCCTGCCTGTTCCTGGTTGGTGTAGGTTAGAGCCGGTTTTCTCAAAACGTCGGAGAACTCGTTGTGCAGTTGACAGCGACACACCAACTGTCCTTGCTGTATCACGCTGACTCCGGTCGATTTCCAGCATTGTGAGAATTCTAGTGCATTCTTCAGGTGTAAGCGACATTATAACAGATTCAATAATGAATATTAAACATCAAAAACGCTGTTTAAATACCTTTTTATATGACAGAATAGAAACAAAAGCTAGAACAGATGCAGAAAATTCATAGTTCTATTAACAAAAACCTATTCTTTATTTTGTAATTTTTAATAGCATACCATAACTTTATAGTAACTAAGAAGTTTTATTATATTCATTTAAGGAACATTTAATCGTCTATTAAACACAATTTATTTCATTAAGCTAGCATTCTTAGTTTTTGAGACTTTTAGGTATCGTTATGTGACCCTAATTCATTGTTCTCGAATGTATTTGAAAATATCGCTACCGTATACAAAAGTGAACTCGATAATGTCTATAGTATTTGAAAACATCCCTTAAATATTGCTTGTTCACTACCTTCCTGCCAATAAACATAGGCCCAAAACAACAAAGCCTGGCAACTTTTTCCAATTTCGCTGACCACGATAGAGAACAACAGTTGCTTACATAAGCAGAAAGTTATAACTACACAGGGCTGCCTGCGACGTTCCATGGCGTTTGATCGCTTTTGCCTCGCTCGTCTTCAAACTCGCGAATTGTCACAAACTACTTTAATGGGCCGGCGGGACTAGTCTCTCTACAATCTTCGTACAACTGGAAACCGGTGGCTCCCGTTACGTTTTGTCTGCGCACTTGTGTTCGCTCGCCATGAATATTTCAACGCACCCTTGAGAAATACTAATTTGAGAAATGGATGATACACGTTTATGAGCCGTTTCGCCTTTAAATTATCGTGTTATATTGGTCTTCTGGCAAGAAGTGAAACTATATTATATTTACTAAATTTAATTTGATATTCCCTTGTGCTAAAATTATGTTTAATTTAAAATCATTTTGCTTATCATACAACAACCTGTACCTAATCCCGAGGGGTTAGGCAGTGGTGTTATACCTTTAGTAGGGTATACCCACATTTCGTCAGTTATGTTTAAATTCCATGTAATACCCCCTATTAAAATAGTGGAGGGGAGGGGGTAAATTCCTGATGGAACAACCCAACACCCAATAATACGTTGCCCGATCTGGTAATCGAACCCAGAACCCAACGAGGCAGTCATCATTTTGCTTAGTATGACCATTACGCAAAACTTTTCCTTGTATAGTCTTCGAGGAAATCCATGTCCAGCAGTGGACATAGATTTATAGACTGATTAGCTAATCCATACAAATATTATAAATGCGAAAGTGTGTCTGTCCGTCTGTTACCTCTTCACGCTTAAACCGCTGAACCGTTTTAGAAGAAATTTGGTGTAGAGATAGTTTGAGTCCCGGGAAAGGACATAGGATATATCCCGATATTCCCTCGGGATCGAAACTTACGCGGATGAAACCGCGGGGCACTTCTAGTTTTAATTAACATATAATAATGGCTTCAACGACCCACAGTAAATTACACAATTGTTTGTCTCTAGCAATGTCTGTATGTCCATGCAGGTATTGAAAATCGATATTTTAAAATTCTATTATGCCCCGAGGGCTGACTTTCACTACTGTGTAGATGGCACCTTGCCAAGCTCGGAAACGACCAATATACAAATTAAACCCCTGATTCATATATATTTCACTAACCGTGGGTCGGTGCCAGACTACTAATGTCGTTATAGTCGACTAGAAGTGATAAAGAACAAGTCATTCACAGACACTCTTCAATAAAGTTGAGATTAGGTACTAGCTACTTTCGTTTTGAAGTGCAATAAGTAGGTAACTGGTAAAAGGTCAATTACAATTAGGTAGAGGAATACAAGTATTGCTCTACCTAATTGTAATTGCCATTTTATAATTTGGCACTTGGGAGTTACAATTAGCATTAGCAATAACATTTGGCAATTACAATTAGGTAGAGCAATACAATATTGCCTAATTACCTAATTGTAATTGCTGTTTGAAGTACACTTACAATGAATCTAAATCCTCTATAAATAATTTATCTACCTATCTCACAAAATCGGGCTGTGGGAGATTTCTGTGAAGCATGTAAAATGCTCACAAAAGCGTCTTTCAATTTATTGGATCTGGGATTATCTTGCGACCGAATAGGTAAATTTTTTTGAATACCCAATCGGATTAACAAATAAATTATAATATATACGAAATACGATTCAAACGTATTATGTTCATGTAGATTTAATTTGAGAATTAATAGTACACATTTTTTCTACTGAGCATTTGCATAAAAACATGCACCTCTCTAAAAATAGGTCTGTCCCTTGAAATGTTACAATTAGTTGGCAAATGTATCCAATACTAGCTTCTGGTCGCGACTTCGTCCGCGTGAAAGTTCGGCCCCCGACCAACCGCGTCGCATCCCGTCGCCTGCTCGAGCTATTACTTCGGTTTCGCTTAGAGTACATTCCTTTTTTTTATTTTTTGCCCGTCTCCTAAGGGTCGTATAGCCTAACTTTCCTCAAGAATTGGGTTATAAAATGCAAAAAGAAACCGGTAGTTCCAGAGGTGAGCACGTTCAAACAAACAAAATAAACTCTTTACCTTTATTATTAGTTCAGATTAAGGGGCTTACAGGACTTAAACACAAAAAACGCAAGTTTTAGAAACAATAAAAGTACCTATATGATCGACTACAGTAAACAAAATCAGAAAAATATAAGATTTTCTTCAGGATATATGATAGGTAGATAGTGTGTCGAAAACATAATACAACTACTTTGATACGATAGAAAAAAATCATGAAGATACCTCTAAAAATTTTCTTTTTACAATAAAAACTATACTAATATACATACAATCGTTCTGATTTTTTGTCAGATTATTCTACAAGCAACATACTAAAACATTAGTGTTTTGTTTTTTTAGTCCAAACAATTATTATTTTTGTAATTAAATAATTGCTTCATATTTTGCAATAAATTACTAGCGTTTTGTCATCGCGCTTCTCTTTCTTTTCCTCAGTCCGACAGTGACCGCGCTTTAGGTCATGTAAGCCCCTTAAGTCGGTTACCTATGCAAACAATAATAGAGCAAAGCTTTCAATATCCAAGAAGAATAAAACTAACTAATTATCGACTAGTTATCTTTGCTTTGTATCACGGGCGGGCCAATATTTAGAAAGAGTTTCCTAACAGCCAATTCAGAGGAATACTATCCGTCTGGAAACATGAAATCATCAATTAAAACCACGAGTTTTATTTTTTAAATAACATATCCACACCCGCAGTCAGAGTTTGTGCATGTTTAGGTAACTCAGTGTGTGCGGAACATTGGATCCAATTAAACTTTTGGAACAAAAGTTTCATTCTGTTTCCGACGATTCATATTTTGAATGGGTTGATATGGGGAGCCCTTAATTCAATAGGTGTCGGTTTCAACAACACATCCGCAAACTGTTCAGGTTCACAACATTGTACTGACATTATCGGATATCGGTCTATTAGGGAAATAAAAAATGAAATACTAATTAGTGTTACTTTTATTGGACAGTCCGCACGTTATTTAATTGTTTGACTGTAAAGTGCACTGTGCTAACAACCGGTTAAAACCTGTCATATATATTTGTAGATATATATACAAGATTCTGAGAACTATAATCCCTACCTAACTTGAAGTTGGTCATTGTTATTGTAGATGAGGTCAAGAAAGCCTCGGATTAAAGTAGACTACTTAAATACTTCCCACGATGATCAGCAAAGGAGGGAAGCCTTAACTTGAATAAAATATTAGACTGCGGTGCATAAATCGACCTTCGAAGTCTCTCATTCGAAGTTAAGTCGTCTTTAAATAGTCTTCGATGAAGGAAAGAAACATAATTGTATTCGTCTTCGCTAGCATAATACCTAGGTTGTAGTTATGGATCATTAAAATAAAATTATTACCTACAGGCAGCTCAAAAAACAGGATTTAAAAAAAAATTGCACATTTTTAAAATTCCCCTTTTCATGCTCCAAAAAATCGGTTTGTCAATACTTGCATATTTACCGAATTCGCTACAATATGTTTCGCCCGGCTGACTGAACTTGATTTTTGTTTGAAAACCTTTACCGTAGTATCTCACTCGAATCCAATAAAATAAATTCACTCCATTCCAATAAATATTTACGTAGAGTGCGTGGGTAGGACGCTAATTAAATACTCTATGTTTTATGAATAAAAAGTGGTCGGAACTACTAGAACTATGAGTAACCGAAATAGTTGAAATACTTCAACAACCAATGCAATAAACATCAATTAGTTGGCAGTTAATTACTGGTAAACTTCTGAAACTCCATTTAAATCGTAGTTGCTTTATAAATTGGTCTCAGTTAGGTATCATAGTAGTTTGATGACTAAGTTGTGAGGCTGTGGTCTCTGGGGCGGGCATTTCATCTCAATTAAACAACTCATGTCCGTTAGATCTCCGACACTTCAGCAGTACATAATTGCGAGACGGGCTGCTCTATACAAAACATGGCTAGATTAGAATTGCTCCCTGTTGCTACATCAAAGAAATATTATCGCAGAAAGTGCTATTAGTTAAGAGTAAGGCGTTTTTGGGCTTAAGGGCCAATTTAGGCTTTAAGAGGGGTGTTTATGAGACTTCTCGGTTGGCTTCTTCAGGGATATAATCAGGAACGAGAATGGTCTTGGCAACTTTATAAAGTTTTTTATTCTGCGTCTTATTTCTTTTTCTGTTTTATTGTAAAACCTCAGCTTTTCGAGCATGATTGTGATTCTTGTATGTGTTATATAGCTAGAAATGAGTGTATGAAATCCACCCACACACATACACTTGTCATATATGAGTTTCTTTTAATGGGCAAGCAAGAAAGTTTATTTTCGTCTAATATGACCCATACAATTAGAAATAAAATACAAAAGAAAACAAATGGGTAAAATATGCGGCACACCCGCGCCAAACGGTCATCACTCAACCTAAGCCCAGGTTCGCACGGGCGCATGTTTACCGCGGCGATTTTTTTCGCGCACTGAATTTTCAAGTTCAACGCACTGCTCAGCGTCAGAGGTAAGGGGACTACAGGACCTAAACGCATGTTTCATAATTCCTAAAAGTATATAATTATGATCGCGGACTACAGTAAACAAAATCAGAAAAATAAGTATATGATATTTTTCAGGATATTTGTATATGCTATTACGAGATTAAAAAAAAACAGACTTTAGTGTGTTGAAAACATAATACAACTAATTTTATACGGTAGAAAAAACCAAGAAAGATAAACAAACAAGTGTCTTGAGTTGACTCGCGAGGTTGCCGACATATCGGATGTGGACTCAGCAATCATTGTGCCGATACCTGTGACAGCCAATGGCTTTATAGCCAAGAGCCTCGACCGACACCTGAGGAGGCTCTGGTTGGGCAGCTGGACAGAAAGAAGTACTTCTGGCGGCGGCTCGTGTTGTTAGGTTTTTCTCTCTGGAGCCCTTACCGCCGGTAGCTTCGATTCTGTTCTCGGTACCGGTGTGCTATTATGAAATAGAATTAAAGTATGTGGTAAGAGATGAATTGTTTAGAGTACAATTGTTTTTTTTTTGTTTCAGGACGAACGAAGAATAAATCCCTATTAAAATTATGCTTGTGAACTCGTGTTTGTGTGTTTTGTGTGAGTAGGTGGACTGCATGTGCAATATGAAGCAGGTAGAAGTTCTTAATTTTCACTGATACATTTTCATTCGTCCAAAATACACCAACATGCTAAAATAACGTTTGCCTAGCAATTACATTGAAATCGTATTGCATCAACATCATATTTTATTTGCTTGGCAATTTTATTTTATTTTTTCATACGATTCTTACATCATCATTTGCCTTTTCCCAACTATGTTGGGGTCGGCTTCCAGTCTAACCGAAAGTATCTGAATACCAGTATTTTACATGAGGCGACTGCCTATCTGACCTCCACAACCCATTTAACGGTTAATAACCCCTTAGTAAGACTAGTTGTCAGACTTTCAGGCTTCGGAATACTCGTAACGACTATCAAAGATCTACAAATGACAGCCGGGACCAACGGCTTAACGTGCTTTCCGAGGCACGGAAGGGTCTCAATATGTAATGGATGGTTGGCAAGCGTAGCTTCACCTTCGAGCGACCCGAGCGTATTAAGCAAACGAGCCTAATACTTACAATGTATTATACAAGAGCAAATAATACCATACATAGGTACTGGTAGTTTGAGATCCACAAAAGAAGGAAACGAATAATGGAAACATACGGAAATTGCGCACGGCCCGAATTAAATTCTATTGTTATTCAAAAAACGACCGTCAGTACTACAAAAAGGGCGAGTTGAATACAATCTTCGAGCACACATTTTATTAGTAGGCTTCACATTTTACGAGCGGACTCGAAACCTAAATAAAAAGAGGATTCTTCATATGAAGTCCCTTTGTCATTTTTTTACGGTGGGCTGTCAAAGGCTTTTACGATTTCATCTTTAGTCGGTCGGTGTTATGCGGCATCTAATACCTGAAAATGAAAGAATACTGCCTATTATAATGATGATGAAGTTGCTTTCAATATCACGGTGCCTTGTTCCCTTTTATCTTACTAATGAGCCTCCAGTGTTAGGGATTGTTATCGGATTTGTTCTATCATTTTTGTTTTGTGTCTTTTACAATATTGATATTATATTTTCTGCTGTTGTATTTTTCTTGGTCATATTATTGTTGATAATTTAATAACTGAATGGGACAATCTCCATGGGTGGTCGTAGCAGATTGAAATGAAATGAAATTGTTTATCCTACTTCCTACTATAAATAATTAATAACACTAATCCTAACTATAATATATATTTATTTTATACCCATACTAATATTATAAATTCGAAAGTAACTCTGTCTGTCTTTCTGTATGTTACCTTTTCACGCCTAAACCACTGAATGGATTTCGATAAAATTTCGATTCGATTCGATCCCGGGAAAGGACATATGATAGTTTTTATCGACATACCTCGCGGGCGAAGCCGCGGGCGGAAGCTAGTAATATTATTAATACGAAAGTAAGTTTGTTTGTTACCTTTTCACGCCTAAACCACTGAACCGATCATCCTGAAATTTTGCATATACGTTGTCAGGTGTACAGAAACGGACATAGGGTACCTTTCATCCCGAAAAAGAAGTGCTGTTCCCGAGGAAAACAACAATAACGTTATTATGATAATAGATGGCGCCACGTGTCTTTCGAAGCAAAATCAGGATAACGTCTGTCGGATCAGCTAGTCCTACTAATAATACTAATATTATTGTGAAATAGATTTGGATGAAAATTGGCACATAGATAGACCATTTCTTAGATTAACACATAGACTACTTTTATCCCGATATTCCCACGGGATCGAAATAAACGCAGGTGAAACCGCGGGACGCTGCTAGTCACACTAATATTATAAAAGCGAAAGTTTGTGAGTGTGTTTGTGTTTGTTACTTCTTCACGCACAGATTTGGATGAAATTTGGCACACAGATACTTTTTAATCAAGATTAACATATAGGATACCTAATACCTACTTTTGTTAATCTTGGTTAAAAACTATTTGTGTGCTAAATAGGATACAGGATAGGGATAGGATACTTTTTATCTCGATATTCCCACGGGACTACTCTGAGAAGAAAGGCCAAAACAAACTCAGAGACATAATCTTGGTCAGATCATGTGAAAACCATGTAGATTGACGTCTGAAATGGTCTTTTCAGGAAAGTACCACTCAGATTTGAGTGAACCATCCATTGTTAAGGGGAGGTAAATAAGGGTATGGTCTAAAGAATTAAGTTGTGTGTGCACCAATAATATCATAGTGCCAAGTCACCTGATATGGTAATTAATTTATAACAAAAATAAGTATCTGTAGTGAAACACACATAGGTTGGTTAAACACTGATTTATTACGAACACCCTCACATACAATTATAATCTTATGCTGACCTACCGTCAACTAATAAACATAAATATACTACATCTCTTCCCTTCTAAGAAAACAATGCAAGATTTTATTTATACATTTTTAAATAACTAACTATAACTAACATGTTGTTTACCGAACGTACTAACTACTACTAACTAACACTACTACTACTTACTAATTACATGAACTTATTTTCTATTTTTATTTCTGATTATTGTTGCTTAGTCAATAGTAATCCTTCCTAATCACGACCATAGAAAAGATTGGTCAGCATTCGTGCAGTTCTTTCCTTAGACCTCTCAATAGGAACCGCTAGTGGCGACGATGTAGACGAATGATCGCGAATATCCCCTGGACTCTCATATTCACCACTCTCGTCGAGCAGTACCGACCGATTGCTGCTAGCTGGACTTGCCTGCGCTTGAGTTGGGACTTCAGCCTGCACTCTCTGTCTACGTCTTCGGACACCTGTCGCCGTCACCACACTTGGTGTCTTGCCACTACCTACACTGACTGTTGGTTGTCTCATTGACTCCCCTACTCTTTCTGTTGACCCTGTCGTACGCCTAACCAACTGACTTCGAGTACGTCGGTACCGGCTACCACGTTCGTCTTCTACAATATACGAGCGTGGTTGTGTAGTACGTGCCACTATGGTAACTAGTTTCCTGTCGCTGTTACTGGTCAAAGTTGCCTTATCGCCTGATGATAGGTTTTTTAGTGTGTTCGCCGTTTTGTCGTAATTTATTTTAATTTGTTGTCGGTTTGTCATTATTTTTGTATAGTTCTGATCGTTATCTACCTTCTCCGTTAGCAACTTAGCACTAATAGGTAACCTTGTTTTTTGACGTCTACCCATTAACATCTGTGCGGGTGAGTCTATATTATGGCGTGGTGTTGCCCTAAAATTTAACAGTGCCAAGTTAAAATCCTGTCCTGAATCTACACACTTCTTTAATAAATTTTTTACTGTCTGTACGGTTCTTTCGCTTTTACCATTTGACTGTGGATAGTGTGGCGATGATGTTTCGTGCCGTATTTCCCAATCGCACATAAACTTTTTAAACTCCTGTGAGCTATAAGCCGGTCCATTATCACTCACCAGCTCCGCTGGTATTCCGTGCCGCGAGAATTGTTCTTTCATAAAAGTAATTACATGTCTTGAGCTGACACTCGACAACTGCCCGACCTCAACATAGTTAGAAAAGTAATCGACTAAAACAATGTAATTCTTTTTTTTATATTCGAATGTATCTGAGGCTAGCTTGTGCCAGGGCAGTGCCGGCACACTGTGCTGCAGCAGCGGCTGGCGGCGGGGGCGGGGCGCGTGCAGCGCGCACGCTGCGCACGATCGCACCACACGCTCCACGTCCTCGCACATTCCTGGCCAAAACATTACTTCGCGTGCGCGCCGCTTGCATCTTTCTATTCCTAAATGTCCTTCATGGACTCGTGACAGCATGTTTTCTCGTAAAGCACGCGGAATAAATACACACTCCTCCTTGAAAACTATACCGTCAACACAATGTAGTTGCTCGCGATAAGGCCAGAAAACATTAACGCTTTCGTTCACATCACGCCTATTTTTAGGCCATCCGTTCTTAATATACCTAATTAGCCATCTGCTGTCACTTGCTAATTTTGTTTCTTTTTTAATCGCTTCCATATTTGATTGGCTGAAAGGCACATTCTCTAACATAAAGCAAGTTTGTACTTCAACTTCTGCTGTCACTCGGTCATGCATAATTTCCTTGATAGGAGCCCGCGATAGCGTGTCCGCTATATACATATATTTGCCAGGCGTGTATACCACCTTAAAGTCGTATCCTTGCACTCTCATCATCATTCGCTGTAACCGGGCTGGAACCGAAACTAATGGCTTGTTAAATAAAGATTCTAGTGGCTTATGGTCAGTATGCACGGTGATATCTGACCTGCCATAAATATATTGCCTGAACCTCTCGACCCCAAACACAATAGCCAGCATTTCTTTTTCTATTTGTGCATACCTGGTCTGGGTGTCGGAGAGCGTGAGCGAGGCAAACTCCACCGGGCGGCCGCTCTGCAGCAGCACGGCGCCCAGTGCGACACTGGACGCGTCCACCGACAACACTATCGGCTCACTGTCGCTATACAGTGCCAGCACTGGTGCGCTGCTAAGCTTTGCTTTTAGCCTATCTACAGCCTCTGAATGTTGGGATTCCCATGACCACTCCGATTCCTTTTTTAACAACGACCTAAGTACATTCACACTCTCTGAGTAGTTTTGTATAAATTTTGCCAAATAATTGACCATTCCTAAAAATCTTTCCAGAGCCTTCCTATCGGTCGGATACGGCATCTCCCTTATTGCTTTGACTTTCGAGTCGTCTGCCCGCATTCCGTTTGCATCAAACTTGTGACCTAAGTATGTAATTTCCGATACTCCAAATTTACATTTGTCTCGATTAAATTTTACACCGATATCCTTTGCACGTCGCAAGAGGCACTTCAATCTCCGGTCATGCTCATCTATAGTGCGCCCCCATACTATTACGTCATCAATAAAAGATTCTACTCCTTCTAAATCTTCTAAATGCTGCCTAAGCTTAGCATGAAATACCTCTGGCGCACAGTTTATACCGTAAGGTAAACGTAGGAATTGGTACCGACCGAACGGTGTGCTGAATGTACAAAGGTCGGCACTCGCGTCATCTAGCTGAACCATCCAAAACCCGCAGCGAGCGTCCAGCACGCTGAATACCGTAGCACCGCGCAGGCGCGCTGCCAGCTCTGGCACTGTCGGCAACGAGTACTGCGCACGTCGCACCGCGCGATTAAGAGGTCGTGGATCTAAACAAACACGAATGCTGCCATCTTTTTTCGCGACCAAAACAATAGCATTAACCCAAGAGGTTGGATGTGTAACCTTTCTAACTACGCCCAACTGTTCCATTCTATGTATCTCTTCCAACAATTTATCCTTAAGTCCTAAAGGAGTTTTCCTAGTTGGGCAAACAACTGGCTGTACATTTTTATCCACTACAATACTATATTTTCCAGGTAATTTTCCCAGGCCTTGAAACAAATCGTGATAGTGATCAATATTAATTGCATGAATTTGACTTATTAATCCTAATGCAATGCAACCCTCCAAACCGAGTACATTCTGACAGTTTAAATCAGCAACAACAAATGACAACACGTAACGTGCTTTATTAAATACAATCGGCACATTACCAATGCCTATAATTGGCAATTGATTACCTGTAAAGGAATGTACACGTTTCGTGAATGGCTTAAGGTCTGTTTTTAATAATCCTAAGTTTAAATAGGTTTCTTTTGAGATAACATTAATCATTGATCCTGTATCTATTTTTAATGAAATGTTTTTACCTTGGCATTTTACAACTTCTATCCATTCCATTGACGACTTACATTGTTGTTTGTCCTCTTCTAATGTATTTACAAAAAACAATTCGTCTCCGCTATCATCACTATTTACAGTTTCTACACTGAGATTTAACACTTTGCGTATTGCTTTCTTTTGCTCACACACTCGCGAGAAGTGACCTTTCTTTTCACAAACATAACACAAGGCGTTCCGCGCCGGACAGCGCTCACCGCCGCGACACCACCCGCTGCCGCACAGCTCGCAGGCGCTGCGCTGCGTGCGCGCCGGCCGCGGCCCGGCGCCGCCGCCGCCGCGCCGCCCTCTAGCGCGCCGTCCGCCTCGTGCACTGCTACCGGTTTGAACTGCATTCACTTGCACACTCGCTGATACGCCATCGATGCATTGACTTTCCTCTTTGGACATCTCTGCCGCCTGGCAGATTTGTATCGCCTTTGATAATGATAAATCATCTGTGCGAAGAAGTCGATCCCTCACAGTGTTGTTGACAATACCACACACGATCCTATCTCGCAACAAGCTTTCGTGCAATTCACTGAACTCACACTGCTGACTCAATACCCTCAGCGATGTTACGTATTGATCGATGTTTTCGCCGTCTTCTTGATTGCGTGTAAAAAATTTAAACCGCCGTACAGTGATATTTGGTTTTGTGCCGAAATACTTGTCAAACTTTTTCAATAGACAATATATGTCGTCTTCACTTTCACCTTCATCAAACGTGAACGTTGTATATGCCTCATAACCAGCTGATCCAATGAGGTTAACCAACAAACTAGCCTGGACTTCCTTAGGCTCTTTGCTCACTCCAGATGCTTTAAGGAAAACTTCGAACAACTTCCGCCACTTGTGCCACGCGTCGGATCGCGCGGCCGGACCGCCGTCGAGCGATAATTCTACTGGAGGACGTGCGTGTTCCATTATTATTTATTCGCTTTCCTACACTCACTATGTATCACGGCACTGAGATATAATAGGTTCAAGTCCTTTTTAACTGTTTTTAGTGTTAAAAAGGCTCACCGCTGCCACCATGTAGTGAAACACACATAGGTTGGTTAAACACTGATTTATTACGAACACCCTCACATACAATTATAATCTTATGCTGACCTACCGTCAACTAATAAACATAAATATACTACAGTATCTTGATCACAAAGCCTTCTAACCTCAACTTTAATTTTACTTAGGAAGTCCATACCTTCTTTATTTTATATTACGTGCATTGCTAAGTTAGTTACGTAAACATTCACGAGTTCAAAGTTGGAATATAAGTCATACAAAAGAAGCCAGAAGTATCCTTGCAAAGTATAAGTTTTCATCAAACTTCCATGGTTCGGTGGCGAGTGGTCGGCAAACAAATTCAATGACCACAAAAAAGTTATGGGGCAAACTTCATCAGTGCTCTCTGCCCGGGAAAGTTCAACCTGAAAATATTACGCACGTAACGCCGCCGTGGACATTTTGACTTCGTGCTACACGTTTTGGGACACAATATTTTGCCACTAACTAAACTACTAACTCCTTTAATTTACGGTTGTCTTTTAGTTTTTTTCTAAGAACTGACGAATTCTGTTGGTCACAAACAACGGCCATTCGTAAGCAAAAAGCTTTGTTATTGTCTAACGACCGCGCATTAGATGTCCAAGAAGCTGTTTTGCAGTTGATAACTTAGGGATTTAGAGATTCGAAAGTAATGTGAAAATTATCGACCCTATCGACGTATACTGAACCTCAGCAATATATTCTCTAATATGAGCACAGCTATTTGTTATCAAATAAACAGCACTAAGAAGAGAATGGAGAATCCTCGCACGGACGTGATTCGGATCAGGAGACGGCATAAATGGATTGCGGGGTATTCGTTCAAGCTCGGGGTTTGTCGAGATTTCAACTTCATACCCCTAACAATTATTATAAATATTGGCAATGCCTCTCTGTCTCCTGTACCTAAGTATATTCGTTTCTACCGTAAAATATATAAACAAACATTATCTACACTGAAAATCTACAATTCAGATCACAAATAGCTCCGTTTGGAGAAATAGATGGGCCCATTTATCCACGGCTTTTTCTGAGTTATTCAATACAAGAATCGTTCGTTTTTAGTAAAAGTATACATTCTAGTGATTTACAAACGGTTCGCGAACAAACCTTATGAATTGTCACACATTTATCATGGGCTAAGTTTGATAGTCCGTTTTATTGTCTATATTTTTGACGATAGGCTCCTAGAGGTTTCCGTGTAGTGTGGAGACTTTTATTAGTCTTTTAGTAAAACACGAACTTTTCCGACATTGGTTGTAAAACTTTATTCTTGCAGTCTATTTTGGTACGGGATATTATATTGGATAAAGGTTTTCGGTTTATGTTCTAAGGACTGATACGAAAAAGACTTCCTAGAGTTAGAAATTGTTAATAAAAAGAAACGTTGCTGTTAACGGGTAATAATCGACCAATGGCAATGTTCCTACTTAAGTATACGATAAACAAGTGATGGAGTGGTCACTTGTTTAAGTACTTTACAGTTGATGTACGTACCTCCGTACTGCAAAGTCCTAAATCGTATTACAACTTCATTAAGTTGTCCTATTACGAATTTCGTCTACATTTAAGTATTCTTAACAGCATTTGGAGAAGTGTTTTCATTCAACTCGGGCGCACTGTACTACAACTGAGCAGTCTTTTCACTACCCTGTATATCTCAATTTGAATGGCAAGGTTCCATACTAAGTTTGAATACTAAATAAGATGCTTTTAGTGGGAGCGCACGGTTAGGGAATTTTGTACCTCGGTCGTGTGCCAATGGAATCGTAACTATTCACGTTCTTAATAAAATTCACTATTCCAAAATTGCTCTTGTAAAAGCCAGTCTACTGTATTAGATTATATAATATAATCAAGCGTTCCTTTATTGTCAGATAGTGTTTGGTTTGCCCTAAAATCCTTTAGAAAATCCTTTTATTTGATAAAATAATGACGTATCCCAAATGGACAGAGCCCGTTCAATAACTGACAATAATCCCGATTGGATTCTCCAGAGAAATCTCGGTTAGCTAGTTTGAAAGAAGAACGTTTGTGTAAGCACTAACCCGTTCGGTACACTTCAAAGAGCATATTGAACCAAAGCTAGGGATGACTGGAGCGGTGTAATCGATGAGAGCACACTCCCTGCGGAACCCTAATAAATCCGCTGTGACCGGTCTTCATTAATTTGGTGCTGTCAAGTCGGTATCTGAAATTGTTGATGTTTTGCGCATGTTTGTGGCACAATTTATTGGCCCAATCATTCGTAGGCCCTAAAGTTGAGCGGTACACTCGGTATGATTAATTATAATAATAGATTTTCCGTGGGTTAAATATCATGTAATAATACACTAGGGTTACCCTGTTAATCAGGGTACTCGTACAACCAAATATGAGGTATATTTGAACTCGTACAAATTTTAATTAAGGGTTTGACGTTCGGATTAAACAGGATTTCAAATATTATCCTAATTATTTTATAAGACTGCTGAAATACAGGCAAAGTAGAAAATTACATTTAATCTAGTCGTTCTAATTAAAAAACGTAATATAAATAGTACCTAAACCTTTCTCGATAGTTTACAAGTACATAATTTTAGTACGTAGGTATTTATGAGCCGACCTATTATGGCAACACTCTTAGAGGCACTAGATCTGAACAGCTGATTGGATCTTACCTCCTCCGTAAAGGAAATGAAGCACGTAAACCGTACCCGAGCAATAAAAGAAAATAGCATAATGTGCTACCTTTTACAAATTAAATTGTGGTGTTTACTTTGGCTTCTGTTCACCAGTAACCGTTTAGAAGTAGTGAAAAGCGACTGTTTTAGACATAGTAGTATTTTTATGACGTTGACGTGTTAGATATAGTAGTATTTTTATGTTTTTACAAGTTTGAAAGCTTTAAGCCCTAGAGATTAGGTTTCAATATAGTGTTACACGTAAGTTCTAGCAATGTACGAACTGAAATGCGACATCCTATTTGAGGTTGCAATAGTTCCGTATCGGCAGCTTTTCTTACTGAAACACAAAAATATATAGCTGTAAATTAACATAATACACCAAACCAAAACTCCACGAATAAAAACAAAATATATAAATTGGAGCCGTCACAGGAGTGGCAGGAATAAAGTTATATAACTCAAGTATTTTGCACGAGTCGAGCCATGGCTCCGCCGCCGCCGCCGCCACTCTCAAAGTGTTTTTAGTAAAATCACGAAGCGGATCTCCAAATTCAGCGCAGGATCCTACTTCGCGGATATCACAACAAACGTAATAAAAACTTTTCGGCAAAATATTAGTTTATCGGACCATCAGAGTTTACAGAGGACTGAAAGACAACAAGGAATGGCTCTTCATTTATTCCTCATTTTTAAGTTAAATAAAACTTCAACTTGTTATGATCGGCGTACTGTTAAAACAGGGTTATATAGGCCCCGCTCATTATTTTTTCAAGAAATCGGAGTAATTTTATGGATCCAAGAAATAAAACGGTTTCCAGTTAATACAGTAGGTATTAGGATGGTGCTCCTCGGATGGTATTATTTCCTAAGTGATACTTTCTTCATCTCAAGTGCCTATAGAGAGGTACCCTATATAGATGCTACGTGTTGCTATTACGGCTAGTGGTTACAATTTGCGCTAGGAGCTTTTACCTAACTTAAAAGGGCTCCCCATCAAATGGGCGGTATATCGAAAACCCATTCGAGTAATTTGAGGTGAACCGAAACGACATTGTCGTTTAAGCGATTCAATCCTTCGCGACCGCGCCGGGACCTACACGACGATTTGAATTTAAGCGATTTTATGTGAGAGGTAATGTCACCGTTGTGAGCGCTTTGTCGCCAATAAATTATATTTGCTTGTTCGTTTACAGCCTGTTGTTTACACGGCGGATGAGTGGCGGGCGAGTGGATCGCGACGGGCGAGTCGTGTTTACACGAACATCGTAGATGACTGATAATCGTTTTACGGCATTCGTTTATGTCACAGATAAGGTTCGGCAATCACGAATCCTTTCGTCTCTTTGTGTGATTTCTTTCGTGTTCCATGTTTACTGCCGTCTCGGATTGATAGCAGAGTCTTTACGACTGAACTGTACGCGTCTTGCACAACTTTGTAACTGATTTGTGCTTTCAGTTGGAAAACTCTAAAATAATGCGTCGTTTATGAAGAAAAAATTGAAAGTAAACAACGAATATATTCTGCACTGTTCCTCGAGTTGCAGAAAAGAAAAATTGTATATATTTTTGCAGTATGACTAACGTGACCATTTATTTTTTGACTCAAAACGGGACATTGGTTTATTTAGGTTAATTAACAGGTAGTCAATGAAAAAAAACACTTTTTTAAAGTTATTTATTCAGAAAAAGTCAGTTAACTTAAAAGTTACAAATAAAAATATATATTTACCCGAAACGTTTAGTTATATTTATATTTATCAGAGGAACAAATTTGCTTTAATACGACGACGGTGACGATTTTAATAATAATTGGCATGTTTTTTTTTATATTCACCTTAATTATCAACATCGCCTATTCGAGTATTCTATTCTATTCTATTCTATCGCCTTTAGAACTGAAATTTGTAACTGGGCTTTCTCAGATGGCCACAATTTTTACATCATAGAAAATACTCTTTCTACTGGAGCATTTGTAGCAGGCAAACCAAAAATCTGTCAAACGATTTATAGTAAACAAAGCGCGAGCGATGACGTCTTCGCCACTCTCGGCTATCGTCGCGTCGACCGACTACGCGGTCTCGCTCTACTCGCACACCGCTCGCGTCCAGCCGGCTCGACTACTCAAATTTTCAGGCGGTTTCAGAAAACGGGACAATTTGGCGTCCCAGAGTTCATTTCGGGGACACCGGGACACGTAACTATAAAAAGGGACAGTCCCGTTCAAAACGGGACGTCTGGTCACGTTAAGTATGACCTAGTTGGATGTTTGACTTTCATGTCTTTGTCTCACGGGACTTCTACGCAATTTCAACTATAATTAAAGTGCATAACCGTCGAGCTTGTAAAGTATTATTGTAGCCAAAGGAACAGGAGATGAATAAATGACTGCCATTCTTTACGGTTGAATAAAACGTTGTTCGTACACAGTTATTAGTGCTAATATATGCTACAATAATAATACATTACATGCCATATGTAGTTGTTTAACTCAACAATATTAGACGTTATTGATTTAGACCCTTCATCATAGATTGAAAACTACTCCTGAATTTGAAAGTGGACTGAATAACACTACTTTTTAAGAAATTTCTCCAAAAAAAGAACACACATTTATCACTCCTTGCTACACAACGGTGTCAAAGCCGGCCACATTTTACTGTCGTCATTCTCGCAAGCGATAGCGGCTCAGCAATCGACACTGATTTGTCTTCACATGTATTACGTGTGTAACGGGCTTAAGCTATTACTCGCCGAAGAAATAGTTAAGCTACACCGTTAATGAGTTCACTCGCTCGTGTGCGGGGCGCCTAAACCGGGCTACAGTTGACAAACATTAAGTTGCATTTAAATGCGAATTTGTTCGTACAAGACTTGTATTGTGACTGTTGCTGCCGTTGTAACCGTCTCTGGGACTTGAAAAATTGTGTTGTGAGGTTTTATTCTTTGTCTAAGATTTTGTTTGTAATAATATATTATTTAATTTATACTATAGCTCGTCGTATAAGTGCTGTTTCATGAGCATGCTCTGGAAAACCCGTTATTTAATTTATGTGACTTTTGTAAAGTAAATAAATAAACTGCCTAAGCTACCTATTTGATTGTAGATTTTGATCCAGGATTAAAGTGATTAGGAGCTTCCCCAATCCCTTAATTGCCCCTTTGATCGACAAATTGGTTCTTAGTTCGAAATAAGATCTTTCAATCAGTTAGCCAAGGATCAAACGAATATATTTCATATATAAATATGTAATATCAATAAAAACCGAAAAAGGCGGACCCCGTATAAAGACGAAAGAGAGCACTTAAATTGGGTCCAGCTATAAGCTTCATCAACTCAAAAATAATTAGGAAATACTCCGCCAATTATTATATTCAGTGTTCAGAAACCCGTGAACTTCCAGCAAATCAATCGTAGACGAGGCAATCAATAAGAAATTTATAAAAAAAAAATATTGGAGCATTTTTCATCAATTTACCGCGTCAATCGTTGACGTAAATTAAATTGCGCGAATTAATATACGTACATCTACGCCGTAATGTTGGGGCGTACCTCCTTCGTCGTGAAAAATGGAATCACAGCGATGAACAATTTGTCATTTTAATGTTTTCGTGTCCGCAACCGGTACGCTGGCACTATGGATAGACAATTTATAACGCGTGTCATATCCTCTTTGTACGGCAAGGCAAAATATCTAGCTGTGAGGAGAGGAATGCAATTTGTTGGCGCGTACAAATCGCGTGAATACCGTGCAAAGTGTGTACGTAATTGTAATGTTATGCTGCGTACACATGTTGTATAGATCTCGGAAAGCGTCGCTTGCTTCAAGTTGTGTCATATGTTTTGCTCAGTATTTATAATTTCGTACAATCTTATTGTTATTAACTTCTTGTGGTGTTCCTATTGTTGTATTCGTACCCATGAACGTGCTACTGTTACTGTTAACTTTTCTGCTTTTTATTCTGATCACGTGGTTGGCACATTTTAGAGTCCGAAACGGTTGTCGATTTTTTTAAAAGACAAGTTAAAATGTATTTTGGAATACAAAGGGGATTCTATGAGACTTGGAACTAGTGTTGCCCAAAATCGGTCTTGGTCTTGCAGTCTTGGTCTTGTTCTTGCATTTTTGCAAGACCAAGACCAAGACCAAGACCGACATATTGTAGCAAGACCAAGACCAAGACTGAACCCTGCAAGACTTGAGCAAGAACAAGACTAAGCCTGCAAGACTCTTGCGTCTCGCAGTTAAGTCAAACTGAGATTTGGGCGTTATAGTATATATTTTTTATGGTACAGACGCCAGCACATCAAACTACTACAATCTGCCATATTTCTTTAACAGATTTTCAACTTTATCGCTAAAGCATTAAGGTTCATGGTTGATTGGCAAAATATGACGTTCCGCGAATAAACTGTTGGTCGGTCAGTGTATTACGTACCTACTTATTTGATAATTTACGGACAAAGACGCCGCCGCCGCGCGGGGATTTCCGCAATCTTCAGCATTTTATGTCAGGTTCAAGCATTTATGCACTTTATTGTAATAATTTAAAGTTTATTTTCAAGTGCATAAATAATACGAGGAGACCGCTTGGCGCTGCAGTCCCTTTGTCGCGGCATTTGAAAGCGAATAGCGTAGGTACGAACTACGAAGATAGTGTTGACCTCGTAAATGAACTTTAGCCATACAGCTGATCAGGTAGCCCTTCCGAGTTTTATTTACATTGCTGTTTTAAGTGAAACAAGTGAATTTATTATTTTTTAATTGAAAATCTCATTAAGTCAGATAGAAATAATGATTTTATATAGTTTACAGTAAAAAAAATTGCAGAAAAAAAACGTAAAAATTAAGAAAAAGCCGACGAAAAATTTCAACGCATGGGGGTCCAGAATCATGTACTGAATCCATGGTAAGCGCGTCGATGTCCCTGCCACCCAGCAATAGGCTAATAGGTATTTGAATGTAGTCTAGTCTAAGTAGTAGAGTCTCGCAAGACTTGCGAGACTCTTGCTGCAAGACCAAGACCAAGACCAAGACTGAGAGCGCAATACCAAGACCAAGACCAAGACCAGGTGTATTGACGCAAGACCAAGACCAAGACTGGCTAAGGTCTTGTCTTGGTCTTGCATTTGGGCAACACTACTTGGAACCAAGTATAACCATAGATCATCCATTTTCAGAATTTACATTTTCATTTATAAACATTACGAAGTCGAAGGGCAAACATGTCCGGCTCAGTCCCACTTAAGTTGAGCAGCTTTCTGGGTAACGTAAGGGACGTTACCCAGAAAGCTGCTAAACTTAAGTCTTGGTTTTGGGGCGCAGTATTGTGGTCCTAATACGGTCAGAAATTCGAACCCCCAGGATACTGCGCTCCATGCCTCGCTGGCAAACCTCTAGCTTGGACCTCTGCTGAAGTGTCAAAGACCAGGTTTGAGCACCATATGTGAGAATAGGGAATTGTCACATGTCCATAATTGTCCGTTTGAGACATACTTATACATGTGTAACAATAAAACTTCCCTTAAATTATATTTTAGTAGATTTATCCCCGACCCAGTCCGAGACGTTTACGAGATAAGCGTAATATTATACCGTGAGGCTACTGAAATTCCCACATCATAAAATTGGACTCGCGCCGCCCCTATAAAACTGATCATTTATTTTTACGACATCGATCCCTAGGTTAATAATTGTGTCGCCATAATTTTTTCCAATTCCCATACATTTTACTACGAGGTTTTTTACGAGGTCGACGCACCTACCTGTTAGTGGATTTATTTTGACATTTTAATCGCTTCATACGTTTTTGTAAACTATCCAGTAGCATTTTTCTAATACAGCCAGTATTAGAAGAATGCTACTTTATAGTTTACAATTTTATTTACTTTACACATTCATTTTAGGATGGTGTTTTTAGGGTTCCGTACCGAAATGGTGAAATGAAACCCTTATGGTAAGACTCAGTCTGTCTGTCTGTCACAGCTGGATATCTCAAGAACTACTATTGCTATTAACTTGAAATTTGAAATAGTTTTAGATGACGTTTGCTCAACAATTTTGCAAATAAGAAATAAATAAAAATACATGTACCTATATTTTTTACTACAGGGACTGGAAGGGGGTCTGTAAAATTCGAAGTGAGGCTACTAGGTCATGTGGGCTGCCGGGAGTAGTGAGGGCTATGCTGGTAGAGACAGAGAATTGGACGGCAGTAGCCTCCTTCTGTGAGACCGTGATGGTCAAGAAGGAGGCTGCCGAGCGGGATCGGGAGAGGGCTGATCCTGCTCGGAGAAGGAGGCGTCGGGGTGGCAACCGCCTTGGCGCCTAATACGCCGAACCCGCTTACCAACAAGGTAGGTGGACCTTTGGGGTCGCGGGCGCACAGAGTGGGGACTCCGTCCGCCCACCAAGCGACCCCAGGGAAGACGGTGGCACAGTGATCACGTGCTGCCGTGCATAGCGAGGCTCAGGGGAGGCCCCTTTACAGTCTCCCCAGGGATGTGCCTTACAGGCGTTGCACGGGGGGTTCCGGAATTGGTCTTTTAAGAGGAACCGGGACCACCCCTATGTGCTGAAGGTGATCACCGGGGCGGTTTTAGTGAGGTAAAAATCCCACACTCCCCGGAGGTCGGGTGACTTTTGAAGGTTTCCCACCGACAAAAAAGAAAAAAAAAAAGGTCATGTGGGCTATCATATGAAAGAGCGCAGTTTGCACATTGTCAAAATTTTTTTCTTTTTTTTTAGGCCGCATAGTTTTCGTTTTTTGTTGAAAAATGTAAAAAAAAAAATATCGTTCCCCCTTGTCTCCGAAGTTTGCAAAGAGAAAAACAAGAAATAATTCTATGTGATAGCAGTTTATGTAAAGATTATAGGAAAAATAAAACGAAGTCTCTAAATAGCACACTTTTTCAGAAATCATCAACAAAATTTACATTAGTTCCACTATCGGTCAAGAGATGGCGCTGATATAAAACTGCAATATTCTACACCGCAGTGCAGTGTTAAAATTTTATGATGAATATAGGCCTCGCCGATGAAAATTTAAACAAAACAACATATGATGGTACCGAACCCTCGGTGAGCGAGTCTGACTCGTTCATACCCGGTTTTTTTAAAAGTGATATTAACTTTTTGTCGTATCCGGTTCAGACAGGTGTAGGCACTGAAATACCAAAATATTACTAGTCTATTCTGCAGTTCTGCACATTCCTGGATCATGAGTATACAGGGTGGTATGAAACATCGACGCGCAAACGGTTACCCAGCACATGATTCTAGCGTAGAAAATTTCCTTCGGTTATCAAAAGTAAACAGCTACTTCTTAACTCAGGGGTTCAGAATCATGTATTGAATCCATGGTAACAAGTTGCGCGTCGAGGAGGGTCATCGCCACTCTGTATATCTTTACTTTTGAAACTGTTTACTTTGCTTGTAGTTAACTTCTCACTCTATGAAACCTTTGACTCCTTTCTTTAATAAAATCCATCAAACTATCTGTCATACAGTTTACCATCACGCTACGTGTGAACTCGTAACACCAGCGACACTGGTTTACAGCAAGTAGTCACCGAGACGCCTTTAATGATCCTCTCTCGCTCCTTAATCGTTAATTAAGCTTATTAATCTGAAGGCACGACCACCTTGTTTTCCTTAATTGGTTCCAGTTCTATTTCAGAGTTGAGCTTCTTTTTTCATTATAAAATCAAAAGTGTATTTACGCCTTTTGGCCTCGTATAGGAGTTTCTGTTTCGTTTTTCTTTTTTTTTGTATAATTTAGTTTTTTATTTTTGACTGTGTTTAGTTTAGTTCCTGTACGAGTCACAATAAATACTTTTTCTTTCTTTATATTTAAGCACGGACTTATTTTTGTTGGGACAAATCAATGTGAAATCCCGTCTCGTCTAAGCCATTCTGGGTTATGGTAGGACCTGTATGGAAGCAAATTGAATTAACTTGATGCTGGATTAGTTTAAAATCTTTTAAGTAGGTATAGTCGGTAAATCGAAAGTACTTAATGTTAATAGTGAATCAAAGTCCTCGACTGGACAAGAAATGCCTCTTCAAAGTTTACATAACACTCGGGTCGATGATTAATGTAATTTAAACTAATGATGCTACAGAATGGATTAACTGGATATAACTGAATAAACTAATGGATCAGTAAATGGATTTAAAGTACGAACAAATAAGGAACTAAATCCGTTGTACTATATAATTCTGTGAATCACAGACACAAAGCGAATTAACCTGTTATACATCAAGCTGATGCATAGCTGACATGGAGTAGCAAAAACAATGATGATTTTCAATTTTATGTACCTACCAGTATTATAAATCGAAAGTTAATATTGTTTTTTAAATAATTCATGCAAAGTGAGAGCAGAAGAAAGAGAGGGCAATAATAGAATTATTTTTCTGAGCATCCGCTGAGCCAGCAGGGGGCGTTATTCAATTACAAAGGAGGGAAAATACGAGGCGATGTTTACCTGTGTTGCTGCGGGCCATCCGACCGAATCTTTTTACCATAATTACCTATACCGATGTATTTTTAAGTACACGAACCCCTCTCAAATATTGCGAACTTAATGAATTCGGTGCGAGAGAAAATCTCGCTCATTTCGATATCCTACGTGATATAAATTGCATTTTACGAATCCTGTATACGCCGGCGGCACGCGGCGTGATGCTAGATCGAAAACCATTTTTGTCATTTATTCGCAATAATCCAATATGGAAGCGGGTGCGCGTGATCTCATTGACACTAAGCTGGGCACGGGTTGCTATCCATTATTCATGGTGTCCAACCCGTCGTGAATAATATTTGATGCGGTTTTGAAATGGCATACCGTTAGAGAAACTTCAGTTTCGGAGAATTTACTGCTTCATTAGAGGCGATGGGCTGGCTGGTAAATTCACTGCTTGTTTCTGATCTCGGCCACTGGGTGACGTTTTGAATTTCAAAGGAATGAAAGGGTCTGTTATGTGAATGTATCGTGTTTGGGTATTTATTCTGAACGGCCCAATTACATGGAAGGTTAGTATGAAAGACGAATATGTAGGATTTTCAATTGGTAAAGTTTAATGTAGAGCTTCTGAATGTTTCTAATGAATTAATTTCATTTTTTTGTTCGTTATATTTTTTTTTTCATTTGATATGGGGAAAATTAATTAAGTTTTCTGGTTAATAGGTAAATGTAATGGATTTCGTGTTGTCGATGATTTTGTTCAATTTATTGCAAATTAGTATGTGTGATATTGATATTTATAATTAAGAAGAGAGAACAATCTCGGTCGGCGATCACTTACCATAATGCATAGCATTTAAAACCTCTTAAATATATACTAAAGACTTTGGCACCAAGAAACGGATGCTTAAGCTGTTGAAAATACGTAATCAGCGTTTTGGCACCACTGTACACCATTTTTGGAAGGAAAGTACAGAAAATATATCTCATGTAGTGTGTATACATTATGTGTGTAAGTGGGGAAATATATGGCTGATCCTGTCGCCAAGGGAACTTGTCCAGGGGCTACTCATTTTAGATAAAAAACCCGTGGGCTTCTCGGTTCCTCCTTGTTGACTTATTGCGTCTATCGGAATCGTTCCAATGCCAACCATTCCTCTGGCTAATTTTGTATTTACCGTACGAAATATATTATAATACTAGCTGTGCCCGCGACTTCGTCCGCGTGTAATAGTGACTTTTCGGGCAGCATATTTTGAATTACATATACCGTCATTTGGGTAGCTAAAAATTTACTTTACAGTAATGCTTCTCTGTATACGATATTTGACGTATGGTCATCGGGCATGAAAGCATACAGGCTCCTAGGATTGCTAACCAGTGACAGAGCCACATACAACTGAGCGTGCGAGAAACAGCTGATACTCAGATCTACACCCACAACTTTCAGCGTCTGACCTTGGGCTTTATTAATTGTCATCGCAAAACATAGGCTGACTGGAAACTGGACTCGTTTAAAACTAAATGGAAAATTGTTTGGAATGAGAGGAATCCGAGGAATGAAAACACTTCACCTTTTCCACACCCTGTTAAAATCTCTGCTTCTATCAGATTTCGTTGTAAATTGGTCACTTTTAACCTGGTGCCATTGCAAAGTTTTGGGGGGCTTAAATTTCTAAGAAGCATTATGGGTACACCTACTTTTAATTTTATTTTATGTGCTGGTAGTCCAGGAGCATTGAGGGATTCTGAAAATTCTACTGGGTAGCTTGTAGATTCTCCTTCTTCCATGACTCTGTTAATGGAGATATACTCAACAAAATCCCCGGAACATAGCTCATAATTTCAGCGTTTATTGTTGCTGCTTGGTCGTTATACGTGCGTTCGCTACGAATAACTGAATCCTTATGGCAGCGGCGTGTTTTTTTTTTTTTTTTTAATATGGCATCTCGTAGTTGACCTTGAGAGGTCGTGACTACTTAACCGGACTATCCTGTGGCTGCCATGAGAGAACTCAAAGCCTCCAGCCACGGGCTTTAACTAAGTATACTAAGTGACTACACGCTAAAAGCACCCCCTGTGGGGTACGAACCTCGGCTTAGGGCATCGCTGGGGAGAGGGCAGCAAGTTGAGATAGGCTGGATCGATTTTTGATTATTTAAGAACGATGGGGTCGGCTTTTCCTAATTGACTACTCTGAGAAGAAAGGCCGAAACAAACTCAGAGGTCACAGTCGGGAATTTAAATCTACAGGCTCAGCTGCGGCGCGGGCTGGCACTACATCGAGCAAGGGTCGATGGGGAGGGCATGCCACTATAGCGGCGGTAAGACCTCTCTTTGAGGAGTGGCTAGAGAGGCGTCATGGCGCCCTCACCTACGGCCTGACGCAAGTCCTCACCGGACACGGAAGTTTTGGGAGGTTCCTGCACATAATCAGGCGGGAGGAAACGCCCGGGTGTCACCATTGCCAGGATCGCCCAGAGGACACGGTGAAGCATACGGTGGAGGCGTGCCCCGCTTGGGCGGAGCACCGCCGTGTCCTCGTTGAGGCAACCGGCAGCGGCGGCGACCTCTCGCGTCCGGGCCTGTTTCAAGCCATGGTCCGGGGCGAGAGGGAGTGGGGGCAGTCGCCTCCTTCTGCGAAGCAGTCATGCTAGCGAAGGAGGCGGCGAGACGGCTGAGGGAGAGAGCCTCCCGTCCCACCGCCGCGGGAGACGCTCCGGGCGTCGGGAGCCGCGCGACGACTCCCGGCCACCGTAGGCGCGGGCCTGCGGGCAGTGAGTAATGGGTAGCTCACCGTCCGATCAGGACCAGGCCCGTGCCGGACGACGCGTACGTGTTCCACGCGCGCCTCAAAGAGATGTCAGCATCATTCGGAGGGGCCCGTGAGGGCCGAAGCCTGCCGGATCAGCGGGATTGTCCGAAAGGGTTACCGCTGGCCCGGAACATAAAGAGCTAAGGAAGGAACACGGGTGGGTTTTAGTCAGTAAGAGTCTGACACTCCCTTCCGCTCCACCCAGAGCGAGAGGGGTCATTTGATGATTTCCCATACTAAAAAAAAAAGCGTCGATGGGGCGGGCAGCGGCGTGGCTCTCAGCGCGCTTTATATAGCCACGGACACGCAGGCGCGAGGCGTGTCGTGTACGTACTCTGATAGAATACCTTAACAAATGTTCGCCGTGATTCTTTAAATTGACATAACTTTTTTATTTATGAACCGATTGACATGAAATAAACACTAAATGTTAAGTGAAGCTTACTACAATATATTAGTGAAAATCGCATCTGAATCGAATAAGCCGTTTCTGATATTAGCGTGCACAAACACACAGACAAACAGACAAACGGACAAAAAAGAATGTAATTACAATTTCGGATTCGGCATCGATATAATAACAACTCCTGCTACTTTTTTTTTATATATTTCTATTGTACAGACACCACTTTTCTACAATTTTATTATATGTATATATAGATGTGCGATATTCCGAGGCAAAATTACTATTTTATGAGAATTGGGTACCTATTTAAATTATTTTTTGTTAGATATTGTGGGAAAAAAATAATGAAAGTTTTACTTAGTTACTGAGCAGGGAATGAAAAAAAGCAATTTGTGTAAATGTTATTTATAGTTTATATTATTTGTGAGTTCTAAGAAACGACGAAGTATATTAATTTTGTCATAGATAAGGCTATTTCGCGCATGACTGCCGCATGTTGTTCTTAGTTTTTTATGAGCCTGACTAAAGATTTCACCAATCTGCCCTTGTATCGCTCCCTTAATCTCCAGTAAATTTTAAAATGAAGTATAAAAAATAGATACTCGAATGACAGATAAATCTTCATCAACATTTCACTTTGAACATCAAACTTAACAAACAAGAAACAACCGTTAACTACCCTCACCAACCGTATCAGTGTACAGATATAATTAGTACAGTCGGCATCACATTATGTTAGCTCCCAAAGCTGGGGCATGCGGCTCCTGCAGAGTGACAGCCTGGCCCTTAATGTGGTTAAACAGTTAAACAGCTTTAAGCCTACTGTACTCAGTGTACCGTTAGCTAACTTGTACTAGTAGCTAAGCTTAGCTCGGCTTGTGGTTCCGTCTTCATTAAAGGACTAGAGACTTTGAATTTATATAGGGTTGAGAGAAGGAAAATGCAGTGGAGTTGTTTGGTAGTGCAGATTAGTATCTATACAAGAAGCTTGTTTTCCGACAAGCTAACGGAACTGAGACATCTTTGAACATTTAATGGCAGGAGCCTGATAAGCTCTTTAACTATATTTTTATTTTTTGCATAATTTGCAAACCTCATAAAAAAAAAACTGATCCCTTTATGAATGTCTGAGATATCTATCCAGTGAACGTAGCTGCGGTGCCTGATTCTTGGCGCAACCTGTTACCACGGATTCTGAACCCCCAGGGGGCTAAAATGCTTGAAATTTTCCGTCTGTTATTAAAAAAAAATAGCTGTTCCATATATATTGACCGCGTAGGTATTGCAGTTTTTTATGAAACAGCAGATATATTTTTTGATAATCGACGTATTACTACTCTAGTGTAGAATCATGTCCTGAATTCATAGTGACGGTTTGCGCGTCGATGTCCCAGTCACCCCGTATATTTTCTGGCTTCAAAAGGTTGCGTGAAGTAGAATATTGTTGTAAATTATATTATATAGCACCTAGCAGTTGTATAGTAGAGACTGAAAATAATTACCTTAGGCATTGAAACTATCAGTTCGAAATTAAAGTAAAATTTATGTCCAGGTATTTTTGTACAGACGCCAGCACATCAAGCTACTACAATCTATCAAATTTCTTTAATAGATTTTCAAATTTATCGTTAAAGCATAAGATTCAATGTTGATTGGGAAAATTTGACAGTTTCGGGTAGCTTGATGTGCTGACGTGTGTACTTAAAGATATTCCAGATGCCCAAAAATCCAATATACATATGTTTTTACTTTTTTCGTCTTCATAAAATTAATCCAAGTTAAGTAGATTATTTATAGCTCCAGAAAATAGGTCGGTTGCGTGTAGGTGCACGTGCTAGGCATAGTAATTATTCATTTGTTTTAACTATCCAACTTCCCGATTACCCGTATGAAAGAGTGGGCGGGTAGCAGTACATCATAATAATTACATGCTCCTTGCCTTCTTTATTAATAACACTTATTTTTTAAATTTGTGCTTCCTTTGTTTTAGTATTGTTGTTGGATTTAGGAGTGTAATCATCGTAAAGTTATTATTGCTGGCAATGAAAAATATGAATGGTCCAGAGAGTCCAGTCTTCACTTTTAAAGCGGAAGACAATAAGACGAAGTTATGTCTTCGCAAAGAAGAAAAGGAAATAAGCTTTGTTTTGTTAGCTTATTTGTATCTGTAGTCAAATAGATTTAGAATCAACAAGGTTTGTAGAATGACTGGTGAAGCTGAATGATATTATCAGATAGGAATTACTTTTAAGTCTATGCACTCAAAACGGTATAATACATTGGTTACACTTACGAAGTAGGTATTAAGAAAAGTATTTCTTTCATCTCTTTTTTTTTCCCTGTGTGTTTCACAATAAATATGATGAATGGTTTTATTTCTGTAAGTAGGTTTGACAAATACTTTTACACATCAATAAACTAAAAACAAGATACCACTTCAAAATCTGCGCAGAAATAGAAATAAATACCTAAATGACATAACTTGGAGATAACAAACAAAATTAAATTCTAACTTAACTATAAAACATCAACTCATCTCTTTGATTAACATTTCATGTGTGCAATTGTGTGTACTGAATTGTGTCAGCAGATACTCAAAATTGTTTTTTCAGCGAAGGTTTCAAAAGCCGCTCCAGCGCACTTGTAATATGACTTTTACGAACTACACTCAGTGCATGGCACCGTTCTTAAGTATCAAAGGAATGATTAAATAAAATGGAATACGGGAAAATACCGTACATTTAATTGTAAAGCCTTTCTGTGGCCCGTGTATTTTCGGACACAGGACCAGTGCAGTACATTTTAAAGGCACCCACGAATATTTTATTAGCTCGACAAAAGTTTCCGTTATTTGGCTATCCTTAAAAATACAAACTATTAAGTAGCCTCTGTATAAATATAGTTTAAATACAAATTAGGTTGACTAAGTCAATTGCGCGTCGACATGAGCGTGGATTAAGTTAGCCCCGTTTCTAGTACAAAGGCCAGGCATGACAATGACAGTTAGCTCTACTTGTTCACACCTACCACCTTACATTGCTGATAGCATTCGCAAACGCTAAGGGAAATGGAACCTTATTGGGGGGACAATAAGGCGGTCTGTAAGCAGGATGTTGTCGAATTCAAGGGTGAGTTTATTATGGTGAAAACACGCTAAGCCAAGTTTCAGCCGACCTCGAGTTCTGACGAGCTTTGTAGCTCTAAAGAGAACTTGTATTAATTTCCACTTAATATCGTTTTGTTAATTACGTTTCTATCGGAGCATAATGCTTGAAGTTTAATTGAAGTTAAGCGATTAAGCTCGGTGGGTGCACTCAGTAATTATAAACATTTAGATTGTTTACGCTTAGAGTGAGATGTTCATTAAGTAACTATTCTATAGTTAGGGCCGTCTGTTTGTGCTCAGTGGGTCATGCGAGCAGCAGAATGGCTCATCATCGCGAATTGTCTCAAAGTAAGGGGTAAATTATTGTTTACGTAGACGTAAACGTGAAAATAATTGTTAATTTTAATGTAACTCTACAAGGTTATAACTTTAATCGTCTATTTATCAGCGAAGTAAGCTCTTGACCCAGGTGATGTCTTTCAGTTGGGAGATAGGTACGCAAGTAGACAAGTGATCTAGTGTGTGACTTTGGTGTGCTAGACGGTTGACTAAGAAATAGAAACATGAAGAGCCTTGCCTATTTTACTTCAAACAAGTGCTCAAGTTCTGAAGTCTCTGCTAGCCGCCGAAATACTACAAATTGAACAATATATCTCGCTGCACTAGAAGTTCCAACTGTCTTAAAACGAGGTGCTGAATAAAATTAATAAATAACAAATGGCGACCTATTGTGGGGAAGTGATAGAACTGGAGTTTGTTCAGAAACTAACTTAGCTCGGCGGATATTGAAGTTGCGGGTAGGAAACCACTCCGTAACGGAGTCACACCAACTGTTAACTACGTTACACTCAGATGTTTTGTTTTCTTCTTCCTTTTCTTACCAAAAAATAGTTAAAATGTTACTTCTTATTTTTATAAAATCGTTTAATGTTGAAAGTTTCGGGAAGTGACCGGAAGATTAAAAAGTTTACACTGGACGCAAGCGATATAGCGGACGCTCACAAATAAGTGGGTATCCGTAACAAACAAACTCATTTTCGCATTTATAATATTATATAGTTAAGAGTTATGTAGGTATATTAAACGGAGCTCGGGTTTTTACTTCCGGATAAGTGTTAGAGCACCTCCACTCACCTTACCTTTCAGATTTCATGTTTTCATTCTTGAAACAGTGTTTTAATTAGGTACGTTTAATTGATTTGGTGACACCCGAAAATAATGCGATGTAGGTCTTGTCTTTCTTGTCTTATTTTGTTTTGTTGGCAATGTTTGTTAACAAGATCGCGGAATGTCATATTGTGACAATTTTGCAGAATATCATGTACAAACCTGTTTTTGAGCGATATCGCTTTCATACGACATGACAACAGAAAACATATATTTCTAACATCAACCGCTGAAAGGGAGTTTTCCTTAAATTCCTGGAAACGTTCTCTGAAATATCCTCATTACGTAAAGATATCAATATCAAACGTAATTTCAGCGTCGGCTGCGACAAATCTAGCAATCATTCTCATCCAATGACGCGACAGAAACCCCTCATTTTTCCACAAGACGAATTTTTATAAAATTCCTCCAAAATTAGATCACATTGCGTATCCGCGGACATAAAAAGGGTTCACAATATTTATCTAGGGCACATTAAATAACGGTAGCATTGGAATAACAAATGCCCACCGTTGGGGCCAACAATAGCCCGAATATATCACGACTCAAGCGCTAGAGGGCCGCAATTTCCGAAAGAGCCCGCAAACGGCTGTGTTCGTAACTCCAGTAAAGCCTCGATTTAACTTGGTATTGGCTACTACATATTTATTGAAAATATTAATACTTATTGATGATATTCGCCTTCATATAAAATAGATCTGCATTGGGGAGAGACGCTGCGACATACTTCTTTTTATTTCTTTTTCACAATTCTCGCTGAGTCACCCTTTTACCAAGTATGTAAAATGATGAATACAGTATCGACTATTGAAGTTTGGAATAGTTCTGATAAAAGAATATATTAACTTGAAAGCAGTAATTGGGCTGTTGCAGAATGACCCAAAACTAATTTATACTCCGATAGCCCATTAAACCATTGAAATTCATTATATTTTATACAGATAATAAAACCAGTAAAAGGTCTATGTAAAAGATAATTCATTACGTTAATAAATTTGCGGTTTTACATCATTTATGCTAACTCATTAGTGTTAAGTGTGTTTTTAAGATTAGGAGTGTCGTCTTTATTTTAAAGGATGATGACTAGTTACCTTGATTAATGTTTTAGACCTGCGAGCGATCAATTAAACTAAACTAACGTTTTACTTAGAAATGACAGCGCTCCGCACTAATGATTGACACAAGCCAACAGTTTGGCCGATCATCGGTCTGGCTATTAATTGCACAAAGAGACCATGAGCATAGACAAAGAGACCGATTCTAGTTTGGATTTCCATTGTTCCTATCATAAACAAGAAATGTCACCTCTACGTCAAATAAACACAAATAAAAACAAAGTATTAAATAAGTCAATGAATAAAAAGGTTTTTGTTGAACATATTTTGAATAAAATACCAAACTTGTACCTATTACAAGTCCCAATTTGGTTACAAAAACCGATACAATAAGTTTTACTGTACACACATCTACAGGGAAAGGTTCGTGCGAAGCTGAAACTTCTCCCGTAGCAGACGAATTTCGATGTGTTCGACCTTCGCTGGTAATTTTCTCTTCGTGTCGATGTTTTTCCTAAGATAGATTACTTTCCAAGATGCGGATTATATGGCTAAGTAATGTTAGTTTAATATCGGTATGAAACCTCTTGCCTTCACGTAAAACTCTGAAGGTATAAGACGCTGTGTTACAGTTGATTAAACATTTTTTTTGCAAGGGTGTATGAAAGGTTTTTTTGTATTCACCAAAATACCAAAGAAAATGTAATGAAATTTAATTTCAGTCTGCAAACGGTAACTTTCTGTAAAGTTGGAAACTTTTCTACGCGGTTACACTTGCATGGTTTCATTTATTAGCTAAAAATAAATGTTTACGGTGTTTTTGGTAAATGTTTCTGTTTTTACGTAACATTTTTGGTTGTTTGATATTTTAACGGCCGACTTAGAAAATACTTTTAATTAGACCTATATCTCGATGTGGTCTTTGAGCTAATATATTACTTAGGTATCTAGAAAAATACGGAAAAAAAAATATGAACGCTGAACGCGCTGCAATCAATATTTAACAAGAAAATACATTAGCTTTTCAGCTCAGAAAATTGTAATGAAACTTAATTATTATTACTTATTCTCAAGGGGATTTAGTCCATTGCACATCACTTAATTGGAAATATTTGCAGAAGTCAGTAAACCTTAAGCTTAAGGCTAAAATCCGTCAGATTATCGTCTAAATCCGTCCATATCTCGTTAATGCAAGATAATTATACTAAACAAATTGATATCCAAGGTTTACAGGTGTATTACGTTATTGGGTGCGTGCCATTAGACTGGAGATTAATTTAACTTAATCTTCCGTTATGAGGTTATGGTGTCGCAGTGGCAAGGTTATTGCGTGGGGTATTAATAATAATAATACCTCACCGCCGTATCTCTACGATAACGGCGTGTTGGGTCTTGCGCGCTCCTAAACTCTGGGTCTGTGCCAGTGGAGTATACTTTGCCGAAACAGGTCTAGGGTAAGGAGCCAGACCAAGAGAGATACAGAAACTCGCAGAGCAGCAAGTGGCGAGCTGTTGGGCAGTAGCGACCCCAAGGACCCTATCTCCCGAGAGAAGTTTTGTTCCTCATCTCTGGCTTGCCTTTATTGACCGACCAGAGTGATCACTGACGAGAAACAGAGCTCCCACCTCTTTCTTGCCTTTATTAGCCGGCATGAGTGGAGATTCGCAAAAGCAAACGTAGCAAACTCTGAGGAAGGAAGTATTCCAGTAAGATGCTGGTAGGGATCTTGACCGTGCTTCCGGGATTGTCCTGATAGCCGTGGAATACCTCTCCACTCCTCAAGCATCTCAGGAAATGTTGCCCCCTTGTCGCTACGTCACTATTTGCTAGCGACCATTTTCGGCCCATGATTGAGTGTGCAAGTCACCCTCTGCCATTTTATCCTTGTATAGATTATATAATATTGATCAGGCAGGGGACGTAGTACTTTCATAGTTATAGGTAACCAATCCACTATAGCCACCCAAACCCAAGTTGTTTTGTTTCTATGTTCTACAATAGTCCAGAATAGTACAATAGAATAAAATACTGAAAATTTCGAAAAATCAATACAGCATTTGCTGACGTAATATTTTTCTACCAGCTTAAATTACGTTTTACCGAAAACTACAGTTAATCATTTTAATCTTAACTCACCTATTATAAATTTAGAATTAACCTTCCACATTTTATAAACTTTGGCGCTTGTTAAACTATTGTGACATTATAAAACTACTTTCCTAAGCGATTCACTAGGTACTCCTAAGAAATGTTAAAATACGCTTGTAATCAATATCATTCATTACTTAGCTGCCACGCGAATCAATCAATATATACCTAGGTAAAGGTATTTGTATTCTCATTCGCTCGCTCTTGCATCCCATGTCGACGGAGCCTTGCCTCGCAGGGCTTCTTTTTTGTGTAAGGGTTTAAAGTAGGGATGCCCCGATACGCCTTTTTGCCGATACGATACCGATACCGATACTCTTATAAAAATATCGGCGATACCGATACCGATACCGATACGCTTACTGAATTCAAAAAGGAAGGTAGATTAAATAAAACACAATTAATTAATAGTTTTAGTAATCAAAATTAACATTTATAAGATTTTTATGGAATTATCAATTGTCGAAATTTCAAAGTGATGCTATATAGCACTTTTGTGTTTTGAAGTTGATATGACTACTATTTATTTTATTTGACTCAAACGACTAGTTATAAATGACATACAATACACAAACAATTACGATATGTAATTCTTAATCTTATTTGCATGGAAAAATACTACGCGCAACAACATTCAACCTAACGAAATGGGATAGATGTGCGAGTCCAAAGGCCAAAGCGGGCGGGCGAAACAAAACACTGAATAAAGCGCGGGGTTTCCCCGAGCATAGTTAGTTCGTGCCTCGTTTGCAACGAAATAGACGGGACAACACGCGCGTTTACATTACATTTTTAAAGCGCGAAATTTGAAAAATATCGTTGAATCGGCCATAAAAATATCGCCGATACCGATATATCGGCAAACCTGAAGTATCGCCGATATATCGTATCGGTATCGGTATCGGATGCATCCCTAGTTTAAAGTAACCTAACCATTTTTTTTTATTAACGTGGATACATGCATTCTGCACTACCACGGGGAGATAGTGCAGTTTTGTGGGACTCTAATCCACTAAAACTCCACGGTGTCCTTCTCTGCCATTTACGGCGGGAACACGGGCACGCGTTAACACTCATCCGTGAACCCGCCGCAGCTGTCCGTTACCGAACCCTCCTCTGGAGAGTATTCTCCATCACTGGCGCACCAGAACACATAGCACGCCGTGACCACCCCAGGGATAAAACCAGCACATGGGCGCCAGACGACCACGTGTGTGGGCACCCTTGGTCCCCCTGCGACGGGTCAGGTCATTGGCCCCGCCACCTGCCAATTTTCGGCTGCAGAGAATAGGAAGAGCGGATAATGTCATATCAGCACTCCTCCTCCCCTGCGGCCCCACCGCGTCCGCCATCAGACGGTGGCGACCCCGTCAAGGCCGCGGAAGGTAGGGAGAGCGGCGCACCGCAATACCCGGCACTCCTCTCCCTCCGTGGCCTCCAACCCTCAGCCGCGATGCCTCCCATATAGGGTTGCCAACCGTACTCTAAAATAGAGTATTGTCCTCTATATCATGTAGGCGTAGGTACTCTATAATCTATAACACTAATAGAGTACGCTAAAATACTCTTTTTTACACAATGTTTACTTAACTAGTGCCAGTTTGTAATAATATGCAAAAACCCATAATCAGAATAAAAAAGTCTACTATTTACTGTTTAATTTAATCATTTATAACAAATTATAGAAGGAAAACTTAATTTACAAAGACTAAACATACACATGGACAGTTTATATTCAGAAGTAATAATTTTAAAAGAACTCCAAGCCGAATTGTTTAATAACACAGATTTTATGCACAAAATCGACTGCAAAAAAATGGCAATTTATTTCTAAAAAATGTCCTGAAAAATTTGATTGTTTAAAAAAAAAAATATTAGCTATATAGGTACTCTCTGTTCAAGCCACTTCAGCATTTACTGAATGAGTCTTTTTGGTCACGAATGTGACGTGGCGAGAAGAGAGAAACGAGAGCTTCATTGAAATTGATCAAAAATGAGCTCTTGATATAATTATTATATAAATTTAGAGTTGGAATGTTTGGACTCATACAATTCTTTTAACAACAATGAAAAATTGTTATGTGCTGCAAAAAGTTCAAAAAAATAGCTTTTTAAAAGTACAAAATAAATGATACTCTTTTTTGTAAGTCCGTACAAGAGTACGGAGTATATCTGATTTTAAAGGAGGTAAATAAAGATATTTACTTCCTTTAAAATCAGATATACTCTATTTCTTCTAAAAAAAGTTGGCAACCCTACTCCCATACGACATCGCGGCCCGCTTCAGTTGCAATGTCGCCCAAACGGCACCGCAACCTACTTGTTGGCCGCTACGTCGTCGGCTTATCGGCAAAAGCCCTGACGAGCGGCCCCTCATTGGGTTCCTCTTTGCTTCACCTTGGGTGACCAAGCCACGGCTACTGAGCCCCCTCGCCTCGACAATGCGGGAACCCACCGGGGGGGAAAGTAACCTAACCAAACCTTACCTCGGGGTGCCTTTCACTCGCTCTTGTATCCTACATTCTTACGTCGCCTATCGCTCTGCACCCGATCGCAACCATTGTCACCCGAAGTACGCACGTATATACCTAGGTAAAGGTATTTGTAAGGTTGTATTTGTAAGATAGTTATTTTCATTAAAATTGAGAGTTAAAAAAAAATATCTATAACCAACAGTAGAAATTAAGCTGATGTTTTCGGAAACTTAGTATTTTTTTCCGAAGTTTGGTATTTTTTTTGGAAACTTAGTTTATTTGAAAGTACAAATTATTTTTCATAGAATTGTAATTTTAATAAGCTCATGTTTGTTAGATAAATACAACATTTTTTTTCGGTTAATTTTGTGTTTATTTTTCGGTAATTCATTTTAACACAGCTTAATTGGTATTACATTCAACCACAGATCGTTATAAGTTAATTTGTTTTTCGGATGCTTTATTATTTTCCATAAAAAAATTTAATTTTATTTTCAGAAATTGAATTTATCTTCGTTTTGTGGTTCGTTTGTGTATAGGTTTTTACTTTGTTTATGAAAAAAAAATCTTATTCGGTAATGATTTTTTTAATTGATTCATAATATAGTTTCATTCTAGCCCACGTATAATGGTCCATTGAAGGACTAAGTGTGGAAACCAAACCCATAACATATAACATAGTCTCATTCTAGTCTTAATCTTAATGTTCTCAGTACAATTTAAGTATGTAATTAGTATGTAAAATTAAACGGCGCTCAGGGGCGCCGTTTAATTTTACGTAGTAAAAACCAGCCTAAAATTTCTATTGTACTGAAATAATATGAAATTATGTCGTTCCATTCAAAATACAAGAATGGTTTCAAGTTATCCATTAGTACATTATTTATAAAACTGGTTACGTCATAACTCGGACCAGCCTAAATATAAACATGATTATACCCAGTTGTATTAATACCATGGAAACCAAAAAGGTTATTTTCACGTTTCCTTTTTATTATATCGTCAAATAGAGCTTTTTTAACAAAGGCAGTCCTCACAAAGACGAGTAAAGCCTGTGTGACGACAACTCGTTAAAATTTTAATCCGCTCCGATATAAATCTGATTGAAAATGCACCGACGTACGGATCGTTACGCTCAAACAACGGGCAGAGATAATATTTGGTGCGACGTTACGTGCCACCCGGTATTTTTGATCTGTAAAACCATTTATTTTCAAAATATATACGCATATAGATGCGTATCGGGTTTGTTTGAAAATACTGTTACGTTTTAAACTTTCATCTCCCTTGATTATAACAAGATTTCTGCTCACAACGGCCTAATTAAATCAATGATGGCGATGACCGACCTCCGGGATATCTACCCTCTATCATTTAGAGTCTGCAAGCGATAGGTAGGGGTGATAGACATCGTTATATTTCATTACCGTCATTATATTAGTCTGGTCGGTCCGGCCGGGAGCATTTTCACAAAAGGCCAACCCTAAAGGTTCAATCGGCAAATTGCGCATACGATTCAATGAGGTTTGAACGTCTTGGAGACGAGTTTCCGGCGCAGACGGCTAGATGGCGCCTCGTCACGTCTGCACATGCAAACTGCATCATATGTACCAAAGTACCTCATTCACGAATCTGAGGTGTTTTTGCAGCCATCATTTTCAGCTTGAGTGAACGTATGGATCGCACACAAGTATTTTTCTCCAGCAATTTCGTCTGATATCGGTGCAGATTTGAAGATGATTTTACAGGCTTGTTTTTCTGATTTCGATTTACTTCAGTGAATATAAGTTCTTATGAATATTATACGATATAAAACTTTTTCATTATGTATTTGTAACAGTTCTTGAATTAATATAAACCATGAATACATTAAAATTACGGCCATGTTAAACCTCAATGAGTGTTATAATTCACTAATTGTGACAAAACTGTGCCAAAGCCCTACTTTCAACCAGGTTTGGCATAATATGGTGTGTTAAAATTTGTTTAAATTGCACTATTTCGTGGCGGCTTGCCAAAGAGCTCCGTCCAATAATTACAGTTACCAAGGTTAATGTAACTGTACCGTTTTGTTAGTTATTATAGTAGGCATAGTAGCATGATATTAAGTAGGTGTAGGTACCTAAGTATCTGGTTTATGGTCTGTTCCAAAAGTCTCTAATGCAAAATGTGAACAAATGGACCATAAAACGTTCCTGTAGTGTGGATGCCAATTTGTAGGCCTACTTACAAATTGTGTGCTTTTGATTTGATTTTTTTAAAATTAGAATACTTACCCGGAATTCTAATTTTTAATCACCTGATAGATGCTGCTTGTGGCTAAGTATAACAGCCGCACGGGCCGATCCATCAGGTTAAGCTACGCTTGCCGCGGTTGGTCCGTGGATGGGTGACCATCTTCACATACCAAGACCATGCCTCGGAAAGCACGTGAAGCCGTTGGTCCCGGCTGTCATTCGTGGATCTTTGACAGTCGTTACGGGTCGTGAGAAGCCCGAAAGTGTGACAACCAGTCTTATATCGTCAGTCTTTGGATATCGTATTACCTAGTAGTTACTGGGTAATACGATATCCAAACTAACTTAGTTAAGTTGTGGAGGTCAGATATGCAGTAACTCCATGTAATATCCAGTATATTACACCTATATTATATTACCTACTCAGCTGCATCCGGTTAGACTGGAAGCCGACCCTAACAGTTGGGAAAATGGTAGGCAGATGATGAATCACCTGATAGATGTTTTATATTCGATAATTGCGGTTAATTTGATAGCCTCAATTTTCGTTGATGATGGTACAATTACAATTTGATAATGTTATTCTACAATGATTGTTGAAAAAAGAAGTGAGATATTAGGTTGGAAGCTCCGAAATACAGACGAATTTGTTATTAAGGGGCTTACATGACCTAAAGCGCGGACACTGTCGGACTGCATAGAAAAGAAAGAGAAGCGCGATGACACAACGCTGGTAATTTATCACAAAATATATGAAGCAATTATTTAGTTACAAAAAATCTATTGTTTGGACTGAAAAATTAAAACCGTAGTGTTTTAGTACGTTGCTTGTAGAATAATCTGACAAAAATTCAGAATGATTGTACATATGTATATTAGTATGGTTTTTATTGTAAAAAGAAAGTTTTTAGATGTATCTTCATGTTCATGATATTTTTCTATCTTAGCAAATTAGTTGTATTATGTTTTCAACACAGTATTTACCTAGCATATGTCCTGAAGAATATCATATATCTTTCTGATTTTGTATACTGTAGTCGATCATATACTTTTCTTTTTTTAAAACTTGCGTTTTTTGCGTTTAGGTCCTGTAAGCCCTTTAGGTTCAGTGAGTGATTGCGTAACATTAGGGTCTCGAATGTTTCTTTCCCCTACTTTTTTCTATACATGTAGCGCATATATTATGTAAATATTATGTATCTTGTTTGAAAATAAAAGTTTGTGTTGTAACTAAAAAAAAAAAGGTTTTCTTTACTATTTCATTCGACGCTTTTGGAACAGACATTAGGATGAGGCCTCTTTTTACAGAACAAAAATAAGCATGGTGAAATAAAAACCGGTCAAGTGCGAGTCGGACTCGAGCTCTGAGGGTTCCGTATACATTTGTAGGTATGTAAATAGACAATCACGGTAAAAAAAATTGTAATGTAACTACAAATTTCGGATTTTTTCCTTCACTTGTGCTACATGACATTGCTTCTTGCCTTGCATGATTCTAGGTCTACAGGAAGTACCCTATAGTTTCTGATTCCGGACCATAAACGCCCGTATCTTTTGATTGCGTTCACTTAGAAGTTTGACTGACGGACAGACAGAAGGACAACAAAGTGATCTTATAAGGGTTCCGTTTTTACTTTTGAGGTACGGAACCCTAAAAAACAAGAAAAAAAGATGTAGGTATATTTTGTTTTAATTGATGTTCTCACCACAAGATTAGCTTTTCAATAAAAAAGGAAGAGTCTAAAACTAAACGGACCATTCCATAACATAAACATCACGCCTGTAATCTCTAAAGGGTTAGGCATAAGTGTGCTTATAGTATGGGTGTACTATAAGCAGACTTATGCTTAACATAAAGGCTCCTACAAACAGGCACGACACGCGATAAATCGTGCGCGACACAAAGGCGCTGCAAGTCGCGCAACGAGCGGTGCCTTTGTGTCGCGCGCGTTTCGCGTCGTGCGTCGCGCCTGTTCGTAGGAGCCTTAACGCTAGTGTGTACGTTATAGTTGTAGCTGAAAATTTCGAAACAAAACATAAAACAATTAGGTAAGTAAAGAACATGTTTCAACACTTTAAACAGTACCTAAAGCTGTAAAGATTCAGTAATAAACAAACTTAAAAGTAGATCAAACATCTAATTAGAACTTTCAAAAAGATCTTAGGTTAAAGGAGGTTAACGGAGGTTTCATTGAGATTACATCGTCTGCCACTTGTCTTGAAACAGTCCTTGTTTTGGTATAGACTTAAATGGGATTAGTCTGAGCACCTACCTCCGCTTCCAATCGATGAAATAAGCCCCGTCTCCCCTACCACGGCAATTTAGTCATTACGAACTTTGGAAGACAACTTTCTTTTCTTTAAAAGTTTCTAGCCATTGAGTAGGTAGCCAAGTATTCTGAGAAGTGAAGCTTGCTGATTAAGGGTCTATAGTTTACGTAGTGCTAATGGTTGTTAAGGTGGAGCTAGTTGCGAGCTCGAACTCACTGGTGGGCATGGCCAAAAAGCACGCTGTCTCACCTGCTGGCATCGTGTCCAACAGAGATAGTACCAGTGATGAGCAGTTAGACGCTAGTTTACACGCACAACGTCTAGTTCGCACCGTACTAAAATGCGCGTAAAAAATACGAAAAGTCCTTCGGAAAATCAAGTTTTATGAAAAAAACTGCTGCATGAATCAATCAAATATAAAGTTTATTGAACACATCGATAATTGAGCTTTCTTGATAAGGACTTTGTTTTGAAGATTTTACACTTTTTTTATTACTTATTTACACCCACGTTAAGTTACGTTAAAAGTAGCAAGAAAAACGAATCATTGTTGGCTCATAACTTTTTAATGGTTTTTTTTTTACTATTCTGTTTCCGTACAGACACAATTAATAATAAGAAAAAACAATATCATGTTTAACTTTCAATGTCAAACAGTGGAGTAATACCCTCCCGAAATTTGTATGGAAAAAACATCGACTAGTGACACCTTAAGAACCAATGTTAAGTGATCTCTGGAAGCTTGATTCACTTGTCTGCTTATAATGACGACTGCTAGACTTTATTGTGACAATTAGGTATGTATGCTTCAGCTATACGAGTAATGAGCGCATTGGTGGCCCAGTGGTATCGGCGCCGACTTACGAGTTGTAGGTTGTGAGTTGAACCCAGGTAGGCACTTACTTTGTGTATTTAATTTCATCACCACTGCTCTCAAAACGGTAAAGGAATGCATCGTGACGAAACCGCAAAAATACGAAGACATGTGACATCTACCAACCCGCACTGGGCCCGCGTGGTGGATTTCGGCCCACTTCCTCTCACTGAGAGGAGGCCTGTGTCCCAGCAATGGGAACTTTATAGGCTGATTATGCATGCTATACAAATAAATAAAATTGAAGTTTTTGTCTGTAATGTCAAAATAATAGCTTTTTACTAAATGCATATGAAATGTCTGTGTCTGTTTTTGTTCTGGCTAATCTTCGAAACGGCTGGACCAATTTTGACGGGACATTCACTGGCAAAGGGCTGATATTATAAGGAGTATTAAGAACTTAATTACTTAACTTATACTATTTGTCCCGGGAGGACGTTGCGTGAGATAATTTCCGGCATCCACGCGGGTACAGCCGCAGGCAGAAGTTAGTATTTACTATATAGTAAGCTATATTACTACAATAACCATACCCAGCATAAGACGTTTCTGAACTGATATTATCTATGAAGTAATACAATATGATAGGTACTCAACTCATACTGCGAAGTATCCTCAAACACTTGAACGCCTCACGATAATACGTAACACGTCAATTCAGTATCGTATCTGTGATTGTCACGACAAGTGATTCAACAAATTGCGCATTTTGCCGTTGTCTCAAGGGGAGTCGTTACGGTATTATTCTTGTGCAAATAGTAGCGAGCAGCAAGCGCCGGGCTCATTCTATCAGTTTCCGGAACATCAACCCCGCTCTTTCATACGTTGCTTTGTTTCTGACGGCCGATCTCGGCAACTTTCACACCGACACGTAACTAACCACCCCTTACGTAACCTGATTACCACTCCGCACGTATCGAACAATCTAATGTATTGTATGATATTGTTTTGACCCCAATGAAGTGTAACGGTGTGAGAGACGGACGCTTTAATACATTATTGTTTTCATTTAATATCATAAGGTCTCGATCTGAGTTCGTGATACGGGGGTTACTTTATTTTACGTGGAGCCTTATTTAATTAAGGCATGTATCTGTTGTTCGTTTAAGCTTTGATTTCAATTTTCGGATTGAGTTCAGACAGTTCGATTTAATTTGGTACCTATTTGCTTTGTAGGTTTAGTATCTTCTCGAAATTTTCTCTCTTTAGTTTTGTTACGTAAGTCTGGTAATGGAGGCATTCTTGTTGTTTAAAATTGTTGTGAATAAAGAGAGCCTACGGCGGGACATGCGGACCTTCTTTTTACATTTAATTTAGAGGATTTCTTCGCAGCTATTATTATACAGGGTTGCAGGGATTCAGGACATGATCCTGGACAACTGCGTAAAAATTTTCGTCGGCTACCTATTAAAAAAAAAAATGTTCCATACATTTTTACCGCGAAGGTGTTGCACTTTTGTAGGAAACAGCGGATTTTTGTTTTTAATAACCGACGAAAAATCAAAACGCAGGATGTCCAGAATAAAAACTGAATACATGGTAACAGGTTGTGCATCGATGTGCAGACGCCAGCACATCAAGTTACCCGAAACAGTCGAATTTTCCCAATCAACTTTGAACCTTATGCTTTGGCGATAAAGTTGAAAATCTATTAAAGACATTTGACAGATTGTAGTAGCTTGATGTGCTGGCGTCTGTATATGTCACCTTACATTATAACTATGTTTAAAATCAATTACTTCAATATTAATATAAAACAATTATCTTGTACTATTATTTTATCTGACTAAGACCGTGAGAGAAATATAATTCAGGTTGAAAAATGCATATTTTTGTAAAAAGTGCCTACATATTTTAAATTGCTGACATATTTATGAAAAAATAAATACAAAAGCCACGCCGCAACTCTCTAAATAAATTGGGAAATATGCGTCTGCTTTCTTTGTGGCGTGAAAAGTTATTTACAGTTTTAGTTTTATAAAAGTTATTTAGGATAACTACGATAAGAAAATGTAGTAGCTACGTAAAAATTATGTGCTTCCAAAACTATAAAAATCATCGACTGTATCAAACATTTTGGCTACGAATGTCAGCTCAGGATGATCGATAGGAGGTATATGGCCATATTTTGAACCTTCGGGTTACATGTTTTAAATTTTAGTACAGAAAGTGTTTTTTAATTAAGATATACATAAAGTCTATTCAAACTTATGTTTCGAATTAATATTATTTCAAGTTAAACAAATATAAACTTTATTTTAATGGTAATTAAGTTGATTTCAAAGTGACTAGGCGTATTGAAAAAGTTATAAAAATGTTTGAAGTTGTAGTGTAAACTGAACTATTGTATAAGATTTAAAGTTATTTTTCCATAAACTCATATTTGTTTACATTTTTGGCAAATAAATCGCAAATGAAGATTACATACGTACATCATGCTCATTTACCATGGGGGTAGACAGAAACTACAGAATGCCCTGCTACAATCCTTTCATACTCTTTTTTTGTGAAGACTGAAATTCCTCATAAGTTTAACTATGCTAAGTATAGCATAGTTAAACTTATGAGGAATTTCAGAAATTTAAATTATGAATAAGAAGTCAAATATAGTAATATTTGACTTCTTATTCATAATTTAAATTTATCCCCTTTATGTAATACCTGTAGGCAAAAACAAACCATAGTGTATAAACTTAAGGAACCATTACTTATTTGCTAAAAATAGCCCCAAAGACGGGGATACCTTTTAGCCAAATAGGCTGAAGTAGGGTAGGTATTATTTATCGTGTCTGAAACTGTTTATAACTCAACGACATTATTTGTAACGCCCACGTACTTATCGACTACTTATATTGTCTTGTCCCTGTGGGTTCTATCTTTTAATTTTATTGTAGGGGCAGGGATAGTATAAAATACTGAAGTTACGTGTAAAACAAGGTAATTTTTTGAATAAATGGGCAGAGACGGACGTCCGTCCGTCTGACTTTCGACTTTCTGTATCTCATGAACCGTAATAAGTATAGACAGTTGAAATTTTCACAGAGTGTGTATTTCTACTATCGCTATAACAACAAATAATAGAATAAAATTAGTAAAAATTAAAGGAGACCCCCTTTAATTTTTACTAATTACCATACAAGAAAAGTGTTTATTTCGGCGTTTTTTGCCTTGTAGTACGGATCCCTTCGTATGCGAGCCCGACTTGAACTTGGCCAGTTATTTTATTTTTTGGGCTTTCTAGTCTTTAGTTGGTATGCTACGTACATATTTTATAAGTCCTAATTACGGTACCTCTAACATAAGAAAGTGGAACTGATTTCTAATTTATACAAAAAAAAATTAAAACAATGGAATTTTTATGTACAGCGCCAGCACATCAAGCTACCCGAAACTGTCAAATTTTCCCAATCAACTTTGAACCTAATCGCGTTAGCGATAAAATTGAAAATCTAGAAATTTTACAGATTGTAGTAACTTGATGTGCTGCCGTCTGTACGATCTTTCGACGGTTTAAAAGTCAGACAGAATTCCGCGTAAAATGGCAAAACAAAGTTCTTAGATGAAGGACCAATGAGGGTCAGACCTAAAACTGGGTATAATGGGTTTCGGTCCTTTTAGGTTCTTACAGAATTGAGTTATGGAATATGTATAAAGTGGATTCTGACAACCAGTCATACCAAGGGGTATCTTATTACCCAGTAACTGGGTTGTGCAGGTCAGATAGGCAGTCGCTCTATGTAAAATACTGATATTCAGCTGTATCCATTTAGACTAGAAGCCGACCTCAACATAGTTGGGAAAAGGCTCGGCAGATGATGATGATGAGATGTATAAAGTGGACTATTTAATAATATATATATTCCACGTAGTACTTACCTGGACACCCAACTACATCATGCTATTAAAGGTAATCAGGAGCTGTCCCACATACCTGCGTAATGTAATTCATTAATATCAGAGAGCCAATTAAACAGACAAGTAACGACATGTTGCTTTGACCTGCCCCCAGGTGCAAAATTTGCAAATTTTCCTCAAAGGGATTTCCAACTCTTTCAATTTACACCAATTAGTGAAAACACGTGGCTTATTATCTTAAGATTAACACTAATTAAGACCCTACGGAGGTCGGCAGAGACCTCAAAGCAAGAGCTTCCCTTTGAAACATTGCTACTTAATTAAAGTTCATGCCGTTAAATGTTAAAATTATATTTAAAAAATGTTTATTTAAGAATTTATGCTCCGAGCTGCATTTGTCTGAAAGAGTTTCGTCTGTGTACTTTGCGAGCTTTGCACGTGTTTTCAGCAAACTGACTCGGTGATTTATACGTGTCTAATTATTAAATATCTCGTTACCAACTTTATTCTTTAAAGAGCAAATAGCTTTGAAAAAAGAAGACGAGTTTTAATGAGTGAAACATTTCTTAGAAATGTAAGAGAGAACTTTCGCAACACTTCGTTGTCTTTGGAAAAAAATAATTTTATTTAAAGTGATTTTTTATTGGGTTTTATGTGCTGTTATACGTAAATTTGATACAAATATATAGGACAAAGTAGAGTTCAGAGGGCCGTTGCCAAAAATATAATGAGATTTGCTTATACGCATAACTAATGCCGTTATCAAAGGGTTCGATAAAACACAAGACCGTAATCAATCGTGTTCACTGACCCGTTAGTTAATTTAATTAATGATTGTGCTTTATGCCTTGATCTAAATATGGTATTAATTCGGTTAATGTGCATTGTCACATCTGATTAGTGGGGCTACTTTATGTGCCGGATTCGATTTTCCGACGGATAAACGAGAAAAGAAAGTGTGTTTGCTTCTTTATCTTTCCACTCAAGTTGTAAGAGTTAAGTTAGGGATAGGGAAACTACAGTGTTCGTAGAAAATGGGAAAGTGTGCTGTCACAACTTTTATACTATTGCTACAACTTGAAATTCAGCGCAATATTTCTGTGACTGGAGGTCAGCACACCTTTATAAAGAAATATGTAACAGCTGGTAACAAGAAGCTCTCGTAGAAATAAGATTTATTTTTAGCTACAGTAATTGCTTTGGTTGTCTTTATTGAGAGGTTGACATGAACCACCAAAGAAAATTAAATGTTTATTTTCGGAAAATCTTTATATCTTAGGTATAGATAAAAAAAGTTAAAATGTTGCCATCATGTCAATCCCGTATTTTATGAATCAATTAGCGTTATCAGCCTATAATGTTCCCACTGCTGAAGCACAGACCTCCTCTCTTCGAGAGAAAGTGGGCTATAATTAATCTGCCACGCGGGCCCAGTGCGGGTTGAATGTCACATGACTTCGAATTTTTGGTTCTGTCGGATATCCTCACGATGTTTTCCATCACCGTTTTGAGAGCAGATACGAGATGAATCAATAAGGTGTCCGTTTATTTACGAAAATGGTTTGTTTTGGCGTGTAATCAATCCAATAAACCTCACTCGGAACACCATCAAAGATTTCATCGTGACCATTAATATTTATGCTTCAAAAACACATTAGCGTTAATTTTAAACTAAAGGAAGACATTAATACTAAAATGTGAAATGTAAATAAATGAACCCGGAATCAAACATGCAACAGGGCAATGTGAACCACATCGGGCACCGCGTCACTTGTCTGCATTAGCTCGGAATAATCAGATTAGAGATGTAATTTCCTGTGTCGCTGGCGATTGGACCGCCATCGTCATGACGTCATCACAAGCACAACAAAACGTTTCAATTATAAGTTTTTGACGCATAGAAAAGCGGTAGAATTTTGACTACGATTCTCCGAATGTTTGACGAGAAATGAGCAAGGAAATTAAATAAGCTGTTCGGGAGTTTTCGTTCCTACAATATTTTTGTAGAGGGATTTGGGGTTTGTTAGAAACGTGGTTTTGAAAGTGTTTTTGTTGGTGTTTACGAACAGACTTTTGTAAACTTTTACGTGTTCAATTGATATATTTAAAAGTGTATACGGTCTGCTTAAAAAATTTCGACAATCTTAAGAGGCATTTTAAAATTTAAGGCAATTTGCCTTTATTGTAACACAGGAGTGTTACAGATTTTATTTTCTTGTTTGCATAGGAATGCAAACAAGAAAATAAAATCTCTCAGTCTTAACCTAAACGCAACCATTTAACTGTGTCCATCTAAATCTGTAGTCGCCCCTTCGAAATGTGTTCAATACATCTTCATTTACCGCCGGCTGCCTCAGTCAACAGCTAGCGATACACCTGAGGGCCAATTGTTTCGCAAATTATTCACATCGCTCTTGCACCCGCGTTGACCCGCTCGTAAGCAACTGGGGACCCTTTCAATTATGCGGTCACATGTTTAATTCGGCTAATGATACCATTTCGTGACTACCATTCGAGTTTACTATGCCATTCGCCCGGTTCCGAGGTGTTAAATGGAACTTACATGTTCAGCGAACGTGATATCATCTCCTGTACAGTTTGTAGTAGTTACCTGTGACGTCGATGCGGACCGCTGCTATTTATATGTCACAGGCGCTTATTCGTTGTTAACTCCTGGCTTTGCCACGTTTACGTGGAAATAAAGTGAGTGCTGGATAAATACGATTGGCTGTTAATACTCACTGTTTTATATGATGAAACTAAAAATTAGATGTCCCAGAAAACGCTTTACTGGCTTATGAAAAGGTCAACGATAACAGCTAAGTTTCATTAGAAAAACAAGTTTCCAGATATTATCTGTAGGAAGAATCTTGAATCTTGAGCTTGACGTTTTACTAAGAATGAAAAAACCGGTCAAGTGCGAGTCGGACTTCCGAGGATTCCCTACAAATTTGTAGGTATGTAACTTCAAATTTACGGTTTTCGGATTTTTTCCTTTACTTGTGTTACATGACATTGCTTCTTGCCAAATTTCACGATACTAGGTCAGCGGGAAGTAATCAGTAATCGGTTTTGATTCCCTTGAGAGTGTGCATAAACGGAACATTAACGCCCGTATATTTTCATTGCGTTGACTTAGAAGTTTGACTTTTTCTCTGTTTCAAGGGATTGCAGCCGTGAGTATTTGATATTAATTTAAAATTGATAACTCCACGCGTTTCTGAGAAAAAGGGTCTTGAAAGACGGACAGACAGACGAACAATGAAGTAATTTTACAAGGGTTCCGTTTTTCCTTTTGAGGTACGGAACCCTAAAAACGGATCATAATTTTTTTTCAACTAAACAACAGTTCCAATAAAATGATAATCATAACAATATTTTCTAATAAATCTATACATATGATACAAAGTAGGTACTTGCCTGAATATCAGATCCATTTCGGCCGTAACCAGCCTTTTTTGTAAGAGTTAGGTAGATGCCAGTTAGGTAGGTAGGTATGACACTTTATTACACGCAGCTTATTTTAATATTTATCATGCACTTCCACGGAAGTACCTAGCTACCAACTTAGCTACCCAATTAAAATGTCACCCCGCGTATAACGTTATAAAGAGCCGTCAGTACATAGTCAAACATTATGCAAGGTCCTAACAGCATAATTTACCTGTCCCATATGAATTAAAAGTAAATTGGAGGTGAGAACCGGACCGTAAAATCTTTTTATGGTTTAATTCAGACTGGCTCGACGGAATAAGCTTTAAACTCATTTATAAAGCGAATAGTAGAAGCAGCTTTACCACCTTCTGAATCAATGAATTACCTACATTTATTTATCTAGTTGGTTTGGTTCGGTTTATTAAGGCTCAATTGGTTCTAGCTGGTGCAATTTAACATTGATTCGTCGGGGGATTCCCGATAATTCACTCACTATTGCTGATTATATATTTACGCGGACTCGTCGGGGTAGTCTATATTATATCTGTTATATAGCTGTACAGACGAGTGTTATGTAGTTTACTTTATTATGATTGATAATTTTGTAGAATCAGAACAAGATGATGTATGTGTGATGTGTGTGTGAGGGTGTGTGTACGTGTGTTTGTATGACGATTGCTTGAAACGGCTAACAGAGATCAAGAGCAACAGCCCCCATATAATAAAGCTATAAGCTTTTAGACCGTCTCCCAAAGGTAGTAATTTCATCAAATTACCAAACATACTAAACTTGACCAAATCCGCTTGTCTTAGTTTTGTCGACACACCCGTTTAGTAGTCATGCAATAAATAGCCAACTAGAATGATCCAGCTTTTATTCGATTTATTCTTCGTTCGGCCCACTGAGTTTTGTCCCACATAAAAAAATCCTGGTTCGTCCCAAACAATATGCTTCCTTCGTCCCAAAATATAAATTTTAATATTTTATTCTTGCTTCGTCCTATTTTATATTCCTTCTACGGCCCATATTTTTTTTTGTATATGCTAAACTTACTTTTTTGTACATTCGGCAAAAAAGGGTTACGTATTATCAAATATTTAACATCAATCAACTATTTATCACAACCGCTCCTCTCTGTCTTCTCCGCGAGAAAAAAATTACTCGTGTAATTTTATAATAACACTCTTTAGGCGCTGTTAGTGAGTAAGTTGTACCTATACAGCTGACGTCAATGGAATCTCTTTAGAAGTGCAGGTAAAAAATGTCCATCCCTTTTTTATTGCGTCCTTTGTTTTTTACTTGTATTGATTCTTTTGGCCAATAGCTTTACTTTCCGTTATCAGCAAAACGGGCTCCACGCTAGCTCCCGTGATGCACAGCACAATGTCAACTCATTCGTCACCTGGTTATAGTGTTTAAAGTGAGATTGAGAATTGATCGAGTTTGTCATAGGTAAGTCAATATTTTTAACTGAAGTATTATGATAAATTATAAGTTAATTAGGATCGGATCTAGTACCGTTTGGCAGGAGGAAGGGGTAAAAGGGGTGAAAGCTGGTAGGGGTTGGATCCCTGATTATAAAGCTATCACTCTTTCTACAAGGTAATGCATATTTTCGAGAAATTAATAAAAATGGTTTCTAACCTCAAATCAGATAAATAGCGAATAAATAGCGAAACGTTAAAATGGGTGATTGACAACCAAATCTTCTCAGTTTATTGTCTGTGTGTAAAATGTCGTGCAAAATCGTTGAAACGAAACGTATAAAAAAGCGATGCAATTTCCATCATTTGTTTGTTTTATTGTTTTTATTTATTTATTTATCCATTTCTTTCAGGCGTCAAGGCCCATATAAAACACATACAATACAATATTAATATAACTTAAAATACTATAAATACATACAACAATAAAATTACATTAACTAAAAACTAACGCACACGAAGTGTCGGCATCGTGTTTTTATAACAACCTTATAAATCCTGCTCATAAGGAAGTAAGTGTACTGCCACTTCATAGTTATATCAGGTCGAATCTGTTCCAAAACCGAATCGGAGCATCCTGACTCCACGTAGTCATTTGACTGATACCCCTATATATACAATAGTGTATATAAAATTCGGAGACGCGGTGGGAGAGCAGCCCCCGCCCGCTATAACAAAGCTTTGGCACCCGTGCGAGCCGTAGAGGCTGAGGCTGGTCGCCGGAGCCAACTAGCAAGCCGAAGCTGCGGAGGTGAGCATGGGTGCCTATCCTTTGTTATGTAAGGGCGAAGGGGCTGAACTTCCCGCTGCACCGAAGACGTTGCGTTGAAGAAGTTGCGAAGCAACTTTAAAGTGTTTTGAGGTTAGGTTACAATAATTAGTTTTTCTCAAGAACAGTGCATTACCTTTTCATGGGAGTGGGGGCATACTCCTCCACCCTCCCTACTCCACCTTACCCCCCTCTTGCCAAACGATACTAGATTTCAACGTCCTATTTAACTTACAAATCATATAACTATATGGGGAACTAAATTATTTATGCTTTAATTTCAGTTGTTCTACAATGGAAGCAAATCTTAGTTTACCATCAACCTCACGGGAGCCGATCTCTTTTATAGAATCCAGAAGAGGTGAACCTGTTCTGCTACATGGTGGTTATGAATACACACAAAAACGAAAAAACAAAAATGGCTCAATAATTTGGAGATGTGTGAACAGAAAGTGCCGTGGAAATGTTATGTGAATGTGAAAATGTTAACAGTGAATAATAGTGTTCAAAAGATTATAATTCATAACGTTTGCACATCTAGTGTATCAAAAAATGACTGTATATATGTTGGTCGGTAAATTTTTCAGTAATTATAATTATCATGTCTTAAATTTTGTTTAATATAGATCTGACTGTTCTGTATATTTAAACTGGAGTAATGATAAGATGATTATAATTATACCATTTCTGTGATACTGGATAATAAAGATGATTCATACCTAAATGTTTAGGATTGTTTTATTATTGAGTTATTGTTTCAAAAATTTCAAATAAGTACTTAATTTTTTTTTTGTTGACTGTCCTTTGTTGATTGACCTTTAAAGTACTTTTAATTTGGGACGAAGCACAACTTCAATAGTGATATGGGACGAACTAAGAATTTTTTGGAATGTGGGACAAAACTTCGGGACGAACGAAGAATAAATCTTTTATTCACCTGATTTAGATTTTGACCCGCTCCTGGGTAGGGTTTTATTTTCTTGTGGATCCTAAAACTTGACGGATTAGGGTGATAGAGGTACCTTCCGTTAGATTAGAATAGAATGGTGTCCTGTCATTTGACAAAAGCAAATCACTTTGTATTAAAAAAATAATGTTAGGTATTATGACTTATGTCTCTCTGAAAAAAGGGGGAGGCCTGTCATGAAAGTTTCGAAAGGTAATGTAGAGACAAGTAAACAGTCTCATTTCTACAATAAACAACTGCTTTATATTAGCACATGCACAAGATATGCTTTTGTTTTTCCTCTAAAACAAAATCTAATCACCATTATCAACGTAAACTATATTAGCAAACGTTCGCAAGCCAAACACACAGACTGTCAGTGCCACTATAATTCCAGATTGGATTCCTAGGTCACGAGGCAAAGCTTACAGTTTGCATTGCAGCTTTACGTAATGCAATTATTGTAGCAATATACCAGGGTGGCACAATATCCTATGCAGACTACAGACTGCAGTCTTCGAAGACTAACTTGTTAACTCAACCACTTCGGTTTTAGTCGGCTAACTTCGGGTGTATTCGTGTATTGGTAATCCAATCTATGGGTTTATTATTATGTGTACAAACTGTTCTTAGAGGTGTCTTAATGGATTGAAGGATTTGTAATTAATTGTATCGGATAATTTATGGTAGAGGGGTCTTAGATTAGGCTGAATTAATTGGCAAATCTGCGTATCCATTCATGTTTTAATGTTGAATATACATAAATGATCTATGTACTTATATACAGGGTTATTGGTAAAACAACAACCTCTTAAGAGGTCATTGTACTCATCAATATGAACAACTTTTACTATGGGACCAAACCTGAAATCGCGAAAAAAAAAAAAACAGCTGTTCCCTACATTTTGACGAGTTATATGAACATTTAACTAAATGTAGGGAACAGCCGGTTGTTTTTCACGATCTCAGATTTATATATATACCTTTATATTTTAGATACCTCCTTTACTGCACGACAAGAAAATACTTTTCAGCTAAGATAATTTAAATATTATGTATACGAATGTCTTAAAACAAGGGGTGGTAGCTATAAATTAGGTATATTAAAATTTAAATTATGACATAATCTTATCACTGTAGCCTTTAATTCACCTAATGCGCTATAAGAAATTATGACCGCTAATTCGTTTTATGTTATCCCAAACTTATCCTATTTTGTATAGATATTTCGTTTTCAGTGATATCCGCTGGTGAAATGGAATCACCTCCCAGCAATTACATTAGCCAAATTGTATTTGAATGAAAGTATGAAAGCTTCAGTCACCGAAATAAAATGAATTTCATTTCTCTGAGTGAGCCCGAAGCCATAATTTTGTGCCGTGTTTATTTATTAGAAGTAAAGTACACCTTTTTTAAAAACGGTCTATTTCTGATTAAAGATTATGAGATTTTATTTTAATTCCGTTTCGTATAAAAGGAAGATGAAAAGCCATGGCTTGGTGGTTGTTTTCTTTGATTTTTAAATCATTTAATTATTATATTTGCTTGTTTGAATTAATGTAGCTTATTAGGTAACGAGTTTCCAGAAAACATAAAAAAATGCTCTAGAGTTGGAATAAGTCCAGATGGATGTTAGGTTAGACTGGAAGTCAACCCAAAACATAGTAAGAAAAAGCCAAGCTAGCTGATGATGATTACTTGGAAATAAATCATGAACTCTTGAACTAGCACATAGGGCACATTTTTCACTATCGGCACTTAAAGTGTTCACATGAACAGCGCCATTGAAGAACGTATATCAAAAATCCAAACGACCTTACATGTAAAACGGAAAAATTGTCCACATTTCTGCGTAACATTTTGTTTTATCAGTAGGTGAGGGTAAGTCCTCAGAGGGGGTACGTTTTATCTCTTCCACTACATGGCCCTCCCCCAGGGTGTTTGTTTCTCGCGATTGATACGTATTATGTGACATCTAGTCGAGCGAGTGCGCGCAATGGGGAAATCAAAAGGAAGTCTGTTTGTGTTAGGATACCTATATCTAATGCAATTATGAGTAGGTATCGTCTGTCTAATCTGTAATGTTTGATTGTTTGTGCTTGGTTTTAATATTGAATACGGGTTTGGGAATATTTGTTTGGAGAGTTACGTTAGTTGCGGTAGTCGTGTGGGACTCCCTTAGTAATGGAGTCCCACACGACTAAAGCGATTGCTTATCTATAGAGGGTATACTCTCTCATATCATTGGATGTTTCTGTCGTTCCTTTACGGTGGAGTTTCTTGCCCATTCTTCTCCACACGAAACTATCTTTTGGGGGTGACTAGAATCAAATAAATTTTTGTAAATTTTGACGTTCAAAAGTGTATATTTGAAATACAGTGTAAACTCTTTATAACGTCATCCTTTATAACAATAAACTCCCTGTAACGTTGAAGTGAGCCCAACTTGGTTGGTTTGCGTTAAAACCCACATATTAAAACACTCTTTATAGCGATACGCCATTCTCTATTACGAAGAAATGTGTTCATCTTTTTAGACAGTAAATATTTATTATTATTGTTTATGTTATGTTATCAAGTAACAAAAGACTTTGAAGCTCCGAAACATCCGAGGTCTAGCTTTTGTTAATTTTCTTGCTTAATTGCCTTGAACACGAGTGCAGTATGACTCATTGTTTTCTCGGAAGTGATGGTCTTCGACCAAGCATACTGGGTACCTATCGTATTATCAGTCGTAAACCTACTTTGAAACTGTTAACATGGCCAGTAAACGGAAAGCGATTAGTGTTGATGAAAAAGTTTGTGTGATACTTGTTAATTTGGATGTTTTTTTTGTTCACTCCATATAACGATAACTCTCTATAACGACAAAAAATGCTCAGTCCCTTGAGTTTCGTTATAAAGAGTTTACACTGTAAATGATTTGACTTTGACTTTATACTACATTACAATGGTCCTAAGAGGTGAGCATTTATTAAAAAAAAAACCGGTTAAGAGCGAGTCGGACTCGCGTGCCGAGGGTTCCGTATTGTGAAACGTGAAATGTTTTTAAATTTTCATCGGCGAGGCCTATAATATTCGTCAGAGAATTTTAACACTGCGGTGTAGAATACTGCAGTTTTAGGTCAGCGCCGTCTCTTGATTGATAGTGGAACTAATGTAACTATCACATAGAATAATTTCAGATTTTTCCCTATGCAAACTTCGGAGATAAATGCCCGTTAGTTTTTTTTACATTTTTCATAAAAAAAAACGAAAACTATGCAGCTTAAAACAAAAAAGAAAATGTTTAAGAATGTGCAAACAGCGCTCTTTCATAATTATGATACCCCACATGCCCTAGTAGCCCCACTTCGAATTTCAAAGACATACTTTCAGGCCCTGTTGCAAAAAAAAAATCATTCTTAAAAAATTCTTGCAAAATAGTTGGACAAACGTCATCTAAAACTGTTCCAAATTTCAAGTTGATAGCATTAGGAGTTCTTGAGATATCCAGCTGTGACAGACGGGCAGACAGACAGACTGAGTCGCACCATAAGGGTTCCTTTTTACCATCTTGGTATGGAACCCTAAAAAACTTAAACGTAACGTATTAACATTATCATATGTTACAAGGTCTAAGTCGTTAGTCAACAACACAAAACCGAAATAACTTTATGTCATCAGTATTTCCCTTCACAAAACTCAACTCTTTCGTATTTTAATCCGACCCTCGGAAACGCGGCAATATTTATCACGGCGGTATTAAATAAGGGTAATAATGGAATAACAAATGCGTTCCCGTCGACCGACATGACAATACCTCATATATATCTTGCGGTAGCTCTAGAAATATTTCTTGAAAACTTTACAAAAGAAATACATGATGTTACCTACAATACCTACCTTGGTATACGTGGAAAATTATATGTATGTCTATTGTTATGACGTCTTCGGTCTGCTAGGTTTAAGTGCTCGGTTATGGCTGGTCGAGCGAGGAAAGTATGAATTTTCCGAAGCCCAGGTCAAGTTGGGTCGTATGTCAGAATTATGAGAATTTGTTCCGTAGAAATTGCTGGTATCTACGACAAATATGATGGTAAGTAGTTAGGTATTTCCTTTTAGTTGATAGCTCTTTCCTGACCTTATTTTCAAAAGGTAGAAAAGGCCGTTTTCATGTGACCAAGTTTGTTGTAGACGCGCAATTTGCGATAGGTTTAAATTATTTTGAAATTAATCGCTCTATTTAAAAGCTACTATACTTATATGTATTTTTTTTCGATTGAAATACTTTTACATTGAACTTCCTATTAACGCTGTAATTTTTAAATAGAAGTCCTATTTCTCACTCACCTCTTTTAAAATAACCGGTTGCGCTCCAGTGAAAAAGGGGTACAAATATTCCCCCACCATCTTATATTTTCACGCACGTTTTCCTTTACAGCGTAAGCAGGGGTTTTCGAAGAACCCCTTTTGTTAAATAGGTTGGTGCTCAATTCCTGCCGGATCGGTGCTTAATACCAGACATGACAGGTGACACGCCCTAATGTCTACCTTCGTTCTAATGGCATTACATTTCCCAGAATTTTGTGCATTGCTGTTAGTAGTTTCGATGTCTTTGATCGATTTATTGATATTGTAAGATTGTTATGTATTTTTTTAAATAACATTTTAGTTAGAGGTTATAAAAATACCAAACCGCTGTTGGTGTAGGCATCGGTAAATACCCAAAGATATTTGTCATGTTAACTGAAGGTATCTTACTGCAAAATTAGGGCAAATTAGGGCTTATGAAAGCTATACCCAGTTAAATGGTTAAGGGATTAACCATCTTCTATAGATATATAAACTAGCAGCACCCGCGGTTTCGTCGTGTGTCGATCCCGTGGGAATATCGGGATAAAAACTATCCTATGTCCTTTCCCGGAACTCAAACTATCTCTATACCAAATTTCTTATTTCAAAATTATTCCTCGGATAAAATTATCTGACGTTGAAAAAATCAGCCCTTAAATTTTGTATAACATTTTTGTTGTGCTTCAGTTTGCGTGTCGATGTCATTACTGCCCTATACTATAAATAAAAATGATATGCTGTTCGTTGATAAGCAAACATTGTTTACTTTGAAATGTTTGTAATAGTCCGCATTAGGTATATATCGAAAGAAAAATTTGAAAAAATTGTCCAAATATGTTCAACTTGGAAAAAATAAACGAAAATTAAAAGCTTGTTCTATGGAATTTTCGTAAGAACTATTGAAATTTGGACAGGACAACGTCTGTCGGGTCAGCTAGTTATATAAAGTATATACACAACCGCGATAAATTAAATGTTTTAACAGCTGAAGAAAAATCATCTAGATACGATCTAACACACTAACGTAATAAAAATAAAAAAATCATTTATTTATTCCAGGTAAATAACACCCATTAATAGCACATGGTAAAAACTAAAGCAACCATTTCTAGTACGTCTTCGCCTTAATCGCAGCTCATTTCTTATTTTTTCTAAGACGCATGTCCTTCTGAGAGACGCAAGTGTAAGCTGGCGACTAGTACAAATTTCTCTAATGTTTTGACCAAAGACAACGGAAAAATACACGTTTAGGTTAGATAAGTTAGAAAGCTTTTATCTAAATACGATACCCTAAACGCTCTACTTAGGCTAGTCAAGAAGAAATAACATCTTAGGCCCAGAATACACTCACAACATGAACGACTGTCGATAGATTTACTATGCCAACCCTCGAAATGTGTTAACGCTTATTTATTGTACCCTTTCTTCTCAAATGCTCGCTTAGATCGCCAGGGATACGTTCCTCTTGGCTAAAGCTTGGATCATTCTCGAAGATGTTGTGTCAGTTACCCACTTTATGTTTTACGATATCGGCCTCCGCTGCTACGAAAAAACAAAGTAGGTATCTACATCAGCTTTTTCTCTCAAGTTGCAAAAAATTAACCGAAGCAAATTGCTCGTAGGCAAAAGCTCGTAGACGATGAGATGATAGGCTTACGCTCGTAGCTGCTACGAGCATCAACGAGGCTCAAACGTAGCTTAAGTACTCTTTAGAACACTGGTCGTGACTACGAACTAGCAGCGCCCCGCGGTTTCACCCGCATAAGTGTCGATCCCGTGGGAATATCGGGATAAGAACTATTTTATGTCCTTTCTCGGAACTTAAACTATCTCTATACCGAATTTCATCTAAATCAGTTCAGCGGTTTAAGCGTGAAGAGGATTTTTCACCTCTGTATTAGTCGTTGTAATGGCAATCATACTCGTATCACTTGGTTTTACCAGGTTTTTATATTTTATTTTTATTTATCCTTTTGATAGGTTCTTACTTTGTAAATATGAGGACTTTGTAGGCCTTGTAGACTTTAGATCTGTAGACTATTTTTAGGGTTCCGTACCAAAATAGTAAAACGGAACCCTTATGGTGAGACTCAGTCTGTCACAGTTGGATATCTCAAGAACTACTAATGCTATCAATTAGAAATTTTGAATAGTTTTAGATGACGTTTACCCAACTATTTTGCAAATAAGAAAGAAATAAAAATATATCGGATTTCCGAGCTGACGAGTGTGTTCAGTCGTATCCACGGGCAGCAGAAAGCGGGGTTTAATGAATGAGGCAAAGCATTAACTTTGACAAACTATTATTTTCGTTATTAATTATCGACACTTTCGTAAAAATTAACAAAACTTTATAAAAATCAAGACAAAGAGGTATGTGAAATCGCGAGCATACGACCAGCGCCACGGACCGAGTCAAAGTGCCTCCCTACAACGCGCGCCGGCTGCTTTATAAAGGCACCGGTCGCCCCACTACCCCCACTTTGCTACAACAAGCGATACTACCTACTTCCGGCGCTGACGTCACTCGCAAGCCCACACGGACTAAGTAGTCCCCTCTTTTGTTGAGCGACTTATTTACAATAAAATCTAAATCAGTGTTTACGATACAAATAATTTGATCAACCAAATTCACTACACAAATTAAATAAAAGAACGCAGAATATCTAATAATATTCGCGCGTTCATATTATGACCGCGCCGTCATAATGTATATTTTTTGCAACAGAGACTGAAAGGGGGTCTGAAAAATTCGAAGTGGGGCTACTAGGGCATGTGGGATGTGGGCTATCATATGAAAGAGCGCAGTTTGCACACGTTTACAAACATTTAAATTCACATACACAAACAGCCAGACCCGGAACAACCTGCAGGCGATACAAATATATGTTCCGTGCGGGAATCGAACCCGCGACACGCAGCGCAGCAGTCGATCGCTCAGCCACTACGCCAACCGTGTCGTCAAAACTGCAGTATTCTACACCGCAGTGCACTGTGTTAAAATTCTCTGACGAATATAGGCCTCGCCGGTGAAAATTTAAAAACATATTATGATACGGAACCCTCGGTGCGCGAGTCCGACTCGCTCTTGCCCGGTTTTTTATTTTATCAAGTACCTGGTACTTGTTGACAGTTCTACGTTGTCCTCCCATACCTACTGTAATTTGAAAACATTGTAAAAGCCAATTATTTTTAAAAGTAACCGTGGCCTTTCTTTCTACAAAAAATCTATTGTTAGGACTAAAAAATTAAAACACTAGTATTTTAGTATGTTATGCTTGTAGAATAATCTGACAAAAAGAACAGAATTATTGTATGTATATTAGTATGGTTTTTATCGTAAAAAGAACGTTTTTAGAGGTATCTTCATTCTTCATGATTTTTTTCTATCGTATCAAATTAGTTGTATTATGTTTTCAACACACTATCTACCTAGCATATATTCGAAGAATATCATATATTTTTCTGAATTTGTTTACTGTAGTCGATCATATACATTTATTGTTTCTAAAACTTGCGTTTTTTGTGTTTAGGTCCTGTAAGCGCCTTAAACTTTAACAAGTTAAGGCTCCTTCAAACTGGCGCGAAACGACACGCGAAACAAAGGCACCGCAAGTCGCGCAACGAGCGGTTTTTTTGTGTCGCGCGCGATTATATTGCGTGTCGCCTTTAAAGTAAATCTCAAGTTAAAATTACAAAGTATGTATAATATTTCTCTAAGTTGGCTAGCGTATGAATAAATTTGCATAAGCAGTTAGGCCACATTATGTACCTACTAACTTAAACTATGATTTTATAGGCATTTTTTCAGGTACCTACTTACAGTTAATTTCTAAACTATAGTAATATATCTTTAAAATAATTAATATTTTGAATACTTTTATATTTAATTTAAAAATGTTACAGGATCGGAATAATAATCACAAAAACGTTTGTTACGTTTTTGTGATTATTATTTCCGAATATTGCCGTTTCAGGCATTATTGAAGTCTAGAAAAGAAGGACATTTTTTACTGATTTCATGAAATTTCCGTAGTAATAATAGCCTAATAGTTTTGCTTTTATACGATATGACACTTTACCTGTAGTTTGTGATGCACTTTTTGATGACACACATTGATGTGTGTTTCTACCGCAGTGTTACGACTATGAAGGTAGTTTCACACTTGTGATCGTCATAGATTTATCAGCGTCGGTGATCGCTATGGCGGTAAGCTTGGCGATCCGTCGTCCGTCGACGTGTCTCGAGTTATGAAAGCCTAGTACTTTGTTACCTACGAATAAAGGTGAATTATTTGTTGTGAAGAGTTATTCTGTGAAAATTGCTTCTAAAGTAGATCTGGGATACTTGCATCTAGTCAACTTGCGACAGTCTGAAAATCCAGTGAGGAATTAATAGATACATAATAATATCGACGCCAATAAAGTGTAGCAGTAGATTGTGATTGGCTGAGTAAATTAATTTATTGAAACTGTCAGCCAACCCACAAAAGATGTTATTGATTTTACATTTTAATAATTTTAAATAGTTTCGTAGTCACGACCAGTGTTCGAAAGAGTACGGAAGCTACGTTTGAGCCTCGTTCATGCTCGTAGCAGCTACGAGCGTAAGCCTATCGTCTCATAGTCTACGAGCTTTTGCCTACGAGTTATTTGCTTCGGTTAATTTTTTGCAACTTGAGAGAAAAGGCTGATGTAGATACCTACTTTGTTTTTTCGTAGCAGCGGAAGGCTGATATCGTAAAACAAAGTGGGTAACTGACACAACATCTTCGAGAATGATCCAAGCTTTAGCCAAGAGGAACGTAACCCTGGCGATAGAAGCGAGCATTTGAGAAGAAAGGGTACAATAAATAAGCATTGACACATTTCGAGGGTTGGCATAGTAAATCTATTGACAGTCGTTCCTGTTGTGGGTGCATTCTGGGCCTAAGATGTTATTTTTTCTTGACTAGCCTAAGTAGAGCGTTTAGGGTATCGTATTTATATTTTTATGTAAATACGATACATCTCTTATTATTTATTATTATTATTGTACATTTCGGTCAAAATATATGGAAAAGCAATTTTTTAAATACAACTCGTGAAACACGCAATAAATCATGTATTTAATCCATGGTAACAGGTTGCGCGTCGATGATTGCCACTCTGTAAAGATGACTAGTTTTTTTCTACAACACGACTGTAAAAAATCCCAAGAATTCCCTTAGATAATAAAGAAATTATCATTATATACTGTACCAACATTCTTCCACGGCGCACATTGCAATGTAGAGGTAATTCGAATTAATTGATTGATTCAAAGAACTTTGTTCGTATTGTTTCTTTAATTCGTTCCCACTTGTTTCATTGATTGTCACAATCATTGAATTAGAAGCAACGGAACTTTTTCTTGATTTCTGGTTATATTGGAAAATGGTCTGCTGTGTGAATGAATTCTTCGGCGCATTGTTGACAGTTTTGTTTGTAGGCAATAGAGACGTTCAAACTATTCAATCGATATCCGTGATTCAATCCATTGTTAAAAGGCAAAGTGGAAGATTGTTGAAGCCCAGAATTTTGTGTAACATAGCAAGGACTATGAACTAGCCATAACATAATTAGCCTATAGTGTTTCCACTGTTGGGACACAGGCTACCCTTCAGTGAGAGGGACTGGGCCGTAATCCACCACGCGAGCCTAATGCGTTTTGGGAGATGCCACATGTCTTCGAATTTTTGGTTCTAAGACATACCGGTTTCCTCACGATGTTTTCCTTCACCGGTTTGAGAGCAGTGTTGTTGAAATTATTTACACAAAGTTTGGCGCCTGTCAGGGATTGAACTAACACAGGCTCCAGAGAAATCAATCTCCTAAGACAGTCTGCTTGTTCCAAATGTGCACTGCGCTGAGCAAGGTGCGCTACAAATGCCTGTCCTTGTTTCCTGTTCCTACTTTTTTGAATAAATTGTGATTGATTCCACTACCTACAATTCAAAAAACAACGTCCTCCCAAAAATCGCAATACCGGCACAATGAACAATCTAACACTGTTTCATGTTTGAATTAGTGCTGTGCAAACGCGAGCGTGTTACTTGGAGCGTGTTTATTGGCAACATGTTAATGGAGTGAGCCGCGCCGTCCCGATATTGTTGCTCCCGAACGCCCGAGTCCACCCGATCCCGCACGATTCTCGACGCATGTCGCGATTCCGCTAAAATGAATGGTGCACCGATTGAGCTTCCACTTTGAATAAACAAATATTTGATTTAGGGATCTTTTTGTGATACGGGTGTGGGAAATATTTGTGGATCTTTGTCAGCGTAAGCTGAAATTCAGAGATGCCTTAAATTCATATACCTAACGTAAGGATATACTCATGGATCAATAGTCTGAGTAGTGTCAGACTCCGTAATTGTAGGAAATATACACATAAGACGACTAAAGCAGAAGTAACTAAAATGTCTTCTTCTTTTAAACTTATCCTATATCCCTTACCATAATATATGCCTTAATATTACCTATATATATTTAGCTATTCAATTAAAAATTATATTTCACTTATTACATTCAATAACGTCGCAGCAAGTAGGCTATGAGCCGTGTCGAGCAAAGCAAATTAGAGGAGAATTAATGTACTGTGATGTGTTAATGTCAGCCGTTGAATGTTAGGTGTCGATGCAGCTACATTAGGCCTGGCTAACATTAACTGGACCATAAATCATGTCAATTGCACAATTTGCACTCAGTATTGGTTATTGACATGCGCACACGCAAATAGCAGCACGCGATTGGGCTCGTTAAACGAGAAGAAAGCAAGCATGTTGATGTTAAAGAGAATAAAGCATAGTGAACATAGTGATGTGGTTGTATCCTGAATTTAATTTTTAGATTTTCATTTTGTTTATTAATCTGTTGTTGCTAAAGTACCTTTTTTGTTTTTGTAAACAGGAGTTTAAGCTGAAAACCAGCTCTTAGCAACCTGCAAGAGGACCTGAGCTAAATGCTGACGCTTAAACTTTTTGCTTCCAGTATAATAGTTTTGTGTAAGTACTTACTACTGCTAGCTGTAATACGGGAGAAAATAAATTATAATTATTCTGTTGTATGTATTCTATTATAGATAATGACCAGTATCTATTAGGTAATATACAAGATTTGTGAAAAAATGGATCACCGTTTGTACAATTTCGTGCCACGTAGTTTAATTGGAACTTAGGTATCAGACGGAAGCCCTTAAAGCTCCCGCAGACAGGTGCGACATCACAGCGCGACACGACTCTAGTCATCGAGATATAAGTAGTACGTTAGTACTTATATCTCGATGACTCTAGTAGACAATTTCTTCGAAAACTTCATGGAAATTTTCGAGAGAGTCGCGTCGCGCCTATGTGTCCCGCCTTTAATCTTTCAAATACTCCGTGTAAATTGCAGCCATAACTCGAAACGTTATTACAGATGAATACTTTAGGTCACGTCTAACAGTACAAAAGCATCTGGAACAATACGCGAAACAAAGCTAGTATCAGACTGTACCAAACTACGTTTCTATTCAATTTGCGATTTTCTATCTGTACAGTGTAGGTACTCGCAGAATTTTTCATCGGTTTGTAATCCAGTACAATCGCGATGCGGACAATCTGTTCGGGTCAGGTTCGTCCACAAAAGCTCTTTCCACGAAAGTAGTGGATGAAACTTCGGGGAATATCTGAGGCCGTAATAGATAGTAGTCTATTTTGCAATATTTTGGTTCCGATATTTGGGTTTGTTTACTGAAAAATGTATTTACTGTCTCTGTTAGCGGTAGTTATGTATGAGAACGTTTAATCCTACGAACCTTTCTGTCTGAACTCAAATGTTAATTGTACCGAGTTATTTTTACGCCAGTGTTAAAAGCTGTTTCGTTTCGCAAAGGCTGAAAGGAACTCAAGGATCAACGTCCCTTGGTTTTCACTGTCTCAGTGTTAAGGTCGCTTTTCTAAGTGGAAATAAAACATTTTTAAAACGTTCCCTTAGTCTTTTTCTACGCCACAACTGTGTTACCTCCGAATTAATTGGTTGTTTGCCATGGAAAATACAACGCTATTTTTGAAATATTCCCTCAATAATCTGTGCTAATTGCCTATCGTTGTTCATTTCATTCAAACTCAAAGCATTTATGTATTTCAATAAAACCATTTACAGGCACTTTTGAATTGTCAAAATTTCATCATATTTATTGTCAGACGACCGTTCCAGTGCGGATGTTCGTAATCCGTGCCTTGTTTTAGCAACAAAACTACATTCATTCCGATTTTAATCACATACGTTTTATTCGCGTTATGTAGATAGCCGCGTATTGCTTTCGGCGAGACTGGTATCAGATAGTGTTTTTTTGAGGTAGAACTTTTAAACGCTTACATTGTAGACTCACGTTATATCTGCACGTCTTTGATGGAATAACGACTCACCCAATTTAACATATCATAATCATCCTATTATGTTCACAGGCACAGAAGCCTCCTCCTCTTCGAGAGGGAGTGATCTGTAATCTACCACGCGGGCCCAGTACGGTTGGTACTGTAGAGACTGTATAGCTCTACCTGTAGAAGTAAATGCTGGCTGGTTATAATTGCCGGTATGTTCCATTCGAACGTTCAAGAAATTGTCAAATATTTTTATTATGGTTTTTGTTTTGTAGAGTAGAAAAGTGCTTGAACTGACGTGACTATGTAAAAGTCGAGAATATATATTTTATTCAAGTCCAAGTTTCTTTTTAATTATATCGCGACACACGCGTAGCTCAATAGTTACGCACCACATTTGGTGGAGGCGCCTCAAGGATTAGGCGATACCGCTCGCAGGCCAAGCAGAGAGTACAGAGTAGGCGCAGAATCGTCGCCGGAATATCAAAGCTAAGTGGTTAAATTATTTATTTTATTTTAAAGAGAGTGAGATGGCTCAGTTTTTCACGGGCACCAACGGCGTATGCCTGGAAGAGTTTATTAGTCAATTTAAAGTTGTAGCCGCCTACAATAAATGGCGTGAAAGCGATTGGGCGCTGATATTACGCGCATATCTTCAGGGTGCTGCCCTAGTAATTCATAAATATACATACCACGAAGGGATTACATTGAATGAAATGTGTGATGTCTTACGGGCAGAGCTTCCGTGCAGATGTCACAAAATGATTTATAAGATGCAAGAAAAGATTGCACAAGATCTATCTGAAGAGGGCGGACAGAATAATGATGTGGATGATAATGCTTCTTTATTATTTAGTGGAAGACAAGGTGACCCGCCACACGACGAGCAAAGCTGCGTAGAAAGCAGTGTGGAAGTGGATGGTGATGGAGAAGTTGAGGATGAGCGCAGCGGCAAGGGATGCAGCCCTGCAGAGGAAGAGAAGGAGCTGTTGGAAGTGGTCAAGAATGAACACGACGAAGAAGATGACGAATCGGGTCAGACCATTCCATTTAATAATATAATTAGTTGTGTTTCAGAGCCTCTGGTTGAGCATGATGTTCACGATGTGGAAATGAATAAAAATAACATCGTTGTTGATCAGTTTATTGTGAATGATTTTTCGATCGATGTCTCCGAAATAAAGGAGAATGGACAGTGCGAGATGTCAACTGAATTAAAGGAGAATGGTCAAATCGTCGTTGTGTCAGTTGATAATAGTTTGGTAAATAGTGATATTGGGTTAGTTAAGGATGATACGAAGGTGTTTGCAGACAGAGATGAAGTTACAGAACTGAAAGACAATTCTGCGAAGTTTATAGACTCATTTAAAGGTTTTACTGATGCGGTTGCAGTCTTTGATAGTAATGATTTTGACTTTCATCGTATAGTTATCTCTAAGTTTAGTAATATTATTTCGCTACGTGCAACAACCAATATAAGTAATGCACGCAGTAAGAAAAGAATCCGATTTGTAAGAAAAGCTACAACTAGAAATTTACTTCCAAAATGTTTTTCAATTATTTATAAATTTATAAAAACATTTTCCAAAAAGAATCAATATTTTATAAAGAAGTTTTCATTTTTAAAATATAAATTTAAACGTAAGTTCAGAGGTAAAAACCTTGTAAGATTGTTTAAAACCTTTTCTTGTTAGGTTATAGATAAACTTTTATTGCCTATTATTGACATTTATCTTGTCATGTCATTGTAAATATGTCAATTAGATGTAAACATTATGATTTATTAGTGTGATACAAGTTATTAACATGATTTCGTTTGTATTTATTCGCATATGCTGGGAAGAAATTATCGGACGCGGCCGGGAGCCCGTGAGGTGCCTTGCCTCGCAGCTCCAAGGGGCCTGAGGGAGTGAACACATCATCGTCTTCAATGTTTTTAATTTGAATAGGCTGGGATAGCATGAACGTATTCCAGAAAATAGTAATGCGAGTTATGGGAGGAAATTGGTTTTGGAAACTGTGGTCACTCCTAGAGGGGGGTGACAGACACTCAACTTAAGTTGAAACCAACTTTGCTAACGGGGCATAGCCTTCGCAAAGTGTGTTGAGTTGACACAATTGGTTCAGCTTGTGATTGAGCACCCACAGTTTAATCAGTATTGACTGATATTCCATGGTGTTAGTATTTAATGAGAATGGGGTAGATTTTTGAGTTTTTACTCTGGAGTATGGGCATATGATAGATATCGTCGATGAACCCTGGCCTCTAACGCTTTTCCCTCCCTCTGGCTTATACCGTCCGATGGGGTAAAAGAGTTTGAAGTTAAGATTATTTATTTCTTTAAGCCTCCTCCAGGCTGATGTGAACTTTCACGTCAATTGCTTTTATTAGGAGGCCACGTCGCATCTTTTTCACCAGTTTTGGCGCGACGAAGTTTAAGCATGACGACGTTAGTTTGTGTTAGTGCAGGTGGGCACTTATAATTGTTAGCTTACCTGGCACTTAGCGAAATGTCGGATACGCGGTTCGTTCGTCCTGACTTAAGCTTTCTCTTGCAAGGGATGGACCTCATTTTGTAAACTTAGTCTGGTGTTAGGTAATGTTTCTGTTAGGATAGGCAGGAAGGGCTTGGATGTTCGAATGGTGTGAATAAAAGTCTGGTTTGGAAATGGAGTTATGCCAATACTTTTATTCGAAGGTGGGCGTAGCTCATGTAGAGACTGTATAGCTCTACCTGTAGAAGTAAATGCTGGCTGGTTATAATTGCCGGTATGTTCCATTCGAACGTTCAAGAAATTGTCAAATATTTTTATTATGGTTTTTGTTTTGTAGAGTAGAAAAGTGCTTGAACTGACGTGACTATGTAAAAGTCGAGAATATATATTTTATTCAAGTCCAAGTTTCTTTTTAATTATATCGCGACACACGCGTAGCTCAATAGTTACGCACCACAGTACTTTGGTAGATGTCACATGTCTTCGAATTTCTAGCTCTAGGACATGCCAGTTTCCTCACGATGTTTTCATTCACCGTTTTGATAGCAGTGGTGATTAAATTATTTACATAAAGTAAAGCGTCTGGCTGGGTTCGAACCCACGACCACTCATAAGTCATGGCCACTGCTCTCAATTTAAGATATATTTAAATAAAGTAAATAACATTTTTTACTCCTGTGTGACAAAATAGATGACTAAGGAATTATTTCATTAGAAAAAGGTAGAAACAAAGCAGCAGTAGTTTCATATATAATTATATCGAATAAGAAAAAAAACTGGGATTGGTGATCTGATCGGAAAACATGGTGATCACCCTATAAGTCGGTTTGACCGTTAACTTGAGCAATTCATTATGAAGCCAATTTTAAACGTTCACTAGCTCATTTGTTATGATAAAAGATCATTCAGAACCATAGGTAATAGGTAATTGGTAATAAGGGCTGGTGTCCGCTACTTGATTGACGTGTCAATGCGCGTACTTTGCATTCAGAGCCATAAAAATGTTACATCAAGCCACCTAAAGTCAGAAAACGACAGCGATACAGATTCGAAGGATGTTAATCTAATCTAATTTAAAATTAATCTGCAAGATGAAAAGCCTGCCTGAGGGCCTGCCCGGTGCGGCGCGATGCGGGCAGGGGCAGGGCAAAATTGAGATGTTTCGGTACGCCCGTAAATTTCATTAGGCACAACGTTACCACTGAGAGTGTTTAAAAGTAAGTAGCTGTATATATGTGACTTTAATATATTGGAATTGCGATCCCTTCGTAGATTTATGGATATCGACGAGATTGATGTCCAATTTTGTAATTTGTGAAATTCTTCGTCTTCTTTATTCTTACGGTGTGTGAAATTAGGCTTTTTCTATTGATTTTATCGATATAATAGAACGTGCCTAGATTGTATTAAATAAAGCTCAAATCTTGTATCTTCTCTAGAAAAGTATAAGTACTATCTAATGGATGGGTTTCTATTCTTTAGTTTTCTGAGATAACATAAAACCGAGATCGTGACGGATAAAAAACATGGTAAACTGAAATCATCATATTGTGTGAACAAGAAAAACACGACTCAATTTGTCACCACCGAAACATTGCTAAAGTCTCGTCTAAAATCTGCACTGCTAGTGACTCCAATCCCTTGGGAGGATGCTGTCCGATCCGCTCTGGGGGACAAACACGGCACAACTCTAACGAACCATCGATAACTTGATTGATTGATTTATTACTGTGGCATGAAATTCTATACGATGGATCCGATATCACAGACCGTTATGGCAGTAGAAACTGTAGCTTTATGCATATATTACCACATTATATCAGCCACCAATGAGCAGTGGTGGCCCAGTGGGCCACCACTGCCGCGACTTACGAGTTGTAGGTCATAGGTTCTGAATCCAGACAGGCCCTTGACTTTGTGTAAATTATTTCATCACCACTGCTCTCAAACGGTGAACGGTCGTGACGAAACGAGCATGTCCCAGAACCAGACATGTGACATCTACCAACCCGCACTGGGCCCACTTGGTTTACTCCCTCTCACCGAGAGGAGGCCTTTGTTCGAGCAGTGGGGACATTATAGGCTGATTATATGTACATATATCAGCCAACAAACTTCTGCTGTTGAAGAGCATGTTTCGTGAGCAGTCAATAATGGGACGGTTTTGACATAGTCCTTATACTTAAAACCTATGCCAGTGAGAGATTACTATCATTGCCCTGTCTCTAAGTATAAAGATTGATTACTGATGTAGTATATCAGCATACAGCCGGAAGCTACTGCCCAACCCCCTTATAGTTGTCTCTAGTGATACCTATAGTGGAGAGCCTCGGTTATAGCTTCTTCTATATCAAAACTTACACACCGTACACCGCATATTCGAAATTCCTAATATTAGTGGGTCGTAAAAGTGAGTCGAAAACTTATCAAATATTCACATAGACGCCGTGATACGTCGCCGTTGAAAGCGATGATAAGGATTTATGACTCAATAATACTTTGATTATTTCACAGATTCGAGGAAGTTGAATTTTATGAGGCATACGGCTCCTTATTTAGGCAATAATGTCTCGTTATTACCGTCCCGCAATCCCGTGAAGGCGATGGATCAATACTTTATGTGCTCAGCTTTGGATAAGGGGAGATATCCGTTACTTTCTGATCGAGAATGTAGCGAAGAGTAATGTTTATCAGGCGCGTTACGCCGAAGATAGGCAACTAATTTATGTTTGTCATTTCGTGTTGAACCCTGATAAAGATTAGGTATGCTGTGATTCGATAATGTCATCTTTTTTTAGAAGGAAATTCTTCTACAGATTTCATAATTCTTCTACATTTACAAGCTTCTTTTTTTACAAGTTTTCTTTATTTTTCTCGAAAGTGTAAACCATTCATATTTAAATATGAAATTCTACTGTCAATTATTTTGTAAGCAAGCGTCTATCGGGATATTATATGTGATCGAACTCTGATGGATGATACTGCGATCACTATTGAGCTTTTCTTGAACTGTAGACTTTCCTCGCCTGATCCAAATGGTTTCTATAGTGATCTTTTAGTCCAGTCTAGACATTACCCTTGTATGTATTTAAAATATTATAACAGATAGTTATAATATTTAAGGTTTGAAGAATTTGTGGAAGGCCTTTGCTCAGAGTAGGCAAAGTAAAAAAAAAGGTTTGATTACATTTTATATTGATACCTAATTATTGGCGCCTATATATTATATTAATATTATAATATTTGACTTTCGTCGGTCAGATAGGCAGTCGCTCCATGTAATATACTGGTATTAAGCTGCATCCGGTTAGACTGGAAGCCGACCCCAACATAGTTGCGAAAAGGCTAGGCAGATAATGATGGTGATTTGACTTTGGTAAATTACTCGTAGTTTAATTCAATAAGCAGTTACTGCAGCGTAAAAGTTATTTTTAATTATGGTCGTAAGCACGTAAGTAACCTATAAAGTTTATAATGCGTGTAAAAGTGTTTTTATTACGGCTTTTATTTGGTTAACTTTTACCGGTCTGGTGGTTTAAGTTATGGGTGCAAGCTGCTAGGTGAAATCCCATAGAAATTACCCAGGGCTAGTTATTTCCTTCTTGATTACAAGCAGTTCCATATCAGCAGATAGGTATCACATTGAAATAATGAGACATCTACCAACCCTAACTGGGCCTGCGTGGTAGATAGTAGCTCACTCCCTCTCGACGTGAAGAGGCCTGTGTCCCAGCAGTGGGAACATTATAAAGTTATGCTATGCCTACTTGCCATTCCCTTATTCGTAAAATTTTCCCACATAGCAAAGGTATTATAATTATATATATATATATATTTATATATATATTTACTTTTTATTTATATATAGGTATATATATATATACAATATTTACTTCTGACCAAAATTTTACTAAAATATTAGTAGGTACTTTACGAAAGTAATTAATGTGCACCCATGCATCATTACACGGTGAAGCTGTGTCATCAAACTCAAAATTGAATTTGATAAAATTTCGCGAACATGTTTTCTCATAATCGCGTCCTCATTGACTCTTCATACGGTACGTTTAATGGCTTCTGACTGAATTTAATAGCCCATTAGTGAATTACTCACCGGGACTTAGTTAGGCTCTGAGGGCTTTTGTCTACGCTTGACAATTAAAATTTTAATTAACACATTGATTACATTTTATATTAAAAACTTTAAAATTGAGATTTTAATGTTTGTTTTCAAGGTCTTGCTGTTTGATACTGATAATTAATAAGAATATTATAAAATATAAACAATTAGTAGCTCACCGGCTGTATCCGGAACAGGATCCAAGGTTTAAGCTACATAAGCCAGTTCATTTGTTTTTATTATTGTCCAATTTTAATTTTATTTTTATATGGATTTTTTTATGGCATTTTAACTAACATTACCTCAACGGTACCTCTTTCATAGAACCCCCGCAAAGACAGATTTTACTATTTCATTGCAAAAAATATTAGTATTACATATTTCAAAGGAAGATAATGTAGCTCACTCATTGTCTTTACATATCTTTCAATCCTATACCCCTTTCATTTGTCTCATTTCTTAATCCCTTGGTCAGACATATTCCGATCATTAAATTACATTATAATAAGTAAGTAGGTATGTTTATTCAACTCGGTACATATTCAATATGTTATCGAAATATTTCCTATGCAGCGTTCAATTTAAAATATTCTGGTATATTTTTCGTTTCCATTTGTGTCTTCACTTTAAAACCTCGGATTCGGTCTGATAGTTACTACGAACAAACAAAATGAAATTCGTCTTATTTATAATAAAGTACTAACTTGAAATTATATTATATTTGTCATATTTTAAAGCTGTGCTCTGTATGCATACATATCCTATAAACACACACACATCATTATTATTCTCGTAGCGTTAATATTCGGTTAGAAGGGATACCTAAAAAAAAATTGGGGAAAGTTTTTTCCAAATGCATTATTTGGTCCATACGCCATAGCTGCTGCTAGTCTTGACAAATAGGCAGCCAGCCTCATTCTATCATTTTTCATATCTAGGTCTACCTTTTTTCGTTACTATATCAGTACCTACCTATGTACCTACGGGATGTTAGGTTAAACGAGCGACGTTAGTATTTTTGAAAATGAACCACTTTTACTACGGGAGCAACTCTGGAATATTGAGTGCAAGGGTAACACACACACACGATCAAAATGTGACTCTCCGGAACTAATGATCCAATTTTTTGAAGTGATAACTTCTTTAGGCGCGTTGGGCATTTTTTGAGATGGGGAAAAAACCATTGAACTCGCGCCACTGTTACCGGTAAGTGACACCGCGCGTGTTCTGTTTATAAGACGATTAAAAAACTACCCGCTTTGGATGTGTTCGGCTGTCCTCGGGATGTACTCGGTTTTAATGTATCTATATCCGATATGTCAGTGAGTGATAGCAAAGTATTCTGTTTGTCTTCTGTTTTCACTTCTGTCGGCACACCCGGAGTGCCACTGTTTCTTTTCACTGGTTGAAATCTACATTGTTCCTGAGTGCTGTTTTATAAAACATCACGCTACGAACTAAGGTTCGTAGCGTGATGTTCGTGGCATACAAGCATAAAAACACGCTAAGTGAAAAAGAAGTAATAGCGTGGGCGGGCGATGCAATGCGATGCGGTGGATCGGGGCCCAAAATTTCACGCGGACGAAGTTGTGGGCAGAACTAGTTTTTGATATTTCAGAGTTAGTCCCACAATAAAAGATGTTCCTTTTCATGAGTAGGTAGGTACTACTCACTCCCATAAAGTATGACCTGTGGTATGACCGTCGTTGGTCGTTTAACCTAACATTCAACTTCATTTACTCAACCAAATAAACAATCAAAGTGAAATTACCAAAAAAATCCATCAACCATCAGTTTATACAGTATGATCTCCTATGGACAAGCCCGATACAATTTTAATAAAGGGCTCGTAATATTAAATATAAATGTAACGGGTCGTATCGCTCGCATCGTACGCGGGCCAACCATGCGTGTAATGAAATTTTTATTGCGACGAATTCGCACTTCAGTTGATGCGATGGGATCACGTTAGTACATTTTATGTGACTATACCTATGCGACCCTTGATCTAATAGTATTACCTTTTATTTCCGTCTGGTGGCCTGGTGACCTTGTGGCTGAGTAAGTGATCTTCTGTAGTCTTGAATCTTTATGGTGGGGCTAGTGGGATTCTGTGCTGCGCATCACGGATTTGCCTCCATCAAACGGACTCACAAGTTGTAGGTCGTCGGTTCGAAACCAGGCAGGCACTTTGTTTTGTGTAAATAATTTCGTCACCACTGCTCTAAAAACGGTGAAGGAAAACATCGTGAGGAAACCGGCATGCCCTAGGAACAAAAATTCGAAGACATGTGACATCTACCAACCGCACTGGGCCCGCGTGATGGATTACGGCCCACTCCCTCTCACAGTCACAGCAGTGGGAACGTTATAAGCTGATTAGGAAACCAATTAATCTCTATTTATTAATTGATACGATACATATGACGGATAGTACTAAATACCGGGTTTAAACTGTTTTCGCAAATGTGCATGTCTGTAGACGCAATCACTGGGGTACGGCTTTTTTGTGATCGAGTCTCGGTTCAGTAGAGTCATTGTCATAAAAAAACTGATTGGGCGCTTGTTTCAAAAGTGCGTGTTCATTGCGGGGGGTAGGTAGATAAACAACGTGATCTACAAACACGACTAAGTGCATTATAATCTTCTTTCTTATGAAATCTTCAGAATACTGAAAGGTTTAACTTTTTTTCTTATAAGGCTGTTTTGAAATTAGCAGTGAACGTTTATAATCTTAATTTTTTTTCAGCATGATGAATACTTTGGGCAGCTTTTCTCCTAACGCGCCTTTTGATGATTCAACAAAATACATTATAATATACAGGGTGTTAGGCGGAGGATTATCAAAACAAGGGGGTTCGTAAGTAGACCCATTTAAGAAATACATATTTAGTTGGAAACCCCCCCCCAACCCCTAAGGGGGGTTGGAACCCTAAGGGTTAATTTTTTCATATATGTCATGTTTTTGGGTGTTTTTCAAGAATATCCAAAATGTTTGCTTTTAGCACCTGTGTCATCATTTCTTTTACGTGTCTGAAGTTTTTTTTTTGTATGTTTTTGGTGTATGATACATCCTTGGTCTAGCAAAGGCAATGGTAGATGCAAATAAGAACTGAACTTAGTTCTGAGCTCTCAAAGTAAAAGGAACGGGAAAAATCTCTATAACCCCAACTTTAACTAACTAAAGTAAAATAAAATTAGAAGAATCTAGGAGTTCAAATGCTTTTAAAAAGTTCTGTAGTTATTGGTCATCACGCTACATGTAATGTGGAGCTCAAGGACTTAAAAAAATATGTTAATTTAGGGGAAAATGGAGTAAAATGAAACAAAACATTATTATAAGTTTTCGTATTTAACACTTACAAATTTTGATCAAATACGCCTCCCGTTTTTCTTAGACAAGCGCAACACCTTCGTCGGATTTCTATGTAGTTTCTTCTCTATTTATTTCTGAGTTCTAGCTCAGAACTAAAATTTTAGAAATTATTGATATTCTACTAAAATATGATATTTTTTTTAACACCTAAAGGTTAAAAAATCATAAGAAAATAGGTTTGGAAATACATATTTAGTTTTATTTTATTTAGTGGCTCACCAACAATTGAATACACTGACACAAAGATATGAGATACATCCAATAGACTTATAGACTAGACTAGACTAGACCCTAAGGCATCAAACTAAATATACATGTATTTCCTAAATGGGTCTACCTACGAACCCCCCTTGTTTGGCTAACCCTTCGCCTAACACCCTGTATAATTGACATATTTTACTTCAGCTGTGACACACCACATAAAGATTTAAAATTCTAGTGACCCAAATGTTTGAACTGCTCTAACGTTTTTATTGACTAACTAGCTGACCCGACAGACGTTGTACTGTTTTTAGTTCGAAAGACAAGTGGCGCCATCTATTATCATAATAACGTTATTGTTGTTTTCCTCGGGAGCAACAAAGTAAGAGTGAATAGGCTTCTTCTGGGTAAGTTCACTCCATCGTAGACTTTGTCTCTGTCACTTCTGGCCTAGACTAGAGTCAAGAGCAAACCCATTTCAAATTAAAAAAAATAAAAAAGCACTTTTTTTCGGGATGAAAGGTACCCCTATGTCCGTTTCTGAACACCTGACAACGAATATGCGAAATTTCAGGATGATCGATTTAGTGATTTAGGCGTGAAAAGGTAACAAACAAACAAACAAAGTTACTTTCACATTTTTAATATTAGTTAGGATAGGATTCAACTATGTTTGATTTATCATAAAAAATAATCAAGTCCACTATGTGGTTTATTTATTTAAACTTTTCGCATGCACTAAAGGTACCTCCAAAGGCGGACTTAAGTGTCTTAACACACTATGCCGAAGGTGCGCGACCGAAGTTCGGCATGATTACGCCATCAATGCTATTTTAATTACTGACGATACATTATGCCGAAATTACGTTGCGTTATAGCGTATAGCAGAACTTCGGTCGGGCGTAAGTTCAGCTGCAATTTGGCGGCAACGTATTCTGTAGAGCACACATTATACGCGACCGAAATGCAATGCATAGAAAAGAAAGAGGCGCGATGACACAACGCTGGTAATTTATTGCAAAATATGAAGCAATTATCTATTTACAAAAAATGTTCGAACTAAAAAAATAAAACATTAGTGCTTTAGTATGTTGCTTGTAGAATAATCTGACAAAAAATCAGAATGATTGTATGTTACATATTAGTATGTTTTTTATTGTAAAAAGAAAGTTTTTAGAGGTATCTTCATGATTTTTTTCTATCGTATCAAATTAGTTGTATTATGTTTTCAACACACTATCTAACTAGTATATATCCTGGAGAATATCATATATTTTTCTGATTTTGTTTACTGCGATCATATAGTTTGAATGCTTCTAAAACTGGCGTTTTTTGCGTTTCGGTCCTGTAATCCCCGTTAGGCATTCTCTACTAGTCAACTAAAGGTGGTGAAAAGATTAGATAGCAGGTGCTTTGGTTGAGAAGAACAATGATAAAAAACTACTTATTAAAAATATAGTTTAATGAGTTATAAATAAAATAGGATACATAAATAGTGGTTTCATGATAAATTCCTGTAAACGCTTCAGTAAATTACTTACCGATCTGTAATTAAAAAGCCCTGAAAGAAAACGAACTGCTAATAGTAGTTCCGCAGACTGTAAAAGTAAAGCAAGGGAAATGGGTGTCTGTGGGCAAATGGTTTACAATCTCGTTTATAGTGTGGTTTTAAATTGTTTACGTAGTACCAAGCTGTAACAACATATTGCGTGCTGGTCTTGCTACTTTATTTGTACAGAGATAATTGCTTAGTCTAGTTACTTCCCAATGTTTTCATTGCGTATGATGTTATTATTACCAGCCATTTATATCAGACTAGCTTTTGCCTGCGGAATCGCCCGCATGAATGCCGGAAATTATCCCAAGGGAATGTACTACCGGATTAAAAATGTAACTATCCCATGTCCTAACTCAGGTCATAGCCTATCTGTAGATCTGCCTTTCATTCAATTCCGTTCAGTCGTTAAGCCATAAAAGGTAACAGACAGACTATATTTCCAATTCCTTAGACCGCTTAAAAAGAGGTAGATACCTGCACAAAAATGTCAATATTAAATCATGTGAATTTTAAAATCGAACCACTTGTGGGATGATTATATAAAAACCGGCCAAGAGCGTGTCGGGCCACGCTCAGTGTAGGGTTCCGTAGTTTCCCGTCCGTCACAATAAGTGTTCCCACTTATGATTTTAAAAGTGGATATCCATTATGTTCGCGCTCCAGCAGCGCTCCGCGCTCCTGCAACTGCTCCCGGTAGGGGTACGTGCGCGAACACGGAGCGTGCAACATTGCACGCTCCGCGGCAGGCGCTCCGACTCGTGACTGTTTTTAACGCGAACACTTAAGGGATACGTTCAGGATAATAAAATATGTAAACGAAGTTAAAAAAAATGCTTGCATATACGATTATACTACAAACTTAGTCCAGAAATTATTTTGTACAACTTTTTGTCTTTTTTGTACAAAAACTGTTGTTTCCATCAAGTTCAAAATAATTTTCCTAGAAAGTCCTTATAAAGTTCTACTTTTCAGATTTTTTTCATATTTTCTAAACTTATGGTTCAAAAGTTAGAGGGGGGGGGACACATTGTTTTTTACTTTTGGAGCGATTATTTCCGAAATTATTGACATTATCAAAAAATGATTTTAGTAAACCCCTATTCATTTTTAAATACCTTTCCAACAATATATCACACGTTAGGGTTGAAATAAAAAAAAAAATCACTTCCCACTTTACATATAGGGGGGCTACCCTAATAAAACATTTTTTTCCAATTTTTATTTTACCACTTTGTCGGCGTGATTGATATACATATTGGTACCAAATTTCAGCTTTCTAGTGCTAACGGTCACAGAGATTAAGCGAGGACGGACAGACGGACAGACAGACTTGGCGAAACTATAAGGGTTCCTAGTTTACTACGGAACCCTAAAAACGCTGAAAAACGTATTTTTATTGTTATTTATTATTTAAACTTTAGGCACAAGTAAAAGAAATACTGTACAAAGGCGGACTTAATGCCTGAAGCATTTTCTACCAGTCAACCTTAGGGTAATGCAGAGACAAAACATGGCAGGTGCAACATATATACGGGATAAATAGCTAGGAAATTACTAAAAGTAATTCTTTATTTATTACCAAAAAAACTTTTTAACAAAAAAATTAATCCCTAAACCCTAAAAGGTTTATTTTTTTGTTAAAAGTTTTTATATTAATTAAATTGCTTGTTTGGCGCCGACTCAAAGTTACTTAGGTGTACTTACATTAGTTTAAGAACGTAGTTATTAAGGTTAAATAAAAACTATTATTTTTTGCTTTTCAGTTTTTTCGGCGGTTTAATTATTTTTGTAACGATTTTTTTTCTCGCTTTTTAGTGGGTCTGCTTATAATTTATCTAAGATACAATGGCAGAGTGTCAATTTGGTCATCGCCTTTATTTAACAATTGTTGAGGAGTTCTCCTGATTTTCCACCATCAGCTCTATTTCACCATTCGCATTGTGACGAGCATAAATGCTTAGCAACCATATTAAAGTAATCGAATCGCAACCAGTGAAACATTTATCATTGAGTAGTTCCGATGGCCATCTGTGGTCTTCATCATCAGCTCCACTTTACCATATGATGATTTCCGAGAGCAAATGCTCAAGTTACTTTAAAAAATATCCAAATCGCTATAGGTTTGCCTGTAAAATTTGAGGGTTTCCCCTCTATTTCTATGGGACCCTCTCATCAGATTTCAACTTGATGACAATGGGACCACCTCGAGAGTATACTCTTTCAAAGAAAATAAGAATTATCAAAATCGGACTACTCTGTAAAAAGTTATGCGTGGTCATACATAAAATATATACGAGTACATATACACGCGTCGACTTGAGAATCTTCTTCGTTTTTTCGTCGGTTAAAAATACATTTGAATTTTGAGATTCCTAACATAAGAACTGCTGGGTTTCCAACACAAACTCATACCCTAAGCCCGTTAGGATTATTTTTGAGACAAAAAGTAGCCTATATCCTTCCTCAGGATGTCATCTGCGTCCCAGCCGAAATCCGTCAGAGGTTTAGGCGTGAAAAGGTAACAGACAGAGCTACTTTCGAATTTATAATATTAGTATTGTTCCGCGCCACACTTAATGCCTGGTACATGGTGACATTAGTTTCACTAGCGCCATCTAGTATCGAGTAGCAGAACTAGTAGAATCAAGATCCTTCTAGAAATTTCGATGCTAGAACTTTCTAGAACTATCGACATCTGGTCAGTCGGGGCCGGTATGTACTCGAACATTCTATATGTTTCTGCAGTAGAAGGTTCTAGAACTATCTGAGGCACTATATAATGCCGGTATGAGCCACGACCCGGGTCAGATTTGGATAAGCGATACAAACGAATACATCAGAAGCGATCTTCAAGTGCTACTTACGGAGTGATCAGTAGTGCAATTGTGTTTTATAATTACTGTGTTTAAGTTGTTATTAGTGTTGTTTAATAAAATTAAAGTGTCTATTTTTTTAGTTATTAAATCGGCAGTTTTTATTGTCACAAACCCCAAGCTCGTAACAGTGTGAATTGGTTATTTAAAAAAAAGACGACTACCTACAATTATTACCAACAAGCAGCGCCCCTCGGTTTCACCCGCATAAGTGTCGATCCCGCTTGATCCCGCGGGAAAAAGTATCCTATGTGTTATTTTGATGTATATAGTATTATTGTAAAGTTTCATCAAAATCCGTTCTGTAGTTTTTGCGTGAAAGAGTAACAAAGATCCATCCATCCATCCTCACAATCTTTCGCGTTTATAATATTACTAGCAGCTTTCGAATAACACTGCTGTGTGAAACATCAAAATGGGTTTGTCAGATTCGTATTCGTAAAGATGTCGTAAAAATAAGGAACACAACTTGCTCTTAATGCAATGATTATTCAGAAATTCTTAAGTCTTTTTTAGAAAAGTTTAATAAGTAATAAAAGAACAGCTACACAATTAAATTATTAAATTTTTCTAAGGATAGGTACAGGTGTCCGCCTTTTTAGATTAATATATTCGTCTAAAATATTTAAAAAAATCTCTCAAAAAAAATCTCAAATCTCTCTTTTCTAGTAATAGTATCTAGAAAATTAGGGATACATTTTAATTTAATAGTCATCATAGAATTCTATCCTTAGGCTACGTTCGCACTGACAGGCGGCTTGCTTAGCGCCTAGATCCTAGCCAATCACCTGGCGAGTAGCGAAGTGAAGCGAACGTCCTAGAATCTTCGCGCCTTGTCGCCTAGTGTGTATCGGAATTAACAAACGTGTTTGTTTTCTGTCACAAGGCGCGAGGCATTTTTCATACAAAATATGGATGAAATATGAATTCCATCAGATTTTCAAATACGCAAAAATGTGGATAAAACTTATCGTCAAAATTATGCAATTGTTATGGAACATTAAACTTCTCATGTTGATCATGATGTATGTATGTCATGATCGTGATAGAAAAGACTGTAAAATAGTATATTTTCAAAATTAATTCTCCCTGAGTAACAAAATTTGAAAGTGCAATCCTGTCTTTGTGCCAACAAGCAAATGATCGTAGGTTCCTAGCGATTCAACACGCAAACCATCTACCAGTCCAGCCACCGTATATGCGCTAAGCAAGGCTTTAGGCGCTAAGCAAGCCGCATGTTCGTGCGGACGTAGCCTAGGCTTTTTGTGCAAAGCATGAATCATCTATCCAAACCAGTCGATAGTTTGGTTAAATATGGTCCGTTCTAATAACCACTCAAATCACAAAATCCGAAGTTTTTTTTAAAGTTTCTGCCGAAGTTACGGGCGATTCATACTCCGTATCACCTACGGTCATAAGATTGGTTTGTGGCCCGACCTAAGAATGAATAACGTCACAATTTGACAGTTATACCGACCCCCGATGTGCTTTTGCCTGTCCAAAAAGGTTAATTAATCCGGTGTAGGGTTTACTTTGAATTGGACGGTCCCTTATCTTCGTTGACGGACTTAGAGAGTAGGACTCCAGTTTCAAAAAGCTACATCATCATCATTTCAGCGTGGAAGTACCCACTGCTGGGTATAGGATCAGTGGTTCGTCTTAGGGGCAGCCTCCCATATTTTCTGCCATAATTCTCGGTATCGTATATTCAAAAAGCTTAGTTTGCCTAAAACGGTGCTTTCAAATGTTCAAGAAAAACCTTCACGTTTTTTAATACAAAAATACCGAATTTAAAGGATCGCTGGAATTACGCTTTTTACGACAAAATTAAACCTGTCAAGAACAATCTCACTGGAACTGTGTCGACATTTCAGTGTTCCCGACTTAATTTTGAAGGATGTCGCGGTTTCACCAGCGTATAGTTATAATAAAATCGAAATTTTCAAGAATTTTAATTTAATAAAGTTGAAACAGACGGTAACAATTGTATTATTTTGTTGAATTAACTTAAAATCAGGCACGAGCTAAACTGTTTCTGTGCTTCAATGAAATCTGTGTATTTAAAGTAGCAAGTCATCCATCAAAGATAATCTGTACTAGGTAAAAAACTTGCATAGTTAGAATACGTAGGTTATCACAATCTGCCTAGCCTTTTTCCAACTATGTCGGGGTCAGCCTCCAGTCTAACCGGATGCAGAGGAGTACCTGCATTTCACATGGAGCGACTGCCTATCTAACCTGCACAAACCATTGGGATCCCAGGAACTCATTACGATACGCCTGGTTGTCAGAGTTCCGGGCTTCTGACCACCCGTAACGACTGACAAAGATCCACGAAAGACAGCCGGGCATGCTTTCGGAGGCACGGTCTTGGTATGTAAAGATGGTCGACCATCCACTAACCAACTGCGGCAATCGTAGCTTAACCTGATCAGCTGTTGTTACTTGTTACCACAAGCTTAGAATACGTAAGAAAACATAAAAAATATTGTCTTGTGTTTTCGACCACCATTATCAACATGAAATCAAATAATTCACTCTCTGATACCATAAACATAATATATTCAGAGGGAAAAAAGGCAAGCGTCATCAAAGGGCAAGACCACACTGTTCGAACTTCTTAATAATGGTAATCTATCTCTGCCAATACTCTCCTTATTAATGGCGTCACAAGACAAACGTATTCGATGTACAATAGAACAAACAACGTGTTGTTTGCGTGCCAAAGCCGTTCAGGTTCTATAAAGCAGGATGATGTAAACACCGCTTTACAATAACAGTCACTTGTATAGAGCTACTGAATGTGCCGTAATTGGCGTCTTAATAATGACGAATTCAATGAAATAAGATAAGATTGATTTAATTAAAAGGGATATATTGATTTAATTAAAAGGGATATTAGAAATCAGCAGAAAACACAAATGCATGACGAGACAGTTGACAGCGCAAGACCACCATACCATAGCTTATAAGTATGTTAGTACAGCGGCATGCGACAACGGGAAGGTACTGTCTTGTTTCAGCCTTTTCAGTAGTCGGGTTTTAGTTTTTAAACTTATTTTTTTGTTTTAAGTATTTACAAAAATTGAGAATTTTTTTTGGTTCGTATTCCTCCTCGTTAAAGATAGTTTTAGTGGACGTAAATAAATTATTTATGTATAGGACGTATTTTACAGTATCTATTTAGACGGGCTGTTTCTATTAAATAAATTATTTATGTATAGGACGTATTTTACAGTATCTATTTAGACGGGCTGTTTCTAAATAGATACTGTAAAATACGTCCTATACATAAATAATTTATTTACGTCCACTAAAACTATCTTTAACGAGGAGGAATTCGAACCAAAAAAATTCTCAATTTTTGTAAATACTTAAAACAAAAAAATAAGTTTAAAAACTAAAACCCGACTACTGAAAAGGATGAAACAAGACAGTACCTTCCCGTTATTTGAATATCACTCTCATTAGCGTAGTTTTGAAATCTCTTGAAATATGTAATTTGAAATTCAGAGGCACCATATGATTATCGAAGCACGCTTAGATTCTAAACTGTTAGCCTGAATACGTTTTGTTTTAGTGCCTAGATTTCACGAAGTCCGACCTCCCAGTTAGTCTAACAAAGACAGCGAGATTACTGAACTATTTTCCTAAAATATATTCATTTCCTACTTAAATTGCTGCTCATTTATTCCAAGACATATCTAGAAACACGAGTCACACATCGGTGTGAGTCGTGTCTGTCCGGTAATTGATGACACGCAATAATTCATCGTTTGTGCGGAGTCTCACGCTCGCCCTGCCGGCCACGCTCGCTCCACGCTCACTTAATGTTGCCAGCTTATGGAACAAACATACCAGACACTCTTGTTCAAGAAAGGGACACGACAACACATATCTTTTTATTTAGAACAAAATAACTTCAGCTTTCTTTTTCCTTTGGATTGATGCGGTCTAATGATCTGGATTTATCGCGACTACGTTCACACGTTCGCTCATAGGTCGTTACAAAGTATGCGTGTAATGTCTTGTCTCTTTCAGTGTCTATATTTCAAGGATATTGAAAAAAGTAGGCATTCTCGATACTTTTTTATGTTTCCACCGATTTGATCTCTATATTTTTTCAAGACCGAATTCTGATCATAAAATGTAATTAACTTAAACCTGAAATTATCCGACATTTCGATTACTTTCCATAAAGTCTGATAAATTCTGAATGAAACCTCAATCACACAATTTTATCCCGATTTAGAATATTGATTCAACAGAGTTTGCACAAAACGAAAAAAATGTTTTAATAACAAAGTGTATTTGGCAAGTACTCGTAAGCAATAACGATTTGGAGGAATTGTCAAGTGGTTCAGTGAATTATCAATATCGTAGTAATCCATTAGGGCGCCGGCAGGTGGATGGTTTGGCAACATTTAGTTGGAATAAGGGCGTGTATTGGACAGTGTAAACAGTCCATTATTGCTCGGTGAATGTGGCGTGCTGTTGACATTTCAACTACAGTATGCTGCTACCTGGTCGAGCTATTGCACTTCATTGCATACCTACAGTTGCTGCGTCACAATATACACTAGGTGTACATGCATAAACACGTTTATTAAAACGTTGCTGTGATGCGGAGCTTGTTATTTTATCTAGGTTCGTTTTCCCTTATAAGCAACATAATTATGAACGTAAAGGTTCTCGGTTTCTTTTTACGTGGCTTTTTCGTTAAATTAAAGTAACATAAAAAGTCTTCTAATTATTAGATCATTAGAATTGATAAAATTGGTAAGCTGAAACATTTGGAGGTCACCAAATAATGGATTTATTTCCGTTCAGAACATTCCGTAGGATCTAGACATACCTATTTTATTTATAGATCCTTAGAGATACCATTTTTTGTTAAATGATTTTGTTATGTAATTTTGTTTATATTACGAAAAGTTTAGTTTGATATTATAATTAATTATTTCAAGCACGGAACCTGTGAAAGGCGGCTTTATTATTCTTGAATAAAATAGCAAGAAGTAGGTAACTAAAATAGACAACTAGATTTATGAAACCTAGTGAGTTCGACTGTTAGCTTAGGCTGACAAATTAATTCAAATTGTCTTTGTTTTATTATTACTGTACATACTTATTTGAAACAAAGAGAGGTTTTACAGCAAATAGAGAGCTGACTAATTAAGGAGTGCTGGAGTCAGCTCAGTTATTTACCTAAGCAGGTTCACATAAAGAAACAATTTAGTGGCGCAACCGACACGGCTCGAAACATGCAAAAAACTTAAGTAGAAAGTTTTTTAATTAAAACTTGAGGTGGTCACGTATTTTTTTTCTGTATCTACGAAATCTTCAAACTACTCGACGTTTATAAACTTTTCAGATTGTAATCTATGGCAGGTAGGTACTGTAACTGGAAAATATGACAAAATGTTTGAGAGCTCTGGAGGCTTGGTGTTGGCTGTTTCTTATTCTACTTGTTCTCTTTCAGCGTGATCAAAGTCAACGGATTTTCCGCGTAATGAATTCCATTTCAGCTGCTTAGCCAATGAAGAAGTCTTCTTTAAAATAAAATTATAAACACAAAATCTTTCCATGTTCGTGACGCTTTTTGAATCAGAATTTATCACTGAATTTATCCAAATGTTGTTTCATGAAATTCTGTGTAAACAAACATTTTTAATTCAGTTGAGAGTATTGCTCCAGATTTAACGTCACACCTCTTCAGTGTTACATCAAATTAAAAAAATAAGTTCACCACGCATACCTGAAGCTCACTGCTTACATGACCCACATTTTAAACTCGTGTAAAATTTTGCATATAATTCAGCGTGGGGTCTAAAAAACTGCGTTTGAAACTCACTATTTCACTGTCCTTTATAGACGATATATTTTAAAGGTAAAACGAACGTGAAAAAAATATACAAAATTGGACGGACGCGTTCCTAGAAATAAAAATCCCTCTCAGATTTTCCAAACGCACAAATCGCCGGCACATTTTTAGATGTAAAATCAGAGTAGGTACTAAAATCGTACATAAAAACGATTTCAAGTTTGGCAATTAAAACATTTTACTCACACACTTGAAACTTTCAGGCACTTGAAATTGATCGTAACATTTTAGTTATTTTTTCCTGAAATTCAAGTGCTTGTTCAACATAGGCTGCGTGGTTATTTCCACATTTATTTCTGTTCAGCACTTAGTTTGATTGTTTGTAAATAAATACCATTTAATTTCGACTTACAGGATCGCTCTGTTTTTGAGTTGTTTCTAACTGTAGACTTTTCGACTATTAAATTAAATGGGGCTATTTACATAACACAACCCCGAAGAAATAAGAAAAGAAGAGAAGAAAATTAGAGGTATACACTCTAATTTTGCCAGTTATGTTTGAGTTCTATGTAATATGGGGAAAACCTATAGCCGTCAACCGAGCGCAAATCCAGACTCCGGGTTAAAGCTCCTTCAAACAGGCGCGACACGCGATAAAATTGCGCGCGACACAAAGGCACCGCAAGTCGCGCAACGAGCGGTGCCTTTGTGTCGCGCGCGATTCGCGTCGCGTGTCGTGCCTGTTTGCAGGAGCCTTTACTGCTGAGATATTCCGGTTGGAAAAACCCAAACACTTTGCCCGACTTGGGAGTTGAACCCAGGACCTCATACTCAGTAGTAGCGCCTGCGACTACTGGACCAACGAGGTGAGCTTATTTATTCTGTGCCTAATTAAAATCACTTTTGCACGTAACTTTTTTTACAAGCTTGCTACAGTCGTAAAATTCTATATACCTAACGGTATTTCTTTTCAAACAGGTCGAGGTCTCTTACTAGGTTCAACGATTACATATTACATTGAAATTTATTGAACATGCGACAATTTATTCATTCTCTAACCCTTAAACCGTCACGTTATAAGTTATAACATTTTAGAGCCTCGTCGACCAGGTCGTAAGTTTTCAGCTAACCCGCGACCTTTGCTCGCTATATGGCAACTTTATGGTTTCTCGGATATAAAGTAAGTCGACGGACTTACTTTCTTAACACTTTGGATACTAGGTTTTTTTAGGAATATATGAAGGTATTACTGGTATTATCGTATTTAAAAATCATTTAAGTTCAAGCCGCAATTTCATCTCAGCGACAATCGATGTCAAAAACTTATCAAAAATGTAGACAGACGCCAGCACATCAAGTTACTACAATCTGTCAAATTTCTTTAATAGATTTTCAACATTATCGCTAAAGCATAAGGTTCAAGGTTGATTGGGAAAATTTGACAGTTTCGGGTAGCTTGATGTGCTGGCGTCTGTACATTAGAGGTTTTTTTTTGACAGATTGAGAATAAGATTAGTATGCGAACATTCTTAAAAATACGAGAATTAACCCTCTAATGAGTCTACACACATCAGTAGGTTATCGATCCATATGATATTTTCTTAAGAGCGTTATTACAAAACCGAAGTGCTCAGTTTTAGGTAAATTCGACGGCGCGCGGCAGCAGATGCGCACGTGTGCGTCTAGGGCAGAACGCTATGCACACATACAAACCGCTATGCGTCGGACGCCAGGATCAAACCAACAAGAGCCTTTGTTTTCGAAATAAATTAAATTACTGTTATTATAGTTCATGAAATATTATTTGTACCGATGAGTGTTACCTACAACGGTTTGAGTTACAATAGGGTCATACAAATTTACTTCACTTTTAATTTTTATTTTATACCACTAAAGTGACAAACTAGCATACGGCCCGCTTGATGGTGTGTAGTTACCGCAGCCTAAAGCAGTGTTGCCAGTGACAGATAGTCAAATATAACATGAGAGAGCTCAAAAAGTAACATTTTCACGAGAAAAGTAACATTACCTTATTTTTTGTGGAAAACGACTAATAATAACATGGCACTTTATTACATAAAAAAAGCTGTCCCCTTAGTAGGCTTCGAAAGAATCGTAATAACAAACTGAACTGAACCAACACGGATGCCACTACTAGGCCGTCGCTCACTCGCCTAAGTAAGCGGGATGGGTCATTTAGAAATTCACGCGAGTGAGTGAATATGCGATACGACAAACGAAGTGAAAGATTTTCGCGCTGTCGTCGCGTCAGAATTTGGTCACAAAATCAAGACAATCAAGTGCGCCAACATGACGAACGAAACCTTTCTTGTATGCGTTCCGTTTCATGTTTATTTTTTGTTTTCTGAGAAATATTTTTTATTAAGTCTTAAGAGTAACATTTTGAGGCGTGTAACATGGAGGTAACATGAGAGGGTCAAAAGTAACGTAAAATGTTACAAAAGTAACATTCTGGCAACGCTGGCCTAAAGACGCTTGCATTGCCAGAAGCTGCATTACTTGCGCGTTGCCAGCCTCTAACATTACTTACAAATACTTTTTTGCTACTTTTATAAATACTTTTTGTACCTACTTTTTTTACGAAGTTTAATATATTATGTAATTTATTTAGCAGGTAGGAAGACATTTTAGTACTTATTTATAGAAATAAATGCAATGTGATGTTGTTTCTACAGTTTGGATAAAAATCGGTTGTCTGTAAAGTCGGTTTACGGACGATAGTTTAACGTGACAACGTCATAACAAAACATTAATGAAATTGCCGAACGCGGAGGCCGATTTGGCAGCGTTTGACATCATCTGTCTCTCATCGCTCGTTCCGCGCTCTCGCTTGCACTTCAAGCCGCCATGGCGTACAACGCTACAGCAGAGCAAGGCCGCGAGGTAACGCTACATGAGTCATGTTTTTTTCGTGTGTGCAGCCAGCTTCATCGATTTATTAGACGTTGTCACGTCAAAAAAGTCAAAAGAAAATAAAAAAGACAAATCAAAAGTCGTTTTATTAAAATTAAAAATTACAACTGTGAACTTGTAACGGTTCATGAGACACTAGCAGACAGACGGACGGTCGGACATCGGAGCCTTAGTAATAGGGTCCCGTTGGCACCCTTAAGGTACGGAACCATAAAAAACCAGTATAATAATTGTAAAATAATTAAAATAATATTCTCCGAAGCGGCATAGACCGTGCTTTCCTCGAATCTATGATTTCAGGAAGCACGCACTCCTCATAAAATTCTTACCGCTGAGCTTCTCTTGCGCGTTTCAAATTATCGGTCAAAACTTTTTTTTTTATTTTGACAGCACCAAAAGTTCTATTTTTTTCTATTTTGCCCATTATTGTGAACTATTGTCTGAAAATAATTAATTAAATTAAAGTTTGAGATGACAATAAATAAAAAAGTCAGAAAAATTAAAAACAACAACTATATTTACGTATGTTTTTTTTCTACAATTATATTCGCGTTGGAACATCATAGGAAAATACTTATATTATACATTACAATCAGAACATAACTAATTAAAAAAAAAAACTCACTTGTATCAAGAAGTGTTGGTCGCTTTTTATTCGTGGCGAATTGTCGAACGAGATCACGTGACGGCAGCAGCGAGTGAGCGCTACGTCCTCCCTCTGAAAGCGCTCGGCGCGGACTAAAGCTAAGACCGTGCATCCCGAGATTTATATTGATAAAAAAGCATTGCATAAAACAATTGCTTAAAAATATTATTTTACTTCAAAATAGAGTATTTTTTTTTTTCAAGCAAGGTGACAAAGTAACCTTAGTTATTAAACACTTTTTGTTTGAATTTCTATTAAATATTCAGAGATAAAAAATATCATTTCGGCTGAAAAAATATCATTAACTCTCTGTTTTACGGAATTATTTTTGGTTTATTACTGTATTAAACATAATAAATTGATGTATGCATACCAAAGTAGAAGATACAGTTGTACCGTGGACATTTTTATAAATTATTAAACTATTATATCTTCGATGTAACAGAGCATCGCGAGATGCCCGAAAGTAAATTTTTATGAAACAGCCTTTGCAGGAACAAGTTTTTTACTGATTTATGTAAATAAACTGAAATATTTATTGAATGCGCTCCCAAAAGAAGGAATTAAACTTTCTCGGGCATGTATTTTTTTTACTATTGTGACTTTAGTTAAACCATAATCACAAATCAAAACTCGAGTCAAACGCTCTAAACAAGAAAAAATCGTCATAGCGCTCTTAAACCCGACTCTTAAACAAATATTCAATGGCCCAAATTAGCTTTGGATCGAAATAGCTGGCAGTCACAGGGAAGGCTTTAACCCAGCAGTGGGGATGATGCAGGCTGGCCGTAACTACGAACCAGTAAACCTGCCTCTTTCGTGCCCACAAGACATATTTTTCAAAATATTAATCTAAAATGTACCATTTTAATTTTCGTTTCTACGCCCAATTAGTTTCATAGAAATAATATAATATTAATCGCATCATCTCGATACCAACGAAGCTCATGACAGTTAAATTAATGATACTTTAAAGGCAACAAGTCTCTGCCTACTTAATTTATTTTCCTTCGGTTGACTGATTCCATTGATCTTCTTTAAGAAGTGGAAAGGTATTCATTTTCAATCACTTTTCATTCGGTATTTTTATGAAGTAAATTATTAAAACTTAGCTGTTTTCTAAGCTCGCTATAGGTACTTAATTAGATAATAGTGAAGAGAAATATTGTATGTTACCTATTACAACATTTCTTGTAGGAAAATACCCGTAATTATTTATCTAATTAGGTTCTGCTGTAGGTTTTCTAGAAATATGTTTGCTTCATTCTGCGGCGAACGGTACTTCTATTGCTTCAAGCCAAGCACAAGGAAAAGTTATTATGTTTGAAAATTGCAATAATCCACACCTTTACTGATCGTAAATAGATTGGCTTTTCATTCGTAGAACATTGATCTATGATAACATTTTCAATTTAAGGGGCTTACATGACCTAAAGCGCGGTCACTGTTGGACTGCATAGAAAAGACTCTTGCGCGATGACACAACGCTGGTAATTTATTGCAAAATATGAAGCAATTATTTAATTACAAAAATGTATTGTTTGGACTAAAACACTAATATTTTATTATGTTGCTTGTAGAATAATCCGAAAAAAAAATGAATGATTGTATGTATATTAGTGTGGTTATTATTGTAAAAATAAAGTTTTTAGAGGTATCTTCATGATTTTTTTTCTATCGTACCAAATTAGTTGTATGTATTATGTTTTCAACACACTATCTACATATCTAGCATATATCCTGAAGAATATCATACATTTTTCTGATTTTGTTTACTGTAGTCGATGATTTAACATTTACTTTTATTGTTTCTAAAACTTGCGTTTTTTGCGTTTAGTTCCTGTAAGCCTCTTAATAGAGAAAGAATGCGGTTTAAATGAGTGAACATAAAACATAGGTGCTAACTCAAATAAAATGCCTATTGGTTAAAATCCACTTATTTCAGATTCAAATGACTGAAAAAATGCTACAAAGCTTTTGATAAAAACCCGCACAACTGAACAACGTTTCCTGCCACAATTAAAATTCTAAAGGGTTAGTTCGACGATCTCGCGGCAAAGTATAAAAATAGCTAACTGAAGCTGCTTACCGCCGTGACATGTTCAGAAGCCGTAAACGGGTGCTATCCGGCACTCCGGCATGGCCGCACTTAGAGCGACCGCCTCGGGACTCTTGACATGAATTAAAAATGCACGCTGCATTAGTGTTCCAATGGCGGGCCGTCCCCAGTGCACATGTGAAATGGGACCGGGAAGCTCCCGTGTCATGTCGTTCGCTACTCGGGCCCTGCCTTTGATCTATTAATGCTGAGCTTGTAACTATTGCGTTTTAGTCTATCGAGTTTTTTAAATAAATTACCTGGTCAGGCCCTACCATGTAACCTACATTGATTAAAAAACGATAAAAGGGCGAGGGTATGACCGGAATGCGACTCGCGCAGACCAGGGAAGCATAGGACCAAGGGCATGAAGCCTATACTTAACAATGGAACGTGGGTTCGGACCCTGGCAGGAGCTTTACTTAGTATAATTAATTTCATCGAGGAAACCGGCATGTCCTTGAACCAGAAATTCGAAGAAATGTGACATTTACCAACCCGCAGCGGTCCCGCGTGGTGATTATAGCCCACTCCCTTTCGAAGAAGACCTGCAGTATCCCAGCAATATTATAGGTTAATAATAGTGTGTCTATGTAAAAGTTGTAGCGCCGGAAGTAGCTTGGTGATATGATAATCCTATATATTTAGCAACATCGTCTAATAAAAGGCTGGCCTCAATCCACTCGTTTCACAAGTAGATTCAGGCTATGTTGATAACGTACAAAGTTGGCGGTTTTCCCTTAAGGGACTCAAAAGGTAAAATGATTACTTTCATAAACCCGTGCCCTATTAGCATTTTTTGAGGCAAGAAATTAGCCGATTGTTGTTTACTTGGCAAAACCAAAACATGTTTGGATATATTTTTCAATGAGCCAATAATATAAACTACTCAAAGTAAGTCTATATTAATAGATATTGTATCTCAATGAATGAAAATATAAATAAAACATAGGCACTGTGAACAAATGTTAACTATCACTTTAATGATGAGGCGATTATGGAATGGTACACCCACACAATTTGTATAGCAAACGATCAATCAGCAAATGCATCAAACAACAAAACTAATCGAGGCGTAACAAATGAAACATGTTATCAACGTATTAAACAAACCGTTCATTTTCACGTTCCATTACCAAATTAATAAACAGACACTGCAAACAAAGGACGGATACGGAGGGATATGAAAAACGCTTACAAAGAGCGAAAAAAATTAAGCACCTTACCAGAGGCGCGTGGGTCAACAAAGATAATTTTCCCGCAATAAATTGAAGTAGCGCGAGCGTCGTGGTTAATTACCGTACCTGGGTTCCGGAGATAGTGAACAAAAATCAGCAGAAGCCGCCAGCCTCAGATAAGTTCATCATAATAGAGACTTTAAAAGAAATTAGCAGTCGCTCATTAACTGAAACTTTCTGTTGCATTTTATGTGGTTGTGCGGATTAGCGCAAGCCGGGTGACTGACGTAATTAAGCGAGTTTAAAAATGGAAACCTTTTTGTCGCTTCATTTTCCATAGACTGAAGTTTTGCTTTTTGATCATGTTTGTTGTGTCTCTATGGTGAAACGAAATTATTTTGTACTCGAAATTATATTTTGAAATGCATGGTATTTTATTTTGTTTGTTGTTATTTCAAAGTGCTACGTATTTCCCTTTTATTTTTAGTTAAAGTGTTACGTTAGAGAAATTAGTACCTATTACTTTATAGATTTTCACTCCGCGACATTTTATTCGATTTTTTGTAGGTTAGGTACCTACAATAAATAGGAAAAGATAGGGTTAATCGGATATCCCATAATCTGAGCATATTATATTGCAGTCACCGAATGTATACCCCCTTCCACTCCCTCTCACCGAGAGGAGGCCTGTGTCGCAGCAGTGAGAAAATTATATTCTGACTATGTTTATGCCATAGCGTATACCTTTTAAAGCAAATGCTGTTTTAGTAAGCCACTGAAAGACATAATTTTAGACTGCTGCAACTTTTGATCGTGTCAAAAGTTTGCCATGACATGGCCACAGACTACAAACAGACCAGGCGAATGAGTTCCCGCTGCATATTTTTAGACCCTTTCATGCCGTGTATTTAGCGGCTGTGTTATTTATTCATAAGTTATTACGTTACGGGATAATGTATGACGGCTATGTGATGGACGAGTAATACAGGGTGTGATGCATCATGCATAATCACTTAGCAAGGCAATGGAACTACCGCAGTAAGTTGCGTTTTGTGTTTTTTCATGTCTCTTAGTAAATAGAAGAAAAATTGATCCATAAATTGGAGTGAAATTTTGAAAAGTGTTACTTTTCGTTTGGATAAGTTAGGTACTACTATTAGTGGTACATCTACTAATGCAAACCCATAAATTCAAGTAAGTTGATCATTAATTTAAGTAGAAGTTACTGAATGCCGCGTACAGCCACACCTTTACACTTTCATTAAACATTTTCAAACATTTCCACGAGCCACCGAATGAAAGTTAAAGCTTTTCATGTATACCAACATAATTTATGATAAAACAAATGTTTGTCCTTCACAATCGTCCGGCTTAATAATAAAACGCTATTTAACATTAATTAGACTACTCAAAATATTAAATAGAAAATGTATAAATAAACTAAAAATTGAGTTTTGGGATTACATAAATGAAGAGGGTTACAGAACTGAGGTGAAAAATTCTGGGATTTGTTGTTCAACCTTTTTCTGCGAATTGAAAATATTATTCTTACCAAGCGCTGGATGTTTTCAGATGAAATGAAACCTGTAATTAAATCTGTTTATATCCACATTTTCTCGGTATATTTATTTATGGAGAAAACAGAAGTCTAATGCGGTAGCATTATCATCGTTAAATTAGCTCACAATGTGATTATACTCGAAGCAACTAGGTCATTGTAAAAACATTATTTAAGCTTACTTAATTAAAGTCATAAGTAAGTCATAAGTCATAAGTAATTTATTTCATAACAATATAGGTACATTGTGTTGAAAACTTCAAAAATAAGAATAAGTTCAATAAGTGAACATTGATCATTGTGAACATTGTGTTCATTGTGTTGAATAAGTTCATAAGATAATGACAAATAGTCATGAAACACCAATAGGTAGGTTATGTCCCCTGAAATTAAGAATTTTTCGAGTGCCGTCGGCTTTGTTCCCAATATTTAATTTTCAAACCAGAAGGGTAACAAGAATATTTCAACAATTCGTTGTTTTGGCTCGCGTTGCACTCATTTTGCAGTTCACAGAAACAAATGTAAAAGCAAGCCAATCTTGGATTCGATTCTCACCGTCTCTACGAATGTGCTTTCTACTTGAGATGACTCGCTTTTTCAAGTGTATTTTTCTACCGAAATCCAATGCCACGCGCTTTGTCCTAACGTGTTTCAAGACAAAGACACGGAGGAAGGAGGAACCTAAGTAATTAGGTGTCGTTTTTCACTTACAAATAGACGTATTTTGTTACGAAAAGTTATATAGAAAAGTGCGTATTTTGTTTTCGCATGACACAGTTTCTATAAAAATTGTTTTTTTTTTTATGCAACACAAGTGCTGTATCAATGGATGTGAACAACGACGTAGGCACGCGCATAATTCTTGTGGAGCAATAATAAGCTGAAGTATGTGAATGTGTGCATTAAACTGCATCGGGCATAGTGAGCGTCGGAGTGACCGCTGCCCGCGCCCGACGCCCGACCAATTTAAATTTATTCGTGCCTCTTCTGCCGCATCGTTAAAGTCAAGGGCGTGCTTAGTGCCAGAACCCATTAACTTAATATATGGGTATGAGCAATCGGCTTTTTGTTATGTTCCCCAGTCAAACGTTACTCCTTCTCATTCGTAATTGCTAAATGGCTCGTATTACACAAGTCGTTACTGTCAATGGGAGGATGCCGCTGTAATCAGTGTTATTTAACTTAGTATAATAATGGAAGTCTTTGCTTCTAAATTAGATATTAATATATAAGAACGTACATTGTGACTCGCTGAAAGTTGAGCGCTTTGTCAGAATATTAATATTTTTGTATTTTTAACGTGTAAATAGTCGACAATTAAAGCATTTGTTTATTTCAAACTTGAATGTAAATAAGAACAGTGTCCAGTGATATTTGCGTCAGGTTGATTGCCTCCAGCCGACTGAACTCGCCATACATATATATATCTATTTTCCAGCATATGTAAATTTTCAACAACCCTTTTCGATTCGACGGACGCATCCAATTCGCTAGTGGAATGGAACTGAAATTGGAAAAATCGCCGTGAGCTATGTATGAAGTTTCCCCTACTGATGAAATAATGCCATTATGGCACTAAAGGTATAAGGCCTAATTTTCAGACTTTGATAACTTTCTTCTTTTAATTTCGGTAGTAAGCTTACGATATTTATAAGTTTTCTGTACGATACTATATTAAATACTAAAGAATAACTCAGTATTCAGTCCGAAATTATCTAGTTATTACGAAACTGCAATGTTTTGAAGTAAAAGTAAATGTTTGGTGTCCCTTGTTGGTAATTATTTTTCGCAGATGAAAAGCTAAAGCCGCGGTCCCACGACCCGTTAACTAACATGCTGCGCCAGGCGTTCCTACGCCTGTCGAGGCCTGTCGCGGCCCGTGCCAGGCATTCACACGGCGTGTATCGGCCAGCTATGCAGGCAGGCCGCTATTCTAACATGCCAAGCCATGCGCTCTGTATCACCAGAGTGAGCTGCGGCGGCGTATCGCTGTGGTTTCATTCAGTGGTCAACATTTGATAAACAAAGCGAAAAGAAACGAAAAGATAAGGGCGCGTATAGGCCGCGACAGGTGCCCCCGCGTCGCGCCACGCCGCGCCTTTGAACTTACGTAATCACGACGGATGGGACGGGCTACCACCGCAGGCCTCATCGGATGCGGCGGTTCTCACGGCCTAGCCTGTCGGCCTGGCCTGGCTCGATCTGGCCTTTGGGAAAGCGGACCGTGGGACCGCAACATAAGATTCAGGTAAAACTAAGGCCATAGTAAACATGCGATTCCAGGAAAGAGAAAGCAACACAGCTTCGTTATAATTGCCCTTTCTTTGTGCAACTAATTTTAGACAGAGTCGTAAAAATTTCTTGGAAAATTTCATCATGAGGACTTCCTCTATTTTCATTTAAACCTTTAAACTAATTGGTAATTTATTTATATTAGAGCTAGGGAACTAATGAAGGAAGGAATGGGTTGTTTCATTTTGAATTATTATCTATTTTCACAGAAGTGGAAGGTGTTGCTGAATTTATCTGAAGAATTACTGAATGAAGTTAAGTAAATGTTGCTTGCGTTAAAATATTAGCGACACCAGCCTTTTCATAAAACTTCAAAAGTTTATATTTGGCAAGTTTTAACCCAAGTTCACGCACAAATAGTTTCATTATTTAACAATTCAATAATAATAGCTAGTAAAAGTTTAAAGAAACGTTGGAAAGTCTAATAATTATATAATTAGCCATTTTCGTGGTAATTCCCAGAACCTAGAAGGATTAATATAGTCTCAAGAGCAAAAAACAAAGCCTTTTAAATCTTCTTGTACCTATTATTATCATTTATACCCCTCTTAACAATGCAGACTAAAGCTAAAGCTTATTTATTAAAATTAATTACAAGGATAATTCAACAAAAACAATGTTCATTTTGAAACATTTTGTTAGAAGGTACAGCGGCTAGGTATTCCTGGTATTCGTGTTGTCTGCCTTATAATGAAATTATACCTAGGACATGGGTGCTTCAGAAAGACTGTTCCGAGCTCAAATAAACTTATATTGGCTCTATTTCATTGCAATGCTTAGAAAACAGAACCGTTTTAAGAAAATATAGCTCTAGAAATGTTTTCATTTGGTTCGTTCGCAATTTTCTAGTGATATTTTTATGTGGTGTCCCACGAAGTCACGCCAGATGTAAATGTATAGGGCAGCTGAAAATAAGAAAAACTTAGCAGGTAAAAAGCGAGAATTACGAATATCGGGACTTATCTTGGGGATTGGAGTTTTTTGATTAGGTACTCTCTTTCAAGGGTCAGATCATTTGCAAAGATTAATTTCCCTTTTTTTCTCATGTGTGGGTTCAAGAAACTTCGGTCAAACATGGTCATCATCAGCTTAAAGCGGTACACTGCTGGATATAGGCTTTTCCAATTGCACGTCATTTAGTTATCTCGATTCTCGGCAACTCTCATCCAGCTGCTACCAGCCAACCTGCGAAGATCGTCGCTCCACCCAGCCTGAGAGCGTCCTACCTTTCGTTTGCTGATTCGTGGTCTCCACACTTACCTATGTAGTTTTCAATTATAGTAAAATTGCTACTAAGTACCAACTTAGTAGCAATTTTACTATAATTGAAAACTACATAGGTAAGTGCTGTGATAGCTAATTAGAGGTGTATAAGAATATTTCTCTCACCTCGCTAATATTTCGCATGTACGGTTATATAAACAAAAATATTGACATTAGAGCTTCCTAACCGGTACTTCGTGGTTTGAAATCCTAATACTGCTGTACTGATGTTAGTTAGTCGTGTTTAACTTTGCCTAAATAGTAAACAAACTATTATACTTCGGTAAAGTATCTTGTTATTGTTATGTAAACAAATCGCCCCATAACTTAACTTGTTACACAGAAACTACCGCAAAATGAACTGTTTGATCGAGTAACTTTTATAATACCCTAAAGCAGTTGCAGAAACTTTTGAATATAAAATTACCTACTTGTTTGTCAAAACTTTGGGTATAATTCAAGAATTTTCATGGAATATACCTATTGATATATACATTGCTCGCAGAACAGATGGAAGATGGGGCTGAAAGGTTCTGGAGTCGCAACCGCGTACCGGAATATGTAGCATTGACCTCACACAAGGTGGACTGATGACCTGGTGAAGGCTACAGGATTCCGCTGGATGCGAGAAACACAGACCTGGTCGAAGTGACGATGCTTGGGGTAGGGCTATGACCAGCAGTGGACGTCTTTCGGCTGAAATGATCATTACTGATACCATTGAACGTTGTAGCATAATATCTTTAATCGAACAAAGGTGACGCATGAACGAACACGCTTTTGAAATATTCGTACTACAAATTCAAATTCAAATAGTTTATTTTCTCTTCACAAAACAATAGTGTCATAAAAATTAGACAGCTTAGAATCTAGTTTGTGAGAGACTGGTGTCTGCACTAGGAATACCTGTATAGCAGATCACCAGGGTCCCACCACACGGTATGAGAACATAAATTACTTATTTAGTAAATGTGAAGGGATAAAGGGCATAACATAAACTCAATGAAAAAACACAGATTAAGAACAATAAAACAAAAAGAGAAGTACGTCGAAAGGTGATCTAATATGTGTAGGGAAAATACGGGGTTGGACTATTTTGGATGGGTTAGTAAATCCTCAGTAGCTTCATAATCTAAACCAAGGAGCCAATCAACCAGAGTAATCTTGCACGCCTTTGTTGTTAGATGATAAATATTTGTAAGACGATTTAATTTATTATATAAGTGGGAACCTAAGAAAGTATAAAACCTTTGAGAGAAACTTGTTCTTAGACCTTTAGTCGTATTGCAGACAGAGTAATTTCGGCGTTTACCTGAGGTAAAAGTGGGATCATATGTTAAGGAGGAATGCTTCTTGAGAACAGTATATAAAACAAAAAGTTGCCTCACTGACAAGACTTTGAAGTGTTTGTAAAGCTCTACAGTAGGATACAAGTATGGCAGAAAACAGGCTACTTTCAGTACCATCCTTTGGGCTCTTTCCAATTTTAAAATGTTAGATTTCGGAGCACCACCCCATGATGTTATGCAGTAAGTCAGAAGAGACTGACACATTGCATAGTATACCCACCTAATAACTTCCACGTCAGCTACGTGACGGAGGTTTTTGAAGATATAGATTAACTTGCGAATTTTCGTCGTGAGGCTTTCTATTTGTGGTTGGAAACTTAAGTTATTATCTATTATAATTCCAAGGTACTTAACAGAGGTAGTCTTTTGAAGAATGGGACAGGAGCAGGAGTTAGAATTTGTGTCGGTGCAAGAGTGTGCTTTAATTTCAAAATGAGATAGCAATTCATTACATTTGTTAGTGAGGGAGAAGGCTATAAACTTGGTTTTATCGACGTTAAGGGTAAGGACATTATCTTTTAACCAAGCCAGGACCGTATCAAAACCTTTTTGTGCGTAATGGTAAACATCAGCCCATGAGTCTGCTGTGAAAAGTAGCGCCGTATCATCGGCAAAAGAAATGATTTTACCATGGGGTAGTTGAAGGTTACATAGATCATTAATATACGCAAGAAAGAGGGAGGGCCCGATTACACTTCCCTGAGGTACACCAAAGGTGACAGGTAGATCATCACTAACATAGTTACCTATTCTAACCCTCTGGAAACGATCAGATAAATAGTCCCGGAAAAGTTTTAATGGTAGACCCCTGATTCCCATATTTTCCAGCTTGTTCAATAGGTTGGGTACAGAGACTGTGTCAAACGCTTTGGCCAGATCTAGGAATACGACAAGTGCCTTCTTTTTACTATCAAGACTATTAACAAGATGATCTGTCAGCTCATGAACAGCGTCGGCACAAGATTTTCCAGCCCTGAAACCAAATTGACCCTGTGAAATGAGGTTATTGCGTTCAAGGTAATCGGTCAGTCTGCTGTTCATAAGGCGTTCTAGTAATTTAGAAAGAGTGGGTAGAATGGAGATCGGCCGGTAATTGTTGACACAGCCTCTGTCCCCAGCCTTGTGTATAGGATGAACGAGTGATTTTTTTAAAGGTAACGGAAATATGCCTGTTGATAAAGATAGATTAAATAACTGGTTAAGCGGGGGAATCAGGTAGTTCTTGTAATGTTTAAGGAACCGAGCAGAAATGGGGTCAACACTTTCAGAGCAGGTATTTTTAAGGTTACAGATGAGGGAGTCTATCTCCTTTTCATCTGTAGGAAGAAAAGCCAATGAGTGTGGATGAGCGACAGACGTTCTGGTAGGGGTAGGGACATAATTATTTAATATCTTCTCAGCGAGGGATTTACCAATACTGGAAAAGAAGTAGTTTACCTCATTGATAGACTTTTGGGGGTTTTCCATTTGAATGAGTTCCTGGGCGGGCTGCTTAGGTTTGTCTGTGTCTATAATTTTCCTAATGACCTTCCAAAGCTTTTTGCTATTGTGCTTCGAGCTACGAATCTCTTCTTTCTCGTATTCCTGTCTAATTTTCTTTAACAAATCATTACAAAAGTTGCGGTATCTTTTGTACGTGATTCGTAATGACTCATCATTCGGATACTTTTTCAACTTTTTATGAAGGTTGTCTCTATTTATTGAGCATCTCAAAAGTCCTGGAGTGATCCAAGGCTTAATAATACGGCGACGGTTACTGACAGGGACAACCTTAGTATGAAGAGAAATTACGTTAGTTAAATTATCTATAAGATAAGTAGCTGCTAGATTGGCGTCGCTCATGGTATACAATGGGGAAAAATCCAACGCCTACTACTACTACTACTGTTATAATATTTTTCATTAGGCTAGGAACACACAAATCGTTTCTAGCACTTTTAATTTTAATATATTTATTGTGACATTAACACGAGTTGTTTTGAAGCTACTGGCTATTTATTTTTGCGAAACACACGAAATGACTGACCCTCAATGTGCAGTCGCTGCATTTACTGACTGCAATCACGATACCGCAGCAGTCTAGTAGACCATGTGTGACCGCCCAACATAACAAATAACATTTAATATGACAATGCCGTAAACATCAATTGGATTAGTTCGGTGTGATCCGAAAGGCTGCGGTCAATGAAATTTTGCAGCACAAAGCAACATAAATGAATGAAAACCGACAATGTCACTGTGAATAGTGTTATGTCCAGATACTCCTGTGCTATGTAACTATTGTTCTACATAAGCTTTATATGCGTTTGATAGAAGCCGCTAAAAGCATTTTGAATCTGCTGCCATTACCTACGAGTATATTGGCCAGGGAACCTTACTTTGTGTGTTAAAGCATCGTAGGTAAAGTTAAAATTAAGTAAAGGTAAAGAAGAAACAACTTTTTCCTTGAAAACTACTAAGACTGCGGCGGCCGCCACATAGCGTCCGCAATTTACCGTCGAATGACGTCACTGAAACGTTATTTTTCTATGGAGGTAAGTTGATGTGTCTCACCGTGACGTCATTCAATGGTAGATTGCGGAAGCTATGTATGTGGTCACCACAGATGTCTTTGAGAACCCTAGCACAACTGGATAAACATTTTCAGATAAAACAGTGTTCTTTCTAGCGGTGCAGCAGTAACCTTCACTAGTTGTTGGTCTTTAATGGAATCTTATTGTACAGACGCCAGCACATCAAGCTACTACAATCTGTCAAATTTCTTTAATAGATTTTCAACTTTATCGCTAAAGCATAAGGCTCAAAATTGATTGGGAAAATTTGACAGTTTCGGGTAGCTTGATGTGCTGACGTCTGTACAAATACTTTAAATCCTTTGATATGGGTTGATAGAAACAACTCTTAAATTAATGTGTTCGCCTCATTGCAGTGAGATTTCAACGGAACCTGGCAGAGTCAATGTATTTCACCACACCAACTTGGAAAAATAGGTGTTATTGTACAGACGCCAGCACATCAAGCTACCCGAAACTGTCAAATTTTCCCTATCAACTTTGAACCTTATGCTTTAGTGATAAACTTGAAAATCTATTAAAGAAATTTGACAGATTGTAGTAGCTTGATGTGCTGGCGTTTCTACGTCTATAAAATTAATACCTACAGTAAAAGTTTTAATGAAAAGATAAAATGATCACTGGACTCGAATGCGATTAGAGCAACACAATGTTCACTTCATCTTGGATCGAAACAAAGAACAGTGTTTATGTTTATTTCATCTCGCCTTACTATAATAATCAATTCAAACTAACGTTATTGTAAATGTTGCTCTCATATTTATAATATTTACGAGTGATTGTTAATCATATTCGGAGTCGCGGGTGGTCGGCGCTTCACAAGCTATACGGAGTGTCCACTATATCTTGACAGACGGTGAAACGAGGAATTAAACATTTAATGGACTGATTTTAACATTTCGCCGTTGCTAGCAGCGCCACCCCAGACTATCAACTTATACTGGTCACTCTGTTATTAATTTGACGTTCATGAGTGCTATATTGTTTGTCGTACGTTATAAATTATACAACATATGTATTTATAATGGATTGAAATAATCCTTTATGTGTCATTACATTTTGTTTGGGGTTTTGTGAAATGTTCCGTGAACCGTGAGCTGCTTTTTTGACAAATCTGTTTGCGTTTATGTTGTGACTTTTGGCTTTAAGTCAATTTACTATACTGGGAAGTTGGTTTGTTATTTTTGGAAAGAAAGGATATAGTTTTTTGTGCCCCTATACATATAGTAACGTCTATTAATACCTAAAAAAGTTACAAAAATAACATTTAAAATGGTCGATTTTTTAAACAAAAGTGACGAGGCACCCCGTGGCGCGTCAAAAAAAAAAAATGTTCTGGGACATTCTAGGCGATGTCACTGCGGGGTGCATGTCAGTGGATATTCAACTTCAAAGTAAAAATTATTTTAATTATTTTAAAAATTATTCACATATAAACCTAGAAAAACACTTATGAAAAGTTAGAAGCTAAGAGCACGGTTCCAATTTGGTCTATGGAGAAGAGCCGACAACAAACTTCACGGTTACTCTTTTAAAAAGGTTAACTTTTTATCTTCCTCACTGGTCGATTTTGAAGTACCGTGTTTGACCGATGGGTTGAACGCTTGGAAAATGGCTTGTCCCAATACGGTTTTGCCCGATAACCCGTCTTCCCAGAGACGGTGGGACGTGCCGCTCTGCAGTATTATACGGAATACCCTTGTAAACACGTCACGTAATACTGTTGAGCGTGCCCGTCTGCTGGCTGTGGGAGAATGGGAGTCAGGCTTATGGCTTCAGGCGCTCCCATCATCCACCATTGGCACAATGATGGATGACTCATCGTTTCGGCTCGCTACGTGTCTCCGCTTGGGCGCACCTTGTGTTGCTCCGCATCGATGTCACTGCGGTGAAGCTGTCGACAGTCTCGGACACCATGGCCTGTCCTGCTGCAGGAGCGCCGGTCGCATAGCACGGCACGCCAGCATCAACGATATTATTCGTCGAGCCCTTGTCTCCGCCGGCGTACCAGCGGTGTTAGAACCAAACGGCTTGGTACGTGACGATGGGAAGAGACCAGACGGCATGACGTTGTTGCCTTGGAAGGTGGGTAGGCCTCTGGTATGGGACGCAACGTGTGTCGATACCCTTGCGCCATCTCATGTTCCTTGCACGGCGGGCTGTGCTGGCGCCGCTGCTGCGGCTGCTGAGTCCCTCAAGCGGCGCAAATACTGTAACCTTTTGGGCAATTACAGCTTTGAGCCGTTTGGGGTCGAAACGCTAGGGTCATGGGGCCCGAGTGCGCGTCTCCTTTTTAAGGAAATTTCTCGCCGACTGGTCGACGCTTCACGTGACCAGAGGGCTGGGTCGTTCTTTGGCCAAAGAATTAGCATTGCCATTCAACGTGGCAATGCAGCCAGTCTTCTGGGCACGTTTCCGGATGACAGCGATGCGGACGAGTACTTCGACGCCTGATTTGGCCTTTATTTTTGTTTTTATTTGTATAGTAAGTTAGTTAGTCATTTAATTTAGTATCTAGTGTAAATAGTTTGTAATAAAATAAGTTAATTGTATATTTATTCTAATAAAAAGGTTTGGATTTTACAATGTTTTTAAATTACGGTGTTATTAGATAGGTATGGGGAGACAGTGTGAGCCTATCGACATGTACTTACCAGGTAATTAACAAAATGGAAAATGTTCAACAACTCGAAACACCTATGAGTTTACTGTCAAGAGCGACACAACATTTGCGGCCAATCGTTATCTTTGCACGTGAAGAGTTGTGTTGCCAACAAGTGACGTTCGCCCAGTCATGTGGAAGCGCTCGCGTCACTGAGAATAGGGTAAAGGCCACGCCACATTTGCACAAGTCAACTTGTATACATTGCAGAGAAATAAAAAAAAAATGCGAAAAATAGGTTAAACGGAAATGTTACGAAATTACTGGTGGATAGACATTGTGTAAAGGTTTTATTAACACTTTAGTATCTGATCACTGTTATTTTCTTCTTTCATTGGTCTTTATCTGTTGACGTTAGACTACAATAAAGTAGCTGGTAGAGCATTACTTTTCCTTGTAAAAATAGTATACCTACATCATTTAATTTCGTAGATTATCTCATGAATTACATGATTAACGACCTACTTTTTTGTTTTTCTAATGTGGATATTATTAGTTTAGGATGAAGACATATACGAAACACGAAACGGACATGCTCCACTTATTTATACAAACGACCTCTTCATCACATTTTAATAAATACTTTATTCATCAAACAGGAATTCCAATATGTTGTGAGCTTTAGTACAAAATAACCGGGTAAAAGGGCAAAAAGGGAATGGCTTGACATGACAGGCCTAATATATTGCATGGCCGGTGTATCCGGCGGCCACGTGTGCGGTGCGCGCGCGCCGATTCCTTCACGGCTTATTAGCGCGGGAAATTAGTGAGAGGACAAACCACCCAGTGTTGGGACACAGAAAATAGATTTCTGATTAATGACTGATATTAATCTGGTTGAAAGTGTGTTTAGTTGAGTTTGTAAGTGTGTTTAATGGACTGTGTTCGCGGTTTAGACTTTTGTGATTACCATGTTGTGTTGAGATTTTGTCGTCTGATTGCGTGACGAATTTGTAGTGAAAGAACAGCGTTTAAAAACAATACTTATTTTCCTATTGAAGCCAATTAATTATTTTTTGACATGGTAGTTCATAAATAATTCATTCGCTTCAATATACAACATCAACTTTTACGAAATACATACATTTTATTGAACTTTGTACCTATTTGACAGTATTTGGGTAGCACAAAGTTTTTGTCAAGTATTTACCTACCAACTAACAGATACGCTTTTTCCGTAAAAGTAAGACAAAAGTTCTTAAAACAAGCAAACCGTGAAGTCAAAGACACTCGCACTATAATTTAGACGGTAGCTGATACAAACGGGGTCGGGTGCAAGGCTTGTTAATTTTACGTCTTGCTGGGAACTGACACACGACCCGACGACCCGCGCCAAGAGATTCCGTCTCACATATTTCTTTATTTCTTTGGAAGTGAACGAAACTTTGGAAACCTTGTCGAATGTCGGGGTATTTTCAACGAAATTGGGTGGCCAATAGAATATCCTTCTATTATTTACTTAATTTTTAACGAAAAATTCAAAAATACTATCGAGACTTATGAGTTATTGCGTAGCACTTGCTCGGAATAATTTTGCTATGAAGACCTTCAATGGACAGCAGGCCTCTAAAGGGACATTGAAACATTCGCTCATGCTGCTATGCCTAAAATGTGAATTCTGACTACAATATTAGGCCTTTGGTACACACACGTTTTTCTTGCCGTGGAAAGCTATGGTTTATTCGCCGTGTGTAGGCACGGTCGTCAGTGTTGTATGGATCACTATCATATGGAAGCTTGTTGACGGACGTTTATGTGCCTTATCGTAACCGAAGTCACTTTGGGAATCTATTTACGCCGTCCTCATTTAGTTTTAAAATATGACTGACGTGTAAAAGTGTTTGTGCAAACCTATTTAGGGAAAATAAATCATTTATCATTATTGAAATAAAGCAATCTCAACTCTCTATAAAATTTATAGCAGCCCTTCTTATATTAAAGTCTGTTTCAATGTAAAGTCTGCTCAAGAAAGTCAGTTTCGTTGAATTTGGTAGTCCAATATCCCATTCTAAGACGTATCTGGCTTGTTGTTCTAAATAACAACGGCTTTCCTGAGAAATACGAATGTTTGGGACCCCTAGGGCTCTAAAGTTTCGAGCTCGAATGGCTGTTACACGCAGTCGTTTGTTTGCCGGCTCCGGCCGGTAATACCGGCGCCGGAGACCGGAGCCGGCTCACAGATGTTGCACGTTTGCTGCCGAGGATTCCTGCCACATTCTACCCTACAGAGATGTTTGAAACACGTGATCGCGCGATCTCATAACACAGCCGCAACAAACTTGCTCACACGACTGTTGCATACGAAAATGATATCTATGGTGTGCGTACAGCGGTATTATAAAAGTTTTCACGGCGCACAAGTTGTCACATAGGGGAGGATATTGCTGGGGGATTATCGCTCTTATTGTTATCGCGATAGAATGTTTTGATTAAGGGTTTGTACTTGGCAAAGAGTAGAGTAATATTGGTGTAGGCTGGTGTAGGTGTAACAGCCGCCGGCACTATTATGGGGGTCAATAGCATTGAGTTATATGTACTACGTACTAGAGAAGCTATTTCAAACAAAAGATAGCGCACGCATTTGATGACAGCGGGGCATGCGCGGGGCAAGCGGGGGTTGTTAGGTTCTCATAGATGAAAATCAATGCGCGCAGATGCGACCTAATTTTGTTATTCTGCCTACGTGGGTACTTACTCAGAGAATAAATAAAAAAAGTATTTAAACTGTAATAATATTTTAATTTCCTTTAAATAAAATAAGTTTAGTTAGTTTCTGCCGTTTGGTATAGTGCACGGAACATATGCGTGAATAATCTGAAGGTAACCACATTTCTTCGCTGCGATTCTTCTGAACAAATTTGATCCATGATTCTCTTGTTTCATGACACGGCCGAGGAAACCTTTAAATCCAAATAATAATAAAAAAAATATTATTACAACATTACTATCGTGATTAATAATTTTTTTGCTCATGATTATTAAAATTATACGTCGATAGTGTCATGTCTGCGCATACAAAGCTTTACTCTTTGACATTCACGTAAACATGGCCGCCGCCACGGTGACGCGTTGCAATTGAAAAATTATAATTAAATAAAACTAAATTAAACGATAATAGTTGAACTTACTGGTGAAAAGTCACTCCTTGACTTTTACTTATGTTTCTGGAGTTGTTTGAACAGTATCTCAATGCACACGAAGGCATATTCTAATAAACAAAACTTCACTCAAACGTGTCACGTTGCAGCAAGCGCTTGGCACAGACTAAGTGCGTTGGAGTGCGCGCGCTCTAACTCGTGTTACAAACAATCGAGTTGAGGCGTCTCCTCTAGTACGTAGTACATTATAACTCAATGGTCAATAGCTGTATCCGTCGGCGATCGATACCGGAAGCCGCTCGCCAGCACCTACCGGAAGTAGCGATGCCTGTTTGATGGCGAATTTATTTTTGACTGACAACGGGGGAGAAAGGTTTGTCGTGTACCGCTCGATTGAACTAAAACATTTTTGGGAAGTGCATTTTATGCTTTACACCTTTTTATTGGTTGATTGAATTACTTCTACACGAGTGCCTTCCGCCGAGAAAATACGCTTGTGTTGTTTGTGTTTGATGTTAAGGGGTGAAATACCTTACTACTTGTCTGCAGCTTATTGGCTTTCATAAGCTTCGACGACCAGCATAATGAACATTAATTTGCAAACAAAATTAACGGGAAAATCAAGGTTGAACCAGAAACTAGAAAAAATATTTATAATATATCTCTTAGGAACAATAAAGTTATATGGGTTCTAATTAATATTCTTAAGAATAACGTTTCTATGAAATTATAATATTAACAACGTATTTTAACATTTAACAAATTAATGTTTAGTAAACTAAATTCTTCTCACGAAAGTTAATAAGATTTTTATAATAACGAAAAGACCTTCCATGAATTAATGAAATTTTAATACAACGTCGTTTATTAATTTTCTTGTTTATGAGTCTACATAAAAGGTGCTTTATATGTATGTATATCTAAATTAAATAATATCCTTGTTCAGATTTTCTGAATCCCCATTGCATGCTGTAATTAGGATTTTAGCTGCTAACATGTTAGGAATAAAATTAGTAAGTTGGTAAGCCGAGTGTAATGTACTGGGGGCTATTTTTAAAACCACTCGCGTCGGCTGCCGCTCGCAAATGTTGTTTGCAAGGGATTTTTGGTAGGTATCAATTTTCCTGAAACTACAATCCGCTGTAGGCTTTTGCACTGAGGTGACTAAATAAAAATCCAATATAAGGTTTGATATAGGTTGGTAAACTAAAAATTTAACACTGTATAATATACAGTGTTAAATTTTTAGTTTTTAACACATTTTGCAAAATGTAAATGAATTTTTTTCATAGCTAACATCGTCATCTATATTATAAATAAATTAATTACATAAAACATATAAAGCTTATTATTTTACACATTGCACTTCACACACTGTTACACAAGCATATTATAAAATGAAGATTATGGTCAGCGGGATTGTCCGAAAGGGTTACCGCTGGCTCGGAACATAAAGGGCTAAGGAAGGAACACGGGTGGGTTTTAGTCACTAAGAGTCTGGCACTCCCTTCCGCTCCACCCAGAGCGAGAGGGGTCATTTGATGATATCCCATCCTGAAAAAAAAAGTAGAAGATTATATCCAAGATAAGAACGCTTGGAAATATGTTGGTCCTGCTGCATGGGGCAATCTAGAGTCTAGGCAAAATCAAACTGGTTGCTAATTTAATTGTAAAATTTATTCTTTTTTTGACATGGATTTACATCTTATTCATCTTAATTACTTTAACTCACACCCTGACTTATTTATTTGTTATTTTTTTTTATGAAAATCGTTTTCTTTTACCATGTTTGTGAGCACCATATATCTATCAGATAATAAATTTATATGTTATGGTTTCATTTTTAATTCTTTTACCTATTGTGGTATAGTAATTTTATTTTAGGGGCATCGTGTTCACATATTAGTATTATATAATTCATCATCATCATCATTTCAGGCGAAAGACGTCCACTGCTGTACATAGGCCTCCCCCAAGCACCTCCACTTCGACCGGATTTGTGCTTCTCGCATCCAACGGGTTCCTACGGCCTTCACAAGGTCGTCGGACTACCTTGTGGGAGGTCTTCCAACGCTACGTCTTCCGGTACGCGGTCGCTACTCCAGAAGCTTTCGGCCCCATCGGCCATCTGTTCTGCGAGCGTCCCCTGCCCACTGCCACTTAAGTTTGGCAATTCTTCGGGCTATGTCGGTTACCTTGGTTCTCCTGCGGATCTCCTCATTACTTATGGCATTGAAACGTGGTCGCTCACAATGGGCCTTATGAGAAGTCTATGCTTGGAGTTTCGCTGCGTGATCGAATCATTATATAATTAATGTATGCAAAATATTGTATAAAATTTTAAAAGAGTATCGGTGAAGTTTCTTGCCTATTCTTCTCCATACGAAAACTACCTTTTGGAATGGGTGATTAGAATCAATTCTATTTTGTTGTAATTTTTGACGTTCAAAAGTGCATTTTATATGCCTATTTGAAATAAATGCTTTGACTTTGACTTGACACATTACATATTTATTTCATTATCATTTAATATTATTGTTTATTATTTGAGTTAAATTAATATTTATAATTTTATTATTCCTATATGTTTACAAGTAAAATATAGGTTGAAATATGTAGGTAAGGACTAGCAGCGCCCGGTTTTACCCGCATTAGTGTCGATCCCATGGGAATATCGGGATAAAAAGTATTTATTCTGATGTATAATAAGATATATTACTGTAAAGTTTCATCAAAATCCGTTCCGTAAAAACCGTGCGAAGCAGGGATGGGTCACTAGTCCCATATAAAACAGCTAGGTGAGTGACAACAGATTGTTTAACTCAAAATGATTTAAGATTGAAACATGTAAGATACACCAAGAAAGCAGAAAGCATTTCTCGAAAATCATCCCTAAGCGCAGGTCAAACGTGTGTAAAAGTTTGTGCCTACGCAAATGAAGCCGCGTACAGCAGCTAGTGAAGTACATATGACTAGATATGTATATGACAAGATGACTTATTTTTAGTCACCAAAAAGTCAATCCTCTCAGATTTAATCGTAAGATTCAATAATACCCTCCTACGTTACTTATTTGCACAGGCACCGCCGTGTGTCTCCATTAGCCATGTTTTCTTAGGTCTGAGCGGCCAACTAAACCAACCTGGATACTTATGTCGCACTTATTTACACCTAACTACTTAGATTTTATTTTGTACTTATTGGAAAGCGTTAGTGCAGGTCTAGTTTGGTCCTAGTGTTGTCCTAGTAAGTTGGAATAGAATTGAAAGCTTTTGTGGTTAGTTATATCTTAATTTTTATATTAAAATGTAAGCTTCTGTTGCTTCTACTATGTGGCACAAGAACTTTATAAATATTTTCTTTTAACTTCCAAAAACTAATTCTTGTTAGGTATTATTTAGAGTTTTTTAAAACATAACGTAAACGAGCAGAGTTTCCATGAAACCCATATTTCGTTACTTCTGTTTTCGCCTCGTAACAATTGGATAAAGAAGTATCTTGAGCGGAAAATGTCCTCACGGCCGGCACTTCACTTGCAACTTCGGGAACCCAATGACACTCCACCCAAAGTACGTTACACCGTCTGAATATTAAAACCTTTGTAGCTTTTTTCATACATAGGTATTAAAGACTCTTAAAACACAGTTCTTTGGCGCTACTCATCAAAACTGGGCGTTCAAAGAAAGTGCCTTAATTTTTCCTGCCCCACAATACCTTACCGTTGTGTTCGAAATGTATCCTTCCCACTTACAGCACAAAGTTGACTTTGAGTGTGACGTACGGGGAACATAAGTTTTCTGTTAATATAAGCCGGCGCGGAGCTAAGTGACGGAAAATGAGGTGCGACATTTGGTTGGAGAAGAGTCTGCGATACAGGCCGTCGTTTGACCCAAATTCCGGCACTTGGCCATCCACTTTGCCGTTTTAAGAACCCAATTCTCCACTAGCGTGGAAGTGGTTTTTAGCAGAACCATTAATCACATAACTCGCTCGTGTGTAAATCGCGCCTTTTAAATAAATAATGAGCTCTAAATTGCTGTTGGGACCGAACGTTGTAGGTATCGCTGTAACATATTGTTGAAACCTAAACTGGGTAGTAGCTTTTTCGGAAAATTCGTGTTTTTAAATCTAGCTTATTTTTTTTAATGTTTACCAATTTAGTTTGGATATTTACGGAAGTTAATCGAAAGTAAATCATGCGCTATGGAAAAATTCAAATAACCTTATTGATTGATATTTAATTTTCATGAAATAGTCATTCGATAGGGTTATATGAACTTAGAGGGTAGTATTGATGAATTTAATGATTATAATTCTGTAAATACATACTTGTTACGGTAGCGAATTATAACAACCTGAAACTAAATTATTATATATATATTATATATAATACTACTTTAAATTTCAAGGGCTCCACGCGTTTCCCCATTAAAACGAGAACGTTATCAGTTTGCCTTGATCAATGAAAGGATGTAGGCCCTACTTTGTCAAAATATAACCATTTGGCCTAAAATCTTTAGCATCTGCTCTAAATCTTTATTTATTTTACTACTCAATCAATCAGCTTAGTCTATCGCAGTCCACTGCTGGACATAGGCCTCTCCCAGGCTGCGCCACAACACCCTGTCTACCGCCTTCCGCATCCAGTCTACCCCAGCCACCTTCTTTAGGTCGTCCATCCATCTAGCTGGGGGGCGCCCCACACTACGCTTGCCGATACGCGGTCTCCACTCCAGGATTCGTCTGTTCCACCGGCCATCGGTCCTTCGACAGACATTAATTTATTTCACTACTGAATAATAAATAAAGTTTAACAATTATCGCAACCCGACCCACCCACTTAGCAGAACAAAACGATTGTATTATCCTAATGGAGTACTATATCTGGCCTTATTTTAACTGAGAGCTGTCTCAGTATATTGTAGTCTGTTTATTTAAAGTTAAACATTGATGCTGGTATAATATGTCGAGTTTCAAAGAAATGTAGGATACAATCATTATTGAGTAAACCTTTTGTATATTTGTGTTGGAATTGTCTTATTCAATGTAGGTTTTATTTGACTGGCTCTTTGTTTAATGTTGTTGGTTTACTCTGTGGAGACTGTTATTTACAATAGATATTGTGTAATACCTACCATAAATAATGATTTTTTGATTTGAATTTCTTAAGGATATTTTTAATCCATTGCTTCATATGTTTGAAAAATTTGTCTGCTCAACAACGTAAATGACGCAATGAATGTTGTTGAACTGTCAAAATGGAAGTCTTTGCTACTGATATTGTGTTACTCAATTACCCCGCTGTTCAGTTTTAGTGTTAGCTTTGCTATTACATTTTTACTTTTCTTCTCAAAACAATACGGAGTACTACATATTCCAAGAAACATGCCACTTTCATCAGTTAATTAAATATAATTGCGTGTATACTACACTCACCAGCACGGAAATTTGGGCAAATGTAAATTGCGTGATATTTCGCACTTAAATTGGTTGTGCCCAGTGTATACCGAATATACCAAAACATATCCCTGAAGGACCCTATCGATGTATCGGGCTGCAGAGCCGGTTATCGACGATAACTAACTCCGTATGGCTATCGGAACTTATTCCTCCCCAAACCATTATAAAGCCTCTATGGAAACTCACAGTTTGTGTGGTGGTAATGGGTAGAAATCTCTCTATTCTTCTTCTCCACACTCGCTCCCGACCGTCTGGAGCACGCAATGCTATTCGACACTCATCTGTGAACAGTACTCGAGCCCATTGCTCGTGAGTCTACGGACTTCTAAATTCACTTCCTCCATTCATCTCCTCACCGTAAGCTCACTAACATTCACGTCTCTTGGAATTTAGAGCCGCTGGCGTATCTCAACAGCGGTCTCAGTAGCGGTTTCTTAAAATTTCCAGGACAATAAAACACTCGTCTCGGGTCGATAATTCGATATGCATCTGACGCCTCCACTGCCTGGTCTACGGGCATAGTGGTCTGTCTCCTGGTATCGTTTGCATACTGCATCGACTACCATGGTACATTTAGCACCACAGCAACTTTACGCTGTGTCAACCCTTGGTCGATTAATGCTACAGCCTGTGCAACCAATGCTGGTGTTAATGGCATATTTATTGGAAAAGACCTTCAGTTAATAAAAAGCACAAAACCACAATAATTCAATAAGGTGACTACGCTTTTATAACACACAAATTTCAACTTGCAAGTTGTCGCTCAAGAGACACGATTCAACTAAAAATTAAAAGTTGCACCATAGTGCACTCAAACATAATGAATTACCCTCGTGAACTAAGAGTAAACATTTTTTTGACCTAGCTGCCCTCATAAGAAACAATCGTTGGAAATACTTAAAAATTTTGCTATTGCGAATATTTGCGAGATAAGCGCTTGGCCAAGATTCCGTGCCGCTGAATGTATCTTCGGTACGTACTTATCGAGTGACTGCGACCTGTCGGAAACGCAACACAGCTACTTCAACCCAATCGGATGCAATTTTAACGTTCCCAAGTCGCAGTACACGGTTAGTGAGCTCGTTCTAACATGGTATGCAAATATGAACGTATAAATAAGACTGCGGTTATAGAACAGCGGGTCGGGTAGCGTTTAACGTTCTTCTTTTTTCGAATTGTTGAAAAGCTTGATAGTAGCGTTGACTGTCAGTTTGCGCCATGCTATAATGTCGTCATTTGTACCTTTATACCCGACTTTTAAAACAAAATTGGAAGAAAAAAACCTTCTCGGTTTGGTCGGTCTATTGGTTGTTACTAATTTTGTAGGTGACGTGCTATAAAGCGTTCAGTATTAGTATTAGTTTTTTAATAGAGTGATGAGCACCACGAATTATCCTAGAATCTTGGCTGTTGGCACGTATCGCTGCAAGTGGTCGGAGTGTGTCCCATAACACGATAGGCTACGAAAGCCTAGAAAGCCGATGGCCGCCACATAACGGCCGCTGTGACGGACGTCATAAAAATGATGGCACCGGGGTTTGACTTTATACGGTGTCAAAAAACGCTATCTAGAAAATCACATCAACTTACTTTCATAACTACACTTTCTGTAAATGGTAGCCACCACAGTTTTACTTTTTTACCCATTTTTTCTTTTACCTTTTTTTTTGTCTTAGAAACCGTAGTTTAGCTTTAGGAACTTCAGTGAAAAACGCCCCTATACCCGCCCGCAAGTCTTGCAAACACAACCTAACTTACATATATTCCTACGAAACGTTCGATAATTGACTTACTAGGTCTGCGTGTCATTAGCGTAGTAAAGAATGACAAAAGAAAATGTCACCTATATCGCGTATGGACGGGAAAGCCAAACAGACTGGTTCACCGTTGGTCCTCGAGGGAGAATGGCGGTAGGTAGATAGAATGGTTAACGTATTTATATGTATTCTGCATATTTATTGATTGTGGGTCCTCAGTTTTTCAATGCGTTGCTACTACTGCATTGGAAACTGGTTGCTATTATCAAAACTTAAAAACAAAAGAATCATATTTTATAATAAACATTTTTTTTTATAGACGATGAATTCATTATTAATGTATATGAAATAAAGTTATTTACCTACAGAAGAAATTATGTCAATAATTGTAATCATACTGTTTTGGTTTTAATGACATTAATGTCTGTTCAAAAATGTATTCTAAATATTCTCTAAAAGCGAGTAGGTATGTACCTACCTGACTGATTAAAATATTCATCATCATCTGCCTAGCCTTTTCACAACTATGTTGGGGTCGGTTTCCAGTCTAAACGAATGCAGCCAAATATCGTATTAAACGAATGCAGCTAAATATTGTATTTTACATGAAGCGACTGCCTATCTGACCTCCACAACCCAGTGATTGGGTAATACGATACTCTTTGGTAAGACTGGTTGTCAGAATTTCGGGCTTCTAACAACCCGTAACGACTGTCAAAGATCCATGAATGACAGCCGGGACCAACAGCTTTGTGCTTTCCAAGGCACGGAGGGGTCTTGGTATGTAAAGATAGTCATACATCCACGTACCAACCAAGGCAAGCTTAGCTTGATCGATCGAAACGTGCGGCTGTTATTTCTTAGCCACACGCCCCTTTAACTGATTAAAATATTCGTCTGTAAAAAATTACATTCAAAATAAACCAACCTTCAATAATATGTAGGTTTTACTTAATTAAGATACTTACTAAATACTAAGAAAATCTATAGAACGAAGTCTATTGTCGTCAAAAGCTCAAAAGAAATTGAATCCTTGTAAAATATCAATTACTACATCTTTTTTTTACTTATAAAGTTCATGAAACTTGTTTGGCTTCCCGTACATTTTGTCCTGGATCACATTATACAATAAGAAGAAAATAGGCAGCTTTAATAATCTTTTCGATACGATGCCTAAGTTATTATATTCTACAGACAAGCTTAGTGTCTAGATTTTCCGAAGACCAATTATTTTATTTACAAGCGAATTTAATCTCTATAATTGACAAGATAGGTTCTGTTTTTAATTGGAAGGTATATAAATGTTGGAATGGCTTATCATCAAGGAAGACTTAATTAACTAAGCTTTCCTTGACGATAAGCCAGTTTTCCGGCATTTTTGTTATTTAATTTGTGAAAACAAAAGAAAGTAGGTAATTTAAAAAATTAAGGGCCGATTTAACCAAAATCTTTTATACGTGCAATAAAATTGACGTCTGACTTTTTATAGTATTGAAAAACTGTCAAATATTCAAAAGTTATTCTCAAGATAAGACTTATTCTACTTTAGGACCTATAAAAGTTTGGTGAATTAAACCTTTAATTGTTAAAATGGCTAGGATAACTATTTACTTTATACTGTAGAGGAAAATCCATATTCAGGAAAACGAACCATTGTTTTTACAGCAATCTACGTGATAATTATGTACAGATGCCAGCACATCAAGCTACCCGAAACTTTCAAATTTTCCCAATCAACTTTGAACCTTATACTTTAGCGATAAAGTTGAAAATCTATTAAAGAAATTTGACAGATTGTAGTAGCTTGATGTGCTGGCGTCTGTACATAATACATTGATATAACTAAAGGACTTTCAGAAATAAAGTAGTAGATGTTTTTTTTTATTTAACCAAAACAAATAAGCTTAACTACAATTATACAAGCTAACATTAAAATATTATGTTATGCACAAGTATGTATATAGAAAAAAAAACTGGCCAAGTGCGAGTCAGACTCGCACAAGAAGGGTTCCGTACCACAAGGCTAAAACGCCGTAAAAACACGTTTGTTGTATGGGAGCCCCCCTTAAATATTTATTTTATTCTGTTTTTAGTATTTGTTGTTATAGCGACAACAGAAACATCTCATCTGTGAAAATTTCAACTGTCTAGCTATCACGGTTCCTGAGATACAGCCTGGTGACAGACGGACAGACGGACAGTGGAATCTTAGTAATAGGGTCCCGTTACGGGGTACGGAACCCTAAAAAAGGAGGAAGAGCTCATTGATCACCAAAAAAATCCAGAATAGACAAAATCAAGTGATTTTATACCATTTGCTGTGCTTTAAAAAAATTACTGTGCTCATCAACAATATTTGTTGGATATGTTTATTGTTAAGTTATTTCCATTTATTTTTTATATACCTACTACTGTTTGGTTTTTTGTTTGTTTTCCTTATTAATGATTCAGATGGAGATTGGTAGGTAGTGTGTTACGCAATTAGGGTGATGATAGCTATAGCTATAGCTTGTATTCAGAATTTGAGACTAGCTATTAAGATATGAACTCTCCTTTAAAAATAAGAGGCTCACACGTGGTACCTTCATGCTTTTATGGAACACGTCACGAATACGTAGGAGAAATCTAAAATTTTAGTGTCGTTCCCGTCCCCAGGCAGGCCTCCCTCGATGCCTCAGAACTGGTATTTGATCTGGCAACCAGCCAGCAATATGCCTAGCGACCGAAAAACTATACATCCACGTATAGAATTTTTATAACCTAGATAAATTTTATGCCATGTCGTTCTTTTTTCAACGAAGCGGGTGTAAGGAGTTTAATGGAACGTGGATGTTTTGCGCACACACAAACACTTGCACTAACTCTCAATGCAATGATGACAGTTGTTTAAGAGTACGTAATTTTTTTATGGATGAAACGTACTAAAGTGTGATTGGCGGATCTGGCTTTTGGTTAAATTTAAGTGAATGTTAAAATAAATGCATGCCGAACGGTGTAATACGGCGGAGCTTTAATGTATCATAACGCCTATTATATGTATATGAGATACCCATATTTTCAAAATAAATGTTTATTCTATTGTATTATATTATTATTTATTTATTCTATTTTATTTAGTCTGTAAGTCACTTAATTGTGTTTCCGAATCGGAATCGAGCCTACAACCTTTTACGTAGAAAGCTGTGTTGCTACATCAATAATTTAGTCTACTACCCAAAATTATATGCGATCGCCAAATGGAGATTGCAAATTGATGTCCATTAGTTAACAAAATGTATCAGTGGAAGTGGTACATAATTATATACTAGCTAAATTTATGCTAAAATGTTGAGAGAGTTTATTTCTGTAAACATTTCCGTAATGTCAGCGAGTCTACTTAATCTTCAGTTTGTGACTTGGAATTATTCGAAGGTCTTAACTTGGAGCTTTTATTATCCAAAGGGCTTACCGGGTACACAACTTGATCATAATATCAACAAGTCAAATGACCTAGTTTCCTATTTTGGTATTTATATTTTTAGAGAATTATTTATTTATGTAAAAGGTTAAAATGTGTATTTTGGTGAGCTATTTGTTCAGTATTATTATTGTAATTTCAATTTCAATGTAAACCAATTATATTTATTACTGTCGAAATTAATGTCTCTGGTTTTATGCAAATTGTGTGGTTACCACAATATGTTGTTTTCTTTGTTACTTTACATTGTAATTTAGATGGAATTTTCCATAAAATTAACAACATCGTAAATTATAGAAATAATATCCTAGTTTGAAAACTAAGTTCATTATAAGCGGCAACAATTCAAAGACTACCATTACCATTCCAAATGGCGACAAGACGTTACAAAATAAATCTATGTAATGTGACAGGATGCCTGCTTAGTTACAAGATGTCCTGCGGCCTAGTAATCGTAGCAGGTGATAAAGATGAGATCGTAAGTCGCACACAAACACACACACGTTCAAACAGACACACATTCGAACAATCGACGATTCTATGTGACACACACACACCCACACACACCATCATACCCATAGGTGCGCACACACACACATACTCTGTGGTAGCAATTTGCGTTAGCTAGCGAAGGAACCAACCATAAAGTTATGCGAGGTGATAGCGCAAGTTATTGTTGCTTTTTCAGTATTAAATCTCGGATCTTTATCGATGTTAATTTGCTTTACATTATCCTATCTGGCGGATGCATAAAGAGAGCCAATGAGTTTTTCATTATACTGCTACTTGTGCTGTTAAACGCTTTTATGGGGTATTTTTAATATTTTTTGCAGTGTGTGGAAATTCGAAGATTGGATATTAATAACAGGTGACTGGCATTTTATTTACAAATAAAAGGCAGAATTTGACTGTAGCTACTTACTGAAAATCACGGAGTTGTACAGTCACCAAAACAGATAAGTACGCAGGGTCGTCGGATATAGTTGAAGTTCAGTAAGACTCCGATGGATGTTTACGAATGAAATTTATTCTATAAACGGATTTATTCTAGTCTGATCCCCTGAACCCCGCCTCCTCCCCTACACTGTTTGTTTTCTATTAATTAAATTAATTTTATTCGAAAACATCCATCGGTTTCTTACTGAACTTCAACTATATCCGAAGAGCCTGGTTACTTATCTCTTTTAGTGACCGTACCTACCTGTAGTATACGTTTACGTTTTTTCAGCAAAATCATAATTGTTACTCTTCCCTAGATTGAAATAAATGTCGATGTAAGCAAGGGAAAGCAATTCGGACAGTTTAATTCACTTTCAAAATTCAAACTGTGAGAGCTACACACGAAACCCTGTAACTCTTTGTGGTGTAATTAAAATTTCATGACGTGAAAGCTTTTCAACTTAACTTTGCCTCTGCCGTGTTCTTGTATTCAATAATTAAGTCTGGATTCGGTTATTTTGTTCCAACGAGTGATATTTGGAATGGTAAACAATGATTAGTAGAAAATATAACTGTTTAACTAAATACCAACCAACATGTATTTTTAAACATAGTGTATTATTTATTGCAGGTTCCAATTTGAATAAACTTCTATGACAGACATGGCTTACTGCCCTGCCTATTCCGGTAATAATTTGTAAAAAAATGTTTTTCATTTATTTCACTACATTCATGCAAAATATTTAATAAAAATATCGCACTGTTTCACCGAATTTTTAAAAACTAAAATTAAAAGAGAATACAGTTGTTTATTGCTGGATATTTGATTATCCCTTGTTGACTGTATGTTGAACAGTAAGTAAACAACAGTCAGAAGTCCAATTAGATTCCTTTGATCTGCCTAAGACGAAATTAAATGCTCCCAAAGTCAGTTGTCGCGGAACAATTTTCATTAGCGTATATTACGTGACTGCAAATTTAGAGCTTATTTATGACTTGCCCGTGCCTTCTTTAAACTTAAGTTTTACATAATTTTCAACAAGATTTGCGTATTCACGACAACACGTCGAAATTGTGCCTTTTTATTCGACTGCAATGTTGAATTGCAATCGAAGGCTGATTGCGTATTGTGATGTGTGCTGAAAGCAAGCTGGTTGAAAAGCGACCCACGATAGCCTACGGAAGAGACTTACAAAACCAAAGGTAATTTATTTAAATTAGGTTGAGAAGCAGCACTTTATGAACGTCTAAATTACATGCGGGTAATTACATGCATGTGCGTATGTGTTTAGCATGCATTTGTTTTACATGAAGGTGGGCATCGTGGTAGCGAGCTAAACCGCGATCGCGAGTTATCGCAGTGAAGTATCTTCGGTATGAAATTACCCTAATACAGTCCCCAAAATGTCCGCCCTTCACCACTTCCTAGTGCTTTCGCTGGGAAAAAGAAGTGGCGCAACAAACTCCCCAGCAGCACAGGTGTCTGTGCTGTAAGGAAAACTTGATTCTATACAATATTATGTAGACTTTGGATAGGTATTACAAATTATATTAACAATTATAGATTGTATAAGTTTTTTTTTAATATTTAATAATCCGCGATCAGTTTTACTTTTAGCGGATGAGTTGGGGGTAAACATTGACGGGAAGAGCGTGATTCCAGCGAGCCATCTACTCGTACGTATTCGTGCTTAGGTCCACACAGGTGTGGGTGGACTACACGATGTCTTTCCTTTTAAGTCTTTTCGTGTAACTTTATGTTTTCAGTGCGGCAGCCAGATCGTTGGGGTGCCTTTGCAGTTTTCTTGGTACCTTTTTCTGCTGTTCTTGATCTCGTCCATGACATAATTCATAGATAACTCCTTGTGTATTTTAGCGTTCGTGACAAGCCAAGGAACGCCAACTGTATAAATGGTGTTGAAAAAGTAAAATTGGCTGATGGACTCTTCAACAGTCTCAATATTATCATTATCGCTATTAGTCTGTAGCAGTACATAAGATAGGTCTTGTCAATCATGTAATGCGCCATTCAAATCTCTTCGGCTGTTAATTATAAATGAGTTCAGTCAACGTCTGATAATTAAAATAATTTACTAGTTATACCTAACATTGCATGGTCTGCATCTAACATAATAATATTACCTAATCAGAAACCACAAGCGAAGTACCGAACCGTGTTAGTTAGATCCCCACTAGTATGTTTGCATCCCTGCATCCACGTAGCGGTAGTAATTCATCCAAGCGCAAGTGCATCTGGTGGAACTACTTTAGGCTCCTGTCAGCAAAAATGTAGGAGATGTTTGTGGGGAATGGATAAGTAACCTCACGTGCATGTTAGTGTTGACTTGCTGACATCTTATTTGAATTTGCTTTCAGATTTTTAGAATCACTTAAAGTGCCTGATGTTGCTAAATTACTTTCGTGTTTATGAGTTATGAAAGGCTTCTTATGCGTGGCGTAATTAGCCCTGGAATTAAGTTGGACCAGTCTTCTTCTATCAAAAATATAGTGCTGAGTTCTGCATACACATAATCATAATTAGCTTATAATGTTCCCAATGCTGGGACACAGGACTCCTCTCATCGACATGAGTGGGGTGAAATCTACCACGCGGGCCCATTTAGAGTTCTGCATGCCGTAAACTAAAATAGTTGTCTCTTGCATGTCTACTTAGTCCTTGAGGTTAACGGTGATACTTTTACCTATACTGGGTGAGATTAATAAATATGGACGTAGTCTGCAGCCTACCTATAAGATTTACCTGTAGCCTAAATCCGTGGTTGTCAACACGAAACCGCTGGATTTTTTTTTGTTGCGTGAAATCGAAACAAACAGACTCACTTTCGCATTGATTATATTTATTTATTTAAACTTTTTGCACGTAAAGGTACAAAGGCGGACCTAATGCCTTAGGCATTCTCTACCAGTCAACCAAGGGTGGAGGGTGGATATTAGTTAAAATAAATGTTTTTTTTTATCATTGACCCAGACCAGCCTTAAATTATTTAGTGGGGAATTCATAATAAAATTTACTTAATTTAATATTCTTTAATAAATTCCCGTTCGGCCCACCAGAGGGATGACGGCAGTGGGACGAACGCGAATACACGAAAAATTTCACGGACCGTGTCTTTTTATTGTGAATAGTTCATCAATGTGTAATAACAGCGCAACTCCTCATAGAAAAGTGAAGTTTCCAAAAGACGAATTAATTAACCTTAAATTCAGCAAAAGAAATTAACTAACTACAGTTTTAAGAGCCACCTGTTACGAGAATAACTTAATTTCCTTCATCATTGTTAACTTTATCTCAGTTTCGCCCTCAATGTTGTATGAGCTATCAAGTAACAAGATCCACTCTGTTTCCTTTCTGAGATATTTTCTAGACTAAGCTAGTTTCCCGTCTCAGCTGGATTCTTAGAAGCGTCTAAGTATATCCCGCACAGGTGGTGGGCGAGTGATGCAAGCAGTAATAATATAATGAAAACTTTTCAGTTGTTGCAAAGCGTGATTGAGACATATTATGCAAGTTTGACTTGCTCAGTTTTTATCTGAATTCGACGAGTGCTGGTCATAATATACAGGGTGGCATTGACATCGCATCGACGCGCAACCTGTCATCATGTATTCAGTACCTACATGATTCTGACCCTTTTCGTCTTTTTTTTATAACCAACGAAGAATTTCTACGCTAGGGGGTCTAGAACCATGTGCTATGCTTACAGTTTACGCGTCGATGTTCCTACCACCGTATGTTGTAGGAATGTTAGTGATAGGCGAAAAGACAACCCAATTTTCTCTCATAATAAGACTAAAAAGAAGCTAACAAATTGGACACACATCGCAAATGACAATCAGAGAACAAATTGGGAACTCGCATCAACTTGCGAACACTGTTATTGCGTACTTTGATGTTAGTGTTAAAAACTAATTTGGCCAGAGGCGAGGGTGAGGTCGGGAGAGATCGGGAAAGGTTGGACTATCGCAAGTCAGATAATGTTTACTTAAGGCCAAGTTACCCAGCGCAGATAGTGCCTATCTCCGAGGATTCCCGAACAAAAACAACGCCCAGAGGCGTTTATTGTTACAAGCCCGTTCATTATACATAGTTATCTCTACTTTGTTGTATTAATTTCGTGTTGCGGTTTTTGGGCCGAAGCGGAGCAGTTTAATGGTAATGCTCCGTTATATTTAAGGTTATTTAACACTGCTCTTCCTTCTTGTTTAGGAGATTAGTGGGTAATGAGGACTTGTTTTAGCTGCCCATTAATTCGGAGCCTTAATTAACTGAAAATTATTTTTTGATGTACTGAGTGGTAATTAGACCTCTCGCTGGCTTTGATAAATTGGTGGATGTTAATTTTGTCTATTTTTTGTACATTATTGTATTAACAGGACGTTTATTAATACTTCACTTTAGTTAGGTACTGGTAATTGAGGAGATAGGGTGTAACATAACACTCTGTAGTAACTAAACTAGATCTTAACTTATTCAAGAGATGTCAGACTGGTGAAAATGTTTGTATGAAGTAAAAGCAATATGTCTAGTTTACTCGACATTCATCCCTTTGTAAAGGCGCACACAGTTATATCACTCTAGTCGGTACGTAAACCTACATATTTGCAGAAACTATAAACACATCCTAGAAATCCGTAATAAAACCCGCCACAATGGCATTTCAATTAAACAAACAAGATAAGTGTGCAGCTCGTATCCGTGACAGATAATTATTAGTGCTAATAAACGCTACGCCAGAGCAAACAAATTTCCGTACATCCATCAAGGCACTGGCAATATCAATATCAATACATACGGCATTCATCCGATCCGCGATCCATCCGTCGCGAGAATTCATCCGACATGAGATTCACTGTGGTCTGTGTGTCTAGCTCTAATTTATCGAGCCGAACATTCGTTCAAACAAACAATTCGAGACATGTAATGCTCGCCATCTGTATGGTATGCTCAAATCCCTGCACGCTATATTGATATTAATTGGACGACACAGAAACCGCTCGGATTGGACTAACAACAAATTAATGAAGGACGAGCTGGATTGTAGGAATTCCCTTTGTGTGTTTATGATACACGCGTCAAATAAATCCAAATGGAGCGAGGTATTTTAAGCTATTTTTATACCTTTCGGTATAATTCACCTGATCAAATTGAATATTTTTGATTCATATACCCCGCCGGTATGTTATACATATTACAAAGTCAAATGAGGTGAGTAACAACCATGATCAAGTTCACTTAAGATATAATCGATGAGCCCTCAGACTTCGATTCGAGCTGCCCGATATTTTGTAAGTGGAGTAATTTTCTATCACATTGGTTAAATTGGTCTTAAGTCTAAGGTAAGTGGCCTCGGTAGTTTAATAAATTCACTGTGGTCCAGCAATAACTTCAAGCAAATGGATCGCCTTTTGTATTGCTGGCAACTTAATTAAGCAAGGACACAGGAGTCTCCTTGCGCTTAACTTTTTCAACGAGGGATTCTAGAATTTTGAACCGTTTTCTGCGTTTTCTGTAGTCAATGGTTTCTTAATGCAATAGAGAAGCTTAACTTCTTAAGTTTGTGACTTGACTCTGTAATTTAAACATAACATTCAACGTGCTTGATTTACCTTACCGAGAAGCAAGGTGACAGAGAATTTTTCGCCTTTAAACTTACCTCGAAAATTGATCCGTATTGAAATTCATATGGTAGTTGTACCTACACCTACCTATACTTTTTACCTTTCATCGTTCGCGATTTAATGAACAATCATTTTACAAGCAGCTGTATATTGCATGTACTCGAACAAAGAGTATGTGTGCTCTGTTTTTTTATTTTTATTGGCAATTAAACAATTAACCCGTCGAGAGGCACAAAGGAATGGAGGCTCCCCACTGAGCGGGGCGAAATTTTATACTCATTGAAGGCGTATTGTGGTGAATTTAGGGCTTGTTCTCTGGTTCGCGAGATGAAAGCTTTGGACCCGTGAATGAGTATTCCCATAATATATAATAAAAATAAGGCAGCCTCACAGCTGGGTCCTGAGCGCATAGGTAAATTAGGTCGGGTTTGTGCACTCTTTGTATTATTCATGTTATGTATATTTTGCTAATGTACGTATATCGCACATCTCTCTTCTCTGTTCGCTGACAGTCTCGAGGTTCCTGTTTGTAAAATAAAAAGCAAATACTTTTTGTAATTTATTTAATAAAAATCTCTTTTGACTTGAACACGATCACTAAATTACAGACAATTAAAGAAATATTATTTCATGTAACATTGAGATTATTTTACGTCGTATCAGTCGAGCTTAGAATAATAATAGTTACAAGTAAGACTCCTTCACTGACTGATAAAATGAAACACATTATTACTACTTATGTACATTGCTCTTGTAACATTGATGATAAATTATAATCTTAATCACGATAAAAGCCTTCACTATACGCCTCTCTTTTTAGCTAGATAAATGCACAGACTGGAATATCTCATAAGAACATGATAGTTGTTATTAAATCATTAGTTTGAACGAGCATGAGCTCTGAATCTGAAAATTAACTTGCCAAAAGCAAATTACAGGAAGGATATTATTTTTAAAACATGTAACATGTGCATATCGGTAACCATAACACAAAATCATGAACCAATTACTAGCAACATGTGGCGTATAGTGAAAGCCGTTCAGTTTTATTTACGTTTGTAAATCAGCACGCATAGTAATTCCCATATGTCAAATCTGTACACGTAAAGCCAGTGCTTCGTCCGTCTGAGACTGGCTCGAGCTAAGCGACTGCCTCGAATACAAACGACGCCTCGCGCCGAGTACGCAAATGTAATGGATCAGCGACTTAATACCAAAAGACTATAAAAGCATGTGTTCCAATTCAACACAGCATTAGACATGAATGAGTTACTCAGTTACCATTATACAATGAATATCCCACCAAAACAAAATACGATATTCACTGACATTTTAATTTCAAACTCTTATTACGAGGACACTCAACTGATTACGAAATGCATGTAAAATAAAATTAAAGCGTTACGATTGTGACTGTTTACGTACATTTATATATATATTTACACAAATTATAAACCAAATAGTGCACCATGTTTTTCGCATGTATTTACAAAATATACAACTATGTACTAACAATTATTAACAATATTTTTACCGAATGAGATAAACGTTTTAAAACTTTATGAAAAATATGTTTACACAAATGTTTGCATGTTGAAAATAAATAGATTGGACCTTACAATTCTCGTAGCTCAGGTCATGAAGTTATTTATTTACAAGATCGGTAAAGAAAGTAGTGACAGATGTTATGTAAAGCACCATGTTTTGGGCAAAAATTTCTAGCTTTTAGAATAATAAATTTTCTTATATCGAATTACATTTATCTAATATTTCTGATATAATTAGAAAAGTCGCAGATAAACGCCAAATTGGTAGACAAAACTGAAGTATTAGCTAACATGGCAGCTTTATATCATGTACAAAATCGGATTCAACTTTGTCAGCCTTTTCATGTACCTATTAACTACTAAAAATTGATAAGTAACAACAACGGAGTCATTACGTTTCTATGAAACGATCGTTATAACAATACAAATAATTAATTTAGGCGTTTCTATCACTTCAACGTATACTCTCCTCGTTTGTCCTACAGTAATACTTCAACGTCTGTTCACTATAATTTTTCACTGCATACACCTACGAACAGTTTGTCTTTGAGACTCGCTGAGGTGTTGACAACTTAATGGTGCCCATAGTTGGGCTCAAATGGAATGTTTCTTCGCATATAACACGACAGATATCAGAAAAGTTCCCCAGTCGTATTACGTCACTAGCTTGGTGTTCATCGTTGTCCTGCGGTGTTGAGGAGTCCCTCTGAGGAGTTGGAGGCGGGAATGCCGCGGGGGACCGGCCCCTCAGCTCTGTGCTAGGGAATCCAGCGGCACCACCAGTTTTCCGTTGGAGTAGCTGTAACAAAGGAAAACTATTAAAATTACACGAACATTTTCCACTCCATAATTAAGTTTGCGTTTGTTTATAAAAGTTTGAAACTAGTTGCTATGTACGTTTAAGTTAGAACGAACGAACAGTAAGTAATAAGTAGTTATTAACCTGTATGGTATAGTGGCTGTTCTGGATTTAGCTCTGCTTGGCCTACACGCGTCATCTGCAACCAAGACATTTCAATGTGAACGATTTTAAATTGTATCTGTGGTCTTCTTTGTAATGAACGTTTGTCTTGGCGTATAAAACGCAAACTTTCCGCTTGTTCATAGTTTATATCGTATCGACGAGGTTTAATTAAGTGGTAGCGCACGCTATTGTCTCGGCTCTTGTGGAACAATACTTATCTTAAGCCGAAGTTAGCAGAAGTAATATCTGCGATACCTTAATGAGGGAACTTTGTATCGACTTCGTTAATCGTTTCTGACCCGACCGATTCGATCTGTTCTGCCTTTATCATTTTGAGTAGTTTTGTTTTTTTTTAAATTACATTGTTAAGTGTTCAATTGTGCTGTGTACAGTTGTGAGATGAAAATAAAAAAATAAAATATAATCTAAAGTATGAATTTCTCTACGAGAGATAAATTTTGAAATGGACGCGCATTGGCCAATTCCAGGAGTTATTCATATAATTTATCATGAAAGTTACTGGTAGAAAGTTATTTATTGAATTTTATTTAATTGCCAGCTAATTAGACATGAAAGCCAGTGTACTTTCTGCCAGCAAAGTGACAAGTGTGTTGGCGGAGAGCCTTACCATAGAGCGGCTAACATCGTTGTGAGAGGCACGCATCGCATTGGACGGGCTCGGCACGCCGCTTGCCCTGAGAGCCCTGCGAGCCGGACTTACGCCGGAAAGTGTACCTAACGAGCAGACCTGCAATGCAAAACGCCGCACCGTTAACAAAACAGACAACTAAACCAAAATGAAAACAACAAACACAGAGCCACGCGCGCGCGTCCATCTGAAAAACGCCTATGGGCGGACGAAAGCGGGCCAAAATAAAAAAAGAAATGATGCTCTCAGGGTTTTCATGACTTGATACCGCTAGGATTCATTCACGTTTTATGGGAGAATGAAAGTTTATTCTTTATGCATTTCTGTACTGGATTTATGTTTATACTACGCTGTGTATCTTGGAACTTCCTAAGTGGCGACGACGAATGTTTGGAGTATGTGCTTTATGTTTTAAGTTTAGTTTGAGCTAAATACAGAAGTTATGAACTCATTATGAACTAAGACATTCTAAAATAAAACAGCTACATTACTTAAACGTTTACATGCATCAGAAGGTGAAGAAGAAAAAAAGTGAATTTAGTAAATTATAATAATCTTACCAGTTAATCCGGCTTTGTTGATGCTGTTGGAACTAGAGAAACCCGATATTTTCTTCCAGGCTTTTTTGTTCCAAAACCCACTAGCTTTGGCGTCTCCACAGCTGGAGCTGCGTGGTGAAGGTATATCCTTGGGGCACCGCAGACCACACTCATCAGCTCCTAGGATTCGCACGCCGGCCCCTCGCGTGCCGTACGCCACAGCAGGCAAGTGCGGCACTGATCCCGTCGGTTTACGACGCAAACTACCTACATAACTTGCTCCGCTACTGCTGCCACTAAACCCGCTGTCTAAGTCTGGTGGATTACAACTTGCCGGCGAAAGTAACTCGTCCGTCGGACCAACTCGCAACAATTCCTCGATATTGTCTCTGTCTTCAGCGCGCTCCGAATCGGGAGATTCGCATTCCGGCATGAGCATTGCTTCTACACTAAGATTTAACTCTCCCAAAATTCGTTTGTGCCTCGATTCTACCCGACGAACTTCCTCCTCAACAACACTTCTATCCAAAGAAACTAGTGACTGTCGTGGAGCGTATCGGTGTTTTGGACACGTCCTAGATCCATCGGTAATTTCTTCATAAATGTTTTCTTCCGTGCCGTACCTCGTCACGTAATTATGTCGAGATGATCGATCTCGCGGTATGCCACCCCTTCCTCGCTGACGGTTCACCTTCCTTGATGACGATGGCATTGATAAGTGGTGGTCGTAGTAAGCATATGAGTAATCGACGGGTTCAAATCGCTCCATAGTTGCTGCGATGTTGCTCCTATTCCATGTCTGAGGGGGCGGTTCTCTCGATAAATTGACGGCGGCTAGTCTCGCTGGGAGGATTTCATCCAGATCCCTGGCACAGCGTTCATCAAGCGACTGCGCGCCATCGTCTTCCTCCCGTCTGTGCTTCCTATGCGGTCGACGAGATGTTTGTGAGCGTGCGTGCGCTCGGTCGCAGTCTGATCCATGACCGTGATTGTAATCAGGTGTGTGGCTACGATTATAATCAATAGGCCTATGTTTACAATCTAGCGTATGGTGATAATCAGGAGTGTGTCTCAGACTGTAGCTGGAGTTTCCTTCAAAATCTGAGCGGTCGTAAGAAGGGCTGTCATCGGCATTGCTAGTATGAGCGTGAGGGCAGTCGGCTGCGATGCCGGATTCTGACGAGGGGTAGTCGTGAACCTCTGCTGTCACAAACGACTGTTGCACGTGGTCGTCTGGTCGCGCGGGCTCGGACGTGGCATGTCGGTGGTGAGGGCGCGGCCGCGTGGTCTCGCGGCAGCTGGCGAAGGTGCGCTGGAGAGTGGGAGGGTGTGGGTACCGTCCACAACGACTGTCGTACACCGCCTCCCCGGGCTCGTCGGGGCTCGGCGGCGCGCTTCGTGATTCCATGGCTCATCGTCTCATATCCAATTAGTACCTGTAAAAAATGAAAGACCATTATTATTTGACGGAACATTAGACATAAATATGAAATATTTTCTTTTTAATAAAAGCCACGGACCGACACCGGCGGCGGGGTCGAGGGCAATGAATCCGAAATTACGTGCTGCGTGATAAGGGTAGGGTAAGTGACGATCAACACAGCAGCCGACGTCGATATATCATCATCAGTCGCCGCGTAATAAATCGGGGACTTTGTGCCGTGTTTACATTTTATATGGCGGATTTTTAGAAGCTTTGTTGCTTGGTGATATGTGACGTAATGTCACATCTGCTTTGTTATGCGAATTAAGAGTGATGAAGGTATATTAAAAGACAAATTACAGTTGTGTGAAATACATTTTTCTTTATAATTTCGTCAAAACTTGCTAGCAATGCGTTTATTATATATTTTTCACATTGGGATGTAAATTATATGTGACTGCATTCGATTTATCGCCCACAAATACACTAACTATCATAACCGAATTCAAAATCTACATTTTTATTGCGTCTCGCTCGGATGTTATTGCACGAATTCCAGACCAATTTATTACTATAACGATAAGTGTCCGTGAACTAGTGGCAAGGGCGGGCGTCGGGACGCGACACCCTCGGTTGCCATGGCGACGGGTCCCCGCGGTTTATCGCGTTTCCGCCCGATATTCCTTGCATCTAAATCATCATCAGCGCTGGGAAGCGGATCGTAAAGAGCCCGTTGACCGTCCGTCCGCTATAATTTGTTACATAGCCCAACATCGCATCGCTCGGGATTGGGCTCGCCTCAGTTCCCCAAACGACGGTCTATGGCCTAACTTTCGCTTTATGGCAATTTTCGAGACAATTTTGTGTCTTCAAGAACAAAATATTGTTTGGCTTCGAATATTTTCGTGAATGCTGCAGGTGCGATCGGCACCCTCCGTATAAACCAAATATTGATCGATTCTACGTTGTATACATAAAAAATGAATTTTACTGTCGAAGTGGAATACATTTAGTGACAGAACGCTACATTACGATTGCGTTCTCATACTGCGTTGTAAGCACATTTTAGCTCCCCTCTCTAGTTCCCCTAAGCTTAAGAATATATTACGTTTTGTGAGGGTTAAAAAATCATGCAATGCACATAACAGCGTCGTAATTGCAATGAAATTTATTATTGTTACACAGTATTACTGACACTAATTGCCGACATTAATTTAGGGGATTAAAAACGCGAATTAAAAACTTGACATTGCACTGTAATGGTTATACTGATGAATTTTGAATAGAGCTTTAATTATTTTGATCGTAGGATTGCATGAATTTAAGTTAAAATTGTTTGGTTTTTGGTAAACTTAGCCCACCAGAGTTATTTAAGTTATCGTCTACGATTTCAAGTTGTCAACACAACAGTTGGGCACAAAATAGGTACAGCACGCCTCGTCACCTAGACTATGTAAAAAGTATCTGCTCCCCGCGGTTTCACCCGCATAAAGGCTCCTTCAAACAGGCGTGACACGCGATAAAATCGCGCGCGCCACAAAGGCACCGCAAGTCGCGCAACGAGCGGTGCCTTTGTTTTGCGCGCGATTATATCGCGTGTCGCGCCTGCTTGTAGGAGCCTTAAGTCTCAATCCCGTAGAAATATCGGGATAAAAAATCCTATGTCCTAATCCAGATCATGGTCTACCCACACTAATACATCTGCCTAGCCTTTTCCCAACTATGTTGGGGTCGTCTTCCAGTCTAACCGGATGCAGCTGAATACCAGTATTTTACATGGAGCGAGTGCCTATCTGATCATGGTCATAGTCGGTCATGGTCTACCCATGTGCCAAATTTCATCCGAATCCGTACAGCCGTTTTAGCGTGAAATCGTAACAAACAAACATACAAAAACTCTAATATTTTCTCTTTATTATAGTCTAGACTGCAGACTAAGCGGATACGGTTATGATAAAATATAAAAATTAAAGAAGTTTATAGAAACCACAACAAAAATTATAGAATGAGACGAAGAAAGCCCGATATTAAAATCGAATAAGCACTACCTGCACATTGTACAATAGTAATTTAGCAGCATTACTGTAATCACCATCCATCAGGACGCGATAACATACTAAGTGTTTCATTTTCTATGCACCCCACGACCATCATTATAAATAATAAGTTTTTTATAATGTGGACTCATGTGGTCGGTACCGTCCATAGTACCTAAAGGCTCCCGCAGACAGGCACACCGTGACAGTGCGAGGCGATTCTGCAATATATCCGTAGAACAATTTCTATGAAAACGAGTGCCGCTATGTGACACATCGTGCTCACGCCTGTCTGCGGGAGCATTGATTCGTGTCTGACATTTTGTATTTTACTTTGGGTGGCGTTACTTGACAAATTGATGATTAAATATTTATGAAATGTGTGTGTGCTCACATTTAGTTAGATTTAGTTTGCTTAGACGCATCTGGCCTGTAGTGAGTGAACAATATTTGTTTATCCGTAATAATTATTGGTAAAAAGATTATCCTTTTTTAGCTTTGATATTTGATCGACCAAATAACAGAAAATTATCTTTTCTTTCTTTTCAATTGTCGCTTTTTACTCTTTAGGTTGATGCCTACCTACGTCATTTCGTAAAACAAATACCTACCGTTATGATTTGTTCCTTTTTCCCTTTCTATCAGCATAAAGAAGCGTCACTGTGCTACTGAAACACACTCGTTTTCCAGACTAAAGTATAGTCTGGGAAATTAATTGTTTATTAAATTGACACAGTATGCCAATTCGACTTGTTACGGCCATTTTATACAACTGGCAAAGAATGGCAGTTAGTGATTTGACGCAACGGACAATTTAAGTTGGCAGTTAATCAATCAATAATACAACGTGGCAGGGACATCGACACGCTTACTGTTACCATGATTCCCCTTCCCCTTTTGATTGACCTTCTGCGCATAATTTTTTTTAAAAATCTACTGCTTCATACAAAAATGCAATACCCATGCAAACGGGGTTCAGAATCATGTACTGAATCCATAAAAGGTTGCGCGTCAATGTCGACCGGTACCTGCCACCCTGTATAATTTCCCTGTCTTTACCTACTGAGGTCAGTAACTTCGGGTCTTTCTCAAAAATGTTTATCTTCAGCAAGAACACTTTAACTAATTCACATCCACAGTGAGTCTACTGAAACATCTCTAAGAAGCCGTAAGTACAGTTCAGTGGCACCACACTGGGAACCAATTATTTATGTATCAAGTATCTACCGTTGCAGTAACCATCTGGTGACTCACTAGGTGACGACCTAATGAAAGCTTGTCACGTTTTAATTTGTCGTTACTTAACTACGGTCTATGATTGACTTGACCGGCTGTGGGGTATGCAGCTGTTATTAGTCAATTATTATGTAATGTAAGAACTATTTTGATGATGAGTATGTTAAGAGTGGACCTAAAGTAAAATTGCCAATCGTAGATTTGAATTTCATAAATTTGCAAGTGTACTTTGTGTGAAATATAAAATGATAACATTTTCTCGATAGAAAAACATCACAAAGTTATTTCTAATTTCCACGCATTTTCGATTTATTCTTAAATGCTAATGAAGATCAGGATAATGTTTTGATCAATGATATTTTAGGTTTTGATTCATAATTGTATTTATACATGATGAAATTTGTGTTATTTTAAGAAACTCCTATTTTTATTTCACAAATCGGGGGTGCACTAGAGTGAGAATTTTCCGTTTTATTTATCTTAAAAATTAAAAGCTGTTTTACAGAATGGAGAGCTTATGGTTAGGAGAAAACAAGCCAAGCTTTTATTTCCTAAAGGAGTATACGAAGATATAATAGCTCTAGCGTTTACTAAGGCAGTACTTACTTTATAAATGTTAAAAAACAATTTAAAGTCTGCTATAACATATTCTCGTGAATAAATTTAGGTATAGGATTTTACAAGCATTTTGACGGAAATACTTGTTTTTTAAGATAAGGACACCAAGTGTATTTACATAGTTAAGTAATATTATATCTTTATGCCTGATGCGTTGTTGAGTTTGATTGCCTTAGATAGATAGGTCACGTTCAACTTGTTTATAAAACCCTCTTTTTACTGTTCACATATATTCGTGTTTGTTTGCACAGTTAAGGCTCTTATAAACAGGCGCGACACGCGATATAATCGCGCGCGACACAAAGGCACCGCTCGTTGCGCGACTAGCGGTGCCTTTGTGTCGCGTGTCGTGTCGCGCCTGTTTGAAGGAGCCTTTATTGATATCTACTAAGTATGGTTGAATATTTTACGGTAAATGTTATTGCATGTTTTGCCGACTTAAAGAGTTTGCAAGATGTGCCTACATATTATAGCTAGACGATGATCACTGTAATAATTGCTTCGAGTTTAGTCTAATATTTTCACGAAATATTCGGTAAATTGGAACATGCATCGAAATGAATTTACGTATACTTCGATAGTAACGGCATGTCAGACGGTTTACTATTATTCACCAGCATAATATTTATAAGTGTATATTATTGTATTTTAATCAAAATAATACAGACAGTGAAGAGTAATTGAATACACAGAACTTATTACAATAAAATGAATCAAATAATCTATAGTTACTCGTTAGTAACGAAGTGGGTTATGCAGTTGATTGAATATTACTATGTAATGGCTCCAGCGCTGGTTCTGCAATAATCCCTTTTATGTTCAATTGCAACGAAGTTATTTACCCATTCGCATTTTAATTGGTGAAACATTTTCGATCCATTTATATTATTTTAATATCTTTCCGATTAAATAAACAATGAAGTAAATGCTTTGTTTTTTGTTAATAAATAAAATTGTAGTTCGTTTATTTACAAGAAGAACAGGAAACGCAATAATAATAAAATGAAGTCAGACAGTGTTAAAATTGGTTTATTTCGATATCACTAACGTAAAATATTAACAATATCGATATTTTTGCTTTCCATAGCCATACAGTTAGTCACAAGACGCCAATCTTGGCTGTATAATAACACGTCCTATCCATCCAAACTTAGTGATAGTAAGTACTAATTCCATGACTTAGAGTGACAAGTAAAACATTCGTTGTTTGTGGTCATCGTTACCTAACGCGGCGCATATCACCAATCACTCATGAAAGAATTCCTGAACTAATCTCTTCGCGTGATCAAAAATGAAGTATGCGACTTTCAGGTGCACCTGAAAGTCACATACTTCATTTTTGATCGTAAAACACCAATCGTAAACGTAATCGTCGTCGTCGTCGTATCGTAATCGTAAAACTATAAAAAGGCGGACGCTCAAGGACTAACGTTATCGCAGACTTAGGTTTTGCATTATTATTCTTACTGTTGTTTGCCTTGAACATGAACGTTGTTTAATTAAGGGGCTTAAATGACCTAAAGCGCGGTCACTGTCGGACTGCATAGAAAAGAAAGAGAAGCGCGATGATACAACGCTGGTAATTTATTGCAAAATATGAAGCAATTATTTAATTACAAAAAATCTATTGCTTGGACGAAAAAATTAAAACACTAGTATTTTAGTATGTTGCTTGTAGAATAATCTGACAAAAAATCAGAATGATTGTATGTATATTAGTATGGTTTTTATTGTAAAAAGAAAGTTTTTAGAGATATCATTTTTTCTATCGTATCAAATTAGTTGTATTATGTTTTCAACACCTATCTACCTAGCATATATCCTGAAGAATATCATATATTTTTCTGATTTTATTTACTGTAGTCGATCATATACTTTTATTGTTTCTAAAACTTTTCATCTGATAAGTTTGCTACAAAGCTGTTTTATTTTTTTTATATTAGTAACCTACCTACTAAGCTTAGGGCTTAAGCGTTTTCAAGTACCTAATATGAATCTGTGATGCGTTCCGATTATAGCAAGTTTAACCAAGTTAATGTAAACAATGAAAATAGGTATACTTTAAAACTAACATCCGAAGTTTTTATAGTAGTCAAAGAAAGAAAAGAACTGTTTAGTTCTGCCTAAAGCCATTAATACAATACAATGCAATGCAATGGTGCAATGAAATCTAAGATGGCTCGTAAAACAAACGCAGTAACTTTTGTTAAAAATACCAACATATTCGTAAAATTACTTTTATTAAGGTTTCTTCTACAAGGACCGTAAATATTGAAAAAAACAATACGTAGGTACAAAACTGTATTTACAATATTTAAATACCTTATGCTATGTTATGTATATTTTTTACTTTTAAGATGTTGTACTTTTTCAGATTACATAGTATGTTTTCTGATCCTCATTTCTTTTTTGTGTGTAACACAGGCTCATACATAACGCACTTTTAGTTAATCACTAGCCACACTGGGAACGGAGCTAAGTTCGTTTAGCTTCGCTCATGTAGCTATTGCGTGTTTTTATATTTTGGTTCATAGTTCGCGGTTTGAACCGATGTAAGAAAACACGCGGACATAAACGAACGAAGCTAAACGAACTTACTTTCCAGTGTGGCCTGCGCTTTTATATTAGTGTTGACTCACCATCGATACTTAAACGACTTAAAACTTTATCGGTACTTTCTGTATCTGAGATCTGAATGTTCAAGACCCACATAAGCACCTAAGTGCCCAAAGTGGTACATTTTACAACATGTAGGTATAAGAAAGCTATTACACTGAACGCCGTCGTTCACAGATTTGAATTCGAAACGAGCTAAGCCTTTTTGGCGACAATTCTGTTTATTTTATGCTCCACTCCCGAAGTGCTCGAATTCCGGAAATAAATAAGTAACAAATGAAAGTTTAGCTAAAAGCTAAGATGAAGCAAAGCCGAGATAAGCGCGAAGCCGATTGTCGGCGAGCATCCATTAATAAAGATAATGATTCTGAAGACGTGTCTATTAATACTCACTAATTCCATGATCTTATTATGATTCTGAGGCCGATGTAATTACTAGTATCAGTTAAAATAAACAGCGGTCAGAATAATCTAATGTTGTTAGGAAAACAACAAAATTTATTATTACTCGTGTGCATAAAATTCCACATCGTTGAGTTTAATTTCTTCCCGTATTCATTCGTATGAGACTAAATTACGTAGTAATATAAATAAGTAGGTATATTTTCATTTATGTTGGCGCGATAGTAACCATATCACGCCACTGTTCGCTCAGAATGTAATTAAAGAGACTAGGGTTGAGCCTTCGAAACTATTACTTACAAATGTTATAGAGAACAGTTAATTCCGGTACCTATCGGCCGGTTTATGCGACACTCAACGCGGGACGGTTTAAGTGCCCTTTGAGAGAGATCTCCGCGTTTTATTGCTAAGAAAGTAGTTAATAAAATGTGCGAAAATATCTCTGCAGGCCGTAACTATTCACAGTTTATTTCATACTGCCCTTAAGTAAGTATTGGTGCTTTATTTATTTAATTCGGAAAACAAACAGTTACACAAACATCGTAATAAACAGCTAGTGAGCAAAGATAGACATTGTATAAGATTAAGTCCGTATCTCATTTCACTCTTGACTTAGGGATACCTAAACTCTGATTTTTAATTTGGGAGACCAAAATGACAGCTGCTCGCGTATCACGACCAATTCTATCTCTATTCTACCAAGAATAGACAAAGTTCATTCTATCCAACTTCAGATCTCTTCTGCCTGAGCACGGCCATAGACAAATTTGTATTTACTCTGGCACGGGGCGACCCGTAGACTTGCATTTCTATGAAGACAAAGACATTTATTCTTTCCATAGCAACGGGGAGCAAATTTTAAAATCATTAGAGATTCTTGTTGACAAGTGTCAACAAGAATCTTGACACTTGGGGGTAGAAATATTATTTCTTAACACTTGTTTAGAAAGTTTGCTCAAGTTTCAAAAGTAGAGAAAAAAAAACAGACTCGCACTATGAAGGGTTTCGTACCACAAGGCAAAAACGCCGAAAAAAACACGTTTGTTGTATGGGAACCCCACTTAAATATTTATTTTATTCTGTTTTTAGTTATTTGTTGTTATAGCGGCAACAGAAATACATCATCTGTGAAAATTTCAACTGTGTAGCTATCACGGTTCATGAAATACAGCCTGGTGACAGACGGACAGTAGAGTCTTAGTAATAGGGTCCCGTTTTTACCCTTTGGGTACGGAACCCTAAAAATGGTCGTCATGCTTGACAGTAGACTTTTGTCGATTGAAGAATAGAAACATAAATCAGACAGAATAGAAAAAACAGTCTGCCATTTTGTCTTTTCTTCCATCGACAAAACCCCGTTTCTCTATGGTGCTCATGGTACGCATGCTGCGATCGGCTTTTGTATGTCATGTTGAAAGTGTTTATTACTACGCAGCTGTCATTTTAGTTTAGCGAATTAAAATTAGAGTGTAACTACTGTTTAGAAATTAATTTTAACTTGTAACTAACTCGTTAACTTCAATCAAAGAAAGTTTCAGAATGTTGTTTAGCTCGGGGAATTTACATATACATTAATAATTTGTATTAAGTTGTTGTTGTTATTCACATTAAATCAGAAGGTCAATTCTCGTACTTAAAAAAACGTTCACATTTAATTCGCAAGCAACACGGGTGGGTTTTAGTCAGTAAGAGTCTGACACTCCCTTCCGCTCCACCCAGAGCGGGAGGGGTCATTTGATGATTTCGCATGCTGAAAAAAAAAGCACACCTCAGTGACAATCAATGTCAAAAACTTATCAAGAATGTAGGGAAATTAGAGGTATTTTTGACAGATGGAGACTGTGATCAGACTGAGAGTACTAATGTTCTTAAAATTACAAGATTGCCCCTCTGATATAATGTAATAAATGTTAAATATATGGTTGTATCGTTTAAACTTACAGCGTTTTTTATGGTAATAAATTAACTCTAATAAAATGTTTCGCTTAGCCTTTTTCCGCCGTCACGCTTGTCTGGCTCTTGTGGTTTTTGCAAGAAGTAAAATGTTGTGGTAAAACGTTCTGCATAATATTCTTATGAACTGACGACGATTCAACGACTGTAAATTATGTAAATAATTTGTGTTTCTTTAAACTTAAGCTTCCATGAAACATAGTCGGTTTTTTGTCTGTCTGTGTGACCGCTTAGTTTCCAAAACTGTGTCCAAAAATGCGGTTTTTACTATCATTTAGAGAATTTATTCCGGAAGGTTTAGGTACCTATGTATAGTAAACACACCTTCCCAAGGATAATAAACGTATTATAGAAATCCTTAGATAAGAACGGCCTTTCTTTTGGTGCCCCCTTAATCATAACTAATACATTAATTTAACTTAGAAATAGCACAGAACTCTCGATGTTTTGACATGTCTTCATATTGCACCTGTGGAAAGAAGGGGTGAGTCGCTAGTATAAAATAATTAATTCATTATGCTCTTGTTTTTCGTTTCGCTTTTTGTAATACATAAACATTTATAAACATATTTCGTTGTAAACAGAACTAGTGACAAGTTCGACTTGTAAACAAAACAACAACAAGAACGCTCAATAAAATACAAAATGTTTGGTCATGTAAATTGACGCCATTGTAGCAACGCACACGCATGATGGAACGATTGCACGAACATTTGAATTTGGAATCATATACCTCGAAGCTTGAATTAATCGAGCGAGGCAAAAGTTTTAACACAATTTCTTGTGTACAGTCAGGGGTAAAATATGTAGCAAATTTTAAAAAAATGTGTGCGGTTGGGTTTTCAGGAACGAAGTTTTTTACGCGATACTATAAGCACGCACACATGCTCATACGAGTATATGCCTCGAACGTATTGTGTAATAAACGGCTGTTTGAATTCGGCTTCTTCAAAACCGGAGCTTTCGTTTTTTAAACTCCCTGCTGATCTTGAAAAGTATGAATGAGTTTTTGTTATAATAATCGATATCGAATAATGGTCCGTGTGGATCGTACCACGATTGAATTTAAGAAATTCGTAATTTTTTTTGTAAAACAAAGGTGGCGGTTGGTAACATGTTTATTTTTGTCGTCATGGGTGTCGTTTACATAGATAAAGAGGTTGCCAAAACCGTTAGTGAGGTCAAAATGTAAATCCAAGATGGCGGCTGTGAAATTTATAATTTTTTTGGCATGGGTGTCGTTTTTCAGTAAATAATTTATAATTACGAAGAATAAATAAATTTTTATTCAAATATTGTTTTCTTTAATTGAGAATGGGTGTAATAGTGCAGGGTTAGGTAACTGGGCATCGGTTGAGCGACGCGCATTTTGACTTCACTATCGGCTTCAGTACCCTCGAAAACTATGAAAATAATATTCATGATAAAAAAAATTAATTTTTTTGCAGCCGCCATCTTGGATTGGTTTTGACCAGAAGGAGGGAAAGATAACCAGCCAATTACTTAATAATCGTAAACCGCGTTAAAAAACTTCGTTACAATAAAACACTTATTAATTTGACAACCCTAACGCTCCAATGGAGCGTAGGTAATTATTTCAACAAATAGGCCTAGTTTCCATACTGTTCATATTAATACTGTGCCTGTACCGTGACATTCACCCATACGCACAATGTTGTGCGTGCGGTGCGTTACGTTGCGCACTACCATAAAGCGTGAATTTTCACACTAATTAATAAAAGTTGTTTTCCAGCAATTTTTTTGCACAAAATTACTTAGTTTGATGTACAGTCAGTTATAGCAATTAGCTGACCCACCTTTGCATAAATAGTTGAGATTTTTTAGAATACGAACCGATAGAATTTTATAATTCTTTTATATTTAATTTTTATTTACTTTGCTCAAATAAATATTGTGGAGGGTCGTTACAGTATATTTTTGCCTTTGACTGTACATTCTTGATTCCGCGAACTCGTGATCCGTCACTAGGTCGGGAGCCTCGTTAAAATTCAGTAAAGCTAAGAACACATTACAAACGGGCTCACTCGTCTTAACAATTATACCCCAGTTTATACACGCTTTGCAGTCGAAATTAGGGACGCGCCCCGAGCCCCTGATATGTAAGAAAAGCTATTATATTTGTTTAACGAAATTGGGTGTGTAATTATTATATAATAAAGTCTCTTCAAATGTTCCTCTAGTACTTGGTTGATTTAAGTTAGCGCTTTGTTTGAACTTGATCCGTAACTTGTACGCAGCGGGAAGGAGACACCCACGTAAAAAGGTTTTAATTTATTTAGTTTAAAACGGCGTGTGTACCGAATTTTAACATAAATGAATACTTCTACCACCTGTATAATGTACCTACGTGTAATGTATGTTTTTGTATGTGTTAGCAAAATAATTGAATGCGTTGTTAATTAAAAACACTGTTTAAATTTGACTTGAGTGGTGGCCGAGTAGTAACGGCCCCGACTTACAGTACCCGGCGATAAATAATGCACATCGACCTTTACCTTTTTTGTATTTTATACAAAGAATAAAAATAATTATCAAAAGAAGCAAATCATAATTGTTTTAACAGCTCCTAATGGATACCGGACTGTTTGTATTTCGTGCGACAGAGATAACGCTCTACGAAAACGGAAACGAAGCCGAAATTAGCCGATTGTCTCTTTCCAAAGGTCGATGTGCAATATTTATCGCCGGGTACTGTACGAGTGTAGGTCGTGGGCTCGAACCCAGGCAGGCGCTTTACTTTGTGTAAATAATTCCATCACCACTGCTCTCAAAACGGTGAAGGAAAACATCGTGAGAAAACCGACATCTACCAATCCGCACTGGGCCCGCGTGGCAGATTATAGCCCACTCCCTCTCGAACTCAAACTCTCAAACTCAACTCAAACTCAAAGCATTTATTTCAATTAAACCATTTACAGGCACTTTTGAATTGTCAAATAGTCGGTCAGTCAGAAAATATGAAGCCCATTCCAAAGCATACGGTACCTATGGAGAAGAACGGGCAAGAAACTCCATGGACACTCTTTTAAATTATATTTTTACAAAAGTATTAGTTACATCATTAATGTGAATATATAATTATATGTGAGAACGATGTAAAAAAGACGTAGGTACGAGTTAAAAGCGTCCAGGGTACAGCAAATGGTAAGAAAACAACAATTCAAAATTAAAATATGCCGAGGCAGCTAAGTGATGACCAGCCCCAACTGACGGCGCCCGATCACGAACATGACGCATAGATCAGCACCATTCAGCTCAACCATCACTCGAAGAGAAGAAGCCAGCAGTGGGGACCAGAAAAGCAGATTATGAAATGTGGCATACGTTCGATTGATCTACTGTCAAAAGGTCTGATGCAGCAGAGAAAATACAACAGGCTTCACACACCATAAGCTACCTATAAAGGTACGATATAAATATTCATACACCGTTCGTAGCAAACAAACATCTCGGTGAAAGGGAGTTTAAGAGCCAAGTTTACATGGTAGGTAACCGTAGAATATATTAACATTAAAGTGAGGAAAGATATTCGCTCTCAACACGTTATTATTGTCCGCGTTTCAAGTGATGTCCTCACCCGGCGACTTGCAGTTTTCGTAACACTCTGAGGAATTGATATCCAGCCCGCGGTTGTAGTTGTAGCGGTTTCACAAGTGGAATTAGAAATTTCTCAAAAGCTCTTTGCTACGGTTTCTAGATTACTAGAATTGGACAGTGGAATTCGGTCTAGTGGTCGCAAGTGCTACTGCTAGGTATGAGGTCCTGGGTTCGATTCCCGGATCAGGCAGTGTTATTGGGCCTTTTCTAGAAATAAATAACAGACCGGAGCCTGTATTTGTGCGCGATTGATGGCAATAGGCTCGCCCCCTGTTACATGAGACTTAAGGCTCCTTCAAACAGGCGCGACACAACACGCGACACAAAGGCACCAAAAAGACTAACTTACACATACTATCACGACTGTATTCCCAGAAGGGTAAGGCAGACGTGTACCTATAGAACACCCACATTTCGTCAGTTATGCTTAAAGGCTCACAAACAGGCGCGACACGCGATAAAATCGCGCGCGACGCAAAGGCACCGCCATAAGTCGCATGTCGCGCCTGTTTGTAGGAGCCTTTAAGCGGTTCATTAAAAAGTTGTAAAGAATATAATTATACGAAAAAACATTTAGAGAGAAATTAATTCGGTAAATACTTTATAATATTCCAAATCCCTCGCATCAAAGAATTACAGCTACGAATATTGCAAAATCTTTTCGTTTCAAAAATAGTTTTTCCACATTTTATATAACGTTCCGGATTATGAAATCGTCCATTTATTTTGCGGCGAGATTTTCCTAAGGTGGGACGCGTGACTACCTTCAATATTGCTCCGACCCCGTGGCTCCCAATAACACATTTTTAAGGATTTGTGTCAGGATCATTTTATATAAAAGGGAAAATATTTCCAAAGCTCAACGATGGAATTAAGCTTTACAAAATCTGTCTTTCATCTTTAGCATTAAATATGTATTGGGTGAATGTTAGCGATTATCGTCTGCCTTCAGAGGATTACAACATTTATACTCCACAACGAGCTATCAAATCGCTGTATAATATAATTTTGTGCGATCATTTAACTATAATAATAAGCCGTTTTCAGACATCGAACCACAAATTAAATAGCACTATGATATGTTTGTTATTTATGTTGAGAACTTAATCCAAAACTGTTCATTGTGTGTACAATTCGTATTGTTGAATTGTAATTGTCTATTCCAGGCTTATTCCCATACCCAGACTATCGTATCGTAAATTGCTACACGCAGACAAAATTACTTACACGAATAGCTCGATAATATGTGGCAAGCACGTTGAAAATTAAACTTTGTGAAATTCAAAGTCTCGCTTAAATGATCTTTTGCTTAATCTGATTGTTAAATCGCTTTAGAGTGTACCTATCCATTGAAATACCACTAAATCTGAGGGCATTTCTAAGTGAAAATTTCCCGTCAGCTCCAAGGAAACGAGCCGGCGAATTGGCTACCAGCCTATAAAACGTAATGTCACATTCATTTGCAATTCAAGAGTCCTCAGTCTGTATTATGCCTAATAAAATTTACATATTTAAATTAAACTGAGAAATAACAAGATACTGTAACCATCATGGCGCTTAGATTGCATGGCCGTTTGTATTTTTAAATACACATACATATCTTTCATATCTTCCGAGTTTTCATGACATTTTTAATTTAAGTTACGATGAACAAACGGAGCGTCGTGGTCCCGGCTGTGTGAACTCACGCCCTGAATAAATTAGTTTGCGCGCTGGATGAGAACTAACTCAAACAGCTGACTAAAAATAATAATGTTATTGTAACGTCTAGCTTGTGTCAACTAGTCGACGTAGCAACCAACATCAAATCAGCATTTTACCCGAGGTGCAAAAATGAGAGGTCATTCGCCCCGAATGGCTTGCATAGTAAACAGAGATAATTAATCCAGCATTAGTCACCACGAATGCCCGACATTCGATGCGTCTCTGATACGTCCGTGACCACGCCTCAGTTGACAGATGAAGCTGTCTAATGACGTTATCTTAGCGTACACATGTTGAGAACTGACTGCTCATTCTGTTGTAAATGTGAGGAATTCAGCACGTTGTTGCTGGTTGCTGTACCGGTTATAAATCAGAACGAAGCCTACGCAGTGTCATATTGTCAAGCGCGCAATATTCATGATTGTATCCGACCCTTTACAATTAGCCTATCTACACGATGGTATCAAGAGAGGAATGTAAGCAGTTTAAAAAATATTATTTACACGTCGATATAAAGCTGCGTTCATACTGATATGCATATGGCATCATAACAGATAGGCACGTCATATGAGCTGGCGACCTTTGGCATCAATCAGTCTGTGCAATATGATAAAGTAGATAGCCTCTCTGTGATACCAGTGCTTGTCACCATGCAGCGTTCAATACTTGTTGTGTAATGAGAATGACACTAATAATATTATCGTCCATTTATGTTAAAATTGGCTAGATTTTAGAGACGGAATTTAGGCGTTGCTGAGTAAGAATTATAATACCAAATTGTGGGACAGACTCTGCCTATCTAGGTTTACTTTTTGCGACCGCCAGATTAAACTAATTACAAGAAAATTCTTTAGCATAAACGTAGGAGGTACCTCTTCTTTGCGATAAATAATGTTGAGCTAGGTATATTTAAAATCTATATCTGTAAATACATTCAAATAAGACAAGTGTCTGTTTGTAATATCACAATAACAGGATTTGCTAAATGCATATGAACTTATACCTAAAATACAATTTTTATAATTTTTGTTTGTCTGCCTTATTATTCCGGCTAATCTCCGAAATGACTGGATGGGAATTTTGACGGGAGATAGCTGCTGTTATAAGTTAGGTTACTTTTATTTTTTTTTAATAATTAGGGTTCCGCACTAAAAAAACTTAAATCCCACGCGGGCGAGGCCGCAGATAGAAGTCAGTTATAAAACTTCTAAAGCTTTGTAAAAACGCAAAGCTGCGCTGAACCTTATCTATCTAATCGTTCATCAGCTTTAGGGTCCCAGCTTATCGAGCTGAAATATATACCAGCTATTATACATTTTGCCAGATAAACGATATGTTGAAATATATTGCCCAATCTTCCGTTACCCATCGTAGCTTACGAGAAAAACACCATTCATGTTTCTTATACAGGCTAATATCGAAAGTTATCGAAGAAAATATCGCCTAACGCCCCAACACACTGATAAAATATTTTTCAACACATTTGCTCGAAAAATGCATTTACAAAGCCTGTATACATTGTTCGAAAGTTAAAAATTACGCACCATACAACGGAACGTGCGGTAAAATAGGTACTCTCACCTAAGTACCTATTTTACCCCACGTTCCGTTGTATAACACCGTGCGTTTTCTTTACGGTTTTTTTTTAATTTCCATGAAAAAAATATAAGAATTCCACCAAAGAGTTTTACATTATGAGAATAAACAACCTGACTGATCGAACCTCCTTGGAAGCGCTTTTGCTCAATACGTTGTGTCACTTTAATACTAAAGAGTAAATGAGACGAAAGATGTAGTTCTAATTTTCACCACGTGCATGTGGCGCCATTTGCAAATTCGCGCCATTTTCATATTAGAAACTTTAAAAAATTGTTGCGACTTTCCCACTGTTAAATAAAAAAAATAATAATATGAGTTCAACATTCTAATTGTGAAATTAATAATGTCAGTCAGTCAGTTAAGCTTCCAAAGCAGCAAATTTCACTGAATTTCAATTTTACTATTAATTTCCAAGAGTAGAACCTATCTGTTTATTTTCTTATTTGCTATTAAAAATAGTCAAATGAAAAAGCTGTACTGTTTTCTCGCAAATGTGTTGAAAAACATTGTATGACACACGTGCAGGAATTGGTATTTACAAACTCGTGACTATGGTAAGCCCTCGACTTCGTCTCGGGCTTACATTCGTCTACTCGTTTGTAAAAACCAACTTACTGCACTAGTATCATAAATAACTATTAAAACATATTAAATATAAAAATATGGTGACATTTTATTGCTTATAATTTGAACGCAAAGAAAAGAAAGCTCAGAATAAAATTTCAACGTTGTCCAAAATTGTTGAAACATTTTTATGTTAAGTTTAATATTATTTTGATATAAGTTTTACAACGTATTTATTAACATGCAATAAAATGATGTCCAGAAATAAATTGTATCATGCATACAATTTGTAAAGGAAATTTTGTCAGTAGGCAAATAAAATGGTCATGAAAGCAAGCTTGTAAAAGACAGGTAATAATTTTACAGAAGTTTACGATCCAATTACGAAATAGTGTGATGAGGCTCGACTTTATTGCAGTGCTATCGGCGATGTGCCCGTGTGTACTTAGCTGATATCTACCGTTAATTTTAAGTGCATGCGACAGTAGGTGAAAGTCCATGACGTTATAACTCACAACGATAAAGCTGTAAAGATAAGAGGAGCTGACTATGACACACAAAGTACCTTCCTACATTTTAATGACAAGGAAAGTAAAACAATAAGGACAATATTTTGTACGACGCCTGCTAATTATCAGATAAAAAACTTTCGTAAACTCGTTCCAAGTAAAATCTGATAAGTTCGAATTAATAACCAACACGGTAGGGGCTTAATTTCATTTTTATAGCATAATTAAAAGTTAAAATATTATTAATGAGTCGATTTTTGAGTGAATTAACTACCGGAGTGTTTTTACTTTTATTGCTGGCTCAACCAAAATGAGTCAATTTAGACACTTTAAACTTTTATAAGAGCAATCAAGTTTGGACAAAACAAACAATATAAATAAACATGAGCGTTCTAAATTCGAAACGTAATTAGTGTAATGGAGCCGGTGAATCCGGGTTGTATTTTAAAAGCAGTAAAACCATGGGGCGGTCGCCATAGGCCGGAGTCGGGAGCGGTCGGCGGTGGTCGGTGACATTCGCTTTTACACTGCAAGTCACGTGGGCTAATGAATCCACTCACCTTCACGTCCGAACCCACCTTTGTAAATAATTTAATCAATCTGTTTATTTTGACACTTTACAAATTAAGCGGTGATCCTTCACAGGCTGATTAAACGTCGCGAGAGTGACAGGCTTTTACGTATTTTAAGCTTACATTAAATAAAATTATGAATGAATTCGCATTTAATACGAAACAAATGAAGAAAACAACAAAATCCAGTGACGCGGCTGTTCGAACTTTCGTCGATAATATTTTTAGAGCAAGATTTAGATCCCATAGAAGCACTTCGTCATTCATGGATCAACGAAAGGGTCGTCGTAACCTCTTTTCGCGTAGTTTGGACATAAAAAATGTTATCAGTCGAGCAAGGGGCCTCATGCAAGTCATGAAAACAATCAAATAAATCCTCCAACGGGGTAAATGTTTATGTGTGGAGAATTTATTATGGGGGCTGTGGGTTCGTAATAAAACTGTGATAACGATCGCTATAAACAAATGACCGTTTTAGAGATATTAAATGTAATTAAAAATAATGTTTCTGGTTATTTAACAATTCATGGCAGTGTGATTTACTTTTTTGTTTTCAATGTAGCAATTCACTGACAAAAAATTTTTAGGTAAACAGCTTTAATTTTTAGGTAGGTTTAATAAAATAGACCGGGTAAACGGTTCTATCGATGAATCTCAAAAGTGAATCGTTCTGTCGGCGAATCTTTCGCTGTTTTCGACGAATGACTCATTCATCGTTGAACCGTTCTTATTGGTGAAACAACGAAAAGTTAAACTTTCTGTCGGCGAACCGTTCATCGGAGAAACGAATGTCGGGTAACTGTTTCAGAATCGAGACACGGCACGCGGTAGTTTGACAAGCCAAATTCAAGCCAAGAAAAAGGAACTGGCAAAGCAGCAGCCATGTTTTATTATATTTGCTTTGTATTATATCGGCTTAATAGTAATCGCACTAAAAATGCAAGTCCAGCCCGGGCATTACCCGCATCACACGCGAGACTCGTTCCAACACAAAAACGGTAAAGCTCTAGTAAGCGTTACAAAACGACTCACAATGCAAGTCACCAAACTAATGAATGCCCAGTTTTTAGACTGTTACACGTGAATTTGCAATCTCCCCTTTGCATATGAAGTTTAAAGTAATGGCTTCGGGGAAAATTTTACGGACGACGTTCGGTAGGTTGTACGAACTATATACTTATATACTATACGTTTCATGTAAGTACGTAATGACTGTGAGACCATGCGAGCACGTACACAAAGTACAGTTGGAACCATTAGGAACGACACACTTACTTTCGTAGAAGCGCAAGCCGTGGGGAATATTTTGATAAAGTATTTTGTTATGATTACTGGCATTCCTGTGAATTTGCTTCGAAATCGAATAAATAGGTACTGGGAAATGGGAGTTGTTTCAGTTTATATCATGGTTTATTTTGGTTTGAGTTAGCTTACAAAGTTTTAAGTTCTGCGAAACAGAAACTTTGTAATGTGACATTAATTGCATTAAGAAAAATACGTTATTGTTGTACACTATTTATTATTCGGTAGAGCAAATTTTTTATTGAAGTTCGAATGCGAATTTTCGAGATTTATTTCATTCATTCCACGCGCGCCCTCAAAAATCCCTCACAGAACCTGAAAAGCCTGTTCGAAACAATCCGTATGAATCCATACGGAAGATCCCAATTGTATTCAACGGAATTCCAATAATATACCGTGAAGGGTTCCTATTTTAAGATCCTCCTTTCGTACTGACCTTTCATTCTGGCGACTATATCAATCGGCAGAGTTATGGGACGCCGACTGTATTTTCATCTATATTTGTGACTTCAGACGGGAGGCAGACAAAAGCGATTCATCTGACAACGCCTGCAAATCTCTAAAAACAAATAAATTGTATGAATTTCTTTAAACATTTTTCTTAGATTTTCTGCTCTATTTACGTCGGATAGTTACAAATTTTAAACTTTATATTAGTTTCATTTTTCCCGTTTTGTTGGGCATTACGTTAAGGTATAATTTGTTAACTAGCGGATGGCGTGCTAGTTAACATTACAAATAAATGAAAACAGACAGACTTGTTTGGTACAATGTGTTAATTAATTTTTCTTAGCTAACAAAAATAATGGACACGATATTAATGTTAAAAGTTTCAGGAATGCCGTTTGTTAACCTTAGAACGAAAATAGCCCAGAAACTTAATTTATTTCTTGTGCTCACATACCTAATTACGAAGGGTTTATTCAATTAATACGTTAGTTTCGGTAAGTGCCAATGGCTTTGGGGAGTCGCCGACGCATCAATCATTTTCTCATCCACTTTATGTCAACTTCAAATTTTGATACTAGGATGATGGATGGCCGTTTTCACAATGTCACCGCACTGCCGAGGAACCCTCGCTTATGAAGTAACAACCACTCGTATGAGGAGTAGCTGCTCCAGACTAAATGAAATTTCGACAGTCGCTGCAGAAACCATTAACATATAAATCAACGTCCATAACTCGTAGACTTTGGTTTACGACGTAAAAATAAAAATGAACCGAGTGGTCCCCGTCAGCGCTCTCGGCGGTTCAGGCGACGACACAAAACGAACAAATAAGATTTCTTCCACCACGACTGGAAATACTTAAGACAGAATTGTTTGAGAATTGCGCATTGTTGTCGTTTGTATAAATAAATCGGGGAAAGTTTAAGGTTACGTTGTAAAGCGTTGTTTTTGCGTTTGTTGGTATTGACTGTGTCCAAAAATGTTCGTGAATAGGTTGTATGTCAGTGGAATGAAACAATTTCAGAGGCAACGGTTCTGATAATCAGACAAAACGGTCAATTACTTGTGCAATAGTGGTCGCGTCGTTGTGCTCGCGGCGCTGGCGCGGGCGTTCGCCGACAGAGCGCGCGCACGATCGCACGCGTCGTTCACCGGAAAAATGAACCTCTCATGAAATTTAATGTGGAAATGTCTTGAAACGACGCCAAACCCGCGCTTGAATTATTTATGATCCGCTATTTTAATGGCGTCCCCGTTCGTTCATTACAGTAAGAGTGTTTCTTAATTTCGAATGCGAAATAGGTGTTGCAATTCCTTATTATATTCGACGTTATGGGCGAAATAAAACGTTGCCAATTATTTATTGTTTTCGTCCACTTCTTTATTATGGAAATGCATTCATTGTGGAGTACCTACACAGGAAGTGTTCTGTCTGCTTGTTGCGAGAATGTAGTATGTAAATATATAAAGTAAAGTTATTTACGGTGATTCTGTTTTGTTTTTGTCACGAAATTCTCAAGGGGAAGTTAAATGGTGGTGTGGCTTCAGTTAAAGCCAACTTGCAGGTTTCTGATGCAGTTAGGATTCGGTGGATTTGCTCAACTGACAGGAAAAGTTGTTCCAACTCACATAGTACTTTACAAAGCCAACGAAATAAAAGAGCACCAAATTTTTCTGTACTGTCGAGGAAACATACTCGTATTAAAGTTCGTGAGTCAAATGAAACCTCTGTCTTTTATGTAAGAGAAAAATATGAAAGAACTCGCATTACATAACCAAGCTATTACTTTACCCTTCGGATGTAAATAAGTAGGTACAGCAATAAGAATAGTAATTTGATTCAGTACCAATCAAAATTTACTTTGGAACTACTAAAGTACTTTTTACTTAAATCTATTTATTCGCCGTAAAATATTAAATAGCTCATATTAATTTTTCTATTCATCCACATTATGGATTTATTTTATTTTTTGTATAATATTATGGTAAAGGCAATAACTAAGATAGATATAGCTATTTATCATCATCAAACCGCCATATAATTGATTACTGTTGAACATGAACCGTTCCTATAGGTAAGCTACTGCCAGCAATTCTGAGTAATATTGCTATAATCAACATACCTCATAGACAGCGCAGAATGATAGCATTAGTAAGTACACAGGTGCCGCTGTACCCGTGAATAATCTAGTAATTTCAGGACACCCGCAGGGCACTTTGAGGTGGTCCATTCTTATAAAAATAACACTGTAAAGTTTTCTTTTAAAAAAGTATTCCTTTCAGAACCTTACGCAGTACTTTTACTGTATAAAATGTCAGTTTCAACTCCCTCGCGACGTGAAGACGACAATGTAGACACCTCAGCACTTTATAACGACGCCGAACAAGCGCAGTGTGGGCAGTAGTCCTGTAGCAAGGAGACGCCTATTGTCGCGCGATCGATCGCAGTAAATCAGAGCCCACGCAACAGGCTGCCTGGGAATACGACCATCAGCGAAATATACCACAAATCGTAAACACATCAATAGCATAACTTATACACCACATTGTGAGGGCGTCAATAAAATAAATAAAGCTATATCTGTTACAATTCGCGTGCTATGCGTCGCACTGCAACTTCCAGCGAAATTTGCGTGAAACAGGTCAATTGTTTTATGTGCTACATTTTTTGAAAGTTTTATTGGTATTGTTCTTTGTTCGTTGCTGTTTTAAAATTGTTTTAATTCGGTTTACCTCGGTAACTTTAATGTAAATTTTGCATAGGTAGTAATGAAATTGTAGAAGTTTGGTAACCAAGCGAAGGCAATATTCGAACAACTCCTTAGTTGTTTACCGCCACGTCAACGGGACGTCAACGAGAACGAGATGACGGCGCCGAAGTAGCGATACATATACATTTACTATTGCCGCGTGTCCACCGCAAGCCCTCACTGGGACGTCACGCTTAGTTACTCGTTGACGTTCCGTTGACGGTGGTGGGTGGGCAAACGGTGTAACGAAAATGCAAAGACAAGAAAGATCAATAAGAAAGGTACCTCAATAATATGAAACTAAATACTTGATAAATTCAAGTCGTTGGAAACGTGGGGCGAACAGTCGGCAGCACGAAAATGTTATGTAAACAGCGGAATATCTCTGAACTGTGGCCCCGGGTCGTCCTACTGAATAAATAACGCCAAAGCAAAAGCAAACTCAAACAAAAGTAAATTTATTCACCAAATACGACGATTAATACACGATCTCACGACAGATTTATACTCGTGCCCAGAAGAATGAGTATACTGGATGACTATGTGAGCATTACGTATATTAGTAGTAGAGATATGTCGCGTCGCAACGGTCGAGATTGTTTGGACAGGCGGTTGTTATATTCTTGGTACCTAATGATAAAACAAAGAACCCGTGAAAGTATTTTTTTTTGTAAGGATTTTTTTGGTCATTTTCTTATAAGATGTTCCATATTTCATTCAACAACTATTCAAGTAGATTCTCATTTATTTAAACCTTAGAAAGAGGTGTAAAATAAATGAGAATCTACTTGCATAGTTTGTGTGAATTGTTGTGAATTGGAATCTTGAAGCTGAACTTTTGCCTGGTGGACATGTAAGCTAATGATCTGGTCAGCTCGTCGATCGAGTGTCGTAGCGGGACGTTTGAGAGGGTTTGTGCGGCAGTGGACTGCAATAGGCTTTCTTGAGACGAGAACCTCATTAAAACATCTTATTTAGACTACGGTAACCTCGCACGACAGTAGATATACTTTAAGACATCTCTGCTTGAGAAAACTAGAAAACTTTGAATTTAATTTTTTTTTATTTTTTTTATTTAGGTATTTATTTAATGATATCAAAAATACAGAGGTGTAACTTAAATCTAAACTCGCCAAACTTTTACGTTTGATGGCGAGAGGCGCTCTTTTACATAACAATGCACCACCTACCTATTACATACCTACTACTTATATAGTTCAATCTTATACAATGTAATCTGCATTCACGATTTTTTGCCAAAGATGTAATCAAAATATGAGTTTATGGCAAAATAACTTTAAACCCTACACAATATAGTTAGTTTACACTACATATTATATTCAGACATTTTTACAACGTTTTCAATAGTACTAGTCACTCTGAGATTAACTTAATTACCATTTAAATACAGTTGATATTTGTTTAACTTGAAATAATATTAATTTGAAACATAAGTTTGAATTGACTTTATTTAGTTATGTTTGCTATCCTGTATAATGTTTTTCAATTTCGTTTTAAGTGATCCTTTGCTAATTTTAACATTTTCTCTTAATAAATCTATTTTATTAAACACTTTAGGTACCAAATACTTAGATGTTCTCTTACCATAATAGTTTTTTATCTGTGGTTGGACCAGTTTGTTCTCTCTAACCCTACGTGTATTTTATTTATTTTTAACATTAACTTTATATTCATCATTATAATAATATTCCAGACCTACCAAATAATCTAATTTTTTATCAATGGGTATAATTTTACAGATGGGAAATAACTTATCATACTCTTTGTTGCACTTATCTTTAACATTTTTACTGACCAGAAACTTTATCAGTCTTACTTGTATGTCTTTAACATCTCTTAAATATGTAATAAAGGTTCTCCCGTACACAAGGAGTCCATAACTTATCAGCGAATCGGCAAGTGCAAAATAAACAATTCTTAATGTCTGTTTGTTCAATACATTTTTTAAGTGGTAAAACTTACTTAGCACCGATCTTAGCCTATTACAAATGTCATTTACGTGTAATCTCCAGTTAAAGTTCTTCTCTATTGTTAAACCTAAATATTTAAATTTATCTACGTACTCCAATTTTGCACAGTCACAATTACATTTATTTTTATGCAAACATTCATACGTATGTCCTATCACTTTGAGATATTCATCCTTTACAGATTTAGCAGTTCGATTATATGGCGAGTGTATATGCATACATTTAGTTTTTGAAAGATTTAATATAATTCCATTGTCGTGGATGGACTGGAAATGGACTAAGATGCCATGACGGTAATATATCACTGATATCACAAATATCGATAAATTTCTACCATGCCGATCGAAAGTGTTATTACCTAAACATAGTCTTACTTCTCTTAGATCAAAAAAGTGACAGTTCTCTTCATTATGACGGTTCTTTCCAATTTGTATAAGCATTGAATACGAAATTCTGTCAATAAGCATCTTAATAAAAAGTAAATAAATAAAAGCAGTGTTGCTGTCATAAAGGGAAAATCAGCTTTGGAGCGGAAATTGAAGTTCCGTGGCCGGGGGCGCGCGGGCGCACGCCGGAAGTTACGCCATTAAGTCCACTTCCAACGCTTTATACAGTTACAGTAATCATTATTATTTCATTTAAAAATCACTGATAGGTCTTTTCTTTCAATTTTTTTTTTACTTTGAATCTGAGACGAAGAAAAACGAGGCTGTAGCAAACATTGCGAAGTAGATGACTCTCTTACAAAAGTTATGGCCTAATTCAATATAACTTATTTGAGCACAAACTTTAAAAGTAAAAATAATTTTCAACAGTGATTAACTCTTCATGAAAAGGAAAACAAGACTAAGTTGATCGGATGTTTAAACGAAATAGGACTACTGGGGTATCAAACGATTCACTAGAACAATAAACAAGGCAATTGTTTACAGTTTGACGGACAAGCCACTAAAATAATGATTAATATTCATCATAAACAGACAGTTACAAACTGTATGGGTATAATAGAAAACAGAATAACAGATAAAAGTTCTCACAGTATCCCTCCATGATGTTCTTTGTTTTGCCTGGGACTAAGACAAACAGATTTTAAGGATACGCGTCCCTGAGTCCAACATGTGGTGTTATTTCTATTTAAATTTCGTTGGATAACAAAACACAGAATAAACTTTCTGTGAAAATAACCAACACGAACACGTGTGCTTACCGGGCCGTTTCACAAATAACTGAGCCAAACTGAGCTTTGTAAAAACGGAAGCTAAATTATTGTTTGCATTGAAAGAATTATTAGTGAAGCATTCTTTCCCATGAGCCCATAACGGAAATGCCCAGATGTGTCAACCTTGGCACATATAACTATTACTTCTACCATCACCCAATTAGTTGTCGACTGAGGTGATGATGGAAATATTGCCGTAGGTACGACAGTTTGTACATAGGTCGATGTGCAAGACGGTCGGTCGGTGTGTGTGTGTGTGTGTGTTTACGAAGGCGTTTTTTCAGTGGAAAATACATATCTATGGACTAATGAAATCTCAATTACGAGATTTGTTTGTCTTCCTCGATATTTCGTTTCATCAATCTGTTGTACTTATTATTGTATACAAACGTTATTCTTGGAAGGCATTTAAATATCTTTTGTACGAAATTCTGCAAATATTTCGTATCGAAATAACAATTATCTGAACTCTGATTAAATCAGTAAATCTCGGGTAACATTACCTGAGGCATTTCTGCTGCTCGAATAATATTACCTCCATTATTAGTGTCAGTATTAAGTAATATTGTGGTGCAAGCTGACAATGGATCAGTGCGGATTGCGATCGAGGATTTCACTCTGTCAGTTGTCTGGATTATGGGAGAGCCGCAACTGTCATGTCTGCGTTTGTCTTGACGTCAGAATGAGGTCATTGCATAACTACATTATGTATTGATAATTTAGTTATAGGTACTGTGAAGACTGTACATCGAATTAGCGATGCTATAGAAGACAGCTAGGTTGATGGTGATAATTATAACGCAAATTCGTAAAGCATTGAACAACATTTGGACAGTAAAGAAACATATTTACAAACTGTATCGGTCTTATTACAAAACAAGGCTTAAAGACCCAGGTTTAAACCATTGAGTCATTTTCAAATTTCGATCTACAAAAACTGACGTTAAACCCGTGTCTGTTGTCAATTTTTTATTAACAACTTTACGGTCGAAGGAATAAATACCAACATACAGTAACTAGCTCAAAGGTTTAGGTTAGGTCTAAAGTTGGAACTCGTTTTGTAATATGACGGTAATGTTAAACGAAATGAGCCACTCCATTATTTATTTTAGATTGCTTCACCTTTTGACCGATATAAGTTACACAGTAAAACTTTGAAGCTTCCTACGCAAAAGCGAAAGTTAGGATAGGTCGAAGGTTAAGTGTCACAATTTACTTATTTCGCAACCAATTTTCTGTTTTTATAAATAAGTTTCAAAATATTGACCTCAGGGACGAATAGTTATTTATTGGAACACGCTTCAAATGACCAGTTCCGATACAAGACAGCAACGGCTCGCAAACCTACGGATAGTCGGATAGCAACAAAGAATTTAATAAACTGACATCTGGAATGCGCTCAAAGCATAATAAATCGCAATTGATTCGCCAAATGGCGTCTTCAGCTTAGTCAAGGAAGGCCGGAGTGACTTAGGCACAAAGAAAGCGGATTATGGCGTAATCTCGACGGGCGATGCTGGGGCACGCGTCGCGGCTCCGGCCACATTAAACCCACATTAGGTCTCCATCGATTACGACTTGACATTTTGTTACGCGAAGGTTATTTTACGTGATGTCGCGAAAAATGTCTTTTTCGTGTACCGTGCCATTTAGCCGGCGTTTTGTTTCGTTGATCTTTTCTGAGTTTTTGTTTAGATCGCTTGTTTTATTTATATATCAGAATTAAAACAGTTAGGTAGTATATGAAAAAGCTACAAATCTACAGTCAAAGTCTTCAATTCATTCACTGGCAGAACGCACAGTCTAAACTGCCGGGCCTAGAAGCAATACATTTTTCACTTGTATTACTTAGAAAGGGTTTTTTAAGAATTCCCTAAAGGGGTAAAAGAGGTCAAGAAAGTTTGTATGGAACTTCGTCATTTTAGCCGATCGGCAATCCCATCAGGCAAACTTGGCAGGGTTGTATTTACATGAATTATTAAAATAGTTATATACAATATAGATTTAAATAGATAGGTAGGGTTTTTATGAAATTATAATCTATCTAGATAGATCGTAACTCGAAATATCACGTCTTCATCTTTATCTTAACGGTAGCTAAAATAAGCAGCATTTAAAACAATAATAGATCGAATTTAAACCTGCGCTGTAACTAGACAAAACAATACTAAGTTAGATGATCAAATTTTGGCCTACAGAACCAAGCCAAAATTTGGGTTTTATGTAGACAGGTAGTTAATTCAATTCTAATAGTTAATTGTTACGCCAAAATCAAATATTGAAATTGTAACTCCAATAATAGGTACCCTCACTTTATTAGCTAAATTTCAATTCTTTATTGATAAAGGTATTGAAAGAATAAAAGAAATCCAGGCAAGTAAAATGTTCTTACTGCTAAGAATTTCAAGTACCTACTCGTAATTGTTTAAACTATATTTTTTATTTCTAAAAGGCTTTCTTTTTATTGAACAGATTAAGTACTACATTCCGAAATGTTTAACTTAGTAGGTACTACTTTGCGTGTACAAAGACGAGAAGAGCATAAACAACCTATTAATTAATCCACTTGTAATGTTATAAGAGCGTGCTTGTTTGTCTCCAATATCAATATACAGACTGAATCAATTAACGGAACTTACCAGTTGTAGATATATTATCTTTCCTGGACCAGTAATAGAATATATTTTATCCTGCTCATAAATTACCTACTGAACAATAAATAATCTCGAGAATAGAGTGCCTGGGCCTGAGGCAAAAGGCACTACAGGCAGAGATGATAATAATTTAGCCAAGCGTATAACTATCACTCAATAAAGCTGTGTAGTGGCGCGTACAATATACAATCACAGGGTCTAAACAGATTCGGGCCACTTGACGGGCTTCGGCAACATTCTCAGCACAAAGCAATGAAAGCGGCTTAGTTGAGAGAAAGGGGATTAGAGCATAATCTGCAGTGGAGCGGTTGACATACGGCCGGGTGCCCGGGGCGAGGCGGCACGCGGCGTGGAGCGCCAGATCCGTGTGTCCACGGTAAATACGCGAAGGCTACAACCACACAATAACTGTTATCGAAGCACACCGATGCGAAAATTGACTCCAAGGGCTTTTCTGGCTAGTGTTAGGAGACCACACCTCTTCTCTTGTTTTCGTTTAACGATTCAAAAAGCGATCTACTTTTAAACCTACGAAAAAATGGAGGAGGTTCTCTAATCGATGCGTAAGTAAAGTATCTATAAACAGTGCCCTCCAAAATATAGTTGACATTTTGCCATTTCAGCTATGGTTTCACATTATGAATTAACATTTTAGTTTCAATTGTTTGAACTGTACATCACTGTAACGTTTTTAATTTTTTAATTGACTTAATTATCCTGTGACATAATAATAGTAGATAAGATTATTATTTTATTTGAAATCATAATGTGAAGCGCAGCTGAAGTGGAAAAATTTCAACTAGCTTCTGGAGGGCACTGTACATATATATTATATTTTACGACGCATTAGTAGTTAGTTAGTAGGAGCCTTTACTTTACAGAATAGTCCGATTTTGACGATTCTTTTTGTCTGTTATGCTTCCTAATATTGCTTATTAGTATTTAAACGCAATGCTTCATTAAAAACTGCGAATTTATTTTTATTTGGATGGTTATTTAGCGTCTCTTCGAGTCCACTATCACTTCTGAACATGGTTATACGAATCTAACTATAGTCATTTTATTACTAGGTATTATTTGAAATAACTGCTTTGTGGTTGATTTTGGTAGTTGCTACTTTATAATCATCGGAATTAGCCGTATGATTGGCTATTTCATTAGGTGATATTAAAACTAGTATGTATTCCAATTAATCGAATTGTTTTTGTGGTCATGGCGTGTGGTTGTCAGTTTATTTATTATTTAAATTAAAGTTTTGTCTACTAGCATAATATATTTTTCTAGCTGTTGAATTGCATGTAATACCATTGCAATAATACCTTAACTGATAACATTGTTTAATGAACAAAGAATAGTTTCCAATTTCAATTGCAACGAAGGATTAATTATAAAATTAAAACACAAAAAAAACATGATAACTTCATTACCTAGTCCAAAAGTAAGTAATAAAATGTATCAATAGGAGATAAAGTCGTTCCACTTAAAATCTACAGTAGATACTCGCTCAGTAGACACTCGCTGTTATCGTGAATGCGTATCTCTAGAACCTCATAAATATTATGAATTGATAGCTGGATTCTACAATGAAGTGATTTAATGAGGACAAGACTAACATAATTCAGAGAGTTTGCGAATAAATAAAAGTTGTGCACTAACTTCGATCGATATCAAGTGGCTGTTCTCAAGTTATTTTTATGTTCTCCATTATGTTTAACTTCAATGTAATATAATTATTTATGAAGTTGAAAGTTTTATGCTTTCAAAAATCCTCTTCTTTCAGCTTTAATAAAAACCCAGATAACTTTATCAGGAATTACCTGTAAGGACCATTATAACTTTTATGGGTTTTTAAAATTTATTTTCCAGTGTTTTCGCAACGTGACAATGAGCGGGATCTACTCGAATTTTTTAATCTTTTTGTTTCAGAAACGGATAATATTTGACTATGGATCTTGCGAACTAAGGTATAGGTTTTCCTTGGCTGTTATCAATTAACAATTAATTAGAGACCCCACTTTTTGAAATTATAAATACATCGTTTACTTTGTAAATTATAAAGGCATTTACAAAGCTCATACTAAGCCAAATTTCTAAACATAAAAGCACAAAAGATACAAAGAAAATACCTTATGACATGTTTAAGTTGCACTCTATCCGTCCAATTCTGAAAAAGAAAAGTAACAACGTTAGGCATAATGGAAGCAGAACTACCCAATAAAAGTGATATAAAAATGTCGTAATGTCAATATGACGAGGAAGACATACGTCAACTGATTAGTGAGTCCTGAGCGCGTGAGAGCTTGACCGTCACGAAGACCGCCTCAATTGACCGATAATAGAGCCCACACCCACATGCGGGATTATTGACTGACAATAAACGTCACATATTTCTTAATAAACAAACACGTCACTCTCACGACGCTGACAGCCGCCTCAGTGAGCAACCATCATTATAGCACTTTCCGTGTCCTATACATACAATTACACATACACAGGGTGCAAATAAATCACTGCTTTCCTACCTATTTACTGTTTATTTACGTCCCATGTTTGATAACCTACTGTCAGTCACATCGAGGTATAATTACGTCTACGTGTTGTAGCATAAATGATAACTTGATAACCCACCGCTGATAATTTATTGAATATTCAGCCAATTATGTTTTGGTTTCAACGGATTATATTAGTCCCTCTGTCGGGGCTATTAAGCTAAAATATGGAAATACTCGTATTAAGCAAGATGAAAAAAAATTAATGAACGTTCCAATAATTATTGCTCGGAAATTCAACACCTGAGAGTCATAATAATCATTATAATATTGTTTTGATGTTATTCATTAGATATTATAATTATATTATACACAGTATAATATAACTGAGAGAAATGAGAAAGAAAGATGAGTAGAAAAATTATTAAATCTGAAAAGAAACAAATCTTTATGTTGTGTGGGGTTTTCGAATTTTGAATGTTCGGTAAGTATTAAGCAGACGATTTATGTAAACAAGTCATAGTATCTACATAATCTTCCATCTTTCTAGCACTATCCTTGCAGCTAGCTCTATGCTGGGGCGGCTGCTGCATGTGGAGAAAATATCGAACGGCGAAAATATGCATGTATTCCAAACTAATTGGAACTTTTAAGTGCGCGCCGTTTGGGGTTGAAACTTTAGGGCCATGGGGTCCGAGTGCCCACTTAGCTTTTTGAGACATTGCTAATCGGTTGATCTACACTTCACGTGACCAGAGGGTTAGAATATTTTTTGGCCAAAGAATCAGCAATTTTGTATGCCATCCTTGCCATACAAAATGGCAATGCTGCCATCCTTGTCATATAAAATTGCAAAGCTGGCAGCCTTTTGGGCACTTTTCCCGTTGACAAGGATACGGACGAATATTTTAACACACTATGATTCTATCCTTTTTTATATACTTGGACATTAATAATAATTATTATTTTCAGACTATTAGGTAAGTATTTGGACATCGAAAATTATGTTAAGCGACCTAGTTCAGATAATTTTGAAGCCTTTGTAAATTACTGCTGTACCCTTTATAGTAATTGTATTGTAGTTAAAACATTTTTTTTTTATTTATATTTCCTTTGTGCTGTGCCTTCTCCGTCCAATCGGTTAGGAATGAGTCCAAATCGTCACGCCAGCCTTTCTTAGCCCTAAGAAAAATATGGGGGTGGCCTTTACCCAGCAGTGGGCAGTGGCAATAAAAAAAAATAGAAAAAAATCATTTTGTTCCACGAACTGTGTCCATGGCAAATAAACGTTATTCTTTCTTTAATTTTAAACTCAATTAAATTGTTTACACCTTTTTTTTAAGGATGGGAAATCATCAAATGACCCCTCCCGCTCTGGGTGGAGCAGAAGGGAGGGTCAGACTTTTACTGACTAAAACCCATTCGTGTTCCTTCCTTAGCCCTTTATGTTCCGGGCCAGCGGTAACCCTTTCGGACAATCCCGCTGAAAATTGTTTATACCTTAGTACGGGGACTTCAATCATCGCAGGATTCTAGATCGGAAACGGCTGTTTCATTACATTATTCATCTGCTCGCCGTCCAGACGACATACCATTAGCATTTTAAATTAAGTAATGAATTTACTAGGCAGACGACCTGTGGAGGCGGTCTAAACTTAAAGTCGTACGTACATACAGACGCAAATATACAGAAATAAAACCCTACTGTTTAACATATACAATGTGGAGACAATAACAATAAAAGATTACGCTGGCAATACTAATGCATAGAGTATTTTGAAACTACCAAATACTTAAATTCTAGCAACGAAATTAAAAAACGTGATATTTTCAAACAAACTAAATATGTAGTAGATAGTAATGGGCTGAATATGGGTTTTGCTAATCTTTGATTAGCTATAAGTAGTGACTATTGGATATATTTGATTGAATTTTCGTAAGCAGACTGGAAACGTCATTTGATATAGGTACCCACGCTGTTTAATTTAGTAATAATTCTCCACCTTGTATTTTGTACCCGAAGCGGTCCTTGTTATACCAACCAAGTTCCTACGTTGCATCTTAAATTCTGTAGCAATTGTGTACAAGCGTTCATGTTAAGCATGAACTTAACTTCATGTTTACTTAAGCTATTACAAAATTCTTACACCAAACGTCGAAGGTAGGCTTTTCGTTTATTTATTTACGTGTAACATACAACACATCTAAGACAAGTATTATATTTCATCGCTACATAATCACAACATTTCAATACACAATTCGCGAACAAAAACTGTAGTACTATGTCGAGGGTAGCATTGTAATATGAATAAAAAAGTATGCCGCCACAACGTGTTATACATACATACATCTAAAATAAATGTTTGTATAGCGCCCTAATTCGTTGTAAATAGCCCCGTCACCTGACTTACGGCATTATAATTACGTCAGCGGTACATAGTTAAGGCTTTTTTTTTAATTTTGTAGGGCGAGCCAACTAAATTTCGGGCGAAGGTTAATCCGCGCCCACGCTGCGCACGAGACTCTAATCGTTCATTTGGATTACGATTATGTAGACGAATATGCATGAGGACGTTATCGCGCCATTGATTTTAAATGGGATAAGCCGTTGAGACGACTCAGACCGGTCCCAGCCGATCATCAATTAGGAATTGTAAGCTGGTGTGAATCATGTTAATAATTCAACAACTAATACTGTTTCTTGACACCTGCTGCGAGCTTACGTCTAGATATATTTTCTGCTTGTTATTTTTTATTACTTCCGCCATAAAACTGTAGCACATTATTAGCTCCACAATTTCTTTAAGACCTCCAAAAAGTGGCAACACTCTTTCTTGACGACGGAGCTTTATAATACTTTTTGTCCACGTTTTTAACCGTCCAATTCTCGTTAACTATTCAACGAGGTGACTAAACGATTATATAATATATAATATTCCGTACTTGTTGAAAGTGTTTCGAAATGATTAGCTTATTTATATTCCTTTCTAGGTTTTGTTTGATAAGTCTGGCTTTACTTGTATTTCGTGTTTTAGTTTCAAAGAACGGAGTCACGTTATCTTACAAGTACTTGGGATGGCAAGCAAGTTGAACTTGGGCAATGACTAGCATCTGTAGACGAATACCTAGTGGATCAATATACAAGGTTATTGGTAAAACATTAACAAGCTCTTAAGAGGTCATTGTACTCATCATTATGAACAACTTTTACTATGGGACCAAACCTGAAATCGGGAAAACAAAATCAGCTGTTCCCAAAATTTTGACAACAAATTTTTTTTTTGGCGATTTCATGTTTGGTCCCATAGTGAAAGTTGTTCATAGTGATGAGTACAATGACCTCTGAAGAGGTTGTTAATGTTTTACCATTAACCCACCTAAAGCGCGGTCACTGGACTGCATAGAAAAGAAAGAGAAGCGCGATGACACAACGCTGGTACATAATTTATTGCAAATTATGAAGCAGTTATCTATTTACAAAAAATCTATTGATTGGACTAAAAAATTAAAACACTAGTGCTTTAGTATGTTGCTTGTAAAATAATCTGACAAAAAAAATATATATACCCATCGACTTGAAAACCTCCTCCGTTTTTTCGTCGGTTAAAAATCAGAATGATTGTATGTGTATTAGTATGGTATTTATTTGAAAAAATAAAGTTTTTAGAAGTATCTTCATGTTTTTTTTTCTATCGTATGAAAATTTTTGTATTATGTTTTTAACACACTATCAAACTATATATCCTGAAGAATATCATATATTTTTCTGATTTTGTTTACTGTAGTTTAGGTCCTGTAGACCCCTTAAATATATCTAGTAAAAAATTTGATGGACCGAATCTATATCAATTCAAATTGACGTACAAATTCTGAAACCTAAAACAATAGTCCGAGTTCCATGAAAGAGCAACTTTTGCTCGTTTTAAGACTACAAAATGATTTCGTTTCGAATCAAACTTTGTGTCTTTCGTCTGTATTTCAATATCGAAGTTCAAGAATCGAATGTCACTTGAGTCAACGTAGTTACGAGTATAATAATAGTTGGAAAGAGATCAATGGCCACGAAGTTTTTACTGCATTCACCCAAGTATATCATAATACATTTTATGCTTATAAAATGTCACTATCAGAAACTGCAAGCACATAATCCTCATCATTTGGATTGAATATAATTGTAAAAGCTCCATTTATCTTAACAGGCCGACGTCAGGGACAGATCTGAAGTACAAAGGGCCTGGCTACATGTGAACTTGCCTCGGGGGCGTCGACAATAGCAACGAGCCCTAACAATAAGAGGTCTAAAATTTCATCGTGTCTTCTACTGAGAGATCGGTTAATGAATTGGGTCCATTATTTAGGCTGTCAAGTTTCATGTCTGCGACGGATGTGGTACCGAAGAGAGATCCTATCTGTAAAGTGTTTGTGATAATCCTTGAATGGAAGGTTTTGGAAATTTCAATGATTTAAAAAGAGGATAAATATTTATGAACGTTAACATTAAATGGCTTTCGAATGCAACAGCCGCTTAACTACATTCGTTACATAGTTAAGTACATCAAGTTGCTCTCCCAAGATACTAACATTCTCTGAGCATTGACAGTTCAAATGACATAATGACATATTTTATTGCACATTCAAGTAGTTATTTTGATTTCGAAATAGAAACTTAATGAAATAATATGAGTAGGTAGCCTCAGAATGTAATATTGATTGCTCTCAAAGATGTCACAAAACATGATTAAGTTTTTGGACATCTTTCTCACCTTAGATTATTTCATCATAACAAACAGTATATTTAGTTTTCCTTCACTAACTCTTGAGTAATGTCGACTAAGTAATGCCTTCTTTTAGGCTCATATTGCATTAGTCGTAACGTCTGGTAATTACGCCTGTAAAGAGCTTGTCCCGTCGGCGTCACCTGTGATTACCAGTTTTTTCATCTTAATTAATGGTGTGTTTTTACCTTTATCTTATCACCTTAATAAGTGAGATAACTTAAGGTCTGTTTTACCACTTAGAGATATCTTAAAGATAAGAAAATCCCAATTCGTTTTTGTAAAAATCCAAATGGCTGTCCCTGACGGGAAATACTAATTGATATCGTTAATTTTATTGGCCGCACATATTCTTTTCATGTTCGCCGATTGTGTTGTAATCAGGTGTTTCCTTAAAAGTAATGTTATAACTTACATTTTAATGACTGAAAGCTTTTAGGGGGATAGCGAAATAAACGTATGTCTAAATGAATTTATTTTTGCCACCATTAATGGAAAAGCGGGGGACGTGTGAAAAAGATGACAAGCCTAGTAACAGCCAGGGTTCTAGGAATTTAGAAGACGAAAGTGGGCGAAGCTAATAGCATTATTTAACTTCATAAGGATAAAATTAAATTTGAAATAACAAAACACAAAACCACAGCCCACTCCTGGCAAGTCTAAATTCTATAAATTCATCAGCGACGATAATCCAGTGAATCCTATTGCGTAACGCTGCACAATACATCAGGCAGTGCGTGACAAACCGTAGTAATGTCACCTGCTTTATTTCAATTACTACCCAAAGTAAGGTACGAATGTTGAATACCCTTACGTGACCGAACTGGAGTGTTTCCTAACTTATTCGCTGAACTAGAACAAGGTGAGTAATGTCCTCACATTGATGTTTAAAAGGCTCTTGAACCCTTGATAACGTTTCTAATTATATACTCGTTAGATTTATAGATTTGACAGCGTATGTGATAGCGTATTTCAATCATATTATTTCCTGCTTGATTATTTGTGGGGCAAATAGATTGTGTATCCTAAAATATACAGTTGCTTCAAGAATTTATATAATTACGTCTCTGGTATGATGTTTTACATTAATATTATGCTTATCGAAATTAATGTTCTATGTGTACAATTTAATAAAATGTTTCTGATAAACGACATACCGGTTTAGTTACATAAATAGTTTATTTAATAACAGTTAAAACTTTCATTTTATAATTTACTTAATAGTTTCCTAATGCAAAATTAATTAATCGTTCCATAAAAATGTAAATGCGTGAGTTACGTTAACATATTACAAATTAAAAGCTGTATTAGCTTAGCGCCTTGTCCCGCCATATCAAATACACAAAATAACTGTTTACATTACCTCTTTTAAATAAATTGACAGCAATAACTTCTCAAATAACAGGTGGCATGGATAATGTAGGTGTGCCTAATATATTCTGTTAGTTAATCTCACAATAATAAAATACGCAATATTATGTGGCGTTAAGAACTGTGAGGGGGCAACATCGTAATTTACTACGAAACTGTGAGCCCACCGTAATCTATACGAATTGCGTGATACGAAAGGAAATGTCACTCGGTTTGTTTCAATTATTCTTATCCACATTAACGTAAATCGCCCATATAATATACATCCTGTCATATGCTTCGTGGTATATTGACGGAATTTTTCCGCAATGTTTCGTGCTCCGAAAATATTGTTACGGATTTCACGCACGGAAATGTCGGGGACACATGATAGTAACTGTCACGGCACGTTGACACTTTTGTCACGCGGAATATATACGAGCTCCTGTAATTTTCACTTTATAAATGTCAGTCACTTATAAATGCATTAAAGGTTAATAACCGTATTTATTGTAATTACAGCGAAACGCAAGTCTATTATTATATTGATCCGGTTACGATTCGGTTCTCTTTATTACTTTTTTTTGCGGTTAACAAACAAAAAATATGCTACTCCAATTGTAATTGATAGTTGAGAGTTAATTGAATATGTATAAAAAATATCAATCGTTATTTATTGGACTGGAGCGGTCACTGTCCGATATTAATATTTATAGAACGACTATTATTCTGATACTATTAAGACAGACTGTAAGCCATTTGTGGTCTGTGTCTCTTTGCGCTGACCAATGGTATTTATAACGAATAACGTATACAACTCTTCCTTACTACCATTATTCAGGCCCTTGTTTTGTTAGATATTTCTTTACAAACATTATTTTTTGACAGAGATACTATTACCTAAAATTAACTGCTCTTTTGAACTTAAAAGCTTTTTACGACCAATCAAATTTAACTAATTTTGCACTCTAGAAGGCCTCATCATGAACCTATATCCGTAAAGCTTAGGTATTTATTATAAATGATTCATGAATGACTAAGTGGCTTTATCTGTTTATACCTACAGTATGCAAAAGAACCGAGTGTGTACCGATAAATCGCGACCTCATTTTACATTCCCCCACGAGTGCGATTCAGTGCGAGCCAATAATAAAGTATGAGCCATGAGCCACTCATCCACCATCGACGGCCCTCAAGTCTTTGAGCAGCGCCGCAATGATGAAACAAAATGAAAAGCGAATTATTATTTCTCACATCCGAGTGTTTACTCGCCCCGGGTAACACTGGCCCTTTGTCGCACAGAAACAAATGAATTATAAAAATCGCTTTTGTTTATGTCCCTTTGAATTTACACGCAATTTCTGAAAGTAAATAATAAAGCGCTCTTAGCTCTTAGTGTGAAATTACAGTGGCGCGGGGCGGGCAGCGGGAGCGGGTGGCGGGTCAAGCGGAAAACGCATATTTCCATGGATGAAAACAGTAGCAGCGGGGCGATCGAGCGGTCCGGACGTACCTACCTCGTGCGATATTGGAAATAATAATGTCAGATTATTTGGAAGCTAGTGCATAAAGTGGGACCTTATTTTTCTAAAAGCAATCGCCACGATATCAATAGTGATCGGTATAGACATGGAGAATTTCATACATTTTTATTTTGATTACTTGTCGATTCGGATGATTTGAATCACTAGAATTCCACAAAGGTGGCCAAGCCAATGCGGCATTTCAGTCAGCCGTCAGGTCTTCAGTCGTCAGCGGTATGCCCGAACAAATCGAGCGGGAAACGCAAACTGACTTGCGTCCACCCGCCCCGCTCGTGACACCTGCTTGAGCCGCTGCGATTCCCGCTGAATCACTTTTGCATCGTGACTGAAGCGCGACAGCATCGCGATAGTAGCGATACAGAATCTGGGCGAAGGTACACAGCCAACGACAGCATCGCGGCTGTATCGATACACATGCGCGACAGCATCCCTACTGCATCGCTACAAAAAGTCGCCGTGGGCGAGGCCTCTTAGTCAAAAATTATGTGTTTGCGTTACCCGCCAGCGGATTCCGGTGCCCGCCCCGCTGCCACTGTACTTTCACACTTAGTCCGCTTTTTTATCAGCGTGAAAACTTTAGCTGGCTGAAAATGGGACGGTACGAGGACGCAAGTAGTAACAATATATTGTTTTACATAATTATAATTATGTAAAAGGAAACTTCCAAAAGAAAATATTTGACATATTGCTACGTAGCCGTGGTGACGGTTGACGATCCTATGTAAATATCTCATCGAATATTCTGTAGACTTGAAATTCTGTCCACATTTATTTTATAAGTTTTTCATACGGATAAAGCTTCTTGCAAACCATAGGCAATTCGTGAGATGGATACCAGAAAGGTAAAGGATGGTTCAATAAGTGCCAAGTCAAAGTAACGAGAAAAAGATGCTATTATTATAAGTTATAGTAATTTTAGATGGCATTGTATGTCTGAAAATATGTATAAGATATGGTTCATGTAGAAACTTTACATCCAAACCATTTTATGTGAATTACCTACCATAAGTGCTCGTGTAAAACGCATATCCGTAAGCAAAATACGCGCATTGATGTGGAGTTGCGGACACCGGCCCGTATTAACTAAGAGAGAGACATTGGTGCCGATTCTCTTGTACACCGAATCAAACTTTTACGTAAAAAAGTATGGAAAAAAAAGGAAATAGAAAAAGATACCTAAGTAATTTTAATTCCTTTTACTTTTGGCTATATGAATCACAAAGATATTCAGCAAAAAAAAATCTAAAATAATTTTGGCACAACTAATTGAATCTGACAATCGCGACTCCACGTGGTACTTGATACTTGGCCTTACCCCGTGAATTTTTTTTAGAGCCGGAGGCGTGCAGGGGCAGCCTCTTATACGGAATTATTCACTTTTTTTTAGGAAAATATGAAAAATTATTACCTACATGTTGAGTTTTGTGTGTTTATGTTTCATAAAGGGAGTCGAAATTTTCATTATTTTTGCGATAGGACACACCATTTTCGAGATAAGCAAAAGAAAAGAAAAAAAAAATACAGTACTGTTTTTGCTCCTGAAGTCGTGGTGTTGGTGTGAATTTTAGTTCATGACAACAAATTTTATTCCACACCTTTTTAATTGCGATTAAAAATAAGTTGATTTTGTTTGACAATATAAATTTTACGTAAAACACGTCAAATTTAGGATAGCAAAATTGCCATTTTCAATAACTCAGTGCCATCTTAGTTCTGTCTAAAATATAGTTAAGTTGTGTCACTTTAGTCAATTTCAGGATGGGAAATCTTCGTTTGAAAGGAATAAACTAAAATTTGGTGATTTTTAGTCTAGTTTGGAGGCATTTGTGACAAATGAATCGGCACCATTATCATTCTTACCAATTGGCACGCTATGTATAAACTGACAAAGTACCTACATACCTACCTAATCGTGTTACTTGTACAAAAAGTTTTCTTTTTAAGAAAATTTATTTTTCCATATCCTTTCTCAAGGAAAATGTTGCGCGAATAAATTTGTCTCCCAGCTCACGTTCAGCACAATTCGGGGAATGTTAGAGATACGTAAAGCGTTGGTTTTGCGCATATTTCTATATTGACATGCGTACATCACGGTTTCCTGTAAAAATAAGGAAAAAATCGCGAAATGTGTCGACGGACTGGATTCATCCTGAGCAAAGTTTAATTTGAGTAGGTTCATGATTTAGGTCCTCATTTGGTTACCACAATTGGTAAAATGTACTTAGAAACTTTACAAAATACGATTTTTGAGAAAGTAAATGTGTTTGTTATTTGTTTAACAAGATAGAATTACTGGAATCTTTTTCAAGTCTTTGAATTTTCAAGAAAATAAAACACTTTGTTCAACCTTGAGGTTGTTTCAGGTTATACCGCTCCTTAGCCACGCTCGTGTAGGCAAGTCGGAAAATGGACCGGAAAATGCCGACATAAACATAAGTTAATGTAGGCCTTTACGTTTGAAATCATATTTCATTCAAAATAATGATCCCGTAATTTAAAATGAAATCTCAGACAGTAATTTTGTTTAAATTGCGCCCATGAGTTTGTTTATTTATGAAATTTCTTTGTGAAATAAATTATGATTTAGAACCCCTGACGGCAAAGGTTGTCGAGACGGCTCGAATAAGATATGAAGGGTCAACTGCGTGGGGGAAAATCCCCTGTACAGCAAAACTCGAGGTGAACCGACTACCAGCTTATGAAGAATCCTGCTACAGCACTTTTTGTTCACGCTTTGATGTGAGGAAATACAATTTTATACGATCATTCAAAGAATCCTGTCAATTTAGATGAAATGCTTTACGTGAAGTGCCTTCTCTGATGTTTATGATCACTTGAGAGCTACAAAGACGCTTTTGGATCACGGAAAATTCATACTGATAGTGTTGAAGGTTGAAGATTATAATATTAGGGTCCTTACTTAAAGGTTTGATGAGCTGATAGTGAGATTTTTTTTACACTGAAGTAAATGTGTAAACTGATAAATGAGTAACTGATTTGATTTGAAGATTTATTCTTCGTTCGTCTCGAAGTTTTGTCCCACATTCAATAAAATCCTGGTTCGTCCCAAACAATATGCTTCCTTCGTCCCAAAATATATTTTTTAATATATTCCCGCTTCGTCCTATTTTATATTCCTTTTACGGCCCATATTTGTTTTGTATATGCCAAACTTACTTTTTTGTACAACAAAAGGGTTACGTATTATTAAGACCCCTCTTACATTTCGGTACTGAGCGCGCATCTTTTTTTATTTTATAATTGTCATCTCGCAGTTCAACCTATGAGGTTGTCATTGTCTCCTTAATCGGGCTTGTCTGTGGAAGTCGCAATAAATAAGGCCTCCAGCCAGGGCAAGCGCGCATCGCCAGCGCAGTAAAATATGTATATAGTAGGTACTTAATAATAAGTAATAATTGTAATTGAAAATAATAGGCAATGTATACTTTGGGACGAAACACAACTTTAATACTGGTATGGGACAAACTAAGAATTTTTTGGAATGTGGGACAAAACTTCGGGATCGGGACGAACGAAGAATTAATTAATCGATTTGAAATGTCATGTCTTAGACAAAATACAATTTATTACACGGTAGTAAAAACATAACTTTAACGTACTCTTATTTGTTTACCCCATCCCGGTTGTCTGTCCAAGCATACCATCCAACCTAATATTTAATTTCCATACAAGAGAGATGGACTGATAACCACCTTAATGACCATCACCACTATTTTCATTCCACTTTTTCAAATATCCAGTGGTAATTAAGGGTGCTTAAACATATTTGACGGTGGTTACAGATGATGGTGGTCGCGATACGGACAAAACGCTTCCTGAGCAGGCGTCTCGCTGGCCACTGGGCGCATTAATTATGATCTACGTTGTACTAGATTTAGATCGAAGTCAGATAACGTATGATTAACTACTGAGTGTTGGTTTTGGTAACACAATACTAGTAGTTAATAGTAATACTAGTCGTTATTTGTTAGCGATCGGCAACCGCTGCGATGTGTCAGCGGTCGTGTTACGTTCATTTGTTTTAATGAATAATGCTTGAGCGTGTTCTTATTCCAGATTTAATTAACGTGGCGTTTCTGATATCTTGAGAATTTTAGAACGATTATTCGAATATATTGTTATTTGTTTTTTCTTATGTTGTGAATCTCTTGCCTACAATTTAGAAAGTAAATAAAAACTTAGTCATAGTCTTTAGTATTAGTCATTATTTTTGATACCTATATTGTACTGGGAGGCGTCGCGGTTTCACCCGCGTAATTTATGATCCCGTGGGAATATCGGGATAAAAAGTATCCTGTGCTAATCCAGAAAATGGTCTATCTATGAGCCAATTTTCATACAAATCTGTTCAACGGTTTACGCGTGATTGAGTAACAAACATCCAAACATCTTCACAAACTTTCACATAGGTATTAGTAGAATTTCAATAAGTTATAAAAATATTGGTTATTTTTTTATATCGCTTAGATTACACTTAATTCACACAAGCTAAAAGTAATGATTTCCGTAGTTTTCGTTTATCTATTTTTATTTCTGCTAGATTTTTCTAAAAGCTCCTAAATAAATTTTTATTGACCTCCTAAATATTTCAATTTATTAAAAACTCATAAACAACGAGCGTTCGTTTTACATTTAGACACAAAATCGTTTCTCAGAATTAATGAATTCCTAATAAAGATAATCCATTCCGATAACGAAATAGCTAAGAAATACCTACACTCCTATTTACATATACAAGATCTTCCATAAATTATAGTCGTACAAATGACCTTCGGGACTCGAGAATAGGTACAATTTATTTCCGTCTCGAGTCGTTTCAGTGAATCAGGATTATGGCAACGTTTGAAAACGTAAAAGTCGGTGGCTTCTCGCCGCCTTCCGGTTTAACATATTCGTTTTGCCCGAGGTATTAGGGGTGGTGATTAATGAAGCATTCCTCCAAGGTGCCTGCGCCGAGCCACCCTTCGTCTTATAAATAAACGACAGTTAAAATTTATAACTAATGGCTACTATTTAAATTTTTCGTGTTCAAAATTTTCGAGCTTAATTTTGTTATTATTTTAAGTCCAAATTATCAGTTCGACTCCGTTTGCGTAATCATAACTTAAGTACTCGTATTTAGGTTAAAATTTTGTAGAAAGATAAAAGATTTTTCTCCGTTTCAATAATACCAGAGACGGAAAAACACATTTATCTAAGTTTTATGAACAGAGGTCATACGAAGAGAAAGATTTTCGAAGATTTATCGTAAGAACAGTTACAGGTACTCACAGTTCTGTTAACCGACTTCGTAAAACGGAAGAGGTTCTCAATACGAATCACACGTTTTTTTTTCATAAGAGTTTGAATAGAAGAAAACTATTTTAATCCATATCCTTAGAATGTTATTATGTAAACACTATTTAGCGTCTGCATGATTTAAAATTGTTGAACTATTTAAGAGTACAAATTCGTCAGCAATGTAGAACCACTTTAACTCACATAACTGCAATTAAAACGATCATGAATTTGTGAGCTACACGTCGAGTGACGTCACCAAAACAGAGCTTAAATTACATTTTACATAATCGCGAACGCTAGTGTGGTGGCTATACCCACTACTTCAGCCATTCTGCCACGTCCATACATCGCGTGCATTCGAAACATAAGCATTTGTTACCGAAGCTTTCCTCAGTTGCTGTCACAGTATGAATTGAAAACCATTTATCATGCAATACATAAGGAGCTCAGCGCTATCATATTTGTATATGTCAAAATTTACGTGGTTAATACAACATTCGATTATAGCATCTATATATTGTAAAGTCCAAATATTAATCTAATGTTTATCCAAAATAAAGGCTTAGAACTTTATTAAATTAGCTGTCATAACAGCTTTTCGATATAAAAGCTCATGTTGGATGTAAGTTTCGAATATTTTTGACCTCCATTAAGTAACCTATACATATACCGCATAAACATAATTTAATGTGAAAGGTCGTAAGAAAATAAATGTAAACATCACAAAGAGATAAAATTATCCAATTGCTCTTGACACATGCACATGTTTTGAGTAGGTGCATTCAGAATTTTAGAAAATTCTATAAATCAATGTTATTGCTACACCTAGCTAAGCTCTCTATTAAAGAGGAACGATTACATAATCAAGAGAAAACACGTTACCGTTGTTGATTAATACCAGCAAATCTACACTTTCGTGGTACCTACTTGAACTAAATAACAACATTTTCTTTCAAACTCAAACTCAAACTCAAAACATTTATTTCAATTAAACCATTTACAGGCACTTTTGAATTGTCAAAAAGTCGGTCAGTCAGAAAATATGAAGCTAGTTGCCCATTCCAAAGCGTAGGTACCTATGGAGAAGAACGGGCAAGAAACTCCATGGACACTCTTTTAAATTATAGTTGTACAAATATATCAGTTACATCAATAATGTGAATTTATAATTATATGTTAGAACGATGTACAAAAGATGTACGCGTTAAAAGTGTCCAGAGTAGAACAAATGCCAAGAAAACAACAATTCAATATTAAAATAATTAAAAATATGCCGAGGCAGCTAAGTGATATGACCAGCCCCAACTGACGGCGCCCGTTCACGAACATGACGCATAGATCGGCACCATTCAGCTCAACCATTTTGAAGGGAGCTAAATGATCCAACACACACGCCACCGTCAGCGAGACATTTGTGTGAGCATGACATACTATCAGCCGCCAGGGCACATTCAAGTCAATGAAAGACACATTACCCGGTAAATGGTACATAGTGTATAGTAAATACATAGAACTCACATCTGTGCTATGCAATTATACAATACAAAGGAAATTGAGTTTATACAATGCAAAGATAGACTTACAATCTTCAGCAGCTCCAACAGAATCTTCAAGTGTTAATCAATTAGTTGTGGTTGTGGAGGAGGACCAGCCATGAGCCAGGCATTTTTATCAGCGATGTAATCCCCTAACTTATAATATGCCTGACTGCATAGTGTGCGTTTTATACAAGACTTGAATTTCGTCTCATTCATTTCAAGAATGTGGGGAGGTATTTTATTATAACATTTTAAACAGTACCCCATAAAAGATGAGTCTACTTTAGCCAGTCTGAAACCTGGTTGAACTAATAGGTCCCTATTTCTAGTACTATAATTATGTCTTTCACCTCTTTTACCAAAAAGATGTAAGTTTTTTCTTACATACATGATATTTTCGTAGATATATTGACAAGGCACCGTCATGATGTTAATTTCCTTAAACAGTTCCCTTAGAGAATCGCGCCTGCGGAGAATATAAATGGCTCTGATAGCTCTTTTCTGCAGAATAAAAATAGAATCGATGTCTGCAGCCCGTCCCCAAAGTAAAATACCGTAAGACATGATACTATGAAAGTAACTAAAGTAGACTAGTCTCGCGGTATCTACATCAGTAAATTGACGGATTTTTCTGACAGCATAAGCTGCTGAACTTAGCCGTCCTGCAAGAGATGTTAAATGAGGACCCCATTGTAGCCTTGAGTCGAGCGTGATCCCTAGGAAAACAGTTTCATCGACGAATTCTAGTTTCTCTTGATTCAATATTATCTCACAATCACTACTCTTGACATTTGGTAAAGAAAATCTTATGCACTTAGTTTTTTTCCCATTTAATACTAAATTATTAGCAGTGAACCAATTTTGGACCTGCAGTAGGGCGTTATTTACGTCGTCAAAATTTGTAGCACGTCTATTTACCTTAAAAATTAAGGAAGTGTCATCAGCAAATAACACCATTTGTGGTTGATTTTTTAATAAATGGAGTAGATCATTAACATACACTAAAAAGAGGAAAGGACCCAATATCGAGCCTTGTGGCACACCCATTTTTACTGTTAAACCATTCGAATTGACACCATTTATTTGAACTTGCTGTTGTCTATCATTTAAATAAGAACTAACTAAACTGAGCGCAAGTTTTCCAAGTCCGTAATGCTCAAGTTTCAAAAGCAAGGTTTCGTGATCGACGCAATCAAATGCCTTGGAGAGGTCACAAAAGATTCCTATGGCGTCTTGGGCCTCTTCCCACGCGTTAAAAATGTGTTTTAATAAAGTTACACCAGCGTCGGTCGTACAACGTCCTTTGGTGAAACCATACTGTTGATCGTGTAAGATTTTATTCGTGTTAAAATGATTGAGCATTTGATTAAGCATTATCTTTTCAAACACCTTGCTGAAAACCGGCAAAACGGATACGGGTCTATAATTATTGGTGTCCTTACTGTCCCCGGATTTGTAAAGTGGTATTACCTTACTGTATTTCATTAAATCGGGAAAGACTCCTTGATCAACACACGAATTAAATACTAAGGCTAAGTAAGGTGAAATAGTCTCAATTATAGAGGTACAGACTTTAATGGACATTCCCCAAAGATCTTCGGTCAATTTGATTTTAATTTGCTTAAAAGCTTTTATTACTACTATGGGGTTAATATGTTTAAATTGAAATTCAACCGGGCAGGCTGGAAAGTTCACTCTTAATAAATCAATTGATACGTCTGATGAGGAATCTAAGGCTTCAGTCGTTTTTGATGGAATATTAGTGAAGAAATTTACAAATTCCTGAGCTATTTCTAAGTTAGAGCTTATGGCACCACGTGAAGTCTCCAATGAGTAATCAGTGTTTCGTTTTTTATTCCTACTAGTTTCGTTATTTATAATTTTCCAAACAGTTTTTATTTTATTTTCTGCTGATTTGATTTTATTGCTAATGTACAGGGATTTGGCTATTTTACAAGTATTTCTAAAAATTTTGGAATATGTAGCAACATACTTGCTGAAAGTTTCAGTATTGATGTAAGGCTTAAGGCCATACAGCTCGAACAGTCTTTCCCTACTTTTCCTAATACCTCTAGTTGCCCAGTCACTAAATAAAAAATTAGGGCAAATGTTTTTTGTTTTCTTTTCAAAAGTTATATTGAATTGAGTGTGCACTATTGAAAAGAAATCCTCGTACAATTTATTTGCATCATCCATATGATAGCCCAGATCATTCAACTTATTATTTAGGGTGCTATTGAATCTATTTAGTTTACCAGTCGTTATTGGTCTAAATTGTATTTGCACTTTTTGCAAAGGTGTTTTAAACTTAAATGATACCGTTTGTCCACTATGATCAGACGGCAGACAATTAACGATGGTTTTATCTAAATAATCACAATCGCAAAAGACATTATCAATACAAGTAGCAGAAGTTGGAGTTATTCTAGTCGGTTCTGTAAAAACATTAAATAGATTAAACGATTTAAAAAGGCTTAATAATCTACTGCTATTTGAATTATTTTCCAAAATATTAATATTAAAATCACCACAAATAATTGCGGCTTTGTTATTGGATGCAAGTTTCGCTAGGACATCTTCCATTATTGACTCAAATACAGAAAAGTTCTGATAATTAGGGGGTCTGTAAACGCACACTATAACATGCTTATCTAGCTCAACACAGGACAGTTCGATGCAATGTTCAATTGATAAACCGACTATGTCATTTCGTTGCTTGGATTTTAAACAATTTTTTATCAAGATTAGAGAACCACCACGCAACATAGATTTACGGTTAAAACAACTGCCCACACTATAGTTCTCAAAATTAATTAACATTTGGTAATCCTTTAACCAATGTTCAGTACAACAAACAATGTCAAACTTTGTTTTTTCTAAAAACATTTCAATTTCTAATAATTTGGAAGACATGCCTTGAATATTTTGATGAAATAATGTCAAGGCATTCTGCTGATCTCCTTTTTGATATTTAAGTATTTTAGAGCAAGAAGATACCTTGTTGTTGTTAGGTATAAGAATATTATTACTGGTACCTTCTGTTGTCTCACAAACTAGTTTAAATGATTATCCGGAGTTAATCCCAAGACTTCAATGTCATCACCAGGCAGTGAGCTCATAGTGCGTGAGGGAAATGGAACCTCCTTCGTACAATTTGTAAAAATATTTATAGCTTTGAAATTCAAACAGCTAAACTTCAGAATAAAAGCCTGCGATCGCGTGTTTTGTTATTTGATACAAAAACCTAACAGTCGGCATTTCAAAATGTAGTGAGATACCATCCGTACAAACAGAGAGGCGAGTGTGGCAAAATGTGCAATATCTCAAACAAAACGCCCCACTTCACGTTCTCTACGAAATGAAACCTTACTGAATGTCTGCTCAAATTAAGCTTAAACATTTTCTCTTTGAGGAAAATATAAAACACACCTTCATCTTTTAATGTTGCGTCTTTAGTGATTTACGGGATAAGGGCTTCGTGTTACCGACCATATTTCTGATACAATTACTTTTAAGCAATAAACTCTAATAGAGAGTGACAATCAACGTATTGGGATCAAATATCAACGTCTTGTTTAATTGGATGAAAGTGTTTTACGAAATTGTAGTTTCACAATAAGAAGTCGTTAGATCCTAGTGAGTTCGTTAATGGACCATTAAACAGACCTATAAATTTAAGTTAATCATGACTAATTGGACTGACACAAGGGGGATACGGACACATCTAGATCGAAACTAGTAGGAATGTGCGGGTGGTCTCGTGGATGCAGCCTTGAGCTTTTATATTATAAGATAATACACGACTAAAAGGTTAACCACATAAAAGTTAAGATAATACTGGTATGCCTAATGGAAAGCTAAATAAAAACGTCGTTAATACTATCTGTTATAGACTACATTCGTGCCGACCAACATAAACCACGACGATGATAAAAACAAATATTTTAAGAGTTTCATCAATTATATTTCGTGCTTTTGTTTTAGCTAAGAGTGAAATCGAGAGCCAATAGAATCACCAATCCAGTGGATTGTACTAAAGGATCTCTGTTTTAGTAAAACCCTTCATTAAAATTATCCGAGTCGGATCTAAGCTCGAATCCGTGTAATGTAATCGATTTCGGAACGAGAAGCCGCGAAGGACAAAGTGCGGTCACAAATTTACATATAAATTCGGGATTATTTTAATTTAAAACGCATTTGGAAAGTTTATTAGCATATATATGAGGGACCATTACCGTTTCTTTGTCAAGTCGGCTAATATAGCAGTTCGGTGAATTTGTACATTATGAACCGCGAATAGAGCGAGGGTCGCCTGCTGTGATACTTCCTAGCGAACAAACACTGCACTCAGCCCAAGTATACCGCCACTTAATAAAATTAAGCAATTTGTCAGTGCGCTGCGCCTTTATTTGTTAGCAGTGGACACATTAACTTAGGCTCATTAAACAGATTTTCATCGTGAAATTGAATTACTTACTGCGTTAATACTGACTGTACATTACCCTTAACAAGGCGTCAGGGATTAATTTGTACCCACTCACATTTGTCCATCGAATTAAAAAGCAAATAAGCTCTTACATCGTACATGCACAGTTTTTCTCCAACTCTCGGATAAAAAGCACAATGGACGTATATTTCTGACCGTCTATTTTCAAGCTTAACGGTGAAATAATGGGAGGAAATTGTGCCGTATAAAACAGTTTACGTTTACCTAATGCCATAATGGACGTGTTATGTTTGAGTGTTGAACGTTATAATGTTACAATTGAAATATCAATAACGCGCCATTTCACATAAAATAATTTACTGATGTATTTTGTCTTAACTTCAAAAGATACGAATATAGCAGAAGATGCGACATTAATTACTTAGGCTTAATTCTGTAGTGGCGTTAAATCAGTGATGCGCTAAGAGACGCCTGTGATCCGGCTTCCGAGACGCATCTCAGCTGCGTATTTGTTCTTGTTGCGCTAATAGCTCGTAAATATTTCAGCGCACACGGCGGACACACATGCGCCTCCAGACAAATGGACGCTTATAAAATATGTGCCCCGTCACTTTTAACATTCCCATACGTTAGTTCGTTACGTTTCCGACGACTGAAATAACAATACTGGCCCATTACAACCGTCCCCAATTTTAAAAGTCGAACGGAAACGCCCGTGCCATCCATCACTTTTGGCCAGCACTTGACAAATGACAGCTGTTTAAGTATACTTAACTGGAGTTTAAACAATACAAAGTAATGAACTCTTCAAAATGTAACACGAAACTTGTAAGTTACTGTTTACTGAATCTTCTTTCCGAACAGAGTAGCTCATTGGCTCGTTAGGGAGCGGTTTGAAAGGGTGCTCCGAGTATGTTTCAAGTTCAGATTCTTGACATCTCGACGTCTTTCCGTACAAATAAGAATGTTCTTGTTTGTCCCGGCATTCTTTAAATATACCTTCTATTTTCGTTCATCTTGTTTGCGTTCATTATAATTTAAATTAGACATGAAGAATAAACCAGATAGACTAGTTTTAGACAAGTTTATATGTAGTAGAAAAACATGTGCTAAACAAAGTGAACAACATTCAAATGAGTCGCCAATCAGTCGCTCTCAATTGAGGCCTAACAAAATATTCAGAAGGCGTTTCACAAAAATTATTTTAAGAAATAAAACCTCGGGAACTCATTGTCACAGGAGACAAGTCAGACAAGGTGGGCGTACTTGTCAGTCGTTCTTCATTCGACGCCCCGAGTGGGTCTCGAGTCTAACAGATTTTATGGGGCTGCGGCTTAGTCGCGTGACACGGCTGCCCCACGCGCCGTGTGTGGTTGTCAAACAGGCTAGTCAATTATCTAAACTACAAAGATGTCATGTTTTTAGGATAATTGAAGACATCCACAAATTAGGGCTTTGTCGCTTGTAAAAAAAAATTATCTTTGGCTATTTTACTACAAAAATGGTCAGGTTTTTTTTGTCAAAAATCTCAAAGTAAAAGGTACACGACACAAAATTACAGTCATTATTGTAGCAACAAAAACATGAGCTCAGCGTACGTCAAGGAGAAGAGGTCGATATAGTCGACGGAATCACGTCTCGTCGCGTCTACTATGAGAAAAGTTCTCTTGCGGGACGGGGGATTTATTTGTCAACTTTGCGCAGATAAAACTTTGTTTGACATTTGATTGTGAGGTCATGCCCCGCTCCAGCTTCCTCAGATAACTTTCGAGGGCTCCCTTTTAGCTTCAGATTAATTTCTCTCGGTAATATTGACGTCGGAAAACTTAGTTTTATCATTTTTGTATAACCCCTTCTTCTTGTTTTAACGAAATTTTGAATAATACGAATGTAAATGACTAACTTTCAGATTCGGTGCAAAAGTTTGAATAAGTTCTAAATTTTATGAACAACAAACCTCTTTTAACAAAATTACTTGAGGATTTTGCTGAAAAATAAATAGGTATACATTTGAAAGCCTCCGAAGAAGAAAATAGTTGTTTATAGGGTAATTTAATTTAAATAAGGGCTGATTTTTCAATTACTGATAACTTTATTAGAGGTATATTTTTAAATTTTGACAGTTATTTCATACAAAAACTGTCAAACGTCAATTTTATTCCTCGAATAAAAGTTATCTAGTGATGGAAAAATCAGCCCTTAATTTTAATTTCCGTACGCAAAATACGCGAATTGACGTGGAGTTGGAATATTATTATATTACCTATTTATTTTATAATAGGGTAATTTAAAAGTTAATTAAACAGATTTAAATGCAAGAGCGAGTGACAAAGATTTAGCGACGAGAAAAGCAATCATAAACTATTGGCAACAATTTGATTCTTAAAAAACAAAGCACTTAAGTATATTTAAACTTTTTCCATCAAGAAACTTTGGACAACACAACTTCGTAGACGAGAACTTTATTCGGCAATCAAGATTAATTTGTTCTGGCAATGTTACTAAATAATATGAGGTATTAACATGGACCACCCCCAAAGTTCAAGATAATATTTCACAGTCAGTTAACGATCTATTTGGGTACCTGTGTGAGATATTGTATGCGTTCGACGGCGATGCTTCGTCGGTGGGAGTTAACCTCAAAGGAATGCCATAAAAGCTCGGAAGTTGACAAATCTCTCGACGTTATTTCTGTACTAATTAGAGGCGGGGGCGTGGACGATGTCACCCGAGTGACAAACGAACACGTACAATGCTCGGTTCTCAGGGATAAATTCATTTGTTGATCACCTCTTGCCATTGGTGAGCACTAAAAAGTTAAGTTAAACACAGTCGTCACGTACAAATGATTGCCGACACTCGTTGAGTTTATGTTGAGATAATTATCTTTTAAATTTTTGTTGACGGCGCGTACGTGTTGTTATGAAAGATAATTATATAGTCGATTTCTATGATAAAACGCACTTCGAAGTATTAAGGATGTCCATATGTTAAAACTTCATTGACAATATTTTGTAGCCATAATTTATACAGTATGTGCCTAGGTGTGGTAGGCTGTTTTTAGATTTGAAAAACTTTTAAACGTTTTCATACTGTAACTTATAAATGAGAATTATTTAGGTAAAGAAAAGGTGTTTAATTTACCTGGTCCAAGAAGCGAAGAGATAAATGACGCTTAATGATCTGAAACAAAAGACAAACACTGTTAAGACTTTGATTTACAACCTCTACCTTTTACCACAACCCTTACAAATATTAACTTCGCTCTAATTGCCATTGTTTTAAATATTAATACTTAAATAGTAAGCTGCAAATTATTAATTAATTAATTTAAGTACGTAAATTTTACGCAGTCAGGAGCTGCTGTCAGGCCACGTCAGCGAGCCGGTTGCATTTAAAATTTATATTCACGTAAAAACGACCCAATTTAAAATTAATTTAAATCAAGTTACGTTCAGCGATCCCCTTGACGGTTGCAGTTCTGCGTAAAACATAATTATTGATATGGTTCAATTATCTGGCTTACATTATTGTGTAAATTCCGTAGCGATTATGTAGCATTTCTATGGTAAATATGTAATAAAGGTATAATTAAGCTGAATTATATACCTAATCTGCGTTCGCGATTTATTTGCCAAAAATGTAAACAAATATGAATTAATGGAAAAAATTTAATTTTTTTTTTTTTAATTCCTACACAATAAAGTTCAGTTAACGCTACAACTTCAAAAATTTTTATAACTTTTTCAATAGTGCTAGTCACTCTGAAATCAGCTTTATTTTCATTGAAATAAAGTTGATATTTGTTTAATTTTAATTAGGGTGGGGGTGTGCAGTACTGCGCACTTTTACTGTTGGCTGAGGCCAGCATGAGCTGATTCCGGGCTGAAATGATGATGATGATGAAACACATATTGGGTTTTTCCGTCAGGGATTTCTCGGTTACAGCTTGGACTTTGGATTTGTGCCCGGTTAATGGCATTAGGCTCGCTCCCTATTATAGGTACCATCGAGGAAAGTAACATCTGCCCAATTTGATAACAAAATCCCGTGCACAAGATGACCACATCTGTTAGCAAGCGTTACTATAGCGGCCGAGCGCTGCAAGCATGAATAGCGTTTATGGTGTATAGATGTAAGTTTCCTCGATGGTACATGTGGTACTTAAACATAACTGGTGTAATGTGGATGTAGGTACAGACGCCAGCATATCAAGCTACTACAATCTATCAAACTTCTTTAATTGATTTTCTACTTTATCGCTAAAGCATAAGGTTCAAAGTTGATTGGGAAAATTAGACAGTTTCGGGTAGCTTGATGTGCTGGTTTCGGCATAGATACACATCTGCCTACACCTTCGCGGAAATACAGGCGTAAAGTTATGATATGATATACAATACACAAAAAAATGTAAGTACCTAATTAATTACATTTTACCATAAACAAATAAATAAAATTGGAGTGTCTGTTTGTAATATTAAAATAACCGCTTTTTACTAAATGCATATGGATGTAAAAAGATACATTATAATATACCAAAATAACATTTTTTTACAATTTTTGTGTTTATTAATTGAATTCAAAATTGCAATTCCCTATCAATGTCAGTTTTGCTATGACAATCAACAAGTCACAAGGGCAAACGTTAAGCAAAGCTGGCATAGATTTAACTAAGGGTTGCTTTACACATGGGCAACTATACGTGGCATGTTCACGTGCGAGGAATGCTAGTAGTGTTGTTGTTGTTTTAGCCCAAGAGAATCGTACACCAAATATTGTTTAAAAAGAAATTTTTCAATAAAGCAAATACGAAAAACTAAAAATAAATAATAAAAAATTATATGTATTTATTGAAATAAAGGAGAATAATAATTTAACTAAAAATGCAAAAACGAAAAAAAAGAACTAAATGGAGAAAATATGTACAAAAACAAAATATCGATTCATAAAATAGAAAAATTTCATTAAAATTAGCATAGGCATAACTTTACGCGGAATACAGAATTAATAAGTTATCGTAAGCCCTGCGAACTGAACAATAACTTTTTTGTTAAATTCCACGCGGACGAAGTCGCGGGTAGCAGCTAGTACCTATATATATAAAATTCAAAGTCCTGACTGACTGATATATCAACGCACAGCCTAAACCGCTGGTCCTAGAGACATGAAATTTGGGTGGGAATATAAAACTTTTACTTCAGACAGGAGTCAATAGGATTCTTGGCTTGCGGTACTAAGAAAGCTCGTGATTAGTATTTAATTACAATTGGCCATCTTAAAATCACGAGAATGACCTGGAACCTCGGCGTAAAATGTTACTTTCTCTTATACCAATCAAGTTGACGTCAATAATGACCAGCAAAACATTGAGTCCAACCGAACCGACCCATGGGTTACGAAGAAAAGCAATTCATGTTAATCCCAGAATACATTACACCCTCCGCTCACAGATCGTATTCACATTTGCTACGGTTTTTTAACCGTCTTCCTACCGGCTACCGGTAACTGTTCGTTTTTTACAAGGACGGCCGTAACCGGTCGGTTGTGGCTTCTCCTTGATTCCCACACTGTTTTTATCTGATCTGTTAAAATTGGAACCTTATTTTGGCTTATACATATTAACAGTTTAATAGGCTATTTATATTCTGATAAGTTTTGCTTGCATTATGTTTAAAATATGGATTCAATATGCAGTGTTCTGTAAACGTTTATCAAAATAATAGCAACTGGCTTGTGAATAATTAATGAATTCTGTTTTATATTGCGACGAAGCTGAGCACGCAATCCTTCACTTTGTAAGTAAAACTTATTACTTTACGTTTAGATTCAAATTAAATAAATGTGCTGACGACTCCGCCCTTTGAGAAAGGTTAGTCCTGAAGGATGAAAATGCATTACCTTTATTAAGACTATAGATCAAAAAATAACCTGTTACATTTTTTTTGCACTATATTTTATCCGAAACCCGCAGAGCCATTATTTTCTTCATTTTTAGGGTTCCGTACCCAAAAGGTGCCAACGGAACCCATTACTAAACTTCCGCTGTCCGTCCGTCTGTCCGTCCGTCCGTCTTTCTGAGAGCGGGATGTAACTTATAGACCGTAATAATAGGTACACAGTTGAAATTTTCACAGTGTGTATTTCGAACAAGATACGTGTTTTTTCGACGTTTTTTGCATTGTGGTAAGAAACCCTTCATTTGTGAGGACTCAATTAAGCAAACAACAGACAAAAACCTTTCATTCAGTCATTTTCATCTATAAATATAAACCATAATTCTGTTAACGCGACCCTAATTAACCTACATCGATACAAGTACCTACAGACAATTACGAACACAGGTTTTCCAGGAATAAACAGTAATTTTCGTTTTTTACATGAATTACGATGGGTAGGAACAAATCTTTCAGGTTTCCTCTTATTTTAAGCCTTAGTTGTAACGCTAACAAGCTTATTAGACTGGCCGTAATAGTGAGGGAAGCTTTTAGGGTTTGTGTTTCATATTTTCGAAATATTTAATTATTAATCTTGTTATGTATTGGGCCACAAAAGGGATGAATGAAAGGCAAAGCATGCAGCTGAGATGAGAATGGTAAGAGGAATGTGTGGTGTTACATGAATGGATAAAATAATAAATGAGTACAATGCGTGCCACGAAAGATGAGACTTGACACACCACGTGGTTTGACTTGCGCAGAACACGATTTTAGGTATCTTTAGCGGTATGAGGTCTGAGTGCGGGACGGGACCGGACGTCATAGGGGCAGCGGAAAGAGCGGGGGAGGCGGGGTCAAGTCTCATCTTTCGTGGCACGCATTGTATATAAGAGGAAGTCTGAATGTGATCCGCTAACTAAAAAGTAGAGCGGGAATCGGTTGTCATGGTATGGGTGGAATGGGCATGTGCTACAGAGGAATGAGGACGGTGTCGTGAGGAGAGTTTTGAGTAAGAATGTCGATGGCTATAAGAGTAGGGGAAGACCAAAGAAACGATGGAGGATATGGTTGGAATGGAATGATGATATGGTTAGAAAGTGGGTGATCATCGAGATGGCGACTAATAGAGAAATATGGAAGAAAAAGATGTAATTATTTTCGAAATATTTAAAAGTGGGAACTGTATTCATGTTAGGATCAGTCTTAGAGAATATATCTCATTCTCTAACGGAATTATTCAAGAACGTGGGATGGATTTCATATGAATTATAGAGCGGTATGGGTATAACCTATTCGAAGTCTGACTAAATACTTAATTTACTCAGACTTTGCTAGTATAAGTTTAGTCTGACTTTCAGACTACACAGGCAGTGAACATAGAAAGTAACGAATGATTGAGCAAAGAAATAAATTTTAACACTACAATGACTTTCGTTTCCCACTCTATTCCGTGTGATTGAAATATGTACTGGATACGCGATTTAATTACACTCACAACTAGCTTGAAAACCATAACAATATATACTAATAAGCTGAAGAGTTTGTTTGTTTTTTTTTTGTTTGAATGCGCTAATCTCTAGAACTACCAGTCGGATTCGAAAAATTTTCTTTGCATTTGATAGCCTAATTCTTGACGAACTTATTTAACGCTACGACCAATAGGGGCCGAGCAAAAAGAAAAAGATCAGGAAGAACGCTAACGAAAACGAAGCGGTAGCGCGGGCAGGTAATGTGATGCGACGGGGTGGTCCGTTTCACGCATTCGAAGTCGCGGACAGAAGCTAGTATTATTATAATACGATATCCAACTTCTACAGCTAAACGGAGAAATTAAGGACACAGTTTGCGTGCAATTGAACGCCCATATATTATCATTTGCATAGAACAGATGCCAGCACACCAAGCTACCCGAAAATGTCAAATTTTCCCAATCAACTTTGAACCTTACGCTTTAGTAATAAAGTTGAAAATCTATTAAAGAAATCTGACAGATTGTAGTATGTAGCTTGATTTGCTGGCGTCTGTAGGTACTACTAAAGCCATAACATAACGCCTGTAATACTGGAAGGGTTAGGCAGAGGTGTACATATAGTACACCCACATTTTGCCAATTAATAAACCACTTGCCACAACAACTAAGCAACTTAGGGGCTATTCAAGTATTACGTAAGCATATTTTTTTGCAATTATTAACCCCCCTCCCTCCCCTTCGCCAGCAAAAGTAAGCAAAGCCCCCCACCCTTTCATGCTTACGTAGACATTGGTACAGTACCCGGCGATAAATATTGCACATCGACCTTTTTACACAAAACCATTTTATACAAAGAATAAACATAATTATCAAAAGAAGCAAATCATAATTGTTTTAACAGCTCCTAATAGATACCGGACTGTTTGTATTTCGTGCGACAGAGATAACAAGTAGGGTTGCTCTAAGTGTTTAAATAAAACTTTGTCAAAATTTTGTAGAAAACCCGAAAAAGTAAAAAAAATAATACTGCTGACGTAATCACCATCCAGACCCCCAATCCCCATGTCATTAAAAATAAGCAAAGCAAAGACCCCGCCGCCCCCCTGTAGTGCTTACGTAATACTTGATTGGCCCCTAAGGCATTTGGTATAAATGGTTACATTATTCACAGACAGACTAGCGACAAAACTAATCAGTAGTCTATATGGTCTAAGTAGGTAGATAGGTTAGTCTAAAGCTTCTATTAATCCATACTAATATTATAAATGAAGAGTTACTTTCAAAGTAACTCTGTCTGTCTGTCTATATGTTACCTTTTCACGCCTAAACCACTGAACAGATTTCGATAAAATTTGGCAGAGAGATAGATTGCATCCCGGGGAAGGACATTGGATAGTTTTAATTGACATACCTCGCGGGTGAAGCCGCGGGCGGAAGTTAGTGTATTAATAAATTATATCTCATTAAACGTACGTTACTTACTATAGTCGCACTAACCAAACAAATAACGAGCCGAAGTAATTAGAACGGATATTATTAAATGTAATCGAAACTACATGAGGCCTTTTGAGTCTTCTATGTTTTGATCTAAATTTAAGGAATTCTGGTAGAAAATGAGATATGTAATTGGTTATTTTTGGGCTAGACGGAGCGATGCTAATATATTGTTATTGTTTAATATTATATATTAAGTGTACCAAAAGGCTAGGCAGATGATGGTGTGAGTAAAAATGTTATTAAATAAAATTTTTAGGTACCGTATTTCATCATCGTTCCGTGTTTATAAAATTAAAGTGTTCAAAATGAAACTTTACCGGGACACATTAAGTACATCTTCTTTCAAAATAGAAAAAAGTATCCTATTACCACTAACATAAAACAAGGCATCCAAGCGTATATTATATTTTTATTTATACATCCTCTTAAACAAGAATACGCTGAGAGAATGCGGTGACGAGTCCTCTTCAGTGTACGGAATACCGCTCATTAGATCCTATTGCGCCCTTTAAATTATACACTTTGCAACTTTACTTGCCGCGTACGTTTTCAAGCAGCACTAAGCTCTAGTCATCTCATCTTCAGAACATAAGCCATTCACATCGCGCATAAAATACGCCATGTTAATTTTATTTTCTATAGTGTCTTCGTACCGAGCGTTTGTCTAGCGCGTAGGCAGCTACGCTGCGTAGACGCGTCGTAGCCGCTGCGACGCAACTTCGTAGCAGCTGCGTAGGCGTCTTCACGGCTGAGCTACGCTAACGTAGCGCATGGTCGTAGTCGCGGTGCAGGTGTTGGCATTACGTTCACGCGGCTTCTTTTGTTTATTCAATTATCCATAGTTCATAATGTATACTTAATTTTGTCGTCAAATTAGGCTGCTGCCTTTGATCAATTTCCCATTGGATTCATAAGAGTGTAGTTAAAGATGCCAAAACACTGGCCTTATTCCACCTGTAATCTTCTTAAAAAGTCATAGATAATGCAACATCGCATTCTTCAAGGAGGTCAATCGACAGTCGATCCTTGTAAAACTAGAACCTCGCCAAATCAGAACCAAACGTGCGCATAACGTGCAGCACGTGACCAGTTTTATTGAGCGAAGTGGACTCGGACAATAAGCCGGATTACGATAGAACATAGCACAATTGTTATATACCGATAATTGGTTACAATATCTCCAATAAAATAGCCGTAATTTGAAGTCATAAAATATAAGGAAAAATATTTTTGATGTGCCTTTATCCGTCCAGCGTTTTATCTGGAACAAATCAAGCCGCAAAAGGTCTTTATCTATGAAATTTTATTATCTGTAAAAAGCTGTTGAACTCATATGTAGGTATTTAAAACACAGGTTTGTTTTTTTGTTGTTAAAAGTTGTTTAATAGGTATAATATTGATTCCAGTTAAAACGTTCAACAATTTCTCATTTTGTTTTGTCGACATAATTATTAAACAAACTTAAGCTTGGGGTAATGTCGAAAACTTTTTCTAGAAAGGTTTCGTTGTTCTCATTTTAACACACAAAGCCGCTGGCGGCCGCTCTTTAAAGCTTATATTCACTTTTGCTTGTCAGTTAAATCTCATTGAAGATAATTCTACTATTGTTTTAAATTCATTATGTATTTGAGACCCGTTCTTTGCAACAAGAATTATGCTCGCTACATAGCGACTAAATTCCCTTTCAACGGAGTTTACACACCATACATGATTAGCCTAATTATAGGCTGATTGAGTGGGACATTAGTCCCACTGCTGGGACACAGGCCTCCTTTCGGTGAGAGGGAGTGGGCCGTAATCCACCACGCGGGCCCAGTGCGGGTTGGTAGAAGTCATATAACTTCGAATTTTTGGTTCTAGGATATGATTTCCTCACCGTTTTGAGAGCATTGGTGATGAAATCAAGTTACACAAAGTAAAGCGTAAGTCGTCGTTTTTCGCAACAAGATACCTATATGCTCGGTACATAGCGACTACATACCCTTTCAGCGGAATTTACACACCAAAATACGCAAACAGCACTAAAGTTCCGCTGATTGTACAAGTACACCTAATCTCTGCAGCCGAGTAAGTCTCATAATGCCGACTTAGTGGCAACAAAAAGGCTTCTACAATACAAGAAGCGGTCTCAGTGGGGCCAATGGCTAATTAACTGAGTGTATGCTCAGTAGGAATTAGCTGCTCAATTAGAATCACATTACGTGGAACAATTTACCGCTAACCGGTCGTGGGGCGCCCGATGCGCTCGGAATAACAAAATGGCTGTACGCACGAGATCAAGGAGAGTGTAGAATTGACGCGGTTTTCTTTAATGTACGGTTCAATATTTTTGCTTTTCGTGTCGTTGGTACTCTTCTTCGATGTCTTATATTGCTAGGGCCCAATAGATGACCACGTTTATTGCGGCATCTGTGGCATTCTTCAGGTCATCCAATGTACAGACTAGGGATGTTACGGAGCTTCGGTTCCGATTCCGAAAAGTCGGAACTTCCGATTAATTTTACACCTCCGATTCCGATTTCGGTTCCGATAATTTTGAATCGGAGTTAGACCGGAGTTCGAAACGCAGCGATACACGTGACTAGAGCGCCTACAAACAAGTTTTCACGTGTCGCCAGGGTAATGTTTATTTATTTTATACACGCTCGCGCTCGAAGTCTCAGTTTATTGTTTTGTTTGTGGATGTTAGAAGAAAGTAGAAGAAAGATGTTTTAAGGAAAGGCCCCTTAACACATCTTTCTTCTACTTCCACCCCGGCTCCGGCTCCGATTCCGGTTCCGAATCCGGTTCCGATTCCGATGAATCAAATTTAAAACCTCCGATTCCGGTTCCGGTTCCGATAAAACGACATCCGTAACATCTCTAGTACAGACGCCAGCACATCAAGCTACTACAATCTGTCAAATTTCTTTTATAGATTTTGAACTTTATCGCTAAAGCATTAGGTTCAAAGTTGATTGGGAAAATTTGTCAGTTTCGGGTTTGATGTGCTGGCGTCTGTCCAAGTGAACGGGCACTATAGGTCACTCCAGCAAGTCAGATTATGCAGCATACTTAGTCTAATTATTTATCTTTTTATTTAACAGTCTTCTTGGAGAAATATTGGTGTGTTGAAGGTTTTTCTGTACTTTTTTTTTGCTATTGTTTTCTTCATTAGCACTGCCACATAAAATTTGTGTATTTCTCCAAATGTGCTCTTTCATCTAAAGTTAAGGAAAATAGCTTAAGACGTAAAAATGTCCAGCTGTTACTAATAAAGGGTTACATTTAACACAAGGAGCAATATTATGGAGCCTGTATAGATTGCTCGCCTGTGCCTTGAGGTATAAATTAAGATATTATTATATTATTGTGTTTCATATAAATGTTTGCACTTTTTCTTTTTGTCAGTGTAGAATCTACTAACTTTTCTTACGAATCAAGAACTTTATTGGTATTAACTTTATGGATACTTAGATACGACACAAAACCATCTCCATCTCACCAAAGAACAATAAAATTGAAAAAATAATAACAACAACAAGCCTTCCAAAAGTTAATTCTCCGGAGTTATATTTAAGGACGCAATAACATTTTCTTGCTTTATTACTTTACTTCTGGGAAATTAGCTATGTTTATCTGTATAATTCAGAGGAAAATTAAATTTTCATGTGTACATATAATGCTCACGATAAAATTAACTGGAATCGCGAAAATTTCATACACGAAAGTTTTACTCATAAATACATTTTCGACTCGCCCTTTATGTTTCGGTTAATTATCCTAAGTGTGGGGAAGATATGATCCCAGGTATTAAACCAACTAATTTGTATCCTATTTGATTTATAGCGTGATAAGTTAGGAAGGTTTATCCCTACAAAAGCTAATGTCCATTTGAAATATGTAAGCACTTGTAAAGGGAAAACTCCAGTACATATATTATTACGAAAACTATTTATTGTCGGGTAAATATTAGGAAGTTTCAATAATCCTTTCAACCAACCGCTACAAACCACAAACGACCTTGTTATCACATTGCTAACTCTGTGGCGCAATCAGTGGAACTTATTGGTGAACATCGCAACCCGAAAATCGTGATCGGACCACCCACAGCCGCTGTGAGAAGGCAAATGAAATAAAACAACGATAAATAACAGTGCCCTCGCATAATTGATCACAAATTAAAACTCGCGCCGCGTTCCAAATGTTAAACGTCGACGTCGCCGAAAGCGAAATTAGTATCTGCATACACGACCCACTCACACATGCGCAGGGTAGGGCTGTCCCTAGAGAATGAGTCCGGAATTACGTCCTATATGTTTTGGTTTGTCATTCGAGAAATACAGGAGGGTATATTTTACTTTAAAGTGAGTTAACAGTGGAATTTCAAACTGCACTTAAAACAGAATTCCAGTAATGCTTAGCATTAGTAAGCTAGTCATTCACGAGCAATTCTTGGCATACGATGTATTTATTATACCATGAATATTTACAAAGTGCAGTTAAGGCTTGCTAACCCTAACAAGTACACACACGCGCATTTTACGACGTCAAACAATGGGCCACATACAGGACAATATGTCACTAAAAATAAATCGATTTTGTGTAAGACATTCAGTGTTTTATTTTAAAGCCGCGTATTGTTTCGAGCTGTAAAATTGTTATTAAACAATAAAATGGATACACTTAAACAAAACGTTTATAAGTTTCTTGTAAGTATCGTTATACTTTGTGGAAGAGCTCTTAAACACGTGCGATAAAAGCATTCTTTTGTCGCACGTGTTTAAAGTCGTTCAATATACCTTGAAATTATGAAATGGCATCAGACCAATAAGAACGAGTATTCTCCATATTTCAATAAAAGAAAACTTTAAAAAATAAGTAAGTAGGTACCAAAATTTTATTAAAATACCAAATGATTATAGGTACCCATTCCAAAATGCTGCGTAAGTGTAGTTTCCAAGAAATGTTATTCAATTTAGTGTTCTGCAAGAAGGCTAATTCCAAGAAGGTCTGCCATTAACTATAAATAAATTCTTCATCGAACCGATTCTATAGTTCTATCGAAATGTTTTCTGCACTTAGTTATGGTGCTTAAATTATTATATTGAAACAGAATAAAGCGAAGAAACTGACCACTGTGCATCGGAAGCTAGGAAATTATAGGTAACTAGCAAATTACACGTAATAACATCACGCCTGATGTGTTCGCCGAAGAGATAGGAGGTGTGTAGTACGGGACTCCCATTTATTTTCCCCAGTTATCTATGTCATCTTCTAAGGCCCATGCTGTGGCGAGCCTATTGCGATTTTTGGGAATCTGAAGAAACCCTTCACTTCGCTTGTACTGGAAATTGAACCAAGCCCAGCAGGAGACATAGCATAAAAATATTCTACTTGGCTCTCAAGAGAAAAGAGACACACTTAAGACATCTATGGTCTTTATATCATATGTTTTCCGGCTAGAATCTCCAATCTACAACGTAAAGCTTGTTTTATTAAGTGGTGCAGACGTCAGACAGCAACGAATGCCATTATTACGTTCACAGTGATTGAGCTTGCTTGTTTTGCTTGCTAATTGCTGATTTTAATTATAGCGGACGGAAATCCTAGAGAAAAACGGTCCCAACTTTAAGTTGAAACTTGATATGATCGACAAAGCTCTACTACAAAGCCCTAAGAGTCTTTGATGGAGGTAAACACGTCTTCATTATCATCAACATAAAGGCAAACGGGCATAAAACGATAGAATAGCAAATAAAATCACAAAATAGGTACGCCGATTAAATCGAAGTAAGGTCAGATTACTTGAACATTCGATCAATCACTGCACCCGACCGCACTGAATGGGTGATCGCAAGTCCGGGGCATCTTGGACCGCATTAAAATTCATTGAAAACTTGTCTAATATGGTGGTACGTGACACGATTGCCAGTACGTTAGCCCCGCTGTAGCTGTATATGAAAATTTAACATCGATTTGAGTCCATGTAAGATGTTATAAATATGTAATGGCTGAGTTGGCGCGACGCACTGACGGACACCGCACGGTGATGTGTTTATTTTGCACTCCGACTGCTAATTTGAATCCGTAATGTTAATCATTTTGTTAGCTATCTGCATACAAAACATGGGCTGTGTATCGCATATAAACCGCAATGACTAACTCCAATAAACGGATGTTCTAGATTTTTTGTATCTATGTGGGCTCGGATAGTACCGACCATATTTCTACTTATACTACTAATGCTACTATTACTTCACTGATATTCATCGTAGATTTATGGGCAACTGAAAACGGTCTCATTTCTTCTTAATTCCCATACATATTTATATTCCGGTGTGTCCTAAATAAATAAAATATGACAACTAATATTTGCTTTCAACACGTCATAAGTTCATAAGTCGAGGTTGTGAAATGTTACATTCGAGCAAGCGTGATGTTCATAAAAATAACTGGAGTCATAAATGATAAATGATAAATGATAAATGATTTTATTTCTGTAAGTAGGTTTGCACAAACACTTTTACACGTCAATCATAAATTTTTTAAACTAGATGAGGTCGGCGTTTCCTATCTGACTACTCTGAGAAGAAAGGCCGAAACAAACTCAGAGGTCATAGTCTCTTTTAAAGTCCAGACATAATCTTGGTCAAGTTATATGAAGACCATGTAGGTCGATGTCTGAGATGGTCTTTTGAGGAAAGAACCACACAGATTGAGAGGACCTGTCCAGTCAGTGCACGCATTTGTCAGAAATCATGCAGCTCAACTCAAGGTTGAAGGAGCTCAACGATTCGACGAACAATACCAAAGAAAGGACATTTGGGTAGGCCACATAAATTACTCAAACTGCCAGACCATAGAGAGAATAATAAAAAATAAAAAATGACTAAAATAAATGACCCACATCGTCTTCACATTCACAATAATTAAAATAATATAATACTTTAAAAAGTAAGCAAATGTCAGTTTAAAAAAAAAAATCATTAATGTCAATGTGTATATAAAAAAAAAAAACATCAAAAACACTCAAAATGCAGAAATTGGAAGCAGCTCAATCCCAAGCCTTTGTATCCTCAATATAATCTTTAACGGTATAAAAGGCTTTCTGGCACAACTTACGTTTAATGAACGATTTAAATTTATTAAGGCTTAGATCTTGAATGTGGCTTGGTAGTTTATTATAAAAGTGTATACATTGGCATCTGAACGACCCACCTATTTTCTTGAGCCTTGTTGTAGGTACAACATATTTGTGTTTGTTTCTAGTATTTATATTATGGATATCACTGTATTTTTTGAACAATTTTATGTTTTTATGGGCATATAAAAGATTTTCATAAATATACTGAGAAGGCACAGTCATTACATTAATCTCTTTAAATTTGTCTCTGAGAGAGTGTCTTGGACTTAATTTATAAATTGATCGAACAGCACGCTTCTGCAAAACAAAGATAGTCTGAATATCGGCGGCATTTCCCCACAATAGAATACCGTACGACATTACACTATGAAAATAACTAAAGTACACTAAACGGGCAGTCTCTATATCCGTTAAATTACGAATTTTTCTAACGGCGTATGCTGCGGAACTTAGCTTTTTTGATAATTTATCTATATGCGGACCCCACTGAAGCTTAGCATCCAAAGTTATGCCCAAGAATACTGTGCTGTCTTCAGGATTCAATTCCTCGCCCTTTATCAACACATTAGTTTTCACCTGCCTAACGTGGGGTAGCGTAAACTTAATGCATTTGGTTTTTTTCTCGTTTAGAAGCAAATTATTAACATTGAACCAGTGGACTACTTTCGAAATCGCGCTATTGACATCGTCAGTAACCAACTGCTGACGTTTAAGTTTAAACAAAAGTGAAGTGTCATCTGCAAACAACACTATATCATGGTTATCCTTTATGAGGTACGGCAAGTCATTGATATAAATAAGAAACAAGAAAGGACCAAGAATTGAGCCCTGTGGGACTCCCATCGTTACTAAAGATCCGGGTGATCTTTCTCCATTAACGTCAACGCTCTGAATCCTTTTACTCAAGTATGAAGTAAGAAGATCCAGAGCAGTATTCCGGATCCCGTAGTGGTGGAGTTTCCTGATTAACGTTTCGTGAAGAACGCAATCGAATGCCTTGGACAAATCACAAAAGATGCCCAAGGCATCGCATTTATCTTCCCATGCATTATAAATATGTCCTAAAAGTTCAACACCGGCATCAGTAGTTGAACGACCCCTTGTAAAACCGAACTGTTTGCTGTGTAATAATTTATATTTATTAAAAAATCTTTGCATTTGTTCTAAAATTAATTTCTCAAAAATTTTACTAAAGGTAGGTAGTACAGAAATAGGTCTATAATTTGTGGGGTCTGATGTACTACCTGATTTAAACAAAGGTATTATTTTACTATTTTTCATAAGATCAGGAAACTCCCCACTGTCAATGCAACTATTAAAGATAAGAGCAAGAGTAGGTGCTACAATGTCAATAATAGACTTAGCAACTTCTACAGAATTACCCCACAGATCTGCAGTCTTTTTTACATTTAATGTGTGAAAGGTTTTAATTATGTCTCTACATGTAATATATTCAAAATTAAAATCCGAATCGCAACCATTAACATTTTCCTTAAGCAAAGACTCAGCAACAGAAGGTGATGAGTTTAGGGATTTAGTAGTTGAAACGGGAATATCTGAAAAGAAATTTTCAAATGCCTCGGCGACTTGTGAGTCAGATTTTATTATTTTGTCATTAATAGACAGGCTGTAATCAGTATTTCGGTTACTAGACTTTCCCGCTTCACTATTAATAATGTTCCAAGTCGTTTTAATTACATTACTGCTGTTTTTAATTTTTGAACCCAAATAACGTGACTTGGCCATATAACAAACTTTTTTAAATAATTTTGAATAATTTCTAACATACAAATTAAATTCATCAGTGTTAACATAAGTCCTTTCATTGTACAGTTCATAAAGCCGTGTTCTACTTTTATGAATACCAATGGTAGCCCAATCACTGAACGATACATTACTATTAACCGAGATAGTCTTGGGAATAAAGGTGGAATCAAATTGTTTACAGTATATATTAAAAAAATTATCATAAAGATGATTAGGATCAGCATGAATAGACAAAACTGGTAATTTATTAATGAGTTTAACTTTAAAAGCCTCCAAGCGACTTGCAGTTTTGGGGTTAACAGTGATATCCTTTTTAGTTACTTTTTTGTTTTGGTTTTGAATAGTAATCCTTTGCCCGCAATGATCAGAATCTAGTAAATTTATAATTTCTTTGTGGCTTGGTATAATATCTGTATAAATATTATCTAGGCATGTGGCACTAGTAGGGGTTATTCTTGTGGGCTCCAAAAATAGGTTTACAAGATTGTAGGACTGAAACAGACTTAAAATTTTACTACAAGAACCTGAGTTTTCTAATAAATTTACATTAAAATCACCACAAATGATAACGGACTTGTTTGAGTTACAAATCCTGTGTAACACTTCATCCATTACCTTTTCAAAGCAGTCATACAATCCTGACGGGGGTCTATACACACTTAATACAATAGAGTGCTCCAATTCTATACAGGCAATTTCAACCGTACGCTCAACAGATAGGCTCACAATATCTTTACGATCTTTAAATGTGAGCTGGTTACTTACTAAAATTAATGAGCCACCATGTATAGCATTTATTCTGCTGAACGAACTACCAACCTGGTGATTATTAAAATTGAACAAAAACTGGTGGCTTTTCAGCCAATGTTCTGTTATACAAAGAATGTCAATACTATTAAGAGGCGATTATTACTAAGAGGCGGACGTTCCTTATCTGCACGTAGTAATATGTAGTTTTATTTTAGCTGTGTCCTTGTTGCGGCCACCGAGAGCATCATTCGCGTGCCTATCTCGACTACAAATCAGAACCTCTGTGGAACTGCCAGATAAAAACTTTAAACACAAAAAGCAATCTTAATCCGTTGCATTATGATTCGTTTTTGTCCGCATCAGATAACAAAGGTATACTCCTGAAGTGCCTCATTCTATGCAGTCCACCAAGGCTTATCGAGCTGTGGCAATCTGCGAATACTATTTTGTTATTTTTGCAGAAGTAATGTAGATGAGGGAAGAAATATTACAGGCTTTGCCATTAAGGGGGATATTTATGGGCTGAGCAATGTTTTCCTTGGTGGTGTTGAAATTATTAATGGCGTATTTCACTGCTGATATAAAAACAGTAGAGTGGTGCCTACTTACGGAGCTTATTTTCTTTTAGATGGACAGAATATAAGGAATAACAGGGAGTCGGCTTCAGTATATTTATTTATTTTTAGACTTCCCTGCCAGAATTAGGAAAGGCAGCATTTATTGAATCTGCGCAGACTGTCTGTCTCGTTTTCATCGATACTGTTTCTTTTTCATTTTATTACTGCATATTTAAACAGAATGCAGCTGTAATAGCTGTGAACGTATTCTATCAAATTTTAATTAGGATAAGTTTGCTAAAAAACGATGTTACTTATAGATAAGTATATTTGTGTTGTTGTTGTGTCTAACCTGTACAGAGTTTGTTATCTCACTCTCAATCGAAATAAAGTAATACCGTTTTCAGGCTTATCATGTGGGTATCAAAATCATTATAACTACATATTATTATCAGTGCGACTCAATACCTCGGATTAATATCCGAAAATATTGATATATTTTCAACCGACAAATAGCATACAAACTGTTATTTGTACTACTGTTATTAACTTATTATGCGCTACATAATTTAATCATTGCATTCATCAATTGTATGGACTAACACAACAGTGCGTTTTTGATATTTTCAATTAACTATCAATCTAAAATTCTAAATGTAACTAACGTTTACTAATTCTGTTTGTATTGACGCTCTGATCACATAAACCGCTAAATAGATATGAATGTGGTTTTCGCATTTTAGATTTGTTTTGAATGTTTTGTATTTGCATATAACACTGTCATGGCGAATGTATGTAGTTGTCAGGCGAACTGTGTAAAAGATTATGTATTAACAACCAGGGCAAATTCCGCCAAAGAAACAAAAACGCGAAATCTAAACCGCGTTAAAGAGCTGTCAGTGTCATCAACTAATCATTGTTGTGGAAAATTGACGCTGGCAGCTCTAGAACGTGGTATAAATGTCCTGATCGAGTTCAGTGTCAGTGCTAAAATTCACCCTAAAAACTAGGCCTCTGCAATTATACATACTATTACAATGTAAGGAATATTTTCGACTAAATTTGTTTACTTTATATAATCCAAAATTGTACGTAATTTTCATTTTGTTTTCAAGAGATATCAAAAGAAGGAGTTTTCTATCTTCTCAACTCCAATCGAAATCCGTTACAGGTTTCGTGAGAATGAAAAATACATCCAAACTTTGCATTTTCAAATTCCTTTGTTATGGTAGATATCTACAGCAAAACCGAGTCTTCTTTACTTATTGATGAAGGAAACTGAACTCATGTATATTCTATCGCTTGAGATAAAACTTGCTACCACGACTTTGCATTCACGACAACAAAGTATTAAGTTGCATTATCAAAGTATGAACTTCTAATCCGATCGATATATTCTAATACTATAGCGACAAAACATCGAGATTTCTTTAATAAATGTAAGTTTTATATTAATGTTTATACACATAAACCTTCCGGAATAAACTATCTAAATGATGGTGAAAACTGCAAATCCATGGCGAAGTGTAGAAGAACGATGCGGTCGCAAATACAGACACGAAAAGCGATTTTAATTTGTATGATGTACTGTATAGATTCTATGCACATGATAAGAGAGGCCGATGCTTAGCAGCGGGTAAAGTCGGGTTTTGATAGATTCTAGTGTTGATTGCGCATTAAGAAAGAAAGAAAATAAATAAATTAAGAAAGAAAAAAATAATCGATTTACGTCCTAAAGTGACGCACGCAGCAAGTTAAATAATTGGTAAACTTGGATTTTTAATTGAAACAAAATACTAACTAATATTTTTCCTTGGATTAATTAATTAAAAATTATCTAAGTTTAGGTTGGTAAGTACTTACGTTGAGATACACTGATGTTATCGGACGCTTATAGGTCTCTGTAACGGTACTAGGTAGTCGACCCTTAAATCCTACTTCTCACTAATATTATAAATGTGAAAGTTTGCGAAGATGTTTGGATGTTTGTTAGTCAATCACGCGTAAACCGTTGAACAGATTTGAATGAAAATTGGCACATACGAGTAGATAGACCATTTTGAAAGAAAAGAAAGAATGAAAGAAAATACGTTTGTTTGCGGCAAACATGACGCATAAAAATAAAAACACAAACAAAAAAAAAAACAAAATAACAATTTGGGAGAAAGTATTTTCCGGATTAATACATAGGATATATTTATCCCGATATTCCCACGGGATCGAAACTTACGCGAGTGAAACCGCGGGGCGCTGCTAGTATAAAGTAAATAAACGCTGAGTTTTTATTTTGAAATAAAAGGAAGAAAATTCGTTTATTCTGCACAAACAAAAAAGCACATTGCAAATAAAAATTTTAAAAAGTATTAAAACCTGTAAACCTGTAAATTTTCGTTACAGAGATAAACATATAATAATTTTATCCAACCTGAAAATCCAGCATCATAAACAAGTTGCTATAACTTTTCAAGCCATGTTTGTATACTATTTACCTGACAAGCTACCAAAGTTGGTATGTTGCATTTCTATTTCGGCGGTATACCCAGAAATGTACAAAGCTAAACTGAGTGGGTAGTAGTACAGCTTCACTTTTACAAGCTACAAGCAAACATAATTTGTTTGCAGAATCAGCCATGATTGAATAGTCGTGGTTCTTCCTCGAATATGTTCGTACCATCGCATGTAAATATGAAATACCGTTTTGTATTCACGACACACTTGCACCGTGGCCGCTGGTCACTCATGTTCCCGTCTATTCTGTATTAAAGCATTTAGGTCGCTCGATTCCCTGTATTTAGCTTTTAACTCTGCACATCGGACTCGCTGCAGAGCTTATAAATGATTCGTGCATTGGCTCCCAGCACAATGTACATAAATCTAATAATTCCGTGATTTATTACGTATTATAAACTAGTAGCGTATTCTATTGTTGTTGTTGCCTTTGAAAATAAGACAGTGCACGAAACATGAAATTACGGCAGTTGTTTATATAAAATACTAGCTGCGCCCCGCGGTTTCACCCGCATAAGTTTCAATCCTGTGGGGATAAAAAGTAGCCTATGTGTTAATCCAGGGTGTCAGCTACCTCCATACCAAATTTTATCAAAATTGGTCCAGCCATTTGAGCGTGAAGAAGTAACAAACATATAAACACACACACACACACTCACAAACTTTCGCCTTTATAATATTAGTGTGAGTAAAATATTTCTATGAAGATAACTCGCATTTTAATTAAAATAAATAAGCATTATACAAAAACCGACAATCAGCTCAAGCCCAAGTAAAAGAAATAAGAAGATTAAAACTCAAGATTTTGGTAGATAATAACAGCTATTAGGCAGTAACAACACAGACAAATTTGCAGTATGCTATGTGATTATATTCCAGTAATAAATGTTAATCGAAAACATTATTAACGTCTATAATTTTATTCTATAACGAACGTCGTAATATTTTTTACTTCAAACCTTGTGAATTGTAGAAGATCGTGTTTGGACGTTAGCATCACCTTTTCATTAGAAGAACCTTTGTTCGGGTACCACAGTGTTAGTTTTTGTCTCGGACCACCGACAAAAACGTTAACGGGCTCAAAGAGTCCGCAACACGACCGACGGACTTCGGTTAGTAACGAGCAGTATCACAACATGTACACAATTGTACAAACAAATCAACATTAACCTCTCGACCTCAAATCTCGGAGATCCCCACTCAAGATTACTTCTTCACTCTTGCCCGAGGGCACTCACTGATTTATTTTATTATGTTAATAGAATCAAATTTAAAATTAATTCAGGAGATGAAAAAATGACTGCCGCGCTTGTAATGATTAAATACGCTTCACTTCCTGGCCTTTTTTTTATCCACGTAGGTAGAAAGTACGTTCGAAACTTTTATCCAGGGTCGAAAAGCGAGTGATTTTAACGAGCTTTTATTCGCCAGCTTTTTTTATTCCGAGTTAGAGAGGTATTTTTATGAAACTAATGAATGTCAAAGAGAACTTAATTTACTTTCATACTCGAACGATGCCATTTTATTTTTACGCTCTGACATCGAGTCAAAATGGTGGCGTTTCGTTTGAAAAACATGAACGCGAGTGATGAGCTTAATTTGTAAACCTGTATCTTTATTGGAGATTATAAAATAATCTGTTCTATTTCGGACATTGTTAATCCGATACTAGTCACCCCTGTAATGAGTTATAGGACGACGGACCACGTTCTACAAAATGATACACGGTAAGCGTATTTGAAACTTGATCAGAAGTTAATTATAATCGTATTATATGGCGTCTGCGTAAACCGTGCGTTAAATTTAATTATGAAACGTTGCTTCCGAAAGAAAATGGTGGGTTTACTAGGCGGCGCCGACAAGGGAATTATTTGAAGCATCATAAGTTATACGCGTGGGCATATTTAGTCACGGGTTGGGTACGTCCTACAGCGACTATGGCTGCTTAATAAGCGTGCTTATAGCGTTCACGTCGAAACTATTCCTCTCGTACGACCGGTTCTGATGCACCGAGCAGGGTCACTACGATATAACCGCTTAGTGTGGACATGCCTTTATTTCTGTTGTGAATCGACGTTCGTGTTTTGAGTGCCGAAGACCATCGGCGGCTTGATTTTTTACTTGTACACGTCTGAGCGGTGTAAAATTCGATTTAACAGACACTTGTCATAAACAGTTCTCACCGTGGGATTATCAGATTTTTATTTTTTGGTATATAGAAGTTTTTCTTTGTAGTTTGTGAGTTTGTCGTGTCTCTTTTATTGCCCTCTCATAAATAATAATCAAAGTCTAAACGTTCTGTTGATGCTACGTAGGAACCGGTTGAGTTGTTATTATTGTACGCTGTGATTTAGAACGAACTTACTAACATAATGGGTGCGCATCCATCATCATCTATTTGTACGTATCGTTTAATTCTGTCGTGTTCCTACCCATATAGAGGGGAATGGTAGATTGTTACCACTTAAACCCGGCGGCAACCTGTACTTTTATGCAATTAAAATTTATTAATTTCAGTCGAAAGCTTTTATTTTTACTGTTCGTTAATGCGACGCTGCCGGCCGGCTCTCTGCAGCTTTTTTATTTTACGGCGTGTTATTGGAAAATAACATTTATTAACATTGGGTTTACACGTGTTATTTGTATTTTGCTGGGAACGTGCCGAAGTTTTTCGTCTCACCGGAATCAGCCGGGATATTTTGAATTAAAAACGTTAAGCAGCGATGGCTAAAGAAACCTTAAATGACAAAAAATGTTTAATCTTATCTGAAGTTTTCTCATACTTTGTCATTATAAAAAGTGAACAGTTACGAACTTGGAAATGCTTTTTGTAATACGGTAACACTTATAATAAGCCGGCAGATTGACAAGCGTCCGCCTAAAATGGCCGGGTTCGTGTGACGGGCTCGCCGGCTCGCGGGCTGGAGAGCAGACGTCCGCTGGCCGTTTTTTACACGATGTTTTTTCAAGCACAGGTGAAGCGGCAACCCACACTTAGTCGGCGTTAACCTGTAATCTAAATTCATTTCTCGATCCGACCCACCAGCGCCATATCTGTTTTTATTATAGGCTTAAGGCCCATTTGCAGGTTTTTTTACTCTAAACAAATTATCTATCATTGTGGAGAGTGGTCGATCTTATTATGGGACGACAAACGAGTGGCTTTCGGCTTGCCGGCGGCGCTCAGCACAAAATGTTGAAGTTTACACTTGAATTTTCAACAATAACGAGAATCGACAAGGTCGTAAAGCATCGTCTGAATCGATTTGCGTTCATTGAGTCGAGTAATTGCAATGTTTCGTTGAGGAGTGGAATTTATTTTGCTGTGCCATGAAAGCCTTCATTGTCTTTATTACGGGACGGCAAAGGATTGTTAAATATGTATTAGTCGCCGGTCTATGTCCCACGGAATAACGATACCGACGTATGAATTATTTAAAAAGTACATACCCATAAAATATTCATTTATCGGTGGTCTTTTGGGTACGATCGTAGGTAGCTTATGTTTATTCTGGGTGACCGACTACTCACGAATAATAAGCTCAATACATTTCCACAGTTCACAGACTTATGTAAGTCATACGGTAGAATAATAGTATATGCATTATCGGCTGGTCTACCTCACTGGTTCCCCTGGGTGTCGTGAGAGACGAAAAAGGCATAAGATTTGCTATTAAAATTGAATGGACGCCTGCATTCACCTGTATTGCCAAGACGTGGTTGTTCTAGAATTCTAGAGTTGAATAAGAAATTATTTATAAAGAATTTTGAGGAAAATGTTTGTTCATCTATAAATTGTTGGAATTACCTACTAAGACTACATAATTACGTATAATAAAGCGTGGCAGGGACATCGTCGCGCAAACTGTAATAATGAATTCAGCACATGATTTAGGGAGTACAGAAACAAATCAGCTGTTACATACAAAAGTGCAATACCTACGCGGTCAAAATGGATGGAACAGCAATTTTTTTTTATTATCCGACGTCAAATTTTAACTCGGATGGTCCAGAATCATGTTTGTAAGTAGGTACTGAATCTATGGTAACATGTTGCATGTTAACATCCCTGCCCCTCTGTATACTAAAAGCATATGAAAAACACACACACACACACTGAAACACACAAACGCACACACACAAACATACACACACACACACACAAACATACAGACACACACTACACTGAAATTGTGTCTTCATATACCTACTTAATTCTTGATTGACACGCAACAGCTGAAGGTATCATTTCGCAACTTCAAAACCCCTTTTTATGCTGATTACCTATAATTAAACAAAATTGTAACACAACAGTCATTGTGACGATCTAGTCACGCAAAAGAAGAATGCTGCGACATCCATTACATCCCATTACTGTGCCGTGAAGGCGTCAAGCATTACAAAAAGTTACTCAATGCCGCCTGTTCGTCATTCGAGAATCGTTTTACAGCCATAATACGAGTAATAAGAATCACACTGTTAAGTTAATGTCCATGATGGTCCATGACCACGACAGGGGAAGAGTTTTGCTTGATTTTTAAATCTTGCCACGAAATACTGAATAACTAGCTCTAGGGACATGTCCAATATGTAGGGACTGTAGGGACGCAACTTTAGGGGCTTTATTTATGTACATAACTCCAGCTTCCTCATATGTGATAGAACAATTCTACCTATGCCAAAATTTAAGGCATAATAGCTGCAATCAAAGTTCCCAGTCTTAATTTAGCTGCCACAAAAACTTCGTTAATATGAGCCGTTTAGTGTGTGTTAGCTGGAGTGACGTCACCCCAGCTGCTCATGTCATATCTTCCAAACGAAAGAAGATATGATTATGTATTATAGCTCAAAAATTAAGGCATAATAGCTGCCATTGGCAGCAAAATTTTCAAATCTCTGGTCAAAACACTCTATGAGTTATTAACAAAATAAACATGTGTAAGCTGGAGTGACGTCACCCCAGCTGCTCATATATATCTTCCAAACGAAAGAAGATATGATTATGTATTATAGCTCAAAAATTAAGGCATAATAGCTGCCATTGGCAGCAAAATTTTCAAATCTCTGGTCAAAACACTCTATGAGTTATTAACAAAATAAACATGTGTAAGCTGGAGTGACGGCACCCCAACTGTTCATGTCATATCTTCCGAACGAAAGAAGATATGATTATGTATTATAGCTCAAAAATTAAGGCATAATAGCTGCCATTGGCAGCAAAATTTTCAAATCTCTAGGCCTTGTAGTTTCCACGTAATAAGCAAAATAACAGTTTCCGCGCCAAAAACATCAATTATATTGCTTCGGAGGAAGTAAGGAGCGACGTTGCCGTTCCGTGCGCTACAATACTGCAACCAAGTTTGCACTTAGCAGGCATTCTATTAGAAGTCATTTTAACTTGCGCTAAAAATAATTTTAATTTTGTATATTGAAGATATAGACTGAGAGCCGACTGAACTTTAATGGAACTATAAATAAAAAGTAGATTCATATCAACTTTGGATGGCGAGAGAACTAGGTATCTACTATTATTGTTTTTTTTTTGTCTTTTTCTTTCTTTTACTAAATAATAAGATAGAATTGGTCTATTGAATGCTATATATTACTAGCGATTGAATGACTTTTTCATGAAAACGTGACATTTGATAACAATTCTATACATAAAGCAAAACTAAAGTAACATCGAATCAGAACAAATGTCATTAAAAAAACCGGTCAAGTGCGAGAAGGACTCGCGCACTGAGGGTTCCGTAATAATTTGTAGGTATGTATGTAAATAGTTTTAAAAATCCCACACTCCCCGAATAAATTGAAATAAATTGTAGAAATAAATTCTGCAGTTGGTAAATAAATAATCGTAAAATATATCCTTTACGTGGGGTCTCTCAGTTCTTATACTTGTATGCTGATCGGGCACATCGAGTGTGAAACCTGAAAGAAATTATGCCAAAAATGTGATTTATGATAAAAATATACGAAATTGTTACACTTAGATTTTTAAATTTTCCTTTGTCCTATGTTTGAAAACACAATATTGACTATAAATAACCTCAGTACTTACATAGTACGATTAAAGTGTGTAGTCGGCTCCCAGTCTATAATCTAGTTCAAACTGATAATGTAGCGCACGGAACGGCAACGCCGCTCCTTGGCTCCTCCGAAGCAATAATTGATGTTTTTGGCGCGGAACCTGTTTTTTTGCTTATTACGTGGAAACTACAAGGCCTGGAGATTTGAAAATTTTGCTGCCAATGGCAGCTATTATGCCTTAATTTTTAGCTATAATACATAATCATATCTTCTTTCGTTCGGAAGATATGACATGAACAGTTGGGGTGCCGTCACTCCAGCTTACACGTGTTTATTTTGTTAATAACTCATAGAGTGTTTTGACCAGAGATTTGAAAATTTTGCTGCCAATGGCAGCTATTATGCCTTAATTTTTGAGCTATAATACATAATCATATCTTCTTTCGTTTGGAAGATATATATGAGCAGCTGGGGTGACGTCACTCCAGCTTACACATGTTTATTTTGTTAATAACTCATAGAGTGTTTTGACCAGAGATTTGAAAATTTTGCTGCCAATGGCAGCTATTATGCCTTAATTTTTAGCTATAATACATAATCATATCTTCTTTCGTTCGGAAGATATGACATGAACAGTTGGGGTGCCGTCACTCCAGCTTACACGTGTTTATTTTGTTAATAACTCATAGAGTGTTTTGACCAGAGATTTGAAAATTTTGCTGCCAATGGCAGCTATTATGCCTTAATTTTTGAGCTATAATACATAATCATATCTTCTTTCGTTTGGAAGATATATATGAGCAGCTGGGGTGACGTCACTCCAGCTTACACATGTTTATTTTGTTAATAACTCATAGAGTGTTTTGACCAGAGATTTGAAAATTTTGCTGCCAATGGCAGCTATTATGCCTTAATTTTTGAGCTATAATACATAATCATATCTTCTTTCGTTTGGAAGATATGACATGAGCAGCTGGGGTGACGTCACTCCAGCTAACACACACTAAACGGCTCATATTAACGAAGTTTTTGTGGCAGCTAAATTAAGACTGGGAACTTTGATTGCAGCTATTATGCCTTAAATTTTGGCATAGGTAGAATTGTTCTATCACATATGAGGAAGCTGGAGTTATGTACATCTTTATTTTTGTAATTTGGTCCATGATTATACTCTGCTCTTACGTTCAGATGTTCCATTTTCTGTAAATGTGTCTGTAGGTAGCTCTTAACAAAAGCGAAAATTATAAGTGGTGCCTAATACGGATGAGAGGTGCACAGGGACAGGGCTAATATGTTGGACGGACGCAACGTCAGTCCAGGTGCTTCATTTTTGTAATTTGGTCCATGATTACATGCTGCACTATCGTGCAGCAGTTGCACTTTCCGCGCAAATGTATGTATACTTCCCAGCTGTGGGATTATAAAGGCTGTGGACGAAGTGCTTCTATCTACAATCTACATGACATCCCGTGTGCCTTCCAGACTCCCAGTAAAGTATAGCCACCTCCTTTCTTCCAATGGGTGTTGGTAATATCCTGGATCCCAATATACTAGCAAGCACATGCTTTCAACAACAAAAACGATAAATAAATAAATTAAAAAAACATTGCGGAATTTAAAGGACGACCAAATCGCCAGTCGTATCGATAAAATTAGATCTATTAAAAACAACATTTAGATGAATTAAAGGGAGAAGGAGAGACAATACTGCGAGTAAATTAGCACGTAAGTTTAGCAGACAACGTTTACAGGCAGATGTGATGTTGTCATCTAAATTTAGAAAAATAAGTACGCCCAGATGGCAGCATCTAATTAAAAAAAAGATGATGGTAGGGCTTAGAATCCCTGGCAAATAACCACGGTCTTTGAAATGGTTCGTATCAATTCGATTCGGGACTCAGACAAGCGCGATGAGATCACTCACGATCATTTAACAATACCTAATTATCAAATGTGTTCCTAAATTTGCTTTGAAAGACATGACAAGGACCAATACTTACTTACCTACTTTGTTACACAATTTTGGGATCAAAAGATTAAAAAAGAAAGAAGGTTTTATTAAATCAAAGGACCTGTTTGTGCCTGAGAACTCTTCTTTATGGGAGATTGGAACGCCTATGCCCAGCGGGCCAGCGGCTATCTTAATTACGACTAATATTATCGATGATGAATAAGATGATAAATTACCTGGTTGATTTTTCCATTTTTTTTCGTGTCACGTACGTCTCTTATTTCTGTGTCAACGAATTGGTCTCACATTCAAGTTAAACTTTGGTTTTTTAAGAGTTAAAGTCTAAGAGTTAGGTTCTCTTTGGTTACCTAAGAGGCACAACACATAATTGTGCCTCTTAGCTAGGCTACTGACTGAAAATACAACAAGAACATTATTGTCAAGTATTTCAAAAAAGGGATGCCTGACTGTTGAACATTTCCTTCAACAAAACATAACATAGAACGCCCACTCACAGAACAACCGTATTTAAACGTAATCTATTCACCAAGGGGCTACGCCTGAATAACTGGGACCAGGAACCGCGAAGGTTACATTATAAAAAGTAAATAAATTATAATAAATCAGCAACAGTCGCATGGGCACCTGTTCCGAGCATGACGCATGGGAGCCATTGTCTTCGCAGCTTGTTTTTATATCGCTAATTAAATATAATATTTAGTGTTATTCTATAAGAAATACTTGCATGTCTAACACTCAGGACAAGTTGGTGATTCAGAGGGGCAATTCTTGTAATTTTAAGAACGCTTACAGTCTGATCTCAATCTCAAAAAAAAAATTGTATAAAAAAAAAATACCTGTCAAAAATACCTTTAATTTTTCTACATTTTTGACAAGTTTTGACATTGATAGTCGCTGAGATGAGATTGTGACTAGATTTTGAACGGTTTCAATGGGGGTTTTCGTGAAAATTTACGACACCAGTTGGCACCACTTTGACAAGAGGTCTTCCAATATAAAATATATGATGACGTTCATCGTTCGATTCATTCATTCGGTCATGACTAAAGAAAATATAGGCTCTTTGACAGATGCCTGGACCTGACGTGTCAGTGCTGCCACCTAGCGAACGTCATTTCAGAAAACCCTCATTGCGGGAATTGGCCTTCAGTTGTTAAAAAACTACATTTTCAGTCTAGAACTTGGAATTCAGTCCTAAAACATCGCAACTGACTGTCTGTCTGCTTTATACTTTTGGAAATATACCTATTATCTGTACAAAGTAATTATCAGTCCATGAGAAATTAATTATTCATACTAGTTAACAGAAGCCACGTGCAACAAATTATAAACATAAATTAAACTCAGTGAATTTCGCAAACGATTAATATTAAAAGATGCCGTAATCAACAAAGTTATGATTATAAATCAGACAGTTAATTGTTTTAATACAATATCGCCGGTTATAAAATTAAAACGTTATTAAAGAGCCTCGCAGTAAAAATAAAGTACCGGCTAAGCTGGATTGAAAGTTATTCTCGTTTATAAGCCTAGTTTTTCAATAAATGCGAGCATGTTTTTATATTAACTGCACATGGTAAAGACTGTAAATACCTGTATCTTCTACCTTTTATGGTCATCAATATTACGGCACTGGACCTCGTAAAGAAGTAAAGTTAAATGTTACTACAAGTTTATATGCATCTATCGTTCTTGGGAATTCAATTCAATGTACAATCTTAACTTTTTAGGGTCAGCGCAGACAGAGAGGAATAATCCCCGCGCGGTCTCGGGCATTTTCTTTACGGATCGCGTATGCTCGAGCTTGGGATTCCCGCATATCTTCGAGGACGCGCGAGCATTTTTTGTCAGGTTCAAGCATTTATGTACTTTATTGTAATAATTTTAAAGTTTATTTTCAAGTGCGTTAATAAAAACCTCTCCGCTGCGCTCCGTTCCGTCTGCGCTGAGCCTTACGCAACAAATTGAAGCTGACGAATGCGCCGGCGATCCCGCGCTGACGGACGTTAAGAAGCACAATCTTGGGAAAACCAACTAACAGAGCAATCACTGATTGGCTCGTGGCAGGTACTATATTCACTGGCCGCCATGCCCACGCAACTTCGTGCAACTTTCTAACTAACGTGGGTTAGTAATCGCTAATTTGAGATGTTAAACAAAGCGGCGAGCAACAAAGAGTGCGCTCGACCAATCACCGCCAACAATCAGCTCTGGGCGTGGCCAATCTTATGCTTTAATCTTTACACGCCGTTAACAAAGCCACGCTCGTACAATTCGCAAAGGAATGGAAAATAATTAACGCATTGAATGCTAAGACGCGAGCATTTTCTATAGAACCCTCATATTATGAAAGGAAACGAGAATTACTTGCATCCCAATTTCTATTATGTATCTGGAAAGTACGTATAAAAATATAGACGGACATGTCTTTTACTAACAGTGCCCAGATATTCAAGACAAACAGGTACTGAAAAGTTAGCTTTTTACGAAATTAGCACTATGTAAACAGTAGAGTTGAGCTCTTTGTAAGTCTTCCTTTATAATATGTGTATGGAAATCACCGTTATAAACAATCTCTCGAAGTCTCGACTCATCTTCATCTTTGCATATTCCTCAAATCATAATCGTAAAAAACATAATTTTATAGTACACATAACATTGATCTCAGTAATTTATTAATAAATGCTCTAATAAGTTTTAATCATCAATCTTAATAACTCTATATGTTCTTATTTTATTGTTAAAATAATTTAAATACATAGATTTTTATATGAGTTTTTTTATGAGATGTTTATATCAGTAAATAGCTTCTGCCCGCGACGTCGTCCGGGTGAAATTTCACCCTCCCCCCATTCACTCTCTTAGTGGATACCTACTCTTCACAAAGAACACACCCTCCAAAATTCATGTCTATAAGGCCAGCGGTTTAGGCTGTGCGTTGATATATCAGTCAGTCAGGACTTATACAGGGTCCCATTAAAATAGATGGACAAATTTTAACACAGCGCTCAGTAGGTACGTCCAACTAAAGATATCCAAGCAAAAAAAAAAAAACACTGATTAAAGTGATTTTATTTTGACCTAAACTAATAAATTGCCGGCACATTAGTGTATTTTCGTTAGCTGATTATTTTTCTTGTAAGTGTCTATACGTTTTTTTGATATATTTTTTTACCATCGTCCTTACCTATTTTGGTGGTCTGAATGATTTCTAAAAGTTTGTCCATCTATTTTAATGGGACCTTATTTATAGATAGTTGCAAATTGTTGGCAATAGGCTCCTGGCGAAATGTGGCTGTACTATAGGTACACCTCTGCCCAACCCTTCGGGGAAACAAGGCGTGATGTACGTATTAGTTTGATGTTTTGTAATTTTTTTTTTATTTAAATTTTATCCTGTTACTGTGTCCTTCCAGGGGCCATATTTTTGTAAAAAAAATATAAACCTCCTCGTTTTTTGAAGTCGGCTAAAAAGGAGGAGGTTTATTTATTTATTTATTTTATAATTTATGTACACACAGTAAAATACATTTTATTAAAATATATTTAAATAGGTTTATATTTTTTCAAGTTTTAATATAGGTATATTCGTCTATAACTCCGTCATATATAGACGGATTTGCAAAATTCTTTTTTAATTGTTTAGGTATGCCTCAATGGTGCTTTTTGCTTCGGTAGTTTTTGAGTTAGCTTCAATAATACGATTTTTTTCCACTATGTTTATATTGATGATGTTAAAATAACTTCCTGTCACTGGTATTTATATAGCAAGTAGTGTTATATAAATTTGTGTGGGGTAGGTACAACTAAAAAGTGAAAAATAAAAAGAAATAAGAAGTCGATTGTTTATTTTTTTTTTAAGTTTTTAATACAACATGGGTCGCAATAAACAAATACAAATAATTATTATGAATATATAATAAAGTTCAATACTAAAACATAAGCAATGACACAGCCTAACCACAAATCCGTTATGAAAAATACTATAGGTAGATACATTACATGAATCCACAAAAGCTATGAAAATCGCAACGAACAGACTATAAAAGGGATCAAATGACTACCATAAACCTAACAAACGTTGATAGCAAAGGAAAAAAGCCATTGAACGATTCCTAGGAGTGTGCATACGGTTTTATGGATATTAAATCACTCGCCCTTAATCCCAACTTCATTCCGAATATTTTTGAACCTGCTGCAGTTAAATATTTAAACCTGGTTTCATGAGAGTAGGAGCAATAAGTATAAAAGCATAAGTATTCTATCAACAAAGCGAGCATTTTAGCAGTAGTGGCGCAGCGACTTACGAATTATAGGTCGGGGGTTCGAACTCAAGCAGTTACTTTACTTTGTGTAACTTTATTTAACCACCACTGCTCTCAAAACGGTGAAGGAAAACATCGTAAAGAAACCGGCATGACCTAGGACCAAAAATTTGAAGACATGTGACATCTACCAACCCGCACCTGGGCCCGCATGTCCACCACGCAGGCCCAGTGCGGGTGAAGGAAAACATCGTAAGGAAACCGGCATGACCTAGGACCAAAAATTTGAAGACATATGACATCTACTAACCCGCACTGGGCCCGCGTGGTGGATTACGGCCCACTCCCTCTCACCGAGACGAGGCCTGTGTCCCAGCAGTGGGAACATTATAGGTTGATTATGATGAGCATTTTAAAACTTAATGACACTTAAGTCCTTTATTTTTAATGTTGCTCTCTTAAAAGCTTTTATAAATTTTTTATTCGTTAGTCATAAAATAATAAGCCCTGTATGCCCTGTATTATCGTGCAAATAGCGAGATGATTCATCTGTTTATTACAATAATGGCTACTTGGCCTCATAATTACCCCTCCCATGCACTTTAAATTAATTTCCAAGAGCAGTGAACCGGCGGACAAGCGGCCATTAACTTTTGATATTTCTCACTGATACAATAATAAGCACCTAAGCTTTTGTACAGTCAGCCACAAAAATATGTATACACGGACAAGAAAGCATTTTGTTGTCAACAACCTTTGTTCCACAACATTGTATCCACCTTATAGGTACAAAACATAGTATCTAGCATTTTGTCATTTCGTTGTGTGTGTGTTGTGTGTTAAACATCTAAACATCCCTTGACCAAAACAAGGTAATCTACATCACAAATATGTATACAGCAATCATTCAATAACGAGGTAAATAAATCTAAAAGTTCATCCAATTCAAAAGTTCAACTTCTAAAGGACGTCTTTTTGGGGCTGACTGTACAAGCGCCTACACACGCCGAACATTCCATGTCGTCTCTCTATCAAGTGTGACTTTCTTCGTCAAATACGACATTGATCAGTCCCATTTGAATTTTAATTATATAATTTAAGTAAACAAATTCTATAAATATTTAAATCAATGCAATTCAAAACTTGTTCCATCATACGATTTGGATTCAAATAAATAGTCTGAACGATAAATTGTAATGATAGTAGACCATTAGAGTCAGACTTACGGTAATCATTGGTCGAGCCGGTCTACTAAACTACAGGTGGTATTTAATTTTGTGGACCATCTGCTTCAGGCGAGCCTCAGGTGGATATAATGTAATCATATTATTCTTAATGTCTTCCAAACGAACAGTATTTTCTCTAAAAGAATTCAACAAACATGTATTTAGTAATTCTGTTATTATTATTAGGTGGATATTATGAAGATTGTTTGATATAAAATTTGATAAAGTTGTTGTTTTGTTACTTAATCATGTCTCCGATATGATAAGGAAATCTTGCGTTAAATATCTGATTGGTTCACTTTTCGTCATTACACTTTTATGCTGAAAACTGTAATTTGAGAGCCCACATTTTTTATTTTACAGTGGCATCTGCCCGCAAATTCGTTCGCATGGAAGCCGTAAGGCACCACAATCTAATAAAACAAACGCCCATGTTACTCGCTAATACTGTAGCTTTCTATGTATAGGTGTAATTTTTTTTTAAATCGGTTAAGTGTTTTTTTAAGTTTATCCATTACAACAAAAAATCAATTTTTTTCTCTTTATAATATTTTTAGATAAAAGCTTTCATAAAAACCCAAGAGTCAATATAATTAAGGCAGATAAAACGTGTAGAAGAAAAACCGTAGGTATCTTAAAAATAAAGAAAGCGATGACACGAACCTAGTCCAAACGTCCATGACACACACTGAACCGTCCTTGAAATCCTTGAAATCCTCCATATCAAACACAGTCTGACCTCTACTTTAACTGAATCATATAAAATAGGATTTTGCAAACGGACATTTCTATTTGTTGAATATTTAGTAGGCATTCCAAATGGCGGAACCCACATAAAATAAATGGCCGAGATTGACCCGTGATAAATCTTTGAAGCGTTAATTAAGCAAAGGCTTTTAAGTAGGAATAATTTTGTAACGGACCCGACATGACCCTGAATTTAATCATTTAATGTCATTCGGCTCTGGTTTGCCACTTTCTTTTGACAAAAACATCCCATATTTCAGTTGCTTCTGCTTAAACGGTGGTGATTAGTGACAGAGACAGAACAAATAGTTTTTATACTGTCCTACATAGTAACTTATGTTGAGTACATAAAAAAAACTCAATTATGGACACAATTATTCAGAAAATAATGATTGTGCAGATCTACGACAAATTATTACGGAGTAAATTGCTGACTGTTCGGTCTCTGGTATACAATATTTTATTTGTATAGCAACTATGTAATAAGAGAGAGAATAATGATAAAGGAAATTGAGGGAACAAAGAAACGGACATACATATATCCATACTAATATTATAAATGCGAAAGAGTGTCTGTCTGTTACGCTGAACCGACGAAGATGAAATTTGATATAGAGATAGTTTGAATCCCGGGAAAGACATAGGATAGTTCTTATCCCGATATTCCCACGGGATCGACACTTATGTGGGTGGAACCGCGGGGCGCTGCTAGTACTTACATACAGGTCAAACACATAACCGTCCTTTTGGGCTGCGCCGCAGTCGGGTAAAGAGGTCGCACTCTTCATAAGATCTTCAATAATTCTTCATTCATTAGTTTCATGGTAACTGGATTATTGCCTACTGGTAGCTTATGTTCGCTACCACCAAAATAAATGAACAAAGGTATAAATCGTGATATTTAATATGCGGTAAGTTAATATTCTGCATATAAAACGACAGTAAACTCTTATTTTATTTGTGGTTACCTTTAGGTCGATTGAATGCTCTCTGATACTCCGCCGACACTCAATGGATTTTAATGGGACGGCCATGCATTAAATTATTATAAGTTACATACGACTATAATAGTGTCTGGCCATGCGTAGGAGGCAACACTCGTAAAAAAGGAATTAATTTAATATAGAATGGGACTAAGCTTCTCTACTCATAAATCGCGCCACGACAAAATATTTAATGACGCTATTTATTAAGATATCAGCAATTCTTGCCGCGTAATCCGTACAGTGAGAATGTAACGGGTAATATATGAGAAGTAGTCGAACTACCACATGAATATTTATCAGCAATATTTACGCGTGTCGACTCGTGATTGATAGTACAAAGTGAAATATTATTATGCGCGCGGTTCGTTAAACAGAAAACAAATGTGTACCAAATAGACCGCATCCGAATTACACGCGCATCAGACTTCCTCGGAGGCCCAAAGATCATTAATAAAAATTTCGTTAAGGCAACAAGTTCCGTAGCGCTGTGACTAAGCATTACCGTGCCCGAATATTCTATTGAAGCGAACCCGTTGTAAACACGCCTCGAACGTGAATACCTACTTAAATGGACGCCACTTCCCATTTTACCTCTAACAGGGCATTGTCAGAATGTTAACGCATCATTGTCATGTCACAGTTTTAAAAAGGTTTTTTAGACGGTCGGTAACTGTATGTTAATATCGGAGGGCGGTTCCGGCTGACGAAACACATGTCGTTGCTTCGACTATTGTTGGAAAAAACTCTAAACCGACTTGCTACATGGATGGTTTAGTGATAACATCGACAAAGGTCGTTTTAACATGATACATGCATATTTTATATTCGATTTCATGAATAAATTACGTGTTTATTAAACTGTTCGAATGCCGCGTTTCTTTTTTACATTTTACTAAATTTTCCACGATGGATTGGTCAATTTAAGACTATTTTGACTTCTCAGCTTATTACCTATCCAATTGTGCGAAAATTGTTCCAAAATTACCGCATACAAAAGTTCCCTTATAAGATATTTAAATTGGAGAGTTCGAGACTTACCCGCAAAACAAGGACGTATTAAATTCCTAAAATAGTAACTTGGAGATACAAAGATATTCGTGGTGTAAAGTTTGAAGCCAAAATTAATTATAAACGAAAGCAGACTGCTCTGCTTAGCTGACTTTAGCAAAAGACATTTTGATATACGCCGTGGAAAAACTTTCTCGTTGGTCGAGTGTTGTCTCTTAAAATAAAACAAGAGACGGTCGCAGCCGTAGATGCGTCCCACTCCAAATTAGACGCTTTTTTAACACGAACATGCGAAAGTATGTGGTGAACGTATTGCATATAAAAAAACCTTGATCAATATTGGAATGTAATATTGTGTTTTCTTTCTGTAGGGTAATTAGATAGCTTTATACTGTTTAGCATACAGCTTCGTTTGCTTCTTGTTGGGTTACGAGTAGTTAAGCGTTTTATTCGAATATCACATCTGAATTCTTTTTGTCAGTTTTTTCCTAAGCCGCTCTTCATATTAATAATAATTCATTAAAAAGCAATGAATTCCTACATAAAATGCTTTTAGTCGTCACTGAAAACCAAAGTAATAAAAATCGTATAATAACAGAGCAAGCCTGAGTTTCGGCAGCAGCGCGCACCGCTTCCAGTCACCGCATTTCTGTGGGATAAAGTTGTTCGGGCTTTGAAAAAGCAAGACCAAATTCCTGCCGCGAAGAGAAGTTAGATCACGCCTGCACTCAGCTACTACTTTTAACTAAATTGAAGTTGCGGGCAAAGAGTGCACCAGGGTGCACGTGACGCATCAGTCCGTCTGTCCGTTTGTACTTCTACGTGAGTGGATTGCAGTGGACTTCTTTATTCAATGGTGCGGATGCATTTTCGAGGACGCTTGTCGTTCGCGGTTGATCGGAATGACAAGTATTTGCGGTGGCATCGCAACGGCAAGTCAACGTTTGATGACTCTTTATTGGCACGAGTTCTGTCTGATGACAGGAGAGTTTTCTACAAAAATCAAATAAATTAAACACGTTTCGTTTGACCTAAATGTACTGAAACTTGGACTGACTCAGAAATATATCCCCAAACTTAGGCTTTTACTTATCTTTTGGCCTACAGTTATCCATCTTGGGTTCTTTCGTAGGTAAGTAACGTATATTATATGTACTATAAGCCGTTACTTAAATCAGACGTTCATAAGCATCTCCAGCGAAATATAGGTAGGTAGTTACGTAACACTTAAATCATACTTGGGGCCAGAGAAGACTTGTTTGCCTGAAGCGCTACTGATAGAACAGGACCTAATTGAACCAGGACGAGTACCTTAATAATTCTACAAAGTTACCTTTCAAATTAAAGGAAATATAACGTAGAAATTGTTAAATAAAACAGTGAATAGTTTGTGGTCGTCAGTAACTCAATCGGTGGTAAGTAATCAAGTATCCTTGTCAACACTGTTAGGGTATATGGTTGGACACCAAAGGAAAGACCGTTCTAAGGATTTCAATTATACGTTTATTAATCCTTTTATTTATATATTGGAAGGTGTGTTTACTAATATTACGTGAGACGTGTGATCCCACACAAGGCTAATAGAGCAGTACAGTCACTATGCGAAAGTAAGGATTTCGGTCAAGTGGTTCAGGGTGGGCACGGATACATAAATAACATTTATGAGTTAGAATGAGAAAGACGATAGTGTTGAAGTAGGATAGATTTGTTTTTGCTATACTCCAACACGCCCCCTCAAAAATAAATCCTTTTCTTTTTAATTCCGATATAAGATATTAAACATCTTTATACAATTACAAAATCACACACCTCCAATTTATCTCTCTCTGGGACTACAATCATCATGGTCCAACATTTGTTGCGCAGGATTAGGGAAACCCAGAAAAACCTAATCAAACCATTATCAATCAATTTATCCATTATAACTGGATACTATTAATGTTATTCATCTACATATTATAACCAAGCTCTTATAATTAACATATCCATATCATTTTATTCATCCATGTTGAATATAATTACAACGACACCCAGAGTTTCATGCTCATCTCGGTGAAACACACCGCGGGTAATGATTTTGTCAGGATATCAGCCAGCTGGTTATCTGTAGAAACATAAACCATTTTAATCACATTTTTCTCAACCTGTTCTCTAGAAAAATGATACTTAATATCAATGTGTTTAGATCTTTTGTGACTAGTAGGATTGTCCGCGATGCTTATGCATCCATTATTATCCTCATAAATACAAATAGAATCTGGTATCGCAATGCCAATACTTGTTACTAATGACTTTAACCACAGAGTTTCTTTTACTGCTTCATATAGAGCCATGTACTCTGCTTCAGTGGATGATGTTGCCACTGTCTGCTGCCTCTTTGTTTGCCAGCATATTGTGCATTGATCAAATACTTTAAACAAATAACCCGTAGTACTTTTTCTATCTATTGTATTACTACCCCAGTCAGAATCAACAAAACCACTTAGAATATTTTTGTAATCATTTCGTGTAAATGTTAACTTGAGATTTTTAGTGCCCTTTAAATAACGCAAGACCCTTTTTAAGTGTGACCATAATGGTTATGGTGGTTATAAATGGTTGTTTTTGCTTGCATATTCAACTCAAGATGTTAACAGAAAAACTTAGGTCGGGTCGAGTGCACAGCATGATATACAGCAAACACCCGATACGATTTCTACAAGGGGCACTTGTAATTTCACACGAATTTAATGCTTCGTAATTTAGTTTACTTTCAAGGGGTGTAGTGACAGAATTACAGTACATGTTAAACTTCTCAAGAACTGTTTTTATGTACATTTCTCGATCCAAAGTAACTTTGTTTTCTGACTTGGTTATTTTGATTCCCAGAAAACATTTGATCTCTTTTAAGTCTACCATTTTAAAAGTGTTCATCATGTATGTTTTAAAACTATTCATAGTATTTATATCTGCGGTTGAAATCACAAGATCGTCCACATAAAGTAAAACATAAATATTCTTTATAACATGACCTGCATTAAAAATGTAAATGCACCGGTCCGCTGATGAGTATTGAAAACCCTTTTTTATCAAAGCTTGCTCAAACATTTGGAACCAACAGCGTGCATACTGTTTCAATCCATATAATGACTTATTCAATTTGCAAACCATATTACTTCTAGCCGGGATACCCTCGGGAATTTTCATATAGATTTCCTCATTCAGTTTCCCATTCAAAAATGATGTTTTTACATCCATATGGTGAACCAGCAAATTAAATTGATTCGCTAAAGCTAATATTAGTCTAAAACTTGCATTCCTTGCAACAGGTGCAAACGTTTCGTTATAATCAATCAATTTTTTTTTTTTTTACTAAAACCACGAGCCACTAATCTCGCTTTATACTTCAAGGGTTTTCCAAACTCATCATTTTTAACTGTAAATACCCACTTACAATCGATAATATTTCTATTATCTGACTTTGGTACTAAAGTCCGCGTATCATTTTCAATAAGTGAATTAATTTCCTCTTTGATAGCATTTTCCCATAGATGCTTATCATACCTGGTTTTATTTTCTGTATATAATTGAGGAATTTGAAATATTAAATATTCTGCACACAACAAGTAGTTGTCATAAATACTGTCCTCATCATTTTCACTATAATAAACAGTTGGAATGTTTTGGATCCTATTACTTCGTCTCAAATTGTATCATTGTTTTTTTTTTAGATAAAGTTAACTCATTTTCATTGTGATATGAAGACCGGTTTAAGCGCTCCCCTGTTTCATTGACAGATTTATTATTAGCAGGTATCCTATCCGTTTGTTTACTCATACAATCTGATTGATCCTTATGAGATTCACACCTCTTTTGAAAAAGGGTGTACAGAGTCAGAGTTGTCAACAACAGAGTTATTGCTATTTCTAGCCATAATCTGTTCGGGCTCAGGTTGCACTGGCCTATTTGATAAGAAATTAATCTCATCCATTTCCACATCTCTGACAGAGTTGTCAACAACAGAGTTATTGCTATTTCTAGCCATAATCCGTTCGGGCTCAGATTGCACTGGCCTATTTGATAAGAAATTAATCTCATCCATTTCCACATCTCTGACAGAGTTGTCAACAACAGAGTTATTGCTATTTCTAGCCATAATCCGTTCGGGCTCAGATTGCACTGGCCTATGTGATAAGAAATTAATCTCATCCATTTCCACATCTCTTACAGAGTTTTCAACAACAGAGTTATTGCTATTTCTAGCCATAATCCGTTCGGGCTCAGATTGCACTGGCCTATTTGATAAGAAATTAATCTCATCCATTACCACATCTCTGACTCTCACAAACTTTTCATTTACCACATCCCACACCTTATAACCATTTGGTTCATAACCAACGAAAATTCCCTTTGATGATTTCCTGTCAAATTTCGTTTTTCTACTTTTGTTAACAAAATAAACAGTTGAACCAAAAACTTTTAAATACTTCAGTTGCGGCTTAGTATTATGCCATAACTCATAAGGTGTTTTATCCAACCACAGTGCTTTCGTGGGGCTGATATTTATTAAATAAGTAGCAATTAACACAGCCTCACCCCAGAACGATTGATTTAATTTAGACCCTTGTACCATTGTAAGACCCCGCTCTGTTATTGTTCTTATCATACGTTCGGCAATACCATTCAAAGCCGGAGTATGTGGCACTGTTAAGTGGTAGCTAATACCTTTCCGCGCACAGAACTCTTTTATTTCATTGGATACAAATTCCCCTTCATTATCACAATATAAGTTAACAATTCTCAAACAAAAAAACGTGCTTCACCTTTTTGCTACATAATCCCGAAACGTAACAAAAACATCTGATTTACGAGCTAACAAGTAGGTAGCACAATAATGAGTGTATTCATTCACAAAAATCACAAAATAATTTTTGCCTTCAATAGACGAAGGAGTAATAGGACCGCAAACATCTGTGTGCACTTTAAATAGAGGTCGTTTCAAATCTTTTGTTTTCGATTTGTTAAATGGCAGGCATGCTTGTTTACCATAAATACAAGCCTCACACAATTTATCGTTGGGCATAATATTATCAATTTTATCAATATCAGAAAATAATTTCTTTCTTTTTATTTCCATTTAATTTGCCTTTATGGTCTAACCTCTGATGCCACAATTCATAATAATTATTTACGACTCTATCTAATGTGCATTCGCTATTTAAAGCATGTTTAGAAAGCATACAGTTAATGCTTATTAGATTGTTCAAAGACTCACCTTTTATTACCGGCTTACCATAGTTGTACACAACAACACTACCGTTTTTATCAAAAACGACAGTCATTCCCGCATTCTGCATTTTCTTAACCGATAGCAGGTTGTAGGGAATATCAGAACAGAAAAGTACATCCTGTAGTATACCTGGTACGCCCATCTTGCTGGTAACGGGGAGACCACATTTCTTTGTCGCTTTTATGAACATGCCATTTTTCGCTACAGAAATGTTTATTAGTTTTTCAAGCTCAGTGAAGTTCGAGCCAAGTCTTCTGGATTTATCAAATAATCTGAGGCTCCAGAATCCAACACAAAAGTAATATTATTTTGCCCGTCATTACTGTAATTTGTATCACTGTCCGTCATAAAAGCAAATCAGAATTTTGTAGTTTTGAACCACCATCTGGACCGTTGTTTATTCTTTTGTTTTCAATAGCTCTTTTGTAAGAAAAACAACACTTTTTCAAATGTCCCTTTTTGCCACAGTGATGACATTTCTTGTGTTTAAAATTATTCGTGAACGGTTTTATTGACTTTTGCACTTTTGCTTATATTGACAGCTGCGTCGCCACGCCTTTTTTTTTTTCAAAGATAGAATCAAGCTTCGCTAAAATTTGTTTTGCGGTGTCTTGTTCTGTAGTCAGGCCAAGTAATGAGTCTGACAAACATTCTATTATCGTATACTTAGCTGATGCATTATTTTTAAGCCACTCAGCACTTCTCTCTGTCGGAGATTCATCGTCGATAATGTTCAGAACTCCAAATTCACTTAATAGATTGCAAATTCTAAATTTCCACACACACTATACTTTTCACCATCAAATTGTTTGATGTTTCTTTTAGATGTTAAATCCATTTTTAAACACTCACATAACTTTTTATGAATTATTTAGTGTCCAATCACTTTCACTTTATATTATTTATTCACACTCTGGCTTAGCGCTCTGGGCCCATAACCTGTTAGGGTATATGGTTGGACACCAAAGGAAAGACCGTTCTAAGGATTTCAATTATACGTTTATTAATCCTTTTATTTATATATTGGAAGGTGTGTTTACTAATATTACGTGAGACGTGTGATCCCACACAAGGCTAATAGAGCAGTACAGTCACTATGCGAAAGTAAGGATTTCGGTCAAGTGGTTCAGGGTGGGCACGGATACATAAATAACATTTATGAGTTAGAATGAGAAAGACGATAGTGTTGAAGTAGGATAGATTTGTTTTTGCTATACTCCAACAAACACTGACCTAGCGTGTTATTTTATACAGACAACTGTCCTCCATAGCAAACCAAATTACTGTAATTAGAAAAGTTCACCTAACAAATGGAACCGAACTCGATAAACAAAATTATAACTTGTACTAACAAACCACTGATATACTTTTCAGAATAAAATCCGAATAACAGCCAATTTAAATCGATACCAACTATACAAGTTTACCAATTATCAATATTATTACATAACACATACTGAAACCTTACATGCGACGCCCCGGGAAGGTGAATAAACTCTTCAACCCGTATCCTGCCATTTTGGAATACCGAACAAATATTCTCGATACTTTGATTAAAGAAGGAATACTATTTATTATGTATGAGGCTCACGAAATGATCAAATTTCCAGAAGTTACTCGTGTAAAGTTGTTTGTTATCGTTTCGACAAGTAGGTGCTATTCCCTTGTGGGCTCGAAGATTTCTGAAACCCCGCGTGGTAAGGAAAGTTACAATAGAACTACGACGATCTAAATACATATACAGTTGTTTAGATTCGTACTTGCTTTTGATGAAATGTTTATTTTGTAACAATATGACTGATGAAGTGATGACCCAAATTTTAATATAAAAATATCGAGTTATTCAAAATGTAATTTTTTTAAAACATGTAATTCGAATTCTTTGTGGTCTACGAGCTACGAGCTACTAAAGAATTGCTACGAGGTCGATCAATTCACGTCGCTACGAATTTTTCTTTCTTAATAAACTCAACAAATGTAACGTGATTTCCGTAGAGTATTAAGCAAATGTAGGATCTGTAAATACTTTACCTAAAATGATGGTGAAGCTAAGTACCCACACTAAATGGCCACGCAAGGGACTCACCAAGTGACACTAGAAACCACTTATGTAGCTATCATGGCGTATCTACCTATCATGTACTGTAGACTCAAACGCAATAGTGGACGCCTCGAAATTAGTCGCATCCGGTAAGCGGCGTATTGTGAGGTGTTCAAAACTACATTAACGAATCAACCAGTGGAACAATACAACACGATAAAATATTCAAATTGACGGTTGCTGTAAGTTATGGTATTGTAGTGTTACCTACTAAGAAAAATTCAAATAATTTCCGAATGAGGTTTGTGAGTACCTATGTTAAAAGAACCTTTTTTATACCATGATTTAGTTTTAGGTAGTTAAGAAACCGCCTTTGCGCTTTCACGCAAGAGAATTAGATTCAAATTATAATTGCCATGTTTACATATTACCAAAAAGAAACTAGTTAGTACAGTGTAATAAATGTATCTTAGCTAGCAGCCATTTTCTTGCCAATTAGCCACTAATAAAGGCCACACAAAGTCCAACGGTCGATGAATTCAAAATTTTCCAAAAATATCCGACAATCGAGCAAACTAAATGTTCACGTAGTTCGGTCCGTGACAGCGACGGCCGAAGCGCTGCTACCGGCTAATTGACAGGCCCGGCCAGCCACAGCTACACAATGCAGTGCCACTATTTTAGCTAGCTACTAATAGATCGATGCTTTTATGTGCTACTCTGCCGAGTGGCGACTGCTGTAACCAACCATCTATACAGCTCCGAATTACATTGTCGCGTCGACGGAAATGAGACGCAGCGTTTGTGTTAAGAATACATTCACTAAATTCCCCTTAGCCACGTAATTGGACATTTTGCAAACAATAAAGAAACATAATAGCACCATTAATAAAATTGCTTTTATGCAAACACTATTCAGAATTTAATAATCTGTATAGCCGGTTACGTCAGCAAAGCTTTTTGGCGAACGTTAATTTCCGACAGTAATAATTTACCTATATAATTGACCACCCACGTTCTACGAAACAAAAAATAAGACACTCTTTTGCGAATTTATAGAAAATGTTAAATTATAAACGTATGTGTAGGTAGGGATTCAATTCGTGTAATTTCTTTGTTATTTGCTTAAAAGGACTAATCCTTTGAGTAAGACGGGATTGTGGCAACAGGCGGGCAAATGCGCGGTGTCGGCTCGAGCCCATGAGACTGCGAAATTAGTAGAGCCGTGTTACACCCCCACCCCCCATTCCTGCTTACGTCACACCCTGCACGTGAAGCCTTCCTTCGTTACAAGTGGCCAACTGCAAGAGATGGTTGCTACGATTCAGAGATATATTCAAAGCTTTAGCGGTATGATTGGTAGAATGTGCCAAGACTGAAGAATGAGGAAACTTACAAGCTTTGAAAGTGTGTAGTTTGATAAGTACAGTAGTCTCCTTGGTTAAGTTGGCTACTTAGTTAGAAGACATTGTGAGATGAACATTTACAATTGGAGAATTAAAGACCAAGACAAAGACGGAACGCTACGGGACAGAAAATCAACACAAAAAGAGACTGAAAGAAACTGAATGAGAGTTTCACAGAAAAAATAAAGTAAATTAAGACATTGTTGAGTAATTTAAAACTAACAATCTAATCCTAAATACCTAAGCTAACAAATTAAGTTATCTTAGCTCAGGTATTAGTTGCAACTCTAACATGTAAAAGTATGGTAACTACCTTTCGGCCTATTTTATTGTAAACCTGTTTCATTATGTTAATTTTGAAGATGCAAATAAACATTTTTGTTATTTATTATTAATCATTCACAGCTGTCCGATCTGTTCACAAACTAAGTGCACAACAAACAAACGCGTATTCAGAAATTATTCCCGGAATATGTACACAGAGTAGCGTGAGCAAACTCTAAAACAATTACCTTTGTTGGCACTACCAATAACAATAACATTTATCAAATTATTCGGGCGAGTAACTCGAAGGCGATACGAAGAGGAGGGAGGAACGAGAACAAGGAACAAAATTGACAAAGCAAGCAAAAGGCTTTCAAGGCTGGCTCGCGTGTTGCGACGTGTTTGCATCAGTAATTTGTTTGTTGGCGGCAGCACACGGCTGACTACATTAATGGATCTGAGCTCAGCACGCGAGCGACCAGACATGCCACTCAAACAGGAACACGGGTTATCTTCAACGTCTTGCTCGAAAAGAACAAAGACAGCTTTGACGTGACGCTCACTCGTGTAACGTTGTGTCGACTTTTTTGGTGGCTTTGTCTGATCCGATGAACTGATTTGCATGGTGACAGCTCGGTTATCAAAGTTCAAAATATTTTAAACAGATACTGTATTTACTTTACTATATTTTTGTATCATAAGTTAGTTAGTAATTTAAATTAGTACCTATCTAGTGTAAATAGTTAGTTATCTATACATACAATAAATGATATCATTAATGAATGTAAATAAAAACATCATATTTACTAGAATATAAACTTGATATACGATCCTCATAGCGCTGGGTATTAACTAGAGAATATATTATCACTAAAACACCTTCCACGATGGTAAGTCTCCAAGCGCCGGAGTATGGACTGAACATATAAAACTAAAGTTAAACTTAAACTGCAACTCCATAACTCGCTCTGTATCGACTCAGCCGTGCAACTGTTTCATCTGTTTGAATAATAGTTAAATATAATGAATGTTTTATTCAAACTTATGCAAATTCAAATTATTCCGTCTGCTGTCTTCAAACTCTGCCATTACTATTTCTCTACAATTACCAGAACTATTTCTGTGTCGTATTGTGGCTGATTTTAATTTCAATTTTGTTTGTAGTTTTTATAAATGTCAGTACAAAAATATTGTTTTGCATATTTTTCGTATACATACATATAATGTGTCATGTCGAAATTTTATTTCTGAAATTTAATAACACCTATATATACTCTATTGTATGCCGAATTTTGTATAATATTGCAGGCAAAAGAAATATTGGTTATTTTAATAACTTATTAATATTTACTCAAATATTAATAACCAATATTTCTTTTGCCTGCACTGCCAATACAAAATACAATCACTGAGCTTTATAAGTTCTATCAATATCTCCCGTTCACGTTAGTCCTTATCGAATCTAAAATTCCGGGCGATTGTCATAATTTATTTTTAATGCCCACGAACCGAGGCACAGGAAAGCCATATCCGAAATGTTATCGTTAAATAATTGTCCCCATGCTTCGGCAAGTAGACATACAGCGTGGTATAACCGGGCTAAGTTAAAAATAGCCCTTGTAACATGGAGGATATAGTGAGGAGCATAGTGCACACTCTTGGAGCGTGTTAAACCCGTGGTGTTATCTTACACGCCACACTGGAACGTGTGGTGCCGGCCAATTAAACGGACTTGCCTACCCGACTGATCGCAAACAATAACCAGCTGTCGCATGCTACGATGTTACTTTAACACGTAAAAAGCGTATTTATTTTCAATTGTGAAATGCCATAATATGATATTGTGCGCATTAAATTGTATGAAATATATGATAGCTTTTATTACATTCAGTATTGCTTTCTGAACGCTTTGTGCAATAACTTTCACGCATTTTCAAGTTACTATATTTATGTGTTCGTGAATTATAATTCACGAACACATAAATATAGTAATTATTTATCTTTTATTCCTTTGTCTATTTCCACATCAATTACGTTAAAACCTTTTGTCTCTGTCTTTTCATATCTTAAGTCCTGCATATTGGTGATATCAGCTTCCCTCGACATTCCTCACCATGCTTTATAGACCAACTTTAAATACATGTAACCCAACCATGACATATTAAGGCCCCAGATCCACGGTCCTTTTTATTCGAGGGTACAAACGGGTCTTTTATCGCATTTATTTAGCGGCTGAAGCATTATCGTGTTACACAATACGCAGTGCTTAGCAAGTATAAGTCGGTAGTCCTGTCACGCCCCTCACTATAAATCCATCAGGTCGACTAGAGTTTAACACTCGCCGCCGTACTTCCGTTCATGTAGATTAGTGATATACTGTAGGTACTGTTGTAATATTTACATAATATATGTCACGCTAGTTAGTCAAGAAGTTATAGGTGTAGTAGCAAAATCTGAGGATCAGATAATGTTGGAAGAATCTACGATGAAGTAGTAATAAGTCACATGTGCCGTTAGGTAAGTTAATACTTACCTAAATCATCACAATCACACATCAAAATCATTAAAAACTAATGTTCTTAATGATTTTGATGTGTGATTGTGATGATTGAACGAGATTTCTCTCGATTATTTAAAAAACATACCAAGGTATAAAGTACATTTAGGATCTAAACTATCTTATTATTTTGAAACATTAACAAATTAAAAAATATAGACAGCTTGCTACTATTAACAATATGTAATTGCTATTGATTTGCCATCTAGAATGTAATGGTATATAACATGTAATGGTGTACAGACGATACTGTAAAATTATCCCAATCAACTTTGAACTTTATGCTTTAGCGATAAAGTAGAAAATCTATTAAAGAAATTTGACATATTGTAGTAGCTTGATGTGCTGGCGTGTGTACACTAATATTTTCTTGTTACCCACAGCACTGTAAGAAACAAATATATTTGTGCATCTACTACCTACCAGAAGCGTAGCGTGCCTTGGCGGGGCCCTATATAAAAATTTGTTTGGGGGCCCTTAGGAAGGGTAAAGATTTCTCACAAAAGAAAATATTTTTTTTTTCAAAAGAAAAAAAAAATTGCATAAATAAAAATAAAAATATTTATTCATCATAATTATCTATCTGTCACTTTTTCCAAAATTTTTACAAACAATTCAAATTAAATACGGGGCCCCCGTGGCCCGGGGGCCCCGTATAATTGATACGGCAGATACGGCGGTAGCTACGCCCCTGCTACCTACTTACTAGTTTATTTACGAGTACCTACCGTTCTTCATAAGTTCGTGTAACAAGTATTAAAATTAACTTGTATTTCATCATGATAAGTGATGTGTATTCTTTTTGAAAATAAATATCTTAAACCGCAATATAATTAAGTAGTTAGATTAAACAGAAAATAAAATACTTGTATCATATTTACTGGTTAATATTGAAATGATTCATTCACTTTTTGCGTTAACAGTTTTTATCCAATATAACTTGCTGCATTCCGACCCAGTGTGTATTCTATAGTACCTACCTCAGGATTCTTATATCTTAATTAAAAAGCTATAAAAACAATGAACATTCCTTCCTGAGTGTTGACAGCATTTTATTACGTTTTTATTGAAGCAGGTGAAATGTTTTATTGAAATGAATCGAGTGTAATGTTACTGTGTGTAATTAAGCTTAGTGTACAGCAATGATATAAGAGGCTCTTACATGACACCTTGCAAAAAATCAGATAACGCTTTTTACGTTTTGATATTTTCGCATGATAACATAATTCGTAACAATCTACGGGGTGACTTTTATTTATTTAGGTACTTGTTCATGTGTGTGTGTTCAGGCTTGTGGCTAAATAATAACAACCGTACGGGTCGATCGATCAGGTTAAGCGACTCTTGCCGCGGTTGGTCCGTGGTTGAGCGACCATCTTTACATATCAAGATCCCTTCGTGACTGTGAAAGCAGGTGATGCCATTGGTCCCGGCTGTCATTCGTAGATCTTTAGCAGACGTTACGAGTCGTCGGAAGCCCGAAAGTCCGACAACCAGTCTTACCAAGGGGTATCGTATTACCCATTATAGATAATTTTAAATGTAAATATTGGTATTCAGCTGCATCCGGTGAGACTGAAAGCCGATACTAACTTAGTTGGGAAACGGCAAGGCAGATGATGACTTGTTCATGTAACTATGTCATTGAAGAATTGTTCCTACATACTTAGTATAACGAAAAACTGTACTATGAGATATTAAGGACTGAAATTCTAGTCCAGCTAATTGGATTAGTCGCGAGTCAAGACCTAGTCTGCCAAACAGAATCATAACATCAAAGTTTGTTCCACAACATTAGATATGTTTAAGACAAGTTTGTCAAGTGTTGACTGGTGGACGAGGGGCTTAACGTGGCTACACTCATTATTTATTCAACGAGAAACCTCAGTACATTGTGGTCGGGGTCTTAAGTGGAGAAACTTCACACTATGATTTAATAAACGTCGACGTACATCGAAGCTAAACCGTTTTGTCATGGTAATGATCAAAATTACATTACCTATGTGGTATTATTATAATTTATTTCATGTTTCTTATCCTGTTTTCATTCGTCCGGGCGATATTGGTACTAACTACACTGTTTGGTATTGGTACTAACTACTGTATTTCATAATCAACCTTTTCTGTTCTCACTGCTGGGACACAGGTCACACAGGCCTCCTCTTTCTGTGAGTTAGGCCATAATCCACCACGCGGGTCCATTGCGGGTAGGTAGATGCAGAGAACAGATAAAAACCACTTTTAACTGTTTTGTGGGTAGATGTCACATGCCTTCAAGTTTTCGGTTCTAGGACATGCCGGAGCAGCACAAGCATGACGACCAGTGATGGCCCAGTGGTTAGTGGCACTGACTTACGAGTTAGGGCGCGTTCCCACTACGTCATGACGATTAATTTATCGTTGAACGACTGTCGTCTCTAGCTGTTCCCATTGGATAGTGACGACATTTTTACTGATCTCGGCAGTCGCCTTGTCGCTTACACGTTACTCGTGAATGAACGCGTGTACGTAAGTTTGATACGTAGCTTACTATAGTTAGTCGCTCGCAATAACGACACATGTTTTGTCGTCACCATAAGTCGTGACGTTTTTTTATCGTTTTACGACTGTCGTGCTAGCCGCCCCCATTGACTTGACAATCTGTCGTCACTGCATAAAAAAGTCGTGGACAACAGTTAATCGTGTAGTCCTGTATGTGAACACCTCCATTAAAATACACAAGTCACGACGCTTTATACGACACTATAATCTGTCGTCACGACATAGCGGCCTTATAGGTCGTGGGTACAAATACAAGCAGGCACTTTACTTTGTGTAAATTATTTCATCACCGCTGCTCTCAAAACGGTGAAGGAAAACATCGTGAGGAAACTGGCACTAACTAGGTACATGTATAGTACATAATGTATCTACTAGTTTCATGGTACTAATTTATTTGCAATTTCGTCAATTAAAAGCTACTTTCCCTATGACGTAAGAAGAACGGTCAGTCATTATTACTATCAACTTTTGCACAAAGTGATCACAAGAGCCAGTTAAGGCAAGAAATAATGTGAGAATACATATAAAAAGGTCATATATGTATAAATATGAGTTGAGCCTTTTATTAGTTCGCCAGAAAATTTTTATGCCATACTCTCAAAAATCGTGGGAAGCTCTTTTCAGAAATAATTACTTCCCAATAACGAAGTACCTACTGATTAATTGAACGGAGACTGTTCAGATTCGATGATAATTATGATTCATTGTTTTGGTATGAAACAAAACGATAAAAAAAATAAAAATTCATTTAATTCAGGCAAGACCCATATTTACATAAAATTAAAAAATATCACACTGCCTACTGCCACAGAATTAAAAAAAAAAACAAAGACCAAAAACAAACAAAGACCGGTGGTCGGAGGTTAAACAGCTTAGTTTAATATGCAGCATCTTCTCTTCACAACAAAATACCTATTTAACTTCATAATCCTACGATTTTATACATGGTTATATCAAATTTAACGAAGAGGTATCAATCATCAAAATTTCAAGTCGGTTACTTACAATTCGCTTCATCCATAGTTTAATGTCCTGTCATGTCCAACTGCGTAGAACAAGATGAATTATTGTATTGTCTGCCAAAACTTTGACCGATGTTTCGCTAATAGCAAAAGTATAAGTATATTCTACTATGCCTATTAACAGAATCCATGATATACATATAATACTAACATATAATGTTAAATTTTATTATTGTAGTTCTAATATTATTTTTAAATGTTCTAAACAAATTTTGTATGCAATGTTTGTTAACTTTGATAGAGGATAGTTTAACTTATATTGTCATTTAATTTTTAACAAAATTTTTATTATTAAATTTTAATTTCGTATGCCTACCTACCTACTTGATATTAATTGTAAGCCGTTAAAGGCAAAACATAGAGATCTCAGTACCTATTCTATTTCAAACACCTATTTTTACACCTATGTTTAACAAATAAAAAAACTTTGACTTTGATTTTACTTAAGTAGTAAGTACATACTTACGTAGAAAGAAATGTAGGTACTTCTCACAAAGGACAGAACATCAAAGTCCAAAGTAATATTAAGAACAACCTTCGCAGAAAACTTGGTACTTTTATTATGGGTATTCTCCTCATATAACGCTCTACTACTTTTTCACAAAAGTTCACTTCATAAGTTTTTGAGAGTGCTATAAATTCAGTCGAATGTGTGCAATCTTTTTTGCTAGTTTTTTTAGACATCTACCAATCCGCACTGGGCCCGCGTGGTGGATTACGGCCCACTCCCTCTCACACAGGGGAGGCCTGTGTCCCAGCAGTGGGAACGTTATTATCTCGATCAAAGGCAAGGACATAAATGGTATCCTGGGGAAGGACATAGGCTACTTTTTGTCCCGGTAGCACGATCCCGTGGGATAATTTCCATTAAAAAATAAATAACCATAGCAAGAGTACATCTACCAACCTTGCTGTCTGGCCTTTATTTTTACCACGGCATAATCCGTTCTCAGGCAGACGCAAGAGTGGAAGATAAACCAGAAGGCAGTTTAATGAGAAACAGATGACCTGTTATCCAATTCCGTTAATACAAAAATGTAACTTATTTATGGCTCTATTATACCTACATTTTTGAGTATGAAAATGTTATTCAAAATAAAACGTATTGCCTACATTTTTGATAAATGGTAGAAATAAATGTTGGTAAAAAATTTACGCTACCAATAAAATTCATCATAAAAGTTCGTTTTTTTATTGCTAATCTATGGAATCTTATGTCTATGAAATGAGATTAATAATTTACATATTTAGAACGTTGGTGGTACATTAAAAACTACTCAAAGTTGAAACTCAAATCCTCTAGCTTTTTGTCTATGTTGATATTAGCATAACATCTGGTGTTGCAAACTACACTTTGTCTTCATTAATTTTGTGGATAGAATTTAGTCAAGAGCGGTCAGTTAAAAGTACTCTACCCCACTTTAAAGTTTAACCTCTGCTTTTTGTATTAGAATGGCTTACGGGTTACTTACTAAATGTTGTTGCGAACGAAAATATAATATAAATAACGATAGAATATTATGTACATACTTATAATTATAACACATTATTTGGGGGACAGAAAAACATTTTTTCACAGAATAATCTAGTTAGTATACTCGTAGCAGCTTCGTAGCACTTCGTAGCAAACACCACAATTTTCATTTTAATTTCTGTTTCCTAAAACATTATTGGCTACTTACTTTTACAAGTTTGCCACGCTACATAAACCCAGGTGTATCAAAAACTATCCAACAATATCCACCGTAAACCTTTTGCGGGTGTGGTTCTGACAAAAAACGTAACATTCACATGTCACCGTAAATAAAATATGGTTGTACAGAGCAAAAGTTTTCGCGTACCCCTAAATATTCCATTATGGTTGAAGTATAAATGGGACATAAATTCGAGGAGCTAAGTTGTGACGATTACTCAGCGGGACACAAAGCGACGTTGTACTGGTTAAGGGCTGCCATCAATATGCATTTCTCAGGATTTGGCCCAGTTTTTAAGGCGCCCCGGGATGGTGAAATGGTTTCTTTTTCAATGGTACCGATTTAAGTGCTTGATTGTATAGAACAAGAACTGAATAATTAATTTCGATTAGCTTACTAATGAATAATAATAATTAATAATGATTTCCACATTCAAATAATTATTTAGTACGTATAATATTTTTTTAAGTTTGAATTGTTTTAAATGGTGACATGACTGATAAATCGCCAACCCTGCAACAGTCCAGTTGAAAGTACCAAAAGTAATGACCTTTCCCATTAAAATAAATATGGTGTGACACCATACAGTCATGATTTCAATGTTCCATTGTATGTCTGAACGAAAACATTTGTTCTTGGCTGTGAACCAAGTTTTTAAGTAAGCGTATTATGATTTATGAAGGCTAATTTAACAGTTTTTGTGAGAAATACAATTTTATTTGAAATTAATGTTGGCTAGTCACATTAAAATTGATCTATGAAATATTTCTGGCAGTATAACATTGTAGTTATTATTATGGTCTTAAATCACTTGACTTATGCTATAAAAACTGAGTCTTTAATGAGAACAAACTGTTAGATTAACGAAACTCCGTAGGTCTTAAACCTCGATGCCGGCAAAGTGGGAATCGATCGAGGATTTTCGGAATTTTCTTAATTCAATCTTCCAGAGGCTCTGAGTGGGGGAGTTGATGCAAATAATACCGCTACTCCCCTGGTCCATTGCAATCGCCCAAAAAGCTATTCAATCTTACCCAACATAAAGAAAAAAATGACGGTCTAAGTTAAGAGACTTGATTAAGATACCCTCTTTCCTTATTGCTTTATGTATGTTCAAGTCAAACCAATCAAATCGCTCAGCTTCTTAGGCTTCCAATACATTCACTGTAAGACTTACGTAGGAGATAGGTACTCCATTTTCTTCCATTAAATAAATGTACGTGGTTATTTTGTCTCAGGCGTGACAAACAATAGTTTTTTAGTTTCTTTCACGGACTAAATACTCTATGGTGAGCAGGCAAGCTGGGACACTAAATCTCCACAGTTAAATACGGCAATTATTCAGGGAAGGCACAAAGTTTCATTGTGCGTGGCTCGCCTTGTTCTCTTGCTCTATAGTAATATGCTCAGTAAATTTGGATTTTCATGCCTTGTCATCCGACATAAGTGTTTTAATGCGCTCCGTATTATACATATTTAATAGCATGTGACATTGATGAGATGACGTCGGTATCTCCATTATTTATGCTATTCAGAGCATCTCCAAGCTTGGCTTGAATTCGATGAGTTATTAAATAAATTCCATTTCAATACAGCCGGTTAAGAAATTAAACCACAAAACTCGTAGAGTAGGTACACGTTCATAGAATTGGATCCCCTCGGATCGATGGAAGATAAGACCTCGTACCAGAGAAACGTCTCGTCTAACAAACTGTACCCTGCCAATATTAAACTCACTATAATTCACGGAAAAAAAATGAGCACAGATATCTCCGAGATGTTTATCGCATTAATATAATACGGCATTAAGATTACAATGGGTCGGCTCAAGAGAGGTCCAATATAAGGAGCTCACAGGCTCCGCGTGCTTTGTTGTGAAAATAACTTTATGCCTCAGAAAGCGGGGGACAATATAAAGCAACCACGGCTTTCAATAAAGCCAATGGTCCTTCTTAGATGTTATACTCTCTTGTTCATATCCTTTGTGCAGTAATGCAATGTTATTGTGCCCTCATGATAATATTACTGCGCTTAAAAGGTTTAATAGCAACTCAGTTTAGAATATTTACGTAGTCTATTACAATGACATATTGTGCGCACTGACAGCGTATTACTTAAGCAATGACCGAAAACGGAACTCGCAAACAGCACTCCAATACGCATAAGGTAGGAAGGGAAGCCGAGGCTAGCACAAGCAAGATTGCTATCAAACTGCGCCGCCCTCCTTATAGTAGCAGACAATCGCGGCTCCGCAATTACAAACAAGTTATTTACAGCCAGACCATACGGAGATATTTTAAGCTTATTTCCATCTAATCTATTGATTCACGCACGCGGCATTGCACGCTTTTAATGTTCTTATTTAGTCCAATCGGTATTCCGACTCGGTACCGAATAAGGCAGGGCCGCATTTATCATTGCTCGAGTGCTCCAGCGCCTATCTTTATTCTACTCGATAACGATGAAACTTCAAAATTGCTCTCTTTATTTACTCCGAAAGCTCGTACGAGTGAAATCGTAAGCACGATCGGCATGAAAAGACCGAATTTATTAGTTCATAAGTCATGAGGGTTAAGTAATAATCGTCGACAATGGGCAATAAAGAGTTTATAGGCAGTAAAGTTCGATTCCCTCGCACGTCGGGGCTCGGAAGTCAACTGCACGAAATTCAGAGTTATAGCCACCTAAGTTATACACCCCCTGAACTCAATAATCGATTTTCAATGTAAACAATTTAATTACATCGGAGTATGTCTCTCTCGTGGAGTCGGCTTTCTCGTGGTTACTTGGGAACTTTTGATTATCCCATTAACACGTACACTTTACGACTTGATTGAGTTCTAATCAATAATCTTTGTCAAGAATGTAATAAAGTACCTTCTAGAATTACTATTTACGATGTTTGTTGTTAAATTACAAAATAATTATTTACGTGACGCCGCGCGCCGTAAAGATTTTTTCAACACACTTGCTCGTAAAGTGGCTCTTATTGAACCGCTTTTAGGTCCATAATGCAGTGTAATAAAAACGCGTGCTTTTTCTTTGTGTTATTCCACTAGTGAGTTATCGCCACAGATAACTATTTACTAGTCGGAGATGCGCGCTTTTTTAATCTCCTCAAAGAGAAATGCCAAAAGAAATCCGCGGGCCTTATTTCACTTTTTTTTTTAAATAGTTTGTATTGTCCTTGGTCCTAAAATAAACTAATATTTATTTACCTTAAGGTGAATACGCAGTGGTAGACAGCAAAATTCAAATTTTCTTAGGTTTTTTGCAATTTTCAGGTCAGTGTCAGGTTGTATCTTGATCAAATTATGATTTGCGACTATAACAGGCACGTCTTAACAGAATTATAATCATTAGAATCATTAATACATCTTTCTAAGTTAGTTAGTTAAGAACTTTTCCATAAGAGATTTGTTCTAATGGAACAAATCTAACTTAAAGATTCTATTCTAATGACTATAATTCTGTAAATAATAGTCGCGAATCATATTTTGATCAAGATACAACCTGATTCTGACCTGGAAATTACAAAAACGTAAGAAAATTTTAATTTTGCGGTCTACCACTGCGCATTCACCTTAAATTGTCCGTGGTCCCTTCCAAAACCAAGCGGAATAAACCCTGACTGGCGTTCTATTATTGCGGATTCTCACTGAACTAATATATATTTCTCTATGCCAATAGTACTTTCTAATTCCATACTAACTAAACTACAATTTGATACACGACAAGACTACGATCAGTCTAAACATTATTTTATTTTTTCTATAGGCTGTTTAGCGGTCTGTTGTCAGTGCTTGAGTGCTTTTATTTACACTTGCCCGCGCATCGCTAGCGCTGGCTATGGCTAGCGCGGCGCGCGGAAAAACAAAACCAGCGCGCCGTTTTCCATACAAGTTAATATTTAACAATACAAGTCTGTTTTTTTCCTCGGAAGTGTGTTGAAAAACGTCGTATGAAACGCGTATGCATTGATCATTATACGCTCGGCTTCCTTATCGATTAATACCGCCTCGTGTATAATGATCCACATAGCACACTTGTATCATAATGTACTATTACGACGATTTTTATGTTTGACATTAAATTCCGAAGTGAATGTTATCTCCTTTTAAATAGAAATTACTGAACCATTTGCCCACAGAACTGTTCTGATGCAAACCGTTTAGAATTATTCGAAAACAGTCGCAGTCGTTGAACGATTTAGTTAACGAGAGTATTACATACAGAGCAATCGTTGCGACTCGTTTAATCGTAAAAATTATTTAACAATTCCTCATCCACTATCATTCCGTATTAAGAGATATAAATAACATTTCAGTTATTTATAACCGAATACAATAGTCGCGCAGGCTTGCGTCGGTGGAACGGAAGATTAATAGTTATGTTATTATCACAGGCAACCTGTTATGAAATATCTGGTGTTTACCGAATTGTTTAAAGTAATTTGTGTAAACAAAGTGCGGGGCCGCTAAACAATGGTTCGGAGGTAAAGCACACAGTTCTCGGGTATAGCATTACAAGGAATATAATCTTACCGCGGCTGGCGGTGAATGTTTAAAATAAACAGAGATGTTCCGTGGCCGCGCTCGCCGCCTCTTATCATAACATTATTGTTTTCATTGCTCGCCCAGCGCTGGACGTGGCTAACCATAACCAGTTAAGTTCCCGACGTAACTTCAGATCAACCATCAACCTTATTTGAAATTTAAAAATAATGTAAACAAAACACCTGTAATATACATACCATAACTGAAGCAACCACTTGTACTGACGAAGAACTTGTTAGAACTTCGTTTACATTACATTAACCATTCTTTATAACGGAGTTGTGTTTGAACAAATTAATTCACACCAACAAAGGTGTACTTAATACTATTTGTTGCTAGATAACATAGTTACGATAATATATGCATCTGCTTATGAGTGAGAATAAAAAGCTCACACCTAAAAGTTTGTTCAGTCGTGCAGCCAAGGGACAACAGCTTTATTAGAAAGCTCTAAAGATTCTTAACAATGCCAATCCACTACGAACAGTATAAAAACGTAATTGGTGTCTTCAAACGTGTTTCACCGAAAATCAATCGGAGATATCTTTTATAATTTTTCTTTGGAACTGAAAAAGTTCATTGTTAGCTAACTTGAAAGAAAAGATTCGTCCTTTTCTGTTCATACAAACGCGGTGTATAACCTCTGAAACGACCTTTACGTTACCTTTGTGGAGGTAGTGGGCTATGCGTAACAGTTTATTACATTGCTCTGTTTTGATTGCCCGACCACCTCGCCGTATTAGATGGAAGGCTGCGCGGCGCGAGCGACAATGGAATGTATTACAAGTGCGCTGTCACAGCCGGTTTAAGCTCTTACAATGATTAGCCGAAATCCAGTCACGAACTATTATTGATGAGAATCGATACAGAGGATCCGAAATAAGTTGGGATGCATGTACCCACGGATATCGTTTCTTGACATGTGTATTGTCAATGACCTCGAAATATGTGGTTGTAGAGCAAACAAAGCCTTACTCAGAATCAATGACTTATACATGGTAGTTACACAAATAATGTATTATTCTGTTTTGTTTCCCGAAGCGGATGCGTGTCCCAACCGGCCCAACTCATTCATTTTCATTAGTTCCCATTATGTAATCAAAACACTAAATGCAACGGACGCATCGAGGAAGCAAACCGTATAAGGTACAATCAACCGCAATAAAGGGGTTGCCAACCGAAGACTTCCAAAAGCCCTATCAAAACGAAAGGAGTTTTTTACATCATGGCACCATATTTGTCGGAGAATAGAAAAGAAAACAAAGTTTTTATTCTTTCCAAATGTTGCGAAAGATCATTGTTCCATTTCACTTCCATAAAGTGACTCTTTACGCAACAGTAATAAGATGTAAAATCCTTCACCGGATTGCGCATATTTCACTTTGTTGGGCTCGTAAAGATTCGCTTACCTGCTTGTTTGTTGTGAGTAGGAAAGGGGCCATCAGGCGAACCTTTTTTTTATCATTGAATTTTATGTGTGGGAATTTTAATGTGCACCCAGAACGGCACGTTCTGCTCCTCACAGCTGGGCCGCAGTTGGTGAGGATTCTTGCAAAACACGTGTCACGATGGTCATAAAATGTCTAGTAATGCTTGCTTTAACGCCAGAATAAAGAACATATTTCTGAAGAACGATAATGAAATGAACATTTTCTACGGTACTCGGGTCGTGAAGGTTATTTATTGTTTTATCGTAAAGCCGCAGCTGCATGTTTTCAATTACTACCGGATGATTGATGTAGTAGTATAGTATCTTTCCACACTCAAACAAGTTTATCGCCGCCATCGATAGCTGGGCTAGTATTAATAAGTCTGAGGGCTCGCAGTCGGCGCGGCAGAAAACGCAACGTCATCGATCTCACACTCAACTGCGGCTCCTCGCCGGACCCTTGGAATTACTTCAATCATTTAAAATAAACACGCCTTCCTCGAAATGTGTCGAGAGAGGTAGCTATTGGTCCCATCATACCATCATAAAATCCACTTTGATTTATGATACACTCCGCGATCCTAAGTCTCAGTCGCTTTTGCATCTGCCGGTGTTTTTTTAGGTCGGAGGATATTGAAACAGTTTGGATTATTAATGAATTTTACTTCACATGTGGTTACATTGATATCTAATTAATAACAATTATCAAAATTACAGCCCCATAAAGTCTAATCATGAAATGTAACATTTAATTCGTTTTCGTAATCAACTAATAAGAAGTAACTAATGTTTGAAACAGCTGGAATTCTAGCAAGAAATCCAACGGGCGGCGCGCAGCGGGACGCCTCGACAATGCCAACCAAATTAAAAGGAACCGTAAACGTTTCCACTTGAGCCTTGCTAAAATTTATTGCTCTGAGTTTTTTCTCTTGTTTCACTTGCTAATGAGATTCGAATGCTGCAGCTGTATTATTCGAGATGTTGGACGAAGATTTAAAAAATCTTGCTGAGAGTTTCTATTTACGGTATTGCAGGAGAAAAGATGTTTACCGCAAATTAAAGCCCTTCGTGTTGTTTTTTTTGTTTACGTAATACTAATTGCGTTTCTTAGCGGGACGGGACGGGCGAACCGACCAATATACTCCCGCAGTCCCGCTACGCATATTGAAATTTGCGCGAGAAGACGCGAGTAGATTGTAGAGCGTCTTATTGCAAACGATAGGTATGATTAGAAACGAGAATCTTGATTTGAAATTCTATCTCGATGTTATAAAGTTGGTATTGAATCGGAGGCAGTTCAACGCGGGTGGTCCTTAAGCTATGTTGGCTGAGCGAAGCAAGAATGCAAATTTCACTAGTGTTGCTGGCCGGTATGTTCTTGAACTCTGTTGCAACTAAATGAAGGCGGCTAACCATAAGCCCGGCTAGGAAATTACTAATTAAGAGCTCCATAATAAGGTTTTAAATTATACGTTACAAACTATTGTGGTACAGGTATATAATTATAAGCTAGCAAATCGCCGATTGAAAAATATGATAAGGTAAGTAGTGTAGAGAATTTTGTTACGAATGGACGACACGACATTGGGGGAGTTACCGGTACGATCGATGTTAAAAAAAGAAAATGGTGTGAAACGAATGATGCAATACGAATTAAGTGCGGCAAACTAGATCCATGAAATAAAGAGGCGCTCTTTTGACGGGCTGACGGAGCTAAGTACGGACAAAGGGACAATAGTGAAAGAGCAAAGTACCGAAGCGTGGCGATCCAGTGCTTGCTTCCGGCAACGTGGGAACGCCTTTTTACGGCCATCGATAATTTCTAGTCTGATATTCGATATTCATAATCCACCCCTCCCTTAATAGTGTGTGAGTCCAATCAATTTGGTTTAGATAATAGTATTAAGCATTTAAGATTTGTAGTCAGTTTTTATATTTGTAGCGAAACTAGTAAAATAACATCTTACTACCTTACTTACTTACGTACCCATTTTTTCATGTTTATTGTGGAATACATTTCAAATAATTTAAGATAATACACGAATAAAAACGATAACCCAACAACTTTTCGATAAATAATGCAAGTCTTGTTACATCTATTTCATACTCGCATACTTAAATCGTAATAAGATACAATGCAGAAATTATCGACGACCATTTCAATTGAATCTAACTAGAATTCTCATCTTATCTGCTGCACTATCAACCAAATTATAATAAAAGAAGTTCCTAACAAAATTACAATTCATGTTTCGACCGTCATCTACACAAAATCCAAGTGCGAGTCCAATCCACCTCCGCCCATCGCTACATTCCTAAACAATAGTTCATCAAATGGTATCGGTTCACTCGACGTGTCATTTCACGGACTATCGGCCGTTATACCATTTAGCACTTCCATTTTCTTGACGAGAATCGCTTTTCTACAATTACCAGTTTTACCACCTTTTCACAATACCGTTTTAGCTCAAAATCATGCTGTTGCTCATGTTCTATTAGCATATTATTATCCAACGTGTTTTATAACCAACAATGACAAATTACGTAGCGTAAGTGGACTTCAATTTTATTCATGTAAATGGACTATAAGTAACATTTACAATATTGTCTCCGTGTTATTTGCTGTTTAGGTAATTTGAAACTTTTATCGCTATTAATCAATTCTTGGTGTATGTGCTTCTCATACAAATCTGTTGTCTAGAAATCGTCTACAAAAACTATAACGATTCTTTTTTCTACACCATCGATTGCAGTTCCGATAAGTATATGAAACAAAACTAACAAGTGAGGGTTGCTCTTGCCAAATACTACCCCAACGTCGGAAGCTCCTCACAGTTTCGGGAAGCATGATTTATCGGACAAAGTTACGTCATTACTCATCTCACCATTCGTTACTCCAATAAAAAGAACGTCTTCCGATAATTTATTGGGAGGAGTATGGATTTTTTATTATACACGTCTATTTTAGAGTGCACTCTGTCGCACTGTTATTACTTCATAAATAAAAGATTTGATTTACTATATTCTCAGAATGCCATTAAAACTTTTTGAGAGGTCGCATGATAGTTTCATCCATGTTATGACTGTTTTATCCTTTATGGTGTTTCAATTTATTCAGTTTTGTTGGAATATTTGGGGCTCTTCAAATACAATTCTTAGCCGGCTCCGTGGGACAGCTGATGCGGTGAACAGGTGAAACATTTTATCACTAACAAGAGCTCAAACAAGATATACAGAGACTTTAAAGCAATAAAAACACAGATATTTGTACAAAATAAAATTATGCATGCGACAGATGTAACTGACATTAAACTTAACAAAAAAATGTTGTCCAAGCGACTCTACATTTCTTTGGAAAAATAAATAGCCATCTAGCTCAAAGATAAATAATAATTTAATTGCTACATAATAAACTAAATAATAAAAACACAATTTAAAAGTAAATACAATACCTTTAAGGATGCGATCATAAGTTGTTGAGCTTGAATCGGACGAAACACACAAATTTACGAATTCAGAGTAAGTTGTTAAAGTTTCAACTTTACCAAATTACTAAATAACTGCTACTCGCATCAAACTTGTCAAATAAACAGACGCGGCACATGAAACACGACTTCAAAATACAGTTTAGTTCACTTTACAAGACGTATCACTGAAGGAGATAAAAATTGAACTTCTCAAAAACTTGCACTCACAGTTAAGTTAAACTCACTTAGAAGTTAGGTCCTAGTTAGTTGGACAGTAACACTGTGTCCAGTTAGCAAATGCTTCTCAAATGTCCAAATAACACTGCACAATTATATGTGTCGCACAAGGTGTAATCACAAGACCGGGCGGACCGGTCGGCGAGCGGCGACGAGCGGCGGCGAGTGACGCGGAACGTTCGGCGGCGTGGAGTCGCGGCGGCCGCGCGAGCCTCTCTGCCTGCATCACAGAAACCCTACGGCGCGCGCGGGGGCCGCCGATAGACGAAAATGGCTTCACAAGTTAATTTTTTTCTCTTTCCTCCTTTAATATTCCGCATATGCCGTGCGCGGCCGGCGGTGCGAGCGCATGCGTCCCAACCCCGGGCCCATGTAGGGGTTGTAATGTAACGCGATGCACCCGCACTTTACATAACTTATTGGGCCGTTTATTGAAGCCACTGTTTAATACCCTTTCCATGTCGGCTTTGTGCGTAGCTTCCTCGACATTCATGTTCAAAGCGAGAGGTTATAAATCCTCGTTCAAAATACTTTAATCTAACAGAAACTGTTCATCAATCTCAATATAGAGTGTCAGTGTTGCTTGCACGTGTACTTCCACCGAACAATGATGGGTAAATTGTACATAGTTTGTTTTAATTACCTCTTACACGCCGCCTAACAGAAGTTTAAAATTATGTTTAATATCAGCTCCACTGTACTAGTTTGTTAGTAAAAGGGATTACACTAAACTACTTTACGGCTGACTCTTCTCAACCGAGAAAGACTTTTCATTACGGAATTAGTCCTGAAGTAAAATGCTTTAGATTCTCTCCATAAACAATTTTATAATTTATGAGGAAATCCCTTTATGAACTTATTCTTTGTCGGTTTATTTCGAGCTTTTAGTTGCTTCATAAAAAATGAGTGGGGAAATGTAGCCGGGATAAATTATTTATTGCTCAGCTCTTGGACACCCATTAGCACAGCTATTACATTTTATTTTAGTTCAACGACGGATTGACAGACTTGTTTTAAAATTAAGAGCACCCAGTTTTATGTAACTGGATAGGGCTGCACACGTAGGTGTCAGTCATTTTAATTTTGTGTTTTTACTAACATTAGGTTAAGACTTTTACTAACAACATATGGATTTTAATCTGAAATAAAATTTATTATTAATATTATTTAATTTTTAAGTTTAGAGATTATGTAACCCGTTCCAATAAAGTTTTCAACAAGCCAACTGACCATTTTTAAGGCTCACATATTGGCTAACAATACCTCGGTATGAGTACTCTATAGCTGTTACATTTAGCTTATTATGTGGGCAGTTTTAAAGGAAATCATCTATTGTTTTTAAGCATGACATATTAAAATTATCTCATAATTAATAATGTTATATTATACCAATCGTTGTATGGAAACGGCAAAATTAAAATAAAACAGCGAACAGGCTCCGCATAAAAAGAACATTGAATCGGAATTAGATAAAAACCCAAAAGCTCTAAAAGACACGTCACACACAGCCCCTAGTCACATTATACACTACATTCCGAACGATTCTCACACAAGTAAAATAGCAGTTTTTTGCCGAAACTCGTGAGCAAACATCCGATTGTTCGAAGTTTTTGCATTTCGTTCACGTTCAGTGCTCACGTAGTAGAACAGGTACAGAAGGAAGGCTGTGTTACTCGTTGACAGTGCACCGAAATACGGCTGAGCGAATTAGCATACAGTTCCCATGTGCACCGTCAATCGGCCGCGTCCGCTATACGGCGTCGCGCCATGCTTTCGTCTTTTATGTCATCTGCGGACTATAGCTGCGCGAAATAGTGATGTGAAACAGTTTGTGGAGCTTTTTGTTGAGCTATTTTATCGATATCAGTTTAGAAATAAAACGAATCTCTATTTTAGTGGTATCCATTCGAGTATCCAGTTATTATGAAGTGTAATAAATACTTATGAATGTTTATGAGTACGTATCGAGTTATTGAATATGTTAGTCAGTATCTCATCGTTTTTATTAGAAACATTTTATTATTGATGTAATAGATACGATCTTTAAATCAATACTTAGATTGCAATATTAAATTTCTCTCTAGGCGCATTCATAGTGTGACGTTAATGTCAATAAAAATTACATTGCATGAATAGTTATTATATGTATATGCTAATGATGAAAAAGGTTTAATTAATGCTTGCACTGTGAACATTTATATTTTACTAGCTTCCGCCCACGGCTTCGCCCGTGAGGTATGCCCATAAATACTATCCTATGTAATCCCCAGGATTCAATCTATCTCTCTGCCAAATTTTATCGAAATCCGTTCAGTGGTTTAGGCGTGAAAAGGTAACATACAGACAGACAGACAGATTTACTTTCGAATTTATAATAAGTATTAGTGTGGATTTGCATTTTAATAGATGTAAAATACACCTACGCCAGAATTTGGAGTGAGAATTTTCTAATAGGAACGTAGATTCTCTCGCTTCTGTGGCGTTTGTTTTCTTAACTTTAAGGGCGAATTTCACCAAAGAAACTGAACACGATCAGCATATATAAATCGCGATCAAGAGCTGTCAGTGCCAATAATCCACAACAATGATGACACTGACAGCTCTTGAACTTGGTTTGGATGTGCTGATCGCGTTCAATTTCAATGGTAAGACTTCATTGATCCCTTAGTAGCTTTTCCGCTTGTCATATTTTGTGTACGTAGTTCAGGATACGTTTTAATCACAGCCTCATCTCTAAGCCAAGATGTGGCCTAAGATTCAGCACGCTTGCCTAAAAGATGCCTATTCACGTTTGCCTGGAGGGCTCTAAGGTAAAAGGGTCCCCGTTTTGAAATATTTCTTTCACAACGGGTTCTAGTTGCATAGAAATAATATTAGGGTTACCTAATACTTTATACTATAAAGATATGCTATAAAGTTTATAGCGTAACTCAAAATTCAAGATTTCATAATTATAATTTTCTAGAAATAAGGCAGTATTTACTTCTTATAAATTAAAATGCTTTATATAGGTAACACTATCTATTTACACTAGATACTAAATTAAATGACTAACTATATAATTAAATACAAAAACGAAAGGACACTTAGGCGTCGAGGTACCTACTCGTCCGCATTGCTGTCATCCGGAAACGTGCCCAGAAGACTGGCAGCATTGCTACATTGAAAAGCACTGCTATTCTTGGCCAAAGAACGAGCCAGCCCTTTGGTCACGTGAAGAAATAAGGAATTGTGTTGCAATGATATTTCTTCGAATGATGTTCGTGGTTTATCAACTTTGGGAGATATTGTAATTTCTACTTAAAATGTCTACGTTTCATTTAGGTATCCATTTTTTTTTACTTTTACGATCTTTTAAGTTCCTTGGTACTTAACGTTATTACGCTCATCAGTACACTTCCAGATACTTCTGAGTCTTTCAGCGAATTTACGGATTTTCATCAAGCCATCCAATTTTCCGAGATAGAGAGAGATAAACCATTTTATTAGACTTTCAGTAAACAGTTATTTTTTTATTAAAAATGAAAATTCGTATAAATTGACAATAGAATGAAAGTCGCTAACGAACACAATTATAATAACAAAGGCTAAATAAACGTTGACCTCAATTCGGCTCTAAACATAAAAGAACGCATTCCTTCTTTTGAAAGTTTCGTAAAATCACGGAAAGGCATTATGAATGTATTGTTGGGTGCTAAAACGTAGTTTCGATATGCATTCATTGTGGTCTCAAGCCTGATTGTAGAATTGTGTGTGCCGACTTGATAACTAAGCTAAAAGCGCACTCTGCTATTAAAATATGGATATTCCGTACGGTAGCAATATTTCTTTTTAATTTATCTAAGGAAAAAATGAGCTAGAATTATTTATGGTTTGTTAAAGTGATGCATCACCCTTGTGGTTCATTGCCGAGCAAGTGAAGCTATTTAATCGAGTTAGTTTTTGTTGAGAATTCTTTGTAGGTATTGGAACTTGTAATGATACACATACAAGGCTAATTGATCCTTACTTAATTTAAAAACTTGTTGATATGTATGGGTGCTTTCGAGAAAATGTGAATTAACTGAATATGGTTTGTGGGAATACGACATTTAGCGCATAAGCCACATTACAGTATTAAAATAACTATTGCTGCATGATTAATTTGACATTAAAAACTTAATTTATTTAAAAAAAAGCTGCAGGAACAAAAAATAGACAGGTATTTGTCCAGCAGGGACTACTATCAGATGATACGTTAGTACCGTAGTATGCTTGCTACGATCACAACTATCTGTCCAACAAAACATGTGCAAACTAGACTTTAATACCTTCCTATAAGGCGGTTTATTTTTCTCCTTTACCTTTTCGGTCGTATCCAGCATTGTCTTTCCCGAAATTTTCCACGTAGAGCCGGAATCGTCTGGTTGCACGTAAACACAAATGCCATTAACAGCTGACTAAGCGACGCGACGCCTCCACCTCTTTTACATAGCTATTGCCTTTATTTTTCCATTTCCGTTCTTATTAATATTTCACTTAACTTTGCTTTTAGTCTGTATATTTCGGGTTTAAAAAATTTAAGAACCCTGTTAAAAATTCATGGAGTGCAGAATACAGTGTTTTGTGAAAAGCTCATTTTAGAATTTAAATACATTTAACCTGCAATGCAAAATTTCGTCCGCAACAAAGCGCGATTGTAAAATACAATCCGTGTTTCCACAATTAACTTAGAAACAACGAATTAGTTTAACTGAGGCTGCTTTTCAAATTATCGTAATGTAGATCTGTGTACAGTGTAGTCTGTATAGACAAAACATGCCCGCTAATGAACGGTACACAATACAAAGTTGTAAGAAATTCGTTATTAGGTACTAGGATAGGTGAACTGGTGGCATCTAACTGGTTATTATGGTCGAAGGCCCACAACTACTCTTAGGCCGTAAATTATTACCTACTTATACTTGTGCACTGTTACGGTCCGGTCCTTGGTCAGATGTGTAATTATTGTACGCAGCTTTAAGTGGGTAATATGTATGTATGGATGTTGGAAGCACAAGTACACATTAGATGGGCTACGCAAAAAGCATGTTGCGAATAGTGCAGCCATGCAAAAGCATGTACCTTATTAGGAGTGGTGCAGTTTATTGTTTATGTTATTTTTATCAAAAAATGTTACAGTTTTCTCTTAGAACTTTTCACTGAACTTGAAGTGCGTACTCTCAAGTTACAAATTGCCACAATTTTACACGTAAGGACTTCTTATAAAATTAATCATATTCAAGTTGTCGAGCTTGGCTGGCAGACGTCATTATTTCAGCAATTATAAGCCTATTATAAACGTCTACTTAATTACTGTTACGTTTTCAATTAATTAAAATTAATTCAACAATAACAATGTTAATAAATATCCCACAGATAAAGACATTCAATTTGTAATAAATTTCTCCCTATCTTTCTCTTCCAGTATTAAAAACGTTTTAGATAACATATCAATTAAATTCATAAATAATAGTCATCAGAGTATAGTATAGAATTTTATGAGCTCTATGTTATAGTTAAGTTTTATTGGCAGATATCAATAACGATTGCATATATTAACGTCAACGACAAACGACTGTAATAACTAGTTCTTGTAACATGTTATAGTTATCACCTCATTCAACAGTGAAGTGCACAGAGGTTTGAAGTAAGCTGGATATGGCATACACTTTCCTGCATTTCATTGCCGGTGTCTGTGTGGAGTGGGAGTCTTGTTACAAGACTCCCTTGTTATAGCTACGAGCTAGCCACCCTTGCTCAGCAGTAACCAATTCACTCAAGACTACAGTAGTCTTGAGTGAATTGGTTACTGCTGAGCAAGGGTGGCAGTGGTATTTCATCACCACTGCTCACAAAACGGTGAAGGAAAACATCGTGAGGAAACCGGCATGTCCTAGAACCAAAAATTCGAAGACATGTGACATCTACCAACCCGCACTGGGCCCGCGTGGTGGATTACGGCCCACTCCCTCTCACTGAGAGGAGGCCTGTGTCCCAGCAGTGGAACATTATAGGCTGATGATGAAGGGTGGCAGTGGACAAGAAACATTGCTCACCGGACAGACGGCCGATGGGACCGAAAGGTTCTGGAGTGGCAGCCGCGTCCCGGTGTGGACGTAGCGTTGGAAGGCCTCAAGGAGGGCCGATGACCTGCTGAAAGCCGCAGGAATCCGCTGTATGTGATAAGCACAAAGCCAGTCGAAGTGGCGGTGCTTGGGGGAGGCCTATGTCCAGCAGTGGACATTTTTCGGCTGAAATGATGATGATGCGATTGACAATGTTGCACCCTTGTTACCATCTAGAGGGACAGTCTTCAAACGCAAGTCTATTAATGAAAAACAAATCTTCTGCTAGCAATCCAAAAAAAAACGAATGAAGAATAAAGGCTCCTACAAACAGGCGCGACTCGACACGCGACACAAAGGCACCGCAAGTCGCGCATCGAGCGGTGCCTTTGTGTCGCGCTCGATTATATCGCGTGTCGCGCCTGTTTGTAGGAGCCTTAAAAAGAGGCTATTTAACTATAGATTGAATATGCCAAAGTTAAAGTACCAAAACATGTATTTTGCCTTTTAATCGCAATTTATTTACAATCTAATTTGAAAGAAGTTAAGAGTGTCACTATTCTATTATATTTGAATGTCAAAACTTAACTTACTTAAATTGCTGTAGTTTATAATTCAAAGCAGCAAATTTTAATGATAAATAGTTTTTAGGCTACTGTTCAGCAGTTCCATTGTTTTTAAAACATGCCATATTTACTACGAAACAAGAACATCTTGGAGTATATACACTACAAAATAGGAAAGTTGTACAAACCTCGCACAAACAAAATAACTCATATACAAATAAAGGGTGAAAAGCGCTATTCCCTGAGGCCATTTCCTGTATAAATCCTGTAAGGTCTACTGAGGTGTGAATAAAGTAGTGTTACCGGATAGCACCTCATTAGTTGGCTCCAAACGAGCTGGCTGCAAAAATAAACTTGCGTTACTATTTACATAATTGAATTACATTTAAATACTGCAGTTTTCTTGTAGGCTAGATTAGTTGGTGTTGAACAAGCCTCAAATACCATCGTTAAGTAGCCTTTTAAAGAGGTAAAGCAGGTAAGGAGGATATTTCTAGATCTGTGAAGCGGTTTAGATAAACGTTTGTGGTGTAATGTATGTCTATATTGCGCTTAGTTTATCTTGTCTATTACAGATTAGTGTTTTTCTTTTTAGAGTACCTATGTTGTAGGCGTCAAAAATGTACTTATATTTATGACAAGAAGGCTTCCTAGTCGTATTTTCCAAAACTATCCTTTCTTTCAGTGAGAACTTATCCTTAGCCCACGTTCGCACGGACGGACGTAAAAATATCGCGATTTTGGACTCTCGGTGTTGAGCCGAGCATTGATAATCCAACAGAGCGCTTCCCAGCGTGTCGACAAAACACGCTGTTGTATTTTCAACCCTCGGCGCTAAGCAGTGCGTTGAAAATCCAGTGCGCGAAAACAATCTCCACGGGAAAAACGCGCCCGTGTGAACCTGGGCTTATACAATAATAAATAATATTTATATCAACTTAAACATTTTATCATACATAAACTGAGGCAGTATCTAGCAGCTATTCGTTATTACAATGTTACCTAATAATATTTCATGATATGTCAATACTATGCTGCTGAACATAAGCTGTCATCTGAAAGATACAACACTAGAAAAACCTCAACCTTTTCCTCGCATTACCCCCGATACCTGAAACTCAGAATACAAAAAGATAAGCACGAATTTATTTTCACCGGTAGCGTTATCTACGTACACAAGTAACTTGCCTGATTGATAAAAAAATCCACCCCTCTCGACATGATGATTTTATAGCTTATTTGATTACCGCAGTATTACGGGGCGGAACAGTGGAAATCCCATTAAAATCCGTTGCGCAAACAAAATGATTTTTGATGTGGTTTTCGCGAATATTCAGTCTGTGAGAATGTTCATATTCGCATTCTAATCACGTACTTTATCATGACAGATAACAGCTTCTGTTACGCACCACGGAAACATGAGACGAAGTTTGTGAGGAGGATTAGTCTGTATCTTGGTATATGAATATAGAAACTTTTAATTAATTTACTATTGGACCAAAGCAACCCGAAGGTTATTTAAAATAGGGTTTTATTTTGATCAACCCTAACAGTACTACTCACCTAATTTCAACCATATTTACTCCGGACTCTTGAGGCATTTTTCCCCATTAGAGTGATTAAATCCATCAAATAATAAAATCCATTATCCTTTTGACTAGGAGCTTAGATTCAAAACTACGAATCTTCCTATGTCGCTTTTATCATGCAAACGAATGGACAAATCCGATTTGAAAGCCTTTAAAGAAATTAACCAACTAAAATTCGAATGCCGGAATATCGCACACAATACGTATGCAAAAGCCTCCTCCATAAATGAATAAAAGCCTAACTGAAAAGGCGAACCTGCGTCATTTTGTTCTCATTTAATACGTGGAAATACACAGAGTCAGTCTCATCAGTTTCGATCTGGCTTTTTTCAGAGATGAAGCGAAACTGAAGCTTAAACTGAAGGCCAATTCTTGTAATTTATAACGTTCAAAATCTAGTTGCAGTCTCATTTGCGGTTGCGGTTACAAACAAATGTCAAAAACTAGCCAAAAATGTAGGGACATTGTCTGTGAACTTTCTTTAAATTACGAGAATTGCCCCTCGGATCATGTTTGTTACCCTTTTTAACTGACTTCAAAAAAGGAGGAGGTTCTCAGTTCGTCGGAATATTTTATTTTATTTTATGTATGTTCGTAAACTCTCGTATACCCCGACTTCAATCGACAATCAGTGTAGAATGTAGAACAATATATTTATGTTCAATTACAAGATTTTTGTTTATCACACAGTGTGAATGGCGAGGGTGTCTCCCAAGTTTGCGCCATAAAGGCGGCGATGACGACAAGCTCCCTTGTTGATATTCATGTCGGGAGAGTGGTCCGTGCCTCCGTCGAAGCCGCGTCAGCTAAATTACTTTATTACTGCCGTCTATAGGTAAATAGCTACAATGCTAACTGCTGTTACGAGGTACTTGGATGTTAGAACAGTGTATGCTTGTTTTAAGCTGATGTTTTTGGTGGAATAAGTGTAGAGCTTTACTTTGCGTAAATTATTTCATCACCACTGATCTCAAAACGGTGAAGGAAAACATCGTGAGGAAACCGGCATGTCCTAGAACCAAAAATACGAGGACGTGACGTCTACTAACCCGCACTGAGCCCGCGAGGTGGATTACGGCCCACTTCCTCTCACTGAGAGGAGGGCTGTGTCTCTGCAGTGGAAACGTTACAGGTTGATTATGATGAAGTGTAAAGCTTACAGCTTTTGACCCTAAAACTAAATCTTTTTCGATTTTTTTTTTACTGTCAAAGATGGAAAAATACATTATAATTGGCAGGGTAGTTTTATTAGCTTTAAGGAATTCCGACCGTTATTATGTACATACATACAACATATCGAAGAGAGGCCATATTCAAATATCTCTTGATAAATGTCTGCATTATTATTTTTATCAGCGGGAAGGGGACGCGCTCAGAGGGATGTGAACCCCACAACTGAAGGGTTCACATAAGTAAAACTTTGCTTATTAGTGAATTGAAGCATCTTGAAATAATATTTGTGAAATAATATCTCCATTAAAGTCATTTGTTTTGTGGGGCTTTTAAATAAATGTGTAAGAAGTACCTACCTTACCGTGAAAATCTGTGTAGGTAATAGTATAATATACATACTTTGGTCATGTGACTCTTCATCATTTCATAGTTCTCAATGTTGGTACAAAAATATCCCCAAAAGAGATCACAATAATACAAGATTCATACAACCCCATAATCACATCAACGGAGCGAAAAATATCTATAAAAGCGATGTTCACAACCATTCATAAACCGTATAAATGTAAATGAGAGAACATGTCACAGGAATAAAAGACTCGAGATGGACGAATCATGTAAGCAAATGAAATCGTAAGAATGTGTAATGAAACCACAAGCCGAGTGCGATGGACAGACAGACTTCTAAAGAAATGTTATGATACTCCTTTTCATAGAAAAGACATATTTAAATATATGTTTATTAATAAGTATAACTTTATCTTCTTTACAGCTTTGCTATTTGAAAAGGTTACTATTTAATACTAGGGGCCTACCCCTAGCATTTCGTCCTAACACGCTAGGATGCTTATACACAATACCCCTAGGTATTGTGTATAAGCATCCTAGCGTGTTAGGACGAAATGCTTGTAGACATATTTTATCTAAGGAGCCAAGATTTAAAGCTAGATCTGGCAAGCGTCTGAAGGCCGAAAAGTTGAAAGTTGGAGACTATGAAGTTAGCAAAGGTAGTGTGTATTGACACATGTCCACAACAAGACAGATGGGGTTGATTTTTGTATTTACCTATATTTAACTTGAGAGAGACCATAGATTAGTTGACTATAGGTACCTATGTAATACGGGCTGGTGTCCGCAACTCCACGTCAATGCGCGTATTTTGCGTACGGTGGGAAAATGGATCATTTGATCCACCCCAATTAGTTGACTATAAAAACATAATATACAATGTTTAATCAGCCTATATTGTTTCCAATTCCACTGCTGATACACAGGCCTCCTCTCGGTGAGAAGGAGCGAGCCGTAATTCACCGTGCGGGCCAAGTGTGGGTTGGTACATATCACATGTTTATGAATTGTTTGGGTCTAGGACATGCCGGTTTCCTCACGATGTTTTCCTTCACCGTTTTGAGAGTAAAGCGCCTATCTGGGTTCGAATCTATGACCTACAACTTGCGGCCGTTACCACTAAAAACATAATACACACATAATGATAAGGCCCCCCCATTGTGTTTTGTAGTGCTAAAGGAATTTTCTTTTGTTATTATTTTCTGGTGTACAATAAAGTATGTATATATAAATAAATAAATAATGGTACTCATTATTTATGTTGTTAGTGGTAATCAGCTACTTAGTCGTCAAAAAAAAAGTTAATCCAACTTTTCTAAGATTCCTAAGCCACGAAAACTAATATGTATTTCGATGTCCCAGCAATACTAGTGGTATTAATAGTTCCAATATTTGTGTTGCTATTTTAGTTCTGACAGTTATTACTGCCTTTAGTTGGCAACAAGATTATTACTCTATGTACCAGCATGATTTGTAATAATGGCTTTGATTATTTATAAACAGAAATTCATATTTCATACAATAGAGTCACCAATCAAATATTATTTTCGTCAAAGTTGGGTAGACAACAAACATAAACAAGTAAAGGAGCTACTAAATGAAATTGCAAATAAACGAAAACGACAAGTTATACAAAGTTTAGTGCTTTCCTCACAATTTTAATAAACAAACAAAGAAATAAAGAAAGTTTTGGCTGGAGGGTACCTACTTATTGTTTTGCTTGACCTCGATAACCGAAATTAGAATAGCGCGGGGCAAATGTGAAAATACTGTAACAAATATTCAACATGTTTTATGGTGAGACGGGTTTAAGGGGCTTACATGACCTAAAGCGCGGTCACTGTCGGTCTGCATAGAAAAGAAAGAGAAGCGCGATGACACAATGCTGGTACTTTATTGCAAAATATGAAGCAATTATTTAATTACAAAAAATCTATTGAATGGACTAAAAAACTAAAACACTAGTAATTTAGTATGTTGCTTGTAGAATAATCTGACAAAAAAACAGGATGATTGTATGTATATTAGTATGGTTTTTATTGTAAAAAGAAAGTTTTTAGAGGTATCTTCATGATTTTTTTTCTATCGTACCAAATTAGTTGTATTATGTTTTCAACACACTATCTGTCTAGAATATATCCTGAAGAATATCATATATTTTTCTGATTTTGTTTACTGAAGTCAATCATATACTTTTATTGTTTCTAAAACTTGCGTTTTTTATGTTTAGGTCCTGTAAGCCCTTAAAAATGTTGTTTATTTTCCTCCGGTTTGAAAAGAATAACCACCATTCTAGATTGTTTTTTTATAAAATTAATACTTACACCTAATTATGGTACCTACTTTATCTACTAATTAATGAGCATCGCACCCTGCGTTATTTTCGAAATCTTTCAGTTTACACGGCAAAAGCTTGCTTCCTAATAAATTAACCATTTTTTTTCGGAATTTTACTTTGAATTCGCAACCCGTAGCGTAGCAGTGAATCGCTGCGCCACTGCACCAACCGTGTCGTCTTCGTTCAGTGCTACGATCTGTGCTACGCTTCTTGTAGTTGTAGCAATGTGTATTACACACCTACGATTACGATCGGAATAAAAAAAAACTTTTCTTCCATAAACAAACCGAAAAAAATACCAACACAATAGTTCCGGGAAAGCGAAAACTAATGACGAGATCGCCTATCTCGTAGGCTTATGTTTCCCACCTACAACATTTCGATTTGTTGCATTCATTCATTCAGTACTTCAGCGGCCATGATTACTCGTTCGCGTGAGTGCGTCTGATAGTTTCGTGGCCGCACAAAAACTACCGGTTATCTGTACGAAATGAACGATCGAAATGAACGATAGATGCATAAATAATATAATATATCTGCTCACGATATTAAATAATGGTATTCGTGACCCGTGCATCCATTCTTTTCAATGCAGTGTTTGTTGTGTGATGTATGGCGGGTTTATTATTAAATAAGACAATGCGGTGACAGTCACAAGATTTATATCACTGATTTATTAAACAGGCTTCCAAGATTTCTCAATCTTAGAAGCCTGTTTAATAAATCAGTACCGTTCTAATGTTATTTTTAACCTGCAGGGCATACTCACACGTGCATTTTTCTTTGTAAATTTTCAACGTATGCTTTTGTTCTTTTTTTTTCAGAAATGTTTTAACTCCGTCTTTAAACTTAAAAGCATAAGTTGATTGTTGATGATTTAAGCTTAAATAATTGGCTTTTAAATAAAAAGTCTTAAGTTAGACTATTTAATGGTTTGCTTCAAATGTCTTACGCAAGACTACCATTAAAGTCTGTGTAGCTTAAACTGAACGAAATATCTCCGCACAATTTACCTAAATTTAACCAATTACTGACATTATATTTTCTTAGGAGGTTTAAGTAAAGATCGCTTTCATAAATATCGAAGCAAATTGCATCGTCGTTCTTTATGTATCGCTATTATTTACAATAAAATAACGGTTTAGGTATTAGTTGGGTTAAATATTCGTAAATGTGTGTGGGTGGGCCGCCCAAGTTTGTAAATCTAGATCGGTAGTAGCAGGAAGGATTCAAACAACGAAAACCAACGAACTTCGTAGCTAAAAGTTTTAAAACAAAACTTTGAAAAATCAATGGAACAGGAACTGCACACGCTCTAAAACCTCGCAAAGTTAACAGGCCAACGTGAAATGTGCTTATACAAAAATAAATGTAGAATCGTAAGTAGGTATTAATCTGAAAAGCAAGCCGATCAGATAAGTTCCCGCGTCCTACGAAGGCATTGTCACAGTTGGCTGAGAGTCCGGCACGCTTGCCAAATATGTCGCAACAGATAGCGTGCCGTCGCGTACGCCCGCCGCCGCCGCCGCCGCCGCCGCCGCCCTCGGCCTGAGATTTACTACTGAAATTCTGTCACACTCCCTTCCCAACACGACGCGCTGAATGCACGTTCTATACCAACTCAGACTTCTATACAACAGTTCGGGAAGTTCACTGATTTATTTTCAAAATTTTTAAGAACTTAACAACAAATATTTGGTTTCTTGTTGGTTTCGCTTTGTTCAGTATTTTCCTATTGAAGAATTTTGACGTATTCGGTAACACAAAGCTACGTGCCATATTTCAATCTCAAAACCTAAAACCGTGGCGAGCTTACTGAATTGAACAGTAGGGAAGTTTTTAATAGTGCAAAAACACCGAAATATGCAAGGGAGGCGATTATGAACCCACACGGGAACGACTGATATGCAAACGGAAAGTCGGTGTGTCTGGTTTTAAATTCGGGAAAGTTTTTTAATTTGTTCGCTCGTTCTGGCACGGTGTGACGTGACGAGCGCAGCGAGCACTCCGTCGCCGCCGCACCTCGCCGAGGTGACGGTATCATAACATTTCCCGCTCAACTCCTGGCGGCACGGTCGAGCGAGCACAAAAGGCGAGCGCAAGCGCCGATTCAACTATTCCGCAGCTCGACTACGTGCTCTCGGTAAATTCACGCGTCGCCTCATTATTTCGCTTCGAGTCCGCTTCCTTCTAAATAAATGTTATTAAAATGCAAAAGTAATATTTTTAAAACGTCAAGTGTAAACGTTTCGTTGGACTAGTGCGGCTCGGACGGCTCGGGCGGCGCGGGCGGCTCGGGCGCGTGCAATTAAGGTTTGCACATGTGCTTCATTCTGTGGAATGTGTTTTACGCTTTCCAAAGGGTTTTTTTAATCTTACGAGTTTCAGGAGGAATTTAATAACTTTGCCAAGTTACGAGCGTGCGTGAATGAATGCATATGAGTTTACTAACATAAATGATAAATGTCGGTGAGGATTTATTACATCGTAGTTTTAAACTAAAAGTGGATGTTACATTTTTACAGATTCTAAATATTTTGAGGTTGTTAAAAAGTTACAACCATATCTAATTGGCTAAAACTCGTAATTTTCTACAGTAAACGGCTTTACCTGTAGCTAGCATAAAATTAAAACCTATTCCTATGCGGGCCGAACGTTAAACAGGCCAACTTTTACAGAATTCGCCACTGTTATGAAACTCCTAAAAGAGCCTGATTGAGACTGAAACTTTCTAGAATAGTAATTAGTTTCCTTCGTCTGAAAACTCTGAGATTTTCATAACCGGATAACTTTGATAAACTTCAGTGAATTCGGTGGCTCCTGTTACACTTGCGAAGATTTGCAAGGCTTAACTTGGACCAACATAAACTGCGAGTTTTGAAATCAATACCTGGCTTGATTCTCTTCTAAGATAAAAGAATTAGCTTCTATAGCTTCAATAGAGTGAAGTACTTTAAGGTTAGATCGAAGATACGAATAAAACTCGATAAAACTTGCGAACTTTTCGAATAAAGATCTTCGCTTCGGCACAGATGACCTAATTTTTCAATGCTGTAAAGTTTCTTTGGAGAAACTTAGTAGTACGACTCAATAATATCTTTGAAGAAGTAAGCATACCTACTATGTAACTAGATAAACTTAAAACTAAATAAAGTGAATTGTTTTTAAACAAAAAAAATGTTAAAATCTGCTGAAAAGGTTAAATAGTACTTATTGCAAGATATATGTAAACTAAACCTAGGTAGGTACACACTTAATCGTCATAGTGATCCTGTACACGGAAAATAAAAAATAACAAAAAGAAAACAAAAACATAAAAATTAAACATAGGAAATTTAATTAAAACTAGGTACTTACTGAAAATAAGTATTTTCGCTCATTCCTAGTATTTTATTATCCTTGTTTTCGGAATTTCATAAATCCACAAATACACAGTAACGGAAGTTTGATTTGGAAAGTACACGCGTTACAATAATTCATACTATTTCTTTGAAAATGTTTCAACTGATTACAGTCTGATTTCTCTGATAATGCCTCAATTAATAATAGCATTTTCAGAACATAAGGGCGGTACCTACACACAGTAGGTGGAAATAATGCTATTGTTAGTCGAGCCGATGTCTGGGTATTCTTTTTTTTTAATATTCACCCATTAACACAGGGTGTTGCGTGTTTCCTTTGACGTGTATGATCAGAGACCTTTATGTCTGGGTATTACATCAGCACATAGCAGAAATGATTCAATAGTTTTAGTCCCGTTATTAATATACATAGTGGGCCGGACCTGTGGGCGATCGGGTCAAAAGCGTCCATGTCTCGAAACGTCCATTTGGAGCAAAAACCTAGGCGGCGCTTCCGTTCGCCGACAAAAGGAAATTCAATAAGAACGAATTTCCCGTGATTTATGACCACTATTTCCTCGTTAAGGCTCCGCCGGCCCTCGAGGTGTGTTGCTGCACGAGATTTCATAGTAAAGACAATTCAGTTAGTATTAGATGTAGAGAAATACCTTAGTGCGTTGTTTTAACCTTTCACGTGACCGGTATGCTCCTAGCTGAGGGAATTGTATTTTTGTAGAAGATATTCTGAGAGGACGTGACGTTATATCTCCTTGCTGCGTTGAATTCACGTTAGTTTAACTTAGTATTTTTAAAGTTCCGTTCTAAAGATTATTTTTAAAGAACTGTCCATGAAAGTGATGTTTAATCTACTCGTGAGAATTGCGACGAAGAAAATTATCTAGCTGCGGTAGAGTGTCCTATAACAATAAGTACCCTGTATCCTATAAGAATCCGTATCCGAATAAACGAGTAATTCCTGTCTATAGAAAACCTGGACAAATATAGAAAACATTTTCTCATATAATTTCCGCAGAAAAACTAAATAAATCTGTCCATAAATGTTTAGTCGATGACCCGAAATATATAGGTTTGAAACCGCCCAAAGCGCTTAGCTCAACCTAACTAGAGGCGAACTAAACTTGTCAATAAAATGTACCGACCTCATTTTATTGCGGGGAGTCGACCCGGAAAAAAGTGTTTGGTAATCATTTTAACGTTCTATATTATAGTTATTTGTGTGATTCTTTCTGATCTGAGGCTCATTTCGTGGTGATGTAACGATGTAAAGAATCATAGAAAAATATGTATAAGTAAAATTGTCGATTAATACGATCGCGAGTAGAATTATAAACAGGCACATAATATGCCAATCCTATGAAGGACTGATGACAGGTGTGGCAATAAAGTGCTAAAGCCAATAAATAAAAATATCGTGTAAAATATTATGCAATATCTGCTATCACCTTTAAACTACATAGGGTGATGGGTCGTTTAACCAATTTCAGAATGGCATGTATTTAATAGAACGTCTAATAATTCCTATTTTGCACTCCTACAAAAACGAGTATTAATGAAAACTAACATAATGGTTGCGCCTCTTTTTGTGAACCTCAAATAATTCCTATTTTGGGGTCGCAAAAATACTAAATAACCAAGTAACTGCGACCAACTCTGATGTAGCGCTCTCAAAGCGCTGCAGCGGCACGACTCGCTTCGCTCGCTCGGCTCGCGCGCGGTTTATCACGCTTCTAACCTAACTTAACACATTTAGTCGGGGTGTCCTAGCTTAGTTTCTGCGACCATCTGTGAGAAAAGGCTAGAATGTTAAAAACATGCTCAATTATTTTAAAAACAGTATGCATCATTATAAGCGCAAAACGTTTTTAATGGTTCGTTAATTTTTAAAAGGTTCCATCATTAGAAGGTCAAAAAGTTTTTAGAGGATTACAATATTCTCCTTTTAGAATTAAAGAAGGACGATGGCTGCACTCAACGAAAAAAGGCTAAAAAACGGAAAAGAATATATGTATTCCGTATTGAATGTGTAAAATGAGAAAATAATTATATACACTATACCTTGGTACAGACGTTAGAACATTTCAGTGGTAATAGTCGAACAATATCGAAAAAAAAAAATCAGCCATTCTAATTTAGTACACACACATCCCGAAGATACATCCCGATCCCGATAGATATTCCCGTTTCACTATCGATTTGTCATTACTTTGCAGCTTACTCTCCTATGTACATAACACAACTCAATCAAATCGCAAACTCGATTAATTTGTCTTTTAGTCGACAAAAGCCGTCGCGGAGTCAGTTCAATCGACTAATCGATTGCTCGAACACTATTGAAGTTTTATGCGTTGCTTTCATAAAAGGATAGATTTATAGGGAATATTCGCAGCATGGAATATCCGTGTTGTTCTTGTAAATTCAAAGCAGGAAACTTGACCCAATAAAATTTCCGTATATGTTAGTAAAAGTTCCGGCGTGTAGCAAGCATGGTTGGAAATATACATGCTATAGTACATTTATCTCACGAAGCGACGCGCGCTTTACTTGTGTTAACCAAGTGTACAAACACGCTGTGAATGTGTGCGTGAATTCGAGACGCGTGCGTGAGCACATAACTCACACGCACTTCCGACCTCGCCATTGTCTCGGGCGTTATCGACAGCTCCACATTCACAACGTGCTATGTTTGTACATTTAGTAACCACAAGTAAAGCGCGTGTTGCTTCGTAAGATAAAAATACTAAACGTTGATACAATAATGACATTATTTATATTATAGGTGGCGGTGTTTCGTGGGAGAGACCTATGTCCATTTATACAGGGTTATTGGTAAAACATTAACAACCTCTTAAAAGGTCATTGTACTCATCATTATGAAAAACTTTTATTATGGGACCAAACCAGATATCGCGAAAAAAAAATCTGCTTTTCCCTACATTTTGACCAGTTATAAGAACATAAATGTAGGTAACAGTTGATTTTTTTTCGCGATTTCAGGTTTGGTCCCATAGTAAAAGTTGTTCATATTAATATGAAGTTTCATTAAAATCGGTTCATTCATTTCGAAAAACAAGGAGTTGAAAGTTAAGTATGAAATGCCTAACCCTGTGTAGTTATTATACTCTTTGGTCCAGTGTCCAGGAGCACATGACTTTTGATAAGTCCATGCTTTTGGCTTATAAGTCCTTACTTCTTTTGGCTGATTCGATGACAAGTAGAGCCACGTCTAATGATTGGCTGATTATTTTCGTCAAAGAGTAACAACTACCTTTTAATTTAATTACTTGTATCAAAGAAGTATTTTATCCTCTCTGGAAAAATACTGGGATCCTAGTTCTTATGCTTACGTGCTTGCTATACTAAGAAGCTCCTGTTAATCCGCTAACATGTGACGGAAAACGTTAATAAAGAACGCTAAAATAGGTGCAGTAGTGCGGTTCTATCTTATCGCACTTTATATCAGTTGTAGATATACTGTGGGAGTGAATGTCTTCAATATCAAAACAAAATTCTCAACTTTGTACTACCAATTACTGTCCCTACAACTTACGAACACACATTGAAATTACACAAGACCGCATCAAGATGCCTTGAGACAAATTACACCACTTCCAAAACATTGTAAAAATGTACGCAGCCGGAAACTTCAGTGAGACCAAATAATGGGGGATAAGAACGTATGTGACGTAATTTATGTGTAAAATTTTCTCGTAAAAACTTTGCTCCCCGCGTGTTCGCTGTAACATCGACTTTTTCGAGTGGCCTCTCTCTATCGTCATGAGTATCATTAAGTCTCGATTTTAAAACGATCGCCCTTATTTTTTGTTTTGTTTACTAGGATACTCCATATTTTGTTCCTTAAACACGCTCCTGGGAAATCCTTTGATGGCCTGTGAGCCTGTAGGTACTCGAAAACCTTTGACCTGTTTCGTTGGTATGACGCGTAACAAAACACTCTTCTATGAATTTGACGAAAATGGGGATTAGGACTTGAGCACGAGATGACAGAGACTTATTAGTCTCTTATTAGTCTTATTATCTCATGTAATTATTTGCAGTGTTCTTATTAGAACACTGCAAATAATTACATGAGATAATCTCAAGTTTTTTCTTCTTGTCGAAACAATCGTTCTTTTTTATTGGATCACATATTGGGCCCAGTTAGTGGCCATGTTCAATCGCGGTACCTACCACTTATTTCGTATATCTATGCGCGGTACTAATGGCACAGATGGCGTTCTTTATGTCCCTAAAATGCAGGAAGACTCAAGCATGCGGAGCTTGTTATGCTTTACAAATCATCTTAAACAAACAAAGGAAGCAGGTTCAGTAAAAGAATATTAGCTAAAATATTCCATGTTCATGTTTTAGTAACGAACTCAAGGAGTTACCTACATGCAAGGAATATACCTCGCTTCCGACCGGTGACTATGGTGACTACAGGCCTTCAGAATTTGCTTTGGGTACTAATACTATGATACAGCGACCAATCTGCTAACGAAGTGTGTGATCATAGCAACGTTCCACAGGATGGTTCGTTATACTGATCTAGATATACGGGAGGCTGTATTAATTGGTTACCCCCTTTTGTAAGGTATTTTACCTGTTTCAAATTACTGCAGCCTTCCGTATACCTACTGTAACGGACTATGCTCTACTGAGTGTAGGTATATAAAAGTACTTTTATATTTAGGTCCCGAAGACAGAATTAACGTTCAATGCTATTACATAATTAATCAGGAAAACCCTTTTACCTTTGTCAGATGTCACTTTTCTGGTGGTTCACACTCTAAATACGACAAAAATAAACCTTCCATGTGGTGAAATAGGATAAGCAAAAACTTCCAAGAAATGCTTTCAACCAACATGTCTAATACCATATTCTTGCAGTATAATCTACAAATTCGGGGAACGTGCGGAAGACAGACGTCGTCGCGCGGCGGCGTATGCACGCGATCTCTTGGCAGCACTTCCAACACTTAGATTTACATGGCAAATGTTGTAGCACAAACATAACTGCAGTAACACGCAAACTGCGGGACGCCGACTAACACTGCCATTGGATTAAAATGCGGCTCTATTTGTTTGTAGTGAGGAAATCAGCGCTGTTACGATTGTCTTTGAGGCAATTTGGCATTTGATTTCGAGCTAGAGATTCAGCTATTCTCGAGTCTAGAGTTGTGAGGTACTATTTGCAACAATGTAGTAGCAATGTGGTATTTATTGATGACCTACACCTATTGTGGTGTGGACGGCGTACTGTTAATTACAGGCGAATTGTTCACAAATATAAAAAATCATGTTTCCAGATAATTAAACCGGGAATCTATCCGAGTTCAATTATCTGGAAACATGATTTTCATATTTCACGACTTTCACACATAAAGGGCAGGCATAAATGCATACTGATTTAGATTCAAACATAAATATTTCTATACTTTTCTGCACAGAAATCGTGGCAAACAGCGCTTAGTTTCACTAGATCCGACATAAAGATAAGTACACACTAAAAGCTAAAGCAATTATCAGTGGAATAATCGTCAGTTTAACTAATTTAACGCAGTGCAAAAGTAATTGTGTCGGTTTGTAAGGGACCCTAATCTGGTCTCATAAATAGTTGGAGCGGGCAGGCCCTTCGCAACCGCAAGCCGGGGGCTCTAATCGCAGTACCTACCATACTGACTTACCAACCTGCGTATAATATCGTGACTGCTCATTAGACATGCAGTTACGATACTATCTTTTAATTTGTAATTGGCAATTGTAATTTAATTTAGGAGTAATAACTCTAAAGTAATTATTTTTACGGAAAGACCGTCACCTTGTGTTCTATAACTCTTTTTATGGAAAGACCTTGTGTTCTAAGTGCAGCTTTAGAAAAATGGCAAATAAAGATGAACATTCCTAGAAATTATGTAAAATACCGGTATTCAGCTGCATCCGGTTAGACTGGAAGCTGACCCCAACATAGTTGGGAAAAGACTCGGCAGATGCAGATGATTCCTAGAAATTACTTGCACCTAACTGAATAAGATAACAACATACTGATTTTTGTATTGTGTGGACGACGAAATTTTCCCAAGAGTAAGAATAAAAAGATTGACGAAGAATGATGACGATGGAGGTTTTCACAATACATAATCAGCCTATTATGTTCCCACTGCTGGGACACAGACCTCCTCTGTGTGAGAGGGAGTGGGCCGTAATCCACCACGCGGTCCCAGTGCGGGTTGGTACATGTCACATGTCTTCGATTTTTTTCAAGTGCTCTCAAAACGGTGAAGGAAAACATCACCGCTTTGAGAGCACTGTTGAAGAAATTAAATACACAAAGTAAAGTGACTACCTAGGTTCGAACTAACTCTATTAAGTCGGTACTGTAGGGGGGGAGCCTCACGATATAATTGAAAGAAGCATCGACTTGAATAAAAATATATTCACGACTTTAGATGGTCACGTTATTTCTAGCACTCCTTTAAAACAATACTACTATATTAGAATCTTTGACATTTGCTTGAACGTTCGAATGGAACACACTGACAATTATAACCAGCCTGTATTTACTGCTAAAGGTAGAGCTACACAGTCTCTACAGTACCGATACCACACTGCTCACAGTAAAAATACCAAAATAGCCCAATGTATCCTCGGTACCAGTAAAACCTCCATCAACGAATATTAAAAGTTTTCGGCATCAGTAAAGCTTCTTCCTTGGGTTTACTGAAATAAAAATATCGAAAAACGTGGCAGCCATGAATTTTTTAAACCAGTACTTCTAAAATATAACAGAACGTATCAATCATGTGCTGTAAAGCAATTCAAGTGTGTTTCATGGCACGAATAACGGTAAAAGTTTCCCTCTAGGTACTAGAGTATACAAGTACTCAGCTCACTTCTATTACCTCCCCGATCCTTCATGAAATTGCATTATGAAGGTTATACTGAAAAAAAAAACGACGGGTTGCACTCCGGGAGTGCCGGCAGAAGTGAAAACTTGAATATTAACGTTGTGCATTTTTAATATTTTGGAATGGTTAGAGAATAATTTTGTACGAATTGCTTTCATTATCAGTATAAAAGTACTATTATTTATGTGGTGGAATACAATATTCATTTATTGCGCTATCGTCAATGATATTTTAGTAAACAGATATGTTATACACTTACAAAACAACAGAAAAAAGTGTTCCGCGCCGAGAGGCAGCACACATACACACTTTTCATTCATTTTACATTTCACTACAAGTAAAAAGGATAGCTTGATAAAATCAATAAGAAAAAAAGTGACAGCTAGATGTTGTCAATTGCGCGTGAATGTAAACAAAGCTTATTCGGGCTACCAATCACCGCACGTTGGCATCATAGACTAACAAATTAACTAGGCAGAAAGTACAAACCGCGTGTACAGAATTTGTAGTCGGGATTTGTGCCTATGCAACGAATAAACACTATTAAAAGGTAGGTAGCTGTTGTCACACAGTAAAGTAATATAAACGATCCATTTCTTTGTTTATGAACAATTGCGATCCATTCTTGAAGCCTGATCTCAATGGCAGCTTCATTTTAACACTATGTGTGACATATTATGGTAACGATAAGCTATTAATATTTTCTTTCGCTATATATGACATGTTTAATTTATAATTAAATATATCAAACAAAATTATAAAGAAAAGTTATTAAAAGGGAAACTAGAACTCTGCTGTAAAGATGACTTTACTGCCTAATATTCGCATCTGTACTTTTATTCTATGTCCGGAGTGCACGCATCCTTGTCGTTCTTACGACAAAAAATGTATTTTCCATCTCTTTCTTTTTTCTAACCTCCAAATATCAGAATATTAGGAAAATAATTGAAATATATTAATAAATCGAAGTATATTGTGTACTTAAATGTGGTATGAGATCCCTTGTGTTTTATTAACTTTGGTATCATAATTGGTACACTTTCTAAATACACAAGATGGCATTTTGGATGGTAATTACGTAGCAGCGCGCACCGTATCACTCGTAGACGTGCGTGACACAGACTAAAGGCAATACGTCCCAATTAGGACGTTTTCTAGTCTTCACGATTTGCGCGCTCATAACATATCTGTTTATTATAATATCATTGGCTATCGTACACAAACATGACAATTTATATTACATTAAAAATTTAACACTTCAGAACTATTACAATTATTTTACATTAAAAAGTTTATCTCTTAGGAAAATCAACTTCCATCCATAATTTCAACGACTTTTTCATCATCATCATTACCAGAACCATCATCGCTAATCACATGGTACTGAGAATTGAGAAGAAAGAAAACTGAGAGTTTTATAGGTTTAAAATATATATTAAAGGTCTATCTTTAAGTATTATAAGGAATACAGTTAAACTATAACCAATATCATATTTAAAAGAGCTTATTTCATATTTCTTATTACATTTTAAGGCTGAATGACGATTCCTTTGCTCTATTCGTGCAACGCGACGCGACGATGAATTAAAAGTCAACATGACATAACAATAACAACCGATGACGCGACGCTAACAAAATCACTTGAATTTGTAGTTTTTAAACTTTTGGGTGCTTGATTATTTGTATCAGCGAGTGCTTTTAACATAGGTAGTTCTGTGACTAAGAGGATAAATACAACTACCTAATGAAATGTGAGTATTATGATTTTTTCACTGATAGTATATGGCTATTATTACTATTGTCTCATCCACGAGTATTGTATGATACACGAGATATTAATAAAATTTAAGTAAATTACATGATTAGCTATTGTTTTACTATAATATGTACGTATAACTTTATTGTTGTAACGTAACATTGTGTGTTTTAGCATGCCAAGAAGTGCTATACTTTCATTACATAATATGAAAACTGTATAGGTACTTGGAAATTATAATTTTCATATTTAATTTTGTAGAGTCCTAAGCAACCCCTAAGACGACCTACTGACCAATTACTGCCTGTAGAACAATCTACTAGAGGCATGCTCCAGACCGAACAGTCCACACCTTCAATACCAGTAAGTTAATTCTAATAAAATATAATAATGTAATGTTATATTTGCAGGGCGAACGGACATACAACTAGGCCCATCTTTGTATAGGGACAATGTGCCAATGGAAAACCAGCCTAATACAGAACAAAAGGTGAAGTTTTAAATAAAAGTCTTACAATAATATGTTTTAACTTTATAATGGATATTTAGATAACTTTTTTTTGTATTACAGTTTGAGGCTAGATCACCACTTGCAGTCTTGCAATGCGTCATCATAGGAGTAATGCCCCAATTGCATCTTCATGTAAGGTTAACTTAATTATAATTTGGTTAATTATTGGTTTAGTGTAAAAAGCACTACATAGTAGTGGTCTCACTTTTGATTCCCGGGTTGGGCCAATTTGTTGGGATTTTCTGTAGGTTTTTTCAACAGCAGCCCTTATTCAATCAAGATCAAGATATAGACTACATCTAATAGAATCAAGATATAGACTACATCTAATATGTATACTACATTGTAATATCTATTCCTTTAGAGGGAGAGTGATGTGATGTTGATGATACTTACATATTTGTTTTACCTCTGTATAGTAATTTGTTGCATTTTTATGTTCATAGCATCTCATAGGCATCGAACGGCACACCGCCGTCTGATCCAGCACTCACCACCTTCTCAAAGGCAATCCAAATGGCGAGCCTGACTGAATGTTTTGTCGCCATTAAAGAGAGGTGTTTGGAAAATGAGAGACTTCTTATTGACAACCAGCAGAGGATGTTCGACTTTTAAGGAAATAAGTGAGTCATGGTCAAGGCAGACCCAGGCACTGCAGGATTTATGAGCATCCATCAGTCGAGGAAGTTGAATCTCCGAAACATGGATCTACTACTATGTTTAGATAATTTTAAGTTTATTTAAGATGGATGTTAAGAAGTTTAAGTATAAGAACTGTTTTTTGTAGTAAATGTCAATGTTTGTTAGCGGGCATGCTCTTTATGCCTGCAGGCTTTTATTTAGGTACTTATTTAATTTTGTTTTGCTTGGGTAGTTTTCATTGTATATACTAAATTATTTAATTAAATGTCCTGTTTCTTGTAATGTTAATTACTTTGCATACCTACTATTGTATAGAATCAAGTTTTTCTAACTGAATATCAAAAGTCATTTTGAATAAATGTTTTTTGATTTGATTGATTGTTTTTAATAGTAAATAAAAAAGAAAATAATGCAGTTATCTGTTTAATTTCTCATACCCCTGTATACACTCTTACCCATTTAAAAATATAGTACAAATAGGGACTAAGGTATAAATAGGCACATATTATTATAGGCTATTGATATTATACTAATCATATACACCTTAAACACCACACTTTAAATACACACCTTAAATGTTATGACAATTGTTGATTATAATAATATTTTTATTAATAATTTAAATACCTATTTATTGTATCTAATCAATAATGGTGAGTATATTCTATCTAAACACGTTAACCACATCTGTAAAGGAACGCATAAATTGTAGATACAACATGCTCGCCATAATTGATTAACTAAATCTCGCCTACTTATCAGCCTACTCTCTAAGTCATCATGTGTTGGAGCCTGATGTGTCAGGATTCCAAGTAACCTAGATTCTTCATCTAAGTCACATTGGTCTCATCATCATAGGAGCTGGTAGCCCGGCTCTATTACATATGTCGTTTAAAACACAGGAAGCCATCACAATTTCTCCCACTTTTATAGGATCATAGTACAATACCCTATGTACTAATAAACATCTGAACCGTCCTTTCAGGATTCCAATAGTCCTCTACACTGTTTCTTGCACTGCTGTGCAAATTGTTGTAATGGCTCTGGAGTCTCAGTTTCTGAATTACTAAAGGGAGTCATTAAATAAGGCCTTTGAGGATATCCTGAGTCACCTGAAATCAATGAATGAAGCTAGAATTAAGTGCAATCTTGACTTGTGTTTAAGTTATCATTGTATTGTAAATAATAACTTCGTGGATTGCCCTAGAGGCAGAAGACTGAGATATGTATGTGTCTACATTCTTCCCAATGATTTTTTGGTAACTTCCATTAGCCAAAAATGATAGTGTGCATAATATCTGAAACATCAGGAATTCAATAGGCTTTTGTTGGTGTGTGGTGAGGTATACCCATCATATCTCAAGAAACCTAGATGTAAACAAACCTTTAGCCTCTTGGTTAAACCACTGGAACGAAGTCGCGGACGCATATTATGGAGTTAAGTCATCTTCCAATATATTAATTAAATCCTCAGAAAGCCTGTAAATATGGATAAAATCTGTATCACGGAATATTGTTTTAAACTTTCGTATTTGTTTCGCCTGTCGAGCTTTCTTCAAATTATCACTTTTCTTAGCTTCTTCTAATAAATGTAGCTTCAATTGTGTAGTAAAAGAATAGAAATATTTAAAAAATTAAGTACAGTTTATTATTTTTGTCAGTCTACGCCCGAATATTTAGAGCTTTTTGATTTGACAGTTAGAATTAGGAGTGGGCGATACAAATCGTATATAGATACAATATCTATATATCGGTACAATATCCAATACCTATATATCGGACAGTACTTTATCTATATTTCAGGTATCCGCGTACCTAGAACGAGACACTATAACGATATCGTATCACATGATCTATGATATTCGGTTCAAACTGATTCCGGTACAGTAGTAGTTATGCGGTTGTAGGTACCGTATCCTTGCGATGCGCGCGGGCGGGAGTGATGTAGCTAGAGATGAACGAGCGAGAAAGCGCGTTAAGCTAACGTCTAATACTAATTTTAAACATTATATACAGGAGCATAGAGTTTAATACCGAATACATTATTTTGTAAACACTTGTAAACAGGTAACCATCAATAAACGTCAAAGGGTTTTAAATCGTACCTATGGCATTCTCAACAAAAAAAGTGAGCCGTCACGGGACGCCTGGCAGATGTGAAACATTGCGCATGGCGACGCGTCGCCACACAGTACACAAGACTGTGACTGTATATATACTTACACCATCATAAAGCGTGGTGACGCGTCGCCACGGCATGCGTCGCCACGCCAGAAATTTGTTTTACGTGCGGCTATAGATGTTTCACATCAAAAATTGTTTTAAAATCACTTTACGTGACCCTTGACCTTGATTGCACTTTGCTGTTTTCGTCAGTCTTCAGTTATTAGCTTCACTCATGACTGATGAATAGATACTTGACCTATTTAAATAATTGATAAAAATATAAATCTAGAAAACCGAAACGGCTGTACTAGTTTCATTTCAGAGTGCCATATTATCAACAATACATTCACTGATTTCGAATATACAGTTACAAATAAAATACAATGATGTAATGAATCGAACAAAACCGAAACCTAAATATCACAGTACCAATTTCGATTCCGAGTTCCACACTGATTCAGCCAATATATAGATATTGAAATATATAGATACGATATCCGATATTCTAAACCGATACATAGATACGATTTGATATAGTGTAAAAGCGATATTACCCATGCCTAGTTAGAATCGAGGCTGTGGGCGAGACGTCTGACGTTTTACGTCTTACGAATTTTCGATCAGGGTCACGTGACCTGACGCGAATTTAGAAGTTTTTACCCATTCCAAAAAAGTACATACACAGCGCCGCTAAAGAAGTTTTCACTTCAAAAAAAACAACTACTGCACATTCGCTCACTGACCGCGCAAGGGCTATGGTAATTAGATAGATATTTTGTTATGAGAATACAGGAGGATATTGCTAAATATCCGAATTGTTCCACTTTGACCCACCGGATGCCCCACTGGTAGCACTCACCACCACTTACCACACTCGTCTTATCCTGATATAAAAATAATATATTGGGTATGTTTGTACTCCCCGTCCCTGACGCTGGTTTTCTAATGAACCTTTAGGGACAAGCCTAAAGTTTCATTAGAAAATCTGCGTCAGAAAGCGTCCGTTTATGCTGAAATGAAATGAAAAATAAATGCTGAAATGAACCCTTTTAAAGCAGCCGTGACGCACACACTATTGTTGTTAAAACGTTACTTTTACTTTTTTATCTTGTTATTTATATTTTGTATTTCACGAACGCAGAGTACAAATAAACTTAATTCTTTTTGTCTTTCTTTGATACTTTTGTTTTTTACAACACCCAAATTAATGGAGACTAGGAGAAGTTATTTTTTTCGTGGAAATATACGGTAAGAAAGCTCAATTAGAATAGAATAGAATACTCTTTATTACGTACACCATATAAATTACAGACATTAATATAGAAACTTTACAAAGGCTGACACAATTACTCAATTACGCATATCATTTTTAAACTATCTATTACAGTTACTGTTCTAGAATCATGACAACCATACGACAAAAAAGAACGTTCCAGAATTCAGTATTTTTAATATTAAAGAGCTTATATTTCTAAAATGTACAGCAGAAATAGTTACAGCAGACAAGTTAGTGTCCTAGTTCTCACAGTTTGGCTAGCAAATCTAACCGTATGCCGAGAAGGTGATTTATAATGAGCAAACATTAACTGTCAACTGCGAACAAGACGGTTCCCAAAGGTATTTTTGCTTAGATAACTATGATTATTTATTTTAATTGTCACTGGCTTACTGTAGGACAAAACAATTTGGCGTGTTGATAACAACGTTTGTTTTCTGAGTATTGGCCATTTAGTTTGAGTTTGTTCAAAATGGTTTCCTTGTTTCATCACTCATCATCTAGCCTGCAAGTTATACTGTAGGGTCTCCTTCTACTTTCTCCACATATTTCTATTTTCTGCTAATGCGGTTCAGTCCTTTTGGTGTTAAGTATAGGCGTCAAGTCAAGCTCATCTCATCATTTTATTTGTAATAAGCTGACCCGACAAACGTTGTTCTGTCCAAAAGTTCAATCAAATATCTCATGAAAATAATGACCGTTGATCCGTTTTTCCCGATTGAACATTTTCCAGGATACTTTTCAGATTTTAAATTCAAATTTCAAATTGGTCCAGCCGTTCTCAAGTGATGCGCTCACCAACGAAAACCATTTTTTTTTAATTTATAACTATATAAATCTCGGTCCATCTAATCATCTCCACCCATATAAGTCTCGATCCTGTGGGAACAGCGGGATAAAAAGTCCTACTCCATCCAGGTCATGGTCTACGAACGTGCCAAATTTCATCCAAATCGTTTTAGCGTGAAAGCATAACAAACAAACATACAAAAGCATACAAAAAATCAAATCATTTCTCTTTATTTATTTATTTTATTTTATTTATTTATTCATTAGTACACATACATTTTATACATTTAAGTTGGTGCCAACATAAACTCATTAGAGTTTTACCGTGCACCAAAATCATCGACTACATAATTTAGAGATTATAACCACTCAAGTAGGTACTTAGACAAAAAGTAACAACAAACAAAAAAATAAAATTACAACGGGTATCAGTGAAATATTAGCTAAACAGTAACCAGTGCACATCGGTGACCAATCCGGCCGTTCATCGTTATAACAAATAGTGGTGGAGAGTTTTTGAATTGATACAGGCTGTTCCTAAAAGGTACCTATATGTATTTAGTAATAGTTAATTTTAAATTTTATTTGTGTTGTGATATTTATTATTAGGTATTAATTTTGCTTTATTATTGTTTTAAACTATTTATCTATAGTGAATTAAGTAATATATTTTTATTAGTGTATCTAAGTATGTATATATATATTAGGTATTATTATTATAATATTAGTTTAGATAGAAGACAGATAGTATGCTGCCGTTAGTCTGTAACTGACCAAAATTAGACTTTTTCGTTACTAAACAATGAAAAATTGCAGCGTTATATACTACAGCTTTCTATAGGGCCGCAAAGAAAGCGGATCGGATATAAAGAATGCGATAATTTTTAAAATATTTGAGAAATCCTTTTAAAATAAAAACTACATTAAAGTTTATTCCATTACAAATAAGAAGAAGTAAAACCTTTTTATCTATTTGGTGATTGTATATTAAAAACCACAAATAATAAATAATGACGATTTTAAAAATATTAACAACTTTGAAACCATTTGTTTTACTTTTGTTTATGTTTATAAATATGGCATCCTTGTGCAGAAATTAATTATTCTGATCAAATTCAATTAAAAACATGACACTAACCCCTGAAGAGTGTACCAGAATTCTGACAATGCTTGAAGAAGACGGACGCAGTCAGCGTTATACAGCGAGAACTGATGGTGTCAACCGTTCAAAGAGTGCTCCAGCGATCAGTGCTACTGGTACTCGTAATAAAATAGCACTTTAGCTGCATAAAGATATGTGAATGAAATCTTAAATGAGTATGTTGGCCCATTTTTATGCAAGATAACGCTCGTCCCCATACAGCTCGGATAGTATTTGTCTACACATCCACATCTTGAAGATGTGGCTATCACACGCATGGAGTGACCAGCACGCAGCCCAGACTTGAACTCCATCGAGCATGCCTGGGACGAATTGGGACGACGTGTATGCCAGCGAAACTCCTCTCCAATCACGCTTCATGAATTGAAAGAAGCACTGATAGAGGAATGGGAGAATATTCCTCGGCATCGGCTCAGAAATCTGGTGGAAAGCATGCCAATTCGTATAACAGCTGTATTAACAGCTCGTGGTGGCAATACAAAATACTAAAATGTGTAGGTACAAAACTTGCAAATTTGATACCGTAACACATTATTCAAAACCTAATGAAAATGGTAATTTTTACTTAACTTACCGACTCTTATTCAAAATAAACTTCGTAATATTAAACTTTTATCATTCATTAATTTTGGCAGAAATAAAGTTGTCTAAAATACAGTCTTTATTTCATAAAGCTAGCAGCTCCAATATTTTGGATATTATTGAGGTTTTTGTTACCGACCCGATTTCTTTGCGGCCCAGTGTTTATATACCAGATAAATGATGCAGGAAGCCGATAAGACAACCCTTTTTTTTTTTTTTTTTTTTTTTTTTTTTTTTTTTTGTCGCTGAGAAATGACATTACGCATCTCCGATCGTCGGGGGACGATACGGAGTATGTGGGACTCCCTGCCAAGGTGGCAGTATACCCACTAAAACTCAGCGGTGTTCCCTCGTCGCCTTGATGGAGGGGTCATGGGAATCCGGCTCAGCCTTTGCGTCCACAACCCCCCCGGCGCATGCCCGCCTAACTGGCGGGCCCCGCATGTCCCCCCAGCTGGGGGGCTACGGGAATGGCCGGGAACACCTGGCCATTCCCATCCGGCACTGGTGGAAGCCTGTTCAATACAGGCGAGGGTGCCCCCGCACCCGTCGCCTGCTGGCTTCCACCTGGGAGGAGTCGGAGGTTACTGTCATACTGACGTCGTCTTCGACCCCTCCTCCGCCTTCGGAGCGGCGGCGCGAGAGGGTCTTCCTCCCGCGCGCGCTCCGCCGCCTCCTTCTGGGACATGACGTGTTCGCAGAAGGAGGCGACTGCCGCCCAGGACCCCTCGTCCCCAAGCATGGCATTGACCAAGCCGGGGAGCGAGAGGTCCGTTCCGATCGCCGCGGTGAGACTGCGGCGCGGCTCGGACCACGACGGGCACACCTCAAGAGTGTGCTGCGCCGTGTCCTCCGCCGCGCCACAGCCGTGACACGACGGCGTCTCCTCCCGCCCGATACGGTGCAGGTACGATCCAAAGCAACCGTGCCCGGACAGCACCTGCGCCAGACGGAAGGAGACGAACCCGTGCGACCGCTCGAGCCAGTCTCGCAGGACCGGCCCAATCGCGTCTAGGGTACGGCGGCCGAAGGCTGCGGCGGCGAGGTCCCGCGTCCAGTGGACGACAATGGCGTCCTTCGCCTCCCGCCGGACGGCCTCCCGCTCTTCGGGGGCGGGGTGTTCTCCTCTCGCCCTCCGCCCCGCCGTCCATTCATACACTCTGGCGAGCACCCACGCCTCGAGTTCCCAAGGCGGGGTGCCGGCCAGAGCGCATGCCGCCGAGAAGGCGACCGTGCGGTAGGCCCTCGCCACCCGCTGGGCTATAGCCCTTTGGGGGGCCCGCAATGCGGCGGCGTTCTCCCTCCTGTGGAGGGAGTCCTCCCAGATAGGGGCCCCTTAAAGGGCCATACTCCTCAAGATGCCGGCGTAGAGCTGCCGGCATCGCGCGCTGGGCCCCCCCAAATTGGGGAGCAGCCACGAGAGGGCGCCCGCAGTCTTCAGCAGGCGCGTCGACAGCCCGCTAAAATGCGGGCCGAAGCGCCACCTGCTGTCGAGTACAAGGCCCAGATATTTCATCTGGGCCTTCACCTCGATTCGGACGCCCTCCACGAAGATGTGGGCGTCTGGTGGTTGGCGCTGCCGAGGCCTGTGGAAGAACACGGCCTCGGTCTTGTGCAGCGCCACCGTCAATCCTAGGCGGCGGATCCTCCCTGCGACCAAGGATCCGCCTGCCGAGGCCAAGTTGGCCGCTTCCCTGAAACTCTCCCCCCGGGCGGTGAGGAGGGTGTCATCGGCGTAGCAGATGACACTCGTGCCTCGGAGGAGAGTTCCCCGCAAGAGCCAGTCGTAGCCAACGTTCCAGAGGAGAGGTCCCACTACCGATCCCTGTGGAACGCCGACCTCAACTTCTTCTAACGCTTTATTTCCCCAAATAATCTTTTCACTATAACATTACACAAATAACATCACGCAAGTGTCCCTCTGTATGGGTATAGCATGGGTTGTTAAATCACGACGGCTTAGCTCGGAGATGTCCCTCTTTCCTTCCAACTGTCCCTTAGGACTTGAGATAAACAAAGTTCAGAAAGCCTTTCTAAAGCCTGCAGCGGTATCTGATGACTTATTTCGTCTCTTATTTCCACATTTATAAACAAAAATGCGACTAAAATCTTGTTTTATGGCATAAAACTTGAAAATTACGTAAACCTATGTTATTATTTAATTTAATTTATTTGGAATTGCATTTTTATACAGGTAGGTAAGTAAGTAGCCTTTGATATAAGTAATCAAATGTTTATTTGTCAAATAACCTTATTTATTACGAAACTTTTGAAAAGGAAATCAAATTATAAGGAAAATAACCCGCTGCGTCGCCACAATGCGTATGCAATTTGGGTGAAACTTTTGACATCAAATCTCTAACGAGCCCAAAAAAGGCGAAAACGACAGATTTTGTGGGTAGGTAATGTGACAAATGTGAAATGGAGTCACAGACGAATCCCTCTGGAACGAGAATTTCCGATAAAAAAGCTCCATTGTCCTGCCCTCCTTATGATTGATGCAGTTTTCGCGTGTCGCCGACATCGCTCCCGCTCTCGAACGCGCGGCACGTTTGTCTGACAACATAACACAAGTGTGTGCACTGTGCACAATCACCACACAGTTTCGGTCTCTAGCTGTATCCACGAAACTTAAATGTCACTGAGGTTTGTGAATGTTAGTCGTAAACAACTTTGTTACCTACTGTCGCTGTTAGACACACACTAAATTACTGTGTTATGTGACGTGAATTTATTGATGCTGGCTTAGTTATGAGTTATGACATAATTGAGTATTGAAAACGTAAACACAAGATAAGTACGGGGATACAAACTAAACAATTGGAAACGGACAATTTCGAATTTATTGTAATGCCATTCAATCCCCCATGGCGATGGCTGGAGCACTCCTACAGCAGAGGGTTGGTAACAGAACATAAGCCGCTCTCAACAATTGCTGCTTTTGAACTCATTAAGAGAGGATTAACGTTGACTTTGAACGATCGCATCTATTTGAGAACGGCGACGATCAGATAGAACAACGCGCTAATCAATTACTATTCGTACAGATTCCTTTAATACCGTGTAATTAATAACGGTAACCCCGACTAGAATACTAATTTACTCCCCAAGGATTTCTGCGAAAATACAAAGGTACTGACAAAAGCAGAACGGATGTGTGGCTGTTTATTTTTTAAACATACCAGTTTCAAAGTTTCTAGGAAACAAAAGAAGTTGAAAACAAACATAGTGACACCCCACCGCACGCACCGCCTGCGTCTCAGTAGCAATCGCAAGATAAACAAATAGGGAGAGAAACTGTATTCGAAGGGACACCCTGTATGCTTGCAACTTAAAAAGCGGCTACAAAGTCGTATCTTCGAAGTTAGATTCTATCTGAAGCACTGGGGAATAGGCTAGGTACGCGAGGCTCCAGCCAGTGTCAATATTGAATCAGCACGGTTCGTGTTTGTGAGAGGAATAAATTGCGGCCAGCCACCGGAAAATGTTCGCTTCAAACGAATAATTTTCTTATCTATCTTTTTTTGTCTTACTTTCTTCCCCAAATACCTAATTTGAAAGGGATCGCGATGGTGGGTTATTTTTAATTTCTGTCATCCTTATTTAGTGTAGCGTCGTGCACAAAATTGCCTCGTCATTTTTCGGCTTATGGGTGTGAATAACATGAATTAAATATTGGAATAGCGTTCAAAATTGTTGAGCACACACCACTGTTCAGTTTTAGCTTTTATGTAGTACATTGTGCCTAGTTCGGCACGTCCCGAAAATTAAAACTTACTTATCAAAACTGAACGCGAACGTGACGAGACAAATTACATTGCCTTCCATAATCGAATTCCTAGACAGAAACGAGAGCATCCACTACACAAAAATAAAAAAGCAAATGCACTTTATTCTTTGTGAGCTGAATGCGTTATTGCATGACAATATTATTGGGGCAGTGCAAGAGGCACTTGCGAAAGGAAATTGAAGGTAATTCAACAATCTCGAGGACGTAGTGCCTGATAATATACTTTACTGGCTCTTTGAAGTGTCCTCAGAATGCCGTGTATTCCCTAGCATATACAAGTTATGTGACTCTTACTTTTATGTAAAATCCCGTTTCAGTGAAAAGGGCGAGGAGATTGGCGTCGTTGAGTGAATATGAATAATATATACTTTCCTTTAAATTATTCGGCCGGTCAAGACGCTCTTAGATATTGGGTAAACATTCATATCTTTTCCTGTGATGAAAGGGACTTTTGTTATCCTTCGTAATTCAGATTTTGTAACGAAGACTTTTATGAGGGATGAAATTGATCGACCAATGAGAATACATTTACAAAAATAATAGCTCTACTTTTGTCCAAAAACAATCATCTAGTTTCTTCACTTGACTGAGTAAAATAGAAAAGATTGATTTTAGATTACAGAACAAAATTACCAACTTAGATTATAAAAATCTAGGTTAGAATTCAGATAGCCGATTCTAAAGAAGAATTATCCGATTTGTCATTATTACAGCTCTTGTTTCAAATTCACGTTAAACCTAAAATTGGATGTTGTGATTCCAAATTCAGACAAAGATATTAGAAGTTTTAAAGCAATTGTAAGAAAAGAAAAGGTCAGACAAAAGAACAAAGAATTTTAAGTGTAAAAGTTTACGAAAAGTGGCAAAATCGAAGAAGAAAAAGAAATTAAAATCCGTTTTATTGTGGTGCGTATATTCGTATAGCGTAATAAAGGCTAAACGATCACTGGGTGTATCACTTCCAGGGCATTTGATCCGCTATAGCGCCATAAACGGGGAGGTTCGTCCCTCCCGCCTTTTCCAACGGCCACTAACCGACAGATAATACCGACACTATAAACAATTTGTTATTGTATTCGAGCACATACATACATCGATAAAATTATTCACAAATGGAACTTTCCTACGGAATATTACAAAGGTTTTTGGTATTCCCTGCAAATTGCGGCCTTCGTTTAAGATTAGGATACGGAAAGGTCTTATTTATGTCTCCTTGTTAGATTTTTGCGTGTTGCTGTTAGGCTTTTATTCTATCTTTAATGGGTTTTCTACATTTGTGGAAACGATTTGTTGCTCTTAATGTCTTCCACTTTCAATGAATATCCTTTATTGTATATATAGATAACTAACTATTTACACTAGGTACTAAATTAAATGACTAACTAAATAACTACAAATATGTAAATACAAAACAAAAGGACACTTAGGCGTCGAAAACGTGCCCAAAAGACTTTCTACGAATTGTATCCATTATTCCAGTCACCAATGCCTACTTATGTATTAAGCCGCAAATCCTATCGCCACAAAGGATTACTACAGTTATGTAGTTAGTACAAGTACATCGTTTACATTGAGGTAGTTCCTGATCGGCATGGCAATCGTTTCGCTCATAGTTTCCGGGACACAACTCTTTATAGTCACTCCGGAGACGACTGAGCATCGCTTTAATGTCGTCTGCATATCGTAATGTGCAACAAACATACATGTAGTTATATGATATTCTGTCTTTAAAGACATTGTATAGACAACAAAAGAGGCAAACATGCAGGCAGCTACTGTTTAACCCATAATGTTTGTTAGTGTAGCATTCCAGTCTTTGACTTCGCTTCTCTAGTGGCGAAATTTTAAAGGTAATGTAACACGTTTTAAAAAACCGGGTAAGTGCGTGTCGAACCACGCACAATGAAGGGTTCCGTAGTAGGGATGAATTTATACCAAAAACAAACTTACAAAATATTCTCCCATACATCGATATACGCCACGGTCAATTCTTCAAATGCAAATGTAAGTTTGTAATAGCTTTTTTTTTCGTTATAAAACTACAATATAACGATTTTCGGACTTATTCCTTTACTTGTAAGACCTTACTTCTTATTCAACAGTCAACGGGAGGTACCATATAGGTTTAGATTTATTTGCGAGTACTTATCAAAATGTGTCGCTTGAATGGCCGTGTTTTTTTATTGCGTTGAATTAGAAGCTTGATTTTTTAGAGCTCCAAGGTACCGTAGACCTACGTATTTGGTATCAATTTAAACTTGATACCTCCAGCCGTTCCTGAAAAAAATTTACCGACGGACAACAAAGTGATGGGTTCCGTATTTCCTTTTGAGGTACGGAACCCTAGAAAGTGTAGAGACGCCAGCAAATTAAGCTACTACAATCTGTCAAATTTCTTTAATAGATTTTCAACTTTATTGCTAGAGCATAAGGTTCAAGGTTGATTGGGAAAATTTGACAGTTTCGGGTAGCTTGATGTGCTGGCGTCTGTACTTCTTGTCTAGATGCCTATTATACAACTCTTTTACTTTTTGTACCTTGTCCATGTCCATAAATATATGGGGTAGCCATGAATATTTGGGGCACATTATGTAAAACCGTGCCAATATTAAGTAGATAGTCTAATAACTGGAGTAGGCTGTTACATACGTATTAAAACAAATAATTATCTAGGTCCTCAATAATATTCTTGGCCTCATATATTTTCCTTTGACAACACAAATCAATTGGATTAGCTATATTAATTCGATATTTGTACCTACCACGCAGAAAAACAAAGATTATATTTTTATCTTATAGTATTAATCTGAAAATAATTGTCCTATTTGTTGTGTATATAGGTACCTACAATCATACAAACCTGAAGGGCAATTCTTGTAATTAAAAACATTCAAAGTTACAATCTCAACTCAGCGACAAGCAATATCAAAAACTTTACAAAAATTTTGTGAAATTGGAGGTATTTTTGACAGATCAGACAGATGAGACAGATAAGGGGGCCTAAAAAGGCCACTTTGGCAGAAACATAAAAGGATAACATTATGAATCATAATGGACAGTTAACTGTTAAGTTAATCGTATCAAATCCCATTGGTGAAGGATTTTTCAGTATTTTTTTTAGTCTGTGCTAAAATACCAATCAATCCAATCCAATCCCAATCTTTTTGATTATACCTACCTACGTAGTGCAGCGAAAAAAAGAAAAACACGGACTGTCTTCGCCATATTATGATTCATAATGTAGTCCTTTTATTATTCTGGCAAAGTGGCCTTTTTAGGCCCCCAGACTGCCTAAACGTTCTTAAAAATTACGAGAATTGCCATTCTGTTACAAACTAAACCTTATTTTTTTCGATTACACCACGTAGGTATATCTGTTGCTCTGGACAAAATTTCCAGCATTTTCTAAACAAAGAAACAAGAATTCTTCGCAATAAGATTTTCCATTCATCATTTGGCACAAAGCAAAAGCCGTCGCGATTGGATCCCTACGGTACAACTTTTAATTAAATAGAAACGCTCTTACTCGCACTTGAAAATTTGTAGAAGTCTTCAAGATAACATTGTGTAACTGTAGAATGGCCACGCCGAATGAACTACCCCATAGGAAGCTCTCAATGGGTACAGCTGTATTGTAATTTGTTCAATGAAAACGGTGGCCAAACTCAGGGATTGTGTCGCGAAAATTAGTTTTTTTGTCGTTTTCATTCATCTGGTTGGTTGTTGTTTTTTTTTTTAATATTAAAAGCGGATACCTAAATTGTAAGAAAAAGAAATCTAATCTGTCAGACCGAAAAAACATTTCACACAAACATAGTTTTCCTTAATTTGGACATGTACATATTATTATTACTATTTTAAGACGGTTAGATTTCAATTCTATTAATAAGACCTTATTGTAAATACCTAACATATTTTAAAGCTAATAAATAAAACAAAAACCTTGTAAAAAATGACAAAATTTCTGACTAGGTATCTACTTCCACTGGGCAACAAATACTGGATAAAGTTGTACCTAAGTTACATTGTATACCTATATTTTGCTTTTGCATTTTCCTTTAAAATATCAAAGGAGTTTGGAATAAATTGAAACCGCTTCAAATCGCTCCTTATAGTAACGACGTATTGGATTCAAGTTTGTGGCAGGACACAAATAATGATCGGTTGTCGAACTGTCTTAAAAACAGGAGGTTAGTTTATTAAATACAAAATAAAAAGTCAAGTTTTTTTTTAATACGAAATAAAATACAGCAACCAAAGAGATTATATTTTTAAGAACCAGAAGTGGATTTTATTCAAAAAAGAAATAACGGCTACGAACTATTTTAATACAATCAAAAAATACCTATTAATAATTACAACACAAAAATAATTATGAGGAAACTAATGCTAATATCACACAGCTGAGCGTGTGAACGCTCCAACGTTTGGCGGGAAAAAAGGACGTGTCATCAGTTTGACACTCCTTTTATAGGCGTGCGTGATTAGTAAAATTTTAACTATGGATTCTATGGTGATGCTACTCGCTACTGTTCATTCCCAAGACAGCCTCTCCTGATTGAGTGTCGTCCTCGACCGCATCTGATCTGTTGCTGGGTCCTGGTATAGGCAGCGCATCATGTTCACCATTTAGTTCTTCATCAGATTCATCTGGAAGCCATAACACAAATATAAAAAACACCTGAAAGTCAACTTCACAGGCAACTCAAGCATTCATCTCTCAATCAGCTAATTCATATGTCACATTTCATTTCCATCTCACAAAAACCCGTAGGTAATTCGAAAATTCATCCATCCTCAACTACTTATAAATCACCATCTACAAAGAGGTCTCGCTTAAAAACACAAACCATACAGGGCCGAAGTCACCGTTGCGCGCGTTTCAGGAACCTTTTACTGCAAGGGCAAATTCCTCTACACACTGCCACAGGCCTTACAGAATAAACCTGCCTCAGTGTGTCAGTTAAGTGATCCAGTAGCATCTACATCGGGTCTCCAATGATATTGATCCAGTAACATCTTACATCGGATAATCTATCAGCACAGATCCAGTAACATCTACATCGGATCGTCGACACTGACCCAGTAACAACTACATCGGGTCTATACGCTAGATCGACTTCCTCGCATCACGAATTTACTTATTTGCTTTAATATTGAGATCGCGATGGGATTACAGATTTTAATGCTTCAGCTAACACTAAGGTACAATTCGTGTGAGTATCGCTCGCGGGATAGCAATCATTATTTTTATGTACACCACTAGTATAACTAGGTACAGACTTTTGCAATAATTCGCGGTTCTCGCTAGTTACACGTTTAGGTGTCGACATAAGGGCGGTAGGTTGCTTAGGACGAGACAGAGAACTGTTATTCAACTGATCACTTTCGAATAATAAGGGTTGAGTACTTACCGGATCCCTGTTGACGACTTCTGCATGCGCCTTATTTTGTTCTAACACGTTCAATCGCGCCAGGATTATCAGGGTTGTAACTTTTGATCCTTAGAACGTTTACGACTGGTACTATGCCTAGGATGTGACCCAGGTATAACGCGGGAATGCGACCGTGACCAGGCGGTCGATTCTGTAAAAATCTCACCGTGAAAACTTAGGTGAAGTGAGTTTTTTTTTTTTATAGGAATTGACACTATTGACAGTTCACTCCACCCTCACTTCACCTAAGTTTTCGCGGTGAGATTTTTACAAAATATCACCGCTAGTCCGCGAACGATATCGCCTATCACTATCACTGGAATGGCTTACCTGTCCACGAAAATCACGCGACCGACTACGAGAACGAAGACGCCGCGATCTACCCATTATTTTAAGAAAATTACGCGCGATACAAGTGATACAGATTAAACGAATCGCGCCTTAAATAAATTAAAAAAAAAAATGGATAGTCTAACCGGCAGGCTGCGCGATCCTATCCCACTTTCGAATTTAGGAACCAGAAGTGGATTTTATTAAAAAAAGAAATAACGGCTACGAACTATTTTAATACCATCGAAAAATATTAATAATCACAACACAAAAATAATTATGAGGAAACTAATGCTAATATCACACAGCTGAGAGTGTGAACGCTCCAACGTTTGGCGGGAAAAAAGGGACTCAGTTTGACACTCCTTTTATTAGGCGTGCGTGATTAGTAAAATTTTATCTATGGACTCTATGGTGATGCTACTCGCTACTGTTCATTCCCAACAATATAATTTAATTAACTAATATCAATAAAAATATTTGAAAATGTTTCGTTACCGACTACGCTTTTAAATTAGGTATTATCTAAAAATGTTAAAAATGTTTCTCATACAAAAACCAAGTAATTCCAAGAAATAGGTAATAATGAAACAGAAATAATATACAATAGTACAATATAAAACCATACACAAAATTAAAAAGCTTAATTCCATTTTACTTTTAATATCACAGATAATATAAGCTGTTTAAATAGAATAATTTCCACTAAACAACATAACTGCGTTTTACTTAAAATGAAAAGTTTTAATAAATTCGGATTAACTACAATTGATATTCCTAAGCATTTTCTCTAAAATATATGTGTAAAGTTATTTTTGATCGCGAACTCAAACAAATGAAAAGTTTGTAGACACATAACTCACAAACGAATGAGGTTACTTCGTGCTGCCATAAATATTATAACGTATGCCAAGTGAGCTTTTCACTGCCTAGGAGTGACATAGATTTTTTTCTTAATTTAAGATATTTTATAGTCGCAGGTCAGTCCGAAATGTCAACAAAAATAACTCAATTTAAATAGGAATAAAAATAGAAACCGAACTATGCAGCAATCAATTTATGTGAACTCATGACCACCTAACATAATAATGTTTCTTTCTTCATAATAACGATGTTTAAATAAAGTTTCGAAAGGAGGATGGGCAAAAATGTACGGAGGCTGTTACCCGAAAAACAATGGCAACTAATAAAAATAATTTATATACAGTTTTAAAGGCCTAATTATATAGAGCTATAGTTGTCATGGGGGATAGTCGCAGTTCGCTGTCCGTTCAGAGATATACAACCTTTAAAGGTTAGGTTATCGTACGTTCCCGTGACCCCCGGCGTAGGTGTGAGATGGAACACCGGGGTGTTCGGGCGGCGGACATCCATGAGGATTTTCCACCCCGGAAACAAAAAAAAAACAAAGTTTAGGTTAGGTTAGGATAAGTCCTATTTTTACTGTTTTGAACTTTTGAGTTACTAATAATATGTCTAAACGGACAGCGAACTGCGACTATCCCCCTTAGCAACTATTGTTCTACATAATTAGACCTTTACAGTTGTATATAAATTATTTTTATTGGTTGTAATTAGTTTTTGGGTACAAAAACGCCCATCCTCCTTTCATTTCCAACCTTGATTTATTCAACTTTATTATCGGAGTAAAGCACCATTTACACAACGAAGGACTGCATCGTCTAAACACTGTTTAGATGGTGCACTTTTATTGTTGCTTACCGTGTAAATCAGACTTTTTTTTTTTTCAGGATGGGAAATCATCAAATGACCCCTCCCGGTCTGGGTGGAGCGGAAGGGAGTGTCAGACTCTTACTGACTAAAACCCACCCGTGTTCCCTCCTTAGCCCTTTATGCTCCGGGCCAGCGGTGACCCTTTCGGACAATCCCGCTGACCCGGCAGGCTTCGGCCCTGACGGGCCCCTTCGGTTGATGCTGACATCTCTTTTAGGCGCGCGTGGAACACGTACGTGCCGTCCGGCACGGGCCTGGTCCTGATCGGACGGTGAGCTACCTATTACTCTCCGCCCGTAGGCCTGCGCCTACGGTGGCCGGGACTCGTCGCGCGGCTCCCGACGCCAGGAGCGTCTCCCGCGGCGGCTGGGACGGGAGGCTCTCTCCCTCAGCCGTCCCGCCGCCTCCTTCGCTAGCATGACTGTTTCGCAGAAGGAGGCGACTGCCCCCCACTCCCTCTCGCCCCGGACTATGGCTTGAACCAGGCCCGGACGCGAGAGGTCGCCGCCGCTGCTGATCGCCTCTACGAGGACACGGCGGTGCTCCGCCCAAGCGGGGCAGACCTCAACCGTATGCTCCACCGTGTCCTCTGGGCGATCCTGGCAATGGTGCCACCCGGGCGTTTCCTCCCGCCTGATGATGTGCAGGAACCTCCCGAAACTTCCGTATCCGGTGAGGACCTGCGTCAGGCAGGTAGGTGAGGGCGCCGTGACGCCTCTCTAGCCACTCCTCAAAGAGGGGTCTTACCGCCGCTATCGTGGCGTGCCCTGCGCTGGGTTGCGACAGTCGCTCTTTCCATGCCGCCATGAGATCGCGCCGGAGGTCCGTCCGCTCCGCCGTGATTTGCTGCGGAAGCGGAGTTTCCCCCCGGCGTAGTGCCTCCGCGCGCCACTCATACAGGCGCGCGAGGACTATCGCCTCCAGATCAATCCATATAAATCAGACTTACCATAAGCATAATCAGAATATAATTTTTACACTGCTGGGACACAGGCCTCCTCTCTTGGAGAGGGAGCGAGCTGTTATCACGCGGGCCCAGTGCGGGTTGGTGGACGTCGACGTCTTTGATGTTTTTCTAATCAGACTTAAATGACAAAAAAAAATACCATTCTTATTATAATAAAAAATAACAACTGAAACTCAATTCTAAAGAAAGAAAGAAAAAGTATTTATTGCGACTCGTGCAGGAAGATCACAAACTAAACTAAACACAGTAAAATAAAAAAATCGTAAATTCTCGATTCTTTTCACTTCAAATCGTTAAAAAAAAGGGTCGTTACAGTTAATTTCCCCAAAGGTTTCTCGTTTCTTCAATGTTGAACGTAGACACAGTCATAACATACCCAGAGGTGTTTATTACAACGAATTATTAAGTCAGACACTTATTTCGAAGGCTGAATATATTACATAGAAATAAGTAAACAGTGTTCATATAAAACAAAGGAGCATAATATAATAAAAGGAAAATGTGTTAGTCGAAAATTCTCATGCGTAGGTAATAATAAAATTAAAATTGGAAAAATCTCTTATATTTATTGAATTATTAATTTGGTTACCCATTATATATTGTTACGTTTTAAGGGTTCCGTAGTCAACAAGAAACTCTTATAGTTTCGCCATGTCCGTCTGTCTGTCCACAGCTTAGCTCAGAAACTTTTAGGAGAGCTATAATTTAGCATGGATATTAATCATGCCGGCAAAGTGGTAAATTTTTTTTAAGGTACCTAGGTCCTCCTCTACACGTAATGTGGGAATGATTTTTTTCTCGTCTACCTAATGGTGTGGGATATCGTAGATTAGCTCTTTCAATAATATTACGGATTTGTGCAAACCATTTTTCGATTCAGGGATCCGTTTGTGAAATATTAAGCTTTAAAGTGCTAATTTTTGTTAGAGTAAAGAGTGTGTGTGTGCCCCCCCCCCCCCCCCCCCAAAGCTAAATGGTTGCTATGTGAAAAAATCCGCGCCGTGATAATATTGTATAACGAAATTAAAAGGTAAACTATCACAGCTAAGTAGGCTTTACAAGTTTACGAGTAATAGTCGATCAACTTAAAATTAAAGTTGCAATGTATGGGAGAACATCATTTTCAACTACAATGTAAGTTTGTTCTCGGGGTAAATTCATTCCAACTACGGAATCCTTCATTGTGCGTGGTCCGACACGCACTTAGCCGATTCTTACTCCAATTCAAATTGGAGCGATCTTCTCGTTCAACCAATTTTCTTTTCAAAGGCAAGTGTCCTTGTTATTGTCATACGTACAGTTCCAATGCCTATGACCACTCTGATTTAAGAGTCCATTTTATTAACACGTATTTTGTGCTCTTTGCCTATCCTAACAGTAGTTTAAATCACTGTTAGGAAAAATGTGTTCTAATAAAACTTTTAGATATTAGTGTGGCACGTGGATAAAGACTGTTTTTGATTTCAAAATAAGAACTTTACGGTATGAGAGTAGATAAACAACAATCAAACTTCGCGCATCAGATTATGTGTCTGTGAACACTTTGTGAACGATAAACAGTCACCGCCGCCTCGTGAAATACATATAAACATCGGAAATACATGATAAACAGGTGGATTTTCAGCAATTGCAGTAAGTGACCAACACCCTAATTGCTTAACGCACTATCAACAATCCGAGAGTTTTGAAGGATACTGCTAATCCATTGCTTCATAGGTTTGAAAAATTTGTCTGCTCAACAACGTAAGTAACGCAATGAACGTAGGTGAACTGTCAAAATGAAACCCATTGCGATCAATTGGCATTTATATTTATGTGTGTTACGCAATTACCCCGCAGCTAAGTGTGCGCGCCTTTAACTTATTATCTATTTTAGTTTTATTTTCATCATCCTTCTACCCCAATACCAAAAGGCTCAAGGCTCCTACAAATAGGTGCGACACGCGATATAATCGCGCGCGACATAAAGGCACCGCTCGTTGCGCGACTTGCGGTGCCTTTGTGTCGCGTGTCGTGTCGCGCCTGTTTGATAGAGCCTTAATTTCCGTAATTAAAAACGTTCAAAATCTAGTCGCAATCTCATCTCCGCGACAATCAATGTCAAAAACTTGTCAAAAATGTAGGGAAATTAGAGGTATTTTTGACAGATTGAGACTGAGGTCAGAGTCTGTGAACGTTCTTATAATTACGAGAAATGCCCTTCGGGTATTATTTGGGGTCGGCACAGCATGTCTTCTTCTTCTATGTACAGGTACCTAACCTCATCAGTCAGTAATCACCCTTACCTTATCATCTTTAGTTTGAGTTTGATGTTGGTGACATTGATTTATATCTTTCGTTTAGAACCTGTCTAGCACAGAGTGGCATCATCTATAAGTAGCTGTACCTATCGGCGGTTTTTATGTCAACGAAAATAAAATTAATTTAAGTAAATAGGTTGTACCATAAAGGCTCCTGCAAACAGGCGCGACGCGCGACACGAATCGCGCGCGACACAAAGGCACCGCTCGTTGCGTGACTTACGGTGCCTTTGTGTCGCGCGCGATTTTATCGCGTGTCGCGCCTGTTTGAAGGAGCCTTAATAATAAAAAATAAACGTTACCTTTTGTCTAGAAAATAAATAACGGTAGCCGTTATGTACGTACTGTAAATGTCGAATAATAATATCTACTTACCACAATATAGACGCGAGAATGATGTAGGTATGTACTAACATGATGGATGGATGATCGGCCTCGTATCCGGGCTTACCCGAGTAGGTACCCGAGCCGTAGTACTGCACTGCATATTGTTCTTAATTACCGTGTAAACACCATCTGTGTGCCATTCAATCATATAATAAATTGTAGGCACAGCATTGAACGCTTTACGCTGTACAGCTCCACTTGACATCGAAATCAATGAAGGCTGGATCTTGTTTAACGAATGCGACCTAATTTGTAAAGTCTCGTTATAAAAATAAAAATTATATCATACATTTTTATTTTATTAATATTTATGTAGGGTACTTACCTACATGTAGTACACAGTAATGGAAGTACCTAATAATTGGATTATTACAGGATTAAATCTGGAAATTGCGATGCTGTGAAGGGAATATTTTTACGCGACACATTTTTTTGTGAATCATTAAATCAACCTTTTCTTCCATAAATAGACATTTTTGATATCTGAATACAATTCTGAAGAACAAGTAGGTATCTAGAGAAAACATTTTGGTTCTTGGAAGTTGTAAAAAGTGAATATGTTTTTTCTACACAAATTGACAGGAATGGAGAAAATTGTGGTTGTTGTATTTTCTTAAACTCGCTGTCCTGTACAGCCGATCTCTTCTGTCATAAACTTTGGTGAAGTGAGTTGTCAAAACTGTAATGCTATTCTGTTAAAATCTCACCGTGAAAACTTAGGTGAGTGTGAACTGTCAATAGTGTCAATCCCTAGCATCAGAAGAAATGACAGCTCACTTCGCCTAAGTTATCGCGGTGATCTTTTTACAGAATAGCACCGCTGATTGACAACTCATTTCACCAAAGTTTTCGCGGTGAATTTTTAACAGAATAGACTTCCTAGTGGTCACTCAGTTTACTTGTTATGCTTACATTATAATAAGTTTAGTTGCGAAGTAGGTACAGCACTAGTGTAATGCAGTGGGTGGAAGGTGGAAAAATGTTCTCAAATCCTCGGAAAACGTACTTGAGTTTAAATATATTTCTTTTAATTTTACTTATACATACCTACACGTAACATTGAAAATATGTAAGTGTCAGCTGGTGCTAGTGCAGGGTACCTACTTTATAAGAGAAAAATCCGCGTGAATCTGGAAAAATATATTTGCGGCATTAAAGAAGTGTAACTTTATTTTACCCGAAATATAATTTTGTTGGGTATGTAGGTATATCTACTTAATTATACTTCTAACTTCTATATTAATTTATTACTTCATCACCTTCTTTTGCCTACCCTTGTTCCATGTTACGACATGTTATCAAAGCAATTTTCGTCAAATGAACCAAAACAAACAATCTACATAATATTTAAACGGTGTGTCCATTATCCAACATTTACAATCCGCCTCCACCGCGATACTTCAAACTTTACCTACAATAAAATTCACAATTAAGTTAAGTAATTCAATTCACCACAAAGACAAATTGGATTAAGTTTGATAATGAGTAAAATTCGTCTACAGGACGTATTCCCAAATAACATCCACTTAAAATTTCCAATTCGACGTTGTCTTAATAAGATGGTTACAAGTTTTCAACCTTGATTGACGAAGTAAACTAACTCGGGAAACTAGAAAATTAACTTTGATAACTAACACCCTGTATGTGCTGGAGGCATTTTCATTAGTCTCACACCAGTCACCTCACGATGCATTATGTTCCCCCATGGTGGAAGTATTTATTAAAGCCTTTTAGGTATTGTAAGTACGTGGAGCAGGAATACTTAATATTACAAAATTAACCTATAATGTTCCCACTTGTTCGACACAGGCCTTTTCTCTGTGTGAGTGCGGGTTGGTGAATGACACATGTTTTCGAATTTATGATTCTAGGAGATGCCGGTTTCCTCACGAGGTTTTCTTTTACCGTTTTGAGAGCAGTGGTGATGAAATAATTTACCTAGGTTAGAACCTAAGACCTACTTTTGTTTGCACTGGGCCACCGGTGCTCAGTTTAATATTATCAAATAAAATTAAAATGAGAACCTTAAAACCAAAATGTTTGTTCATTTTGTAGTTGTGAAGCCGTAGTGACAATATTTTACACTCAACTGTAAATTAAAAGTCAAAATTCGAAGTCACAGAGCATGTATACAAAATACCACAATAAAAAATTAAAACAACAGAATGTTCAAAACTCAGATCTATGGCTGCGGCAATTTTTTTTTTTGGCTTATATGTCGTTCAATACATACAATATACGCAATCAACGTTTTTGGGTATACAATACAATTAATTTTCAACAAGCTCATCCCATTCCATGGCTCGTTTGTCCTAGGTATTCATCCGGCTGATATAAATGTCCAAAAAAGGTAACAAACATGAAAATATTTATGACACTACATTTTGTTGTCATGCGTGCCCGTCCATCACTAGCTACAACAAATGGTTTCACTTAGCACAACCCTAGAAATGGCGGGAAGTTTAAATTTGACATGGCTCTATTGTTAACGTCATTCAAACTATAACTAGTGTTTTATGTTTAGTCTATTGAGCTTATACTGTGAAAGGAAATGTTTATAGTAAACATTTTGTGGGGGCTGAATCTTCAAGCTTAGTGAACAATGCATCTACATTTTCATAGCCAAAAACTTGCAAACACCAACAAAACAAACTGTTTGTTTTGTTACCATTCCAACCCACAAACTACAGTTTAACGACTTGTGAAAAACATAATTTGGTATTTCTATTTTATGCAGTAAGTAAACATCTCAATTGTGAACAAAACAAGTTGTAAGTATCAAAGTTCAACTATCAAAATTAATTGAAGTATGAACCATGGTACCATCCGCAGTAACGGAGCTCGACTAACTCAAACACAAGATAACTAATCATAAGATCTTGTGACCCGTGAATCAAACTTATTCGTCGGAGAAATAACACATTGTAGGACATGGATACATAGATAGTGTGACAAGAATCTAAAGCGATGTTTGATAAAGATTAAGTCATACGGTATGTGACCAACCCGTCATCAGTTGCCGTAAAATGGTCCACGTTATCGTCACGTCGCGTGTCGGCTCATTACGTTGATAAGGTATTGGGACATTGTCGTCAGGCCGCTGATATACGACATTCTCCGCGCTCGACGACGTAAAACACGAAATCGATCGCACAACACCGCCACGTTGACGAACTAAAGACAACCTTAAGTGCACATATCCATTCGATACCGTTCGTAATGGAAGCTTTCATCGTTCAACCAGCAGAGATAAATGTACCGTGCTTGTGCAATTTGCTTTTGAAGTTTGCCTCGTGTGTGCGAACACGGTAATGCACTAAAGCACTCGTCTCGGCAATAATTTAACCATTTAAATTGAGTCTATCAATCGAGCGCTAAAATATCCTACGTGATGCACACTTTCAGCTGGCTTGTTACATATTCATACGTACATCTGTATGCACCACCAGCGAACTCCTATTTCCGCACTGTGTAAGGCTTCTGACGGAGTATATGCAGCTCACTAAAATAAGTGAAGTAACAAACTATAGAAACTTCATATTACAGAACTCGGAAGCTTTTCATTTATTCACGCGTTTTGTCTTACACTTTTGCATATTTTTTCAAGTTAGAGCAAGTTTGTAATGGAATTAATTTAATAATAGCTGCAAGTTTAACTTATGTATTTTACTTGTTACTTAACGTTACTAACCCGCAGCATTTGTGAGGTACTTTAGTACTATGTAAGTAGTGGGTACCTAACAGTATGCAGTAGATACTAATAAACTTTAAACAACAATTTACCGCCTGACGTTAGAGAAATATTGCTACTAGTACGGTGAATTTGTTTTACGACAACTCGCCTTTCATATGGCGTGACCATAGACATTGTAAAATTATCACGACAGCGCGTACACGCTGAAAAAAAATTCTGTAAAGTACCTACTCCTTCGGGACAGTCCTTTTAAGCGTCTCACAGTTTATCTTATATGTACTATGTATATAAAATTCAAAGTCCTGACTGACTGATATATCAACGCACAGCCTAAATCGCTGGTCCTAGAGATATGAAATTTGGAGGGTGTGTTCTTTATGAAGAGTAGGTATCCACTGGGAAAGGATTTTTCAAAATTCCACCTCTAAGAGAGTGAATGGGGGAAAGTGAAATTTCACGCGGACGAAGTCGCGGGCAGAAGCTAGTACTGCCCCTTTTCGTTCCATTATGATTCTTATTTGTTTTTGTTTAAAGGCTCCTGCAAACAGGAGCGACGCGCGATTTTATCGCGAATCGCGCCTGTTTGATGGAGCCTTAAAGTTGCTATCAGTACGTAGATAATTAGACGGTGAAATACAATGTACATTCCACATATTCATACAAACAAGTAACCATTCTCTATTGAAAAAAAACACTAGGTACTGGTAAGTGGGCAGCATGCAGCACCCACAGACCAATATAAGTCTGTGGCAGCACCGCATAAACGTTTGCCACGCCACCTCAATCGTGTACACACATCCTTATTCAGGTAAAGTGGTGAAAACGATTATTAGATGCCATTTTATTCGCCGAGATCTTCAGTGTAGCTGCAATCGCGTTGCAACTCGGGCCCGGGAAATAAATTTCAAATCATGTTAGTACCCTGTGACACGGTCGGTGTTAGTTAAACGGAAAATATTTCTGTATCGCCCATGGGTGCGAAACGGGCTGGCTCATGCGATTTTCTCTGCGCTTTTCCCGGACGTGGTGGATCGAATTTTAAAATTTTATTCGGTATTCTTTATCGATTATTCGTAAAGAAATATGTGTTGGAAGATCGTATAAGATGGACAGACCTATTCTGTTGGAAGTCTACATAGCACATAGTAAAAAATGTCTATCAATTGAGATGTTTAACGTTTTACATTGGCTTTAAATAGTTACAACATTAAAAAAGACAGCGTACAAAATATACAATACAGAGCATTTATAAATCAAGTGTTCAATTCCATAATAGATCCGGGAACCTTCACGGACAACTATCCATATCTGGGTCAGCAGTCACACTTTAGGGAAACTTTGATACCAAACTCCAGACAACTTTGAAAAGTAGGAATTATAGATGAAGACCTACTTCATCGCTTGACTTGTTCAGTTTTGCAGTAGCCAGTGAGCCGTATTACTTGTTAATATGAATCAATTATCGTCGCAAATTAGCAATTATGTAGGGACACTGATTACATTGACATGTTACATGTTATCTACAAATTAACCTAGAAATTACAAGCATATGAACTAGGTCACCTGTATGACCTAGCACTTCTCATAACGTTAAAATGAAGTGTATGAAATATGTAGGTATAACAAACATCTTCATTTCACACTACTTTAAAGCTGCTTACTATTTCTGGAAACTTGAAATTGAATTTCTCATCTATGTAGAGGGTAAAATTGAGTTTAATATTTGCCTTAATTTTCGTCCTAGATATTTGTAGTGTAGGAGTTAGCTATGTATCTCCCTTAGAAGCTGTAACTACAATGTTATATGTAGAAATATTTAACATTATTTTCTTTACAATATTTTGTCTGTAAGCGAACCAAAATCCATCCATTACGTTGGTGAAGGTCGATTACTATAAAATAAACGCTGGTGAGGCCACGAGCGAAAAGAAATTCCGGCTTTCACCACGCATGCTAAATGGAATGGTGATCAGCTGTTGCCCATCTCTTTACGTCATAGAAAAGAACTGCTGGCAGTGTCCCCAACACGCTACCAGTTACAATCCTGCTCGAAGTGACAATCAGAAACATAACTGATTCACTCTCAACATAATCATAAATATCCCGAACTAATTAATCACATTAGATAGGTAAAGTTGCCAAGTCAATATAGACAACACTTGGCAACAAACGATTCACACATGCATAAACATACAGCGCATGCATTAGCGACACGACGCGAATGAATGCTTTGAATACCATCGAAATACCTCGATATTTGCGCGGGCCTCGCTCACTCTCGCCCCAAGGCGGGTAGATTACGTTCGTGTGATGCACACCATGCCGTGATGCAGTTCGCGACTCACACAAAACATCCGATAGTGCGCACAGTAGACTGTAATTTACCTCAAGTGGGGCACTCGCAGTGCCAGCCTGCCCCCCATGTCCCCCGTGCCCGACGCGACGGCAATCAGCCGACGAGTGTGTGCCCCATTGCTCCCCCAAGTCTGCCTCAAAAATAACATTAGAACCTATAAACACTTCGACAGCTATGATATAGAGTATACGGGACAAGTTTGGCGAGACGCGGCGCAAGATAACCTTGTTGCCATCTATTTGTATGACTATCTGTCGGTTTACTTGTGGAGTAAACGAACTTAAGTTTGCTTTATTATAAAAACCATAAGAAATTTAATTGAGGTATAGGTAGATATTTCACTTCTTACAATATAAAGAAAGAAATAGGAAAGGACAAATTTTCCACGACAAGAACGGAAAATTTCTAATCAGCTTTCGAAACAAAAATGCCCGAAGCTCGTCTACTTACAAATTCCAATCGAGTATCTACTAAGATCGTTGGCCGCTTAGGATCTAGGGGCCTAAAAAGGCCACTTTGGCAGAATCATAAAATGATAACATTATGAATCATAATGGACAGTTAACTGTTAAGTTAATCGTATCAAATCCCACTGATGAAGGATGTTTCCGTTATTGTTTTTTATCTGTGCTAAAATACCAATCAATCCATTCCAAATCCAATCCCAATCTCTTTGTTTATACCTACGTAGTGCAGCGAAAAAAAGAAAAACATGGACTGTCTTCGCCATATTATGGTTCATAATGTTATCCTTTTATGATTCTGCCAAAGTGACCTTTTTAGGCCCCCAGAGGATTAAATAACAATCTAATATTATTATCTGAAACAGATCTTTTATGTAAGTTATAATAACAAAATAAATACACATTAGATACACACTGTTTCCATTGAAAATATAAATGACTACATTTCACCCCAAGAACGGAACAATGATGGCATAAAAAAGAAATCAAAGAATCAGAGAGAAGAAAAAGTGGATTTTCTCGCAAAACAAGCTGAATCGCCGGAAGCGACAGGCACTACTGATTCCGATTTAGAAAACAATATAAAGCTGACGATGGTTTTCCGTCCAATATTTTTCCGATAATGATGTTTATATAACTTTTCAGACGCGATGTCTCAGTTACTCGAACGTTAGGGACCATTCACACCTGCTTGCCACAATTACGGTTAGTTTCATGTGGAACACATACAATTGACACATCAATGTAATAGCTAATTATTTAACAGTTACAAGGATTAAGGCTGCTATTAAAAGCGCCTTTTACGTTTCTAACAAAATAGCTAGTCTTGAGGAAAACATTTTCTTTCACGTACAGGGGGGTATTAAAGCGGAGTGTCTAATTAAATTTGTTAGGTGTCAACATAAAGTTTCGTTTCGTCTGCCAGCGGCCGCTGACTTACATTTGAATCGCGCTGTTGTGAAGGCGGCTCACGTCGCGCACTGAATCAATTTCGCGTCAGGCTGAACTCCCCGCCCGACAGTATGTCGACTACTTCACTTAATGTCGCCGTATTCGATGCTCGGAATATGTACAGAAATGTATCAAGTAACGCGGTTACGTGTTACAAGTTTACGTGATCGGCTGTGCTTTTGACAGGAGTTATTTTATTACTTTTTAGGGTAACTATGTATGATTGTTAACTTGAATAAAGGTAGATGCTATTAGTACCTAAGCCTAATGTTATTAGTAAAACCTTTATCTATAAGAACATCTAGCTCTGCTGCTGGGGAATTTGTTGCGCCACTTCTTCTCTCCCAGCGAAGGCACTAGGAAATAGTGAAGGGCGGGCGTTTTGGGGGACTGTCTTATGTAATTTTGACGTTCGAAAAGTGCCGATTCTCAGCCTAATTTGAATTAATGACTTTTGATTTTGATTTCGAAAGGAAAATACATAAACTGAATCTGAGAGTTACAGTAAATTGCCTCCTGCTACAAATAAACAAATCTCTAGTCACATTAAATCTTCATACTTTCTTATTTTGAACAAAAAATAAAACCAAATAATTAAATCAAAAGATCATTAACGCGAGTTACACTGAAGGCAGCCGGGATGCACTCGCCACTATAACGGGGCAATAAATTCCAAATAGTGCTACTATCTCGGGTAATGTAAACGTTCTTTAGTTAATCGGAAAATATTTGGTAGCTATACCTGTCACGAGCTGAGAATGGTTCCTTCTAGAAGCGACACAGAGCGCAAATTACAGTGGATAGCTGCGAGATTTTGGTAAATTTTATGCTAAGTGCATCTAGAGAGGACATTTTATACATCTATGTATGTTTACGTCAGCTAAATAGTACCTATCTAAAATAAAAGATACCTATTTAAAAAGTTAGATGTTAAATTAAAGTTAGTTAGTTAGATGACTGAAATCATAAGTAGGTACTATACTAAGAAAATGAAAACGTGTAAACTATGATTACCTGTAATTGACTGTGCATTACAGGATAATGTACCTACCTATATTATACAAGTTTTATTATTGTAAAAGAGAATACAGTCATTACAATTATTGTAAAGTATCTCGTTGGTAATGATTAAACAAATAAATGAAGATAACAAATATTATTTCAGGCTATTGAAATTATAAACTTCCAGTTTAGTTAAGTTATTTTCCAGTTTGCAGAAAACTCCAAGCACAACACTAGATAAGTCAGCAAAAACCGTAAGTATTCTTTTATTAGGTCTCATAAAGTTAGCCGTAATCCGAACAAAACTGACTTGAGTAAGAGTGTAAAAACTGCATATTTACGCGATGCTTAAAAATGTTGGGGGCTCTGAAAATACTGAACCCAACGTTTGTGGGCCTGAAAATATTTCTGTCATGAGGCCCGGAAACGTTTCAGTCGTAGGGAGACAATATTTTTGAGTGTGGGCCCCAAAAATTTTGAACATGCTTCTTGAAAACGGTACTATTTATCTTGTTGTGGTCGCTTTCCTGAACATTTACCTGAGTAACGTGAGAACGTATAGCCTTTTAGTGCACCAGTGTACTAAAGTCTGCATTTGTGAGCCCCAGTGGGACTGTGAACGTTTTCAACCTCTGTTCTAAGAGCTTTTTCTTTATCTTTAGAAATGGTGACGTTGTATCAGTAAATTGTGATTTATTTTATTTGTTAAATATCAATGGAACTGTTCGTTGCATTTGAATATTCACTAGAAAATGCTTTATTATTAAAATTATAATTTTTCCTTGTTGATGGATTTTGATGGTGAGTTTATTATTGTAGCAATGACGAAGCATTTTCTTAGCTTGCTCTATATGAGCAGAACTTTCCTTACATCCAGTTTATTATTAATAAAGTTTCCTACAAATGATGTTTATTAACCATATCAAAAAGTTTAAACTACCTAATATTTCTTTTAATTTTCCCTTCATAAAAACAGTCACGCAGCCTTCAACCCTCTGCACGTATCACTCAAAGTGAGGTACATATATTAAAACTATATAGTTGAGTTGTTATCGTAGTGCAGCACAATAAAGCTTCCCCTAGGAAATTCATAAGTATTGCACACGCGAACAAAGAGCACATGCGTGCTTACTTCTAAACAATGCACGTCATCGCTGGCAGCTCAAGTGTTAACGCCGATAATATGGCGCTGGAAGACGAACTGCTCGCTTTCTTTAAGAAAAAATATTATTCTTGTCAATAATAGCAGAAATATACCTTAGATATTGCTGGGATTGTCTCATTGGCAGGTGTATGCATAACTTTCCTAAAAAAAAAGTAAGTTTGTGCCTTTAATTTTTCCCGCACCTAATTTTAACTAAGTGTCATGCGGTCTTGATGTCATTTATACTTGCAGATTAGAGACCTTATTAGTATCATTCACAAATGATAATCTCTGTGTTTTGTAACTACCTACCTTAATGTGGAAAACTTTCAGCTCACGTTTCAGGCATTTAAATAAACCAAGTTATTTCTTCTTCAGCATATGTTCAGGCGAAAACAAAAAGCATTCATGGCACAGTTATATCTGCACACCATTACATATAGAAAGGGCGCAAATAATGCGAAAAAACATATTAAACACCTCGTCAGAACGAGAAGATTGACTAATTGCAGTTAGGTAGCTCCATTTTAGCGTTGCCCGGGAGTCAAACACAGGCCATGTTGGGGAGGCGGGCCCCTGACGCGGTGCCGCGTTCAGAGTAGCCCACTTAAGCAAAATTAGCTTCTTCTGTAAGCGTAAAGAACACTATCGGATGTTTTGTGCGAGCTCTGATACGTCCCCGTTTGACGTCCTTACATGAAAGGAAGGGCGCAGACGAGTTGGTGTCCCAATACACCTCGTTAATATCAGCCGGTACATTAACGAGGGCTGCAGAGCTTATACAGATGTAGGTACCTACGTATACCGGCATTTATTGATGGGGTTAAACAACTACGTTCGTGTTTCCCTCATATACGCGCATTGCAGTCAACTTCATGTTTGAAATTAGGGGTTCAAACATACAAATGTCAGTCTAAACTTCGTACATTTCTACCTTTCCGCAGCAAAATAAAAGCAGCATGAGAACCATCAAAACTGCTTAGCGTCGGGAACTAGGAATATGATGTTAAAAGTTTTAAGCGAATTCACTCAGAGCTGTAAAAAATCAGCAGACTGCTTGAAAACAAAAGAAAATCACACTAATAATATAAAGTTGAAATTTTGCGAGTGTGTTTGTATGTTTTTTACTTCTTCACGCACAAACGGCTGGACTAATTTTGATAAAATTTGGTAGCTGACACCCTGGAATAACACATAGGCCACTTTTTATCCCGATATTCCCACGGGATCGTCACTTGTGCTGGTGAAACCGCAGAGCAAAGCTAGTTTCTAAACTCTTTGGTTAGAACTTATAAGTAAATATTAGTAGAAGTACCACCTACCTAATATTTTCTCTTTCACTGTTACGTTGGTAGGTTTTACAAATTTTATTAAGTTACAGTAAATAGTAGCTAGATCGATTAAACATATACCTAGGTAAGATGCCTATTTTACATGACGACTTACGGTAAATCTTTGAATAAAGACATTGAATATCGGAAACCAGTCGGACGACCAAGACGGCAGATTGTTAGTAATTTTAGGGTAGCTTCTATCTCTAAGAACCTAATGGAAATTAATTAATTGATCTGGGGGCCTAAAAAGGCCACTTTGGTGAATCATAAAAGGATAAAATTATGAATCATAATGGACAGTTAACTGTTAAGTTAATCGTATCAAATCCCATTGGTGAAGGATTTTCAGATATTTTTTTTTGTCTGTGCTAAAATACCAATCAATCCAATCAAAATCCAATCCCAGTCTCTTTGACTATACCTACGTAGTGCAGCGAAAAAAAGAAAAACATGGACTCTCTTCGCCATATTATGGTTCATAATGTTATCCTTTTATGATTCTGCCAAAGTGGCCTTTTTAGGTCCCCAGTTATAAATAGATTCCTTTACAAAACTTACACTCTGGTCAATTTGTAATCTAGTCACCATTAACCCAAGTCCGGTAAGTAAGCCTTAGAACCTTTGCTAAATAATACTGGCGGGTTGGACCGCGGTGAGCGTTGCCCACAAATGGCTAACTAGCCGAGCGACTTACTCTCCTGACCCATTATGCAATGAATTTGTGCTGAATTTTATAAACTTTTAAGCACTTAATTTGTTAAATGTTTAATGGATGGTGCGCTTTTTGTAACCTTTAGAAAAAAGGAAGTTCGCCGTGTTAACTCTGAAAAGATTTTAAGATATTCAATGCGTAACTAGGTACATATTTATACAGAAGTATTTCCTTGAAATAGGGAAAGTTTTCAAAAGAGCTTAGTAAAGGAAACATTGACGATTATTTAGCATATACCTAAGTAACAAGTTTATATCAGAGATACGATATTTTGGGATAAAGCAGCATAGATACCTACCGCTTTTGAAACATCCACAGTACAAAATGTGTAAACTGCCAGAAAACTTGAACGAAAAGATTCAGTTTACTAACTTTGTAGGGCGGATCACGGCATTGTTTGTTGGTGTTAGAACTCCGGCAAATCCACATTTATAGCAAGCGCCTGCGATTCAATTACAAGCAAAGTGCGGCAGCGGTGCGTATTGCATCGTAAACTGTCGGCCATAAGGCGTTATGACGCCGCGTTGAGAAATAAAAGCTACGAGTCTAGAACTACCTGTGACCTCAATAACACAGGTTTGAATAAATTTTATAATTTCTAGGCAAGCGGTAACCGTTTCATATCAGTTAGTTTTTATTGTAGGTTCTACCGCATAAAACTTTAGGTTTAAAGAAAGAAAAACTGATCTCGGTGCAGATAAACCTGTAAAATAAGATGATACAAAACACAGAACATTCAAAGTTTTAATTAGTGCCCCGTATTAGGTACCACAAACATAGGAATGATTTTAGGTGTTCTAACATAATTTCTAATAACAACAATAAGCTTTTGCATGCTGAAACGCTTATATTTATGAATTTCCAATTAGGTACCGTTTACCTTAATCACACTAATATTATAATAGGCGAAAGTTTGTGAGTGTGTTTGTATGTTTGTTACTTCTTCACGCATAAACGGCAGAACGGATTTGGATGAAATTTGGCACAGAGATAGTTTATAACCAGGATTAACACATGATACTTTTATCCCGATTTCCCACGGTGTTGACACTTATGCGGGTGAAGCCGCGAGGCGCAACTAGTAGAAAATAATTTGAACAATAGGTAAACAACAGGTAGGAATTGGAACGACGATTTTAATTTTATTGCAATCAATAAAATTACAATCGTCGTTCATATTCTTCATCATTATCATCATCTGCATAGCCTTTAACAACTACGTTGAGATCGACTTAAAGTCTAACTGAAAAAAAAATCTATTGATTTGGTCCTTCAAATTCTTATTGAGTATAAAATAGCAGTCAAGTCAGAATCGCAAACAAGTCAAAATCTGTAACGCAACATATTTCATAAGAAACTATAACAGAAAATTACCTATACCTACACCTGGATCGCAACTATTTATAAATAATTTAAAATGTTGAAGTTACAAGTTCGCCACTAGTCGCGTGTCATGTTTTAAATGTTCCCTTTTCACTTTATGAGCTCCACTTTTATACTAACCAAAAGTTTTCATAGTTTCTACCTACCTTTTATTGTTGTAACACATGAATATAAAGGTTCCGCTAAAAAATGAATACCTACCTGATTTTATTGGAAAATTCATAGAAACTCCACTTCAGCAATAAAAAATATTATTCCAAATTCAAACTACAACTTCTTCATAATAACGATATTTACGAAATTACGAAAGAATTTCTGAAACAAAAAGTTTTTTTTGTAAGGCTTGTAAAATAAACAAGAGTGGAAAAGTTCACGAAACCTTAATTTATTAAAACTTCGGTACTCCTTGATAATATAACTGGGAGTTAAAAAAAACAGTTTTCTATTGAAAAATTGACTCAGGGTTTTCAGCTAAATATAGTTATAGAGTACAATACGATACATTTTTACTTAAGTATATACCCACTTAAAACCTGATGGGTAATTCTTGTAATTTTAAGAACCTTCACAGTCTCAACCTGTCAAAAATAGGTGTGATTTCCCTACATTTTTGACAAGTTTTTGACATTGGATTGTCGCCGAGATGAGATGGCGACTAGATTTTAAACGTTTTTAATTACGAGAATTGGCCTTCACATTGCGTATACCTATAAAAGAGAGCAGCTCAACAAAAATCCTCACCCTTTATCAAATCACTAATTAAAGGGCCAATAGAATTACTTGAGTAATACCCGAATAAACCAGCAATACAAGCTAAAAGTCACGTTCTCCGACCATCCGTGGCTCGTTCCCAGCTCCCGAATGACCTTAACATTGTTTTCCATATCGCCTTCGCGAAAGGTCGGCATCGCAATAAATTATCAATAATCGTTTGGATTTTGTTAAACTTTCAGGATTTCGGCGCAAAGTGAAAATCCCGTTTATATTTTGATCGGTGCACGCTCCCGACGGAGCCGTGCCTATAAACTGCTCCCATTGTAATTTTGTTTTGTAACAAAGTTCCCGCCCTTAGGTCGAGCCGAAACGAAAGTTGCTACATTTACTAGACTACCAACAATTCACATAAATTCATAAACCCCAAAATGAAATTTAATTCTCGCCGCCTCGTTTAGACTTGAGTAACTATAATCGCACCAACTATTTATACGTTACTCTATCTTTACTGATACATATATAGTACTGAAAAAGGGCAAATTACATAAAAACGATATTTTTATTGCTATCCCGGATTCTTGATTTATGAAAATGAGTTTTTTGTTGATATTTATATCTCATACAAATTGATCCATGAGAGCAATATTGTATATCGAAATATTATTCAATGCAGAAACAAATAGATTCTGCAGTACAATTTATAGGAGCAGCGTCTAACCAATAACGTCAAGAACCATTTAATCCTACGACAAATGTCCCCCGCTGGTCAGCGAGTGAAGTTTTAAATCGATTGAATAGTGCTATCTGTGTGTGAAGTAGTAGCAATTCGTCAACGTCCCGATATAATCCCCCCTCAATGAGTCCTAAGCCGGGCTGGAGGGACGTCGCGTCATCCATCACCGGCGAGTACAGCGATCTACCCGCACCGCGAACCGCTAAGTCATCGCACACAAACTATTAAGTTGTTCTAAAAAGCTTCAACACTAAGAAATGACGGCTCAGTCTGTGTTTCGTACGGCACAAGGATCGGTTTTACAAGTGATTGAGAAAAAGGTACTTCATTTTCAATTTACCTCTCAAGATTAGTTCCCTAGAAGCCAATAATGAAAGTCACGAAAGATTAGGACTTCGTAACGCTTTTGTATCAGTTGTACAGATCATCCTTATAAAGCCAAAAAAAAAGGTTAAAAGGTTTTCATCTAGTGAATGCAACTTCAGTGCAATAAAACAAGAACAATTTATGTAATGAGAAGACTTGAAATAAATAAACAAAGTCTGGGTCTTTGTTTTTGAGACTAGTCATTGTCAGCTACTCATCAGCTGCTACATTCTGTTAACTTGTAGCCTCAAGTTGTAGACAATAAAGCTGTTGAAGAGTTAACAAATACGTAATTAAATTGAACGATATCGCGCTATCTAATGACAAAACTATGACTGTAAAACTTCCCTGCATTGAATAAAGATTCCCAACAACGGTTCTTGTACGTCTCCTTTTTACGCGTACAAAATAAACCTTAAAAATAATAATGTCAAGAAAGCGGTGTATCTGGTCGTGTAAGCGGCGTGCACATCTGCTACCAAATCAATTTATCGTGGATACGTGATGTTAGCTCACCGAGCCTCCAATACTCGAATCTGTGTCAATGAAATACTCCTACATTACTTATTACGATTTTCCCGATACCAATAGTGGTATTTATTGTATACTCTGATCATCTATCAAGTCGTATTGGACACTTGAGGAAAGTTTGTTTGTTTCGTCAAATGAGATTACGAGACGAGTTCGCTGAATGTCTACGTTGAGTTACGATCTTATGGTGTTGACTGTCCCGAATCTCGATCTACTTCCCAACTTTCAAGTGAGAAGTTGGAACAAGTAAGAGGGATTTTTTTATTCACCTCATTAACTTCGTCGTAGTGGGTTTAAGTTTTCCTATCACAAGGGGGAAGATCCATGATTATTGAGTAGGTATATAACCTAACGAAAATAAGTATATGAGGGCCGTCTGGTATTTGTTAGGACAGAATGAAAGGGGGAATTAATAACAAAGTAAGCCTCGTGATTCGTTAGGGAGAGGTAAACCTAACCGCTACAATATATAAACGTCTAGACAGGAAACCAGGGTAAGCATTAATCCTACGTATAAAGACAAAGGATCTTCGAGCGTAGTAGGCATTTAGCGTTACCTCCGTCCTCGCGTGGCAAATGCCGCGAAAGCGCAGTTCGAATGAACTCGCTGACCCCTGTCACGGTTAATTTTATAAGTAATAGTATTGTGAATCGGCCCTATTTTTGAAAAATAGGGCTGCTCGTCTATTTTAATTTCATCATCCTACTTTAGTTTCTTTCTAGTTTTGTGATTGTAAATATTATATTTTTAACCGACTTCAAAAAAGGCGGAGGTTCTCAATTCGGATATTTCTATTTTTTTTATGTATGTTAGGGCATAACTCCATCGTAAATAGACAGATTTGCTAATTTTTTTTTGAAGTGAAAACTTCTTTAGCATCGTTGTGATTTGAAAATTTTATGAAACGAAAAAGCAACATTAAAAAGAAACATGAGATTTAACGTGGGAGAAAATGAGATAGGAAGCATTATACAGTGTTTTTGTTTTTTATTATTACAAATGACATCACATTTAATCCTATGCTACTAATTTGTGGTGATGATGATGATGAGGATGATGGTGATGGTGATGGCGATGGTAATGGTGATGGCGATGGTGATGGCGATGATGATGATGTCGATGGTGATGGCGATGGTGATGGCGATGGTGGTGGCGATGGTGATGGCGATGATGGCGATGATGATGATGGTGATGCGATGGTGATGGTGATGGCGATGGTGATGGTAATGGTGATGGCGATGATGATGGTGATGCGATGGTGATGGCGATGGTGATGGCGATGTTGATGATGGTGATGGTGATGGCGATGGCGATGGTGATGGCGATGGCGATGGCGAAAGCGATGATGATGGTGATGGCCATGGTGATAGTGATGGTGATGGTGAAGGATGGATGGATGGATGGATGGATGGATGGATGGATGGATGTTCTTTAGCATCGTTGTGATTTGAAAGTTTATGAAACGAAAAAGCGACAGTAAAAAGAGACATGTAAATTCATAAGATTTAACGTGGGAGAAAATGAGATAGGAAGCATTATACAGTGTTTTTGAAGGTTTCCCTTCTACCACGTGTGAATTGCACACATGCTGTTTTTTTATTTTTGTAAAGATCTGATGATGACTTTCGGAGACAAACAACGGAACTCTTCAATAAATGCCAGCAAATCAACCGCGATTGCTGCTATAGCATATGTAATCGCAATCACACAACATAACATCACGCCTGTACCCTTCAAAGGGTAAGGCAATAGCTGTTCAATAGCTTTGTTACTGATATTCACATAGCAAGTAGTGATATATGAATTTGTTTGGGGTAGGTAAGTACAACTAAAAAGTGAAAAATAAAAACTTTTTTACAAAAAAAAAAACAGACTTCCAAAAAAAAAAACACTACAAAGTGAAAAATAACTTTAGTTTCAAAAGTCGGTGTAAAAAAATGAAAATACAATACAATTCACGTTGTAGTGTTTTTTTTTTGAGTCGGTTGTTTTTTTTGTAAAACAGTTTTTTTGGTTGCTTGAATTCGTCAATAAGTTTTTTTTAATTAAATCTACTAATCAAAAACACCACAATACGTATTTTTATTGAACTCTTCCTATTTTAATTCACAACGAATTTTATATTTTTAAATAAAAAAACAGCATGTGTGCAATTCACACGTGGTAGAAGTGAAACCTTCAAAAACACTGTATAATGCTTCCTATCTCATTTTCTCCCACGTTAAATCTTATGAATTTACATGTCTCTTTTTACTGTCGCTTTTTCGTTTCATAAACTTTCAAATCACAACGATGCTAAAGAACATCCATCCATCCATCCATCCATCCATCCATCCATCCATCCATCACCATCACCATCGCCATCGCCATCACCATCTCTATCGCCATCACCATCACCATCATCATCACCATCATCATCATCATCATCATCGCCATCGCCATTGCCATTACCATCGCCATCAACATTGCCATCGCCATCACCATCGCCATCGACCATCGCCATCACCATCTCCATCGCCATCACCATCACCATCATCATCGCCATGGCCATCACCATCGCCATCACCATCGCCATAACCATCGCCATCACCATCATCATCATCGCCATCGCCATCACCATCGCTATCACCATCGCCATCACCATCGACGTAACCATCGCCATCATCATCATCGCCATCGCCATCACCATCGCCATCACCATCGCCATCGCCATCGCCATCACCATCGCCATCGCCATCATCATCATCATCACAAATTATTAGCATAGGATTAAATGTGATGTCATTTGTAATAATAAAAAACAAAAACACTGTATAATGCTTCCTATCTCATTTTCTTCCACGTTAAATCTTATAGTCTCTTTTTACTGTAGCTTTTTCTACTGTAGCTTTTTCGTTTCATAAAATTTTCAAATCACAATAATGCTAAAGAAGTTTTCACTTCAAAAAAAAAATATTATATTTTACCTATACAATCACAAAACTAGAAACACAAACTCAAAAAACTCAAATTTTGCAATTGAATATAAACCTTATTCCGTTGTAGTAAAGTTGAAAATCTATTACAGATATTACGATAATTGTAAATTTATGGTACCGACCTGCTACTGCTAGTACTGTGACGAAAGCAAGAGAACCTATACAACTACAATATTATTCTGTCGCGTCGTCTTTGAATATATATTACAACTATATTATAATAAACTAATATTTAGTTTAATTATTAATACTAGAACCCAAACAATATTTACAGACTGATTTTTGAAACTTATACACAAACACGGAAATTAACAATAATATAACGTACCTATATTTCGATCGATTAGCGGGAACGCGGCGAGCCAGCAAAAGCGACACAGGTCCTACCTCGGTAACGCCCGGCGGGCTACTGAAGTGAAGCGCGCAGGCCGCCTTTTTAGATTATATTTTGTTAAGACAATAAAAATCAGTTTTGAAAAAAATTAACCGTAGAATGTTCTACTATACATCATTGCCTATTTTTCGATATATTTTTTGCGAGTAAAAGTTAAGTCTACTTCAAATACGACTTGAAAAACGATTAAAAACTTCGCTGTTTTCGATTTGTTTGCGATTTTTTATGATCGAGTGAAGTTGTAAATATCGTGTTTTGAACCATAGAATAATCAAGAATGTTAGTTAAACTATGCCATATATTTTTTTCAGATTAAAACAAAGAATATTTGATTGTTTAATGTTGAATCAAAAATAGGTCGATTCCGAGATTTCCGAGAGTCCTGGCCTTAATTTGAAGACGCACATACCCATAAACCACGCGAGTGATCTATGGTTGTTTGTTCGTTGGTTAATGGTTGTCAGGGCACGCCCACTCCGCCTACTAAGCCTACCTGAAGGTGGCTTACTTCAAAATTCCGTGCAACACAAACAAATATGATCAGAAAGGCAAATAAACACGTGAGGCTTACAACAGAGATAAGAAGGTAGCAAACAAGCTGACGTTCCGGATGCGCCCGCTCCGTCAGTTTCCGTATCCAGCAAGGGCGGAAATCCACCGCTGGCATTAACGTCGTAAACATAAGAGAACTAAAGAAATAGCTTCGCACACGACATCGCATGTGGGCCATCAGGTCTTTACTCTCCAACTGTTTTATTGATGCCCCAATGATGATGAATTTATAAATTGTACGGAAAATTATATCGGCCATCTTGTTTCGCCTATTATCGTGAACTGTCGTGTGAATGGCTGACAGTTTATTACTCCATCTTTTGGACTTCTCATATAATAAGCACGAAACTTTTTGTCATGTATTCAGATGTTTTGAAGAAAAATGCTTTCAGTTTTTACTGCATCGTCCTAATTTCTTACTCATATTGTAAACTAGATATTTTTCCTTCGTCGTATAGACGAGAGAATATCTCGCTTGGCCGTAATCTCGCATAAGATTGGCGTATCTACTGGAACAATAGCTGTCTCGGTAAAGGAATGGCTGAACATAATACTCTTGTTACATGGGCTTTTAGCACGTTATACTCTAATATGCGCTCTAATATGGCAAGTCAGCGTGGAAATTTCTACTTTCTTTCCAACGCTAAGAACTCATTTGATTTCATTGTAAGTTTTATACCTGTCGAAATGTGTATTACAACCCCAATCTCCCCCTACTACGGATAAAATTAAGCCACATTACCCGTGAAACGGTTACGTTTTATATTTTCTATTACATGCAATCATAGCTATTTCATGGAGCGTAAAATCCTAAAGCAATATGTTTGGATTATCCACTACTTTTCGCTGAAAGTTGTGAAGGAGGATTAGGAATTTTATCTCTTAGGATAGTATTTACTTGGTGGTGACTGTAAAAAATAGCTTTATAGAGACTTAGACACATGTGGGTAGTGTTTTCGATCCGTATCTCAGAGTAGCAGTAACATTGTTGTTTTAACAGCGGAGCAGGGATGCCGCAAATCGTTTAATGGCGTTTTATAGCCCATTGCGAACCTCGGCTCTGTTTTATGAGTCGCTTGTCAACTCGCATTTATTGCTTTTCGAATAATCACTCGTCAAACTAATCTCCGATGAAGTTTAAATTAAATCTGACTAATAAAGTGGGTTATAAAAGTTATTGAGTACGTTAGGGCAAGAAAAAATTAATACTTAACTATAATTTTAGTAATAGCCTCAGTATCACATAGTGTAGCTATAATTAAGTGAGAATATCCTATCTATAAATATCTTTAAGCCTAAGTTACATTATAGATTAAGCAGCAAAGTCGGAAATTATAAAAAGACTATTAAAATAAATACATTGCTCTAGCATAGAAATATTCCCTTTCAAAAGTTGATGTTTACACACGGTTTGTAAAAAACTCCATGCATGTAACCTATTCATAAAAGGTGACCAAATTACGCAGAAGTCAAAAAGCCTTCGAAAAATATTAGCACCTAACTTGGTTTCCGTCAAATATGCGGGTAGAAACAAGATTTGCGATTGATTTCCTGGCGCATACGTTTTCTCGGCATTCAGGTGTTGAGAAAATATTGCCAGCATACAGAGAATAAATAGTTCCTTTATTGAATTATGGTGATTGATGGTGGGGAGCAGCGACTACACGTTGGCTGCCAACTAAATTGAATATCAATGAATTTACTACCCGGCTTTGCTTCGAGGTGCTATTTTCGTTTCATATTTTTAAGTTTTCTTTAACACTGTGCGGTCCTTGGTTGATGTTGAATTTCATCATATTTTTACTCGATTACGGCGAAGCAAAGGGGAGGGTTATGATTTTGATCGGTATGTGTGGTTGTATGTTCATTTGTTCCCTCATAACTTCTAAACTACTTATTAATACTATGTAATTATGTTAAATGCTTCTTCTAAATGAATAAACTTCACATAACATCACGCCAGTAATCAGTGAAGGGTTAGGCAAAGGTGTACTCCTCCCAAATTTATTAGGGGAAAATGAAATATCATTAACCTAAATGATTCGTCCTTCAACAAAACTGATACATTAGTAAGAGGATTGGTTTATTTAAAATTAATGAACATCATTTTGAGGATTAATTTTCATTACGCAAAGTGGTTTCCCATCTTTTAGTAAAAGGATATATTGCTAGGTATTCTTACTGAATGTGGATCGTATCTGTTTGCATTACTTATTTAATCAAAAATCTGTGACCCATTTTCCAGAAAAATAAACGCTCCGTGAAAAATTGCAATGTTTAGCTTTTCCATTGAGTCAGTTGTTTGGGTAGTTCGTAAATTCAAGAATAGTTGACAATTAATGGCGTCACACGAACTTACCTACTTAATCCCTCAGGTCCTGATTGGCGTGACCCTCTCAGGCCATGTTGACCATTCGCTGTAGCTTTCCACTCTACTGTCAATTAGTAACGTTACCACAGCCTCTGACTGGTCCAGATGTAGTTTCTGCATCTGATCACCTAAACATAGAACTGCATCCCTAAGTTCCATCAGCTACTGAAATTAGTAGCTTATCATCCTGCATTTTCCGACTTTTCCTTGAGGGTAAAGGGTAATGGGTAATTTAAAGAATGGCATTTGTTTCGATCATTTTGGTACTTCGAGCGAGCACTTGACCTTTTTGTGGGACCTTTTATTCCAACCAACCCTTCAGTTCCCTTCCAATATTCCCATTGCAAAAATAATTGCTATCACAAAGACTGCCCAAATATACCTACGTATATACATGTGCAGTCATATTAAATGCAGACAATTCACTACTGCCAGAAAGTGTAAGTGCGACAGTGAGCTTGGAGTTCGAATCCCGACAGAACTACTTTTAATTAAATTGAGCTCTCTTACCTGCACTTGGAAACTCTTTTAAGTGATTTCGCGATAAACTTGGCAACAAACTGAAACAATACTTAGCCACTTACAATTGAAATAATATTCTTGTTACTTTGCATTTTAATAAAAACTTACATTAGGTACAACAGTTTGCAAACTGCACCTGCTTATGTAAAGTCAGTTTACATTATTCAAAGAAAACCGGAATAGTTTTTCTTACAAACTGCGAGAGGGTTCGTGTTGTTATGAAATCTATTTTGTCTTGAAACGTACCACGTAATAACATCAGTACTTCTCAAGAATAAGTATATATTAATTAACATTATAACTTTTCAGCAACATTTCAGTTTTCCGTACCTAAATCACAGACTTAGCTTAGGAGCATCATTAATGGATCAATTTTAAATTTCCAAAAAAAATTAAACTCTCACGATATAAAATCATACTAAACATATTAATTGTGGAATTTCGCAGGGTAGCTGGTAGCAGCTGGATAAGAGTTGCCAAGAGTCGTCTTCACATATTATTATTGTATAATTAATGTATGCATGTATGTATGTATGTATGTGTGTGTGTGTTTGTATGTATTAATGTACTTATGTATGTATGTGTGTGTTTTATGTTCTTTTTTTAATATTTTTTTTTAATTTTTATTTGTAATGTGCGTTTTTGTTTGTGCAGAATAAAATAATTTTCTTTGTTTCTTTTCTTCTTTATGCAAAATAAAGTAAAACATTTTACAAGAGTAAAGGTGGAGTTTCTTGCCCATTCTTCTCCATACGAAAACTACCTTTTGGAATGGGCGACTAGAATCAATTCTATTTGTTGTAATTTCTGATGTTCAAAAGTGCCTTTTAAGTGCCTATTTGAAATAAATGCTTTGACTTTGACTTTGACAAGAATCAAGCTGAATGGCGTGCAATTGTAGATGCTTATATCCAGCAGCTGACTGCTAGTATTGCTATGCTGCAAAACTGTAGGCTGATGGTGATGATATTAATTGAAAGTAAGAAAAAATAAGTAAGTATTTATTGGGTCTCGCAGAGGTAGATCAGATACAAAACGAAACATCAAAAACAAAAGCTTATAAAAATTAAAATAAAAACAGAAATACGTAAACGAGGCGAAAAGGTCCACAAAACTAATCGAATATGCATACCCAATAAAATACAAAAAAACAACCAGAACGATCCAATTTGGTGAAAAATAACGAAACCTCCTACAATTATCAGGGAGGTATTGCGAGTGGCTGACAAGTAGTTATGGCAAGTTATGATACAAGTATCAGTAGTGCTTATAGTTCTAATAAAATCTTTATAACAGCAAAACCGAGGAGGCGGTGTAAAAACTGTAACACGACAATGTCGTCAAGCCACGGTGGCCGCAAAAACTTTAATGGTTTCTTTTATCGGCCATTTGTGAAGCGTAATGGTCACCTCCTTTTGTTCCTAGCAGCTGTAATCTTTTAAGTATTGTTAAATTTTCATGTAAAATTCAATGGGGTAATAAATTTACGTGTATGCACTCAGAGAACGGTGAATTATTTTGTGGCTAGACTTAATTGCTTCATTCACTATGAAGTGTGGCAAATTTACCACATCTGCTGTCATCTATACAAAGTTACTTCTATCTACTAAAGTTACAATAGGTATAATACCTACTGGTGTTACAAGGATAACATTTGCTATAATGTTATCTATCTAAGGTTAATATTATAAAGGTTATTATATCTTTTCTTTGTAACACTTTCATCCAAATCGGTTATCCGTTTAGATTCAAAACGGAACAGATAATAATCTGTTCCGTGAGATTCACTATATTATTATTAACTAGCTTCTGCACGCGACTGCGTCCGTGATCCAAGACAAAAAGGAGCCTGTCCTTGCCCGCGATACAGGATGACCTGGAGAAGGACATAGGCTACTTTTTTAGGCAGACCTAGTCGCGGACAACAGCTAGTTAATAATAATATGTGGTATCCATGGTCAAAGAGGTCTTCTCGGGAAATGACTCGTTTATGTTATGAGAGGCTTTTTACTCACCTATAACGCAAGTGTAGTGGCCAATTTCCCTTACAGTCCCGTAGGAGGCCGTTTTTAGCCGACGAAAAAACGGAGGAAGTTCTCAAGTCGACGGGTATATTTTTTTTATGTATGACGCATAACTTTTTACAGAGTCGTCTGATTTTGATAATTCTTTTTTTATTGGAAAGTGTATACCCCGAAAATGGTCTCATATAAATTTGGAAAAAACTCCCACCCAGAGGGTAGGAAAACAGGGGATGGAATGCAACGTGAAATCTCCAGCGGTAAACATTAACATTCCAAAAAATGAGCTCTCCGCACGACCACTCGCAACAACATGTGCCCTGACGTGTGTGCCCGTTCGGGTTGCTGTCTCGCTGACATTATAACTTCGTGAAAGCTCAGCATTTTCCGGTGAAGGGACGTGTCGCGCCGTTACGCCGCCGCCGCGCGTCACGCTTTACGTAATTAATTAATTTGCTTGTTTGGCGCCGACTCAAAATTACTTAGGTATAGGTACTTACATTAGTTTAAGAACTTAGTTATTAAGGTTAAATAAGAAAGGTTTATTATTTTTTGCTTTTTAGTTTTTTCGGCGGTTTAATTTTTTTGACAAAAGTTTTTTTCATTCATCATATTATAATATAAGTATAGGTATTTACTCTAATTACACCATATTCTCATGTTAAATTAACAAATATACAAATAGTATGTTTCTTTGTCTAATACAAAAACAATCAAGTATTCATTCCATTAAGAAAATTGGGTCTGTTTCGGTAGGTACCCTATCTCTTAGGCAGACGTTAACAATACCTAACCATTGTTTGTATTAATCTAAATTAAGGGTCCCAGTATGTCATGTTATTACGCTTTCGGACGACGGAATTCTTAATTAATGAAGATTTAATTAAATTACGCTCTGTGTGTGCCGCGTTTGTCAACCAAGTTTTTTCATTTAAGGATGTTTTTCGGATTGTTATTTATTAGGAAAGCAAATTACTCAGAAATCAAAAGTAGGTACCTAGGTGTTGACATTACTGAAAGATCGATACTTTCCTTCTATGGTCAATTCTGCATAAATGAACGGTACAAATTTAATTATTTTGCAGCATTCAAATTATTGAAGGCAATCCAAAATAAAAAAGGCCTATGAAATATAGACATAATTTTATTGCTTCCTACTTACGACAGTCGGAAGAAATAAAATTAGCACCACGTTCAGAGTTATTTATAAACTAAAACATAACATTCCACTTGAAATATTCCGACAGCCAAGCCACACAAATAAACTTAATAACACAATACCGCAGGCAGTAGACCCAACAAATGAAGTGCTCTAAGCAGACACTAAATTCTGGAAGCTCGTTTATCCGCTTCCCCCGTCACTGTACGTTATACCCTGACACGCATTCACTGGATTAAGCTTTGCATATTCCACAGAGCCGCCTGTAGTACCTAACCTAACACTGATTACATATGCAAGTGATGCAATAAATTGCCAACTTAGCAACGGACACTTGCACTTGCTTTTATCTAGGGGTGTAGGTAATGCGACTATTGGGAACATTGTTCGGGTGGGAAGGCCCCGTTTACACGACGCTTTTTCATCAAACGTAGGATGGCTTAATTGACACAGCAGTGGTTCATGTGCTCTATATACGCAGACACACATTTACGTGGACCACAATCATAGTAAGACCTAGACTGGATTAAGGCCTTCTGAGGTATTATGTGGCCCATCCAAAGTACAGGAGAATAACCAAGTTTATCTAAGCTCAAAGAACGCATGCTGCTAAAACTTACCAAGATTTTAGTCGTGGTGTGCGTACGCTGCAACTTGCTAAAAAGCAAATGTAAATAAGGTCGAAGACTTCTTAAAAGGCATTTCTTCTCATAATTTAAATTGTTGTAGGATTACCTTGGTTTTCCCAAAATTCGACCACACTTTACCAGAGTTTTTGCACTATACCTAATTCTCTTTGACTAGATTGATGTTGGCAGCAGTTGGAGTTTTTGTCTTGCAGACATGCCAAGTCCTTTTGTAATCTACTTTGATTTACCATTTTCGCTTTTTATGGTTCGGTATGATAAAGGTACCTACCGAGACGAACTGGAATTCTTGGATATCTGTTATACGAATTTCTGTTCTGTTTGAATATCTGTACAGGAAATACTGCATCCACTTCAGTTGTCTTATCCTGTCTTGTTTATCAAAATGCATTATTAAATCCATCTCAACTTTAAGACATAAAACAGAAAAAATAAAGTATTCAGTTTCAGAAAAAGTATTAGGTACGTACACGCGAAGAAAACTTAAAACCGTCTAGCAATAAATATCTAAGGAAAATTTAACTAATATAGCGGTTGTTTCGTTATCGTCAACGTTAAAATCCTTCAGTTTTATCCCCACATTGGATCCACGTGTGTCGTTATAAAGCACGGTATAGACCATTTGAGCTCGCTACTAGGATAACATATTATAAGGGATGGTGGCTGTTATTTTTATAGCAAGTGCCCCTAGTGGACTACAAATCAAGATAACAAGCGAAGATAGAGGCCAGACGGAAATATTTACACATTGCCCTATGTGTTTTATTCAGGGCTACTGAATAATCATTTACATTACGTACCTACCTATTTACATTATATACTTCGTTTTATTTGGTCGTGAAATAATAATTTCCTGCCAGGAGAAGGTATCTATTGAATCAGCCAGAATCACTGGAATTAAGTAAGATTTAATACACCGATAATATTTTAATCCCTATGTAGAAACTGAGCTGATGTCGGATTAAACCACCAGCTTCATTTTATAATAACTTCAGGGTATACGGATCATTACTGTGAAAAAAAACAAGAACAAAAATTGGTAGTTGATAGTGTGTTCCTTAAAAAGGAGTCGCCTTTCTTTCAGCAATAACTTTGAAACGCTATCAACGCAGCGGTATGGGTGTGGTCACTTACTGGAATGTCCTAGGTTCCAATAATCCTGTTGATTTACGATGGTACAACTATTCATAGAACAGCATTTAAAATTTTACAGGAAGGGTTGGAAAGAATACCATGTAATGTTCCTACGAAACATTGTAATGTAGAGAATCGATGGCGTTTTAATTTTTGTACATATAAATATTGTTCATTCCGGTTAATTGGCAAAATAGGATAATAGTGGTTTGGTAAACCACAATGAGAGCTCAATTTATCCGTAGCGTGACAGTTTAATTACCTTGGACTAATATCACATGTTATTGACTACCGTATATAGGTACCGTAGTTATGTCCAGAAAATTCTATTTGAGCTATTTTCTCATTCGATGTAGCAATAAATTAATCTGATCCACGAGACGAGAGACGCCCTAAGCCGAGGTCCTTACCCCACAGGGGGTGCCCTTAGCGTGTAGTCGCTCAGTTTTTAAGTTTTTCAAGCTTTAGCTGGAGGACTTAATTTATTAAGGCAACAGGCAAGCAAGGTAAAGCAGCTGACAACCTTCTAGATTGACCTACGAGATGCCATACACATGAATAAAACGCCTTGTAGCAATGTTATCTAACAAACTGACTAAGCAAAAAGGAAACTACATATTTCAAAAGAAATAAGCAAAATTAAATAATGACATGAAGACACGACCAAAGGATATGAAACAATTGATTTTCCCCCATATCTATAAATAAATACAAAAGTAATATCAGAAAATAATAAATGAATCCTGTATTTTTATGCGACAAACTGATATATCTTCCACTCTCGTTATTTATAACAAAAACAGTCGGGGATGTGTGTTTGCTCTGCAAACATTGATCTATGGAACTTTCCCTTTGTTTATTATAGAAATAAACAAAACAATGTCTAAAAGTCAAGATAGAATGTTGTTTGATTAAAATTTATACCATTAATATAAGAGATAGCATAAAGGTACCTATGATTCCACGCAGGTTGAGAATTAAGGAGAATAATGTCAGTTTTTTCTATACTTACATAATATATTATATGGCTATGTTGCATCAGTGCTGCGTTACGGCCTCGTGGTATGGGGAAATTCGGTAGATGTGAACAGAACATTCATTGCGCAAAAAAAAAAATATCAGAGCTGTGTATGGAGCAGAATATTTAGAACATTATAAGCCACTATTTAAAGCACAAAAAATTCTTCTATTTACTAACCTATATATTTTTAAAATTTGCATGTTTATAAAAAGGTATTCGCATATGTTTCCATTGTATGAACACATTTCTAAAAGAGTGAAAAGCAGAAGCCCAAATAAATTACATGCACCTAGTCAGAGACTACATTTGTATAGCAGGAATTCCAATTGCATGGCAATCAAAATCTTTAACAATTTACCTCCACGCATCAGAGTGTTGCCCACAAATAAATTCAGAAAAATAATATTTGCCTGGTTTTTAGACAACTGTTGCTATTCAGTTAATGAATATTTCAATTATAAATTTTATCAATAATTAATTTGTGTACTTTTTTTTGTAATTTTTCATTCATAAATAGTAAATATAATAAAATTGTGCTTTTATATCACTTGACATTGTATAAAAATTGCCAATTTTTCGTCTGAACTAATTTATAATTATATTAATGGGGATATATCTTCTTCTTAGCGTTTCGATGACAAACTAACTACTATGATTATATTGTTGCGGCCTAGAACTTGGCCACTTTGACTTTGTAAGTTAATTTTAATATTTCTACACCGGCAACGGTGGTGTTAGTGAAACTGTTTAATATTAAGGCTCGTCCACACAGGCGCGACGCGACACGCGACACAAAGGCACCGCAAGTCGCGCAACGAGCGGTGCCTTTGTGTCGCACGCGATTCGCGTCGCGCGTCGCGCCTGTTTGCAGGAGCCTTTAAGATCTTAATGTACCGTATACTCAGAAATAAATAAATGTTATCTTATCTTATCATAAAATAGTAACGATGGTAAAGGCTCCTTCAAACAGGCGCGACACGACACGCGACACAAAGGCACCGCAAGTCGCGCAACGAGCGGTACCTTTGTGTCGCGCGCGATTATATCGCGTGTCGCGCTTGTTTGTAGGAGCCTTAACGAAGTCAAAACTGTACATTGAATATAAAAAAGTAATTGCTATGCGGTGTCAGGGGTGTGGGAACCAATCTGATGCCGACAATATAGTTTTTGGATTTTTGCCCCTGCTGTGTCTAGATGTATGTTCCGGATTGGCGCAAAAACAACTGAACGGATTCGGATGATATTTGGCACCCACATAGTCTATATAACCTTTATAGCGGTGTTCCCTCGTCGCCTTGATGGAGGGGTCATGGGAATCCGGCTCAGCCTTTGCGTCCACAACCCCCCCGGCGCATGCCCGCCTAACTGGCGAGCCCCGCATGTCCCCCCGGCTGGGGGGCTACGGGAATGGCCGGGAACACCTGGCCATTCCCGTCCGGCACTGGTGGAAGCCTGTGCAATACAGGCGAGGGTGCCCCCGCACCCGTCGCCTGCTGGCTTCCACCACATAGTCTATAACCTAGATTAACACATACGGTACTTTTTTTGGTATGTTTCCGTAAGATATTTTCTGACATCCACGCGGTCGAAGCCTTGGACAGAAGCTAGTACCTATCCAATAATGGAAACTTTTAAAAAACTGATTGAAACTAATATTCTAATATTATTCCATTGTCTGTTTTCTAAGTATTTAATTAAATTCAGCGACACAAGTTGCTCGTATTAAAAAACTTTTATTTATTAGTAAGTTTTCAAAATTAAATTAACGTTATATTAAATGCCAGACTAAATTGATATAGTATTATAAATTATGAGATGAAATGCTTTAGCACCAAAACAGATCAAAACTTTCACATTTGTATTATAAATGTGAAAGTGTGGATCTGTTTTGGTAAATATTAAATAATATTATAATTAGTGAGATGAGATTGGCCACTAAAGCAACGCCGAACCATGTTTGGCACTAGCAACACTTGCACTAATTTAACTTTATCATTACCTTCTACTGAACGCTGCCTAGCTATTACTTCTATCTGAAATATTAATGGTATTATGGCTATTGCTGAAAAAAGTAACAAAGCATGTCCTGCAGAAAGATCACCAATGTTGAAGCGGCTTGCGGAGTAATTGCGTAACACACTATAAGTAGCAATGGCACAGTTCAACAATATTCATTGTGTTATTTGCGTTGTTGAGCAGACAAATTTTTCGAACATATTATGAAGCAATGGATTAGCAAAATCCTTCAAAATCTTTTAGATTGTGTTTGATAGTGTGTTATGCAATTAGGTTGAGGGTTTACACGGCGCGATTGAAATGCCTGTAGCATGATATAAGTTGCACCGTCTAAACAATGTGATCGACCATGAGAGTCAGTTGTTGCTTCAATTTTATTATCAACTTGCATCGTGTACATGTTTACACACTTGCACCTAGTTGCATTATGGAGACTGACTATGATGATAAACTCGGCTGAGGAGCGAACTGGCTCTCCAATTTCCCGATGCTAAAGATTTTTTTTAATGTGCACGATCCTCAATAGACTTTATATTAAAATACAATGTAAAAATAAATCAATTAATACACACAAGTCATTCGAATGACAAGTCCAAAACAAATAACAGTAAAGTTAATAGATGTTATTGTTTACTTTACTTGGGGAGTGTGTCGGGAGTTTTACAATGTCTTGTTTACTCACGGTAATTGGCTATTTGAGCGTGCGTTAATATCACCGGCAGTCCGCTGTCCGTACGTCTGTCGTCCGGGTAACGACGTCACATAAACACGGAAGGAACACGGGTGGGTTTTAGTCAGTAAGAGTCTGACACTCCCTTCCGCTCCACCCAGAGCGGGAGGGGTCATTTGATGATATCCCAACCTTAAAAAAAAAAAGAAAACATAATACGGTGGCGACCTCTCTCAGTCGCCGAAGACGTCGATGCCGGCTCACTCTCTTGTGATTAACTTCTGAATAAGGCAATTCATCCAAAGAACAAGTTTATTACTTTCAACTTCTCCGCTCAATGCGAGAAGGTCGATCGAAGTTCACTCGCACAATGGGCCCAATTACAGAAATTGTAAAGATTCGACAAATTTCACCAGTTTTCATCGTTTTTCAACACTTAATCTACTTTTGCTGAATGTCGGATATAATTATGGAAGTTTATGAATGCCAGAAACATTATTGCTGGGAGGTATTTGTATAAGAACGGTAATAACGCGTTCACGTGTGTGCGAATAATATTCTGCCATTGCTGGCTTTGTGTAAGCCCATACAATAATTCTTATGGCTCATAAACTTGTGCAAACTTATTATAGAAGGTGATAGCTTTGTTTACTTTTGTTTACACGTAGTTACCGCAAGTACCATTTAGCATGCAGTGGAAGAAAATTATAGTTATAAAGATGATGTCTATGATGTAGACGTGCGTGCTTGTTAGAACTCTTTTCTTTTAGAGCCGGAGTTGGCCACTCCCTCCGAACATAGCCGGCGAACCCGACACAATGTAGTTACAAGTTAAGACACGTCTTCTCTATTATTTATAAACGTTGTTTAAGCTTGGCGAACATTCGCCGGAAGAATTACAGCTGATTTAACTGGGACTTTGGTAGTTTTCTTTTCTTAATAAGAATTCTTGGCTCATCTGGGAATAAAAAAGGAGAGCTTATTAGCCGCTCATGGTCTTACGTGACGTTTTAATGTGTGGGATTAAGTTATAGTAGGTACTGTAACTGAAGGTGCTTCATTAAAACATAATGTTCTTAGTTAATTTGTACTAAAGACGTCTTTGCACTTTGAGTAGAAAAATTCCTTGCAATTTTATGCCTTTATTATGAAAGTACTAGCCGTGTGCTCGATGGAATTTCTCATCAGGAAAAATGATGAACTTCCATAGTTTGACCCCTTTAGAGGATGAATTTGAAAAAAATCATTCCTTAGACCTCCTTTTGTTATATTACATAAATAATAAGGAAATCTCGTGCAAAATTTCATGCTTCTGGATCCATTGGTTTAAGCTGTGCGTTCTCCGTCATTTTATTAAAGTAGATGATGTCATGAACTATGAGGTAGGGGCTCGTGATTAAATGCTACCAGCCGCACGTGACGATCTAAGGTTAAGGTGCTTGCCCCGGTTGGTTTGTGCATGGGTGACCATCTCTTACATATACCCAAAACATATCGCCGTGCTTAGGAAAGCAAGTTCAGCGGTTGGTCTCGGCTGTCATTCTTAAAACTTTGACAGTCTTTACGGGTAGTCAGAAGCCCAAAGTCTGACAACCAGTCTTACCAAGGGGTATCAAGTACCCATTAACTGGGTTGTGGAGCTCGGATAGGCAGTCGCTCCATATAAAATAATGGAAGTCAGCTGCATCCGGTTAGACTGGAAGAAATTGATTGATGTCATTGAGCTATTCATGTTATCCAAAATTTCAATGAAACACTTTAGTTTCCAATTCATGATATTGGTAGATAATAATTAATTACGAAAGAAAGCTGATTATTACTCAAACATTACAATGATTTATATGTATTTGAAATACCATCATTAAATTCTGAATATCCTTCCAGATAAATCCAATCACCATTTCCCGTTTTAATGCTGCTAATATAATCGTGTAAACGGAACGTTAGAGCAGTCGCTGCAGTTGAATATCTAATGAATCTGTCGTGATGAAACCACTGGGTGTTAGGCGACGACCCCAGAATATTGAAGTAACCAGAAGCCGCAAACCCACATACAATGAGGCAAAGAATCGTCATTGACTTTTTCTTAAGTAGCCGTTGTTGTAGCTGTTTTTTATATTAATTTCTGCTTGTAACAGAAAGGAGAAAAAAAATGTTCTCAAAAATGTCCATATTTCGTTGGACCGTGTGTGGAAAGAGAACAGAATGGTAATTTTGTAACACAGTAACAGTAGGAATGGCCAGGAATGGCTTTTATTTTCGGTTTAAAGAAACTTTATTCCCAAAAAAGACATAAGTCACTTGAGAACAATACTAAAAATATAGATTACAATATGTTCAACAACATTCTTTGCGTTATTTACGTTGTTGAGCAGATAAATTTTTAGAACATATGAAGCAATGGATGAGCAATTATTATATAACCTTCAAAATTATTGAGATTAATAGTGCGTTACGCAATTATGATGCAGGTGCCCCGATGTTTGTTTTGTGTTTGGATTTAATGCGTGTCATGTGATTATGTTGGCAGGCCTTCTGGTGTATTATGTATTCTGAGGCGCCAGTATACACCTCGCTCGTTAACTTGATGATTGTTGTAAGCGCCGCGATTCCGTGCTTTGTTTTATGACGCCACCGACGCTGCTGCAAATTGTCAAAAGATTCAACTAAACGCTTATCCATTACCTTTACATAAAACGCTCATATCTGACGCTGATTCCTGGTATTTATGTTTTCACTGTGGATACTTACTTACACAGTAAAATAACTAAGTTGATTTGTGACTCAACAATGAACAATATACACGAGTAACGGTTGCGACAGAATAGCATAGACATTTATTTTGAAAATATGGGTAATACATAATAGGTGTTAAAATACATTACAGCTCAGCCATATTACACCATTTGGCATGCAACATTTAACACAACACATAACATTCACTTACTTAAGTACCGATATAAGAAATGCGTAACGTTTACTTGACCTATTCATGATTGCAAAAATCAAATAAAGTACTGAAACCCAAATTTTAAGTATTTATTTCAAATACATAAACCTATTACAGGCCCTTTTGATTTGTGAAGGGGTCGGTCAGTCAGAATGATGAAGATAGTTACTCATTGCATAGCGTAGTAGGTACAATGCGTGCCACGAAAGATGAGACTTGACACACCACGTGGTTTGAGTTGCGCAGACCACGATTTTAGGTATCTTTAGCGGTATGAGGTCTGAGTGCGGGACGGGACCGGACGTCATAGGGGCAGCGGAAAGAGCGGGGGAGGCGGGGTCAAGTCTCATCTTTCGTGGCACGCATTGTAGGTACATGGAGAAGACAGGCAAGAAATTTCACTGACACTCTTTTAAATCAAAATATTGGTTTGGTACCAGTGGCGAAGGTTCCATACAACATGATTCCTACTGGCTTCCCTTTGAGAAATGGCACAGTCAGTATTCTATAGACAAATAATATAATTATATTAAAGATAATTATCTTCTCCGGCTTACCTCTTACAAAAATTGACCCATCGCTACTGTTAGGTACCTACACCATTCATGTTGCAATTTATACATGTGAGAACGATGTAGAAACACGTGCACGTTAAAAGCGTCCATAAGTAATAAAAAAGATAAAAACAAAAAAAAACAATTCATAAATTAAAATAAGCCGTGACAGCTAAGAGATGACCAGTCTCTACTGACGGAGCCCGTTCTCAAACATGACACTTACATCATGTGTCACTATTACGAATAGAACTTCGTAACCCATCTTTTAACATCAAGAGTTTTGTCGGAAAATAGGTAGGTAGAACATATTCCTTTTGAGATCATAATAAGCTTTACAATCAGACTTATCTGAATTCTGATTTTAATGTGCACATACAGTATAATATCCGGAAACCGATACCAGATTCTGGATTTGCGTCAGATGCACTTACAAACCGTTCCCTACGTGTTTAAATTTCAAATGAAATCTCAATATTCAATTTGGAATTCATTCCGCTTATACTTACGTGAGGAAAAGAGAAAAAGAAAAATTGCTCGCGTATGCAAAAAGTCTTTATGCATTTCAAGGGCTCGCCCTAACCGCGGAACCGGAGGAGCGTGGTGGAGGAATTGAAAATAGAGCCCTTGTTATTTCGAGTATATGTGGAGTGGAATACAAAGGGGAACATTGTCTTTGGTTCGTCGTTATGCGCCGCTCCAGACGTCTGATAACAAACCGCGGGTAAGGCACTCGAGCATAAAAGCATTATTTTATTGGTTACCCAGTTAACTTTGTTTTCATGAAGTTAGGCGGTTCCGCTTGTTTCTATTGAGTGTTAAGTATGCTTTTGTTTTTGAAAGCACGTTCACTGTGCCGATGTCCAGGAGAGAATAAAGCCACTCTGTCATCTGCCTAGCATTTTCCCAAGTTCTATGTTGGGGTCGGCTTCCAGTCTAACCGGATGCAGCTGAATATCAGTATTTTACACGGAGCGACTGCCTATCTGACGTCCACAAACCAGTTACTGGGTAATACGATACCCCTTGGTAAGACTGGCTGCCAGACTTTCGGGCTTCCGACTACCCGTAACGACTGTCAAAGTTCCACGAATGACATCCGGGAACAACGGCTTAACGTGCTTTCCGAGACACGGAGGTAAGTAAAGAGGTAAGGAGGTATGTAAAGATGGTCACCCATCTACTGACCAACCGCGGCAAGCGTAGCTTAAACTGATCGATCGATGTGTGCGGCTATTATTATTTAGCCACTATCTAATAAATAACATACGAGTAACACATAAGATATTATGTGTTACACGCCTATATTCCTCCAAGAGGTAGGCAGAGTTGTTCGGTCACCAAAGGAGATAAGTAACCAAAGTCGTCGAATACACATATAGTTGAAGTTTATTAAGAAACCGACGACGTATGTATACCGCCTGATCTCTCCCCGGTCGTGTCAAACAGAACAGAACAGAACAGGTCGGAACAGAGGGTGCACCTCTTTGCTCACAACCTTGTGCACTGTAATATCTCCTGCGTACCTGGCTAATCTCCGTTGAGATTGGCCACCGTGACCGAAATCGGTCGGGAGCCTATTATTATGGTCAGCGGGATTGTCCGAAAGGGTTACCGCTGGCCCGGAACATGAAAGGCTAAGGAAGGAACACGGGTGGGTTTTAGTCAGTAAAAGTCTGACACTCCCTTCCGCTCCACCCAGAGCGGGAGGGGTCATTTGATGATTTCCAATCCTGAGAAAAAAAAAGGCTATTATTATGCGTATGAAAACTATCTGTTGCACTATTGACAATAGGTAAAACACATTTTTTTCAGATAAGTAACATTTTTAATTAATATTAGGGTTTGCGTGTCTTCATGTTACCAGACGATATAATAATAGCGTAAGAAACCCGAAATGCCTGAAATGCGCCACGGTACCCAAAAATATCGTTCATTTAGCCACTCATAAAGGTAGATCGCACCTCACAAAGGACCTTCTAGTGGCGTCCATAGTAGCTAATTACACAAAGAGGAGCTCATTACAGGCGGGATATAACCGTGGCGTAATCAAAGCGGTAATATTAACTGCGTCTATTGCTGCCTTTGTTTACCATGTAGGTACCGACCCAAGTTCAAGGCAATTTTGTGCTCGGTTTTTTGCATAAACCTAATAGAGCGCGTGTAATTTTAAATCTAGATTTTGGCCTTCCAATAGTCTATATTCTAGCTGAGGCTATAATCTAGATTATATCAATATCTGCCTAGAATGTTTCCAACTACTGGGTAATACGATACCCCTCGGTATAAGACTGGTTGTCAGACTTTCGGGTTCTGACGACTGCCAAAGATCTACGAATGACAGCCGGGACCAACGGTTTATCGTGCTTTCTGAGGCACGGAGCGGTCTTGATATGAAGATGGTCACCCATCCACGGACCAACCGCGGCAAGCGTAGCTCAACCTGATCGATCGACTCGTGTGGCTGTTGTTGCTTAGCCACAATCTAGATAAGGCCAATATTATTTCTTGCTTGGGTGAAATAATCTATAAAGAGAGCTCAGAATGCCAACTGTATGTATAGGTACTGTAGAGACTGTGTAGCTCTAACTTTATCAGTAAAGACAGGCTGGTTATAATTGCCGGTGTGTTCCATTCGAACGTTCAAGAAATTGTCAAATATTTTTAATATCACACAGCCTTCTTCAGTCCAATCCAGTCAAGCCCACTCCCACTCACCGCCGAGAGGAGACCTGTGTCCCAGTAGTGGGAACATTTAGGCTGATTATGCTTCTTCAGGTCTACTAAAATGACTTTGGAACCTGTACCTTTGACCAAAGGAAACAGAGCTAAAGCTAACAAAGGCAACCACAAGCAAAAGGCAAACCCTTATCATAATTATAATGCTTTTTGCAACACTTACGTAATAGTTACATGATTTTAAACACATGAATTTTCACCGTTTAAAACTAATGATAAATGGAACATAGTCTGAACCAGGTTGGTACCTGGTGCGACCAAACACGCGACATCGCGTTTTTGTTCGATACCACACACTTCTGAACTATGGTTTGCTGTGTTGCTCGGCTCATATTTGCAGGTGTTAAATGCTAGGTATTTTATTTGGTCATAATTGTGCTTTGACGATGGATATCAGAGAAATGTTGTAGAGATACTTTTTTTTTAAATTGGCCTATTTTATTTGTTACAGCAACAATAAATAATATTCTACTCTATTCAAAGTTAGAATTCTATTATTTCACTAAAATGCATTTGTAACTTAAGTATCTTGTATAGCCTAATTATTTTGACTAAATTCTCAAACAACATTATAGCACATACTTTGCACATCGCCCCTTTTTCAATTATCTTCAACTATCATTATAAAATTACGAAGTGTCTAATTATAATTTTAAATCAATTAAAATTTCACCCAACTCAATTTAGACCCTCATAATAATGTTATGACAACAGCTGGCCACTTTCCAGATATTAGTGATAATTATTAAATTACAATATTTAAAATTAACGTTATTAGCTTTTTGATATTGCTCTCGCTGCGCTAACAAAATGTCTGCCTTATTTAAGCCTCATTTTGTACGAGCCTTCCGAGGCGAATATTACTCATATGAAAGAGAATAAATCATACGCGTATTATATCCTCCTGGGATCTTCGGTGACTTCACATTTACGGTAAATTGCATCCGAGTCCCTTACTGTGATAATTTATTAATTTGTCCACACATACGGGGTCACAGCCTCGCCCTGATGAATTATTAACTGCTATGTGTCTGACAACCTGGCGGAAATTGAGAAAGTCATGAAAAGAAAAAATTACATAAATCTTTTTTCCTTCGATATATTTTTATTCATTGCCGGATGTCATGGAAATAGCCTTGGTGGTCTCGCCATAAAGGATGATAGATGAGTCACATCCATGTGAATACCTATTTGTAACACTTTACTTTTGTTGTCTCGGCTTATACACTACACACTAAATGCTCATTATACGAATTTGACCTAGAGCTTAATCGCTTTAAAGATTAAAAGTTCTTAACCAATATCCAGAATGACAAAAAAAAACTAAACAGCAGTGGGCACACTTGCTGCAGTATGATAAACAAAATCCCAATAACATTAACAACACACTTCACCATCTATCAATAAGGTTTAGGATACAACCCATAAGGCGACAGGTTACAAATCCCCAGCCTTCCCCGTATCCTCATAGGCTACAATGTGATCCCCGATCGTCTCTCTACGTGTATTGAACGAGCTGTGTTCTGCTTTGTGAGTCCCTGAGCAGAGAGGGAAAATTGTTCTATAAACCCCGCGGTAACCGTTGAAGAAAGGTACTTTCAGAAATCGTTTAAAATGCTAAACTAGAAGTATACAATAGTTTGTTAGTTCAGACTTTTGAGCACTGAATTATTTGCTACGTGCATGCCGTTTAACGTTAAGGCTCCTTCAAACAGGCGCGACAAGCGATAAAATCGCGCGCGACACAAAGGCACCGCAAGTCGCGCGATTATATCGCGTGTCGCGCCTGTTTGTAGGAGCCTTTATACGCTTTGTTACAAAAACGTAAAAGCTCGTGACATAATGAACTAAGTATTGATACCCACCTGAAATATCATGATGTTTCCACATAATTCTTCTAAAAAACCTCACACTTAACCTCACTCTTAACAGAGTATCTACCGGATAGCTTTCACAGAATTTACAGTGTTGTGCTCTCAGAGATTGACAGTAGTTTGTTAGCATGTACCCTGAAGGATAAACTACGCACGTAACTACTACAAATGAACGTAAACACTACAGCAGCATCTGAATACAGTGACAACCATTCACGAGCAGCACTACATTCCTACATGAATGCATTAATTAGCATTTAATTTAACCGCATAAATAAAATGCGTTATGTATCTTTATTGCAGATGTTTTTGTAACATTAGATCCATCATGTCTTCAGTGCAATAATTTTAGACTATATTAGAGCCAGGAATTTGAGATATTTTTTGAGTTATGAAACAACAAACTGAATGTTTAGCTAGCAAAGTTCTAATTCCATTGCAACAAAAAACTTATTAGGACCTTTTTGTTACAAATGCTTATTCAAAAATCAACTTAGAATACATTTGACTAAAGTAGATATAACTGATATAGAGGCCCGTGCCTAAATAATAACAGCCGCACAGGTCGATCGATCAGGTTAAGCTACACTTGCCGCGGTTGGTCTGTGGATGGGTGACCATCTTTACATACCGAGACCACTCCATGCCTCGGAAAGCACGTTAAGCCTTTGGTCCCGACTGTCATTTGTGGATCTTTGACAGTCGTTATGGGTAGTCAGAAGCCCGAAGGTCTGGTAGCCAGTCTTACCAAGGGGTATCGTATTACCCAGTAACTGAGTTATGGAGGTCAGATAGGCAGTCGCTCCATGTAAAAAACTGGTTTTCAGCTGCATCCAGTTAGACTGGAAGCCGACCCCAACGTAGTTGGGAAAAGGCTAGGCAGATGATGTTGAGATACTTAACTGATAAAGCGGCGATGAAATGTAAATTATCTGAGTTTATGAACACATAGACGAAGGTCGATATCCTTTTGTTTAATTTTTGTTATATTTAGGAAAGTATATGTTTAGATAGGTAGTACAATAACATCAAAATAATTTTACACAGGCAACACCATTAATTAAAAGCGCTAGACAATTTCATCAGACGGCAGAATTCATATTATGGAAAACAATTATTTTGAAGCGACGACTTTCAAAGGATGACACGTTACATGAAACATGACAAAGCATTGCCGTATATAATGCTGATGTACTGCACATAGGTATATAATATATATACAGTTTGCTGGACAATACAGTCCTTTACAATGTTGCGTTCATTCATAGAGGATATTAAATGAAATTGCAACGCAATACACTAAAATTAAATTAAAACCGAGTTCAACCCGCAAACTGTAAGCGGATGAAATTCTGACGTGTGTGACTAAAATTAAACAGTTCCACTATAATATCACACGAGTATATATTTTTTCTTTGTGTTGATGAATTTAAGCTCGTGATAAAGACAACAAAGGATTTTACACAATGTTGTTGACGTGGGAGGTGTAGACCCAGTAGTTATAATGCCGATAGTTATTATAAAAAAGAACAACCGATACCTACCCCACACATTCGTTTACCTCAACAATGCCAGAAAGTTATTATTATAACATCATCAACGTACACTAAGTGGAAAAAATACGTATTATTGAAGCTCTCCAAAACCACTTTGGAGACCACTCTATATGTATATTCAAACAAAAGAAGAGTTTTTCAAATCCATACTAATATTATAAATGCGAAAGTGTGTCTGTCTGTCTGTTACCTCTTCACGCTTAAACCGCTGAACCGATTTAGATGAAATTTGGTATAAAGATAGTTTGAGTCCCGGGAAAGGACATAGAATACTTTTTATCCCGACATTTCCACGGGATCGACACTTGGGCGGGTGAAACAGGGGCGCTGCTAATCGGTTTATAATTGACGGAGTTCTGAGGTCACAAACGTAAAAAAGTAGAAATGAATTGAGAACCTCCTCCTTTTTTGATGTCGATTAAAATAAGCCTAAACCATAAACTGAAAAGAGTTTCATGAGGCAGTTAGGCCAAGGGCTTGGTGCAAAAAGCTGTACCTACAATTAAATACGCCTCTTATTGACAAGAGCTTACTCTTTCAAGCCCTAAGCGCTGGATTTCGCGGCATCGGCATCGGCTACAATATCCAAAAATTAATACGATAGGCATAAAATGAACACCGAATTAAACTCACTCGTGTCAACACTCACTAATAGAAGTGCTATCATCATTTATCGAAGGCAAATTGAATCATGATAATATTGTAAACAGACACTTGCAGTAGTTTCCACTGACAGTTATCATAATTATCGAACTATTGATCCCACATTCCGCCTCAATTAACTATAAGTACCTATTATAGAAACGATATACCTTAAAATACATTCGACATGCGTGGCGATTATGTTGCGCAGGATATAAACTGCAGTCTCATCAAAACCTAAGTTAAAATAAATAAGTCCTGTGAAACAGTTATTATAAACCAAAATTTACTTACATGTTAAGACACCAGAATAACCCAGCATCCTAACCGAAAGCTATCGTCGCACGAGTACGCGATTGCTTGTATGAATTACGACGAACAAACGCGACTTGATTTGTCGCGTGAGTAGGTACCTTCGTCAATTCATAAAGAGCCCGACGATCGCGTACATGCGCGAAGATCACTTTCGGTTAGGACCCGGCCTAAAAGTACCATAATAGGTAATACCATATTAAACATGCTGACGTTAAACATTTAGGCACTCTGAACTATTTATCACTAAGCTAACATTTTCTCACGCTGTCTGTTAGTAAAAGAGAAACATAGTTACCCTTATTTCAGTTGGTTGGTTAACAATAACATCAGCACCAAAACGAGCCATCTGAAACTAAATTGAGTGAAAAAGGCGGAACAACTTTTAAAAATGTTTTATAGGATCGCAGGAATCAATTTATAACGTCAATTGGACAGTGCGGTGCGGTCGGGTCGGTGCGACCTAAGCTAGAGTGGCGGCAATCCGTCAATGTCCGAAGTAAAGCCCCTTAAATGCGTTCTTAAATACGGCAGGCCGCGGCCGGCCCGCAGGCCCACGGACCAGCCCACGCCCACGCTCTGTCCACTCGGATGCTCTCCGCGATCGATAACATCCTTCCCTATAAAATCTATGGCTCGCTTGTTTTCACGTTCGGATTATACCATTAATCCGGAATACGTCGTCATTCATTGAAGTGAAAACTTCTTTAGCCGCGTTGGGCCTTTTTTGAGATGGGAAAAAACCATTAAACTCGCGACACTATTACCGTAACCGATATCGCGCGTGTTTTGTTTATAAGACGATTAAAAAAATACACACGTAATTGTTCCAGTTTTCACTTCTGTCGGCACTCCCGGAGTGACACTGTTTTTTTTCTGTAGTTTTAAGATTTCTTCGGACTTTCTTTCAAGGCCAGTTTTCGTATTACCTCTACAATATTATTTTCCATTCAACACAGAAGCAGCATGTACAGAAACTTCAACATCGGCACTAAACATTTTATATCAAATAGGTATTATTTAAGCAAAAGGATCACTACAAACTTAGTTCGTATATTTAATTTCCTTCACGTAAAAGGTTACGTGAGCAAATATTATGTTGGACTCTAGCTTTATTATATTTACACAATCTTTATGAGTTGTTGAAGTTTGGTACTTAAACCCGTTTCGTAAAGTTTTGTACCCTGTCCAATTTATTCAACTTTGCTACAAAACCCACCTTAATTTATCGTTTACCGATACACCAATAGAGCAAAGAATAATCCGGTGTCTGTATTCCGAAGATAGGTTGTATGTGCAAGAAATGAGCAAATAAATCAATTACACACCGGCAGGCGGCGCCACGGGAAATAATTGGATTTGTACTCAAGCGCCCTGGGGGCCGATCGCCGGTTTATTGTCTAACATTCCTCGATTTCACGGAAAAAACTGACAGCGCTTGAAACAGCAAATATCTTCGTGAGAAATTAGATGTCAAGTTATACGAAACTGTTGTTTATTTGAAGAAATCTTCTTTGTTATAACAACACAGTGTATGTAACAATTTCCTAGAGTTCCAGACAAACCGGGTTTACAGCATAACAGTAAATTGTTTCATCAGTAATCACGGGAGTTATTTAATTAAAACTGTAATGTAACTCATAAAACTAAGCCTGAAATCTTTGTCGCAGACGCACGGCCGACATAGCTGCGAAACTTGGCCCGACTTATATGTACATTGCCGTACATTCGTTAACTAACAAGTGCAAAAGTTTTAACTACACTTCACACGATTATTCCGGCGACATTATACCTACACTTATTTTGGGTGGTAAATAGAAATAGCCTTCATTTGTGGATATAATGTTATCCTTTTATGATTCTGCCAAATGACCTTTTTAGGTCCCAAGGTACTACACACGTCATACTTTTACTGTATTGTCGAAAGCTCAAATGGAGATCTTTGACGACCATTGCTAATGATCACTTGTTCACTACAGTACTGCCCTTGGTCTCTGCCTTGTCTGGTCTTGGTCCCTGCCGTTGGTCTCGATTCAAAGTTGATTGTGAAAATTTGACAATTTCGGGTAGCTTGATATGCTGGCGTCTGTACATCAATGCTGAATAAATAGGACGATAAGTAAAGAAACACTCCATCATTATCATTGGCAGCCTTGTTCCACCCAATTCTGGGTATCTAGACCTCCTCTCGTGTGCCATGATTCCCTGGTACATATGCGAGAAACATTTAATAATAAAAAAAATGCTCGGGTCTAGATAAAAGCTATTTAAATTCACACAGGAGATCGAGGAAAAATCAAATCCGTCTCTAGGCACCCCTACTTTTATCATTAACAATAGAACTAGAAGTCGGGAACAAACACGGAACCTCGTAGAATCTTTCGAGTTTATTATTTCTTTAAGAACTCTCATAATAGAAATTCTAAACTGGTACTGTAGTTGATAACTATAATGTGAGTTAACTGTAGCTTTCATACTTCTCGTTACGTTTTACAATTCTGGCGTAAGATTCAATTAGTTTTTAACTGTTGGTAATTAACATGCGTAACTGGGAGAGTAATCGTTTACTTATGTACCGCGCCAATATTTGTATAGCGTCGTGCGATGGTGTATTATTTTGATTCTCTAATCGTGTTTACAGTTTGTAGGTTGGTTGGTACGTAGTTATACGTAAAGTTACGGAAAGGCTAGAAAAAGAATTTCAAAGTCAAAGTATTTAAGTATTTCAATTAAATAATTTATAAGGCGCTTTTGAACTGTCGAGGAGTCGGTCAGTTAGCCATTTACAGTTTGTAGGTTGGTTGGTACGTAGTTATATATGTACGTAAAGTTACGGAAAGGCTAGAGGATTTCAAAGTCAAAGAAAGTATTTAGGTATTTCAATTAAATAATTTATAAGGCGCTTTTGAACTGTCGAGGAGTCGGTCAGTTAGCCAAAATGTTATATGTATATGAAACAGATCGATCCATTTAAATTATTTGACACTCTATGTTACACAACAAGTTACAAACTTAATTATGGTCCTCCAAACAATCTGTGGGGTAATTGCGTAACACTAACAATAGCGATGGCTTTCATTTTGACAGTTCAACAACATCATTGCGTTATGTCCGATGTTGAGCAGATAAACTTTTTTTTAACATATGAAGCAATTGATAGCAATATCCTTAAAAATTATTCAGATTGTGATTGACGAGATGTGAAGTGACGAATTTAGGGAATCACGAATTTCAGCTCCACAACTTTTAAAAGCAAACAAGTATCGACTTTATTAAAATTAATGCTAATTCTGCTTAATTACCCATCCTAAGAATATCAAAGTACAGTTTGCATGCGAGCCGAGACCCCAGTCTAAGTAGACTTGCATTTTAAATGTAAATAACTTGTGAGTGCAATCACAAACTGGCTGAATCTGAATATTATGTAAATAAGTGGCGCGGGGATAATTGTGTCACTTAGGAAATAAGATACGCCGCACGTGTAATGAGGCGCATTACTTGCAGGTACCTGGGGGGAATAGGGGGAACCCACATGGTAATCTAATTATGAAAAGAAAGTGTAGGTGAAATGGGTATGGGTGCTCGGTTTAGCGCGCTCGCAAACGACGTATCTACTTTTAGTAGGTTCTATAATATTGGTCAAATTATATTAGAATCATTTTGTAGAACGTGTGCGTTGATACATTGGATCTCTACTGTTTCAATTAGCTCCTGCAAAAAATCAGCCCACGAGTACCCTTATAAAGCCAGACTTGCAAAAATTTACGTACAAAATGATCTAGTACATAAGTATTCTTAAGTCTTTGAAGAGTTACATTACTTACTTTACTGGCAATGAATTAATATAAGTACATTTTATTTTAATTATTTTATTGTGTTTGGGTGGCTTGAAAAAATGAGGTAATTCACGACAAGCCATTTACAAGCCTCCACAGATAGCAATAGAGTATTGTATTTTAAGCATCTCGTATCATGTCTGATGTACGAGTACTTAAACATGGCACTAATCTCTGCCTAATACATCTACAATACCGCGAGGTATTAATAATAATCTAATTGGTGGAAAATTCCTCACTACATACATAGGTACGCTACGTACCTATAACTCGTATAGGTTAGTGTTTGGAGTGTTTACAACCATCTCGATTATTGACAATGTTATTAATTACAGAAACGCCGGCAAGATGACCAAGCAAATGGAATTGCAATTCCGATCATAGACAAGATACTCAATACTCTTGTACAATACTACAATTTGGAATATAATAACCGTTGCTATTCGATAGCTATTCAATTCTAGGAACGAAATTAAGTTCATGTAGTGGATTAGTGTAATGTAGTCGTGTTAGTAGGTATTACGTCAGTTTCGATAACTACTAGCTACACCCAGTGGTTGTAGTGATCAGAAGGACAATTCCTGTGTTTTTAAGAATGTCTGCTTTTTAATCTCAGTCTCAATCTGTCAAAAATACATAGGATACATTAGTGACTATAAACTGAACACTTCTCACAACAAAACCAAAAAGCTCCAACATTCAAAGTCGAAATACTGAACCAAAAACTAAAAGACAGAAACTCTAATTGACTTCTACGTCGTGAAAGTTATGAGTTGTTTAGTAGAAGCAGAGAAGCAAACATAAAAACCTGCTGCGAACTATTAGCCAGTACATTAACGGCTCACGACACGACCAGGAGTTAGTCGACTTACTGAAAATTGCGGCAACAGCAGGCCATGTCGACGGCTGCCAAACGAAGTGTGAAAATAATGGGTACACTGTAATGCGCGTCTTAAATCGACTAATGCACTCAGCGCTCTGCCGTGACTGCTTCGCCATATTTCGCGAGCAAACGTTAAACATCGATGTATAACCAGCTTAATGAACTCTTGTTGCTGTGTTGCCCTTTTTGGTCGCTATTTTTAACAGTATTTTCAAGAACAGATGTACCTACTTACTATAAAATATTGCGAAGAATACGAGATTTTTTTCATTTGCACCTCTATTTGAACGTTTTACACGTAAGTTTAATAGTATCACTTCCACTTACCATGTAGATTATCAGAGAATTCATGTTCTCATCACTCGCATCTCTCTCATTCAGCTCTTAAACTCCTATTAATTGTAAAAGTTCTTAAGTGCTTAGTTCTTCCTTCATTCTGTCGTTTGTGTCTCATTTACTTGCTAAGTCATTAATAAACTAAAGCTAAAACGGTTTAAAAATACCGACGCAATTGCGATAGGGCAAGAACAATGGAAAGTTTTGTTTAATAAGGTATTTCATAGGTCGAATGCCAGTACAGAATAAATAGGTTTAGACAAATGTACACTCTTACCTACATACATTAGAACTGTCACTGTCAGATACAACTTAGTATACATGCTTTTAATTCTGTCCTTTGTCGCGATCCGCCCAGAAGTGGCCAGTGTTTGCCCACCAACTATTTCCTCACTGAAAACACTCCGGAAATTAAAACCAGAGAAAAGTCTCGCGGGACATTAACTCGACGAGAGAAAGGGATTTAATTTAAAATTTGTTTCGTGGCTTATATTTGTTTGCGGAAAGATGAATAAGTGCTAGTACTTTCCGGGACTCGACGTAAAATGCTTTCAGTGATGGTTGTTTAAAATATTCGTTCCTTAAAACGCTTCGAAATGAAAGGCTGCGCTCAAAGTTAAATAATTTATAGGAATTCTTTTTGAGAAGTTATTTTGTTTTTTGAAGGTGTACATTTTGTAACATTACTTTCGGAAGTATTTATAGTGTTTCAATAAAGCTGTTGTGATCATTTGCTTTACCAACTTATTTTGTAAAAACTAATTTGTTTCTTTAATTAATTTCATGCGCTTATCAAATCCTACTTAAGCAGATTTTAAGAACAAAAGTGTTTGATTGACTATACAAAATGAAACAGGGTCAAATTAAATTAGCTAGCGAACCTCCGCAGACATGATAAAACCGATATCTCAATATGATAAAACAAAAAATAACAATTTGATGTGTTCTTTTGTGGGGTCATTGAGCCACTAGTCACTTGAAATATCAGTTTAAAAAATCTGTTTTTATTGTGTGCTTCACAGACGAAATGTGTATCGATAAAACCAAAAGAAAACAGATGTTTTCTACTCATACTTCCAGAAACACTACCAGCGGTCGTTGACACCCAAAAAAAAAAATGAAATATATTTTTCGTACCACTTGCTCAAAAAAGTGACATTCTATGCCACAAAAAGCAAACATAACAATAATCATTTTTAAAGGGAAAGAAAATTACATACTGAATTTCATTCATTCTCTAGGGGGAGAATGTGATTTAAATTTGGAATACTTACCGAAATTTATACACCACACACACACACCTGCACACATCCCCCACACACACACCCCACATCCCACATCCTACATCCTACATCTGTGTTTACACCATTGAGTTTGTATATAAAGCATTATGTACATCTTTTTGAAAAAGGAATACGCATTTATTATGCAGTTATGATTATATAAATAAAATTACGAAAACCGACGAGGCCGTATGAGCTTGATGCCTTTGCTTTTCTGACAAAAAAAATATTAGTCTAGGAATTTGCCGCGTTTTTGTTTTCTTCAAATACATAAACGTTAAGTTTATTATTGTGTTAATTTTTTCGCAAATGGTACGAAAAGTAGAGTATTTTCCTCGGTGATAAAGCTGTCTTAGTCTTGGGTGAACTTAAATCGTCACCCGCGACAGAAGACACTGCTTTATCCCCTTGGTTAATAATCTACTATTATTTTATCGTGTTTAGATATCGATACCCATCACGTCTGCAGAGTTTCACTAACTAATTTAATTTCAGCCTGTATAGCCATCATTTATCAACAGATAGATGACATACACAGATAGTTTTTTAGTTTAATTAATAAATAGTGTTATGAGAAAATAAGCACTCGACTCTTTAGGACCATAAAACAGTCGCAGCTCACGTCAAAAGCTAGCGTTACTAAAGTTCTGGCAGCGCACAAGTTAATAAATCCTCTTTATTAATCAGACGGCTGCACTGTTCCATGTAACTCTACTTACGGTCGCCAGCACTCAACAACTTATTACCAACTCGTATAATACGATTAGCAGTTTTAGAAAATGAGATTGTTTTGGTAATCGGAAACAATCTTTTGAATCGTAAAATTACTATAATAATAATTATAAAGAGTAAGCCAAGAATGTATTATTATGAATTCGACTGACTGCCATAAAACATTAGCAGGTCTCTCGGTATGGTGAGACAAGTATAATGTAATATTGTCGTCTTGAAATAGAGTTCATTGGTTTTGCGTCTGGTGTGGATCAAACTCCAATATTGTATGATACCGAACACAGCGTAATTTTGGCAACTAACTTTGAGCGGCGTACTTACGTAGACACTGACTACACTTGCCTGCCCTTTCAGTTATGCGCTACGACAGCGTAGCTGGCGTAGCCGTGACGTCATCGCTGTGAGTTACGTCGTAGCAACAATATTTGACTGGCCAATTCTTCCCTTGCGGTGGTAGGGCTAACGCCCGCCTGGTTTCCGACCACCCTCCCACCGGAGTCCGGCGTCAAGTAGCCTGCTGTGTTTCGTCGATGCGTGGGAGTTCCAGTGCCTTAGGCATCATCTGGGCACGCTCGTTCCATCATAGACCTCATCCATGACTTTCCATCAGGCGTGATCGAGGTCAAGAGCGGGCAATAAAAAATAAAAAAATACTTAAACCTTTTTTACAACAACGCAAACTATTTTTTTTTCCTCGAGTTATTTTTGATCTTACCAAAATGTGACTTTTTTATTTAATCATTTAGATGAAAGCAACCATTAAAGTCGGTCTCTGCTAGTGACATGTTCTTAATCGACATCGATTAAATACCTAACGTTTCCAAGAAAATATCAGATTTTAGTTGCAATGGTACTTTTAAAAATAAGACTTTTAAGTTATGCAATGATATTCAACAGCTTTAAAGGCAGAGAACACGTAGCTAGGCCTTGCTAAATTACCACCACCACACACCTACCTAACCCTTCGGGAATTACAGGCGTGATGTTATGGTTTATGTTATAATCATTATTTCGATCTAATCTCCACGTAAGTAATGACATTCAGCAAAATAAAGTCATGGTGCGTAATTTTTAACCGACTTCAAAAAAGGAGGAAGTTCTCAATTCGGACGTTTATATATTTTATTTTAAATGTATTTTCAAGCTTAACTCCGTCATATATAGACGGATTTGCAGAATTCTTTTTTTAATGGACAAGGTATGCCTCAGGGATGGTCCCTAAATTTTATTAACTTTGCTTCGGTAGTTTTTGAGTAAGATTCAATAATACGTTTTCCCCTTTAGCTTCCTGTCACTGATATTTACAATTGTACATAGCTAGTAGTGTTATATGAATTTGTGTGGGGTAGGTCCATCTAAAAATTGAAAAATCAAAACATTATCCAAAAAAATACAACGAAAAAGCGGAACCAGCGACACCGACTTCCGAAATTAAATTTATTTTTCACTTAGTAGTGTTTTTTTTTTTGGAAGTCGGTTGTTTTTCTTTATATGTTATCGTATCTGAATGACAAGCAATAATCAGGGGTCATGATGGTCACTTTTAGTGATAAGTGCATGCAATCATGGTGAAATAAACATATGAATAAACGACATTGACACACGTCAATACTAAAGGTTACCTACTTATAGATAAGAGAACAAAGAAAACAAACCAAAACAAATATTACTTTTCGTTTAATACTTACTTTTTTTATTGGTTTATCGAATGCTTTAAAGTTTAAATGCTTAGTTACTTCAAAGACATTTTTAAAACAGTTTGAACTTCAATCAACGAGTACATCTATATACATATTTTAAGACTAGCTGCGCCCCGCGGTTACCCCGCATAAGTTTCGATCCCGTGGGAATATCGGGATAAGAACTATTCTATGTCCTTTCCATGGACTCAAACTATCTCTATACCAAATTTCATCTAAATCGGTTCAGCGGTTTAAGCGTGAAGAGGTAACAGACAGACAGACAGACACACTTTCGCATTTAAAATATATTAGTATTAATATGGCTGTATTAAATAGTATGGATAGATAGATAAAACATTTATTCAGTGCACAAAAAAGACAGTACAAAACACAACAACACAATTAAGTGAATGGTATGATTTTGAACCCTATAACTTAAGCTCATTTTATTCAGTTTATTTTATTTATTTTCGTAAAGTGCATAATTATTAAATAATTATAATAAAGAAACCCGTTAAAAACCGGACCTTTCCTTTCAAATTAGACCGATCATTTGATAAGATTTGCAAAAATTACATTAAATTCGGTTACCTATTGTACGGAACCGTACACACACACGGTCGGTTTTATTTGATCATCCCTATACTTTCCCTATACTTAGAGCATTTAAGTCCCTATACTTAGAGCGTTGGTTTAATGCTCTAAGTCCCTATATCTAATAAATAAAATTCTCGTGTCACAGTGTTTGGTACAAAACTCCTCCGAGACGGCTTGACCGATTCTTATGAAATTTTGTGTGTATACTCAGTAGGTCAGAGAATAGGACGTAAACAATTTTTCATACCCCTAAGTAATAAGGGGTGGTCCAAACCAAAAATTTTTTTGGACAATATTTATTTTAATTTTTTTATGATTCGGCATTAAAAATACATGCAACCCTAAATTTTTACCTTTCTCCCACCAACCCCTATTTTTAATAGTCTATATACTATATAAAAATGAAATGACGTTTGTTAGTCTCACTAAAAAACGAGAACGGCTGGACCGATTTGGCTAATTTTGGTTTTGAAATATTTGTAGAAGTACCTACATGGAAATATTAAAAGGTGATAAAATATGAAGAACTTGTAAGGAAAACAGTAAAGGCAACAATTTTATTATCCCATACAAACTGTTCGTACCTGTCAAACAGGGTGCGTTCAGTAATACGGAGGTAATAAGATTGTACAGTTTGATTTATTCAATTGTTTGGTCTGTTCTTTACTCTTTTATTTTATTTTTACGAGTATTTTAGTTTATTATCAAGACAAACCATTTTTTATGTAGCTTGGTACATCTTTTCTTGATATTTTTTTTCTTTTCGTGTAGGTTAGGGGTAGGGTAGGAGTAGGGTAGGGGTAGGGTAGGAGTAAGGTAGGGATACGGTGGGAGTAGGGTAGGAGTAAGGTAGGAGTAGGATAGGGTAGGGGTAGGGTAGGAGTAGGGTAGGGGTGAGGTAGGAGTAGTGTAGGAGTAGGGTGGGTTTCAAAGTTCGTCACTCGAGCTTAAAATAGTGTTGCTCCCGAGGTGGACACTCTACTTTTTATCACCCTCTATGAAAAAATAAGTAAGTACAACTTATGAATAAGAATAGTACGTTTATTTATTTATATACAATTACTTGAGGAAGACATACTCATTTTTTATAAAACTAAGTATAATTCTAATTTGAGTAAACAATTAAGGCAGAATGCTTTTCGAGCGTTTTTATTTATTCACAAACTTTTTTTTTATTTGGCTCGCGCGCGTTTTTCTATATCATACAGCCTGTTACTTGTTCATACAATGTTCGTGATTGATCTCTTTGGTGATTGGAACTTTTGCTAACAATATCCACATTCCAAATTCAAAACACATTTAGTCCCTAGGGATTAAAGAGCTATTTTAGTCCCTGTTTACGAAGAATACACTAGCTGTTTTTGAATAGATGTGATAAAAATATGTTTGTTTTAATTTATATTTTATGCAAAACTAGCTGACGTGGCGAACTTCGTACCGCTATCAAAATCAGTAAATCCGTTCTCGAGATATCATCAAAAAGCCGTTCCATACAAAATGTATGAGAAAATTAATTATCTTCTTTTTTTTGTGAAATTTTTCCATGTTTTAATAGTTATTCTGCTATTCGGGGCGGAGACAAATCCAACAAATCAAAGATCATGAAACTCGGTCCAGCCGTTCTTGAGTTATACTCGTAAATGGGTGTATAAGCTAACCCGACTTTGTTTTATTTATATAATAAGATAGATAAAGTTCTATTCAAATCCGAGGTTATGCAATGTAAAACAAAACACTATCGTTCACTGTTAAAAAACAGCATTGTCATTATGTATCATAGTAATCTACATAATTAAACAGTGATTAATCGATACGATAGGTACGAGTATATAATACAAAAACTATAATTACTTATTACCATTATTATCATCGGCTAGCTAGCCGACTGTGTGATGCACTTCATTGTTTACATTGCAATTAAAACGACTATTTTATAATAAAAGTATATTTTTTAAATCCATAGTTTTAAATGCGTTATTTGGATTTTTTTTTCTGAAGTTCGTTTTGTGTTGTACCTTTGGCGTGTCGTTTTACGAATAAAAAAACGTAAGTACCTTCGTCAATTTAAAAGTCAGTTTAAAAGCGTACTTACTACCCTAATAGTGTAATTTTTTTTTCTCTTTTAATCTCAATCCGAATATTTTTAAGTATATTGCTAATCCATTGCTTCTTGTGGTTGAAAAATTTGTCTGCTCAACAACGTAAATAACTCAATGAATGTTGTTGAAGTGTCAAAATTAAACCCATTGCTACTGTCAGTGTGTTACGAAATTACACCGCTGTAGTATTTCACGGTTAATTAGACAAGAACATAATATTGCTAATAAAATAATGCAGTTAGGTAAAGTAGATTTTAATTCTGCCTTATTTTAATATTTTCATACTTTTTCCAGTCGCATTTTTTTGCATTAAATTCACCATAATGTGTAGTTTAAAGGAAACCATAAATAAATACTTTTTTCACTATCGATTTTCTGTTATTTTAATAAGGGTGATGGTAACTGGTCATTAGTAGAAGTTACGCGCATGTAGGTACTGCAAGTAACATGTCGACTGCCTTTGATTCGTATCTATTAATTATAACGATATAATACATAGATTTTATTTCTGATGTTTTCTATTTACTCAACCCGACCTCATCTAGTTTTTAAAACATGATTGACGTGTGAAAGTGTTTGTACAAACCTACTTACTGCAATAAAATCATTAATCATTTAGGTACCAAATATTGATATGATTCATTCGTATTGTAAACACATAATACGATACTTAGATTTGATTTTGATATGATTCATTCGTATTGTAAACACATAATACGATACTTAGATTTGATTTCTGATGTTAACTGTTTACTAAATATTGATTGAAGGATAACGCTCATTATGGGCCAATTTGTTTGGCTCAGTTATCATAACGAGTAACTAGCCACACGTCACTGTTCAAAATATATAATACACGGTCTACAAATAAGTCACCTTATAACATTTTCACTGATCGACTGTTGTGTAAAATTACGATTTCTAAGTTCTATATTACGATTACTTACGTTTGGAATATTGTCAAAACCTGAACGATCATTGCTCGTTAAAAGAAGAGAAATTCCAAAATATGTAGTCATAAAATCATGATTACAGCCCTTGTACCTCAGACAGCAACAACCCAACAACAACCGACACCAACCTTATACTGTAGATTTGTGGACTATCTTCAATTTTATTAAGTAAACTGTCCTCCCCTGTGATTTGAAAACATTGTAAAAGCCAATTATTTAAAAAAAGTAACCGTGGTTTCTTGCCGGCTCTCTTCCAGAAGAATCGACTAATTGGAACCGAACACCTAGCTTTTGATGTTTTCCATGTAGGCTTATGTGAAATAAAGTATGTATTTTGATTATATAACAATAATATATAAGATCACTGTAATTTTGACAGTGGTGCAAAATTAGTGGTAAAATTATTGTGAAAGCATTGTAGCCGGTGGTATCGAGCAGAGAAATTCTCACAAACCGTATTTAACGTTTTACATCTTTATACTTCATATTTATTCACAAAGACACAATAATTACAATTAACAAGCTAACACAGTATTTACATATAATAATATATTATATACAAGTATATAATAAAATATTAAAGAAAAAGGCAGGAGCTCATTGGGCATCAAAAAATTCGTCCGAGTCACTGTCAATGGGATAAATACCCAAAATCAGCCTTTTGGGCACTTATCCCATTGCAAGTGACGCGGCGGAATTTTCTTTTTTAATTTGAATTTTCTTTTTTTTTATTAAAAAATTAAATTCGTTAATGGTAATATTGGTAATGCTGCCAGCGTTTATTGAATATAGTTGTTATTTTCCAGGCATCAAGCCATGTCTTTAGACAACTTGAGGGTGTCTTCTCCGAAAATAGTGGACCGGAAGTTTTTGAAGCCGCTGCTGTGTGGACCGGGACCCTGTGACTACTGGCCTTCCGTGGCGGAGGCTCTGAGCAGGCAGATCATCACGCCCAACTGTGATGAATTCTATAACGTACGTGGGATTACTTTTCTTAATCCTTATATTTAATAATCCTTGTTAGACCTACTCACTTTGTCCTATTTCCTTAAATAGGACAAAGTGAGTAGGTCATTCTACCTTTAGAATAATAAGTCATGAAAGTCAAGGCCTAGATGAGCCGCATTACAGAAAGCCAACAAAAGTATTAAAAGTATTGTTTGAAGACGATAATTTTATTATCTTAAGTATGGAATTATAATAAAGAATCCACTCTCTAGCATTTCCGTAATCAATGAATAAGTATGATAGGGTTATTCAGAATAACTGCAGACCATGAATTTTTTTCAATGCTATTAGGTATTTTCCATTGGGGAGCATTCAAAATCTCAATAGAAGCCCAGAATATGGATATGTGCACAGTTAATGTCAATAAGCTCGCTCTCTTTAGTTTGACTGGATCTTAAAAACGTCTGAAATGTGTCGTACTCACCTTTTACTTCCCCTTCTGGGAATACAGGCGTCACGTCACGTTAAATAATTCCTATAAACATAAACGTTGCTTAAAATGAAGTAATGATTAGCGACTTTTTAACCATACATTTTTGACGTTTAAATGTCACTTAGCTTTAATCATCGTTTATAAATATACCACTAAATATGAACCTTTGTAATTTATTTGCAGGTTGTGGATGACATACGTGCAGGTTTACAATACGTCTTCCAAACCCAGAGTAAGCTGGTGCTAGCCATGAGTGGCGCCGGCCATGCTGGTATGGAGTCAGTAATCAGCAACCTAGTGGCTCCTGGGGAAACCCTGCTCATCGCCTCCAGGGGCATTTGGGATCAGCGCGCGGAAATTATCGCCAAAAGATTAGGTAATATTTATTTTGTAAAACTAGGTATGATTATCCACAAAACTAGCTGTACCTGTAGCGCAACATGGATTTTTGGAACTAACGCCACCACCTTTCGTTTTTTTTTCGTCATTTCGAGTGACAATTCACAAAGTAATTGCATACATTTTTACCAACAGCGCCCCATGTCAACGTCCACTAGGCACTGTCAGTGATAACGGTCTACATTATATAAAGGTTTTATTTAATTATACCTATCACTTACATCACTTTTAAATAAAATATACTTAATAAAATCACACAATTAATAAATTACCTACATAAACCTACTTTTATCTGAATATTTCCAGGAATTAAAACCGAACTGACTAAAGTTCCAATTACCGCTACCTTTACTCTGGACCAATTGGAGCCTGAACTAAAGAGATTGCGTCCAGCTGCCCTTTTCATCACCCACGGTGATTCCTCAACCGGAACAGTGCAGAAAATGCAGGGCTTGGGTGAACTTTGTCACAAGTAAGTGAACGTTGACGTGAAGAAACTAATATGGAAAATTCGTACTGCGACAAAAACAGCGTACTATATATGTATATATTTTTTTAATTTAAGGGTAGTTCTTCGAGGTCCCTCAAAACGCAGTCACACGGTCTTAATTCGTAACCTATTAAACATTCAGTCTTAGGACCAAATACAGATTAATCTTTATTTATATGTGTACATAATTTAAACATTAAACATCTAAAATTATTTCTAATGTTTATTTAAAAAAATATCTAATGTCGAAAACGGGAGCAAAATCGGTGTTCTTCGCGCGTCACACTCTGTTCGCGCTCACGGTAAACTTTGATAACTTTTGTTTTCAATTCATAAGCATATAATGTAATAAATCTAATTAATTGTATTTAACTATGCATCATAATTATCAAAGAATATTAATTTTATCTCTTAAGTGACAATAGTTAATAAGCTTTATGTCTCTGTCACACGATTTTGTTAGTTTCGAGAGCGCGCAACAAAACTGCACGTATCTTCCAAGAGCGCCAACTTGTCGCTACACATTTTAGCTGCGCGGACGCTCAGTAGTATCCCGGCGTCAGTGGGCGAGACACTTACGTTCATCGCTTCTAAACAAAAAAAAATACGAGGCGAGTTATTCTTTGAATATTTTCAAGTAGCCTTGGTCTAGAAACTTTCATGCGCATATTTTGAAGGATAATGCTTATAATTTTCCAAGTCATTTTGTATTAAGAAATAAGATAGATCTTCGAGATTATTCTCAAGTACTTTGTTTGTTTATTTACCTATAAGTTTAATCGTAATTCTCAAAAATGTGAAATTTTCATAACTTTCGTGGCACAACTTTCGTGGTAATTTGTCCACGAAGGTTAGCTAGGGCACCACGAAAGTTATATATCTCCATTGAATGATTAATTTAGATTACTTGTGACGCTGCAGATGCTATCGTGAAGCTCAAAAAAGGTGTCTTTAATAGCCAATTTTTTAATCACGTCTAAATTGTCTATGGATTATCTTAATTTGACAGGACTAAACTAATATCTATCTTCTGTCCTTTTCATAATGAAATAGAAAGAAAAAGATGCCTGAACTTAAATTTAGTTTAGTTTGTGAACAACAGAATCGGGGCCATTATCTGCCAGCAATAATTAGTAAGTAATAATTATGTTTATGTTGTCTTTCGTAACTTTCATGGGCACAGAAATTTCAAAATAAAATATCTCAGTAGTTTATGCACCGATTTACATAAAATAAAAAAAATACGTATTATTTTTACAGCGTCTTAAATGTGGGTACATTTAAATGTAGATTATTAAAAAAAAATATTCGCCATGAAAGTTACGCGGAGAATACTTTTTGAAGAACTACCCTTAAACAATTTAACCTAAAACAATGATTATCTTATTTTATTCCGGGTAGGTATACAAACTCCTTGCCGTGACACGTTATGAAATCATAAAAAAGCTGGCCATTCGTGATTGAGATGCCAATAAACATTTAGTTTGTTTTTTTTGTGGCATCTATGTTAGTTTTGGCTTTTATATCGACCAGTTATTTAATAATATTGAATATACATTCTTAACTTATTTTTCTACCGTAAAACTTAAAAACTCATTTTCAAATAAACTACATGTATATAAATAATAAGTGATAATACTCTTTATAAACTCATTTTTAGATATTATTTTCTTGCGTTTGATGACAAGCAAGAAAATAATTTCACTTTTCGTTTCGTGTAAAGCTGCTACTAATACACAGATTAATTTTTGTTTAACATAAAATAATACGATCCACATATGGAAAATAAAACCAATAGCTTATAACACACATTAAGGTATGCAAATTATAAATATATGTTTAGATATGGAACCTTACTCCTGGTAGACACTGTCGTGTCCCTCATTGGAGTCCCCTTCCTAATGGACGAATGGGGAGTAGACGGGGTATTCTCCTCCACCCAGAAGGCGTTCAGTGGACCTGCCGGAATAGCTCCTGTGGCATTCAGCGCCCGCGCAGAGTAAGAAGACGACAATAACACGATTGATAAAAATTTTAAAAAAGCAATATCATTATTCAAACAAACATTTTATTAACATCTCGATTTGCTTTTCGTTTAGGCAAAAGATAAATAACAGAACCCATGAACCTCCTTTCTACTTCGATGTCAAATTGTTGGCGGAACAGTGGAACTGCTACGGAAACACAAGGCAGTAAGTGTTATCTCTTCATAGGTATGAATGAAAAGATCATGATAATCCTTAATGAACTAAGTAGGAATGAATTTTATTTCAAATCGAGACTACTAACAGTATTATTATACTGTGTACTGTGTGTTTAGCGCATAGTGAGTCCAGCTATTGCTGGACTCACTATGCGCTGAATTCAGCGCGGGTCTCACATGTCTGTTTGAAGCTCTAAGTATTTTTTTACCAGCCAAAAAAGTATAACTTTCGGATATCACTCTAATAGAAATTCTCTGGACATGCGTATTCTTTAATTAATTTAATGTTTAAATATTCCCTCAGATACCACCACACAATGAGTCCTCCAATGCTATGGGCCCTTCGATGCTGCCTCCAAGAGATATCGAACGAAACCCTGCCGGTCTCCTGGGCCCGCCACGCTGCCAGTACAGCTCACTTCCATAAACGTCTCGAAGAGTATAACTTCGAGTTCTTCGTCCCAAAGCCAGAAGATAGGCTGTCTACAGTCACTACCGTGGCGCTTCCTTCAGGAGTTGATCACATTGTGTTCACAAGTTACTTGAGAGAAAAGTAAGCATTTTTTTTTGGGATAGGCATCTCACAGTTCAACCTATGAGGTTGTCGTCTGCTTAACCGCACTTGCCTGTGGATGCCTCAATAAATTAAGGCCTCCAGCTAAGGCTTAAGAAACTTAAAAACTAAGCAAATACACGCTAAGGGCACCCCCTGTGGGGTTCGGACCTCGGCTTAGGGCGGCGCTGGGAGAGGGCAGCAAGGGACAGGCTGGATCAGGATTATTTAGAAAGGAATTTAAAATACAGGCTCAGCGGCGCGGGCTGGCTCGAGCAAGGTTCGGGGTGGAAAGGTAATCACCCACATTCATTTGGTTTTTATAGATAACCTAAATGGTGGGGCATAAGAGAGAAACCCCGCCGTATAAACGCTGCAATTCCGATTGAAACAGAATGCGTTTCTTTTATTATTACCAAAATAATCAAGTCGAACGACAATAGCTATACTCATCTAAAGCGACGAAAACTACCCCGCGCGTTATGGACAAACCTGTAAAACAATTTACTTAGAAGTTATTTTCCCATTCAGTCTTATTTACTAGGCAAATACAAATTTTGTCAAGTTATCAATAAGGCCCGCTTGCACCAAAAAACATTGAACGCATTTACATTAAATGCAAAAAAAAATCGGTTTTTGCCATCTTCAAACGATGAACAGAAATAGAACGATGTTTCCAATTCGATTAGCGCTTAGTTATTATGTGATGCATAAATGCATTTAGTTATTATGTGGTGCAAGTGGGTCTAAGTATCTATCATATATGATTATAGCAAATCCTTTTTCAATATCAGTGTAAAACTTTTAAGTGGAACACTTTCACATCTTACCTTAAGCTAATTAATCATTCTCGTTTCAACAGACACAATATCCTGGTCCTGGAAGGCCGTGGCCCGACAGTGGGCAAAGCATTGCGCGTCGGCATCATGGGAGTGAACGCGAGAACTGACGTGGCAGACATACTTGCTGACGCCATGGCGGACACTCTTCGAGCCATTCATCCGCCAAATATTTAAACAATTACATAATTGTAAAAAAAAATGTTTCTATAGATCCTACGTGTTTGTATTATTATTGTACCTAATTAAGAATTGTTCATTATACTTAATAAATCAACGGAATGAATAAATCTTCTTTAATTCATATCTATATACAAAAAAGGTGATACACATATATGACGGAGAAGGTATTGTGTATCATCAGCCATATTTTAACTACTGTGGGCGTACTGTTGGGTAGGTGTTGGTTATTGCGCAATAGAAAAACCGTTTGCAGTTCAAATCAGATTATAATTTCACGAACAAATTAATCAAACTAGCAAATCACACACTGTAGGTACACGACACAACCAGATATGGAACGCGGGACAGTTTCTGAGCACGTGTTTTTCGTACGATGTCCAATGTCCAAGCGCTCCACATCGTTCTGTCGAGCTGTCGTCGCCTCCCACGAACTCAAGCTAGACTCTGTCAAGCACCACCAGATGGCGCTAGCGTTCCGAATATTCAAACGAGTGACCGGATGCGACATATATGTATATATAACATATATACGTATCTCAAAATCAAGTGATAAAAATATTCAAAACTTGTTAGGAAACTTACTAGCTAGACCCTTTAATTAAATATGAAAAGGATGCGAGTAAGGGAAGACAGCGATGTCTTATTGTCTCATATCTATCACAAGTATAACGTAACTGCAAACTACTGTATCATAACAATTTTATCGATGCTTGTACATAAAGAAAGTAGAACATAAACTAATGACCACCATTTATCGTCAGTTCTCGTTAGGCCGCGGTTGGGGACACATTGGACATTACCCATTATGATTAGAAACAGACATTCAAATTGAACGAGCATAATAAGTAATTTTCGAATCAGTGATTTCAAAGTGAGTTAATCCAATTTATTTGTTACTTATTTGCTTCCCTGTTTATTTATTTTAATTATATTTAAATCAGACACCGTGCTAGATAAGAGTTAGGTACAAGTTCGATAGCATCACAAAAAAGTCACAAGATCAAATGTGTAAACAAACGAAATATTTACGTCGCATTTTGCGGCTGCAGCTCTGACAAGACGATGATATTCCTGCCGGAGTCGCGCTGTTTATAAGCGTGAAGGTCCCGGCGGCGGGTCGTTCGTCTTTCGCTTCGCTATGTCCCGCCGGGAAGCCGGGATCGCTTCGACAGTCGCGATGGGAATCGAATCAATTTGTCGAGACAACATTGCGCTCGTTCGATCTTCATCCCACGTCTCAGTTTTATATAACCTCGGTTCTAGCTCGGAAACGACGAACTATCATGTCAATAGCGCGCTGCCAAATGCACTCTTGACCTCCCTTATCTGTGGCACGGGGCACGGTTAAACGTAAAAATACATTCGTGTTTATTTTTTGTAAACGAAAATACTGTGAAGGAATGGTAAACTGGGATATAAAAACAATTGTTAAACCGCAGGCTAGCAACGATAGCATGTGGAACAAATATGAGGCTGGCAAGCAGCGCGCGCCCCGGGCGCGGCGCACTTGCCAAATGTGCCATCCGATAGCGCCAGAACATTGTAGCAAATTTACAACCACCCTATTAGCACTAAATCTAAACATTAACCCGATTCCGGTAACCAAACTTCACGAATACTTGTATACACTGAGTGCGAGATAGTTTCACTCGAGACGAGCTTGTTTCTGGCGAGCGTGCCTGTAATTGAACCTACATCTGAATGCTAATGAGACGAAAAATTTAAAGTTGTCTTAAGGAATCAGAAATTACATTCATAATATAACTGACGTTACGTTCTACCTATTGAAATTACTAATGTTATTTCTTTATTGACCATAAACATGACCGTGCTTGAATTATAAAAGATGCAGGGACACACAATTATTTTCACCACACACTCACTCACTCTTTCTCATTATATCATCCTATAACTGCATAATTTATTTGTACATATCACATTTTAAGTGAACTGATTGTGTTCTTTATGAGAATATAAATTCTTTAAACCACCATCCCTTCCTATTTCCAGCAAGTTTCCCCAAGATGTCCTCCAGCAAGTTCATAGTGCCTCCTCCGAGGATAGTGGACCGGGAGATAGTGAAGCCGCTGCTGTGTGGACCGGGCCCCTGTGACTACTGGCCGTCCGTCGCGGAGGCTCTCAGCAAGCCTGTCCTCACACCCATCTGCGATGAGTTCTTCGAAGTAATTAGTTTTCCTATTATAAGATCTGCGGGTTGGATGGATCATTTATTCTCAGTTGTAGGTAATTAAATTTGTTTTCGCTGTCTGCAAGTTCGAGGCGATACCTACCAATTATCGGTAACTTCTTTAAACTTTCTAGAATCCTTACTACGTCCTTATGACAATCTGAAAGGCACTTCTCGTAATTTTAAGAACCTTCAAAAGTCTGATCTCAGTCTCAATCTGCCAAAAATATCCGTAATTTCCCTACATTTTTCAATCAATCAATATCTTTATTGTGGATCATAGGTAGGTACATAACACAGGTCTTAAAATATAATTAAATTGTGATCAGCTATGTCCCGCCCTTAGGGCATACAATAGTTAGGTACATAAAAAATTAACACACATTACCTCTTACACCGTATGCATACATCTTTCTTAAGAAGATCTCGTGGTCGACCCGGTCGAAAGCAAGACATATCCATGTACAACGCGACAGCCGGCCGCCCTTTGTCCAAGTTAGACATTACCTTATGTAGAAAGTTATATGTGCCACATTTATGATTTGTTTTTTCTGAAACCTTATTGACTGGACATTAGAATGTTGTGTTTCAAAGAAAGCGTAGAGACAGTTAAACATCACCTTTTCAAAAAAATTTCCAAAAATAGATATCAATGGTCTATAGTTGCTCATGTTAGCTTTGGGTCCTTTTTTAAATACTGCGGTGCTATTCTGTGAAAATCTCACCGTGAAAACGTAGGTGAAGTGAGCGTGGAGTGAGTTGTCAATAGCGTCAATTCCTAGCAAAAACAAACTCACTACACCTAGTTTTCACGGTGAGATTTTTACAGAATCGACCGGCTGGCTTTATAACAGATACTTTTAGTTTATCTGGGAAAATGCCTTCTTCTATGCATAAATTAAAATTAAAAATTATGCATACATTTTTGACAAGTCTTTGACATTGATTGTCGCCGAGATGAGATTGCGACTAGATTTTGAACGTTTTTAACTTCGGTATATATATTGTTAGTTATAATACATATTTTAATTATTTTGTCTCCCCCACGTTTAATCATAACACATTTGACATTGGCAGATTTTTTTTTTAAAGGCATTTTTTGTCTGAGACCATGCTGCCTAGTCATCAGTTACTATTTTTTAGTCTAACATGACATTAGAATATGGGTGCACACATTCTAATGTATTAGGAGTATTTGGCAGCAAATGTATCGAATCAAGTTTCCCGGTAAACTTCGCTGAGGTAGCCAAAACTACAAAAAAATTCTCAGCTCCATTTTACCGGGATCGCGTCTGTTTCAATGATTCCACATATTGTCCAGTTGCGCAGACACTTGAGATACAAAACTACACCAATTTTACATCACAATATCCACTAGGAATCAATTTGCGAATAATTAAAACAGCCAACTAGACTTCACTCGAAGAAATCCCGCCAAAAACTCCTGACATTGGCAGAATTGTCGACATCGGCACTATTGCCATAGAGAAAAATAGAATAGAACTTCGGTATTTGGCCTTCAAGTTTTTTATCTTTTATTTGGCCAGGGAACGTGCAAAAAAGGTTAGTCACGTCACTGTTCGGTGCTTGCGAGAATACGCGCCTGTTATGTAAAAACAAAACCTTAGTTTCTTATGTATTCAGGTGAAATTACATGAATAATAAAGTAAGGTCTCGCTCATGAGTAACAAGAATGCTGCTCACCGCAATACTCCTGAGTGTTTTGAGAGGTAAATAATCTTTTTGAGATTGTTCCCATTATGTAAGGGATGGCAAACATATGGTCGACCAAGGTCAGCCCTTGTCATATTTCAAGAGTGAGCTCAAATATGAGTTGAGGTTTTCTTTTCATATTTCGTATTCGAGGTTAATGACGCCTTCTTTCGTTGAATACTTATTTGAAATATGATTCTGAATGAGAAGGCTTTTATATTGTTAAGATTTTGAGTTGTAGAATTGGTACTTATTTTATGAACGGGATAATCCTATCCGCAGTTCTGATTACCTACTTACCGTAAACTTAAAAAAAAAATGTGGACCTATGCATCATTATCATCTGCCTAGCCTTTTACGAACTATGTTGGGATCGGCTTCTAGTCTAACCGGATGCAGCTGAATTCCAGCATTTTACATGGAGCGACTGCCAATCTTACCCCAAAAACCCAGTTACTGGGTAATACGATACCACTTGGTAAGACTGGTTGTCAGATTTTCGGGCATCTCACTACCCATAACGACTGTCAAAGATCCGCAAATGACAGCCGGGACCGACCGCTTAATGTGCTTTCCGAGGCACTGACGGGTCTCGGTACGTAAAGATGGTCACCCATCCACAGACCAACCGCGGCAAGCATAGCTTAACTTGATCGATCGATATCTATGGATCGACCTGTGCGGTGGTTATTATTTAGCAAGGGTCTCCCTCCTCCCGGACCAATATACGTAAATTAGTAGTATAAGTTAGTAGAGAACATTTTCGAAAAATAGTGTTACAGCCAAATTAGACCGATTTTAAATTTTCCTTAGATACGGAGATTTCCAGTTAACTTTTTTAAAATAAGGCATTTCGAAAATGTTCTCTACTAACTTTTTAGACCTTTGTATCTTGCTTATGCGTATGAAGTTTCATTAAAATCGGTTAATTCATTACGAAAAATAAGGGCTTGAAAGTTAGTATGAAATGCCGCTCGGGGTAAACGCTCTTAAGCCTATTTTTTTTTAATTTCGTAACTTTAATGATAGTAGAAGAACATAGTAATCTTGAACTGCTGCTGCAGCATCACCTGGAATTTGCAGGATACCCAACTCCCTTCACTTACAGCAGAGCTATCGTGTTTGGGCTCCTTGGAACGTTCTCAATGAATAGATTATAGATAGATGGTGACCAGGGGCTGATGATGGATCAGGAAAGAGAAATAAAGGAGGACCGGACAAAATGGTTCCCACGGCCAATAACAACCAAACATATGTCATTAGATAGGCATTTTAATAAAGAGCAATAACTACTATGGCGGTTCTTATTAAATCGTTGTGTGAAAAAGTTATGGCGATGTTCCGTAGGACGGAGTTGGACGATAGATAACGGAATACTTGAATAACTGCTGGTAAACCTATCGAGTGTGGGCTCATTAGATATGTCTCAATGAGTGCCTACTGTTCCTTTTACCAGATGACGAGGACCTCATAACTGACCTGGACACTAGATAACGGAAATTTTGAATAACTACATACTAATAAACTCATCGAGTGTGGGATCATTAGATGTGTCTCAACGAGTCCTATTCATTTTACCTAATGACGAGGACCTGATGACTGACCTGCACGCTACATAACGGAAGTCTTGAATAGCTACTAGTATACCCCTCGAGTGTGAGCTTATTAGATGTATTTCACCTAGTACTGTTCATTTTACCTGATAACTGACCTGGACGCTAGATAACGGAATTCTTGAATAGCTATTAGTAAACCCCTCGCATGTGGGCTCACTAAAAGTAATTATCTCAACGAGTCCTGTTCATTTTACCTGATGACTGACCAGGGTGCTACATAATGAAACTCTTAATTAACTGCTAGTAAACCGGTCGAGTGTGGACGGTTCTCCATTGAGTTACCTAACTTTTTTATCTTTATAGATAAAAAAGTTAGGTAACTCAATAGAGAACCAAACAAAAAAAACACAACAAAAAAAAACAACAAACAAAACAAATATAGCATGATTATTCATGCTATATTTTTTTTGTCTTAATCATCATTTGTCCGAATGATAACTTGCCTGAACTTAATGTCACATAATATCACATGCGATAAAATTGAAATCCCTAAATACTATAATATGCCCTAAATTTGTTTGTCATAAATATTACAATCAATAATGGCACGGGACGGACACGGACGGGGACGGCTAATGAAAACGCCAAAGAGTAGTTTTTTTTTTTATCTGGGTACCTATATGGTAAGCATGAAGGTTGCATGAGATACAAATTAAATAGAACACAGGCCGCTATAAATGTCACTTATATAGCAGCTATATAATATTAAAAAACATTAATAAAACCTTAATGGCATCACATCAATATTTTTGGCTCATGTGGCCAGTGGCAGTAGCATTATACCAAGTAGGTTTTACAAAGGAGGTATGAATAAGTGTTTATAGTTCATCCGACCTCATCTAGTTTAAAAAATTTATGATTGACGTGTAAAAGTGTTTGTGCAAACCTACTTACAGAAATAAAATCATTTATCATTTATATATGATCTCTATACAAACAAAAGATAAGTGAGGACCAATGTTGAGAGATGAGGCTTATACCCAGCAATAATGAATGTATGCTATTGTAGAAAACATGGCTGTTGTAAACTTCCAATTTTCATTAGCCGTCCGCCGACGCGAGGACGCTTGGATCAAAATATTTCCTACAACTTATATTAAACATAAAGGGCCAATATATATTATTATTTTAGTTTTTATAGGTTTTTGTTTGAGTCGGGGATTTTTTTAATTTTTAATTTAACTTTTTTGCTATCGTGTTAATTTTTTTTTGTCTGGGTACCTATATGGTAAGCATGAAGGTTGCATGAGATAGGTAGGTACATATAAATTAAATAGAACACAGGCCGCTATAAATGTCACTTATATAGCAGCTATATAATATTAAAAAACATTAATAAAAATAAAACCTTAATGGCATCACATCAATATTTTGGGCTCATGTGGCCAGTGGCAGTAGCATTATACCAAGTAGGTTTTACAAAGGAGGTATGAATAAGTGTTTTGTATATGATCTCAATACAAATAAAAGATAACTGAGGACCAATGTTCTATGTTATGGGTTTGGTTTCCGTACTTAGTCCTTCAAGTGAACCATTGTGAGCGAGCCATGGCGGCCGTCGGTGGTTATTCCAACCATCCCACCCTCCATAAGTTGATTAACTCTCCTGGCCTGTTGAGAACATCTCTGTGTAAGATCTGGATGCCCCGAGGGTTTCTGACCTAATCTGGGTGACGCCTGTGTGCACTCAAAGAGCACATACGCCACAGTTTCCTCAGCCTCCATGCAAGCCCTGCACAGGGGACTGTCCGTTATGCCTAGTGTGTGGAAGTGTTTGCTTAGCGAGCAGTGTCCCGTGATGTTTCCCGTCACCAGGCGCAGGCATTTCTTGTCCAGGCGTAGTAAACATCTGGCTAGCTTGCCAGATGGCATAGCTTCCTTGGACTGCCTGCAGCCCGGTGACGAGGTTCACCAGCTCTTTGCTTGTGTGTAGGTGTGCTTCTGTAACCATCTGCGTAGTTGGTTGAAGGGGATGGGCACGACAGGTTCCGGTCCACAGACTGACGTGCTAGATGCCCTTCTGGCCCGCTTGTCAGCTGCGTCGTTTCCTAGCGATCCAGTGTGTCCTTTTATCCATTGTAGTGTCACTGTTTTGCGGTTTGATACAGTGACCCATTCAAGCGCATGTGACATTCTAGTATTAGGTTCGATGTGATGATTTTTTTTCCTTAGGAATTGGAGGACTGAGGCGCTGTCAAAGAGTATGCGACTATGAGTGTCCGTAACTCTCCTGGCTACTTCTCCTGGATAAGCCGCTTGTATTATGCCCACACACGCACACACTCCGCTTGGTAGACCATGTTGAGCATTCCCAGCCTGAATGAGAAAACTCCAACTCCAGTTCTTTCAGTCAGTTCAGTCTTTGATCCGTCAGTGTATACTCTCAACTCTTTCGAGCCTGAGTAGTCACACTGCTCCTCTTTAAGCACTATGTTTTTGGTTTTGTCACAGGGTGATGCCAATATTGGCTGCCGTTTGATCGCATCTTCCTTTATGCGTATGTGCTTGACCCTGGAGTCTTGGCTCAGGGTTCCTGATATATAGAGCCTAAAAGCAGCCAGGGCTGCCTCCTCCCGCACGATAGGCGACATACCACGCTTTGCTTGTAGGGCAGCGGTGGGTGTACTTCTCATGCAGCTGGTAATCACCAGCTGCATGAGAAGTACACCCACCGCAATCGCTACACAAGCAAACCGCTACAGCTATTCGAAGTCTCTTTGGGCTGTGCTCAGGTCTATTCTGGGCCACCAGACTAGTGAGCCGTATATAATAATTGGTCGGATGACTGTGGTGTATAGCCAGTGAGTGACCCTGGGGCTAATCTCTTGTCAAGCATTCGCTTGCATTGCCACAGGGATATGCTGGCTTTTGTAGTGATGTGGTTGGTGTGTTTTGCCCAATTCAGCTCATCCTAGCTTTTTTCCAACATTGTTGGGATCGGCTTCCAGTCTAACCGGATGCAGCTGAACACCAGTACTTTACATGGAACGACTCCACTCCTCCACAACCCAGTTACTGGGTAACCCTTGTTAAGACTGGTTGTCAGACTTTCGGGCTTCTGATAACCCGTAACGACTGCAAAAGATCCACAATTGACAGCCGGGACCAACGGCTTAACGTGCTTTCCGAGGCACGGATTTTTTGCCCAATTCAGCTGTTTGTCCAAAAAGATGCCCAGGTATCTGGTTTCAGTTGATAGGCTTAGGGTAGTTTTACTACTATTCAAACCGACATAACCATAATAATAAAATTTAATCCTTTTATTATTATGGTTATGTCGTCGGCGTAGCCTACGGTAAAGTAACCTTTGTCTTTGAGTGCTTTTATTAGGCTGTCTACGATCAGGTTCCATAGAAGCAGCGAAAGGACACCCCCTTGCGAGCAGTCTTTCGCCACGATGGTCCTTGTGGTATCGTTTACGGTCACTTGTAAAACTCTCTATTTGAGCATAATGGTAATCCAGCCGCTCAGGGACGGGTCTATATTTCGTCTGTTTACAGCCGTGCTGATAATTTTGAACGTGATTTTGTCAAAGGCGCCCTCGATGTCAATGTAGCCGACCAGTGCTGAGCATTTGTGGTCCACTGCGCATCGAGGACCAAAAAACAAAGATTGACTTTTTCGTGGATTTATTATTTTAATTTTGTCCTTATTTCTCCATTCCAGGTCCTGGATGATATCCGTGCTGGCTTGAAATACGTGTTCCAAACCCGAAGCAAGCTGGTGTTGGCAATGAGTGGATCTGGTCACTCTGGAATGGAAGCGGTGATCAGCAACCTGGTGGGTCCGGGAGAAACCCTGCTCATCGCTTCCAGGGGCATATGGGATCAGCGCGCGTTCATGATAGCTAATAGATATGGTAATTTAAATTGTTTTACTGTTTTTTTTTTTTAATAACAAACAAAATTGTTTTATTATTTTAAAGGCTAAAGCGGAATTGGGTGGGCCACGCCACAACGCAACTCATTGCAAAAATCCTCCTTCATCAGTTCCGTACATTTTCTTTGAACCAATGCACACTACCGACAGCGTAGGCCGCACCGCACTTTTTCTATGAAAATGCGTCGCACTGTAATGTGCGCAATGCTTTCATAGGAAAATCTAAAAGAATCTAGCATTTTAAGGTAGACCTTAAGTGTTAGATAAGTCTATCTTTCACACGGCTTGATATAAGTAAGTTTTAATGACATCCCCTTTGTAAATGATTGTAGGTATTAAAACTGAAGTCGTAAGTGTTCCTCTGAACGTCACCTTCAATCTTAAACAATTGGAGCCTGAATTGAAGAGATTGCGTCCAGCTGCCTTGTTCATCACCCACGGAGACTCCTCGACCGGAACTGTACAGAATCTTCAGGGCTTGGGCGATCTTTGTCACAAGTAAGTGGTAAACTTTTAAGATACATTCCCTGTCCATAAGACCTTTAAAAACATTAGGCCAAAACAATGGCAACATATTGTGTTGCGTATGCCTACGAACATTGCATTCATAATTGAATAGGTAAATAAAAAAAGGTGAGTACACTAATGACATTCTAAAAATGCTGGTTGTATCTGCTGAAAAAATAAGTTAAAGCCATTTTAAATCATTATGAAAAAAATTGCGAAAAAGAAAACATTAATGGCATTCAACTGACCTGTCTTTACAGAGTACTTTTTGATAGACTGAAACCTGTCTTGTATGATAGAGGTCAGTGATGGCATTACATAATTATTTTGGGCACGAATGGCCAGTTAACTGCGTTTTTAGAAGTTAATAAAAGGAAGGTGGCTTTATTAATAGGTTTAATGAGTCCAAATATTGTGGTTGCTGGCTGCTTGCTGCTCTATTTATATCTATCTTGACTCAAATCTCAAATAATGAGAACTTATGTTTAATGTTCGAGTGTGTGTTTTTTTATTAACACAAAATTACGAAGTCTATGTTATCCTACCAATCAAATGATACTCTATACACTAATGTATCTTTACAAGTCTCAAAACACTAAATCAATTTTGTCATCGTGAAACGCAAAGAGCTCGGCTTCGAAAAATGCGACTCTGTTATTTGCTCTAGCAAATAAGGGATAACACAATCACTGACATTGCCTAGCAGCCAGTCTAGTTCAGAGAAAGGATAATAGTAACTTACCTAATAGAATAGGTTCAGTAGGTGCCACATAGTTATTGAGTTAACTCTAGGCTTGGTCAATCGGCGCGTCTCGGATTATACGGTGACCTAGCTAGAGAAAAAACACGTATTACATAACTAATATATTCAACTTGCTTTTCAGGCTGATTCGATTTTTTTTTCTGATAGTAGTAATTCGTTCTCGAAACGGTGTAGGAAAATATGGTGAAGAAAAGAACCAAAAATTTAAGGACATATACTACCACTACCAACCCACACTGGGCTGGTTTTGGATTACAGCGCGGTTATATAGTTTTTGATTACGGCCCACTCCCTCTAACCAAGAGGAGGCCTGTGATAACTCAGCAGTGGGAACATTGATAATGTATGTAGTAATTCTAGTCCCATTTTAAGTCATGGTTACTTGAATTGTGAATTTTAACATTTGCCACACATCACCCAAATCAAATGGTCACTAAACTTAAAGCGAAAGCTAGATCTATTCCTCCCATCTTTGCTCCCTGTCTGTCAACTTAACGAACTGTTATAAAAACCACAATCCGGGCTTTATCCAATCTGTGCTGAAACCATTCCTCCTGTCGTCCTTTCACTTCCAAATTAAAAAAGCAGCGAACTTTAGCAGAAAAACTATTAGATTGCCCGAGAAATACTGAGACTGGGACACGGGGACCGAACAATTTAATTACAGCCGTTGTCTCTTTCATTCCTGACTTGGCTTTTTACTTAGATCTAGGTCTCCCTGAATACGTTCGAGTTGAAAACTCTTTAATTGCATCCTGTGAAGAAGTCGGCAATTAGCATGCATTGGAAAATACCAAGCGCGGTAAAAGTTAAGATAAAAAGTTTTTCGGAGATTCCGACCGGCTATTCGAAAATTTTGAAAGCTGAAATTTTCGAAGCGTGTTCGTTTCACTTGAGTTACTTTCTACCTGTAAAATGTCCTTTGAGATTCATAAAAATGTTTTTTATCTTAGCAAATCTTCATAATTATACCACTTTAACAAAATTTTCTTTTCGTCCTTCTCAGATATGGCACCTTACTTCTGGTAGATACCGTGGTGACGCTGGGAGGACTTCCGTTCTTCATGGACGAGTGGGGAATCGATGGAGTTTACACCTCCACGCAGAAGGTGTTCAGCGGACCTGCTGGTATATCTCCTGTGGCATTCAGCGCACGTGCCGAGTAAGATAATTAAATTACTAAACTTACAATTAATAAGTACACGTATATTTATTCAAAAAAGTTTGGAATTATATTATTTATTTACATTAGGTAAGTACTAAATTGAACAACAACTATACAAATAAATACAAAACCGGCCAAGTGCGTGTCGGGCCACGTACAGTGTAGGGTTCCGTAGTAGCCCGTTATCACAATATAGTACGATTCTGTTGTTCTTTATTCTGAATATAAGTAATGGTAAAGATAGAATAGAATAGAATACTCTTTATTATGTACACCATATAAATTACAGACATAAATATAGAAACTGTACAAAGGGTAAGATATTAGGAGTTGAATTATCATTTCTAAGACGTGCAGGGATGTCGATCAGAAGACTGGCAGCATTGCCACGTTGAATGGAAATGCTAATTCTTTATTCAAAAAACAACCCAGCCTTCTCCAGCTCTGGTCACTTGAAGTGCCGACCAGTCGGCGAGAAGTTTCCTTAAAAAGGAGACGCGCACTCGGGCCCCATGATCCGAGCGTTTCGACTCCAAACGGCTCAAAATTGTAGTTACCCATAAATAGCTAATGCTGTGGTCACTAAAACAAGAGTATTATCTAACTATATTTTTATTACAGAGAAAAGATAAAGAACCGGAAGCACGATCCTCCTTTCTACTTCGACATCAAGCTGTTAGCGCAACAGTGGAACTGCTACGGAAGCACAAGAACGTAAGAATTTAGTTTTTCGATATCGGTGGATGCGTTAACTCATATTCTATTTATAACTGTGTCGTAGGCAACCTTCTTAGTTATAAGTAAATATCTATTGAAGGAAATTACTTGAATCTTATGCGTTTGACTGAAACTCGAAATCCTGAATCACTTTACCCCAAATGAACGCTATCCATAAAAAGATTCGGGATTTTGTTATTTCGGGTTACAGTTATTCGGGATAGCGTTCATTTGGGATTAAGTGATTCGGGATGAAGAGGTTTGGGATTGCATTCTTTCGGGATACAGTTATTCGGGATTTTGAGTTTCGATGTAACGTATAAGAGTCAAATTACTTAGTCTGCATAAGTTCTACAACTCCTTTATAATGCGCACAGCAAAAGAGTGGAACTCTCTACCTGCGTTTGTGTTTCCGAGTGCATACAACCCGAATCTCTTCAAAGTAAGAGTGAACAGGCTTCTTCTGGGTAAGCTCACTCCATCGTAGACTTTGTCTCTGTCACCTCTGACCTAGACTAGAGTCTAGAGCAAACCCATTTCAATAAAATAAAAATAAACTAGTCCTTATGCCCACGAGCGTGTCTGCCAAGTGGTTGGATTCTAGATTCAGTTCATTGTTTGATACAGTGTTCCAGACTTTTGCCTGTCTCATTATTCTAAAATTTAAAGCTTAAAAACGAATTCAAAATTTACATGTCGATTGTATATCTTCAGATACCACCATACTATGAGTCCGCCACTGTTCTGGGCCCTCCGGTGTTGCCTCCAGGAGGTCATAAAGGAAACCCTGCCTGTGTCCTGGGCCCGCCACGCCGCCACCACTGCTCGTTTCCACATGCGTCTCCGGGAGTATTCCTTCGAGTTGTTGATCCCGATGCCAGAAGACCGCCTGGCTACCGTCACGACTGTGAAGCTGCCTAAAGGATATGATTACGTTGAGTTCGTGAAGTATATGAGAGCTAAGTAAGTACCTAAGGCATCAGCGGGATTGTCCGAAAGGGTTAGGTACCGCTGGCTCGGAACATGGCTAAGGAAGGAACACGAGTGGGTTTTAGTCAGTAAGAGTCTGACACTCCCTTCCGCAGTCCGCTCCACCCAGAGCGGGATGGGTCATTTGATGATTTCTCATCCTGAAAAAAAAAGTACCTAAGGCATTTGCTTTAACAGTAACCCAATAAGCTGCATAATCTAACTATATAATATATGTGCCTATATGTGTGCGTGTATCTATATATGTCACATGTCTTCGAATTTCTGGTTCTAGGACATGCCGGTTTCGTCACGTTGTTTTCCTTCACTGTTTTGTGAGCAGTGGTGATAAAATTATTTACACAAAGTAAAGCCCAGGCAGGCTGGTTTCGAACCTACGTCCGCCGCCTGGATTCGGACTATGATTGCGTATAAATCGCGTAAAACCTTGTGAATCGAAATACGCTCATAGAAATATAAAAAACAGAATACGTCTCTTTCATTGCTGCAAAGAAATGTTAGCATTTAAATGTTTCTGTTTTTGCAGTTTGTGATTCTATATTAGCGTCGACTTTACACATACTAATCAAAATATTATGTAATAGTTAAGATTACTGGATAAAACATATTTTAATATTCATGAATGTCACTGTTTTAAATGTAATATATAGGGTGTTTGGAAGCTAGATACAAAGCCTTAAGGGGGTGATAGTTGACACAATTTAGATCATTTTGAGCCATAGGTACATGTCTTAGAGTCTAAGACATGTACCTAAAAAAACAAATACGATCGGAAGTTTCAGAGATTAGCGTGTTCAAACAAAAAATTATTTAGCTTTATTTTAGTATATAGGATTAATCCATTTTAATCTTTAACAGGCACAATATCCTAATATTCGCTGGTCTGGGCCCGACCGTGGGCAAGGCGCTTCGCATCGGCATCATGGGCGTCAACTCCACGATACAGGTCGCTGACGCAGTGGCTGAAGCCATGGCTGACACTCTAAGGGCACTCAAAAAATCCTCCCTTTAAAGTGGGTGAAAGAATTAGATGTAGCGTTATCTTTCAAAGCTGACGCGCGACGATCCATAGATCTAAGGACTGCACTTTTTCTTTCCACCGTGCAATGCAAAAGAGTCGCTCAAACGGCTAATTTAATGTTATAAATAAAATGTAATTTTATGCAAAATAAATGCTTATCAACTTTTACTACCACAGAGTTTTTGTTAAATCCAATGAGAGATTTGTTCCTTAAGGTTCAACCTTCCGGATGGTGTCATCAAAACACGAGATTATGTTCCCTTTTCGCATTTGAGTTTGTTCGATTCCTGGCCCAAGCAACGCATAATCAGTTTATAATGTAAGTTTTCAGAGAAACATTTACTGCGTGGCTTGCGTAACTCGAGAATTGGTATAAGTCTAATTTACTACGTAGCATAGCAACAATTTTTCAAAAATCAACCCCTATCGGGAAACGAGGGTATAAATTTTATATGAAAAATCTTATTCCCTTGATCTATAAACTTAAAGCGAACCAACCGCTTTCTGATTAAATAAATAGGTACTTACCTTTACAAAAAAAAATACCAAGGGGAACCGGAATTCCACGCGACGTCACGGGCAAATTGTAATTGTAATGCAAAAGAAAACACACAAGCTGGGATAATTGAAAGACATATTTGTTCACAGGTCATTTATTTCATATCAATGTATGATGGTTTACAAACTATTGACTGGATGCACCTAGACAACCCAAATTGTGCGGTATTATACCACAAATAATTTAATTTTTCAAAGAAGTTAACAGTTTCGAATTGAATCTAAGAGTTCTAAATAAAAATAAAATGAATATCATCCCATTATAATACCACTACATCGGTATTGAATGCAGTGATTTATTAAATAGAAAAACAATGCAATACAAGCGAGTTCATAGTATTCTTTATGGCTATTAGTTATGTTATTCGCAAGCCATAGGTGACTACTTTTCTATTGTTAGATTATAAAAAAAATATATTAGAACCAAGATAAATCTGGTGCTTACTCGAGTGATATTCTCGTTATGTCAAAATAAAAATAAAATAATAGCCAATGTAACATTAAAATAATACAACAACTCAAAAATTTTGACTGGACTAGAACCCACAACGAAATGTGAAAATTTTAATTTATTACAAGATATTTTTGGCAAATGGACTCTCTCAAAAAAAAAATCAAATTGCTAAAAACGTGCTGTTACGGCACAGTATTACCTTCAAGTCTCATCTTCACGTGATGTAAAAACTGCAGCGCTTTTAAATAATGCAATATCAATTTGAAGAAAGCCGCCTTCAAGCGCCCGCGCATAACATTTGTAAAAGGCGTCTCATTCCCTAACACGTGAACGTACCTACTTAACGCTAGTGTTTTTACACCTAGTGACTATGAGGCCTCGATACAACTTAAGAGTAATAAATTCCTATTATAATCAGTAATTAAAACAGATGTATCGCTAGCTACATGGCATTCATATCCATCACATCGAAACATTTGGACTAGCTTCCTTAATTACGTAACTAAACCGTTAACCTAGTAATTAAACAAAACTAGTCACGAAATTTGCGTAAACTACACCTTATCTACATTGATTTATATCGGTACAATACGTAATAGGTATCTGTTTATAAAGTACATATTGAAATGTAGACTCTAGAATCATTATAATATTTACAAAATTTTATTTAGACAAACGTATATAAAGTAGGTATTGATAAGTATAATTATTAAAACTTCGTATTATATGTCCACAAGTAAGATACATCACTCAACCAGTGATTATTGTTCCTAAAAGCATGTTCTGCTGCATAGATCACTGGGATTACAGTTCATTATATGTAATTATATCTTGAAGCAACATCAATTCCAATACGATGATTGTTATTAAAATAACATTAAATATCTCCTCTCCTTCACTACAACTAGATAATATAACGCAGGTAATAGAAGTTACCGATCATAACGTGTACAGACACTCGTGTGGCATTACATATTATAAATATATAAAACTAAAAGCAAATGCACAAACAAGGCGACCAATAAGATAGCATTTGTGATGGTTCATACATGATTACCTAAACGTGCGGTTATCCCGTATCATATACAATAGAGACGTAAATAAATATGCACATAAGTAGTATTATAATTAATATTTACATTTAAGAAAATATGGCACATCTGTTATCGACCGCGCTCGCAATCCTTGTGTAACGACAGAGCGATCGAGCCCTACCACTAAAATAATACGAATCAGTATCGGATCATATAATGCGCCTAAATTTTGGGTTACCATAATACCAATTAAAATACCGGTGGGTAAGTAAATATTCAACGCCGTTAAAATAATACACAGTAAAGCTACCGTCCGTCGTCGATCGACTCCGAGCCTCCGCGCGGCCGACCTACCTCCTGCCTACCGAGTCGCCGCCACACCGCGCCGCGACCGAGCTCACCGCCAGTCTAGACAATCACTCCGGTGATGACAGTAACCTCTAATTGGCCAAGCCTCATATTTTTAATTAATACAATCGAATTTATTTACTCCGCTCTCGTCGGGTAAGATATAGAGAAAATTAAATTCTGTACATTACTCGTGCAAACAAGAGTCGTATCTTGTGCCGCACTGAAACTTTCAGTCAGCGTTTCGTGAGTCGCATCGCAGTCGTTCGGTTCAGTGACGGCGCGCCACCAATGACGCAATCTAAAACTAGAGACACATTCGAATCGCACGAGTACATAAAAATATGTCAGTCTATAGAGCTACGCGCTCACTCACTTAGCCTACGAGCAGTCTGGGGTATAGACGGGGTGGCCGGGCGCAGTAATACTGTGTCCGGGGAGGGCCGGGGCGCGCTCAGCTGGGCGGCGGCGGCGCCGGCCGCTCCGTGCGCGGCGCGCGCTGCCGCCGGTGCCGCGTGCACGCGCAGCACGCGTCCACGCGCCGCCGTCGTGCGCACGCCGCGCGCCCGCAGCGCTTGCGGACGCACGTCACCTCTCCATCCTGGAATAGACAATAAAAGACATTTAATACAAACACCGCGGCTGAGGCATGTTACCTTCAGAAGTAGGTACTTAAATGATTAAGGAATCAAAATGTCTTCCAACTTTTAAAAGGCTATTAAAGCACCATGTTTGGAAAAAGTTTAAATTGTAAGTTTTTACCAACTCATTATCAGCCTACATCGTTCCCACTGCTGGGACACAGTCCTCCTCTCTTCGAGAGGGAGTGGGCTATAATAAAGCGGGTTGGTAGATCTCACAATATGTCTTCGAACTTTTGGTTCTAGGACATACCGATTTCCTCACGATGTTTTCCTTCGCCGTTTAAGAGCAGTGGTAATGAAATAATTTACACAAAGTAAAGTAGGTTCAAACCTACGATCTACAACTCTTAAGTCGCGACCATTACCACTGGGCCACCACTGCCACCAACTGTTTTCCATAAATTACTTTTAGTTCTATCATCCGGCGAAACCGTCGCTTAACTTAACAATTATTATGTTTGCCTCGTAGAAATCAATAATTTTATTATTTTTGTGTGAAACAAAGTACCTTAAAGATGGTGGCTGTTTAAGACGGTATTTACCTTGCACCGACACGTGACGCAGCGCTGCTCCCCGTGCGAGTGTATGGAGGGGTGCACCTCCTTGCCGTTGGGCAGCGGCCCGTCGGGGAACTTGCACCCGCCTTCCGCCAGGATCTCCTCAGCCGTACGCGGCGCACCCTGGTCTTTTGGAGTCTCTTCGTCTGGTTTCTTTGCTTTCACCTAAGGAAAATAAAATAACTCGTAAAATATTTGCGATAATCTTCGCAAGGTAGTAGCTGGATGAGAGTATCCGAGGATCAGCAGTAGACTGCTATAGGGCAGGCCAGGCTGATGTTGATGATGATGTGGACAAAACTTATCGCGAGCAAAGTTGTTATCTATCTTCAAAGTAAGTTTCGTTCTCACCTCTGGACATACGCGGCAACAAGCCTTCTTGTCTGGCCTATACGCCTCCTTCTCGCTACAACGTAACAGCGGACACTTGACTCGGGGGCACTGTATCTGCCTGGTGGCGAAGTTGCACGTGCAGATGGCGCACGTGTCGTACCCGCCGGGCACCAGGTAGGGGTGCCACGAAGAACCCGGCGCGTAGCTCTGACCAGCGAGGACGCAGCTGCCACTTTCTGACCATACCGCTGTTGTAGAGTCTGGAAAAGGAAATTGATGTCAATTCTCAAAACTTAGGTGATCGAAGTTTCCCGGGGAACCAGATATTGCCATGACGGCGCTACTGGGGTGGATATCAGATTCTTGTTTACCGCTTGCATTTTTGGATGGCAAAGTGGCTGCCATCTTCCGATGTCCTTTACTATTACATTTCAACTTTAAATCCTATTTTTAAGTCTACTTCAGTTTCGGCATATTTGCTTGATCTAAGTTAGTATCTAAATTGCTGACAAATTGACACAACGTTATTATTCCACGCTGTTGGATCAGGTTCACAATAACGTCATACTCACTGGTACAGATAGGGCAGCACTGTCCGGGCGGCTTGATGGTGGGCACGAGGCAGTTGACAGGCGGGCACTGCACCGCCTCGCACTTGGGAACACCCAGCACGCACCAGCATTTTGAACAAGTCTGCAATCGTTAAAAAACTCTTTAGAATATGACGTACTCAAGATAAGTGGTAAGTGGTTTTCGTCAGCACTAACGCACTACAACAGTTGATGTGTTTCATGTTTAGGTACCTCAGTATCTGTCCAAGTTTCTCCAAGCTTGTAGAACTTATCTCTCTGCGTACAATAGTTGACGTTGAGGCGGAACAGGGAGTAGTCCGTGATCTGGTCCTCGAGTGGTCCTGGGGTGTACTTGGCACTGAGCTCGTTGTCCGACGTCCCTGGGACCGCTGGCAGGCATGATGGTGGCACGCTTATCTGGAACCATAAACATCTTGTTCGGTCCAAGCCTTTTTTGTTGAAAACTAGTATGAAGTCATGTTAGTATTTTATCCACTCACCGATTAATTTCCCAATCTATTGCAGCACAAACAAATTGTTAGTCAAATTAAATATATTTCGGCTAAGGCTTATCTTAATCGTAAAGAGAATTAAGTTTTTTAGAATTAGTACAGGTTTGGCTTATCTCTGCTATTAAGAAAATTAGGTTTTTTACATTTTGTGCTGTTCTACAATCATTTATAATGAACTTCATAATATATTAAATGAACAATCTCGTAATCACAAATAGGAGGTAGCGCTGAGACCAATCCGCTTACCAGGAATGATGGAAATGTGTATAAGTCCGGTGGTCCGGTCACAGTAAACCAAACCTTCTGTACCATAACTTAAGGTTTGTTCGATATTATAGTTATGTAGATAATATTATTCACCTGTGGTACTCGCGTGCGCAGAATCACAGTGACATTGTCGTGTGCACGAAGCTCCAGATACGAGGCTCCTACATGCAGCGCGACCAGCTCAGCAGCAGTTGGCTCCAGGACCCACCCCTCTTCACCCCCCAACTCTCTTGCCCCTCCTTCAGCGCCTGCGTGAGACTCCAGCCACCAAGATGACCAGGAGCGAGCGTTGCCACCCGTTACAACCGTCTGATGAAAAAAAAATGTTTTTATTCTTCGATAAAATTAATCAAATTGAATTTCAACATATTATTTTTCTGTCTGTCTGTTCAGGTTTGAAACAAGTTTCAATAACAGTTAAATATCAGAGTCCAGAGATATCCAAGAATATCGGCAACTAGAAATTTCCAATTTTCTTACCTCATAATACAATCCACAGAGCGAATCGACGGACAGCCAAGCCAGCCCAGCCATGTTGGCTGGTAGCCGGACCTGCCCCGTTCTTCTTAGCAGAGCGGGACCGGAACCGGCGGCATCAGGCAGCATCCGAGATGTTAACCGTCCACGGAGGATAGGTGGACCTGGAATGGGGGAAATAATTCAAGTATGTAAAATTGTTACCATACAGAAAGAAGGAAAGAAAAATATTTTTATTTGGCACACGCCCAGGTAATATAAACAGGAATAAAGAGCATTTCCATCATCTACTAAATAACTAACAAATCTCATGCTGAGGTCAACTTCCACATGAGAATTTTCATCATTATTATAGGGTGAAAAATGCACAATGTAGTACCTACTCGAACACGTAAGGGGTAAAGCGATTCTAATTGAAAGAAAATTCAGATCGCTCTTAGCGATAAGACCGCCCATTGTGTCAACCTTTGTAGAGTTTCTATATTTATGTCTGTAATTTATATGGTGTACATAATAAAGAGTATTCTATTCTATATTCTATTCAGTTCAGCCGTTCAGTCAATACAAAATGTAAATTAAAGTAATCTCAACACTATACGAGGATACCCAAAAAAACTTTGTTACAAAAATAATGATAGGAAAGTCCAGGCGTCAAAATCCCTTGTGATAAATCTAAATCTCCTGGATAGATTCGAATCTCTCATAAATCCCTGTAATCACGTTGTTAATTCAGACTATTTGCTTAACAAAGCCGAGGCACATCTTAATGGAACAAACTCGATCAGGCATTCATTTCAATTGAGCTCTGAACAAACCACTTACAGAACAACATTCATTTTAATTATACCGTCTTTTGTTTCATCTCACGTCTAGAGGTACCTACAGTTTGTGCCACGTGAAATAACATAGCATCAAGCCAGCTATCCCCGTAGCATTGGGCAGATGTACGAGTATACAGGGTGTCTCTGGAAGTATGGATCAAATCGAATTGGGGCGTGGGCAAGGTCAGTTCCAAACTTTTTAACCCTTAAAATGTCGGTGAATTTTTTTACGGTTCAAAATTTATGACCAATACTTGTTTTTTTTTTCAATCACTTCGCATAGTGCTCAAAGAAAAAAATCATAAAAAAATTATCAGGGCTATCTAAAAGAGCAAAATAAAAATTTTATTAAATTAAATTGATAGCCCTGATAGTTTTTTTTTTAGCGTTATAAAGTTTGGAAATGACGTTGCCCATGCCCCTATTCGATTTAATCCATACTTCCAGAGACACTGTATAGTACCACTTATTGACCCACATTTCAACAATTATGTTTAAGTTTTAACAGGCTTATTGCCATTATCCAAGTATGAATCCAGTCTCCAGGTTGTTACCGAGAAATTCCTAATCGGAAACCTAAAAACACTCATCACCTCATCTAGTTCAAAAATAAGTATTATTTTTGACATAATATTATATGTAAAAGTGTTTGTTTATTATTTTGATCGGATTTTCGGAATTTAATATTTTGATCGGATTTTCGCTTGCAATTACTAGGATTTAATGCATGGATGAGCCAAAATGTCCCGCTGTCCAGTTGTAATATTGATTAAATAGGTCCACTATAACGGAATAGCACTTATTAGTACTTAGAGAATCCCCCAGCATAGTCGATCGTAGTGGAACATTGAGTGCTGTGTAGTCCCCTGGGGGACTGGTCTATGGGCTTTTAGTGGAACGAGCGCATTTATCACATTAAATGTCCGATCCAGAAATAAATATCATTTATTATCATTTTTTTTTACGATTTGAGAAGCGTATCCAGGACCTAACGCTCAGTATCATTTACCTGCAAGACTCAAGTTTGGTCTAAAAGCATTCTTCTGATCATCCGAACCTCTGGCAATAAACCTTCGAAAGAGTTCACCAGCTGATAAATAGAAGGAAAGTAAGTAGAGAGTCTTACCGGTATCAGCGCTGATATGCACAGCGAGCTGTTCCTCATACAATGGCTGGAATATTCTGGCGCTTGGTCTCGCCAGCACACCGATGCGGGTGTCCAGTATCTCCACCTGAGAGTGACGCTTGCCCTGCTCCTCCACCAACGTTATCTTGGGATCTGTTATACCCAAATTGTCAACCTGAAGAAGAGAATACAAATCATTATTATCAACAAATATGTTGGTTCTACAAATAATGTAAGGAATACAACGTACTAGCTATCGGCCCATGCTTCGCACGATTTTTACGCCTTAACAAAACATCGACATTTCTTTATTGTATGTAAGTTTACTATTTTAATCAATATCTATATACTAATAATAACGCTGAAGAGTTTGAACAAGCTCATCGCTGAAACTACCAGTCAGATTTGAAAAAATATTTATTCATTTGATAGCCAAATTCTTGAATAAGGCGATAGGCTATTTAATATCACGCTAGGGCCCTTAGGAGCCGATAAAAAAAGAGTCAGAGAAAACGCTAAGCGAAAACGAAGTAATAGCGCGGGCAGGCGATGCGATGCGACGCGCGACGGGGTGGTTCGGGGAAACAAGGAATTTCACGCAGGCGAAGTCGCGGGCAGAAGCTAGTTTATAATATGTATGTATAGTTAAACAAAACCGGAAGATAAAGGTATTATGATTGCATCTGCTTCTTTTTTTAAATCTCACTATAATCAAGTAACATTTATTCCAAACAAAATTAAAGAAACCATTAACACTTGTGTCCAGTACAAATCTAATAAATTGTACCTCTCAACGACGACCTCAAGGGAGCCTCTTCAAGCAATTTGGTTTTATTTAAGCGGTTAATATCATCGGAATCATTTAAATTCCTTTATTTTAAACGATCAAGTCATTGGAATAATGACATATTTTTTAAATGAAAAATTATATTGAGTGGAAAAAATGTATGATGGCGCTAATCGGAGAGCTAAAGAATAGCCAAGAATGTGTCAACATCCCTTCTTAATTACTTTATGACACATACAGTGGCGTTTACACAAGTTATTGAGGTTTCCCTAAGAGATTAACGTTGAATTCACAATCATTCATTATCATTGCCGGTAGGTACCGTCTTGTGTTCTGTTGTAATTAGTTGCAGTTTATCCGCACATGTGTGGGTGGGAGGACTTTCATTGAATGTTAATTGGAAAACGGAATCTTTGTGATGATCAGCGTGATTTAAACTTAATATTTTACATTAAACAGCCGGTTGATTCTGTAAGAATCTCACCGTGAAAACTTAGGTGAAGTGAGTTGGTTTTTGCTAGGAATTGACACTATTGACAGCTCACTCCACGCTCACTTCACCTAGGTTTTCACGGTGAAATTTTTACAGAATAGCACCCCTGGTTAGCTTGCACATCAACGCACAACCTGTTTCCATGGCATCAGTACATGAATCTGGATCCCCCAGCGTTGAAATTTTTCGTCAGTTATTAAAAAAAATCAGCTGTTTCCTACAAAAGTGCCCTACGCGGTCAAAATTTATGGAACAACAATTTTTGGGGTTCCGTACCTCAAAAGGAGAAACGGAATCTTTATAAGATCACTTCGTTGTTCGTCTGTCTGTCAAGACCCTTTTTCTCAGAAACGTGTAGAGTTATTAAGTTGAAATTAATATCATATACTCAGAGCTGCAATCCCTTGAAGCAGTGACAAAATCAAACTTCTAAGTCAACACAATCAAAAGATACGGGTGTTTACGTTCCGAAATCAAAACCCATAGGGTACTTCCCGTTGATCTAGAATAATGAAATTTGGCAAGAAGCAATGTCATATAGCACAAGTAAAGGAAAAATCCGAAAACCGTAAATTAGTAGTTACATTACAATTTTTTTTTCCGTGATAATCTATATACATACTTACTTTGTACAGAACCCTCGGTGCTCGAGTCGGACTCGGACTAGACCGGTTTTTTTTTTTTAATAACCATCGAAAAATTAACGGTAATAATCATGTACTGCATGATTTCATGGTGACAGGTTGTGCGTCTATAGCCTTGCCACCCTGCACGTTATTTACTTCAATTATTTGGTGGCTATTACCTGTATATCATAGACGAGTGATCCCTCTTTATCGATGTAGAGCACGGCAAGTCCCTCAGGTGCTGGCGTGGCTGACAGCCTCTCAGACACAAGAGGTGCATTGTACACTTCACACGCCGCCTTCTGTCTCACACTGCCCACGATCCTCCTCTCCGGAGTGTTAACAGCCTCCACAGTGAGCAGTAACCGGCCTCTTGCTAAAGACCTCAGTTCTGCGGCCGACACTGGGGTTGACACCTCCAGAACGTTGAAGTCATAATGGGGTTTGCTTACCCTCTGCACCTGGAAAAACATTAATTTACCTAAGACCTGCATCCATTTTGACTCTTAAATACAAGTCGTTTCAAAATACACATAAACCTACATGTGCACTTATGAAACGTCATAAGCTAGATGCTTGGTTCCAATTGGTTTCTCAAGCCACGTCCATGGTCCATGACTTTATAAATTGTACTAATATCCCAGAAATAATTAACAAAATTCTTGAGACGAAGATATGCAAAAGTAAACACATACAGTATTTCACGAGCTCTTAATACGCTGTTAATATTGGACTTAATTTACGTTAATTGGTAGTAATCAGCCACTTAAGAACCTCATTAACAGGAGTCGTCCGAATTGTTTTGTGCTACAATGTTGTTGTAATATAATAAGTATAGGAATAAATATGAATATACCTGATCAATGATAGTCTGGTTTTTCTCTGGTAGTGTGAGCACCACTCTGACGAGATGAGAAGTCACAGCAGTTTTAGGGAAGACTCCATTGAAAACCAGTGCCAGGTAGAGGCTGGGCGTGGCTCCGGCGACCGCCGTGATGACAGCAGTGCCGCCCCACCAGCCATCTTCATACTCCATCGCAGGGTAGTCTCGACAGGCACCTTCGCCGATGGAAGTAGGAGAGTGCTCTGGCTCCAAGAGTGTCGTGAACATCTCTGATGATAGAGCTGGATACCTAAAAAAAGGTTTGCTACATTTCTAGTCTAAGCACGTGATTAGGGTAAATCTGGTTTGTCATCGCAAAAATAATTTCTCGCGTCATTTTCGCCGAAACTGTCACAAACATAGACATAGACATATATTTTGTAATATCTATGTAATAGTAAACGACTGATAAAATTATTATTTTCCTCAACTTCTTTTCTAAGTAAGATTAATTATTTGAAAAGAAGGTCAAAATAATTACCGTTTGTTTTCCGAGAAGTAGAATCTAATCTCGTCTACTATATTTCAAATATCAACAGTACATGTGCTCATTGCATTGCGGTAGCGCTAAAGCAATTAATAGTACGAATCAATTGAGTGTCCAGTAACAGCATTATGGCCTGTTATAAAACATGTGTGTCTAGGTTTTTTCCCAGAATTTTTTCTAATGGTGAACCTAAACTTTTCCGTTGTTAATCACGCGGCTAATTAAATTTACAATCCAAGGCGAACAGTACCACCATTCAAAGATTCCCGGGAATAATTACTGCGATAATATTTATTACTTCGATTTGATAGGCTGCTGGAGATTACTCATAAGGTAATATAAATCAAGGCGGCGCGGCGTGTACAAAGTTGGTGTTCATTTAAAATTCCTATTCCTTACCTACCTGTCGATTCTGCCGCTGAGTGCACTATCGATGGAGTTGTTCCGCGCGTCGCCCCATAGCAGCGCCACATGCAGGTCGCCGTCTCTCAACAACGTCTTGTACTGGCGCGGCACTCGACGCCAGACACCGCAAAGCTGTAAACAACACAGATTCCTGCGTTTATAGCCTATAACGAGTATTTAATGAGTATCTACTTCAATATTTCATAGAATCAGTCGATGTAGGTACAGCACGAGCAATTATTACCTTTAAATTAAATTACCTTATCAGTTTTTTCTTCATACGTTGCGTGAATCCCGGGTATTTTCTTCAGCGACTGTTCTAGTAGCACTCGGCCCTCTCGGTCGAGGAAAGCGACTGCTCGAGGCTGGTTCTGTATCGAGGGGCTGAGAAGGACGGACCAGTAGAGGTGCCGTCTGCGGAACGTGAAGCGCGCGGTCGCCACCCCTGCCGCGACCGGCACCCCTGACATGTCATCACGTCGCACGCACAGCGGAGACCGGCCAGTCAGAAACGATGCGAAATCTGGAAGATAGGGTAGCATTACCTATGTATCTTGCACATACATGGAAATTCAGAGAATATGTCTTCAAAAAATTGCATACAAAACTTACATTTCATGTTTTTTTCGTCTTCTTCAGTCGTAATGACAACTGGACTATCTTCTTGGACGATATCGGGAGCTGAAACAAGGAAATGGATTTACTTAATTATATAATATCAGTTGCTGGGGTAGTATACCAGGTGTTAAGGTTAAGCCTGCAAGCAGAAAAAGGGACGCCAACTTTAATGAAATGCAATAGGGCACTAAAATATTATGGTTGATATCGATTCGATAACATTACTTTCCAAGTAAACGGTGAAAGGTGCTTAGAACATATTCTATAAACGGATATATTGACTTACAAAAACAAACAAAATTTACATTTATAGGTAATCATAATTGCGTGAAATCTAGACGGAAGGAAATATAATTTTAAGTAAATGCAAATGTTTCCCTGTTGGTATAGGTATGGGTACTTTCTCCTCGTGACGCTGCCTCATAAAAAGTCGTGTATAGTTGGATCAATTGATGGTGAGTGCGCCGGCGTCGCGGGGCCTGTTCGCAAGACCTCCCCGACCCCTCCATTCGGGTTGATTGGATCAAATATTATTCAATCGTAACAGGATCGGCGCGGGCGTCTAGACGGCGACGGTAGAATTTGCGTTTTGCATAGCTTTCTTGTTGGGTCTGCTATGGACAGAAATAGAGGGAGCACTGACATTTCGTGCGACACTTTGATTGGTACCCGATTTGTCGATGTTCGCTCGTTAAATGCTCGTAAACCCAAATGCATCGGCTGCGTATTGTATTAATATATTTATTGTGTTGCCGTAACTAGAACTGAGCGCATACATTACACGTTATTGCTATCAAGTTTGGTTAAATGTGATGTAAGTCCTAATTTAATGCTTTTAGTTTTCCCGACACTTGTAGCTTTCAAGTAACTAAGGTAATAAGTTATTGAGTTAAACTGATGCCTAAGGCTGGAACATATTACATAGGTTATGGTTTAAGTAAAAAGTTTTCATGTTTTTATTGTTGTTCCCTTGCAGCGGCATTTAGGAGTTTTTTTGTTTATTAGATAGCGTAGTTTGATCGATCTTAACCGAACAACTCACTGCTGGTTGGTTTTAAAACAATATTATGTGGTGGTGTGGTGTTATATCAATTCCATAAAAACAGAACTATGAAAGGTTACTCCTACTTAGATAATTTTCAAATCAAATTCAATAAAAGATAATCTGTTCCCAAATCTAGATCTTAAAGTCTGTCTATAAGCCCTTTGTTACACATCGTTCAGATACCCTTCTAGCGAAACAGCTTTTCCTACGTAACCTTAGCGAAAATGGAAGTCAGAAAATCGCAGTTGAGCTGTTTACGGATAAAGGATAGGTGCTTAAGAGCCAATGGAACGTTACAAGTGTCTTTAGATAAGTTACAAACTAGTATCAATAAATAATTCAAAATTAATAAGCATTTACATTTTCCAATATTTTTCCATAAATTTGAAATGTCAATTTTCAATAATTACCTGTCTTTAGATGTAATTAATTTAATAGAATAAGTGCTCCCAGTCTTAATAAACATGTAAATGTCACATTGTAATATAATATCAATAATGGCATAATTATATTACAAGTTGTCGATATCTATGTATAAGCGCATTACGTATAGTTGTATATGAATTAACGCAGCCCGAGTTAGACTAATAAATCGTTTTATCTGATCATTGGCAGTAGACAGAGGAATGACATGATAAACAAGTATATGTATAGTGTTCAGTAAACATTGTGATGAGGGGACCTGTTTACGCGACTGCGCGTATATACGAAATATACGCTGCCAGATAGTGATCTGGCACGCTTCGGCGCCGTTCATAATTCACTCTGTAAATTCATTACATATCCGAGACAGCCCTAAATTTATTTGCAAATGGCGCCAAGGCGGCGATGAGTAGCTCTAGGATATTTGCAAGCACAACAAAGAGTAGCGCGCACGGAGAGATGGCGGCGAAGGAATGTGCCGCCGATACCCAGGGGTGACCACACGTTCATCGCACGCGTTACTAGTTACTATATTGTTATGTACCGACTGATAGTCATTACCTGCTGCTCAGTTAATGTCTCACGCGACAAAACTAGAGGCTTCCTTCCACAAGATAAATAGCTTATTTTCTACTTTAAATTCATCGTCCCAAAGTGAGTTACAACTTACAGCAGTGTGCAATATTTCTGTCTAAATGTAAATCATAAAGTTATTCTGCTTAACGCAATATGTATCAAATTACATTAAAAGCTGTCCTAGTGTTTGTGTAATCGATTAACAAACATTCCGCTTTGGTATAATTATACTATTAGTTATAATATTACCAACGTGTTATATCTGAGCATAGAGTATGAATAAATGCAGTAAAATATGCTGCCGGCCATTAAAATGCATTAACAGTGACAAATACCAGCGCTAGCGGCATAGTAGGACAACCGTGGATGTTTCTGTGTATTATTGTTTATTTGCTCATACATATAATATAATATCTTGTGTTTCTAGTTTCTACAAGTCAGGGTTTCTATTATTCCAGATGTACAAGACGTCGTTTGCGAAACTATTGCTATCTAATCTAGGGCAACTGGCCCTACGCCCTACGGGCCAGTTACCCTTTGGTGCTAGAGTGTCTAAAGTTTACCGATATTTAGTTCCGTAAAGCACAGACTTTTCTTGCAAATCTCCTCATTGATCTAGTGAACTTGAATAATAATGCTATGGGTACAAGAATGCGGCTACTGGCCAGCCCTAGTAGAGAGTGTGCGATCGTCGTCGGACACCTTTGACTCGGCCAAGCTTGGCTCACTCGTCGCGCCTGTGCCCGTATGAATATTTATGCGCTTGCATAGCGCACACTAGCGGCTCAGCGCGAACAGAGCGACACGTAGCGTTTCAACCGATACCACTCATTAATGTCGTTTAGCGTAAATTTAAACTTTTAAAAGCAACCTCGAAGCCGCGACGTGCGGCGACTAGAGCCGTGATCGCTTCATTTCTAGTCTGGTCGCGGCCTATCGTTTAGTCCTCTGCGTCGCGACGAGTTTTCCAATAGTGTGATGTAACCCGGCGCCGCCGAGCCGCGCGGGCGCAGGCGACGCCGGCACCCGCCCCGCCGTGCACAGAAGCGCACAACGCCACTAAATCGGTTCAAAGGGGCCAGATATAAAACTCATTCGATGTCATATCACACAAACGATTGAAACTGCGCGACGGCTGCCAGATATCCGTGCCGGCCGGCCTGCAAATTCCAATTCAAATTCATATATGCTATATGACTATCTGTCATTAACTAAGACGTATTCTAACAAGCGTAGGTATAGGTGATCACAAAATTCTTTTATTTATTTGATGTGCGCCAATTCAAATTCATATATGCTATATGACTTTCTGTCATTAACTAAGACGTATTCTAACAAGCGTATAGGTGATCACAAAATTCTTTTATATATTTGATGTGCGATACATCACTCGTTAGACCGTCTTAAATTTTTTATGATGTCTAGCATGAAAATGCTTTGAAATAAATTTTAAACATCGTAATTTTATTTAAAACTTTTTACAATGGTAATGCAGAAATAATGATGAAGTATTCAGGCGCCGTCTTATGTCGTAACTAGCCGAGTTCCGTCACCAGCAGACGGAGCAGTGAGTGCTGACAACATGGCACTACCGATAGTTTTGTGGAGCCAGCTCTAACAAGGATTGCACAATCAAACGCGTCTATATAAGACGTCTTGAAACAGCTCCATGTTCCGTACTTCCCAAGTAAGCGCCTGCATATTTATGGACCGTTTAAAAGCGGATTAGATAAATTATACAAATACTTTGCATAAGTGTAATTCGTTTCCTATCGAACACTTATCAAGTGTCCGCAAATCGATTTATTATACATTACGCTATGACAGGTACACGGGCGCATCATTCATCAAAATCGATTTATCGAATGCAGTGGGAATGTTAAATATTTACAAATTACACGAACGTAGCATTGAACGTTCAGGCGTGTCCACTCATACCTTGACCTCGACTACACTGAAAAACTTCATTTACCGTGTTGGGTCGCGGTGCGCCCGCGCATCGCCGGAACTATTCTGAACAAAGTGACGACACGTCTAGTGACGTCATGCACGACGCTCCACTGAAAACACCGTCGCTCATGTCACCTCGACATCTAAACCACGTACCTGTCACTACTTGTAACTATGCCAGAAACTTGATCGTCGTTATTTTCCCCGACAACATCGCATTGATTCACATCGGTACATTAATCTAGTAGAATCAATACTACTTCTCAATCTTACACTAAGTACTCGACCTAATTAACCATTAACCTAAATGTTTGTCACACAAGCTCGTAGATAACATTGATATATCGCGTCACGCGTGCCATTGTTACAACTTCTACAAGCGCAATTTTCTTATCTATAAGAGTTGTATGAAGATATCTAGTTCCAATAAAAACTAATAATAATACCTCTAATTAAATTATATTAATTATTTCTTCATTCTCAACTTTTCTTAATTGTCAAAGATAATATAATTGCCTTCAGATTATATATTATTACGTAACAGTACAAGAGCGGGAGGGTGATTGAATCTGAAATCAAATACGCGTTACTTGCTATAACAAAAGAATGTAAGCATAACTTAAGGCTTTATAAATTGCATTGAAGGCGCAAGCTCGATGATGAATCCATAATGCGTTTGGAATATCATATTTGAGGGAGTGGTAAGGAAAACGCTCGGTACGAGGCGGCAGTGCGGCGGCTGCAGCGCGGTACAACAGCGGCGCTATTCCACCGAGGCTGACAGTGCTCTTGGGCGCACGGCCCTCATTGCAAATTCCCGCGACGGCGAGCGAGTTGTTCGCAGTCGGCTTTGTACTAATTTATAGGTTATATTCGTAATGATTGTGGCAAAGAATGTTTATGGCACAAGGCGCGGTCTTATTGTTTTCGATAGGCACGCTGGTGGTGCTCGAGCCGCAGTGCCGCACACACGCCCGCATTACTGTCGCGCTGTAAGAATGCAACGAGCGTTGGCTTCGATTCAACATCCATTTCCATAAAATATAATTTCGCCTCGGCGGCGCTCTGGATGCATCTCGATGTGAATGTTTCGACGCGCACCGCTGCTACATACATTAGTTGCTCGGATTGCGAAAATTAATGCTAGTGACGTGCTCTACATCCGAATGCATAACAAATATTTGTTCCAAACTTATACCTGCTGACGGTCGCTCGCAGTGGTTTCATAAAACCTGACGTGATTCTCAAGAATAACTAAAATTATTGTAGAGTACACGTTTGGGAAACATCGGTGAATCGGTGCGTTCACGCCCGCGCCTGCCATGTACGGCGGCGGCGAACGAGCCATTGTACTGACCGCGGTATTTCTGCGGCGGCCTATGCACCGCCGTTTACGGACAACCGTTTACCCAAAAAAGTAGAACAACAAACCACGTCCGCGCTGTTTACAAGACGCGCAACACTCCGGCGCATTGTCCTGCGGTGAAACGCTCGCGATTTGCATTTTACGCCTACAGCCTTGCTCGCGCCGCGCGCCGTCGCCGCCAGAGACAACACTGTGTTTTGCATTTCTCTCTATCTACACTAACATTCCCACATAAAGAGAATAATAAATGAATCAATATATGCGTTATCTTCAGAAAAAAATAAGACCCCGATGATAACGAAAATATTAAGAATGACTACTGTTTCCCGATGTCAATTGCTTCCTGCGTAGCTGCTTGCGCTGCCAGTTAATCGCTTATTAACTCACACTCAGAGATAATAAGATGTAAACAAATATCGGAAACAGACACCTCTTTACGTTTTCTTCGTCTATAAAATTATTTGTTCTTTTAACTGTATAAACAATCAAACGAGACACTCGTAACACTGGCGACAACATGTGTTTGATGTTTCCTATAGTTACTTTTAGATTTTTAAATCGTTCTTAATAATTAGTACATCATACTTGTCAAGAGACGCGCCGGAAAAATATTAAAGGCATTATTTTTAATATGTATATGAAGTAGGTATTAGTACCCTTACGGCGCGGACAGATTTAGAAGGAAGTGCAGTGCTATACGCTACACAGCTTACATTCAAATATGAAGTGCAGTGTAATGGCGGGCGATGGTCTGGTTGTTGGAATTAATTAGAAATGAGTCGGACGAGTGCTGATTGGCGAATGACGGCGTATCTATCATCGGAGTATCGGCAGCCCAAGGCCGCGGACGCACGATCCGCACTGAATATACAAGTTATAAAAAATATACCACCGTGCATCATTAATTACGAGAACCATATGTTAACGAGTCATTGATACCATCTGTCAAAATCGTGATCTCCATTCATAGTATTGTCAGCCCTACTTTGAAGTACAAAAGGAATTCGCGTAAGATTTTCCCCGAGCGAAATACCTAAGGCCGGGTACACGACCTGCAACACTGAGTAGGGACAAGGCAGAACATCATTTAATTCTGTATTCATACCTACTTTTTAGGATTCCGTACCCAAAGAGTAAAAACGGGACCCTATTAGTAAGACTCCACTGTCAGTCTGTTTGTCTGTCACCAGGCTGTATCTCATGAACCGTGATTGCTAGACAGTTGAAATTTTCACAGTTGATGTATTTCTGTTGTCGCTAAAACAACAAATACTAAAAACAGAATAAGATAAATATTTAAGGGGGGCTCCAAAACAGCAAACGGTTTCTTTTCGGCGTTTTTGCCTTGTAGTACGGAATCCTTCGTGTGCGAGTCGGACTCGCACTTGGCCAGTTTTTTCTTTTTGTTGCCATAATATGAGTAATTCCTATTGGTATAATTGTTAAGGAGAAAGCTAACTACGCTAGCGTATCCTGCCGACACAGACTTCAAGTCTTCATAACATGGTAATTAACTCCATATACGATATATTATTTTAAATTATAATCACACCAGTAACACTGTAGACTCGAAGACGACGTAACAATATTACTTTACAATATAAAATACACGATAATAATGTTATTTTTATCCTTGGGTGACTTGAATGAGGTTTAATGAATAATATGTTACATTGAAAACATGTAGGTAGCTTGTACATCTGTCGATATAGAGATCAAGTACCTACGTCCTACATTTAAGTAAATGTAAATAAAATATAACTCTCGTTTATAAACAAGATGGATACAAAAATGAGAGTAGGTTAAAAGCTTATTGAACGATATTACCGAGTTATGTCAGTAGTAACCCTAATATTTTTCCCATTTTCAATGTTTATACATATGTCATTGCTAAATCGTTATTATTTTACCTCTGAAGGTCATCGTGCGCAGTTGCGCACACACATCAGATCATCGTTATGTATGTGCTAAATGGCATAACAGACACAAGTATGGTACAATGAACTGATAAAGTAGGCTAATACGTGAGGACATGCACATCGCAACGTATCGCTATGATTTCTAACAGTACTTTGTACCTTTTGCGTTTTAGTAAGCGAAGATAATACTGCTCATATCTATTAAATTTTCATTTGTTTTCCGACTACACGAACCTAATCTTGAGCTTGGCTTGACTTCATTTTGCCCAATTTAATGATGATATAATAATCAAATTTCATACAAAATTTCGACTTATTGTTTTTCGTGTAGCGATCGTAGATAATTGCTACGCGTAGGCCTACGCGCGTAGTACTTAGTACTACGCATAGTTTACAATTTTCGTTTACGAAAAACGTTACATGCTCTCACTAAGCACCGTTAGGACAAAAAGGGATTAATGACTAATCTTGTGCTGAGTAAGACGACATACTTATAATTTTCATCTTCCAAAAATGTTTTGTCCCGATCTTTAAAAGATTTAGAAAAAATATTCTTGAGAAGACATTCAGACGGAAAGCACGTTAAACCGTTGGTCCCGGCTGTCATTCTTGGATCTTTGACAGTCGTTGCGGGTCTGGCTACCAGTCTTACCAAGGAGTATCGTATTACCCAGTAAAGGCTCCTTCAATCAGGCACAATCGCGCGCGACACAAAGGCACCGCAAGTCGCGCAACGAGCGGTGCCTTTGTGTCACGCGCGATTATATCGCGTGTCGGGCCTGTTTGTAAGAGCCTTAAACAGGGTTGTGGAGGTCAGATAGGCAGTCGCCCCATGTAAAATACTGGTATTCTAGCTGTATCCGGTTAGACTGGAAGCCGACCCCAACATATTTGGGAAAAGTCTAGGCAGATGATGATGATTCATGAGAAGACATTGCTTGGTTAAGTTTATACTTCTTCCCTTAAACATTAATTGACTGCGTGAACAATAAGGCCATGCATAGACCTAGTCGATTCAATCAAAACAGATTCTCAATCGTAGTCATAACACTGTTCTGCATCATTGTTCTCGTGGAACGACAGTCTGACTTTGAGACAGTCTCAGACAAGTTCCGCGCACAACCTTATAGAAACAATGAGAACAACTAAGCAATCACGAATCGCCATAGATTATTCTATTAATCAACAATCAAATCATCGATTAAAATAGAAAATTTATCACCATTTATTACGTGAGCGTCACATTACGACTTATAAATCAATTTATTTTTATTGCAACTCATTAAGTAAGACCATTATTAGTCGTATTGCAACATAAACAACTAATTGTTTGCGTTATTATAAAATTTACGATCGAATATTACAATAATACTAATAGAATGACAATATCCGGCTGTAGCTTGAATTGATTTATTTTATTTATTTATTTTATTGTGTTTGGGTGGCTTACAGCTACCAAATACAGAATTATATTCAGATCAAATCAGATTTTATTGTTTCTTGTTGCACGTTTTGTTGGTATTGTGCACTCTATCATTGTTTTCAACATAAATTCTATCATACGAGTAGATCTATGGTTTTCATGGAGCGATAGTCTGACAGTTGAATCAGTTTGTAGTTTGTACACAGCCTAAAACGAACACATTAGGTATTTTCCAAATAAATTGTACAAGGTGGAGACGACAATACAACAATAAATTAAACTGCGTATATCTAATGATGTTCCCAGACTGCATACAAAAATTCAATCAAATAGTTTAGTCACTATAGCTTAGCTAGTCAAATATTGGGTAAACCCACAGAGCAGATAAGAGAGGTAAAACTCATAGTCAGCCCACCACTACTATTTAGTTTGTTTAAAAAAATCATTTTTTTATTTAGGATTATTTGATAGTTCCAAAATACTCTTATGCATTAGTATTGCCATATGTTTTCAATTATTTTTCTATTGTTGTCTCCATAGTAGTAGTGTAGTGTAGTATGTGTGGTAGTGTTGAAGAAACTGTTTTCCTATACATATTGCACACAGCTAATTGAATTTACATAAAATAAACAAACAGACATCAAATAAAGTTGTTTAGCAACATGTTCACACAACAGAAATTCCATGTATGGCGGCTAAAACGTTAATAATTAATAAACATTAATTAAGTGCAGTGTTTGTTGAGCAAGTCTCCGCTAAAGCTAATAACCACACGTGGTCTAAGTCATTCGTCTTCATTAGCGTGCTTAATTTAGAATGGACCAACACTTGTTATGCCTGACTAAGTCTGGACTCATTTATTTGTTCAGCCTAAACTAAACTGGCTGAGTTTGTAATATTTTAGGAAATTATCGTTTTATATTTTTTAAAAAGCTATACTATTTACTACGGTACTATTTATTTTAAAATAGGCATTCATTTGAGCATTAGTGGGTCGGTGAAGGAAAACATCGTGAGGAAACCGGCATGTCCCAGAACCAAAAATTCGAAGACGGGCCCGCGTGGTGGATTAAACTCCACTCCCTCTCGAAGAGAGGAATTCTGTGTCCCAGCGGTGGGAACATTATAAGCGGAGTATGTATGGATCAGGAAAACTTTATAATGGTGTCCACAAATTGACCTAACTTGATAAAATCCAGACCTATCTACTGTCTATGTATACCTAGCTGTGGTTATGTGTCTCGCACGTCAACCGCGATCAACTAAATACGTTTCCCACACTCACACAATTTAGTTTGAAATGGTTGTATAAGCTACATAACTTAAATCTTTTTCGTTAGGATATTAAACCGAATAATTCGTCGAATCATTTATCACACCAAGGGCGCCTACTCATACATGAAACGGACTGCTAAGCCTTCCTTTTTGCATTGCCATTGTCAGTTTAAATTAAAAAATAAAACGTTACCATTAAGGATCATCTTAGTCAGTCGACCATGACCTTCCCACTGCCAAGGTCGAGCCGTGGCGCAGACTTCAATGGCGCGATTTACCGTCTAAATATTCCACACATTAAATTGTTGATGAACACATATAGTTGATATCCCCATACTCTAGGGGTTTCCCTTTCAACGGTCGAGGTTCCGCGAATCAGTTGCTCTGTATTTCGTAATAGTAAAATTCAAAGAAACTTTAATGTACACAATTGTTGGAAATACCCGCAGTTTTCTAGCAGCACAATCAACTTTACCTATTGAGTTCTTAAACAAAAGTTTTATCGGAAAATGGAGAACTTTTATCAGCGTTTGCGGTTTCCTAAACAAAAGTCACAAATGCCAGTATAAATTGTTAACAATTTCGTCGCTGGTAAGTGGTAACCCTGGCACCGCCCATGCGGAGCAGTGATTTAATAAATCACTGAATCATTGCGTAGGTACGCAAATGTAAGACATGAACATAGACAAAGGTCAGCTGAGATTAAAAACACCGCCGGGTCATATCAACAAAACAATGATTGGAAAACAAACACAATGGACTTTGTTATGGCTCGTCAAGATGAGTCCGTTGCAGATGTATTGTTCATTCAGAACCTAATTATAAATAAATGTGTCGATACCAGTTTGTAACAATGTGGAGCCTTCATACATTTAGCTTTGGTTCTGTACATTCAAATTGAGATATTAATTTATTTGTTAAAAAAAACTTTCAACAAAAAAAAACGACCGACTTCCAAAAAAACACTACAAAGTGAAAAATAACTTTAATTTCGAAATTCGGTGTCATTGGTTCTGTATTTTCGTTTATTGACACCGACTTTCGAAATTAAAGTTATTTTTCACTTTGTAGTGTTTTTTTGGAAGTCGGTTGTTTTTTTTTGTATTTTTTTTTTTATTTTTCACTTTTTGGTTGTACCTATCTACCCCAAACAAATACATTTATCACTACTTGCTATGTGAATATCAGTGAGCAGTGACAGGTAGCTATTGAACACATCTGCCTACGCCTTTAAAGGGTACAGGCGTGATGTTATGTAGTGTGATCGCGTAAACAATGCATACTTAAGCTATAGCAGCAAACGCGGTTGATTTGCTGGCATTTATTGAAGACTTCCGTTGTCTGTCTCCGAAACTCCTCATCAGATCTTTACGAAATTTAAATGGAACCATTTCGAAATAAACCTCGTCCAAACAAAAAAAAAATTGCAAATATAATATACCTAATGTACCTATATGAGGGAGTTACGCCCGAACATACATTAAAAAAAATATAAACATCGGAATTGACAACCTTCTCCTTTGTTGAAGTCGGTTAAAAACATAATTTTGTAAGCAACTTTGTTGAAAAAATAAATTAAATGTAACTTATGGAAGCTTGCTCTTTGGTTATCAGTTATTTATTATGCCTATTGAAGAATTCTTTATAAAATATTGTTTTGATTACACTGTTGCCTTTTAAATTATTGTTGGTGTCTTTTGAATGGAAATATTAATAAGTACTTATACAATAAGGCGTCTTCAAAGTTCACCTCTATAACTTTTAAATTGGATCGCCAACGGAACAATCAACCTTGATCTTGCCAGAGTTTGAACACATTACAATAATAGCGCCAGTGGGTTGGTTCCTGAATGGCTTCCGTTGTACCATGCGCCTGCGCTTCCCGGCTCTACGGCGCCGGCGCGGCCCTGAGCCGTGGCCATCACCGGCCAGCCGGCCACCTCCGTGACCTCCATTCTAAACCACCTCATCACCATTCCTAGATATTGTCTCTCACGAAGAAGCGACATCGAATAAATTAACGACTGCCATTATAAATACTACTTACTGTATTTTATAGTCGCAGTAAATAATTTTATATGAGTATTTACTATTTATTTATTTATTTATATATACTTTATTGTACACCAGAAAATACATAACAAAAAAATACAATTATGAATACAAAACATACAATGGGCGGCCTTATCGCTTTCTGCGATCTCTTCCAGGCTACCTACCTATTTATATACTTATTTATGAAATGGTGCCTGCTCATCACATCATGTAGGTAATTACGCGAAATGATAATTAATCTCGTCACTATTATAATCCCTAATAATATGGTGTTGTTTACGTTAAGAGAAAACGCTGCATTGCATAGATAATACCAAAGTCTATTTGTTACATGTGAAAGCTTTAGATAGGAAACATTACTGATTCGTAATTAAAAAACATTATTCTAAATAAATAAATAAACTTACAGTAAACAGTTTCTGCACTCATTGACGATACTAACATTACTCGGACCAAGGAACGTTTGGAAAATTTAAGAAAATTCTCTATAACTCCTATGCTTGTTATTGTTAAGCGTATAAATCTATGTACGTATATTGCATGACGTGTATGTTAGTATTATATTATAACGCATCACATCGTATAATTGTATGGTCTGCAATTTTAATCATTAACAATTTAAAAGGAAAATTAGAAATCAGTGAGGACCTGTCATAGCACCTCTAGTAATGTACAGACGCCAGCACGTCAACCTACTATAATCTGTCAAATTTCTATAATAGATTTTCAACTTTATCGCTGAAGCATAAGGTTCAATGTTGATTGGGAAAATTTGACAGTCTCGGATAGCTTGATGTGCTGGCGTCTGTATCTACAACCTGCAACTAATGCTAGTATCCTACTAATATTATAAATGTGAAACTTTGTGAAGATGTTTGGATATTGAACAGATTTAGATGAAATTTGATATAAACATAGTTTGAGTCCCGGGAAAGGACATAGGATAGTTTTTATCCCGATATTCCCACGACATCGAAACTTACGCAGGTGAAACCGCGGGGAGCTGCTAGTACGGTTAATAAATTAATGGAAAAGATAATGTATCTATTGGCCTTCCGTATAATTTTATCAAAACTTAGTACGTTTTAGTTAAGCCTAGTATTAATCAGTAACTTTGCATACATTTATGGTATGATGGTATGTGAGCTCAATCGACTATATCTCGTACTGTGTATCTTCCATTACCACGATAAACATGTACCTACTACATGTATACCTATTTCCTTTTTATATTCCTGTTTAGTATTTTATTTATCACATTTAGTTTCAATTATAATATTATTTTTCTTTGTGTAGGTATGCTTTACCAGTACAGCGTCATAATATTTGTGTGCTGCACCGGACGACGTCATTACGTCGGCGCCGGCTGTCGCTGAAAACCAGCGCTGGGGCTCTGTCTTGCATAGGGTCGCAGCATAATGCTGAGCGATAGCCGTTTTGCGTGGATGTGACGCATGTTTCCCCCAACCCTTACATATTATTTTTTTTGTGTTTGTTCTTTATTGCGTCATGTTTACCTACCACAAATAAACGTGTTTTCTATCTATAAAAACTGCTCGTATTAAAAGCATGCTATCGACAAACTACGCATGAAACGTATGTAGGTAGGTACTACACGAACTTGACCAAGTTTTTATTCCTACATAGTAACTAATAATATTTCTAGTTATGACGTCAGAATCTATTGATCATGATCTCCTAAACGATAATAGCCATAATAAATATGTAGTAGAATACTATTCTCACTTTACACACTATACGATTATATCATACTGGTGCAGTTCAAGTGCTACGAACTCGATTTATGAAGACATATTTCTCGTTAGTATAAAGGTACGATTCCACCAAAATAGTGTGCAGCACATTTGTTCACAAACATTTTGTGCAGAACTCCAACAGTGCACGTACTGAGCTGCAGATCCGATAGTCTCTGTTTCCACCGGCAAAGCTATGCGTAACTTTTTTAAGCGCACAGTTTAGCACACTTGTGCACGAACATGATGTTCACTGAGCAGAGTTTTCTGCCTTCAGTTGTTAATATAATACATTCGCGAACAACAAGTGTGTACGCGTCGACGCGAGTCCACTGCTTGCATATGTGCGCGCACAAAAGTATGCAGATGCACAGTTCAGCACAATGGTGGAATCGCACCTTTATAGCAACTATTGATTAGTATGTGTGATAATGGGTTTTTCTATCAGGAATTTCTTACTGGAGTCCGGAGTCTGGGTTTGTGCTCGGTTGATGCTCGCCCTCTTCAACATGGGACACAAATAGAGAATACAATCCCGAGCATGTTTTTCAATCCCGGGCTTACGGGATTTTTGAAGCCTTTTCCCGGGATCCCGGGCCTATCCCGGGATTAGACTATGTGGTTTCTAATTGGGCTAAAATTAAAAAAAAAAACCAGTAATTTAAAAAAAAAATGTCTTTAATGTCTTTGCACAACACAAATCAGAATAATAATAAGAACAGAAAAAACACAAACCAAAAAATACTATACTTTTGCAAGAAATTAAAAAACAGCACATAATAACTATTTAGAATTTCGAAAATATAATCGCAGAAATATCAAAGCATCCAATGTTTGACTTCCGAGCCTGCTTCGTAGTTTATTGCCAACATAAGCAGCAGCTGAAAACGCTCGTTCAGGTTCTCGGGATTTTCGGGGCCAGAAAACGGTCGGGATTCCGGGACCCCGAGATAAAGGATCCCGGGATTGTATTCTCTAACTGTACCTGTGTAGTAAATAGTGGGTACCTACGTATTATACGAGTTGCTTTTTGTCGTAATGTATTAAAATAATCTAGGCAAGGTTATTTTCAAGGCGCAACGGACTACGGAATACAAACTAGACTTGTTTGTGGCAATCCCGAAAATCCCGAGATTAGCCAAGTACAGTCCCGGGATTTTCGGGGCCAGAAAACGGTCGGGATCCCGGGATCCCGAGATAAGGGATCCCGGGATTGTATTCTCTAGACACAAAACATAATTGGCGAAATGTAGGTATTCTATGGCTTCATCTCGGCCTTATCCTTCGGGGATTACAGGCGTGATATTATGTTATGTTTTTAGGGTTCCGTACCTCAAAAGGAAAAATGGAACCCTTATAAGATCACTTCGTTGTCCGTCTGTCAAGACCCTTTTTCTCAAGAACGCGTGAAGATATCAAGTTGAAATTAATATCAAATACTCAGGGCAGCAATTCCTTGAAGCAGTGTAAAAATCAAACTTCGAAGTCAACGCAATCAAGAGATACGGGCGAGGGCGTATATGTTTCGAAATCAAAACCTATAGGGTACTTCCCGTTGACCTGGAATCATGAAATTTGGCAAGAAGCAATGACATGTAGCACAAGTAAAGGAAACAATCTGAAAACTGTAAATTTGTAGTTACATTACAATAAAAAATTAAAACTATTTACATACCTACAAACCTTTCCTTTATACGGAGCCCTCGCTGTGCGACTCTGACTCGCGCTCACTTGACCGGTTTTTTTGTCTACTATCGCGCCGAGAACAACAAATACAACTAATCAATTTGATCGTATAAAATGAATCCCTCAAAAAGATTAACTAAGTGTGAACAACCTCTTAATATCTCATTGATAATTATTATTAATCAATTTTGTTGAATAGATAAATTGTCTTTTAGTGTTGAACACACCTATTTCAAAAGGCGCTTGTATTAGTTTCTCAGGGCACAGGTCAAGCCTGTAATTGCGAGAATCAATTGATTAGCATGAAAATTAATTGTCCAGCTTAGATATTACAACGATTCACAAGAATTTATCGCTTCAATTATATTTGCGTATTTATTGAACTGATCGGTGGGTTAGATGTAAAGGGAACAGACAAAAACGTTGTTAAGCTTGTGTAAATTTTACGATAATGTTTTAGTCCAGTCACTTTAGGGTTTCACCTCGGAATTTGAGATAATAAGCTGGAAACTCGTATACAGCTTTATTTTGGCGTTCTAAAAGTTGTCTCAAAAGTCACATATTATCTCGTGTCTGCGTCGTAAGTTATTCGAGGTCAAAGGTCACGAAAATCGGTTTTTTGCAATTATCTCCCTTTCTATTGCTCCAATGATGTTAGCATCCATTATCAAAATTGTAGAGCATAAAATTTGCGACAAATTTTGTTCTAAACATTTTTTCATAGAGTCAACCGTTTTTGAGATAGAGAGCGGAGAGCACCCAGCGCTCAGGCATATATACTGTAATACAAGGTCAACCGTGAATCTCGGTGAATAATACCTTGTATATAGTTACTAAATCATTACAATATTATCAACAATAAATAATTAGTATTATTTATTAGTTAATACATTGTATTGAATGATGTTTTATATATATATATAGATATATGTATATATCGACGGCGAAGTGCCAATAACTCCTAACTGACAAAGTCAAAAATTTACACATACTGGATAAAAACGTTCAAAAATAGACACGTTGTTTTAGTTGGGAGGTAATATGTATTTCCACATTTTAATTTAATGTTGTTGTAATAAAAATACACTTTGCGATTTCACTAAAACATGCGAATAACGCCTTTAAATTCAAAACGAAAAAAAAGTTAATTTCTCAAAAAAAAATCGACGATCAAACGATCCTGCTTTTTTAGTAAATACGATATCAGTTCCTAAATATTTTTGTTGAAGTCTTGCTAAGATAGTCTTGTCATCTGGTACATACTCCGTAAGAACATCCTTGAGCTCTTTTAATGTAAATTGCGAATCTTCATGATTTTCTATGTAACAAAAAATCTCTTTCATTGCTTGAGTAACTTGATTTTCTTTACGAGGCTTATTCTCAGTAGATGGTGTTCGATTCAAAAAATGAGTATAGCAAACGGTATGGTATTTTGCTTCAGCTGCAACCAAGTCGATTTCATGAAGTACACGATCTTTCACTAATTCTCCTAAGGAATCCTTTCGTTCTTCTGCTCTTTTGATGACATTGTCTTTGAATTCCAGAGTACTTACGTTACTGATTGTTCGTCGATACTTTTCTTTTTTTCTTAACTCTGCTGCTATGTCAGCTGTTTGGCCACAAAATAAACACAGTGTTTTAAAATCAAACACCTCACTCCTTTTTTTACGAGGTACACTGGATGATGGTGAAGGTTCACCTTCCTCTAGTCGTCGTTTTGATGCTGATATAGAATTATTACTGGTGTATACTTTCCGACACTCGACATGCACATTCACAGAGGTTAAAGTATTTAAGAAGTCTATGTGACCATCATTTCTTTCGATACTTGCAGTTTTTAAAGTTTTCAAGCCACGCACTACATTCACAGAATCACCTTCAGTTAGAGACTTCCCACAAATAAAACACAAGTCAGCCATAATTATCAAAATTGTACGTCCGTCGTTGCTGAGATCTTCAACTAAAGAATTCAGTCAATAGAAAGTAGTCCGTTGAAAAAGAAATCAGTCTCCACATAACAACTGAAAATCTGCCACATGAACTATGGAGGGGTCCGCATTCGCAGGTATAGACATTATAGAAAAAGGTCGTCTTATAGAGGTCCGTCTTCCCAGTTATAATCTCAATAGAAAAATGAGATTATACATTTTAAACTTTAAAATCTGTAAATATTAAAATCTTTAAAATTGAAAGAGCAAATACTTAATAATTTTTTATATTTATAATCTATAAATACATATATATATATATATATATATAAAACATCATTCAATACAATGTATTAACTAATAAATAATACTAATTATTTATTGTTGATAATTAATATTGTAATGATTTAGTAACTATATACAAGGTATTATTCACCGAGATTCACGGTTGACCTTGTATTACAGTAATATGCCTGAGCGCTGGGTGCTCTCCGCTCTCTATCTCAAAAACGGTTGACTCTATGAAAAAATGTTTAGAACAAAATTTGTCGCAAATTGTATGCTCTACAATTTTGATAATGGATGCTAACATCATTGGAGCGATAGAAACGGAGATAATTGCAAAAAACCGATTTTCGTGACCTTTGACCTCGAATAACTTACGACGCAGACACGAGATAATATGTGACTTTTGAGACAACTTTTAGAACGCCAAAATAAAGCTGTATACGAGTTTCCAGCTTATTATCTCAAATTCCGAGGTTGACCCCTTTTTTTGCCTAAAGTGACTGGACTATTTATGATGTTTATTATGACAACGATCCGTCAATTGGTTGCAGCGACGTCGTTATGCAACGAAATGTAGCAACAATGTTGCAACTCAAAGACAATTGAAGCCAGGCGACTGCGAGCTTAATGTTTATCTAAACATGTAGCAAGAAATATGCTTATCGACTGAGCACTAGATAGACTAACTGATATTTTGGTCAAATAGTTCACGATTTAAATCTCAGTGCAGTTCTTAATACCAAATGCCGTCGAAATTGCTACTAATAGCCACTTCTAAACGTGGAATTAAATACCTAGATACTTATCTTCGGTGGCGACTAAATATGCCATCAAGAATTCCAATATCTGACTACGATTTTGAAATTAATAACTAGTTGCCATTTATCTTGTAATTAACGAGAAACAGCTATTTAGGGCTTCTTTGCGTCCCTGCAAATTACCCTAGAAGAATTTATGGACTAACAATAAGTACTGATAACACTGCAGTACTAACTTGTGTGCGTTTTCTTCTTAACTTCAAAAGATTTCAAAGAGAAAATCAGACACATAGTGGCAGACATAAACGTGTATAGTAAATTGTCACTTATAATATTATATTCTCCGCAAAGTGCGTGACTGTATCATGAAAACTTATTAGGGTTCCCCAGGATATTAAATCGATCATCTCCGTCCGGATTACAGTCGTGAATTTATATTATGTTACAGTTACCGTCAGATAGTAATCCTATTATAGTCATTATCTATTGAAATCTGATCGTGTGATCGCCTAGAACCCACTGTCGGGGCTATAAATCTGGTGAGACACTGTGACCTATTTGTTAGTCTTAGCAGTCACGCCCGTGTTTAATCCTTTTTATTTTAATAACACTGTCAAGACGTGTATTACTCGTAAATACATGCGGGCATGTCTGTGATTCAGTTTTAAAATTAACATTTACATACAGTACAGTACCAAGGGATTTTGATCTTTGGAGGTTTGTTGGTGGCAATAACCTTATTTTAGTTATTAAGTTCAAATCTTATTAATTACGCGGTAGATAATTTTTATCCGTTTATTTTTTTAAGATTTTTTGTCTGTCTCATAGGTCAAGGAGTCGCAAGCGCTACTGCTGATCATGAGGTCCTGGGTTCGATTCCCAGGTTGGACAAAGTGTTATTGGGCTTTTTCATCTGGGATTTCTCAGTAGCAGCCCGGAATCTGGACTTGTGCCCGGTTGATGGCAATAATAGTCTTACCCCCTAATAGTCTTACCCCCTAATAGTCTTACCCCCTAATAGTCTTACCCCCTAATAGTCTTACCCCCTAATAGTCTTACCCCCTAATAGTCTTACCCCCTAATAGTCTTACCCCTTAAGCATAACTGGCGAAATGTGGGTGTACTATAGGTACACCTCTCCCTAACTAAACCTTTGGGCGTGGTGTGATGTTATGTTATTTTAGGAAATATTCCCGTGTTATTGACATTATGTGCGTAGTTATGAATTGAAAGTCTACTAACGTAGTTAACATCTAAAAACACCGCTATTAAAAAAGCACATTAGCATTGTTTATAACATTGTAAAGTCATAAATTCTCAGAACGTACAAGTCAATCGCTGCTCGAGATACCGTTCGGTAGGTTTTAAGGATAAATCTCTCGTCGCCGGCGCGCCATAGACCGACTCGTGTAGTATTCAAGGCACAATGTTTAAATGTTTATAAATTCCTCTCATCGGCCTTTCGTCCTAACATAGTTCAATAAACACACATGCCATCGCTTGTGTCTTACTTTACATCTAGTGTTTCAAGTTTAATTTGACACGCCATATGAATGCTTGCACCCGTTTATATAATACAGGTAGCTGTGTACATTTCCTCTGGAATATTTTAAAAACATGTTACCGCATCAACTTAAATCTCGATGCGACCTAATTCTCATTAAAAATGGCTCATGAGTCAGTTGTTCCTGATCGGATGGTGCACTTACCGTTAATACGATTGAGTAATGCGCTGTTTATTGATTTTGTCGATTCGCTTCCTACAAAGAATAACAGCCGAAAGCCTGTCATATTTAAGAATATTTATGCGAAGATTCGGAGCACGTAAACAGACGCTGGTGAATTGTTAAATTTGTAAACAGTTAGAGGATGTCGCGCTTTATTCACAGTCAAGTGGGCTTTAAGATGCGGAGAGAACAGCGTTCGCGAACGACGGATCATAAAATTACATATGAACGAGTGACCGCACGGCCACGCGGCGCCACATTTCTATGAACAATGAAATGGTATGGAAATGGCGCCAAGCCCTCCATCATAAGCCGCGCACGCGCATGCCATAAAACTGCATGTATTAACGTTTACACTCCGTTTATGAGTTCGCCCGATTGTGTCACGTCCTTGGATAATGACCAGTGATCGGAGTAGGTAGATTGAATTGGGGTCATTGATCCGAAACGTATATATTAATATGGACATTCCTCCGGAAATTCGGAATTGGTTGATTATTAAAAAAAAACGGAACTTAGGTTGGAGTTGTATTAAAATGAGCTATATCTTATTCTTCATTTTTTTTTACGGCACACATTCATGATTTGACACAACCCAACGACCAACCAGAACAAAGGATCATGGGTGGTGCACTAACCGGTTATCGAAGCAATGCGTACGCCCACTGACGACATGATGACTTCGGTTCGTAAAGTGCGCTTCTTTGTTTACTGTGTTGTGAAAACGTTACGTGAAAACAGATAAATAATAAATTAATTTAGTTTTAATATCTTCCTTTAATTTTTTTATTTATTTTAGAATTGAGTAGTAATAATATCACTACCAACAATAACAATATTTAATTAGATCCGGAAATTATTTATTTATTAATCACAAAATGCACAGCTCTGAAATTTTATCTTAAGATATATAAGCTAGTCTTACAGCCAATTACGGATTTACAATTTAATAACTATACAATACATGCAGCAGAAACAAAAATACAGCATGAAATAATAATAATATAAATATAATAAATAAATAAATAAAATATAAATTTAATTTCCGGAAATACCGGAATTACTTTCCGGGAAAACGGCTTATCCATGTTATTCTTTCTGTGGGCATTTGTGATACAAGTACCAAAAATCAATCTACCTAGTCCGATCACTGATAATGACCAAGCTTTCAGTTGCTTTTGTTCGCATTTTGTACCTGTGCCTGCGCAGGCAAATTATTATACTTATTTAAATAAATATGCAAGTGTGGCTGCTTAAAGTGAATATAGCACACTTAAGTGAATTCTAATTCTGTTTCAACTGTGTTAACTGCCTTTTAACGATTATTTCATTAAGTGGATTATGAAATTTTAATCGAAATCCATGAATCAATATGTTAACTGCTGGCTTTATTGATAGGTAATTACTAACTTGTTATAAGTACTTAAATATGTTTCGTTAAACCTCTATATTCGAAATATTTGTTACATGCTAAGTAAATATAATAATTTATGTGTCAATGAATTATTAGCTTATTGGACAGACATACTCGTACATATCTAAGACATATCGGTGTTGTTTTCTGAAAAGCTTAGTTTGTCATGAAATAGTTTTCATCGACATTAACAACTTGCTTTCGTTTCTATATAATTTTCGTCTCTTGGTTTATATTCTTGTTTCATGTGCTTTTATCTTTAGTTTACTCATCTAAACTATGTTCAAAACTATGTGATAATTTTCATAAACTCTGTTTACCTAAGTAAATATAATTGATAAAAAAACCGGTCAAGTGCGAATATTATAATATTTTTAAGAATTTTAAACTAAATGTCATCGATAAATCCCTGAATAGATATACACATTATGGGTAACTATTTCGTACACGACTTACCTGCGCAAGCTCCCCACTACTGAGCTCGTCAAATCTCATCTTTCGTGGCGCGTATTACCTATACCCTATAAATTTTGATTCCCTTGAGAGTGTCGAAATATACGTTTTTTGCGGCATAAACGGCCGTATCTTTTTTTCGCGTTAACTTTAGTGTTTGATTTTTTCACAGCTTCAAGAGACTGTAGAGCTGAGTATATGATTTTAATTTCAACTCGATACCTCCACGCGTTTCCGAGATAAAGTGTCCTGACAGACAGACGGACGGACGGATAACAAAGTGATCCTATAAGGGTTCCGTTTTTTTCCTTTTGAGGTACGGAACCCTAAAAAGAACTATTCTAACGATAAGTTCGCAAAAATTTCAATTTAAGAGATATTGAATCCTTTAATTTAAATTTTCGGTCTCAGAGTGGATGACCTAGGTAGATCAATTAATCAAAGCAGTCGTCTCCATTTCCGGAAACACCTAAAATTCCACCCGACGACATTCTTTCCAAGTGACAAAAACAAGGTATTGTGAAAATAAGAAACTTGCCAATTCATACTTTCCTTTTAGAGCTCTGTGGCGCGCGCACGTGCAATCTACCGAATTTGCTTAGACCGGCCGCTGCGCCGGCGCCACTCCACTTTCCGAATAGCCTTCGCGTCTCGCTTGTGACCTTTTACGCACGTTATACACGCCTTACGAGTCTGTGTTCCACTCCTAGCTCATAAACTAATCACGACTTAAAGCGATAAAATATACAGAAAAGCTAAGAGCGATTCCACAGTAATGCTACATATAGTACACCATGAAACCACACATATTTATAAAATTAGACATCCGAATGGCGTGATTGTTGCGCGATGTGGGCGCCTAATGTCAGTCATAAGTTAGTCCGAAGTGCATCGAGCTCGTATGTGGGCTAATCAATGATCAGCCAATATATTCAATTGAAGTGCCATTCAGTCGATGATTGGCAATTCTCAGAAATACTTTGTAATAATACTCTATGTCTGAGTTCTCCAGAGTACCACTAAGTAGCGATAACAGTCGAAAACATTGTTAGAATGGTAGGTGGAAAACCAAATGACGCAATGGGAAGTTGAAGCTGTAGTAACGAAGTACCTTTTCCATTATTTCCGTGTCAGTTTTCCACGTGTAAGTTTATGCTAGTAAATATTGCGTTAGCGTTGGCTACCTACTGTACTTAGACTAGAACTCTAAAGTAAACCTAAGCCCATTAGTATTAATATTAGTATGACATTTGAATATTTGCCCAGAGTCAGAATGTTTGCGTACCTATGTACGATTTATGTGCGAAAGGACAGCCACGGCACACTTACAGCCAGGTATAGCTATTTATATGAAGCGTTTATTATCTCTTAAAGTTTACTGACGCATTCTCTCCACTTGATATTTACAAGTATACAAGTAAGGTCGTAATAGAGGTCATTGCAAAGGGCCTTTAGCTACATAATATGATTTAGCACTACGCTGTACCCACATATAATTCAACAAGATAAGGATATTGGTTCGACGACACCGCCAATGAGTGAATGTCGACAAAACCTTAAAAACAGTATAAATACAGCATTAATAACGAATAAATTTAAATAATATGAATTAAATTAAAATTAAATTATCAATATTACATTAAACGGACCGTTTTTATGGCTAGCGTTTAATCTGTCATTTATGTTTTTAAAATATTATTTTAATTTGCATTTCTTAAAGACAGAAATAAGTTCGAAGTTTCATTTTGGACGAACATAGTTTGTAGGTTTTTTTCGTACTTTTGCAGGCAAAACTGAATTCAAAAGAATAATTGAAGAGTGCAAGTAAAAAGTAATTTCTACATAGCTTAGGTAGTACCCACAATACTCTTAGTTTGAGCCTATCTTGAATCTATTATTTCCTGAGTGAAAGAGTTGGCGCAACTATACTGCATTAAGGTACGTCACATCAGCATTATCATCATAAGCGTGAGATGTCCACACTTAACATTGTAAAGGGGAAGTCCCTATAAATTTACAAATGCGACCTATTCACTAATTTATATAGGTAGGTAACATGTGAACGCAACTGTAACTTTTAAAAACTGTTAGAGACATCTCTTTTTGCTTCTTGAATCATCATACTCCTAGTTCAGAACCAGTTTTAGGGCCAACTTTCAGCCTAAGCAGATGACGATAACAGAAAGTACAGAACAAAACCTAAACAGTGTGCTGTATGCCGCAAACTATGATCCACCTCCTATCCTGCCCTCTGTGCCCACAAAGCTTGCAGTCAAAGTGGCCTCCGCACTGCCTCCTACGACTCCGTGAAAGCGGCGAAGTTTTGGGCCAACAAGATCTGAGAAAAGTCGTACCAGTGACACGAAGCAGAAGAAGAGCTAAAGTTTTAGCTTAACATGTCATTTATGAACGAGAAGATATAGCTCAATCTCATTCATTCATCGTAAGATACTGCAATAAACATAAAAAATATAGAGCACGCCTATCGCCGCCATCTTTATTAACCTTTAAGTGTTTTGAGCTCTCACGCCGCACACGAATCATGGAGTGTCATACAAGTACCGATCAATGCAGATTCGAGCGACTTCAGCCCCGAACATAACGATGATGTTTAATTTCAAATACTTATAATCTTTGTTTTGAGGACTGTTACGAAAGGAAATGAGTCAAACGACGGAATTACTAGTAAGGTTGCTCCTAAAGCAAAACAAATTGACAAATGAACACTAAAAGACATTTCAAATACGTCTTCTGAACAAGCTCTATTTACTCAGCTTTAAATGATTCTTATAGTGATTAATAGTTGCTATTCATTACAATGACTGCTTGTTCTGAACAAATTAAACACTTAAACCTGCCAGCTGAACATCCAAACACAATGACAGTAACTTACTGTAAAAAAGCCGGCACCGCGCGTTTGGAATTCTAATATTCTATCAAGTTGATTTACTGCGTGAACCTGCGTAGTGTCACTCATGTCGTATTGTGCGAAATAAAATCAAGAGTCGTGCTCACATTAACCCGCATATTGCTGGCGCCACTATCCGTCACTGTTTCCATTGTATCTATCTACTTAGTAATAACAATAACAATAATGATTAGATAAAAGGATTTATCGTACGCGTTGACATCACGACGCATCACTAATGTTGCGTCTTGACAAAATTATTAATGTTCTAAAATTATCTTGTAACAGCCAATTAACTATAACTTACGAATGAACGCGTGCGCATGATGTCTGTTTGTGCAGCTTGAACAGGCTGTTTTGATTTCATTTAACTGAATCTTGACCGCATCTCCATTTTTTTATAATTAAAGCAAATGAAGGGTTTATTCCCGGTCGTCCCCACCTTGTCGTCCCCAGTGGGAACGAATGGGAAAAAAAAGTTTCGTTCGTCCCCAGTGGGGACGATTGGAACTTTTTATTTCCCACTCGTTCCATTATAGACCGAGAGTCAAAATGCAGTAATGGGGATTTCAATAACAGATTTCACGGATTGTTAAAATGTTTTAATTACGTCTTTCTGAGCAAGAGTGAACAACGTTTTTGAATAAAAATAATTTAAAAAGACTGAATTACAGGTAATTAACGAATTTATAATAATTCTCTCAAAATTATGCATCACAGATAATCAACTTATTTACATAAATTCTTACAGTTTTAAGGTGCGCATCACAGATAATCAACTTATTTACATAAATTCTTACAGTTTTAAGGTGCGCATCACAGATAATCAACTAATTAAAATATTTTAATCACTATTATATTGCTCAATAACTGAGATTTAAAAAACCGAAGGGTTAATATTTTGCTCAATAACCGAGATTAAAAAAACTTAAGTGTTAATCGACTTTTGATGCTGACTGTACTAATTTACATGCTTAGTATTGATAATTATAAGTAGACTATCGTAATGCAATTCTTATTCAATAAGAACTTAATAATAATAATTGTAAATAAATGATTATCTGTGATACGCACCTTAAAACTGTAAGAAACTCATAAAAATACAAAAGTAGTATTTCAAGTGTCAGCTAAAGCCTTTCATGACACACAAGCTAGTAGTAGGCGTTAAGTATGTGATCAGATTACTAATCATGTTTGTCGCCAGAGGTTGGGGGCCACTCAAAATATTGTAATTAGCGTAATGAAATAAGTATTCGCGTCGTAGATCGCGTGTCCTCGCGGCGCGCGGCGGCGCCGGCCTGCGCTGGCGCCGGGCGTCGCGACGCCGCCGCCCGCCTTGTTTGCACATCGCGTATGTTCTCTATTTATCCAAGTACGTTTTCGCATTATTTCAACAAACACGTACCAAATTACGAAAATCATGACGTCAGCGAATATCCGATACTACTAATGTTTCTGTTTTTACGACGCCAACCTTAGCCATCCTTTTAGCGAAGCGAGGTGAGAGAAATTTTACTGTGCAAACAGTGCTCAACGGACCGGTGAGGGAGCGTGGCCTGTAATTCGATAACTAGATATTCTACTGTCGCTTAGATATACATAAAGAACTAAGTGACCCAGTTTAATCAAAAGATTAATGTTTAAGGTAATCAGAAAGGGCCTGGCGCCACAACGCGCTCGTCGGTGGGCAACTGGGCACGCCGAGTCACGCACAGTTAAATTCGCACCACTAACCACTCGCTATTACTCATGGTAAGCCTGCCCACAAACCGCATTCACCTAACACTGCCTCATTAGCCGACATTAAAATAATAACGGGTGCGCTTGCGGCCAGTAACCAACAACCATCCCCATTCAGAGCATTTACGATAACGTCCGGAATGTTGAGCCAGCTACAAAAGTAAGCAGTCGAGCTCGCGGTGGCGGGCGGCGGCTGTGAGATATTCCGAATTAACGATCATCCGTGTCCACTCACGTCTACGCCCGACGTTCGTGCATCAGTGGCGCTCTTAATAAAAAGAGAGCACTTTGACATCAAAGGGTTTTACGCAGTAAACGGCGAAAAAGGCTCAAACAAAATTATGCGCCGAGGAATGTGTTGCAGCGAGAGACACCGATTTCACAAAAATAAAACGTCGATTGTGCTCGACATCGTGCATCGGCGTGCACAAAACAAATTCCTCGGAGGCACTTGCTGTACACTGAATTAGATACACTCGTGATCGAGTGGTGAGGGGCGCGCTGCGCGCTGAACCGTGAACACCTACTGCAGCACGTCGCGCACGCCACGCACACGCATGCACGCCGCGTGCGACACCGCCTCGCCTGCACCATAGTGACGTCACGTGCGGAGTTGCGGACAGTACGCAAGCTTTCAGCCGTATTACAGAGGTTATCTCCACATAACGTTTTTTTTCCCCAAGTATAAATAGACTTTACATTATTTACGATTATGAGACACTTAACCTTTGCATGTAACTCTGATTAATTAGGTCATTTTACTGAAATATAAATTTAATAGAGTAATCATTTGAAAAAATACAAGATAAAGTTATTACAATCAATGCAAGATTGTTATTAAACACACAGTCAATACAGTCCGTAAATGTAATATTTCATCAGTCATTCACAGAACGCGTATTTTATTAGTTTTAGCAATATGAAACTAAGAGATGAAAATGAGAGGAAAATAGAAGCAATGGCCCATTATTGAGATGATAGAACTTGTCATTTTCTTTAGACTACACTACACTACTTGAGGCGCTAATCATTTTCAGCAGCCTAATAGCTGCATTGCTACCCGCATGTGATCTATCTACCTACCGTTTCCACTGTATACAGGGTTATTGGTAAAACATTAACAACCTCTTAAGAGGTCATTGCACTCATCATTATGAACAACTTTTACTATGGGACCAAACCTGAAATCGCGAAAAAAAAATCAGCTGTTCCCTACATTCTAACGAGTTATACGAACATAAATGTAGAGAACAGCTGATTTTTTCTGCGATTTCAGGTTTGGTCCCATAGTAAAAGTTGTTCATAATGATGAGTACAATGACCTCTTAAGATATTGTTAAGGCTCCTTCAAACAGGCGCGACACGCGATAAAATCGCGCGCGACTCAAAGGCACCGCAAGTCAAGCAACGAGCGGTGCCTTTGTGTCGCGCGCGATTAGCGTCGTGCGTCGCGCCTGTTTGCAGGAGCCTTTAATGTTTTACCAATAACCCTGTATAGGTACACCAAAGAACGACGTGCAGATTAGAAAGTTTTGGTAAATATATGTACCTACCTTCATGCGGGAAACCTTTGAACGGGAACTTTTGAAACTTTCTATAAGTATCTAATAGGGATAGTAAAGTTATTTTGTATGGTATATCTACTGAGTTGTTTATATAAAAAAATTGTTATTATATTTTTTTTATTTAGTTATTTTTTGTATGTAAATAAGCTATTCGTGTACAAACAATTATGTCCATGTAGTTAGCAACTCAAAATTATCTTCTCAACGCCGACACGACACCGTTAAAACGTGGTTATACAATTCTGAAAAGTAAATAAATCAACACAATTTCTTTGAAACATATATTAACTCTTAGGCTTATGTCCAGCAGTGGACGTCTTTCGGCTGAAACAATGATATATTAACTCAGAATAACTCTCACTTCACTGACTTTGCAAACGATTCCCTTGCTGAAGGCATGAAATTCATTTAGTTTATTACGGCAACACCTGGCTGAGATTCAATTAAAAATTATCCGTTTTTACTATCGTGCTTTTAATAAATCCTCAGTACCTTACTGAGGTTTATTAAAAGCACGATAAACTATTATTACGGCAGCCGGCAGACGGCCAACTGAAGTTCTCACAAAGGCAACTGTGACTCAGATTTGATGCGTTTTATAGTTACGAGCCTCAGATAGAGTGTACGGCCGCCTTACAGTTCCGCCATGCCGTGCTTTAACTGCTTATAAACCATATCGGAATCACAATTAATTCATTGTACTAGCATTGGTCGCTTGAATTCACTAGACATTGTGCAACCAAAACTAGGAGGAAATAGCTGCAGTAAATTCTTCAAAACATTAATCGTTGCTAATAGAACAGACACTTTTGTTTACATATCACGCCGTGAGCTAAATGAATCTCGACCACGGGGACCTATTTAACGATGAAAGTAAAAACACTGGCGAGACATTTATTGGAGCGAATATATCACATTTTTTTCTTGGAATATGACTTAGTAAATATAGTAAAAGAGCGCGTACGTTGACATCGGCGATATTTGTTCGCAAAAAATGTGTGTTGTAAGTTGTGTTCGCTAAAAAGGCGAGCAGACGGCGTCGCGGCGACGGGTCGACGGCCGCGCCCGGAATAACCAGCAGCAGCAGCTATATTTGCAGCAGCGGCGCGGGCGCAGGGGGGCACCAGCGCGTGCCATTTCTGCACCACCGCCCGGTGCATCTGAGTAATGCCATTGTAATGCTCTCGATATAGTCGTAATGAGTGGACGCGGGCGGGCAGACACGGCGTCGGCGACGTCGCCGCTGCGGCTGTGCCCGCGCGCACTCGCAGCCTCCGCACAGTCCACCACGCATCACGCACCTCGTAAATCACTATCTGTCGCCACTGGCTACGGAAGATCCCAGATAACGCCATGCCAATAATTTGACAGCATTATTTATGTTTTGTTGAATTGATTACGAATTTACGAGTAAGTGGAAGATGATGATGAACTGTGTCGGGTGCGTGGCGTCCCGTCCATGTGCGCTGCTATACCTAATGTATATTGATGAGAGCGCTCGTGGGAGCCGCCGCGCGCCGCTCGCCGCTACACTGTCATTTGTCATCGCCAGTTCCTGTCACTGCGCATACGCAGACTTTCTTATTTTCTGCAATTACCTTTTAAAGTCGGCAAATTTGCCGATTACATTAAAAAATGTACTTAATGGGATGATGAGCGGCGACAATCAAGAATTGCACCCAACCGTACGGGCAACATTACAAAGACGGTAATGACTTAAATTTCATAATGTACTTTAATGTTACTAGCCAAGGAGGTATAATACTCGTATTTCCTTTGACAAACTAAAATCAATTTGAATTCAACTTTAGAGGTCGAAATTTGGTATGGTCATTATAAAATAAAATTAATTCGCTCTCAGGTAAACCTACGTGTATAATAACCTAAAATCGTGGAAGTGTCGTGTTACACCCGCGAAGCAGGTCACACCAAAATGGCATATTAATAGCGGCCATCAAAGAGACTCCACTTGCAAAAAGTCCATAAAGTTATGTGTCGTCCAGTCGATTTCCACATGTGTGGATAGTTTTCGCGACAGATGGCCCATGACTCACTAACCTGTTGCTGGGCATAGGTATATGTTTCCAATGTAATCGAGATGACAATATATAAAAATCATTTTACACCAATATTAGATGAAAAAAAAAAAACTAAACAGACAAAATTAAAGACTTTATTAGCTATCAAACGACCGCTCCTGTTTGTTCAAGTTTAGGATATCAAATGTCTAGTGTATAAGGCATGACATCAGCACCGTGTTACTATGAACATGGTTGTAAAAAATGATATCATTAACTAGGAAATTAAATTGTCCAAATCACTCTGATGACGTCAGTCTAAGTCTAATGAGGCGTATATTTCAATAAGTATTGTATTTAACCTTTCGAGTGCGGTTCTTTTGAGATGCAAATCGTGTCGTGAAACTGGTCGCAGTGAGCACACGTCCATTGTGGCGGTGTTCAGGCGCAGGCGCGGAGGTGACAGGCGATCACCTCACTTATCTCTTATTTCATTATCATGTTAACGATAATATTATCAGGCCGGGTATCTGCGTGCACGCCCGCTCCCGTGACGACTCCGCCTAATTAAACAGTCGCCGACCGAACTGCGCCCGCGTCATTAATATTGTTCAAGTCACCGTCTAGATTGGCCGCAGACCTATTGCTATCACGATGCTCTTTCAAGGTAGCTACAATGCGATCGATATGAACTCTGAACGTATATTTCTTCCTTTCAGAATTAACTGTCGCAATTAAACACATCTGAGAATATTTGTGACGGAAAAACAAAATATTTTTTTAGTATGTAAGGTAGTATAATGACGAGAGAAATATTTAGGGAGGTGCCATAGATATCCGAATAGGTATCTATTCGATTTTATAATTAACGAATCATTCTTGATACACAATAAAAAAGAACCACAGTTAAGTCATGAGGTCGCAGAAAATCTTTGGGTAATGTTGGAGATAACTTTTTACGATCACTGCAGTTTCAAGAACACGTCTTGTTTCTTACTAATTAAGTACCTACTACCTATTAAGTTATTCAGGGACCATTATTAGCATCCTAAGCATAAGCCTAATTAGTCTATTACATTCCCACTGCTGGGAGACAGGCCTTCTCTCTGTGAGAGAAAGTGGGCCATAACCACCACGCGGGCCCAGCGCAGGTTGGCGGATCTTACATGTCCTCGAATGTTTGGTAAGTCAGGCTGATACAATTGGAACACCACTGCTCTCCCTAACCATTATTAGAAGTGACTCAATCTTCTCTCTTCAATTACTGAGAACACATAGAGGAACATCACGTCAATCATGTGACTTTTTGACTCTACAAATTAGGAGAGCTATTGAAAAATATGCAGTGTCATTATAATGAGCAATTCCTACTAGACTGAAAAAACACAGCAAATTACTTCAAGGTCGGTCGTGGTTATTGTTATCTACAGATTCTATAGTCATATGTTGTCAAGGCGGTTAAGTATTTGAAGAAAATGGCCGCCAGGACTTTACCGCTTACCAGGACTTTACATTCATCAAGACAAAGCAAAAAAAATTAAGAGTAAAAGTAAAGTTCGAGCTTTGTGCAAATGTCGAATGCAACTGTTTTGCCCTGGACTTTTAAAATCTTGAAATATATCCTTTCTTGCATTGCATTTTGTATCGTAGGACTATTGACGCATCTAAAAAGGCTGTTAACAGCCTTGACCTTACTTAGGTAGCACCACTGGCCTCTATTACATCGCCTATTTACTTCAATAACGTGATATGGCTGAGCATTTCAATATTCAAGACAACACATTATTGAAGTAAAGAGGCGACATGTGTGATAGAGGTCAGTGGGTAGCACAAAATGACATTAAACCACAAAAAAAACATTGACTGATCTAAATAAACAAAAGGCACTTACAGTTCAGATCTCCGGGACACGTCTTGCAGCATCTGCCGGGCAGCAGAACCGGAGTGTCACAGGAAGGTTCAGGACACTCGTTCTTGATGTTCCGACAGTGCACTTTAGCTACCACACGTCTTTTCTTTTGGACCTGCAATACATCACTTGTGTAAGAAACAAATCTTCTTAAATATTTTATTATGTATACTTCGCTCAGCTTATGGTGGTAGATATGACACTTGCTAAATGTTGAGTTGCGGTATATACAGTCAATCGAAAATAAAATTGATTATTTTAAAGAACTAATTCATTATAGCGACACAAAGGAAAATAAAACGTCGCAGCCAAATTGAAGTCAATAATTAATAAGAAAATATTTGAAAAATATATATATAAACGGCTTCGTACCAATACGCAGCCGTTTTTTTTTTCTCGTTTGTATAAAACACATACACGTTTGTTTATGGCACAACAGACTCTAGAAATAGTTTGCCTTTGCAAAGCGTCATCTCTGCCACTATACACCTGTGTGACAGTCTCCTTCCAAAGCTCGTGTATCCTATTACAGCCTGGTTGCTGTACGCTATATATAATCCTAGGCTTATTGAATGTGTCAGATTAATTATCATAAAAATGAACATAGTACAGCTGGTGCAATGTTTTGGGAATACGTACCGCAACACACTCACATTTGATGCAGTACATCACGCCGAAGGGCGGGCCCAGGTCCGCAAACCACTTGGAGCCGAGCTCCATCGCTTGTTTACCGAATAAACATTCTGTAACAAAGACAAATGCATCATATTAGTATGAAAAATCGGTTGTTAGTTAAATACTTCGCAAAGACAAACGAGATTTAGATGTACACAACTTGCACCGCAGAGACAAACGTCTTTAAAAAGTAAACGTCTTCAAAATAAACGTTCAACAAAAAAAATCACATAGTGAAATCTGCTGAATAAGTATAGATAACATAGTTGAAGAATATAAAATTGCATAAAATGAGAAAACGATGTAACACAGATAATTATACAGCATTAAAGAAAACAGCATGAGTAAACAGTGAACGAACACGATTATTTAGCTTTCTATAAACTCTATACTAATATACATACGTAGTATTACCGTTCATATCTCTCATGTATGTGAATAATGATTTGCGGCTAAGTACATACAAATGTTATCGTCCACAAATATTATTTTTGCGCTGATTTCTTTTGGATTATTTAATGCACTTTGTCTACGCAGTAGCATGCTACAAGCTACGTGGTTCACATCCACGCGCAAATATTTTTGGGTTTACCAGCCGTTCATTTTACTCTATATTATTTGATTCATAAGTTAGCAGCTATGGTGCCTGCAAGCACAGGTTAACAACTTGCATTTACATACCGAACTCGTGAGCGAACATCTAAAAATAAAAGTTGCATCGTAGTGTTAAAATGAATGTAAGTAAGTTCAAACGCGTGCATGCGGAATGACACTCTTGTATCTATGCGAGGGAAGATCGTTTTTTTTTTTGGTATCATACTAAAACAATCTCTTACAAATATAATGCTGTTTTGCCAGGTATTTCGAAACTTTTCTGTCACTTGACGCTTTCTGAAAAGCTTCGTCTAACTTGAATATCTGTTTTTTTTATATAGCGTGCTGATAGCTTGCATCATCGGGCTCTTCTTCAATCATTTTCTGATGACCATAGGAACGCAATTCAAATATTTTACTTTTACCATTTATTACTTGTAGATAAACAAAAAAAAATTAATATATATATAATATAAACAAGCCCAGATATTTGCAGATTCACAAACATTTTGTAATATTTTTTATGAGGCTGGTAATTACAAGTTACTTATGTATGGTAAATCCTTGGTATATTTAAGTACTATATACCATAAATTGGCTAATTCTATAAACTGGTGCATCTGCTGGGGTTACCCCGCCTGCCCACTTTACCCCCTCTAACCCCGCCTTTTGTATGTCAATTCCATGGCATAGTAGAGGCACATCAATAATTACGAACAAACTGGAACATCCATTCGACGAGGCTCTTGTTCAACTAAAACTTCAAGAGTAGGCATCACAGGATTTATACTTTCCAGTTTCCGTAGATTCGAACAGCTCGAAGTTGCAGAATATAAAATCAAAACGCTCTTACTAAAATCTCAATGTAATAGTTATGTAACTTTATCCCGTAGCAAACCGACAGCAAGCGATTAGGTGTCGCAGATAGATTCACTATCAGATGCGTCGGGTCGATAAGGTGGCCGGCCTCTATATATAGGCGTCACTGTTATCTTCCTCTCTTAACTATTTAATTAACCTCACTCCCGAGTGCACTGATAACGAATGAGACATGTTGCGTGAGAACATATTGCTCTTGGTGCCCATTTACAAGTACAAACATTGTCGTTCATCTAGACAGAATTTAAAATTCCAACAAAGCTTTTAAAACGTTACAAGCGCTGACATTCGTGGACAGACTGACATGCGACACATTTCACGGTAAAAAAAAATACAATGAGTGATTACAGCGGATAATATTATAAAGTGGTGGACAACTCAATAACGGAGCTAGACGATATGAACATAGTTGCGGAAGACGACGTCACGTGTAATGAGGAAGAAGGGTGACGCCAATGATGCGCCGGCGACCCATATTCAGGATGCAACGATCAATACGTATTGCGTTACCGACGAGATACCGCCGACATTATCTCCATATTTTATTACAGAATTTGCACAAGTACGTCAATTTCATTAAAATTGCAAATTATGAATGCAGCTCAAGAAGAAAGTACTTGTTTATTATTTTTTTCCTTTCATGTGCGTGGAGTGCCAAATAAGCATTATTTACCGTCACACCTACTCGATCGTTAACAGTCACGGGCGGCTCGGGCGCAGACCCGCCGACAAGCCGACACGCCGCGTTCACACACACCAAATATTTTATAAGCCGCGCGTGTTTCTGGACTTTTGAATGTATGTATATAAAAATATTATCTCTGACATGATTTAGGCATATAAAGTGAGGCGAGACATCGCGTAACCTTCCTTTCGTTTTCTCGGAAACGTTGGCGATGAGCCAGAAACGCTTCGCCAGGGAAATGAAGTATTGGCGACGCCCGTCTTATGCTTCTTTCACGATCTGTTTATGGAATGTACTCGATACGACCCGCTGTTTATTTTGAATTTATCGTCCGCATATTGGAAATTTTCACGATTTCATACTTATCTATACTATAGGCTATAATATTATCCCTTCGCCAAAGCCAACAGTAAGCATGCGAAGCATATCTTTTGTTTGGAAACGTTTAAATCACATTTATGGGAGTGCATTATTAGTCTGCAATACGAATTCATCATACAAGTAAGACATATCTCCATATTTTATTAATAAATTCTGTTCCCTGTATGTGTCCACACATAGGTATCGTCTCGGTACAATTTGTAATCTCCAGAGCGTGGCATGTTCGACCGGCTCAGGGTTACTGCATTGTGTCATAGCATCGCATAGATCACGCTAAGTATGAGCTGCATGTCAAACCAGAAGTATATGGTCGGCTCATTGAAGTGTGCGCAAGTCGCTTCAATAAATCCTCTACATAAAAGGGTTGCAAGAGGCGTGCGCCGTATTTCAGCGCGCGTGGGCAGAGCAGCGCATAAATTGTTCGTTCTGAATTAGCCTTAAGCAGGATATTTTGACATTCGCTCTCCCGACACGCTGACTAGTTTACACTCGCACTCCGAGTGTGAAAATACTTCACGAGACGATACCGCCGCACAGATTACCATTCATCATCACTAATAAATTCAACAACATCCTTCACATCGGTGTTTCTGTTAACGAACTGAAGAGTTGCCTTTCTTTTTGCAGTTATTTCGTACAGAATACAGTTCAGTCAGTATCGAATCACGTAGAGTGCAGTGAGGGGCGCGGGTGTAGGCGACGCGCCGCAGATCAGTCAATTTGCTTTGATCAGTGTATCAGTGTATCATTAGATACACACACCCACACGCTGAATGATTGCTCATTGTGCCGCCCCTTGGCGTGCACCTAATATTACGTATACTTCGGTTGTGACGCTATCATACCCAACCCACGACGGGTAACTATAGATGTGCTATGCTATAGCTCCATATTTTTCTTGTTGTTCTTTATTTTGCGCCAAACTGAGACATAAGCTTATTTGGTATCGACAATAAAGTGAGACTGTTTGTTACCTTAAAGGATTCCGCGTTTCATTTCAATGTTGCCTCTAATAGTCAAATTACATGAGCAAAGTCCTCGAAGCATATTACCTGTATTCCTTTTTCAGAAGTCAATGAGACGTTTTATTTTACGTCCATATTGAAATGTACAAAAATAGGCCGTCCAATTTTAGCTCGGCATTGCTTGAGATTATTTCTGTGGGTTGGCTGACATCGTCTCATACATAACTCCTGACAATTCCTTACAAGTGCTAGTCAGGTCAGGTCTATAAAAATAGTGTGTGGCATGATTCGGTAGTCGGTAGGTGTGCCGTCCTCAGGTGGTGACCGGGCGGCGGCGCGCGGCTGTGGCGAGGCGCGGGTAAGCGCGGAGTATCGAGTGTCACCGACAGGTGTCTATCGCCGCTAATAAGAATTACTGTGGCGCATTGATTTGATCACTCGCTCTAATGAATCAACTGTAACACTGCCATTACGCGTCTAATAAACACATCAGTAATCTGTATGAATCAACGACGGTCACGCGTACATTCCCGAGCGGCGGCGGCGCGTCCTCCCGGTGCAACAAATAGCTTTATGGTGTTATAATGGACCGCGTTATTTACAAAACTATAAACTACGCTATGTTCTTTAGTAGCTCTAAATTCGTGCAGTATTAACATTACACGGTTTTTTTGTCGCCAGCTTGTTACTAAATTAATTGAATGTAGATAAGTAGCTGCATACTTGGCGTCACACTATTTTTGTATAACGAGGTGAACTGCACAAATAATACAAAAACGGTTGATAAAATGTACAAACAAATTGTGGCGCCTGACTGTGTTAACATTATAGTAAGTACGAATACAGACAGAGCACAGTACGAATATATTTTTATTTTTAGTTGATATTCGAGATTGCGCTGTCTTATTCTTCAGTTTTGTTACTACCGGCAAAGAATGAGTCAACCTATGGCTTATTTTTAATTACTAACTGATTATACTTATCAACAGATAGGGGCAGAGTATGTATCGTTCTCTAATTCAATTAGAGTCAAAGCGCAAACCTATTGCCCGTGTTGGTGATTTTGGAAATATTTTTTGTGACTGTAGCGGTCATTTTCAAGCCCATGTTCAGCAATGGAAGTTTATCTTATGAAATTTTTCTGAGAATACAATTCATCCACTACCTTACACGCCATAAAGCCATTGATTTACAATAATATTCGTAAAACCCGGAAAACAATCCTCTAGAAAAGTTACTTAATATCCTCTTTCATTAGTGCTTGGGTGGCCATACGAAAATTAATTTAAGGAGAAACAAACTCTGATTAATTATCTTATAACCGACACCTTACAAGCTTATAATATCGACTGTTTGTCCATGCATAAAGTTTTATCAAGTGTAGGTAGCGTAGAAAAAAACAACACCTTGCAAGTTATAATTATGAATATTGACGCGCAAATGACATCATCATCACACATTAATTAATTTTAATTTACTTTAAATTCACCAGACGGGCCGGCGAGCTGTTTCGATAAATTGTCCGCTTTGTCTCCAACACCTGCACTAAAGTTCTCAGGTTACATTCATAAATAAATTATTAATTGGTCACACTCTATCGTATGGTTTCAAGGAAATTTAAGAATTGATTCAATATACAGATTCAGATTTATTCTGATTTCATCAGTTAAATCGCAAACTTTACCAAATTAAAAAAAGTTCTTTGGGAATAACCCAATTCACAGTGGTAAAGTAACATCAAGTTCACGTAAACGGTCTAACTAATGGTAAAACAATACCTACCAACAGTGGAATCTGATAATACAGGTATTTTGAAAGGAAATTAAAAGAAGCGACATTGTACGACATCACAATCACTTCACTGGGCCCGAGTTCGATAAAATTCCTTCACATCAAAGCCAAAGGCATTGTTTCAGTATATACACAAAGTGGTGAAACAAGTTGGAATTTCTAAGAAAATTACAAAATAATCATGCATATGACTTCTCAGTGGTGTGCAAATACTCCAGTAAAAATTTTTTTTTTAGTTACTTAACTTGTGAACTGAATTAATCAGCGTCGTTTAAAAACGAGTGTAAATAATTGGTGCAATAAAAACTGTTTAAGTCAACTTCTGCATAGCTGCTGAAGATGTGGACGATAGGCGGTAAACTACGACAGGTACGGAGAGCAAAATAATTTGTGGAATATCAACAAATTTTATTGCCGCCCGTCCCACCTTCCAAAAAATATAGAATACGGTTATTGTTTTAATTATTGCATACCTGTATTGATTTAGACGCAAGATTAAAACTCAAAAAACATTTTCACGGAAACTGCGACCTAAAAAGTCAGTTTCCAAAATATTGGATACAGTGAAAGTTTTAAATGAAATAAATGTTTTCTTTTCAAACTTTTATTTAAACTTCTTGTTTGATAAATCTAAATAAGAAGCTGGGACTTTCAATCAGTCTGTGTAGTGTTTAATAAAATTATTACATGCACTTTATTTAACGAGGCGCGAGTCAGACAGCATCAAAACGACGCGACGCGACGCCCGTCGCCGATTAAACCTTTATAAAATCATCATAACTTGTGCGCCAAGCTCCAACACAGGCAACTGACTAATGCTTTTATTTTTTTCCTAGACTAGCTCGGAAACATTGACAAAAATAAAGAAATTTGTTTTGATATTAATTCTATTACGTAATAAAAAAATGCCAAGACAAACCGTTAACAACAACCAAACTTTTACCTATATTTAAACGTTTTCTCGAAACTATTGCATGCAAAACTGTCAGAGCTAAATGATTAATGATTAATAAATTCTATAATAAAAAATGCCATAGATTTCGCGTAGTTATATGCTCTTCATGTGTCATCGCTGTTGCTCCCGGCGAACAATAAATTATTTTTATAAAAACATTTGAACGCGATGCAAGAAAAACAAACTGGCTGTGCATGCATAATTGTTATTAATAGATGCTATAACGAGATATTATAACATGTACAGTAAAAGGGTAGAAATATAATATTTACATTAGAACCAATATTATCGATTGAAATCGGTATTGAATAAACAGTTTCTAAAGGAATCTCGATTTCATTAATAAAATACTAATTGGCAGTTTTACTTAAGTTAATTTGTGCAGCATTGCGATCGGTATGACGGTGCGGCGACACCGAGGCGTCACCGTCTCTCGCAAAATCTGCGGGAGATGTTATCATGATGGCAATAGGCCGTTTTATAGTTGAGCTCGAGTGTAATCGTCCTCGCTTACATTATGTACACGGAATATGCATTGCAAGGTTGACGACATCGGCGCCGGCGCGCCTTCCTGCTCCTACAGACATATCCATTCCCTTTACTGACAGGCCTCCTTAACTTCTCGCCGGTGGTCCTTAACGATTCATAACCGACTTTATCCTATTTAAATTAAAAGGGCACATAAATATGCTCCTCTCATATCGAGTCTGATAGTTATTGATAGCACCGCATATTTCTCGACGGCTCGGTTACATCCAATAGGTACCAAAAATAAATTACTTATATCTTTCGACATTTCTTATTTAGTTGTGATGTATGGAATAAATTAATATGTTTAATGCAGATCATTTAGGTAAAAACTGATCACTATAACAGATATTTAAAACATTATAATTAATTTAAAAACAAAACACGACGCTAGTAACGTTCATCAGTCGGTATCTCGGAGTATAAATTGTCTGTGTATTAATAGAGTCTCGTTTCCCTCAACTTTTATTTATTATTGTAGACTTCATTGACTGGGCCTGGCGCCTGCTTGTCGCAATTGTGACTGGTTCTTCTCGTTCTATATGTCCATAATTCAACTTATATATGTTTATTTCCAGTGTATCCTGATTAAAATGCAAAAAGGCGACGTAAAGGCCGTTTACATTGTCGAACCAATTAGTAGGAACCATAAAAATCATACAAATCATTCTCCTTCCTTATTGAGCGCTTTACGTTGTCCGTCGGCGTGATCTTTATTTTCTTATAATTTCGGAACACTATTATATTGCGACAGTTTTACGAGGTGTAGACAGCTTAAGTAGTACAAGGTGCTCTTAATGCGATGCTGGACACCATATCGGGAACGAGGCGTGAGCTTCGAGTTTCAGCGTTCAGCTCTGCATATACAAATTGTGCGCAACTCGTTAAACCGTTCGGATACTTAATGGCTTGTTATTGAATATGATAACAAAAATGCGCAGGAGCGAGCAGTGGACGTGAGCCAACTTACTCAACAAAAATATTCTATATAATTTATTGGGTATCATTCTACGGATGCTTGGGGAGCGAGCGTCTCTTACAGTTGCACCTCATAAAAACAAACTTAAAAAATATTTCGCGAATATGTGTCGCCATCGAACCACGGAATGTTTCTCACAGAAAATAATATATCTGTCATTTCTGAATAGTTTCTACACAGAAAACAAATGACGGGACATTACTTTCTGTCGAAATAAAACGTCTCGTCCTTTATGTGTAGAAAGGTCATCTAATGGAATTGTGAGTAACCCAAATCAAAATAGCGCCGTAGCGCGTAGATGGAGATATATCGCGATTGACTTATACTTACTACATTAAACATGTACCTATATGTAGCTATCTCGATCTGTTTAGGCTTTAAACTAAAAATAAGCATTACCTAGCAAATTAATCTTTCATGCTTCTATCTTTTTAGGGTTCCGTACCCAAAGGGCAAAAACACCCTATTACTAAGACTCCACCGTCCGTCTGTCACCACTCACCAGGCTGTATCTATTCTCATGAACCGTGATAGCTAGACAGTTGAAATTTTCACAGTCACAAAACAAATACTAAAAACAGAATAAAATAAATATTTAAGGAATTTAACCATACAACAAAGGTGTTATTTTCGGGTTTTTGCCTTGTGGTACGGAACCCTTCGTGTCAGTTTTCAGGCCAGTTTTTTTATTACGTACAGTGCGTTTGGCCAACTACAGCTCTATAGCTTGCTGCCAATGCGCAACTATGCATTCGCGAGCATGGGATCCTTGATAAACACATTAGGTGGGTGCAAAACATGTACTACAATCATTCAACAAAAAGTCCTAGTAGCTAGTGCTAGGAAGCTGTGTCAACCCATGAATCACAAGCAAGACGCATGGGCAGTGGGCATGGCCGTAAAAAAACATTGAATGGCAAATAGTTATGTCTACCTTTGGCTACGCCTACCCAAATCAAATACCGCCTCACTTACTCAACAGAGTTATCAATCAGACGCAAGAATGCAAATTTTAATTGTGGTCGGGGCTGGGTGTGCGTCGCGCGATATTATGATCGCAATTTATTCGCACGATCGCTGTGCGCATGCGCGGGGCGGACCCGCACGCACCGCCACCGCGGGGAGGGCGCAACCGCCAATTATGAATAAACTAGCTCTACTACTATGTTAATAAGACTTGAGATTTTTCCTCGGCGATTTCACCAGGCGAGTACACTCATTAATGGTTTTGTGGCACCGTTATCAGACCCCGTAGAAAGCCTCATAATAATCTCTGAGTAATTATGCAGACCTCCACTCGTGCGCATGCTTGCAAAAATCATGTACAAACCGCACACGGAATGTTGTTAGGCAGAATTGTTTATTTTATTTAATGCTTAAATTGTTTCAGGGTCTTATTAAGACTTAACTAATGTGGCTAACTCACAAATTCCAGAGCCTAAGAACTCAAAACGACCATATAATACGTTGAAATAAATCGGTTGACAGATATTGCTGTATGACAATATTTTTTATTTTTTTCATAATTTAAATCTAATTTAATCTTGTTAATAAATTGTTGACATGTTATTACATCTAATTTGAATTGAATTTTAAGATTAAACTCAATTAAACGCGTGGGTTGTACAGGAGAGATACAGATTGACCGGCTAACGTTCCTAGGTATACTGAAACCGTTACAGATAGTAAATGTCACTTTTCCTTTAAAGCTCGTGTCAACTAGTTGGATATAAGATAAGGTACTGTTAGCGGCATTACGAAACGTATCTTTAAACTTTCACGGGGTTTCCAGTGCAGTCCCACAGGCGAGACATAGCGCAGCGTGGCGTGGGCTTGACCCCATTTCCTGGTCTAAATATAATTTTACTTGATCATTTAATTATATGGAGATTAATGGGCGGGTGGGGACGCCAGTATTCACGTTAATAAACAGCGACGCATGGCGAAGCGTGGTCTACGACTTACACCACCGCCACGCCACCACAACGTCACCGATGCGCTACACCAACGCTTCGCCACACTTCGTACGAAATCGGCAAATGTGAAATTGCCGATTTCGTACGAAGTTAAACAAAACACGAGCGGCGCAACTATTTATTAAATTCAGCGACACTTGCTGTTACGTGTGTAATAAACAACTTGATTGAATGTTATTACCAGAAACTTGCGCTTCTAAGAACACATCAACCAAAACACTTTGATTATTATTAGACTGCATTAGTAGACTTTAATTTGCCGCGATAAATGTCACATAAATCGCAAATAACGTTTTCGGTAAACTACTGGAAGAGAAAACCAATCAGAATTTAATCCTTGATAATTTATTGGCGAACGAGTATTATAAATTGGAACATCATCGATTCTAGGAGTACCTATAATTACAAACAAATAGTATTACGTGTTATTAAAGCATTAACTCAAAAACAAGGTTAAATGACTACATGTAGGTCTGATAATGATGGAGTCGACTGTACGTAGGCTACGCGGGTGGGCTGCATACACATACCCGATGCATAGTTGCAAACCGTGTCATTTACATCTCAAGTAATCGTGTCGCCGGGCGGCACCAACTTTAATTAGGTTATCTTATCGATTTTGTTTTCATATTTCCACTCAAATATCATAAAGTGAAACCAATAAAGGCCTTGTGAAGGCTAAGAAGTTGGCGCTACGTAGAAACGACACTTTATTCACTATTTACATTTGAATTGGATAATGCGGTGCGTACTGACTTTCCCCAGAGAACTAGCCACTGGTATTTGCACTACGTCTGCATCTTGAGTGTTAACAATAATATACATTGGACTATCCTGATTAAATTATCTAAAGGGAAACTGTTATTTGCACTTAGAAATACATTTGATTAAAGCGTATCCTCAATTCCGTAGCTGCTACAAAGTAAGTGAACTAATACACGGTCATAAGCATTTCTAGCATAATAAGGTACATCTTTTTAGTAAAAAGGCACTTAAAGTAAATCTGACGTTAAAAGGAAATGGGTTTTAATATGATAGCACATAATATTTTGGCAAATTGTCTTACAAAAAACAAATCTCGTAGCGGCGTAGGCCCAACATAGTTTATCTTTTATTGATAGTATCTTTAGCTAAACTTGGTTTCTTTATAAGGACAGCTCTTACCTCTTAGAAATGGTACAATTCGTTTGACTAACTACCAATTTTACTAAAAAAAATGAGCTCATCTACTGATATCTACGCTCAAGTCTACGAATTAAATACATCTGCCAATGTTTTTTTTTTCAGCTAATTAAAACTCATTCGAGGTGGCGAAGGGAAAAGAGTTCCTGGCAGGATTTGGGGGAGGCTTTTCCCAGCAGTGGGACAGCATAGGCTAACAAAGATAAAATTAAAAGTCTTCAATTTACTGAAGAAGTGTAATCAGTATGCATAATCTGAAAAACGATAGTGTATAATAGCAGGTGTCTAAATTTGGCAAACTCATTAATCAGTCAAGATAATCTGAAAAGCAATAGTGGGTATCACGCTCTCCACTTTTCGCGAAACTCTTATCAATGTAGTACCAAGATAAGAACCATTATGATATAAGGAAGGTAAGACTAATAATGTAATCACTGGAAACAATATCTACTGAATTATAAGATTACTAATTATTATTATTAACCGAATGATATATTTATACCGCTTTTAAGAATCTTTTTGCTTTTATCATAATTATGAGAAGTTATTATTTGAGAAATGTGGCGAGAGAGTCACTCGGACGGTGAGCTAAAAGCGTTATTTATACGTGTTTGGTGACAAGGCGCCTCTCTGCGCCCGCGCCTCTGGCCGCCCTAATTAAAATTTAAATTTAAACCCGACTTTGGATTAATTTAGGTACCTACCTTCCTTTACCCTATAAATACTGTCACTGAAGCAACACAGATCCCATTCTGATAAAATATTTGTCGCTGAACCTAAACAAGATTATGATGTTATTAAAATATTATAAAAATAAAACTATAAAAAAGGCCTCTTTATTGGTCGAGCTTTATGTAATAATTCCAAAAATATTGTTTAATAAAAATAAATTGTCGTTTTTGTTGTCTCTACCGCTTAGGACAGGACCAACTTTTTTTGATTCAGGGAACAAAATTCAGGACTTTTCACACCAGTTTCTAGCAAAAAGCTTTGAACTTGACCTAGTCGCTACTTATTTGTAAAAGACGATATTATTATAAAGTTGACGAATGAAGCAAATGTAGTGTATCAATCTTCACGCAATGTATAAAAGAAATAACTTGGCTTCATCCAGATATTACAGGTTGTAATCATGGTCGGCGCAAACGACCAGACTATTGGAAACTACGATTTTCGTAATAATACGAGCTAGTATCAAGATTATTGACATAAGCTATGTATCTTTCTTCGTTTCTACTAGTCCGGTTTTTTGCAAAGAAAATATTTTATCAATTATCCTTGGCCATAAACCGAAGCAATTTAATTGAAAATACACAAGTTCAAATGCATGTGGAATATTAGGTTCAATCAACTCAGCCTATTGCAGTCCAGTGGACATAGGCAGCCTGGGAGAGCCCAGGCTGCGCCACAACACCCTGTCCTCCGCCTTTCGCATCCAGTCCGTTCCAGCCACTTTCTTTTAGCCGATGAGAAAACTTGACTGAGTTTTCAAATGCATGCCGACCCAACTGGATCCTTCCGTCGGCTTCTTTCTCAAAGTTGTGTCTACCGAGCTGGTTTATTTGCCCTAGGTAGACATAATCCTGCACAACTTCGAGAAGCGACCCTTCGATATGAATTGGACTCGGCAAGACGTCCAAATTGTGCAAATTGTAATATTAGGCTGTCACACTAATATTATGAAGGCGAAAGTTTGTGAGTGTGTTTGTATGTTTGTTACTTATTCACGCAAAAACTAGTAAACGGATTTGGATGAAATTTTGCACACAGATAGTTTATAACCAGGATTAACGCATAGGGTACTTTTTATTCCAATATTCCCACGGAATGGAGACTTATGCGGGTGAAACAACGGGGCGCTACTAGTATTACATAAATAGCCGTACATTTCTATGTACATAATCCTATTACAAGTGTACTGTAAGCTTGCTTGACTTACACATAGTTGCAATAAGCTGCAGCAGCCCTAGCAAAGGCGTTATGTGGAGTATCTAATGTCGGTCTCATGTTTCAATAGATGTCCTAGGGAATGATACGTCAGCGGGTGTTAGGTGCAGTAGAGTGCGCGGGATACGCGTCCGTTCGCATCAACAACGCGCATTACCTTACTACATAAACGCATTGACAGCACATAAAGTCGCTTTCAGTTCACGTCAAACAGAGACAGACAGGACACGTTTCCCTTTCGAGCTCCTACGACCGCAAGCCAGTGAAAAACTTCTGTTACAAAAGTTGCTTTCTATAATTAGTTTGTTGCTCAATTCAAAATAAAATGAAAAGGTGATAACAAATGGAGGGCGAAGGGCGTGTCGGCAAGTTTGAGTAACGGCCGACGCGGGCGCTTCGCGTCTTGCGTCGCGATCGCCCCATGCGCCCGCGCTGGTGACGCGCCCGGATTTGAATACAATGCCGCGATACCTCAGGGCCGCCCGCGTGCACGCATGCATAATCCTTTGCAGTTTATTTAAAATCTGCCACATTCTCCGCAAGACTGATGGCTACATCTACGAATCTGTGAACAATACGCCGACATACACCCACATGAATGCTTTTTGTATCAATTGACCTCCATTTGTAGTCCATTTGCAATTAATAGTGACGCGGACGCTCGAACGTCGGCTGCAGCTCGGAGTTATTGACTCCACTCGTTTTTTATTGCGGCCTAAGGAGAACATTCAAGGCTGTGTTGCCACCATGACAACTTCTGGTTGTACAGACCGTATATGACAATGAAGTCTCGGTAACCGCAGTTACTCGTTAAGAGAAATGTCCGCATAAACATGTCTGAAATGAAGATAAACTCCCTGTTGAATAGTTTGAAATATTAGCTCGGCTCGAGTGGCGACTGTGGGTGTCGCTACGAACGCCAACTACACCGAGCCCACTCGTCTTCCTGGGCACACGCACCGTTCATCTTGCTGGAGGTTGCATCCTGAACCCTAACATTACATGCATTATTATGTCATGTTAATGTTCGTAATGCGACGTTGCTCATGCATATGTAATTTACATCATAGTGAAACATACTTCAGTGTTTATTTCGACTGCCGACGTCAAATAACAAAGGAACTGATGACCAATCGACCTTTAGCTTGGACAATTATCTGCAGTGACGCAATGCTCGCTCGGCACCTAGACGTTCTGTATTCAGTACTGCTCTATGTGGATTGTGGACATCGGCCATGGTACAATATTGGTCATAAAGCGAGCAAAAAACTCGTAGACAATGAAAGGAGGCGAGGCGGCCGGTGTTGCGTCCTCGATAGCTGTGCGGCGGCGGCAGCAGCGTCGGCCCGACCAGTGCCTATTTGGGAGCAGAGGGCTCCCTATTTGGAAGGCTGCGTTTCGAGTCGAGATCGATATCGAGCGGCCGGCGCAGCGATGCGACGCCACCCGTCAACGAGCCGTCACTCTCGCGCAACCTCCTTTATCGTTATTTTACATTACACCGCTACATTATCCACAAACGTACATATATGTTGCTTTAAATAAATATATTGTTTTCGCGTTCGAAATTGTTTCTATTCAACTCAGAAATATTTATGTGCTCTTAAAACAATCAATAACCGTAACCTAAATTCGAAGTGAGCGCTCAATTCAGTTAACAGCTACGTAAAACCAATATAAGTATAAATTATTTAACTGTTAAATGTGTTAGATTGATAATAGGCTAGGTAACACACATACTACGGTAGAACAGCTTTGTATACGTAAGTGGATGATCTCAGGAAGTTGTAAATATACAATCACGAATATTATTTTTGCACCTTTGTTAACAGTGTGCACGACTTTACACTTCATATAATAGGGGGCTATAAACATACACATTATGTATATTTCGGCGAACTTCTAGTACCTATGAAAGGTCTGTTTCTAGGGAAACGTTGTGCAATAAGTTTCTATTTACGATTCTACGAGATCATGATAATAATAACCATGACTGATTATTTTAGATTTATCATAATTAACTTATCATATCCGTAGATTAGTGAATTGTATCTGATCAACTGTCTTATCGAATTAAACAAACGTTATTTAGTGAGTCAAGCGGTAAATGAGTGTATTTGCAAAATCGTTCATTATTTACTATCATTGATTGTATATTTGTAAAATGAAAAGGACATAATGGTGGCGGTGTGTAAACTGTACAGTGAGGCCACCCATCACTTCGTCTGCAAGTGGGTCTACACTCTACAAATTAAACTGTGTGTGTTTAGTATGAGTAACGCTAATTTATGACGGGCTCATACCTGTATATCAACAAAGCACTATTTTGCTGTGACCGAATTACACCGACTCAACAGTTTTCAGCGCATTCTGTTCTATTATCAAATGCCTCGTAAAATGTCTGGGCATTCACGTAAAATGTGCTAATAAATTTATGGTCGAACATACATTAAGTCGTTAAAAATCACACAAATTTCAAGACAATTTATTCGGTGTTGAAATAAAAGCCAGTAAGCAAATTTTCCACCTTTACTTTTCGTTTTTGATCTACCTTGACGTCTGAAGTTTGGTTGCGAACATATTTTCGCAAAATTGTGATTGTTTACAAAATCCTATATTAATTCAATGACAGGAGTTTTAATTTAAATAAATATTAAGCGAATGAAGTTACTGCTCCAATATTAGAAATGGCTGTCCTGTTCACTAATAGTCGTTAATTACAGTCTAGTTTCCGCTGACATTACCAGAGGATATTTTATTAGCGTTAGCCACGGCTGGCTGCAACGCCGCTAGGAGGGAACGCCTCCTCGAGTAAACATGAATGGTCTCAGCTCAGATATTCGCAGCAATTAAATGCTTGCGTGCCCGCAATTTCATGTGAATCGTACTTTGGCGGTTGGCAAAACGAATTTCGCTAATGCAAGTGGGTATTAAAAAGCCTGGTCATATTTATAACGTGACGTGAAACCGCGGCGCGGGCGGCGCGACAGGCGCGCGTGCGCGTGCCGTTAAGTTGAATGAGTGCTCGTTAAAAAGCAACCCGCCGTGTAATTAGCAGCCGGCACTACATAAGCCAATGAAAATAAAACAAAGTCGCCATGTCCCACGGCCCCGGGCGCCTCGTGACTGCTCTCACGGATCCATCACGAAATTTTACACTCGCACTGCATCTTATTAAGTGTTATGAAAGGCCTCTTGTAAGTGACAGTGCCTTTTAAGGCAACCCGACGCCCTATGCGATACCGCGGACTGACTATTTATGCTGCATGCGGCTCTTTATATGTAACTAAATTTTATTCAAGTTATTATAAGAAATGTACTTTTTAGTTATCTTGGGTTTTCTAGATTTACGAGTACAGCAGCATGTGATTTCACGGAAAATTCAAGTGCAAAATGAGTAAAGCGATAAATTAATCCGTTTTGCTAGTGACTCTACAATTTATGTTACTGTAAACAGCACTTCTTTTACCACTGCTTGATTTCAGTGTAGGCCTTAAAGACAAACTGGTAAAAAACAACTGCTGAAGTTGTTTCAGTGCCTATTACTATGTATAGCTGAACTTGTTAAATACAAGGTAGGCATAGGTATATCCAGCTGAAACGTATGATTACTCATTTACATTTAGGTATGTCAGCTAACCAAGCATCCAAATGAAAAAAAAAACATGGACAAAAATATAGGAAAATGTTATGGTAACAGCAAAAATACCTGCATGGCTTAAGATAACAATTCAATCAAAAGGTTGATCAGAATGTACGTTAAACGAGACGTAAATAGGAAAACGCAGCTGCCGGGGGCGGCTATTATCGCGTCAGAAAGAGCGAGTTTTATCTCTCAATTTAGTGATAATTTCATAAAGCGGCGCAAGCGGCGCCGGCGCATGGCGTCTCTCGCGCGGGAGGTCCGCACTTGCATCGCTTAAGGTAACACTAATTGCAAACCGCTTTAAGGACGCTGATCGATAACACGATAATGTATTTAATGCCGGTCCTGTGTCGGCTCTGAAGATTACATTTTGTCTTGTCGACTCACTAAAATAATTTTATCGCGACACACATGTGCCGTAACTTACATACAGAAACGGTATGGGGCCCAATAAACGTGAATTTACTCGAAATACCATCATACTTCGCCGAGTCATTAGATTTGTTAGCGGTGTCGGCACATAAATCCTAAGATCCCTCGGTCGGTATGCGACATAGCCGCTTGTTTAAGATGGAATTGATATGAGTAAGGCGCAAGGTGCCGCGTGCCTTCACGCCCTTCGGCAACACTCAAACATGGATTTTTCTGAGTATTATGCATGCATATAGAAACCCTAAAGAGTAGGAACCCACATACACGTATACAACGGTTAATAAGTTGTTATGTTTTTATGACAACGAAAATCAATGAATCTATAAGAGGCACCAAACACATGCAGTAGGAAAAATAACAGTAAATAAAAGCTTCTAGGAAAAAATACAGTAAATGAATGGAATTCGGTTAGAGTCAGATGTGAGGAAAATACTAAAGTCAAGGAGAGTGAGCATGTTCCGACCGAGGACGATACAAAAAGTAAAAAAAAATTTTGTGTACAAAAACTTAAAAAACCTTGCATTTAAAACTGCATTTTAACACAAGTTTCTGAATATCGTACAATTCTTTTACATAAAATTCTAACGACCTAAATAAAACTGTTTAATATGTACGTAATGTTCGCATGTATAGTAACTCGTATGTGCGGGAGGCGTGAGACCGTGGAACAATTTAGCACGGCACAAGAGAGCACAAATTGCAACCAGTTGCATAACATGCATTATTAAAACGCGACAACCTTATAAGAAAGTATTAATGTGATAGAGACTACGTACGACGCATGCGGTGAGTCAGAGCGAGCTCAATGACCCTAGCTCACCCGCCGACGCACACTATTCCTGTGCTGCCATGCACTACATTGCCTCATTTCGAAACATTAGCTAAGTTTAAAAAAATCACAATTAATGTCAATCATAATCACTACAATCCTATAAAACACCTTCCTCGTTGACCCGGCTGCCAACACGAGCGCTCTCCATCACACCGACGCAGGCGCACCGCCATCGCCACTATTGTACAATTTTTATAAATGATCTCATCAAAGGTCTACGTACTCTCGTAAACAAAATTAGATCACGCGACCTTCAAAAAAAAACATTTGCCTATTTATTATATCCACCGCACTACAAATTGTATAATGAGTCATGAAACATTCCCTAAACTTTCATCTATGATACAACATCGGAGGCTTATCGCGGCAGGCCTCGCGCGGCTACAGACGGACAGGATCGTGTCAGTACATCATTCATCAGCTGGCCGCAAACGTGTAAATTTGCATAAGACCACGAGTGCAGTCTCGCGGGCGTCGACTGGAATTAAAGAGGGTCGAGAGAGCCGATCTCGTGTCGATACTGTCACATGACTAATGGAGCAGGCGCCGATCACAGATATCGACAAATAAAAATATGGCTGGGCCACCGCCGCCGCCGCCGAGCTGTGCCGCGCCTCCGCCGCGCCGCGCTCCCACAGCGCGCGGGGCGCGTGTGACACACCGTGCGACACAACTTGTCACTTGCTGCCCGACACGCTGACGTCTCAATCATTGTAACGGATCACACATCCACACTTAAGGGGCTTACATGACCTAAAGCGCGGTCACTGTCGGACTGCATAGAAAAGAAAGAGAAGCGCGATGACACAACGCTGGTAATGTATTGCAAAATATAAAGCAATTATTTAATTACTAAAAATCTATTGTTTGGACTAAAAAATTAAAACACTAGTATTTTAGTATGTTGCTTGTAGAATAATCTGACAAAAAATCAGAAAGATTGTATGTATATTAGTATGGATTTTATTGTAAAAAGAAAATTTTTAGAGGTATGTTGATGATTTTTTTCAATCGTATCAAATTAGTTGTATTATGTTTTCAACACACTTTCTATCTAGCATATATCCTGAAGAATATCATATATTTTTCTGATTTTGTTTACTATAGTCGATCATATACTTTTATTGTTTCTAAAACTTGCGTTTTTTTGTGTTTAGGTCCTGTAAGCCCCTTAACGATATCATTATTTACAAACAACAATTTGACAGCAACACGATAGTGCTGAAGTCAGCTGAAGTCATGAACTTTTTTCCGAGATGAGTTTCCTGGCACCCAGCAGAACAACTGCTATACTCCATAGATCACATCCACACCTAGGACGAATAGGTACTTCTTTGCGTTACTTGCAATTTTCACCATGTGACAAAGATAAAAATGAAAAGTCCCTATTATAATATGCCTGTAATTACAACGGAAACTGTTTGAGATTGAATACCGAAACTTTATAAAACTTTTTACTTTTAAATTTTAGTTCCCTTGGTGACTAAAATTGGTATGTTTTAGTAAATTATAAATCTTTCAGCGATATTGAAATAAATTATTTGCGATTAAACCCAATTTATATGACCAAAGATATTAATAAAATTAATACATAAAATAAAAAATAGAAAATATTTTCTTGACTCAAAATAATTATTTTCTTTAACATACTACGTCTACGAGTAGGTACCTGAACTCTTTTCGCAAAATTAAAAATAATTAAAATTAAAACGAAATTACTAATATCAAAATGCAGTTTATAACGTGTGTTGGGCAGTTTAGTTGCTAGGCGGTGCGCCTTGGGCGGGGGCGGCCTTCTACGGCGGGATGATAACTGAAGGTCAATGACTCGCTTACATTTATCATTGTTATGCAACTATACGACATTCAGGCGTCAAATGGTGGAAATGTATTTGTCTACATAATTACTCTGAAACGTTATCGCGACGGGAAAATTTATCTCTATCACCGAGGAAAATGTTATCTTTAAAAAAAGTCAATGAAATGTAAATCTTTGAAACACTTTTATGTTACACATAATTTATGTGGTATGAAATAGGTTTTTTCATGAATCATTCTTGAAATATTTTTACATGAAAAATAGACCGTCAAGTTTTTGCTGGGCGGACCGTCTTCTAGTAACGTCGCTGGCCCAGTCTTATATCTCTGTCATTTATCAGCTATAAGCAAATCAGATACTTATATCAAAGGCACGAAGTAGCTGCTTAGAAAGTGTTCAATGGATTGAAATGGTAGAAGATCAACCTATCATAAAAAATAATGAGCACTGTCAACGAGCATACTTAGTTAGTAAAAGTCAGCACAAACTGTAATTAGGAAAACTGTTTACGTAGTCAACTTCATTGTTTGTCGGTAAGAAAAGTTAAGACGTACACGAATAGGCGAAGATGTCTGCAAGACATACACGTAGGCAAACTCGTGAAATAGATTACGTTTACGAATTTTTTTAGGTCCAGCGGAAGCGCGTCTCGCACTCATTAGGTGTCGGGACCTTGCCAAATGTTAGTGCAGGCGCTGGTCGGGGCTGCAGCAGACGCGGCGCGGGCGACGGCGGCGGCGCGAGGACAGACGCATCCGCAGCGTCGCGTGACGCGCCATCACCACTAAATATATCGCCGTGACAATGAGACACATCGCCGCCGCCCGCCGCGCGATAATTGCCTAAAACTGAAAGTGCTAAACTTTTCTAACCGCCTTTGTCAGCCTTAATAAAAGGAGGTTCAACAACCTAGCCGAGACCACGAATGACGCCTCGTCTAGATATATGCGGTATGCGGTTAATATCTACCGAGATCGAAATAAATCGCTAGGATTATTGCCAAGTGGAAAATCATTATACCTAATATATTGGACGCGTGGAATTCACTTTGACAATATTTTGACAGTGTGCGGTCGAGGAGCTTTAGTTTAGAGCCGCTCACTGCGAGCAGCGCGCCAGACTTTTATCATTATTTTTTTATTTTCTTAGCGTTTTGTAATAGTGATTCATTGGATTCTGCTTAAGGATCTATTTTGATGCGGCTATTAATGTGACCGAGTATTGTTATTTTGGGCCTACTAGAAATGAATGAGCGTAGGTTAGAATAGATGAAAGTTTTTGTGCGTTTCGCCACATGCTGGTGTCGGCGTCGCATGTATTAGTGTGTCGTCAGAGTAGGCGTGCCCTTTATCTGCGCTTGCGAGTGGTGCCGCGAGCAGCGCTGCGCCCGCGCCACCGCGCCAAGAGAAACGGGCGCCGCCGGTGCCCATCTAAGGAGCGCAACTGTACAACCGGACCGACTGCCCCCTATTTAGACTGATCAGCCCGTAATTTTGACTTGACATCTTAGCTCAGGCTCTCGTCTTAGCCAACTTAACGCGAAAATTATCAATATTAGTTGCAAACAAATAGTAAAAGAAATTATGGTATCGAAGCTATATTAAGAAACTGCATCTGTTACATTGTAATCGCAACTTTCAAATTGTAACCATGATCATAAAACTACAACTTTAGATACTTACACGATCAACTACAGCTTGCAGGCAGTGTGTGATTAGCATAAATATTGGCTTTAATCAATGTTACCGCTGCTGATATAAATTATTAACTAATGTGTTGGCAAGTACATGACGCTATCATGATAATACAGACAGGTATGCAAAATCTGAATTTTATGAAATCAACCACCTTTACAATATCTGACCACTAAGTAGTTTGTAGTGGAAGTGAAACTATCGGTTCTGTATTTGTTGAATGACTTTGTCCCATAGATAGGTACAATGGCATTCAATATCCCAGTGCAACTCGATAGGCACATGAGTACTTCACGCTCGATGATTTGTTTTCAGTACTCACAAAGCATGTCTACATTGTATTCTTTCTGGAACATCGAACATGAACACTGTAAAACAATGGTTTCTAGCAGGAAAACATTCATCAAGCGCGAGGCTGTGCTTAATGCGCCAATGTCGCGAGGTCGACGCACTGTCATTACGTACGTTATGTAGGTACAATATGTATGTATCGCATACGCCAAACGCACTACTACAGATGTTCCAGTTTTTTCGCTAAGTAGCCTGGGAGCGAGCGCTACTCCGCGTCGCTCAATTATCTCCACAATATAGGATTAGCAAAGAATGCCCTCGAGCTGCGGCCCGCAGACAGCGAGACGACCGTTGATACTCTACACCGCAATCAATCGCTCCTGTTTCTAACTACACACTACACGTGCACACACTATTATGTACTCGGACACTATTATAAATAGCTGTTCGACGACTGCATTAGCTGCCGTCCAAATGACTAAACACTATCCTGATCGAAAACTATGCTACTTTTACATATTTAAAAACAATGGAAGGATGGTCGTAGTTATTTAAATCAAATACCTGAAACAGATTGTCCTCGAAGTTTTTTCATAGGTGTTCAGTACAGTAGACGTACCCATAGGTATCACCATTAGATACAACTTTATGTAGAATCTCAAATACATCCTATACAGTACAAAAACAGTTTTCCTGAAAGCCTACTGAAAACACTGTCTAACCAGAAGTGAGCAAACAAAATATAATATTCCTATATTATATTTTGTTTGTTTAATCGGACACGTTCGATGAGAGACCATAACTCACTGTTCATACATATGACAATCAATTAAGAACGCCTGCCTGCCTACTACGCGCACATATATAAGCTCTATAATACTTTACTTTGTATAAAGCGAACACATACACTCAAGTGTCATTGCTGTCAAGAAAGATAATAACGTAACTGCATACTTTGTGTAACAGCTCTAAGTCGTTTGACAACATAACTTATAATACTCACGCATAAGGACATAGTTTACACACATAGGCACTTACAGGCTTTACGCTCAAGAGCTTGGATATGAAAGTCACACTAGCATTTATCCAAACACGTTTCGCGACCGATTGAGAAGAGTGCTCGGATCCATTACGTGCTGCGTGAATAAACAAACTGTCGTCGCTCGATTATCGCCATTAGTGCATCTGAAATAAGTGTGAGGTTCGCGAGCTCGAGTCCACACAGCCGTGTTTGTTGTCGACGCTCGAACAGCTCCAGCAATGGGCAATATCTAGAAAATTGACATTCGGCGCCAAAAGGAGCTCTGTGAGTGATTGTGAGTGCACCATTTGGCGCGAACAGTGCGCGGCTAAATATTTATCGAGTCTGGATTCATAAATGGCAGCGTGTTTATATTTTATTTCGAAATACTCATCGGCGATGGATTTATACAAATGTTAGCGTTAATATTAGATCTTTTTTGTCCCACTATTTTGAGACAAAGAAAAATTATGTAAATATAGATAACAATACTATTTAATGAAAACATGTTGGCCCACAAAGAATAGCCGTATGGAAATAATCGACCCAATTCCATTTTTCATTCGGTAATTTGTATTATTTTATCAATCAACTACATAATAATTATAATAGTAGATGATTATGCCATGAATGTGTATTTTTCTTTAGCACTAATGCCAACATTAGACATACCAGCACGTCGACAAAGTACCATTATGAAAATGTACAACTAATCAAACAAACAAATGTAAACCAACAGAGAGATATAGAAATAATAAAGTGCTCATCTTTTGTTTTCTCAATATCAGTGCAAACGGTTCTCATGCCAATTGGTACTGTAAAGAAAATTAACTTCTAAACAAACAATCAACACTCGAATAGCCACATCCTGTCGGTTTTTATTTGCAATGTCTGCCGGTCTATTTGTTAGCCACCAGTTAGTCAACTGTGATATGAGTATACATAATTTGCAACAAACGAGGAAATTTTATTATAGGCTTGTTTGACGGGTTCCAGTACCTATTTTTTTATTTTTCAAGGTAATACGCAACGAAAACTGCATTGATGCAAAAAATATTCGTCGGCTTTTTAATTCGCATCAATTTTCATAAGCTTTTTAAATAAGGCTCGTGATGACTGAATGGCTTATGAAAGCTGCCCATTAGAGTGGACTGAATGAAATAATTAAAAGTAACTATATTTTTTATTTATTTAGTTAAGTACTCCTCGTATCAACGGAATGAAAGGTGTGAAAAGAGGAAGTTATTCAAAATTAGCTTTGAAGAATATAAATTATCCTACATAACAAGTAAAAACTCCATAGCTTATCAATTTCTCTCATTTTGGTTTTATTATAAAACTCATATAAGCAGCAACTTAGGAATAGTACAATTTAAATTAAACTAATGTAGCGTCATGCGTCGTCAGCGCTACGGCAGCGTAGCACTCGCGGCGTCCGTCTAAGCTGCGACTGCATAGCTGCTACGCGATGAAAAGTAGGAGTTTCGAAGCGTCTACTTCTCCGCTAAATACAACGAAGCAAAGATAAATTAAACAGCTATTGTTACTAATCAAACATTTTATTTTTTTCTGAAGCTTTTTAAACAACTGATTGACGCTCTCCTTTGCCAATGTGACGATATAACGATAGACACAAAATATGCAATTCAACTAAGATGCACTTTGAGTCTTCGATGGAGTTGTGGATAGATACAGATATTTATTTAACTAGTAACTATACAATAAGCAAAATGACTTGAGAATGAAATTCCGCTAGATAACGCAAACCTGTAGTTGACTAAGACTTGACGCCGGACGCCAAGCCACACATAAACACACAACAAAACACACCAGAACGCTTTTGCATTATAATAATTAATTGCTAATTTATGCGCGTGTATGTAGTAAACAAATGACGACGCCTCCTCACACCTGTGCTCACCCAAGTCACCCAAGTATAAATTCAACATTGCTCAACGGTCGACTCCATTGAACCTATTGTCCAGCTAGTATTAGAAATGTCCTACATGACCTAGCCACAGTGCTCAGTGTCCTAATTAACTTCAATCCACTACGCACATTTATATCGAACGTTAGTATTAACTCAAACACGAGAACGAATAACGAGACCCTTAGGTCTCGTTATTCATTCGTCAGTATGAATAATTAAAATATTGCGCAGTGAACTCTGATGTTTACGAGACAATCGCATGCAAATTACTTACTCGTACACGAGTGTTATATGTAATTTGTATCATGTTAATTATTACTACAACTGTTCTTATCTTCGGGCTAATGAAATTTTATACCCTATCGCGAGCGCGCGGACGTAAAGCCACGGACATTCTTAGTTTTGCTTACATTCAAAGCTCCAGTGAAGGAAATTCAAAGGAGTTCAATTTAATGCATCATAACTTACCATCCTATGTCGGTGTCGAGGATTGACAAACACGATGGTGTAAGGTTGCACTAGAAGCAAAGAGGCGCGAGCGCAGCGCGCGGCGGCGGATGCACGTGCGCAGCGCAATGGGCTAGCGTGCTGAAGCGCGGCTTGCACTTCCGACTCACATTCATTCCCGCGCCATTCATACAACTGCGTCATTCATTTAATTCAAGTTCATAACGAGACCCGTACGTGGGAGGAGCTCCGTAAGTCGGCCGACACACCCGCGCCCCGCTCTCGGCGACACATCGCATTATACAAAACTTTTATTATCGATAAAGATAAACAGAGTCGTTTGCGGGATCCGAACGCTCCTCGCCGAAAATGTCCATAAAATAAATCGGATCGCTCAAAGTTCCGAATTGCCTTTATCGTTTCTCCGTATTCAATCTCGGACGCTTTAAATTCTCCAAGGTGCACAATATTTCACAGGTTCTTAAGAGTAAACTTCTAATTAAATGCCGACGGTGGCATCTCCAACACCGGACGTGCTCCTTAGGGGCCCGGACAGCTACAAAATGATTGAATTTAAGGATCGAGACAAGGTGTAGGTGGCATGCAGCGCGGCGCAGCGCGGCGGCCGCGTGGCGCCGAGATGGTATCGCCGCGGTGCGGCGTCCCACCAGCGTGCGATACTTTTCTAACTTTTTGGTTTGGCGGGTCGCGCGGGGCATATTGTGTGCAATTGTAGCACGCGAGGGCACCGCAGGCCGACGACCCGCCCGTCGCTCGCTCCGTATAATCCGACAGCATTATGGTCGACCCGGCGCCTTTGTAGGCTACCGGCTTAATGAGGGCCGTGGGTGGCTTATGACACGTCAGGATCTGATCATAAAGGTGCCAAAAATTCTACCTGCGCGGACGACATTCCTATCTCACGCCTTTGAAAATTAATGTCTATTGTCTGCGGATGCTGGCAGGAGGCGTCAGGGATTAGGAATGACACGCTGTTATTTATTTCCAGAACACATGAGTACGTGTGGTGCGATTAAAATATATTGAATTATTTGGTGTTCCGATGTGGCGATGACTCCTGGTGTAGCGTCGCGTTTAATTGAGATGTATGCACTCAAATTCTTTGACCCCAATTAATTTCGTGGAAGTGAGTTCGTCGGGCGTTAATTAAGTGCGCTAATATTTGTGCGGAGAACACGCAGCGGTCAAACACCATGTTCATTGTAATTGTAGACGATGTCTAATTCACTTGCGCAGAAAGCACATGAAGAGCTTTCTACGAGCAAAGCACTTTATGTAGCCTACCTACTGGCTTCGATACAGACCACTTTATTCCTCATAGGTAAACAAACAAAAACAAAGTATAATAGGTATTTATGCACACATACAAAACCTCCACATGTCAAGGAACCTCACATTTCGTACGATCATTATTTTAACTTCTATGAATTTTGCGTTGCGTTGTTTTGCTTTTACCATCAGATAAAATTTTATAGTTTTATTCCGGTTTTGCTTTTGCACATAGTAACTTAATGTGGTTGTGTAGTAGAATGATGTGAGCATTCGGTATGGTGATGTGCATGTACTTATGTAGCCCTCTGGTAATGCAATTTGAGTGCAATGGTAATGATGTGACGTCAGTCAGCGGGTCGTTTGTTACGCCCAGCTTCGCTGCGGGGCAATGAACCAGCGACTGAATTGGACGTAAGTGTCCTGCGACGCTGCGCCCGCGCCACGGACATAACGCAACTCAACCACGATTTACGACATTACGAGTGACGCCATGCAATATGATTGTAACTTGCAAAATTAACTTTACTTCGTCAAAGTATGGCAAATCGGCAACATTCACATAAGGCGATGAGTCCTAATGGTGATGATAATCTATAAATCTATCAATTGCGTTTGATGTGCATCTATACTAGGTAATAATGTATTGAAGCCGCATTAAGTAATGCGCGGTACAGCGCAGCACACATCTACCTAGCTACTTGTTTGGTATTTCACTTTTTACATCCTATCTAAACAGATCCGATCAGGTACTTCGTAATATAGGTTCCTAGGTTTGAACAGTTTATTCAAATGACCTACCAGTAGAGTACCGATACAGGAGAAGTCGATTGTAAAATAATACGAGTAGGTAAAGCGACAATTAGTGAACGATATCGGAGTGCGGCGGTGCGCGGGCGCAGCGGTGTTACAATGAGGCGCAATCAAGCGCGAGTACCTACATTTTCATTCCGGGCGCGATGCGACTGCGTGCACGCAAACAATCTTATATAATATTTGCGTATAAATGCGCATTTAAAACATTCCACAAATAAGGCTTGGGTATCCGCTAATAATTCGCGTACTTTACAACTTTACGTTCTGCGTTTGAGAGCTGAGATTGTTATCTAGCGCAATGCTATGCGTATGGCCTTTATCGTCCAAAACATGGCTAATTACGTATTTGATTGTTTAATTCTGAGGATTTATTACTGAGGTAGGGAGTTTCCGCAAGTAAAACTGAATAGGAACATAATTTTAATCTTAATTACGATATGAGTCGCTTGACATCATTTGGTCATTATTTTAGTCGCGGGCTGTGCCGCGGGACAAAAAATAAAGATTGATATTACAAAGTAAACAAAGAACTCCTTTATCTGACATTTCATTTCTGGACAGCAATGTTTGGTGATCCAAAACACACAACACACGAATCTAGGACCATCATTGCCGATTGCGATGCATTACGACGAATAAAAATGTCCATCTCACAATAAATATAATAATACAGGACCCGCTACTATAAACACAACGTAACATTACGCCTGTAATGCCCAAAGGGTTAGGCAGAGGAGTACCTATAGAACAGCCACACAATATAATTCTCGGTAAATACTAATTGACTCACTTTCTATAAATATGAAGGTCTAATTGAATTTTAGATAATTTCATTTTTTTTTTCAATTATCCTTTAGTGATAACATCGACTACATTATACGTGATGGTTTAATAAATATGTAGAATGGAGGCAATACGCCGCCGGAAGAAGAAAATTTCATGACGAAAAACGGTCTGTGTGACGAAAGACAGAAGAATTGTAGAGCTGACAATCAAACTTCACGTTGAGAGTTGAGACGTTTTGTTTTATTTTGGTAAACAAACTAGAACCTTTAACAACGAGATAAGGTACTGAAAGTCGTAATGTTTCAATTTGTCTTGGTTCAGAGAAGAATCATAGGAATCGAACCCATTTATCGAAAACTTGTGACTGGCTAGACACTTAGATAGACATGGAATACAATAAAAATATAAATGACATCAGAACCCAGAGCAATCACCGGCACGGACTAAAAGTCAAAGTAACAACAAATTTCGAATACCTATCCGCTATCAAGAGTATAAAAAGTATTTTTGATGGCACGCCGCTCTCGGGTTAAAAGATCAGCCCGATAAGGTTCGATCATAGTGTTAAAAATAACAATGCGCGAAGTGTACTTTTGTTTTCATGTTTATTAACGATCCGTGATGTTTTGGTCAGCACTTCCTGTTGCTCTTGTTTTTTTTTTTCTTACCAATAACATGTTAAGAGCGCGTATACAGAAAGTGGGCAACGTCGCAAACAGCTGTCAAATATTTCCCTGTTTTGATTAATTTGTCAATATTACTGTATGAAAATAAGAAATGTGGCTAACTAATGAACTAGAATATTAATAATGAATTGCAATTAAAACACTGAATTTGATGTTGTAACCGTTTTAGGTGTAAAAAAGGCATTTGTAAAGTTTCCAAATACTTTTTTTACATCTAAAACTAAATATTCGGTGTTACGATATAAATTATTGCATTTCATAATCAATATTCTAGTTCATTAGTTAGCTATATTTCTTATTTTCATACAGTAATATTGACAAATTAATCTAAACAGCGAAATATTTGACAGCTATTTGCGACGTTGCCCACTTTCTGAATAAACGCTCTTAAGATCAGTTAAATTCAGAGGGGCAATTCTCGTAAGAACGTTCACAGTATGATTCTCAGTCTCAACCTGTCAAAAATATATCTATTTTGCCTACATTTTTGACAAGTTTTTGACATTGTGAAATTTATTGTCGCTAAGATGAGATTGCGACTAGATTTTTAACGTTTTTAATTACGGGAATTGGCCTTCTGTTTATCTTTTCTTTTAGAACCATACAGGAACCATCCACGTATCTTCTACGGCACAGAAACTACGGTTCAAGGAATTTTTCTATTGGATTAATTTTATGTATTTAAGTTGACCTTAATATAAAGAAGTAAATATTTATACTAACTACACAAGCTATTATCAATTTGTGCAATCTGAGTTGCATAAATACATATTGTGTAGGTATATAAATAAATGTCTGGGAATTTATACTCAAATAGTTGTAGTGACGAGGTTTTTATAACAACCAACTTCGCCTCTACCATAAATAATATTAGGAAAATTATACCCTTCTGCCTCATAAATTGGGCCTATTGTCCCAAAGACCCCTTCCAAGAACACGCGAGGCTATTGGTAGCATATTAATCGTTTTATTTGCCAGTTTTATTAAAGCGATGTATTTATTTAACAGCAAATTTTCTGCTGTGCAGGTAGTTGCAAAACAGACATTGCATAGGTGAGAATAGGTACACAAGTGTATCGATCGAAATTAACTGAATTGATAACCGCGTCACAATCAATCAGAAATGTGACATTCGAAGTTGTCAGGTGACGAGTAGCCATTGCTGCCGTTCCGCGTTGTTTTCGTTTGTACTACAGTTACGCAAGCCTCCAACCTGAAATTAGCACGCCCTTTCAGCCAACACCCACTGTTATTGCACGTCACGCGTTTGCGACGAATTATACTCTGCATGTACTTACGTACTTAAAAGCACTAATGACTATATTACAATTCTAAGAGATTTTTTTTAAGAGTTCACCCGGAGCCCGCCAGAATAATACAAATTGAGCCAAAAGGGTCGTCAAAATGTCCACAAAGGCTTGAAAATTTCGCGTCACGTCACGTCTTGTCTCGGTCGCCTGTCTAGACATCACAGACGAACACAACTTTTTTCTCTTCTCGGTAATACAATTTTTGGCAGACTTGTTAATACAATCTTGGCAAACATTTGTAACTTTTATCACGGCCGGAAAATGAATGAAAGCTGTCGCCGTGAGTCACGTCGACCATCGAGCGGGGCTTAGAAAGTCCTTGCTGTCTATTCAAATGATAAAAGTAATGACATCACTCGCGGACGCAAGGCTAAAGCTGTAAACTTAATTGGATGTGATCTTACATCTATTTAGTTATTTACAGTGCAATGACGAAAATTAAAAAACGAATATTTTTAGTGTTTTATCATAACTTGATGCAATGGAATGCCTCCTTCAAATGTATATTAAATTAGGCATAGGAGGAGACATAAATAGGTAATAAACTAAAAGGCCTAAGCTAACACATGTATGTACATGTGTTAGCTTAGACCTTTTAGTATGTTCAGTCACTAAAAGAAATAAGTAACCAGTGTCGTCGGATATAGTTGAAGTTTAGTAAGAAACCGATGGAAGTTTTTGAATGAAATTTAATTTGAGAAAAGAACTGTTTGTTTTCTATTCATTAAATAAAATTTTATCAGAAAACATCCACCGGTTTCTTACTAAACTTCAACTACATATATCTGACGACCATGGTTACTTATGTCCTTACTTGACCGTACATAAAATGTTATGTGTGTTTGAGGCAATCGTCACCTCACAATCCGATAAGATTGTGAAATCATACGACATTGATATTCAGGTACATGTGCTCCGAGTATCTGATGATGATATAACAATTGCAATACAATACAACTATATGAAATCATGATTAATGCGATTTTATTTTTCACTTTCGACCTTGTGATAATATTTCGATATTGCCCATATCTACTAAAACCTTATCAGATTTGTGTTTAATTCATCAATAAGTGTGAGTAACTGGAACTATATCTCAATTTTATCTGTGTTTATTTTTAAAACTACTAAAAAGATTTAGTTAAACCTATTTTATTTTTAAATGTAATAGTTATTTCTTCCTAAAATCTTTTTGTTTAATAGAGCATTTTTTATCAACTGGTAGTCACAGAGGGTACACCTAACTAGCAGCATTTTCCCCTTTGTGCTAATTAGAGATAACCCGCTTATCTTTCTACTTTTCCGACTTATTACGTAATTTCTATTTTTTATATATTCTAGAAATATTTTTTATAGAAATGTTGCCACACACGAGCAATCGCTTGTGTGTGGATAATATTGATGCGGTTGCTTACCAATACAAATATAAGAAGGATTAAAATAGTTACAAATGATTTTAGTTGTTTCTGTTTAATATAAAGTCAAGTTTCCGCGAAAACCTTTCAGAAAGAATCATTGACAGAAATTGATAACATAATAAATATTTACGAGATTACTTTTGACGAATCTTTGGCCGATAACAGGTTAGTTATTGTATCATTCTCTGAAAATAGAACCTCTCAACAATTCTCTCCGTTTGTTGACGAAAGTCAGCGGCTCTCACGTGGTATTGTTTTTATTATCCCCGAGTACCGCAGCTGGTATCGGTTCCACTGATAACGATACGAGCATTGATAAACAATTTAAAACACAAGCGGCTCGCTAGTCAACTCTCTGAGACTAATGCATACGTGCGTTTTAATTGATCTAGTAGTTGGAGACCGGTGCGGAAACCTCGGAATGTAATTATTTACATAAACATACGTGCCTATTGCTGTTCACTGTTTCCCTAAGCGACACGGGCGCGTACCGCAGCTGAGCAGCGGCGGCGGCCGGCGGCCGGCTCGCTGACGCTGGGCAGATGAGAAAGATCGATGTGCATTTAATTACGTCGGCCGGCATCGTTGGCAGCGCGTGCGGCGCATGATGCAGCGTGCACTCACCGGCGGGGCGCGTGGTGCGGCGCGCGGGCTCGTCCTCGCGCAGGTCGGGCGCGTGGCGGCGCGCGGCTCCCGGGCCCAGCGCCGCCAGCGCCAGCAGCAGCAGCGCGCGCATCATGGCGCCGCCGCACTGTGTCTCACGGGGTTCGACTGCTCCCGGCCACGAGCTCACTATTTCGGCCGCGCGCGCTCGGTTCGTACGGAGGTGCAGCGAGCGCAGGTTTGCGATCGTAGCGCGCGACTCGGAGGCGTCGTCGTAGCGCGACGGCTGAGCCGGACTGAGACGAGTGCCGCGCGATTTCCCGGCTGATGCGGCGAGGGGGCCGGCGCGCCCCTCGTGGAAAACGCGGCAATAGCGCGGTGCGGGCGGGGAAAATGCAGCGCCGTCATCCGCCCGCCCCGCCGCCCCGCCGCCCCGCCCGTCGCGCCGCCCGCCGCACCAACACACACCATTATTAACTACCGATTATTATGACAACTTAATCCCTGCTACTATTTCTATGTTTTTATAAACAAAAACTTAATGTTAACAGATATTTCAATCAGAAAAATATTGACTATAGTATGTAACTGCCATTTTTAATAATTGCATGTGCACATAGAGTTCCTACCAACACTCATAGACTCATACATTAGATAAGAAGATCAGGGGGCCTAAAAAGGCAACTTTGGCAAAATCATAAAAGGATAACAGTAGTTTCTAACGTCAGCAATTGTTTTGAGCAAGCCATTATTTAAAAATTCCGAATTTATAGCTAACTACGTGCAAAAACAATGTAAGAATTTCGTAAAAATGTGTCTGTGCATTCAAGACATCTAAAAAATATGTCTACAGTGAAGAATGAGTAGAAGCCAAAACAATATGTTTCGCGAGTCTTGTCGGGGTATTCAAATACCCATTAGACACAATGTTAGTAAGAATTTTTTTCTAATTTGTTTTCTTTCATCCAAACTAAAAAGCAAGCTTTACAAAAAGTAGTAAGAAGTAGAGAGAAGTGAATTTATGAAGCAATTTAATATATTGTTACGATTATTTTAAGGATTCCTAAAAGAGCAAATATTTTCTGTATGAAAGAGAGAGAAAAAGGGATGAGATGTTTCTTTTTAATATAACGGCCGATGTTGATGTTGATCATCAACATATTAATAGGTCAAACAGCCCTTAGCTACTGCCGTCTACAAAATAGTAGATATAAATATAACATAAAATCTAAGATTTATCGAAAGTTTTAGGACAGTTTCTAAACTAATGGTTTGTTTCTGTTTGAATTTACTGTGGAATTGAGTTATCTCCGATTTTACGAGTCCACAGAATTGAACGTCTGTCATAAAAAAACGCAAATTTTTATAGCTTTGCCTCGCCGCTGCGATGTGCGTCGAATTCAGACATGTTGAACACATTCATAATATAAGAATTTACAGAATTACTTACATATATTTGGTGCAGAACTGTATTTGGCAGCAAGCCCAACTACTCGTATATTAAATATTTCATATCTTTAGAATATAAACGGGAATATCAATATACCTGGTACAATGCTAGTGAATCGCTGTAAAAACTGTTAACGTCATGAGCGATGTGAAACTTTATAAATAATTATTATGAGTATTATGACCTCGTACTGACTTTGGCGATATTGTACATATGTACAGACGCCAGCACATCAAGCTACTACAATCTGTCAAATTTCTTTAATAGATTTTCAACTTTATCGCTAAAGAATAAGGTTCAACGTTGATTGGGAAAATTTGCCAGTTTCGGGTAGCTTGATGTGCTGGCGTCTGTACAACTAGACATAGAATCAGTTAGATACAGGATAGCCGAGCTATGTAGAACAAATGTGTCTAAATACAGCTCTGTTAAAAAAGTGTGTTCTATAATATAAATCTAAACTAAGTTCTCATATTTTTTATTTATAAACAAGATAATATCTACATAATACCTAAAAAATAATATGTACATCTATATAAAACAAAAGAAGGTTAAAGAATCATAGGGCATCAAAAAATTCGTCCGCATCACTGACAGCAGGAAAAGTGCTCAAAATGCTGGCAGCATTGTCACGATGCTGATTCTTTGGCCAAAAAACACGCCAGCCCTCTGGTCACGTGAAGAGTCGACCTAGGCGTTGGCGTTGGCGATCTCTCAAAAAACGAAGTGGGCACCCGGACCCCATTTATTTATTTATTTATCCATTTATTTTAGGCAACAAGGCCCTTATAAACACATACAATACAATATTAATATAACTTAAAAATACTATAAATACATACAATATTATAATTAAACTATAAACTAACGCACACGAAGTGTCTGCGTCGTGTTTCGCTGACTGTTGTCGTGTAGCCGGCCAGAAAATCGGCGGTACACAACATCCTTCGGCCAGAACTCTTCCTTGAGGAACTTCGCGAGATGATGTCGGAACACGCACCACGAACGACTTAAAGTTCGTGTTGTGACGCGACTTCTACTTCCATGACCCTAGGGTTTCAACCCCAAACAGCTAGAACATAATAACTCCCAATAATATAATAGGTAGGTGGTATCTAATTTTCGCCGTTTGAGGTTTTCCGCACCTGCAGCAGCCGCCCCAGCATCTGAACTTACTTTCAACTATCTGAAAAATAATCATAAAGTCCGTATCTCATAACAAGTTGACACTTTCATATGAAGCCTTGTGTTTCAAGCGTTTCAAACTTTGCTAATGCTGTTCAATATTGTTTTAAGCATTTGACAGACAACTTTTATTACAATTTATTATTTTTGATGTTAAACGTCAATATTGTTTGAAGTATTGTGTTACTGGCACTATAAATCACATTTTGCAAACGAGATTCCGTGGCTGACTCACTGCAAAATTAAAGTAGGTATACTTTACTGTAAATGTCTGATTATTGGCAAATCCAGACAAGCCAGAGTCAGAGATCAGCGTAAAATATTTCAATAAATTTTAGGATATTAGATAAATCCTAGAATAAATTATGAGTTCGTAAATGCGGAAGATTGAATGTTTGTTAAACAATAGTGGCGAATAAACGGCTGAAAGGATTCGATTTATTTATGATTTCAAAATTAGATGAAGGCTTATTAAGAGCAGGGTAGGTATTGAACGTTTTGAAGTATCAATCCACAATTAGGTGCTAACACCTGAGACGGCTAGTACCTACAGCAAAATATAATAAAAAACCAGAAAAAACCGGCCAAGCGCGAGTCGGACTCACACACGAAGGGTTCCGTACCACAATGCAATAAACGTTTCTTGTTTGGAGACCCCTTTAATTTATATTAACTGTATTTTATTTTTATTATTTGTTGTTATAGCGGCAATAGAAATACACGCTCTGTAAAAATGTCAACTGTTTACCTATTACGGTTCATGAGATACAGCCCGCTGACAATCAGACGGATAGACGAACAGCGGAGGCTTAGTAATAGGGCTCCGTTGGCACCCTTTGGGTACGGAACCCTAAAAAGTACAAAATTGTTGTGGCTTCGCCTCACTTTAGTTTATTGGAACAGTAAGTTCTGGAAGGTCTGGATACCGCCCACTACGGCACGCTTACCCTCGCTCACTCAGACCCCACAAACTAAAAATTATTAAAAACATATTTTGATGAAATAGTTATAATTACTTATGTAGAGTTCGTTATTTAGTTAGCAATAATTACTTATTATAAAATAATCGGGGCTTAAACAATAATAACTTTCTACTAATTGTTACCGAACTTTTATCATGACGAGAAATTTCACCAGTAAGTTAACGTAAAACAAAGCGCGTCTGGTTACGAAAGATCAATACTGAGCTGTCGTTTTTCGTAAATTCCTTTAGCACAGAATAAAATAATAATCCCTATAATACTATAATTATATATTAATTTAATTAGGTATTCCCACAGCCTGCGCACCACATAATATATATTTCGTATGCCTAAGGTAACCGTCCACTGTTGCTCGCTACGCCGCGCCGCAAACAACGAGCTACGCACGCTACGCTTCAAACAATAAGCTACGCTGCGCTTCACTATAAGCTACGCGGCTTAGTATGAGCTACGCAGCTACGGGCGCGGCTACCATACCTAGCTAACTAATCTAGAATCCGTAGTAACTCCCACACAAGGTTTCTACAACTCAATTATATCGTATTACGACTTCTGTCGTATAAATGGAAATTTTATACCGAATGAGATATTTACCAACTAGTCTGCCTACCTAGTATTAGCCTATTTACGTTTCCGTTATCTTACTTTACACAAAGTTGTAGTTGATTGTGACGTCATAACAATAATGTTGTTACGTTTAGGGCTCGTGTAGATGACTAATCGTTTTGTTGTTCGAACTTGCTTTCTGTTTACCGTTTCAATAATTAATCTAACGTTGGTAAACTAAATAGGTAGGTTTTCGAACTTAGATCGATCGAAAAGAATCGGTAAGTAAAAGTTTATTATCTATTCATGTGACACAACATTGTTTTTTTTTTTCATTTTGTTTAGGGTAGGTAGCGTACATAAATTGAACAATATCTTATACCTATCTACCTACCTAAATACACAAATTGTGCCCCACTGGGAACGGGAATAGGGTCTGATATGCTAACGGCGATCAGAGGTCCCTTGAAATGAGGATTCTCCTAACAATACCGACTATACACGATTACCTTGTCGTTTCGTTTTCGAGCTCTTGACAGAACTGCCAACCAAAATCGACTAAATGTAGAAAATCCGAAAAAGTAAAAAAATAAATACTGCTGACGTAATCACCATCCAGACCCCCATGCCCCATGTCATCAAAAATACGCAAAGCAAAGACCGGGGGGTAGGGGGTCTTTGCTTTGCGTATTTTATTTTTCTATGTAGTGCTTACGTAATTCTTGAATGACCCCATAGTATTTTTATCTCACTAAGCGGCGCGCGCTTTATTTGTGGTTAACAAAAAAGCTGTGAATGCGTGTTTAACGCAGGAGCTCTTGGTACCGGCCGAGACAGTGGCCAAGTCAGCAGTGTGTTTGTGCGTGTGTATTATGTGCTGACGCAGGACGCTACTCGTCTTCACAGCGTCTTTGTACACTTGGTTACCACATGTACAGCGCGCGTCACTTCGTCAGATAAAACTACTGTTCCTGTATGAAAAGACGGAAAAAAATTTTACTTATTCGAGGTGCTATTTTCACTTCGGTCGCTTTTGCACCTTAGGTTTTTTGTGTTTTTCCGCTAGGTACGGTATTTTTTGCAACTTAGTTTATTTTAGGGTCCAAGAGGCGACGTAGGAACACAGATCTTGCTACATTCTAAAACTAGCTTTGAGCTGGATCTGCCGAGACATATCTGGCAGACAATAATTAAATACCTGTCGAATTCGTTGAAAAATTTGCAAAAATGTATCCGAGGAATTAAATGAGCCAAATAAAATGTTGTAGGTTTTTTAGTATTAAATTAAAATATAGTAGTATAAAATTTACCCAATCGAAAATCCTGGAGCCGCCTTTATTTAAAGCTGTGCACATAGACACAGCTTTAAATAAAGGCGGCTACAGGATTTTCGATTGGGTAAATTTTATACTACTAGGTATATTTTTATACCTAGATACGTTTCAATTTATATACCTAGATACTACCTGCGCCCCGCTGTTTCACCCGCATAAGTTTCGATCCCGTGGGAATATCGGGATGAAAGTAGCCTATATGTTAATCCAGGGTGTCAGCTACCTCCATACCAAATTTTATGAAAATTGGTCCAGCCGTTTGAGCGTGAAGAAGTAACAAACATATAAACACACACACTCACAAACTTTCGCCTTTATAATATTAGTGTGATATTAGGTACATACAATAACATCGGCCAGACCTGCATAATAAGTAGGTACCATCTTATATCAAAATGAGGTCTAACTTTAGCCCAAGTATTATTTCCAACTTTATTTCGACTACGGTAAAATCCTTAATACCTACTTACTAACAAAACTGACAAGTTAGAAAAACCCGTGTCTTGGGTTCTGTATTTTCGATTTTTGCCACCGACTTCCAAAATTAAAGTAATTTTTCACTTTGTAGTGTTTTTTTTTGAAGTCGATCGTTCTTTTTTGTATAATTTTTTTAACTTTTAACTTTTTATTTGTACCTACCTACCCCACACCGATTCGTACACCTACCATACTTGCTATAAAAAATATATATATAAACAACAACAACAGTGACGGAAGACTTATAACATCATCACACAAAGACGTTAACATTATTATTGAAGCTAACTCAAAAACTGCACAAGCAAAGTTAATAAAATGAATATGGGACTACCGTGCGAACTTCCTCTACCAAATGAAAAAAGAATGTCCTAAATCTTTCCAAAATTTATGAAAATATCAAAAATTAAAAATATTTAAAAAAATAGATCAGACGAACATATAACCTTTTCTTGTTTTGAAGTTGGTTAAAATCACCGGACTATTGTCATTCTTGTAAAAAGAACTGTATCAAACTGAATTACTGTGTCAGTAAACAAGTTTACAAAAACTGACTCGATAGACTGAAACCATCCACTTACTTTATAGAAATCTTATATTCACTGACGGACAACGCACAGCCTAAGCCACTGAGTATAAGCACATAATTTTGCACAAGAGTTCCTTCTGTAACGAAGGTGAGTACTAAGGAAGATTTTTTGTAATTTGATCCCCTGAAGATAGTTAAATGGGGATGAAAGTTTGTATGGACGTTCGTCATAAATGCCGACGATAAATCATTAATCAATGTGTTAGACATAAGAAAAACGTTGTTTTAGTATCTAATAATAAAATGTCAAGCTTCTAAAGGGCCTCTGTGAGTTGGCTTCGACCTCTCGTACTAAGGTCCGGGACCCCAAGGTCCCGAGAAATGTCAGAGACGTAAAAATAATTATAAAAAAACTTTGTAATTATTAGACCTATGTATATGTGTTGCCATGACTTCTATCATAATAACAAGAAGGTAAGTAGGTACCTTAGGCGATGAAACCTAGGTAGGTATTTAGAATCCACTTAATGATGATTTAAAAAACTTTAGCTCGACGTTTGTTGCTGACTGTAGGGTACCATGAAAAATGTGACTAATTGGCCCTCAGATGCCAAAAACAATTTAATAACATTGAATTTGTCTGGGAATTGAGGGCGATACCTATCTGCGCGGCACTGAATTAAAACGCACTAAATAGCATTCCTCCGTAGGGTACACATTAACTTTTTCATCCTGTGTGTCACCACTAAACTCGACAGTATCCCTATCCCTCCTTGCCCACAACTCCCCTCGGTCCCGTAAACTCCTGAATCTAATCGTGTCAGCCAGTCTGCATATTTTGCCTCTCCAACCCACTCATCACAATATAGTCGGTGATGATACTTGGCTTGACTAGCACCCTAAGGTGTAACACCCCCCCCCCCCCCAGTGGGTTCCCGCATTGTCGAGGCGCGGGGGCTCAGTAGCCGTGGCTTGGACACCCACGGTGAAGCGAAGAGGAACCCGAGGAGGGGCCGCTCGTCAGGGCTTTTGCTGCCAAGTCAACGACGCGCGACGTAGCGGCCAAAAGTAGTTTGCGGTGCCGCTTGGGCGGCATCGCAACTGAGGCGGGCCGCGATGTCGTATCGGGGGCATCGCGGCTGAGGGTTGAAGGCCGCGGCGGGAGAGGAGTGCCGGTATTACGGTGCGCCGCTCTCCCTACCTTCCGCGGCCTTGACGGGGTCGCCACCGTAAGATGGCGGACGCGGTGGAGCTGCAGGGGAAGAGAAGTGTCGGTATTGCGTTGGCCGCTCTCCCTATCCTCTGCAGCCGAAAATTGGCAGGTGGCGGGGCCAATGTCCTGACCCGTCGCAGGGGGACCAAGGGTGCCCAGACACGGGGTCGTCTGGCGCCCATGTGCTGGTTTTGTCCCTGGGGTGGTCGCAACGTACTGTGTGTTCTGGTGCGCCAGTGATGGGGAGTACTCCCCAGAGGAGGGTCCGGTAACGGACAGCCGCGGCGGGTTCACGGATGAGTGCTAACGCGTGCCCGTGTTCCCGCCGTAAGCGGCAGAGGAGGACACCGTGGAGTTTTAGTGGGTTAGAGTCCCACATAACTGAATTATCTCCCCGTGGTAGTGCAGTACGCATGAGCATTTCTCCACGATTATAAAAAACACTATCAATCTCAATCTGAATCATTTTGAAGCATAATGTTAACCCATTGCTTCATATATTCGAAATATTTGTTTGCTTGGCAACGTAAATAACGCAATGTACGTTGTTGAACTGTCAAAATGAAAGGCATTGCTATAGTGTGTTACGCAATTACCCCGCTGATCCTCACCTCTAATCCTTCCCTAGTTTCCTCACATGCTCAACACGATGTTCCTGGCTTTTCCCATCACGATCTTATTTTCCTATCCTATGTCCTTAAACCAAAACCAATGTTCCAGTACAGGCGTCCCTTTGTGCGTATGAATAGTGAGAGGCTTTTCAACAAGATGCGTCCAATATTGACTGGCTACCCCTGGAATCGGCAGCATCAATTGACAAAAAAGTTAAGATTCTTCAACGAAGTTGTGGTCATGCTATAGGTATGACATGACACCCAAGCTATTTTTTTTTTTTTTTGAGGATGGGAAATCATCAAATGACCCCTCCCGCTCTGGGTGAAGCGGAAGGGAGTGTCAGACTCTTACTGACTAAAAACCACCCGTGTTCCTTCCTTAGCCCTTTATGTTCCGAGCCAGCGGTAACCCTTTCGGACAATCCCGCTGAAATGACACCCAAGCTGCTATCAAGAAAATCAAGTTGTTAAGTGGACACTTAACAACTTGATTTTCTTGATAGCAGCTTGGGTGTCAGTGGTGCAGGCGGACGCCTGCACCTTGGATGAATAGAGGAGTTCGTATGGCAATGCGACGGAAGGATCGCGCGTTTGGAAATTTAAAAAGGATCGCTCGAAGGACGATTAGACCTTCTTTAAGGCTACTAGGAATCGGTGTAATTCGATAATACGCAACGCTAAACGCCGCCACATCCTAAATAGGCAATATCACTTCTTCTTCTCGTGCCGATATTTAGAAGATCCTTGGTACTTTAAGCATCGGCAAATCTTGACATTCGGACTATTCACTATTCCTCACAAAATTGCTTTGGATGATCTAAATCGCCATTTCTTGACTGTTCCCACTCTAGATAGCCTAATCAAATGTCAAACCCTCGACTGCCTTGCTGGTTTGACGCGTCCCAATGTTAACCCCAGTCGACCCGGGAGAAATATACAATAAAATATTATCCTTTCCATTGAATCCTAAGCCAGGGCTATGCGCTATTCTTGTTGTGTTGAAGTTCAATAGATCATGTTATTTGCTTTGTGTAAATAATTCGACTATTCTAAAGTCATATTTTTAAATAGAAAATATTGTTGTAGCAGAAAAAAACAAAAATTGTGTTTTAAATTTACTTATGAATGGTATACGTTCTTATAAATAAATTTCAGGGTTGTCTACAGAACTTGGCACCCATTTTGAACTCAAGTCTTTTGTCGGTGAAATCGACAACCACTCCGTATTATCATAATATTGAAGTTGGCTCCCATTTTCACATTTATTTTTTTGGTGGGATTATATTTCTTCTACAAATGTCAATTGGTGCTGATATCGAGTGTCAGATGCGAAATGGAAAAGCAAGCGTGTTTAAATGTAATAAAATGAAATGAAATCTTAGTCCCTAGACATTAATAAAAATCTTTGATTGATACAGTAGAACGTACCTAATGTAGATCTTGTTAATAGTAGGTACGATAGTGAACAAAACAAAAAAGCTGCCAAGTGGGAGTCGGCCTCGCACATGAAGGGATCCGTACCAGATGGCAAAAAACGCCGAAAAAAAACACGTTTCTTGACGTCGAGTACGTACCTACTCATTTGAAAATATCGAAATCCATAAATGATTTAGGCGCAGAGTAGATTAAATTCCCCCTTAGATGCGTAAATTATTTGAAACTGTGCTCTGGTGTCATCGATGCACCAAAGCTTAAAATTCATACGACCATATCACTAAACCATAGACAAACTCAGTAGCGCCTACACCTTTGATTATAGCAACATCTCATAGAACCCATACAGTTGAATACCCACCTATTAGTCGTGCATAACTTATGCTTAGTATTTACCCGGGGGCGTAGCTACCGCCCCGTATCAACGATACGGGGCCTCAAGCTACAGGCCCCGAAAAAAAATTTATTAAAAAATCCAACAGCATAACCTCAAATTATTGTTAGGATACCTAATGAAAATATAGCTTACAAAGGCTTCAAGCTAGAGGCGTGGTCTAATGCTAAAGCTCTCTCTATCTTGCATTCTCTTAGTAGGTAAGATCACAATGACAGCTTAACCTTCCGAGTTGTCGATGCTATTTTATTAAAAAACTTTTTAAGAAAAAAAAAACCGACTTCAAAAAAACAACAAAGTGAAAAATAACTTTAATTTCGAAAGTCTGTGTCTTTGGATCTGTACTTTAGTTTTTGCCACCGACTTCCGAAATTAAAGTTATTTTTCACTTTGTAGTTTTTTTTTTAATCTTTTTGTTTTTTGTTATAAAGTTTTTATTTCTCGCTTTTTAGTGGGTCTGCTTATACCTAATTTATCTAAGGTAGGTACAACAGCATAATGTCAACTTGCTCATCGCCTTTTATCGGAATCCTCCTGGTATTTCACCCTCAGCTCCATTTCACCATTCGCATTAATGTGACGAGCATAAATTGCTTAGCAACCATATAAAAAGTAATCGAATCGCAACTCATGAACAAAGAACTATTATTACTTAGCGTACTCGTGAAATACTTATTATTGAGTAGTTCCGGTGGCTATCTGTGGTCTTCATCATCAGTTCCACTTCACCAAATGGTGCTTTGCGAGACCAAATGCACGAGTTACTATAAAATATAGTTTCCCTCGATTTCCATGGGATGCTCTCATTAGATTCGAACTTGACAACGATGGGACCACCTCGAGACTATACGATTTCAAACAAAAAATAAATTTTCAAAATCGAGAATAAAATAAATATTTAAGGGGCTCCCATACAACAAACGTGATTTTTTCGGCACGGTGCGAGTCTTGGCCAGTTATTTTTGTCTTATCCTAATATCTTACATGGCTATCGATTATTATAGATACATTCCTATAAGTCCCCCGTGTCAGACAGACAGTCGGCGATATTACCCTTTGAGCAAGGAACCCAAATAAAAATTAAACACCTTTTGTTGCGGACTACGATAGGTAGTCAGCATTTTGCTGTCACCAATGACGGGTTGTGGTGCGAAGTATCGTTATATCTACCACATGTTGCGAGCTTGTGCCCGTTCTGCTACAATCCAGAGGCATAAGACTTGGCGGTACGGGCGGTGGCGTGAAATTAAAAAAAAAGTAATTTTATACCGGCTGAAAACCATACCAAAAATAGTTTTCCCTGTATATGAGATCTGGAAGTCAGCTGCTCCAGTAGTAGGGGAGGTCAAAGTCAGAGCATGTCAAGGTTGTAAAAAAAACTTATAAAAAAAAAGGATGCCAAAACCTTATGGGATGGTGTTTGTTAATCATTTTCAACCCATCCAAAAAAAATGGTCAGCTACGTGGAAGTGGGGGGGAATATATTATATCAGTCATGACAATTAATTATTGTGATGGCACATCAGGGGTATATTCGAAACTAAAATATTAAATTGACATGCTGTTACTTTGGATTCCCCCTTAGGTAGACATTAATCATGATTAGTGAATAACAACTACTAGAAATTAAATTTATTTGGTATAAAATTGGCCGCAAAAACCGTCCAGTATCTTCCCTACTTTATCTTATTAGATTTCTGTTACGAAACACAATACAAGGCTTGTTAGCTGGCTTCTGAAGTTTACCGCATGTTAAAAGTTTGAATGTATTAAATCAAAAATGAAACATTCGTGAGGATAAATTTTATTCCATAATACAGCATAAGATAAACCGGAATGTCACAATTCGCATTTTCATTATTTGTTTTTCATAAAAATAAAAAAGAACCTCCTTCCATCACACTTGCCACAAAGTTACTGTTTCAACATTTTTTTCTAAATTATTATAAAAATGCTAAGTTACAATTAATTGTGTAGAGCATGTACCACTGAGAATTCTGAGCACTGTTCCCTGTAGGTGGAAACACTTCTCAAAATGACACCGTTTATCTAATACATATTTATACCTAAATTACAAATAAATGTCGGTTCGTCATGAGAAGCGGTTGACTTTAAATGCAGGTCAATCACAACGAGCCGTTTGAATAAGCGAGAATTGTACGAAATGGTTTTGGATGTAAAATACATAACAGCTTAAACTACCTAGATAACTTCCATAAAAATAAACTACCATCGATATAATAGGTCAGGTGATATTAATGCACAAAACTGGTGACAATCGAACAGAAAGAACTTGGGATATCAACAGCCCAGTCACAAAGCGACGTGTACAGGACGCGTGCGGGCCGGCGTGCCGCACGCCGCGCGTTTCGCATCCCGGTGACCGATAGAGCCTACGCTTCGAATACTGCTTGCTACTGTACCTACCTACGCAACGTAAACTGTAGGTCACTAGTATCATAAACTAAATAATTAAAGTCATCAATTGTGAATTAACTTTAAATACTTTATTGCGACAACTTATTCCACATAGTATACATATAAAACATGTTATGATGTGATTCACTTTATCACGAGTCAGCTACAAACCTATCCACATCACAATGTACGATCATTCAGCGAGTCTAGGTACCACCGTTTTGCTCCTTCGAATATTTATATTGAAAACAAATCTGCAATAATTTTGTATCGTCTTTACACACTATTTTTTTGTTCAACGTCCTCAGGGATCGATCAAACAGCGCATTCTAATAACGTGGACCCTAACACCACATCGCTAAGTAGCGTGGTTTATTTGTACACTTACCACCCAATACCAAAATTAATTTTAAACGTTGAATGAACGCAAGTGGTTCTGAATGAATGCGATGGTCGATCGGTCACCGGGTGACGCATATCAGTAATGCATTCGCAGGTTAACTCACATAATACATTGTATTCAATATTCAATAGCAAATAAAGTTAACATATCTTAAACCATAGTCTCTTTCAGTAATCAGATTTGTCTGTGAGTTGGTAGCGCACATGCGGTTAGCGGTTGGCGTTCTTGAGTTGATTGGAGAGCCAGTCCAAGCCCTCGTACAGACCGTCGCCGGAGGTGGCGCACGTCGCCTGGATGTACCAGTTGCGGTTGCGCAACGAGTGCAGGCCCAGCTTGTCTGTTATCTCAGCTGCGTTCATTGCGTTTGGCAGATCCTAGCAACACAATCTTGTATTAGTTCATGTATTTCTTAAGATCGTATTGGCACACGGGCACACTTCGACTCAAGTGCCGGTTTAATCACAAAGTAAAAAAATAATAGAAGAAAATTCAGATCTGATATTGTTAAAAAATAAAGAAATATTTTTATTGTTTGTGGGAAAAAATTGCCTTTTTTTATAAAATATGCATGTGACGTACCTGTTTGTTTGCAAAGATCAGAAGTACAGCATCCCGTAGCTCGTCTTCACTTAACATTCGCATGAGCTCCTCGCGTGCTTCGCCGATACGCTCTCGATCATTACTGTCTACTACAAAGATGAGACCCTGGAACAAAATAATACATTAAACACCATCAAGTGATTTAAAAAAATGGCGTTTCCACAACCTTAATCGCAGGCAAAATATTCTTGCAACACGAATGTGTAAACATTGAAGCTAGTAAGTAACGCCAAACGCGGCAAGCGCACCAATCACACATATTCTTGGCCATTCGGTTCCTTCTTTGCGCAATGTGTATGTAAAGCTATAATACTATTATAAAGAGGTATTAGTGAGTTTGTATGTAGGTGGTGGTCTTCTGAACTACTTATCCGATTCCGAAAATGATGTTACTAATGGGAAACTACGCTATTGCCGAGTATCATCGGCTATATTTTATGTTAAAAAAAGAAATTTCACGCAGGTATAAAGTTTATTTTATGCCGAAAGATTTGATTTGAAAAGAGTTGAGCTTAACCAATTTCTACAAAATGGAGGAACATTGTGATTCTTATCACCTAAATATCGCCATCATTTTATAATCCAATTAATCATTATTATCAAAACAATAAACGCCAAGGTTAACGCGTGCGACTGATATAACATATAGACAACTTTATATTCGTCCTATCAACTCTCAATATGTTAATTAAAATCGCCCTAATACGCAACGATCTTTAAACAACGCGCTAAAGTAAATGCTGCAAATTGACATCAGCCATTAATTAAAATGTTCTGATGTCAATAGAACAATAGAACATGCAAAAGCTTTAACTGGTGAGTCACCAAAATTGCAGATAGCATAATAAGTCTTATTCTCAGTATAAAATTCGATTTGCAAAACGCTTTGCTTGAATTACATACATTTAAACCCAACATGTTGATATGAGGCTAACATATTACAGTGAAATCCATAAACTACTGTACAACTTTAACCAAAGAATTACAGAGAGCTGTCCCAAAATTAACTAAAATACTTTTTCTGGACAGCAGGATTGAAATGCTTTTGACAAAATATTACAATCATCAGCCATGCACCTATATAAAAGTAAGTAAGACAAGTAAGTAGTATAAGTGCTAAAGCACTTAAGATTTTTCTAACTTGAGTTAACTCAACTTACACATTCAAACAGTTAACATACTTGAGACAAAAACGCAGGTTAAATATTAATTACAGAAGAAACTTTAGAAGAATAATTATTAATTAAATATATGAATGAAAATTAAAAAAGATTTTTTTAAACTATTGAACCCATGCTAATTGCCCATAGAAAGTTGAGCATTGGACCAAATTTTTTTTTAAATTTTTCAAATTAAAAAAAAAAATTGTTTAAATCACTACAATTATAAGAGAGAGCTTAAGGTTTGAACAATACTCAAGTGAAATCATCTGTAACTTTTAAGTTAGAAACAATGACCTACTTTCACAAATGTGTGAATGGCAACAAAAGTCGATTAACACTTCAGTTTTTGTTACTCTCAGTTATTGAGCAAAATATTTGTTCTAAATTGCAGCAGAAGTACAATGCAATTTTTAACAAATAATGTGCTCAATAACTGAGATTAAAAAAACTGAAGTGTTAATATTTTGCTCAATAACTGAGATTAGAAAAACTGAAGTGTTAATCGACTTTTGTTGCTGACTGTACAAGAGGCACTCTCATGGTATTCTTTATGATATCAAATACAGATGATAGATAACTAGTGATCAAAAATTTCAACAAATATTGAAGTGTTCTTAACCCTGCCATCCAGATTAAAAAATCAATTGGGCTTCCACATACTTACATTTGTCCTTATTCTGTTTATACTCCACACATTATACAGAACTTCATGCTACAAGTATAGACTTTATACTCAAAGCATGAAGTTTAACCAGTCATATTTACTTATTGTGTTCATTTATGTGATGATTCATAAAATTGATGATTCTTGATCACCACCTCAATAAGTCATCATCTGCCTAGCCTTTTCCCAACTATCAGAATCAGAATATTTATTTGTGAAACATAGGTATTTACATAAAGGTCTTAGGTTATTAATATGGACGCTATGTTTTGCCATGAAGGCGTAAAAATATTGAAGAAAATAAAAGCAAACAATAAAACAAAAAAAAAAACTAACAAAAAAAACAAAATTACAGAACAGAGAAAAATAACTATTTTGAATTTAATTAAATATCTTAATAAAATCAACTATTAAAGATAACCTAAAAAGAGAAACAGATTTCTTAAAAATGTTTAAAAAATTACATCAAATGTTACACACTAAATATTAAAAATTATCATTTATAAAATGTTCTGCAGTATAATAACATTTTTCAATTAATAGCTAGTAGAGACTTTTCTTAAACTTTAATAGGGGTAAATGTTTTATGATAATGGGTGTTTAATTATAAATTTTCGGAGCCATGCCAAAAAAAACTGCATTTTCTGTTGCACAGTTTATTCATATTGAGAATGCATTGGAGTCTTTTTACATCAGATAGTTTTTGAAACAGGTGTAAATTGATTTTAACAAACAAAACAGTCTTGTAAATGGACATAGCTGGCATAGTCAGTAATTTTAATGATTTAAGATGAGGTTTACAAGTTTCAGTACTTTTTAGGCCACACATGGACCAAATACATCGTTTTTGCATTTTAAAAACAGTTTCTCTGTCAGTAGATTGCCCCCAAAAAATAATACCAAACCTCAACTATATTGGGGTTGGCTTTCAGTCTAAATGGATGCAGCTGAATACCAGTATTTTACATGGAGCGACTGCCTATCTGACCTCCACAACCCAGATACTGGGTAATACTATACCTCTTAATAAGACTGGTTGTCAGACTTTCAGGCTACTGACAACCCGTAACGACTCAAAGATCCACGAATGACAGCCAGGACCAACGGCTTAACATGCTTTCCGAGGCACAGAGGAGTCTTGGTATGTGAAGATAGTCACCCATCCCCGGACTAACCGCGGCAAGCTAAGCTTAACCTGATTGATCGACCTGTGCAGCTGTTATTACTTAGCCACAAGCCTCTTCTCTCAATAAGTATGAAAACAATATCCTATGTTAATGTGGGATTGTTGAAGCAGTTTGAAATGAATAGAGTAAACATTGCACTGACCTGTGTGTTCTGAAAGTAATGCCTCCACAGTGGCCTAATTTTGTCTTGACCGCCGACGTCCCACACGGTGAAACTGATGTTTTTGTATTCTACAGTCTCCACATTGAATCCTGGAAACAGGATAATGAAGGTGATGAAATTCCAATCACTGGTCACAATATGGGAAAAAGGGACCCGAAACTCCCATATAAGTAATAAGACCTTATAATGGATAAACCTGAATTGTAAAATCATAATTATGCAACACCATGTTACATACTACATGGTTTTAATGGTTCAATAAAGTTTTTATTGATTGTAATGCAATTTCATATTTCAATTATTGTTAGTCTTCAAAATTATTTTGATTAGATTGGTTTTGTAAAAAGCATTTCTGATACACTTTTCTTTTTTAAACAGTTCCAGTTACCTATATGGGTGTAACAAATTGGTATGAATCATTGTTGGAAATTTGAAACATGAGTACCATAATTTAAAATTCATTTTTTCTAACACTTTAAAAAGTTTTATAGCAGATCTTTATACTCAAGTGTCGTATACTGAAAATAGTTTGTAAAAGGGTACAAAAAGCACATAATAAACTTACACAACAATAATGAACGTAATCTTGCTTGCAAGTTTTTACATATAAATATGCTCATGGATCAGGAAAACTTGGTTCAAAAAAGCAAATTTTCTTTTCCATCTTATATCAAGATAACAAATAGTATTAAGACAGTTAAGTAGTAATTAGTTATCTTTGTATTAAAACAGTATTGAGTAAAATTTTACAAGATAAAAATCAATACAAAAGCAATTAGCCATAAGGTACTGCCAACATAGCTAATATAATATTATGTTGATTATCATTAAGCACTTTATGGGATTCGAGCATTTAATTTATCTACAACTTAGGGACACAAGAAATAATAGAATCCAAAAAAAAGATAATGATATATATTATGTGTCATCTCATATGATGAAATAAATCAACAAAGGGACTAACTTTTAAATCTAATTAGAAATCAACTATTGGACATCTACAGTAAGTAAAAATACTCACCAATCGTGGGAATAGTCGTAACAATTTCACCTAATTTAAGTTTGTATAGGATTGTGGTTTTACCAGCAGCATCCAAACCAACCATTAATATTCTCATTTCCTTTTTGCCAAATAGGCCTTTAAATAAATTCGCAAACATATTCCCCATTTTGAAGCTTTGCGGTTAGTCTGAAATAACAAAATAATATTAGAAATTAACATTTTATCCGTACTGAGTCATCCGTCAAGACTGCACGTTATTTCAATCAATGATAGTGACATGGCAGGTCCTTAATGAAATTTGACGTAGAATGTTTTCTATCATAGTTACTTACGACAACAAAACTTGTTTCGTAAATGATCAAACAAATCAATTACAACTATATCATGAACACTAGCCACAAATACAATGTCCAGCAGGGATGATTTACAACAAAGATGAGCGACACCGCTGTTGGTCTCTCCTGCGGTCACCACCCTCAGTTTGTAAAGTATACAAAACGCAACTTACAGCTTTATTAGGAGAATCCAATATAAAAAACGTTAAATAAGCACAAACAGATGAAATACTTACATTTTCAGATGCCAATTTCAACACAATCAAGAAAAAAAGCTTTAAATCAGTAGATTCTACACAATTCGCTCGATGTCAAAATGGCGGCGAACGTGGAAGTTGTTCGTGCCTATGCCACGTATTGGAAAAAAGTGGCCAGTGACAATAAAAACAATTATTACTTTGTAAACTTTACATCGCGCATCGGTAGAGAAATGTATATAGAAATTCAATAATTATTACTTATTTCAATAAAAATGCAATTAATTTTATACGTATTTCAAGGTTTAGGTTTTTCACTTTTTAAGTTTCACGATTCTCGTTCCATCCGAATGTTGAAATGTTGGAGCAGTCGGAGCACTATACACAGTTTTGGGATTGCGTAGCCGAATGGTAAACACTTCTACTTTGAGGTCACTTTATATGTAGCCAGTAGGGATACGGCGATTAGCAATGACGTGGCTCGGAGACGGAGTTCCTCCCACAGTCATCTTTATGAGTAACATAATCTCATAGTACGTATTTTATGCAACGTGGCACGGTATCACGTTTACCCCGTTTTGTATTTATAATAAAAACGAATGCATCTGCATCACCCTCGGCGACATTTACCCAGGATTGATGTAATTTATAAACATGAATCAAGGACATTTCACTGTGTTATCCATTCGTATGTCGGACAGGGTGAATGAAGATTCGGAAGGCGCTCGAATATCTCAGCCAGATGGTATAGGTTTTCAGGTCAAGATTTGCCAAGGGAATGTTGAACGCATCGTAGAGTCCTAAACCTCGTAACGTTGCAGTTTTCGTACCTACACAATAAAGGTTGTAGAAAAACCTATCACATAGCCATTCTGTATAACAAACTAAGTAACATTTTTTAGGGTTTCGTACCAAAATGGTAAAAAGGAACCCTTATGGTGCGACTCAGTCTGTCTGTCCGTCTGTCACAGCTGGATATCTCAAGAACTATTAATCAACATTAAATTTGGATTATTTTTAGAAGACATTTGCGCAACTATTTTGAAAATAAGAAAGAAATAAATATATTTTTTGCAACAGGGACTGAAAGGGGGTCTTAAAAATTCGAAGTGGGGCTTGTGGGGTATCATATGAAAGAGCGCAGTTTGCACATTCTCAAACATTTTTTTCTTTCGACTTTTGATGAAAAATGTGAAAAAAAAGTGAGCCGTCACGGGACGCCTGCCAGATGTGAAACATTGCGCATGGCGACGCGTCGCCACAGTCAGTACACAAGACTGTGACTGTATATATACACCATCATATAGCGTGGCGACGCGTCACCACGGCATGCGTCGCCACGCCAGAAATTTGTTTTACGTGCGGCTATAGATGTTTCACATCAAAAATACCGTTCCCCTCCTTAACTCCGAAGTTTGTTTATTTATTTATTTATTGACACACCAACGACTTATTCACTAAATTATTACATTAATATATCTGGTCTATTTAACTGTTGTGAGTGAATTCGTCACTTATAGGTGTGCACAGCACTTGTATAATCAATAATAAATACTAAACCGGAAATATAATTATGTTAATTACAATATTAAAATTTACATTGAATTTAAAATGTCAAGTAGTTAAATTAAAATACAGTAAATTCAAAAATTTAAACAAACAGCAATTAAATTGGAATAGAAAATAAACATAAATTAAAACTATAAAAATAAGAAACACAGACATATCACATTAATTACAATAAAATTAAAAGAATACAATAGATTAAAATTTGAGTTCAAAAATACCGTTCCCCTCCTTAACTCCGAAGTTTGCATAGAGAAAATCTGAAATTATTCTATGTGATAGAAGTTTAAGTAAAGATTACAGGGAAAATAAAACGATGTCTCTAAATAGCACACTTTTTCACAAATAATTAACAAAAGTTACATTAGTTCCACTATCGGTCAAGAGATGGCGCTGACGTTAAACTGCAATATTCTACACCGCAGTGTAGACGAATGACGTGATCTCTGACGAATATAAGCCTCGCCGATGAAAATTTAAAAACATATGGTGGTTCGGAACCCTCGGTGTGCGAGTCCGACTCGCTCTTGTATTATTCCTAGGACAGTTTTATTTTTGGTGTAAACATTGCTGTTTACGGCAGCACGCAATGTAACGTTGCGGTTTGGTTGCATGCAACAGTACTAGAGTAGTGGAATTGAAACATGAGATAGAACATATAAACTTGTTTTTGTGAAAAAAAGTTGGAACTTTGACCCTTCATTATCTTCGTAACTAACTGAAGGTTCTCATGTAGAATCACTGACCTCTATCATACAAGTACGCTGTATAATACAGGTCAGTGGGTAAAATGGACCAGTACATATAAACAAATTATTACAATGACGGTTGAAGTGACTCGGCTTCGGTTACTTTTCTCTTTAGTCCTTACACGGTTATAATTATAACACACGCCGCCGCCACCTTCGGAATTATTCTCAGAAACTGATATGTATGTATGTACCAATAAATTGCCTCGCCTTTATCATTTTTCCAAAAGTCCAGAACTAGGGAAAGGGAACTTAATAAATTTTCATTTTATTAGAGCTTTGTGCCTTATTGTCACTTTTAATGTATTGCCGATACATGGCTGATGCCAAGCTGTGAGATGAAATTGAAACTGATAATACAAAATCTCGGACTCTGGAGGACTCAGCCTTCAACCCTGACGTCGTCGGTCGGCCGCTTCGACGGACGACGTCCGAGCACGAGAGAGACTTGTAGAGATCTAAAGTACTTCGTAATTCCATGGGTCTATGGTCCGTGCTACAGCATGGACTTATTATATATAAGTCCATGTGCTACAGTCAAAGTCTCTGTCAAAACTTGACAATCGTCATTGTCATCAAACGTCAAAATAGCCCGCGAAATTCAAATTTTCTTGCGTTTTTTGCAATTTGCTTGTACGTCTATCGAAATATGATTCGCGGCCGTAACAAATATGTATAATTACAGAATAATAATCATTAGAATCAGTAATACAACTTGTTAGGTTAGTATAATCCCAAAATGTCAAGATTTCATGAAATAGTCATTCTTTGAGGTTACATGGTCTCGAGAGAGTTGTATTGATGACTTTACAACTATACAACTCTCTGAGACCCCGTAACTCCAAAGAATAACTGTTTCATGAAATCATCATTCTTTTGATTACGTGGTCTTAGAGAGTTGTGTTGATGACTTTAATGATTATAATTCTGTAAATACATATTTTTTACGGCCGCGAATCATATTTTGATCGACGTACAACTTAATACTGACCAGCAAATTGCAAAAAACCTAAAAAAATTGAATTTCGCGGGCTACCCTGGCGTAGTATCTCAGTAGGTGCCCGTGCCACAGAACAGAGTACTTTTTGATTGGTAGGTGCTCAGTAGTCTGTGGTCAAACTGCAATAAGAACAACAAATCGGCACACGGGCACAATCTTCTGGAAAAACCGTGGTTTGGCAGGGGGCAGGGCAAAGTTTGGCAAGATGGAGACCTCCATTTTAATACGGATGAGACTGGGTCATGTCTGCTCTCCAGCCCATCGTGCCAAACTTCATATCATCGATGACCCCATCTGCCTGTGTGGCACAGACGTAGGCGACTAAAATCACATTTTTTTCTCCTCTCTCTTATATGACCGTTCATACTTTCTCAGTAACCTCTTGTCCCTCAGCATTCCTTTTCCTACCTCAATAGTACAGTGCGTGCCACGTAAGAAGAGATTTGACACACCACGTGGTCTGACATACGCAGAACACGATTTTAGGTATCTTTAGCGGTATGAGATCTGAGTGCGGATGGGACCGGACGTCATAGGGGCGGCGGAAAGAGGCGGGGGAGGCGGGGTCAAATCTCTTCTTACGTGGCACGCACTGTACATACTTTCTTTACTTTCATACAAATAGCTTTTCTGTATATAAATGTATAGTCATAATATTAAGTTATAATGTTTCGTCATTGTATTTAGCTCATTATTCTATCCGTTATAAATACTGATCCTATAGTTATTATCCCTATATTCCGTTATAATTAATTCGAATAATATTTTTGCTTCCCTACCTTTATTTCCTGCGTAATAAAAAATAAAACGTGACATTAGCTGAATGCACAAACAGTGCGAAGCAAGAGAAAAAGGAGTTTTTGGCGGGATTTCTTCGAGTGAAGTTTAGTTGGCTGTTTTAATTATTCGCAAATTGATTCCTAGTGGATATTGTGATGTAAAATTGGTGTAGTTTTGTATCTCAAGTGTCTGCGCAACTGGACAATATGTGGAATCATTGAAACAGACGCGATCCCGGTAAAATGGAGCTGAGATTTTTTTGTAGTTTTGGCTACCTCAGCGAAGTTTACCGGGAAACTTGATTCGATACATTTGCTGCCAAATACTCCTAATACATTAGAATGTGTACACCCATATTCTAATGTCACGTTAGACTAAAAAAAAATAGTAACTGATGACTAGGCAGCATGGTCTCAGACCTTAGCATTTAAAAAAAAAAAAAGCAAGAGAAAAAAATCGGCACAATTTTTGACTTTGTACGTTACATGCATAGAGTATAGTAATAGAATACTGTTAGCTAGTATATAACTTCCTTGGTTACATGTTACATGCTCTATGCTTTGTACCACAGAGTACACTTACACTATAATGAATGTAACATTTGAAAACAACAATTAATTTGGTGCAAATGCAATATTTTTGTTTTGTGTCATAAGAAAATATGAAAGTATAACTTTCATCGTTTAACGTGTGGGAAGAATTTAATTACCTACCATGGAAATTCTAGACGATACTGGTATGAAAGCTTGGTTATCACAGTCACCGAAATACACAACGTTTAGGATAAATAAATTAAAAACGTTTGACGTCAGTGTTCTTCAAGATTTTCTATTAGCTGTAAGTTCTAAAGGGTTCTCTTAGGGGTAGGTATGTAAACGACACCCGCACCCCGGTGCCCAATATGGTTAAGACGGCCCTGTAAAGCACTGGTTCAGTGGTTTACAATAATTACTGTGTACCAGTGTGCCTAAGACGCTATCTCCAAGGACGAGAGGATCACGGCGATAGTCTCGCCATGCAGGAAGTCATGTCTCTATTCTATACCATAAAATGTGATAATTCATTTCAGGCCGACACTACAGATCTGTTACTATCACTGTAGTGTCAGCCTAAATTATCACATTTATTCATTTTTTTTAAATTCACAGCAAAACGAAGAACTTCATGCGACACACATACCTGAATGTTTTTTCATAAGACCAGATTGTCTCATACTTGATCAATGGGCTGATGAAGTAATTTTGGAAAAGACTGGGAAGGAAGTAATAGTGGATGCCCTGTGTGCAGCAGCAGTGTTGAGAGGAGCTCATGTCTTTGCACCTGGGGTCATGGGTCTACCTGTTAGTGAGTAATTTAAGATTAGTTTATAGAAAGTAATGTGATAGACAAGGGAATGTCAAATTCAGAACAGATTTCACAATGTTTGTGATCTTTACAAACTACACTATTCTAAAGGGAGAGTTTTCTTTTGAAACAAAGTTTGATGTTGTGCAATAATTTGCCTACAGTATATGGAGCTAAAATAGTCATAATGTTTGTGGCATACACAAATTGCATAATTCTAATTTGGATTTAAATAACATGTATCAATTATTGCAGACTGCCAGCTGGGAGAAAGAGTTGACATTTATGGGGACTTAGAAGGCCACTGTAAAAGGGGTCTCAAAGTGCAATATGAAGGCAAAAAGCTATATGTGGGAACAGGGTATCTGAAAATGTTAAGAACAGATTTATTTGATAATGGTGTTCAACCCAGGTATTGCAAGGTTTTGTTTAGCTTCTTACATCAATGTAAAAAATCCTTTTTGGTTCCACTATTGTGTCCTAGAATGGTAAGTATCATGATGTAATTCCACTAAAATATAGCTGGTTTTGGCCAAGTTTTAAAAATATGTACTTAATGTTAAACCTAAAAACCTTTTTGTATATCTCAAATTGATTTTAGTGGTATAGCAGTTCATACTATTCTGCCAGCATCAAAAGTGCCTGTAGTGAATGAAACTTTGTATTCTAAAGGAGAAGTACTCCTTCAGAACCTACCTTCCATTGTCTGTGGTTGGGTTGTGGACGCTCAGCCCAATGAACATATTCTAGATATGTGTGCAGCTCCAGGCAATAAAACTACACATTTAGCTGAAATGTCAAATGATCAAGTAAGTATTTTAAAAGCTATGTAGATATTATGTAGGTCAGGGATGGCGAACCAGTGGCACGCGACAAATTATTTTGCGCACGCCTTCGATCGAAAAAGTACCTACGTAATATACTGAAATTTAACAAACGAACGCGTTTGAGCCTACTTTACGGAGTGAGTAGGTGTAAGGAGCAGCAAGCGGGAAGCGCGGAATCGATAGTATTGTTTTATAATTTTCCCTGTAATCACAAAAAAAATGGCACATCTATGACCTCATCAAACATTTCTTTACAAAAAAATAGTAGCACTCCGGGAGTGCCGACAGAAGTGAAAACTTGAACAATTACGTGTGTATTTTGTGAATCGTCTTATAAACAAAACACGAGCGGGACCGGCTACGGCCATCCGTCTTACGAATTTTCGATCAGGTCACGTGTCCTGACGCGAGTTTAACATTTTTTACCCATTACAAAAAAAGTGTACAACGCCGCTAAAGAAGTTTTCACTTCAAAAATGGCACGTTGATCCATAAAGGTTCGCCACCCCTGATGTAGGTGGAACTATTTAAGGGGCTTACATGACCTAAAGTGCAGTCACTGTCAAACTGCATAGAAAAGAAAGAGAAGCGCGATGATACAATGCTGGTAATTTATTGCAAAATATGAAGCAATTATTTAATTACAAAAAAGTCTTATTGTTTGGACTAAAAATGTAAAACAATAGTGTTTTAGTATGTTGCTTGTAGAATAATCTGACAAAAAATCAGAATGATTGTATGTACATACATATATTAGTATGGTTTTTATTTTAATAAAAATAAAGTTTTTAGAGGTATCTTCATGATTTTTTTTCTATTGTATCAAATTAGTTGTATTATGTTTTCAACACACTATCTACCTAGCATATATCCTGAAGAATATCATATATTTTTCTGATTTTGTTTACTCTAGTCGATCATATACTTTTATTGTTTCTAAAACTTGCGTTTTTTGTGTTTAGGTACTGTAAGCCCCTTAATCCCCGCTCCCGCGCCCGCTCTTAGCGATAAGACCGCCCATTGTGTCACCCTTTGTACAGTTTCTATATTTATGTCTGTAATTTATATGGTGTACATAATAAAGAGTATTCTATTCTAATGAGCTGCAATACAATAAACTTACACATTACTGTATATTTCAGGCATTTATATTAGCATTGGATAAGACACCACAGAAAGCTGCAAAGATCAAGGAAAGCTGTGACATCCAAGGAGTGACTTGTGTTACTGCATATGCATTTGACTCTACAAAGTGCTGTTCAGAAGACAGTAAAGGAATCAACTGTGGACCCCCTTTTCCAACAAACAGTTTTGATAAAGTGCTACTGGATGGTCCTTGTAGTGGATTGGGTCAAAGACCACAATTAATTAATAAAATGACTCCAAAAATGATAAGCTCCTATAAGTTTGTCCAAAGGAAATTATTGGCTGAAGTAAGTGCACAATCACTACATAGTATAAAACAAAGTCGCTTTCTCTGTCCCTATGTCCCTTTGTATGCTTAAATCTTTGAAACTACGCAACGGATTTTGATGCGGTTTTTTTTAATAGATAGAGTGATTCAAGAGGAAGGTTTATATGTACATATAATAATAATGTTTCCGTGCGAAGCCGGGGCGGGTCGCTAGTTCTACATATATATAATTTTGCATATTCCACAATAGATCGCACACAAATCCCCTGAATAATCAACATTTATACATTTAATTTTTTACTTGACTATTGCAAAGCCAAAGGAGTCCTCCTTTACAGATCATGTAATTAATGTATCTATGTTCATCTATTCGCTCATAACTCCTAAACTACTCGTCGTATTTTGACGAAACAAAGTGTCATTGGAAGCATTGTTCCAACATGGGCAGCTTATAGTGGGAGTTACATATTTTTTTAAATAATATTTTTATAATTTACTTTATAGGCAGTAAAAGTATTGAAAGTGGGCGGGAAATTGGTCTACAGCACATGCACTATTAAAGTTGAAGAAAATGAAGGCATGGTTGCATGGGCACTTGAAAAGTTCCCGTGTTTACAACTAGTACCTGCAGAACCAATCCATGGTGGACCAGGGTTACCTTACAAAGGTCTTAATGATGAACAAAGGTTGATTAAAAACATTTTTATTTTAAAATATACATTTTCTTAACAGTATTGGCAAGAATCTTTTGTGTATTGAGTAATTAATATATGTATTTTTAAATAATAACAATTTAAGAGCAATTAAAACAACGTCTTTTTGTACTGAGTCTATCTTACTGGCACTAAATTATCACATTATTTATTTAAAATACTATTCTTTTCAGATTATTGGTGCAAAGATTTGGTCCAGAAAACAATGAACTTAGACCAGTGGAGCACATATACAGGGATTCAATAGGTTTCTTTATAGCTGCATTTATAAAATTACCATAACTAAAAATAAACATCTAAGAAATAAAATGTCTTTACATAATTAGGCAAAATTAAAAAATGTGGTATTTTAAATTTTGACAGAACTTGCTTAGTTTTAAATATTCTTACGGCTTTAAGCATGGATCAAGTAGATGTGTTTTCAAACCAAGAATTACAAACAAAATTCCCATATCCCTAGAAAACTATATGTAATAAGGTTACCCATTATTCCTCAACTTACCATTGCCATTTACAAACTAAACGCATTAGAAATAACCATCTGTCCTTATCGTTTTCATGTCAATAAAGTAAGAAAGCAATAGCGTCAACAAAACAATGTTTGTTATAAGATAACACAATATCACATAAGTGTGTACTATTTTTAGTAATATTTTTACTATACCGTAATACTATCGAACACTACTCTGATATTTGTACCCATTGCTAAACAATAATAAAAAACGATTACCTACTTTAAAATACAAAAAAATACTGTAGTTTTCCAAAGGTACATGTTAACTGGTACCATACTAATCTCTCTCTATAATGGCATCTCCGTATTCTGTAGTATATGCAAATACAGTATATCTTTCGATAAAACATGCACGAGTTTTACTTTGTTACTTATTATTATTTTAGATAATTATAACTTCTATTGTATTTAAATTCCCGCGAAATTGCCCAAAGATAAAAAATGCATTTTTTTTTAATTTATAATTTGACGTCTTTAAATCTATACTAACAATAAAGCTAAAGAGTTTGTTGGTTTGAACGCGCTAATCTCTGGAAAAAATGCAAAAATATTTTTGCATTTGATAGCCCAATTCTTGAGAAAGGTTAATAATATGCTATTTAACATCAGGTAACCCTTAGGAGCCCAGCAAAAACAATAGAAGTCAGAAAGAACGTTGAGCGAAAACGAAGTAATAGTGCGGGCAGGCGATGCGATGCGACCATCATCCCCATCATCGGAACAAGAAACATCACGCGGACAAAGTCGCGGGCAGAAGCTAGTAAAATATAATCACGTCAATAGAGGATGGTAGTTGGACATTTTTTAGGAACTGTATTTTCCATATTGAGTTGTTTTTACTTCATTAAAGCACATTATACCTAGGTTACTTATTATAACACAAAACATTCGAATTAAAATGAATCATACTGATTGTCCTGCAAAAAATGTGAGTTACGTTTACGGGAGTAGGAACTTTATAAAGATTCGATGCGAACCCATAAGCCGCCCTGCGCCTTCAGCAAAATAGACCGTTTATCAAATTGAATGGGGTCAACCGTCTTCTCACACGTAGAGAATTTAAAGTTCTTAATGAGTTCAACCATCGCCAGTTTCGCTGACAGCATCGCGAATCTCAGACCTGTAAAAAGGTTATAAGAAAATATAATTATTGGAACGAAGTACTTTTACGGAGCTTGCGGTAGGAGCAAAATGGGAGAAATCGTCACGTAACGGAAAAGCGTTACCATGCAACTTTTCATTTATGTAATAGAAAGAGAGAGAACGATAGTTAACATGGTTTTCGAGGGTACTGAAGCCAATAGTGAAGTCAAAATAAAAATCCAAGATGGCAGTTACAAAAATTTTTTCGTCATGGGTGTCGTTATTATGGTTTCCGAGGATGCTGAAGCCGATAGCGAGGTCAAATAAGAAAATCGAAGATGGCGGTTGCAAAAAAAACAATTTTTTCGTCGTGGGTGTCGTTTCTTTGGTTTTTGAAGGTGCAGAAGCCAAAATGAAAACCCAAGCAATTTACCCCGGCTGCATTTTTTTTTTTAATTTTCGTCTTGTTTATAGTTTTCATGGTTTCTGAGGGTGCTGAAACCGATTGAGGTTAAAATAAAAATCCAAAATGACGGTTACAAAAATTTTCAAATTTTTCGTCATGGGTGTCGTTTTTATGGTTTTCGAGTGTGCTAAAGCCGATATTGTGGTCAAAATGAAAATCCAAGATTATTGGCTGCAAAAATGTACAAATTTTCGCAACCGCAATCTTGAATTTTTATTTTGAACACTGTTCCTGCCGGGGTTCCACCAACCCCACACGTTTTTTTAACCGACTTCCAAAAAGGAGGTCATATGTTTTTTATTTTGATTTAGTAATAAGTATAGTTGTTATGGCAGATATGCAATGAGAAATTTCGGGCCTGCAAAGTTGATGCAGCATGCGTATCCCGACAAAATTTGTCCACACAGTTTCTCGCACCCAATCAATATGCGACTGTTTACTAGTCGGCTGACGAAGAAACTTTTTTTTTACATACATCCCATCATGATTGTTTTAGTGAATGGCAAGATAAGAATGAAAGAAAAATTATATTTGGGAAATGTAATACTGTTTGTGTTGCCTATGGCAACACAAACAGTAAAAAAATAGAATTTAAAACCAGTAAAATTAAAAGACTGCGTAGCCAAAAAGGCTCCTGTTTCAGCATATTGCTGCGATATTTAAAAAAAAAACAAGTAATAGCTTTTTGTTACGCTTACCTATACAATTTCTAGGACCAACTCCAAAAGCCAGATATAAATGAGATGCTCTGTCTTTCTTGTCTTCATTCATGAATCGTTCTGGCCTGAACTCTTTCGGCTCTGGGTAATATTCCGGGTCCATGTGAATGCCGTACAAAGGTATGGCAACTACATTACCAGGTTCCAGTTGTATGGATGAACCTGGCACAGTATATGGCTTTGTACAAACTCTATCCACTCTGGCTAATGGAGGAAACAAGCGTAATGTTTCTGAAAAATAAATATATATATTAGGTAACTGTTATGTTTGGTTAATTTCTAAACGTAGACTGTCAGTCTGACGTTTGACTGTCATTTTTTCACCGCGCTCGGGGAGCACGTTTGCTATGTAAGAATGATGTCTTTTTATACTAAATAAACGCCTTATGTGAAATTTCTATTAGTTACATCATCCACCATACTTCCCTGCGCTACCACAAAGGATTTTAACAGTGGCGACGATCGAACCACGCTGCAAAATGCCTACAGATCCGAGCGGCAGCGGCGGTGCGAGTGCAGTCAACATTCCGGCGAATTTCATAGAATTCTACGATTCGAAGAATAAATTCACCAGATGGGTACAAAGATTCGAAGGTGCTCTCTCTATTTACGGGGTTACCAGTGCCAAAACATGTAATTCATACTTTCTCCATTACGTTGGGGCGGATTTGTACGAAACACTCTGTGACCTAGTCTCGCCAGAGAAACCAGAAGACCGTGATTATACTAGGAACGTATGCACGCTGCAGAAACACCTCGACCCGACACCTCTCGAAATTGCAGAATATTTCAAATTTCATCACAGACACCAGTTGGAGGGAGAGTCTGTAAAGGACTACATTGCAACGTTGCGCAAAATGGCCACTACTTGCAACTTTGGCGGCTTTTTGACAACTGCCTTGAGAAATCAGCTTGTATGCGGACTTAAATCTCAGAGAATCAAAGACAGACTGTTGGAAGTACGGGATCTCACATTAGAGAAAGCAATGGACATAGCTGCTGGCATGGAGAGTGCACTAGCAGAAGGTGCCCATACCAAAGAAGTACAGGCAGTACAGACAACCATTAGAAAGAAGAATAATTTTGTGAGACCACAAAGTCAAGATACTGCGAAAAAAATTGAGTGTTATCGCTGTGGTGGAGAGCATTATGCAAACAAATGTGCTATGATAAATGCAAAATGTAATTACTGTCAAAAAGTGGGACATATTAAAAGAATGTGTATGAAGATAAAAAAAGTCAATGCAGTGGAAACTGAAGAAGGAAATAATGAAGAAATTGTTCATGTGAATAATTGTGAAATGGACTCATCAAAAAAATTTTGGATTAAAGCAAAAATCAGTAACTCAGAGGTGCTAATGGAATTTGACAGTGGTTCTGCAGTGTCCATTATGAATGAAAATGACTATAAAAAAATCTGTAAAGAGAAACTAGTGCCTACTAAAGTAAGATTGTGTACCTATTCTAATCAGTTCTTAAATGTTTTAGGTGTTGCCAACGTCACAGCTGCCATTGGACAAGAGACCCAAAAAGTAAAATTATATATCATATCTGGGAGCCAGCATCCACTCTTGGGGAGGGAATGGATACGCCAATTTGAGACTTTCAAGGATTTCAGGGATGGTATGACACATGTAAACCATGTGTCTCCAGGTAATGTTCCGCATGCTGTTCCTTTGCAAAAATTGTTTGAGAAGTACAGTGCTTTGTTCAATGGCAAGAATGTGGGTGAAATAAAAGGGGAACCGGTCGCTTTACATGTAAAACCAGATGCCAAACCATCATTTTTTCGGGCTAGATCCGTACCTTTTGCACTCAAAGAAAGGGTTGAACAGGAGATTGATAATTTAGTAAATGAGGGGGTTTTAGTTAAAGTTGATTACAGTGAGTGGGCAACACCAATTGTACCTGTGGTTAAGCCTGATGGCAAAATTAGGATTTGCGGTGACTACAAAATATCGGTAAATCAAAACTTATTGGTTGATGAACATCCTCTGCCTACTTCGGAAGAATTATTTAATGGCTTGGCTGGAGGAGAGAAGTATACAAAAATTGACTTGCGTAACGCTTATCTAAATTGGAAAGTCAGAGAGGAAGACCAACAATTGTTGACCCTTAACACTCACAAAGGCCTTTACAAATGTACGCGGTTAATGTTTGGTCTCAACTGCGCACCTGCCAAATGGCAACGGAAAATAGAAAGCATATTAAAGGATATACCTGGAGTGCATTGTTTCATCGATGACATCCGAGTGACAGCTCCAAATGACACTGAACACCTCAACAGACTAAATCAGGTATTTGCAAGACTTGTGGAATATGGCCTAAAGGTAAATTTGAAAAAGTCAGAGTTCATGAAAGATCAAATTGAATACTGTGGGTACAAGATAAGCAAAGAAGGCATACACAAAGTCGATAGTAAAGTGAAGGCTGTTGTAGAGGCTCTTAATCCTACAAATGTGTCTGAACTTCAAGCTTTACTGGGATTGGTAAACTACTATGGAAGGTTTCTACCGAACTTGAGTAATACTTTAGAGCCTTTACATGAGCTGCTGCGAAAAGGAACTGTGTGGAATTGGTCTACAGAATGCGAAAAAGCCTTACTAACAATTAAAAAACAAATGCTGTCTGACACAGTGTTGGCCCATTACTCACCTGACTTACCACTTGTCCTGGCCACTGATGCTTCGCCAACTGGGGTTGGAGCAATCCTTTCCCACATCATGCCTGATGGGACAGAGCGACCCATCCATTATGCTTCACAGACGTTGAATGCCTCTCAACGTAAATGGGCACAGATTGACAAAGAAGCTTTTGCTATTGTATTTGGGGTTAAGCGTTTTTTTCAATACTTGTATGGTAGAAAATTCATCCTTTTTACAGATCATAAACCATTGGTGCAAATTTTCTCGCCTTCTAAGGCGTTACCACATTTGTCTGCTGCACGCATGCAACATTATGCAATTTTTTTACAAGGTTTTCAGTATGAGATCAAATATAAAAACTCCAAAGAGAATGCCAATGCAGATGCGTTTTCACGATTACCCATAGCTGAAGAATCAGCTTCAATAGAAGAGGCTGATGTTTTTCTAATTTCAATGATAAGCGTTCTACCAGTCACTGCAAAAGACATTGCGGCTGCAACGAAAGATGATCAGACTCTGAGACCATTGTTTACAGGCGTTTTAGACGGAAAGAAAGTTGCTCACAGCGACAGATTCGGAATAGACCAGACAGAATTTTCATTGTTGGAAAATTGTTTAATGAGAGGTTCACGCGTCGTGGTACCTACTTGTTTAAGAGGTACTATTCTGAATGACTTACACTCTTGCCATTTCGGTATGAACCGAATGCTGGCCCTGGCACGAAGCTACTGTTGGTGGCCAGGGATTGACAAAGATATAAAAAATTTGGCTAAGAACTGTGTAGAGTGTGCATTACACCTTAACTCGCCCCCATCAGTAGCTCAAAAACACACTTGGGAATATCCGTCCAAACCTTTCGAGAGGGTCCATATTGATTTTGCAGGGAAGTTTCAAAATGTATACTTTCTCCTGATAGTAGACGCGTTTTCTAAATGGCCAGAAACTCACATTTTAAACAGAATTGATACTGACTCTACTATTGAGGTATTAGATAAAGTTTTCACTACATTCGGATATCCAAAAATTCTCACAAGTGATAATGGAACTCAGTTTGCCAATCCTAAATTTGATGAGTATCTAAAAAAAAATGGTATCACACACAAGCGATCCGCCCCATACAACCCTGCAACTAACGGACAGGTAGAGCGATATGTTCAAACCTTCAAAAATAAACTACGTTGCTTACAAACTAACAAAAATAACTTACAGAGGAAAATAAATGAGATATTATTTCAATACCGGATCACTCCTCACCCTGCTACAGGTAAACCCCCTGCGGAAATGGTTTTTACTTACCGCCCGAACTCGCGTTTTTCCTTGTTGTGTCCTAACAAAAGTAGTGAAATGAACTGTCCGGATGAGAGCACTGTACTTCCTCAGAAAGAGGTAAGGGTGGTTCGTGTGCGGAAATTACTAACCGGTGAAAGAGTGGTTGCTCGTAATTATTTAGGAGAAGGAAATTGGAAGTTAGGTAATGTTGAAAAGGTTCTTGGGGAATTACACTATTTAATTAGATTGGACAATGGTATGCTGTGGCGTCGTCACATCGACCAATTGCGTCGTGTTGGAGATAATACGCCAGCTACAAATGATAGGTCATGTTATGACCATGACACTGATACATTGCAAAGTCCACATCTGGATTCAGCTCCAATAAGATCTACCACACCACCTCCGAGTTCTTTAGTTATGCCTCTCGATGACACTGGAGAGACTTTGCAACCTGATGATGTTAATGTACCTTCAACACCATCGGTATCTCTACCTTCAATTACACCTGAATCTACCACACCTGTTGTCCCACGTAGAAGCAAGAGAATAATGAAACCTGTTAGTAGACTAAACTTGTAATTTAAGTTTGATACCTATCACTTGCTGTTTGTTGTATCCAATTTATGACATTGTGATGATAATGTTAGTGCTATGTTTACAGAGTTTTGCTATCAACGATAAAAGTTATTTCTTCAACAGTCTGTGTTAACTTGTTGTTCTTTTTACTATTAGTTAAATACTCGAATTGATAATATGATATGTTGAATTATTCCTAGTGAGGGAGGAAACTGTTATGTTTGGTTAATTTCTAAACGTAGACTGTCAGTCTGACGTTTGACTGTCATTTTTTCACCGCGCTCGGGGAGCACGTTTGCTATGTAAGAATGATGTCTTTTTATACTAAATAAACGCCTTATGTGAAATTTCTATTAGTTACATCATCCACCATACTTCCCTGCGCTACCACAAAGGATTTTAACAGTAACATTACACATTCGCGTTATAAAAATATAAATACTATACTGGCAACAGAACATTATAATGCTAAGTTCAATAAAAACTAAGGTCAATGCGATTGTTTCCTGAACTTTCATAAGATCGTATATGATCATAATTGTTGAAACAATAATCCCACACTGCAAAAATCTGCACGACAATCAAATTTTTCAGAAAATTGTTTGCGACTAAGCTTGAATCACGCCGTAGGTAAAGCTCTTAAGTGTTATTATCTGGAAGATACTAATTACAGTGGAGTCATTTTAATAGGTAACATTTGACGTCTGTCAGTTTTGTCCTCATAGTGAGGTGACCTGCTTATAAACATCGATTAAAGTGAATGAATCGATACGGACTTGAAACATAGGCGAATTTTAAAAATCATCAGGCGAATCCCTGTCCCATTATTATTATTTTTTTCGTAAATTTAAGGAGCAAAATAAGACAAGTACACAATTTAACAAAAAAATTGCATTTATTCAGTTGAACTATCAGAACTGTTAAAAGTATTGTCATCTTCATCACTGCTGTCAGCACTCAGAGATATTATTAATTCATTTTCAATAATATTGTCTATTCTCACATCTCGTTCAAAATCTTGTAAAATTATTTTCTTTGTTTTCTCTACGACTTTTTTCCAGTCTTCTGTAGTGACTTCTGCACACGCAGTTTGTAGCAGAGACATCATTTTAGCAGTACTGAAGGGTGGTTCAGTATTGTTCCGCGCTGCATAACCCTTTATTTGTGCCCAAATAAGCTCGATGGCGTTATACTGGCAATGGTAGGGAGGCAATCGAATAACTTCGTGTCCATGCTCTAGGGCTAGTTCATCGATTACATAGCGGAGCTTGGACGGCTTAGTTGCTTTTACTAGATTTAACAACTCAACTTTTAATAAAGTTGGACTTGCATCCACACCATTTCTTACCAGCCACGAGACAATTTCTTGCTTTTTATTTGCTTGAGTTGGTGGTTTATCAACTTGTACAGAATGATACGGTGCATTGTCCATTATAATTTTCGATGGGTTTTCTAAGCTGACTAGCAGCTTCTCAAACCACTCTTTAAAAACCTCAAAGTTTATTTCCTCATGGTAATCACTTGTAGTTTTAGAGGCGAATGCGAGGAGGCAGTTTTTCTATTTCATTATTTTTTGTATTTTTATACCTAGTTAGTTAAAAGAATAATAAATAAATTTTTTATTATAATCACAACGTGGTTATTAATTTATGGTGATATTTCTTCACAAGTCATCATTGCATTCGATTCTACTTATCAGCTTTCGATTTTTAGAGTAACATCCCTAGTGTTTAAAAAGAAAAATGGTTAACTGACGTAACCTTGTAACGACGTTCAGTTCTTTAGATCAGAAATTGTTTATTATGTTTAGAATGGTTTATTAATGAAAGCAAATCGTAAAATTACTCGTATCGGTCATTATTACAATAAATATGTAATCGTAATTGAAAAAAGGTAAGCAATTGTGCAGTTCTAACAAAACGAAAAAATATGTTATTTTATGCCCGCCGTTACAAGGTTACGTTGTTGAATATTTGATGAATTGTCAAATGTTACCTATTAAAATGACTCCACTTTAAGTAAGTAACGTGAGTGTCACTTACCAGCAATGGGTCATGTATGAAAATATTAAATTGTCGCGATTTTTTTTCTGCACTTATGAATAAGCTAATACTATCTACAAAAAAAGTATCAGATTTATCTGATTAGTATTTCCAGAGAAATAAATTAAATTCTGTTAGAGGCGGCCATCGACAGTAACCCACGGATTTTTATTCAATTTCCTTAGCCTACTCAATTAAAAAGTCATCCATCATACCTTGTCAATTTGTCATAACATAACCTCACTTTTCACCTCTTGCTTTGTGTTTGTTTGCGATTTTATGGATATATCTTTACGATTACGATACGATTTATCTTTATTTTATTCAAAGCGTGAGGGTCGTCGTAAAGATATATCCATAAAATCGCAAACAAACACAAAGCAAGAGGTGAAAAGTGAGGTTATGTTATGACAAATTGACAAGTTATGATGGATGACTTTTTAATTGAGTAGGCTAAGGAAATTGAATAAAAATCCGTGGGTTACTGTCGATGGCCGCCTCTAACAGAATTTAATTTATTTCTCTGGAAATACTAATCAGATAAATCTGATACTTTTTTTGTAGATAGTATTAGCTTATTCATAAGTGCAGAAAAAAAATCGAGACAATTTAATATTTTCATACATGACCCATTGAAGAATGTTACTAGGTATGCCAAATCGCTTGAAATTTTGTCACAGTAAAGCCTGTATGTATACAAATACACTAGTTTTTGTTGTAGTCAAAAATACCCAGTAGTTTTGATTTTATAGGCATTCAAAGTTTCGAAAAATATCGAGACCCGCTAACAGTCACGTGACCGCTTGTGATGTCATGTCACAACGCCCCGCGCGGGCCGCGGCCCGCTTAGTATCAAGTCGCCAGGGGTTATAATAGGTGTAATAGCTTGCGCAGTATTTTGTTGTGTTTTCGTCCGTTAATAGTCTAATAATAGTAAATATTATTCGATTAATAAAATGGATGAAGGATTCGAAAAAGGGCAATCGGATAATCTGCCTAAAATAGATGGATTAATGGTTGCGCATTATTTATCTACAAATACTTAGTGATTTCGTTGCCGCCGAAATGCGAGGAATAAAAATGCAAAGTAAGCTTAATAGTTTATCTGTTCTAAATTGTTTTATCAAAACAAAATACCCAACTAATGTCGTAATGGAAGAATGCAACTCAAATAGTAGAAGTACCTACCTACCATTAAATTTTTACCTTAAAGACAGTAGCAGTGCAGCAGTGCAGTGCAGTGGGCAGTGGCAGTGTATTATAGTTTTGTAGCTATAGGTAGGTACGTATGTAGGTACTGCTCTTCTTAGTAAATTTAAATGAATACATACATTGATTTATTGCAAACTAGCTTCCGCCAGCAGCTTCGCCCCCGTTTCCCTCGGGAACTGTACCTACATTTTCCCAGGATTAAAAGTAGCCTATGTGTTATCCCAGAATTCGTCAAGATCCGTTATCCAGTAGTTTTTGCGTGAAAGATAACAAACACACACACACTCACAAACTTTCGCATTTATAATATTAGTAGGAAGTAGGATAGGTACTTAGGATGTAGTGTAGATGTAGTGGGTTGAACGTTACAGATGTACTAGGTAAACCTTTTTTTATTTGTATTTTTTAACTAACAAAATACGTAAGGCCATTTTATTTAATTAAATTTTTATTGCAAATGTAGATGTTCGAATGGATGTACTAAACCTTTTTTATTTATTTGTATTTTTTTTACTAACAAAATACGTAAGGCCATTTATTTTTATTTGAAACTTATTTCAGATCGGCAAGATACTGCTATGGCGATGATGCTATTGGTTATGTTCAAGTAAAAAGAGTAGGTGATGTATGTACGGTTAAATGTAGAAGCACGCCAGAACACCGCTTCAATCGAACGAACAATCTTCATAGCTTTTATCCATTTTTTTCGCATTTTAACGTCCTTTGGAACTATAAAAAACAACTTTTCCGGAGAATTGGTAGTTTTAATTTTACATTTAGGCACAACGCATGATTTCCTAGTATTTGGATTGGACATTTTTTTAAGTATTTAGGTATAATTTCGACGGCACGGGCGCGTGACCGCGAGCGGACTGAGTGAGCCAGACTGAGCGTGTTGTGCGATGACGTCACACCGTCACCGGCAGCCCGCGTCGTGCGGTTACAACTTGTTTTATTTCTAAATCGGAAACTAATTGACGTATCGAAGTAATTCTTTCACTAGTATTTTTTATTTTTGACAGAGAATATGGAGTGCTAATAATCAAAATTAGGTAACATTCTTCATTATGATAAAACTAGCTTTTGTACGCGGATTCGCCCGCGTGGAGGTCAGAAATTATCCCACGGGAACGTACTACTGGGATAAGTATCCTATGTCCTACTAACCCAGGTCATGGTCTACCCATGTGCCACATTTCAAAGCATATGCATGATCTCACATTCTTTATACTGCAATACCTAGCAGTTAAGGATCTAAATAATGATTGTTACTTACCCAATAAAAATCCATCAAGGTAATGCAACTGCGCAAGGAGATCATAGTCGTATTCTTTTCCATCGGTCATTTCTTTCACATGGGACCGTAGCTTGTCCTGCAGTTCAGGCTTGGTGGCCAGTACGTGGATGGCAAAGGACAGTAAGGTACTCGAGGTCTCATAACCAGCGATGAGGAACAATAACAACTGCGCGTCAACGGTGTCTTCGTCTAGATCTGCAGCAAATAAATATTATATAGTATTTTTATCTCACAAAGCGACATGCGCCTTATAAATGTACAAACATGCTGTGAGTGTGTGTGTAACCGCAGGAACTTTGGGTACCATCTGAGACACTGGTGAAGTCGGAAGTGGGTGTATGTGTATGTGAGTTATGTGCTCACCCTACTCGTCTTCACACACACACACACACATTCACAGCGTGTTTGTATACTTGGTAAAAATAAAAATACTTTACGTGGGTAGTTACTGCATTACACAAGTATCATTGTAATTTAAACCTTATGTCAATGTTAATAAAAATCACATTCTGAGCTTTCGTTCTTTTTTTTTATTGAACGTGCGCGCAATAATTATGATCTTATTAAAATACTAGTGCGAAGGTTACGCTGAAAGGCTCTATAGAGTGTGAATAATTGCCAGTTATTATGGCAAATTCCTCAGAATTTTTTACACAGGATAGGTTCTTACTCAAATTACCTCATTCATTTCTTACCTAAGAATGGTAAATATCGTGTGTTCGTAAATGATGGCACACCTTACAAATACATCTGTACACATGAAAAAATACACACAGTACCTATTTACAATAGAATAACAATGCATGTGGTACTTATGTAGGTATGTATTGTAGTTTGCACTATAAATAAAATTAATTCATAGTTTTTAACAACTTTATCACTCCCCAAAAATTTTTTTTTCAATCTTATCTTTCAATTGTCTACTACATAAAATTACTTACGAATATCAGATTTCGTTTTTTCCGATTCAGCTCTTTCCTTCTCTGAAAAATCTATTAAGATTTGAAGGAAATCACTTTTTCTGTAAAGAAATAAGAATTAAGTTACTATTATAAGTTGCTGAAATTTTTAAAAGTACTTCCAATATTATTTATTAACTTACTTAACGCCAGATTTGCGCCGCTCGGCTTTTGCCACTTTCAGAATCCTTACTAACTCTTTTGCAGATGCCAAATTCAGAAATGAAAAGTTTAAAACCTTAATCAGTTTCGGCATAAATATTAGGAAGAAGAATAACACCAGTCTTTTGTATAGAGGCATATAGTCGAACTTCTGAGCCACCTAGAATGATTATTTTTTTACCATTAGGTACATGTCCGTCAAGGTCAACCCACCAAATATTTATTTATTTAATACTTCAAGCACATAAATGTACAGAGACGGACTTAATGCCATAGGCATTTTATACCAGTAAACCTTTGGGTGATGCAGAGACAAACAGTGGTAGGTGCAATCATGACCATTGAGGAATAAATATTTTAAATATAAAGATATCTACGCAAAAAACCTATTAAAACTGAATATAATATATACCTAATTACATATAAATATATTACAAATAAATATACATAAATAAACAATAAAAAGAAATAAGACATACAATGAGAAAATATTACCGTTGTGATGATACTGCCAGCTTCTTGTGAATGTGCTCGCGAACCTTAACTTTAAAGATACAACCCACCAAATATTTATTATAGATAAAATGCACTGGCACTAGCAAAAGACCGATCATAATCTGCCTAGCCTTTTCCCAACTATTTTTGAGGTCGGCTTCCAGTCTAACAGGATGCAGCTGAAACGTATTTTACGTGGAGCGACTGCCTATCTGACTGGTTGTCAGACCTTCGGGCTTCTAACGACCCGTAACGACTTTCAAAGATCCACGAATGACAGCCGGGACCAACTGCAGCGTAACATGCTTTCCGAGGCCCGGAGGGGTCTCGTAATTAAAGATGGGCACCCATCCATGAACCAACCATGGCAAGCGTAGGTTAACCTGATTGATCGACCCGTACGGCTGTTATTAATTTGACACGAACTAAAGACAGAATGAATTGTGTGGAAAAGGTGGAGGGAGGTATTTGTCCTGCAGTGGGACAATACAGGCTAGTTATATCATATTAGATTATATAAAATATTTTTTATATCTATTAAATTAAAATAATTTTAGCAGCAGGATATATTTTGTTGTGTTTGTAATATAAGAATTCCAAGTAGGTACCCAGTCAAGTTGCCTCATTCATTACATAATTCGATAATTACGTAAATACAAAGGCATGAAACAGTAATGTTTACTTACATTGAAGAAGTGCGCATTCTCATCTGACAAGGCATCACACTTGATACCAAACGCACATGCCCCAATTACCTCCAATGTGAAGTGTCCTATTGTTTTCTTCATCTCAACATCTTTCTTATCTGTAATTAGCAACATACATGTGGTTAAATACTGTTGTTTAATGAAAATGATGTATACTTAGTAAATATTTAAGCAAAATGCAATTATTATGTCATAATTACCTAACTAATTTTATATACATTCTTGCATTCGTTTAGAATATTTGCATGCCTAATATAATTGTACAAGAATCACCCAGGAAAAAGGTAATAATCATATTATGTATCTACAATCTATGCAAATAAATTTTAATTTACTCTGTAGTACAGTCAGTGCATAGAATACGCATGGGTATTTGTTTCATCTGTACAAAATAGTTACTTGAATAAAAAAACTGTTATTTAATATTATTGTAGGGCAACAGCACAGTTAATAATAATGTACCTAGATGTGATAATGTTCCTAGTTATAGCCAAAGTCCACAAGATAGCATTGTGCAATCTAGCTAAATACAAATATATAATATAATAATACTTGTGTATGTTTTAACTATTATTAGTTTTGATACAGTGGGAGTAGGGAATGCAATACCGGGATACCGGGATCCCGAAATACCGGGATCCCGCACCATTTTTGCGGGACCAGTCCCGCGCCTAAATCGTGCGGGATCCCGCGGGATTTGCGGGACTGCGCAGCGACATACAGAACGTGTTGTTCATTCATTGAATTCATTCTTCTTCTTCTTCATTCTCTTGAAGGTATAATCAGAAAAGAAATGAATTTGTTGCAATCTGGTGGGATCAAAGGTGAACATCTTCAATTCGTCTACAATGCGTTGTTAACAGTTGTGCCCACCAGCGTGGAAGCGGAAAGGGCATTTTCTGCTGCTGGATACCTAGCATGCAAAGTAAGAAGCCGTTTAGCTGACAAAACTATTGACACGCTATGTTTTATGCGCAGCTACTTTCAAAATAATGAATAATTGTTTTTCGTTTGATTGTAATAGTAATTTTATTTCTAATTAGTAATAGTTTCACAAAACTTGTTGTTTTCTGTTTGTTTGTAATAGTTTTTGATCTTTGTTTGTAATTGTTATTTCTGATTGATTAGTGATTTGATCACTTAATAAATAGTTTCATTCAATAATATTTTTTAGTTTCATTTTAAGTTCTATAGACTCGTTTATGATACAGGATTCCTCTCTTTTCTCAATGACTTTCAAAAAACTTGCGGGATCCCGCAAATACCTGGATCCCGCAAATACCTGGATCCCGCGGGATTGAACCTCTCAATCCCGCGGGATCCAGCAATTGAAATTTTGGTGCGGGATTGCATTCCCTAAGTGGGAGTTTATAAATTTTATTAGGAGGCTCATTGACTTTTTGTTAAGAGGGCTATCACAATTTTTTCTTGTTTAGAGCGTTTGACTCGAGTTTTGATATGGTTTAACTAAAGCCGCAATAGTAAAAGAAAACACATGACCGAGAAAGTTTGATTCCTTCTTTTGGAAGTGTAAGTCATAAAAATTTACTTTCGGGCATCTCGCGATGCCGTTACATCGAAGATAATTATAATAGTTTAATACTTTATAAAAATGTCCACGGTACAACTGTATCCTTCTACTTTTGTATGCATAAATCAATTTATTATGTTTCATACAGTAATACACCAAAAATAATTCCGTAAAACAGAGAGTTAATGATAATTTTTCGCCCGAAATTATATTTTTAATCTATGAATATTTAATAGAAATTCAAACAAAAAGTATTTAGAAACTAAGGTTATTTAGACACCTTGCTTGAAAAAAGTTTAAATTATATTTTAAAATAATTGTTGTATGCAATGCTATTTATCAATTACTTATAAATCTCGGGACGCGAGGTCTTAGTTTCACTTTCAGTCCGCGGCCGCGCCGAGCGCTTCCAGAAGGTGGACGTATCGCTCGCTCACTGTTGCCGCCACGTGATCTCGCTCGCCAATTCGCCAAGAATAAAGCGCAACCAACACTTCTTGATATAAGTGTTTTTTTTTATTTTATTAGTCATGATCTGATTGTAACGCATAAGTATTTTCCTATGATATTCCAACGCGAATATGTATATCCTGTATTATAGAAAAAAACATACGTAAATATAAGGTCCCATTAAAATAGATGGACAAACTTTTAGAAAACATTCAGTCCAACAAAATAAGGACGATTGTAAAAAAAATATGTATATAAGAAAAACGCATACAGTTACAAGAAAAATAATCAAATCAGCTAACGAAAATACACTAATGTGCCGGCAATTTATTGTTTTAGGTTAAAACTAGCGACCCGCCCCGGCTTCGCACGGAAACATTATTATTATTATACATATAAACCTTCCTCTTGAATCACTCTATCTATTAAAAAAAACCGCATCAAAATCCGTTGCGTAGTTTCAAAGATTTAAGCATACAAAGGGACATAGGGACATAGGGACAGAGAAAGCGACTTTGTTTTATACTATGTAGTGATGAAATCACATTAATCAGTGGTTTTTTTTGCTTGGATATCTTTAGCTAGACGTACTGAGCGCTGTGTTAAAATTTGTCCATCTATTTTAATGGGACCCTGTATAGTTGTTGTTATCTTCTTTTTCTGATTTTTTTTTTATTTCAATTAATTATTTTCAGACTTATGTAATTGCAGTGTGGACTGGTACTCAATACCAACTATAAGTAATAAAAGTTTTCAAAGATAATGATATGGAACCTCAAAATACCAGAAAAAACTAGTTTTATTAAGTGCTTCTTGAAATCATAGATTCGAGGAAAGCACGGTCTATGCCACTTCAGAGAATATTATTTTTACAATTATTATAATACTGTTTTTTTTTAGTTCCGTACCTAAAGGGTGCCAACGGGACCCTATTACTAAGCCTCTGCTGTCCGTCTGTCTGTAGGTGTCTCATGAACCGCAAACCGAATAGGCAGATAGTTGAATATTAAAAAAAAATGTGTATTTTCTATCGCCGATGTTTTTTTTTTCAGCGTATATTATTACGATGCGATGGTACTCATGGTACGAAACCCTGTGTGTGCGAGTCCGACTCACACTGGGCCGGTTTTCTTTTTTAACTGAACAGAAAACTGCTGGGGAATTTGTTGCGCCACTTCTTCTTCCCAGCGAAAGCACTAGGAAATGGTAAAGGTCGGGCGTTTTTGGGGACTGTCTCATGTAATTTTGACGTTCGAAAAGTGCAGATTCTCAGCCTAAAGGAGGAGGTTCTCAATTCGGATGTTTACATATTTTTTCTATAAATAAGTACTTACTTAAATGTCTACCTACCTGCTGAATAAATTACATATAAAGAAACTTCGTAAAAAAGTAGGTACAAAAAGTATCAGTTCGATTCCTTTCTGAGAAACTAGCAACGCGCAAGTAATGCTTCTGTCCTGGCATTGCAAGCGTATATAGGTTGCGGTAACTACACATCATCAAGCGGGCCGCACGACAGTTTGCCACACTAATGGATAAAAAAAAAACAAGTAAATTTTTATGACCCTATAGTAACTCTAGAGATAAACTGCTGTTCTAGGTAACATTCATTGGTACAAATAATATTTCATGAACTATGTATAATAAATAACAGTAATTTAATTTATTTCGAAAACAAAGTAGTAAAGGCTTTTGTTGGTTTGTTCCTGGCGTCGGACGCATAACGGTTTGCATGTGTGCATAGTGTGCCTCATTAGACGCACACGTGCGCATCCGCTGCTGCGCGCTGTCGAATTTACCTAAAACTGAGCACTTCGATTTTGTAATAGCACTCTTAAACTGCATTAGGTATTACATTTTTGATAGTTTCCGTTTATGTTTATAACTATTAAAAGATTGCAATGAACAATCTCAAATCCAATCAGTTTATCATGTTTGCATGATTGAGTATGAAACATCTTTACACACTTTCATCACACTTCCGCATTATAATATTATTTATAGATGTATGCTTAATATTAGAAATGTGAAAGTCTGCAGAGATGATTGATAAACAGGGTTAGTAGGTCAATAGAGTACACTGTCTACTGTCTATGTAAAGATAGTACTTATAGACAAATAGAAACTGGCTGTAGTGCAGTGGCTAAGAAGTAATACTCATACGGGACGGTCTATCAGGTTAAGCTATGTTTGCCGTCGGTCTGTGGATGGTTGACTACTTTACATACCGAGACCCTCAAAATCCACGTTAATCCATTGGACCCGGCTGTCATTCGTGGATCTTTGACAGTTGTAAAGGGTCATCAGCAGAAGCCCGAAAGTCTGACAGCCAGTCTTAACAAGGGTTATTGATTGTGTTACTGAGTAACCGGGTTGTGTAGGTCAAATAGGCAGTTGCTCCATTTAAATTCTGGTATCAAAACCCCAGAAATTGCTGGGAAAAAGCTAGGCAGATCTGATGATGAGAAACTGTCTGTCTATTCTCGGAGAAGGAGGCGTCGGGGTGGCAACCGCCTTGGCGCCTAATAAGCCGAAACCCACTTACCAAACAAGGTAGGTGGACCTTTAGGGTCGCGGGCGCACAGAGTGGGGACTCTGTCCGCCCACCAAGTGACCGCAGGGAAGACGGTGGCACAGTGATCACGTGCTGCCGTGCATAGCGAGGCTCAGGGGAGGCCCCTTTACAGTCTCCCCAGGGATGTGCCTTACAGGCGTTGCCCGGGGTGTTGCGGAATTGGTCTATTAAGAGGAACCAGGACCATCCCTATGTGCTGATGGTGATCCCTGGGGCGGTTTTAGTGAGGTAAAAATCCCACACTCCCCGACCTCCCTCCCCGGAGGTCGGTTGCCTTTTGAAGGTTACCCACCGACAACAAAAAAAAAAAAAGTTAGACAGTAAACTCTATTGACCCAATAGCCCTCTTTATGTTATCAAAGTAGAATATAGATATCAAATTATATTTAACTTACCATATTGCTTCAAAAATTCAACCATTTGTGTTGAACATACTTGTATGAGTGGAAGCATATTTCTTAGACGTGCTGAACTGAAGACTGGTGTTAATGTGCTTCGAACACTTTTCCATTCTGATCCCTAAAACCAAATCTAAATTGTATTTTTGGCAAATACCAGAGTATATTTCTATAGAGGTATTTTTCTTTATCATATTGGATTTATGCTTGCTTTAAAAATGGTGAATTAAAAAATACTAATTAATAATAAAAAAATACCTTTAAGTTGAGAAGTGAACGACTCCAGAACTTGGGCTCTTCAGCATTTAATGAGATGCGGTCAGTGAAGTGATCAAAATCGCGTATTGTTATCGCCTTGATTAGGTCCGGATCCATAATAGTTAAAACGGGTCTTCTCCCTTCAAATAAACCTGCATTCAAACAAAATAAGAAGTTTTACATAATGAAGAGAACCAAATACATAGAAATAAGTTTTGTAAATGTTAATTGTAATTTAAAGGATTGAGATTATGAATAAGTAAAATAAGTTGATAACATTTAATTAAACAATATTGTATCCTACATTAATAGAGCAGGTCTATACAACAAGATTTTTCTGTCACAAATAGTTTAGACAATACTGACAAATACAACCGCCTATCTACAGCATCATCACTAAAATCAAAACTAGTCACAACAGAAGTTTTAATCATGATAACTACCAACTATTGTTCTTTTAGTTCTCAAAGTTCAGAACTTACCTCCATACCGGTTTCCTTTAAAGTTATTGTATGCTTCTAATTGAAATTCATGAAATGATTGTGTGCCTCTCAATCTGGGTCCCAGATTACCTAATAATATCACTGGTTTTTTATATGGAATGCCTTTCTTTTCGAAAAAGTCAAAAGTACTTGTGTAGTAAAAATATAAGCCAAATAAAATAGTAAGGAATAAGAGCAATTTCCAGTCTTCTAAAATAAATAATAAGAACTTCTTGGAGCCACTGAAGTATTCCATTATTACAGAGGGTACCAATGAGCTCAGTCAGAAGTCGGAAGAACCTAAACCTAGAAATCACTCAACCGTTGACATTTATGAAATTATCAATTAAATAAATTTGTTAACACTTGCTACAGGAGACAAACAAAACAAGAATATGTAGAATAGAAGCAAAAGCCGAAACACAAAACTCTCTTTGTGTATCTGTCACTGTCAATAGTGTCAATGTCGTCTGTGTTGACATTGCTCTTATTATTATCTATGCATAAATAAACACCGGTTATGTTACGGCTACACTACCTTACCGTCTACCGGGTTGTTACCGCAATAATTATGGCATTTAATTACCGTTTAAATTACTGCGTGAAGTGGTATGGTTACACTAGAGTTTACCTAGATATGTCAATAAATTAGGCGGTAAAAATTTCATTTTTCAAGATGGAGGTTGAAGCTGCAGCTGTGTTGTATGAGATGTTGTTATGAGTGCCAATTATTTTTACATGAATCATTTAAATTATTACACTACGATTTTTATGGGCTTTTTGTCGGGTATCTCAAAGAGACGGTTCGGATTGGAATAATTCCAAAAATTCGAGCTCTTTTCCATGGCGGTCGATACGTGCGTCGACATTAAGCTCATGTTGCACACTGGACAAACGGTAGTGTGACCATAAACGCAATAATTACTGCGGTAATCTTCTTTGATGTGCGAAAAAAGACCGCCGCTGGAGCTATTGTCTACCGTCATTTGCCATATTGATGGGCATTGTAAAATTATGACCATAAATCGTGGTTACACCTAGGCGTTATTGAAGTTATGGCAATAATGATTGGCATATCACAGTAGTGTGGCCCGGCCATTACGGAGTGTGCAATACACTATAAACCACTATAAACTATAGAGGTAGAGAAGTGAAGTGTGCCACAGACGGAGCATTTATGTCAATGTGAGATTGTGAAGTGCTGCTCAATTGCTCATGTTAATCTATGGTGCTGCTGGCTGGTTGCGTTGCGGTTTCGGATTTTTCGGAATCACAGTTCGGAATGGGAAAGTGGAAACAATCGTTACACGCTACCTGTTTTGTAAATAATACTCCGCATTGGTTTTAAAGTGCAAAAACCTGGATTGGGATAGTATAATCGATATTCGTAAACTAAGCAACTATGGGCAAAACATCTAAAGATAAAAGGGATATTTATTACAGGTTAGCTAAAGAAGAAGGCTGGCGTGCAAGAAGTGCTTTTAAACTATTACAAATTAACGAAGAACACAATATATTCAATGGTGTAACACGCGCTGTAGATCTCTGCGCGGCTCCTGGCAGTTGGAGTCAGGTACTGACAAAAAAATTACGACAAAATGCCAGTTGTGTTGACGATGTTAAAATTGTTGCTGTAGACTTACAAGCCATGGCAGCTTTACCTGGTGTAATACAGATACAGGGTGATATTACAAAACTTTCTACTGCAAATGCTATAATTCAGGAATTTGAAGGACTCAAAGCTGACTTAGTGGTATGTGATGGAGCCCCAGATGTAACAGGACTACATGACATTGATGAATATGTACAGTCGCAGCTGTTATTAGCAGCACTTAATATAACAACACATGTGTTAAAGATTGGCGGTGTATTTGTGGCTAAGATATTCCGAGGGGAAGATGTTTCGCTCTTATATTCACAGCTTAAGCAATTTTTTGAATATGTAACAGTTTCTAAACCAAGAAGTTCAAGGAACTCTAGCATAGAAGCTTTTGTTGTATGTCAAAACTATCAGCCACCTGAAGGATATATCCCAAACATGGTGAATCCGCTGTTAGATCACAAGTATTGTGATTTCAATCAATTTACCGGTCCGAACAGGTTCATAGTACCATTTAATGCGTGTGGAGATTTGAGCGCCTATGATTCTGACACATCATATCCACTGTTGCTAGAAGGTCAAACATCATATGAATACAAAGAACCTGTACAAGGTCCCATAAATCCTCCGTATAAAGAAATATTAGAAAAAACTAAGAATATGAACATAAAAAATTCTGAGGGATCCTCAAAATAATTCCATTCATCAAAAAAGAAAACAATACATTACTAATTTGAATGTTTGTTAAGTAAAAGTACATAAATAAGTGTATTAATTATATTTTACATGATCATCATAATAAATGAATATAGATATTTTAAATGTTTTATTACACTGTATTTTGCCCTTAAAAGAAATAGAAAAAAAAACTAGCCAAGTGTGAGAGATTTAAAAAAAATGTGGCTCTATTTTTTGTTTGTTTCGAAGAATCAAATGCCATTAAAATTTGGTCTTACCCTATTGGACATGCTACGCCGCCCGTAGCTCGCAGTATGTCACTCGATGCGATGCGTATACTACATGACATACGCCGTGTTACGCACCTACGCCGTAGTCCGTAGGAACTAGGAAGTCGCACGATGTGAATGCGATGCAATTCTGCTGTAGGACATACACCATGGCTGCGTGGCTACGCCGCGCCACGCGTTATATGCCCCGCAGTAAGAAGCACGATGCGACGGCGGCGCATGCCATGCTATGCGGTTATTTATGTCTATGTCATAATCTGTACCTACGAGACCAAGGCGCCGCCGCGCGCCGCCGCCGCCGGCCGGAACTCATACAAAATAATAATAATTCTTTATTTTCGGACAACAATGATCCAGCGTGTTAGTAAAACAAAATAACTTATTACTAGTGTCGCGAAGGCGGTTTATTCTCTTCTAATTGTATTCTAGTTAGCTCTAGGTTTACAACGTGATTTGTTTTATAGTAATAAGATAAGATTGTACTGCTTCGCTTTGATGTGAAGAGAAATCCCCGCCTCACGATACGTTAGAGACACTCACCGATACTGATCCCCCTCCGAGATGTAAGCGTCTCCCAATCCAGTCCCTTATCTTCGGTCCGCGAGGGCACCGAAGTGTTATCACTATGCCGACCATCAATCCATCCAACTTCTCAGGTGCAGCTAGGATATCTGTAAGTTTAAGTACCCATGAATCTTTGGGTTAAGTATTACCTATCTGGTTCCATTAATAAAACTATTTATAACAGTTATTCAATTGCGATATTTAATGATGAAGTTTACTACAAATTCTCATCACCATTTTTGGTGGCATGTGCTAATCAGATACTAGGATTCTTGTCCACGTCTGCAGAAGCACGCTTTCATTCTCAACAACATATTTGTGACACCTATGTGCTTATCAGATACTAGGATTCTATCCACGTCTGTAGAAGCACGCATCCATGTTGGACATCGACCCGTTGCCTAGTCTAGGATGCTTCCCCGTTTATATTACCTATGTATATATTAAACATGGTAAGTTTCCAGTACGGCCGTCGACGTTATGCCCGTCGGCATTTCCAATACGTCCGTCGACGTTATGCCCGTCGGCATATTCATTCAGGCAAAAAGGTTTCCAATACGTCCGTCGACGTTATGCCCGTCGGCATTTCCAATACGTCCGTCGACGTTATGCCCGTCGGCATTTCCAATACGTCCGTCGACGTTATGCCCGTCGGCATATTCATTCAGGCCTTGGGGGAACCGAAAGGAATTCATAAGAGGGGTTGGCCCAAGTCCCTTCCTATAAACCCCAAGAGCTCTAATGTCCGGACAAGTGGCTCGCGTGTAGTCGCTATTACGCCCCCAGCCCAACGCTGAGGGCACGACCAACACAATTAAGTTTAGGTGTCTCAAATGGTAAAGGTATCTTCGTATATTTAGTTACTAGAACGACAGATAAATAATACTTAGCTTTCCAGGTGGCGCGTATCCCGGGTGACAAGAATCTATTTATGTTGTTGAGCTGCATTGTTGGATACGGGACACCGGACAAGTAAAACACTCGCTGGCTGTAAACGCACTCACTCGGCGTGTTAACTATGCTTGTACACGACATCTCCCCACCCTATTCTGACAAGCCCATTTAAAAATAATATGAATTAATAAGAATAAGAAATAATAACAAAAAAAATAAAAGTAGCAGTAACACAATTGTAGGTAGGTACACAACATACATGGTATTATCATAATATAATTAAGTCAGTCCGCTTGACACATATTATTATTAACTATCTTATACTAATCATTTTCCTAACGCGAGGCTTCTATAATTTACCCTTGGGATATCGCGCAACACTCTATCGGGATGTTGGGACGCCACTGGCGGCGGTGGTGACGAACCATTCGTTGTACTTGCACCCTGTATCTCTTCCCCCGCGGAGTCGACTTGAAAGGTGGGTTGGAGACTCGGTGATGTTGATCTTGACGAGGTGTCGTCAACCGAATTGTCCACTTCGCTGATATCCCAAGATTGTTGTGAGTTGGCGTAGCCCTTATACAATACAATTTGATTTTTATGCTTTTTCACTACACTTCCTGTTAGGTGGTCGTTAATCAAATAGACCACCTTACCGATTTTGTCTGTGATTGTGCCTCTGCACCACGTAAACTTAACTTTATTCAAAAATTTTTTGTATAACACTTCGTTTCCGCATTTAAAAGTCTGATCATTTTTGCCGCCGTTGTATTTACTCTGCAAACACTGTTTTGATTTTACTGAAGTGTCCAATGACGTGTCTGAGGGTGACAACGGTTTTGGCGATAGCATATCCAACCGTGACCTCAGTTTGCGTCCAAAAACTAATTGTGCCGGAGAGAACCCTGTGACAGAATGTATCGAGTTTCGGTAATCAAAAAGATATCTTAACAGCCTGACCCTACTCTCTTTCTGACTTTGACTAGAGAGGATACACGATTTTATACCTTTTTTTGCAATCTTCACAAAACTTTCAGCCTGACCATTGCTCGCGGGACTATATGCCGGTGACGTCACGTGGTTAATCCCGTTTATTTCGCAAAACCGTTTGAAGTCGTGTGACGTAAAAGCCGTGCCATTATCGCTAACAATTGTGTTGGGTAGTCCAAATCTAGAAACAAACTCGCAAAGTTTTTCTACTGTGGCTGATGAGGTCGTTGTACCACACATATCATAAACTTCCACCCATTTAGTATACGCATCTACCACTATTAAATAATGCTTATTATCTATGGGACCTAAAAAGTCTATATGTAACCTGTGGAAGGGTTGGGGTGGATATTGCCACGGCGCAAGTGGGGCACGTGGGGGGGTTGGTCGTAAGTGTATGCACACAGAACAGGAGTTAATCATATTTTCGATCTCGTTGTCAATACCCGGAAACCAAAAACGGGAACGAGCTTCGGCCTTTGTTTTTACAATTCCTAGGTGGGAAATATGGAGTTCGTTTAATATTTTAATTTTAAGACTTTCGGGCAAAACTACTTTATGCCCTCTCATGACACAGCCCTCTTCATATGATAATTGATTTTTGCATGCATGAAAGGGTTTTAATTTTATATCAGCCATGCTCCTAGGCCAACCCTTAGAAATAAAATCGATCACTTTTAACAAGCTAATATCCCGGCTAGTTTCCCTGCGCAATTCGTCTAGTGTGACCGGCATGTGACCATCTATAACGAAATGAACGTACGATGCGCGGTCAATGGGAGCAGCAGCGGCGGCCGCGGCAGCGTGCTGTGTACCCCCGCACTCCCCGCCCCCGGGTTCAATGTCCGCCGTCGTCGCTGCCCGCGACTGCGGCCCGTCGCCCGCGCTTTCCGCGTCGGGGAGACTGGCGCGGGACAAATAATCCGCGCAGTTATTCTCGCTGCGAACGTATTCGATTTTGTAATTATATGCACTAAGGAACAACGCGTATCTCTGTAATCGGTTTGCCGAAACCTCTGGTATACCTTTGTATGGTCCAAATATAGAGATTAAAGGTTTGTGGTCGGTGCGAAGGATAAACGGGTCTGATTTACCGTATAGATACTGATGGAACCTTCGAACTCCGAAAATAATAGCAGTTGCCTCTTTCTCTATCTGGGAATATCGTTTTTCAGCCGTGTTAAGAGTGCGGGATGCAAACGAAATAGGACGCTCGCATCCGTCCTTGTCAATTTGCGACAGTATCGCACCTAAACCATTAGTAGTCCAGTCAAATAAGACTTTGAAGGTTACAATAATTCCCATAGAGCTAAAAATTGGTATGAATGTTCAGAATACTATTATAAATGAATTGTGAAAAGTCCCCATGAATCCCCCTTGTGCAAAATTTTTTATTGATGGTGAAAGTTTGCAAAAATAGGTTTTTCGCGTTTTTCAGCTAAACGGTGAGTTTTACAGCAAAAATAGTTCAGACAAAAATTGTAGATCATCCGATTCTCTACAAAAAATGTATCCACACTTTTTTTCGTAATTATTGCCATTTCCGTGATATAGCGGTTGAAAGAATTGAAAAAAATATTTTATTCGTAATATGCACGTTAATGTACTTTTATATAGGTACATTTTTGAACCGTTATACGAGTAAACATATGAGTCCCTGTCTTTTTTTTTTTTTTTGTTTAGCCTGCGCTGTCCCACTCATGGGCAAAGGCCTCCATCCACTCCTTCCATCATTCGCGAGCCCGCGCGTCCTCCTTCCAGTTTTGATGGAACCTATCCAGCTCGTCCCGCCATCTCCTACGTGGTCTGCCGCGACCCCGCCTCACTGTCTTATACATACAAAATACCAGACATCTGTAAAAATTCATGTGCACGGTATCAATGCTACTTTTTCGAGTATAATTTTTTCGACACTGCACATGAATTTTGTATGTATAAGACAGTGAGGCGGGGTCGCGGCAGACCACGTAGGAGATGGCGGGACGAGCTGGATAGGTTCCATCAAAACTAGAAGGAGGACGCGCGGGCTCGCGCAAGATGGAAGGAGTGGAGGGAGGCCTTTGCCCATGAGTGGGACAGCGCAGGCTAAACAAAAAAAAAAAAGACAGGGATTCATATGTTTACTCGTATAACGGTTCAAAAATGTATATAAAAGTACATACATTAACGTGCATATTACGAATAAAATATTTTTTTCAATTCTTTCAACCAACTATGAAAAAAAGTGTGGATACATTTTTTGTAGAAAATCGGATGATTTACAATTTTTGTCTGAACTATTTTTGCTGTAAAACTCACCGTTTAGCTGAAAAACGCGAAAAACCAAGTTTTGCAAACTTTCACCATCAATAAAAAAATTTGCACAAGGGGGATTGATGGGGACTTTTCACAATTCATTTATAATAGTATTCTGAACATTCATACCAATTTTTGGCTCTATGGGAATTATTGTAACCTTACCTCTATTTTAAGGACTAATTTGACTGGGCTATAGGTGAAGCGTCCACAGTGAGAATTATCTTTGCGTTCGGGTCGAAATGCGCTAACACTTGGTCTGACGTTAACTGTTTTTTTTATTTCGACGAACGCTTTTTGACATTCGTCAGTCCAATTCCAATTAACCCCTTTCCTTAGAAGATCATATAAGGGACTGAGAATTTCGGACGCTCTCGGTACGAAATTACGGTAATAATTCACTAACCCTAAAAATGATTGAAGTTTACCTACATCCGTAGGCATTGGGGATTCCTTAATTGCTATTACTTTATCCGATGATTTTTTGAGCCCGTCCTTGTTTATTACGTACCCTAAATAATTTATTTCGTTTTTGAAAAATTCGCATTTCTCTTTTTGCAAGGTTAGTCCTGCGTCTTGTAGCCTCTGTAAAACTGCAGTTAGCCTTTGTAGATGTAGCCCGGGTCCGTCGGCTGTTACTAGGACGTCATCTAATAGACATAACACACCGTCCATGCCTGATAATATGTTTTTCATCCCCCCATCTCGGAAAGAGTATTTTTGCTCTTCGATATCTGAGTGCAAAAGCTGTTTTTATCCGCTAGAGGATAAAGTAAATTGAATTTAGAACATCGTGTGCACTAAGTTTGTGAATTCAAAACATCATTAAACCTATTTACTTCTACCTCCATGGTGCCGAATTTATCATACAACTTTTTTTTAATTTTTTAAAAACTCAGACTCGGAACCTCCTTGGTGTACTTTTTTTTTGTTAAAACGTCATATTGTTAAAACCTTAGGTTAAAAATAAAAACAAGAAACTTGTAAACAGGTGAAAAATCTAAAATGAGTGTATCTAGCGACGACGACGAAGTTTATTTGACGCCAACGGAATTGACTGAAACTGTAAAAAATGCGCAAATGAGCTTTCTCCCTCAACACACGCGAGAAGTATTTGAAACAGTACCATATGTTTAACACGTGGCGACTAGCTAAAGGAGCCAAAACTTTATCAGAAAACGTTTTGCTGGCATATTTTATTGAATTATCCGAGACCAAGAAATCAAGCACTCTATGGAGTACGTATTCAATGCTAAAAGCAACAATAAAGATGAAAAAAACACCTATCCTAAATTAGTGGCATTTTTAAAAAGAGCCTCATCATTTCCTCGCTGAGGTGGGATGAAAAGTTACGTGTTGCACTCGAGTGCAAAGATTTTTCATCTCGTGCTCTTTTGATTCCCTCGCTAACGCTATGGATTCTAATTTTTGAATCACTCGCTGCGCTCGTGATTCAATTTTAGAATCCTTCGCTTGCTCGGTCATCAAAATTGAGCACGCGGTTAAAAAGTAACTTTGCACTCTTGTATAACAAATAACTATTTCATCCCCCCATCTCGGAAAGAGTATTTTTGCTCTTCGATATCTGAGTGCAAAAGCTGTTTTTATCCGCTAGAGGATAAAGTAAATTGAATTTAGAACATCGTGTGCACTAAGTTTGTGAATTCAAAACATCATTAAACCTATTTACTTCTACCTCCATGGTGCCGAATTTATCATACAACTTTTTTTAATTTTTTAAAAACTCAGACTCGGAGCCTTCTTGGTGTACTTTTTTTTAATTTGCTTTGCGCGCGCAATTTTCTTTTCACGTCATATTGTTAAAACCTTAGGTTAAAAATAAAAACAAGAAATTTGTAAACAAGTAAAAAATCTAAAATGAGTGTATCTAGCGACGACGACGAAGTTTATTTGACGCCAACAGAATTGACTGAAACTGTAAAAAAATGCGCAAATGAGCTTTCTCCCTCAACACTCACGCGAGAAGTATTTGAAACAGTACCATATGTTTAACACGTGGCGACTAGCCAAAACTTTATCAGAAAACGTTTTGCTGGCATATTTTATTGAAATATCCGAGACCAAGAAATCAAGCACTCTATGGAGTACGTATTAAATGCTAAAAGCAACAATAAAGATGAAAAAAAACACCTATCCTAAATTAGTGGAATTTTTAAAAAGAGCCTCATCATTTCCTCGCTGAGGTGGGATGAAAAGTTACGTGTTGCACTCGAGTGCAAAGATTTTTCATCTCGTGCTCTTTTGATTCCCTCGCTAACGCTCAGGATTCTAATTTTTGAATCACTCGCTGCGCTCGTGATTCAATTTTAGAATCCTTCGCTTGCTCGGTCATCAAAATTGAGCACGCGGTTAAAAAGTAACTTTGCACTCTTGTATAACAAATAACTATTCCATAGCGCGCTGAAAAATGGACGGTGCGCTCGTTAACCCAAACACCATACGTGTATATTGAAACAACCCGCGGTGCGTATTTATGCACGTAATTTTTTGGGAATCCTTGTCTAAAACAAATTGGTTATAGGCCATGGACAGATCTAACTTTGAGAATTGCTGGCCTCCGTGCAACTTCGAAAATAATTCGTGGACCGTAGGTAACGGGTATTGTTCTACAACTAATTGTTTATTTATGGTTACGGAATAGTCTGCACACAGCCTTACACTCCCATTGCGTTTTAATACTGGCACAACGGGTGATGCATACTCAGAGTGATCGACCTGCTGTAATATGCCTAAATTTACTAAACGGACAATCTCTTTATCTACTTTGTCTCGTAATGCAAATGCGATTGGACGTGGCTTGAAAAACATAGGTTTTGCATCGTCTTTTAACCTTAACTTGACTTCGAACTTCGTGAATTTACCTAGTTTATCGGAAAATACATCTTTGAATCTACTATGCAAGTTAGCGACTGTATTTGCTTCATTGTTTATAAAATTACAGGGCGCTAATTTTAATTTAAATAAGGATAAAAAGTCCCTACCGAGCAACGGCGGCCCTTCGCTACGCACGACGTACACATCCAGTGTGTGTGTACTCAGCCTATAAGTGATCGGTACGCGAATTATGCCTAAACAAACGATACTAGTGCCCGTGTAGGTAAATAATTTTTTTTTAGGGGGCAACAAGGGCAGGCTGCTAAAATGTCTGTTGCAACAATCCTCTGAAATGACTGTGACTGCGGATCCACTATCTATTTCAAACCTCATTTGTGAGCCGTCGACAAGCACGATTTCTGTCATAGGTTCCCCCCGTTCTGACATGATATTATGTAAAAACTCACCATCGTCGTCCTCCTCACCCACGTCACCGGACACAACACGTTTTACTTTACACACTCTACGCAAGTGTCCCTTTTTATTACACTTCCTACACGTAAAGTTCGCGAACCGGCACTGGGATGACGGATGGTTATTTCGACCGCACACGGAACATTTCTCCTTGACCGGTTCCTTCTCTGGAGCCGTACTCGTACCCTGCACTTTGAACACTACATGTTCTTGCTGTGTTGATGGTGACGCTGTCGTTGATGCGGAGGCGCCTGCCCGCGCACATCGGATGCTCTGCGCCAACTCCACTGCCTTTGCCAGGGTCAAAGTGTCCGTATCCTTCGAGAAGAGTTTGTCCCTCTCGGGACCCGCCGACATACCCATTACAAAGCGGTCTCGAAGAGCTTCTTCTACATTGGCGAACTTACAGTGTTTCGTGAGCCCGCGCAGTCTTGCCGCCCACTGCGCATGCGTCTCACTCGCTTGTTGCGTTGCCGCGTAAAATGCATATCTTTCTCCGAATCCACACTTTTTCGGCGAAAAGTGAGCATCTAATAGCTCCAAAATGTCTTCGAATGGCACCTCCTCCAGCTGTTTAGGCAAAGCCAAGTCGGCTGTGAGCTGGTAGGTACCATCCGTGAGTGCGCTCAGCAGGATCGCTCGCCTTCTTGAACCCGTAGCGTCGTTTTTTTCGGAGATGTCATTTGCTATAAACCACTGCCGCAGGCGACTTTTATACGCCTTCCATTCGTGCACTGTGTGGTCAAAGTTATTTAAAATCCCGAAATTAAACTGAGCCATTGTTTTGTGATAAATCGTAAGCGTGGGTTGCTTACGTCCTCGTCGCCACTGTTGGATACGGGACACCGGACAAGTAAAACACTCGCTGGCTGTAAACGCACTCACTCGGCGTGTTAACTATGCTTGTACACGACATGCATGATTTCTGACAAATGCGTGCACTGACTGGACAGGTCCTCTCAATCTGTGTGGTTCTTTCCTCAAAAGACCATCTCAGACATCGACCTACATGGTCTTCATATAACTTGACCAAGATTATGTCTGGACTTTAAGAGACTATGACCTCTGAGTTTGTTTCGGCCTTTCTTCTCAGAGTAGTCAGATAGGAAACGCCGACCTCATCTAGTTTAAAAAATTTATGATTGACGTGTAAAAGTGTTTGTGCAAACCTACTTACAGAAATAAAATCATTTATCATTTATGATCTTCCTGCACTGAATTTACTTTACAGAACATTCGAATAGAGGCGACGTTTGGTAGCGTCAAGTTGTCAGTACTGATTTAGTGTTGCTATTACATTAGTTCTGCGCAATTATATTTACTTTTTATAGGTTTGGAACATCGCGATTTCATTTTTCGCGACAACTAGTGTTAGTAGTTAAAATACAGTGCTTAGCGATGCAATTTGGTTAGTATACCTACATACAACTTATAATTTTAGTGTTAGTACTTACATCTATCAGAAAAACAACACAAACTATTCATGAATACCCCACAGTGGCATGTAGGCGCATCCAATGTCCCAGTATGGGGCTGTCCCACCTATCAGCTAGGTATAGTTTTCAGGATGTTGTTGGGACTGGCGCGTACCCTGCGCATAATGGAAGCGCAACGCTTGCGTATGATAGCGTGAAAGCCATCAATTTTCGCCTCCGCAAACATGCCGGAAGCACTGCAGTAGCGCGGGAACCCCATCAACACCCTAAAAGCATTATTGTATTGTACGCGCAGGGCGCTGTATGCCCTCTGCGTGTAGTTGACCCACAGACTGCATGTATATGTTGCAGTCAAAACTCTTAACCAGTCAAAAGTACTATTGACTAGCAAAATCAGTCAAAAGTACTTTTGACCGTATGCTTTAGTCAATAATACTTTTAACTAAAATAACAGTTAAAAGTACTTTTGCCCAATGGAGCTGGTTAAAAGTACTTTTGACTAAGTGATTCCGTCAAAAGTGGTTTTGACTGGTTGTATCAGTCAAAACTCTTAAAAATTATTTAGCATATTTACTTATTTCTTTGAAATAATGTCATTTGACCAAATTTTCAAATGCACTAATTTGCCTGTTTAATATGATATGAGGTACCTAAAGGTATTTGTATTCTCATTCACTCGCTCTTGCATCCAATGTCGACGGAGCCCCGCTTCGCGGGGCTCCTATTTCTGTGAAAAGGGTTTAAAGTAACCTAACAAAACCGAACCTCGGGGTGGGAACCATCAAATGGACATTATACCTTTTGATCAACAGCGCAAATATTGTTATCGCAAATAAATATTCGATGAAATGAAAATTATGTTAATCGATATCATACAAATTGATTATTTTCCTAAACGTTTTTCGAATTAGTAACATTACATCAAAAGTTGTTATACCAAACAAGGGTGAACCTCTTTTTTATTCACATCTAACGAGTTAATAGTGCTTTTGACTGATGCTTTATTGCAGTTAAAACTACTTTTGACGAAGAGCGTCAGTCAAAAGTACTTTTAACCGCAAATTTGCAGTCAAAAGTACTAATAACCAATAATTTTTAGTCAAAACCACTTTTGACCAACCTATTCAGTCAAAAGTACTTTTGACTGATTTTGCTAGTCAATAGTACTTTTGACTGGTTAAGAGTTTTGACTGTAACATATAGAACGACTGACAGTACGCTGTAAAGCCGACGTCGTTTGATTTAGTTTAGGGTGAAGCAAGGTATATTACCGGGTGTCCAATAAAACCTCAAATAGATTAATACTGTAAAATAAACCTGGTCAAAATACTGGAGACAAAAAAAAATTGTAGTACTATAGACATAGCTATGGAATAACCAGGAATAACCAGTTCAAGATTATTTTTCATGAGAACCAAAATGTTTAAGCAAAATTAAAAATTTTAGTATGTTTTAGTTTATATTTTAGAATTTAATAATTACAAATTATTAGTTATTCACTATGGGCAAGTTTGTATTTCCGTCGGTTAAAAAAATTCTCCAGACTAAGGTACATTTCAGCGTCTTTTTTAGCGTCCGTCTTCCTCTGGCTATTTCGAGTCTAAGCATAGAATAACTACATATAGTAGACACATACAAAGCATACCTAGCAAGTGTTAATTCAGGAGTCATCATGTTACCATTACCAGCAAATTCGACTGCCCGCTCCAGGCTCGGTAGACGCACAGTACTGACAGCGCACGGGACGAATGTACATAGGAACAGGCTTTGGACTTCGATTTCGCTCAAATTGCATCATATAAGAATTTATCACCTTGGTTGTTCTTCTGGGGAGAAACTTATCGACTATCGTAAACAAATTCTCTATCTTGAGAAAACGGTTGAAGCCAGTTTTTTTGGGTTTTGAGGAAGGTGCTCGGCCACTCGAGCCAGACGACGCGGTAAATGTAGGTACCTACCTACATAAATATAACCTTACTTTCTTTAAATGTTGTCGCAATACTAAGTCATTAGATACATCCATATCTACTAATATTATAAATTCGGAAGTAACTCTGTCTGTCGTGTCTGTTACCTTCTCACGCCTAAACCACTGAACGGATTTCGATAAAATTTGGCAGAGAGATAGATTGCATCCCGGGGAAGGACAGGATAGTTTTTATCCCGATATTCCCACGGGATCGACACTTATGCGGGTGAAACCTCGAGTGATTATATAATTAGGGATTAAATAAATTTCTTTATTTCATAAAAGTGACAACATGGTTACAGATATTACATTTACAACATACAAAGTAGAATCTCTCGATTAGTTTTATAGCTTCGTATTCCCCGTTATGCCTCTTGTAAACTGAATATATTTGAAACGTTTAATTCTAGACCATCTACGGCGACAAGAAAGAGCCAGTATGGGTCTATCTAGAAAAGGAAATGCTAAAAAACATCGCCAACAAACCATACAACGAGAAAGTAGGAAAATGGCTCCGATTTCTTAAGGATTTGAAATACCATTACTTTTGTGAAGGTAGGTTTACCTTTTATTTGATGCAGTCTGAGATGCTGAGTTGTGATACTTGTGGTGTTACCGACCTATGACGATTTTCAAGATAACAACACCTAAGGCCATCCGATGTACTGGGAGATGAAAGAGCATCGCTCCGTTGGGCAAGGTTTGTAGGAAGTTGCGGCCGCCGTCGCCGCGTCGTCGCAGTGGACGGCCTCGGATCCCATGGCACACACTTCACATAAACATAAAGGTTATAGGATTTAGACCTAATGATACCAGGGATGTGCGTTTCGGGTCTTGTGCGTTTAAGTGTTCGGTATTACCAAAACTTTATATTAGGTACAAGCTTTTTTTTAAGTACTTCAATCTACTTTTTTTATTAGCAAATTGAAGAGCTATAAATATTTCTATTTAAATATTTTCTTGCATATTTCAAGGTAGAAGAAAGGAAAGAAGGCTCCAGAAGGAAGTTGGCCCTAGATGGTACATCGAACTCTCTAGTCAGCAGAGGGAAGTCCTAACACATGTGAAGCAGGATATCCACCAAGACCTATTAGAAGATATACCTCGTCGCATGCGCACGAATTTATCTGATCTCGGAATAACGCTTAGAATTCCGAGAAGTGTGTTGATGCAGGCGATGGATGCCAGCATTGAGGATCCCGGAGTTTTCTTTTGGAAACTCTATCAAGCAGTTTATAAGAAATCGCCGAATCAATTACAACCATGTACGTTTGATAATTCTAAGAACGATGATAAATGCTCTTCGCCGACGTTAGGGTCACTGCAGGCTGCCGCAGGCATTCGCTATCCATACATGCTAAGTATAGTCGACAGCTCATTATTGACAAAGTGCCGCTTATTCTTTAGGCTTGTCTGCTACATTGGTCGAGTAGTTGCAAGCGCTATGCTCAGCATGTGTCTTGGATTCGATCCCCAAGTCGGGACGGTTTTTCATTTAATTTAGGGGCTTCTCAGAAGGTGACCGGGCTCTTGAATTGTACTCGGTTGATATATCTAGGCTCTCTAAAAATGTGAATTAAATACAACAACTGGCAAACTGTGCTGGGTGCACCAAACACCTCTGCCCATCCCTTCGAGGAATTAGGTGTGATGTTGCGTGTTATGTACTGCATGCTTACTTGCTCTCTCGCTAAGTAGTACTTATGTTATTAATTTCAGCATACGACATGGACGCCAGGATCCTGATATCGTGCTTAGTGTTCATAGATATGGAGGAGTGCGTAGAAACACTAGACCGTGTAACTCATTACGATAAATCTATATCAATAGAACGTCCGAAAAGTGAGTAAAAGTTATTTCGATTAGTTTAGCTACCTACAATGTAAATACTAACCACTAAATTCTTTAAAACTAGGTTATGGATTTATACCTAGGCATTAAAGGATCCGACGGGCGGCGGTACGGATTATACCAGTCGGGTTAGATAGGAAGCCAGGCCCCAACATAGTTGAAAAACTCGGTCTGGTCTGTACGGCAGCCACTTATATACACATTTCAAATGTCAATGTAAGCTCCAACTAGTTGCCTACCTACAATCGACCATAGATTTGGCCCCAAAAAAGATGCCTCTCAGTTCAGAAGTTCAGAAGGTTTTTTGCTCACATTTTGTACCGGTTGAACTTATGAGAATAAATGTAAGGGTCTATACTCCTACATAACAAACACACACATAGAAACGTACATAATAAACTTTCCTTGTACGATGGGTTCTTGCTAGAGCCAGACTATGCGGGCAGGTGAATCTGCTACAATTATAGCCATTGCATTGCCGACGTCCGTCAGAGAGGAGATCCGAACAAGTTGGGTTAATGTACTCTACCTTCCATGGTACTTGTTTGCTGTCGAAATGTTTTTACATATATACAATTCAAATGTTTGTAGAAACAAAGAAATATTATCAACCAAAAGTGAAATACGGAGAATACTTACAAAGGATGTACGTACCCCTTTACACCAACTGTAAACCAAAGAAGGAGAAAAAACCTTTGCCTCTTGGCTATAAGTTGAAACTACGGAGTGATGAAGTAAGTTTTTACGCATAATTTGCGCGATAAACAGAAGAATTAAAGATCAAGTTAAAATTTAATTAAGTATTATGAACAACTTTTATTATGGGACAAACAAATTCTTCAGCTTTATTGTTATGTTATATTGTACCTATCGATAGAAGATATAGGTACCTAACTAAGATAGGTACACGTTTTTGCAAGGCAATCTCACAATACTTTATTTATTTACAGAGTTATGAGAAATTATGCACAAGTAACGAATTCGTAAGTACATACTTACCTAAAAACGGTAATTTATATATCAAATCATTTTAATCTGATAAATTAATTACCGAAAATACGCACACTTTTCATTGATTAACTAATAAATTACTTCTCATTCTTACATTCTTAGTTGGAGAAACGCAAAGAGAGAAATAAAAAGGCGAAACAACAAGAGAGAATTTGTAAATATAAATTTTGGGAACCACCAAGTACTCTGCGTAAGTATTTATTTATTTACTATGTAGGTAGGAATTGATCAAATGTTTTAGACTACACACATATTATAATAAACTTGAAATACTCGACCCTAACTACTTAAAAAATATATTTTTTAGGTAATACCGACCCAAAGCTGTGTGCGTACGTGACCAAATTGCGCATGTTGAAGATGAAAGCCAAGCCTCGGTACTATGCTCCTTACGAAAACATACAGTACCAGATCTCAGGCGTCAGCTTCTCGGGCGGAAGGCCACGTTACGTGCTCAATAGTAAGTACTCTCTCACCCTCGCTAGCACAAGAGTAGCGACTCTTTGCATTTAATTCTATACAGATGCATGTGAATCGCAGCATAAAAGAGCAATGCTGTCCCAGTGGTAATGGGGTTGTATGTTCGAACCTAAGTAGGCGCCTAGGTAATTTACAACATGTTCTGTCGGGACCATTACCTGCATGCACTTTAGTTTTCGCAATGATTTCATCACCATACTCTCTAAACGGTGAAAGAAAAACACCGTGAGGAACGCAATAGAGAGGCAGTTCGCAAATTTAGTTTGGGGTGGGGTGTCCATCGAGCACAGCAACTTCCCTAAATATATTCGTGTTACCCTGGACAGGTCTTTAACATTCGGCAAAAACTGCAAGAGTATCAAGCAGAAGGTGGACACTCACAACAGTCTTCTTCGTCGACTAGTCTCATCGAAGTGGGGTGCTTCGCCTGATAAGCGAAGCTCTGCAGGCTCGGCGGCTCGGCTTCGGGTGATAAGCGGACTACTGGACTGGCGCTATCTTTTTCTGCGGAAGAATTCGCGTGTCCCGTGTGGAGTCGTTTTGCAAATGCAAAACTAGTGGATACAGCTTTGAATGAAATGTGCCGGATCATCACTGGTTGTCCCCGGTACAAATGCTGTATCCACCAGCAGAAATAGCGCCACCAGTGGTTCGCAGAGTGGTGGCAGGCTCCAGGGAAAGAGCCAAAATGGTCTCCGACACACGACACCCTTTGCACGACAACATCCTAGTGCCACAAAGGCTGAAAAGCCGAAACAATTTTTAAAGTGTGTCGTCCCGCTCACTGGCGAACGTATGTACCCAAGAAAGACTGAAACTGTGGCGAGCCGGTACTTCCTTACCCAAACCATTCGTTCCACCCGCTGAAGATCTCCCACTTGGATATGAGTTACCTTGGGTAACCTGGAAGTCATTAAACAGACTCCGGACCCAGGTTGGTCGTAGCAAGGAAAACCTGTCCAGGTGGAGATTCATAGACTATTCCGCCTTGGAGTGTATGTGGTGCTGTTCCACAAATAATGGGACACTATATCGCGTCCTGTGTGTCCTGTCAGCTACACGTTACAGCAGTGCGATTCTGTAACCATCTTACCGTGAAAACTTAGGTGAAGTGAGCATGGAGTGAGCTGTCAATAGTGTTAATTCCTAGCAAAAACAAACTCACATCACCTAAGTTTTCACGGTGAGATTTTTACAGATTACCGGCAGGAACTGATGGACGCTGGAGATGGCACCAAACAAGTAGCCGAATTCTTGGCCGAGTCAATTTAGATTGCTATCGACACGCTAAGAAGAAGTAACACGCTGGCAAATCGTCTGTGTGTTAAGACCCCTAAACGGGTATTTTAACAACGTTTGAAGTTTGCGGAAGAGATTATGCTTTATATAATAAAATAGTAGATTTTTTGCCAAGGGAGCAAACAACTAGGTATTTTGAAGGCGAGAGTGTTAATTTGAAGTCAGAGCGCAGCGAGGGATTCAAAGTACCTACGTCACTCGAGTTTAATATAGTGTTACTCCCGAGGTGGACACTCTACTTTTTATCACCCTCTATGAAAAATACAACATATGAACTTATGAATAAGAATAGTACGTTTATTTATTTACATACAATTTTGAGTAAACAATTACGGACGAAGGCTGCTTTTCGCGCGTTTTTTACTCTTTTTAGGGTTCCGTACCTCAAAAGGAAAAAACGGAACCCTTATAGGATCACTTTGTTGTCCGTCTGTCCGTCCGTCTGTCAAGACCCTTTTTCTCAGGAACGCGTGGAGGTATGAAGCTGAAATTTATATCAATTACTCAGGTCTACTGTCCCTTGAAGCTGTGAAAAAATCAAACTTCTAAGCCAACGCAATCAAAAGATACAGCCGTTTATGCCGCAAATTTTCGACACTTGCAAGGGAATCAAAACCTACAGGGTGCTTCCCGTGAACTCAGAATCTTGAAATTTGGTACGAAGCAACGTCTTATAGCATAGATAAAGGAAAAATTACGAAAACCATAAATTTTTAGTTACATCACATAATATATTTTTTTTTTAATAATTTTAAACTTACTACCCATTTCCTCATAAACGCGTAGAGGTATTAAATTGAAATTCATACCAAATACTCAGGTCTATAATACCTTTAAGCTGTAACAAAATCAAACTTCTATGTCAACGCAATCAAAAGAAACAGGAATTTAAGCTGCATATTTTGAAACTCGCAAGTACTCGCAAGGGAATCAAAACCTAAAGGGTACTTCCAGTCGACCTAGAATCTTGAAATTTGGCATGAAGCAACGTTTTATAGCACACATAAAGGAAAAATTCTGAAAACCTTAAATTTTTTTTTTTTTGCAATGTTCAATGTGGTACTATTCATAACTTTTTCAGTCACCATTTACAGGTCTGGTTCAAATTTAATACTTAATTAATATTTTTGAACCAGATTTCTAAATAGTGACTAAAAAACTTAGTAAATAAATAACTTTAATAAAAGAACTTTCGCAAGTCTGCTGCAAGGCTAGTATAAGTGTTTCAGTTATATTATAGATAAATGATATGTGTTAATATAAAATAAAGGATTACTTAAACGATAAAGAGATCTTTGTCTTAAATTTATGCTCCTCCATCTTTCCCCATTGTAATGTTATGAATTTCATTTTGCAATAAAAATACCATAGTTATGACTCGATTGTCGTAATGAACGAACTTTGTAAACCTTGCAGGTTTGTACGGAACCCTCGGTGCGCGAGTCCGACTCGCACTTGGCCGGTTTTTAAATTTGACTCGCGCGCGTTTTACTTGTATCATACAGCCTATTACTTGTTCATACAATGTTCGTGATTGATCTCTTTGGTAATTGGAACTTTTACTAACAATATCCACATTCCAAATCCAAATCACTTTTAGTCCCTAGGGATTAAAGAGCTATTTTAGTCCCTGTTTACGAATAATACACTAGCTCTTTTTGAATAGGTGTGATAAAAAAGTAGATTTGTCGTCATATAATGACATACGGTGCGGTGTGGTGTTGTATTTATATGGTGTACATAATAAAGAGTATTCTATTCTATTCTAATGACGTGACGTTATCAAAAGAAAAAGCCTTTTTTTAAACATTACAGGCATCCAATTTTATTTTACGTTTTGTTTAGATGTTTCTGTAATGCCAACGGGTTACATAGCTATTAACAATGGCGTAGCTATCCAAAACGGAGAAGTCGTCACGTTAATAATCGGCTTTTGGAAATACCCGAAAGAAGCGGAAGAAAGATGTGACTATACATGCGACTGTATGACCAGATGGTATTTATTTATGATTTTGTTTTTTCTTCGTTTCCATTTTTCATGCGTTTTTTCTTTTTCTTGATTACTGCCACGGAATAGTTACCTACTGCTCAGAAATTGCGCGCGTACAAAGTGTTGTGAAGAGAATAGGTACCGTTCTTGTATGCATGCATCGTACTACCAGATCATCGTCTACCCATGTGCCAAATTTCATCCAAATCCGTTTAGTTTTAGCGTGAAAACGTAACAAACTCAGTTTCGCATTTGTGATATTAAAAGATTTTTTGTTAGTTATTAATTTTTATTTCAATTTCCAAAATAATTTTATGGTTATAATTTTAATCGGGAAACTCAACCTTTGGTTATGGATTGTTCATTTCTAATCCTTAAGTCATCTCAAGGCCTTTCTGGAGTCCGGGAGGTAAAGGATAAAAAATATACAGGCCATAAATATGTAAGACTCATGACATATTTTGCTTACCTAAAATTACCTGCAATTTATAGGGAACCCGCCATAATGGACTTTATAAAGAACTCCAAATGTAAATGTGGCCATTTATATGATTTCTACAACGAGGAACTTCGCAACAAAGAGAAGTATTTCTATCCTCCCACGAGACACGGACCGTTGTGGATTGATGAAGCTAAAGTCTTTCAAATGGACTCCATGGAAGATTTCATCAAAGATACTGTTACGGAAGCAGTTAAATCAGAAGAAACCACGGTGAGATCTTTCAGTCAATACAATATGTACTATCTAATATGGTGTAAAAAGACCCTTCACCAAAAGATCACACCAAGTAAGTAGGTCGTTGGTAATATTTAGAAAAAGTAATTGAGGTATTATATGTATACAGTATGTTAACTAACAGAGGGCGTTCCCGTTAACCCGCAATAGTATAGCATCCATACATGCTAAAAAAATATTACCTACCATTCGAAAATAAAATGTTTTTATTTTTTTTTTATATTAAAATATTCACTAAAAATCGTAAATTGATAGTCTATTTATTTAATTAATTCTAATTTATTTAATTAAATAAATTCCGACATTGCTGTCCTTCAAGTACGCGTGTACAGAGTGTTTCTTTAACGTATCAATTTACGATTTTTAGTGAATATTTTAATATAAAAAAAAATAAAAACATTTTGTTTTCGAATGGTAATATTTTTTTTAGCATGTATGGATGCTATACTATTGCGGGTTAACGGGAACGCCCTCTGTTAGTTAACATACTGTATATATAGTATAATTATGCTGCTTTCTAGGTAGACAACAGGAGCATAGATACCTACCTATTTATTATACTTCACTCCTTTTATTCTACCACTAAGATTTATTGATGTATAGAAACTTGTTTCATTACTTACTCTTAACATTTGGTTTACAGGCTATAGCATCAGAGCCCACATTAAATGCGTCTGGATTGAAAAAAAGTGAGCTCCTCTCGGTATGATCATTATTTATTTTCATATTGGCCTATATTTTTCAATTTTGGCTCACGTGATTAACATATATTACTTTAATAAATTTCAGGCATTTTTGGCTGATCTTTCGGATACACCGCTTCTGATTCCTCACTTACCACAAGCAAATCTGCTGAACAATCTTCAGGAGTGGGCCAGACAACGAGTCAGGGGCAAATTGAAACCAAAGTACCACAGTTAGTTAAATACCTTATTTTTTTTACATTTCTTGCTTCCTTCGCGAATATCCGCTCGGTGGACAATCTCAACGGAGATTAGCCAAGTACCTACGCAGGAGTTATTATAGTGCACATGTGCGTGGGCAAACACAAGTGCTCTCTCCGTTCCTGACTCAACTCCCATAGTCCGATAGGACGGCAATTTGACACAACTGTGGGAGAGATCACTCGCAGCACTAACGGCTTTGTCCGAAGTACGGGGATTTCACACCACCAACTTCCAAACTCCGGGCAGTTACTGAGAAATTCCTAATGGAAAAACCCAATACCACTTTGCCACCCGGGAATGGAACTCACACACGCTCAACAGTCCCACTTACGACCACGAGACCAACGGGGCAGTTAATTGTTAGTTGCTTCCCTATTATTTCTACAAAGGTGAAGTCCACGATCTGATAGCCCAACTAAGCCAACTAGCATCGAGTTAGATAATCAGCGGAGTAATAGCGTAACACACTAACAGTAGGAATGGCTTTCATTTTGACGGTTCAATAACATTCCTTGCGTTATTTACGTTGTTAAGCAGACACATTTTTCGAACATTTCATTATTATGTTGCAATGCATTAGCAATACTTATCCTATCCTAAACTATCACTAAAATTCGGTGTTCCCTTATTTCGCAGACAGTAGAATTATTTTTTAAGGAAATAGGTATTGTTTGTTCCGTATATTTTTCCATGGTATTTTATTTCAACGAAAACGTAAAAATAGACATTATGCTAGACTCATTCCCAAAAACACAAGATTGAACTTGAGAACAGCGATGCTATTATAATATGAAGTCACTATTATTGAGAATAACAAGATTGTTTTCATGCTTGATTAAAATTTACCCGCATTGTTTTTGTGAACGCGGTGTTGTAATTTTATAGGAGGGTATGCATTTTGTCAAAGGTGTGAATTGAAACGTTTAGAAACTATCACTCGATAAAATGTTTTTATATGATTGATATATGAGGATAAAGAATATTTGATATGTTATTCTATGATGAATATCGAAACATTAAATTTTATTTGTAACAAAAATCTATGATTTAATTTATTTTCAAAGTATTCTGCGTATTGCATATTCTATGAAATGATAATATGAGAAAAAAATTACGTGAAACGAAATTCTATAAAACTGTTGCCTACCAACGTACAACCCTAAAATTCCTTACTTTTAGAGGAAATGCGGTCGGAGAGACTTTTGAAAAATCTTAAGTAAAAAGTCGTAATTCGAAGTTTGGCTCTCGCTTATTTCCTCCTCCAATATTGGACCAATTTAACAAAACTGTGTCCTTAGGTTTTTCTATTTTATTAATAGGTAATTGTCAAATTTGTACACTAGGCCTCTATTGACAGCGGTTCATTTCTTGAGGTAAATTAAATCTTCATTTTTTGAGGTATCTAGTGCTTTTAAAAATAATGTATAAATGTATCATCAAAAAGGAAAACATAGGGAGATAAAAGTAGTTAATGTTTATTTACTTATTTTGTAAAAAATCATTGGTTTATGGTCATTAACCAGAAAGAAAACAGGCGAGAGTGTTTCTATGGAGAAACGACCATCCGCATTTCCTCTTAATTCTGCAAAAAATTTCGTAGCTGACTACCTAACCAAATTTAATTCTATTTTTAAAATTCATTCCTGCCCTAGAGAGGGAAGCAGCGTCTTCCACCCGCTATTCGGATCAAACAAACACTACTTTCCGACTATGAGAAATGAAAAGTAATATTTTTTCTTGTTTTTCTACAGAAAAGATGGTGCTACAGTCGCAGCGGCGATGGCTCGACTTAAAGCACATGGACTTCAGAGCCCGTGCATTCAGAATACCGTTCTCTTTGAAGCAATTGGAAAATATAAATTGGTCACATCGAAAACAAATACAGAAATTGGTAAAGATATTTTTTGCATAAAAGAAGATAAAAGCCATTCGGCTCTTCACAGGGTTGGTAAACCGGGGGTGGGTGTTCTACAAGCGTCAACTACTCCACTCCACGCCGTATATACCTACTCCTAACTTGCAGTTAGCAACCACCAAAATTAACAGATAGATTTTGGCCAACAAAAGCTGACCATGAATTATTTTCAAAACTTGTAGGATGGAAACATTTTAGGACTGTCAAAATAGTCAGTTTCCAATTTGGATAATTTTGATACTTCGGCTATAAGAAATAAAATAAATGAAATTTATGGTGTGAAAAAACAAGTCCCAACACTGAGAAGAAATAGGCATTGTAACGCATGGTGGGCATTAGCTAGTTATTATACAGGGTCAAATTAAATTAGCTAGCGAAACTCTGCAGGAGTAATGGGTATCGGATAGATATCTAAACACGGCAAAACAAAAAAGAAATTACATAATTCGAAGACTTTTTTTGTTGGGTCATCAACCGCAGTTAGTCACTCACACTAGTTAGTTGTAGTCGTCACTTGAAACATCAGTTTAAAAATTTGTTTTTTTTTGTGTAAACTTCACAGAAGTATCGAGTATCTAAACACGATTTAAAAACAAAAGAAAAGAGATTTTGTAGGTGCAGTTCGCGTCAATTAACTTTGCCGTTCTGAAGCTATATAGGCTTTGCGCTAACCGTGCATGCGCGCTGCTGTTTTTTCACTTCAGAGCGGCAAGTTATTTGACGCGAACTGTTTATAAGTATGTAGTCATATTTATAATATAAAATATCTACGTACCTATTTGCTTTTTCAGTTTGAAATTTTGTTGCAAGATTTTGCAACAAGAAATAGAAAGAAGCAGGTGGAACAAACACGCCTTTGGTGGTCAACAACTAAATATGACTATTACCCAAACAAACCGTTCTTGTAAGTAAAACCATCATGCTACCTGTGGTGGCTTGTATTTATATAGCTAGTCGTAAATTACCTCAAAGCCACCTAAATAAAATAAAATAAATATTGCGACCACGGTCCACGTCAGAGATAATAATAAATAAAGAATTTGATTTCGGTCATGGTGGCCAATCTCAACGGAAATTAGCCAGGTACGCAGGAGATATTATAGTGCACAAGTGTGTGCGTAAACACAGGTGCACTCTCTGTTCAAAGGAACATGAGACTGACTGAGGACTGTGAGAGTTAAGACTCTCATAGTCCGGTGGGACGGCAAATCGACAAGACTGGGGAGAGATCAGGCGCAGGACCAACGGCTTTACGTGCTTTCCGAAGCACGGGGGTATTAAACTGCCAACTTCCAAACTCCGGACGGTTATCTACTAAGAAATTCCTAAAGGAAAATCCAATATCACTTTGCCCGACCGAATCGAATTGAAGATCAACGAGGCGGTTAGTCAGTTAGTATACGTTGGTACCTAAATAGGAACCTTTATAAATTAATCTTTCTTTTTTCAGAGATATATTTTTCACTTATATGTCGGGAAGAACGAAAGATACCTACTTGGTCAACCCCTACAGCTCAGAGCGTACTCCGAAGAGCGGAGCTAAAACGTGTCCTTTGGGACATTAGTCAAACCGAGACTGCTACAAACGATCACAAACGCATCAAACAGTATAAAATTCGTACCTCAAACCGCCACGTGTCCCTTCTGTTTAAATCAACTTTTGATTTATTTTAGTTAAATTTATTATTTACGAGAGAAAGAAAATATGGGTTTAAAATGTAATAGGTACCAATAAGTCGTCTAACTGTGGCGCCAAACTTGCCCAATTTAAAATTCTAAACTGACTTGAGTTCTAGAAAGTAAGTGAAGGAAATTGTTTTATTTTTTAATTCATGTTGAATACCAACAGGCAGGTGCCTATTTTTGTCACGTGGGTTTCTTTGGGTTAGGTAATGTTTTGTAATAAATTGTAATAACTTGTTTTAGGTATTACTAATAAAATTATTGTTTAGTTGTAACTATTTATACTTACCTAAATAATGCAAAAAAATACAATACTTATTGAAAAATCATTTTTTTTATTTAAGTAAGCAACTCATTGAACCTAAGTGTTTCTTGTATAATAGAGGTCAGTGGTCGGGCACATACTTGTAATCCGGTACCTCAGAATCCACAAGTTTGTAATGAATCATCATATTAATATATTTGACGGAGAAGGTATGTGTTTCTCGTTATTATCAGCCATATTTTAACTACTGTGGGCGTAAGGGTATGTGTTGGTTATTGCGCACTAAAAAACCCGTTTGCTGTTCGAATCAGATTATAATTACACGAACAATTTAATCACTATAAATCACACACTGTTGCACGATACAACCACAGATACAACCAGATACGGAACGCGGACAGTTTCAGTCCAAGAGCTCCACATTCGTTCTGTCGCGCTGTCGTCGACTCTGACAAGCGCCAACAGATGACGCTAGCGTTCCGAATATTCAAACGAATGACAGGGTGCGACATATTATGTATATCTGCAAGAAACAAGAATCTTTAGTGGTGACATGTTTCCATATAAAAATTTCTTTCATGATATTATGAACCTTCCCGGACGATATCTACAGGCGTAGACAGCTGACATGAGTGAGAATAAGAAATTTGACCTAAAGGTCCGGTTACCAGGTCATAAAATTCCAAAAAAAAAAGAATAAGAAATTGTTATTGTCAAAAAATGGATATGACAACTTTTATGGACTTACTAAAGACAGTAAAAAAAAACTAAATATGAAAATATAATACGAAAGACATTATTGTTTAAAACCTATTACGAAAGAAAATACTTGGACGTAAGACTAGGCAATATGGTCGAAAGACTATAGCCTTCCCTCGGGGTAAAAAAAAAAAAATTGTTATTGTCAAAATCACAGACGTAAGTCACTGTCACTCAAAATTACAAAATCAAAACATTTCGAAATTGCGACGCAAGTGGTGAATTTTAGATAGAAAAATGTCCGCGAGGCAAGCTATACAAGTAGGCACAAAGACCGTAAGGCCAGTACTCTCCCTAAACCATGGGGAGGCAAAAATGAGAGTACTGAACCTGTACAAGGCCTGGTATCGCCAAATCCCGTACTTGGGTAAGTGGCCTGTTATGTCATCAATGCACCTTCTTTTTGGCCGTTGGGTTATAGTCGTTCCTACGAGAGTTCTAACGACGTCTTGTATGGTAGCAACTGTTAAAATAAAAGTGCCTATAGAATTAAATGGTGAAAAGTAATTTGCTGGAGTATTTTGTATACATACAGCTAAGGGTGTCATAGAATGTAACTCCAGAATAGCAACATTTTCCAAAAGCTAAATAGTTAAAATACTTAAAGCATTGGTTGTATCGTTATATCGCTTAACGTTAACAGCGTTAAAAATAATTATTATTCATTGGTTAAATAAATAGAATAAACCATACTCATTGCATTTAGAAACATTGTAGTTGAAATAATATTATATTTCAGTTATGGACTATGATATTCCAAAGACAGAAGATGCATGCCGTCAAAAGCTGAAAGAAATGTTCATAAAAAACAAAGATGTGACCGACATCAGGGTTATTGATATGCTTGTTATCAAGGTAATCTTTCGATTTCTTTACTTTTTATTAAGGTTTTGGTCAGTAGGTCGTCTTATTTTATTTATTTTTCACAAATAAGTGGATTGACACTACCCGTTTGTTTAATTTAGTTACATAATTAACCCTTTGTATGCCAAAATGTGGATCCACACGAGACACTGCCTTTTTAATTTCTCATTAACATAATCTGTATGTATATTTAATTTCCAGGGTCAAATGGAGCTTAAGGAAACAGTGAACATGTGGAAACAAAAGGGTCACATTATGAACTACTTCAAGTCCACTGAGGAACCCAAGCCCAAAGATTTCCTTTCAAAATTCTTCAATGGAAATGAATAAAATAATAGGGAATATATAAATAGTTTAACATACACTAAGTTATAACAAAATGTTACGAAATAGAGAAATCAGATCATGATTATTGCAGTTTTAATCCATATTATTTTTTCCTTTGCCGGAATGTTGGTCTATTGCTTTTTAATTATTTCTGTAATTACAGCATTCAACTGGTTAACCGTCTAAGGCTGCATCCACACCAAAATTACTTTTTGTAGAGCAACATATTGCAACATGATAAAACTATGTAACTTTTTATAAATTTAAGTAAGTTTATTAAATAACTTTTTGTTATAAGGTTTCGACACAGATATACAGTATGTTAACTAACAGAGGGCGTTCCCGTTAACCCGCAATAGTATAGCATCCATACATGCTAAAAAAATATTACCATTCGAAAATAAAATGTTTTTATTTTTTTTTATATTAAAATATTCACTAAAAATCGTAAATTGATACGTTAAAGAAACACTCTGTACACGCGTACTTGAAGGACAGCAATGTCGGAATTTATTTAATTAAATAAATTAGAATTAATTAAATAAATAGAGTATCAATTTACGATTTTTAGTGAATATTTTAATATAAAAAAAAATAAAAACATTTTATTTTCGAATGGTAATATTTTTTTTAGCATGTATGGTTGCTATAGTTAGTTAACATACTGTATGTAGATACAGCTAGATAACGCACGAGCAACTGCTTCGCGTACCAAAAATCGCACCACCTTTGTTTTTTGTACAAAAATGATAAGCCGTCACTGCTGGCTAGGTAAGCGTGAGCGAGAGCGCGAGCTTGTGACGTCATAGTAGGTAGTCAAAAAATGGCACGCTTGGTTTTCATATTGTTCGTGACACTTGCGTTGTCTAATTCTAACTATATTTGTGGTTTTCAACCACTTGCAAATGTTGCTTGACAAAAAGTAACTTTGTTATGGGTGCACCTTTACTAACCAAAATAAAAATCGAAAATACCTAATATTATCTTCGATGTATCATCACACCACACATCATGTGCGACAGTCGTTACCGGTAGTTAGAAGCCCAAAAGTCTGGCAACCAGTCTTACCAAGGGGTATCGTATTACCCAGTAGCTGGGTTGTGGAGGTCAGATAGGCAACTGCTCCATGTAAAATAGTGGTACTCAGCTGCATACGGTTAGACTGGAAGCCGACCCCAACATAGTTAGGAAAAGGCTAGGCAGATGATGATGACACATCTGTCTTTCCCGAAAGGGTAAGAAGTGAGGAGTACCTAGGTCTAGATCCCCTGTATGTTCTATGCAAGTGCAAGGACCTGCCAATTAAGGCAAGCCAGAGGTGAGGAACAAGACTACTCATGGGAGATAGGGTCCGTGGGGTCGCTACTGCCCAACACCTCGCCACATGCTGCCCTGAGGGTGTATTTCACTTAGTTTGGCTTCAAACCCTAGACCTGTTCCAGTAAGATAAACTTTACCGGCACAGGAGTTCGAAGCACGGAAGCCCCACCACGACGACGTGGGATAGGTACCTATTATTGTTATTTGGTTGGACACACTAGCAGCTAATTAGCTGATGCGTGTATATCGAGATAGACACGGAGAGATATTTAAACTGTCCAGTCGATTTTTAAAGCGGTTCAGTATGGGAGCCGTCGCAACATTTTCTGGGAGCCTGTTCCATGCTGATACAACTCGGTTAGACAAGAATCGCTTCAAGAGCTTTTTTTTTTATTAATTTTCTCATAGCTTCAGGGAATGCTCACGCAAATGTTTGTTCGCATACAGTGTGTAAAGGTCTTATAGGCTGGGCACTTCGTAGTGTTCTGTAAGTACCTTTTACCGTTTAATTCCTTTGTCCTTTTGATTTTTGTGAGATGATGATGATGAATCTTATGAATACTATACAAATGTAAAACATAAAGCTTGGGAAAGAAAAACATAACCCTCCTTCTGACGCAGTCGGGTAAAAAGCAAGGGATTATGTTTGGATCTATGGTTTGGACCTTTAATAAAAAAATTCGCAAGTATTTGATTTGACAACAAGGTATTATTTTAAAACAAAATGTAAGTGTCACTCACAGGGTAGGTGCTGTCAGCGTATGTCAGTAATTTTATGGTTTTAAATTAGTTGTTTCCTCTCAACAAAATGTGTTCACGGCAAGCAGCTACCAGATGTGTGAGGCCTTTGATGTCCAAGGATTTCGCTCAAGCTCGCATACGAGCTCTGGGATTATATAGGGCTTTTTTTAGATACATTCCGTACATCAGTAAGTATTACCTCCCTGACCGGAGTTCGCGGCAGGCCACGGCGATGGTGAGACGCCGACGACTAGAACTCGAGAATTGGCGAGAAAGTGTGCAACGTCGCACTATGGGACCAAATGGTGTTTTCCATCAAAAATGGCCTCTGTTCGCAAGAGTACAACTTTCTCAGGAGTCCAACTTTTAATAACATCCATACACGTCTTCGCATGAGTCCAACTTTTATTTATTATGTACTTTTATTAGCACTATTCCAACTGGACGGTACAGTTACTCACATATAAATAAATGAATAAAAAAAAACGTGTATAGAAACTATTTCATAGTAACTCATTGTATATCATAAGTAGTAGGCAAACAGGCTAATAAGAAATTGTCTTGAATCAGATCATTCGAATCTCGCTCGGTACGCCGCATAAAGGTCCATCTCCATCTTAATCCATAGCTGTACAATTTCAATTTTAGTTAAGTACTTCGATGTTCAGAAAAATGAAGAAGACTGTCGATGGAAGTTGAGGGAGTATTTTTATAAAAACTCCTGTATCACTGATGTTCGAATCATAGATTTGCTGGTGATCAAGGTAACCGTCATTACAATATGCTAGGTTTTTTTCCATACTTACCTACGGGATATTAGGCGTATGCACTCGGAAGATACCTACCTACTTACCTAATACATATAGATAGGTAAGTAGGTAGGTAGGTTTAAGAAATAAACAATATTTTTTGAACGCCTCTAAATAAATTTCTGCCACTTTGTCGGGGGTTAGCCAAACTCGCAGGAGATAGGAAGTGTAAACAAAAATGTGTGTGTTTGTACACACTACCTCACTGGTGCACTCTTTTCCTTCACTTTTGTAGTCCTTTGGGCGGAAAGCCATCTAAGCAAGTCTCTATGAGGTCATGGTCCAATATGACCTCACAGAGATCAGTTGCAAGACCGATGGCTTTACGGCAGGGGCACGGGGCTGAAACGACCAAATACCCAACTCCAGGCAGCTATGAAGGATAGGCTGGATTAGATACCTTACAACCTTCAGTCGGGGGTTGCGGAAGGATCGTACGTTCCCGCGACCCCCAGCGTAGGTGTGAGATGGAACACCGGGGTGGTTTTTAGTCGAGTCTGACAGACCCCTCCGCCCGCCCCAGGGCGGAGGACATCCATGAGGATTTTCCAACCCGGATCAAAAAAAAAAGTATCTTACAACCTTGACAGAAAAACCCCAGTAACTCAAGAGTAAGACGACAGTGAAGGATTATAATCATCGTGAGGAATTTTTAAGACATCTATTCATTAAAAGTGGTGTGCAGCGAGTCAGGAGCAAGGTCTAAAACTGTACCCAACCCTAAATAAGTGTTTTTAACACTGTTTTAAAAGAAAAACACTTCTAAATGTAACAGATACTCGTACAATAATGTTACAGAATCAAAGTGTAACCTTTTATATGAAATGTTAATATGATATGTGTAACAGAAATAAGCATTAATTTGTAGGTATGCAATGCACGGGATTGCGGCTATTTAGGCAACGCCGCGTTTACCGGTTACACTGTTACAGATATATTAATTACGGTTACACTTTTGTAAATGTTTTAGGTTAACTAACTAACACATAAAACATATAAAAGGCCGCTATCCCACTGGCGGTTTACGATCGTTGACGTTGCGTCGTCGCGTGGCAAGCATTAACGTCCGCTGAACGCGACGTTAACGTCGGGCACATGTACCTGTTGCCAACAAAGGCGACGTTAACGTTGCGCAGACGCGACGTCGACGTCGCGTTCAGCGGACGTTAATGCTTGTCACGCGACGACGCGATGTCAACGTCGCGTCTGCGCAGCGTCAACGTTGCGCAGACGCGACGTTGACATCGCGTCGCGTTCGAGAGGCGCCGACACTCGTAAAACGCCAGTGAGATAGCGGCCAAAGTGTTAGTTATTTGATTCTTTTATTAATTCCATATGTCATGTAACACTTATAATTCTGTAACCTTTATGAAGGTGTTTTTAAGTCCCTGGTCAGAGTATAAGACAGAAACATTTGCATATAGGTAGACACACGTGTGACGGTGTAACTATATACAGTGTATCTGCTGTTAAAAACTAGATATTTTTTTTTATACAATTACAGGGTTACATCGAGCTTAAAGAAATAACCCATCAGTGGCAGCAGAAGGGTCATATCATGAGGCACTGGAGTCCAAGTGTCGAACGTCAGCCGACCGACTTTCTTTCGAAGTTCTTCGCCGGCGCAGAATGAATTGAAAAATATTTGAATGATTACAAATAAATAAATAACAAATTCAAGATTTATTGATCACTTTCATTCCACATCACATTATGTCTTTCGAAAGCTCAGGTATACAGTGTGTTAGGTTAAACGAGGGACATATTTTAAGGGAGTGTAGTACTCATGAAAATGAACAACTTTTAATATGGGCCTGACTCAAAAATATGAAAACAAAAAACAGCTATTCCCTACATTTTGTCCAGTTATGCGAACAGAAAATGTATAGAGCGGCTGGTTTTATTTTCTCGATTTCAATGTTGGTTTCTTAGTAAAAGTTCTTCATTTTTATGAGTACTACACTCCCTTAAAGTATGTCCCTCGTTTAACCTAACACACTGTATTTATATGTATTATTTTTTTTACATGGATTTAAAAATATTTAGAACTAAATCAGTTGGTGAGTTTCAAGTGTTCAACACGATATGAATAGGTGTAACTGTAAATTAACTACAACATTTACTAAGTACTTAGGTACTAGGTAAATATTGACCCTCTAAATAGCTGCCATGGCCCATGTAAGGACATAAGTAGGGCATATAATACTTTTTAATGTGTAAATGTACCTGTTACGGTACTCTTTAGGTACTGTTTATTTTTACAGAAAGTTAATTTAGGCACTTGTCCCAAGCGCGCCGCCGCCGCCGCCGTCGATGAAGCGATTAGCTATCAAAGATTTTCTCGCTCAAGAAACGTACAAAAGATTGTAGGGCCCGCGTAAGTAAACGAGTTATACATTTATGTACTAATAACTTATTAGGTAAATGTATCTCTTTTATCTTTATCACACCGCCAGCGAGTACCTACTCGTTTATCGCAGCGACAAGAGTTATCTAAGAGAGTACCTACTTGCTCAGCGACGCTCGCTTGGCGTGCAGAACACTTGCCGAGATACTCACGCTTTGTACATACGCCAGCACATCAAGCTACCCGAAACTACCAAATTGTCCCAATCAACTTTGAACTTTATGCTTAAAAGTAAAGTTGAAAATCTATTAAAGAAATTTGACAGATTGTAGTAGGTTGATGTGCTGGCGTCTGTACATAACTACCACAGATATTGATACACCATATAATTATGGTCTATGTATATCTGTGATAACTACCTACGTAGAGGTACTCAAACCAGCGAGTACATACTCGCTCGTCGCCGTCGTCGTGCACTCGTTTTTATTAGTTACTAACTCTACTTGCTTCTCGTTAATCGCTGGCGGTGAGACAGGCCTTAAATTCAAACTACCTAGGTACAGAAATATTATGTTCTTATAAGAAAAGTTATACTTATCAAGTTTTTTTGTTAAACAAAAACAATTTTCCAAAACACAAAACGCTATCGTATAGAATGAATAAGAAAAAGAATAAGAATAAGATAATCACCACGCCTCTACTCTCCGAAGGGGTAGGTTGATAGGTATTATAGGTACCTACTTATGTTTGAAAACAATTATTACAAATACTTACAATACAAATTGTAGACTGCTTGTTTCGGATACGGTTATACAATTTTAGTTATGAACATAAAGTAGGTACCTACTTACAATGTTTTCACACCATCGCGATCACGTCGAAGTATTAGTAGTAATCGTTGCGACTCGCGATCCGTAGTTAGGTTTCCTAGAAGTGCGGTCGCCGCCATATAGCGTATACAATTAAAGGCTCCTACAAACAGGTACCGGCGAATGACGTCACTGAAACTTTATTTATGAAAGTTAGTTGGTGTATATGTTGCAGTCAAAACTCTTAACCAGTCAAAAGTACTATTGACTAGCAAAATCAGTCAAAAGTACTTTTGACCGTATGCTTTAGTCAATAATACTTTTGACTAAAATAACAGTTAAAAGTACTTTTGCCCAATGGAGCTGGTTAAAAGTACTTTTGACTAAGTGATTCCGTCAAAAGTGGTTTTGACTGGTTGTATCAGTCAAAACTCTTAAAAATTATTTAGCATATTATTTAGCATTTTTATTTCTTTGAAATAATGTCATTTGACCGAATTTTCAAATGCACTAATTTGCCTGTTTAATATGATATGAGGTACCTAAAGGTATTTGTATTCTCATTCACTCGCCCTTGCATCCAATGTCGACGGAGCCCCGCTTCGCGGGGCTCCTATTTCTGTGAAAAGGGTTTAAAGTAACCTAACAAAACCGAACCTCGGGGTGGGAACATTACATCAAATGAACATTATACCTTTTGATCAACAGCGCAAATGTTGTTATCGCAAATAAATATTCGATGAAATGAAAATTATGTTAATCGATATTCAAATTGATTATTTTCCTAAACGTTGTTCGAATTAGTAACATTACATCAAAAGTTGTGGTGGTGGTGCAACAAGGGTGAACCTCTTTTTTATTCACATCTAACGAGTTAATAGTGCTTTTGACTGATGCTTTATTGCAGTTAAAACTACTTTTGACGAAGTTCGTCAGTCAAAAGTACTTTTAACCGCAAATTTGCAGTCAAAAGTACTAATAACCAATAATTTTCAGTCAAAACCACTTTTGACCAACCTATTCAGTCAAAAGTACTTTTGACTGATTTTGCTAGTCAATAGTACTTTTGACTGGTTAAGAGTTTTGACTGCAACATATACATGTTTTCCTGGAGAGCGTTTTTAACCCCGCTACCCTGCCATCACTTTGTGGCCACCGCACTTCTGGGAAACAATGGCATAGCTGACAAAGGTATGTACAAATGCGTGCCACGAAAGATGAGACTTGACACCACGTGGTTTGACATGCGCAGTACACGATTTTAGGTATCTTTAGCGGTATGAGGTCTGAGTGCGAGACGGGACCGGACGTCATAGGGGCGGCGGAAAGAGCGGGGGAGGCAGGGTCAAGTCTCATCTTTCGTGGCACGCATTGTAAGTGTAGGAGGTATGTCATTACCGGGCGGCTCGGGCCCCATGGTGTGCAAACTTCGTTATTACCAGTTATAAAAATAAACATATCAGTAGGTACTCATACCACTTTAATCCATAAATATAACAATTCTGGTGTAACTTATCATTCACAACCATAAAATTACAACATTATTAAGTATTATTGTATAAAGTAGACAGTTTTGCATCCTAACGTATTCTAGAAAGGTGAGTAGGTAGATATTCTTTCGATTTTAAACAAGGTACTAGATACTAACTAGGTATGAACTTCGATTAATTTGTTGAAAATAGTTTCATGGAATCTGAGACCTGGATCCTTTTATAAACGAATACTTTCGACATACCTAATGTACTAACTGGCTAAGGTCTTAAAGCTAAGAGAAGGTATAGAGAAATAGATAGACCGTAACATGTTACTTAGCTGTTAAATAAATATAAGTATTTGTACTGAAAATTTCTTTAAGTTAAAACTGTTGAGTCAAGTAGGTAGCTTTACCTACTAAAAATAGCATTCTGTTAATGTAATGTCTTTTATTCCCTACACAATTACTGGGGGCCTAAAAAGGCCACTTTGGCAGAATCATAAAAGGATATCATTATGAATCACAGTTATGGCGAAGACAGTCCGTGTTTTTCTTTTTTCGCTGCACTACGTAGGTATAATAAAAGAGATTGGGATTGGATTTGGATTGAATTGGTTGGTATTTTAGCACAGACAAAATAAATTAACTGAAAAATCCTCCACCAATAGGATTTGATACGATTAACTTAACAGTTAACTGTCCATTATGATTCATAATGTTTTCCTTATAAGATTCTGCCAAAGTGGCATTTTTGGGCCCCCTGATCACGTTTATTTAGGCCATGTTTTAGTTATATCCGACAAACAAATTTCGTATGCAAAATATATAATCATTTAATAGATAAACATTTAATTATACATAACGTTGATATCCTAAATTAGTAACTACATTAGATATTTGTTACTTTTATTAATTACAAAATTACTCCTATGTACAACAATTTCACCAGTAGTCACTGCTGGATACTTCCACTCGATCCGCGAACATGTAGGTCCTCATGGGTACAATACTTGGCATAAGGTTCCTCTTGCCGTCGTGAAGGTATCGTAGCCATGCCCGACTCGCGATCAGGTCAGGACCACTCGGCGCCGACCGCACTTCATTAACACTACCATTATATCTAATGAGGTCTTGTTCAACGAGGTACGCTTTACAATAGCATCTTCACAAACTCTGAAATAATAAAATTAAACCTGTTAAGATAAACCTTCACACACAGTCTAGTCCTCAACGAGTGAGGATTGAGGATAAACACAAACCGTACCTAAGTATGTCTCTGGATTATCTTTTTCCTCGACTATGAACTATTCTGCTATAGTAGGTAACTCTAGTAAAACGTAAGATTTCGATGAAATTTGGCACGCCGCGCCGCGCGTTGGTAGACCATGACCTTGGTTAGGACATACGATATTAATTTTTTATCCCAGTAGTTCGTTCCTGTGCGATAATTACCGACTTCCAAATCAATTAATATAATTTAATTTTGGAAATTCTGTATAAAGTTTTTTTTTTGTAAGATTTTTGTAGTGTAAGCAGTTGCTGGTAGACCTAAATAAATACGGTACCTTCATAGTCGATCCTGCCGTCGTGGTCGATGTCTCCGAGCGCCAACACCTGGTTGAGCTGCGCGTCGGTCACGGGCTCGCCGATCATCTCGAGCGCTGACCGGAGCTCGTCCCGCGTTATGTACCCGTTGTCGTCGCGGTCGAACACCCTGGAATAACATAACACAACATCATGTCTGTTTTTTTCGAAGGGTTGGCAGAGGGGGGGCGGGGTGGGTTGTAGGGGGGGGGGGTTCGGTTGGGTTGGCGACCTACATATATCTGCACCCACATTTCGCCTGTAATAAATTTATAAGTCCCAAGTAATAACGTTGGAAAAGTTTGAGATACATGTCAATTTTTGATTGTCTCGTAAGTCGGTATCGCTTAGTCGTACACGTGTGGTGTCTCGCACCCTCACGCCTTTCATAAGCTTACCTCCATAACACTTAATGCAATATTTAGGTACTGCCTGCTCTAATCTGTCTGTTATGATATTAGAACCCAAAGCCTTGAGTTAGATCACGTATTAGGTTGCAAGTTAGTGTTGATTGCATCACCATGTAAAGGCATTAGGCAATCTACTCCGTGATTCCTTCCACGGCTGGTAGAATTCTACAGTAGCTATTTCTTTATCGGGCAGCCGGCAGGTAGGAAGTTTTCTAGATTAGTTTTTTACTATCACTGTCTAAAAGACGAGGCCATTTAACGATCGATCCGATCGATTCTATAAAAATTGGCACCATCTAAAATAACAACCATATCATAATCGCCCGTGTTCCCACAGGCCTCCTCTCGGTGTGAGGGAGAAGGCCGTAATCCACCACGCGGGCTCAGTGCCAGTTGATAGATGTCACATATCTGCGAATGTTTGGAGACTTAAGACATGTCGGTTTTCTCACGATGTTTTTTCACCGTTTTGAGAGCAGGTGATAAAATAAATACAAAAACCATGTAATATAAAAGCGGTTAAGTTTAAAGGAACTCACTTAAATGCTGCGAGTAGATCTCGTGTGATCTCCTCCTCAGAGTCGCCGCCGCACGCCGCCACGTCCATCCCTTGTATTGCTTGTATCTTCGTCACCCACTGCATGAAGTCATTCTCATCTATTAGCCCGTTACCTGCAATGAAAACAATAGTTAAGAGAGTGGCTGAATGCCTGAATAGTCGGTGATCATCACTGTTATTAGCACCCTAATTGCGTAACACATTATCAATCGGAATCCTTTGAAGGATATTGCCAATCCATTGCTTCATAATTTTCGAAAAAATTTGTCTGCTCAACAACAACTAAAATAACAACAGTCAAAATGAAAGGCATTGCTACTGATAGTGTGTTACGCGATTAGTTACCCCGCGGTTTACGTTGCCCCAGAAGCTAAATAAGTTTTATTTTTACTCAAACATCTAAATCTCGAAGTGCGTGATTTGGGTTTCTCCTTTATTTATTTATTTATTTAAACTTTTCGCACAAATGGTACAAAGGCGGACTTAATGCCTTAACGCTCATTCAAACAGGCGCGACACGACACGCGACACAAAGGCACCGCAAGTCGCGCAACGAGCGGTGCCTTTGTGTCGCGCGCGATTCGCGTCGCTCGTCGCGCCTGTTTGCAGGAGCCTTTAGGCATTCTCTACCAGTCAACCAAGGGTGGTGAAGAGATTGGATGGCAGGTGCTTTGTTTGAGAGGAACAATGATTAAAAAAAAAACTATTAAAACTAGATACACAAATACATAAATAGGTTATATACATTTACATACTATTTACTATAATATATACTTATAATATATATTTAATACACAAATTCAAAGGACAGAGGTGATGAGATGACTCTACACTATTTGTTTTGAAAATAACTCTGCAATTTCCGCTTAAATGCATACCGACTGGTGGCCGTCCTGATATCAAGAGGAAGTGCATTCCAAAGAAGAATGGACTGAATATGAAAGGAAGAATGAATAAAGTCAGAAGTACCTTAGTAGTCCTTTCTGCCACTCGTTTACATGACGGCTACATCAACTAGAATTTCCTAAGCCAATTTATAAAAGCTGGTTGTTCCTAGTCTTAAAATAATTATTCATCAAACAATAAAATTAGAAGAACGTGCTGCGTGACAGTCACACGTTTCGGAAAAATGTGTATGAATATAGTACGAAAGAAGATATATGTTCTCTATCCACCCAAACGTCCATCGCCGAAAATACACAGCGAACGAAAACCCCAACGAAACAGCACTTGACTATCAAGAAGAAAAGCCTTACTTTATTATGTAACGTTTGCAAAACATGTTTACAAAATCTTACATAAAATATATTAGGGACAGAATAAGTAGGAAACAAAAAACGTGTCGTGTTTCCCTTACAGCCTTACAAAACATAAACAGTTACACGTTTTACCGATTTTCTTGCGTAATTTGTTTCGAACTTTCGACATACCACCCCGAATAATGTTACATTCCTACAAAAACCTTTTTGGGGTTACAGATAAAGATTTACGAGAAAATAAAAGTATCCAGCCACCGTCATACTATTAAAATAATATTAAATCGTGCCCAAGTAATATGTAACAAAATGTTATGTGACAATTAACAAAAGGGCTTTAAGTCGTTAAATCTTAATTAAAGCGGTGGCAGGAAAAGTCGTTAAAGTGATGACGTCAGCAGTTCACCCCCTGCTGGCATTAGCTCTAGTTAATTATAACAGTCATTATCAATGTTTAGTCATACAGTCAGACCTCGTCATTCATTAACTTTTATTGTTGTAGGGTAGTCGTACGTTCGTAATTTATTTTTATGTTGCTTACTAAGATTACTGTTAATTAGTGGTAATAAACTGAAATAATTATCCCTGTATTTAATTCGGGATTAATTTAGAACTTGTGTAGTTACACTGAAGGTAATTTATTTTAATTTATACAAAGCGTGCCAGATGTGCAAGCACTTTTAAAGGCAGCAAGGCTTACGGAGACAAGAACGAGGGAATTTAGTACCACCTGTGGCTGCGCTGCACCTTTATTGTCTAGAATTTCTCCCGACGAAGCCTTTTATTCAAAGAAGGTCTCTTGTTTTATTTAAAGAGATTAGGATTATCTTCTTAGCTCAAGTGCATGGCTTGAATCTCCATACAGTTAGTAGCTTAACCGTAATGAAATAAATCTCAGCCCAGGACGTGACATGTAGCATTAATGGGTAGATTTTATAATGTGTTCAGAATGTTAACCTCGTGAAGGCTTGAATACAATCTGATTGGATCAAGAGATTATCAGGGTGCGATGCGATAGAGCGGGCGTGGTGTGGGGCTGACCCACTACCGCGATAGCGGCTCTGAAGCCCTGAACTGTCTCGAAGTAATTTAATATGTTTTAAGTTTATTTTTCCCTTTTCCTAGGGTTCAACAATAGGATGGACCCTAGTTTTATTACAATCTAGCCTTATAAGTAGACTATTAAGTAATTTAATTATATCCTAAACTATTGAATTGTCTTTACTAAGAATGTGTCCAATAACACTTTTCTTATTATCTCTATTAAGGCGAATACACTTCGTTCTTGTGTTTGTTTAGCACTTTTGTATTTTGCACTATTCACTAACACTAAACACTAGCTCGAACGGTTTTGTTCTTTTTAGTCTTCTAACTATGTTTGTGTGGTCGAGAAGATGGATTGCCTCGACGCGACGTTCACATGCTGATGAAGTCTCTTTTCTTTTGTGCTACGCGCTCTTGTCCCTTGCGCTACATCTAGGAATACAGTAGAACATACTTTCTTGTCTTCAAGGGCGTTTTCTATTACGTTGATCCTATAGGCACTTTATCGATGGTTGTGTTTTTCTCGAAAACCAAATTGGTAGGGTTAACCAGACCCTTTCTTGGGAGGTTATGAAGTACTTCTTCCGTTTTTAAATCGTAACTTGGTGATTTTCGTGTACTTATATTATATTACGGTTTATTTCTCGTGCGACTTCTCTCGGTTTTACTAGTTTTATTGTAACTTCATTTTCTGAAGACACCATATTAGCCAAAGTGTGATAGTTCCCCGTCGTCTGGATATTTTCTAGGTGCTCTGCAAACCTCTTTGCTTTTTGCTCATTAGTAAGTTAGTAACTGCCCATTGCCTATTTCCACATTTGATTGAAAACATCTCAAAACCTTGGTCAAATTCTAGTACAATATTTACAACAAAACTATTACCTACTTATTACATACAAATATTCCGGTTTTTAATTAAAACAATAACTTTAATTACAGAAGTTGGTGGCAAAAAAAAATACAGATCCCAAGACACCGACTTCTGAAATTAAAGTTATTTCATAATTATCAGTTAATTTTTTTTAAGTCGATTTAATTTTTAAACGGTTTTTTTAAATTACTTTTTTTGGCATATAAGTAGCAGCTTTGTTGCTATTTTAGCTAGCGAGGTATAGCTGCTGCTGTTGAAGTTCTTATTAAAAACATAATATCGTTGCTCGCCACAATTAATGCCTGTTACATGGTGACATTAGTTACCACTAGCGCCATCTAGTATCGGGTAGCAGAACTAGTAGAGTCATGCATGGTCCTTCTAGAAATCTCGACGCTAGAACTTTCTAGACCTTTCGAGAACTATCGACAACTGGTCAGTCGGGACCGGTATTTACTCGTACATTCTAGATGTTTCTACAATAGAAGGTTCTAGAACTCTCTGAGGCACTATATAAGGCCGGTGTCGGCCGCGAACCGGATACAGTTGGATAAGCGATACAAGCGAATACATCGAAAGCGATCTCTAAGTGCGACTTAGAGCGATCAGTAGTGCAATTGTGTTTTATAATATTAGTGTGTTTGAGTTATTATTGATGTTGTTCAATTAAAGTGTCATTTTTTGTTATTAAATCGGCAGTTTTTATTGTCACGAACCCCAAGCTCATAACAATATTACCTATAATGTAGGTCAGTATTTATACATTTGGCAAGATGTTTGCATCTAAATAATCAATAATTAACCCTCGGGCAGGCCCATCTTTTCCATTGGGCACTCTGGGCAAGTGCCCAGGGCCCCGGGATCTTCGGGGGCCCCGGCCTGCTCTCATAAAAAAACATTCTTTGCAGCCGCCATTCCATTCTTTGAAAAGAAGAGAAAGACGCTCTTCACGCTTAAACCGCTGAACCGATGTAGGTGAAATTTTATCCCGATATTCCCACGAAATCGACACTTATGCGGGTGAATTATGTGCGGGTAATTTATGTCATGGTTTCATTTTTAATTCTTTTACCTATTGTGGTATAGTAATTTTATTTTAGGTGCATCGTCTTCACATATTGTGATTATATAAAATGTATGCAAAATATTGAAAGAATTTTAAAAGAGTACCTAACGGTGGAGTTTCTTGCCCGTTCTTCTCCATACGAAAACTACCTTTTGGAATGGGCGACTAGAATCAATTCTATTAGTTGTAATTTTTGACGTTCAAAAGTGCCTTTTATGTGCCTATTTGAAATAAATGCTTTGACTTTGACTTTGAACCAGCGGGGCGCTGCTAGTGAAAAACTAAATGATTTGCAGCGCGTTTTACAATGAGTTTCTAGCCCCCCAGTTATGAAATATTAGTATGTTTCTCTTATTGTCTCTTATATCCTCAGGGGCCCCGTGATCCTTATGTGCCCAGGGCCTCCAATAGGTTGAAGACGGCCCTGCCCTCGGGACATACAATTTATACAATGTCCATTGTTTTGTTTATGTATGTTGTACATACCAAGAAAATAAATTGTAAGTAAATATTGCGGTCTTTAGTAGCTATAAAGCCAAGACATGTTTTATTTATAAGTTTTGTTAGCCACCATAAACCCGTCAATCACTTAGTTTACGTTACGACGCAAGTCTGCAATAAGTACTAAAAGTTACTGACTATATCAGAGGGCACGCAAAGTAATGAAGCAAGTTGTATAGCCAATTAGGCACTCCACTGGTGAGTGATCAAGTAGAACTTTATCAATTACGTCACAATGACTTGGTAAAGCGCAGGTATCGCGAGGAAGTAGGTACCGGCAGGGTGAGGGTCGCGAGCGCCGGATGCCGCCCGCCTTACGCGCGCACGCCATTTTACAATAACCCTCTAAATTAACTGCCTAATCGATTTAATCAGGTTTTGTTTATTCATGTACTTTACAACTTACTGGCTCACGCGAATCTGTATTCTGATGAGGCAAATAAATATATACCGATAGTTTTCATAGTCCTTGAATATTTCTACGCCAACATTCTTTCGGCAATTACTGAATATGTCGCGAAGTCGTGATATGTTAACGTAATGTATATGTCGCAGCCAACTGGTTAAATTAGCCGTTTAGTTAACCGCCTGGCCTTTGGAAGTAGTGCTCTTCGCTCTCTTTGTTCACTCGCGTTTCATCACAGTTCTAACCTAACCCATTTAGTTGGGGTGCCCTGGCTTAGTTACTGCGACCAATTCGGCTCTCGCGTGTTCCAACCTGAACTACAATATTGAATATCAATAGGGCGTTAGATGAATGGCCGCCGCCGTTTAGTTAAAAGGCTAGGCGGTTAACTAAACGGCTAATTAAACTAGTTTGCTGCGACATATACATATTTTAATTGTATTCATTTGCTATACTCTGTACGCTTCGTAACTAGCAACTTGTAGCCACAGTACATTAATTTGCTGGCTTAAAACAGTGTAATGTCTCAGCGAGTTTATTGTATGTCAAAAAACATGTGCTATGTTGGCAGAATTTCAATGTAAAAACCAACTATTTTAAAAGAAGTACAGTTATTTAGATCCTGCAATTAGAACTGGACACTTTACGACATGTTTAAAATACAGTAGATAATGTCGCCACCACCACTAATAAGACCGTAAAAACATTTAACTAAAACTACGAGTACATATTATATCCAACCCTGTCATGGTAACATATCATTCTGAAGCTGTTCTGTTAGTAATTTCTAGACATCATGAATTCCTCCCAAGGTTAAACGAAGGAAATTGCGCCTAGATAAATGACATTATCGTCTTCATATGTAGGCCTCAGTAACCTCAACATACTTATGTATGACCCGTGCGTGCCTCCCAAACGATATTAGGTCATAAAACATGATGATCGTTCATAAATATTTATTTAAGCGTATAAAGTCAAATGAACTAGTTAAAGAAAACAACTTGTTGGCAACAATTTTGTTCGTTTTTATCGAAAAAGCCTTTTTCATTTTATGTTAACTTACCTATTACTTTTTCCTTCAGAAAAGTGTATTTTACTGAAACGTCTTTACTTACGGTAACTACTGTTATTAAAAATCTTCGCAGAGAATAGTATCTAAGTATAATATTAACAGATGAAATTACATAGAAATTATTGGCGACCCTGTCTGTTATCATCGACAGGCTAGTCGGTGTCGTGTCATTCGCGAGCAACCGGCACCGAATTACGCCCATCGCTCCATCACCAACTTTGATGGACTTCTTGCATGCGAGCTGAGCATGGGAAGAAAATTTCATGATGTAACCTGCGCTGGCTAGGCGACGGAATAGCACATTAGAATGGAAATAATCGCTGTGTACCTTAACAATGTCAGCATTGTAGAAGATTAACTACTCTGCTCTTGTACCTACTGGTTATGAGAATAGCTCATGTCGTGGTAATATTTGCAGGGTTTACTGTCAAGGGTGCACCAGATGTATCCGTGGAGGTTCATCTTCTTAGCGTGTCGATGTCAATCACTAACGTCATCCATCAAGTGCTCCGTGAAGGTTTAAAACATAGTACACTATAGTTATGTAGGTAACCGCTGAAGGTGGTGACGAGAACAAAGACAGACTGGATGGAAGAGTCAGATGCCATTCAAAACCTTAAGTAACTACTTGAAGAATTAAAAGACATGTAAGAGCACCAAAAGTTAAGAATCAAGAGAGTTTTCAGAATTAATATCTGTTGAAAACTTTAACACGCCTTGGAGAATATTACAATACCCTGTAATGATACGGTGCTGATATCAAAGTGGAGGTACTGACCGGTTTTACTGGCGTCTTTGATGAGGTCACCGATGAGGTCGTCGCTGACCTCGATGCCGAGGTTGCGTAACATGAACTGCAGCTCGGCCGGCGTGACGTGCCCGTCGCTGTCGCGGTCCAGCAGACCGAACGCCGTGCGTAGATCTGAAACAACGCATTTGACAGTTAGTCGCTGGGTGCTTTCTGCTATGAGTCCAGTGGCAACTTGCAGTACTTAGACCGAGAAGAGATACGTTAACACGGTTCGGAATCTTGAGTGATTGATTATAATGGATAAGTTAGTTTCGGGTTTGAGACACAGTACTTCATAAATAGTACCTACATAAGCGACAAACATTCAATTTAATAAAAACAGTCAGGTGTTTAAGATATAGCTCAAGAGCACAAACAAGTAGGTAAGTAGGACAGAAAATATATTGATGTAAGTGTTTCATAACAGAATGTAAATGGAACACCCATGTAAAAATATTGTAGCCCAAAGCTATTACGTCACAACCTCTTTTTACTTGTTCCTTGTTCCGTGTGAAATCGAACATTTTTGGCAATATTGAACGCAACAACTGCAAAAAGTCGAAAACATAAGTGGTACTAAAATTTTATGGTCAATCGATAAATGCTCAAAACCTGCTACGCGACGTAACGGTAGCGAGATGTCTTTTCATTTCAAGTTACAAAATCATGCTACGGCGTAGCAAGATATGTTTTAATTTCAAGTTACTATAAGAAATGCTACTACGCTTAGCAGCTACGCCTACGCTGCCGCTGTAGCAGCTACGTTTAAATGTAAACATGTTTATGTAAAGTTAAGACTACACAGCGATAGTGATAAGTGTAAGATTTCAAGTACCAATTAAGTCCAGAGAAGCGTAAACAATGTTGAGTACCAGGTTCAAGCCTCTACGGCAAACCTGAGAAAATCGCAATAAAACGCAACCAAGCTATTTAATATGCGCCTGAAATTATATTTCTCCAGAGTTATGAGTCTTCTCGCAGACAACGTTTGAGATTATTTTTTAGAAAGGTTGCGAAAATAAAAACGTTACCTTTTGACTGTCGAAAAACATGGTTCATAAAAAGTTAAGGTAGCTATCTAACGTAGGTACCTACGTAAACACGTGTACGCAAATACGTGCTAAAGTCGACACGAGAGACACAAGAGTAAACATGACTATGTAATGTATCAATTTATACGAAGAAACGCCATATAGTAACATTGGGATAAAACTCATGAGGTACTTACAGAAATCATTACCCCTATTCGTAGCCATCACAGTCACAGTATTATTATAATTAATAGATAATTCACAGGTTCGTTATATTTTGTTACTAGTATTTTGGGCACATCTTACGTTATCCCCACTATCATCTAGATGTACCGCTATCTACATCAGGTTTTCACTAAAATTGTCGTCTCGTCTCGTCATATACATACCCGGCAATATTGACAAAAGATTAAACATTGTGGCGTGTACTTGTTTTATCTCAGCACTAAATTATTTTGAGCCATTGCTATCTAGATAAGAGTTTGAAAAGAAAACATCAACAGAGAGGCACATACTTAGGTAGGCACGGAGTTAAACTTTGGAAGAAAACTCTTGAAATAAACCATGCAAATGTCTGCATTGAGAAATGTGGTGACAAACCTCATTTATTTTGAAAATAACATTTATTGTACTTTGTATTTGCTAGTAACTTTTAACGTTAAATATATTTTGGTGTAAATAATAAAATATTGTTTATAATCAATGACCATACCATATTGTATATTTACCACTCCGTGCCTCGAAAAGCACGTTAAACTGTTGATCCCAGCTGTCATTCGTGGATCTTTGTTAGTCATTACGGGTAGTCAGAAGCCCGAAAATCTGCCAATCAGTCTTACCAAGGGGTATCGTATTATCTTCTTCAAATCCTTTCCTTTTTACTTTTCTTGAGAAGTATTGGCCACTGTGTTTTTATACCTGCCTGCTAATTACTGAAAATTAACATCATCGTATTCATTTATTTCCAGTTACTTCAAACAATCTAGTTGAAACTACACTCAAATTATTACGCGTGTGCGTTTAAACATGACCGTTTTTTAATCTTCTTGGTGTAACTATTAGATGACTTATTACGAGCGGTCGACTTGACATAATTTCCGAATTCTACGTTAAATTTATCGGAGACATCTATCAGACTACGCTTCATTTTGTGTGTTGTTCAATGTTCCTTCATAACGAGGCGACGATGTCTGTTTACATTATTTATTTATTTATTAATAACCAACTTATATTTACAGTTGGCACCACACAAACTTGAGTAATAGAATTATGCGGGAACCTAATTGTGAAAGCATAAGGATTGGAGACAGCGACAGAAGCGAATTTTTCACGCGATGTGCGTTTCATATTCTGCACTATTTTAATGAATGTGAATCATTGTTTTACTCCAATAGGTACACGATACATACGGCGTAGGTAGAGGTACCTACAAGCTTAGGTACAGCAAAGTGAAAATTAAGAATATCGTAAAAGTCAATAATCGCTTAGCAACTCATTAAATAATAATACACATTATGCAGGAATGCTTGGTGATAATGACCAGCTAACTCAAAACACTGTATTATTCCCGGCGTATCGCCTGTTCCAAAAATATCAACCACCTATACAATGTTCTACGAAACGAGTTTTTTTCGTGACTCGACTGATTTTCTTGGTTTTTTACTTGATTATTTTCAAAGTTCCTAGTATTGCAGAGGCTAAGCTCATCTTTGTGTTGCGGATATAGAGATGACGAAGAACAATAACATTTTATAATGCGTAATAGGTGGGTACTTGTACATACATAATATAGCGTATGATCGTGAATCCGAAGGATAACCATAATAACTACAGATAGGGACTAACTGGACTACCTAACCTACTAGTAATAGATAAATTTAGTAAAGGAGATCCGCCAAATCCCATACAAAATTACCCCAGCTCCGGCGCAAAAGATATGTATCTCAGTTTTTAGATTAAAAATAGTAAAAAAATAATCAGGTTTCGCTATTGCTAAATTCGATGGCTAACATAGTTTTTTTGGCCGTGGAAGCTAGCCGTAATGACCAATTTTTAATGTTTTTTTATTATTTTATTTTTTTTGCTCTTCAGTTCGAAACTATAAAAAAGTGAAAAATAAAACAAGTAGTATCGTTATGAAATACTTTATTTTTATTTTCTCTAAAAAATTATCAATAAGTCGTTATTTATAATGTCAATTAAAAGATACACATTCTTTTGACTAATATTGCGAAAAATGTTCAGTTGATGGACTGTTATCCACTACAACAAAATTATTATTATTAATTATCACTATTTTCTCTCTCTCTCTCTCTCTCTCTATCTCGTCAGCTCATTTATCCATCTTCTCTGGTGCTTTCTGTTCCAATCAGGAAAGAAGAAGAAAAAGATGAAAGGATCAAACGTTTTGTGTGTGACCGACACGCACCTGTGACGTGAGGGCACAATTGTACATCTTATTGTCTCGCTCACACATAATGGTAGAGGGAGAAACACAAAGACGCCAGCGTAAGCGCTGGCGTCTTTGTGTTTCTCCCTCCGCCGCCCTCAACCGCCTAAGGGCGGTTTATGCCCACGCGCACGCGCAGTCCTTCGCTAACATTTGTGGTGTAGTGTACAATGCGTGCCACGAAAGAAGAGACTTGACAAACCACGTGGTTTGATATGCGCAGTAGACGATTTATAGGTCTGTTTAGCGGTATGAGGTCTGAGGCGGGAAGGGACTGGGCGTCATCGGGGCGGCGGTAAGAGCGCGGGAGGCACAGCACGGCACCGCGCATGCGCGTTAGACATAACGAACGTGATTTAGACCACCCAGCTCTAGGTTTAGATTTTGTTTTAGTGGATTTAGAATAACAGTCCATCAACTGAACATTTTTCGCAATATTAGTCAAAAGAATGTGTATCTTTTAATTGACATTATAAATAACAACTTATTGATATTTTTTTAGAGAAAATAAAAATAAAGTATTTCATAACGATACTACTTGTTTTATTTTTCACTTTTTTATAGTTTCTAACTGAAGAGCAAAAAAATTAAATAATAAAAAAAACATTAAAAATTGGTAATTACGGCTAGCTTCCAAGGCCAAAAAAACTATGTTAGCCATCGAATTTAGCAATAGCGAAACCTGATTATTTTTTTACTATTTTTAATCTAAAAACTGAGATACATATCTTTTGCGCCGGAGCTGGGGTCATTTTGGCGGATCCCCTTTACATCCCCAATTTCTAAGATTGTTTCAGAAAGTTTGTTCAATTTTACTGTCCATGTCAACTTATATTTAGTTTGGTCAACCAAACACAAATGAGATTTAACAGCGGATTTACTAATCCGAGACTTGATCAAGTGTTCTGATGTCGGGATTAGTAAATTAATTACTTAACTATTACGTCTGGCAATGAAAATGGATAGCAAGTACCCAGGACATACTAATGTACCTATAGGTACTTGCAGATATTATGTGGTGTGACTGATAACGTTCTCAGGGAAGAACAATAGTTGTATAGACGTCGTATAGTTGACGTAGCTGATGTTTATATAGGGTAAAGTTTAGTATTGTTATCGAGTAAATACTACGTTACATGTAAACATGTCGGTAGTGGGTTATAATTATACACTAGCAGCCCAGCGGCATGGACACGTAGGAATAAACAAAAGGGAGCGTTTCTCTAAAGATCATGGCGAGAAATCAAGTAGGTGTACCTGCTCAGAATTTTCAATTAAAATTCTGGACATTTCGGACACCCAGACAACGGCTTATCTATCGTACTTCTGCATATGTAATACATGCAGATGAAGTAATATAAAATTACATAATAACTTTTGTAAATTTTCCGTGACAGTACCGTCTTGTCAGACCGACAAAGCGTGTTGACGAAGATTTAGTAAAGTCAATTAGTCAATTCGTCAACAATCTCAACAGAGGTGCTGATAGATAAAAGACAAAATGTGTCACCGTATAAGTACTGTGAGCACAAAGAAGAAGAATTTTCAGACTGAAGATAATTACAAAATGTCCATCATTATAGTTTAGCCATCGTTACAACTTACAATAATTATGATATACACGATCAATGATTTTTTTGTCATTACACTAATTTGCTACAAGACTCCTATCAAAAACAACAGTCCAACTAGTTCAAATAATGTCCAGTAGGTATAATTTCAATAATAACATCAATGTTTCCAAGACATGAAAACCCGCAGGTTATTCAGAAACACGATCAAACGAAGACAGAACTATAATTGGCAACTCGATTACCGCTGGAAAGTTTCATCTTTGAGTAACTTTTCCAGTTGAAAAGTCTCACTTTGGGTCTGCGTCTGTGATACCAAGCGTTAAAGAATATAAAAGAAGCAACCAGTAGAATCTTCGAGACTTCGATACTAGAAAGTTTATGCCAGTAAAACAATTTTGGAAAACACTCATGTTTTATAATTTTTCCATAATAGACGAGTAATGTCTCTTGATAATCATATTCTAGTTCAAGTAGGTATACCTACGATTTGAAGGCGTATCAAACATGAAACTTGAAAAAAACTTTAAAGTGATAGATGTAAATCGAAACTACGATTAAACATGCAAAGTACTGTATTTTACCATGGTCTAGTATATTATTATACCATGTAGGTACTTTACCATACGTGAACTGCACGTATGCATTAGGTACAATGATTGCATTATTATTACTAAAATCTTCAATGTTACATTTTTATTTGAGCTTTATTTTAATCGCATCATTAAGTACAAATATATTGAATTAATCCTAGTCGAAATGAATATCTTTCGCATTCAAATCTGCCCGCCCACTCAATATACATTAATCAGTTTGAATCGTTAATTACCTACTACAAATAAAATACATATCTGCAATGACGACTCGTGCCTTGGTACCGTTTGTGTTCAAATGAATCAGCAATTAAACACTGTCATGATTAGTTTATCTGTATGGCGTGGTTGATGAGATCTCTCTATAAAGTCATTAAATTTTTCAACAAAAAAATAGATAACTGACTCGTAAGTACGACAAACAAATATATTACGCGTCATTCTTTCTCTTGTATTTGCAGCAAGATAAGATTTGTCATCGCCTTTATCGACCAAAAAAAAGTAAAAACTGTTGCATCGAAATAAAAGACTTTGTTTTCAAAAAAATTTAGTTAGGCCCTTTGTACACGACAGGGTTTCTTTACGGTACGGCGTATAAACCGCGCCGTAGAAATAACGTATCTGTCAACAAGCTTCCGTAGTGAACCATACAACAAAACGACGACGTGCCTACACACGGCGAATAACCGTAGTTTTTCACGGCAAGAAAAACGTGTCTATAAAGGGCCTAAGGCCTTACGGTGAGTCGGTTAAATACGTTTTTCCCGACTATGTTGATATAAAAAGCATATTAATATTATTCTATAGATACTACGTGACAAAGCCTTGTGTGTTTATTTTCTTTATTAAAGGTTAATAAAGAAAGTAAACAGACAAAGAAGTGAAATGTAACCAATGTAATGGACGGTCATAGAAGTGACGACAATAGTTCCGATTGATGTCAAACAACACAAAGGTAAACACCACCTAGCACAGGCAGTGCCACCGAACTGCCAACCAGCGTGGGTGGATGAATCGATCATACAATTAGCCCAAACCCACATTTTTCAGGTCAATCCATGAGGCGACAAAATGTAAACATCAATTAAAATATCAAGTTATGACGAGCTTCTAATGAAAACCATTAAAGATATAAATATCGCATATTATTTTGACTATCACTCAAAACTTAATAGGTATAGAACAGGAAACATATTTTACAGCGAATGTTCGCGAAATATGTCTTACGAGTAAGAGAAAATTGTGAAATAAAAATAAATTCATCTGAAAAATGGGAACTTCTGCTTTTGAATAATATCCAAACTTTAGAGTAATGATCGTTATTTACGAAGTTCTGTCTTGCCCGTGTCGCTGTTGAAACTTCAAAAGTAGGTGATATGATAAATAAAGTATGAAAAATCGTAAAGACTCACTGTTGAGCATGGCTTCGCTGGGCGCCGGGACTACGGGCCGGTCGTCCACCGGCGACTGTTTCTTCTTATTCTTTTTCTCATCTTCCTGCTGTGAATCAAACAGTGCACTGTTATCAGACATACACACGATTATCAACGCTATTCCACAATATATTCCGTACACAATCTGACTGCACTGCCAACGCGCAGTGTTTATTAACAAGTCATGTAAGAAAATAATGCTAACTGATACTGATTTTTTTTTATCAATTTGCTGGTGTTATCAATCTTGTCATTCGTTTTATCGGACTATTGTCTGATCAATAAAGCGTGCTTATCTACTGGAAATATAATAAGTTTGTCTATATAGTCATGGCGTAAAATAAGTGATTTATGGAAGAGTGATGGTGCAGATAGTGATGGGACGTACATGACTCATGCTTGTCAGGGTGATTTTAGTTACGTCGCCGCTGGCCTGCCACCGCCTCTGGCTGGATGTACTCGAAGTAGAGAAATGGACTGTTCTGGCGGTCGCAGACGGCGTACTATTTATAGGAACATGTCATTACCATTGTGATCTTTAAATGTAACACGTTACTACTGCATTTGGCTCTCAGCTCCGACATGTCTATACCTGCCCACGTATGCTGCATACAATGTTAATAGACACGTAACGGCTGCTTAGTGTGAAATTAGAGTTCTAATTACATATTATATTTACCTAAACAGTCTGATAGAATTATCAAAATATTAATTTAGTTAAGACAATTTTAATGAAATTTATTTTTTATTCATGTTTTTGCGACGACCTAAAGTAACATGGGACGACTGCAGAACCTACTGCGAGAAAAAGTACCTAAACAATTAATACGGAACAATTTCACAGGCACACAAAAACATGACCAGTTATTTATTTCACCATGTAGCGCCATAAATAGCACATGTGCATTTCACATATCCCTGAAAATATGAAAGCTTTGTGTCTGTATAACATTTAAGACTCCCCATCTGCGACATTTTTTTTTATTGTTGGTGGGAAACCTTCAAAAGGCACCCGATCTCCGAGGAGGGGTCAGCAAATGTGGGATTTTTACCTCACTAAAACCACCCCGGTGATCACCATCAGCACATAGGGGTGGTCCCGGTTCCTCTTAAAAGACCAATTCCGGAACCACCCCGTGCAACGCCTGTAAGATCTGGGACTTCACTTGTGGTCTTGAAAATAAAAACTGACCTTAATTTTGTGAACTTCCAAAAAGTTGCCCTCTTGTACCGAGATCATGGTCAGTACGTGTAAGGTAACTATGTAAGGGTACCTACTGCAAGTTGGTACACTACTATGTTTTTCATGTAGCCACTCCGGGAACTATCCATGAAGTATGCAGGGTAACCTCGACATAAAAGTGCGTAAGTACCCAAGTCACAGCCCAAGTTCAGCGGAACCTCGGAGAGTTTTACATAAAGCGCTAGAATTGTCCGAGAGAGAGTGCGGCGTCCTGGACCTCGAGAGGTGCAATAACGTTGAGATGTGATACTTATACGCTTGTATTTTGTATTGGTTATACATTATTCATATATATATTGTTAATAAATATATGATTATCATTTCTTTATCTCCAACAGCTTTTTCGTCAGGCTCATTATAGTTATAGTCGACGCGCAACGTTACCACGGATTCTGTCGATTCTGAAATAATGCCTGCGTTGAACTAGTTGGTCGGTTATAAAAAAAATCTGCTGTTTAATAGAAAAGTGCAACACCTAGCCAGTCAAAATGTACGAAAGAGCTCACTTTATTGTTTAACAAAAATTTCTACGCTAGGGGGTCTAGAATCATGCGTCAAATTTATGGCTACAGTTTGCGCGGCGATGTCTGTGCCACCCTGTTGTCCCACGATGATTCCAATTGAGTCGTGATAAAATAAAAGGTAGGAAGCACTGGGTAAGTACCAACGAGTCTTAAGAAAATAGTTCGTAAATTGATGATAACTACCCAAGTTAAATAGACTTTTGGGCAAAGATTTCCCAATGCATACCTGAAATCTTTCATCTATTTAAGTAAGTACCTAGGTACTTACTGGCTTTACAAAGAGAGAATAAGAGACTGTTTTGTTACCGAAATATTTAGTAGATATAAATTACTGTGAAGCTGTAAAGTCAGAAGTAGGTAATAAAACTAAAAGTTGCCATACTTTACAATTAAATAGTGCATTGTAGGGATATAATGTAGTTGGAAACTAAAGTAAAATAGACTTTGAGAAAATATTTATATGTTATGGCTTTTAGAACAGTGTTTATCACTGCCTCTCGCCTGCTGTTTTAAATATGTGTATGGTTTGATTTACATACCAAACTCCTGCTACGATATGCAATGAAGAAAATAAAAAGGAAAGAAAGAAGTATCACATAAAAGAAAATATACCTACGCACTTCTCTCAGTGAGGAACAAACACAGATTCATTTGTGAAAATACAATTGCGTTTGTCTTTACTGTTTGTGTTATGGTATTTTCCATTTATTCTAATATTTACAATAATGAAAAATACAATAAATTAGAATTAGGCATTCCATGTAACCTTGACATAGCTTGCGCGTGATCACCGCGCCTCATGCCAATTTGTTCATATTGGCTGATTGCTAACCATGCCAAATCGTAGTGAGTTGTGACGACCTTATTACATACAAGAACAACGTACTCATAATCAGTGAGAAAATATAATTTTATAAACAAACTAACACCAATTGAGAAACTGCGTTATTACCTATCCTATTTCCTACTAATATTATAAATGTGAAAGTTTGTGAAGATGTTTGGATGTTTGTTACTCAATCACGCGTAAACCGTTGAACAGATTTGGATAGAATTGGCACATAGATAAACCAATTCCTGGATTAACACATAGGATACTTTTAACCCGATATTCCCACGGGATCGAAACTTACGCGGGTGAAACCGCGGGGCGCTGCTAGTATTCTATATTTATTTGGATATTACGGTAGTAAAATTTTTTATGAGCAGATAATATTAAAATCGTAAATCATAATACCGAATACAAATACTTAGCACAGATTTGTAAAAAGAAAAGCTAAAAGCGAAAGCTTACTAACATTGACTCCAATCTTACCTTCATTACGATTCATGAAATTAGATTTTTCATAAAGGAAACGTTATTCTAAATAAATACGTAATGAATGATTGATAGAGAGATGAGTGGCATAATATAAGGTATGGTGGGGTGCGAGTGAGACTGAGCGCAGTTCGCATTGAAATAGCTCGTGTCGCGCTTGGCACGGCATCAACTCGCGACGCGGCCAGTAAACACCTCCCGCTTTGTGAAAAAATGCGACATGCCCAACTAGTAGGTAAATAAACCGAATCTGTGATGTATCGGGCAATAAGATGAGTAGACGACGTGCACGCCGCTTCAAAGAACGCGTTAAATCAACCCGTTTCATTATTAAACAACACTCGCACCGAAACAAGGCGATCCTAAAATTAAAACGGTTTTCCGAAAACGTTACAGATGCTAGATTCCTCACGAAAATAATTGTTCACGAATAATTATAACACTATGAGATATTGAGCCGCATTGACTTTGTACGGACTTCACAACAAATAGACAAAGCGCCTTTGAGTGCCGGAGCTTTCTGATAATGAGAATTCTTATTTCATTCAGTGTACGATGGGTGACACTTCATTACCTATATTGCGTTTGCTTAATTAAACGACGAGCTGACAGTTACATGAAAACATCGTTTATCACATGTACGAATTAAAAAAATGTTAATACTTAGTTCATGGAAACATTGCATTGTCGACCTTTAAATATCTACTAGGGTCAATGACCATCTAGGTAGAGTAAATGGCTGCTTTTAATGTAAAATTTTTGACCCTTATTGTACCCTTTGTAACAAGGCAGCGCGGAACGCCGAGCAGCTCAAAACCTTCAAATAAATGACCAAAGCCGGCGAGGAATGTTTCAAATTACATAGTTGTGAAATTTCACAAACATACGCTGCATACTTGCCCTCAGCGGCGGCGCTGAGCTGAGAGACGCTTTGAAAGATTCCCAACATATCAGGCGAACAGACGAATGTCATAGGTATGTCCTCCAGAAATTCTTGGCGAAACCACACTAAACGTTAAAATACGACTGTGACGTTATCAGTTTATTTTGTTCGTATTTACGATACGTAGAAGTGAAAGACGTTCGCTAAAGTTTCACCTACAAAACAAACGCAGTGCAGAGTAGTTGCGTTATCTATACATCTATATCTCCTACATCTATACATAGAAACAAATAAAATTGAAGTGTCTGTTTGTACCTAATGTCAAAAATAACAGTATATTATACGGTGCTTATAACAAAAAAACAAATTTTAAAACTTTGTCTGTTCATTCCGGCTAACCACGCCAACGCCACAACCAGACACTCGGGCAAAGCCGCGGGCATAAGCTAGTTCCTCATACAATAAAGACAAACGTAAAGGTTCCTACTTATTATTCAAGAAATGTGATGCTAATCGGCGAAATTTAATAGGAAGCACATAATGAGAGGACCATGGACTTAATAACACAAGTTACTTAAAATTAAATTAAAACTTACTTTTCTTCTGCTTCTCGACGTAGTAGCCATGCCCTGTAAAGACAGAAATAATGACATTAATACCAAATATAATCTTCATTAGAAACTTACATTCCTTTGCTAATCTTGAAACAAATATTCTCACTTCACACTAAGAAAGTTTTGACAAATTAATTAAAGGTTAACATTTGTCTTGACGCAGCCGTGTAACATCCACCACTAAACTTAACTACTCTACCAAAACGCCACTTACTCACAACTTACAATTACTGGAATTACACCTTTCCTTATCAAACAAAATGAGTGGGTGAGTAAAGGCTCGTACACACAGGCGCGACGCGACACGCGACATAAAGGCACCGCAAGTCGCGCGACGAGCGGTGCCTTTGTGTCGCGCGCGATTCGCGTCGCGCGTCGCGCCTGTTTGTAGGAGCCTTAACGATCTTAATGGGTTGTCAGTTACTTACATAATTGGAAAACGTGGACTTGATTACGAACCACTTTTAATTACCAGAGAAGTGATTGAATATCTTTGTAGCTTACAAGCAGTATATTCTCAATAAATTATCGGAAACACGTGCATGACCATTCAACAGTAACGAGTTGAAGCAAAACGAGAACAGTGATTAATATATTTCCAAAAACAATAATATTTTTCTCGTTATTATCAAAAACATTGTCTATAGGAAACTGTTCGTAAACAAATCACGTTTTTAATCAGAAGTTTTTGTTTTCAAAATTTGTTTTGTTGCGTAATATTTTCGTGTAAATTAGGTATATTGTGACAATCGGTTATTTTGTAGTAAAATAAAACACGTTAATAAAAACTAAACGAACATATTTAACGATCACTTTTAAGTATGTTTATAAAATAACATTATATAGCCAGTGTTGATGACTGTTAAATTGCTTTTCAAACCACTATTATGGTAATTAATGTGAATTTAGATGCTTTATTTCGAGTTATGAATAACTACTAATTAGCCGAAGCTAAATTAGCTGAAGCTAATTAGTAGTCCCTTTCAAATAAACGGCCTAGGCCTAGTGAACATTCTTCAATACATTATGAGAAAGCTTTTTTATTAAATAACCATTTTCACCGTGGAGTTTCTTGCCGGCTTTTCTCCATAGGAAACGACCAATTGGAACCGTGCACCTAGCTAGCTTCTGACGTTTCATAAGTGCCCATGTAGGTTTATGTGAAATAAAATATTTTGATTTTACTAGGTATTGCTTACAACAGAATATTAACAAAATGATTGATCGTTTGGAAAATTGCTTGGATGAATTTTGAAACTAGTTTTCATTATGTAAAACCAAATTTCTTAAGGCAACCTTGTAAAATACCCCACTGTTATGGCCAAAAAGAATCCATTAGTTAGGTAACGTTTCGCCATAACCTGATTCCGGTAGTTATTGAACGAAAATATTTTCATGGCTACTCAGGTTATGTAAATGGGTCAATCAACTTTTAAGTGTACATCAATGATAAATTTTATTTTTTTAATTTTATTTGAATTTTTTTATATTTTAACATTTTTTCTTTAGATAATTATTTATATTTTAAGAATTCACATAGAGCAGAACGGTTTATTTAAATAAAATAGTAAATTTGACTCCGAAATCCACATGACTCTAGTTAAGATAGTCCCTTGGACAACTAACTAAATAGACTTCTGAACCATTTGAAATTCAGTCAAATTGTGAACCGTCACTTTATCCTCACTTAATATAGGATAGATTTCATTTTGTCTTCCATAAATAAAAGACGTGACTTTTAATTGATAAGTTATTTCCAATTATATTGTCTCCTGGACAACGACAAACTTTAAATGTAACGAACTTTTCATTTAACTTGTAAAATAATAATTAATACGTGATATTTAAAACTCTTTGTTTCACTTTTAATTGTTACATTCATATTTGAAAATTTTGTAAACCTCACTGTTTTTTTTTAAAGTATAATTGACGATAATGTGTCTTTAGGAGACAGGGACAAAATGGTTGTCCAGTGGACATATACGGTTGTCCATTGTTTTCGCAGCTTCCATATAATTCTGCAGTTTTCTTTATCTTCGGGCGGCATACTTGAAATTAGTTTTTTATTCTTATGGTAGCTTCCCCTTTTTTTTCTATTTCGCTCAGCTAATTTCTCCGGGTCTGCTTTAAGTCTTTCTCTATAGCGTCTTGATTTTTCTTTTTCCGTCAAACCCATTATCTAAAAATAATAACAAAAATAATTTAGAATATAGAACTATTAGATATAGCAAAAATGTGTTAAGTAAGTAAGCTAACTGCCTCCGTGGTGTAGTGATTTGAGCGTTTGTCTTAGGGTCCGGAGTTCCCTGGTTCGATTCTCGGGAAAGGAACACGTAAAGTTCTTCAATCTAATTTATATTAAGCAATAATAAATGCTCTAGCCTTTGTAAGAGGCTCTTCAGTGACTAATTATTGAAAGAAAAAGTATTGCTTTATGCTGATTCTATCATTAATTGTCCTATGGGCAACCAAAATGTCCCACGGACAACGGTTTTGGTTGTCCAAGTGACTGGTTGTCCGAGTGACATTTATCAGACTTTGCGCTTCCTGATAATAAATAACGATATTTTGAATTAGGTCTTACGCGCAGTGAAAAATATAGATAAAATAGAATATATTTCACTTTTATTTACTACGATATATCAAATACTTACGTTTTTGTGCTGGTTGTCCGGTAGACACACAAAAAAGCCACGCACTTTTTCAAAACGCGCGCGACCGACTGACACCGCGGCAATGATGAAATCAAAATGGCGGTTGGATGAGTGTTGTCACCAAATCGACAGACTTATTGTCAAGGCACTGATCACTCCATCTATGTTTTGGTTTCGGCACTTTTTTACGGTTGTCCGGTGGAAGTCGGAATAATAAAATATAATAGGGACCAAAACGAACATGCAAAAAATTCGGTAAAATTATGAAACAAACAAAAATCTATATGCTAGCATCTTAGTGAACATTGTAATGAATAATTATGTACAAGCGTAATTAATTGCCATATAGTATTTTTTTGTATAAAGTAATGTTTCATTGTAATTAGCTACTGGGGGACAAATAAAAAAACACTACATCCAGACGTTTTGTCATCTTGACAACTATTAAAATTCCAGTTTACTAGTGATTTATTTAAAATAATTTACTCGTATGTTTGCTTAATAATAAGATAAATGCGACATATGCCAAAAAACCACTTAATTTTCTTTAGAACTGCGATTATTGGTCAGGGACAAAACATAGTACTTACAGGACAAATAAAAGTTGATTGACCCAAATAATATCCTGCCGTGTCATAATTCATGGTAGGTACCTTACATTTTATAAATTGGCCTTTTTCCAAAATAAACTTCGGAAGATTATGTAAAATACGCTACTAGTGTACAGACGCCAGCACATCAAGCTACTACAATATGACAAATTTCTTTAATAGATTTTCAACTTTATTGCTACAGGATAAGGTTCAAAGTTGATTCGGAAAATTTGACAGTTTTGGGTAGCTTAATGTGCTGGCCATAGACTATACACTTATAAAACGTACTGGCTTCTATACCTATAGCTGCAGTACCCGCTCATTGTTTGTGATATTTCTGATTTATTACACCTAAAATTCATAATGCTGGTACAAACATATATTTTTTTAAATGTTGGTACCTAATTTACATCAATGTACATCAAGCTTGTTCGAAAACGTGCATCAGTTTCCCCTCAAACATTATTGTTTAAATGTTATTCTCGTTAGCCGTAACGCGTCAAACATATTTCTGGTCATTAAAATAGTGTTACTCGTGCTAATATTAGAAGACATAGGTACTTCCTGTACAGATGTCAACGACCTTCTGTAAGTAGGTCAAGGTTACCGAACAAGGCGCCAGATCATTGTTATTCAGATAAGAATTGTGGTCTCCTAATTGATCGAAGCTATGAACGTCATTGATATTCCAACGGTTTTTGAACTTTTACTCGCACCAAGATTACTTATCGCGTGTACCTTATGAATTTTAAGTACGATTATTGTAATACTTCTTTATGATAGACAGCAAATTTTCATGCATAATAACATTAAGCTACAAAAAATAAGCTGGAGTATTTGAGTGTTTTCTTTTTTGTAAAAAAAATGTGAGAACAAAGGACTTACGCAGATCGCGAAGCGCTGTAACCCGACACGTATGTTCCGGAACATGACGTGCCCCCAGTGACAGCGCACATTCATCGTCTACTAGTTGCCAGTTACCTGGCCGTGTTCTTGATTTCGGGACAAGTTCCGATCAGAAATAGCAGGAGCAGTGGCCGAGTTCCCGATTGTGTTCTCTATTTTCTATTTATAATGTTCGAAGTATATCGGCTGATACGAAACACTGTCCAATTGCTAATTCCACTGCACAACCAATAATGACTTACTAATTACAGGTTATTTATTTGCAATTTTACAGAGACGCGTGTTTCTTTCTCATGCGACCAATTTGGATTCAGCTCAACATAACAAATCCTACGCATTTTTAAAAAGGTTCATCCACAACGTACGTAATGGGACAAATAAAAAATTCTTCACAATATCTGAAATCATAATTTAAATGCCACACACTTTCGAGTATTGCCGCAAAAACAACGGTCACGTGCGAATTTACTACGCACACTGTGATTCCGTAGGCCAATGAACTAGACCCTCTACGGCGTAGGCCTTTTACGCGTAGAGGGTCTACGCCGTAGAGGGGTACTATAGACTTCATAATAAAGCATACCTAATATATGCGTATGCGCGATATAAAGCAGTTATTTTATCTTAAAACTCTTCAGTAATAATGATGATAAAAAAATAACTCAATTTACCAACAATTAGCATTACCACACAATTTAGTGAAAAAGAAGAGAAAGTGCCGAATGTACTCTCATGGTTTCGTACTTCGGTTTCTACATTCTTTGCCCGAAACCCTAAAATTAATAATGTGCGAGAATCCGCAACATAAATTACTTTGGTTTTAGAATGCTTTAATGTTTTGAGACATCGAATAGGAATGCGGGTGAACAAGACTTTAGAAGTTTTTGCTATTATCTCTACTGCTCATACATATAGGAGAAAGAAGTGGTAAAGGAATATTCAGTATCAGATAAACCTTGGAAAGGAATCAATCAGTGGTCTCATAGCAAAGCACCGCTTCGTTCCACTTTATTGACCCTAAAAACCGCTACGACATTTGCTACGCCAAACGCTACGGGCTACGCCTGATGATTAGATACTTTGCGAATTAACTTTTGATTTCCTCGGAATGAGTTGAAGTAAGCTGGATAACATTCGAAGACTTTCATATTTTAATGCCAACAAAATATTAGATGGTTCTAGGAGAAGAGTTTAAAAAAGGATAAATAACTAAAATGAAACATTGATAATAAAGCTAAACGAGTTTTTGCAAAGCGTAGCTAAGTTCTGCTAGATACAAAATTATAAGGAACACACTCTATGAAAGACTTAAAACGATTCAGCAATCATAAGATTATCTGAATAGAGTTTCGTCTTGTCACGGTTTATGGTTGTCAGGGGCGATTAAATTATGTACACAGCTCCATGTTGTCCGAATGCCCCGCAGGCTTCAACTTGCGTGATATCAGTTATTTTAGCTAACAAATACTCAGTGCATCGTAGTCAAGGTACTGCTGAGCATGATTCTCCTAAAATGGATGATTACATCATTAGTAACTATCTTGGTTTGAATTTGATAAGCAGGTAACGACAAAAGTTTAGCAAATTAAAATGTTTGTAAGAAATAGTTAATTCAGTATAAAACTACTAAAATGTAACCATAAATAAATATACAATTTCGAAATACCTTGACGACGCTCAGCATTTGGCGGGAACAACAAAAACTAACCAAGTAGCACATAACCTTCCACTATTTCAGATAAATGTATGACACAGCGCGAATATTGGTCGATAACTAGAAGAACATTCTGTGTAAACAGACAATTTACCTAGTTCTAAATAGCGGACTTGTAATATTTTGAACAAATATGCAAGTTCTATTAGCATAAAAATTGCTGTGCTTAGCGAAGACGCGATAAAATGAACCTTTTTATAAAATGTAATAACATATAAATGAATGTTACGTCGCACGTCGTGAAGTTTAAGGCTGATCGGAAGTTCTTTATGTTGATTAAAGAAAGCGCGTAGCAGCAGGCGGCACCTCGCCGATCGATGCGGTCAAACCGTTGGACCAACCTTGCACCACGGCCAAACACGTAAATATACCTTTATGTATTGACAAGTAGGTTTATACCTTATACCTACTTCTGAACATTGTCTTACTCACATGGTAACACGTAACCATTACAATCAAGATTTCTTTGATGGAGCTGAATACACAGATTATTTACTAACATTACCTAATATAATCAAAATTACTGTCTCTTATTCACTTATTTTGTATGTAGTTAAGGTCTGTTTTTCTTATTCTTATATGTAACAAGTTAATTTTACCGACTTCAAAGACGGCTAGACCGATTTGAAAATTTATTTTTTTGTTTGAAAGGGTTATACTTTCCAGGTGGTCCCATTGTCATCAGGTCAGGATCTGATGATGAGATCCTGGAGAAATCGAAGAAACTCCTCAAATATTATATGCACACCTATAGCGATTTGGGTATTTTTTATAGTAACTCGTGCATTTGCTCTCGGAAAGCACCATTTGGTGAAGTGGAACTAGTGATGAAGACCATACAGATGGCAACCGGAAGTACTCAATAATAAGTATTTCACGGGTTGCGATTCGATTACTTTAATATGGCTGCAAAGCAATCTATGCTCGTCACAATGCAAATGGGGAAATGGAACCGATGGTGAAATACCAAGAGAACTCCTCATCAATTAACGTCCCTGTATCGGGAAAAGCAATATTTTGTAAAAGGCGATGAGCAAGCGAGATATAAAAACGGACTTCCAAAAAAACACTACAAAGTGAAAAATAACTTTAATTTCGGAAGTCGGTGGCAAAAAATTTAAATACAGATCCTTCCGAAATTAAAGTTATTTTTCACTTTGAAGTGTTTTTTTGGAAGTCGGTTTTTTTTTGTTAAAAAGTTTTTTTAGTTATATAGGTAGGTACTTGGAACTAGAAGATAGCTAAAGTTTTCCCGATGGTTTGGTATGTTTTTTACACGCCTCAATCATGGTGCTATTGGATGTATTTAAAAAAATAAATAGTAATTAAAATCAAAAACGAAAACATACATAGTACCTAGGTACTATGTATTTCAAATAGCTTCGGTCAACCGACTCAGCTACAGACACCGGCTCGCCGGCCGCCGCATCCGAAATGATAACAAACTGCACTTAACAAGCCGTCTTACTATCTCAACACAATATCTTCAGAATAAATCCTCAAAACTTTCTTTTTGTCCGAAGCGTCTCAGTGTCACTATATCACAACACAGGATTTTTAAGAAAACACCAACACTTTTAAAGATCATCGCATACATTTGTTATTTGTGCAGTTTAGTTGTAAATCCGGAAATGCCATCGGTTAGAATAGCAGGTGATTATTAGTTCTGTACCTATGCCTTGTGGTGACGAGTGCAGCGAGTGGCGCGGCGGGTTGCGGCGCGAGCGATGTGAGCAGGCACGAGTGGTGCCGCTGGTGGCCACAGGGTTGCTGAGCAGCACGAGCCGGTGTCGCGCGGCCTTTGTACGTCGCACTAGGCGGGCGGTTAATGTGCGGGTATTTCTGTAGATCACAGCCATCGGACAAATCGCGACCGTGCGACCCGGCCTCAACGAGCACTCTAATAATAAACTTGTTTATATTTTTTATTCCCTCCATGACTTTTATTCTGATTCCTCACTGATGTCCAGCGGTGGACGCCAAGGCCTCGCTCCTCGACCTCGCAGACCACGTGCGCCTCAAAATAGACCGCAACGCGACACTCATCTTCGGTACTCGTAATTTATCGAGAACGGAATAAACGAATCGGCGCCAAAATGAATTTTGAACGATGGCGGGGTGTCATAAAGAGTAAATTGAGAGTAGGTGTGTAGGTGTCGATCGGTGCGCGTGGTGGGTACGTACCGAGAGCGTGTCAGAGAGCGCGGAGCAGAAGGCGCTGAAGCCAGTCTGCGCGGGGGGACTGTCTGGGGGGGGGCTGCCGCTCGCCCGCTCCATGGCGTGTGCGGCGTGGCGGACAGTCGGCCAGCACTGCCGCCTGCCGCCGCGCACTAACCCTCGCCTTACATAAACCGCGCGGCTTGCCCGCTGCCCGCTCCCACCTGTCTGTTGTCGCTACGTTTTGGCATCACATGCGAACCACAACAATAACAATAAATAATTACAGAAAAACTATTTTAAGCTCACTCGACGCCGACTCAGACTAATTTGTAGCACTTCATCTTAACAGTGCATTTGATTTTAAGCAGACTAGAGAACCAACTGGGCCCGTGATGTTATTCTTTGATTTACACGTTACATTTCGAACCATTTCCGCTCCCATTCATTTCATTGTTTCATAGACAATAAACCAAGGCTACCGTGGATTGGTAGGTATGATATTGGTAAGTAGGTGGCTAGGTAGGTTGGCACCTAACTGCGTGGGCTCATAATAAGTAATGACTTGTCAAGGGTGACCTGTGTTCGACCGAACTCACTTTGGCCTGAAACCAGGTTCTTTTACGCCGAAAACGTAATTGCTTTTATCGAAAGTATTATGTTTAATGAAACCTTGGTAACCCACATCAACACATTCAGATAGGCAATTTCCACTTTTATTAACCATATATACCTAACTGCCTACTATTAACTGAATATCTCGGAACAGCGAGCAGCGAAAACACACACCAATAAATAAAGACATACAAAAAATTAAATGAAACCTCCTGTACAATCTGCCTACAACAGAAAACGAAAATATTAAGCTTGGGACTTGCTAAAAATTGCTATCGTGTATTCCCTAGCGCTGCAGCCCTGATAACGAACATAACAATAACATTAGGGTGGCCTTCGACCGCTACCCTTAATTTTAATCAGGCTTTGAACACAATGAAAACTGCTTGCGTTATATTTTATTGGTAATTTATGCCGCCTCATTGGTGTAGTTAGTTCACTCGCTTTTATTATAAGGCCATGGAATAAGCAAGTTAAAAGCCCCTTTAATAATGTGATTTGATTGGATTAAACTTTTAGGGATAGGATAAATATTTGGTTAAACCATTTTTTTTTAATTAAACACAAGTCGTCATGAATAGAACTAATGCCACAGATCCAAAAGGAAACGCCTTTGTAATTCCTGTCCAAGTGATTTATATACTCTTCAAGATAAACAAACACTTCATCGAAAAATATTTGATTGCCAACTAGACTGCTGTAATTGTTCGGTTATAAACACCTGTTTACATATTTCCGTAATGTTTTATGTCGTCACGACTTTCCACAATAGTTTTTACTATCTGCTTTACCAGTTCTTGTCGTACATACATATGTTACAATTTATAATTAGGTACTTTAAAATACTTGTAAATTGTTAAAGAGTTTTAGACGCGTTACTTCGTATGTTATAAGTAGATACCTAAATAACTCTTCGAATTTATAATGTTTAGTGGAATGTGTTGTATAAAGAATACTATAGTTTTTATTTCAGTTCTTAAAATAGTTTTAAATCTTTGTTTTTTGGCAGAATGTGGTAGAGTGAAAAGAGTGGTTGGAGCTATGGATGTCGACTGTGGTATAATACTTTCCTTATTCATATTCAGGTATTTGGTATCTATTTAATTACTCTTCATGGGACCTAAACATAACTGGGGAAATAAGAGTTTACTGAAGACACACCTCTACCCAACCCTTCGGGAAATACAGGCGACATGTAAAAAAAACACAATAATTATTTTTTTAATGAAAGGAAGGCATGAATTCAGGGAGTCTTATGACAGAAATAATTTTATCACCACCATTTTATATCTTTTTTTCTATGTAAGTAAGTATTTTTTATTTTTAACCGACTTTCTAAAAAGCTGGAGGAAGTCCACAGTTTTGTTTTTATGAATTTAAGATTTTTTTTTATAGTCGACTTCAATTTTTTAAGCGTACTTAATGTTCATAAGTTGCTTGTGACAAAAATGATTAAACATTTGTTTTGTTACGTTAGGAGTATTCTGCAATGGACGGATAACGTAAAAAACTCTTATCTAATATTTAAAAAGATTATGATTTTACTAAGAGACTGCAATTTCAATCAATGTGGCATATTTTAGGTTACAATCGCAGAAATAACTTTGTTTTTCGAGAAATGCTATGAAATACAGCCTTATTTTTGCGGCCGATTAAAATCAATACTGTGCTAGTACCTAAATATAATATTCATCCCGACTACGGAATCGGTCACTGTGCGTGGTCCGACACGCTCCTGGCCGGTATAATCTTTATGTAGAACGTGTACGTGGTACGCTTAGCTGTTTTCTTTATCAGACGAAATCCTGAACGTGTAAGTTTTGCAAAGCCTCGTCACAATAAAAGTTTAATAACGTTTTGTAGGTTATAATATTGGGCGAAAATGAGCAGCTGTTTTGTTAAGCCTTTATTTGAGGGTCAAAGTTAAGCAAATGATCCCTAAATTAATACAGGTTGGCGGGAACATGGATTCAGTACATGATACCTACTGGACCCCCTTGAGTTGAAATATTTCGTGGTTTATAAAAAAATAATGCTATTCCATACATTATGGCCGCGTAAATACCTATGTATTGCACTTTTCTAAGAAACAGCTGCAGCTGCTGTTCTATACAAATCGGATTTCACGGCAAGCCGCGCGCACCTAAGAGTTATATAAGAGTAATAGTACATTACGATATTAGTGCGTAAAGATGGTTATAACATGCGAGGCGGAATTTCAGCCCGAGCCGAAGGCGAGGGCGTAATTGAGCCGAGCATGTTATAACCATACGCACGTATATCGTACGACGTTTTTTAACACATTTGCGAGGAAACAGAAAAAAAACATTTTATATTTTGTTCATTTTTAATTATTGAAACAGTGAAATTACAATTGTTAAAATGATACGTAGTTGTAGTTGGTTTTTTAATTATGTTTTTATTATTATTATTACTATTCATAATGTCATTGTTTTGTGTTAGGGTAAATGTTGGAGACGACGAAACTTCTTGAAAGGCGGCAGAAGAGCATTGTAATTCGTCATTAGTTTGTAAATAAAAAAGTATCATCAGTAGAAGAGGGGCGCGGCTCAGGGCAAAACTTCTTCGTTTGTGGCTCCAAATTTATTGTCTGAGTTATTTTGGCACTTATATTTGTTTTGGATGGAATCTTTAAATTACCGAATAAACAGTTTTTTTTTTATTTTAAATAAACTCAATCTGTGAATGCACACTGTTGCTTTCCCGCCATTTTAACAGCGCGCTAGCGCTGCCTACTGACTGGCGCCGCGCGGCGATTAGTTCGAAATTTGAATAGCAACAGCGCGCTGCTCACTAGCAGCTGGAGTCGTGCGGCGGCGATCAGTTCCAAATTTGAAATGGCAAATAATGCTGTTATGGAATTTGTATGGACTATAACATAACTATTTGCTTTGGTATAACACACGCGTTTTTTATGACCCTCTTTACATATTTAAAACCGGTGGAATTACATCAGCTTTACGAGCAAGGGTGTTAAAAAATTTTTTTCAACACATTTGCTCGAAAAATGCATTTACAAAGCCTGTATACATTGTTCGAAAGTTAAAAATTACGCACCATACAACGGAACGTGCGGTAAAATAGGTACTCTCACCTAAGTACCTATTTTACGGCATACCCCGTTGTATAGCATCGTGCGTTTTCTTTACGGTTTTTTATTAATTTCCATTAAAAAAAATATAAGAATTCCACCAAAGAGTTTTACATTATGAGAATAAACAACCTGACTGATCGAACCTCCTTGGAAGCGCTTTTGCTCAATACGTTGTCTCACTTTAATACTAAAGAGTAAATGAGACGAAAGATGTAGTTCTAATTTTCACCACGTGCATGTGGCGCCATATGCAAATTCGCGCCATTTTCATATTAGAAACTTCAAAAATTGTTGCGACTTTAATTGTTCTCTAAAAATAGTCAAATGAAAAAGTTTGTTTAATTACATACTGTACTGTTTTCTCGCAAATGTGTTGAAAAACATTGTATGACACACGTGCAGAAATTGGTATTTACAAACTCGTGACTATGGTAAGCCCTCGACTTCGTCTCGGGCTTACATTCGTCTACTCGTTTGTAAAAACCAACTTACCGCACTAGTATCATAAATAACTACCTATTTGTTGTTTGGAAAGAAAGACAAAACATTTAATGTAGGCGTTTTGCAATGTTTTAATTTGATTGTGTATTCAATACCTACAGTATGATATGATTATATTTCAATGATGAATTGAGTATAGAGTGGTTATGTTCTGAATTTTAGAAGTGAAGCCGGTGGGAATCAGCTTATATGGAACCTTCCCCTCCTTCCTTCCTTCTTTCTTTTCCTTTCCTTCCTTTTGGGGCTTATGTAGTGTACATAATAAAGAGTATTCTATTCTATTCTATTCTTCGACACTGTTAGGGTAACTATTCATCCGACACTATTCCTAAACCGCAAATTAACCAAGTGTAGCTTATTAGACATGGGAATCGAATCCGCGACCGCAAGGTTCTCGAGATCGCACCACAAAATAATAAGAAAACGATAGGTTAACCTGCTAAGTTTACTTTATAGGTAGGATCTGTTCCTGTAAACCTCTGACATAATCTTATACATATATGTACGGTCACCAAAGCAGATAAGTAACCAGGGTGTTCGGATATAGTTGAAGTTTAGTAAGAAACTGACAGATGTTTTCGAATGAAATTTAATTTAATTAATAGAATAAAAACAGTTCATTTTTCAAATTAAATTACATTCGAAAATATCCATTGGTTTCTTACTAAACTTCAACTATATCCAACGACCCTGGTTACTTATCGCTTTTTGTGACTGTACCTATAATGTACACAAGGTGGCGGGGCCGCGGGGACATCGACGTGTGCCCATAATATTTGAGGGTTTCCCTCGATTTACATGGGATTCCCTCTTCAAATTCCGACTTGGTGACAATGGGACCACCTTGAGAGTAGACCATATCCTTTCAAACAAAAAAAATATTTTTAAAATAGGTCAACAATTGACGGAGATTTCGGTGAATATATACAAAAAAAAAACACACAAAGTCGAACATATAACCTCCTCCTTTTTGGAAGTCGGTTAAAAAAGGTTCGAGACACGCTTCGTTCATTCATGAATTTAAAACCCTACAAACCGATTTTTTGTTGAAAAAATTGTATGATGATAAGGATAACTGATAAGACACTCACAATTTTTTGTTCATCTGCGTGCCGTCTACATATTTGAATGCGCCTTGTTTACACAAAAGGGACTTAAAGCAGCTTATTTTATTTACCTACAATCTACATTACTTGCATTGATAAGACTATATTGAAGTCAGATGATTTCCCTAAGGACTGCAGAGGTCAGACAGTAAACAGAGTAAAACAAAAAGCTGCAACATCAGAGATAAAGAGTAAAGAGTTCTCACACTGCGTTTGTTGACTATAGTACAGAACAAGGGTTTTCAAAGCAAGGTTTATGTGTAGCACTATCTATAAGTAGGTACATTTTTCGGTATATTGTAATCATATTTTTGTACTGGGACATACCTACGAAACTTCTCTGGTTACGCAGATATTAAAGGTTAATATACCAAGTTTTTTTTACGAAAACAAGTTTTTAATGTTATAAGTTGCACACTACCGCAAACACTAAATTAAATTAAATAAAAAAATGAAATCTAAATTTTCACATAAAAAATAAAAGTTGTTTCCCAGAAATTATTTTTATGCAATGTTACTTAGTTTGATGTACTGAATGTGTAGTTGACGGCTGTGTGGTGGGTCTCTCTCTTTACACCCTGTATAGTTTGAGCCCAGTAGGCCACGTTGATTGAGGCATAAGCCAGTGGCATTCATTAGGTCAACCAAGGTGAATTAAAACAGTTAACATTAACAAACATAAAATTTTTTCAAATTATGTTCATAGGCACACAACCCCGCGTAGCATCGCTACGAAACTCAAGCAGCCTACGCCACTTATGTGGGGCTGCGATTCTTTCGCCACACTACGCTCTGACGGCGGCCCACTGTGTGCTAAAGGATGAAGATCAGTATATACTGCAGTTGAATAACTACTGCGTCGAAGGTGATGATCCTCTTCCGAAAGCTGAAGTATTGGAGATTATCAAACACCAGCAGTATGATCCGTAAGTCTTTCATTTATCGTTTGGTTGGTTGTAATCTACTAGGTATATTTAAAAACATATAGGTACCTGTTATAAAATGAAGTTAATTGTATCTGCACTTGCTTATGTAAATGAACAATTTGTTTGTTATGTAGGTATATACCATGTGGAGTTGACAATACGACAATAAATTAAAACACTTGCTAAATATCCCTGTGCACTAGTATTGCCAGTGTTTTAATTTATTGTCGTATTGTCGTGTCCACCTTGTATACTTATTTGCTGCGCCCGCCAGACTGAAGGTTTTTAAAAATGAATTGCCGTAGTAAGCACTTGCTACGAAACAGCGTGCTACGCGCTTTCGTAGCACATGCACATGCATGTTTCAAAATCATGATAGAAGTCGCACAACAGCAAATTGAATCAATATCTAAATCGCCTTACATGGCACAAAACAAGTCCAATAAAAAAGTGCCAGGGTAACAAACAAAGGGTTGGGTCGCAGGAGGGATTATGATTGAAGTAAATCCGCGGCAGCGCTACAGCACAACGTTCAGTCACGTTGTATGGTTTCAGGATCACGAGAGCACATGACGTGGCTTTGTTGCGGGTCGCCCTTCATCTCGGTGACGACAGCTGGCTTAAGCGCTCGCTCTTACCCACATCCTCGTTCGGGATATCAGGTGATTGTCTGGTAGCATAAGGACGTAGGTGTAAAGAAGATTATGTAGCTTAGAATTCAACATCTGTTTATATTTTAGTATCCATCCAAGAATTAATTCCATTCGAATATCAACACAGCAACTTATAATTTATTCATTGACTTCGTAGATCTTTCGGCTTGAACTTAATGTGAAATTAAAATATTTACAACGCTAATTTTTTCTGCTTGTAAATCCAAACTTAATCTTACTTTGCTTTATATTTACCTATTATTTAAATACTTATAAACCACATCTACAGTTATTAGGATAAGGTCGCATTAATATTTAGATCGTCTAGTTCAGATATTATTCATTCAAGTTCTTTATTGGGCGACGTCGACCACGTTTCAGGTGAATGTACAATATACGGGTACGGGTACAAAGATGTGGATTCAATGGAAACTTCGGAACGACTGTTGGCGGGCACGCTACGAATAGTTTCGTTGGACGAGTGCACCGGAGCCCTGGGGCCGTACCTAGCGCCCCGGTATGATAACGGCCTGATGTGCGCTGTTGGCGACGGAGTCGACGCCTGCCAGGTACCGTCAGACAAACTAATTAACTCAATTCATCTTCATTACTGTTTCTAAATGTACCTAAATACAAGCGCAGTAACTATTAATTTTGAGAGGATAAACACAAGTCACTTCAATGGTCACCATCCCACAATTGGGATGGATCAATATCCAATAAAGTGGACAGGAGAGGTAATCAAATTGTTGACGCACTTATTAGTAGTAGCCTTATTTCATTAAACAGTGGCGATCACATAGTCAATGATGTACTACAATAGCCGTCCCCCGACCGTTTCGTTAGCGTCATCCGAGTTTAAACTGGCGAGTGTTAAATGAGACATTGGGAAGCGATCATTGTGTTATTAAAATTTCAACGTAATCGTCCAAATTTCTGAATGTGTTTAAAATACTAACTGGTCCAGGCTGGGGCATACACCCCACTTATTTACGTTGTTTATACATTGCTATCATACGCAGCAGAATTGATTATGCCAGCTTCCTATTCGATAATAGCTGTCAAACACATTTAGATAAATTAACTAAAATTCAAAACCAATGTTTGAGGGTCATTGGTGGTTTTATTAAAAGTACAGCCATTCATGTGATGGAATGCGAACTACATCTACAGCCGTTACATATTCGCAGATATTACTTAGCTGGTAAATTCTTTTTGAAACTCAAGTCAATGAAACTCAAGTAAATGGGGACACGTGTGAAATTGTTAACAAACTTAATATTTGCTGCCAAGGTATATGTTGGAGACGTAAAAAAATACCACTTATAGCTCATATTTCTGAAACATTAAATAACATATGCGTATACTCCAGCGACGAATTAGGATTATTTTCGTTTAATACGTGGATAAGCCGTGTGAATTTGTCTTGTACGATTAAACCACAAATTAAAGAGGTTACCGAAGCTAAGAAATCGTACGATCACTATCAACTTTTAAACTATATGTAGTAGTCATTTTAGCAGGAGCTATTTTGGATATTACAGGATTTATTGGGATGGGTCTAAAGTTGGAGATAATGTTGGGGCTGCGTTCTTTGACCCTCAAAGTAATACCTCCTATAAGTTCAAGTTAAATTCAAACATTTATGTCATGTATTCCGAGTTAATCGCTATCTTCGAAGCAATTTCATACCTTGAATCGGTGGATTTTCAAGATTCCGTAATTTATTCTGATTGTAAAAGCGAACTCCAACATTTGACGAAGTGTATAGGAAATTTTCGTGGTTATCCTGTAGCATACAAAATAATAAATTGTATTAATAGATTAAGAGATAAAAACAAAAATATTGTTTTACAATGGGTGCCTTCCCATATCGGCATTGAGGAAAACTAAGAAGTCGATCATTTAGCTAAAGAAGCGTTTTTGGAGGGTATTCCTGTGACGTATAGGTAAAACTTTCTGGACAGATATTTTATATCTAGTTAGATTAAAATGTGACGAAATTTGGAAAGAATACTTCGACGAGAAATCATTGACAAAAGGTATTTGGTATCGGACGATGCAGACAACCATTTAGAATTATCCTTGGTTAGATAATGCCGATATGAGTAGACAAGAAATCGTGACAAGTTTGAGACTTCGTTCCGGACACATCCCATTGAATAGTTTTGCTGCATTGATGGGCAAAGCTTCATCTCCAAACTGCACGGAGACGCTATTCATATTATGGTGGAGTGTGTCCGGAACGGAGCGGAAAGGTATTTGATTAGAGACCAATCTAATATGATCATTAGTCACTTAGGAGAATGTAATATTATTTTAGCTTTTCCAGCATCCAAAGCCGCTAAAATATTATATAAATTAGTTAATTTAGCAATTAAGCGTAAATATTAAGTTTTGCATGTAATAAAAGTTCCTATGAGAGATGTTCACTATGTGATCAAGCCCTCGTTAATAAATAAAGATTAAAAAAAAAACAAGTCGCAACGTATTCAATTATTTAGATACTTAGGTAAGTAAGTAAATTACACCGATTTATCTATCCCCTCGCATGCAAACCTACGTTGCGTGCATAGCGAGGACGTCATTAACCTGCAAAGGTATCTAACGATTTTAGCATAACTTAGATAACATTTTGTTGGATTAGAGTCTTAAAAAATAATGTACCTCATTAGCTACCTATATCTGTCTAGACTCACTATGCAAACAAAATACTTTCCCTTAACGATGCCGTGCCGTCGCGAGCGGCGGCAAAATTACATTAACGTATTGATGAGCCGGGTGAAAGGCCCGAAAGTTATAAACTCTACAAGATTGTACAGTTAAACTTTCCCTCGTTCTACTACATTGTGGTTTTACTGACTAAAAGCAATAAATTCAACTTTTGTTTGTATTTATTTACCAATTTAGCAAACCAAACGACTAGGACGGTAGGATTAGCCAGTTTTAAAGCTCAAGCCAGGATTGCGATGTATAAAATCATTTGTTATGGACTTTATCGAAATCTGTTTTGACTTTAGATAATTTTGGGCCATAAATCTTGTTTCTAATGTATTCTTAATGCGTTACGTCGTTTCGTATCTACTTATTAGTCACTTCGTATTGAAATTACTAGGTATAGGCTACTTACCTACCTACCACCTACTTCGTACCTATACCTACCTGCTATAAGTACCTAAGGCACTTTGTACAAGGCACGGTTTCATTACGGTACGGCGTATAAACGGCGCCGTAAAAAAACGTGTCCGTGTACAAGCCTTCATAGTGATCCATACAACACGGACGACCGTGCCTACACACGGCAAATAAACCGTAGTTTTTCACGGCAAGAAAACGTATGTGTAGTGTGTGTAGAAAGGGCGCCCCACCAGCGCTGCCAACCGTCCCGATTTTTGTGGCACGTCCCGATTTTAAGCCTAAAATTAAATGTCCCGCGCGGGACAGCCTCAGTCCCGCTTTTAAGGGATAGAAAAATAAATAACTTATTCGTAAGTGTGTATATTACTTATTTAAAATCATTCTCCTGTCCTTATCCCAATTTATTTGAGGTCTTTTTCTTCCATACTTCTCTATTAATCATCCGTCATCTCATTAATCACCCCCTTTCCCTTTTAAAACATAATATATAACTGTCTGGTTTACCCTGTAAGGCTATTGCCTTACAGGGTAAACCAGACAGTTATTGTTATTTGTAAAGAACATATTTTCATTAAAATACATTTTCTACGACTATCTATCATCAATCATTGTAAACTTAATTTGAAACTTATAAAATAATAAGTAGGTACCTAATAAAAAATAACTAATCTACAGCACGCTACAGTGCGGCCGAGGCGTCGAGAGAATGCGTTCTTGACACCTGTCAGTTTCATACAAACGAATACCTACGTTTTCCGAATTTAATCTTTATTAGCTACTAGAATTGTCGCAATGATAGGTGTAAGGAACGCGTTCCCTCGACGGTCGGACAATTAATTAGAATTACTTAGGTACTTTTTTTTCGTTTGTCCCGCTTTCGACTTAATAATCCCGCTTTATAGACTCAAAGGTTTTCAAAATCCCGCTTTGTGTTTTAGTTTTGTCGATACACACTAATTACTTATTAGTGGGTAGTTAGTGTGTATCGAAAAAAATAAAACACAAGCAGAATTAACTAGCGATTAGTAAAAAGAGTGGGGCGCGTCTTCGTGGATGGCACTATTTATTATAGTAGTTGTTCAGTTATCTTTATTTTATTCCAGGGTGATTCAGGAAGCCCTCTTATTTGTTCCGGAGGTGTTATCGAAGCAGTGAGTAGTTACGGCATGAGCTGCGCAGTGCCAGGTCTTCCAGGAATTTACACTAGCATCGGAGCGCATTTACCATGGATACGAGAACTGATGACGAATTAATAAATACTTTTATAGCAGAAATTACTTTTTTTTTCGAATATTCAGTAACAGGGCCAGGTTTATCTCCTTCATTCGGTTAGCGATTGTCGATAAACACTGCTACTTTTATACTTCATTTAAATTGACACAAAATTATTCGATGCATTATATCTAATAGCTAAGCGTTATATTCTTTTACTTTTGTTCCGATTTTAAGTAGTTATATTTAGCTCAATAAATAATGTACAATTTAAAAAAAAGTGTTGATCGAATTTTGTCGCTGAGTGTACCTATAGTTTATTTATGTCCAATTAACTGAGTGGTGGAGCTTTCTTTTAGGAAATAAATTTTATATTCACAGTAGCAACCCACTGTGTAAGCGTTGGCGTTTGGTCTACGTTTTAATATGTGATTTTTGAAGTCGTTGAACTTGCCACATCACAGTCGTTAAAGCCAGACGTTGTGTAGTGTTCCAACTTCCAATGGTAAAAGGCTAGATTTCCGCTTCTCAAGAACGATTAGAATATGAATCAAGATTAGATAAGTAATAGTCTTTGATATTTATTAGGAAGTTAAATAAAACCAATATGAATGATAAACAATCATTATATTTGATCGACAACACATAATTTACCATACATTAAACATTAAGCGATAGGTTACATTTGGAACATAACTCGCAAAAGTAAGTAGTAAGTACCTATTTATAGCCGTTTTTGTGACCTAATAATTTTCTTATTATTTATAATATGAACGATAACACTAGCTTTTGCGGACGCCATAATTTCAATACAGTTTGGGGCTTAAAAAAACTTCATACGAATTCACAAAAAAAAAAAATAAAAAAAAAGATATCTAAGAGCGAGCTAACGCGGAACGCATTGAACCAATGGAGGAAAAACATTTAAACTAAGACACAAACATTGGCCAGCCAACGCCAACATGCAGGAACCATTTACTTGGACAAGCCAATCGTCGGAAATTACGACAAACATTTGTCACATAGTCGAGTTGATTTCGTAGTAGGTATTAACTATTTTTATCTGACGATTCAGTGATCCATGACGATTGCCTCTTTGAATGTACACTTTACTGGTAACTTTGTTGCACCTATATTATTAGATTGAAACTATAAACACAAGTTGGCAGACATTGGCTGGCTCACCTAAAGATGATGATAACTTAGTTTGTACTAAATATTATCTCAATATAAGTATCGTTCTCTCAGCAAGCAAGCAATTACAATAATAAATATGTATTCAAGGTTCAAACTCAAATTGTATTAAACATAACTATTATTACATCGAATCATATAGCCATCTAATATAGAAAGTTAGAAACCAGTATCTTTTTCGAGAATTTTGGTCAATCATTTATATTTCTAGAACATTAAACCGTACATTGCACATATAACACGCATATAACTAAATCTTACAACACTTAGTTTTTTATCCAAATCATATCCTTAGATGTAACTATGATATTTGTCCAGCTTATTCGACATACCCGTTTACGTCTTACTTATTACAAACTTCTGTAGATAATTCGACATTATTTAAATACAACCGCTTTCTAAGTAAAGGCCTTGATGAAAGGTTACTAGTTAACACACAATAAAGACAACTCACTAATAACATCTACAACATCTAACATAAAGTCATCTAAAACATACATTAACTAACATATATATGATTTAAAGAATGTAATATAGGAATAGAGGTCCCCTGGGGATCACACAGTCAGATTAGGAAGAAGTTATGTCAATACAGTAGTATAAAAATCGCCTAAATATTTAAATACACGGTCAAATTAAATTTCCTGGCGAAACTCCGCAGACGTAATATGGGTATCGGTATCTAGATACAAAAGAAAACAGATTTTCTAAAGTAACAACACTACCAGAGGTCGTTATACCAGAGTTCGTTATTTATACCAGAGGTCGGTACCCATCACGTTTACAGAATTTCGTTAGCTAATTTAATTTGATCCAGTATACTTGTGGCTGAAGTCTTAGTCCGATAATTTTGTCAAGTCAATAATATTAATTAAAAAATCAATATTAATATACTTACATAATTATTTATGGCTATATATATTGGGAACAGTTTCCCTCTCTCAAAGTCAATCTCAAAAATACACCAGTACATCAATTTATTTAATTAATTACTATAATGTTTATGTACCTACTTTACTATTTAATATCTGAGGTGCCTTTATTCTGAAGTCAGTATACATAATATACACTTTCGGAACAGTATAATATGACATAGGAAACAGAGATTTTAAATATTCTAGTTTTTTGCAACGATGATAATTTTTTATTGAATGTAAAAATATGTTTTAGGGGACACTGTATATGGCGCTTAAAAGCACCCACCCTAAAGCACCTAGCCTTTTCGTTTGATCAACTTCCACACATTCATTCGTCTCTGCCATGTGCTACATACCATTATTACAACAAGCAGGGTTCCAACTACATATATCTCCTTAGAATAAGGTATCCCTCAGGTAAGGATTAATTAAATAATATTGTCTAACGAACACCATTTTAAATATGAGTACCTATAACTTACACGTAAAACAACTAGGAACAAAATTGTATCTAATTAATTGTGAAATAATAAAGAAACACCGTAATGGAAGATATAACTTCGAAGGCAATAGGTGAACACATCAAGTCGACAAAATCAAACCTTGTCGTGACAGCAAGTTGAGATCAAAATCAACGATACTCTGAAGGGCTTCACACCAGTCTCGTACATTTAAAAGCTATACATTTTTTGTCGTTTTCAAGCTAAGGAATGCAGAGTAAACTAGAAATATTTAACTATTTTGTTCTACAACCTCAAAAGAGCCTTGTCGACTCGTTAAGAATATCGTAAACAAGGCATAAGAGAGACAGCAATTGACTAAACACTACTGACCTAACCGGTGTTCAAGCCCTCCTGACGACTGTGGAACAACTTAAGACCAGTTGAACCATGTCCGACCTTCACCTGTAGGAGTGCTACTCGTACTCTTTGGTGATTTAGGAGTCTTAGGAGTTTGTGGTTTGGAAGAGTCAGAGTTTTTGTCATCATTAGATCCCTCGACGGCCTCCGTGGCAGACTTCAACTGAAACAAATTATTGAGAATTTTATAAAGAAGGTATTCTTTCGTTGGTTTGGTCGCAAGTGAAAGTGATGAGCGTAATGTTCGGTTCCCAGGCCAGAGAAAGTGTTACTGGGTTTTTCCATCTGGACTTTTTTGTATAATAAGAGTTTGTTGTAATATTATGGTTGGAAGAATTTAATTAATTATTCAGTTAGAAAATAACACGCACATATTATAAAATATTACATTATTTTATAGTACAAATATACTGAATATTTTCTACTTTCTCATAGCCAATGCAATGATACGATATGCAGATATAATTTAACAATTTTTCATTCAATTATTGGAAATAATTAAGTTCAATCTCTATTACATGGGACTTAAACATAACTGGTGAAATTTTGATGCACCTCTGCCTGCCTACCTACCAGTTCTACTGGTTCAGGAAAACAGGAGTGATGCTATGTTATAAGGTTTTTAGACTACTGCGTTTAATATCGCTATCGTAGCAACGAAATATCGCTTGTAATGCATTTGTAGTCAACTTATTTATTACTAAAATAAGTGTCCGACTAAAACACGTTTTTTAGCCGAAGGTGTAACGGAATAGTCGGCACCTCTTCTAGTTTCGGCCGACACCTTTAGATAACATTAAATCACGACTGTATACTCCGAAGGGATAGGCAGGGACACTATAAAATTTCGCACGTTATGTTTAAGTCCGATTTAATAAGAGTCGAGCCTATTTGCCATTAAAAGGGCACAAATTCAGACTCCAGGTTTCTACTGAAAAATCCGGATTGTGAATCCCAATACCACTTCGACCTTCATGGACTAACGGTCGAACCCAGCTTTCTATCAACACCAACACCTCACAAATGCTAGTTTCGACCGGGCCTAAGACTCGGCGGCCACTTTTTGGCCGAAACCGAATCTGTGGCCGAAACCTATATTTAAGGCGAAACCTATACTTAGTTCTAAAGTAATATTGCGATGTATTTGACCGCGTCTGCCTGTACCTTCATATTAGTTTTCTCTTGCATCTCTCGTTCGTAGTCCCTGACGTCTTCTAATGTCATGTTGAACCAATCATCCATCCAAGCGAATGCCTGGCGATGACCAAGTAACAGGATTTCTCGAATCGCCTGTAAGAAAACAAAATATTATTTGAAACAACAAAAGGCTGCAAAACTAAAATGAGCAACATGACGCGTCGTGATTTAGCGACATGCTTCTGTATGAGAGTCACGCGCCTTTTCACATTACTAGAACCATATTAGACCATATTAACCATATGAGATATCGCGAAGTGGCGACTGTCCTTCCGCCTTTTAATTACAAAGTCCACCATGAACTTACTGCTTGAACATACTCCTCGACCCTGGTCTGCAGGCCCCACACCTCGAACTTGACGCTGACCGCCTTGTAACAGCACATGATGGGCTGGTGAGTGTCCCGCCAGTTCTCCACAAGGGGACCTCGTCCAGTCTTCTCAGACTTGAAGAACTTCGGGTCTTCCGCCTCTTTGTAATGATGTGGCTTAATCTCGTCATAAGCTATGTCTAAGAAGTCTACTTCCCTTTGTTCCAGTTCTTCTGCAGTCATACCCAGACACTAGAAAAAAAAAAGAGTGTAATTTGATCTATGAAAAACTTGTCTTTGGTTGCTAAAGTTGCAGTTCTATAACTTACATTTTCTGTAGTACCATTATTATCTTCATATCTTGTTTGAATTGAGATAGCAAACTTTGGAATAAAGGAGCACTGGAAAAAGAAAAATGTTATTAATATTAAAGGAATAAAAAAAACACAATTTTCCAAAATAGGTATTTATTTATTTAGCCTTGTAATGGAACAAGCAGCTGATAAAACTTTGATAATCTTTAAAATATCATACTGTACTTACTGTATATTCTGTGAAGATTTAGCAACATGAAAAAGACAAAAAAAATAGGTTAAAGTATTTGTAAATCAAAATAAACAATAAATCATATAAACAGTAGTTATTTTATAGAATTATTTTCTAGCTTTATGGTATTTTTTTAAAGTAATTATTTTTAAAGGAAACTCTTGAATAATAGTCTGTTTAGGTCCAAGTTCAGTAAATATTTTATGAATCCAAGTACATAAATGTGTCAGCTCATCAGCTGGTCATTTATTTTACATTTAATTAATAATATAATAGTCAATTTGAAATAACTATCAAAACAATTATAGCTCAACTTACATTTGTTGAACAAAAGTTTAGGCTAATAATGCTAGGAGGAAACACAAAATGGTTCGCCCCACATTAATAATGAAAAGAAAAAAAAAATAGATTAAAAAACCACATTGTGTTGATAGCCAAAGTGATTTGATTTTTTTTATTTTTTATTTACCTGTAATAGTGTAAGGGTAATAATTCCATGCTTTTTCTGTGACATAAAATATTTTTGGTATCAGAGACTGGACCCAATAAGGTAAGTGACTGTAAAACAAGGAAAAGGGAAATATAGTTAGATGTGGTATCATTTTATGCAGGTACTGTACATTGTTGTACATTTAAAAATGCCTAGTTCTAGTTATGTGTATTTAACTTCTATTATTATCTTGTAGGTAGCTACTGAGTGAAAATATGCTTTTTTTTATTTTGAAAAACCAAGTGCTTACTCAGACATTATATAAATATAAAAAAGGCACACCTCATTCACTAATTCATAAATCTAAATCTTATCTATTCAAGATTAGATTATGAATTCAAAATGTGTTTTCTGGGAATACTGTCGGCCACGCCTAGCATGGATTTACAAGCTAGGCTTTAAAAAGACCCGGTTATTTAATGTAACATAAAATTAAATAATTGAATATGTTCTTCCCATAATAAAGACTGAAAACGTTTGAGTGATTGAGAATTAAATCTTGTATGTAAGATTCAAATTATTACACACACCTAGACAGGTGTATTCTCTTCTCAGTATACTGTCCCACTCCGTTGACTTCATCAGTGACTTGCTCATTAGCCACTACCTCGACCCCCTCCCCATTGCTGGACTGCTCAAAGCTATGCCTTGCTATCATGTACAGCTGACCTATACGGTACTGGAATAAAGCATAATAATAATCATACACATGTTTCAGATAAAACTACCACCACCACCAGACTACTACCAGACTGTTTACATAATTTATTACTATGAACTTTAAGCCTCAGTTTCATGATATGCAATTCGTGATAAGATGTGATCAATTAAAATGATAAAAGGTTGAGTTGATAGCTGTGCCCTGCAGCTAACAGTCTAGTCTAGTGAATCATAGGAGATAATGAAAAAATGAAAAACTAATGTGCACTGCAGACATCAATCTGCCGCCATACATAAGCAATGTTATAACTAAGCAACTATAAATCAAATGCTAATCTTTCCAAGGCCGTTATAGTCGTCAATACAAGCTACAACAAACAAAAGATTTAAGCCAAAGTATGTAGTTTTTATGCTAATCTTTAGAGTAAGCTAAACTTTTGAAATTTGTAAAAAATACACATCGTTTCTGTAATAAATTTAAATCCTACGTAGCTCAAGCAAAGTAGAAGAGTACCTCCTCGACTGTCATCGGCATACAAATTCTGAATTCCTTGGTTAGCACCATTTTCTTAATTTGAACACGTAAAATAGAACAATATTTCCTTTATGAACCGATAAGAAATTCTGATTTCAGCAAGCGCACAAAATCACAAAACCACGATTGCACAAAATAATCACAGTTCAGTCTGGTTCAGATAGTATTTTTGATTTGAGACTTGACCCGTTGATTGACCGTCACTATTGATCATTATTGACAATGTCTTGACATTTCTCATTGTCATTGATGATTTGACATTACTCATTTTTTTTTTAAGGCTAAGGTCTGAGACCATGCCACCTAGTCATCAGTTAACATTTTTCTTAAGTCTAACATGACATCAGAATATGGGTGTACACATTCTAATGTATTAGGAGTATTTGGCAGCAAATGTATCGAATCAAGTTTCCCGGTAAACTTCGCTGAGGTAGCCAAAACTACAATAAAATTCTCAGCTCCATTTTACCGGGATCGCGTCTGTTTCAATGATTACACATATTGTCCAGTTGCGCAGACACTTGAGATACAAAACTACACCAATTTTACATCACAATATCCACTAGGAATCAATTTGCGAATAATTAAAACAGCCAAATAGACTTCACTCGAAGAAATCCCGCCACAAACTCCTTGACATTTCTCATTTTTCAACATCACTCAATGGCCGCATTCCGAATTAGCTGTAAAAGCTCACAACACACATCATCTCCCATGCGTTCCGATTTAGATATTACGATTATGACAGCAGGGGGCGGGCTGTCAACAATCGGTGGAGCATACGGTGGAGGTCTGCCCAGCTTGGGCAGAGCGCCGCCGTGAGGACACGGCGGTGCTCTATCGCGACTGGCCCTAGTCCAGGCCATGGTACGGAGCGAGAGTGCATGGCAGGCCGTCGTCGCCTCCTTCTGCGAAGCAGTAATGCTTGCAAAGGAGGAGGCGGAGCGCGTGAGGGAGAGGCAAACTTTGCACACTCATGCCCCTAGTCACCGCAGGAGACGCTCTGGGCGTCGGGAATCGCTAGCCGATTCCTGGCCACAGTAGGCGCGGGCTTGCGGACGGCGAGCAATGGGCAACTCGCCGTCCGGTAAGGACCAGGCCCAGGTGGACGGCGCGTTGTGTTCCACACGCACCTCAAAGAAATTTCAGCACTAACTGACGGGGTCTGCCAGGGTCGCGGGTTGTTCGAAAAAGATACCGTGGCTCCTGGCCACTGGGCGTTTTAGTCAGTAAAAGTCTGACACACCCTCTCGTTCCGCCCAGAGCGGAAGAAATCATTTGACAATTTTCCACTTTTCAAAAAAAAAAAACAACCGACTTCCAAAAAAAATCAGAAGTTGGTGTCGTTGGTTCTGTATTTTCGTTTTTTGACACTGACTTTGTAGTGTTTTTTTTGGAAGTCGGTGGTTTTTTTTGTAAAAATGTTTTTATTTTTCACTTTTTAGTTATACCTACCTACGCCAAAAAAATTCATATAACACTACTGGCTATGTGAATATCAGTGACAGGAAGCTATTGAACACACCTGCCTACCCCTTTAAAGGGTATAGGTGTGATGTTATGTTGTGTGATTGCGTAAACAATGCATACATATGCTATAGCAGCAATCGCGGTTGATTTACTGGCATTTATTGAAGAGTTCCGTTGTCTGTCTCCGAAACTCATCATCAGATCTTTACGAAATTTAAATGGGACCATTTCGAACGAAACATCTTTCGAACAAAAAAATATATTGCAAATTCGTCTATAAATGAGGGAGTTATGCTCGAACATACATAAAAAAATATATACATAATTATATAAACATCCGAATTGAGAACTTCCTCCTTTTTTGGAGTCGGTTAAATAAAAGGGCTGTCAAGAATTCGGAACGCTCGTGAACGCGCTCACAGTGCTCACTCAATATAAAAACGATATTACAGCAGTATTTCTTTGTATAAACACCACAGTTCTTCTTTTTCTTTGTTTATGTGGCGACTGTCAGTGAGTAGCACAATTTCGAAAATGCCACGTTATGGCGAAAGTGCCAGGGTAGCCCGCGAAATTAAATTTTTTTTAGGTTTTTTGCAATTTGCTGGTCAATATTAAGTTGTACGTTGATTAATATATGATTCGCGGCCGTAACAAATATGTATTTACAGAATTAACTACACGTGGAAACTTGTAATTGGCTTTATTTTGTATACATTATTTTACCTACTGTATTTGTTTAGCTGTAAGTTTTCCTAAAATAAATAAAATAAAATTATAATCATTAAAGTCATCAACACAACTCTCTAAGACCAAGTAAGTCCAAAGAATGATGATTTCATGAAACAGTTATTCTTTGGACTTACGTGGTCTTAGAGAGTTGTGTTGATGACTTTAATGATTATAATTCTGTCAATACATATTTGTTGCGGCCGCGAATCATATTTTGATCGACGTACAACTTAATACTGACCAGCAAATTGCAAAAAACGTAAGAAAATTTGAATTTCGCGGGCTACCTTAGCGCTTCCCCTTATTATGATGTAACTCAAAACAAAACATGCTGACACACACACACACACATACCACACACACTGTCATTTTTTATAGCGCTCATATTATAAAAACGCATGGTCGGTGTTATCGCAAGTTGGCACATTTCATGACCTCATCTATGACGATTCACGGGACATCGTTATCGCGCTCACGCTCATTCGGTGCTGGCTTAAGCACGCTCAAAACGATTACATCCCAACTCGGAACGCGCCCATTATGGCATTGAACCCATGGAGTAAGTAAGTACTACGATGCGGACAAGTACATACCTCGACGAAGCGTCATTTTTAACCGACGAAAAAACGGAGGAAGTTCACATGTTATGTATAATTTATTTGTATATGAAGTTAGTTACGCCTATTATTTGGTATCTGTGCAGTGTAAATAGTAAGCATATTGTATATATGTATAAGAATTTAACGTATATGAAATAAGTAAGTACTACACAGATTGAACCACTTCATTGGTCAGAGACAGTGATTGAACTGATTGAACACTATACATGGAGCAACTGCTTATCTGACTTCTACAACCCAGTAACCCCAGTACACTTTTTTTTTTTAACGTGGAGAAATGCTCATGCATTCTGCAATACCACGGGGAGATAGTGCAGTTATGTGGGACTCTAACCCACTAAAACTCCACGGTGTCCTCCTCTGGCGCTTACGGCGGGAACACGGGCACGCGTTAGGACTCATCCGTGAAAACGCCAGTACACTGGGGTAACACGACACGGCCTTTGGCAAGACCAGTTGGCAAACTTTCGCTAAACGGAGCACAGAGTAGTCTCTGTATTTAATGGATGGTCACCCATTCAATGATGGACCTCGGCGACTAGATGAGTGTAGCTTAAGGGGACTGCAGGACCTAAACGCAAAAACGAAAGTTTTATAATAAATAACGCAAGTATATGATCGACTACAGCAAACAAAATACTTTTTACAATAAAAACCATACTAATAATCATTCTGATTTTTTTCCGATTATTCTACTAGCAACATACTAAAGGACTAGTGTTTTAATTTTTTAGTACATACAAACAATAGATTTTTTGTAAATAGATAATGCTTCATATTTTGCAATAAATTACCAGCATTATGTCATTGCGCTTCTCTTTCTTTTTATGCAGCCCAACAGTGACCGCGCTTTAGGTCATGTAATCCCCTTATGCTCCCGTGATCCATGCGGCTATTAATACTTAGCCTCGAACCTCTCAATCTTTGTAATGTGTATCCGAAAATAATGCTTAGCATTGTTATTTGGCTGACAGTATACCGATGGTGGTAGACCATAGACAAAAATACTATACCTACTACCTACCGTATAGGCGACATAGGCGTATACTATACGGTAGGGATGCCCAAAAAAGACTGTTGTATCGATATATCGCATCGTAACCGTATCGAATGCACTTGTATCGATACGCGATATTATCGTATCCCTTTGTATCGATATATCGCATCGTAACCGTATCGCTTTGGTATATCGATTGGGTAGGTTATTTCGTAGGTAAAATATTATTATAAACCTAAATATAATAATATCTTAAACATTAAAGAAAGATATACCTTTTTTTTAATTTTTACAATATATTGTAAGTTATAAAAGAAAAGTATTTATAGTATGTATGAAAGGTTAGTGTAGTACATAAATAACTCTAAGTAATCCCGACCTCTGCTTATTACGAATAACAATATTATGTCTAAAGGTAGGTAGGTTTAATATAAACAAAAAGAAATACATTTTGATCAGTCATAGTTTGATACGATACGTTAATGCGATTTTTTTTTGGAATACGATATATCGAGGCGCATCGTATGGCCAAAATATCGTATTAAATATCGATATATCGTATAGCACTGTATCGATATTTCGATATATCGCATCGTATTGGGCATCCCTACTATACGGTCGATAGACTGATGAGATGACAACAAAAGTGGAAACATCCAAATCGATATTATTGATAAGCTAGCAGTATATCATAAAAATATATTATTTCAGATCTAAACTGTTAGAAAAGGCTCAATCAAAGTCATATCCTTATAGACATCATCCTAAGGAGAAGGGCTGCGCTGGTGCCACATTGTTGTGATAACAAAATGGATCCCAAGGAAGTGGTAGAACATCTAGTTGCATTAAAAGTTATGAGGTTGACCAAACCTGCTTTAATAAGCCCAAAAATCGTTACATGCGATTCTAAAGACTTACCAGGTAATATATTAAACAATTACCTCAAAGACGATGCTACTTCAGTCACACAAATGGAAACCCTTGCAGCAGGCCAGTTCCTGTTACTTCCCCAAAGTTTCGGGAATATTTATCTTGGTGAAACATTTTCCTGTTATGTTTGCGTACATAATGAAACAAATAATCCTGTGCAAAGTGTGTCTATAAAAGCTGATTTGCAAACAAACTCGCAGAGAATATTACTAACAACTCAACAGAACCTCTCTCCTACAATGCTAGATGTAGATGAAACATTAAGTGATGTCATACATCATGAAGTCAAGGATCTTGGCACACACATTCTTGTCTGTGAAGTAACATACATGTCTAACTATAACACACTTGCATCCTTCAGGAAATTCTTTAAGTTTGAAGTAATGAAACCATTGGATGTGAAGACAAAGTTTTACAATGCTGAATCTGATGATGTCTATCTTGAAGCTCAAGTGCAAAACATAACATCTGGACCAATTATATTAGAGCAGGTCTCTTTGGAAAGCTCCCAACAGTTTAATGTTAAATCATTGAATGAAGTTGATAATGGAATTTCTGTATTTGGAGAAGTCACTTTACTTCAACCACAAGAAAGCTGCCAGTATCTCTATTGTTTGACACCAAGAGAGAATATTTCAAAGGAAATAAAACTATTGGCAGCTGCTAAAAATATTGGAAAACTGGATATTGTATGGAGGTCTAACTTGGGTGAAAAGGGGCGGTTACAAACTAGTCAATTGCAGAGAATGACGCCTGACTATGGAGATATCAGGCTCACGTTTGAGAAATTACCCAGTAAAGTGTCTGTGGAGGAGCCTTTTGATTTCCAATGCAAAATAGTCAATGCCAGTGAGAGGACTCTAGACCTAATTCTAAAATTACGCTCCCTTCAGGATTCTAGTCTTCTTTGGTGTGGTATTTCAAACAAGAAACTTGGGCCTTTGGAACCTGGCCAATCTTTTTACATCAGCCTTACAGCTCTACCAATAAATACAGGTTTATGTAATATATCTGGAGTATCTCTATTAGATTTATTCCTGAAGAGAACTTATGATTATGATGATTTAGCATCGGTTTTTGTCTATTAAACTTAATATATTATTGTTACAATATTATATTATATTGAATCATTTCTTTTATTTTGATTTCCTTTCAATTACAGTGGTGCAAGTTACACCCTTTGTAACTAGCCTTCTCAGTGTACCTTTTCCCATCCTGTATTTTATTATTAAGCAATAGGGTGAGTGATTCCAAGTAAATCTCTCTATTAAACAAATTAAAAAACGTGTTTTAAGCATCAATTTATATCTGGTTTTAAGTTGAAGGAAGCTCACACAAACCTTGTACATTTTAATTACTATGCATTTTGAGATTTTTCTCTGGGTTCAGAAATTATACAAAACCAGTACATTTTTGTATAATCTAACTTAAATAACATAACATCACACCTTGTTTCCCCGAAAGGTTGGGCATGGGTTGGGCAGAGACGTACAGACGCCAGCACATCAAGTTACCCGAAACTGTCAAATTTCCCAATCAACTCTGAACCTTATGCTTTAGCCATAAAGTTGAGAATCAATTAAAGAAATTTGACAGATTCTAGTAGTTTGATGTGCTGGCGTCTGTACCTATATTAGACCCATATTTCGCTAATAATTATGCCTAAGTTCTACATAATAAGGGGCGAGGCTATTGCCATCAACCAGTGACCAGGCACAAATCTAAGCTACGGGATGCTACTGAGAAATTCCAGATAGAAAAACCCAAAAAGGATTATGATTCTGGGAATCAGACCCTTATGGGGTTTAGTATTTTATCAGCTCGTGCGTGGCTAAACATATCAGCCGCACGGGTCGATGGAAGGTAATCCGGCGTTATTTACATTTTTAAATGATGATCGATGAATTGATGATGTATAGTTTAGTTGTATACGGTGCTTTCACTTTCACATTACCAGAGCAAAAAATTGTTTATATTAAAAATGTTTGTTTGTCCATGCTTATGTTATTTATTTTATCTGTCATGTCATCTTTAACTGTCTGTCAATTAGGGATGCCCGATCTTTAGCTTTGAATCGATCTTTTGGATCGTAATGGATCGCAACTCTGTGAATCGATCTACGATCTGAATCGTATTGCATTGAATCGATCTCATTCGATCTCTGAAGATCGTATCGTAATTATAAAGGTATATTAAAAAGGCACAGTTTGCATGCAAAGTTGTTTATTTTTACGTTACAATAATATGTTACGCTAAACACCTTTGTATCGTATCGTAGTAATAATATGTACAATGAAAGAAAAACGAATTAGAGAACGTTCTCCTTATAACACTAATATAAACAGCGGTATAAAATAAACAAAATATTAACACATACCTTCATTTCATATTTCATCTCTGCCGGCAGTCTTAGGTAACTTGAAACTAATTTCAATGAAGGTACTTAGGTGTAATATTACTTTGTTGTGAATACTCTGTCCCTGCTACAATGCTAGTGTTATCAAAGATCATAATTCATAACTTAAATGACATTGTAGTAGATACGATTTTTTCTTACGATCTTTCAGGCATACGATTCGATCCGAGCGAAGATCACATTATGTTGAATCGATTCAAAAAATTGGTAGATCGTATTGCCGTGAATCGATCTTCTAAAAGATCGATTCAGATCGGGCATCCCTACTGTCAATTTTCTGCGAGTTAGTTTGTAGAATTTGGGAATTTTCAAGTTTTTTAACACTCCTTTTCGATTTATTCAACAACGGATGATTGTATAATTTAAATAACATTTAATCTGCTGAATGAAATTTATTTGATGACTAACATTAGCTTCCACACAGTTTAATTGACTGTAATCACAATAACGAATGTTCCTATTGTGAACAATTTAGGTCTGATGTGGCCCAATCATGTCATGTCGAACTGTGACTTTGTTATCTTAGCTGATTTTATTTCCTTTTGAACGTGGAAGTTTAAAAACGCAAACATAATTGAGCTGAAAAATGGCATATCAGACGCTTCTTCAAGAATACATGCTCATACCTCCCGTGACCAGGGCTTATACCACGGCTTGTGTTGTTACTACGTTAGCTGTCGTAAGTTTTCTTATTTGTTTACTTATTTAATTATACGTGTCATTTGCTGAGTCATTGTAGCTTTGGTGAAACAATTTATTTCTGTTTCAGCAACTGGACCTAGTCTCACCATTTCAGTTATATTTTAATCCTAATCTTATACTAAGGAAATACCAATTATGGAGGTTAATAAGCACATTCCTTTTCTTTGGGAATTTAGGATTCAACTTTTTCTTCAATATGATATTCACCTACAGATATTGTAGAATGCTTGAAGAGGGCTCTTTCAGAGGAAGAACTGCTGATTTTGTTGTTATGTTCGTGTTTGGAGGTGTCCTCATGATTGTATCCTTTTTCTATCAAATTATTTAATATTTACCTACTTCTGTATGTCATTTTAACTTGACTTAACTGCTGGATGGCCTTTTTTGTGACACAACAATTAATGGACACTGCATAATATTGCTTAGGACATACTATATAATACTTAAATAAGAGGCATGTTATTATGTTTCAATTTCACTGATGTAATAGTTGGCTCACAACTCTACCATCATTGCCAATTAGAAATAAAAGATGACTGTTTGCCAAATATTTTTAAATTTCCTTAACAATGTTTATAACAGCTATGTGCTTTCTTCGTGAATTTATTATTTTTAGGACAAGCATTTACTATAATGATTGTGTATGTATGGTCTCGAAGAAATGTCTTTGTGAGGATGAATTTCTTCGGTCTCATGAATTTTCAGGTACTGTACACTCACTATTTTATTAGACTATCTACATACATACATGCACTATATTTTGTGAAGCATTATAGCAGTATTTCTTAATATACCTGATTTTATTATTGATAACACAAGTTAATCTCTAATGGCCAATTCCTATAATTTATGGACCATTATTGGTTAAAATTATAACTCTTGTATCTTTACCAAAAAAGAAGCAAAGACCTCATAGCCTTGCATAGTAGACTTTCCCATATGGAAGAAGCTACCAATGGTAAAATTAGCTTACAAATCTTTTTGTATGCCCAGTTTGGAAACAAAAAATATAACCATTGGAAAGCAAAACAATTTGTTTTTGTATATAGGAACCAAGCCAATACATAATATGAAAGTTCCTTGGAATTTCTGTAAAACTTGTTTTAATTATTATTTATGCAAATGATTTTGTCTTTTCAGGCACCATACCTTCCCTGGGTGTTGCTGGGTTTCTCTGTGCTACTTGGTAATGCAATATCAGTAGATTTAGTAGGTATGGCTATTGGCCATATATATTTCTTTATGGAGGATGTACTACCAAGACAGAATGGGGGTCAAAAAATACTGAAGACTCCAAATTTTTTGTAAGTGTGTTCTGATTTCAGAACTTTGTTTCTCATGTTTTCATTCTTGAAAAGATTAAGCATAATCAATCTATAATGTTCCCACTGCTGGCACAGGCCTCCTCTCTGTGAGAGACACTCCTGTAATCCACCATTTGGGCCCAATGCAGATTGGTAGATGTCACACATGTCATCATATTTTTTGGTTCTAGGACATACCAGTTTCCTCACAATGTTTTTCTTCACTATTTTAAGAGCTGCTTTATTTTTTATATACATTTTTTTCTAGAGCAGCTGTTAATTCCGAATAGTTTAATTATTTTTATATATTACACATGCATGTCTACTGATTTCAGAAAAAAGTTATTTGATCCTGTCCCAGAGCCAGATTATGGCCCACTCCCGGAGCTGGATCACGTGCGACCAGGAGGGTTCGACTGGCGCCGCCCTAATAATGAGGACGAGGATGCTAGATAAGCTAGTTCTTGGTAACTACTGCAAATAAGATGCAACTTTCAAACCAAAATATTTATTTCTAAATATCTAATGATTTCTACTCATTCTTTTGCTGCATTACTCTTTATAAAAGTTATTGAGCAGAACCTTAGGCCGCGTCGTAACCAATGCAATCGACGCGCAAGTACCTATGCAATCGTTGCGTTTATTTTGTATGGTGAACCCGAACTCATGGTTGTATCGACAGAGGGCGCCTACCGGTTTACGAATCAATTGAGTGAACGCGACAATCGCATATTCGCGCGAACGGTCATTTTGGTTAGGGCGCGGAAGGTTTCCATGCTAATTTATTTCTAGACCTAGCAATGTCTTATCTACCATGTAAAAACTTAATATTCTTTCAGGTAATTAGTGCAATCGATATTTAATTTAAAACACCAAGCTATATGTTTTCTCATGGGTAACGGATTATTGTTTTATTTAAGGTTTATATGAATTGTACAAAAAAAATGCTGGACGGATTACGTCATTAGCATTGAATCGATATAATGTATTTTGTGTAAAAAGTTTATTGGTAAGAGTCTGTTAATTGTGAATACAAATGATTGATAAATATTAATTGTTTTATTTTATTGCAGTAAAGTTCAAATTCTAAGCTATCTATATAAAAGGAGAAACTGAGTAACATTGGTATGTTACTCGAGTTTTAGTTTTTACCAGCGCGCAGCCCATAATACTAGGAGTATGACATTTCGGACAAGGCTTCCTTTTACACTTGCGTGAAAAAAATCGACCCACAATGGTGTGGGTCGCTTTTCGATTTGAAACAATAATAATTTGTAACATTAACATTAGACCGCCTTTGTACATTTATGTGCTTGAAGTAATAAATAAATAAATTAACCTAAGCGCCCCGCGGTTTCACCCACATAAGTGTCGATTCCGTGGGAACATCGGGATAAAAACTATCCTATGTCCTGTCCCGGGACTCAAAACTTTCTCTGTACCAAATTTCATCTAAATCGGTTCAGCGATTTAAGCCTGAAGAGGTAACAGACAGACAGACACTCGCATTTTTTTTTCTCGTTAGCCTGTTCTGTCCCACTGTTGGGCAAAGGCCTCCCCCATTTTCTTCCACATTTCCTTATGCTGTGCCTTCTCCGTCGCTGATTTATAAGATTAGTATGGATTAAAACCTTCTTGAAAGTATGTAGATTACATTAGTGAAAGAAGAGGACTTTTGGCCGCAAGGTGTAATGTTCCGTCGCTTCCGCGGACAAGTGCCACACGATCGCACAAAGACTGCTCGAGTGAAGTGAGTTTTATTCTAACATAGTTTTAAGTTTATTATTATTAAAACTGATTCATTAGTTTTTGAAGAAAAAAAAAAACGCGGACATACTATATGGGTGTTGAATAAAGAACTCCTTTTTTTTTAATTTTTAAATCCATTAACAAAATCAAGTTCAATTTTGATTAAACAAATAGAAATAAACTAAATTTAACGTTTGTCAATTTCATTAACAAAAAAAAAGGTAACGCACTTTTTCCGAGTAAAAGTGCGTCATGAGGACATCTGAAGAATCGAGTCGATATTGTCAAGAATTGCTTTTATCAAAATATAGTGTATGTTCAAATAAACTGTACGTAAGGTAGGTACAGTTTATAAAATAATATTCATTACGATTTTTGAGATATCGTATCTCAAATGATAATGATTTGTTTGTTTGGAAGTCTTATTCAAACTTGGAACGAATACTTACTTATCTTAGGAAATAATATTGTCGGCCACTATTAGTTTTTTTCCATATTAAAGAGTATTAGGTCCCCATATGAAATCAGCTTTTTGTATGGAGAATTTTAAAGAAGTTGCATTTTTCATACTAACATTTTCTTAATTTATTTAACAACCATGAACACTAATGTTTTAAAACTTTTATGCACTAATGTTTAAAAACTAAGATAACTTATGCCACTTAGATTAAGCGACAAAAATAAGTTTTGGCTAAGTTAAAACAAATACATAGTGGTCATTTCTACTAACAAAAAAGCAGTCACTTTCATGGTATTTTTTATGTTTAGAAAACTATATGTACTAAGGTTTTTTACTATTGGTAGTTGTCTATGATGCTCATAATCCGATAGAATATCAAGCAATTGATGAATATTTTAAATAATAGAAGTGACAAGGTTCTTTATTTGTGAGAAAAAAAAAACGCCAATTTCATAGGTGGGGACCCAATATTAAGAAAGTCCTAAGAACCATAAAACGCCGTCCGACTATGGAAATTCTCTTTCTTGCAATCAACAGCTGGCTTTAAACTAAAATTGAATTATCGCTGAATATCAAAATGAATAGTCTGAGTTGTGTTCCCTACTATTGAACTTTATGAAAAAAAAAACATGTTAGATATTTTATGGTTTAACATTGGGTGTTAAGTAATCAAAGATTAAATCGTATTCAGAATTGTTTATTCTATATTCACGCAATATCATAGTGAATTTTAAAAACACAATTATAGTTGATAAGTCCCATGTCAATACGTAATGAATAAGCGTTTGATCAGTAACTACTTACAGGCAATACCTTGACTTTATAACTTTTTATAGAAGCGTGGTTATCTACTTTTAAGATAGCTCTTTGCTACTGATTTTTATTTACAAATTGTAAGCCACGGCTAATCTGGCTGACCAATTTGGCATATCAAAAAAACTCTCACTAAATTACACGACGTTTGAACATTAAGGTCACGGATAAAACGAAACTTACAGAGCCCAAATACAACACTCTGAAACAACAAGCCAATAGGATGCACCAATAAAAATTTGTTCTGCTTATGAGCTTGTTCACAAAACTGCGATGCGATATCGCATCGCATTAATTCGTGTTGCAGTTTTCTGCGTTGCGAATTCGCATCGCACCGATTCGCAGTTTTGTGTACAAGCCCTATGGTGCATGCAGGAAAGTTAGTTGTGACTCGTTCATAGACGCGATATCAACACTTGGACGTTGCACTGAATTATCAGATCGCGAACTATTTACAGAGCAATGAGTGAGCTATAATAGTTTAATTTTACCTGCAACATAATTTCTATTAATAAATTAACTTTAAATGCACTTTATGATTGCAGCTAATGATTAAATATGATTTCTAATTATAGCAACTTCTTACATCCAAAGTGTGTGTATCGTTTCAAATTAAATTAAATAAGCTGCAAAGGTTTAAATTATCATTTAAAAAATGACAGACATAAAATCATTACATTGCACATATAATTTACATAAAAATTTATAAAAGAACATGCAAGTGTCTTAGAATAGAACCGTTAGTTGTGATCGTTTCAAATATAGTTTCGTAACATCATTAAAACTACTAGTAACAACAAGAACAGTATATCTAGTTGGTTTCAGTCTTCATTCAAACTCTCACACTCAATTCCAAAACACGGTTGATTTTAAAATCAAATATTTAAGTAGGATATACTCATCAAGTTTGTAATCACAGTAATAAAACTATATTCTACTATTTTACAATTGGGTCAACAAAATTATTAAAAAGGCGGCATGATACTTTCTCACGTTAAATACAGTTTGTTCTTTAATTACATCCTCACTTAGAAGGAAAAAAAATCACAATTTTATCTAGTACACAATGAGTTGAACCGGTGCAGGCGGACTTTTTAGAGCTCAGGCTGACTTCAATGGCTTACACTGTGTATCATCGATTTAATTGGCAACAATTAATTTAAAAATTATTAGTTCTGAACAAATGCAAATGAACTAGTATTTTTAGCTCTCATCATTGTTTTCCAATCGACTTCAATCAATGTTATCGATTAGACCAGTAGTACGCGAACACATGTCGTTTATAAAAAGTCAACAGTACAAATTGTAGCAAGTTGTGTACAATAGTAAAATAACAGATAGTAGAAGTAGGTCTGTTGTTTCGAAGATTACTAATGTCGGTCACGGATAACTTTCGCTGACCCAATTACATTCAGAATTCTCTCAAATCTTACACCAAGTTAACGCCACTTTGTTTTCAGCATTACAACAACATCAAGCAGCTTCATGTAAATCACAATAATTTAGAAGCACAACAGTCAGATCATGACGTCACAGCACTCACAGCGTGATATCTTTGAATAAACAATTCTATTTGACAACATAAGTAGACAGAATCAAGCTTAGGAGGTGACCTATCTATGTCTACTAGGCGTGGCCCTGTACATTACAATAACGCATACAACAACTTTTGAGATCATACAGAAATATCTAGTATAATAAAAACTGAAGTTATATAGTACAAAAAGTATTTACACATTACTATGCACAATGTAATAAGTAGTTAAACGACAAATATACATTAAAACAGATTTACAGAAACACATCTGTCTCATAATTAATCGCAATGAATCAAATGAAGTGGGCACCTCCTTCACTTTTAACCAAACACATCCAAAAATAATTACAGATCAATTACAAAAAAGGCTCGAAACTTAAATTTTTTGGCTTCGTTGTTTATTACTATTATTTAACTAAATTTTGTAGTAATCTTGAACATAAATGTACCTAGAATCTAGCTACATAAATCACATGGGGACATTTTCATAGCGCTACGATAGCAAGTAGCACCGTTATGTCGTCCGGTTTTCCCCCTGCAAACAAAAATATAGAATCAGTCATGATGACGCGGCATTCTAGTGATGGAATAGACATTCCTGTCGAGTTCAATCATTCAATTGTTATAATAGCAAGATAAAATAACAATGAAAATTAATTATGATTCCAAATAATATTACGACACACGATTATATTACGAGACACAGACTGCTAAATTGCTAAATCCAATTTATTTAGCAATCAGTTTGGGTCTGCACCTGTTAATTATTGAAGTACGATGCTTTATTCTTACTCACCGATGGCATCAATGCCGTTCTGTCGTGCGCTCTTAGCGAAGGGCGACATGTAGCAGCCATCGAAGGACAGGTTGCGCGCCATCCACGCGATGGAGTTGGCGACGGCCTGCAGCCGCTTGGTCTCGCCGGCGAGTCCCTGTGCGCGCCGCATCTCCGCCACCAACACGGGCTCGGGAACGTTGTCGAACACTCCGTCTGTCGCCACCAGGATTACGTCACCGCACTCCACTGTGAACTCTGCCGTCTCAGCTGATTCTGGCCTAAAAAAGAATGATGTTCTGAATTAAGAACACATCTCAAAATAATTGTTGTTTTTAAGAATGATGTTCTGAATTAAGAATATGGTTAGGACTTTTTTAAGTATTCATAATAATAAAAAAGTCCTAACCATATTCTTAGACGATGCAAAAGCGTTCGACACGGTCCTCGTCTCTATTCCCCACCTCCTCACCCAATCAGGTGTCAGAGGGGTTCAATTGGATATTTTCAAGAGCTACCTAACAGACCGATCACAATTTGTCAGTATAAATAATAACAATAGTAATGAACTTCCCATTTATTACGGTGTGCCCCAGAGAAGTACACTAGGGCCGACCCTTTTTTTATCTTCATCAATGAGCTATGCGACCTCAATATCCAGAATGGTAACATAATATCATTCGAGGATGATACTGCGATAATTGTTGTAGCTGAAACGTGGTCTCAACTAGAGACTAAAGCGTAACTCGCATTCAACACAGCACTAAACTGGCTCAATGATCACACCCTTACACTCAACACTTCCAAAACCAACTTCCTTACATATTCAATCAGTGCAGCCTCTCAACCACGCATCCCAATAATCTTAATAACTCACTCTTGCAATATCAATCCCAAACTCCTTGCAACTGTCCATCACTAACCTCTGTAGACCAAATAAAATATCTGGGTGTGACATTGGACAAAACTCTAAACTTTAAGTCCCATATAAACATTCTCACAGGCAGGGTCCGGAAACTTATATTCATATTTAAAACACTTCGGAAATTGCTAATCAAACTGTTATACGCAATGCCTATGTTGCCTTGTGCCAATCTATTGTCACATACTGCATTACATGTTGGGGTGGTGCTGCTAAAACGATCTTAAACCCATTGGAGATAGCACATACCCTTCGCCCCATCATATTCCCTACTAATGAATTATACCGTAAATGGAATATTCTAAACGTAAGACAACAGTTTATCATGCAAGCAGTTCTCCTACAACACAAAAGAACGCCATATAGGACAAACGATAAACGTAGAAATGACTTAATTTGTACTGTTCCACGTGCACATTCCACTTTCATTAAATGATTCTTTTATTTTCTTGGCCCTTCTTTGTATAATAAAATAAACAAAACATTGTCCAGTATAACGGACTATAACGGTAAGAAAAGGGTCTACTCATTTCTTCTAGACTACACATAATTATGAAGTAACAGAAAAAATACTTATTTGAGGGTAAGTTAAAATGGATGCTCCATTTTAATTGATGAAAATAAAATGGATGCTCCATTTTAACTTACCCTTAAATAAGTATTTTACCAACAACTTTATAAATATGAATATTTACTCATTTGGAAACCCGCGAATGAGAGCGACTATACTACTATTAGGTTTTCCTCCAATTCTTACTGACTTGCATGCAACACCATGGTGTTTTGGCATGACACGGTAGTCATACTCAATGATGACACCATTAACAGATATCTTTTTATCCTCTATAAATTAGAGTAAAAGTGGTACGATGCATCCACGCAGTAACGTAATCATGATCACTATGTAAACAACGCGCTTTGAATGCAGTGATAATATGTATGATGTTGAATGTACACGACACGTGAGTCGAACCAGCTAGGATTTTCCATATTGTAGAATGGGTCCAGTATAATGAAGACCATGTATGAAGAAACCGTATAGCTAGTAAAGATGTGCGATATGTTTGAAACTATTAATAAATTGGAACTATAAGGGCATATACACATGCGAGTTTTTAATACGCGCGTTCCGTGTATCGCGTCACGGCTGCGGGTTTTCTACCTTGAAAAAGCAGCGCTAGTTGCATTTGCAGCGCGTCAACGGCGGCGAGTAAAAAATACACCGTATACGTATACATAAGCCTTAACAAGTACACAATTCTTCGAAAACGTCTCAATCCATACTAATATTATAAATGCGAAGTGTGTCTGTCTGTCTGTTACCTCTTTAAGCTTAAACCGCTGGCTGAACCGATTTTGATGAAATTTGGTATAGGGATAGTTTAGGACCCGGGAAAAGACATAGGAGTTTTTATCCCGATATTCCCACTGGATCGACTCTTACGCGGGTGAAACCACGGGGCGCTGCTAGTAATGTAAATGTAGCTGATAATTTGTAGCACGCGCATAATAGCGTGGCACGTAATTGGGGCGTCAAGACGTTACCACTCTTCTAGGATATTAGTATACGAGGTATGTAAGTACTTAGGTACTATACAGTAATAAAATAATAACATTTAAAGTACATATATAAATAGTGACGACACTGTGTGGTTTGTTGGATAATAATTATGTAATTTAATAATAGTGTCAATAACCTCACATCACAGCTATTCCATGCTTACGTTGTGCCGTCATTTGCGAATTACCGCGATTAAACATTAGCATTCATTCTAAAGGGATTATCAACTGCTTTCGTTAATCGTACCAAAATTAAACAAGTAAACACAATTCCATAAATTTTAAGGGAACGCGCAAGTTTAAAGATCTGGCAAATATCCAATGAGCTAAAAATTCTAATATTAGTGCATACAGAAATACAACAGCTGTATGTGGAATGAGCACATGACTACTAGTCTCGTGGTTGAAGAATAAAAAGTCTTATGACTGCGGAGACTAAATCTGGATAAGACTATATCAAGAATATATTTCATGTTTCCTGTCTGCTAATTCTAGTGATAATACAATGACATTTTAATCTCTTGAGACCCGTAAACACGATAGTACAAAGTCATAAAAGTTCATTAATGTGCTCTTTATTTATAATGAGACTGAATAAAACTGTTACGTAATGTTGACAATGCTAGTAAATAGCATTTAACAGTAGGTACACACACACTACATTGAGAGAGCTCCATTGGCCATTGTAAATATGATTTGCATTACATCGCTAAAAATAGAAACTAGCACACTATCACTTGATCAAGATGAAGTATTGTCGATTTGTCGTCAAGCGTATAGCAGATTCCTATAATTTACGGACCGTTCGTTATTCTTTAAAATGAAGAATCTTGTACCTTTAATTACCAATAATGAAGTAAAGACCACATTTCATAGGTTAATAGACAATAGCATAGTGACCCTCCCATATCGAAGTACCTATCACGGATAAAATAAGCCAGTTTGGCAACAAAAGACGCTACCATTGGTAAGCAAAACGATTCGTTTTTGTTTTTATGAACCGAGCATATTTCAAAGTATCAAAATAAATAACATAACTGCCATCAATATAATAGATACTAGTGCCTACATACAATCATGTTTAGCAAAAAGACAATGATATTTACATTTTTACATGACACGTTACTTCAGGTTTTAAAGAGTGTATTTCATCGATGTACTGAGCTAGACTACGTATAATTAGGTGAGCTCAGAAAACAGCTAAATTACATAAACCGCTCGGTGCCGGCTACCTAGTCGCCGTTTCTGTGGTATATACTTCCCCATCCCATAGCAGTAATCCAGACAGACAAACAAAAATGATGATGCAAATTATTACGATGGGTGGACGAAGACAGCAAAAGGAATTTAGGTACAAAGCTAAAGCATTTTTAAACATAACGGCACACTATAAAAAATGGATTTGGCACTACACCAAATGAAAACTGTCAACAATACGCAGCGAGTCTTCGCCCAAACTATCGTAGAACGGTTGACTTTGTTATGGCAAAAACCAGCATAACATAACAGCCTATAATGTTCCCACTGCCGGGACACACAGATGGGTCGTAATCCACCCCGCGGGCCCAGTCGGGTTGGTGGATGTCACATTTGTTCGAGTTTTTGGTTCTAGGACATGCCGGTTTCGTCACGATGTTTTCCTTCACCACTTTGAAAGAAGTGGTGATGGAATCATTTACACAAAGTGCCTGTCAGGGTTAACCTTCCTACCCACAACTTGTATGTCGCGGCCGTTACTACTGGGCCACCAATAAGCTTAATGCAGTTCAAGTCGTATTGGGAAGACAGATATTCTGAAACATGATTCAGTTACCCATAGGCCATAAGACACATTAAGCCTTCAACAGTATTTACACTATTATCGATATTGAAGTAACCTTTCGCTCTAATTCTGATTTTATCATCAAGAAATTATGACGCACTAAGTATACTTCTTTTATCAAATAAGTAGCCGCGAGATAAACACATAAATAACAATCCGGACAGTCGGTACAACAGTACAATGTCATTTTGAAATAATCTTGATTTCATATCACCTAGCCCGCACCTAGCCAGTCAGCCACCTAGCCAGCACGTGCACCTCAAATATTGTTGTTTTAAGAACGTTATTGTTTTTTTAATATTGTTGTATAATTGTTAGAAGAAATACATAGTAATCTGAAGGTCGAAGGCCTAATGTACACCTTGTGAGTTGTGTCGCAAAAAAACTAATTACCATCCTACGTAAATTACGAAAATACTGTGGTTTCTGACACACCAAAGTCGAAAGATATAGACAATATCAAATTAGTGTCCTAACTCACCTTCCCTTCCACTGTCCCGTTTTCAGAAGTGTTAGTTTCTAATCCAAATATGATTTCTCAATACACAGGAGCTGTTATGTTAACACTCGTTGCACGGGCGATTTTTTTAACGCGCCCATTTTATATCGCGCACTGAATTTTCAACGCACGGCTTAGCGTCGAGAGTATAAAATCCAACATTGCGCTTTATTGACGCGCTGGGATGCGCTATTATGCTGCGCTCGACTCAACACCGAGAGTTGAAAATTCTGTGCGCGATAAAAAAACATCGCCGCGAGAAAACTTCATCCGTAGGTACGAGAGCTTATACGTTATGCTGAAATGTGTGGTGTATACCTGTCACTTAGCACATTCCGGTCGTGTCCGGGCGGCGGCAGGCTGAGCTGGTAGGGCGTGTTGAAGTAGTGCTGCTGCTCGTGCGAGCGATGGACCACTCGACCGCCACGCACCACCATGTATCCGCTGTCGCCAATGTTGGCCGCGCGCATCACGCTCTCTGTCCGGTCTAGGATCATCACACATGCCGTGCTGCTTCCTAAAACCAACAATTTATTTATTTATTTTATAATTTATGTACAGACAGTAAAATACATAGGGATATTATGGCATAATTAATTTGAGTCTAAGGCACTGCTTATTTCTTAATTATACATATGTATATATACTCACAGTATAGAGGAAAGGTAATGCTCTTTTAATCGACATTTAAATAGAGAAATAGTTTTTAAATAACGAATGCTAGGCGGAAGTGAGTTCCACAATCTATTACTATGGTATTCTAATTCCTTCTCTGTCCATGCTGTACATGGACAGAGAAGGAATTAGAATACCACTCCTATGGAAATAAAAAGAGGGGATACAATTTATATGAAAAATCTTATTCATCTATACTAATATTATAAAGAGGTAAAGTTTGTGAGGTTGTAGGGGGTAATCTTCGGAACTCCTGATTCGATCCCGAAAATTATTTCACTAATGAGAAGCTACATTATCCCTGAGTGTCATAGGCTATGTTTTATGTTAAAACGAGAAACTTCACGCAAACAAAGTCGCAGGCAGAGGCTAGTTTGGTTAATAAACTTGAAACTTAGCAATATTTAGCTCAGTAAATAATAAATATTGTCAATTTTAGTTTTAAAAAACCACTCAGAGGATTTAGGGGGTGACAAATTTGATATGTTAGAAAAATATGTAACTCGAAACTCGGTACTACCAATAGAAAAAATAAAAAAAGTATGTTTTTTAGGGTTTTCCAGAAATCGACTCCTACCAAGGTGGAAATGGGTAATAAAGTTTAAGGGGTGGATTTTACTTCTTGCTTCCATTAACTCGAAAATGGTATGGGTCTTTGAGTTAAGTTATGAACACATCCCAAACGATTTTTCAAAATTCCACCCCTGTGGGGGTGAAAAGCGGGGGGGGGATACAGTTTTATTTGAAAAATCTGATCCCTTTGATCTATAAACTTAAAAATTGGCCCGAATACTTATTTTTCTAAATAAATGATAAAGATCTTATTATTATACATTTTACAAATTTTTAGAAGAAAGTACGAATTTCACGCGGACAAAGTCGCGGGCAGAAGCTAGTGGTTAAATAAACAACAAGAGACCAGAAGACTTACAACAAAAAAAAAAGTATCTGGCATATAGGTAGAGCGTTTATCAGTAATTTATTTTCTTGCAAATATATGTATACAAACACTGCAACAGATCAATGTTTGCTACTTAACTCAAGGAAAATAAAAGAGGACTTTGTATTGTTCAATTGAGACAGTTGTCTGCTGCAGTATAAATATTATGTAGTATTGAATACATATTAATCACTAAATTCTACACACTGCAAACGCAGTCTATCTGTATCTAATTCGGTCAAGGTGAGCTTTTTCTCAGAGCAGTTATGCATGGGTGCTACGAGAGAAGAACTTGGAGAAGAAAAATAAGATTGTGGAATAGCATGTCATGATGACGGCTAATAACTGTTTTCAAATCAGTCAGTAAGACTGGTATATTACTATGAATTTGGATATGCTTCTGGATATATTCAGAAGAGAGCTGCAGCTACTACTTTTTTGTAAGGTCAACAAAAGAGTGCACATGTAAGAATATTCATATTTCCACTACGGTCCATATTCATTTGCATTGGGTGCATAATAACAGTTTTTGAAACCTAAGACATAATTTAGAATAGTGATGTCTTAATACCTCTGAATAGGAATACCTTCCACAGTCACAGCATTGTTTAAGAGTTATCTCCTTTTTTGACTGTATTATCTTTCTGGATAAAAGTTTTTTACAAACCTAGTATTGGTTTCTTATGTTCCAATAACTCGTAATAGGACTTGGCCAGCAGGTCCCCTGGCTCTGACATCTTAAAGTGCCCCATCTGGACGAGCCTCTCGCACGTCTTCATAAGGTACGAGGAAAACTCGCCAGGGTCGATGCCGTAAGCACGCCATCCTCCTACACCATCTGCCACACCTATTGAACATAAATTTTATGTGACATCCATCATGGTTGCTTTTGAAGTCAAATCATCAAAATTATGATGAGTTAGTAACATTTCTGTGTTAATTTAGTTCAAATTACAATGAGATTAAAATTAAAACTTTATAAAAATGTTAAAGTGCAAATTGACCTTTCGTTTATGGGTTTAATTTACCTTAAAGGTCATAGCACAAGCACACGTATCAAACCGGAAAGGGATCGGCATCGTATCAACTCGAGCCGTTCAGTATTCTTTGTATGAAACTCCCTACTGCAACGCACACTAATCGGAATCGTAACGTAATCGCCTCGCCTCGGGACAAGCTCACGAACAGCGGTGCGGTGCGGTGCGTTACGGCTCGTCGTCCCCGTGCTTATTACGTCTCTCCGTAGCCGAGCTTTACGTTACTTCGTCCACCCTTGCCCCTTACACCCCTCCGGCCTGCCTGCTGCGCCATCAACCAGCGGTCGGCGAGCTGTAATAAGCACAGCGTCGCCTAGCCGTAGCCGAGTCGACGTTTCGGAGCTTCTGATCCGCTTTGGTTACGTGCTTATGTTAGGTTGACGCCTGTTTGACGGCGAAGCGAAAGGCGATACGGTGCCGACCCCTTTCCGATTTGATACGTATGCTATGACCTTAAAGATGGTATTAAGATATAATAATAAAAGACTCGTCCCTAATTAGTGGCGTCAGGTCTGACAATACTGGTCAACTTGTATCATTTGACTTAGGTAAAATATTACACATACTCGTAGATAAATCCATTCAATTAAGACCTCTAACTAAAAATAAATTGAATATGTTTAATAATAATGTTCTTAGCAATCTTTCAACAGATAGTTTTGATTCACAAGACCCCAACATAAACTATGGTACATTATTTTCTACAGTATGCCAAGAATTCAATAAAGCATGTCCTGTAAAAAAAGTTACTATCAATACTAAACCAAAATTTAGTGAATGGGCCACTTGCTGACATTAGAAAAAGCAGAGATATTTTATATAATCTGTATCACGAAAAATCATTAACTTCTGATCAAGCCCTTCATAATTATGTGAGAAACTATTCTATAATATTCAAAAGAGTCTGCGCTGAGGCTAAATCTAAATTAATAAGTAACAAAATTAGTATGTCTAATAATAAAATAAAAGCTGTGTGGCAGGTAATTAACAAAGAAACTGGAAACACAAAACAGCGAGACCAGAACGAGTTGTCAGAGAGAGTAAAAATTTATAATGAAACCATTTCAGATAAGTTAAAAGTTGCTGAGACACTAGAAAAGTTCTTTACCACCTCCCAATAGAGGTTACATAGAGAGACTATGTAACCTCTATTGGGAGGTGGTCCCCTCATCACCTATATTAGCTGAAGCCCTTCTTTAAGAAAACTTTAATAAGGATATTCCTAGCTTTGAATTCAAGCCCATTTCTGTTGCAACAATTAAAAAAGCATAAGTCTTAACATAAAAAACACTGAAGACTTATGGGGGATTTCTGTTAAGGTTCTTGGAGATATTATTGACACAATTGCCCCCTGCCCTAACAGACACATTTAATCAATGTTTATACAGCGGTACATTTCCTGACTTAATGAAACATGGTAAAGTAGAACCAATTTTCAAATGGGGTAGTAAGTTTGATCCCTCCAATTTAGACATAGATCTCTGCTACCAACATTGAGCAAAATCTATGAAAAAATCATGCTAGACCAGACTGATGTTGGCACATTTTAACTAAAATAGGATTTTACATAGTCGCCAGTTTGGTTTCATGAAAGGTAGGTTGACGACGGACGCGGGAGTAAAACTCATCAGTCACATTTTGGAATCCTGCGAGAAATCCCAGGATGCAATTGACATTTTCTGTGACCTCTCATAAGCGTTTGACTGCATTGACCATAATACACTGATCTGTAAATTATATACCATTACAGAATTCGTGGACAAGCTGCTGATCTTGTTCTTTTCTATCTGTCAAAGCAGCAGCAAAAAATAAACGTTAACGGGGCGACGTCATCGCGGTCTCCAGTTAAGATAGGCGTGCCTCAAGGCTCAATTCTTGGCCCTTTCCTATTTATAGTTTATATTAATGATCTTCCTCACATGATGGCCAACTTGTCGGATATCATTTTATTCGCTGATGACACTTCCCTTATTTTTAAAATAGATAAAAAGATACGGATGTCTTACATGTCAACGATAGTCTGGCTGTTCTTTCGAAATGGTTGCAGCTAATAATCTTTTACTTAATGCAAACAAAAGTAAATGTCATTACCAAATGTACCTCAAGTGGGTCTGAATTTAAAACTTGATGGCAAAAACTAGATGCTGTTACGGAAACTGTATTTCTAGGAATTACTTTAGATTCAAAATTACAATGGTACACATTAGAGCTCTTTCAGGTAGATTAAGTTCAGCTGCATATGCAGTAAGAAAAATAAGGCAGTTGACAGATATAGCCACAACTAGGTTAGTATACTTTGCTTATTTCCACAGTATTATGTCTTATGGTGTTCTGCTGTGGCGATCGACAGCTGACGCAGATTCAATTTTCATTTTACAAAAGAGGGCAATACGTGCAATCTATAAATGGGTCCTCGCGAGTCTCTTAGAAACAAATTCAAAGAAATTGATATACTAACTCTGCCTTCTCTTTATATTTTAGAAAGTATTTTATGTTCGCAAAAACTTAGGACTTTTCAAAATAAGAAGCAATTTCCATAATATAAATACATGTAGGTAGTAAAAATGAAATTGTGATACTTAAATTTAGATAAAACTAGCAAGGCATTTCTTCTAAACAGCATCCATTTTTATAACAAGTTGCCAAAGCCGGTTACAGAAATTAGCTATGGAAAGTTCAAAACCCTCATAAAACATGTCCTTATCAAAAAAGCATATTATAAGATTAAAGACTATCTATGTTGAAGAATTATTGATCGAAGGTTGAAGACAATAGTTTGGCAATCATTCCTTCTGCACATGTGGCTTCCCTGGCACCTCATTAACGGCATAACTATGTAAATGTCCATTAACTGCTCTCAAATTACGATGTTTATTTTTTACATACTTCTTTGACATAATCTTTTTATTTATTATTTGACATTATATACAGACAATTCTAACTTTTCACCTCTTTATTAGGTGCAGCGCAGACGACAGACTATCCGTGACGCACTTTTTAGTCTGTGAAAATAGAACCTATGCAATTATATGCAGTAATGCACACGACGCGCAAAAAGTCCGGCGCACAAAAAATCCGTGTAAGGTGCAGCGCAGACGACAGACTATCCGTGACGGACTTTTTAGTCTGTGAAAATAGAACCTATGCAATTATATGCAGTAACGCATACGACGCGCAAAAAGTCCGGGGCACAAAAAATCCGTGTAATTCGGGCAGACCGCACCGCGCCGCTCCGCACAAAAAGTCTGTGAAAAAAATAGAACGTTTGCTTCAACGCGCGCTAACGCAGACGGCGCACACTAGTCGGCAATCTGCATTTGCTAGGGGTGGACGTACCGCACGCGATCAATTATCATGGCGCCAGAGGTCGATGTAACGATGTTAATTCAAGAAGAAAAGACCAATACACCCCCTCATTATTGTTTCTGAATGAGTCAAAGCAGGTCTTAAAATAAATAGCAACTAGTAACAGACATTTTATACTTAATATTTGAAAAAAATTTCCGGATGTTGTTTCAGAATTGAATGTTTAGTATGGAAAGTAATCGGTAATCTTTCCGAAAGTATAGGATTTACCCAAAATTCTCTATTTCTTCTTCTTTTTCTGTACTTCATGTACAAAATAATACTTCGCGATCTCTGCACGATTTCCATAGCGTCTACGTCCCTACAGCTCTGCCGACAGAATGATCGAAGATGTGCGTCGTGTGCGTTGAGTCTGTGAAAAATCCGCGACAGACTTTTTGCGCGCCATGCAGACTTTTTGTGCGCCACAGACTCGATCGCACAAAAAGTCTGTCGTCTGCGCTACACCTAATTCGGGCAGACCGCACCGCGCCGCGTCGCGCCGCTCGGCACAAAAAGTGTGTGAAAAAAATTGAACGTTTGCTTCAACGCGCGCTAACGCAGACGGCGCACACTTTAGTCGGCAATCTGCATTTGCTAGGGGTGGACGTAACGCACGCGATCTATTATCATGGCGCCAGAGGTCGATGTAACGATGTTAATTCAAGAAATACAAAATAGACCAGCAATTTATGATGCTTCTTAAAATAAATAGCAACTCATCAAATGTAGTACTTAACAGACATTTTATAAAATTTGAAAAACAATTCCGGATGTTGTTTCAGAATTGAATGTTTAGTATGGAACTGTCCGTTCAGTAATCTTTCCGAAAGTATAGGATGTACCCAAAATTCTCTATTTCTTCTTTTTCTGTACTTCATGTACAAAATAATACTTCGCGATCTCTGCACGATTTCCATAGCGTCTACGTCCCTACAGCTCTGCCGACAGAATGATCGAAGATGTGCGTCGTGTGCGTTGAGTCTGTGAAAAATCCGCGACCGACTTTTTGCGCGCCATGCAGACTTTTTGTGTGCCGCAGACTCGATCGCACAAAAAGTGTGCCGTCTGCGCTGCACCTTAGTGGTTGTAATAGCAATCATATCACTTGGTTTTAGCCTACTAAAACCAAAAGAAGAAAAAAAAAAAAAGTGAAAAGAAGTGAAGTGTTTATCAAAAGAATAAATAGAAAATAAAATGTAAAAACCTATTTTTTCTTTTGATAGGTTCTTATTTTGTGAATGTGAGGACTTTGTAGTCCTTGCAGACTTTAGGTCTGTAGACCATTTTTTATTTTATCAAGTACCTGGTAGTTATTGACAGACCTACACTGTCCTCCCATACCTACTGTAATTTGAAAACATTGTAAAAGCCAATCATTTTTAAAAAGAGTAACCATGGAGTTTTTTGCCGGCTCTTCTCCATAGGAAACGACCAATTGGAACCGTGCATCTACCTTCTGAAGTTTCATAAGTGCCCACGTAGGCTTACGTGAAATAAAATATTTTGATTTTGAAAAATAATAAATACATAATTGTTTGGTAAATAAAATGAAACGCCACAAGGTTGCTGTATGGTAACTAAACTACCCAACAAATACCTATGTAGACTTTATGAATGACTAACATGCAAATTGACAAAAATCATACACAATGTGCTATAGAAATAATGTTTAATTAGGTACACACATCAACAGACAAATAAAAGTGATTGTTATCATTTGTAGACAATGCTAATTTATACTAATATTATGAAGCTGAAGAGTTTGTTTGGTTGAACATGCTAATCTCAGCAACTACTGTTTTGAATTGAAAAACTCTTTTTGTGTTGGATAGTCCATTTATGGAGGAAGTCTGTATAACATCACGCTACAACCAATAGGAGCGGAGCATCAATGGAAATTTTTGCATAAACGGCTAAAACTATTCCTTTTGAGAGCTTCCGTTGTGTACGCTGCGTAAATGGTTAATTTAAGTTAGGTACACTAGAATCATGTATGACAGAATTGTTCCCCTTTAAAAGTTTAAAAAAAGTCCACAACAGCAAATGTCTATCTTTTAAGGTTGGCTCACTATTAACCTTTTATAAGGCAATCAAATTTGTTCTAAAATAATGCATTATATTTGCAAAGGTGTTTTTATAAAATTGATATTAATCCTTATCCAAATAAATATGTTATTCATCACAAGTATTTAATTTTAAACAAAATTGCCATTGACATAATTTGATTTCAATGAATTCATATCTTAGGAGATATTTTAGTTTTAAAATAACTCAAGGCGGCCGGTCATGAGTACTATAGTTCCACTCTTACAGATCAAAGCGTGATGTACCTAAAATAGGTTCCTAAAGTAATGTACTAAGTAATAATCTTGATTTATACTCGTAAAGTAATTATCAGATTTGGCAAGATGGTTGTTATGGCTGGGAACCCTGCAATTTTTATTCCTCAGATAATAAAAATTATCAGGAGACTGAAAAATCAGCCCTTAAAAGAAATTAACATAAATATACTTTTATACCATGATCACTAAACTATCTACTTCTTATCAAAGTAGAACATGACTTGTCACAAACACTTGAAGAATAAAAGAGACAAAACAAATATCATCTCATTACTGTAATAAATTATTAATCAGGTGATAATTTATTTGATTTTGTGTATGTAGTATAATTAAAATTTTTGCAAACAACAATTTTGGTATAGCCTTAGTGGTAAATTATAATACCTCAATTACCTACAATACCTGGTTTTTTTTTTTAAAGTAAATAGGTAATCAAAATCTTGTTTACATTTGCTTTGTTAAACATTAAAGTGTATATGATTAGGACCACCTTAACCATTTTAGTTATATTTTCATCAATTACATGAATTTTGGAATCAAATTTTAATCAGCCTACTTAGAAAGAAATGGAAAATATTTATTGTAAGGACGAAATGAGTATATTAATAATATACTACCTACAGCTAGGTTACATTATTTGCTAAAGAGCCCCAAACTATACATTCTGTATCTTAGGGCTCATAATGAAAAACAGGAAATTAATTTAAAATTAGTTGATCCTTAAAAAAACCACAAGTAAAACGTAGTATGTTGCTAACCATGAAACAGATTCATGATAATTAATTTAATGAAAATAGATAAAAGCCATGAAAGTAACAAGGTCTCACCAATAACATCCGCGTTGCTGGAATTGGTGGAGAACCATGCGTCGTCACCGAACTGTCCTTTGCGCGTTCTTCCATTAGCAATGTCTTTGGGAAAACCACACACAACTGATATTAAATAAGGGTGTTTTGTTGTCGAAACGTTTAATTCAGTAGCACTTGAGAAATTCGAAAGTCCATTTCGTAAAGCACGTGATAGCAGTCTCCCTGTCCAGAAAATAGACTGCATCATTCATCAGTTGAATCGTACTTTGACACCAGCCTTTCACAACAGATCAGATGAAACTAACGAAAACATTTTTAGAGACGAATAACAACACTTAAGAGTCATATTTATCTACAGCACGAATTTAAAACAAAGTTTTGTAAATTAAAGACGTATTTTCAATTTTTATTACATTTGTCTCGTGACTGAAGAACGAACATGAACATTGGACAGACAGACAGCCATAGACACGCCTGTACAAAAGAATAGAGAAAAAACTAGACTTCGACACATTTTCTGCAATGGCAATTTATGAGTTAGGGTTTTTAAACACGGTGTACACGGTTTGAAACGGTGGTTTAAACCTATGTTTAAAACACTGTAGACAGTGGTTTGAAACCAAACGTATGACCATTAAACGTCCTTGGTAGAAATGCTTGCGTTGCAAACCAGCGGCAGAAGCGTTGGTTTAAAACTTGTTTGAAACCGTGTAGCTACTTGTTTAAATCCGCGCGAACTACAATTGCGCTTGTGCAGGTGGCGAGCGCAGACGAACACGTTGCGTCGCTCTGTGTATAATATGGCGAACGAACATCACGAAGTAATAAGGGAATTTATAGAATTATACAGAGACTTGCCCTGTCTCTGAGATTTAACATGTGAGACATATAAGGACACGAATGAAAAAAAAAAACGCTTTGGACATTTTAGATGCGGCGTCTGCCAAAAAACGGGATCTAAATACGAGCGCACTATACGTGCTCCCTGCGTAGCGTTCTTTGCGTACTGAAGTTTGATGTTGGTTTTAAACATTTAAACCGTGTAGCACCAGGCATCTCGCAACATAACAACTTAAAGGTCACCTTGGTTTGTAGACTGGTTTCAAACCTGTATATTGTGCATATGCTGATCTAACTATTTAAGGCTGTAATAGTAGTGAATCATTATTCATTATATTATGGTTTATAGTTTCGTCTTCCAGCCATATGTAATGAAGAAGAGGTATTTATATTCAGTTTTAAAAGATGCCATCGTTATATTACCAGCCTTATTTCATGTGTCAAAAGCCTTCCTGAGCCAATTTATACTTTACACCTATTGTTTCAGCGGCTATAAACGCATGAGCGCCCTTTGATTGGCGTATATTATTGATCCATAAACAATAAGCTTAGTCTGACGTTTCAAACGGATCTATGGAAAAGGAAGGCGTTGTAGACCAGCAGAAGAAATCTCATCTTTTCCGAATAATTGTAATGACGGCCGCTAATTGATTAGTTGTAATTCAACGCCGATTTACAATTTGTTCATCTTATACGGTAGTGATAGTATTTTGAAGACAATATTTCGATAAAAAGTGTAAAGAAAAGGCATAAAACTGGTGTTCGATAAGTCACTTGGCAATATGCCTGCCGTCAGGGGAGATGGAATGCGAGGGCTCGCAGTCTTCATATCAGACATAAGAAACTGTAAAAGCAAAGAAGCGGAAATTAAGAGGATCAATAAAGAACTGGCCAATATAAGAAGTAAGTTCAAAGGTGACAAAACCCTTGATGGCTACCAAAAAAAGAAATATGTATGTAAACTTTTATTTATCTTTTTGCTGGGTCATGATATCGACTTTGGTCATATGGAAGCAGTCAACTTACTTTCATCCAACAAATATTCTGAAAAACAAATAGGCTATTTGTTCATATCAGTACTGGTCAACACCAACAGTGATCTAATTAAGCTTATCATCCAGAGCATTAAAAATGACCTGCAGTCACGTAATCCTATACACGTAAACTTGGCTCTGCAATGTATTGCCAACATTGGCAGCAAAGACATGGCAGAAGCATTTGGCACAGAAATCCCAAAACTTCTTGTCTCAGGAGATACAATGGATGTGGTGAAGCAATCTGCTGCTCTTTGCCTGTTAAGACTGTTCCGAAAGTCACCTGAAATTATTCCAGGAGGTGAGTGGACTTCACGAATCATACACCTTTTGAATGACCCACATATGGGTGTTGTAACTGCAGCAACATCTCTTATTGATGCCCTTGTAAAAAAGAATCCAGATGAGTACAAAGGTTGCGTAACACTGGCTGTTGCTAGACTGAGTAGGATTGTTACTGCTAGTTACACTGATCTTCAAGATTATACATATTACTTTGTGCCAGCCCCATGGCTATCAGTTAAACTGCTGCGCCTGCTGCAGAATTATACTCCACCATCCGAAGAGCCTGGTGTCAGAGGTCGCCTATCAGAATGTTTGGAAACCATTTTTAATAAAGCCCAAGAACCTCCTAAATCGAAAAAAGTACAACATTCTAATGCTAAGAATGCAGTATTGTTTGAGGCCATAAGCCTAATTATACATAATGACAGTGAACCTAATTTGCTTGTTCGTGCATGCAACCAACTTGGCCAATTCCTTAGCAACCGTGAGACAAATCTAAGATACTTGGCTCTTGAGTCCATGTGCCATCTTGCTACATCAGAATTTTCTCATGAGGCTGTCAAAAAACATCAAGAAGTTGTTATTCTATCTATGAAAATGGAAAAGGATGTCTCAGTCCGACAGCAAGCTGTGGATTTGCTATATGCAATGTGTGATAAAACAAATGCTGAAGAAATTGTCCAAGAGATGTTAGCTTATTTAGAAACTGCTGATTATTCCATAAGGGAAGAAATGGTTTTGAAAGTTGCCATTTTGGCTGAGAAATATGCTACAGATTTCACATGGTATGTTGATGTGATTCTTAATCTTATAAGAATTGCTGGAGATTATGTTTCTGAAGAAGTTTGGTACAGAGTCATTCAGATTGTGATCAACAGAGAAGAAGTTCAGGGCTATGCTGCAAAAACTGTGTTTGAAGCACTGCAAGCACCAACTTGTCATGAAAATATGGTTAAGGTTGGTGGATACATACTTGGCGAGTTTGGCAATTTGATAGCTGGAGATACTAGATCCTCACCTCAAGTTCAATTTGAGCTGCTACACTCAAAATACCATTTGTGCTCAGCAGCAACAAGAGCACTTCTGTTGTCTACATACATCAAACTTGTTAATCTCTTCCCAGAAATAAAAAATCGCGTTCAAGAAGTATTTCGTGCTGACTCCAACTTACGGTCCTCTGATGTTGAATTACAACAAAGGGCTTCTGAATATCTACAGTTAAGTATTGTAGCTAGTGCTGATGTTTTAGCAACAGTACTAGAAGAAATGCCTGCTTTCCCAGAAAGGGAATCTTCTATTCTGGCTGTTTTGAAGAAGAAAAAACCTGGCCGCATACCAGATGATGTAAGGGAATCAAAGAGTCCCCAGCCCACAGCAGCGCCCACTGCAGTGATTAACTCTACAAATAATACAAACAGTTCAAGTGCTGATTTGCTAGGACTGTCTACACCTCCTGGAACTACTGCTCCAGCAACTGGAAATGGGTTGCTTGATGTACTTGGAGATTTGTACACAGCCCCAAAAATCAGTCCAAGTACTGTACAACAAAACAACATCAAAAAATTCTTATTCAAGAATAATGGAGTTCTCTTTGAAAATGACCTAATCCAGATTGGAGTCAAAAGTGAATTCAGACAGAATTTGGGAAGGATTGGTTTATTCTATGGCAACAAAACACAGTTTCCCATTCAAACTGTCCGTCCTGAACTACATTGGACTGATTTGCATAAGCTGAATGTACAGATGAAGCCCATGGAACCAATATTAGAAGCAGGTGCTCAGATCCAGCAAATGCTTACTGCTGAGTGCATTGAAGATTTTATTGATGTTCCAAGTATGTCTGTTTCATTTGTGTTCAATAATGTGCCCCAGAAAATTACTATGAAACTACCACTCACATTGAACAAATTCTTTGAACCAACTGAAATGAATGGTGAGTCATTCTTTGCCAGATGGAAAAACTTAGGAGGGGAACAACAGCGAGCACAAAAGATATTCAAAGCTTCAGGTTCTATTGACATACCCGCGACGCGCACCAAATTAGCTGGATTTGGTATGCAGTTACTAGATGGAATTGATCCTAATCCTGATAACTTTGTGTGTGCTGGTATTGTTCACACCAGAGTACAGCAAGTAGGATGTCTTATGAGATTGGAACCAAACAAACAAGCTCAAATGTTTAGACTGACTGTAAGATCTAGCAAGGAAACAGTCTCACATGAAATTTGCAATCTGCTAGCAGATCAATTTTAAGTTTAGTTCAAAGGAATCATTAAATATGAACAACATTGTTAGACAATGAAGTTGGTGTTATAGTCGCCTAGAAGTTCACAGTCACTTTACATGTAGAGTTGATAAAATAATGCGTACAATTCGGAAAATATTTGAAGCAAAACACTTGTGAACTTTGCACTGAACATAGAATGAAATGAAAACTCTCGTGTACAATTTTTGATTTATTTTATTGCTAATATAGAGTTAGGTGTTTTGTAAAACGAGATTTATTTTAGTTAACATTTAAACTGCGATTTATAAGATTTGATAAGATGTTCAAGAGACAAGGACTACTTACTTTCATGTTATTACAATAATATATTCAATATTATAATATGCTAAGAATTTACCTGATTCATCACGTTTTGTAAAACAATACACTTTCATTTGTAAAACCTAATTTGATATTAGTAGTACTATAATAAAAGATAATAATATATTATTTGTCATTTGTAATCATTTATCAAGATCAGCAGTCGGCAACATGCTTGATGGATTTTACAATATGTTTTTATGATATTTTATGTATGGTATAACATCTGCACCAATTACTGCTTGATTTGTATATATAGAGGATAAATGAGATTCTCATGCAATACTTCATGGTTGATAGTCTTGTTTGGGCTATGAATAGGTAGCTATTTAGTGTCACAGATTGTACTGTTGTCTCGCATATTTCTAGGTATATTCAAATGTATTTATGGTATAATGTAGAAAATTATAATTCATACCAAAGTAACTATTTGGCTGTTAATGTCATCATGTATCAAAATTTCGATTGTTTCATTAAGTATTATATTTGTGAGTAGCTTTGCTGGTTGGTTAAAAAAAAACCACTCTAAAACAAACAAAAATTGCTTATTCAACGAATATTAACTAATACTGGTGAGTATAATATTTCTGTCTGTACAATTATCTAATGTAACGCGTATCATATATTATGAAATATAATATTGTTTCCAGTTAGACTTGTATGTAGTGTTTATCATTGGTACACCATTATATTCATTGCAATTATTGTAATACAGAACCTCTTTATTTTTCCTAAATGTTCCTGTTAACTCATAGTAAATTATACTAATAGCAATAATAAATATCTCCATCTCCAGGTGTAAGCTGATATATTATACAGTATTAACTTTGGTAATCAAATCCTTTTTATTGTATTAAAATATTAACCTTCATCAGTCATCTTGTAATTTTCATAATATTGCCAGAAAGAAGAATGTAAGCCTGGGGAACACCCACTCTTAATACATTTTCCTCTTTTTTGTACATAGACTAAAATATTAAACCCTAAAAGTAACTTATCTTTTCCTATTTTACTACTACTACTCAACATTTTAAGAACTTCAGTAGCATTGTCCTGAATACAAGTCATCTGTAATCAATCACTAATCAACGTTGCCATCATGACTGGTGCTTTTCGTCGTTTTAAAAATATTATTACCTACTTCACACGCATTCCTATATGATAGGCCTATTTTTATTGTTTTGAAAGCAATTTTGAGTATATTTTTGGGTCATTGTGTTAATGGCTTCATATTAATACTACATCATAATTTTTTTTTAAACTATTCCCATGTTTATTTTAATGGTACCAATTACTCATTTAAAAACCCAATGCTGCGAAATTAAACATATGTGTTAGTATATCAGCTTCATATTCATGACATCTTAAATGTATTTGTTTGTTAGAGATTAATTAAAATGTGTTGATGTGTGTCTTGCGTATACATGTTTTTGAGTCGATAGTAGGAATCTCACAAACCTAGAAGATTTTATTTTCATATGTACCACAAAATAGAGATTAGATTTAGGGACTTTAGTATTATGGACATAAAATGTTGTTAAAATTTATTAGTAGCAAGCATGCTAAGTTTTCTTTGCATGGTAGGTTTGTTAAGAGAACATTAATAATAAATTAATATATCATTATAAACGTTTTTATTAATCTTGTTAAGAATGTGGTACCCATAAATATTGTATGTATATTATGAAATTTAAAAGAATGTGTATGCTTATTTGATACATGTACACTTCGTATATATGTGTGTTTATCAAAAATGTAATATATCACAAAGTGGGTGTGATTCTGTAACAGATAGATGTTTGTTCTTGCGCTTCAAAACCCATTATTGTAACTCTTAATAAAATATTTATCCAATACGTATTTTGTGCATTTTTATTTAAAGAATTAGGTACCTATTAGAAGTCCAAGCAGTTTTCAATATAAACATCAAATAATAAGTAAATTATATTTTGAAATAATTCTAGGAGTAGTACACTTAACATAATTGAAACTTTTTACTAATCAAACCATTCTTCTACATTCGGTGAATTCTCCAATACATCATTTGATTCACTGTAACAAACAACAAGTTTAATTATGTTGCTGGGTGGACGTGGACCCGGGTGACATCTAGCTTTGGAAAGAGGCTATCACATAGGCACGAATGACAAAAATGATGTTGAACGTCATATCTTAGTCGAACTTTTTCTATAACTTGGATGTGCCATTTCCCGATCAGTCACACCTTGTCGTCCACATTTGACGATCGGTAAAAAAAGTTTCATTCGTTCACAGTGTTGACGAACGGGAATGGTTTTCGGTTTTTCGCGATCAGTAATATCGTTAAGGCGAAAGCGCCAGGTTAGCCCGCGAAATTCAAGTTTTTTTAGGTTTTTTGCAATTTGCTGGTCAGTATTAAGTTGTACGTTGATTAATATATGAATCGCGGCCGTAAGAAATATGTGTTTACAGAATTATAATCATTAAAGTCATCAACACAGTTCTCTAAGACCACGTAAGTCCAAAGAATAACTGTTTCATGAAATCATCATTCTTTGGACTTACGTGGTCTTAGAGAGTTGTGTTGAGGACTTTAATGATTATAATTCTGTAAACACATATTTCTTACGGCCGCGATTCATATATTAATCAACGTACAACTTAATACTGACCAGCAAATTGCAAAAAACGTAAGAAAATTTGAATTTCGCGGGCTACCTTAGCGCTTCCCCCTTAACACTGTTGACTATCGGGACAAAAAAGTTTTAGGATATGTATGGAATTTTTTTCCCCGATCGTAGGTCGACGGTAGATCGACGCCAGCACATCAAGCTACTACAATCTGTTAAATTTCTTTAATAGATTTTCGACTTTATCGCTAATGCATAAGGTTCAAGGTTGATTGAGAAAATTTGACAGTTTCGGGTAGCGTGATGTGCTGGCGTCTGTACATATGCTTAGTTCAAGAAGTCAAGGTTTAGAAAGTTAAATAAAATAGACATGGATTTTTATAATGCTTTAACTACGAGTTTCAAAGCAAGAAATTAACATCAAAATAAAAAATACTTATTTTTTTATAAGTAAAAATAATTAAACTAATAATATTTTTATACTTACAATGACTAAGAAAATGCCAAATAAGGACTTTATATTTTGTATCACAAGTATTTTTATTGTCGACTGTCAACAGTGGTGTTACTGATCGGGAATAGTCGAAAAGAATTACCATTCGTCAACATTGTGAACGAATGAAACTTTTTTTTCCCAAACGTCAACAGTGTGGACGACAAGTTGTGACTGATCGGGAATATTCGGCCATATTTATTGCCTCTACTGTATGTGGCATAATCAACTTTAATGCTTCCACTGCTGGGACACAGCCCTCTTTGGAAAGGAGTGAGTTGTAATTCACCATGCAAGCCAAATGCAGGTTGGTAGATACCACTGTATATTACATACCTATATCTTTTTGTGTAATGTAATGGGATAAATCCTGGTAGGTACCTGTCAAGTGATGGATCATTGCTAAACATCTCAGTTGGCACAGTAGGCGGCGCACGCTCTGGTAACAGCTCCATGTACGACTGCCGAGACTGTAGGTGGCGCTCCACTTCCTCGGGAGTCATGTGACCATCACCAGCAGACAGGCCGAAACCCAAAGCTGGTGAAACTTTGGACAGCATTGAACCACTGGACTGGTGCTGGAAGAATTTTTGAAGTGAAAACTTCTTTAGCATCGTTGTGACTTGAAATTTTATGAAACGAAAAAGCGACAGTAAAAAGACATATTATAAGATTTAATGTGGGAGAAAATGAGATAGGAAGCATTATAGTGTTTTTGTTTTTTATTATTACAAATGACATCACATTTAATCCTATGCTACTAATTTGTGATGATGATGATGGTGATGGTGATTGTGATGGTGATTGATGGATGGATGGATGTTCTTTAGCATCGTTGTGATTTGAAAGTTTATGAAACGAAAAAGCGACAGTAAAAAGAGACATGTAAATTCATAAGATTTAAGAGGGAAGCGCTAAGGTAGCCCGCGAAATTCAAATTTTCTTACGTTTTTTCAAAAGTTATCAACACAACTCTCTAAGACCACGTAACTCCAAAGAATGATGATTTCATGAAACAGTTATTCTTTGGACTTACGTCACAGATTACTAAATAGTTACTACGTAACAGATACTTCACTCAGTAGAAAATTTCCAATACCTATTGCTATAATAGCCTACTCCGTCGCGTCAGCAACCGCTGCATGCTAAAATGTGCCTAAATGCTCAAGCGTACAGTTGTGATTGCTTCGCACCGCGCGATCCCACAGCAATCCCAGGGCTGCCTCTTCGATAAAATTAAATTAACATAACTATTTGTGTCTATTTTATTGAGAACTGTGAATATGTTCGGTAGTTTAAAATTGTATCGTATAAAGGTAAAATATGTTTTTAATAAATTGGTGCTGACTGTAATAATTTTGAAACGACAAAAAATGGTAATAGTTTATCACTTAACTTTCTTCATTGACAGGTAAATGGAAAAATATTAGGTGTTTATCCCTTCTTTTACTTGATTTGTACCCATCTACTGCACATAAGGCACCAGACGGCATTGTAGGTACCCGTACAAGCGAATGGAATGATTAAAATTGAATAACGTGCGTGCGCTTCGCTTGCGAAAACCGCACTGAATATGGTCCGCAAACGGCCCGAGACCGCTCGGCCGGGCGGTAGGTAATTATAGCGCGCAAGTACATGAAGTGACGGAGGCCTGCTTACGTGGTCTTAGAGAGTTGTGTTGATGACTTTAATGATTATAATTCTGTAAATACATATTTGTTACGGCCGCGAATCATATATTAATCAACGTACAACTTAATACTGACCAGCAAATTGCAAAAAACCTAAAAAAAATTGAATTTCGCGGGCTACCCTGGCGCTTTCGCCTTAACGTGGGAAAAAAATGAGATAGGAAGCATTATACAGTGTTTTTGAAGGTTTCACTTCTACCACGTGTGAATTGCATACATGCTGTTTTTTTTTATATTATGATAACCTCCTTTTTTGCTGACTATATACATCGGGCAATAGTTTTTTACCACCAACTACTTGTCAAACTTTGACACTGCACTTACAAGATGACTAGCATTAGGTGGCTTCTTTGGAACAGTTGCCCTTTTTCTTTTTATTGCACCTGAGCCCTTGACTGAAGAGTTTGTTGACATATTCTGGTTGGCAGCATTGGCTTCCATTTTCTTCCTGCAAATACAATAAAAAAATACACTTCATAATATACTGAATTTATAAGGAAGCAGACTTGGGAGATATCACAGGCAATTTCTGCTAGCTTACCACTACCACTGCACTGTGGGAACCAGCGATGAACATGATAGATGCACTGAATGGGACTGACAAATCTGTGTTTCAATACTTAAGTAAATTGGTCAGGTATTTTGCTAAAGCTGGGCACAAACACAAACATATTTGGCGCACAAACACATTTTTTTTAATAAGGCTTTTTTGTTTTTTACCTAGTGTGTATTTATGACATGTTGTGGAGGATAGGCAGTTGCTCCACACAAAATACTGCTATTCCGCTGCATCTGTTTAGATTGGAAGCCGACCCTAACACCGTTGGGAAAAGGCTAGGCAGAATGATGTACTTATGACATTTGCCATTGATTTCATAAATTCTGTCTTGAAGGGCCATTTTCTATTCAAATGAATGAAAGTAGTATGCTGGTAAGTATACTGAAGTATTTCTTATTAATTCACAAGATCAATATCCTTACATAGTATGATGATGATGATGATTAGGGGACTCCCTTTTCCGCACTTAGACTCCCATTCGGTCCGTTGTGCGTGGGGATTCTGGCTAACAGAGCCAGCCTAGCTCCGCCCAAAAGCACAGAAGCTTCCTGGGAGCTTCACAGGCTTCGCGGAGCGACCTCATTGTTCCGAGGATTTCTGCACGTTGAGAAGCCACGGCCTCGCAATCCAGGATGACGTGGGCGGCTGATTCCTCGGCATCAAGGCAGCCCCTGCAAAGGGGGCTGTCCGTGGCGCCTATGTTGAAAAGATGTTTGTTAAGGAGGTTGTGGCCCGTAATTATGCCTATTATTATTCTTAGGTTATTTCTACTCAGGCTGAGAAGTTTTTTGGTAAATCGCGGGTGTATCATGGGTAAAGCCAATTTTGACTGTCTACAGTCTGTTGCCCGTGACCATCTGTTGTTGTGGAGTTCGGTCGATCTTTGGCGAATCCACGCACGAAATTGTGAGAAAGGCAAAGGGAGAAGTGGGTACGGGCCTAGCACCCTCAATCCCTCATATCAGAGCCTCTCTTCGCAAGTTCATCTGCAGCATCATTGCCCAGAGATTGACTGTGCCCTTTGATCCACTGGAGAGTAACACGATTAGCCGTCGATAAACTCTCCAGAGCTAGATGGCACTCAAAAATTAGCTTGTTGTTAGTTTGTTTGCTTCTTAAAGCTTTAAGCACAGATAGGCTGTCGGATAGGAATTTAATGCCGTAGTTCCGAATGCCAAAGCGCTTTACTGCTGTTGCAGCTTGTGTTAAAGCAACACATTCGCATTGAAAGATCGAACTATGTGTGCCTAGTGGTATGTGAAAGTTAATATTGAGGTCAAGGGAGTGTACGCCAGCACCTGAACCGTTTTGTGTTTTAGAGCCATCTGTATAAATGCGCACTTCATTGACTCCTGACTGATCCCTTTCTTCCTGAACTGTTTGTATAATGTAGTTCTTGTTGATATCGGTTGGTTTGGTGTTCTATCACACGGGGCAGCGATGAGAGGCTGATACTCAATCGCCCGGTCCAGGATTTTAGCGTGTGGTAATGATTATGCTGGTACGGGACTGGTAATGTTTTTGCCCCATATGCCCAGGTGCATTAGCCTGATGGCAGCCAGCGCCGCTTCCTGCTGTATGTACAGGTCAAGGGGAGTTAATTGAAGGGCTATCTCCATGGCTGCTGTTGGGGTGGTTCTCATGCAGCCAGTGGTAGCTGAGCAGGCCAGGCGCTGAAAGCGCTGTAGTCTGGTAATGGTGGTCGAGAGTTCTGTCCTCGTCCACCAAACCAGAACTCCATAAGTCAACATTGGCCTGATCAGCGCTTTGTATATCCACAGAGTAATCTTCGGAGAGAGCCCCCATGTTTTCCTTAACTTTTTTTTACATTGGTAGACGTGCAATTGTGCTTTTATTAAGTTTGTAGTCAAGATGCTTGTTCCAGAGCAGTTTGCTGTCAAGGATCACCCCCAAGTACCTACTTGACTTCGTCTTTCAGTGTTAGTTCCGTGTTGAAAAGTTTTGGGAGCCTATGAGGTCCAAGAGTTCTCTTGTTGGTAAACATTATTAGTTCTGATTTCGAGGGGTTAACCGATAGTTCGTGCTTCGTGCACCAACTTTCGACTATTTTGAAGGCCTTTCTCATGAGATCGCATAAGATGCCCTCAAATTTCCCCGATATCAGAATTTGGGCTGGGTGTAGTCGCCCCTGCCAGGTTTCGGTATGAAGATTATTTTTACTTCCCGCCATTTCAAGGGAATGTAGCGGTGGGCCAAGCAGGCTCGGAACACCTTAACGAGGTGATCGGCCAGTAAGTCTTGACTCCACCTGAGCAGAGCCGGGAAAATACCGTCCATTCCTGCTGCTTTGAAAGGTAGGAAGGTGTTGATTGCCCATGTTATTTTGTCTTTGTCGATTACTTCCAACGCCACTTCCCAGTCTAGGCTGCACGTGGCCCTATCCCTATGCAGTTCCCAGCTTTGCTGGGCGGCAATCTGGCATCCTGGGAAGTGGGTGGTTAGGAGTAGTTCACTTGTCTCAGCGTCGTTTGTTGTGTATGTGTTATCTGGTTTTTTTAGGCATCCTATTGAGTGGTTTGTCTCTTGGGCAAGACAGGTTTTGACCCTCATTGCCTGGTTGTTACTTTCAATGTTAGTACAGAAATGCCTCCAACTATTCCTCCCTCTGAGGCGTATTAGTTTTTTATATATTTTACGAGCTGTTGTATATCGGTCCCAATCTACTGGCGACCGTGTGTTCCTAGCTCTGTTGAACAGTCTTCTCAGATTGTGTCGGTGTCTCTCCAGTTCAGGACTCCACCAGGAATGGCGAGCTCCCTGCCTAGGTACCGTGAGGGGACAAGACTGTTCATAGCTAGATAGAAGTATGTGTGTGATGTTGTTTACATGTTCGTCTAAGTTGGTTACTGGTATTTCAGCCGGGAGGGCGGGAAGTCTACCTAGTTCAGCCTCGACGAGTTTAGTCAACCTGACTTGGTCCGTATTACGAGGAACCCTTCTTGGCTGTGGCTTGGTTAGGTTGAAGTTAATGGTATAGTGGATCCATCTGTGGTCTGAGCATGATATCTTGGTGGACACATGCCAGTCCTGTATGGAGTTTGATATGTCTATGGTTGCTACCGTTAAGTCTATTATTGTTTGTGATCTCGGATTTATGAAGGTAGGTTCGGAACCCTTGTTAAGTAAAACAAGGGTTCCTTACATAGTATAAAACATAGTTGTCGAAATTACTGTATCCAAGAATTTCAAATAACTGCACCAAATTGGATAATTATATTTTTGTTGTGTTCGGTATTACCAGGACAAGGTTTCTATGAATGAAAATTTAGGAAATTCGAAAGAAAAAATCGCACCCGTGCGAAGCTTTGGATGAAAATTGGCACATAGATAGACCATCTCCTGAATTAACACAGGATACTTTTTATGCCGATATTCAAATGGGATCGAAACTTACGCAGGTGAAACCGCGGGGTGCTGCTAGTATAATAATGAAGATGTACTATTTGTGGTACCTTTTAACATCCATGCGATAGTAATCAGGATCATCAGAAGATTCTGTGTCTTCGCTCTCTGACGTGGTACTTTCTGGTTTCTCATACTGCAACAGTCTATCAAGCAGGAAACTGCGGTCTCTTGATACCTTCAACAGTCTTTTCTGACTACATCTCAGGGCATCTTGAAAGCATTCATTTTCCTGAAAAGGGACAATAATAAACCAAAAGATAAAGACAACACTGGTTTACCATGAAGCTGAAACTAGCAGCTACCAGCTAGCAGCCGACAGAGACGAAACATAACAGATAGGGGCCCGGGCCCCTATTTTTGAAAAATTAGGATCCTTCATTGCAAAATTACAAATAATATTAAAAACTAACATGACATCTGCTTATTAACAATAATTGTTGAATTGTAAATAATTAAAAAAATAAAAAATAAACAAAAATCATTCTACTGAGACAAAATAGTTTTTTACAATTAAACTATTAGAGTATCTTGGCTGGTATTACACTCACTACTTTTTCACACTAAAAAGAAGTTCTAGGGCAAATTTTAGCAAGTTCGTATGTGTAGAAGAAAAGATATAGCTTCTTAAACAATTAAAAATCATTATACTGAGACAAAATAATTTTTTACAATTAAACTATTAGAGTATCTTGGCTGGTATTACACTCACTACTTTTTCACACTAAAAAGAAGTTCTAGGGCAAATTTTAGCAAGTTCGTATGTGTAGAAGAAAAGATATAGCTTCTTAAACAATTAAAAATCATTATACTGAGACAAAATAATTTTTTACAATTAAACTATTAGAGTATCTTGGCTGGTATTACACCCACTACTTTTTCACACTAAAAAGAAGTTCTAGGGCAAATTTCAGCAGGTTCGTATGTGTACAAGAAAAGATATAGCTTTTTAAATAAACAAAAATCATTATACTGAGACAAAATAATTTTTTACAATTAAACTATTAGAGTATCTTGGCTGGTATTACACCCACTACTTTTTCACACTAAAAAGAAGTTCTAGGGCAAATTTCAGCAGGTTCGTATGTGTACAAGAAAAGATATAGCTTTTTAAATAAACAAAAATCATTATACTGAGACAAAATAATTTTTTACAATTAAACTATTAGAGTATCTTGGCTGGTATTACACCCACTACTTTTTCACACTAAAAAGAAGTTCTAGGGCAAATTTCAGCAGGTTCGTATGTGTACAAGAAAAGATATAGCTTTTTAAATAAACGAAAATCATTCTACTGAGACAAAATAGTTTTTTACAATTAAACTATTAGAGTATCTTGGCTGGTATTACACCCACTACTTTTTCACACTAAAAAGAAGTTCTAGGGCAAATTTCAGCAGGTTCGTATGTGTACAAGAAAAGATATAGCTTTTTAAATAAACAAAAATCATTATACTGAGACAAAATAATTTTTTACAATTAAACTATTAGAGTATCTTGGCTGGTATTACACCCACTACTTTTTCACACTAAAAAGAAGTTCTAGGGCAAATTTCAGCAGGTTCGTATGTGTACAAGAAAAGATATAGCTTTTTAAATAAACAAAAATCATTATACTGAGACAAAATAATTTTTTACAATTAAACTATTAGAGTATCTTGGCCGGTATTACACCCACTACTTTTTCACACTAAATAGAAGTTCTAGGGCAAATTTCAGCAGGTTCGTATGTGTACAAGAAAAGATATAGCTTTTTAAATAAACAAAAATCATTATACTGAGACAAAATAATTTTTTACAATTAAACTATTAGAGTATCTTGGCTGGTATTACACCCACTACTTTTTCACACTAAAAAGAAGTTCTAGGGCAAATTTCAGCAGGTTCGTATGTGTACAAGAAAAGATATAGCTTTTTAAATAAACAAAAATCATTATACTGAGACAAAATAATTTTTTACAATTAAACTATTAGAGTATCTTGGCTGGTATTACACCCACTACTTTTTCACACTAAAAAGAAGTTCTAGGGCAAATTTCAGCAGGTTCGTATGTGTACAAGAAAAGATATAGCTTTTTAAATAAACGAAAATCATTCTACTGAGACAAAATAGTTTTTTACAATTAAACTATTAGAGTATCTTGGCTGGTATTACACTCACTACTTTTTCACACTAAAAAGAAGTTCTAGGGCAAATTTTAGCAAGTTCGTATGTGTAGAAGAAAAGATATAGCTTCTTAAACAATTAAAAATCATTATACTGAGACAAAATAATTTTTTACAATTAAACTATTAAAGTATCTTGGCTGGTATTACACTCACTACTTTTTCACACTAAAAAGAAGTTCTAGGGCAAATTTTAGCAAGTTCGTATGTGTAGAAGAAAAGATATAGCTTCTTAAACAATTAAAAATCATTATACTGAGACAAAATAATTTTTTACAATTAAACTATTAGAGTATCTTGGCTGGTATTACACCCACTACTTTTTCACACTAAAAAGAAGTTCTAGGGCAAATTTCAGCAGGTTCGTATGTGTACAAGAAAAGATATAGCTTTTTAAATAAACAAAAATCATTATACTGAGACAAAATAATTTTTTACAATTAAACTATTAGAGTATCTTGGCTGGTATTACACTCACTACTTTTTCACACTAAAAAGAAGTTCTAGGGCAAATTTCAGCAGGTTCGTATGTGTACAAGAAAAGATATAGCTTTTTAAATAAACAAAAATCATTATACTGAGACAAAATAATTTTTTACAATTAAACTATTAGAGTATCTTGGCTGGTATTACACCCACTACTTTTTCACACTAAAAAGAAGTTCTAGGGCAAATTTCAGCAGGTTCGTATGTGTACAAGAAAAGATATAGCTTTTTAAATAAACGAAAATCATTCTACTGAGACAAAATAGTTTTTTACAATTAAACTATTAGAGTATCTTGGCTGGTATTACACTCACTACTTTTTCACACTAAAAAGAAGTTCTAGGGCAAATTTTAGCAAGTTCGTATGTGTAGAAGAAAAGATATAGCTTCTTAAACAGTTAAAAATCATTGTACTGAGACAAAATAATTTTTTACAATTAAACTATTAGAGTATCTTGGCTGGTATTACACCCACTACTTTTTCACACTAAAAAGAAGTTCTAGGGCAAATTTCAGCAGGTTCGTATGTGTACAAGAAAAGATATAGCTTTTTAAATAAACAAAAATCATTATACTGAGACAAAATAATTTTTTACAATTAAACTATTAGAGTATCTTGGCTGGTATTACACCCACTACTTTTTCACACTAAAAAGAAGTTCTAGGGCAAATTTCAGCAGGTTCGTATGTGTACAAGAAAAGATATAGCTTTTTAAATAAACAAAAATCATTATACTGAGACAAAATAATTTTTTACAATTATACTATTAGAGTATCTTGGCTGGTATTACACCCACTACTTATTCACACTAAAAAGAAGTTCTAGGGCAAATTTCAGCAGGTTCGTATGTGTAGAAGAAAAGATATAGCTTTTTAAATAAACGAAAATCATTCTACTGAGACAAAATAGTTTTTTACAATTAAACTATTAGAGTATCTTGGCTGGTATTACACTCACTACTTTTTCACACTAAAAAGAAGTTCTAGGGCAAATTTTAGCAAGTTCGTATGTGTAGAAGAAAAGATATAGCTTTTTAAATAAACAAAAATCATTCTACTGAGACAAAATAGTTTTTTACAATTAAACTATTAGAGTATCTTGGCTGGTATTACACCCACTACTTTTTCACACTAAAAAGAAGTTCTAGGGCAAATTTCAGCAGGTTCGTATGTGTACAAGAAAAGATATAGCTTTTTAAATAAACAAAAATCATTATACTGAGACAAAATAATTTTTTACAATTAAACTATTAGAGTATCTTGGCTGGTATTACACCCACTACTTTTTCACACTAAAAAGAAGTTCTAGGGCAAATTTCAGCAGGTTCGTATGTGTACAAGAAAAGATATAGCTTTTTAAATAAACAAAAATCATTATACTGAGACAAAATAATTTTTTACAATTAAACTATTAGAGTATCTTGGCTGGTATTACACCCACTACTTTTTCACACTAAAAAGAAGTTCTAGGGCAAATTTCAGCAGGTTCGTATGTGTACAAGAAAAGATATAGCTTTTTAAATAAACAAAAATCATTATACTGAGACAAAATAATTTTTTACAATTAAACTATTAGAGTATCTTGGCCGGTATTACACCCACTACTTTTTCACACTAAATAGAAGTTCTAGGGCAAATTTCAGCAGGTTCGTATGTGTACAAGAAAAGATATAGCTTTTTAAATAAACAAAAATCATTATACTGAGACAAAATAATTTTTTACAATTAAACTATTAGAGTATCTTGGCTGGTATTACACCCACTACTTTTTCACACTAAAAAGAAGTTCTAGGGCAAATTTCAGCAGGTTCGTATGTGTACAAGAAAAGATATAGCTTTTTAAATAAACAAAAATCATTATACTGAGACAAAATAATTTTTTACAATTAAACTATTAGAGTATCTTGGCTGGTATTACACCCACTACTTTTTCACACTAAAAAGAAGTTCTAGGGCAAATTTCAGCAGGTTCGTATGTGTACAAGAAAAGATATAGCTTTTTAAATAAACGAAAATCATTCTACTGAGACAAAATAGTTTTTTACAATTAAACTATTAGAGTATCTTGGCTGGTATTACACTCACTACTTTTTCACACTAAAAAGAAGTTCTAGGGCAAATTTCAGCAGGTTCGTATGTGTACAAGAAAAGATATAGCTTTTTAAATAAACAAAAATCATTATACTGAGACAAAATAATTTTTTACAATTAAACTATTAGAGTATCTTGGCTGGTATTACACCCACTACTTTTTCACACTAAAAAGAAGTTCTAGGGCAAATTTCAGCAGGTTCGTATGTGTACAAGAAAAGATATAGCTTTTTAAATAAACAAAAATCATTATACTGAGACAAAATAATTTTTTACAATTAAACTATTAGAGTATCTTGGCTGGTATTACACCCACTACTTTTTCACACTAAAAAGAAGTTCTAGGGCAAATTTCAGCAGGTTCGTATGTGTACAAGAAAAGATATAGCTTTTTTAATAAACAAAAATCATTATACTGAGACAAAATAATTTTTTACAATTAAACTATTAGAGTATCTTGGCTGGTATTACACCCACTACTTTTTCACACTAAAAAGAAGTTCTAGGGCAAATTTCAGCAGGTTCGTATGTGTACATGAAAAGATATAGCTTTTTAAATAAACAAAAATCATTATACTGAGACAAAATAATTTTTTACAATTAAACTATTAGAGTATCTTGGCTGGTATTACACCCACTACTTTTTCACACTAAAAAGAAGTTCTAGGGCAAATTTCAGCAGGTTCGTATGTGTACAAGAAAAGATATAGCTTTTTAAATAAACAAAAATCATTATACTGAGACAAAATAATTTTTTACAATTAAACTATTAGAGTATCTTGGCTGGTATTACACCCACTACTTTTTCACACTAAAAAGAAGTTCTAGGGCAAATTTCAGCAGGTTCGTATGTGTAGAAGAAAAGATATAGCTTTTTAAATAAACGAAAATCATTCTACTGAGACAAAATAGTTTTTTACAATTAAACTATTAGAGTATCTTGGATGGTATTACACTTACTACTTTTTCACACTAAAAAGAAGTTCTAGGGCAAATTTTAGCAAGTTCGTATGTGTAGAAGAAAAGATATAGCTTTTTAAATAAACAAAAATCATTCTACTGAGACAAAATAATTTTTTACAATTAAACTATTAGAGTATCTTGGCTGGTATTACACCCACTACTTTTTCACACTAACTAAAAGATAACTTGCTGAAATTTGCCCCAGAACTTTTTTTTGTGTGAAAAAGTAGTGAGTGTAATACCAGCCAAGATACTCTAATAGTTTAATTGTAAAAAACTATTTTGTCTCAGTAGAATGATTTTTGTTTATTTAAAAAGCTATATCTTTTCTTCTACACATACGAACCTGCTGAAATTTGCCCTAGAACTTCTTTTTAGTGTGAAAAAGTAGTGGGTGTAATACCAGCCAAGATACTCTAATAGTTTAATTGTAAAAAATTATTTTGTCTCAGTATAATGATTTTTGTTTATTTAAAAAGCTATATCTTTTCTTGTACACATACGAACCTGCTGAAATTTGCCCTAGAACTTCTTTTTAGTGTGAAAAAGTAGTGGGTGTAATACCAGCCAAGATACTCTAATAGTTTAATTGTAAAAAATTATTTTGTCTCAGTATAATGATTTTTGTTTATTTATTCATATTCATATTCATATTCATATATTTATTTGCATTCCATAATGTTGTAGAGGTGTTACAATGGCTTAAAGCTAAGGTACAATTATGGACCCTGTAGGGCACAGCAAAAGGTATAAAATTTAATCTTATAATAAATTTAGGACACAAATTAACAATAACAATGATTTCAAAGTAATATATAAGTCAATGAACAATAAGCAATTTTAAAATTATGTTAGTAAAATTAAATAAGTAATATAATATCTTTTTATTTTATTGGTTAGCCTATTAAAATTTGATTTTTATTTAAAAAGCTATATCTTTTCTTGTACACATACGAACCTGCTGAAATTTGCCCTAGAACTTCTTTTTAGTGTGAAAAAGTAGTGGGTGTAATACCAGCCAAGATACTCTAATAGTTTAATTGTAAAAAATTATTTTGTCTCAGTATAATGATTTTTGTTTATTTAAAAAGCTATATCTTTTCTTGTACACATACGAACCTGCTGAAATTTGCCCTAGAACTTCTTTTTAGTGTGAAAAAGTAGTGAGTGTAATACCAGCCAAGATACTCTAATAGTTTAATTGTAAAAAACTATTTTGTCTCAGTAGAATGATTTTTGTTTATTTAAAAAGCTATATCTTTTCTTCTACACATACGAACTTGCTAAAATTTGGCCTAGAACTTCTTTTTAGTGTGAAAAAGTAGTGAGTGTAATACCAGCCAAGATACTCTAATAGTTTAATTGTAAAAAACTATTTTGTCTCAGTAGAATGATTTTCGTTTATTTAAAAAGCTATATCTTTTCTTCTACACATACGAACCTGCTGAAATTTGCCCTAGAACTTCTTTTTAGTGTGAAAAAGTAGTGGGTGTAATACCAGCCAAGATACTCTAATAGTTTAATTGTAAAAAATTATTTTGTCTCAGTATAATGATTTTTAATTGTTTAAGAAGCTATATCTTTTCTTCTACACATACGAACTTGCTAAAATTTGCCCTAGAACTTCTTTTTAGTGTGAAAAAGTAGTGAGTGTAATACCAGCCAAGATACTCTAATAGTTTAATTGTAAAAAACTATTTTGTCTCAGTAGAATGATTTTTGTTTATTTTTTATTTTTTTAATTATTTACAATTCAACAATTATTGTTAATAAGCAGATGTCATGTTAGTTTTTAATATTATTTGTAATTTTGCAATGAAGGATCCTAATTTTTCAAAAATAGGGGCCCGGGCCCCTATCTGTTATGTTTCGTCTCTGTCGGCTGCTAGCTGGTAGCTGCTAGTTTCAGCTTCATGGTTTACCACCAGTACAATAATAAGTAATAACAATATAGTTTAGTGTCAATTTATTAAAGGTTATTTCATAACGACAAATTAAAGTGCCATCCAGAAAAAAAAAGTACTGCTGTCTTATGGGAAATTATCTCTTGAACACTTTTCAATATTGCAAAGTCTACCATTAACCCCCCGGCTGCTCTTTGAGGTTGAAAATGCCAAAAGTCATATTTTAATAACAAGTTAATAATTAAAACATGGTCATTTAAAAGATGGCATTTTTTTAATGTTATGCTTAAAACACTTGTGATAAATATGATTTTTGGCATTTTCAATCTCAGATAGCAGCCAGGGGTTAATTTTAATGTCCTTTAAAATATCATAACCCATTAAATTCTTCTTCTTTATTTGAAATAGAAGTTATTATGTTATTTACAAAATATGTAAGGTACTTTGGTAAAAAAAAATAGGTTAATTAGTAACTAACAGTATTAAATCAGTGAGCTTACATAAATGAGATACTTGAGTTTCTTTTTAAGTGCCATGTACTGAACCCTGTAATTGGGTTCTGGTTCAGGCTCACTGCTGCTGTCACTAGAATATTCCTTGTGAGAGTCACGCGCCTGCGGGGGTTCCGCTGGAGCGTTATTGCTCACACTGGCCTCGCTTGCTTGCATGTTTGCTATAGAGCGGCAGTACCACCCGTCTAGCATTTTCTGAAATAAAAATATATCAACAACGTTTAGTAAGAATTTCAGCCATTTTAAGAACGCTTCAAGTCTGATTTTGCTGAATTATTTCGGTTTAAAATCATTAATTCGGTGCAGTAATTATTCATATCAGGCGGGTTGTTGCTTTCTTACTCGAAAACAAATAATATAATCCAATACAAATGACTGATTGTTTTAAAACAGCCCAATAATACAACCTTAGAATAATTTTCCGACGCCAGTATAAAAACTGTGGTAAACACCTAAGAAAATAGTTTATTTTCCTTACAAAATTGTTTTTTTCACTAAATTATTTTGGCTACGTTTGGCCGTTTCTTTGTTTGACATTTTCTTCGCGAGGTTGCCAGTATTCGAAAACGTCCAATGTTTTGGACCATGCTTTTGACATGGTTTTGACACATTTGCCGACTCTATGGCATTTGGTTTTAAAGCTCATGCTACATGAATTATTAACCTGCCGTGATTTACAAGCGAAAACAAAACAGTATTACACCCAAGAGCTGTCAGACTAGGGTGAGGCAGTCAACCCTGGGCTCTCAAAAACTGGCAAAATTCTTTGGCCCTGTGGGGCCCCCAATTCTTGAGAAGTAATTAATTTTAATAGAATTCCAAAATAGGTCAAAATATGATCAATAAAGAAAAATCAATTTTTCGATCTGTCAAGGTTCTATGGACCCCAAAAACCGCTGCAACAACAGTGATTAGCGCGGGAGCCGTATTGAGAATAAAAAATCGATAACGGGAAAATGCACTTTGTTTAATGTGTCTGTGTTTCCGCTAGGAGTAAAGTGTTTTGCATCACCGACGACGGCAATGGGTTGCAAACGAACCTACCTAAGGTGATACGGTGATAAAAGCATTCTTAAGCACGTAAGACGATCAATATGGCATCACTTGACACTTCAATCTTTGATGATGGTTATGTAGGGACACATTGTATGTATGTAAGGCAGAGTGCAAGGTTAGCAAATTGTATGCGCGCGTGATGTATGCATGGAACGACCAGTTACTGCGCACTGGTTCGGGCGAACGGTCCTCTCTCTGGGATCACGCGAAATATACTCGGTCAACATAACCCGATTTTCATTGACTCCAGAACCCCGATCCAGAAGGAGCAGTGCTCAATTAGGGATTACCGTGAACACCCATCCGTGTTATATAATCCCTAAAGTGGTGACCCCGATAAAACTATACACGTCTTGCAATATAATAGTGCGCGTTTATGGTTCTTGCCACGTAGTTACGAACTATTTAAAAATGATGCAACCAGTGTTACCACCGCAAGCGATGGCATCAACGCAGCCAACCGCGCCAGCAAAATCCGAAGACGGTGATTTATCACAAATCACCATCAAGACACAGATTCCTGAGTTTTGGGCAGACGAGCCACGGCTATGGTTTGGTCAGTTCGAGGTCATAGTCGCAGACCAGAAAAAAGGCGAAAAGGCGAAATTCAACATGGTGATCGCAAAGCTTAACAAGGAAAATGTACGACAAGTGTCAGATCTAGTGCTGGAACCACCGGCAGACAAACCTTACACAGTGCTGAAAGAGCGACTACTGAGCGTATACGAAGAATCGGATACACAAAGAATTCGGAAATTGCTGAAAGAAACAGACCTAGGAGAACAGAAACCATCACAACTACTGCGAAACATGAAAGACCTGGCCAGGGGCAAATTTCCAGAAGACACCCTGCGCATGCTATGGATCGGACACCTACCAGCGACGGCACGAACGGTGTTGGCGGTGAGCGACATAACGGACCTGAACAAGCTGGCAGAACAGGCAGACAAGATCATGGAAACAGCAGAGCCGAGGGATGCAATCTCCGAAGTCGCGGCCAACTCTTCCTCGTCAAGCGCAGATTTATTGATCGCAGAGGTATCGAAACTAAGCAAAAGTATCCAGGAAATGCACAGAAGTAGTCACAGGGAAAGGAAACCATACAGACCACGATCTCGATCGCCGTCACCAAGGAGGCGTTGGAACAACTCGTCGCAACGGCGGGACAGAAGGAGATCGGCGGACTGGGTATGTTTCTACCATTTCCGGTTCGGGAAGAAAGCTAGCAAGTGCGAACAACCGTGTAGCTGGAAGAAAAGTGCGGCGCCGTCAGGAAAACAGGAGACGGGAAACTAGCCACGATGCAGTCAACGGTGGACCACTGCATCGACTTGTCAAACCACCGGCTATGTGTGAAGGATACAAATACGGGTATGCGTTTTTTAATAGATACAGGTGCGAATGTTTCTGTCTTACCAGTTACCAAAAAACCATATAATATAAGTGATAGTACTAATTACAAATTATATGCAGCCAATGGCTCAGAAATACAGACATATGGCACAAGAAACTTAAAATTAAATCTTAATCTCAATCAACCGTATCAATGGACCTTCATAGTAGCAAATGTTAAACAGCCAATTTTAGGAGCGGATTTTTTACGCCATTATAAATTATTAGTAGATTTAAACGCGCAAAAATTGGTAGACAAGAATTACAAATCTTTAACCAGTGGGAGCATGGTCAAATGTTCGGAACCCTCAGTCAGCATTGTAGACAGCAGCCATCCATTTCACGAGCTATTATCAGAGTTCGCAGATATCACCAAACCCACGCCTTATAGGGACGACGACACTGATTACGATAATAACAAAATACTGCATCATATCGAAACGACGGGACCACCCGTACATGCGCGTGCTAGACCCCTTCCTCCAAACAGGTATCACAAGGTGAAGGAAGAATTTAGGTTAATGCAGGAAATGGGAATCTGCAGACCCTCCAACAGCGCGTGGGCCAGCCCGCTACATGTGGTGGCGAAGAAGAACGGGGATATCCGGCCGTGTGGCGACTATAGGCGCCTGAACGCCATCACGAAACCGGACCGATACCCAGTACCACGGCTGCACGACTTCACTTACGTACTGTCAGGTAAGAAATTTTTCACAAAACTGGACATTAACAAATCGTACCATTGCGTGAAAGTCGCGAAGGAAGACATCGAGAAAACGGCAATCATAACCCCCTTCGGTCTATTCGAATTTCCACGCATGACCTTCGGTTTACGTAACGCGAGTCAGACATTCCAACGTTTCATGAACCATACAGTACTGCAAGGGTTAGACTTTCTATTTAGCTTCGTCGATGACGTCATAATAGCTAGCAACTCGATAGAAGAGAACAAAATGCATCTTAAACAGGTTTTTGAAAGATTTAGGCAGTTTGGCATCACCATTAATCTATCAAAGTGCGAGTTCGGAAAATCTAACATCGAATTTTTAGGATATGAGGTCTCGACGAACGGTATTAGACCACTAGACCATAAAATTAAGGCGATCTTAGATTTTCCGCGACCGCAAACCGTAGAACAATTGAGAAGATTTTTAGGCATGATCAACTTCTATAGAGCAGGCATTCCAAACGCCGCCAGTCATCAGGCAAGCCTCAATGAATTTATGAAAGGCGCCAAAAAGAAAGATAAAACTGTTATACAATGGGATAGTAATTCAATTGAAGCGTTCGAAAAGTGTAAACAAGGTTTAAAAAATGCAGTAATGTTGTCACACCCAAAAGCAAATGTACCCTTAGCACTGATGACTGACGCCTCAGACACCTGCGTGGGAGCCGTGCTGCAGCAAAAAATAGGTAGAGCATGGCAGCCATTAGGATACTTTTCTAGGAAGCTAACAAAAGCACAACAAAAGTATTCTACGTACGACAGAGAACTGTTAGCCATTTACATGGCAATTAAGCATTTTCGGTATCTATTTGAGGGCAATCAGTTAACCATATTTACAGATCATAAGCCCTTAATCTATGCATTCTCAAAACTACATAGCAATTGTGAAACGCCAAAACGAACGAGGCAGTTATTATTCATCAGCGAATTCACAACGGACATTAAGTACATACAAGGCGAAAATAATGCCGTAGCCGACGCATTATCGCGCATTGAAACAATACACTGCCCAACTGTACTCGACTTCACAGAATTAGCAACAGCGCAAGGCGGCGACGCTGAACTCGCACAATTATTGAACACAGGAAACAACAACTTTTGTTTAAAGAAATATCACATTCCAAACAGTGACGCACAAATTTATTGTGAAACCTCGACCAACTCTTGTAGGCCTTATTTAACAGACAACATTAGAAAACTTGCATTCAATACAGTACATGACGTCAGCCATCCGGGCATAAGGGCAACGCGTAAATTGGTCGCACAACGCTTCTTTTGGCCAGGGATGAATCGCGACGTCGGAAGATGGGCAAAGACATGCATACAGTGTCAAAAATCAAAAGTTAATAGACACACGGTATCGGACCTGCAACAATTCCCAGCATGTGACCGCTTTGAGCAAGTACATATCGACATAGTAGGTCCCCTTCCCACGTCGCGAGAAGGGCACAAGTACCTAATCACCATGATCGACCGATATACGCGTTGGCCGGAGGCCATACCAGTGAAAGAAATCACGGCAGAAGTCGTAGCAAAAGTATTTTATGAGTCATGGGTTAGTAGATTCGGTTGTCCTAATAAACTGACAAGCGACCAAGGGCGGCAATTCGAGAGCACGTTATTCACGCAATTAATGAAGTACATGGGTATAACGAAAACGCGTACCACACCATACCATCCTCAAAGCAATGGACTTGTGGAACGCTGGCACCGCTCCATGAAGTCAGCGTTGACAGCTCGCCTCATTGACAACTCGTCCTGGCTCGATGAACTGCCTACAGTGTTGCTAGGGTTACGAACTGTAGGTAGGAGTGACAATGGCGTTAGTCCCGCAGAGTATGTGTACGGCCAAACGCTTCGTTTACCGGGAGACTTCTACAGCGCCTCCCATAAACAAAGCGGGGACGACCACGAGTTCATAAGGCACTTAAAAAATACGATAAAAAATCTAAAACCGGTATCGCGGCAATTGCGAGACTCACGAACATTGTTTGTCCATAGTGACCTATATAAATGCGACCATGTATTTATTCGCAACGATGCGGTACGCAAACCATTAACACCTACCTACGAAGGCCCCTACCAAGTTATAGAAAGAAAAGGCAAAGTATTTGTAATTCAGCTACCAAACAGGAAAGCCAGTGTGTCCATTGATAGGCTGAAGCCAGCATACTTATTAAATGAAGAACTTAATGACAAACAATCAGGCACTTCTGTAGATAACTCTCAGAAAAACTCAAACTCAGAATGGAACCCAGTACCATTGTCACCGATTCCCACCGTAAATAAGCCTCAGTCAAAGACAAGTCGCAGTGGTCGCACTATTAGACCACCCGTAAGATTCAATGAGTACTGCAAATATTAATGTTCCAACATGTCAACAGTATCGTGTGTGTTTTGTTTACTTTATAGTTTTTTTTTATTGTTTTGTTTGGCGTTGTCGTAACGGAAGCTGCCGGCCCTCAGGGTGTCATTATGTTATTGCAGAGTGGAAGTTACGGCAACTACCCTTAAAACCTAGTTGTAAGTCTTCGTATTGCCAAAAGGAATACCATCAAGCCGGCTCCCGAAAAATGGATGACCGCACCCTGTAACATAACTAGTATAGAAATAATGCCGACTGTGCCAGGGCAATTTCATGTAAACAAGATTGAACATTGTTTTAAATATCGGCGTGTGCAAACTTTAATACTACTTCCTTTAGCCTTGAAGCTAATGAACTTTGATTCAGCTTACACATGTACCTTTACTTGTCAATCAGTAATACTTATTGCAAGAAGCACTGAGTAAATAGCATTCATAATCATTCCGAGGAGCGAGACTTACGTAAAAATTGTTCAACATGGGCAAGTCGTACAGCAAAGAAGAAGTCGTCATCGCCCAAAATAACGCGATAGAGTCAAAAGTGACGAAGTACGAGATCGGTTTCGCAGTCATGGCAACCGCGGTCGCGCTCATCGCAGTGCTCGTGTTGTGTCGTCATTTTCGTCATCGCGTCAAGAAATTAGTAAATAAAGAAATCAAAAATGCATCCGGTGTTGTGACTGTGTTGCCCGGGCGCGTGGAGACACGCAGCGTCCCACAGCAACCGCCACAAGCCAGCTACGCGTAATGTGATCCGGCCACCGTGCATTGTTATTATTCACAGTGACCAGTGCTTATCGCAATAAGTAGCCATTTGTAGCGTAAGGTTTACACTTTGTATGTGACAAGGCGCAATGTTTATGATAAGTGTAATAGATGTAAGAAAATTTTTGCAAAATTTTGGGGGGAAGTAGTGTAGGGACACATTGTATGTATGTAAGGCAGAGTGCAAGGTTAGCAAATTGTATGCGCGCGTGATGTATGCATGGAACGACCAGTTACTGCGCACTGGTTCGGGCGAACGGTCCTCTCTCTGGGATCACGCGAAATATACTCGGTCAACATAACCCGATTTTCATTGACTCCAGAACCCCGATCCAGAAGGAGCAGTGCTCAATTAGGGATTACCGTGAACACCCATCCGTGTTATATAATCCCTAAAGTTAGATTGATGCCAGATTAATCGTTTACCCCCATAGACCATTTTAGATATTTAGCCTGGACCACCTAGATATAATGCTAGGTACACATAGATTTTGACAAAAAAGTAAATCTCAATCTAACACTGGACGAATTCGTACTGTACGTTTAGTACTAACGAATTCCATGTTATGTTTTTAATTTTGACAAGTACACTAGGGAAGTGTCATTTATTAGACGTCATTGATTTAAAAATTGAATTACTTTTCGCTAGATGTCTCTGTCGAAAGGGAATACGTACAAACTAAATTTTCAATATAGCTTGCTTGCTTATAAACAAAACGTCAATCAATTTTTCATCCTAGACAGCAATGAATTCTGCATTCCAGTCATTTAACTCTTCTATAAAATGACTTTGTTCCTCTGGTACGACTGTAATATAAACCTATAATATTGTGTAGACACAACATTACCTGAAGATTTGATAAGAATCTGTGTACTTTATATTTTGAAGGGTTATACTGAATTTCTTAATCTTGTTAGTCCAAATTGAACCTTAAGTCTACCGCATGTGTTCTTTCAGCTGAGTGGAGCCGTGTTCGTTGCGGTCAATCTGAACCGGATTGATTCCTCGTGTTGTGATGGCTCTCGGTAGTGAAGTGAATGATAACTCCACGAAAAATGCTCCTCAAAAAGTGAAAAAATGTCCAGCGAACAATACCGTGAGCGACAAGAGTGGCAGTGGTAATGGTAACAATGGTAAGTATTAAATGGTCATGCCCTCAGTTATGTAACATTGAGAACGGTTTTTAGAGCTACTATCAGTTTTCCATGTTAAAATAATTGCTTGCTCGTATTAGGTGCATTTTGGTCATGTGACTTCATTCGATAAATCATGTGATCCATTGATTTTTACGAAAACGCTATGCATTTTCATGACATGCGTACAACTGTAATTTCATCGAATTGTGTGCATTTAATTATCAAAAAATCTATGCCATTGGTTTTGGCCTTAAAGATTATGGTACACGAGACCTTGGTGGACATTATTTCAAATGTAAATTATTACACAACTTCTCATTATCTTACATATTCATACACATTATGGTTTAGTTTGCATTGCAAGTCCACTTGCACTATTCAATATTGCCATTCCTAATGTGTCTTGTTATCAGTTAATTCTTATTGGAAAACAATATAAAAATGTTTTTAAATTAGTACTTGGGTATTAGTAGTAGGAACAAGGTTGTGATAAGCTTTAGTATTCAGCCTAAACCATAAATATTTGTAGGTAATTACAGTATTCTCAACAATACATTCTTTATGACCTATAATGACCTCCACTACATATTTTTTATTAATGTTTCTAGTGTTGTGTTAATTTGTATTTTTTTATTCAAGACATCTCTGCCTAATGATTATTTATTGTTCTGGAATAAATTGGTACTTTTTGCTTGCCTAACTCTAATGAATGTATGAAACAATGGTAATAATTTGAAAAACAATATTCCATTCAATTTAATTGATTTACTGAGACTTATTTTTATGTGGGGCACAAAAAAGAAAAACAATAAATAAAAAGATAAGAGTCAGTAGTTACTTTCCTTGGTGATTATAATATTATATTTTTAAATGATGAAAAAAAAGTAAATAAAAAAATAAAAACTCAACTGCAGTAAAAAACTTAAGTTAAAAAAAAACTGAAAAGCTCAAAACAAGCCCATTTTAAATTAAATATAAGTTGGAAGCAGGTGCGACCCATTTGAGTTTGAAAATATAATAAAAATGGTATGGGTCCTCCTGCTTCCAACTTAGATATATTTAATTTAAAATGGGCTTGTTTTTAGCTTTTCAGTGTTTTTAACTAAAGTTATTTACCACAGTCACATTTTTTTATTTTTTTATTGACTTTTTTATTTCCAGCTTTTTAGTTTGCAAATGTGAAGGCTTTCGAAGACGATTTAGTTCTTGGTACTTATGTGTTTTTTACTATTTGTCACTTCGAATTACTTTTAACTAGGGATGCATTGATACGCCTTTTTGCCGATACGATACCCCATAGTAGTAATAAAAGCTAAAAAGAATAAAAGCTTTTAAGCAAATTAAAATCAAATTGACCGAAGATCTTTGGGGAATGTCCATTAAAGTCTGTACCTCTATAATTGAGACTATTTCACCTTACTTAGCCTTAGTATTTAATTCGTGTGTTGATCAAGGAGTCTTTCCCGATTTAATGAAATACAGTAAGGTAATACCACTTTACAAATCCGGGGACAGTAAGGACACCAATAATTATAGACCCGTATCCGTTTTGCCGGTTTTCAGCAAGGTGTTTGAAAAGATAATGCTTAATCAAATGCTCAATCATTTTAACACGAATAAAATCTTACACGATCAACAGTATGGTTTCACCAAAGGACGTTGTACGACCGACGCTGGTGTAACTTTATTAAAACACATTTTTAACGCGTGGGAAGAGGGCCAAGACGCCATAGGAATCTTTTGTGACCTCTCCAAGGCATTTGATTGCGTCGATCACGAAACCTTGCTTTTGAAACTTGAGCATTACGGACTTGGAAAACTTGCGCTCAGTTTAGTTAGTTCTTATTTAAATGATAGACAACAGCAAGTTCAAATAAATGGTGTCAATTCGAATGGTTTAACAGTAAAAATGGGTGTGCCACAAGGCTCGATATTGGGTCCTTTCCTCTTTTTAGTGTATGTTAATGATCTACTCCATTTATTAAAAAATCAACCACAAATGGTGTTATTTGCTGATGACACTTCCTTAATTTTTAAGGTAAATAGACGTGCTACAAATTTTGACGACGTAAATAACGCCCTACTGCAGGTCCAAAATTGGTTCACTGCTAATAATTTAGTATTAAATGGGAAAAAAACTAAGTGCATAAGATTTTCTTTACCAAATGTCAAGAGTAGTGATTGTGAGATAATATTGAATCAAGAGAAACTAGAATTCGTCGATGAAACTGTTTTCCTAGGGATCACGCTCGACTCAAGGCTACAATGGGGTCCTCATTTAACATCTCTTGCAGGACGGCTAAGTTCAGCAGCTTATGCTGTCAGAAAAATCCGTCAATTTACTGATGTAGATACCGCGAGACTAGTCTACTATAGTTACTTTCATAGTATCATGTCTTACGGTATTTTACTTTGGGGACGGGCTGCAGACATCGATTCTATTTTTATTCTGCAGAAAAGAGCTATCAGAGCCATTTATATTCTCCGCAGGCGCGATTCTCTAAGGGAACTGTTTAAGGAAATTAACATCATGACGGTGCCTTGTCAATATATCTACGAAAATATCATGTATGTAAGAAAAAACTTACATCTTTTTGGTAAAAGAGGTGAAAGACATAATTATAGTACTAGAAATAGGGACCTATTAGTTCAACCAGGTTTCAGACTGGCTAAAGTAGACTCATCTTTTATGGGGTACTGTTTAAAATGTTATAATAAAATACCTCCCCACATTCTTGAAATGAATGAGACGAAATTCAAGTCTTGTATAAAACGCACACTATGCAGTCAGGCATATTATAAGTTAGGGGATTACATCGCTGATAAAAATGCCTGGCTCAAGGCTGGTCCTGCTCCACAACCACAACTAATTGATTAACACTTGAAGATTCTGTTGGAGCTGCTGAAGATTGTAAGACTATCTTTGCATTGTATAAACTCAATTTCCTTTGTATTGTATAATTGCATAGCACAGATGTGAGTTCTATGTATATACTATACACTATGTACCATTTACCGGGTAATGTGTCTTTCATTGACTTGAATATGCCCTGGCGGCTGATAGTATGTCATGCTCACACAAATGTCTCGCTGACGGTGGCGTGTGTGTTGGATCATTTAGCTCCCTTCAAAATGGTTGAGCTGAATGGTGCCGATCTATGCGTCATGTTCGTGAACGGGCGCCGTCAGTTGGGGCTGGTCATATCACTTAGCTGCCTCGGCATATTTTTAATTATTTTAATATTGAATTGTTGTTTTCTTGCCATTTGTTGTACTCTGGACACTTTTAACGCGTACATCTTTTGTACATCGTTCTCACATATAATTATAAATTCACATTATTGATGTAACTAATATATTTGTACAACTATAATTTAAAAGAGTGTCCATGGAGTTTCTTGCCCGTTCTTCTCCATAGGTACCTACGCTTTGGAATGGGCAACTAGCTTCATATTTTCTGACTGACCGACTTTTTGACAATTCAAAAGTGCCTGTAAATGGTTTAATTGAAATAAATGTTTTGAGTTTGAGTTGAGTTTGATACCGATACTCTTATAAAAATATCGGCGATACTGATACCGATACGCTTATTGAATCCAAAAAGGAAGGTTTATTTTATTTGACTCAAATGACTAGTTATAAATGATATACAATACACAAACAATTACGATATGTAATTCTTAATCTTATTTGCATGGAAAAATACTAAGTACGCGCAACAACATTCAAATAATTATATTTTTATATAATTTATATAATAAATATTTTTTGAAGACGTAATATGGCGCCAAAAATCGGCCATTTTAATTTTTTTTTTAAATTTTGATATACCCAGTGTCACTCTCACAATTAAGACGAATCTAACGGCACCTCTCAAGCTGAAATTGATCAAGCCGTTACAGAGAGTGCCAAAGAAATATACATACACTCGTAAAACATAACCCTCCTTCTAGCGCAGTTGGGTAAAATATGTATATAATTTATCACTGTTGAATGGAAGTTTAATATAAAGTAATATCTGATAAGTAGGTATTATTTTTCTAACCACTACATAGACAATGCTATACATACATTACAGTTTCAGTTACTGACCTCACCTAGATCTCTGAAGACGCTGGGTTATCCTTATCACATTGCGTTATGTTCATTGCTATAAGGGCAAGTTTCTCACACATGCATTGGTTTATTTAATCTTAAATATTAAAACATACTGCTATTCTGAGATAAAGGTTCATTTTAGTCAACAGATATGGTAATAAATTTATTTATTCTTTACAAAAGTGCACTAGATAAGTATGTAAAAAAAAGCATACTAAGTCTTCAAGATAATTTGTATGTAGAGCCTATCATCATATTTTAGAATACTTTCTTTTATAAATCTGCATGTAGTGAATGTACAGACGCCAGCACATCAAGCTACTACAATCTGTCAAATTTATTTAATAGATTTTCAACTTTATCGCTAAAGCATAAGGTTCAGAATTAAATGGAAAAATTTGACAGTTTTGGGTAGCTTGATGTGCTGGCGTCTGTACATCATAAAAATTACAGATATAATTGTAGATATTTTACAAGGGGTGACAGTTGACACAATGGGTGGTCTTATTGCTAAAAGCGATCTTATAAAGGCAACCTTTGAATGGATTAAGGGAGAAGGCGAGACAATACTGCAGGTACTGTGGTGTACCATTTACATAACAATATATGTATACAATAAAACAATACCTATAAAAATATTTACAATAATTATCATGAAACATGCAAAGATCAACAAAAAAAGATATTTAAGGAGAGAGATAGTGTTATAAGCACTATATTGCTCATTCAGAATGTAATATTTTATTTTTATTCCTAGCATCCCAATCCCTTCTAAGTAACTTCTAATTGAAAAAAATCTCTAGTCTCAACAAATCTCCATCTTCATTTGAAAGGTTAGTTCATAGCCATCTCATGCATTTAAGATAATCAGTTTTTTTTTTTTTTAATAAACCTCTTACCTTCCGAAACCTTCGCTTATTAAATAATGAAACCACAAAATATAATTTAAAAAAGTCGCCAAGTGCGAGTCCGACTCGAACACGAAGGGTTCCGTACCACCGTGCAATATTGAACACTAAATATTTAAAAATAATACTTTACTTTAAAACTAAAACCCGACTACTGAAAAGGATAAAACAAGAAAATACCTTCCCGTGGTCGCATGCCGCTGTTCTAATACATATACATATAAGCTATGGTAGCATGCGACCACGGGAAGGTGCTAAATAAGCCCTTTCATTTGACAAGGCACCGACAAGGCACCATCCCAAAATATTTATTTTTAAATTCATTACTTTATGTCCTCTAGAGGGCGCCATATTGATTTTTGTGTGACGTCACATAGCCTATAACCATCGGACGGTCAAGACGCTTATAACGATACCTCATTTGTCAAATTATTATAAGTGCTTTTGATGTTATGAGGGAACAGATGAACATACATACCGGTTATAAAATCACTAGCTTCTGTCCGCGACTTCGTTCGCGTGAAATTTCTCGTTTTAACATAAAACATAGCCTATGACACTCAGGGATAATGTAGCTTCTCATTAGTGAAATAATTTTCGGGATCGAATCAGTAGTTCCGAAGATTACCCCCCTACAACCTCACAAACTTTACCTCTTAATAATATTAGTATAGATAGATAACCCTCCACAGTCGGGCAAAAAAAAACCACTTTTCTTTTGGGTGAATAGGGTCCCCTTTAATCTTTAACCTAATTTTATTTTTATTACTTGCTGTCATAGCGGCCATAGTAGTACACACTATGAAAATTTCAAGAGTCTACCTATTACGGTTGAAAAGATACAGCCCTGTGATAGACGGAAGGACGGGACGAGCAGCGAACCCTTAGTAATAGAGTCCCGTTGGCACCCTTTGGGTACGGATCCCCAAAAAGTATTCCTAAGAATCCTATTTACGTTACTTACCATATTGGACTTGTTCATCAATCGACATTCAATTGGGGAAGCCCTATCTTACTGTGATCTTGATTGCCCTAATAAAAAATGTATGTAAGGAATGTACGGACGCCAGCACATCAACCTACCACAATCTGTCAGATTTCTTTAATAGATTTTCAACTTTATCTCTAAAGCATAAGGTTCAAAGTTGATTGGGAAAAATTGACAGTTTCGGGTAGGTTGATGTGCTGGCCTGCTGGCGTCTGTACGTATAAAAAAGCTTGTAAAAAGAATTAGGGTGTGGTATACACGTATTAAAGCGATACGCGATATCGCCATGTTGATGACAGAAGTACAATTTTGGACATCATCAGTATGTAGGTAGGTACCTATCGACCTATTTTTCTATCCAGTATTTTTCTGTATGTAAAAGTTATCTACATTAAAGATAACTTTTATCACAAATGTTGACAGAGAACATTGGAAAGATAATTTACGTATACAATATTTACTTAATAATAAGGTTGAAACTTTTTCAAGCTACTTCTATAGTAGAAGTTGGTCTAACGCTAAACTAGAAGGTAATAAACAGCACTAGCATTTTCCATAAATAACTGATAGTCCAGTCAAATAAGACTTTGAAGGTTACAATAATTCCCATAGAGCTAAAAATTGGTATGAATGTTCAGAATACTATTATAAATGAATTGTGAAAAGTCCCCATCAATCCCCCTTGTGCAAAATTTTTTATTGATGGTGAAAGTTTGCAAAAATAGGATTTTCGCGTTTTTCAGCTAAACGGTGAGTTTTACAGCAAAAATAGTTCAGACAAAAATTGTAGATCATCCGATTCTCTACAAAAAATGTATCCACACTTTTTTTCATAATTATTGCCATTTCCGTGATATAGCAGTTGGAAGAATTGAAAAAAATATTTTATTCGTAATGTGCACGTTAATGTACTTTTATATACATTTTTGAACCGTTATACGAGTAAACATATGAGTCCCTGTCTTTTTTTTTTTTTTGTTTAGCCTGCGCTGTCCCACTCATGGGCAAAGGCCTCCCTCCACTCCTTCCATCTTTCGCGAGCCCGCGCGTCCTCCTTCCAGTTTTGATTTTTTTACTTTCCACGACCACATCGCCAAGGTAGCTAAGGAATCCTACCGCACATGCCATCAAAATTATATTTAACGTAGCAAATTGGAATCTAGCTCCTGCGTGTGGAATCCACACGAAAGTACCTACGTACTTATATTGGAAAAGGTACAAAAAGCTTTCCTTAGGTTTCTTTATAAACGTAAACACGGCTATTACCCATACCTCTATCCGACTAAATTTCTACTGGGTTGCCTCGGATATAACTCGTTAGAGGTAAGGCGAGCAAAAGACCAGCTCACCATAGCCTGTAAGACGCTCCGTGGCAATATTGACGCGCCTGATCTACATGCTGTTCTGGCTCGCTTCTTTGTGCCAGACAACTACTGCCGCGGCAGAAGGCACAGGCTGTTTGCTGTGCCTCCATGTCGCACAGTTGCGCATGCTAAGTCCCCAATACCACGTACTCTGGCCGCACTTAATGATCTCTTGACTCTAATCCAACAAACGACATGTTTGCGGACGAATGGACGAAGATTTTGTCGGCATGTCAGAAGTACTGTGAGAGGGATGTATGAAAGTGTTGTTAACTTTTTATTTGATTTTATATTTAATGTTTTATGTGTACCTATGTGTAAACTGTCTTTAACTTCTGTAATTGGTTGTAAACCGTTTTAGTTAAAGAATAAATAAATAAATGAAATAAAATTGATGGAACCTATCCAGCTCGTCCCGCCATCTCCTACGTGGTCTGCCGCGACCTCGCCTCACTGTCTTATACATACAAAATACCAGACATCTGTAAAAATTCATGTGCAGTGTCGAAAAAATTATACTCGAAAAAGTAGCATTGATACCGTGAAAAGACGGCGCCAAGAAGAAGAAGCTGGTTCATCAAAAATAAGTCCTCCTCGTACTAGAGCACGAGTAAGTGAAACTACATTTTGCTTCAATCAGTGTTGTTTATTTTGCGGCAATGAATTAAATGAAGAGTTGGAGAAGAAAAAAGCACTGCAGTACCGACGTAAGATTTATGTAGTTTCACTTTTTGATGAACCAGCTTCTTCTTCTTGGCGCCGTCTTTTCACGGTATCAATGCTACTTTTTCGAGTATAATTTTTTCGACACTGCACATGATTTTTACAGATGTCTGGTATTTTGTATGTATAAGACAGGGACTCATATGTTTACTCGTATAACGGTTCAAAAATGTATATAATAGTAGATTTTACAACAAGTGCACAAAACAAACCATTTTTATCCTCGACATTACTATCAGCCCTCGCCTTCGGCTCGGGCTGCTAAAAGTCTCGGATAAAAATGGTTTTGTGGACGAGTTATAAACTCTGCTTTTCACTTCGATTGCGAAGAAATAAAACAGTAGTATAACATAACATTTCTTCTCCAATTTACAAAATTATTGTAAACTTTGAGATATTTTTCCCGAGACTTTGGCGGTAATATCTGTTGCACAACTCTCTGTGCATTCATTTCCATAAGCGTATTAGGAGAGACTGTTAAATCCTCTTCTTCACTGGACATTTTTAACAATCTTAGCAAATTGAAGAAATTAATAAATGCACGAAAAAAAAAACAAGAGCTGTTTCCCGCCGCTTTTTTTTTTAAATCTTACGGCATTGATATTAGGCTGCAGACCTATACAGCCTACTATTAAATTAATTTTGTAATAATAATTTTCTTAAATCAACTAACCTACCGTACTTGTATTAAAATTTTAATATCTATTATATCTTAAAAAACACATAAGGCAAATAAATTAAAGTAAATATTATATAATAACAAATTCTATCTATGAACTTCTTATTGCATTTGGCAGTATGGCTCATTTTCTTTGCCTTAATATAATACATTTATGAGTAGATACGTTAATGCCCTTGTGCACAAAATTCGATTTTGTGCAGCCTATACCCTGCACAAAGAAGCACTTTCAGAGCATGAGAAGTGAAAAAGTACATTAACGTGCATATTACGAATAAAATATTTTTTTCAATTCTTTCAACCGCTATATCACGGAAATGCCAATAATTATGAAAAAAAGTGTGGATACATTTTTTGTAGAGAATCGGATGATCTACAATTTTTGTCTGGACTATTTTTGCTGTAAAACTCACCGTTTAGCTGAAAAACGCGAAAAACCTATTTTTGCAAACTTTCACCATCAATAAAAAATTTTGCACAAGGGGGATTGATGGGGACTTTTCACAATTCATTTATAATAGTATTCTGAACATTCATACCAATTTTTAGCTCTATGGGAATTATTGTAACCTTACCTCTATTTTAAGGACTAATTTGACTGGACTATGATACGAATGTTACCTCACGTCGCATCTTCGCAGCTTCTAACAAAGTCTGCGCTTACCACAATGAAAGTATCTTACTACGGGCACAATTCGATTCAGAATAAACTGGTTAGTAACCTAGGCCAAACAACAGCACAAATTAATCAAAGAAAAAAAAAAATTGTTGCGTCATGCGATCAGGCGCACCTTTAGGGGCGAACAACCAACAGCTTAAATAAGAAACGGTCGTTTAAAAGTCAGGTAGTAGTTAATTTTTGTCGAATCGTTTTAGATCTGACTGACCAGTAACCATTATATTATTTTTTCTCGCATAATCAGCATAATAAGGTTCCCACTGCTGGGGCGCAGGCCTCCTGCGAGAGAGAGTGGGCTGAAATCTAACACGCGGACCCAGTGCGGGTTGGTAGATGTCATGTCTTCGAATTTTTGGTTCTGAAGAAATGAAATTATTAACACAAAGTAAAGTGCCTGGGTGCGAACCCACGACTTACATCTCGTAAGCTGACTTACCTCTGGCCGTTACCTCTGGGCCACCACTGCTCCATCTCCTCTGTTTTTATTGATCTATCGATAATATGATAGATGATGGTGCACGCTCGCCTATAAAAAGTTACAAACAAGCTACAGTAACTTGTCGAACCTTGAAAACTCCCAGGTAAAGCATCGGGAGACACATACTCCGGCAGTGAGTTCCACTCCTTAATTGTACGCACCGGCATCCGGCACAATGAACGAATACTCAAAACTCGTAGGAGCTGTGGTGTTTTAGGCAGTCTTTCCAACAAAGCCACTTAGCAACAAAGAGGTGCGTTTGATACCGTGTTGGCCAGGGAAGTACTTCATTTGCGAAAATTTCGCATTGCCAAAAAGGAAATCGACGGAAGTTATTTGACTAGAGTCAACATTTCGCAAACTTGGCAGTCTTGGCCTTCCGTAGTCATGACAATGTCCATGACCTGAATTGAAAGTGGAGACTGATCCACCGATATTTGGGTCCGGTTTACTAAACGAACTATACAGCTCTTGAAGAGAAAAAAAAAGGTTGCGCGGGCAACACCTGTAATGATAAGCCTCAGTGGCCGTAAATGGCGTCTAATTAGAGAGTACGCCAGTCACCAGTCCAGCACTGATCTACTATTAGTACTTATTTATTTATTAATAACCAACTTATATTAACCGTTTGCACCACACATACAAATTATTAGTCAATATTAGTAATTATCAATATTACTATTGGAGCTAAGGCATTTCTGTCAATATCGTATTGTAAATGAAAGTATGTTATGCTACGCAATTACCCCGCAGGATGGCTTTAAATTATCTATGTAAGAAAAAGATATTCTGGGTGCAAACGAATCTTCGGTCGACTAATTTGCATTGCTCTTATTTTTACAGCGCAAATCTGTGCAAGTGTCTGGTTGATGGCGATAGGTTACATAACCGGTGTTAATAAATTTAAAATGGATCGCTATGTAATTCATACAGTTTACTATTAGTTAAGGATACGATATTCAAACGTAATTAGAGAAAGATTAATCAAGCATAGATCCTCTACTCTCCGCCGTCTGTTTCTTGGCCATGACCCCTTTCTTAAAGGATGCATGTTCACGCTACCACCTTTCAGGACTCCCCGCTGGTCGCTATCAAAGGTTTGAGCAAAACCGGACTACGAAGTCTCCGCGCATACACGACGTGGTTCTCCCCAATCAAGACAGTTCTAAGCTTAGTGCCTTAGGGGCCTAGCTAGTGTGAACACGAGGAGATCTGCTTGAATTAAGAGAAGAGAAAAGTGCGTAAAAGTTGTCCCTTGTGTTCGAGACATAATTTCTAAGTCTTCTTACTTGGGGCGGCGCCCTAAAACAATAATATCATCAGGAAATTTTCCGTGTTTCTGTCTCGCCACTAAAGCCAAAAAAATGCTGATTGATGTCCAAAAATAGCTTTTTTCAGTGTTACAATAAGTAAAATGAATATCATAAATGACCTCCACTGGAGCTGTCTGTCAATGTCATTTTTTGTCAGGGGAAATCGGGAAACAATTAACACATGCTAGTTCAAAAGCATGAAACATGTGCTGACTGTTAACGTGGCATGGCAGGTTACAAATACATGTTATGTACTTAATATCTGATGAGTGATGGATGATAGACCTACTCGTATCGATCAGTGAATTTATGAACGGTATGCTCGCCAACGATTTATTCTTGCGTAGTCTTTTATAGGGTTAAGAGGTTAAAACACATCTTGTCATAATGTAACCTTATCATTACATGTATGTATTGCTTTATTTTGAGCAGTACGACGGCAAAAATAAGTAACTGTGGTTGTGATTGATCCATTGTGGGTACACAGACGGACTTCTTGATAACGTCTTATGTGATGTGATTTCTGTTCAAAGATAAGAATGACTATTGGGTGTCGGCTGATAGATAAAACGCAAAGCCAAGTTTATTACGCAATGTATTTGTAATTCACTTATCATTATCAAACTGCATAATTATGCATCATCTTCGTTAGGTACCTACTTAACTATGCGCTATAGTTGTTTTAAAACTTTGCGTCATCAGATCAGTCGTAGAAAAATCACCGAGCACAATATATCTTTTGACAACATAGGTAAGTTTGAAGATGAAACGTTGTGAAACCTTAAAAACTTGCAGTTAAGCCCGGGCCGGGTATACACGAGGCTAGATTTTAAAGCTAGGATAGCAAGCTAGAACCTCTGTATTCTATACTGGATTGCTGGCCTGGCTTGGCATAAGCGGCAGGCTTCTGCGCCCTACCGCTGGCCTCGCTACCTTCGGGGCGGTCCGACCAGTGCTCGACGAATGGCTCGGGAGGAGGCGCGGCTCCCTGTCATATCGGGCGACGCAGGTGCTCTCGGGGCATGGTTGCTTCGGGAAGTACCTGTGTCGCATAAACAGGGAGCCGGACTCTCGGTGTCATTACTGCTTCAACTGTCGGGAGGACACGGCGTTGCATACGGTGGCAGAGTGTGCCGCATGGGAGGACCCGCGCCACCGTTGGAGGGCGTCCGAGGGCGGACAACGCCCTCTTCCAGCCCCCATAAATAGGTCCTGAGGGACGGCGGACTTGGGGACGTCCGCCGCCCCCCCCCCCCCCCCATCTAGCAGGACACAAGGCGGCGGCGCGTAGTGTTCCACGCGCGCCCCTATAGGACGTCGCGGGAGGAGTTTTACTCCTCGATCCCCCGGACTTGAGGTGGCCCGCCAAGGCGGGTTAGCACCAGTCGGGGATCGTGGAAGTACAAGTTCCCATGATCCCAGGTCCAAGTGCAGGAAGGGAACACCGGGGTGGTTTTTAGTCAGTAAGAGTCTGACAGACCCCGTCGCCGCTAGTGCTGTTTACACGATGCTAGTAAATTTAAAGCCAATAGCGATGCGGTGACCTAGGCCGTAAAGTAAAATGATCCGATTTGGTACCTATTTTCATCGACGGCCACACGAGACTAGTACACAAGCCGGGATAGTGAGTTCGGTTGTGGGGGCGCACTAGCTTAGAAATGAAGTTGGTTTCTATCCTAGCTTTAAAAACTAGCCTCATGAGATTTAAAAAGCTCCTCACTGGCATGGTAACTGTTTAGTGATAATTTGTATGTCGCCTGCCGCAAAGCAAACGTCGTGAGCTCCTAATTTGAAATAACACGTTGCTCAATAATAGCATAGCCTTCTTGTAGTATTGTTGAGTTGTTGACTTGAAAGTCGTACGTATGTAGGTATTTGTTAAAATAATTTACCTCGGAAGTTTTAACATGTTATAATTTGGTTATTTCAAACGCTGAAAGCATTTCACGAATATTCACCCTGTCGCGATATATGTAAGTAATCAATGCAGTCATCAAAGCAGTGGCCCAAGCAAAGGAATTCTTGCCTACATAAGCAAATTACGCAGTTTGTTCGATAAACAGGCACTCAATTAGCAGTCAATGTATACATCAGGCGTTTTTAGTTAATGTTAAAAAAATTTAACTGCTCCGTCATTTTAAATTTAAAATGGCCGGATATACTGTAATGCTCACGAAGTGGAGCAAGAGGTCGAGTAAATAGATTCAGTCCACATTTTACACGGCGAAACCTTTTCAACGTATCCTGTCAGCCAAAAAATGATCGACATAACAATTGTAGCATTAGTAATTTCAAATTACCCTAATTTATATTCATTGGATGAACCCGTTGGATCCGAGAAGCACAGAACCGGTCGAAGTGGAGGTGCTTGGGGGAGGCCTATGTCCAGCAGTGGACGTCTTTCGGCTTGAATTATGATATTCATGAGTTCCCATTCATTGAACGTTTACTGAAGTGTGTGCAACCTGCACGTTTGGTGCCTTCTTTACGTACGGTTCAAGTCAAGGATAATGGAATTAATTTTAAATTCATAATGATACAAAGGCAACTCCAACTTTCATTGCCATGTGCACTTTGTAAAAATAATAGGTCGTGGTAAAAATGGATCGGATGCGACGAATTCTTGTTATAGAGTAGACACGAAGTAGGTATGGGTACTATTGTGTGGTATGGGGTTAATTTTTAAACGTTGCTCAGCTCACGTTAAGTAATGATTAATGTTTGCGTTTATAATAAACGTCTTGTTACTATAAGCAACGTTTATAAATAGATCCTTTTCGGTATTTCTATTTTTAGCTTTATACACATGGTAACGAAGTTTAACCACCTTTCAGAATCCAAAAGGGTTCTTGATTTCGTAATGTTAGCAGAGATAGATAACGTGGTGATATTGACACCTACGTACCTTCTTTGTAAGAAAAAAACTAATAGGAACTTTATTTGAAGAAAAAAAACTTCTAAAATGTCATGTCACTGCACTCAAATATGTCAAATTATTTTTTGTTGTTGGAGTCTGATAAAAAACATATTCACATTTGGTATTGAAGACATTTTTGCAAAAATTCGTACCTATTGCGGCAAATGGCAATAGTGCGATTTTGTGCCTTCTTTCCCCACGGGAAGAAGGCGTGAGTTTATGTATGGTATGTTATGCGATTATGTTTAGAGATTGTCTTAAAATCATACTATATAATAATATGTAAGTGAACAACTCAGAAAGGATACAAAGAGAAGGTCAAAGAATGAGAGCACAAAATAATCGTTGATCTAAGGTTAAATATTCAGCGATCGTCGCCGGCGCTGACGAGTTTGTTTCTGTTTGCATAATTCATTCATCGATTCAGTTCAGTTGCTGCTCGAACCGTAGTCAACAGACGCGGTGTTTATCTGAATTTGAAATCAACATTTCCGGCTATGCGCCTTGACGTCAAACTTTCAATAAAATATGCTACATTATTAATTTATTAGCACTAGCACGGGGGGGGGGGTTTCAACTCGTAGATTAAGTTAGATGATTGCAAAACTTCTGCTCCATACTCATAAAACTTTTAATCTTGTAAAATGTGAAAGATATTTGCGAATCTATTTTGAACCTTTGTAGTCGGTAGTATTGAGGCTATCGACTAGACTACAGCTACCTATGGGAAGATGGAAATAAGTCACTACTCTGAATACGCTTGCAAAACTTTTGAAATGGTGATACTGCTGTACGCTATTTACTTGAAACATTTGCATTTGCAGACAAATCCAATCCCTACCTAATAGTCGTCTAATCCAATAGTAAGAAGTGGCAAATCTGTGGTTACGAGGACTAGTAGTAGGTATTCTAGCTGTGATGGTAGTAGTACCTATACTAGTATACCGTTTGCTTTTGCTGATGGTGTGGTAATCATAAAACGAGTGGACACAAAAAAATATACGTACTACATTCGCTCATAAGCGTTTAGCACTTGTCCGAAATATTCAAATTTTATTAGGGTTAGCTTAGACACTTGATCATTCCATGATGGAATGTAAGACACCATGCGTTGAACGATAGCAAACGAAAGAAACGGTGTCAACGGCAGTTTATCAGGAATTTTGATTTTCTGCTTATCTTGAGACCCAGGCGCTATGTTGTTATCTTGTTTGTAAAAGATATGGAAGATAACATCATTCTGGTGATCAAATTTATCTTCCCGTTCTCGTATGAATAATATTTTAATGTTTTATAATACTTTCAGTTTAAAGTCTCTTTACAGATTAAAGTGAATTATATCTTAAATAACTCGATAACCACTCACACGTCCTGCACCCTGAGGTTACGTCATCAGGATGTCCCTGTGTGTCCCAATGTACAGACGCCAGCACATCAACCTACTACAATCTGTCAAATTTCTTTAATAGATTTTCAACTTTATCTCTAAAGCATAAGGTTCAAAGTTGATTGGGAAAATTTTACAGTTTTGGGTAGCTTGATGTGCTGGCGTCTGTACTTGTTACATTTTTTTCGACGCGCCGCGGGGCGCCCTCGCCACATATACAGGACACGTACAGAAAAAATTCTATGGACGGCTGTTAAACTAATGTTTCTTCAAGTGGTAGACGAGGGTGGATTACAAAACTTGCTTCGTAACTTTAAGAGACTTTGATTTTTTTCAATAATTGTTTATTGTTAAAGTTTGTTTACATTAAGAATACACTAATTAAGTATACTAGTGTTATCACTGTCTTAATGAATAAATATGTCACAAAATATGTGTTTATGGGTCAAGCTAGTTCTATATTACGTGTGATTGTGTGAGAGTAGGTGGACTGTACACATTAGGAATTAGGATGATGTTTAATTATCTGCAAATCATACACACCGCCGTAAACTTACGTCGTAAAGCAACAATTTATCCAGCTTATATTATGTTTACATTTTTATAAGCGCTTCGTTATACCTAACTATTTGCTCAATACTTGGCTCTGTAAAAAACAGCATTTATTCTTGCAACGCATTAATGGGAACATTTGAATATGTACGGTAAAGAATAGGTCTCGTTTAAGAGATACGAGATAGATACAAACAAATACGCGGTCGAATTGAGTTTGTGCGTAAGTTGGTGTTGCGTATGGACAACATCGATGGCGTCTATTGTTGGCGGCATCCCGTTGCCATCTATTATTGACTCGACGCTGGAGATAGTTGGCGGTGCGCCAGCGCAGACCACGTGTGTGCCCGTCACGGGACGAGACTTGCGCGCTTGCTTAAGTCCAACCAGCGCGGCCCCTGCGCGCACGTCTCGCTCCCGTGTGCGCTTGCTACCACTGTTAGCCTAAAAACCTATTTTTCCACAAAAGAACCACGGCAGCTACAGTTATACTATACATAGAAATAACAAGTACCCATACCTACTCAAATCTTTGCTCTACATAAGACCAATTAGTGCTATTATAAGCCGGGCTATCTATACATTCAATAGATAATAATTATGATTAGTATAGCAAACTAGTAAGATGCTAAATAACTTTCAAGATGATTTTGAAAGATAATTGCCAAGGTAACAATATTTCCTTGTTGTAGCTGAAAAACAAGATAAACAATCGGCAAAAATGAAGAATGATAAGAAGGAAGTTTGCGTAAAGCCGGTGGTTTGTAGTAATGGGCACGCGAGTACGCCTAACGGGCGAACGGAAGACGAGGGCGATGGCGGCAGCGCGCCGGCACCACGTGTGTCGTATGCGGCTGCGGCGCGCAAACCACCCTCGCCTCAAATCAACAACACACCCGCGCCATTCCCCCCTAGCACAGGTTACTATTACACTTGACAATTCATTCCCGTTCGATGTGTCATTTAATACCTGAGGGCATTGCATGATTCTATACTAGCATATGCAGCTCTTATATCTTGACTTGTTGCTATACCATGTAATAACAATTTACAGATTCACAGAAGATAAAGGCTAATGGTGAGAAGTTATCACAACCGAAATCCGGACTTTGTACAATGAAAGTAAATGGAGAAGGTCTTATACCCAGCAGTAATGATAGTAAAGATGATAAAATAGTTACCAAAGAACCAATTGTAAACGGCACAGACAAAACTGAGACCATTGTCAATGGTGACCCAAAAAAAGAATTAGATTGTGATATTAGTAGTAGTGATAATACTAAAGTAGTTTCTAATGGAATTAACAGTGACTCCGATGATCCTAAAACGAATAAGGCTGAAGAAAAACCTGAAGTAATAAAACTGTTATGCCCCAATAAGCCTGAAGGAAAACAGGTATCGGAAAACAAGAAAGATAAAAAGACAAAAATGACGGTTAAATCTAATGACTCCGAAAAGAAAAAGGAATCTGCAAAAGATAAAAACACTGAAAATATAAAAGATACAAAAGATGACGGCACTGTATACAAAATTGAGGGTGCGGATAAAGTAAACGGAGACAGTAAAGCTTTGAATGGAGATGGAGAAAGAGAGTCTTCTCCAAGCGAGGACGGAGATGAGAAAAAGAGAGATGCCGAAGTTGTGTTCATTCAGGACATGGGCTTTACTGTGAAGATTGTGAGCCCTGGAGCCGAACCGTTAGATATTCAGGTGAGACCTCTCATAAAAAAAATAGAAAAGAAAAAAAGTAACACCTTTAGTAGCATGGGTGGTACTTATATTTTTAATTTTGTTTTATAGGTTTCTAGTATGGAACTCGTTCAAGAAATCCATCAAGTGTTGATGGATCGCGAAGACTCTTGTCACAGGACTTGCTTTTCTTTACAATTAGATGGCGTCACTTTGGACAACTTCGCGGAGCTCAAGAACATCGAAGGATTGAAAGAGGGATCCGTCATTAAGGTACGTAGTAATCTTATCTTATGTTACCAATGTTACAACTTCGTATACCCATGTATTATATTTTACGATAGAAGTTGTAGGTACTTTGAAATAGAGACTAATTTAGGGTTTTTTTGTAGGTGGTAGAAGAACCATACACAATGCGTGAGGCTCGCATCCACGTCCGTCATGTCCGCGATCTTCTCAAGTCCATAGACTACACAGATGCTTACGCCGGTCAAGAATGCAGTTCCTTAGCCTTCCTCAACGTCATCACACAAGGAGACATTTTAGGTAAACTTGAATCTAAACTATCTAACCTGTAATGTCCCACTACTGGACAAAGGCTTGCCTCTTCCTTTTCCACACAAATCTGTCCCCTGACATTGCGGGACTGTTTTGTTTTATGTACCTACAGCAGTACAACTGTCTATTTGCATATTTCAAAAGTAGCTATAATGTATAATTTAACTGAGTGTCCTCCCTGATTCCCTGAATGTACGTATGGGCAAGTAAGTATTAGGAAATAATACAACATCTTTATTATTAGTCATAATACGTTTACGAACGTATTGTCATGACACATAAACAAACCTTGCATATGAAATATAATGCATTGTCTATTACATGTTAAGCAAACTATTATGTCAGAGTATATTAGGCTTAATGTTGATAATTATATTGTTTAATAGAAAAGAAAAAGTCCCGTCCTGAGAGTGTAGATTGCACACCTCCGGACTACATAATGCCGGGCAGTACCGAGCGACCATTGCTGCCACTGCATCCAGGACTTACCAAAGAGAATAAGGCTCCACAATGCTTGAAGGTAAGTTTGTAAAACAGAAATGGGACTCCCTGGCGTTACGAATAGACAATTTACAAACTAACAAAATTCAAAAGAAAAAAATACATCACAAAGTAGCAAAATCAGAACTTGAGACTGGAAGCAACAGGGCAGGCCACAACAGGGCACGCCACGATAGCGGCGGTAAGACCCCTCTTTGAGGAGTGGCTAGAGAGGCGTCACGGCGCCCTCACCTACCGCCTGACGCAGGTCCTCACCGGACACGGAAGTTTCGGGAGGTTCCTCCACATAATCAGGCGGGAGGAAACGCCCGGGTGTCACCATTGCCAGGATCGCCCTGAGGACACGGTGGAGCACACGGTGGAGGTCTGCCCCGCTTGGGCGGAGCACCGCCGTGTCCTCGTTGAGGCGATCGGCAGCGGCAGCGACCTCTCGCGTCCGGGCCTGGTTCAAGCTATGGTCTGGGGCGAGAGGGAGTGGGGGGCAGTCGCCTCCTTCTGCGAAGCAGTCATGCTAGCGAAGGAGGCGGCGGGACGGCTGAGGGAGAGAGCCTCTCGTCCCAGCCGCCGCGGGAGACGCTCCGGGCGTCGGGAGCCGCGCGACGACTCCCGGCCACCGTAGGCGCGGGCCTGCGGGCGGTGAGTAATGGGTAGCTCACCGTCCGATCAGGACCAGGCCCGTGCCGGACGGCGCGTACATGTTCCACGCGCGCCTCAAAGAGATGTCAGCATCATACGGAGGGGCCCGTCAGGGCCGAAGCCTGCCGCCGGGTCAGCGGGATTGTCCGAAAGGGTTACCGCTGGCTCGAAACATAAAGCGCTAAGGAAGGAACACGGGTGGGTTTTAGTCAGTAAGAGTCTGACACTCCCTTCCGCTCCACCCAGAGCGGGAGGGGTCATTTGATGATTTCCCATACTCAAAAAAAAAAAGACAGGAAGCAAATTTTTTTTCGCTATTGATTCGCATAAAAATACAACATATTTGGTTACAACGAAATATGTTGTTTTTTTGTTCAAACTAATTTAACCGAGGGGTCCTTAACTGAAAGTAAAACTTACTACAGACTAAACTCTTGTTTATAATTAACTAGAAGATGTTTGATGCCAGGTCCTCACAACGTCGGGCTGGAACCCGCCGCCTGGGCCGCGCAAGATGTGCGGAGACCTACTCTACCTGCATGTGGTCACGCTTGAAGAACGTCACTTTCACATCACGGCGTGTCCCAGAGGATTTTACCTTAACCAGTAATTATAACATCCTTTTTACTAATAAACTCGTGGTTTTCCTCACCTGAGTCGATAGCCGCAGTTTCAAGTGGATGGCAACATATTACTATTACCTTATTCATTTATGGACATTCTATTAGAATTTTTGCATACTTGGTATCGGTGACGGCCAAATCCTGCGCGTAAAATATGTTCTAATAATAGAATCAGAGCGCCATCTATGGATGTGATGGGAAGCCTTTTTAGTACACTTTAACTCTCACGTAATTAACCCAAACGAAACAAGTCAATATATCGATATCTGTCAGTTGGATTACTGAAGATAACACACATCACTGGTCAAATTCCATTTTGTTGTTATAATTTGTAGTTATCTAAACAATCACATGAGGCGACTCGTTAAATTAGAATAGATATTTTTTATGGCGTCAGCATGACATTGCATCATTTGAAGTACAAAATAAAATTACTTGCCGGTTTGAATACCTATGGGGTACCCTTGCCATCTAAGTAACAGTTCTCTTAATTTTATCATCAAGAGCATATCTTGATGATAAAATTAACGTGTCTGCTATGACCCTTATTGCCAAGGAATAGATAAACAAACTAAAGCTTGGATTATTGTTTGGCGCCCGATCAACGTAAATTCTTTTGGTCATCAGACTGCTATCAATCAAACGTAAGCCTTTGGGTCGACGGCTGTCACCATTGTCGTTGGCCTATGCCGTCTTTTACGACAATAGAGTTGACATGACTGACATATTCTGAGGCAATTTGAAGTTAAATTACAATAATAAACAGGTCTACAGAAGAATTGTTCAACCCCCGTCCGGCGACTCCATCGTTGCTATGTCACTCGTTGATCGAGTTGCTGAGCATAGTGTCGCCGGCGTTCAAGCGGAACTTCGCGATGGTGCAGAAGAAACGCATGCAGAAGCACCCCTTCGAGAGGGTGGCCACGCCCTACCAGGTGTACCAATGGGCGTCCCCCATGCTTGACCACACCGTCGATGCCATACGCGCTGAAGACAGTAAGTTTTTTCAGTTACTAGCTGTTTTATTCACATTAAGAACTTGATCACAGGCTTCATTAATAATAATTGTGCTGTTTTCCTTTTTTTAATTATGAGTGAGATCGATCAGGTACTTGTTGTTTTTGCACGAATAAGGAAAATTATAAACTAATGTTCGACTGCCTTATTTTCCTTCCCCAAGTACCATAAAATTTTGCATGGACGAATAATTTCACTTACACACATGCTTTATCCATACCTACTGGAAGTTTTCCTGTAACAAATATATTTATATTTGCCATTAAAAGCCCAACTACCTCAGCTAAAATTCACTCTTTATCTCGCTCGCACGATACTGCTCGCGGACTGAGTGAGAGGGTGACGAGTGCGGTGCTGGGCGGAAGGCAGCGCCAATAGTTTAGGTATTTGCTTTTCACGGTGAAAATAATGGTAGTTCAAAAAAATTTAAAAACCTAAGACCTGCTTTATAAGTTTATTTTCAGAGGGGTGCATCTTCAGCTCAACGAATCGAGCTTGATTATTTTTGCACTTTACCTCGGATATGTTAGGTTATCGTTTGTCCATTCATACATGGAGAACTTAGGGTGCGTTCCGACTTGAGAATGTAATCGATGTAATAGATTTGAGCGTGCTTAAACCCGTATCGAATTAGCGTGAGCGCAATAACGATGTCCCGTTAATCGTCATAGATGACGTCATGATATGCGCCATCTTGCGATAACGCCGACCATGCTTTATAATAATATCTCCGTGAGCGTTGTCAAAAATGAAAGTGTGTGTGTGAGGATGTGTCAGTGTGTGTTTTGTGTTGAGTTATTTTTTTTATTTTTATTTATTTATTTATTCATTAGTACAGATACATTTTATACATTTAAGTTGCATCGTGTCTTTAAATTAAACTAACGTGGCATTTTCGAAATTGTGCTTCTGGCTGACAGTCGCCACCTAACCAAAGAAGAAGAACTGAAGACGAAATGTGGTGGTTATCCAAAGAAATACTGTAATAATATCATTTTTACATTGAGTAAGCACTGTGAGCGCGTTCATGAGCGTTCCTAATTGTTGAAAGCTCTCAGCTGTCATAATCGTAATATCTAAACCGGAACGCATGTGAGATGATGTGAGCGATTATAGCTAATTCGGTATGCGGCGTTAGTAGGACTTTGTCGACTTATGCAGAAAAGCTTAACAATTAAGAGAATGTAGGATGCAAGAGCGAGCTCGATAATTTTTGTATCTCGATTCAAATGGGATAGGTTTTATTTTGTCCACGAAAGAGGTCTGTGTAGATTTATAGACGGTTAAATTGATTAAATTGTCTAGCAACACTCCGCAGACGCGATGAGTATCGATATTTAACCTCGATAAAAAATAAAAAGATTAGATTTTTCTTTTGAGGTCAACGCCCGCTCTTAATTTTGTTAAGTACTTGAAGTATGAGTTGAGAAAAACTGTTTTCTCACGTTTTAATCGTGTATATTATGTCGCCGCCAACTAGCTTAATTAGCCTTTCAGTTAACTGCCTAGCCTTTTAACTAAACGGCGCCGTTCGACTAGCGGTCTGAATGATATTCATTTAATGAACTAGCTGGCTGATGCTTAGGCCTTTTTATACAATAGGGTGACCAAGCTTAAAAGGCTAGACAGTTATCTGAATGGCTAATTAAGCTAATTGGCTGCGACATATAGGTATCGACACCCATCACGACTGTTAAATAAAAAAAAAACCATTTTTTAAACTGATATACCAATAATCGGTATAATAATATAATAGGCGGTCGATGACCACACAAAAATCATCAAATTTCTTTTATGTTTTATTATGTTTTGTTATTGATAGGTACCCATCGCGTCTGCGGAGTTGAACTAGCCAATTTAATTAAACCCTGTATTAAGAAGCTTAATAATTAAGATAGAGTAGGATGCAAGAGCAAGCGAAGCAAGAGCTTGCTTCGCTCGCTCTTGCATCTTGCTCATCTTGCTCTTGCTCTTTCTAAAATCTAGATAGAGATATCCTGGCAGGGTGCTAACATTATCGAGCGATAATGTTAGCACCCCGCCAATGGTCGATTAGATTTTCGGAAATAGGAGTTCGATACTTTTTTGACATAAAAAATTTAGAACTGAGAGATTGCAGAATGCAAGAGCGAGCGAAGCGGGCTCGATAATTTTAGGATCTTGATCTCCTCCTCGGTTAAGTTCTTTATTATCGTTTTCGGATGTTCTTTTAGTTCTGAATGTTTTTACACCTATATTTTATTCAGAAGTCAGGGGGGTGCAAGTACACCTTCTTGCACCCCACTCCCGGCGCTCATGCTATTGGGCATATTTTTATCTCTGGGCAATACCCGGGAATAGCACACCACGGGAATATCATTACAAAACTACACATGAATTTTGAGTAATAAAATATTAGTATCTTTTTTCTTGAATTTCAAATATTATCTTTCAAACCTGCAGAATAGTACCCGCATAATTTTATATATGTAATAACAAAACACTAGGGGAATCATTTGAAAGCCAAATAAACCGTCATGCACAAACGGACGCAACTAATTTCCGTAATGAAAATGGCATTGTAATGCGCGGGAATAGAATAGCGCAACATATTTACATGAACTTTGTTCTGTGAAGTTTCTATGCATTCTTATTTGTATGCATGCAGCATAGTAATAATTGCATGTGGCGTACTCTGTTCAAAAGGCAGTGTTCCAATTAGGAACACGTTTAGCTTCCATTCAACATGTCATGAACAAAAACATCAATTATAATAAGTACCTTATTGTATCTTTTACAATTGTTTGTTATGCATTTTTCCCCCTCACAGTACTCATAATGTACACAAAAGTTACTATCCACAATCATCATCAATCTTAATACCAAAATGTTGATTAAGTCTAATACCCTCTTATGTCGTTGGCATTAAAATTAAAAGGGGAGTATTTATAAAGCTTATGGTAATAAGTTTTTATGTGCAATAAAGTCTATTAATAATAAGCTTTTTGGTGATTCATTTCCTTTACTTACAGTGTCCAATGGGCCTCTGCGAGTTGGCTTAGGCCCCTCGAATGCCTACCAAAAGTTCAGGACCCTATGGCCCCGAGATATACGAATTTTTTTTTAATGAAATGTTTGTTTCACTTTCATTATTGAAGTCCACAAACAGACATTAGAGTTACTGACGGTTTAAATTATCCCATTGCTGGGCAGATGGTGGCCCCCCATGACTTTCATGTGGACCCTTTTTATGACCAGCTCATCTCGCCGTTTTGCATAGCATGTGTAAATTAATTTAACATTGTTCGACAGCATTCTCCTCAAAGTTGGGTTACGAGGAGCATATTCCCGGTCAGACCCGGGATTGGAACGAAGAGTTGCAGACGACGCGCGAGCTGCCTCGATCCACTCTCCCTGAACGTTTGTTGCGCGAGCGAGCCATCTTCAAGGTTAGTGGGACACTTCAAACACTCATTACACACGCGAGCAACACACGCAACTCGTTAAGTAACTTTCATTGACAGATTCATTATTAATGATGGGTGTGCTGTTTAGTTTACAGTTGCATTTATAATAGTTAAACACGCGAATATGTATGATATGTTGAGGTTAAGTTTGGTAACCTTTCAGAGTTCTTAATATTCATATTATTACTGCAAGTGATATGTTTCCAGTTACCTAATGTCCAAGTAACTAAATGTTTACTTAACTAACACAAATAGACGTAATGCCAATGGAATTGCGCCAATATGTATACAATATCCATTTACTCAATCACATTAAACTTGTTCTATGTGTATTCTACGAACATTTTAGTCAGATTATGTGTAATATTGGTAAACAGAGAGTAATGGGTTGGATTGGTTTGTTAACACAAACCTAACTGGTAACAAAACTAAGCAGACTTTAAACACACTACAGCGTCAATAATAGGTAGGTAGCGCGAAAGCTCCAACAGCATCCTGAAAACTTCATTAGACAAAGTGGTCAATCCTTTTAAAAGGCACTTGCCAACGCGTGTTGGGCGACGTCATTTATAGTAGTTTTAGTCTGTAAAAGTTTACTAACATAGTTTTTAAGTCATTGTTACTAATACTATATGGATTGTGAGAGGCCGAAACAGAGAATATATATACAGGGTCCCATAAAAATAGATGGACAACTTTTAACACAGCGCTCAGTATGTCTAACTAAAGATATCCAAGCAAAAAAAAAAAACACTGATTAAAGTGATTTAATTTTGACCTAAAATAATAAATTTGTGGCACATTAGTGTATTTTCGTTAGCTGATTATTTTTCTTGTAAGTATCTATGCGTTTTTCTTATATAATATTTTTTTACCATCGTCCTTATTTTGGTGGTCTGAATGATTTCTAAAAGTTTGTCCATCTATCAATGGGACCTTATATATATAAATTAGACGAGTTGTCCTGTATTTCCTGATCATCCTCAATATATCACAGGTTCACAGTGACTTCGTAGCGGCTGCTACCCGCGGCGCGATGGCCGTAGTCGACGGCAACGTGATGGCCATCAATCCCGGCGAAGAGCCCAAAATGCAGATGTTCATATGGAACAACATATTCTTCTCTCTTGGCTTCGATGTTCGCGACCACTACAAGGATCTCGGCGGCGATGCTGCGGCGTTCGTTGCACCGGTAGGTTATTTTCATATAAAGCTTCTTCCAGAAATGGCTCTGATAAACATAGTACAGTCAGCAAGTTGGTAGCGGTACTGACTGCCCAAAGTGCGCAGGACGTACATTTATCTTTCGCCAATAGTACAGGCTATTTTAATGTAATTGAGCAGTGGTGGTAGTCCAGTGGTAAAAGCCGCAACTTACGAGTCGTAGTCGTAGATTCGAACCCAGACAGGCGCTTTACTTTATGTAAACTATTTCGTCATCATTACTCTTAAAACGTTGAATCAAAGACCGTGAGGATACCGGCATGTCATAAAACCAAAAGTTCGAAGACCAACCCACACTAGGCTTGCGTGGTGAATTACGGCCCACTCCCTCTCACCGAGAGGCCTGTGTCCAAGCAGTGGGAACATTATAGGCTTAATATACAGGCTATTTTAATGCAATTTAACAAGAACACATTATGCATAACAACTATGTCAGACCTATTCTGTTAGCTCTATTGAATGTAAAGAAGTCTCTAGTTGACCTCTTACATTTAATAGCATTGACCTTTATGTAACAAATTCAAGATGCATAGAATCCTATTATGCTATTATAGGACAAAAAAAAATCATAAATCACTTAAAAAAAAACGAAGGTGACCCTTGGGTCACCTTTGTTGTTTTTTGAGTTTTGATTGAATTTGAATGCAATTCAAGATTCTGTCGTGGTATTATTATGCGAGTATAAAACAAGTTTAAAACGAATTATCGTTTCTTTTCTATCAACTCAATTGAACACTGAGGAGATTGTGGAGTACTTCTGTGTCAATAGCCAAAATAGATTTTGAGGTTTATAAATTGGACTCACCTTGGATCACCATAAACATAGTGGTTTCAGAAGACCTTCCTTAAAGAAGATTTGGCCATTGGTAATTTGAGATGATTCAAGAGATGTATATTATTTTGATAATATTATTTGCTATGCGTACTTCAGTTAGGTAGTCTGCATGTGGTTCTCTGATTTCAATGCGGACAGAGCCGTGGGCACAACTGGAAATATGTATCGCCTTTTGGAGCCTTTTTTAAGAAAATTAATGGTTGTCTGCCTCGTTGGTGTAGTGGTCGCAAGTTCTACTGCTGAGCATGAGGTCCTGGGTTCGATTCCCAGGTTGGTTAAGTGTCATCGGTGTCATTGAGTTTTTCCGTCAGGAATTTCTCAGTAGTAGTCTGGATTTGTGCCCGGTTGCCCGGCTTTCCCTTAGTAAATGAGACTTAGACATAGCTGGCAAAATGCGGGTGTAGGTACTAAAGGTACACCCCTGCCTAACCTTTCGGGGAATTTAGAAGTGATGTTATATTACTATATGACAGCGCAACGACCTCCAAGGCGTGCGTGTGTACAGCGCAGTCGACACCGCCGGCCTGCACACGTTGGGCACAGTGGTGGTGGACTACCGCGGCTACCGCGTCACGGCGCAGTCCATCATCCCCGGGATCCTGGAGAAGGAACAAGAGCAGAGCGTCGTGTACGGCAGCATCGACTTCGGCACCACGGTCCTCTCGCACCCCAAGTATATGGAGCTGGTGAGTCTATACCGTAAATTTGTTTTTTTTTTACCAGACAATTCAGTGGTTTACGCACTGAGAAAAGAAGTGGTGAATGGACAGTCTGAACAGCAGACTAGATCTATGTCTAGCAGAGCTCTGCAAGCGCCTTTTCTAATGTATCAACTTGTAATTCACTCCTAGGTTAGCGTTAAACACATCACTAAAATCATGCTGGAATTTTTGGTTAAATTAGTCTTACTGTTCCTCGATAAGAATGATCGGCCGTGGTCATTTTATCACTAATATTTAAAATCACTCTAACCAGCTGAGCAAAGCGGGTCAGCAGTTGAAGATAATGCCGCACTCAGTGATCAGCGCCAACGGGGACACTGTAGAACTGTGCTCCAGCGTCGAGTGTAAAGGCATCATCGGCAATGATGGGAGACACTACATACTGGATCTGCTACGCACTTTCCCGCCTGATGTCAACTTCCTGCAGTGTAAGTAGCAGACAGACCCCTTGCGAATATCTTGACAATGTCATAATATTTGTTCGATACTAGTAGTTACGTCAAAAATTACGCAGAGTCTAGCGACAAAATAATAGGCGACGGTAGTTACTTCACAATGCTGGCTATGCGACGTATTTTAGCCGGATTTATACAAGTAATATATCCATAAAACATTATAGATGTAAACACGCTGAGCATATTCTTCGTAGATGTGGGACAATGATTTTCATAAAAACTATACTTTTGAACACGTACAAAGTAGGAATGTAGATCGTCGTAACGTATGTCGTTTCATTTCAGTGGAAGACGACGAACTGAGGGAGGACATTAAAACAATGGGCTTCCCAATCATCCACAAGCACAAACTATGTTGCCTCAGACAGGAATTAGTTGATAGTTTTGTCGAGTAAGTAGTATTATTACTAATATAAATCGTAAATATTGTTGTTCTGTAGACAATCTAACAATATATATGTATTTCAGGGCACGTTATTTCATGTTTATCCGCTACGCCGCCTTCCACCTACAACAGTTGAGCGCGAAGCGTCAGCGTGACAATGCCGCACAAAAATCTATAGAAACCAAGGAGATTGATACTAAAGAGGCTGCCAATGAGACTGAAACTAAAGAAGTGAAGAGAGACACCAAGAGCCAAGAAAAAGAAGTTAAGGACAAAAAACAAAAGAAAGAAGATAAGAAAGAAAAAGAAAGTGCCAAAAAAGAAGCAACAAAAGATGCTGAAGATGATAAAGCAGTGGCGAAGGGCGAGAAGAAAGATGATGAGTTGCTTCTTAATGAGAATTATTCTGAGATTGATACTGATGTCGCTAAGAAGATCGTGGAGAGCATAACAGATTCTATCTGTAGCGGAGGAGATAAACAAGAAAGTGATTGTAAGTATAACCTGACTCTCAAGTTTTTTTTGGCATTTTCTTCTAGTACAAGTTTCGGCCAGTTTTACGAACGAAAATTATCGCGAACTTAATGTGGCAAATTATCAAACTGTTGTAAGTGGTTGAATAATTTATCGTCAACCACTTTCCAGTAATCATCAAGAATGGGTGCAATAAGGGGGTATACAGCATGAAATTAATTTAGCTAGTGAAACTCCGCAGACGCGATAGGTATCGATATCTACAACTAATGTACAATGCGTGCCACGAAAGATGAGACTTGACACACCACGTGGTTTGACATGCGCAGAACACGATTTTAGGTATCTTTAGCGGTATGAGGTCTGAGTGCGGGACGGGACCGGACGTCATAGGGGCGGCGGAAAGAGCGGGGGAGGCGGGGTCAAGTCTCATCATTCGTGGCGCGCATAGTAGATGGTGTGCATGTGCACAGTGAAACACCAGATTTTGCGAAAGGGTGAAGGGGTGGGGAGACGTACGCGATACGTCCGTGCGCAATCTTTCGTAGCGAATACTAAAGAATTGATTTGTAAATCGCGCGACACGATATAACAAAAAAAAAAGATTATTTTGATGATTTCTTGGGGTCAACGACCGTAGGTACTTAAAAAATATCACTTTTTTTGTGGTAACTTGACAGACATAATGGGTATCGATAACTAAACATGATAGAACAAAAATAATTACGTGTGCGGTCGGGGGACCCCCGGTAGGAAAGAAGTTCCTTACGCGATACACACCAGCACACACACACTCTTATATAATAGAAAGAGTGAGAGAGAAAGAGAAAGTCGCATGGAGGGGGCATAACGCTTTTTCCTTACGTGACGACTCCACTAGTCAACTCCCTACCGCAAGCCGCGTTAAAGAACTTCGTTCAAAAAACATACAAAATAACTGATTTTAACCTATAACTGTTTTCCCACAGCAGGTGAACGTTCCCGCGCCGTGGTGGCGGCGGCGGCGCGCGCGGTGGCGTCGCTGAAGGAGTCGGAGTTCGACGTGCGCTTCAACCCCGACGTGTACTCCGCCGGCATCAAGCACGCGGCCGAGCCCGAGCAGCTCGCCAAGCAGAGGCATCTGGTCAAGGAGGCTGCGGCTTTCTTGCTTACCACGCAGATACCGGCTTTTGTGAGTATTTTTTTTGTCTTTTATATTATAGTGACCTTCTTGGAATGTTCTTCAAAGGTCAGGTGCGTAGTACTCGCAATCGGCGTGTGTGTATGACCAGAAAAGCTATTCACAACCGTTCGATAGTTTAGCCTTTTGGGGTTTTTGGGATCTCGTGTTTTATATTTTGTACGGTGTAGGTGCGAGAGTGCTTGGAGCACACGTCCGCGCCAATGGACGGCGCCGGGCTGACGGAGGCGCTGCACGCGCGCGGCATCAACGTGCGCTACCTGGGGCGCGTGGGCGCGGCGCTGCGCCCGCACGCGCAGCTCGCCTACCTGCACGCCATCGCGCTGGCCGAGCTGCTGCTGCGGGCCGCCAAGCACGTCTACACGGCGTATCTACAGGTTAGTTCAATACAAAACCATGAGGGTGTTAATTTAAATATGGCGCAATTACATTTTATAAATAACGTAAATATTCAGACAAAAAGACCAATTAAAGTGTCAGCAATGAGTAAAACTATTAGTGCTGGGCTAGAAACTAATATGATCATTTTTTAGTTTTTTTTTAAGATTTGATGTTCAAGGATCTTTTGCTGTCATTATCATATTTTTTCAATATCTCAAATGTTTATCACCAGCGCGTCTCTGTCGACGTTATTTGAACGTCAAAATCCTTGAAATACTGTAATGTTTTTTTTCCGTGCAGGGTTGCGAAGCGATGTGCATCGGCGCGGCGGTGGCGCACTTCCTGAACTGCCTGGTGGGCGCGTGCGCCAGCCCGGCGCCCAGCGCGGCCGAGGGGCCCGGGGCCGCGCGGGGCCCGGCGCGCGGGGGCCGCGGCCGCAGGGCCCGCCGCCACGCGCACTCCGCGCCGCCGCCCGACCCGCACCCCGACTGGCACAACCTCACACCCAAGACGCTCTTCACGCAGATCAAGCAGGAGCTTAAGGTCAGGACATTTCTTTTTTCGACATTTATATTATTACGAGCGACTGCCTATCTGTGCAAAGCAAGGGCGTGTCGCTAACACCTTGCTTTGCACAGATAGGCAGTCGCTTCATGTAAAATACTGGTATTCAGCTGCATCCGGTTAGACTAGAAGCTGATCCCAACATAGTTGGGAAAAGGCTAGGCAGATGATGATGACGCCCTTGCTTTGCACGGTTTTTACGACTTCACAAAATATCGAGATTTCTTTATTTTATACTATGTAAGAAACTTTCCGGGATAAAATATTTAAATGATGATGAAACCGCTTCAAAATCGGCTGCGTAGTTCAGAAGAACAACGAAGACACGAAAAGCGACTTTAATTTATATTATGTATAAATAGATAATATAAGATCAAGTACAATGCGTGCCGCGAAAGATGAGACTTGACCCCGCCTCCACCGCTCTTTCCGCCGCCCCTATGACGTCCGGTCCCGTCCCGCACTCAGACCTCATACCGCTAAAGATACCTAAAATCGTGTACTGTGCATGTCAAACCACGTGGTGTGTCAAGTCTCATCTTTCGTGGCACGCATTGTCGAGGTAAAAAGGTTAACCATTAGCAGGTTGGTAATGCAGCTGACTACTAATACTGTATTAATTTTTTTTACAGGCATACTGGGGCTATGAACTTAACGCGGAGAGCATGGATTCTGTCATAGAGAAACATGGTTTACAGAAAATTTCACTTCTCAGGTATAAAATTTTTTTTCATAGCATTTTTGCAATCCAACAATTTATATTTGGTAAATATTATATTTTTTCTTTTAACTATAAGTTTAATATAAAATATATGCATTAGATCAAAAAGATACTGGCTGAAAATAAAAATCGGCTGAATAAAACCGACTTCGGTGAAAAAAAAAAACAAATGGCGCGCATTTTGTACCATTGTAAAACTTTGATACTTCATATTTAGCAAGAAAAGATTAAAAAAATGGAAATAGCAATAGAGATATGATTGCAACTCCAGAAAGTATAAAAACAGCTGCAAATTAAATTGTAAATAACCTTTTGCCGCAAAAGTCGCGGGATAAATATTTAAAAGCTTTGGAAAACTTTGTTTGCATTAAGCTGAGTTTTTATTTTGAGTAGGTATATTTTATCACGGTAGGTAGATTGGTAGTTGAAAGAAAAGTAGATTACGCACCTTGCTAAAGTCAGTAATGAATGCACTCGTGTTGCCCTCGCGTGCGCTCGGGCACCAACATAACTCGTGCAATAATAACTCACTTTGCGCTCGATGCAACAATCTACTATTTTATCACATTTATTTAAAAAGAGCTAGTGTATTCTTCGTAAACAGGGACTAAAATAGCTCTTTAATCCCTAGGGACTAAGAGTGATTTTAATACACTCGCCATCAGAACAGTTATTTGCTCCCTCGGCAAACAATCTACTAGTTTATAACTATAACTAGATGCCCCACGCGGTTTCACCCGCGCAAATGTCGATCCCGTGGGAATATCTGGATAAAACAAGCCTATATGTTAATCCAGGGTGTCAGCTACCTCCAGAATTTTTTTTTATCCAAATTTGTCCAGCCGTTTGAGCGTGTAGAAGTAACAAACATAAACACACACACACACACACTCGCAAACTTTTGCCTTTATAATATTAGTGTAATGTAATAATTTATTTTTTATTACAGATCTTTTGCGCTCAAAGTAGGCCTACAGTTGATGTTACGCGAGTTTGACTTTGACAACAAGAACAAGGCGCCGTTCACCGCAAACGATATCATGAATATTTTCCCAGTCGTCAAACATATCAATCCACGAGTAAGTTATTTGTGAATATTATAGTACATTTTTCATGTCAATTAGGTGTGAATACTATTTCACACAATCCTGTTTTCCTGTAATGGCAACATTTTTTTTTACCTTAGTGCTAGGAAGTTATGTTTCATACTCATTCTTTCACAGGCTTCTGACGCATACAATTTCTACACGACCGGTCAGAACAAAATTCAGGCGGGCGCAGTATCCGAAGGCCACGAATTAATCGCCGAAGCACTGAACCTACTCAACAACGTGTACGGAGCGATGCACGGCGAGATCGCGCAATGTCTCCGCATGGTGGCGCGGCTGTGCTACGTCACTGGAGAACATAGGGACGCTATGGCATACCAGCAGAAAGCTGTTCTAATGTCCGAGCGGGTGAATGGAATTGATCATCCGTATACAATTACTGAATATGTGAGTATTTGGTCGATATGTAGAATAGAATACTCTTTATTATGTACACCATATAAATTACAGACATAAATATAGAAACTGTACAAAGGGTGACACAATGGGCGATCTTATCGCTGAAAGCGATCTTTTAAAGACAACCTTAGGATGGATTTAAAAAGGGGAAGGACAGACAAAATGTAAATGTAATGTAAATAATGTAAATGTACATACATATAATTGTACATCATAATTTATGTAACAGGCTTATTTAATTTTCACATGAAGCAACTTGTCGTAGCCTTTCCATCTTCAATTTGTGAACCTACTTCTGAAGTGTTCTTCAGTATGTGAATTTCCCGAGTTGCAGTATGGCAATTTGGGACATAAGCTAACTCTTGTGTTCCCTGACTGAGAGTCTATATAGTAGAATGTGATATGTGTATATTAATACTTAAACCATAGATTTGGCTGAGGGGGGTTTCAGTATTGAGTATAGAAGGGGAGGATTTGCTTTAATTATTTTAGCAGAATATTTAAGAATTTTATATAGAAATATTATTTAATTTATTGTTTTTAGTCGCATTTGGCATTGTACTGCTTCGCTAACGGCCAAGTGAGCACAGCACTGAAGCTGCTGTACCGCGCACGGTACCTAGCGCTACTAGTCTGCGGCGAGAATCATCCGGAAATGGCATTACTTGACGTAAGTAACCATTAACGTTTTTGGTATGAACTGGGTAAATTAAAAGAAACTTATTTTGTTATGAAATAAAATGGCAAAGAAAAACATTATGCCAAAGTTTAGTAACATGGGATCAAGTCAGGAAGAAGAATATAAATCATAGAATAATATCCCAATAGATAATTACGAGCAATGCATGGGCATTGCTCGTAATTATCTATTGGGATACAATAGCGTGCGAAAGACCTTTCTAGAGGCCATCTTGTTTTACGAGAATTTTGTCTCGCGAGGCAAAACGTTGGATCGGTTTGGACGCTCTTCACGCGTTGTGTTTCGATATAATGCTTTGAGTTCGAGTGACGTATGCGTTCCCTCAGAGCAACATCGCGCTGATCCTGCACGCGGTGGGCGAGTACGAGCTGTCGCTGCGCTTCGCGGAGCGCGCGCTGCACGTGACGTGCGCCACGCACGGCGCGCGCGCGCTGAAGGCGGCCGTCGCGCGCCATCTGCTGGCGCGCACGCTCTCGTGTCTCGGCGACTTCCGCGCCGCGCTGCAGCACGAGAAGGAGACCTACTCCATATACAAGCAGCTGGTCAGTGCCCATTACTCGCTATCATAAACACATTTCATTTCTTAACCTCGTGTCCTGAGTTTGCAATTTAATTTACAAAAACGTAAACAAATGTGTCTTTGGAAAAATAACTTTAAAACCCACGTATGTGCTACAACTTAAAAAATTATGACTTTTTCAATAATTATAACGAGTCATTCTAATATCAAAATAATACACACAGGCATAAAGTTGATATATCTTGAGGTTGAGATAACATCAATTCAGAAACGGAGATTTCAATTTTTAATAAATATATCAATTTGGAACCCATTTACCAAGCCAACCGTTTGTTCTTTATTAATACGGTATATGATACCACAGTTGGGCGAGAAGCACGAGAAGACCCGCGAGTCGTCGGAGTGCCTGCGCCACCTGACGCAGCAGGCGGTGGTGCTGCAGAAGCGCCTGGCCGAGGCCTACGCGCGCGCGCCGCACGCCGCGCCCGCGCCGCCGCCGCTGCACATCCAGCCGCCCGGCATGGCCTCCGTCATCGACATGCTCAACCTCATCAACGGCATACTCTTCGTGCAGATCAGGTGAACATTTTTAATGGCCTGGCCATTTAATGAAATAAAAATTTAAAAACATCACGAGTCACATTTTTAGTTTGGTCTGATCATGTAAAGATATCACTGCGGTATTGAACTATTGACATTAGGACGTAATTTATTATACTCGATCGGTAAAGCATATTTTATCGTGCAATGAGCAGAAAAATAGTAATTTTGGTTGTGACTGCACATACTTTGTTTAAAGTATTCTAAAGTAAATCAAATAAAGTATTCAAAAATGAAAAAGTGCAGCGTGGATAAGCTCTGCCGTACTTACAATAAGTGCAATAACTCGGATTTTGGGCTTTAAAAAGTTACATACATATCCGTAATTAGCAAATTTTGCTGAGTACGGCAGAGCTCCTCACAAAGTGAACCGACGACCTGATGAAGATCGCGGGAATCAGCTGCATGTTGGATGACCGGTCGATGTAAAGACGCTTGGGGGTTGGTTGCCTATGTCCTGCAATGGACGTCTTTCCACTGAATGACGATAGTCTGTGTATATGAATTTTCAATATAAAATATTTTCCAGTCCGCAAGACATCGAGCAGTTCAAGGCAGAAATTGAGAAGAGACAGTTGAAGGAGCTGCCTATCCCCGGCGTGCTTGGCGAGCTCGCCAAGTCGTCAGACGAAAAGGTGACCGAGGTGCGCGACGCGGAGAGTTGAAGCCGCCACGCCATGTTCCACTCATATTGGACATTTAACTATATACATTGTTACTTTAATATAATTATTGATTGATGATATTGTTCCTTATCTATGAATGTATGCGGTAGTGAATAGTGTGCTAAGGTTTGATGTAGATTTTTTTGTTAGTAAATTTTGAGGATATTATTTTGATCAAATAATTAAGTGTTATTTGGAATGAATTCTCGCGGAGTGCGGTCGTTGATGCATGTGCGTACATTTCGCTCAAATCACGCAGATATAGTTTTAATTTTACGCTTCCGTTTGGAATTCACAATTTTATTCAACACCCAAAGTAGTGCAATTTCAAGTAGTGATAATAGCAATAAGTTTTGGTTGTGAACCTGAGGCCGCGTGCGTCGCTATGTTATGGTAACTGGTGCTACTGCCAATTTGTCCTTCGTATATATTTTAATGGTTTTATGAATTGTTATTGTCGAGTATTATTATTATTTTTTAACTAGTACGGGAGTATATTGTTGAAACACCTGTAGCAGTAGACATTCAGTTATATTGTGATTGAAATGTAACAGAACAGAGGCCCGAGTCTGCGACTTGGAGCTACGTCTACCATGAGTAAACTGCATGCAAAATTGGATTAGTTTATAAACAAGTACTCGAATGAGTTTTGCTCGATTCTTACAAACACTGCCTTTAATAGTTACATTATAGTTTCAGGTTTAGTTGTTAGTGCCATAATATGAATGTAGTGCATGTAAGTTTGTGTAATAATTTTCGTTAGTCTGTGATATAGCATGTTTATCATCGAGTAACTTGCCTTTTTATGCAATAAATAAATTGTTATTGGCAATATAATTTCGACTTCCATGTTGGTACGTAAAGTGAGATCTAATCAACAAAGCATAAATTAGTATAGACATGTAATGAATAATGATACTTTAAATTGTCGTCGATATGTAATGTACGAGGCTTGTGAAAGAAACACGTAGCTACGGTGTATTCATGTTATCCTTCTATAATATAAATCAACTATTCTTATAACGGTATTGATCTTGTCAGTGACGCCAAATGAACAAATGTTTATGAATGAGTGTTTTGGGAAAAATGTATTATATGAGTACTTTGCCTTTCGAAATCAGCAGTTTGTCGTTAATCGTTGTCAACAGTGTCCGCTACATATCCGAATTAGCTTTGTTGTGCGACTTCGAATTCGTAATAAAAACTTCACTTATGCATCGAACATAAGCTTTCAATAATCGTAGATGTTTTTATTTGTATCAAACAATGATATATTCTAATTTATAGTCAACAATTATAATAAAGCATGTAAATAACTGTTGGCAATAACTGTGGTTAATTTTAAGCTGTTCTTCATGTTGTAATAACCTAATCTAAAAGCGTAACTTATGGGTTTTCCGAGATTGTGCTTTTGAGTCAATTCTGTCATGTAGGTTATATCTGTATTTAAATATTTCAGGCCATACTTGTGTATGTGAAACGTATACAGTTACCACTCTCTTCACTTATATAGTAATAGATTGCACGTTAATGCGTATCGATAAAGTCGTTTCCCAAACCAGACAATACATCGTCAAATTCATGCCTGTTTTAGATATCGTGACATTCTGTCGTTGCACATCACTAACATATATTTTTATCAATATGTGTGGAATGTGAATCGTTGCATTACGGTTTACTTGTCGATATGTCGATAGAATGATGTCAACACATGGAAAGACTATTATCATCGATACGCGTATCGTACTGTGCTCGTTAGCTAAATTTATAAGAATGTTGTTCGATGAAGTACGTGCCTAAGCAAACAATAATCAATCGTTGTTGTTACATTTCTTTAACAATATGATGACCATGTAAATACGGCGCTGTTCGTAGTATGATAAATAAAAAATCGTTTTTAAAAAAAAAACTTCGTTTTATTTACTTATTCTTACTCATACACACATAATAAAATACTGCAAGATAACACCTAATTCGATGTTTAGTAGTCTTGCTACGTGCATCTGCATGTAGGTAAGTGAATAAATTAACACAAATGTTCCGAACGAAATGGTAAGCTGTAAATGAATACCACTATAAATAAATAAAATATTGTATTTAATGAAGCCTAACGGAGACAAGTCTACAAATATAGCTATTATACCATAAGATTGCATAGCTATATACCAGAAGATTGCTTGCCTTATTCGTCTGGGGTTAAAACTGACGGGGCCCAATGATAGCCAGGAATACTGTTCCGATTATAGGCAGATTTGTTTCTTCTGTAAAAAGGCGTCCTTTAATTCACCTTGCAAGCATTGTTTTAATACAGAACGGGAAATACGCTGCGTCTCCAACATAAGTTTCGGGCATCTTGGTTTAATTTCGTCAGAGGGCGTTACTTCCGCGCGCGAGGCCTAGGTCTGGGCCTAGCCCGGGGGCGGGGCCGGGGCCTGCGACGGCGCGCCCGTGAAGACCGGCCTCGCTCCAGCTGCGCCGCCACTAGCTCACCAAGCGCGCCACGCTCCGCCAGCATGGATAGGAACGTGCAGATGAACTCGTCGTAGTTGTGCGTGCGACGACAGTCGTCCACCTAGAAATATAATAATTTAGCCCAGGTAAACAACGCACACGGGCAAAAATCGCCCGTGTCATATCGCACACTGGATTATCAACTCTCCTGTTGAGCCGAGTATTGAGATTCCAACAGCGGCAACAGCAACATCCCAGCGTGTCAAAAAAATATACAGTATGATTTTCAATTCTCGGCGCTAAGCAATGCGTTGAAAATCTAGTGCGTGCGAGGGCTTTTATTATTATGTAGAGTTTGTGATGTGAACTAATAAGTCTGACGTTGGATGAAGTCGCGTAGACGTAACATAAGCGTTCAGAACATCAACGAAGATTCGTATTGGTCCTAAGCGGGAGAAGGAATAACACGGTACTAAATAAGTGACTACATTTGGCTAGCGGCTAAATTCAACCAACCAATTTGATCGTTTTTCGCGTATGAGAATAGATGGAAAGCGAAAGCTGGAATGCTATCAAAACATTAGTTCATTACGGAACGTAGGTACTACCGAAATAAATATTTTCCTATGTCCTAACTCCTAACCCAGGTTGTAGTCTACCTGTGTGTCCATCGAAACCTGTTCAGCCGTTCAGGCGTGGAAAGGTAACAGGTAGAAAATCCGAAAGACTTACTTTCGCATTTATAAAAGTAACAAAATGCTGATAATCTCACTCTTTCTTACCTTATACATATCTCTCTTATCATTCTCATCATTGAGTGCCTGCTGACACTGCTGTACCTCGTTCACAATGCTGCTCATCAAAGCGTTCAGTTCAGAGTGCGTCAGTAAAAGCTTCCTCAGTTTGATTGGTTGATCCGGTTCAGTCTCACAACAAACCAGTATGGGAGATTCATTGCTCTTTACCAGGGCTGTGATGGACGTGGGATACAGCTGAAACATAAAAAAAGAATATGAAGACTAACTTGTTAAAAAATGATCAGTGGCGTAGCTAGTTCTATACGGGCCGTGTATCAAAATTTGTTGAGTGCCCATTCAGGGCCTAGCTATTTAGCCTTTTCGGGCAAAAAATACATTCGCCGCCCTGTACACTAACTCCATAACTCAACTTTTCTCTATCGTGGAGCCTTGGTAAGCCATAAACAAATTACGTTATTTATTTATTTATTATTCACAAAATCCACAGCTCTTTTTATTTTCATTAGGTATTCATTCTACGGGTAGTTGCTCTTATCATTAAAAATAACTGAAAAGCATACTTACGTCTCCTACTATTTGATTGTCTCGGTTAATTGTTATGAATTTTACAATTATGCCCTGCTCTACAGGATCAACTGGAAAGGATAATTTTTACTGCATATTATTTTGATTCCTAAAAGATGAAGCAGAAATCTCATTGATATATTACGACGACCTGAAGAAGTCAGGTAGTCTGATTGTTAAGTAGTTGTTTGACTGTCACAATCTAATCACTGTCTCAAACTGATCTTTGTGGAGTTGCGGACACCAGTCCGTATTACCTATTACCTAACCGTTAGCCACAAAATCTCCTCCTTCTTAGTGTGGCAATAGCAAAAATAATAATTCAGCAACACAAGTGCCGTTAGCTGACGCAGCTATTAGGTCCTCACGTGTGTAGGTGACAGGGCATGCGGTGTAAGATGGAAGGTGGGTCATTGACTGTCAATAGACACCGCACACGCACATGGGATCTGAGCCGTCCATGTCTCCACAAGTGTGGGTACACTTGTGGAGATTAAAATTATCATGTTTGTTTAATTCCGTTACCTAAAATAATACTGCTGTCTTGGTGTGGACGATCATTGGCTCCGATCTCTATGGTCATAGGACGAGTGTAATCCACATCATATAACTGCAACTGTGACGATTCTAAAGCAGTCAGTATAGTCTCTTCACTGATCTGCACAATGTTTTCATTGAGGGAGTTATCATTGCTGCCTTCTGATAACAATTCACCATGTTCTGTGAGGAATGAATAAACTTTTGAATTTTGAACAAGATTCTATAACTGCATTTTTAGTTTAGCTCTTGTGGATTTGCTTGTTTATGAATAGTTTTGTCATCTATGAATACCATAGATGACCATGGCATCTTTAGAAAATACATTAAACAATATTTTAAAGGATTAAAATAATTTTTGGTACAGAACACTAATAATCAACTTTGTGCGATAAATAATAACTATGTGTGTTTTTATACCATTGATTTCCCTCCGTTTCGATAATAAATGTCGCATATGTTTGCCGATCTTTGAGATTGCTTCCTTTACCCTCTTCTGATTGAGTTCAAGTGCATTCAGCCTCTGAGTCAGCGCTAACCTTCTGTCAGGAACTACTGCCATCAAGTTGAATCTGTAATAGCAAAGAAAGAAAGATATCATAACTTCAATTCTTAACTTTTTGGCCGCCACTTTTTGCCTTTTTTTTGATGTGTGGCGGTCAAAATGTTTAAACACTATTTGCACTTTTATAAACAATTGAATAACATTATTAGATAAGATGATCTACAAAAATGGCGGTTAACATTCAGTTGAAGTTATTGAAGGTAATTTCCAAATTGGAAATAATTCAGTTTTCTTCGGAAGTTTATTTGAATGTTATAAAAGGTATACAAAAAAAAAATACAAGATATTGGTTACTGCAACAAATTTTTAAAGAATTTTCTATTTAAATCCTACCTGATATCATGAACTTGTTCCCCTGCATCTCTTCCGAGCCGCTCGGCCATGACTCTCCTAAACTTATCAGTCCAGTCCTCATCTGATGCCCACGGTCCATGATCTGTAGGATATGGTTTAAGGCCATCCAGCTCAAACAAATGCCCATTGATTGGCACAAAACAAACAAAATGGTAGGCTTCACCTGGAAAAATTACAAAATATAGCTCAGTTACCTCATTCTTACATTAGAATTCCACCAAACATTTATACCAAGAATAAGTCATAGCCTGAGAATTGAATTTTTGACAGTTTTTGCATATTAGAAATGTCAGATGTCAATTTTATTCCATGGATAAAAGATATCTGACTTTCGTAAAATCAGTCCTTAATGGTGTAGTCTTGAAATAAAATGAGTCTATATGTTGTAGCTGTCTACAACTATTTGTGCACTCTTTATTATGTAGGTTTACCATATAAATTACATATATAAAATGTAGACTTTTGACATAGATAGATAGAATATAATGAAGTTGTGTGTAGGGCATAGATATATTTAATGCTTGCTTCATAAAAAACTCTAGTATGTACAGACGCCAGCACATAAAGCTACCCGAAACTGTCAAAATTTCCCAATGAACTTTGAATCTAATACTTTAGCGATAAAGTTGAAAATCTATTAAAGAAATTTGACAGATTGTAGTAGCTTGATGTGCTGGCGTCTGTACATCTAGAGTTTTTTATGGTATTGTTGTATTTGAAATAAATGTATTGGGTTTGAGTTTGAACTAGTTTTCTGTATGTAACTGTTTAATATCCAATAAAAATTCATTACTTTATCTACAAGTAATACACACCTGTGAAGCGTCCAGTGGATACTCCTGCATTCTTATCAGCTTTTTTTCTAGCTTGTGGTATGGCATGGGAGTTGTGAGCACAGGCCAACTCTGGTGTGTTCCCAATGGCCCAGCCTTTGTTCTCAGGGTTCATTCCAAGAGTGTGGTGCTGTTTATTTATTTATATTATAGTTTTTACACCATACAATACATAATGTACAAACATATTGTACACCAGAAAAAACATAACAAAAAAAATACGATTATATTTATGGACAACAAAACAGATTATGTTTAAGTTCCCAAGTAAACAATTATGAACCCTTTGTATTGTATAACAAAAACAAAGATTATTTACCTTTAATCTGCTCAGTGTTTCTCCTAAATGAAGATTAGGATAGTTCAATAATATGGACAACAAGGCATGAGTGGCACAACTGTTTGGAACCATTTGTTGTGCAAAAAATATATTGTTAATAGTCTCCTCATCGCGAACGAAACTTTCAATCTGTTCCACGAACTTCCTGCGGGAGCGTCGCTCTTCTATCCATCGAAATAAGAAGATAAACCCATAGACTGGACTCTCTAAGGGTTTGTGTAAGTCATAAATCTCTTCTACCTGAACCCCTTTCACTCCGAAGTCCTCTAACAATAGGGTAAACAATCCTGGGTCGCTTTCTAATTCGAGCCATCCCTCTATCAGGCTGTTTATCTCTACCGGCATGTTTTTCATAGATGATGATTATTTTGGACGTAGCACAGCCAAAATGAGGTATCATTCATATAATTCACGTTTTTAATAAATGTTCAATTCCCAATTCCCATCAAGAGGTCTCATTGTTGACTGTTGTCACTTGTCTTCTGTCAGTGTCAATTTCACATTCACATCATACGTCCTGTCATGAATAGGGCGTTTGTACACGACCATTGCAGATAACGGAAAGACGATTCAATATGGCTATATCGATAAATCAAATTAGAATATCAGAGACATTTACTTATTTCCTAGGCCGGAATCATCTAATAGCGCCATTTCTAGGTAATCCTATTATTGAATTTATTAGTTATCGCATATTATGATATCATACCTATTACTGGGTCATCATTATCATCATTTCGGCCAAAAGACGTCCACTGCTGGACATAGGCCTCCCCCAAGCAGCCCCAAGCACCTCCACTACAACCGGGTATTAGTCAAATATTAGTGAACAGATTCATTATTCAATCTAATATTGATACCTGTGGTCCGAATACAATATTATGGAGTCGCTGTGAGCTTTGGTCACTAGTCAGTCTAGTCACTACAAATATTATAAACTAATATCAGTATAAACTAATACTAGACAATGCGACAGAAACAAGTGACCAAATGTAAAAAAAACTGTTTTCATTGCTTGCTTACTTGGTAACCAATTCATACATGCTTTAATACGAAGCCCGACGTGTATAACTATGTTTACAATAAGGACTTTACGATTACGCACTCACAACGACAAGCAAGCAGCCAGGTTCTATTCATAGAATACAATATTCATCTTGCTCACTCGCTCGCCTCGGTTCGGTTTAGGCTAGTCTAGTCATCTCGCTCACTCGTCAGGCGCCGAGACGTCGGCGAGTGAGTGAGATGATCGCAGTCGGCAAATAGTAATAGCATAGCGAGCCTATTATTTGACTAATACCTAGTAACTTATTACTCTATATTCGCATAACATACATGGCTTGTATACCTGTACCTATTACGAATATATTAGTCGCACCTCTAGAATCATCATGAAATAAACAAACCTTGGTCATCAAGCTAGGTAAGTTACTAATCCCTAGAGGCTTCGCCTAGAGGGCCACTACAAATCCATACTCCAGGGAGCTTCTGAGAATGTCTTATGAAAAACCCAATGACACCTTACCAGACATGGAAACTGAACCCACGACCTTATGCTCAGCAGTCATGTTTACGAGTATAGAGGCAGTAAAATACCTACTTGCTGCGCTCTAACAGGGTCATGTTCTCATAACTTTTGCCTATTTATGGCATGTTTACATTGTGCAAAAAATGCTAACAAAAAGTGATAAAATAAAATTTAAAAAATTGTATAAATAAGGAATGCGCACTGGGTTTTGTGTGTGTGTGCGGAGGGGTAGATATGTGTGAGGTGGGGGTGTGTGATGTAGGGGTGTGTGTGTTGGTGTAGGAGGTGTTGTTTTGTGTACTTTTTTTTTATGTGATTGTGTGGAAGATAGCCTTGATTTGTTCGTAATTTTTGCTCATCAACCATTCGGTGAGTGTCTTTTTGCAGTCGCGGTATGTTATAGAGTATATGGTGAGTATTTTGTTGGGAGAATTGTTTATGCGAGAAGATTGTTTTATGTATGTAGTTTTAACTGGGGTTTCTGGAGCTACTTTATTCTTCCTCCTAGTTAGTGTCCTGGGGGTGACGAAGGGAAGGCATTTATGCTTTTTCAGAGTAATCTGCAGGACATAGAGATTTCTAACTGAAAAGATGTTCAAAGTTAAGTGAGGAATTTTAGTGGTTTAAAGTACATGACTTTTAGTAAAGCCCTATGCGCCCTCTCTAGTTCTAAAACTTTGTTTTTGATGCTCTACCCCAAATTGGTAAACAGTACGTCAATATGGATTGACCCAGAGAAACTTAAATTTGCTGGATAAGATCTTTAGTACCTAACTACGTGGCGAAGAGATTTGAAGGTCCAAATTAATTTTCTGTCTCTGTTCAGTATAAGTTCTAGGTGCATGGTTCTAGGTGCCACGATAGCCTTTGATCGAGCATAACACCCAGGTTTTTAGTGCTACTTACTTTGATGATTTTTAAACAAAAGCGTTGGTGTTAGGGGAGTCTGAGCAGGTATGGATTTTAATGTGGAGGTAGTGTGATGGCTGAGTACGATTGTAAATGGAGAAACAAATTTAATTTGTCTTTGAAACATTTACAGTTAAAAGGTTACGATCGAGCCAGGTAGCTATTTTAGACAAGCCACGTTCGGCGACCGACGCTGTTCCATGTTTCTCCCGAGAAAACAATTGCTGTATCGTCAGCATATTATTATGAGAATATGTGAGCACCATCGATACTCATGTTGCATAGGCTGTTTATATAAATGAGAAACAGCGACGGTCCAAGCACACTACCTTGTCCTGCTCCGTATGTGACTATTTCTTCGAAACTAGTGACTGATCCTATTTTTACCACGTACCTATCTGCGTTCGCTCAGGTATTCTTTAAAAGTTTAAGTGGTATTCCTCGTACGCCAATGCCTTCTAGCCTGTGTAAAAATGTGGGGACAGAGACTGTGTCGAAGGCTTTTTTTAGGTCTAGAAATACTGCCAGATACTTATCACGACAGTCTAATTTTTCAGTGACAATGGATGTAAGTGTCAGGATTGCGTCTTCAGTAGACATTCCCTGTCTAAAGCCAAATTGTGAGGGCCAGATTAAGTTATTTTTTGTCAAATATTATTAATCTTTAAACAATTTTAGACAAGGATGGAAGAACAGATATCAGCCTGTAGTAAGACGGATCAGCTGGTCATCACTTTTGTACAAAGGTGTTATTACAGCTTGTTTCAGGGCGGTAGGGAAAGTTCCTTGTTCAAAGCAGAGGTTAATAAGGTGTGAAATAGTTAGCGAAATAATGAACTTGGCAGCTTTTAAGAAACTTATAGGGATTATGTCCCTCCCTAGCTAGTATGATTACGGTTGCTGCTTCATCAGGGTCAGAGTTGTGAAGTACAAAGGACGAGACCGGTGAAATCGTAACGTTCTGAGGTAAGTTTGGGTCGCTGTTATCGCTATAGCTTTCTTCACAGGGTCATTTATTATGTCTTGCCAATAGTGGAAAAGTGTTTATTGTTTGCCATAGTTTTTCAGGGTTTTTGTGTGTCTTGTCTTATAAAGGAGCTCGAGATCGTGTTTACGTTTTTATTTTTTAATGATGCTGTTGCAGTGTTCCTGTGTCTGTTATATGTGATTTTTAGTATCTCGTTAAAAGGGTCTAGTTTTACCTTTTTTGCATATTGTTGCGATTATGTATGCAACGCAGCAGGCCTAATGTCATCCAAGGTTTAATCAATCTATTTTTAATGGGGATTCTCGTATCAAGAGTACCTACTGTTAGTGAGACATTTTTGTAGTAAGTTTATTAGGCTATCTATAGAATATTGGGGTTAGTCAGGTTTGTGAGGTCGTGAATGTTGTTTGTTAAAAGCTCAAGTGCATTTTCTACTGTTGTTTTTGTTCTGAATGTTTTATGTGTATTCGTCAATTCAGATAGCTTTAGGAAAATCATAGAGTAATCGGTGATAGTAGTGTCGATAATTGCGATGAACGCTGATTTTTTGTTAGGTCTAAGTTTTAGCATGAAGAGGTCTAGATAACTTTTGTCTCTAGCGGGATGTGAGTGTCCGGGGAGTAGGTCTTGCATTGCTAACATATTTAAATAATTAAGTCTATTTGGCCTCTTTTAAGATTGCTCTTCTTACTTGTGTATTAAATTAATATTGATGTCACCAGTAATTATTACATTTTTATTTGAAGAAACGGTAGCTAGGTGGAGAGATAGAGAGTTTATGAAATCTTCCGCATTTGTCTTTAATAAGGTTTAGCCTGCATTCGCTTAAAACAATAACGCAGTGTTAATTGCATGACAACCAGTTCGGGTTTCGACCTGGGTTGTCTAATGATAGTGCTATATTGGGCTTTAACCATGCTGAGCACACACGCCGTATCACTGCGGTTTACGCTTGTTTCCTCGACTTGTCGAGTGCTTTGATCTGGTTTCGGAAGACACTCTCTGGAAAAAACATAATGAAGGCTTCGGTATCGAAGACCACATCCATACTGTTTGGCAAATTGTACAGAAGACCGAAGAGTACGACCAGCCGCTGTGGCATTGTGTGTTATGGCATTTCCCTTTGGGATTTACTCGACGCCCATCTCTTTTGCCTAACCCCTCGGGGAATACAGGCATGCTATTATTATGATGTTATGTAATTTCTGTGACACAATTTTTACAAATGTTCAACAACAATGACCTCCTGTCAGTGTCATTCAGGCGCCAAAATATCCTTGTAGCTCGTAGAAAGCTAAACATATAACACGATGGTGGTCACAACGGGAGATCATAACTTTACGACAGCAGACGCAGTTACCCATTAGACAACAGCAACCCTTTAGGCATTATTATTATAAGAGCTGGTGTAGTGGTGTTACCCTCGTTCACAGTTTAATAGGCACAATGGCTAAGTGATTATGTTTTGCGTTCGCGGTCACGGGTTCCATTCCCGTTAGGAAATATATTTGTAACTAACTACAGATACGCCATAGTTTTTGGTGATTGTAATTTGTATTTAATATCTATAAACATATACACCTATGTATGTATAATACTTTATGAGGAATAATAGTCTATTACTTGAGGGCAAATGTTTTAGAAAAATATGTTTTTCCTCGGACTATGATACCTACATAGATTATCAACTACATCTACCTATTACCTATAGGCTGCAGCCCTTTGTCTTTTTTCACTATCCGCAACCCTGATCCAGGGGGTCTACTCCCAAATCACGAAGTCCGTAGATACGGGCGTTATTTTTCCGTTTCACTTACGGACATAAGATTAGTTCGGGGTCAAAACTAAGAATGAATGACTCAATAGTACTATAATTTATTGTACTCTTGAAGTGTTTTACCCGTACGAAAATTGAATTTGACGTTAGTTTGGCTAATCGACTACTTTCGGACGGGTCCGTGTCTTCGTTGAAAGACTTAGAGAGTAAACCCCAGGTTTAGGGTTGACGCAGGTTACAAAATAACACAAATAAAACAAAATTTTCTCTCAACAACATTTATTTTTTGTTTATATACACTCTTATCTCCGAACTTTGTACAATGTACAAATAATAAATGCACAACTTCAGCATTGTAAAATCCTCATAAAGACTTGCAGGCACGCGCTATTTGAATCAATTAGTATAAGCACACGATTTAAGTATTATTTATTAACAGTATTGGTCCCATTTTTTATTTAACATTCGAAAGCACACGGCTATTTATAACGTCAATGATGATTTTATTAATGTATTTTGCTAATTATGCAATTCTATTACTAAAGTTGTTAGGCCACGAGATCCGGTATGAAAAGATTCTCGAGTCTTTAAAAATCTATATTCTTAATCGACTATCAACTCGTTAGTATCCGATAAAATTGGTTTCGATTTCGTGTTTGACTGCATTAAGTATTAACTTCAAATCAACTGCAATTAACATGCCAAACGTCAATATATTTTGAGAAGTTTCCATTGGGCACATTGACTAGCACATGCCTCAATGTAAAGACTTGCTTATGTATGTGTCTCCCTATTTCAATTTGATAAGTATCTAATGAGCGTCACTTTGTTCGAAATCTTCAAGTTGTGCAATCAGAATATGTACAAATTACAAATTATTATGCATGACTGGATCATCTAACAGAATATTTAAGTAAATATGCTTTAATTTGAAGACTAGAATAGACAAATCGGAACAGGAAACTATAATACCTCTACTAAGAATAAAAACGCGGTAGTCAACTAAAACGATGATACTAACGGTCATATCACAACGACAAGCTAACAATGAGTTGGAAATATCAAATCTACTAATTTATTAATTAACAACATTGTTCAAACAACATTTCTAATTCGTCAGATGTTGTAAGGTTCATCTATCTGATGATTGTGTATGTGTACATTCTTTTGCGTGTAACAAAGTTATAGTAGTGTGTCTTATATCTACAGGCTCGTGAGCAAACTATAAGCTAAGAAAACAACTATAGGTACCTATTCGATAACAGTGATACACCAGAGAAAACATTCAGAGGACTTTGAAAAAATGGCACAGTGACGTAGGACACTACGACTGCTTGTATACTAATAGTAATAATTGATGAACAGATATGTACGGGCGCTTCTCGTCGACTGGCCGACCCGCTCCACTCGGCGGGCGGCGTCCCGGTGACTTATTCTAATTTACAATTATTTCGAACCACAGAGGTGCTCTGTTTGGAACACAATTTATAAAATAATTATTGGAAGAGTTTTTTACTTAACTGCCTAACTATAGGTACATTTAAAAAACGCTATTTTACAAAATTTCATAATTATGTACAGAGCAGGAATTATGTAACTAATAATAACTTCCCTATTATCACATAAGTACGCAACCCTCTTACTCGACCACCTACATTCAATAAAAACAATAGTTTCATGTTAGGATATATACGTACAATATAAATATAATACCATGACATTGTTGGATGTCAACAATGTGGACTAATTGCTATATACGAGTCTCATCACATGAAACAGCAGTCGATTTAAAGTAACAAAGTTGTCCGGCCGGGCTTTCATCTGATGGCGTGTGTGGGGTTGTATGGGGGCGGCGGCGTCTTGGGGACCTGTGACCGGTGGACGGGCGCGATGGCAACCAGCGGGGTCGGGGGGAGCGAGGCGTCGGGCTGGCCGGGGATCACGGCCGCGTCCGAGAGCATCGGTGGCGGCAGCACGTGGTGCGCGCTGCTGGTGGCGGGTAGTAGTCGCGCGGGGTTTAGCTTGATAGCGTCGTCGTAGGTCGGCGGAGCTCCTGACACCGTGTCGTAGTCTGGAGGCTTTTGCTGCATTGTCTCTTCATCCGGCATCGATATAACGTGGATGGGATCGTCAATCTGAAATCGATAACAATAATGGTTTAATATTGTTACAAACAACAAAAACTAGGTGGGTTAGTTCTAATCCTATTTATTTTCCAAAATCGGATTAAGTTTTAAATCTTCATTTTAGTTTGACGTGGCTTCAACATGCCTAAGCGAAGCTAAGCGTTGCTACGGGATACTACGCGATGCTACGCATTTCAATATAATCGGATTTTTTCAGTTCTGGATTCTATCATGGCCTTTTTGGTTTACTGCTAGCAAATTGCCATGCTACAATTTGCGGGCCATAATTTGTATGTTTACACAAATATGTCTGGATAGGTATGTTGTTCAAATAATATTAGTAGGTATTTAAGGTAAGAAATTACAAAGGCTAAAACTAAGCTAAGCTAAGGCTAAGGCTTTAAAACTCACTTGATGTGTGTCGGGTGACGCGCGGTCAGTTTGCGGCTGCCTCGCGGGCGACTGCAGCCAACAACACATGGCCGCGCAGATGAGCAGTGCTCCTGCGACGATGCAGGCCACGCCCACGTAGCGGACGGGCTCCGCGTAGTCCTCCGCTAATCCTAGCCAGTTGATCAGCGCGCCGGCGCACAGCAATACCATGCCGTACCTGTACGGCCTCTGTGATTGTCTGCCTTCGTCTAGGGACATGCCTGGAAAATAAAAATAAAGAACAGTTAAATACTGTGCGATAATATAGATGTTAAGCCGAGGACCGAGCTCGACAGTGTAAGGTTTTTGTCCAGGATTGGGTTTCCGATTCTAAAAGGCTTATGAATATGATGACGATGATGATTATCTCTGCATTGTTTATGACTTTTGTTTCTGAAGCAGTGAACAATGAAGTACTTTCGCTTTTGTTTCATTTAGCGACATTTTGCTGTCGGTCGCAGGAAGTAGGTAGCTCCGGAAGCTCAAAACTGTTAAGTCATCAAATCGTGGAAAGTGTATGCCATGTAGTTTACTGGGGCAATGACACGGTGTAATAACGGGATGTATTCACGAACCGGTGATCGAAACGAAAGTTGGGAAAGTTCACAATTAGATGACACGAAAGGTGGATTGTTCTATAGGTACAATAAATGTAGGCTGTTCAAAGATCCGTGATTATGGAAAGGTCACGGAGGAACACAATTCTTTTTGCAAAGTGGCGTTGAAGAATACTTTATGAGAGATAATTTCGAGGTGCTCGGGCGTCGATGATCGAGGTTAGCGCGAAGACAATGGTCTCTCGGGAGAAGTGGGTCAAGTTCGCGACGTGCGCTGGAGTGGCGCCGAGTGGTCACGCGGGGCGGACCATCGCCGAGATGATACGCGTACAAACACATCAATTAATTGATATGACTATAAATCTTTATTGGGCTCTTTATTGTACGAAGGTGAAGCAAACAAAAACGGTTAAATTATAATGAAGGTATGAATTAAAGTGATTCAAATCAACATTTTGTCATCTCACCCTACCTACCACATAACAGAAATTGACAATTATTATAAAACACGAACAATTTAAGGAGCAAAGCAAGTTATAATACCTTGCTTTTCTCTTTAAACTGTTCGCCTTTTATGTCAACTTCTGTTTTTTTTTTTTCATTTTCATTAGAGTTGTTTACGAAGCGGAAGCAAGTTCTTATTGTTAGACAGATGTTTATGAAGAAAGAAACATACAATACAGAAGTATGCGAAGGTATAATGACGATACATGAGCCGATAAAGTGATACTTAAGTAGAAATTTACTCTCCGGAAAAACATAACGATACCATTGACACACATGGAATGTTTTATGGCTTTAGACAACATGATAATAATGTGGCAATACCAGCGATAATCGTCTGCTGATCGTGAGTTCGATTGTATTGGAGTGAGTGTTGCAGTCGTGCAAACTGCAGACGATAAGGCTGATTGCTTTATGTTATTGCGTTCTCAATTATCAAAACCGTATCTTTATACTTTTAGCCGGTGTAACAATCGGTTAAAAATGGTCGAATAACCCACTGAATCATGTCTTAAAACGTGCGTTTGATAAGTGGTATTATAGAATATCCCAAATGAAATATATTGCATTTGGGATATTCCAGAAGTATTGGAGATGGGATATTCCGTATGATCGATTTGTTTGAATGAGGTTAACGTCTTTATGAACCGAAACAAGGACGGATCAAAGTACCTACGCTAGAGTTATGTTACATTTTCTTATCATGATTACCTAAATTATTATTAGGAATATGCTAGTGCCTTTTTCTAGTTAATGAAAGAGGTTTATGTTGATGGAATTACTCACAAATAACTGGTTGTCCTCTCCGTCGTATGTCTGTGTCGTAGGGGCCGTACGGATATATTGTACTCAAAGCCATATTAATAGTCTAATATCAATTCGTAAATTCAATTACTTAATTACACAATAGAATGCAAAATGTTTTCATATATGTAAAGGTAATGTGACGTCGCAATTGTTTATGAAGAAGTAAGTTTTTCTTATTTTATTTACTTATAGATCAGATGCAAATGTACACTTCATCTCGATTATCAGATATTACTGGACAAAAATCACGAAGAGCAAGGTGTAATCTTATCAGTTCCTATACTTATATGACGCCAGATCACGTCGATCGTCGACAATTAGGTATAGGTCAACATCTTGACAGTGCGATATTTCGGGCAATGCCCTTTTATCAGCAGTAGGTAAAAACGAATGAGTGTAGGTATCATGTCAGTCATTATTGGAGTCACAGTCAACCCATTTACTGAGGGCGCAAACCAGTTTAATTCCTTTGCCAATGTCAAAGTGAGGATAACCCTGTTACCACAAGGTTGATAGGTTTCCGATTATGATAATTATTGTCAGATTTAAAGTATCGGTCCACTGCAGCCCGGTCACACTTGTAAGCGGTCTTTTCGCCTAGGTACTCGCATGGAGTAGGGCTTCGGCGCGGCGCCGCGATCGCGCCATTTCGTTAAAGCGATAATATTCGTTAAATGGATTAAACCTACACAATTAGTTGAATAACGGAACACCTACTATTCTTATTTTTTAATTATATAAATGACGCAATCAACGCAACATGTTGCGGCTGTCTCGATATTTTTACAGATAGTGTAGAAAAAACAAAGTTCCAATATTATCGTGAAGCGCATTAGTGAAATTTTTGTATGATAGACGAGGCGTAGATACAATCTACATAAATCATCGTCAATCCTTAGTTATCTTATCAATAAAATATGATTTGTCCCATGAACGCACAAACTACTTAAATGTCAGACTAGCCGAAGGGAATATATATAGACGCAAAAAAATATATGTAATAATTATATGCGTGGCGTCTAATTTTGCGCATTCATACATTTGCTCTACAAGGTCTCAGCATTTGTTCAATAGCACACGCAATTAACGATATCTACTATTCGTTTCTGGTTTCCTTAGCGTGGTCTAAGTGTATTTTTTTCGTTAGCATAGTTGCAAATAAACTACAGTTGATGCTCTAATAATTTGATTAATAAATATTCATAAGCCTGCTAACAAACACGTTTTCGGTCTAAAATATTCATATTGCTGGGAAAACGGGGCCTGCGTCACAGCAAATATGATTTTTTCCCAATGAAAGAATGTGATAAATAAAAAAATAATTAAAATAAATATTTATCGATTTTCTTTATCTCGTACTGATGTTTGTTTATATTATCACCTACTGATTAGGTAAACACCCACTACTTACCCTAGTACCATACCATAACCACCAACCACCAACCATAATATACATAGCTACTGCATTATCTTGTTTAATCATCTTTAAACAAACTAGTTTTGAAGTTATCTTTGGGAAATCCTAATCTTTCTTTGTGTCCAATAATTCCACACAAAATTGGATTTGATTTCTGTCTGCATAAAGGCTCCTACAATCAGACGCGACACGAGATATAATCGCGCGCGACACAAATGCACCGCTTGTTGCGCGACTTGCGGTGCCTTTGTGTCGCGTGAACTCGCGTGTCGTGTCGCGCCTGTTTGAAGGAGCTTTAACTGGAGATTACTTTCCAACTTATCTTTACGAGACATTTGAAATACTTAGTCACTCACTGAAACATGATACACAATCAGTCTGTAATGTTCCCATTGCTGGGACTCAGGCCATCTCTCGGCGAGAGGGAGTGGGCCGCAATCCACCACTCGGGCCCAGTGCGGGATGGTGATGTCACATGTCTTCGAATTTTGGTTCTAGGATATGCCGGTTTCCTCACGATGTTTTCCTTCACCGTTTTGAGAGCAGTGGTGACGAAATAATTTACACAAAGTAAAGCGCCTGTTAGGGTTCGAATGTCATTGTTTTAATTTTATTATAATTGATCGGTTGTCCCTCAGCCACCTCACTTAAAGATGGTACTTATTCGAACAAAATGACCGGAAAAACAGCTCTAGTAAAGTTTAAAGTAAAGAAGCAACAGACCAGTTTTCGCTATTAATAAAAACTTAAGGTTAAAACTAACCCTATGTAGTATGTACCTTTTTTTTTTTGAGGATGGGAAATCATCAAATGACTCCTCCCGCTCTGGGTGGAGCGGTAGGGAGTGTCAGACTCTTACTGACTAAAACCCACCCCTGTTCCTTCCTTAGCCCTTTATGTTCCGGGCCAGCGGTAACCCTTTCGGACAATCCCGCTGACCCGGCAGGCTTCAGCCCTTGCGGGCCCCTTCGTTTGATGCTGACATCTCTTTGAGGCGCGCGTGGAACACGTACGCGCCGTCCAGTATGTACCCATTACCCCTGTTTCTAAAAAGTCATTGAATTAAATCATTTGTCAAATCTTTCATGTCTATTGATTTGATTGGCTGTTGTTATTTCAAAGTCAAAGCACTTATTTCAAATAGCCACATAAAAGCCACTTTTGAACGTCAACAATTACAACAAAATAGAATTGATTCTAGTCGCCCATTCCAAAAGGAAGTTTTCGTATGGAGAAGAATGGGCAATTACAATATTTTGCATATGTAATAATAATATTTGAAGACGATGCACCTAAAATAAAATTACTATAGGTACCACAATAGGTAAAAGAATTAAAAATGAAACCATAGGTAATAGGTAATACGGGTGTCCGCAACTCCACGTCGGACATATAAAAATAATTATCTGATAGATACATGGTGCTCACATATTTACAAACATGATAAAATAAACGATTTTCATTTAAATAAAAAAAATTACAAGTAATAAATCAGGGGACCAATCACAGCAGTTAACGTGAAGACAGCGTGTTAGTTAATTTTGTGTTGATCAGCCTGTAAACATGCACCCTAATCGCGTAACACACTGACCATCACATTCTAAATCATTTTGTACGATATTGTTAATCCATTGCTTCATATATTCGAAAAATTTGTCTCCTCAACTACGTAAATAACGCAATGAATGTTGTTGACATGTCAAAATGAAAGCTATTGCTACTGTTAGTGAGTTACGCAATTACCCCGCTGTTCAGATAAGGCGTTAGATCACCACGCAAGTACCTAAGTAGCAAGCAAAAACGTATAGGTATTGATTATGCAAAGTAGGGCTATCTAGCTGATTGTGATTTTTTAATTCCCACGACTGTTGGCCCAATGACTTGACATAATATTATAGTTTTATCGATCGCTGCATGTTTCGCGAAAATGCTTTGTCATCTATTTAGATATGTGCTGCTAAATTGCCTAAGTGATATAGATATGGAAGGCTTCTAGCTAGCCCTGAAAGTTGTTGTAAATTGTTAAAATATTATGTACAGACGCCAGCACATAAAGCTACTACAATCTGTCAAATTTCATTAATAGATTTTCAAATTTATCGCTGAAGGATAAGGTTCAAAGTTGATTGGGAAAATTTGACAGTTTCGGGTAGCTTGATGTGCTGGCGTCTGTACCTACTAATCGTGTTCTTTGACAGGCCAACGAAATTTAATAGGAGTGAAGTATTTTTCTGACTATTACCTATATTTATAGGAAAAGGCGCATAAGTAGGTAGGTTCATTATAGAATTCATTAGTGAAAAAAATCCTTGTTTGGTAAAGAAACTCTATAGGTACAAGAATTTCAACTTTAGGTACATAAAATCTTCATCAAGTCCGTTAGTCTGTCACTTGCATTTCATTTAAAATGAATAAATGTGTTATATACGCTTTCATGTGGATCGGTTATTTTCGTTGGACCGAATGAAACCTGTTGAAGTAACTACTCGTTGTGTATATCTAGATTCAGGTTAATGCTATTTTTGTCTCTTAGCCTGATAGTCGAGGTACTTTACTATCTATCTGCATAGCCTTTTCCCAACTATGCTGGGGTCGGCTTCCAGTCTAACCAGATGCAGCTGAATACCGGTATTTTACATGGAGCGACTGCCTAACTAACCTCCACAACAAAGTTACTGGGTAATACGATACCCCTTAATAAGACTGTCAGACTTTTGGGGTTCTCACTACCCGTAACGACTATCAAAGATCTACGCATGGCAGCCGAGACCAACGGCTTAATATGCCTCGTGCTTTTTAATCGAGTTACTTGATTGGATAACATTTACGATTTTCTAATCGTGTGTCCTTCAGTCTCTGACCGGCAAAAGAACCCCGAACAAAATATGTGGAAATTAAATTAAACATATAGGATCTTAGTCCACCTTGTAATAACATATACAACGGCTGCATAATACGCAATCATGTCCTCACATTTTGAGAGAGAAATAGTTTCATATAGAATCGATAAGATACGGTATCACTAGTATTATATTTCGTTCTGATACTTCCCGTAATCAAGCTTTAATTATGCAGAAATAAGACTTGTTTATGCATAATTTTGTATTAAAGGAGCTTTAGAAATAACAAAGACACGGCGACATCTCATGGTCAAAACAGCTGACCCTAGGATTTGAAATAAATTTTTCAATGCCAAGAACATTTTATTTACTTTAAATACGATACAATTTCTTGCATATATATGTAGTATATTATTCGACTAGCAAGTTTCCATTTCGAATTTAGAGACAAAAAAGTTTATATTGAATATGGTCACGCAACGACATTGGACAGTGAGAAGAACCACAAGAACGGGATTGATTAAAAAAATATTTAAAACATGTTTTTGTTGAATTGTGACAATTATCTACAAACCATGTCGGTGATCGTCAGTGACCGAAAAGTTCACTGAACCAACACGAAAAAAGTGGTCTATTTTAAAACACAACCACGATACCTACCTATCTAGTTATTTACTTCACTTTTGGCTCAGCGTTCAAAAAACAATTCTTGAAATATCTACGTTTGCATTTGTTTTGATAACCTTCAGCTTTGTGATTTCAGGAAAGCACTAGAATAAAGGTTTAGATATTTGATTATTCTTCGACTCACTTCGTCTATTCGCTAATTAATAATAGAAAATCAGGAATGCGGCCTGCGGGAATGTCCAGAAATAACTAATTAAAGAAGTCTGGATAAACAATAAACTGTACCTATAAACCGCGTCGAGTCAGTGGAAATTTTGCTCCGTATTTCCATAATTTCGGGTTTATCTTGATATGCAAAAATATTATCTTATTTATTTTAAGTACCTATCTGACGTAGGTATTTGTGGAGCCGACGTTTTTAGGTAGATACTCGTATGTTAAAGATCGGTATTTATATTAATAGTAGTGACTAAATCTGTCTGAGATGATTTATTTACATAATTATATGTTTATCGGCGGTATCTTGTCTAATATTATATTAGCAATTCTTTACACATAGGTATTGCAAGTATTTATGTCTGGGTAAAGTTTAGATCAAAAGTCTCTGAACTAAGGTTCATTGAACCAGAAGTTAATTTTGAGTCACGTTTGACGTATTTTGCGGTAAAAATCGACACTTTCTCTTCTACGCAGATAATATGCAAATTACAGTTGGAAACTGGCTGAAAAGCGAGCACTGTTTTCTCTATGTTTATACTGAAATCCTTTGCTAGACATAGCCATCTTCCTTTGAAGTACGTACCTATGTACCCCTATCTTCAACAAAAATATACACAGGGAGAAGCTACACCCACAAGTAAAAGCTTAGCTAGAATCGGACAAGAAGCGGACGGATGAAGTACAGCTACTTAAATTGCATAGGTATATGATACCTGACTAGTTGACAAGGTTTCCACAACCCCTGGCATACCACAGCATATCGCATTACAGTCGAGCCGGCGACATGTGGTCTCCAGCTCATTATGTATATTGTATACCGCGGTTATGCGCCACCACAGCAGCAGGACGATATGCCTGTGTAGTGTGTGCTGATATACCGCTTAATACCGGTACTTAGGTACGAGTAAATGAGGATATGAACGAGTAATGCAGTAGCTCATTGTTGTTATTACTGATTCTAATTTGTGTGCCTTTTTTGTTTTATTTTAAAATATTCTGGTTAAAGATATCTCAACTGACTACGTTTTAAAGCACAGCATACAAAACGGTTGTATGTTCACCATTAGCGTTATTGGAATTTATTATTTTGAATGCTACATCAGAGGGACAATTCCCGTATTTAACAACGTTCAAAATCTAGTCGCAATCTCATCTCAGCGACAATCAATCTATAAAACTTGTTAAAAATTTAGAGAAATTCGAAGTATTTTTTTGACAGATTGTGACTGAGATTAGAATGCGAACGTTCCTATAAATACGGGAATTGTCCCTCAAACATCAAACAAGTAACTAATAATAACTAGTTACATATTCATGTATAAACACAACTTTTAACATATTTCTAATTCATTGTTATGGAAAATGCAGTTCATGATTAAGTCTCTCACTACGTTATTCTGCATTATTAATAATACGTACCTACGATTTTTTTTTAATGTATATAAATAGTAGGTACAGACGCCAGCACATCAAGCTACCCGAAACTGTCAAATTTTCCCAATCAACTTTGAACCTTATACTACAGCAATAAAGTTGAAAATCTATTAAAGAAATTTGACAGATTGTAGTAGCTTGATGTGCTGGCGTCTGTACCTACTGCTAGTATGGGTAAATTAAATTTTCCTTGAAATCAGTTTAGGTCTTTCCAGAAATATTACTAACAAATACATAGTATAAATGTCCCTCCTTCTTTAAAATGTTGTTTGAATTATGATAAACAAAATAAAATTTACATTATTATGATACTGTTGTTATGTCATTGCGCATCTTACATAATCTGTTTACAACGGGTTTTTGTTATTGTAAAATAATGAAATACCTCTAAGTTCGAATGTGTCATTAAGAAATATATATAAGTATCTAATCGTATTTTGTACCTACCTGCAATAATGATAAATGTTGAAATTACGTCAATTTAATCTGAAAACTGTCTTTAAAATTAATCTACATAATAACATTACCATCATCTGTCTAGTCTTTTCCCAACTATGTTGGGGTTGGCTTCCAGTCTAATCGGATGCAGCTAGATTCCAGTATTTTACGTGAAGCGACTGCCCATCTGACCTCCACAACCCAGCAACTGGGTAATACGATATGGGTGATTTGCTTAGATTGGTTGTCAGACTTTCAGGCTTCTGATGACCCGTAAGGACTGTCAAAGATCTACGAATTAATCTATATAATTATAGGTAATAACATCGTGAATAAATATTCAATAATGATTTAAACTTAACATACTTGTAAATACGCACAATAAATCGCAGACTCTTAAAAATATTATTGTAGTTTTTTCTTTCACAGAAACAGCCTACTTTTCGCTATGGCACTACGATCGGTTATTTTGCTGATAGTCAAAACATCAACCTAATTAGTTACAATTATGTATAAACTATTATCTGGTTTATTCCTTATTTAAAATCTTGTTTACAATTGATTTTATTTCTACATAAACATATACCAAATTTATTGCAGTCTAAATTAAGTTGATTTCAGAATGACTAGAACTATTGAAAGTCATAAAACTGTTTTAGTTGTAGCGCAAACTGAACTTTACGTCTAGGTTTTAAAGTTAGTTTTCCAAAAAGACATATTTGTTTACACCTTTGGAAAAAAAATTGCGAACGCAGTGTACGTTTTTTGCGACCAATATCTAAATTCAGAAGCGTAGGTACGTGCTGATAACGGCAAGCTTGGCAGATGGCACCGTTACAATGTTTTGTTATCGATAACCTTTATTCATGTTTTCATTGAAATTGGTATTTAAGTGGGGCCTCCCCTAACCCGGGCTTTGACCGTTCCTACGTGAGCCGGTTCACGAACACCCCTTAACATTTTACGGGGTGGTGCCGAATATAAAAACCCTTGTTTTGTTTGTGTTATGGGATTTATGGGTCTAGTGGTCGCAAGCGCTACTGCTGAGCATGAGGGGTTACGTTCTCAGGTCGGGTAAAGTAATATTGAGGTTTTCCATCAGGAATTTGTCAGTAGCAGCCCGGAGTCTGGATGTGTGCCCGGTTGATCAAACTCAAACTCAAAGCATTTATTTTAATTAAACAAGAAGAAAGAAGAAGAAAGAAGAAGAAAAGAAGAGAAGAAGAGTCAAGAAGTCGGTCAGTCAGAAAATATGAAGCTAGTTGCCCATTCAAAAGCGTAGGTACCTATGGAGAAGAACGGGTAACAAACCCTATGGACACTCTTTATAAATTATATTTTACAAAAATATTAGTTAAATCATTACTTTTGATTTTAAAATTATATAATGTGAGAACAATGTAAAAAATTAAGAAAGACGTACGCGTTAAAAGCGTCCAGAGTACAACAAATAGAACTTAACAAATAACAATCCAAAAATAAAATAATTAAAAATAAGCCGAGGCAGCTAAGTGATGACCAGCCCCAACTGACGGCGCCCGTTCACGAATCTCACGAATCACGAAAATCAGCAACATTCAGCTCAACCATTTTGAAGGGAGCTAAATGATCACATTTGAGACATTTGAGTGAGCATGACATACAATCAGCTGCCAGAGTGCCAGGGCACATTCAAGTCAATGAAAGACATATTGATGGCAATAAGGTCGCCCTTTATTACATGGGACTTAAACTTAACTGGCGAAATATGGTTGTACTATGTTGGACCACCTCTGCCCTACCCCTCTGGGGAAACAAGCGTTATTTTATGTTATACTACCAAACATTTCGAACTAAAATGTTCTATATGATGAATAAATTCAGAATGGCAGCTGAGATTTATAGCTCGTTTACGGACGTCAGGTTTATGAATGAGGAGGTTAGATAATAATGGTTACTGTTCATTTGCCAAGCCTATTCCTATTCTATTCACGATGGCATTAAATAATTTGTAGCTTTCTTACTTTCTAAATCTTTTTAGTTCGGCGGCTCTGTCATTTTTCATGCAAGAACCGCTAATGTTGTCGATTAATTATAATTTCTGTCATTTTTTAAAGAAAGTTTTTTGCGTACACACTAAGTATATTGGACGCAAGTAATTTTTAAAACCTAGCTATGATACTTGTAATTATGTGATCACCCGAAACTATAATCTCGTAGCATGGTCTACGAAATAGGACAGCGTAGGCGCCGTCTGGTCTACGAAAAATAGGACACTTATCTTTTCCCGTAGGCGGTCTACGAGAAATGATAAGGGTTGCTACGTCGGATAGATATAAGTATTGACCTCATTTGGAAGTTAGGGGATTAATAGCACCTACTACAGTGTATATTATCATCAGCGCATATTATAATACTAGCTTCCGACTTTTTTTTTTGGGGCTATAACCTTCCTCAAGGGGGCTATCAAATACAAAAAGAATTTTTTAAATCCGACCGGTAGGTCCAAGGTACTCCAAGGATAAGCGCGTTCAAACAAACAAACAAAAAAGCTATTCAGTTTTATATTATTAGTATACAGATTGCGTGTCTGCTATAACTTGTATTTACTAATCAAAGGGAAACTGATAAAGATGTTTTATCTCACACTTTTTATGGCTGATGCGACCCATGATACCAAATGTGGGTGGACTGGATAAGGAGCCGAGATCATTTGCGTATGAATGCGTTTGCGCAAATGCCAGATCGACATTTATGTGCGTAGCTACGAACACGGAAGTTATTCTATTTTGAGATTTGGCAGTTGAGAATGTCCAAAATGATTTATCTATTTAGTGACAGGCAGTATGTTCAAGGAAGTTTGTGACTATACTGGTTTAGTCTTAAATTCATGTAAATACAGTGTATTATTGCAAATTAAGTATTCCTAATGTGTATGACTATGAACCTGTTATTAAAAGGTGATGATCTAAAAAACCCAGAGAATTTTATTAGGAATGATTTCATTAGAATTGGGACAGGAAAATCATGTCAAATACATGCTATGCATACCGCGTACAATGCGTGCCACGAAAGATGAGACTTGACACACCACGTGGTTTGACTTGCGCAGAATACGATTTTAGGTATCTTTAGCGGTATGAGGTCTGAGTGCGGGACAGGACCGGACGTTATAGGGGCAGTGGAAAGAGCGGGTGAGGCGGGGTCAAGTCTCATCTTTCGTGGCACGCATCGTATCGTTCAATTCGTCCATACCTACCTTTTTTTTAATAATAAGCCAGATGTGGCTCTGAAAAATTTTAATAACAAAAGTCGCATTATTCGAACTAGAAAGCTTTTGTAGATTGAAAAATTAAAATAATATTCCCAATGTCCATGAGCGCTGTGGGCTGCGGGCCTTCAGCCACTCTCCAATAGCCTACCAATACACAGCTACCTTCATAGGTTTAAGCGAGTGATGTTATGAGGTGAGAGATATCGAAAGATCGATGTCCATGTCCGGTCCACCTCACTTCATTGCACAGTTTAGGCATATCTTACCTGAAACAAAAGAACAGACACATTAACATTTCGTCAGGTTACACATAAGCTTTTGTAACAAAAGAGGTGGTATTAAAACGGTGGTTACGCCATCTTGCTCCGTACAATGGCGGTAGGGCAATTTGTGCGGGGTCGCAAGGGATTGTTCGGCCGGTCGTCGGCGCACGCGCCGTGAAACTATAGCGGTGCTCTGGGCCTGCGCATCCTCCGTGACTCTATTATTGTGATTGTAAAAACTTCTGATGCCTATCAGTAGAATTATACATTTTCATTTTTAGATGTGCTTCTAAAGATTGTAGACTAAATTGTAATTTTAATTATCGTTAGATTTTATATAAAAATCTTGGTTATTAAATTATGTTTTGTTAATAAAAATTGCGTACTTTGTTGCGGGCTTGTAGAAGCCTAATTATTTCCCACTTAGACTGAGTGATTCTTGGAATATAATTGGTGCTACAGGTATCATTACAGTAAGTAGGTAAGGTTTTCTCGCTATTAAGGTAAAGGTACGAAATTGTAAAAAGGCTGCGTTGGTTACGAAGTTATACAACGAATATAATTTTGTCCTGCGACTTTTTATAAAGTAAATTCACATAACAGCAAAAAATAAATAATTATTGAATACATCTTTGTATACAGGACACTACATCCAATTGCAATTGCACGACGTATAATATAATGAGAAGCATTAGAGTGCACTAGGAACGAAAGATAAATTTTTGCATCCCTTCTGCAACGGTTTCTATTGTTATACTCCTGCTAGTACACCGAACCTACTTGATTTATATACCATTGTATAGATAAATGTATATTGAATGTAGAGTAATTCTGTACTTTTCAAAAATTGATTTAATGCAGTAGAAACAAAAAAGCAACAAAATATTTCTAAAAAAATCCTGTCAATCAAGGGTGAAATCTGAAAACATTATAGCTTGCGAAAAAATCAATTAATTGAGTAATTTTTTTTAATAGTGTCGTTTCACCCATAGGAAGAACCCTATTGAAAATGGCGCTTTTATTCAAAGTAGTTGAATAAAAAACTAACTAATATAATATCTATATCTATGGTTTTTTATACGATCAAAAAAAAAGTAGGTAGTCATTTTCTGATTTTCAGTAGGTACCTAACAATACTTATAATTCTGAAACTATACATAAACAAGCCATCGCTTATGATTGAATAACGTGTTAAGTACTACGTACAACCACTAGAACCGAAGCTTTATCATAATTCGTGAAGTTTCTTCATAAAAGATAAGTCTGTAAGTATACTTAAATTTCTTATGATTATAGCAGATAAATTAAGGTAAATTACCATTTCTTTTGAGAAAACCAATATGATATAGGTGTGACTCATTTTGATGGTGATACAGACATACTACGTCGTAAACAAAGGATAATAAATTAAAGCCTTTCTTGTAGAATTCTTATAACTTGGTGTTTACTCAGCTTGTGATTGTGACCTTCCACTTTTGCGCCGATATCGCAATATGTGACTTTCCACCGATACTCGCCATTATGTGGTATGTTGCTGAATAGTTACTATATGAACAGCCTTAGACGTTTGCCAACCTTAGTCTTATAAGCACAGGTGAAGATATAAAAATTAAACTAATGCGTAGTAGAGAAACAGTAAATACAGTCAAGTGATCGTAAATATCAAGTGTACATATTGTATTATTTTCTATAAGTATAATTAATTAATGCGGTACTACGTTGCAGGGCACGGAAATTACGTATTAACTCGTAAAACGTAAAAAAATATTAATCGCTGACTTATGCCGCGTTTTAACCAGTCGAGCAGCTTGAAGGCATGGTTCGAGCCGTTGACCTTTCGACCCGGAAACGATACGTTGCCTTAACCTTCGCTGTGGTCACAAGCTCTGTTTGAACCTTTTACTGCAGCGTGCACCAACACGCCGCGCACGCGCAGTTTTGCTTAATGCGCATAAATTCAACGTCAACGCAAACAGAACGTGCTCCCGACCACAGAATGATACGTAAACATTCTTACACGTACTTAAAGAACACATTATTTTGATTGGAGCCATCAATGGACTATTCGCTAAGTTTACATTGTGGATCAAGTCTACTCTGTAAAACGGTAAAACCAGATGTGTACCTACTTAGTTGTTAGCAAGTTACTTTCTACACCGGGAGCCCGTTGCGTCGGCGGCGAGTACTAGATCATCTAAGGAGTCGGGAAACTTAGCACTCAAGTGCGGTAACGCGACCATTTATCTCAAAATGGCCAGGGGCACTCTGCTTCAGTGGCCGCTGAGAATATCAATGGCATCATAAGCATAATGGATTTAGTCTTCTGCACGCGTCTCGCCGCCCATGAATGGGGTCTGCCACTTTCACTTCAATTATGATGTCCTCCTTTTAAGGATGCGTTGTCACGACAAAGTTGCAAATAAGTTAAATATGCTAGACAAAACGCATAAAGTTCATGTGTATTTGGGTTAGTGGGCTGTTCAAGAAACACGTACTTGTGCGGTTGTCAAAACTATAACTTTTCGTTCAGTGATTCTAAATGGTATATTTTAGTATTAGTAGAAATCTCTTTTACGACAGAACGAACTGACTTTGTATTAAACCTTGAAAACTGAACTCTTTTCTAAAAGTTGAATTTAGTTTTTTGCTCCAAATAGGTGAGCAGACTATAGCTTACGAGTATTTCACTTAGGTAATGATTTCGGTGTCCGCGCAAAAACTGATCACAGCCTGTGTCACAGCGATCATAATAAAAAACCGGCCAAGTGCGAGTCCGAGTCGCATACGAAGGGTTCCGTACCACCGTACAATATTTAACACTACATATTTATTGTATGGGGGCCTGTTTAATTTATGAATTTATAATATTTGTTGTTATTGTGGTCATAGTAGTGCACACTCTGTGCAAATTTCAAGTGTCTGCCTATTACGGTTCAATAGATACACCCCTGTGATAGACGGACGGGCAGACGGACGTACTGGACAGTGGAACCTTAGTAATAGGGCCCCGTGGGCACCTCTGAGTACGGAATCCTAAAAATACTCCTTTTGAGCAGGTACACGATGCTGTAGAATAAAAATAGATCAAATCTGCTGTGGCAGTTTTTGCCGCTGATCCGATTAGATTGAAGGTAAACAATATCACCTTGACGGAAAGAGAGGCGGCGGCGGCGGTGAGAAATTAACTTTGATAATGATTACACAGACAAACACGAACTCGAACATTTACTTATTAACACATTGAAGGACACTGTACGAGACACAATAGAAGTTTTATTGTTATTACGTCGAGGGGCGTTCAGTGTCCTTCAATGGGTTAAGGCTCCTTCAAACAGGCGCGACACGACACGCGACACAAAGGCACCGCAAGTCGCGCAACGAGCGATGCCTTTGTGTCGCGCGCGATTGTATCGCGTGTCGCGCCTGTTTGTAGGAGCCTTTAGGAAAATCTGGCTTTGGGATCGGTATTTGTTTTCCCTCCAGTAAAAACCCTCTTACACATACCTACCTACCTTAATTGATGTAAGAAAAAGTGCGAAGGAAAAGAGAATATTATGAGTTAATTAGTTAGTATGAGTTGTATTGTAAGTTATACCTATGACTGCAGTTGTTTACTGTGATTCATGGGAATCTAATGTAATTTTTCTTTTATCCGCAATGTTTTCCTGAAGCATATTCATCTAAAACATAATATAGGTAGGTACTGCGTAAAATATAGGTTGCTAATAAAATGTGTAGGTAATCTGAATAAATAAATAATAAATTAGCTCATCAAATAATTAGCAATATTTAAATTGTAAGTACATAAAAAGTACAGTCTGATAAATAAAACGATATCTAATACCATTTTTTTTTAATTTAGGTACTGTAAAGTCAACAAGTAAAGGCTCCTACAAACAGGCGCGACACGCGATATAATCGCGCGCGACACAAAGGCACCGCTCATTGCGCGACTTGCGGTGCCTTTGTGTCGCGTGTCGTGTCGTGCCTGTTTGAAGGAGCCTTAATGGTTCTATAGGTGCATTGTGCGTAGTAACTAAAAAAAAAGATTTCTGTCAGTACCTACTGTATCTGTGTAGGTATTTGTTTCTCGAAGTTTTTTTGACACTTAAGTTACTCTGGCGCGCGAAATATTGTGTAACTTTGTTAAAACTTTCGGTGACTAACGATAAGTAAAAACTTGATAGTTTTTATACCTGTTTATCCCGAATCGTTCCAGCATGAAAATGATCGATTATTTACCGATAACTAAACGAAAAACGTCATTGTTCTATCAAAATGCATGTGCGGTCGTTACCATGTATTGAATATCTCGGTGCATACGGTTAGTCGATGTTTGGCTTCAACAGCACATTACATTAGGATGAAACAGGCGCGAGGCGCAAGCGCACGCCCGCCACATATCCGGCTGCGGCCCAAGGAGAACTTTCCATCAACCATATGTCGACATTATCTTACTCGAATATTAATATAATGTTAGTATCTGTCAAATAAATAAATGGAATTGATTCAATGCAAAACAAATCGAACTATGTATTTGCAGATTACGTATGATTGGATGTCTGCCAAAAAGAGAAGTGTTTGTTGTATGTTGTTTTTAAATACGATTTCATTTTTCCGACCACAACGTCCCACTATGGAACGATTTAAACAAAGTTGTACATTGTAAAATTATGTTCTTGAAAATCTCTGGTAGGAAGATTTTAGTTCCGGATTTCCGATTTACATTCTAATGTTTTGCAGTTATATATTTATTAGGACCATTCAACACAAAAAGCTGAGAAAAACTTTGGAATTACCGGCACTGAATTGTGATTCTTTAGTACAGCCTCTATTGTTTAGCAGCTAACTTTTGCTGTATGGTGCTTTATCGATACACATGTATACACAATCTTGGCTTGTGCTGTTACATGAGCATGCAACAATAAATCGTAATCAAGCATTGCGTTACTAGGTAGTGATTTTGTTTTGTTTTTGTGACGGTCGAAATGAGCGTCCATAGTTACCGATAACGCGTGCAAAGTTTCGAATGGGTATTAACTATACGTTGTGTAGGAAGGTTATTAACAAAGTTTGTGTGAATATTTGTACCTACAGCCTTCTGTTTTTTGGTACTGGCAAAGACAATAAAGGTATCGGGTCCTGGGGGCCTAAAAAGGCCATTTTGGCAGAATCATAAAAGGATACAATTATGAATCATAATGGACAGTTAACTGCTAAGTTAATTGTATCAAATCCCATTGGTGAAGGATCTTTCAGTTATTTTTTTTGTCTGTGCTAAAATACCAATCAATCTAATCCAAATCCAATCCCAATCTCTTTGATTATACCTACTTACGTTGTACAGCGAAAAAAGAAAAACACGGACTGGCTTCGCCATTCATAATGTTATCCTTTTATGATCCTGCTAAAGTGGCCTTTTTAGGTCCCCTGGTATCTACAGGTGACAATGGTGTTTTGTCGTATAGATGTTAATTGTAAAGTTTAGCGCTAATATTTGTATCTTAGGTGTTTATTTAAGGTCAAATACATTATACCTGCAGAGAGAGCAGAGAGCAGCGGTGGCCCAGAGGTAACGGCCGCGACTTACAAGTTGTATTTATTTATTTATTGTAGTTGTATTGTTTGTTGTTGTTGTATTGTAGTTGTATTTACTTACTTTATTGTACACCAAAAAATAAATAACAAAAAATACGATTCTTAATACAAAACATACAGTGGGCGGCTTTATCGCCGCCGCCGCGTCGCGTCGTTGCAGCTCGTAGGTTCGAACTCATACAGGCGCTTTGCTTTGTGTAAATTATTTCACCACTACCACTGCTCCCAAAACGGTTAAGGAAAAAATCGCGAAGAAACAGACATGTCCTGGAACCAAAAATTCGAAGAAATATGACTTCTACCAACTGGCACTTGGCCCGCGTGATGGATTACGGCCCACTCCCTCTCACAGAGAGGAGGCCTGTGTCCAAGCAGTGGCTAATTATGATTATGCCTTCCTATTTTATTTGCTTGTTTCAGTTAATTTATGAAGAAAATTACAGCCACGACATGCGAAAGTTAATGCAGAGTAGAAAGTGCCTTGCCTTAGTCATACGCACCGCAGTCCGCAAGATTCTCATGACACCAAACGAAGCTTGTTGATTACAATTGTATGTTGAAAAGGATGAATGGATGTCATGAGAAAAAAAACGTAAAATTAATTCAGGAAACTGAAAATATTCTTCAATTCCTTGATGGTATCTCGGGTGTTAAGTAAGATGAGTTTATACATATATAGGTACCTACAATCATAATGAAGCACATCAAAGAGAAAATGCGTCAAATCACCCATGAGGTCTAACTGCCTTAATGATCGAGACATTGCACAATTCGTAAAATGTCTGTCGTAACCTTAATCCACCGGTAATTTTCTCAAAAGTGTCCGTTATTTGAACAAAAACATGTACCATACGTAACTGTCATTTTTTATAATGTCTGTTTGATTCACAATTTTAATTCGGGGAACTTAGATGAGAGTAGCCGGAAAATCTGTGCCTTTGTAATACTTTGAAGTGTTGAGAATCTATTTTGGCTCAGGTGAGTCATCATAGGGGCGGTTTGCTGTGAAGGAACAGGTACAATACATAAGTAAAGAAGAATAAATGAAGTGGATCGGTATATAAGTACCTAAGTATGAGGAAAATATGTTCGGTTATTAGGTAGGATTTAAATTATGAGTCGTTATAAAATACCAAAACGCAAAAACCTGTTTTGCTACTAAACTATGGATATAGTTATAATAAAAATAATCTTATAGTCTATACCTGTCGAATGTCCGAAGGTTGACACAAAATACTGGTTAATTCTTATAATATTTTCTCACAATCGCACTTTTGAACACAGCAGTAATATCACTTCTCTAAAATTACGAAACATTTAATAACTCGTATTTAATTGTGACGTCAAAGAACACGTATACAAAGTCAGTTATCAGTTAATTGGAATGATAAGGAGCACTAGACATTAACAGCGACCGGTTGTGACGAGGCGCGAGGTACGTATGGAGGCGTGTGGGGGTGCTCACCACATTTGTATAGCACCGGTGAGGCTCGCCAGCTGACAGCCAGCACCGAGCGCCAGCCGTGACGTCACGCGTGACGCGTGCACTAAATTACCCCAAGTTTCACCAAATTACGTCACAACACTACCAACTTACACTTTGTGGAAATCGCTGTATCACTTCTGGGACAACTGACCTTTACGCATGATTTATAAATATTTTCCAAGACTAATAGTTGTGGTTATTTAATTATACCATTATCGGCTTTTAATATTCTGTATTTTTTTGTCTAGCGAGGGGCCACAGACTGGTTATAACGACTTTAGTTCCAAGTGTCTAATGGTAAACTAAATAATAGTCCATTTATTTGTCAAATATTGTCACATACAGAGTTGTTACTAAGTTATAAAAGATCATATTTATTCTGCTGTTTTCGGCGTACCTACCGATGCATTTTTAGAGTTTTGGTCAGTTTGTTAGATATAACATTGAATTAAATAAACTAAGTAACATTCAAATTAGTCAAATACTTATTAGGTATAGAATTGTTATTCACATTGAAAACACTGTCATTGTTTTAGCATTCATTAAAATGTGCTTACTTAAGAGTATGAACACTTTTATAATCTTTGAATCTTTTTAAGAGGAATGATGATTATTCGTAATTTCCTTCGAGCAGTTGCCTTCATGCTCTTAGTCACGTATCTCATACGTAGGAACGTACAAGACTTATATTTCTATATTTATAGGTCCAAGAATGTTCAGTTATTACTGGATTCCCCGAGTTCTAGTGTTTCAGAAATAGTTCCATCGAATAACGTAGTTCTTTAGTAGATTTTGATTTGTTATTTGAACTTTTATCTGATCTGATTGACTATTAGTCTAAGTATAGACGTAGTCATTGAGAAATGTTTATATGTTGTGTTGTGTTGTTTACCCAGTATTAATATTAGTTGTTACTTGTGGGTTTTACAGCTTTTATTACTTACTTGTATGTTGTCTTAGCAATTTTCCGTACATAAGTCGATACAAAGCATGGATATAGGATTTTTTTTATGAAAAAGTTCTGTACTAATTCGAAGTATGTAAGATGAAGATATTTGTATAATTAAAAGTTACTCACACAATTTTCCTCTCAACCTCTTATGTGTAGTAAATTTCAAACTTAATTCAACAAGAATTTCTGTGAATCTGACGTCATTTCACGAGAGCCGGTGTTGTCATCATACTATCTTCTTACCACACGTATTACTGGGGATCATTTAGTAAAAGAAATCTTGATCTTTACAACTTTATTGTTTGCTTAGACGCAGGAGTATAAACCGACTCGGGATTCAAAACAAGTTGTTATTATGATACTAAGGTGCAATCTGAGTCAGGTTGTAGCTACATATGTATTTGTTAAAATCATCCACTTAATTGTTAAACGATACAATACTTTGAACACAACGAACATTTTGCGAAAATTTGACATTGGGACGGAATGTGCTAATTTTCAGGCGCCCAAACCGTACTTGTTACCTAGTAAGTACCTATACGCTAATAACCCAAATTAGTTTTTATAAGTCTTATAAATAATAACAATAAAGAAAAAATATATATACGCGCCGACTCCTCCTTTTTTTGATCGGTTAAAAATAGATTTGATTATTTGCATGTTTTTCGTTCCAAAAAAATTTTTTCCCCAAAATGTATTTGTTGTAATAATTGGCTTTGACGACTCACTTGCGCGGGCGCTGTACACTGGCTAAAGGCGCTGACTCGAGCCACTGCCACTGGCTACAACCGCTGGAAAATATACCTATAGGTATGAGAAATTGCGATAGAATTAAAAATACAGTCCCAAAGTAAACAACAACATTAAAGAAACTTACAAATATAAATGTATAAAAATGACTTCGCATTCCAATGTACTCTTCTTTTGATCGAGCACTCTTGTCTGTCGGCACGATTAGCGTAAATAGAAATATATATTTAGAATGCTTGAATAAGTAATTAGTTGGCTGATGGCGACGGTAATAGCTGGTGTACTGTATAGTTGCACTTCATAAGTGAGACACACCTACGGAGCGTGGGACGTCCCGTCATCCCGTGGGCCACGGTAGGTACACCACTCACAACTCGGGCTCAACTCTATTTCTGCCCGGTGTTAATGACTTCATTCTGATACACCCGCCGGTTGACATTTGGGTCACTCTATTACTGGTTTTATGATGTTTTCTCGCGAATTAGCGTTTGCGTCGTTGTCAAAGTCAATGTAAACAAAACCTAAATGTAAGTTTCACGTCGGCTGTCCTAATTGCGTTTCGTTTAATTCAGTGCAGTATCACTATGCTTTGAATTTGTGTTAATAGAAATACGTAAAGAATAGAGACAGGTAGGCATTTCGCGAACGATCATGTGAATGAATACACTACATTGTTAGTTTATAGCCTGTTCCGGTGACCTAGTTCTTGAATATATAAAACCGTTGACGTTCTAACTACCGATACAAAATGCTTTTAAAAAGTTTGTATGCTGCCTATTTTATATGATTAATAACAGAACTGACGTTGCCAAAAGTTACCTACAAACAGTTCAGATTCTGGAAAATATATGTTCTGTTGAACCCTTGGATTTGCATGTTCATAGTCAGGCATCAATTAGGTGCTGTACTATACACGAGTAGACAGCATGTCGTATCTAAAGAGCACAATAAAAGCATAATGTAGACGTAGGTAAATGAAATACACGCTTCTGTGGTTAGTATACACGGCAACACACCAAGCTGACTGGCTGGCTGACTTCTGATTGTACGAAAACCCTATACAATTATAGGGTTTTCGTACAATCAGAAGTCAGCTTATACTGGTTATGTATAGCTTGATGTGTAGACATGCGTACAATAGCAGAATTACTAAATTAGGTAATAGAATAAGATCTAGAATATCTAGGTGTTTCAAAACATGGTCGCAACGTATGTCGAATATTGCAAGCAATGCGGGCAAATTAATGAGGTGGTTTTAAGAAGATTGAGCACACGACCTCGGTAATTACCGATAGGTATATAAAGAGTGTGAATGACTCCATTGAGCGAGCGAGTAGTACTTATTAAATTATTGGCAACATTGACTTTAACTGCCCAGGTCAACACGTCCGTGGTGGTTAGATTTTGTTCTTGGTGGATATTTCTTCAATGTGAAAATAGGTGGAGCATATCTACACAATGTGTATTGGACCACAAGCGTGATAAGGCATAGCCGGAAATAAAATATATAAAGAAAACAAGGAAAATCTGTGATTAAAAAAATATGTACATTATGGAGGAATGGAATGTTTTGACCTACAAATAAAATAAATTTAAATAAATAAATAAGTGTTACATTTTTGCATCATAATCAGCCTATAATGTTCCCACTGCTGGGACACAGGCCTACTCTCGGTGAGAGGGAGTGGGCCATAATCAACCACGCGAGCCCAGTGCGGATTGGCAGAGTCACAGTTTTCGAATTTTTGGTTCTAGGACATGGCGGTTTTCTCACGATGTTTTCCTTCACCGTTTTGAGAGCAGTGGTGATGAAATAATCACAAAATATAGAGTCTGTCTGGGTTCGAACCTACGACCTAAAACTCTATCGCGGCCGTTACCACTGGGTCACTATGTACAGACGCCAGCACATCAAGTTACTACAATCTGTCAAATTTCTTTGATAGATTTTCAACTTTATCGCTCAAGCATAAGGTTCAAAGTCAATTGGCAAAATTTGACAGTTTCGGGTAGCTTGATGTGCTGGCGTCTGTACCTAATCACTTCGAGTAGGTACCTATTAGAAATGGCATTCGCTCGTTCCGCTAATACGAAGAGGCAATAATACTTCTCCATTAGGTACCTATCAACCAATATCCGTCTACATTTAAGGAAAATCTGGTATATTACATAAAAGTCATATATATTGGATCAATAAAATAGCTTAGGTACGGATTAAGATCCTTATTAACTAATAACAACCAAAAGCTGTCGAATTAACGTTACTTTAGTATTATTGAACATTAATATTGTATTAATTCCCCCGCGTTTGAGGCAATGGTTTAATGCGAGACGGCAGGTCAATCGATAGCGTGTCTCATTAAAAATGTATGCTACAGAGTGAGTAGGTAATCCATCGATCACTTGTTCCCGTCTACAGGTGATATTACTGATATATTGGTGATGGCTCGCAGTGACAACTACAGGCATTAGTGCTAACAAAACACGCTGTTGGTACTCGAGAATTTGAAGTCAAGAAATTATCTATATATCAGATTTTAATATATGTAATTGAGCATATTTCATAACCACTAAGTACATCTTTTTGTCTGTGGGTAAATGGATATCTCATGGATACCCTCCGTGTGTGGAGAACGGAGGGTCATGTGGGACTCCTTCCGACTAAAAACTCCACGGTTCTTTCTACTAACATGAGTCAGGGGCCCGGGAGGTACTTGTACATTCGCGCGCTTACCCTTTTTTTTTTGTTTTCAGGGGGACTTTCAAAAGGCACCCGACCCCCGGGGAGGGAGCTCCATCTACCTTATTTGGTAAGCGGATATCGGCGTGGCGTAAGGCGGTTGCCACCTCGACGCCTCCTTCTCCGAGCAGGATCAGCCCTCTCCCGATACCGCTCGGCGGCCTCCTTCTTGACCATCACGATCTCACAGAAGGAGGCTACTATCGTCCAATTCTCTGTCTCTGCCAGCATAGCCCTCACTACTGCCGGCAGAGACAGGTCTCGCCCGATCCTGGCAACCAGGACCCGCTGCTCGGAGGCCCACGCAGGGCACTCCTCGAGCGTGTATTATGCGGAATCCAGGCTGCCTCCGCAGTGGTGGCAATTTGCCGTGGCCTCTCGCCCAATTCTGTTCAGGTACTCACCGAAGCAACCATGTCCGGTGAGCACCTGGGTCGCACGCTCCCCCTAGTAACACTATATAGAATAAATAAATAAAATTAATATACTTGTTTCAACACAAGTTAATCCGCGACTATGTTAGTTCGTTATTTAGGTACGATAAAAAATATCTAATACGCTTTGATGTAATTACACATATGTATAATAATGACCTGGAACTGGTGACCTGTACGTAATACAGGCTTTTATATAAACCTACCTCAAGCACCAGTCTCTCACAAAGTTGGGTCCTTGTTTACCTACCTATCAATAGCAAATTACTACATAAAATGCCACATCATCGTTTACTTTCTCCTTTATTCATAAGCGTTGCTTAAAGTTAAGTAGTGACGCGTGTAGTGCGCGACTGTTTAACCATACATTTTTGACGTTTAAACGTCACTTAGCTTTTATTATAGCGTTTATAAATAAACCCCTTGAAGTTTAACATATGTAGTAATGTTATGGATTTTAACTGCTCTCGTATTTTAGGTTTTCCCAAGGACCCCTTGCGATATGCTCTCAGATCGGCAAGCCAGATAGATAATTGTTCATTGTATCAAGTTAACGAGCGTGTGCGCAGTAATCAGTTTCAAATGCAAAGCGGAACAACTTCATCGGACACAATTTGTAACGCACAGCTATTTGGAGTAGTCGTTGTCGATATTAGAGTGAAATATGAAGATCTTATTTGTAGGTTTTGTTTCTGGTGTTATATTTATATTGTCAAACAGTACGTATCCCGCTTGTTTTTAAGTCATGCATTCTCTTTTTACATACCTACTAGAAAAAAATAAAAAAAATATATCTTTAGGCTACTTTCAGATGACAGGCGTTAACAGCGCGTTGTGTTAACGTTTACACCTAGGCATTCACACGCTGTCGCGCGTTTTCAAACTTAGCTTGCGCTCTACGCGCGCCTGTCGTGCTATGTTCAAATCAGGCAGTCTACTCCCTCAGGTATAGCTCAGCAGAAAATCCGTAGTTTTGACCGAAGATACAAACGATTCGTATTACGTATCACCTGCGGACATAAGATTAGTTTGGGGCCGGACCTAAGAATGAATGGCCACACGACATTTAACAGTGTTGTTCATGCTCCCGATGTGTTTTTGTCCGTCCAAAAAAATGACTTAATCGGGTGTAGGGTTCACTCCAATATTTAGGACCAGCCCGTATCTTCGTTGATGGACTTAGAGAATAGACTTCTAGATGAGCGCATGCAGTTTGAGAGCATCGTGGGATAATGCGCAGTTGATGCTGCGTTTCTCTGGACTACTGAATAGGGTTTTATTAAATAGCAATGATCATTTTAGTTTCAGAATACCATGTCACCGATGGTCAGTACTTTCCTGATCCTTCCATGTATTTTGTACCATTTGAGTTCGATGCTGCCAACCGTGCACCATGGAACGCCTCAGGTTGCTTAAAAGACCTCCTCAATTGCTGGGAAATAACCAAGTTTGTTTATCATTTATAATTTTATCCATAATTAAATCGAAAACAAGTTGTTGCTCTTTAATATTTGTATTGTGCATTAATACTTAGTGCAATAATATGATACTTCTCTAATGTAATTATTTGGTTGTTTTATATTCTTGCAGACCTGACATTTTATGCTCCAATCACAAATACAAGGAATCAATATGCAGTTTCTGGAAAGATAATTGCCACGACAAGACCGGACAGCTTGACAGTAAGTGAATTTAGTCCAAACAGCTAGCAATTAGTCAGACTGGACATTGAGTTGATCCAAAACAGCGTATTCACAAACCCGAACATGGAAGATAGGTTTTTTCCGAATAATTGATTGACGAGTCGTTATTATCTTTTAAGTGGGTCTGTCCTCACGTCGGCGCGTTGCGGTGTCACAACGTCGCGCGTCGTTTGTTCCCGCAGAACATATCTAACATCTATAAGGGCTGTAGGTATTATATTCTGTGGTTCCACAATAAAGTCACAGTCATGTCAGTGGATTTGATTTTAAACTTTGAAAGCCCCTTTGCCTAATTCGTACCATCAGAGCAGAATACAATTTTAAAAGCCGTACCTAACTTTTAATAAATCAACATTTCCGCGTATAGTTTCTTCCTTACTTTTATAGAAAGAACTAAGGAATTTTAAGGAAAATGATCAATTACCTGATGTACTATTCTGACAACTCCAAATAGAGAAGAATTCCGCTAATTCCCTGAGAAATTATTTGTTTGTAATTTTTAATGACGTTATGTTTTATTTTGTCTGCTCTGATACCTTAATCTAAGTAAGACTTATGCTTTGGATGATACGAACTAGGTAATCAGACCACGTAATAATACCGAAGGAACTTATAAGATACTTATAAGATACTTTTTTTAGTTTTTTATGAAAGCCAGTTGAGAGCTTGATTATGTAGACGCAAAAGATTTTGATTAATTTAAATTACCTTTAAAACTACAACAGTTCTCCCTTAGGGTTTACGACTTACGGCACTTTACAAGAAACCGTGCCGATTGTTTGAACACAAAATTGATTAATTAAGCTCTAGCCTGCTCTAATAGCAGTGTTCGTACACTGCTATTAGAGCAGGCCAGAGCAAATCTCAGATAATTTATATTCCATCGCCACTTAATCAGTTATCTACTTTAGTGAAATGTATTCTATGTTGTTAGGTTGATTATTTGTAACAAAAAAGTTTTTAATAAGTTTTTGGTTGCAATGGAATTTGAACCTTGTTAGTTTGTTGTTCTATAACTTGAAAATGATCTCAAATTCATAATTCAAATATAGGGTACTTAGTTGTTTTTACCCTTGACTACAGCAACAAGATTGCAACCAGTGCAGATGACTTTTAAAGTGTCAAAAAAGTGACACATTGTTTGATACGAAGGTATTTTTTCAGATCCGGGAGAGTATAGTTTGTTTGAAAATAAATGTGTATATGACAGATATCAAGAATGGACCAAGTAAAAATGATGTTCAATTATTCACGCTTAATATTTTTTTATTAAAATAATTTAACGTTAATCATGTAACGTTGCAATACTGTATATTTAATTTATAGATGTATTTTGACAGGAATATTAGAGTCACACGGGCTTATAAACGAGCTAAGCTTACCCGTTGAATGTTTTTTTGATAAAAATTAAATAATGGTGTTTAGTAACTGGTACTTGACTACATTTTATTCTTATTACTTACACATAATAAAATTTCAAACGACTTTAAAAATATAATATAACACCACAATCCTTTAATTTGTCATTGAATTAAGAAAAAATGGTAACATTATTTTTTATTGCAGTAGGTTTTCCGTTTTTTCAATTTATATTTTCAGTGATACAAACAATACGTGAACTGGATAAATGGCGCAATTGCGGGTTATTTTTCTTCAAATCTTCACCTTACTACGGGTATCGGGATACCTACATATAAAAAAATCGAATTAAGCAACTTCTTGAAGTCGGTGAGAAATAGAAAATAAGGCATAATCACCTAGAAGAGTGGTTTTTCATAGGTTTTCTATACAAATAGAGACTGTAGCTCAATTTTGCAGGTCGGACGGATGGTTAGAATTTAGGACCACATTCGTGACATTTTTCTAAAAGGTTACAATTATTTCAACTGGTTGATAGTATTACATGTATGGTTAATATAACAAGGGATTACACTGGTCACGTGAATCGTTTTTAAAACTTCCAGTGGGACTAGCTCATTATTTATGTGTACATTGTACAATGCCAGATTCCTCTTTTAAGCTGATGACTTGAAACTATTGTATGAAATAAAATTTGGATGCGATTGCCAAGCCTTCATTTTATCCTAAGGGTCAGCTCACACCGAGATGCGACGCAGCGCGACGTGACGCAACAATAGTGCAAATGTGTATCTTTTCGTGTAGTAAATAAAGTTAGATTTTGAGTCGCTATTAAAACGCAGCGCGGCGCCGCGCTGCGTCAAGCTGCGTTGCGAAATGGTGTATCTTTTCGAGTAGTAAATATAGTTAGATTTTGAATAGCTCTATTGAAATGTGCGCGCAGCGTCGCGTCTCGGTGTGACTTTACCCTAAGCGACGAACGACGGGATGCGGCGGCGCGTGAGTGAGTATCGAACTAACGTGCGACTCGCGGCGCGCGGCAGCCCCACTCAATAGGCCCGGGCGCCGCGCCGGGCGGCGGCATGTCGAGCCCGCCGCCTACTTGTAGATTCGTACCTAAAATGCGGAGTGCGCCTGGCCAGACACTACAAAGTGAAAAATAATTTAAATTTTGGAAGTCGTTTTCGATGGGTTCGCATTTTCGTTGTTTGCCACCGACTTCCGAAATTATAGCTACTTTTCACTTTGTAGTGTCTTTTTTGGAAGTCGGTTGTTTTTTTTTTTTTGTAAAAAAGTTTTTATTTTCACTTTTATGTTGTTTTACCCCACAAAAATTCGTATAACACTAAGTAGTGTTATACGAATTTTTGTGGGGTAACGTATTATTGAAGCTAACTCAAAAACTACCCAAGAAAAGATAATAAAATATATATGGGACCACTCCTGAAGCATAGCCAATCCATTCAAAAATAATTTTTGAAATCTTTTTACAATTGCCGGAGATATCACGTAACAAATATACAAAAAACGAACATACAGTCAAATTGAGAGCCTCCTCCTTTTTTAATTCGGTTAAAAATAGAGATTTATGATAAAAACTGTTGCAAGTTTATAACGATATTTTTGAATTCGGCCTCAATCAATAAATTTTTTCCTTGATCCATTTTGTGAGTGGGATAACGCAGTCTACAGTAATAACGGGGAAAACTTGGACCCATAAATAATTTACCAAAAACAAGACAAATCACAAGCCTTCAAAGAAAATTACGAGTTGGGTATCTCTCACAACGTAAACGAACAATGTCACAACAATTTAATTCTATTAAAAGTTCAATTAGCCATCAATTTGTCCATTTAAATGGTTTTCTTATACTTACTGAAGTTTTTACAAACTGTTGTTCTACTTTATAAGCAAATGAAAGTTGGTCTCCTTGACTTCATTGAAGTCGTTGATGGCCTGAGACATCAGGCCTATTGCCTATTAGAGCAATTTACTGCAGTTTAGCCGAATGGGTCATAGGCCAGACAGATGCAACGCAAGATCATGGGGCGAACCCATATGTATTACGAACAGGCAACGTACTATGTGAATCAAGATCAGCAGTGTTGTAGATTTATTTAGACTTACTTATCTGGGGGCACGGAGCACAGCAGTGCTCCCGCTAAGACGAGCCAAGCGAAGCGCAAGGGCACTACCTACCTTTTCTCGAAGCGCTTCGTCGTTTTTTGAACCCTCATAACTTGTGTTTGGACTATACCAGATAAACAAAATTCTCGGGAAATGATGTCAATGGTCAAGTGTACTTATTAAACGTATAAAGTTTCAATTGCATAGCTCTTATATTTTAGATTTATTTATATTTAAAAAACCCCCAACTCCTTAAACTAGGGGATGGAAATTTGTATGAGACTTCCGCAAATTTTGGTGCTAGAGGTCTAAAAATTGATATAGGGACTCCTTGTTATAAAAAATAAAATCCCCCCCCCCCCCCTTTAAATTAGGGGATGAAAGTTTGTATCGGTTTTCCCATAAAAACTTAATTTCATGCTAGAGATCTGAAAATTTTACATGTACACTGAAAATTTTACACTTCTTATTACAAATAATTAAAAAAATACGTGTCTCAGGTTTTTAAAAATATGGGGCTTTCGTCTAGTTTCAGAACATTACAATTGTGCAAGAAATACACCCCAAAATAGAAAGAGAAAATTAATAAAATAAAAACATATTGTCTTAGGCAACTTACAAAAACTTTAAAAAATATATGTGGCTTGGCCGTTTCGCTACCGTCACATGGGCGTAAGATGAAAAATGTATACACTGTTCATTACTTTTCTGTTATACAATACTTCTTGTAGTAACGAAACGGCCAAGCCTCATATTTTGACTAAGGTGTAGAGTTTGTAAATTTAGGGCTTGTAGAGTTAGGGCGTGTAGAGTTAGAAGCTTGGCTCTACATTAGATCTGATAACTTTTTGACAGTGCGAGCCATATGGTCTCGTCTTGGCAACATTTTACATGAAAATATACATACATATTATATGAAATGTTGAAAGGATTGCAAAAAACCACCTGAATAAATAATTAAAACAGCATGTTATATGAAAATAATGTTCAATGTTGGCTTCTTAAAAATATCCTACTAATAATAATATTATAAATGTGAACATTTGGATGTTTGGTACTCAATCACATAAAAACGGTTTGAATGAAACTTTACACAGAGTTTACAAATGTGCTTTTTTATCCCGGTAGTAAGTTCCCTTGAGATGATTTCGACATCCACGTTGGTGAAGCCATGGCAAAAGCTAGTAGTACATAATATTAAATGGAATATTATACAAATAAACTTTATAACACATTTGCTCGTAAAGGGTCTCTTATTTCACCAATTTCAATATCGTAATGTATCTCATTACGTACTTGTGCGGTAATGTAATGTAAATCGCACGGTTTATCAAGATGCTCCGTCAAACCGAACGGTACTTTTTTAAATCTTAGCAAAGAGTTTTTATTTCAGAAAAGTAGTCAACATTTAATGAATAAAATTAACTTTGGGAGATAAAATATAATAATAATAATAACTTGACAACATTAAAAATGCCAACTGGCAACGTAATAATCAATTTTACTAATTGCTCAAATTTTCATAACTGCTTTAGTTAAAGATTTATTCGTTTAAGAAAGTCCGAGTTTTATTTATTTCCTCGCAAATATGTTATAAAACGTCGTATCGGTATGACATACGTGCGCTTTGATAATTACAGCCTCTGCTTACTTTTAGCCCTCGCCTACGGCTCGGGCAAGCAATATCGCCTCGGCTGTAATTTTCAACTTACCGCACTTATATCATAATGTACTAATACCGAATGAGTTTTTTTTTTAATACGAGGTAGTATTTGTTGAGCTATAATTAAAAAAACTCGTATCGTCTCTTTGTGCCCACAAGTCGCGGAACTAGACTCGTCGCAGGCGTCGCTCGCCTTCAAACGGTCGTGTCATTTACAAACTTGATTTCATACAACTCATCAAAATTGGCTAACATAGGTGCCTCTACAGGTTGTCCCAACGCGCCAACCGTTGGAATGTCGTAATAATTAATTTTTAATGACGCTCTTCAGGAATGGAGCGGTAGAAATGTTTCGTCGCCAATGAAAACGGGGTAAACAGGCACCACTAAATCTTTTGCACCAATATTGCACCCACACATGTACCGCGTGTACTGAGCTCTCAATTACCCGTCTGGCCCACGTGACTATCGCATAAATCAGATAGTTATATAACAATCAAAATGCTCCATTTACTATGATTACATAGACTTCCGACAACCGCACACATTCTCCAAGTGTCCATACTACTCAGTACAAACAAGGTATTGTTCTGTCTTATGAATGAGACATCATTTTATTATAATCAATATCGACCGTTTGAACGATTGCTGCTTCATGTGGGGTATCTACAATTTATTTATTGGTGCGACCGGTCATTTAAAATTTTCCTGTATGTTGTTCAGTATTAAACATCCTAGTAGTAACGTCGTGTGTTTTGACTTGAGATCTTGGCTTTAAACAATAAAAGCCTTCGTTTAGCTTTTACTAAATTATGTAATATAATAACAGCTGTGTAGGTACGTTATGGAATTCAATTTTAATTAATGTTTAGCTTAGAAATAAGTTTAAATTAAAACCATTTTCCTACTTGCAACAATAGGTAATTTGATAAAGGCCACCTTTTCAATAGTCACATAATTTTTATCTGAGGAATAAATATTGCGGTTTGACAGCTTTTGTATATAAAATATGACAAACTGAAATACGTATTTATTCTTCAGATAAAAGTTATCTGACTATTGAAAAATCAGCCCTTAATCAACCAAAAAATATTTCATTAAAATTATTCTAGTTTGTTAAACAAATTGAATGTTTAATACAGTGACAATCAATACATAAATCAAGACTAAACCTTGAAACTTGCTTCCTGAGACGTGGTCGTCTCGTCATTTGTTTTATGGTCATCTTAAAATTGTATTGCATCCACACATTGTCTCGATAATGACGTCACTGCAGAACCAGTTTAAGGCTCCTACAAACAGGCGCGACACGCGATAAAATCGCGTGCGACTCAAAGGCACCGCTCGTTGCGCAACTTGCGGTGCCTTTGTGTCGCGCGCGATTTTATCGCGTGTCGCGCCTGTTTGAAGGAGCCTTTCACAAGTTTTTGTGAGAATATCTAAGATTAGGTTTAATTTTTAGGGTTCCGTACCCAAAGGGTGCCAACGGCAACTAAGGCTCTGCTGACCGTCCGTACGTCCGTCTGTCTGTCACAGGGTATCTTTTGAACCGTAATAGTATGACAGTTGAAATATTCACTATGACAACACATAATAAAAATAATTACTGTTTGTATGTGAGTTTAAATGTTTGTAAACGCACCCATAATACAGGAGAAATTCCTAGTGTGCGGCAACGTTTTAAAAAAAATGAAAAAATTAATGGGCTTACAGTACCTAAACGCAAAAAAGGCAAGTTTTAGAAACAATAAAAAAAAAGTATATGGTCGACTACCGTAAACAACTACTACAGTAAACAAAATCATAAAAATATTTATTAAAATAAAATATTCTCTACTTACTTTTTAGACCTTTGTATCTAAAAAGTAAGTAAAAAGTTTGTATGAAACGCCGTACGGCGTAAACGCTCTTAAGTCAAAAATTAAAGGGTCCTCATACAAGATACGTGTTTTTTTTTTATATGTTGTGTTAAATATTGTACGGTGGTAATGAACCTTTTTTGTGCGAGTACGACTCTCATTTGGCTGGTTTTTGGTAGTCGTTTTCTGATTTAAATGACCCTAAAGCGGGTTGTCGACCAAGACTCACGTAGCTGTGGGCCCTTTACATTATTGATAACTCCATCAAGAACTAACACATCAATATGTAAAATTGTCCAGCTAAGGTTAGCTCTTGGTCGTCAAACTGCTTTAGTATCAAAACGCATAGCTAAGTTTGAGACGGTCGGCTGGCGCAGGCGCAGTCACGAGCGCTCAGTGTGGCTAATGAATCAGTCGCGGTGACGATTTCGAACGAACCGATCGTCTGTGACCGATTGCACCTGATCAGAAATAATAACTGTGATGACGACATTGTTTGAAGTGCTGAAAGCGATATAATCAGCGCTTGAAGTGCAACTCTCGTAAAAGCCTTTAATTGCGGCTGACACGAAAGGTTAATTTACAATTACATTGTGTAGGGTGCTACGTCCTACGATCGGTCATGGAGCCCGAGATTAAATATTGTTCATCTTTTATGGTGATTTAATAACACACCATTTTTTTTATAAAACAACAGATGATTAATTTTATTTTTGTTAGAGCTGCTTAAGGCCGTGAAAAACTACGATATATTCGCCGTGTGTAGGCACGATCGTCAGTGTTGTAAGAAAGCTTGTTTTCAGACACAATTTTTCTACAGCGCGGTTTATACGCCCTAACACTCGAATTATTTCGTTTTAGATTGAATAAACCTTTTCTGAAATAAGCGTTATAACTTTTTTCAGTGGACTTCTATGTTTCAATACTACATCAATGGATGTAATATGGATGGATGATGCTTGAAACTGTAATATGTACATAGTTACAATAAATGAGTAAGATCTGAATGAGTAACATGCTGGCAAAAAAGTAATTATGATACGAAAATATGATAAGTGAAAACCCAAGGACTTCAATATCAACGTTATCATTTTATGGTACATATGGCTTTTTAATCCTGGTTACAACTGTAATTAAGGATATTGCCGGGTTTTCCTAACGTCGTGACTTTTTATCTTTACTATTATGTGCTAAGTACTCTTAGTTTCATAAATAAGTGTGTACTCGCTCGCAATGGAATGAATATTGCATATATAGCGCGGATATTGTTCCTACAGGATCTTATTTAAAAGGCTTCCTTGCACGTGAGATTGGCATCTTCGTGCGTACTATTATTACATTTTTATCTGAAGTGTTTAATGTTAGTTTTACAAATGCATCTGTAATGCTTTCTGTAACAGTTGGATATTAATACAGTGAAACTTGGTTAAGTGGGACCTGGATAAGTGAGAAACCTCCATAACTGGAACTCATACTGAGGTCCCAACACTTTGGCACTGAATTACCTCTGTTAGTGGAACGAAGCAAACCTCTATATCTGGGATTCGTTCTTTCGATTTTTTTGTGATAGTTACCTCTATACCTGAGACAGCGAGTGAATTTTATATGCATTAACCTCTGTAACTGAGATAACATCTTTTTGTTTGTTTACTTACTTATTCTTCCCCCAAATTCCGCACTTAACTAATTTCGAGCCTCAATGACCTTCAGTTTTAGTTTTGATTTTCTATCGTACGGATGTTTATTTGTTTAGGCTCGGAAGTAAATTTAGTAAAAAATCTAAACGCGAAGCAGTAAAAGGACTAGCAACTTTGCACAGTTATTTTGAAATGACATCAATTTGAGGTGACCAAAGCATATTTGATAAAATTTATAACATCGAAAAACATCTGATGGCTGATACTTCCAAAAGACAAACTAAAATGACAGATTTTTATAATTGATATTCTATTTACATTTTCGTACTATTTATAAAAAAAACTTGCTTGAATATTTTTGTTTATTACATTGATTAGGTACCTTTATCTTTTTTTTATTCCCAATAAAGATTAGAACTCACGTATAATGTTTACATAATACGTTAATTTATTTAATAATCGCACCTCTGTAACTGAAATAACCTCTATTTCCTAACCTCTATTAATGGAACCCTCTGTAAATGAGACAGATTTTATTTATACCTGGATATCTGAGACACTGGGTAAGTGGAATACCTCTATAAGTGAGACAAATTTGCAGGTCCCTTGAAGTCTCACTTAACCAGGTTTCACTGTATTACACACTGACTAAAAATAAATACAGGGACATCAACGCGCCAACAGAAACCATGAATTCAGCCATAGAAATGTAAAAAATTATTATACGAATATCTATGAATTCAGCATATGATTACCTCTAGCGTAGAACCTGTACTTCAATTTACTTACCATTTAAATTATTCTATCAATAGGCATTAGGTAGATAGGTATGTGAAAAGTTAAAACATGTTCAACGCAATATAATAATAATTTATCTTATTTATGACTTTAACAGATAGCAATAGTTCATCTTAAATGAAAAGGGGCATCCCTATACCCAATGTCATTGTTCACAGTATCGGATAACGTGCTCAATGTCAGGCAATGCAATAAGTAAACACTAAGCAGAGAGAGCTCTCAAACCGGCGAAGGGAAACATCGTGAGGAAACCGGAATATCCAAGAACCGAAAATTCTAAGACATGTGACATCTACCAACCCGCACTGGGCGCGTGGTGGATTACGGTTAGACACGCTCCCTCTTACAAAGAGGAGGCCTGTGTTCCAGTAGTGGGAACATTATATGCTATGTTATGTAAGCCGAGAGTCGCCGGTTCACCACGTATGTACAGACGCCAGCACATCAAACTACAACAATCTGTTAAATTTATTTAATAGATTTTCAACTTTATCGCTAAAGCATAAGGTTCAAGGTTGATTAAGAAAATTTCACAGTTTCGGGTAGCTTGATGTGCTGGCGTCTATACATTCCTACTTTCAGTGCGATGAAGACTTGGCTTTTAGTTAGGTTATCAATTATGAGACGCTGTTCCAGTGGACATGAAAACTTTCAGGATTTGACTCCTAAATGTGTCCAAGCTAGCGTTATAATAGTCAACTTCAGTCATGTATTGGAAATAAATAAATCCGGCGTAGTTACTCCAACTATTAAACAAAGATAAAAAATACACCTACTGAGTTATAATATGCTGCACGATGCAGGTATATTTTATTTTTAACGATTTTCCTCAGTGCTACGTAAACCAATGTTGATGAGATTATTGAATGCATAATAATCATACATTTTAATAGCCATAGGTACATTACTAATTCATTATATCTGAAAACATGAATAGCTAAGTTCTTTGATTTTTTATTTACGCAATCGTTAATAATTTTCAGTTTGATTGAAAGATAAATATTTCATTATGTACTCCCTGAATAAAGTATAGTTTACATCGAAGACAAAAGTAGGCATTACCAACATGAATTCTCTATCAAACAATAAACAACTGTTATCACAGTTTCATGGAAGAATAATGATTGAGATCAACATGACGAAAAGCCGTCATTTCAAATGCGCAAATTAGGTTGAATAACAATAGGATTCATATTTATTTATTCAACATTTACCGCAGTTAAGATTTCCACGATACACAATCAAGTTGCATTTAGAACAATGCTTTGGTATGTCGATTACTCGTTACAGCAAAGAAGCGTGGTTGAATATATATGTTCTAAAGTAATAATGGAATGGACATTGTCTGAAAAAAAAATATAGATTTTTTTTGCAGCCGCGGCCCACGCGTTGTGTATACCTAAGAAATATTTATTATACTCCAAATACTCCGTGCGTAGACTACACACGGAGTATTAGGAGTTACTATAACGACCAGGCCGCCAGGGTAGCCCGCGATAGTCAAATTTTCTTACGTTTTTTACCCTAAAGTTCATATAACCCTTTTGAATGACTACTTTATGAAATATCAGGAATCATATTTTGTTCAACATGCAACCTGACACTGACCTGAAAATTGAAAAAATGATAGAAAATTTGAATTATGCGGTCTACCATGGCATTTCCCCCTTAAAAAGACTTATCTTTAGAACTGCTCACTACTCTTTTCACAGGTTTCTTATTAAAAATTAAGACTGGAAAATGCCATCTAATTAAATAGCATCGAAGGTGAGAAAGATATTCGTGTTGACAAAACTATTTACAAAACAATGTCACAAATATTTGGAAATGTTGGCACGTTATCAAAGCAAGAGAAATCGTAGGGATCGACACGCACCTCTGCCCTGACGAAACAGCGGGTACCTACGTACAGTTTTCCGCTACTTATTCCGCTAGGTAAAAACAAAAGGTCGCTGTGGGGTAATTAACGATTAGTAGGTTATCGTCGCCTTGAACGTTGCTTGTTGATTTCAATAACCTTCTTTTTTTTTGTCAAAACCGCAATATATCGATGATATCGGTAAGTTTTTGTTACAACAGGATACGACACTATTAATTTTGTGATATAGGTTTCTTGACAAAAAAACAGTGGCGCTCCAAGAGTGCCGACAGAAGTGAAAACTTGAAAAAGCATAGTAATTTTATAAATATGTTTGAAGGTCATTCTTCCCAAAGAAAATGAACCGCGCGTTGATGTCTTTATAATGGCCAAAACTTAAAACAAAGGTGTCGTTACGGTAACAGTGTCGCGAGTTCAATGGTTTTTTCCCATCTCAAAAAATGCCCAACTCGCCTAAAGAAGTTTTCACTTAAAAAAATATGAATATTTTACACACAGGTAAATAAAATGGTTTTGAAAACTCATTAAATAATCTTATGAGAAACAAAGTTATTTGATTCTTAGCACGTCCCTGTGCCGGCTGGCATTGTACTACGATATGCCAAACATGCTTCAATGTTACCGCACATAGCACACTATAAACAAAGCTCTTTCTACATGGAGATTAGCTTCGGGAAATAATTGCTAACGTTACGTCAATGGCCCACTTTCTGACAGGGAAAAGTCGGCCCACCTTGCGAACTGTTGATTAATTGTGGTGCATTAGCACATCATCAGCAGGACTTGTATTTCTGTATGAGTTACATAAAACCAGCGTTTAGACGAAAGCTGGATCGTCCAAATTATTAAGTACTTGACGATGATTTTGTAGAAAATCTCTGATAATCTTCCATCATTAAATTATTAAAATTCTCTTATTTGAAAGTTAAAAAGTGATGACTGGGCTGTTAATAATAAAGCTGTTAAAAATAAAGTTTGTTTGTTTGAACGCGCTAATCTCTGGAACTGCCAGTCTGCAGTCTGCGATGCGACGCGATGGGTCGGGGAACAAGAAATTTTCACGCGGACAAAGTCGAAGGCAGAAGCTAGTACAATAGTAAAAAAAACAACTAAAGGTAAACTATATTATGTTTAAGTATATGACATAATAGCTAAACAGTCTATGTAAGTATAACTATCTCATTCAATGTCAAGGCGTGACAATGGCAGCAGTAAATTATGCGCGTTTATCGTAATTATCTACATGGGTTAAATGTGAGGGAATCTTACTACAAGACTGAGTAAAGTTTTATCGTATCGACAGAAGGAATAATAATTATTATTATTATATGAATTATGTTCATGATATTGGTACAGATGGAGACTATCCGTGAACAGTTGGCTCAAGGGTGCGATAAAGTATCTTGTAAGTGAACATAACATGGCTATATCAATGCAATATACAGGGTGGAAAAATCAACAAGCCCTGGCGGGAAACTACTTAAAATCCTTAAGATATATTATTTTTCTTAAAGGAAACATTCCTTTATTTTTTTAAAGAAATAAAGCTGCATTTACATATTTATCGACAAGCTTACCTTAACCGGGAATCGAATCAGCTAAAAATTAAAAAAAATAAACACTCGCTATTTTATTTCACTAGTCGATACAGTCAATGTTAAAGATATTTCTCCAATAAACATTAGGTCTTACACTCGTCTGTCATACAAGTTATCCATGAAATCTGATATTTAGTAGGTACACAAGGGCTTTAATCAGCATTACCTAAACTAGAACGGTTCACTTTCAACAACTAAAATACACATTATAATTTTCTTATAACTCTAACATCCAAAGATATTATAGGAAGTACAAGCTTGCTAATTTATCTCTAAGTACCTTGTTGAAGACTTAGATAAGAAAATCGTTTAATATGTAATAACACTAATAACAATTCTATGCACATTTCCTTCTTAGACGAGGCGTTCTGATTTTTAGCTGGTTCGATTCCCGGTTTAAATAAGCTTATCGAGAAATCTGTGAATGCAGTTTTGTTTCTTTTTAAAGATAAAGGAATGTTTCCTTTAAGTAAAATAATATATCTTAAGGATTTAAAGTAGTTTCCCTCCAGGGTCCATTGATTTTTTTCCACCATGTATTTGGGATGCATGAAGAAGCCTCCTCCTGTAGCGCAGTTTGTTCCGCCAGTTACTCAACTAAACCGAGTGCTCGGCGCATCTTGGGTCACACCCAACGCCTTATTGGACTGGCCAATTCTTCCCTTGCGGTGGTAGTGCTGACGCTCGCCTTGTTTCCGATCGCTCCCACAGGAGTCCGGCGTCAAGCAGCCTGCTGTGTTTTGTCGATGCGTGGGAGTTCCCGTGCCTCAGGCATCTTCTGGGTACGCTCGTTCCATCATAAACCTCATCCATCGCTTTTCATCAGGCGTGATCGAGGTCAAGAGCGGGCCCATTCAGCAATAAATAAAATATTATTTAAGATTTTAATTTATATAAAAATCCATCTCCCATCATACATCGTCATCATCTCATTTTCCATCTTTCGTGAGCCCGCGCGTCCTCTTTCCAGTTTTGACGGAACCTACCCAGCTCGTCCCGCCATCGCCTACGTGGACTGCCGCGACCCCGCCTCATTGTCTCAGGGGACCAATTAGGAAAGAGTGGAGGGGGGGGGGGCTTTGCCTAAGAGTGGGACAGCGTAGGCTAGTTAAAAAAAAATATTTTGCCCGCGGTTTGGCCCCGTGGAAGCCGGAAACTGTCCCATGGCAACATCCGTGTCCTAACACAGGTCATGGTCTGCCTGTGTGCCAAATCCGTTCAGCCGTTTGAAGGCTTGAAAAGTTAACAGACGGACAAACAGAGTTACTTTCGCATTTATAATATTTAGTACCTATGGATCTTATTTTTATTTTAATCAAACAGATATTATTGTTTTTCATTGATAATATACGCTTTAATGTCATAAAACAAAACATATATGTATCGGTGTGTTCCCAGTTTCCCAGTCCCACGCAAAACGAGTGGCGAGTCCAAACGAGCCACGAGGCACATTCATCAATCTGTGACAATCAACTGAGTTTTATATTGTTTGCAGGGTTGGCAAACTGTTGTTTATTGCTAATTAAGAATTAATCTGGCTAATTCACAGCTGCATGAGGTTTCACAGGCATGTCGTAATGGTTGCCAACCTCTGTGAATGTGATGATTTAGATATACGAAAGCCAATAAAATATGTTCTAGGTATTTGTTTTTGCACCCGTATTTTGCATAGATCAACATTATAATTGTTGTTCTACCACACTAATTGGTTTTTAAGCCTTTTTAAGGAAATTTCTCGTAGACAGTTCGATACTTCACGTGACCAGAGGGCTGGGTCGATCTTTGGCCAAAGAATTAGCATTGCCATTAAACGTGGCAATGCTGCCAATCTTTTGGGCACGTTTCCGGATGACAGCGATTCGGACGAGTACTTCGACGCCTAAGTGTCCTATTGTTTTTGTACTTATTATATAGTTAGTTATTTACTTTAATACCTAGTGTAAATACATAGTCAGTTGTGTTACATATTGTAAAATTTATAAGAAAAATTTTAAACCTATTTTTCATAATTAAACTTTCTGCAATCCCGTAAAACATCATATTTCCTTAATTGCGAAGAAAATTTCTAATACCTATTTAGCTAGCTGTCTGTTTTATTAAGGCCGAGATGGAGTGATGAGTCTGTTATTTGTAATACTAACAATTAATTAAAACAACTGTAGAAGCCGAGAGCTATTGTTTTAAAAATTAACCGAGTTTATGAGAACTGACCGCGACTGCAGTGTATTTTTTTTATATTTTTAAGGTCAAAAGTGTTATTATTATAACGCTCACCGTTATAACTAAATGTGTTAGTAACATGCGAGTTTCTTATACTGTACTGTAAATCTGTTAACAGGTTACTTATAAAAGTATGTAGTCGCGTCAATGGATATCAGTGAAAAACTACGTCTTCTTTATTAAATTAATAAACTAAATAGTTAATTAAGTATATATTTTGATAACCTTGGGAGGATAGGATATAAGTAACCTTATATAAACAGCCTATAATTTTCCCACTGCTGGGACACACATAGACCTTCTCTCTTCTAAAAGGACTGGGCTGTAATCCACCACGCGGCGCGCTGGCCCAGTGCGGGTTGGTAGATGTCACATGTCTTAGAATTTTTGGTTCTAGGACATACCGGTTTCCTCACGACAGATTAAACTTACTGATAGTTATCTCTATTCTTAGGAATTTAGTGAAGCAGTGGCAACTAAATCTTACCCTAACTCTGTAAGCCCATGCATCATTTCTTAATCGTGATAGCCAAATGCTCTCGTTTCTGTTGACCGGCCTAATGAAACCGCGGTCAAATATAGTCTACATCAGACCGTTCAACTCATTTTGACCTTACTATCGTGACATGAAAGAAACAAAATTAACATACATTTCTATGGCAACGAAGAACCCAACACTCATAAGTAATGGTTTGACACTTACATTTGATTAGGAAATCAAAAATATTATTTTTCTTTGAATACGGTCCCATTTTAGCTCGACTAACGAGTTTTATACTTACGCCATACTTTTATAATTCCCACGCGTAAAGTGTTTTGAATAAATTAGAAAAATGGGCTTACAGTTTTGGTTAATACGAATTTTAATGTTAATGCGATCCTGAATGCTATAGTATAACCGCAAACAATCAAGGCCACTAAACAAAGTTCAGAAAAAACCAGTAGCGTACCATGTCCGCCGAAATAACATCGAATTTCAATTAGTTTAAAAGTCTCTTCTCATAAAATAAATAATCACGTTTGCAATTCAAAATTGAGATTTGAAATCTTGTTTGAAAAACGAACTACTGAACTGTCAAACTAAATAAAATGGCGTCACATGCAACGGTCATTTTTTAAATTTAACAATCATCTACAAACTTGCTGCATGTTTTAAGACAAAAGCTTGCAAGTGAATGTTAAAAGGATAATAGGTCTGTGAAATTAAGTTCTACCTGAAACTATTAAGCTTGGAAAGAAGTAAAAGTTCGCAGTAAAATTTTGAATATGACGTTAAAACAGTCAATTCCTGCTTCAACACCTTTTAACCTTATTGTTCACTTGCGAAACAGACTGCCGATGTGGGAAATAGATTATTGCATTCATATTGGATTACCGCTGGCAACAGGGTCAAGGTGTAACGTGATGCATCGGATAAGGTCTGGTGATAAACCTGTCTGTTCAGTTAACCAGTCGTAGACGGTAGTTGCTATGTCGACGTAGACGTTCAGCCCAGTCAGAAACGCGTGACGTCACAGACCTTGAGAGTACATTCACTTAACTAAATCCTTCCGAAGCCAGGCATACCCGGACGTACATACATATAGTTGAATTATAATAATAGTGATAGTGATCAATCGTGACGTGACTGTGGTTCGTGTTGTGAAATGTATGTGAATGTGGTTTTTGGTTCACGATTTGACGTTAGAACGGTTGTCTGTTATCTTTTCATCGGATAATTATATGTAAGTAACTAGCACATGTAGCGGAATCATCCGCGAGGTCCTCTAGGTACGTTCGGTGACGCTGAGGGCGCAATAGGGTTATCTACTGTACTATATCTAAGATATTTTCAGTTACAATTTCAAGGTTGGAATAGAATTAATAGTACCTTAAAATCCAATGTAATCCCGACCTTTTTTAAAACCCTAGAAAGTTTTTGCCCAAGTCTTTAAATCATTTATAATAATAAATGACAAGGTTATGCGACGGAATATAAAACACCAAATGTCATTGAAGTCTTTATGCAAGAGACATGTTCACATTATCATTCACACAGAGTTCCTTTGTTATTGTTTAGTTAGGCGCTAGTCAAACTACTGATGCCCTCATCGCTTATTACCTTGGCAGCTCCACTTGTTTACATTTTTCGATAACATTCGTATTGGAAATGTTTTAGATGCGAATTAATCATAAATTGTATTAATTTCCATGTTTTCTTGATTAGGCTGCATTTACGACTGGCTGCTGTAAATATGCGGGTAGGTAGGAGCTACAAGTAAACAACTGATCGTTCACTTGGAATATAAAAACGCCTACAGCCATGTAAGTTGCTAATTATTTCCTTTATTAGGTACATAGTTAGCATATTATAATTCAAGCCTTGTTGTTTCCTTAAAGTCAATCTTGCCGTACAGCCGTAGCTAATAAAGTCAATATATGTATGGGCACGGACCCAATTAGTTTCTGATACACTAAGGACGTTGACGCGCCTCTTAATTCAGACAATCTTTGAGGTTCAATCAATTTGATCGTCTCTTTTTTAAATAACGACTGCATCGTTTGTAGACACGATTTCACTTTATATTGTCAAACAAGTTAGTAAACTTTTAGCGAACAGTGTCGGTTTAGAAAGGAATAGGGCGGCTGCACACGAGCGGCAGGCATTAGAAAGTGGCCGAGGATCTCACCTGCTCCGCATGAGTTCTTCCAGAAGTCGCAAAACTTGCTGCACGCACACATCTCGATGTACGTCACTTCGCACTAGTGCCAATGTATTTTTAAACTTCACTTGTACAGTTTCGCAATCCTTCAGCCGGTGCGCATTCACACGATCGCGTTAATGTGGACAGCTGAGAAAAACTTTATTCACGTTATAGTAAACAGTGGCGGCGTAAACATGTCAGCTAGCGGCTCAGATGCTCGCTTGTGTACCGTTGGAGCGTAGAAAGCGAGCGCGCGTGGTCGGGGCAGCGGCGGCAGTCGGCATCGTCCAAGCGAGCGGGGGCAGAGCGCGACGTGCGACCGGTGCGGGCGCCCTCGTGCGACTGCCGAGTGCCGAGTACAGGCGCCCGCAGCCCCCAGCCTCGCTGGCAACCGCCACTTCACTCGGATATAATAAAACCGAGGAAATGCACAGATTTCGCGAGCAACTTTGTGAGTGTGATTATTAGCGCTGATTGACGGAATCGACTCGGCGAAACCAAAGGCGCTGAAAAACGCGGAACAGTATGCGTCCACAGATGATTTACATAAGCGATTTCCGTGCGTAATTTGTCGTACAATTTTTTTTAAATCAGTTTACTCACGCTCCACCGCAATTTCGTTAGCTTATCACAAGAAGTCAAGAGTTGAAACAAAATATTTTTAGCACGTTTTATTTCAGGTGACGATGTGTATAGTGATTGTAAACAAATAATAACATAAATTACATGACAATAAAATCTTGTCCGAATATTGTCGTACAAAAGAGTTCAACGCTCTACGAATGTCCACAGCCGTAGGTACGTGAGTCCGGAAGCGTGATCACAATGCCTGATATAGGCACCGGTCCAATGTGGTATATTGGGCTTTTATTTAAGCATTCTTTACATTCAACATTTAAGTATGTACGTTCTTATCAAAAATGTTGTACAAAAATGAGAAACTGAAAATTATGTGCGGATCCGAACTATCTGGAAAAAGTAATAATAAAATAAATATGTAACTGTCGCATTAGGGTAAGACCTGTCATGATAGATGTAAGCATGATAAATAAATAAATAAATAGGTAATATGTTACCATGAACTATCAAACAAAATCGTTTGGCGAGATCACGTTGAGTCGATTCCGGTCAGACAATCTCTACTAACACCGCAAGAACATAATTTCCACTACGATAGCCTGGGTTTCCTAACCTCTGCACCCAGTTTTCATTGACATACGGATCTATACATCGAGATCTGTACCGGTTTCTGTGTCTCGGTCTAGAACTGATCGTGCCGCGCACTCCTGCCCAGGTTTTACGCTCAATTCCTTTAAAAGAAAAAGTAATGTTGGCACAATAGCAGTTAATCAAGTTCAATTTCTTACTTCAAGACTTTTCATTTATTATTATAGTTATAATACTTTCGGTTAGACCCGATCTGAGTAATCTGTAACATAATAATAATATTATTAAACTATTCTTGAATAGTTTAAAAACATGCGTCCATTGTCTTATTCTATTACGAATACACGTGTCATTTGTGGCAAATTTTTGTACGCTCTTATTCCTTGCTCTCGTAGCTGTATCGCGTAGCCTACCCATAGCGTGTAGCTGATCCGTAACGTGTAGCCGACCCGTAGCATACTATGCGTAGCAGGCCCGTAGAGAACTACGCGCAGCCGATTCGTAGCGTTCAATTCGTAGCCAGCCCGTAGCGTACTACGCGTGGCGGTCCGTAGCGACTAACGCGTAGCCAACTGGACCGTCTAACGCGTAGCCGACCGTAGCATGCAACGCGTAGTCGACCGTGGCGTGTAACACGTACTCGACCCGGTAGGAACTACGCCTAGCCAACCCGTGCCGTGGTGTAATACGCAAAGCGAACCGCAGCGTGTAACGGTAGCCGGAGTGTAGCGTAAGTACTACAATATCTAACTCAACATTTGCGATGCACTAACACATAGAGACCTGGTACAACTATCTGTAGCCTGGGATCAGAAATCCCTTCGTTGGAAATATACCCGTAACCCGTAACGCAAAACCATTCGACACCTTTTTTTGGGGGTCCTGGAGCACTTGAGCAGTTCGTGGAGTTTCTTGCCGGTTCTTCTCCATGAGGAAACGGCCAATTGGACCCATCCACCTAGATTCTGACGTTTATGTGAAATAAAATATTTTGATTTTGTCACTCTCCCGCGACCATAGAACCACTCAACACGTCACCTGTGCCGTCATGTCATCTATGAACGATGGACCAACCAGGTGGCATCCGCACTGATTGTTTACCAACACTGCGGAGATCCATTCATCACGGGTGACTGTACCAAGCATAGGATGAAAACAGATGATACATTCTACTGTATTTTTCCTAATCAACTGTTCGTAGAAAATGTTTTTCACTGATACTGAATCATGTATTGTAATTTTCGTGCATGACTGTCTTATTAATTGAATGGATAATTGTTATTTTTATAATGGGGAGGCCTTGATACGTGCATACATCTACACACCTTGATTACAAAAGAATGTTCTAAGGTGTTTAAAAAAACGGCCAAGTGCGAGTCGGACTCGCACGTGAAGTACCACCGAACAATATTGAACTCTACATCTTTTTTTTTAATACTTTTGTAAAATACTGTTATTCAGTTCGATTAGAAGCCGACCCCAACATAGTTGGAAAAATAGGTTAGGCAAATAATGACTTGACTAAATACTAGGTTTTTACGACTCAGTTTAAAAAAATAAAAAAGTAATTAAAAAAAAATAAACCGACTTCAAAAAGAAATTAACTCAAAATTATAAAATAACTTTAATTTCGGAAATCGATGTCTTGGGATCTGTATTTTAGTTTTAGTTTTTGCCACCGACTTCCGAAATTAAAGTTATTTCATAATTTTGAGTTAATTTCTTTTCGAAGTCGGTTTAATTTTTTTTAAATTACTTTTTTTATTTCGTAATTTTTAGTTTTAAGTAAAAACTGGAATATTTGTTTGTAATAGGTAGGTAATAGTTTTATTGTAAATATTGCACTAGAATTTGACCAAGGTTTTGAGATGTTTTCTCTTTGACACTACACCCGTAGCTCGTATCAATAAGCCAGGCCGTCACACTTACACGTATTAGTCCATATCTTGTAAATTACTGAATCGATTTTGATGAAACTTGCATTGTTCCCTAAGTTGAACTAAATGTAAGCCAATAAAAGAAAAATAGTCACGATTCGATTAATAGTTGCGGAGAAATGCGTGGACAAACATACATACATACATACGTCTATAAAATTTTGTATATTTGTTTGGAAGCCGTAATAGATTGTCGTATGTGAATATAATGCAATTCCATTAATGTTACATACATACGTGTCGAATTGATAACCTCCTTTTTTTTGAAGTCGGTAAAAAGAGGAGGTTCTCAATTTGGTCAGATAATTACATATATTTTTTTAATTGTTTTTGTTGTAGCGGCCATATAGTAGTACACACTCTGTGAAAACTTCAAGTGTTGACCTAAGATAAAGCCCTGTGATAGGCAGACGAACAGCGGAGCTTTAGTAACAGGGTCCCGTTGGAACCCTTTGTGTACGAAACCCTAAAAATAAGGTAGTACATCGAATTCATGTAGGTTCTTCTTATCCTGTGTAAGTAACGTTTAGTATAAGTAATTGGTTTTTTTGAGAGCAATGATGGCCCAGTGGTAACGGCCGCGACTTACGAGTTGTAAGGTCGTAGGTTCGAACCCAGACAAGCGTTTTACTTTGTGTAAATTATGTTATCACCACTGCTGTCAAAAAGGTGAAGGTAAACATTATGAGAAAACCGGTCTGCGTGGTGGATTACGGTCCACTCCCTCTCACCGAGAGGAGGGCTGTGTCCCGGTAGTGGAAACATTATAGTCTGTTTATGATGATGATGATGAATATTTTTCCAAAATTAAATTTACTTCAAGGGAATCATGTCACGGAAGAACCAAACGCCACTATTTTGTATTTAATAGCACCACATAAAGCATAAATCAAAAGACTTCCGTATTTTTTACTCACATTTAATAACTGAGTTTAACATAATCGACATATTAATCTCTCGTGAATGAATAAACAAAAAAAGATAATTAGGTGTCACATGACAGTATGAGTCAGTTCTCATTATGTTAGTAATTTAGTAGGGTTGTCATTTGGTAATGGTATGACCAATGTTTAAGTTTGAATTCCAATGAAACTGAACGGGATCAGATGCCGTATATGATTGATTATGACGGTTTACTGCCATCATGATTCCAGTGTAAGAGAGTGACGGAGCTATACATGACCGATCTCTTTTTCGCACTGAAATCATGATGGCATTAATACTTCGTAATACGGCCCCTAACACTGTCAGTGTCAATCCATACTAATTATCTGGATACATAAATGCGACAGTGTGTCTGTCTGTCTGTTCCTCTTCACGCTTAAACCGCTGAACCATTTAGATAAAATTTGGTATAGAGATAGTTTTAGTCCCGGGAAAGGACATAGGGAGATATCCCGATATTCCCACGGGATCGACACATGCAGATGGAACCGCGGGGCGCTGCTAGTATTATATAAGGTGTTAAATATGTATTAAACAGCTGATTTTTATTCGTGATTTCAGTGTTGGTCCCATAGTAAAAGTTGTTCAGTTCGATGGTCTAAAGCACCTCCTAAATTTTGTCGGGTTAAGTTAACACTTTGTAAGTATATTCGAAAGTAACTCGGTCTGTATGTTACCTTTTCACGTCTAAACCACTGAACGGATTTCGATAAAATTAGGCAAGGAGATAGATGGCGTCCTGGGGAAGGGCATAGGATACTTTTTGTCCAGATAGCAAGTTCCCGTGGGATAATTTCTGACGTCCACACGGGCTAAACCGCGGGCAGAAGCTAGTATTCCACACCAATAATGACAGTGATAACTCTTGAACGCGGTTTAGATGTGTTGATCGCGTTCAGTTTCATTGGTGCAATTTGCCCTTAGTTGAACTAGGGTTAACCTAGTAATTAACCGTAGTCAGTGGCCTTTGAATAGTTAATTTGCTGTCAAATCATATTTGCTACAGAGATAGCTTAGCCAAAACATGCCATGACTGACCAATCAAAACACTTAGCATGAAACTCCACAATTAAGATAAATAGCCATTGTACGCTTTTATGATTTGTAACGTGACAAATTATCGTGGACATTCACGTCCACGTCCATAAAATGTATGGAAATACGTGCTGGACAAAACGTTATCGTAGACGGAAATTTAAAAGCGTTGTTATACTTATTTCTATACATTTTACTTCCCTGTAATATCACCACGTTAGAAATGATAATAAATGGCCTATTGCGAGTCGGACTCGCACACGAAGGGTTCCGTACGACAAGAAAAAACGCCGTAACAACACGTTTGTTGTATGGGAGCACCCCTTAAATATTTATTTTATTTTGTTTTTAGTATTTGTTGTTATAGCGGCCACAGAAATACATCGTCTGTAAATTTCAACTATCTAGCTATCACGGTTTATGAGATACAGCCTGGTGACAGACAGATAGACAGACGGACAGTGGAGTCTTAGTAATAGGTTCTCGTTTTTAACCTTTGGGTACGGAACCCTAAAAACGCACATATGGAATTCGTTCATAACATAAAAGCTTTCTTGGAAACTCTTTCTTAGGACGGATAGAGATTATGACAAAGTACTATAGATTCACGTGTCAGTAGTTGCAAGGCTTCGCGGGTATTAAATGTCTTTACTATGCTAAACGATTTTCCTCTAAATTAACTTAGGCGATCCCGACGAGCACGTTTCTTGGCGAAAGACTTTTATTGGTATTAATTGAACGATACAAGTCTACAAAGACGGAATAAGTATCAAATTGACAATAAATAGGTTTTTCTCAACAACATGAACTAAAAGGAATTACTGCCAAAAGTCTTCTCAGAGTAATCGGTTATGAAGCAATATACAAATAGAGTTTTAAAACTACGATTGACTTAAAAGGGTTTGTACAAACTTATAGAAATAAATCATTTATCATTTTCCCCTTTATTTATAAACATTGCTTAAAGTTATGAGACGTTTAAACGTCAAAAACGAAAGAAAGAACGTTTATTTGCAGCAAACATGACGCAGAAAAAAACACAAAAAAGAACAAGTAGGGGGAAAATATGCGTCACATCCACGCAAAACGTCCATAGGTCAGCATAATGCTACGAGCGTTCTTTTTCAGCAACAGCTGGCGCAATCGTCGCTACGTATAACCCCTTATTGGGTAATAAAAAAATGAAACCCACAGAGGCCAGTAATTAATATGTTTAGAAAGGAAATCCTATATGAATCGTATGAACAGCCCATTTGTCAACACTGAACATTTATATTTGACTAATCCGATGGCATAACGCGACCAAATCACCAGGGAATTTTATATGAATTAATTAACAGATACTAACCAAACGTATAATGTGCGTACTAAACCATAGTAACAAGTTATATGTATAGAACTAGCAACTGCCCGCGACTTCGTCCGCATGTCTTGTTTGTCCGACGCATCTTTTTTCTTTTTACTCGGCTCCTTTTTTTTCTATTTACTCAGCTCCTTTGGGTCCTAGCATGATGTTAATAAATAGCCTATAGCCTTCTTCAACAAACGGGCTATCAAAAGCAAACATTTTTTTTAATCCGACCTGTAGTTTCAGAGATTCAAACAAACAAACTCTTCAGCTTTATATTAGTACTAGCAGCGTCCGCAGCACTTTTTTCGGGATGAGAGGTACCCTATGTCCGTTTCTGTACATGTGACAACGCAAATGCAAAATTTCAGGATGATCGGTTCAGTGGTTTAGGCGTGAAAAGGTAACAAACAAGCTTAATTTCGCTATTATAATATTAGTTAGGATAGTACAGTGTACAATATATATATTAGTATAGATGTGCGTACCAAGTTATATAGAATATACAAAACGTAGCCTATGCTATGAAGGCCACTTAGTCTCTTATAGAAATCGGGAAGTGTTGTCTGATGACGTAGTGGTTTACGACTGCCTCGCAACAGACGGTTTTAAAACTGTTAATGAAACTGATAAATAGAGCTAATGAATGAATGAGTTTACATCCTTATCCGTATATATCCTTAGTACGTAGTTATCTAATCATTTTATGTCATCATCTGCCTCGCCTTTTCCCAACACTATGTTTGGGTCAGCTTCCAGTCTAACCGGGTGCAGTTGAATATCAGTATTTTACATAATGCTACTGCCTATCTGACTTCCACAACCCAGTTCCTGGGTAATACGATACCCTTGGTAAAACTGGTTGTCAGAATTTTGGGCTTCCGACGACCCGTAACGAATGCCTAAGATCCACGAATGACAGCTGGGTCCAACTGCTTAACGTGCATTCCGAGACACGGAGGTGTTTTGATATATTAAAGATGGTCACCCATCCACGGACCAACCGCTGCAAGCGTAGCTTAACCGACCCGTACGGCTTTTATTACTTAGCCATAAGCTATCTAATAATTTTATGTGCTATCTAATAATTTTATTTTCCTGCTCTTTTTTTTCATACCTTGACTGAATCTTATGGAATACCTTGGATACCTTGACTGAACATACGGATACCAAGTTGGTGAATCAGAATCAAAAATAGTAACCTATAAAAATATAGAGACGGACTTTCTCTTGCAAAAATATTACGGGTCAGGCATTCTCTTTGAATAGTTATTTTATAGAGTCATCTTACACTTTAATAATTTGTTTAAACTAATACTATAGAGAGAAAAGATTTGATTTTTTTTGTATGTCTGTTTGTTTCGCTTTCACTCCAAATTACTGGTTTGGATGACATTTGGCACGTGGGTAGACCATGACCTGGTTAGGACATAGGATACTTTTTATCCCGATATTACTACGGAATCGAGACTTATGCGGGTGAAACCGCGGGGCGCAGCTAGTATATTACAATGATTGAAAATGGACAAATTGACAAATATGGATCTTCAAAAGAAAATGGACAAATATGGATCTTCAAAAGAAAATGGACAAATATGGATCTTCAAAAGTAAATTAATGGACTAAGTATGTTCAATTAGGATTAGATTCGAATTCGAATTAGCCATTCAAGAACCTAATCAGTATCTACTTGTTTGCATTGATTTGATACAATATTGAAGCTTCGCAGACTAGATCATATGTTATTCGAATATTAAGTACTAGAATCTGCCTGCGACTTCGCTCGTGTGGTAGTCAACTATACAAAACATACCCTATGGCACACGGCAATAGTGTAGCTTTCTGCCAGTGAAAGATTTATTTCATGCTAATTGCGTAACACACTATCAATCTCAATTTAAATCATTTTGAAGGATATTGCTAATCGATTGCTTCATATGTTCGAAAAATTTGTCTGCTCTGAATGTTGTTGAACTGTCACAAAATCAAAGCCACTGCAACTAATAGTGTGTTACGCAATTACCCCGCTGTATTTCCAGAGATTACCTCCTGTATCCAATTACAAACTTTAACTCTTTATAATATTATAGTGTAGATTATAGATATCGGTCGAATGTCGTGAATGACGAGTTACGACTGTTACAAGAATAAAACTGTGTAATTGGACTGTCCGTAATTGGAATAAAATGCCGTCCTACGCATTTATATTTAGCAGCAACACAACATATAACTTAACTAAAAGAAAAAAATAATCGGTCGCCCTACCAAGGTCAGGTATGACCGCCATTTATAAAAAAAATACTTTACACACAATTTGTATGGTCGGGCATGATTGGAAACCGTTGTTAAAAGGTTTACTTAAGAGTAAACTAGTCGCGAGCTCGAACTCACTGGTGGTCATTGCCAAAAAGCACGCTGTCTCACCTGGCTTCGTGTCTGACTGAGCTAGTATCAGTGATGAGCAGTTAGACGCTAGTCTACACGCACAACGTCTAGTTCTCAAGCACAGCAACACCGTTTTGAACTGACAGGCGCGTAAAAAAATTCGAAACGTGCTTTGGAAAATCGAGTTTTATGAAGAAACCGCTGCATAAACCAATTATAAATAAAGTTTATTGAACTCTTCGATAACTGGGCCTTATCAGTACGGATTTTGTCGGTATGGATGGTGGTTTTGAAGATTTTACAGTTCTTTTATTACTTATTTACACTAATCTTTGTTGGCTCATAACTTTTAATGGCTTTTTATTTTACTATTCAGTTTCCGTACAGACAAAATTAATAATAAGTCAAAACGATATCATGTTTTCCCCCTAATAATAATAAAGAGAAAAAAAAAAAAAAAGAAAAAAAGATATCATGTTTAACTTTGGATGCACAATGTCAAACAGCGGAGTAATACTCTCCCGAAATTTGTATGGAAAAAATATCGACTAGTGGCACGGTGGCACCTTAAATAAAAGTTATAGTTAAAAGTTATCAAACAAAAAAAGGCCATTTTCACATTAAATGCATGATTATTGATACCTACCTAAATCTTTTTGCAATAGGTATTCATATACATATCGTTATTTCTGTTCCATGATCTTAGAAAGCCAAGGTACAATTATGGACCCCGTGACCACAGGGCTGGCCTTTTTTTTGGCCAAAGAATCAGTATCGTCATACAATGCCGCCAGCCGTTTGGGCACTTTTCCTGTAGACAGCGATGCGGACGAATTTTTTAATGCCCTATGAATATTTTACCTCTTTTTATATATATACCTATATATTATTAATTAATACAATTTTTAAATGTTAATAGTTTTTAGGTAACATTAATTAAGTAGATATGTTCACGAAGAAACAAGAGCTCAGCGACCACCTCGATCTGGCTTGACGATAACCTTTTGTCACAGTTCATTGTCGTCATATTTAATGTACTGTCCTACGTACTGGTATCTAGAAAGCCGGAGACAACCCCGGCTGCGGAGATAAGCCTACTATATCAGGAATGTGGGAAAACACGATAATAGTTGACTTTAACATATATTTTCGTAGGTCATTAAATGTTATCCCCCACTATTGTGTAATAGCTGCTAAAGCGCCGCTGATTGTGTGGTCTCTCGTTTTGTTTCCTAGGTGTTAATGCTGTTGGTGTTAAATTCATAAGATAATATTTCGTGGTTGGCGTAGTCTGTAGGTATAGCAAAAGGCTTATGTATTGAGGGCTGAAAATATCGGTAATAACCCAAGGTTTAGACGCCTCAGCCTAAAACCCGTTCGAATACAAAGGCGATTATGTTGGACTGACTGTGCTCGCGACTTCGTTCGCGTGCATGTCGGAAAACAAATTAGATTTCATGGATTTTAGATTTTTTGCGCGGAACCCTTTTTTTTCCAAAAATAAAAGTTACCTCCCTATAACATCAGCTATTTGCCAGTGAAAGTCCCGTCAAAATCGGTCCAGCCTTTTTGCAGATTAGCCGAAACAGACACGCGGAAAAGGAAATGAAAAATTGTTGTTATTTTAATTTTATTGTAAGTACCTACCGTATATAATTTCGTATGCATTTAGTAAAAAGCTGTTATTTTGACATTGCAAACAGACACCTAATTTTAATATATATTTATATAGATCAGGAACACAAATACATAATTTTGTTTAGATAAAGTACCTACTTTTGTAGATTATTTTACATTGAATAGGTTATCAAAAAGGCGGAACAGTGAAACCGTAGGAAGCAAGGGACTGTGTAGAGAGCGTAGGTGTTCTGTTAGCGTTCAATTTCGCTTCCTACCTCGAGTTTGTATAAAGCCTCGTCTTCATTAGACTAACGGTCACGAACAACGAATGTAAGCTTGGTTGTATTTTGACTGCTGTTACCGCGAGTACGCACGAACAATCACCGACAAAAGATGCTGATCATTTTGGAATTTCAATCATTCATATTGTAGAACTCTCATTATTGATATTTCAATTATGAGAGAATGAATGACAACAAGATTTGACAGTTGTCCCTACCCCACATGTGTTTTTGAACAGCTACTTTCGCACGGGTCCGCATTTTCGATGATAATTATAATTATCATAGTTTGTAACAAGTAAGTTATAATAGGGAAGTTTTGTTTCATAAACCTCTCTTTCTGAAGGTTTGGACTGTTGTTAATCGACTTACGTCGGTTTATAACTGTACGGGCTCGTTAACGTTCGATTCTGGGGGTTTACTCTCTAAGTCCGTCAACGAAGACTAGAGACAATCAATAGTGTCGTCGTAAGCTAAGTAAATGGGAGAAGATAGAGCCCGTAACTTCGACCGATATTACAGATTTGCTGGAGCGATTCCACGCGCTTAATGAAGACGCTGCTTTATAATTTACTCAAAAGAGTATCTGCGTATATAATTTTGAAGTTTCAATGAAACCAACATTGTAAACAGGATATACATTTTATAGCAACGAAAATAAATAACACGTTATTTAGTTATTTTAAGCGGACTTTGATGAAACATTTATTTAGCATCTTTGTTTTTGAAGCTGGTTCATTTAACCTGTGATTTAACTTGAGTTTCGACATTCCAGTTTTTTACACTGTTTAATTTACTTTTGATCTTTGCTGTAAGCTTTAATTTATATTTTATTAATGAATAATTAAAGAACAAACGTCCAGCTTAGCTAAATGGTTATAAATAAGTTTTAAGATAATAATGAATACTTATGACATAACTAAAAATATAATTTAAAATATCACGGGTTGGCGATCATCATTTATTCTGTGTCCAAAGAAATTCGAATTCAAAATTCGAATTCAAAATATTAATTTGCCAGAAAACACATTGTTCAGGGAAGGTCTTAAAGCCTAAAAGTTATTGTATTCTGCCAGCAAGCAAGCGTGCAAACTACATACAATTACACACCAAAGAATCAAATCAACTATATTAAAAACGGAGGAAAATATTAGATACAACAAAATGTTTTTTTCTGACATTAATTTTGTTTACCTAATCTGTTTTGTAACTGAGCTAGTTATAGAATTAACTCACAATCACACTAATATTATAAAGACGAAAGTTTGTGAGTGTGTGTGTGTGTGTGTTTATATGTTTGTTACTTCTTCACGCTCAAATGGCTGGACCAATTTTGATAACATTTTGTAAGGAGGTAGCTGACACCCTTGATTAACATATATGCTATTTTTTATCCCGGGTGAAACCGCGAGGCGCAGCTAGTAGAATAATAATTCTTCAAACAAGACAGAAACGACCACACAATGCATTAATTACGATCCAGTATGTGTCTACAAGAACGATATTTACTTCCTCCATCTGTCGTGTCTATATGATCAGTAGGTTTACATAAACTAGCCAGATACTTATCAAATTAACTCTAAAACACAACTACCTACAGCCAAATGACATCATAGATAATGGCCGGTTAATTGAGTTGTCTACCTGGACAATATTGGAACAGAAAATTGATATCTAAGGCAGATATATGTACCTATGTAGTTTTAAAAGCCTTTACACAATGTGGAGACGACAATACGACAATAAATAAAAACGTTGACAATACTAATGCATAGAAGTATTTTGGAACTATCAAATAAATTCTAGTATTTAAATTAAAAAGGTGTATTTTTCATACAAACTAAGCCTAAATAGTAGTGACGCGCCGACTCTAGGTTTTACCGATCTTTGACTAGCTATCGTGACTAAAATATTGGATACCTATGTTTGATTGAATTTTCGTATGCAGTCTGCATACGAAAATTCAATCAAATGCATAGACATACGGAATTTAATTTAATAGTCGTATTATTATTACATATTTTATTGTCGTCTCCACCTTGTATAATTTTCTAAGAAAACAGAAGCAAGCGTTTTGTATTGGCTCAACATCATGACCATAAACTTGCATTATCCACGTAGCGTTATCACTTGAAAGAATCCTACAAAACAAGGGTGTCTATAGGGAAAGTACGACAAGATGGATTGAAATATTGAAATTATCGACGTTAATCAATTTTTATTACCCGGTTACCTAATTATTCTACGTCGTCAATAAGCAATTTAAAGCCATTAAAAATACAAAAATGCAGCCACCATTTACCTACCTGTCATTGATCAGGAAACAGGAAAATACAGACATAAAATAGAATCGATGTTGATTTTCCGCAAATATCTATACTTATAATAAATCTGTAGAAGTGAAAATTCTGTACATGGAAAATATCAAAAAAATAAATGGCAGGGGGTGTTACTATACCGACACCGCACCCAAAAATGTGATTAAAAAAATTTTTGTCTGTCTGTCTGTCTGTCTGTCTGTTTGTTCAGGCATCACGCAAAAACTACCGGTTAGATTACGATGAAACTTGGTATAATTATTCTTTAATATCCTGGGCACCACACTGGGTACTTTTTATTCCGGAAAAGTATATACAACAAAAAACAAACTTAATTTTGCGGTTCGATCCCTAGACCCGATTACTGTACCAACCGCAAATAATAAGTTTGTCGTAGGTTACGTCACCCGCAGTGGAGTTCACTAAGGGGCGCTGCACACGGCTAAGATACTATAATATTTTATGTTAAGATTTAAGATGAATTTGTAAATACTAATAATAAAGCAGAAGAGTTTGTTTGTCTGAACGCGCTAATCGGTCGGATTTCGGAGTCGATTTTAAAAAATATCTTTACATTTGCTAGCCTAATTCTTGAGGAAGGCTATGTAACATCACGCTATAACCCTTAGGAGCCGAGCAAAAAGAATAAAAGTCAGAAAGATCGCTAAGCGAAAACGAAGTGACAGCGCGGGCAGGCGATGCGATGCGATGCGACGGCGTGGGTCGGAAACAAGAAATTTCACGCGGACGAAGTCGCGGGCAGAAGCTAGTATCTAATAAAAATGATATCATCTTTCGAATGACGTGTACATAATTAAGTTAATTCTAACAATAGCGCTGGTCGTTTGTCCTTAGTATTGATGTTAAATCTCGTTGATTGCGTTTCTCATTTTCCTGACATTTAAACCTCATTAATTCATAATCACGGAGTCTGACGTTAAAACGACTTTGTTACGTCGTCTCTCACGAGTGAAATCGTCAAGCCATTTGTCATTGTTTTATTGAAATATTAGTCAGTGTTGTGTAAAACCTATGATTGACACTGATAGTGTATTGTTTTCATCGGCAAAGATTAGACTAAGTCAAACTCAAACTCAAAGCATTTACTTTTGAATTGTCAAGAGGACGGTCAGTCAGAAAAATGAAGCTAGTTGCCCATTTAAAAGCGTAGGTACCTATGGAGAATAACGGGAAAGAAACTCCATGGACACTCTTTTAAATCAAAATAATATGGTTATAAAGTCTTGTTTACATCATTCATGATGCAGAACGTTCAAAGCATGCGTAATGAAAAGACGAAAAAAATAACAATTCAAATATTAAATTAAATTAAAATAAGCCATGGCAGCAAAGAGATGACCAGTCCCTACTGACGGCGCCCGTTCACGACTATGACGCATGTATTAGCACCATTCAGCTCAACCATTTTGAAGGGAGCAAAATGATCCAACATACGCGCCACCATCAGCGAGACATTTGAGTGAGCATACTCTCAGCCGCCAGGGCACATTCAAATCAATGAAAGGCGTACCCAGTAAATGGAAGCTTTATAGTATGTACATAGTACTCACACATGTGCTATGCAATTATACAATACTAGGAGATTGAATTTATATAATGCAAAAATAGTATTTTAAAATATTCAGCAGCTCCAACAGTATTTTCCAATGCTAATCAATTTATTTGTGCGTCCTTATGGAGCAGGCCCAGCGTTTCGTCAAGCATTTTTATCAGTGATGTAATCCTCCAATTTATAATATGCCTGACTGCATAGTGTGTGTTTTATACAAGATTTAAATTTCGTTTCATTCAGTTGAAGTATGTGGGTAGGTATTTTATTGTGACATTTTAAACAGTAGCCCATGAAAGACGAGTCTACTTTAGCTAGTCTGAAACCTGGTTGAACTAATTAGTTCAACCAGGACACATAGACACAGACACACAGACACACACACACACACACACACACAAGACACACTAGACACATTTATATCACTACAAATAGACCAATTGGTCTATTTGTAGTGATATAAATGTGTCTTTCACCTCTCTTACAAAAAAGATGTAGATTTTTCTTACGTACATGATATTTTCATAGATATATTGACAAGGAACCGTTTAAAGATATTAACATCATGATGTTAATATCTTTAAACAGTTCTCTTAGAGAGTCACGCCTGCGGAGGCTGTATAGAGATGGCTCTGATGGCTCTTTTCTGCAGAATAAAAATAGACTCGATGTCTGCAGCCCGTCCCCATAGTAAAATACAGTACGACATGATACTAAGAAAGTAACTAAAATAGACCAGTCTCGCGGCATCAACATCAGTAAATTGACTGATTTTTCTCACAGCATATGCCGCTGAACTTAGCCGCCCTGCAAGGGATGTTAAATGAGAACCCCATTGAAGCCTTGAGTCGAGCGTGATCCCCAGGAAAACAGTTTTATCGACGAATTCTAGTTTCTCTTGATTCAATACTATCTTACAATTACTACTTTGGGCATTTGGTAAAGCAAATCTTATGCACTTCGTTTTTTTCCCATTTAATACTAAATTATTAGCAGTGAACCAATTTTGGATCTGCAGTAGGGCGTTGATTATCAAGATTTGATGCACGTCTATTAATTTTAATGTCAAGGAAGTATCGTCAGCAAATAACACCATTTGTGGTTGGGTTTTTAAGTCCTTTCTAAGGGGTTTACTCTCCAAATCCGTCAACAAAGATACGGGCCCATCCAAAAGTAGCTGACCCGTCAAAACGTCAAAATGTCTTATACATTATTTTGGACGGGTAAATAGGTGCATATCTTGTCCGGAGTAGAGGACAACTGTCAAATCGTGTTGTCATTTATTCTTAGTTTGGGCTCCGAACTATAAGCCGACCGCTTAACTGAGACGTTGCCTGAGGTAGCTGCGCGGTGCGGGAGGGGTTATAGTTGTCACACACGAGTTGACGAATGACTGAACTCTCGCATCACGTCACCACTCCACCCGCTTCGCCCTGCTACCTCAGGCAACGTCTCAGTGAAGCAGTCGGCCTATAATCTTATGTCCGTAAGTGCTACGGAGTAGTTAACGCCCCTGTCTTCGGCCGAAACTACGGACTTCGTGCTTAGCGAGTAAACTCCTAGTTGTGACGTTGTGAGCGTCGTTAAAAGTTACGGTTTACGTATGAGTGCGATCACAAACGCGTTTGCTGTTAGAATGAGCCTCCAAGAGTAAAGATACGTCCTGCTCACCATTACCACCACATGCTACTCCTTGCCGACTGACTTATCTGAAACTACATATACTTACTCACGACACGAGCTATTGTTATGTAGCTGGTGCCAACACGGACAAAAAATGGCCTTCACATTCAAAACTCGACTTGCCGATACACTTTTTCCTGCTCAGATGATTTTATAGGTCTAGTCCGATACCGTCGTAGTTCTAGGTTCTAGTACATACCTAGCTGGCAGACATGGAAGTGTGGCGTGGCAGCCATGGCCTCACCACGGATACTGTCCTGACTATCCGACCCGCGTCGCCAACTCGCATCACTTACCTGTAACAAGAATATTAGAATATTAATTAAATAAATAAAATTAATTTCGCTCTCAAAGTACAACAAAAACTTATTAGGTACTGTACCATTTAATATGGTATTTGATGGTTGCACAGCTGCACATAATTGATAAACCGACTTTTAAATTGTGTGGGAGTTAGTGTTAATTATATGAACTGTAAGTGTAGCAATACATTAAGGCGCTACCTCGAATATAAATTGTAGCGACTGATCTACTAAGCGAGCGAAAGTTATGCAATTACTTTTGAAACGCAAAAGAAGAGAGATGGCTATAATGTGCGTGCACTCGGAATAAAACGACGTATGTGCCAAAACGAATTCCTCCTTTATTCGTTCTTTTACTCATTTTTTAACAAAATAAATGAATTAAATTTAAAACTACTTTGAGTAAACTGTGATATTATAATTCTCTATGTGTTAAAGTAAATTCCATTGAAAAAAATAGGTATAACTTTGCAATTTTTTTTTTATCGAAATAAATTCATACGATGATAGGTACAAGACCAAAGAGTCAAAAACATATTATACTAAAATGTTAAATTCCTATTCTACATACTTAAAAAGTTACACGAAATAGAAAAACCAATTTTTTTTCAATATATCACCTTAAGGGGCTTACAGGACCTAAACGCAAAAAACGCAAGTTTTAGAAACAATAAAAGTATATGATCGACTATAGTAAACAAAATCAGAAAAATATATGATATTCTTCAGGATATATGCTAGGTAGATAGTGTGTTGAAAACATAATACAACTAATTTTAACGCTAGAAAAAAAAAACTTGTTTTACAATAAAAACCATTCTAATACATAATTTTTTGTCAGATTATTCTACTAACAACATACTAAAATCCTAGCGTTTTAATCTTTTCATCCAAACAATAGATTTGTTGTAATTAAATAATTGCTTCATATTTTGCAATAAATTACCAGCGTTGTGTCATCGCGCTTCTCTTTCTTTTCTATACAGTCCGACAGTGACCGCGGTTTAGGTCATGTAAGCCCCTTAAGGCCCTTTGTACGCGGCACGGTTTCTTTACGGTACGGCTTATAAACCGCGCCGTAGAAAAACCGTGCCCGTCGACAAGATTTCATAGTGATCCATACAACACTGATTAACCGTAGGCACGGTTCGTCAGTATTGTATGGATTCCTATGGAAGGAATACACACAGCTGACACAGCGTATAAACCGCACCGTAAAAAAAACGTGTTTTGTTTTATTAAGTAATTACTCCTGAAATGCTTTTTTCATTAGGTATGACATATAAGGGCATAAATTGCGTTGTGTAATTTTCATAGAAGACAAAGTACGCGGGATTTCCGCCTCGTTAATTTCGGCATATATTATGTCGGTACGCTACGTGACAATAAAATAAAGGTGCAACTAGATTGCGGTCGGTCGATGACATCGATCAGGATCCAGGATCCAATGTGGAATAGGGCAGCTGGATTATGCTTATCAATCAAACTTAGTCGAAGTTTGATTGATAAGCATAATCCAGCTGCCCTATACCTATTCCTTTTTATAATCCTCCTATAATATTATATTATAGGAGGATTATAAAAGGGGCTCGTGGCTAAATAATAACAGCCGCACGGGTCGATCGAAGGTTCATGTCTTACGGTATTTTGATGTTGGGACGTGCGGAGATATTGATTCTATCTTCATTCTGCAAAAGAGGGCTGTCTGTCAGAGCCATCTACAAGCTCAGCAGACGCGAATCTCTACGGGAACTGTTTTAAAAAATTAACTTGAAACCGCGGGGCGCAGCTAGTATTTTTATAAAGCTGTACGCCCATGCAGTGGTCACGCGTTTCCGAGTTTCAAGCCCGTTTGTGTTGGTTTTAAGACCACTTAAAAAAACACAATTTAATAAATTAGGAAATTATAAATTTAATAAGTACCTGTGTTATAGATTTGATTTATTATTAGTGTGATCGGTAACTAGGCCACCGCCGCCATCTTAAGTTGCTACACGAGAAGCCTTCAAGAGCTCCTTGACTTTCTGATGGACCGCACAGGGGTGAGAGTTTTGCTCGCTCAGCACTCAGACATGCGGTCGTCCACAAACACAAAAATCGGGATTTTTAATAAATCTTTTGCTACTCAAACAGCAAGCTGTTTATTTGTTTCATTAAAATTCCTAGCACGTTGCAAGCAGTAATTATTAAGTGCATCATACACGCATACCTATATCAATCATGAACACAAGAACGGTTCGTCCCCTACTAAAAGGATTTTCAAACCGTCATTTAAACATAAATAACACGGTTTCGTCTCTCTGACTCTCGGGATATAACGGCAATACTCAACTACTCACCTATTGTAGAATCCATTATGGTTTAAGATCATTTATTCTCATAAGAATTACAATATTCACTACAACTACAAACTTAAAAAGATCAAAAAGTTGGGGTATTACAAAAATTAGACATCGATTTTATAAATGTTTTGAGGGTAGAATACAAATCATTATGGACAAATTATTAGTTCGATACATGTAAACAATTATCCATGTAACATAGATAAACGGTAACTGGATGTGGCTCGACACTATTGTAGGGAATGTGAATTTTTTACTATAAATTGTTTAAGTAGCTTTTTAAAAGTGGTTTTGGATTTAGATTCTTTGAGGTCTCTCGGTAACTTATTAAATAGCCACTATTTTTCATCAATATTGAGCTTTATAGTTGTCACCAGGTCTATAATATTGTAGCTGAGAGTGTATTTGATTTCGGTCTAAAACCATATTGTTTTTCATATATGAAGCTTAGAGATATTAGGTAGGTACTTTTCGAGCCGATTGTATAAGACTCTCTCAAAAATATTCGGGGAGAACTGAAATAGAACGATAGTTGCCCGGCTCTGATTTAACCACGGATTTGTAAATTGGCGTAACTTTTGCAACCTTAAGACTATTTGGAAATGTTCCTGATTTCATACATTTGTTTATGCAACTAGTGAGTTCATCAAGAATTAGTTTTGCAACACATTTAAGTGATTTTGTACCTTCTAAACCTGAGCTGGTATTGTTATTTAAATTATTTTTAAGATTTCATCTGTTGTAGCAGGTTCCAGATCACTAAGGGAAGACGAGCCGGATCCAGATAAATTCGTTAAAGCACTACTTGATGGGTGATATTTTATGGGTATTTGATTAGCTGTAGTATCGATCCAACATTTGCAAAAAAATCATTAAAATATTCACAGATGTCCTTTAAATCAGTAACAGTGCCATTTTGTGACTAAAGTTTTCTATTGTAGTATTATAGTTAAATTTGTTGCAGGGCAGGCTGTTTATCAGTTCCCACATTTGAAATGGCTGTTTCTTGCAGTTTTCAATGGCTTTCATGTAGTAACTTGATTTCGTTCGTTGCATAGATTCAGTTAGTTCGTTTCTTTTCATTCTGAATGGGTCAGTCCATCTAGTTATACTAGTAACTATACAATATAACAGAATGGACAAGAAAAGTCCTAGTTGTTACAATACCTACTCAATATGTGTCTTCCTTTTGCTTGTCATTTGGTTTTTATTGTGTTGATTCCATAAAGTGTTTCTTTTTTTTATTTCACTCTAAGTAGTCTTCTCGTGGTGGATGTAGCGTTTTGTATTTTGTCTTTTTGCTTATTTCTATACCTTTTAATAGTTTTTCTTCCAGGGTTTCGAATATATGATCACTGTTTTCTTCTTCAGAGGTTCTGGTTTATAACGTTTTAATTCTATGTAGATTTGTTTATGGTCTGACGTGGGTGTATCGATATTGGCTATGTGGAAATTATTCAGTTTAAGATTTGAGAAGATGTGGTCAACTATACTTTTTGATGTTATTGATTCTCTTGTGCAGTGGTCTTCATCTCTTTTGTTTAAAAAAGCATAGCCGTTTTCTTTGATCACTTCTTTATACATTTTTGTTGCATCGTGCTGTTGAAGAATCCGATTTTTTTTCTAAGACAACTATTATGTTTTCCACAATGATGTTCAAAATATAGGTACACGCTCACGAATACTCCTGGCAAATTGAAAACTTCCACAACTATTAATAAAATGCTTACTAATCTGAGGGCCAATTCTCGGAATTTTAAGAACGTTCACAGTCTGATCTCAATCTGTCAAAAATACGTCTAATTTCCCAACATTTTGAAAATTTTTTGACATTTGTTTGTCGTCAAATGAGACTGCTACTAGATTTTGATCGTATCGTATTAAATTACGAGAATTGACCTACTGATATTATGAATATCTGATCTAACTTGTTGGCTTACTTCTATTTATAAGAACCAGTTTTCACATTTTGGTTGTTTAAAAAAAAGACATTTTTGACCTTCCTCAATAAACATCGAAACCGAAATAACTTTTGTGTAGACTCGCTGTGCGAATTATGTAATAACGTCTAATAAAATATTCATTAGGTATAAGTTGATATTTATGTACTAACACTTGATATTTATGTACACACACAGCCCCTATATCATGGGACAGAAAATCCTATAGACCTATATGTATAGCCACATTCCCGTCCCACATAGTGGACATAGTGAGCGTGTAACATGTAGTCTCGGCACCGAAACCGAAATGCCTGTATTCCCTGAAGGGTTAACCCTTCGAGGAATACATACATACGTAATGTTACGTAATAACAGTAAATCCCGCCTGTGTTTTCCTGAAGAGTGAAGCAAAGAAGTTTAGGTACCTGGAGCGCTCAACAACACATCAAGGTATGCATTTCCAGTTTAAGCCGGACTCCTAAGCCTAAATAAAACTGGTTTTGTTTAGCCTGAGATGTATCAAATGGCATCGTGACTACACTGCTACACATTGACAGTTTCTTTTTAATGTTCGTTACATTAAAAAAATAAATAGGTATTCGGAATAAGGTTCTTTTAGCGAGGGATAAATTGGAAAAATTTCCCGGAAAATTGCAAAATTCTTTAAAAACTGTACAGTGTTTTTTATACGGGAATTGCAATTTAGACAGGATTTAGACGTCTATCAGTAAATCTACATATTATAAAGTTACCTATAGTAATCCTATCTCCCACACAAGTACTAGGTTGACATGAATAGCGAGGAGATATAATAATAATATAACACCTGAGTCCTGACCGTTATTCTTGTGTTCGATAACAATTACAAATATCTAATGTGTAACGAGAACATGCTTTTCAACATAAAATGGTGGTGTGGAGTAATTACTTAACGCTTACCTTCTGTTGTTATACCATTCAATCATGTAAGAAATAAGCTGTGTAATACCTATGGAGGACGCAGTTTTCTTTGAATCGTGATGTAATATGTTTTACAATGGTTTCTCGTGACGTTTCAGTCGTAAAAAGTATTTCTGATTAGAAAACAACTTCATATAAATAGTAATGGTGTGATTTTAAGATTTTTATTGGTATTAAAGTTGGTAATACGTCATGAATTGATAACGAACTCAGAACTCTTGTCATCCTAGCCGAGTTGTAAGCATTGGATAATTGGATCAAACTACTTTTAAGAGAAAATACATTACATTTTTTTATTTTATTTTGACGCGATTCTACACCTTACTTAGAATTGTATAAATTGCACACACACCAAAACACATCTATTTTCTAAATTAAATCAAAACAGTTCCTGTAGTTGCAAATTATTTTCCCACAACTTATCTTCAACATTACAGTAGACGTCGAAAACTAAATCTAGGTATTCAAACTTCCAAGTTTCAACTAAAAATGGTAGGCCGCGTTCAGTCAAAGATTAGTCATAGGAATATACCTACTACTTAGATGGTATTTGTTTTCAGTACAAATTGGAGGAAAAAAGAATGCTCTTTTCTGAAATAGAAACTGGGAACTTAGTGGTAAACATTTTGTTTTTGGTGAACTTTGCAATTTATATCGCACCTCGACCATATCAATACATTCACTGTTACAAAAGTCAGAGGTCAATAACTACTTCCAGACGCTCCACTCAGACGGTAGTTCTGTAGTTCCGTTTAGGTATTTCCAAAGATTAGCCTGTGCCCATTTTCTGGGTTGTTTGTTGTAGGTACTGGGGTTTATCTCTTCGGTAATTCTATAAATAAATAATATTGGTTCGATATCCTGACAGATTCCAGTTCTGAACACTCCTTTAGGGTCACTTAGCTTAGTCATAGACAACTTTGTGGAATCAATAGGTACTTATTCTTCGGTTCTCAGTAACCAAGCCATAGTAATAGAATATGACAGAAATCAATTGGAATAAAAATAAACAATACTTTTCCTCTACCAATTAAACTCAGAAAGACAGTTAAGTGACGCAGTTAATTAATTTTACATTAGAGTACAGTATTTTATAATTAAAAACAATCTGTCATACAAGGTTTTTCTACTTAATGATTAAGGATAAATTAATCTATATTTAGGTACGTACATAAAGCATTGCTAGATTGAATGCCTGTTTGTAAGTATTATGAAACTTGAAGAGTTACGTAACATAAAACAGTTTTGTGATTGATAATAGAAACATCGATATTTTGAAGATCGTTTTGCTTAGAGGCTGTAAAGGTGCAATAAGGAAAAAAATTTCAACCTCTGAACTGTTAGGATGATGAACCAAGAAGAGCGGGAAACTAGAGTCATCAACATCATCATCTGCCTAGCATTTTCCCAAATAGGTACTGATGCAGCTGAATACCAGTATTTTACAAGGAGCGACTACTGTATTACGCGGGAAACTAGAGTAGGATCGTCAATAGCCATACCTATGTCAGTAGCCCATTATATGTATTAACTTCTAGACTCTATGTTTTAAGTAGATGTTAAGACTTATATATATTATGGATGACATAAGAGTTACGGGTGTAGGGGTAGTACCTTTAAAAAAAATAAATCCCCCTTTATGGCGGAAAAAACGCTGTTCGATGAAATTATTAAAATCATACAAGGAAAAACCGAAGCTATAAAGCATCCATTGTAATGATCTAGTATCCACGAGTATCTCCACATGGTGTTTTCGCGTAGTTTCCTAGTAACAGCCGGAGTACCGCCCAGCTAACGGGGAATGTTGTTTATTTATAAAGTCGGGTTAGACCGATGCGTTCAACTGGCCGACTGCAAACGAAAACCTTGACTCACTCTCTAAATAGATAGTTTGAACTCATAAACTTATAGGAGTATCGTATCTGGTTGATATTAGTGTCGAGTTCAATAATATATATGGTCTAAAAGCTTTGAAGTGAGTTTAATATTTTATGAAATACAGAACGCAACAGCTATTTATCTTCATAAGTCCTTTTAAGTGCGTGTTGTGACTAGGTCAAGAATATTCCGATCTAGATTGATAAAATTATTACTAATAATAGAAATGATTGCATTATCGTGTGTAAAGAAATTACGTTTTCTTGACGACTTCAATAAAAAAGAATGAAGAGTTTATGAAAAGTTACGGAAAAAATTATTAGATTGTATAGACATTGGAAAGCGCTCGTGCGTGCAAGGCTTAATTCCTATCATAATATTCCAATAGATACAATTATTTAGATTAACTTTTTGTCGTAGGCAATGAAATAAAAATTAAAACGTAATCCAGTGCCATTAAGATAGCGTGGACACGATACGTCGATGCTACAGTAATGATCGTAGTTTTATAGCTATGATACGATAAAAGTACACCGATGTCCAGTTGTCCACTGATCAGAGGCACTTAACATTAAATAATGGTGATAACCCCTATGTATGTGCATCGGAGTTAAATAAACATAAAACATTTTTAATTGAAGTATTTACGCTTAACAGAGATTATATTTATAGGTTAAGGAAAGGTATTTTGTATGATTTTAAAAAGAAGTGAATAATCGGGCCTGTGACCCAGCAATGGGAACATTATAGGCATCTATAATGTTCCCATTGCTGGGTCACAGGCCCGTAATCCATCACACGGCCTGTCATATGCCTTCGAATGTTTGGTTCTAGGACATGCCGGTTTCCTCACGATGTTTTCCTTCACCGTTTTGAGAGCAGTGGTAATGAAATAATTTACACAAACTAAAGTGCCTACTTGGGTTTGAACCCCCGACCTAGAACTCGTGAGTCGCAGCCGTTACCACTGGGACACCACTGCTCTTCGAAAAAAGTAGTGTTAGCTATAAAATCAAAGGACATCATTCATTTCGTACCCAAAAATTATAGTTAAAAAGAAAGTACTGTTGTCTTATGGGAAACTCTCAGCGCCCCGCGGTTTCGATCCCGCAGGAATATCGGGATAAAAAGTATCCTATGTGTTAATCCAGGAAATGGTCTATCTATGTGCCAATTTTCATCCAAATCTTTTCAACGCGTGATTGAGTAACAAACATCCAAACATCTTCATAAACTTTCACATTTATAATATTAGTAGGAAGTACGATTACCTCTTGAGCATTTTTTACTATTACAACTGCTATTTGATCATGAAAATGCCAAAAATCATATTTTAAAAACAAGTGTATAGTTAAAACTTAAAACATGTTCAGGATGTTAAATTCAGTTAAAAGTTGGTATTTTTTTTAATGTTATGCTTAAAACACTTGTTATAAAATAGTACAGACGCCAGCACGTCAAGCTACTACAATCTGGCGAATTTCTTTAATAGATTTTCAACTTTATCCCTAAAGCATAAGGTTAAAATTAGATTGGAAAAATTTGACAGTTTCGGGTAGCTTGATGTGCTGGCGTCTGTACATTATGATACATGTGTGCTATGCTGATCATTATACTCGAGGCGATAATATTCACGCGATCCGCAGGCGAGCGCGATAAGGTAGCCGAGCGTATAATGATCAATGCACACGCGTTTCATACGACGTTTTTCAATACACTTGCGAGGAAAAAAACAGACTTGTATTGTTAAATATTAACTTGTATGGAAAATGGCGTTAATTAGTATGGAATTAGAAAGTACTATTGGCATAGAGAAATATTACATTAGTTCAGTAAGAATCCGCAATAATAGAACGCCAGTCAGGGTCTTTGCCGTTTGGTTTCGGAAGGGACCACGGACAATTTAAGGTGATTGCGCAGTGGTAGACCGCGAAATAAAAATTTTCTTACGTTTTTTGTTATTTGCAGTTCAGTATCAGGTTGTATTTTGATCAAAATATGATTGTTCTTACGGAACAAATCTAACTTAGAAAGATGTATTAATGATTCTAATGGTTATAATTCTGTAAAGATGTACCTACCTGTTATAATCGCAAATCATATTTTGATCAAGACAACCTGACACTGACCTGAAAATTGTAAAATGCCTAAGCAAATTTGAATTTCGTGGTCTACCACTGCGCATTCACCTTAAAATGTCCGTGGTTCCTGCGCATTCACCTTAAGGTAAATAAATATTAGTTCATTTTGGGACCAATGACAATACTTACTGACTATTAAAAAAAAAAATGAAATATGGCCCGCGGATTTCCTTTGGCATGAATTCTCTTTGATGATATTAAAAAAGTGCGCATCTCCGACTGTAAATAGTTATCTGTGGCGTTAATGCGCTAGTGGAATAACATCAAGAAAAAGCACGCGTTTTTAATACACTGCATTATGGATCTAAAAGCGGTTCAATAAGATCCACTTTACGAGCAAGCGTGTTGAAAAAATATGATTTTTGGCATTTTCAATCTAAAATAGCAGCTGGGGGGTTAATTTTAGAATTTCGCTGTATTATTAAAAAATGCTCAAGATGTTATTTCCCATAAGATAATAGTACTTTTTTTTGGGTATAAAATGTTCGACAATTGAATGATGTCCTTTATAGAAATTTTTACCTGAGTAGATAAGTAAATGGTTGGTGGTTTTCCATTTGAATACTTATCAGAACTTTAATATAGTTTTTTAAAACAATTCAAAATAAATTGGCTTAATATTAGATAAACCAGTTGTGAGAACTACCAACTGCGAAAACGATAATTTCCAGTTGGTATACAAGACGAAGTCGACAATAAATTGACCTTCGTTTATCTAATGACGTTCCCAGTCTGCATACGAAAATTCAAGCAAATATATATATATCCAATCGTTTAGTCACTATAGCTAGTCAAAGATTGGCAAAACCCACTAGCACTATTTAGTTTGTTTAAAAAAATCCCGTGTTCAATTTCGGTAGGTACTAGTAGTTATTTCATAGTGTCAAAATACTCCTGGACTACGCATTATTGTTACCAATGTTTTCATTTATTGTCGTCTCCACATTGTGTATGTGTGTGCATGTTCGCTAAGAAATCAACCGGAAAGATACGTAAAACTAGCTGTGCCCGCTTTTCTTTGAAAAGTTTATACCATAACTACACGTCTTTGTCTTTTGAACATTGTCTTTGTCTTTTTGTGTATCTGTGGAGAACGTTGTTGGTTGCACATTTATATAACTCCTTATGTTCTATTTACTTATAATATATAATGTGTAATTGTTTGTTCTTCCGAATAAATAAAATAAAAATAAAATAAAATAAAACTATGGCCCAAATATTATTCGATCCAGTAGTTCTTGAAGTAGACACTTAAAGTCGATGGGTTCGGCCGCGAGAGAAAGGCTTGTTTGCTAGCTGGATGCTTTTGTGTAGCACAGCATAATTAGCCTATAATGTTCCCACTGCTGTGACACAGGCCACCTCTCTTCCAAAGGAGATGGGCTATAATCTACCACGCGGGCCCAGTGTGGGTTTGTAGATGTCACATGTCTTCGACTTTTTGGTTCTAGGACATGCCTGTTTCCTCACGATGTTTTCCTTCATCGTTTTGAGTGATGCTTTTGTGTAAGAACATCTCAAACATCCACAATTGAAAGAATAGTTTATACAACCTAAATGTCCTGACATTTATTTAATTTCTAAGCATTGCAATATGCCTTTTATTTACGAATGCGAACTTTGCTGGCGGATGAGATAGAAATTCAGTCCGCTTTGTTTGAGCTGACATTTTTCAATTAAAAGCACTGCGCTACTGCGATGGATATTGCTTGACCCGACCACCCCGGCCGCCCATCACCGGCATGGCTGGCATCGGTCGCCCCACAAAGGAATAAATTAAATCGTCTCGCTAGGGAACTGACAATAACTTATAAATTGAAATCTAACTATTAGCTACCTCAATCGATACAGAAATTAGTTATTATGTAGAAAGAAAGATAATTGTATTTTCTTGATATTTATTACATACAGCATGTTTCAGAAAGGCGTGGTCGCTAGGATGTGGTAGGTATATACTGACCATCAAACTGAACAACTTTCTCCATGGGACCAATAACGCAATCACAAAAAAAATAATAAGCCGATCCATACATTTGGGTCGATTACCTAGGTATTGAAATTTTGTATGGGACAGTTAATATTTTTTCGCGATTACGATATTTGTTCCATGGTTGTTCAGTTTGATGGTCTGTACCGTACCCTTAAAAATATACCTAACCACACTTTTCTAATACATCCTGTATATCAAAGGAGACATCAAAATAAATTTACTACTACTATTAAATATGTATTACTAAATATAGATCACCGACGGTAATTACGGTGTTAATGTGTCTACAATTTTCGTAGGTAATTTTCTGAAAAGTTTCTGAAGTCATTGAACCGAATTAGTCATGTGCATGCGGCTTGAAATATCAAAAGAAAACAGGCCGGTCTTTGTCCTCAACTATACCAATTTAACGTCCATGATAAAGGAAATTATTGGTACAAATCCATAGTTTGAATAATAGATTCTATAAGTGTGCGACAAACGCCAGGTGTCGTGATATTGGAACGAGAACTAATTGCAGCTAATTATATCAGTGTTATAAATCAAAATTGCTTTAGTATTGCTATTGTTTACTAAGCGTAATATTAATGCAATTTCAATCATATGAGTAAGTGTGAGGACTAAAGAATCGCTTACGCACGCGATTCTTTAGTCCTCACACTTAAAACATTTTAAAATCTATGATTTTAATTTATATTCTCTATATTACTTTTCGAAAGTCAAATAAACGAACAACTATTTACACGGAATTCGGTCCACAATGAGAACATTATTTGGTACAAAAAAATGAGGTATAACTTTATTCGATTTCGGAAAATCTTCAACACTCGTATTTCTGCATAATGTTAACAAATGTCTGATTTTCCGGACCCTACAGAAATGGTTTTGATTTTGCGATAAGAATTTTTACGTAACCGAAAAAATTACAAACATTTATTTTTGTAATTTTGTGAAAACGTGGTGAAAATTCTATGAGAAATTCGGTGTAAGAAATAAAAGGTAATTTTCGTACGACCACATGAAGAAACTCGTTAGTTCGGGCGAGGCCGAGGATTGATTGGAGTCAACCCTCGCAACTCAACCCTGTACCGGCGTCGGGGGTAACGTACTGACCTGAATAGATTTCACTCGACTGTCAGAGGGTTCACTGTATGTAGCCTTCAGTCCTGCAGTACCTACTACAACGATAGCGTTTGATATAAGGGAAATTGATTGGGATCTTTTACATCTGTTATTGTTTAATTTAATATAGAGATAGAAGAAAAAGAAAACTCTTCTTTGAATATCGTCCTTGCGCATGCAAAAGTGGCTATGTGTTTTTAGTGAACTTATTTGAGGTATATGAATTATAACACTTAGCGTGTTTATACGGAACTTTCGATGTATAAATATCACATAGCTACACTTCGTAAATCTTTAAATATTGCACTTATCACATAGCTGTTTTTACAGTATTTGTGTATTGAAATAACGATTAAAACTGCATAAAGAACCGAAAATAACTAAATAACACAGCGACTTTTGCACGCGCAACGACGATATATAAAAGAGTGAGGCAACTTAGACTTATAGGTTTACTGAGAGGCTGTATTGATAGCCTAGCGAGAGTGATCTCGTTACTTCGTAGTCGTGATTGATTGCTGTAAGAAAAAAGCTCTAATTGATACTCAGAGGGCGGTATTTGAAAAAAGGCAGAGTTGAAAGTCGATATGGCTTTTGTTTTTGTATGAACAGCACCGTATTAGGGCAGTATCTAATCGCTATAGAGGAATAACATGTTACAGGCTGCTCAACGTTACTCTGCCAAAATGATCCATCCACTTGTGGGAAGACGTTGGGAAAATAAACTTGAAAGCCAAAAAATTGTTAGGTTTAAAATACCTTTCTCAATATTTGGAAATGAATGCTTACCCGTTACGAGAGACACCAAGTACCCAATTTTAGCACTTTATTATGTTTTTTACGTCAACATTCACAGATAACATCGACGAACCAACAGAATTTTCATTACAAACAGATGAAATGAAGATGGCGGCGCGGAAATGAAAGATACCTACCCGAGACGTTTTACCAACTGACTTCACAAACAACTAATGACGAATTTGATGTTCAGAAGTAGTTAATGACGAAAGAGATAGAAACACCCATCATTATTTACTTACGTATCATCATTGTAACGTATTGTCTTGATCTTTACGACTTATTCTTATTTGAGTCATTTCAGAACTAGCTACCTAGTAAATTATTGAGGGACTATCGACATCTCCCTTTCGCAGAGAGGAGACCTGTGTCCCACCAGTGGGAACATTATAGGCTCTTTTTTCTTTGAGGATGGGAAATCATCAAATGACCTCTCCCGCTCTGGGTGGAGCGGAAGGAAGTGTCAGACTCTTAGTGACTAAAACCCACCCGTGTTTCTTCCTTAGCCCTTTATGTTCCGGGCTAACGGTAACCCTTTCGGACAATCCCGCTGACCCGGCAGGCTTCGGCCTTGTCGGGCTCCTTCAATTTGACGCTGACATCTCTTTGAGGCGCGCGTGGAACACGTACGCGCCGTCCGGCACGGGCCTGGTCCTGATCGGACGGTGAGCTACTCATTTCTCTCCGCCTGCGCCTAAGGTGGCCGGGAGTCGCCGCGCGGCTTCCGACGCCCGGAGCGTCTCCCGCGGTGGCTGGATAGGGAGGCTCTCTCCCTGAGCCATTCCGCCACCTCCTTTGCTAGCATGACTGCTTCGCAGAAGAAGGTGACTGCCTTCCACTCCCTCTCGCTCCGGACCATATCTTGAACCAGGGCCGGACGCGAGAGGTCGCCGCCGCTGCCGATCGCCTCTACGAGGACAAGGCGTTGCTCCGTCCAAGCACCTCCACCGTATGCTCCACCGTGTCCTCTGGACGATCCTGGCAATGGTGACACCCGGGCATTTCCTCCCGCCTGATGATGTGCAGGAACCTCCCGAAACATCCGTGTCTGGCGATGACCTGCGTCAGGCGGTAGGTGAGGGCGCCGTGACGCCTCTCTAGCCACTCCTCAAAGAGGGGTCTTATGGCCACTATCGTGGCGTGTTCTGCGCTGGGTTGCAACAGTCGCTCTTTCCATGCCGCTATGAGATCGCGCCGGAGGACCATCCGCTCCGCCGCTATTTGCCGCGGCAGCGGAGTTTCCCCCCGGCGTAGTGCCTCCGCGCCCACTCATATAGGCGCGCGAGGACTATCGCCTCCAGATCCCATAGCGGCAGTCCGGCAAGGAGGCTTGCCGCCTCGCCCGAGATCGTGCGGCAGCCCCGGATCAGCCTTAATAGGCTGATTATGCTATTGTCATCTGGATTCAACAGTTTCATAAGGAGTCCACTAAATGCTAAGTGCCTCATCATACCACACGGCAATCGGTGGTTCCCTAGTAGCCTAGTAGGTAATGATATCTTCTCATTATTTCTGCTTTCAATGTTTATGGTATGTAATAACTTATTTAGATTGACAACATACTTATGTGTTCATCACAAGAAAGTTCCTATCATTCAAAACGCGAGTTCAATCATTTTCGCGGGTGTTTAACAGACGAAAACACTTAAATAATTAAGACAAAGTATCCAATTTCAATTAAGAGCGAACGGAGTTGTCTGCTGCCTTTCTTTATTTAAGGTTCTACACGATGAAGTGTATATAGACGGATCAATGTGAATCCATGCACATGGCTGCGGGTCCCACTACACCTCCCAAGCAGGACCTTTTCTAAAATTATCCCGGCGTCCAATCGATACACCCTCAACTTCCCTGTGCCGTCTAGACAGCCATATGCATACCTACACGCTAATATTATACTTTTTACGCCTTCTACAAGTAATTTTTGTGTGAAATTAACGCAACAGACTGTATACCTACGCGTTTTGTGTTTTACATAGGTACCCGAACAATATTTTCTTGTGCGATAGTGTGATATATTATAAGCCTAATTATGCTCCCATTTTGGAGAGATAAGAGACAGTAAACAAAACACGTTCCAAATGCTAGTTATAATAACTACGATTAACTTTTTAATTACTGAACTGTGTTGTGTTAACTTTTATTGAGTGTAAAGAGGTTTAAATTTAAATAAGGTATTAAAAAGTTAGTGTGCGGGCTCTTACCGTTAATTCGTCTGTCAGACAATGTATCCTCCTCGTCCCACCAGGGCTGGTCGAGAATCCTACGCGTCGCTGGACGGTCGAAGTTCCCGTAATATTGAAACTCCATTTTTAAACACTTATCGTCTGTATAAACACTACTTTCTTTTGTGGAATTTTAACGACACGTACACTGTAGGCATACACAAACACCACGCCGCTTTAAACGCTTATGCGATACTGATTTGTTATTTAGTCTTCCCGTCCAGACACAAATGAGATAAACGATTGACGCTGAATAATAACACATAGGGTCATTATTATTGACAATAGTACGGTAAGTCGCTCGTTTGTCGCCGGCGCGTCGTGTGTCGTGATAGCGATCGCCTCGCCGTTGTTCTCGGCTCTCACCTCCTGTATAGACAATATAATCCTCCTCCTCCTCCTCACTTGCTGTGTGTTTGATGTTGACGTGTGAACAAGCGCCAGTAAACACTATTGCCACTTTTGCATGCACAAATATAAGGAAAGGAGACGTGAGATTGCCTCTATCGTCGCTATGTTTTATTGAACGCCAATGCATTATTGGATTCTAGGAACATTTATTGAATGTTTTTATAATTGTATGAGTTAGATTATGAGGTGATTTTAAAACCTGACTGACAGTGTAACACTTTTTAATTGGGTGATCAGTTATCTTATGTTTGCTTAGTTCACTCGACCTTAATTGTCACATGAAAATCGGTCACATGGGGTTGACATATCTGTTTAGACAAAAACCCCAAAACAAATAAAGAGAAAAAAAAAAAATCGGTCACGCTTCAAGCAAAGTGATAAGGGAAAATGACTTCTTAATTTTCATTAAGAAGTTCTATAGAATTGGTTTAATCTCGCTTATCGCGTGGGTATTTCTATAATATTAAAAGCATGTGAGCATAATGTTACTCCGTAGGTACATGACACGACCTTCCATTGTGCTTACCTATTGCTTACGAAATGAAATTGGTTTGAATTGGTAAGTTCTTTGACTTGACAAATGATCTAGTGACCAAGACATTGTTGGAACACCTGATCATTTATAACTTCTTTTTTTTTTGAGTGTGTACTAATAATATAAGCGTTGATATTACAAGTCCTAAATCCAGAATCGACTAATGAAATAGAAACTAGCTATCGATTTTTTTTTCAGCTTAATTTAAAAGTACAAGGTTTTCTACATAGGTAACTGAGTGAGTATGTCCGATACAATTTGCAAAAATAGTGAAAATTAATTATTTTAAAAGTTAAATTTTAACTTGTTATTATAGTTAGAAGTGGAAGTGGTTGAAGTGGTGGTGTTTGGGGGAGGCCTATGTCCAGCAGTGGACTTCTTCCGGCTGGTTTAACGCTTACGCTATTCTATTATTCATTAAACAAGCAAGGAGTAATTGAAACGACTGAAAACCTCTTAAGAGGTCATTGTACCTACGTGCCTACATCATGAACAACTTTTATTACACGTTGTTTACAAGATCTAGAACCTTTCGAACTAAAACTAAAGTAGAACAAACGTCAGAACTAAGTACATTCTGAAATTGATTACAGTTTACAGAAACATTCGATATTTTCATTCTATTTGTGGAGCTATTGTGACGGGACACGCCACTTAACACTAGACGTTTCAGCATTATTGGCAGCAATATGTTAATAATGTAAACGTGGGTTCGTACCTACAATTTGTTGACATAGTCAATTTTATAGCTACCCTAGCTTCTTCCCGCGACTTCGCCCGCGTTGTTGTCAACTGTACTATAACATATAATACTAGCAGCGCCGCGCTGTTTCACCCGCATAAGTGTCGATCTCGTGGGAATATCGGGATAAAAACTATCCTATGTCCTTTCCCAGGACTCAAACTATCTCTATACCAAATTTCATCTAAATCGGTTCAGCGGTTTAAGCGTGAAGAGGTAACAGACATACACACTTTCGAATTTATAATATAAGTATGGATGGCACTCAGAAACAGTGTAGCTTCCGCAAGTAAAAGAATTATCGAAATCGGATCAGTACTTCCAGAGATTACCTCCTACATCCAAACTTACAAAGTTTACCTCTTTATAATATTAGTGTAGACTGGACCCTGCGAGGTACAGACGCCAGCACATCAAGCTACTACAATCTGTCAAATTTCTTTAATAGATTTTCAACTTTACCGCTAAAGTATAAGGTTCAAAGTTGATTGGGAAAATTTGACAGTTTCGGGTAGCTTGATGTGGTGGCGTCTGTAATTGCGTAACACACTAACAGTAGGAATAGCTTCAATTTTGACAGTTCAACTACATTCATTGCGTTATTTACGTTGTTGAGCATCTAAATTTTTGAACATATAAAGCAATGGATTAGCAATATCCTTCAAAATGATTCGTGTGTTACGCAATTAGAGTAGAACACCGAGATTTCTTTACTCTGATTTCTCTCTATCTAAGTTAGAAATTAAAGTAAGTATCCTACACTACTCCTTCCAAAATTAATATTCTAAGTGATGGTATAAATCGTATTAAAATCCATTATGTAGTTTATCTTAACTGTCACACAAACAGACACGAAATGCGACTTTGTTTTATAGGTACTATGTATATATAGACAGAAACAGATAATTATATGATACTTAGTCTGTGGATATAGGCTATAGGCTACCGACGTCAACGCAGTTTAAACTACGAATATGTCAGTTTACTAAAGCACTTGCTAAGAAAAACACAAAAAAAAAAAACAGACTTCAAAAAAAACACTACAAAGCGAACATAACTTTAATTTCGGAAGTCGGTGTCGTTGGTTCTGTATTTTCGATTTTTTTTACACCGATTTTCGAAATTAAAGTTATTTTTCACTTTTTAGTTGTACCTACCTAACCCAAACAAATTCATACCTATGCCACTACTTGCTATGTGAATATCAGTGACAGAAAGTTATTGAACACATCTGCCTAACCCTTTAAAGGGTACAGGCGTGATGTTATGTTGTGTGATTGCGTAAACAATGCATACATATGCTATAGCAGCAATCGCGGTTGATTTGCTGGCATTTATTGAAGAGTTCCGTCGTCTGTCTCCGAAACTCATCATCAGATCTTTACGAAATTTGAATAGGACCATTACAGAATAAAGTCATTTCGAACAAATAAAAAATTGCATATCCGTCTATTTACGATGTAGTTATGCCCAAAAATACATAAAAAAAATAGAAACATCCGAATTGAGAACCTCCTCCTTTTTATAAGTCGGTTAAAAATAGCTCTAATATCGAAATAGGCTTTTCAACTGTAATTAGTTCGTGTTTTAGTTGTTAGGTAGATATACATCTACTCTTGTCTGCATTCTATTTATATGCATTGAACACAAGGCAAAAACAAGAGAATTAGTTACCCGCACTACTTTTTGTTTATCTTAGTTTCTAACTTAGATTATAACGTAGGTATACATTTTTTGTTAACATAGTTAGTAAAATACACAGTTAGTACACAGACATCGTCGTTTACTCTATCTGTAAAATACTCGGAACTTTTGCTACTTATTGTGTTTTTGTTGGATGAGTTGTACCTATATTTGTTAATAAATAGTTATTTGTTATACAAGAGTGCAAAGTTGCTTTTTAACCGCGTGCTCAATTTTGATGACCGAGCAAGCGAAGGATCCTAAAATTGAATCACGAGCGCAGCGAGTGATTCAAAAATTAGAATCCTGAGCGTTAGCGAGGGAATCAAAAGAGCACGAGGTGAAAAATCTTTGCACTCGAGTGCAACACGTAACTTTTCATCCCACCTCAGCGAGGAAATGATGAGGCTCTTTTAAAAATGCCACTAATTTAGGATAGGTGTCTATATATATGTTTTTTTCATCTTTATTGTTGCTTTTAGCATTGAATACGTACTCCATAGAGCGCTTGATTCCTTGGTCTCGGATAATTCAATAAAATATGCCAGCACAACGTTTTCTGATAAAGTTTTGGCTCCTTTAGCTAGTCGCCACGTGTTAAACATATCGTACTGTTTCAAATACTTCTCGCGTGATTGTTGAGGGAGAAAGCTCATTTGCGCATTTTTTACAGTTTCAGTTAATTCTGTTGGCGTCAAATAAACTTCGTCGTCGCTAGATATACTCATTTTAGATTTTTTACTTGTTTGCAAGTTTCTTGTTTTTATTTTTAACCTAAGGTTTTAACAATATGACGTGAAAAGAAAATTGCGCGCGCAAAGCAAATTAAAAAAAAAGTACACCAAGAAGGTTCAGAGTCTGAGTTTTTAAAAAATTAAAAAAAGTTGTATGATAAATTCGGCACCATGGAGGTAAAAGTAAATAGGTTTAATGATATTTTGAATTCACAAACTTAGTGCACACGATGTTCTAAATTCAATTTACTTTATCCTCTAGCGGATAAAAACATCTTTTGCACTAGATATCGAAGAGCAAAAATACTTTTTCCGAGATGGGGGGATGAAAAAAATATTATTGAATAGTACCTTACAGGTAACAATACGATATCAAGCCGATCTATTATGGTCGATTTGAAATGGTTTTTTTTTAAATTAGCCTTTTTCCCCCACTATTAGGACAATCGATTGTGTCTTAAAATAACGATTTGGTTTTTTTTTTAATTAGCCTTTTTTTTCCGCTATTAGAACAATCGAATATTTCTCACGTCGGTTAAAGCTAACCGCATTCAGAAGGTGCCTGAGCCTGACTCATTGTTTTCAGTCATGTCAGGGTGACATTGTTGTTAAAAATGTTCATAGAAAAACAATGTTCCCCTATTACTAATATGATTGTTGTTGATCACCTTTACCAAACTTTCCTTGTTTGCTAAATTGGTTCATTCAACCGAGCAACCGATACGGAAATCTTGTAAATAACTAGCGAGGCGCCCCTTTTTCGCACGTTTTTTACGACTGGACAAAACATAGAGATTTATTTATTTTATGTAAGTTTAAAAGTAACGTATTATGACACATAAACCTTCCGGAACAAATTCTTTAAATTATGGTGAAAACCTCATCAAAATCCGTTCTGCAGTTTAGAGAACAACGCGGTCACACAGACAGACACGAAAAGCGACTTTAATTTATAATATGTAGAGACTGTCGAATAAAAATGTGCGTAGCCTATTCAAACTTATGTTTCAAATTAGTATTATTATATTAATTTGAAATATTTAACTAATATATTTGTTTAACTAATATATTAATTTATATTAGATAAACAAATATCAACTTCATTTGAATGGGAATTAAATTGATTTCAGAGTGAGTAGGTATCACTATTGAAAAAGTTATAAAAATGTTTGAGTTTTAGCGTAATCTGAACTTTATTATGTAGGATTTAAAGTTATTTTGTCCAAAAACTCATATTTGTTTACATTTTTGGCAAATAAATCGCGAAAGCAGATTAGATGGAAGTTTATCTAAATGCAGTTTTACAACTGTCTCGATTCATTGTCTGTGTCTGTGTCTGTATACCTATGCACTATAAAATTGTTTGTAGTCATAATTAAGATACGTAGCAAGTATTGAAGTTACCGTTATCAATGATAAGAGTGACGTTTTTTGTGATTGTATTTAATCAATTAATTCCTATTATTAATCATAGCGGGTTGGTGCGTCATAGTGATATGTCCTCGAAAGATCGTCATTTGTTGATCGATGTTTATAATTTGTAAATAACCTCTAAATACATTAGGTATCAACGAGTTTATTCTTACTATCTGAGCTTTTGTAGCAAACATTGTTAATTATCGATTAATATTGTAGCTTGTAGCTGTGCACCTAATTAAATTAAATAATGGCACATAAATTAAATATAAAACAGTTTATTAATAGGTACTTAAATTCATCTTAATTACTCGAAAGATCGTCATTTGTTGATCGATGTTTATAATTTGTAAATAACCTCTAAATACATTAGGTATTAACGAGTTTACTCTTACTATCTGAGCTTTTGTAGCAAACATTGTTAATTATCGATTAATATTGTAGCTTGTAGCTGTGCACCTAATTAAATTAAATAATGGCACATAAATTAAATATAAAACAGTTTATTAATAGGTACTTAAATTCATCTTAATTACTCGAAAGATCGTCATTTCTTGATCGATGTTTATAATTTGTAAATAACCTCTAAATACATTAGGTATTAACGAGTTTACTCTTACTATCTGAGCTTTTGTAGCAAACATTGTTAATTATCGATTAATATTGTAGCTTGTAGCTGTGCACCTAATTAAATTAAATTATGGCACATAAATTAAATATAAAACGGTTTTTTAATAGGTACTTAAATTCATCTTAATTACTCGGATGACCGTATTATAAAGATTGTGTCTTTTGTATTGTTTTGCTGCCGCTGTCTTTAAGTACCTAAGGTGACGTTAGAATTGCTACGAAAGTTTTGAAATTATTTATTAAGTCACAAGGCTTACGACCTCGATAGGATTTTCCATCGGCAAAAATGACGAACTTCTATACAAATTTTCATCCTCTATTAAAACCTATTTAGGGGATGAATTTCCAAACATTCTTCCGAAGTGCTCACTTTCGTTTTTTAAGGAAATGATGTGTAAAATTTCAAGCTTCTAGACCCAGCGGTTAAGGCTGTGCATTTAAGATTTAATTTAAGATTTTTATTACGTAGATTTAATTGCATTTGTAACGGCTATGAAGCTCAAATCATAATTCCGTTTACGATAAAAGGGTTTAAGTTATGAAGGAGTTCATATCTATGTATATATAAGTCAAAAGCATGTCCTCACGCGGCCTTGTGTGGTATCTAGGTCCTGATAAGTGACAAGCTTTAAAGGAATTAAGATATCCCAATATTTTGAGCAAATAATCGATAAACGTGATATTTATGACACAGATTACTGTATTCGGCAATTAAACTTAAGATTGAGATACAGAAAGTTGTTCTACATTGTATCTAGGCTTCGGTAATATTTTATCAACAACTAGATACTTAGTAAAGTTGATCTACCTTTAAGGTTAAACTCGGTAGGTTAAATTATACGTGGCTAAGGGCAACCAGTCCCAGAAACCTCAATAGCGTAGGTACTTAATGTTGTCGAACAATTTACAGAGTACATATGTTAAAAACTAACTGTTCGAGGTCTTTTTCTACGAATACGAGAATTATAGGGGCCGCTATCGTTGTACCATTTACTAAGGTCCATTTTTGTAAGAAATTAAAGTATCTACCTACTAATTGTCAAACTATTTGCAAGAAAATGGTTAGTAGTGGATTTTGTAACCAAATTGGTTAAGTTGAAAACGGTAGGTAATTGTAACCAAAAAGAAATACAAATACTGATATTTGTTAGTAAATTAAAATTATTGACTGACTTGATTTATTCAAAGAGCTTTAAAAAGCTTACAAATAATATCGAATGTAAGAGATAACAACATATCAACTAAATAGTAACTTAAAAGTATGAAAATATTACTTATATTTTTTTTAATTCGAAATTTGTTGAAAGATAACAGCTACGAGTTTTACAAAAAGTTTTAAAAATGTTAAATTTTTAATTTTTTTAAAGTATTATTTGCTTAGACTGGTATTATTTAAAGTAGCTATTTTGTTGATGAATTTACGGATAGATGACTAGTAACACTGCTTTCCATGCGCTCTAATCATGCATTATATGAAGCGTCATAAAACATAGTACTCACGATAGCATTCCTACAACCTCCATACATGTTACTGAAGACGCGATACACTATCACACCGATTTATTTCTCGCCGGCATGCGGCATCAGCCTAGCGTTAGTTCGGCTCGTGTTTGACTACTATAGTGGTACGGCCATTAAAAGTAACTTTGTAAAGTATCTCCCGTCGGTCTGCGACGGACTTGCGACCGTGTTCCGTTTTGCACAACTGACGAATTTTTGCGGACGTGTAGCGAACGCGACACGCTTATTGATAACCAATATAAACTGAAATTCGTGACAACGGCAAATGTTTTGTTTCAAATTAGATACCGGCCGGTCTTATTTGTTTTTAGAATAGTAATTTAATAATGTCTTTTTCTAGCGCAATAAAGTTGCTTTTTTCATTCGTATTTACGATACGATACGGTTTTCTTGAAGGAAAATCGTAAGTTGTAGGATAATGACGCTTTACATACTCCAGGTGATATAGCAACGACCCGGCAACCAGAAATTATCCTAAAGCAATAATGAGTTAACACTGAGTGAAGTATAGAATAGAATATTCTTTACTATGTATACCTACACCATATGAATTACAGATTAAAAGAGAGATTATTTTATCAAACTCATTCAGAATATTGATAACCCACTTCTTATATTTTAGCTTCCAACTGAAGTGAAAAAAACTACTACATGGAGCTTTTTATCCATTTCACATAAAAAACCAATACAAACAATAATATTAAACAAGACATGCAATGTAACAAAAAATATAATGTTCTATGCCACAGCTACGCCGCTACAACATTATTTGTTTGTAACGTTAAATCGCCAATTGGACAAGTGACGCTAGTTTGCCGATATCATTACGAACGTGGGCACAAAATGTGATCAAACACCTAATATTTAATAAAAACAACCGTATTGACTTCTCGTGACAAGCGTCATTTATGTAGGTGCGAACATTCCGTATGCAATGAGCAAATTTTATCAGAATAGAATTACGAGGGGCTGACTAAAATCTAACAAACCTGTCTTCATTATTACTATTGATTATGCAAATATTATCATGTAGTTTGTAACATCAAATTTGCTCAGTAATTGTATAATTTATGATTCTTAAACACGTTGACATTAAAATTACTTAAACAACATTGATTACTTGGCGAAACAGCCGTCATTTGAAACTCTTGTTTCTTGCAATTCTGGTTTTGAAAAGTTGCTATTAGTGCATTCTACATACAGCAACATCTACATCGTTCTCACATGCATAATTCAATATGAACGATGTAAACAATATTTTCTTACCATATTTTGATTTAAAAGTGTGTCCGTGAAATTTCTTGTCCGATCTTCTCCATAGGTTATGTACATACTACGCTTTGGAATGGGCAACTAGCTCCATCTTTCTGACTGCTCGAGCCCTTGACAATTCAAAAGTGTCCGTAATTGGTTTACAAGTCCGAAAGTGTGTCTGTTTGCCATTTTGAGAAGTGGGCATTATGCGCCTAAATCGTCTGTCTGTCTGTTTGTCTGTTACCTCATAACGCTTAAACCACTGAATCGATTTAGATGAAATTTGGTATAGAGATAGTTTGAGTCCCGGGAAAGGACTTAGGATTTTTATCCCGGGATCGACGGGATCGACACTTATGCGGGTGAAACTGCGGGGCGCTACTTGTTTGAAATAAATGTTTTTAATTTGAGCTAAAAACCATTGCTTTCTTGCTGATGTTGAAATTAAATAAAAATACACAAACACAAGCTGTCCATATAATGTTGTTACATGTGTACAATATGGAATATGAATAAAGAGTCTACTTATTTTTTTAATAAAATAGTAGATTGTTGGCCAAGGGAGCAAACAACAACAACAACTATTTTGGAGGCGAGAGTGTTTCTTTGAATCCAGAGGGATTCAAAGTACATCACTCGTCCTTATAATAGTGTTGCTCCCGAGGTGGACACTCTACTTTTTATCACCCTCTTTGAAAAACCAAGTAAGTGCAAGTTATGAAGAAGAAAGAATAGTATGTTATTTACATACAATTTTGAAATTACGAACGAAGGCAGAATGCTTTTCGCGCGTTTTTTATTTTTTCACAAACTTTTTTTTTTTGTCTCGCGCGCTTTTACTTTATCATACATCCTGTCACTTGTTCATACAATGTTCATGATTGATCTCTTTAGTGTTTGGAACTTTTACTGACATTATCCACATTCTAAATTCAAATCACTTTTAGTCTCTAGGGATTAATGAACGATTTTAGTCCCTGTTTACGAAGAATACACTAGCTCTTTTTTAATAGATGTGATAAAAAAATAGTTTTTATCGCAGTAAACAAGATGATATGACTATCAACTGATGGCACGGTGTGTATCATGTGTCTACATGGTACAGATATGTAAGTATCATAAAAAAGACAAATACCTAACTAAACTAGATTTCAGCAACCTCATTATTTCTAAGACAAGTAATTGTTTTACATATTTACTTTACATTTTATCAGGGTACGCAAAGCGCAGTGGAATTATTTTTTGCGTCACATTATATATTTAAGGCTTAGCAGATATATAGCGGAATCTCAGTATACCTATAAGTATTTGATCTTAAATTCAACACTAGGTACGTGATAAGTGAACAATTATGTAGATAAGTTATCTAGTAATGTGTTATTATTAATGAGGAAAACGGCTGTAGAGTACCTGGGCACTTACAGGTACTTTCTCTGCTATTTACATGAAGTTCATGTTTGTTTAAATAAAATTTCGATTACCTAGGCACCTACACAAGCGTGTGCAAAAGAGATCTGCTTCATAAAACTTTCTTAGAAAATATTTGTAATTTTCTTTGAAGGTGTAATTAAATGCAAACACCTATTCGTGGAAATATGATATTTATTACTCACCTGTTCATCACACGAACGTGATGATGTAGGTACTTAAAGGCACTTACATCCAGGACACATAAACATACGTAAACTCGCGCTTTCATCCCATGAGGATAGGGAAACAAAGTCACCTACTAAGATCCTTACAACATACCTACTCGTCTTACTTCGATTACGTTCATACATCTGAAGACCAATTCCCGAATTTAAAAACGTTCAAAATCTAGACACAATATCACCTCAGCGACAATCAATGTCAGAAATGTAGCTAAGTTGGAGGTATTTTTGACAGATTGAGCCTGAGATTAGAATGCGAACACATAACATACACGCACGCCAGTTGCGAGTACTACGCACCTGAACTTTCTGAAGAACATCACCGATAAGGTCACTTTATGTCCTTCTAGGGCGTCCCCTCCAGGCGTTTGCACTCACATTTGCCTTGTAAATACCTTTTGTTAGTCGCCTTTCATTTGTCCTCTCAACATAATCATAAACCACCTTAGCATACTTACTCTTTTTAATGTTTGTCTCTACATCTTCTTTTAAACCGCACCGTTCATCCACGAAAGCTATGAACAATCCCCATGGGCCGAGCCATATACCTATCCGGTTATACGTTGACTACTGCATTTAATTAAAATATTTAAGACACGACCTAAACATGTTATAAAGGAAAAACACGTATGTAAACGTAGGAGTAAGGCCGAACGCACATTATCATACTGGTCACGCATGGCTTGGCCAAATCATGTTAAGGTTTTCTTTCCAATCACGCAAGATTGGCCCACTTACACCTGCACCATTGTGTATGGACCCGGGAAAGTGACGAGACATACATCTGTGTACAACATACGAGTACCATAACTTTTTTATGACGCAACTTTCAGGAAAATTAATGCATCGTAGCAATTAGTAACAGGTGGCGTTCGGAGTTCTCCCAACTCCCAAAGGAAAAATGTGAGTGAGTTTATTTACGATTATGTGGTATATTTTGTACCCTCTTCAAGCTACCTTTAAAAGCGACAATAGCCCAACGATTTAATCGTGCCAGGCAAGTGAGAGGTCATGCGATGGATCCCTACCCGTTGCAGTATCGGTGTGAACATGTTTACTTTAGAAGGAGGAGTTGACTGGGATACTTTTAATATGCAAAGCACATTGCCTTGCTAATAAGGGACTACCTATGAATATTAAAGACAGGGGGAAACTTGTGATTTTAATTGATTATGAACTAAGTACTTATGTTGTTTAGATTCTTTATACCGACTAATTATTTATTTATTTATTAAACATACACACACTATCTTAACAGGATGACCCCAATACAATAGCGGTTTGCAAACACATACCTACAAAATGAAAAATCTACTTACAGCTAATACTTAAAATAAAAAATCTAAACTTTAAAAATACAAAGCACTTCACATCACACAATAATACATACATAACAATCTATTAACACACAATATTAATACTTAAATATAACTAACATAATTCAACAAAACTCTTGCGAATTCACTCAAATTGCACGAAAATATGTCAATTCTCTCATGGACTTCATTTAGCACACCTATTGCACGGATGAGAGGTGTTTTAGACAGTAGGTTGGTTCTGGCAGCAGGCACGGCCAGCAGTGGCGGTCGCCTCCGTCTCCACACGTATCGATCTGGCACGCACAGCTTCAGGTGACGCAGCACACCCGGGTTATGAGCTACTCCACGCAGGAGCTTTAGCGCATACGCCGCAAGTGTAAACTCCCGGCGCACTCTGAGTTCGTTGTACCCCACCATACCCAGTACAAACAGTGTAGGATACATCAGCGGGTAAAATGGGTAAACCCCATAAAGTTTAAAATACAAGTGTCTTGTAAATTTATTTTGTATTCGCTCCAGCATGACATTGTATTTCGCTTCATGAGGAGCCCAAATCACCGCACTGTGTTCCAAGTGACTCCTTACCAAAGCGTCATACAGCACCCTGAGCGTGGTAACGTTTGTGAATCCCTGCGACTGTCTCAGAACGAAACCCAGGTTTCTGTACGCCTTCTTGCAAATCTTAACTATATGATCCCGGAAAGTTAGATCCGGGGTAAGCAGTACTCCTAGATCTCGTACCTGAGACACTCGCTGCATCGGCGTTTCCTCTACTTTGTATTCGTAGGCTATGGCAGTCTTCGCGCGGGTAAATGTCATCACTGAGCATTTCGCCGTGTTGAAAAAGAGTTTATTTTTTTGGCTCCACTCTACCACTCTATCTATGTCTTCCTGCAATCTCTCACAGTCCGACTCACCCTTGACCTCGAGCAGCAATTTGAGGTCATCTGCAAACAACAAACATAAACTATGTTTGACTACGTCTGGTAAGTCGTTTATCATTAAAATAAATTCGAGAGGACCCAAATTGCTGCCCTGGCTCACGCCTGACCTGGTGTAGTATGGCTCGGATTCGAACCCGTTGTAGTCAACGTACTGCTGTCGGTCTTTCAAGTAGCTGGCGAAGAACTGTAGTAGGTGCGGAGTGCAGCCAATTTTTGCCAGCTTCCTTAGCAGTACATCATTGTCGACGGTATCAAACGCCTTTTTAAAATCAAAATATGTCGCGTCTACCTGCACACCAGCATCGACGGCCGGCACCACCCTCGCCATGAAGTTAAGCAGATTAGTGGCAGTGCTGCGCGCCGGCCGGAACCCGTGCTGCGCGTCCGATAGCTGTGCGCTCACTTGAGCCTGCACACAGCGTTGTATGGCAGACTCGAACACTTTTGCAGGTGTCGACAACACTGCCACCGGTCTGTAGCCACTGACATCCGGACCTGACTTACCCTTGGGAACCGGAACCACTCGCGTGATTTTCCACCTAGGCGGAAACGTTGCTTGATTTAAACAAGTATTAAAGATATGATGCAGGGGCTCAGCCAGCACCCTGCCACAGTCTCGGAACAGAAAAGCCGGAATGCCATCGGGGCCAGATGAACGCTTTGGCTTGAGCTTTATGAGCGCTTCCCTAACGTCTTGAAGACTGAGGGTCTCGATGTGCACTCGCGCACTGTTCGCTTCCGCCTCCGCTCCCGCCGCCCTCGCCTCCAGCCGCGGCCGCTCTTTATTATAAACCGACTCAAAAAATAAAGCAAATTCTCGAGCACACTCCTCATCTGAAAGATGTTGTCCGTCCTTTATGATAATTTGCCTGTTTAACCTACTTCGTTTGGACCTAATATATTGCCAGAATGATTTTGGATCTTTTGAAAATTGATTTTGTATTTTTAACTTCTTCTAATAAGTTGTGCATAACAGAAATTATATGCTTAATGATTTTCCTGGGCGATAGTTATAAAAATATCGTATTACTTCACTGGAGTGTTCTACTGAAATGCAAAAATAAGCACTTTTACGGCGAAATGAAAAAGGATGGAGGTACCTAAAGTATCTACAAATTGTCGTAAGTCAACATTTACACTGAACCTCAGTTCACCGACCTTTATCATGTTGGCATTCAGATTTGATCTTTACTTTTTACCTGTCTTGGTAGACAAACAAAATTCATATCATTGTGTTGAATAGGTATGTATAAGTATTGGTACTATTGTGGAAGAGATACCAATATTTTTTTCCTGCGCATCCAACTTAATGACTTGGTCATCGCTTACAACTGAAAAGAGAGCCATAAGTCTTTTAAATTCATCTCTTTGTATATTGAGGAGAGCCGAAACAGAAAGCATTAATTTTGATATAATTAACCTGCGTATCAAATGGATTTCGAACGCAGTGTCATGGTAATAAATACCTACTTAAGCTAATGCTGAGGCTTTAGTTACCCAGCCTCGTGATATACCTACACACAATCTGACAAATCTTACACCAGATGAGCTAAGACGCAGAATTTGGTCAGGCTTGCCACGAGTCTTGACTCGTGTTCGTCGAAAGGTGAGTATAGAGCATTTACTTGTTAACAGAGCATTGATCATTTGCCGTTTTTAAATTTTATCGAACCGCACTTCGAACACGACCCTCGATGTTTTTTTACAATCTGATTTTAAAAACAAACGAGCGTATTGAGCAAAGGCACGAGCGGTATTTGTAGGTCCAACATTTCAACAATGTACGCAAGTTAGAAAGAAATGTTACAGGTTCAATCACCGTGAGCATTACACCGAACGCAGCGTCGAGCATTCGCGGAAACGTTACAATCATTAAAAGGAAATTGGAAATGCTTTTGGAAACTGAAATTTTGGCTGTATTGTAGGTACCATTCGTAAGAACGTTACATTACATGGAAATACTCTAGTGTATACTCACGTGAAGGGAACTGGCAAAACATGTGTCGCGCTTTCGTCGAATATTATCTCTCATACAATCCGACAAAATCATGACACATGCTTCCTTTGTCAGTTCAAGCAAGGTCTGCAAAAGCCGTATTGTTAATCTTAATCTGACAAACGGTCACTGTCGTGGCCGTGAGAACGAAAGTACTAAATTAGTGGCCATTAAATTCACCTGACCTCGGTCTGTAGGTACTGAGATTGGCGTTTACGATACGAATAAAAGTACTAACCAAGTTCAAGTAATTATGATCACGCGGGGACCACTGTAATTATTTACGTTTACTGGCAACCTAAAGTATATTTAGATACAAGAGATGTACGAGGTGTACTCCCTAAGCACGAAATCCGTAGTTTCGACTGTAGTTACGGGAGTTTCCTACTCGGTATCACCAACGGACATAAGATTCGTTTGGGGCCCGAACTAAGAATTTATAACAACATGGTTTGACAGCAGTTGTCCATACGCCTGATGTGCTTTTGCCGGTTCGAAAAAGTTAGTGAATCGGGAGTAGGTTTCATTCCGAATTATCGAACTATTGAACTATTTTCGAACGGGTCCGTAATTATCTGCCGGATTTATAGAATAGGCTCCCTGGATCTCTCTCAGTTTCCTAAAAGTCGAAGATTACAACATTCCATAACAATTGAACCTCTTCAAAGCAGTTTCTTTCAGAAGTTTCGGAAGACACAAAACTGTGCACAAGGGTTAAATAAATGAAAATGTAGGAATGTATTTAGGTATTGAGACTTATAGCATAACTGGTGAAATGTGGGTATCCCTACTTATTAGAATACCCATGGGCGTAGCTAGTTTAATCGCTTTTTATTAGAGCCGTACATTTTGAACAAGATGTCAGGTTTAGTTTAGAGTTAGGGGCTTGGCTCTACATTAGATCTGATAACTTTTTAACAATGAAAGCGTTATTTAAGTCTTGGCAACCTACTTTACATGAAATGTTTTTGGTGGGATTATTTATTACGGTGCGTCATTTACGATCTCTCATTAGATGACTGTGGTAAGTTCAGCTGGACGTCTGCCCTCCATAGACAAAATCCCTACCTACTCCAATGACAATACCTACTGTTGGGGCTTCATTGATCTTCAATGTAATTCCAGTATCGAGGTATGGTTGTTAAATTGGGTATAAACTGTGTTTTACAATAAAAATATGCGAAGCGTAAAAGTTCGCGAATGATGAAAATTTTGGACTAATACATAAATATATTTTGTGATGGTATAAGCAAAATAAAAATCTATACGGCGTCTGGCCCTTTAGAATAGTAAATGCGACAAACAGTCTCGGTCATTACGCGAACGAGCACGCACTGTTATCGGAGATATTTTAATAGTTGCCATAATTATTAGTACGTCTCGTTGAACGCGCTGTTTGCTCGACGCCAAACCGGTTTGAATCACTCGACCACGGCCCGAGTGTTATCGTTTTTGTTTATTAAGCTCATTACGATGTTATTTAAAAATGGCTAGTGATGAGTTAGATGATACAGCTTTTAACAATTGTGATGATATGAGAAGAATGACTAGAGAAAACCGTGAGATGACAAGTAGTATGGAAGAATTACATCAAGAGAGAGATAATCGTGAGATAGACATGTCGAGTGTTGGGTCTCAACAACATTGGACAACAGATGTATCAAATAATAAGAGGAGCCGAGAAGTAAGTCAGGACGAGATTTGGACAACAGTCAACAGAAAAGGTAAAAGATATGCTAGAGGGAGTGAGATAGATGATACAATCAGAATAGCAGAGGACAGAATCGAAGTTTGCGTTTCATCGATAAGTATACTTCCGAAGCAATTTAAATTGGCAAAGATTTTTAAATCTGAGAATATAGATGATATCACACGAATAAAATACGTTAACCCTTACAAAGTACTGATAGTATTTAGTAATGAAGATAGTTGTGATCGATTGATTAACTCCCAATATTTTAAGAATGAGGGTTATAAATGTCAAAGAACTTTGGAAACAATTCAGTCTTTCGGGGTGGTGAAATATATTGACCTGGATTTATCTGAAGAAGAAATAGTGGAAGGTTTGAAGAGTGATATTCAGATAATAGGAGTGAAAAGGTTAAAACGCAGAAATAGTTTAGATGCTCGATGGGAGCCATCGGAGGCAGTTCGTATATGTTTCATAGGGTCGTCGTTGCCCTCCTACATATATATATTTAACACAAGAGCAGAAGTTACCCCCTATAAATATCCAGTAACGCAATGTGCGCGGTGTTGGCGATTTGGACACACAATGAAATTATGCCCATCCAATAAGATGATATGTCCAAAATGTAGCAAGAATCATCCTAATTGCGATACAGTGGATTACAAGTGTAATAATTGTTCCGGCCCTCACATGACCTTAGCAAAGCAGTGTCCTGTATATATTAAAGAGAAAAAGATCAGAGACCTGATGGCAGAATTCAATTGTACCTATAAGCGGGCCCTTACCATGTATGTCCCGCCAGAGCATCCTACAAAGGAACCTGCCTCTAGAAAAGAGAATCAATATATATCAACTGAAGAGAAACAGAAGTCAAGTGAAGATCACACCTTAGGTCTTTTCTCTGAAAGTAAGAATTCCTATGCAGATATGGTAAAAAGGAATCAAGGTAACAAAAACCCAAAGAAAAAGAAGAAAAATGTAGGAAGAAGAAGCACCCCCCTACCCCCCTCTCAAAAATATAGCTCAGAAGATATAGCAATAGGAAGCTCTCAAGAGTCAGAAAGCGATAGGGAAAGTAAAAATTCAGAAGACAATTATAGAGAGAATCGATCAAAGAGCAGAAGATCAAATATTGGAGGGATATGGAGGCAATTAAAAGAAAAAATGTTGGATACAGAGTCATCGTGGGAGAATAAAATAAAGAGCTGTGCATGTATACTGTTTGAATGGATCAAATCTATTATCATGAAGTACATTTTAGAAGTGCCAATCCTTATTAACTTTAAACAATGGATCAACGGAATAACAGACCCTCAATAATCAATATCCTGCAATGGAATGCTCAAAGCCTTCGGCCTAAAGCTATTGAGTTCGAAGCGTTGTTAAATCAAGAGAAAGCGCATATCGCAATAATAAATGAAACGTGGTTTGATCCTGAAAGTAATTTTCGTATAAGTGGTTATAATTTATTCAGAGAAGACCGTTGTGACGGATATGGCGGCGTCGCAATATTAACTCATTGGTCCCTAAGAGCAAGTCGCTGTAGCACCAGTATTAGCAATCCGGGTATACAACTATTACATGTAAAGTTATCTAACTGCGAACATCTAGAAAATGTGATTACTATTTATTGTCCTTCTTCAGCATACTCTAGTAAAAGAGACTGGGACCATATCTTTTCTCTGAAGCAGGAAAGAACACTAATAGCCGGAGACTTCAATGGACACCATACAAACTGGTCATCTAAGACGGATGCAAGAGGTATGCAGCTTTTCGATTCCATATACGAAAACAATTACATTGCTCTTAATAATGGCACCTCTACACGTGTTAAGCTGGTTAATGGTGTGCTACAAAGTACCTCTCCTGATTTGACCGTGGCATCCCTGGATTTGGCAATGAAGTTTAGTTGGCAAGTTATGAATGAGAACTTAGGGAGCGATCACTTAGTTCTAAAAATTAAAACAGAAATTAATAATATAAATACGTACAAAATAAAAAGAAATTATAAAAAGGCAGAATGGACAAAATATGGACAGATTATGAATGAAAAATTAAATGTTTTAGACATAAATATAGATAACCAAAAAGCATACGATAATTTTATTGAAGCCATCAACGCCGCAGCGGATCAAAGCATACCTAAAATAAAAAGCTGTGATAACCCAATTCGACAACAGATGTTCAAACCTAAACCATATTGGGGACAGGAATTATCACGCATAGTTGCTGAGCGACGCCAGGCCTTAGCCGAATTCAGGAAGAACCCTACGCCACAGAATTTAGACAAAATTCAAAGAAGAACCAGTAATGCCCAGAGATTGATTCGGAATAGCAAGTTTAGCTCGTTTAGAAAATTCTGTGATAGCATAGATAACACAATGTCAGCAGCTGAAGTGTATAGACGAATGAAGTGGCTTAAAGGCTATAACACAGCAAGAAGTGCTGTGGACCAGGAACAAACGGAACATCTACTACATAGTTTAACACCAGATTACGTAAGCCCCCCTTTACCTAATTTTGCATCAGAAAATGAACAATTGAGTAGCCCAATTTCGATCCAAGAGCTTAATAACTGTATAAAACAGAGTGATACCGCTCCCGGTGGAGATAATATATCCTACACCATGATCAAGCACTTACCAGAAGTAGGAAAGATAGTTCTAGTGTCACTTTACAATAGATTTCTACTTTCGGGCTTTGTCCCGAAGCAGTGGAGAGAGGTCATAATAGTGCCCATACCAAAACCAGGGCGGGTTGCTAGCTCCGTATCAGGTATCAGACCAATTGCTTTATTGTCATGTCCTTGTAAAGTTCTACACACAATCCTAAACCGTAGACTTGAATGGTTTCTTGAAAGAAATAACTGTTTCTCACATGAAACAACCGGATTTAGAAGGACACGGTCTTGTGCTGACAATTTGGCTAGATTGGTATCGCGCATTCAGGAAGGGTTTTCGAGGGGTGTTAGTACTTTGGGATGTTTTGTTGACATTGATAGCGCTTATAACAATATAAACTTAGTGGCCCTGTTAAAAATACTGGATGGGTTGGGAGTGGGAGCGGTGTTGTGCAGATATTTATGGGAATTCTTACATGACAGACATCTATCAGTTCAAACTAATGATGGTAGCACAGCGGTAAGGACCACTGGGACAGGCATTGCACAGGGCGATCCACTGTCCCCACTTTTATTTAATGCAGCCACTTCAAAGATTTGTCATAATATAGTTGATGTGTTTGTGTCGCAATATGCAGACGACTTCGTATTATATATAACTAGCAAACAAATTTCGGACTCCGTTATCAATATCCAAAATTCGTTAAAGGTATTTCAGTGTTTAATAGAAGAAGTAGGATTACAGATCTCTTTTAATAAAACAAAAATAATTTTATTTAGCAGGGGTAGAAATAGGAAAACATTTTCGGTAAATATTAACAATCATAATATACAACAGGTGGATAATGTTAAATATCTAGGTATGTGGCTGGACAGATCGTTGAAGTGGAAAAGGCATATTAACGAATTACGGGAAAAGTGCTCAAGATTATTAAACATATTTAAAGTGCTAGCTGGATCCAAATGGGGTGTCCACCCGAAACATTTGCGACGTCTGTATATTTCAATGATACGAAGTAGACTTGACTACTGTAGTTTCTTATTTGGTAATTACGCTAAAAGTCAATTGAATAAACTTGACGGAATCCAAAATTTATGTATGAGGATTATTGGGGGTTTCATTAGGAGCACTCCAATTCATGTCATGGAGAACGAACTGTGCTTACAGCCGCTACCAATTCGAAGAAGATACTTAGCGGGAAAGTTCTGGCTAAAATCTAGGTCGGTAAAGGATAATGTTACTATAAATATTATTGATGAATTGTCAAAGCTATGTAAGGGCCAATACTGGAGAAATAAAAAGATTCCATTGTTAGTAGACACACATAGACAAATCCAAGATTTACCTATTTATTCTAGTTCCATATTGGGTGTGTTCTCGTTGGATAAATGGCTGTCTAGTATTGACTTATCAAAGAACATCTCTTACGATATCCCGTATATACGCACTCCAAAGAGATCAATGGATATATTAGATTTAAGACAAAAGTGTGCCAAATACTTGAATGAGAACTTCGGTTCATTCTATCAACTTTACACAGACGGATGTAAAGAGGCGCAGTATGCGGGAGCGGCTGTATTCGACCCCCAATTAAATACTACGCTAAAATTTAAAATTAAGGTTAATATTGCTGTAATGTACTGCGAACTAATAGCTATTTCCGAAGCCCTGTCTTACGCGCTAACTCTTGATACTCAGCATATTGTGGTCTTAACTGACTCTAAAAGTGCTTTATTGCATCTGGCTCGGCTACCCTCGAATTCTCGAGGTTCCCCGATAGCCTTTGTTATCCTCCAAACCATTTTAGAGCTCCGTATGAGTAATAAAATTATAATTCTACAGTGGATTCCATCTCATATTGGTATCATGGGCAATGAAAAAGCAGATCAGGCAGCAAAATTAGCTTCATCGGAAGGGATCACATACACTTGTTTACCGCTTCACACAGACCAGGTTCAGGCAGTCAAAAAGATTTGTAAAGACTTGTGGCAGGAATACTTTGATGAGAGGTCGCTAACCAAAGGCATATGGTACAGGACTATACAGGCAGGACCTTTTCGGTGCCCATGGTTCCAGGAGATGGAAGCCCCTAGACAATATATTGTGACACTGCTGAGACTTCGGTCCGGGCACATTCCATCAAATAAATTTGCACATTTAATGGGTAAATCGGATTCACCTAATTGCACAGAGTGTAACGCGATCGAGGATGTTCACCATGTTTTGCTCGAGTGTATCCGGAATGAGGATCAGCGGCGACAGGTACTTGGGGATTCGCAGTACAACATAGGGTTATGTAGCAGCTTCTTGGCCTTCCCCTTTTCGGAAGGGGCCAGGAAGTTGTGTGCATTATACATGTGCAATTTACGGAGCGGAAGCACCACCCAGCAATAGCTGGGCTCTGCTCCCACTCCATTTTTTGTAATATTGATAAGATTTTAGAGAGATAAGATGTATTTAGCCATAAGAGTTATATTATAATTAGAATTACGGGGCGACATCGTCATTGTTGACCGAGTCCCCTTAAATAAAGGGAAAAAAAAAAAAAAAAAAAAAAAAAAATGCGACAAACAAACACTGATCGTCTTCTCCTTCTGCATCTTTATCTATCCCTTCTACAGATCTGAAGTTATGTAATGCATAATAATTGATCTCTGCAGAGTTCTGCACTTAACCGATTCCGTATTTTTAGGAACCATGAGTGACGCGACATGTTGCGTCACCCATGTCACATGTGCTATTTCCGGAGAGAACAGCTGTGTGAACCGGCTGCCGAAACTGAAGCCTTTTCAAAACTGTTCGTGTACGTTTCTGTGTGATCGCATGGTGTGACGACATATTGCACTCAGGGGCGGTACCTTCATAGAAGCCGAAAAGCCCGGCTTGCCCTTATAAAATCATAATTCACAACAACAAACTTACTTAAACCTATCAATAAATAAATATATTAAAAAAATACCAATCAATGAACTCGAACACAAACATTAATAACTGAAAATCAGTCAATCCCTCAGTTGGGCGTTTTTTTATACGTTGAAAATCTGTGGGCTTGCCCTAATTTTGACCCCTAGCGGCCTAGGCACGCCACTGATTGCACTCATAGTGATACAGACACCTGCAGCTTTGTGTTGATAACACTTACATCGGCTACATCCTCATTGACCTCATCATGACAGTAAAAAACATAGATACTTCACTTAACTTATTGTATTTGACATTTTATTTATTTTTTATATTTAATTCTGACATTTTTATATTTTTTTTTCTAAAACTTGTTTTGAATTTAATATTATATTTTATATGTAATTTTAATGAAAAAATTAAAAATTAAAATTTTATTTTAATGTATGTTTGAAACTATGGACTAGAATTATGTCTGAAATAAATAAATTATTATTTATTATTAAACGACCGAACCCATTGAATATAAAACGTTCACCTAACTATCGTTAAAATTGATCGATCACCTACCACAAGTCAACTAAACATAATTATTCATTTCTTGTGTAATATCGGTTGTGTTTCTTGACAATGAAGGTCACCACACACATATGTTTTATCAAAATGTCTAAAATTCGCTCGCACTAATATTATCATATTATGTATTTGTGAAACAAAATGTGAATTCTATTCTATTCTATTTTTAATTATGGCAAGTAAAGCCGATGTCGACTATTCTGCAAATGTCAATAGTGAAATGGAAAATGTGAATTATTAGTAAGTTATTAGTACAGACACGTCAAGTTGACGAACAATATGCACAGGTACGATAATTACTTACGAACACAGTAACATAACGAACCGAGTATTTATATCTAACAAAAAAAACTTTAAAACAAGATAAAATCCTCACCGTCATCGTCTTTTCCCATGCCAAGCACGTACGCACTTCTTAACAGGTGGCCCATTCTTGAAGATAAGCTGACGATGCTGAACTTGTGCAAATTGTAGAGTGTGCAAAAATAAATGAATCTTTACATATAAAATACAAATAACACAATAAACACGATTATGAACTTTTAAAAGGATAATAAAAAACAAATCTAGAATCTAGGCAAAAAGATTACCGCGCGAGTCGGTGGAAACGATAAAGGGCTACATCTCGGTAGATATAATAGATTAATTCGCTTTCGTAATAGAAAAAGCCAATGAATGTAGTTAGAAGCGTCACCACTCTACTAATGGTGTAAACTCAGCGCTAACCGAAATTATAGGTTGAGCTAAGAAAACGAACAGAGAACATAGTGGAGTAGCAACGAGTTGTAAATTTATTTATACAACTTGTTTGTACTCCACTATGCCCTTATGCACCTATTTTGTATTTGTACCTCTTTGTTATGTTAAGTGAACTTTGTTCTTTCTCATACCTGTAACAAAAATCTTCATAAATAGCGTCTTATTTTTAACTAGCTGCGCCCCGCGGTTACACCCGCATAAGTTTAGATCCTGTGGGCATATCGGGATAAAAAGTATCCGGTGTTAATCCTGGTTTAAACTATCTGTGTGCCAAAGGAGATTGGCGAGTTGGGTACCTCATCAAATCCAACGCTTCAGAATCTAGTTATATGCAAATTATACGTCTTATATCCGTAGTTATTTTCCAAGCTAAAATGTTGTAATAGTTTTTGGGAGTAATTAAAAAACCATGATTTTAGGGTGCAGCCCCGTTACGGATTTAAAACGTAGGTACTAATGCAAAACAAAACGCATAAAATAGAGCCAATTAAACGTGTTACGTCATTGTTGCCATACAATAAAATCAAAACACATCTAAATCCGTTCGGAAGTTTTTGCGTGAAGAAGTAACAAACATACAAACCAATCACAAACTTTCGCCTTTATAATATTAGTGTGATGTGATTATGATTATACCTTCCTTCTTCCTTAAAATAATCATGATCGTATGTCATGTTGAAATATGGTGGTACTTATAAATAATGCATATGCGTTTTCGACTTTTGCTTGATCCTTTTTATTTTAATTCCGGGTAAATGATCAGCTGTCTACCCGCATCCAAATCGCGACCTAACACTCTTAACTCTTAAAATGACCCAAAAGTTAAATAATTAATCTTTGAAAACATCCGACACTTCTGTCATCATAAAATAAATAACGAGATTAAAACATTTAGGTACATTTTGAAAAAATCGTAATAAAACGAAAAATCAACATGGCCGATTCCACAGTAGCTGTCGTTCCGTCGTCAGATGTTGACATAAGCAAGGAAACAATGAAGCTATCTGGCATGCGTGCGCGCAGCCGGGCCCCGCATGCACACACTGCTACTCCGAGATATCAGTGTGAGCTATAGCGGAAAATGCTACTGAAATTCAATGTAATTTTCCCATTAAAGAAATTAGCAAGCAATTGACTTATTTAAATAAAACTAGGTAGGGTAAACAGTTAGGCAAAGTGCACATTGCCTACAGCCGTAATAGGCCGCAGCGCAACGCATTTTCACACAAAAAAGGGCGGTGCGGCTCTTTGGTTCATAGAAAAAAAACATCAAAATCGATTCAGCCGTTTGCGAGCTGTGATGGCACAGACAGACACACACGTTAAACTTATAACACCCCTCTGTTTCTGTCGGGGTTAAAAATGTACGAAAGTGATGAAAGCGGATGTTAGCAATGCGTTGCGGTGCGGCGGGCCTATCTGGTTTAGCCTTTAGGTATAGGGAAAGACTGCCTAATCTTAAAACAAAGTTATGTAGACTTGCAATGGGAACCATCTGGTTACGGAGATATTGACGGTCAAAGTTCCAACTTTTACTGACGTTTTTTCACGAAAGCTAGTTTTAAATGTTCCCCACGACCCCTGTACCGTTGCAGGCACCGTAAGCACAATGAGATGCGTGCGCTACCGAAAACAGCGATTTTACACACCAAAAAGAAAAGACGTTTCCCAGCAATTATTTTTGTTCACTGTTTCTTAGATTGATGTAACTACTGAATGCGTAGTTGGCGGCTATGTGATGGGTCTTGTTACACTCTGTATAGTCCTCACCGACTAAGTAGGTAGGTACAATACTTAGGTACACCTATTTCTTTAAACTTGATTTAACGTTGAAGTCGCTCAGCTCGTCACTTGAACTGGCGGCCTATGTATACACCGCTATGTATCTCTTATATTTTACAACCAGTAGGTAATATACTTTATACTTATATTTATTATCTTAGGACTCCCCAAGGTCGCAATCTTAAAATAAAAAGGTTACCTGTACAAAAACATTTGTGTCCTCTGTAGGTACTAGGTATTATCTGAATGATAACTAATGATAAGTTTTTTATTACATACTTAAGTATTACTACTGTTGTGATACAGGGTTATTGGAAAAACACCAACGACCTCTTAAGAGGTCATTGTACGTACTCATCAATATGAACAATTTTTTTAAGAAGTCCTGATTTTTTTTTCGCGATTTCAGGTTTGGTCCCATAAGTTGTTCATAATGATGAGTACAATGACCTCTTAAGAGGTTGTTGGTGTTTATCCAATAACCCTGTATAGGTACTTATTTTGGTCATCCGCCAAACCGCACTGGGCCCGCGTGGTGGTTTATGGCCCACTCCCTCACACAGAGAGGCCTATGTCCCAGCATTGGGAACATTATAGGCTGATTATAACTTATTTTGGTAGTAGCTACTGTATAAAAACCGGTCAAGAGCGAGTCAGAGTCGCGCACCGAGGGTTTGTACCATCATGTTTTTAAATTTTCATCGGTGAGGCCTATATTCATCAGAGAATTTTAACACTACACGCTGCGGTGTAGAAGTGTGTGTGCATGTATTGCAGTTTTAGGTCAGCGCCATCTCATGACCGATAGTGGAACTAATGCAATTTTTGTTGATGATTTCTTAAAAGTGTGCTATTTAGAGACATCGTTTTAATTTTCCAGTACATAACCTTTCCTTACATAAACTTCTGTCAAATAGAATAATTACAGATTTTTCTCTATGCAAACTTCGGAGATATGGGGGTAACGGTATTTTTTTACATTTTTCATCAAAAGTAGAAAACTCAAAGGCCTAAAAAAAAAGAAAAAGTGTTTGAGTAAGTGCAAACTGAGCTCTTTTATATTATGCCCCACATGCCCTAGCAGCCCCACTTCGAATTTTTCATGCCTGTTGCAAAAAAAGTATATTATTATATTTTTATTTCTTTCTTATTTGCAAAATAGTTGGGCAAACGTCATCTAAAACTATTCTTAATTTGATAGCATTAGTATAGTTCTTGAGATATCCAGCTGTGGCAGAGTGACAGACAGACAGACAGACTGAGTCGCACCATAAGGGTTCCTTTTTACCATTTTGGTACGAAACCCTTAAAACGAAACCAAAATTATTAATTAATAATAACTAATTGAAGCAGTTTTCAATTAAACATTGTATGCATTTGTTATAATAAGTAACCATGAAACGTTATACAATGCCGAACAAACGCAAACCCCATTGCCTAGTGTCTAGTGTGGACCTCCCAGGTTGATTTCTAGGGCAAGACCAATGTTTTTCCAGGGCAATTTTCCTCGATCCTGAAAGCCTGATTTTTCTTGAAAAATCTGGTTTTTTGAAAGTAATATGTAAAACGAATCCATAGAATCGGGCAACTATATTTGCTCAACTATTTCGAACTGGTGAAACCTAGTGATCCATTGACGATGTCTCAGAAAATAAAAATGTCACAATATACCAATAGTTAACATGTGATAAATTCACCCGAATAACCTTGTGGTAACTCTACCACAAGTTTATTCGGGTGAATTTATCACATGTTAGGTACTCAACTACCTTACGAAAACGACATAAATATTGACATACCTACACCAAACTTATGCAATTGTTCAGAATGTTCAAAAAGACATTCTAGCATGTTCATTATGATCTGCACTCTAATTGCGTATCACACTATCAATCGCAATCTGAATCATTTCAATTGATATTTCTAAACCATTGCTTAATTTGTTCGAAAAATGTGTCTGCTCAATAACGTAGGTACCTACCTAAGAAACCAACAATTAATGTTGTTGAACTGTCGAAATGAAAGCGATTGTTACTGATAGTGTGTTACGTAATTACCCTGCAGCCTGCACTCAATTTACATAAGAAAACCTCTCGTGGTGGCGAACTGTTACTTTACTTCTGAGCTCGTGGTCCTAAGTTCGATTACCTACCCAAGTGTTGAATTTTCTATAAGCATTAATCTGAGTCTGAGGAAATAACCGTTCAATAGTCAGGAAACGAACAGTTCCTTTCATTTACAGTTTAGTGTGGCTGTGTAGATGTACGGGATGTAGGTACCTACATAAAACATATCGGTAGGTACACACGACGACATATCAAACTATACATTTTCAATATAAGCTGACTTCTCATTGTACGAAAAGCCTATACAATGCGAGGTCAGCAAAAACCGGAAGTGTATAGCTTGATATGTCGTCGTGTGCCTACCTAAGTTTAGTACCTACGTACAAAGCCTATATTTTACAACCAGATGAAAACTGCTTCCTATTTTGAGGGAGTTTGCTTTGCTCTTTGCAGAACCAGTTACCTATGGGTAGATTCTATACTAATGTCTAACAAGGCAAAGCAGTTAAACGGTACGAAATTCTTCATAAATACATATAGATAAATGTTAAATTTTCGAATATATCGTTTCGGAAATGTACTTAGCAGAAAGTAAATTGAGCGTGAAATGACAGCCGGGAGCTAGCGACGCCTTGCTTCACGAATTTGGGTCAATTTTCGTCAGTAGCAGGGACACGGTACCCGGGCCCTTCCTTCCGTGTTCTATTTATATCTGTTAGCCGTAAACCGAAATAGGTGTTATAATAATAAATATACACGTCAATATAGCTTGTCAGGTTGTTGCGTAAAGTTACAACGTGCATATTTTAGGATGACATAAAATGTTTAGTGTGCTACATACATGATATCCGTATCCTCGGCGTTCTTGCTTACCTACACAAGTAGTGAAAAAAATGCTGCTGATTTTACTAGAAAGCTGTCAACCTGGGATCCTTAGCTGCCACAGCCAACAGAAGCTTTCGTATTTCACCCAGCAAGTTGAATATTGTCGAACAAGCACCATATTTTCCCAAATCGGATAACCTACCTACTTAAAGTTAGTAGGGTGACTGAATTTTAACTTATGACAGTAAAAAATACTAGAGAGTTTGTAAGTCCGCGTAAATCGTATTAATTAAGTGAGACCTAAAATGAGGTAAAAATGTAGGTGCCTAGTACCTACAAGTAGGTAGAACACCGGCCGGCTGATGACGTCGTGGTGATGGGTAGATGAAGGTTCGGCAAGTAACCAGGTAAGAACTAGGTAGGTACTCTGTGTAAGTACCTACGTAGGTACCTAGCCACATCAGCAACAACAACGCTAAGTAATCTAATACCTAAATTCTTGTCTAAGTAGGTAATACAAATATTGTTCATAACGGCAATTCCAATTCCTCCGCTGGCAGTTCCTGAATCTAATGAGCATATACATAATGGGAAGTACCTCCGAATTCTGGGCCGAGTCCATTTAGATTGCTTTCGACACGCTAAGAAGAAGAAGTACCTATTGAAAACGCTCAATTTCCTCTCATAAACCTTTCGATTGGTCAGGTAAATAGGTGTTTGATACTAGTCTGCTAATCCAAGCTTGGCTACACTTATCGAGCTTCAAAGACTAATCATAAATTAGTGAAGCCAAAATGCCAGCGATACTTTTGTCTCGGTGTGTCGTTCTATATAGGTAATAAGGGTATGAGTGCGACCACTCATTTTCTCTCCGTAAATCAATGTAGGTAGACACATTGATTTGAGCTAATTTTGTGGTTTGCGTGACACCAGTTTTCAGTCTATACAGTATGTTAACTAACAGAGGGCGTTCCCGTTAACCCGCAATAGTATAGCATCCATACATGCTAAAAAAAATATTACCATTCGAAAATAAAATGTTTTTATTTTTTTTAATATTAAAATATTCACTAAAAATCGTAAATTGATACGTTAAAGAAACACTCTGTACACGCGTACTTGAAGGACAGCAATGTTGGAATTTATTTAATTAAATAAATTAGAATTAATTAAATAAATAGAGTATCAATTTACGATTTTTAGTGAATATTTTAATATTAAAAAAAATAAAAACATTTTATTTTCGAATGATAATATTTTTTTTAGCATGTATGGATGCTATACTATTGCGGGTTAACGGGAACGCCCTCTGTTAGTTAACATACTGTATAGTACTCTGTGCCAGTTTTATAGTTCATGATTCGACCTTCATGGTAATTTTTTGTGGCTTGACGTCTTTCAAAGTAGGTTTTAGGTACCTACGTCATTCAAATTTTACCATGTTTTGCTCATATATGTCATTGAATACCTACTGTTTCAAGTGGAGGATTTAGAACATTATAATCATATGAGTAAGTACGTAAACTACTATTTTTCCGTTAGCCTATGAACCTAGGGGCCCTCTGTAAATTACGTCAAACGAATTTCAAGATTTTTAGAGCCCCAACCCCGTCCTTGTCACAGCTGGTCACATTTGTGGGGCCCCGCCTCCCCTGGTGTAACATCGCATATTTTGAAATGTTGATAGAATAAATAATATTTAAGTTTTTCATTTTAGAGTTTTAATTCTTTAAATTTATACATGTGACGTCTCGAAGCTTATGACTCGTCCCCCTTGCCACACGGTGTCCACAGTTTGTTTATATAGGTATTGAAAATTATAGATGGTTGGATGGATGGTAGTTGCTGAAGATATTATCGAAAGTTCTTTATAGCTATTTAATAACCGCTATTGCTGAGCCCCACGTTGGGCGCCAGTTTAATGTTCACACCGTTTTATTATAAGAACGTTACAAATTAGTTGAAATAGTAATACTCATGGGCCATCGTGGCCGTTCTCCATCTTGTTTTTTTACAAAATTATTGAAAATTGAAGATCATCTCTAACGCTATTGCTGAGCCCCACGTTGGGCGCCAGTTTAATGTTCACACCGTTTTATTATAAGAACGTTACAAATTAGTTGAAATAGTAATACTCATGGGCCATCGTGGCCGTTCTCCATCTTGTTTTTGTACAAAATTATTAAAAATTGAAGATCATCTCTCCACCACAAACAAAACGTCTATCTATAATCTAAGTATCTAGCGGGAAGCCTCCTGATTCGTCGAGTGCCGTCCCGCTCTATGGCGCTCGGCGACGTGACGCTCTCCGGCGCGCGCGAAATTTTAAAAGCTGGGCCAAAAGACCTTGCGCGCGTCACACCGAAGAGTTTAAAGAGAGTGCATGTTTATCGGTAATATGATTATCGTTGCTATCTTCACGACGGTGCCTACATCTTGGCGTAAGCATGAAAGGCATGATGAGACTTATGACGTCATGAATGTTTAATAACTTCTTTTTTGATACCTACTTGTGTCCTTAAAAACCCAGTACATATTTCTAAGTTATCTCGAGTAATCTAAAATTTTTATTGTATTATTATTAGATGTTTATAATATATTTTCTTTTGTTTAATGTAGGTACCTACCTACGAATAGGTACGCTAAATGCGAGATTTATAATTATGACAAAGACTGGGTTCATTCTGTGTAGATAGATATACTCGTATGTGTTTAGTTGGTAAGCCTTTAACTAAATAAAACAATCAAGAACTGTAATAAAATAATTTATTATCCTTATTAGATTAGTATCTCAGCCTTTACAGTACCTATAGGTAACATCGTTATCAACAGTACCTACCTGTGGTTAATTTACCACAGGTACTGTTATAACTTTTAACAAACAAACATTGGTCGAATGGACGCCGAACATAATTATGTTCGGCGTCCATTCGACCAGTTTGTTTGTTAAAAGTTGCCATGACAACGGGCCTCATCGCCATTTATCACATCTAAGACAAATAGCCTTATGTAAATTAATGGTAATGCCGAGGTCATCTGCTATTAGAACCATAGCATTTTCAATATGTAGGTAGGTAATTCGTTTTCCAAAGGGTAAATGAACTGTCCTAGGATTCGATCTATATATAACACGGATTCGGATATCTTCGGTTCGATAGTCTCGATTTTTATAATAATAAGGCACATGTTTTTGTTTAATTATTTTATTAACATTAATAGCAACGTCTAAAGATGGGTTTACACTGTGCTAATAGCTAAGCGCTGATCCGCGCTATTTCCTACATTTATAAGGTGTACCTAGGTACTAAAATCATAGAAGAGTAGTATGTACCTATTCTATTTATCTAGATATATATATATAAACAGGATCAATTTAATAATCTAGCGAAACTCCGCAGACGTGACGGGAATCGATTTTGTTTCATGTTTAGCGATTTCCATCACGTCTACGGAGTTTCGCTAGATTATTAAATTGATCTTCTTAGCAAACTACTTGAAATGTGACTAAGGTAAGTGCGGTTTGTGCTTGAATTAAGTACAAAAAAAAACCGGCCAAGTGCGAGTCGGACTCGCGCACGGAGGGTTCCGTACAAACCTGCAAGGTTTACAAAGTTCGTTCATTACGACAATCGAGTCATAACTATGGTATTTTTGCTGTAAGCTATTGCTTCTTACCAAATTTCGAGATTCTATGTCAACGGGAAGTGGTCTTTAGGTTTTAATTCCCTTGCGTGTAGTTGCGAGTTTCAAAATATGCGGTATCAATGGTTGTACTTTTGCGTTTTGCGTTTTTGCGTGGACTTAGAATTTTTTTTTTTCACGGGTTAAAGGCAATTAGATCTAAGTATTTGATATGAATTTCAACTTGATAGCTCTACGCGTTCATGAGGAAAAAAGTAATAAGTTTATATTTATTAAAAAATAAATATATATTTTGTAATGTAACTAAAAATTTAAGGTTTTCGGAATTTTTCCTTTATGTGTGCTATAAAACGTTGCTTCATGCCAAATTTCAAGATTCTAGGTCGACTGGAAGTACCCTTTAGGTTTTGATTCCCTTGCGAGTACTTGCGAGTTTCAAAATATGCAGCTTAAATTGCTGTTTCTTTTGATTGCGTTGACATAGAAGTTTGATTTTGTTACAGCTTAAAGGTATTATAGACCTGAGTATTTGGTATGAATTTCAATTTAATACCTCTACGCGTTTATGAGGAAATGGGTAGTAAGTTTAAAATTATTAAATAAAAAAAAATATATTATGTGATGTAACTAAAAATTTATGGTTTTCGTAATTTTTCCTTTATCTATGCTATAAGACGTTGCTTCGTACCAAATTTCAAGATTCTGAGTTCACGGGAAGCACCCTGTAGGTTTTGATTCCCTTGCAAGTGTCGAAAATTTGCGGCATAAACGGCTGAATCTTTTGATTGCGTTGGCTTAGAAGTTTGATTTTTTCACAGCTTCAAGGGACAGTAGACCTGAGTAATTGATATAAATTTCAGCTTCATACCTCCACGCGTTCCTGAGAAAAAGGGTCTTGACAGACGGACGGACGGACGGACAGACGGACAACAAAGTGATCCTATAAGGGTTCCGTTTTTTCCTTTTGAGGTACGGAACCCTAATAATTTTGTTGAGTTGTTTATGTGTGAAAAGAGACGTTTCGGAAAACTGTTGGAGTTTAATCTTTTTTTTTTTGCAACAAGCAGAACTAGTTGAATTTGACGTTTAATACTTTTCATGGATTTATAAAAACTACTGTCTATTATTGAGTCAGTAAAAAAAACTAAGTAAGTACATGCATATTCCCTATTCATATAATTATTACTTATTATATTATGACTATTACATAGGGGTTAAACCGGCTTCCGAAAATAGATATGCATACAATTCAGGTCTAACGTAAGGGCCAGGCCTCCACGTAGCCACGTAAACGCCTAGAACATGTTCATCTCGGCAATGTGCCATGTTTTCTGAAACAAAATATTTACGATAATTAGATATGTAAGGTATTGCTCTGCTCTAATGGATAAATATACGTTAAGGTTAATATGTAGTTCTATATCAATATGCCCATCGTGTACTGCCATTCGCTCCTTTCAGGATTTGAAAGTGGCAAACGACAGCTATTGCAAGTGTTGCAACCTACTATTGTATAGAATCTAGTTTTTCTAACTGAACAGACAGCTGAGCTGCTGGGGAATTTGTTGCGCCACTTCTTCTTCCAACAGAAAGCACTAGCAAGCAGTGAAGGGCGGTCGTTTTGGGGGACTGTCTTACGTAATTTTGGCGTTCGAAAAGTGCTGGTTCTCAGCTTAATTTCAATAAATGACGATTGATTTTGTGCAATTTCGGTCGAGAGAATAGTCAATTGACACGAAAATAAGATGAAGAAAACTTATATTGCCTGGATCGAACCAAGGACCTACAACTCGTCGTGACCGTTAACCATTGTGTCACTTTTTATTGTATTAAGTACGTCCAAGAAAAAAAAAAAAATAGGGAAATTTTCATGGACACCCTCGGTCTGAGGATATAACCCTCCGTTATGGAGGGTTATATCGGAACTCCTACCGACTAAAACTCCACGGTTCCTTCCAGTACAATGAGTCGGAAACCCGGGAGATCCTGTATATCGCGTGCACCCCGATTTCGGTCTTTGAGTTGCGATCTGTATGCGCATCATCAAGAACAAACTTTATGCTAAAATTCTAATTCCTACGTTGCTTGGGTCTTGTGAAAAACTTGTGAAAGACGAACAAAAAAAGTGCAATTTGTTTTGCAAACATTCTTTGAGTGAGTCTTTGTAACGCAACAAACATTTGATCGCGAGCACAGTCTGCTATTAGAAATTATTTTTAGGCCAAATGGTGTATAAACGTAACCCTTATAATTTCGTCATGTCGTCTGTCCGTCTGTCCTTCCGTCCGGATGTTACACATAAATTTTACTGGTAGACTATTTGCACTATATCGATGAAATTTGAAAAGAAGCTGTAGGTATTCTGTGCACGGTTAAATACCTAATGGTGTAATGAAATTACGAAAAAACGCGAGTTTTTAAGTCATTAGTTTTTGAGACAAGGGATCTTTTCGGTTACAACCGCACTGATTACTTTGTTTTTCATCGTTTTTTCGAGAAATATCTACTATGAAATACCTACAAACTTATTTTTACGGTCGATAAAATGGATACTGTGCATGCGTAGATATTTACTACGAAACCCATCACTGTACGTTATCTGACACGCACTTACGTCGGTTATTTCATGTTCAGATTCACGTACTCACCAAACTTTCGTGAATGAATGAGTACAACTGCGATGATTCATTTTATTTTACATCTCGGTCCTGCAACGAATGTTTGCAAAAAAATTCGTGAAGCGAATTCTCGCCGTGAGTAATTCTCATTACGAAACACAAAAATACTGCATTCTTACAGGCATTTCTTTTTTGTCACAATTAATTCAAATTCTTTATTGCGAACTAAGTAGATATATAGAATTTACACTTAAGATCTGGTTGTTTTGAGGGTTTAAAATAAGGTTTGAAAAACCAAAATCTTTGATTTGCCTACATCGTAGTAACTACATATACTCATAAAAAGTTCAGGATGAAAATGAATAACTTCTATTTACATGTTGATTTTTCAAAACACTTAACATGTAATACATACCTAATACATTCTGTACTAATTCACATTCTGTTTTTGTTTCTGTGTACAATTTAGCTACATCTTCTGATATTCTGCTGACCGACCATGTCATAAGTACTGGTTCGTCAGTGGGCTGCAATTTTGCTAGTGCCTGAAGTTGATTGTTCAACACTTTAATTTCTGTAACAATTTGTAATGTGTGTTTGGTGAAACAAACTTAAGTAAGATAGATTAATAGAAAACAGCTGATAAAAAAAATTCAACTAAGTATTTGTGAACCTCCTCCATTTTTTAAAGTTGATTACAATAACAATAAATGTCATGCTTGGCCTGCAAGATACTGAGGTATAGAGAATTTAAAAAGGACCACAATGAATGAAAACACCACCAAGAACGGCTGCCTCCTCAGGAAGAAATAATATAAGAGGATTACAGCCTGGAGTGTACATGTGGTGCTGTTGTGCAAATTAAGCAACACTTGACATCTTGTCCAGAGTGCCCAGCTCTTTTCATAAAATCGGCTAAACTCATAACTAATAATTAAATTCTTGGTTAACACAATTTGAACTGCCATTGAAAGGCTAAGTCCGCAGTGAAGATGAAAAAATTTGGAATAAAAAACAAGAATGTAATGTGTAGCTGAATAATGACTTAAAGATTTTTTTATGTTAGGTTCTGCTGAGCAAAGGCCTCTCCCAAATCCTTCCAAGCATACTATTCCAGGACCACCTCTATCCAACCCTTGTGGTACATGTCTAAGTTGCTCGCCAGCTCTTCCTGGCTGGTGTAATTAAAGATGTGCAAGAATATTTACCCTCAACAATATTATTCAAAGCATTCACAATCACCCCCAAACTGTCCATTAATGGTTTCAGCTCGCTCGGAAAGTAATCCTCATCATACTGGGATAAATTTAAGGCGTCTATAGCTCTTGCCAGTCGAAAACCTTTGTCCCGGTTTTTTTTCCAGTCACTTAGTAGAGTGTGCAGGGTAGAGATGCGGGTGTACACAGTCTTCGACAGTTCTTGTTGCTGAACTTTATTTGTTTCTAAAATTGTAGGTAAATTAAGAAGTTATATTTGTTTCCACTATTTTCAATATTGTGGTATTTTCTGTAGTATCTACTGTATCTAGTACATACCTTTAGGTGTGAATATATAAGAAGAATCGGTTATTGTTGTTGTCTCCGGCTTGTGATCCTGGGCTTTGGATTTAGAAATCGTAGGTTCATTCGTAGACATTTTATTTATTACTATTCTGTTATATACTCACAGAGCTCCGGGTAAAACAAAAACAAAACTCAGTTCTATTCACAAAACTCAGTTGCGAGGAATTGTGTTTTGGTTTTTTGAAGATCATTTGGTATTTTGGTGCGGTTGATTTTGACGTTTGTTTGACGTCTATCAAAAAGTACTCTGTAGTCTTCATCATTATCTGTAGTAGTTTGACCTGTGGTTTGTTTTGATAATTTTGAAGTTTTGAACTTTTTAGTTTTGGCAATTTGTTTTGGTAATTTTGAAGTTTTGAACTTTTTAGTCTGTGAAAATAGAACCTATCACGACGATATGCAGTAACGCACACGACGTGCAAAAAGTCCGGCGCACAAAAAATCCGTGTAATTCGGGCAGACCGTGCCGCGCCGCTCGGCACAAAAAGTGTGTGAAAAAAATTTAACGTTTGCTTCAACGCGCGCTAACGCAGATGGCGTCACGGCGCACACGCGATCTATTATCATGGCGCCAGAGTTCGATGTAACGAATAACGATGTTAATTCAAGAAATACAAAACAGATCAGCAATTTATGATACTTCTAAGGCAGAATATCATGATAGACATTTAAAAAGAAAAATGTGGGAAGAAGTGTGCTGTAATGTTTATTCCGCTCCTGTTTGGACATGTATGACGTCTAAAGAAAAAACAGTAACAGACATTTTATAAAATTTTAAATTTTTTTCTGGATGTTGTTTCAGAATTGAATGTTTAGTATGGAACTGTCCCTTCAGTAATCTTTCCGAAAGTATAGGATGTACCCAAAATTCTCTATTTCTTCTTCTTTTTCTGTACTTCATGTATGTACAAAATAATATTTCGCGATCTCTGCACGATTGCCATAGCGTCTACGTCCCTATAGCTCTGCCGGCAGAATGATCGAAGATGTGCGTCGTGTGCGTTGAGTCTGTAAAAAATCCGCGACCGACTTTTTGCGCGCCATGCAGACTTTTTGTGCGCCGCAGACTCGATCGCACAAAAAGTGTGCCGTCTGCGCTGCACCTTAAAAAACTACAGGGGAACATTGTTTTGTATAGAGTTTGACTATGACTACGTTTTTCACGATTGAATAAACTATAAGTGACTTTTTCTATGCCGAGAGTGACGTTAAAATAAAATTCGGTAACGCAGAGTAGTCTAGCTGACTAAACTGTTACCCTTTCATTACGATTACGAAGACTCAAACTGCTTGAGCCGTGGAACGAAAAAAATGAACGCACCCTTAAGATCGCTAACGTCAGCGTCAAAAGTTAGCTGTCAACAGATTATGTCAAAAACTTTCAAGGAACGGAAGCGAATGTAATGCAACAAGCGGCATTTTCTAGGTATAACAGTGAAATTTACGAAATCTTTTGAAGTCTTCACTGGAGAAGTAATTTTATCTGATGATTTTACCATCCTCGACTTGTTTTAAATAATTTACATGACGTTCGAGTGTCTGTCTTAAAAAAAATTGTATCATTTTTCAGATCAATCTGATCAAGTTAGATAGGCTCCCAATACTCCATAATGTCTGGACCTGTACAAGACGTTGTAGAGGAAGATGCAGCAGATTTACAGTTTCCCAAAGGTAAGCTCTTTACCGCTATTCTGATAACAGCCTGATGGCTGAGCACACCTATAACACCTTCTAAACCTTAATAATTAAAAGAAAAATTTGAAAATGGGAAATGTAATCAAGAGAAAATATAATAAAACACTTAACTGTATTTCAGAGTTTGAAAATGCCGAAACTTTGTTGATATCTGAAGTTGACATGTTGTTGGAACATAGGAAGGCACAGAATGAGTCCGCAGAGGAGGAACAAGAATTCTCCGAGGTTTTCATGAAGACCCTCACTTACACCAACATGTTCAAAAAGTTTAAAAACAAAGAAACTATAGCTGCTGTTAGAAAGTAAGTATATGGAAAACAGGGTCAAGTTTTACAATAAAATTGTTACTGGCATTACAATTGTTACTTGAGAAGTTGGGCTATGGATTTCTTAACAGTAAAGAGACAAATTAACTAAACGCCTGTAATGCCCAAAGGGTTAGGCATAGGTGTAGTTTAGTAAACCCACATTTTGCCAGTATGTTTAAGTAACATGTAGTGGCTAGCCTATTGCAATCTACTGGGCTCAAATCCAAACTCCGGATTTCGACTGGAAAATTCCTGTTGGGAAAAGCCCAATAACACTGCCCAACCTGGGAATCAAACCCAGGACCTCATACAAGTCAACAGTAGTGCTATGATTAGACCAGGGGCGGATCTACTTAAAGGCTTTTTGGGCTACAGCCCAGGGCCCCGTGGATACAGAGGGCCCACAACCGAACTGAAAACAATAGACGATATTGTCAATAATAATAATTATGTAAAATTAAAAAAAATCCGATCATAATAAAATGGCAATTGGTTGAGTAATTAGGTAGGGCCCCTAAGCAGTATTGGCCCAGGGCCCCACAAATTCAAGATCCGCCCCTGGATTAGACCAACAAGACAATAAGGGATTTAATATATTTGTTTCAGTCTCCTACAATCTAAAAAACTACATAAATTTGAAGTGGCAAGCTTAGCAAACCTTTGCCCAGAGACACCTGAAGAAGCCAAAGCTCTGATACCATCTCTAGAAGGAAGATTTGAAGACGAGGAACTAAGAATACTGCTGGATGATATACAAACTAAGCGAAGTTTGCAGTACTAGTAAAATAATTTATGTATATTTTAATTTAATTATGAGTTTTTATCTATTCTATTATGCTAAGACTGAATTTAATACAATTTCAGATTTGGTATACTTGCATTTTATTTTTAACTATTACTTTTTAAAATTATGACCACTTTTGGGTGCTTCTCTGGATTAATGAAATTTCGTCATATTTACCCGACTACGGCGAAGCAAAAGGAGGGTTATGATTTTGACCGGTATGTTCATGTTCCCTCATAACCTCTAAACTCCTTGTCATAATTAGACAAATGAGATATCATTGGAAGCGTCTTGATTGTCATTCATCAGGTCGCACATGATCGTACCAAAATGCCATTGCAGTGAATTTCACGTTATTTTTAGCCATATTCCCTAAGCTTTAAAATATATTTTTCGTGTTTCTCATTATGCCGCACCTACTCGACTATCAACTTTTTGCCCTGCATATGCTTGCTCAAAAACACTGGGCTCCCCTACCACTAGGACCAGCCATGTCTAGGGCTAGGCAAAGTTCAAGTTTGATAAATCCTAGCATAGGAACCTACTAATGATCAAGGCTCAAACAAGTTCATCACCATCAAAATATGTGTTGTGTGATGCACTAGCTCACTACATTGAGGACCTTCATGATGATGCAATGTTCTTTTTGAGCCTTGACCATTATCTCACAATATGAGAACAACATCAATTCATATTGAAGGAATAAAAATTAAAAACGATAGTTTAAATCAGTCTGTATATTGGATATGTCTGCAATACAGCAAGATACATTACAGTGAAAACAGATAAAAGTGATAAAATATTGGAAACAAAAATAGTAATTAGAATTTCTTCTCTGAAACAAAACTATAATAAAACCATTCTTATTATTATTACTTAAAAGTAGATACTATTAATATTGATGTTAATTAATGCCTCTAACTAAACAAGCCCTTTGTTGAACATTATTTGTAAAAAAACTAAAAGAATTTTTTATCAATAAACCTCAACAATTTTAGATACCTAACTTAAAACTCAACAATCCTTCGATAATTTTTCTTAATTTCTAATTTTGTTGCCTAAACATTATTTTTTAACAAAATGCCGAACAAAAGGCTTGCTTGAATTATAAACTTATCTCAATGGGCACTTTTGGTTTAGTTTAAATGTTAGTATTTAATCTAATATTGTATTAATAAAAATTACAAACTTATCATTCATTTAAAAGCAAACTTTAAAATAATATTAACCATCTATAAAAGAACTATCAAATCTAAGGTCCTAGCCAAGTTACTTTTATGGTACAACTCACCCTTCTCCTACCCTGAACATATAAAAATATCTTTATGTACTTTAAAAACATTTCAAGTCCTTAAATAAAGATGTCCTTCGGAATATTGTGCTTGAACCAGCAGTCTAAATAATAATGGTGGCAATACAAACATCTTTATTTAGGAACCTCTGTCCACATCCCAGTGGTTACTTTAAATTAAACAGTAAGGGGACCGTTTTATAGCACACATTTATTAACAGCTAATAATTTTTCGGCTCCTTTACTAAAACTTACTAAACCTTAAATTAGGTAACGACATTGGGAGAGGCTTATATAAATCCTAAATTACAACCTGGACCTGTGACATAAGTCTATTATTAGTAAAGCATAATATTGTTTTGGATTCCAAGTGTGGGGGAGTCTAGAAGCGACATGGAAGCTGTTAGGAAGCAATGCGAACATAATCATAAAGCTTACTTTACAGAAAATGTGTTTCCACAACAATGATCATGCAACTGAAAATGTGGGTCCATGAAGGCCAGAATCATAAGAAATAAAATATACATATAACCTTCAAAATTTATATCGTAATTTGTTTGCTTGTATATTTATTCCAATTACAGCTATACATTGCACTTATTTCAGAAACATTTTACACAGAAATCCGGATTTTAAATATTGGCTCGGCTCTTCTTCCATGTTAATGTTTTTGCACAATATGTATATTTATACACTATTAAAAATGTCAAATCATTAACGACTGTAGTGGCATTTTATACAACATATTGAAATCCTTAAACATACACACAATTGTTATGTGTTAAAATAAATGATGATAATACTTTTTGTACATTTCCAAAACGTTTTTCTTCATAGCATCAGATACTGGTTTTGTCGTCACATTCGCAGTCAATTCGAAAATGATTTCTGCCATCAAGTGCGATTTTGCTTACACAATATAATCGCATTTCGCATCCCAAACACCCTGCTCCTTTGTCACAAGTCGGTTAGTCTGTACACATTTATAGTCACTACGCAGCACCTTCGATAATTCTTCACAACTTATGGATACTGTTCATTTTGTGCAGCATGTTAAAACATGATTACAGTAGCACTAGTACGCACCAGTATCGAAAGTTGTCAAGCCACGATCAACATTCAGATTCGACCGTTTCTCTTACATTATCACATTTGTTTATTGAATAACCAATATAATCAACAGGTACTAATTTACATCAGCAACTGGAAATATTATAATCACTAAGTTACATTTTCAAATTCGGCGTGTGGCTCTTAATAAATTTTTTTTTTGAGCAATAATAAGATTTAAAATACTATATATTTCCAAAGGTGAGCCATCCAAAATATATATATATATATATATATATGCCGTCGAATTTTAAAATAGGTTAAAAAATAATTGCGTATGTCCAAAAGCAGATCTAACTATGTTTATGTGTAGGTTGTCAACATACTACATTATCAGTCTCGATGATAAAAATGCATTTTGGCCAAAATGAGAAATCCAACGAGTGCGGTCCAAACTTCCCTAAACGAATGTTACACGAACAAATGCCTCATGTACCTGATACAGATACTGACGAAACATATCAAAGATCGAATTTCAGAAACAAATAAGGTACTACTGAGTCACAAAGTTATTAATTGGAGAGTAAACAAACAAGTAAGCATGTCCATAATAGGCACTTTATAGTACACTACACTACATAACAAATAAAGTCAAGTTACCTGTATCAAAGTATGAGTAAAGTTTAAAAATTCAGTCTATTTTTTTCTTACATTTTCTTTTATCAAATCCCACAAGTTAAAGCTCTTTTGCATTAGAAAATCGTTCTAGCAACCGATATATTCATTACCACAAATAAGACGATCTGGCCCTTTCAGAAATTTGGTCCGAAGTAATTTATCTTCAATTTACAAAAACTTATGTATGTTGAAAATAAAAAAATGACTTATCATACTATAACACTTTAAAATTCTATGCTTGCAACATGTAGTGTTATGTACATACTTTTAAAATAATACATAAAATGAGATCAAATATATATCCAGTCATGTAAACAAAATAAGCTGGAGCAGTGAGTGCTAAAATACCTAAATAAACATTTTAGAAAAATAGCTCCCTCATTACCTAATGTATTCATTAAAATAATATCAGGGCAAACTAACACATAATATATAGGTACTCGTATTTATGAAATATATTTGCCATCTGTTTGGCTTCGTTAGTGAATCTAATGCTGCGATTAAATTGCTTTGGTTGCTCTGTTTGTCAAAGTAATAATTTGTGCAAAGTACTTGCAAGTCTAAAACGGATCAAATACATTGGGACATTCCTATTTCATTATCTCACTCGAAATTTGATGGAAATTGACAAACATTCAATACTTCGTGTAACAAGGACATCGTTATTTCGTCACAATACATTTAAAAAATGTTTATTATTGTCACAACAGATTAATTAAAGACGTGTATTATGTATTATATAGGTGATAAAACTTTGGATGCCACTAACACGTTTTATTTTCTGCAATAAAGTAATTGGTTATAGCATTCATGCAGTGCTATGAGAAACTATATTATTTTGTTATTGTACAAATAAACCACTAGCTCCATAACGTCAATATACTGTGATATAATCATAAGTGATTGATTTGTACGCCACAAAATACAATAGCTGGGTCAAACTAACGTGAAATTTAAAGTAGTTCTTAACTTTCAACTTCACCGAGCATAGGACGTTTAATAAGAGGGTTAGTTAAACGCAATGTTAATGAAATGTCGAGTTTGGTGGATAAGGAACCCTCTAGTCCGTGAAGTGGTGCCATCAGTGCGAGCTGGAGGCGGGCGGGGACGGCGGCGGCGCCGGCTGCAGCGGCTGGAAGGCCGAGCCCAGCGACGGCCGCAGCGTGAAGCCCGGTATCGTTGGCTTCATTACAGACACTGATTCTGAGAAGGCTCCTTCGCCCGCTTTCAGGTTCACCTGTTACGTAAATGTTAGGCTCCATGAGTATCAACTAAAAGTGACCTTCAGGAAAGTGCCCTTTTATCAGTCAGAGAAAATGAGCTCTAAATCAATAATACCTTACCTTAAAATAAATAAAGACACATTGAATAGTTTATACCAAAAATATTATATTTACCTTTTCACAACCATCGGGAGGTTCACGAGCTAAGAAGCGATTTATTTGCGGCGATGTGCCCAGTTTAGACCCGTCAAGATCCGGAGACGAGCAGACACTGCCGCCTGAAATACACAAGTTATTTGAAACAGAGACCCTCACAACATCAAAGTCATTGGAACTAATTATTCAAAATTCTGAAAAGCAAGTTCAAGAAAACCGTAATTACTACTTTCAGTTTTATTCTGTCTACAGCTATTGTATCTTCTACAAAACTGATTAATTCCTATAGAAGCAAATAAGCAAATATTATTGTTTAAAAAAAAAAACATGCTTGAGGGCTATCAAATCATTCTGTTGTTTAGTGCAAGTCAACTATTAATTGCAAGGGGTTGTCTAAAAGCTATAGTTAGTTATAGACCTGCGGCCAGTAGCTCTGCCGACCCACCGCTTGAGAGAGACCCCCGGGACGGTGGATCTATGCCATGTGTATTGTTTAGATACATTAATATTTACACACAGACATATTATTTAAAACAGAACATTGAAGTAGTACAATCGTAACGTTTATGTTAGTTATGAGCAAAAAGTTGTTATGGTTTTTAAATAAAAAAAGATAGTAAGTGACCTGTATTAATAATTAGGATAATAAGAAAATCTTTATATTGCACTCAGGGCCCAAACAGAACAACAACCAGAATTATGACTATTTGAATTAATCACAAAAGGTTGTTTTGTTAATGTTTTATTGTTAAGACAGTGAACTAAACTATACAGTATTGGTATGAGGATATTACCTGATGAATGGGCAGTGTGACACAGATCGTGCGGTGTCTGTGTGTTGACGGAACGCCGGAGAAGTTCCGCAAGGGGCGCGCGATGTCCTTCTGGAGTAACCTGTAAATAGAAGAAAATAGAATAGGTTTAGCAGTCTTATTCACTGCAGATATCTTAGAAATGGCAAAGGCATAACATAACAAGCATAAAAAAGGTGGAGAAAAAAATTATCACTATGATTTCTATATTATGTTATAAGTACATGTATGTTTTACAGTATTTATATTTTGCAGGTGTTACATCAACAAAATGTTCTCTCACGAATCACAAATATAATCGCTAATAATACTAAACAGTAGCCCACAAATACGTGTATGTTTCTAATTAGCAGATTTGGAAACTATTTTTATTAGAGATGAGGATGTTATTGTTCAAACATTCATGGGTTACATAGCTGTGCAAAGGGCGAAATACATAGGTTAAAGTTAAATCGATGCAATTTCTATCTACTTTAGTGTACAACTTATATTTCGCAGCATTACACAAGAAGCAGTGTTAAACTGTAAAGGGGAAAATGTGTTTATTTGGAATAAAACCACTAGCATTTACAGAAAATTAACGTTTATGAATTTATTTTCCTTCTTTCTCAAAATATCAACTAGAGTAAATCCACATTACCCATGACAATTTTTATTTATGTAGAAAAATTAAACAATATAGTTTATACATACTTTATCCCTTAGCCGGTCTAGATGTGGAGTTTGTGTGCCACTGGCTGGATATAGCACAAGTCTCTCTATTTCCTGATTGAGACCTTCTACTGATGACCGTGCTGCTCTCAGAGGGACACTGCTGCCTCCGAAACGGGACCCTGGAGTTTAATTACATACTTTAGTTTAACTACTTGCTTGTGACAACTAAAAATTCTACATCATTTGCTAAATATTTGCCCCATGAAATTAGGTTTATTGATCTGCTTTCTAGTATTTACATAACAAAATGTTTAACTTACATTAATTTAAAAAATATATTGCTAAAATCAAATCATCAACTTATTTCAAATAGCTTTCAGCCTTATGAACGTCAAAATTTACAAGAAAATAGAATTGATTCTAGTCACCCCTTTCAAAAGATAGGTTTGGATGGAGAAAAATGGAAACTCCACAGATAGTCTTTTAAAAATAAATTGTTAAACCAATACTCACAAAGAGTCGTATTCATAGAATGGCTTGAATAGTCCCCAGAAGCAGATGGTTTGTGTGTTCTTTGAAGGCGACTGCGCAGGAAACGGTCAAGCTTATCATCTTCAGAACTCCGGGACGAGCGGCCCGATGCTCCACCTCCATCATCAGTCTGTCCAAAAAGGTTTCAATAAGTAATACTTTTATAAATTATGAAATATTTTTTAGTGCTACAACATACATAATTCAAATGTTTTTAGGACAACTATTTCTATTTAAACAAAAACTACATAAATGAGATAAAATTGATTGTTGTTTTCACACTAAAGGACATAGCACAAGTATAAAATCGGAAAGGGATCGGCACCGTATCGCCTTTCGCCTCGCCGACAAACAGACTTCAACCTAACGGAAGCACGTAACCAAAGCGGATCAGAAGCTCCGATACGTCGACTCGGCTACGGCTAGGCGACGCCGCGCTTACGGTTCGTCGACCGCTGGTTAATGGTGCAGCAGGCAGGCCGGAGGGGTGAGAGGGACAAGGGTGGACGAAGAGACGTAAGCTCGGGTACGGAGAGACGTAAGCGCGGGGACGACGAGCCGTAACGCACCGCACCGGGGTTCGTGAGCTTGTCCCGAGGCGAGGCGATTCCGATTAGTGTGCGTTGCAGTAGGGAGTTTCATTCAAAGAATACTGAACGTCTCGAGTTGATACGGTGCCGATCCCTTTCCGGTTTGATACGTGTGCTATGACCTTAAATAAATAAAGGATATAATTGTTAACTATAACTACTATGTAAAAATAGGAATTTCCTAATCATAAAACGATTGATAACTTCAGTATAAAAATAGCAACATACTTGTGTGGACTTATCAACTTGCAAATGGCCAGCGTGTAGATAGTAGTCTCTGGACCACTGTCCTTTGTGATATAGTGTGTCAAGCGATGCTGTGCGCCTGATGACACTGGCACCAAACCTGCCTTTACCTAGAAAATACATCAATTTAATGTTCATTACAGTTTTTTTCATCATTACATCTTAATACAAGGACATATAAATACAATAACATAATCAGTCTATAATGTTTCCACTACTGGGATACGGGCCTTCTCTCTGTTAGAGGTAGTGGGCTGTAATCCAGCACGCAGGCCCAGTGTGGGTTGGTAGATGTCACCTGTCTTAAAATGTTTGGTTCTAGGATATGCTGGTTTCCTCGCCAGGTTTCACTTTACTGCTGTGAGTAGGGAATGCAAATACGTCCTGTTTTTAAATCCGGATTTTTGGTCCATTCCGAATTATCTGGATTTTTCATGAAAATAAACAAATCTACCCATATTAGTTTGTTAATATGATGTTTCTTATATTTGTGTAAATGGATTACAATAAAAGCACATGAAAATCAAATCAAATGAATGTTTTAATAGTACAACCAGCAATAACACCATAATTATGGTATTTATTGATAATAATTTGAATAATTCTAAATAGCAAAAAGTAAAAAAATGGAATAGAATAATAATGATGATGATGATTTGATTTTCATGTGCTTTTTTTTACTATGCGAAATCCACTATAAATCGAATGTCTAAATACTCGTTCTTATATCGAATTTTAAATTAATAAATCGAACATTTAATATATCGTACACTCAATACATCGAGTGCTCAAAATATCGAATGTTAATATATACTGAATACTTTTTTGTTTGGAAAATATTATTATGTTTGGGGAAATATTCATTCTTGTGAGACGTGAAATAATAAATTACATACTTATGGCACGCTCATCGCCTGTTTCCACCTTCACTGTGGTCTGTTTCAAAATAATACACTATGTTTCCCTAGAACCCAAAACAACATTGAAGGATAGCACAGAAGATTGAACACGTTGCTTGGTAAGCGCAAACGGGGTCTTTATGCTACCATAGAATTTTTAGTTAAGAAGCAAACTATAACAAGTAGGACAATTGAAAAGGCAAACGCGGGATTGGGACGACCTACTCCACAAAAATAGGCAAAAGGGATGATAATGCGATTGAAAAAATATTAAATAATAAAAACAACATGGATTTAAGTATTAGTTTCTCCATGCAATTGCAATTCAGACAAAAATTTTAAAATGTACCTATAAAAGATAATAATTAAAGCTTAAAATCTGATTGATTGATATTTCGATAGAATGAATATGCGATGCCTTGAACGCTCGATCAAACAAACATTGGATATTTTGAACGCTCGATGTATTGAGTGTACGATATATTGAATGTTCGATTTATTAACTATTCGATATTATGAACGTTCGAGTGTTTAGACTTTCGATTTATAGAGGTCGATCAATTGATATTCGTTTATTTGGTATATTATATACCCCGCCCCGCTCGCTCTCCCGAGAGCCGATATACTCTACACGCGAAACCCGACGTGCGGACAGCGAACTCGCTCGTTTCGATTTTTTTGTTACAATTTCTTATTATTAAAAAAATCCGAATTCGATTTTCAAATCCGGATTTGGAAGTCTATTAAAAATGTGCGAATATCCGGATTTTTCAGATTATGGATAGTCCGGATTACATTCCCTAGTTGTGAGAGCAGTGGTGATGAAATAATTTACACAAAGTAAAGCGCCTTTCTGCATTCGAATCTACAATCCGTAGGTCGCTGCCATTATCACTGGGCCAACACTGTTTCTCTCTTTAGAAGGATGATATGAATAGAAAGGGGTTGGAGAATGTGATGTGGCTAATAGATGTATACAATACTAATAGATGGCTAAAAAGACAGGGAAAATGTCAGGAGGATGTTGCTAAATAATTACAATTACTTGCTTATTTTAACCCGATGATTAGAATGGGTTAAATTATAAGAAAGAAGACTAGGAATAAAGGGGTTGAATTATATTCTATGTAAGCTGCAGTTATCTCAAAAAATAAGGGAATGAAAAGTATGATTTTATTTGACAATACTTAAATTACATGTTGTTTTTAAAACCAGTTTTAAATCAATGCAGGGAAAATTATCTAGAAATTTTTATGCCATTTGACTTATAAGATTTAAATGGTGGTAAGAGACCTGTTATTCCATGTAATGAGATTATTATAATTTATAGTTTCATCACTACTATTACAGGGCCAGTACCATTATTCCTTGAAACAAAATATCTAGGTTACAACCAACCTCTGATGTAATGTTACAGATTACTTGTTATCACAGGTATGCAAATCATATAAACATTGTGATTCATGTGTTTACCTTAGAACATTAGCATTAATTATGTCTTTATTAACTTTTTTTAAACTTTGGCTGGTTTCTAGTTTCTTTATTCATAACATAAATTACACTGGTAAACAGTAGTTTTGTGTTATGAAGTTTCATACCTGATTTTGTATGATTCTGCCACGCTGATTACAAATCTGTTGTCAGATTTTTTTTAATCCCACTCTGTTGTCCTTCTGAATACGTGACACCTTGGTCAAAAGACTGTGATATTTTTCTAATGGAAGACGTTTTTGATTGAGCCAAGGATCCCAATGAATACCTAGATATACTAGGTTCGTTTGAGGAGTAAGCTCGGACTTTGGAAAGTTTACTTGCCAACCTAGGTACTGTAGTCTTTTTTTATTACCAACTGAACTTGCGATCTGAGGATTTTCTGATGGGCACTCAAAAAATCGTCCAAATACACAACGACGCGAATGCCTTCTTGTTCTCGCAAGGTCTGAGCGATCCAATTGGTCAAGGATGCGAAAACCTTTGGAGCTGTGCTCAGTCCGAACGGCAGGCATGTCATTTGGAGCAACTCTCCGTCGTAAATAAGTCGGGAGAAAACGTCTTTGGGACTTGGTAATAGTCACATGAAAGTATGCCTGGGAAAGGTTTATTTTGCAACGCCAATCCCGAGGTTGGAGAAAATCCGGTATCCAAAAGATGTTTATAAGTTTGAAACGATCTGTAAGAACAAACTTGTTTAGGGCTTTCAAGTTGAAAATTGACCGAAAGGAACCTTCGCTTTTCGGAAACAAGAAAATTGTTGATAGAAAGCTTGGGGATAAATCTGCAATCTCGAGAACACTCTGCATTTTTATTTGATGTACGAACCGTCATTTCTGTCGAAATGGGAATAGCGAAGGTACTCTTTTTCAAGTTTGGTACAATTAGCGGAGGCCTTTGAAGAAACGGTATTTGATAACCTTTTATTATTTTGATAAGGACTTTTGGAGCTCCCAAATTCTCCCAATGATGGACAAACTGGGATAGCTGACCGGTTTTGGACTCGATATTGAGAATACCCCTCGGAGGAGCATTATGTCTTGGATGTTCAGCTTGCAGATGACAGCATCCGGGTAAGTTAGCCTGTGTAGGCCCATTGTAATAGACCGCTCCCTTCGGAAGGCGGTTGTTAGGTATAGATCCGCTACGGCCTGCTTGAAAGGCGAGGCTAGCGTTGTTTGATTTAGGTGGAAAAATGCTTTCTTAACCCCACCGATTTTCTCAAGAGCAGCCGTGAAGGAGACGGCATTAAAAATATGTAGGCATGAAGGCGGAATTTTACGTAAAGTCGTTTTTATAAAATGTAGTATGAATTTCATTATGCCGTCATGTCTCATCTGAATTATCTCGGCTTTGTGTCCGCGTAATAATTGCAACAAATCGGATGACACTTTATGTACATCACCATTTAAAAATAACTCGATAATCTTTTCATGTAAATTTTCAAAGTTCAAATCTTGTTGATCTTTTGCCCATGTTAAGAAACTTTTGATGGTTTCTTGCAAGCTTCTCTAAATTTCAATGAGCAGAAGGTTTGAGCAGCATAGGCCCTATCCACTTGAGCCAATTGTCGCGATGCCTCATAAGCTTTAATTTCGTCGTTAATTTCCAATTTTACGAAACCTAGAGAATGATTTTAAATTTTTTGTGTATTGGCATAACAAACTTCACACCAGTGGCTATTATCAAAATGCTGAATACTGTTTAAGGTAGTTAAAAAGTCATTACGGGCTACAGGAACTGATTCCTTTAATTTAGTCTGAATAGTAAACTCAAAAGAAGGTTATTTTGCAGCTTTACTAGAACTACCCACACTTTCTTTATTATCAAAAAATAATTTGCAGCTTTCGTTCAAGTCTATACATGATTCCTTACAAAAATCAACAGGACTGGTAGGATTGAATGTATTATTACGTGCAAGTAAATCACGAAGCTCACCTACTTCCCTGGATAATTTATTGTACCTACTACCCGTACGTCGAGATTGTTTGGATTTTCTATGACTGTGGCACCTTGGACTTCTTCGTTTGCGGGTCACCTAGTTACCTGTACTACTAGAGCTTGATGAGGTATTAGAACTACTGGATGAACTGCTAGTCGTTCTGTGTTGAGAAGTTCCCGGAGCCACTGACACTTTACCAGGATTGATTCCAGAAGGCACATCCTGGTTATCCATCCTAGTACCAAACAAATCGAAAGAAATACGCTATAGAAATAATTTGTCACGCAATCAGAGATTTTTTTTTGGGAAATATAAATATCTGAGGGTAGGCAAAAACAAATATAAAATCATACAAAAGACAAATCAGTAATGATCGCCAACCATTTGCTAGATTATAATGTAGAAATGAACAGTATAACTCTCAGGAAATAATAATAGAATAAACACTCACATGTAATGATGTTTACAGCTTTACTGATACTTATTTAAACCTCAAATAAAATTTGGTTATCAACAATAGTAATGCAATTAGATTATCACTTAGACTATATTCTTTAGGAAAATATGTATTAGGGTTTGTGAATGAACCATATGCAGCGGGAAACAGAACTCCAATGAACAAGAGACTCGAACGCTGTTAACGACGAGCCCCACCAGGTGGTGAGAGGTGAAGGGTGAGGGATGTGCGAAAGAGAGGTATATATAGGGTAGAAAGAGTAGGGCCACAGTGTTGCTATCTCAAATAATTAAGCTTCGAATTTACAGTCAAGTTATTTAATACTGACTTTTACTTACATTAATAATAAATGTAAATGGTATTTTTTTGTTATGTATTTTCTGGTGTACAATAAAGTATACATAAATAAATAAATGACTATTTAGGTATATAATCTGTAGATCTTACCTTTATAGTTAACAGCTCCAGGGCTTCGTTGTCCAGATAGGGCGTGATCTGGTGATATCCGGCGCCACGCATTGGTGGGCGACAGCGTTGGGCTGTTGCTGGCGTTCTTCTTGAGCCCGCCACTCTTCATGACGGACGAGACCGGCAGCGTCGCTCGCATCGGGCCCTGCTTGCCCACAGGACAGTCCGACTGCTTCCTTACCCGGCCCGACATCCTTGCTTCTTTTCACACTTCACTACTTTGTAAACACCTCTATTTCTTCATCAATCGACACACTCAACAACTCACTGCGTAAGAAAAATAAGTATTTCATTCGCCGACGCCGCACCAAGCTCTTTGTAGAGGGAATAATCTTGGGGCACAGTAAACCAGGCCCTGTTGTTACTACGACTGTTCTTATTATGCAATACGGTAATCAACACTTTCGCTAATGTAATGGGATGTAATAACGGGTGGATCTAATATTCAACTACCACTTATTACATAAAAACAAAATTACAAAGCGAACAAGTCACATTTTTTTCTGCACAATGGATGAATGAATGAAGCTGACAGATGACAAGGGACATCGCGCCATTCCTTTTTTCTTACAATAAATTTTAAATTAATCTAACAAAAATATGTACGAGTTGCATCGTTGGAAACTAGAATGGGTTAAAACTTGATAAAATACTAAACTAATTATTACCTACGAGAATTATTCCACTTATTCGTTAGCATTGCAATTAACAGCTGATTATTCCGCCATGTCAACTAAGTTGTCTATGCTCGTTGTAGGAGATTGTTTTGGCCACCTCCCCGTTTCACGAAATAAAATAAAAGTGGTAACCTTTTAGAAAATAAAAGTTGTGTTACTTTTAGTCTAAAATTAAAAGTTATGATATATGAAGCAATTATGTAGTAGCAATGAATATGGTATCAAGCTTTACATACCATTCATAAATAATATTGAAATCATGGTCAAGGATACACACCCGGTGGCAGCTGAATGGCCCACTACATACAGAAATAATTAATTAAATTAAAAGAAGGGCTATGGGTTATTAAAATTATAGTGGTTTTATATTAAATATACCTAATTGATGAAACAAAAGCACATTCCGATCTATAATTTGCTCTTCTTGCTATAGTGGCGCGAATTACGATTGTTTTTAGGTGGGCCATCGAGAAATCGAGACCATTGTTGCGATTAACACTATTTTCGTATACTACATAATGCAGTTTTTATAAATGCTACTTCCGTTGCTTTTATTATGGCTGATACCGGGAACATCTAACGGCTATTACTAAATCTAAAATCAAATTAAGTTTCAGAAGAACACCTAGGCTCTAGATGACAAGAGGATTATTTATAATGCGGAATACGCTATCCTCATGTCAAGCATGATCATCCTCTATCCTGCGTCTTTTCGAATAGCAATAGGGTAGAATACGGTTTATTAGCCCGCCGGACAAGTCACTGAAGTGGCCACGGATTTACACCATAATTGTCGCCAGTGTCGTCGCATTTCAAATCATTCGTACGGCGTAACTCATATTGAATGAGCAATCAAAGTTATACCGAGAATTAGGGTTTTTATGCGATGTTATGACTATGAGACAATTGTTTTGTCCCCAATTGGGTGGATTAGATAAAGAAGAAAAAGAGTCTCGAGTTCAAGAAATATAATAATATTAATTAATTACATCTAATTATTTTTTATTATACTAAATCAAAGACTGAAAATAGTAATTTATCACAATATAAAGGATGGTACAAACTTTATTTGCAAATTAGTACCTACCCAGTAAATAAAATGCACTCAATGAAATCCTTCGAATTAACATCGATAAAATTAAATTGAACATTTTAACTGAAATAAACAATAAAAATAAATAGAATAGATAGAATAAACAACATATCACTGCAACTGATATGTACCGGAACTTGGATAACTAACTAAAATTTACAATAATTGAAACATAACTAAGGAAAATATTATACAAATAACACTGTTTACACTTGACACAAATCACACAGATATCCCATTTATCAAGCGCCCTTACATAATATGTATAGTATTGCCTTCAATACGAAATCTACTATCTAAACTAACCTATAATATTACTAGCTTGCCTAGTAAAATATACAAAAACCTATTTATATTTGTCTTCTATTCGGTACTGGTCGGGTTTTGAGCAATGTATTTCTGCTGAGCAATCCAGGCTTGGATCCTCTCTTTGAGTTCCGTGTTGGACTTCACTAGATCCATGGACAGCGGCGAGCGGTTGAACGGATCCGATTGATCACTCAACAGATGTCTGGAACGAAAAACAATAATTAGACATGATGCACATATTCTCCATAATATTATCCTATATATTAGGTTGGGTGGGTAGTTATACGTTTTATTACATCTGTAGAGCGAGTCATAAGAGAGGAATAAATTTGGGGTTATAAAAATATCTCACTTGAGAACAGTTCATCTAAAATTTTAATGATAGATAAGATGCGCATCTGTTTATCTCATCATGCTGATGCGCAACCTTGATCTATTAGGCTTTTTGTATACACAGGGTTTTCTACGGCGCGGTTTATATGCCGTACCGTAAAGGAACCGTGCTGTGTACAAAGGGCTTTATGCTATAATTATATGATGATATGTGGTTTCTTTCAGAAATAAACATCACCGTTGCATGTATTTTTCAGTACTTTTCTTCATCTGTCTATAGGTATGTGTATACATATACGGTTAAATATAAATAAAAATCAATCGTACCGTGCGATAGTAGTCCTATCTACAGTGGTGCGCGAGCTGGGCAGAATGACAGGGTCCATCATCAGCGTGCTCATGATGGGGTCGAGGAACTCCTCGGGCGCGTTGGCGAGGATCTCTTCGTCTCGTTGTCGCTGCACGGCGAACTTTTCCACGCAAGTCGCCACTTCCCGTAACGAGCCTATTAGGCCTCCGCCTCCGATGCGTGCTGAGGAATAATTTTTTGTCATTAGAACATATATAAAGAACAAGCCATGGGCTCAAAAATTACCAACTTGCATACAAACTTTCATCCTATTGGGGGATTTAACCCATAAAAGAGATGAATTTTCTTTGTTATATAAAGGAACACTAGTGCAAAATTTGATGCTTCTAGACTTAGCGGTTTAGGCTGTACGTTTTCTGACAGTGAATTATTTTAAGATTCACAGCTGTATGTATATGATTTTTTCATTCATTCTTCTGTCCTTTATCCCAATTTATTTGGGGCGCAACATGTGTTTTACTTCCATATTTCTCTCTGTACATATTGATTATGATTACAATATTAGTACCAAGCTCAGCTAAGAAGGTTGCATTTGTACATTAAAAGGGCCACAGGTACTAATAATCTTGGCTAGGCTAATTATTTTGATCTACATTACTGTCATACATTTTTATGCCATAAATCAGTCAAATGCTCTCAGCCTAGGTGGGGAGACGATCTTCGCAGGATGGCTGGTAGCTTCTGTATACAAGTTGCTGGAGATCGAAGTAAATAGCGTGCGATTGATAAAGCATATACATATCTAGGAATTACTGAGATAATCCAATGATTCTTCTTCTTTTCCTTTCGACGGTACATCTATGTTATCTACTGTTTGACATCATTAAAGTGACGTACCTAACACCGCTTCAGCCAAGGTGAACAGTTGCGGCGAGTACGACCGTCCGTCATCTGACACAGCGGCACAGAAGCGCTCGTTGTTGCCCAGTTCCACGTACATACGGCATATGTCCAACACTGTGTTGGCTGGCTCGAATTCGTATTCTTTCATGTCTTTTACCTGGAAAAAAAAAGTTTGTGAGCATAGACAAGCCCAATTGATTTCCGACGTTCTTGGGTAATTTTCGGGGGTTACTTAAGTACACACTATGAATATTTGTTTGTTAGCTCATGTAGCGACATTGCTTTGTGAAGAGCTCGTGAATGAGGGCTCTGGTTGAGTTCGAAAATGATCGGACATACGCAACATACTCTGGGTATAATTACTGGTATACACGGTATACATCTGAGCGACTGAGCCCTTGAAATCTATCACAATATACGAAAAAAATATTGAAATAGTTATCGAAATAAGTTTGAAATACCTTATTTTTACATTTTCGTAAGGCTTAAAAAAGGTGTTTACGAGATCCTCTGAGCCTCCCTGACGACACGTGTTCACGGCAGCACTAACATTTTACTTAGTGTGTGCACAGTTTGGAATTCTACCTCTAGATGTTAAGTAAATTTTGTTACTAACCCTATAAAATCTGTTTTTTTTTAAACCATTATAAGTCAAAAAGGTAGACTCACCTTAAAATTCTTCTTATTAGGCCCAACGAGATGCAGTAGGAAGTAGTTAAGCATGGACGCGATGCGCTCCACGAGGGTGGGGTGACAGAACACGTACGGCGCGTGCGCAGTGAGGCGGACCAGCGTGCGGATAGTGTCGCGACCTAGGATGTTGTCGAACCGAGCGAGCATCCCGATGTGGGAGAGGTTCGACAGGTTTTGAGCTCGTTCCTGTGATGGTAGGCTCGACCAGGTGCCTGATTCTCTGTGGATTAAAAAAAAAAGTTTTATTTAGGAAATGTATGCAGAACAAAATAATAATGGTGTTATTGGTAACAATGTATTTCTATTGTTTTGTTATATTATACGAGCTCGGGGACATTAATTCATGATTGGATGTTTCGCATTAAAATGAATATGGTTGGTGAACGAATCGCGGCCAGAAAGTAGTTTATAATATGTATATGCTACATACTGTGCAGCCTGCATGGTGCGTATCTGCGCCATGTTCCCGAGTGCCTCGTCCAGCAGGAAGATGGCGTCATTCATGAGAAGGTTCACGAAACGCAGGAATAATGGTGGGTGTACCGCCTCCATGTTGGACTCCGCTTCTTTTGCTAGTCGCCTGTAAATTACAATGTGGAATTTAAATATTAGACATTTTTATACATATACTTTTCTTTTTGTTACGATTTCATTTACCAATAAACTCCATTTAGGGAAAACCTTTAGGTATATAATTGTATCCTATATAATAGGTGTTGTTCGCGCCAACACTACGCGACCACAATTCGCCTGCGCCGCGCTTCCCATCACTATAACGCAGCCCGCGCCTGCCACCACGCCCCGCAACGCAACGCGTCTACGTCGAGCGAGCATCGCTCTCTGCTTCACTACCGCCAACGACTACACACACGCCCACGCGCTCCGCGCCAGCGCGTTCACAAACTATTCGCGATACCTAATTAACTATTGTTAAGACCCTAGCATAGTGTTATTCAACTGACTGTTTTACTTCACACGAACTACTTGTGTAAGTCGTGAAACCCACGCGCTTACAGGCGTACACTACCCACATAAATTAAATTGAAATTTCTCTCGAATGACATATGTGCGCGGTACTGAGGTGTCGATGGCGAGAGCGGTGACAGCGCGGGGTTCGGGAGGGGCCGCTCGGGTCTCAAGTTAACACTTGCGGGTTGCAATAGAGACTTATCCAATCTATTTATAGTTACTTACGTAAATGCGTCTCTATGTTCCTCCATTTCCCACAAAAAGTCCATGACGAGGTACATGGGGCGTCTGTAGTTGAACTTCTGTTCAAACTGCACGCTCTGACCGGTCATCTCGATGCCGACGAACACGTCCAGGAGACAGGGAACTAGCTGTGTGTTAGAAAGTGAAAATGTGTGTTATCGAAGCTATAAGCAATAACTAACACAATGGGACAGAATTTATATGGAATGATCTGATTCAGATCAGATTTGGTTTCGTTATGAGGTCGTCACGTGACTTTGTGCGGCCCGCTACGTTCTTATTGCTTTATAAGACTTTGGTACGATCCCAGTTAGAATATGCCGTCCCTATCTGGAACCCTTTCTACGACAACTACGGTACTAGAATTGAAATGGTACAGAAGAAGTTCTTACGATCTATGAACTATAAGTGCTTCCAATCAAAGGTTCCTTACGTGCAGCTGTTGAAGCGGTATGGCGTACTGGATTTGGGATCTAGACGGCTGTTACTTGATGTCATGACATTGCACGGCATATGCAGTAACAAATTTGATTGTATTGACCTAACAGACAAATTGTGTTACAAGGTACCCAGAAGTGTTATTCGAAGGGGGGTGCGCGTCCCTCAACTTTTCCATAAAGACACATGCAGGACTAATGCTGGGGAACGTGCACCTCTTCGTCGCCTTGTTGATTCTTACAACACGCGTTTTATGGAACTGGATATATTTTGTCTATCTAAGCAATCATTTAAGAAAATGGCTCTAGATATTTTGTCTAACGAGTATTTTAAGTTAGATTAAGCACACACAGCACACACACACAGCATTATTATTGTGGCAGCGACTACTGTTTTACTTTTCTCTTTCTTTTGTATGTCTTTAGCACTCCTAACCTTTAGTTAAAACGTGGACAATGGTGTGGGTTACATGTTTGTTATTCTTATTTTAGTATTTTTCTGTATTTTGTATCATGTAACTGTTTTTTGTCCCTAATAAATAAATAAATAAAATAAATAAATAAACTTAACAGTTAACTGTCCATTATGATTCCTAATGTTATCCATTTATGATTCTGCCAAAGTGGCCTTTTTAGGCCCCCAGAGGTTCGGTTAGAGTATGTAATGTAGAATGATTGCAATCGCTGCTTCCACGCCCAGAAGTTCGGCACACGGAGGACGGAGGGGATAGGGGTATTCAGTTTCCTTATTGCAACACTCTCAGTACAAGATCGACTAATGGCTACATACTCACAAACGTCTAAGTCCCAACCAATCGGTATGGCTATATTGGCCTCAACATTGAATCGATTTTAATGTTTGCCTCGAAAATTCATCACAAATATATTATTTACTGTCCAGTGGGTGGCCTGTATAATTTAAATACCTGCAATCGATGTGGGTGCTCTTTGAACAATTGTTCCCTGTAGAAGGACGCTAAGCTGCTCAATGGCTGCTGATCATCCGGGTGATTCGGTAACATCGCCTCGAGACATTCTGCCAGTCGAGCTCTAAAACATAGATAGTAAATTTATTATTACAAGCTTTTGTCCGCGGCTTCACCCGCGTCGAGGTCGGAAATTATCCCACGGGAACGTACTAGCGATGAGGAATAAAAAAAAATATCCTTTGTTCTGTCCCAGTCTGACTCAGGTCGTTTGCCTTTCATCCAAATCCACACAGCCGTTTAGGCGTGAAAGGTACCAGACAGACGGACAGTTATTTTCGGATTTATAATATTAAGAATGGATTTGTTGTTGTTGTTTGTCAGTAAATCGATGCGACGTATCACGTGTCTTATGTAAGCGACGTTATGCGATAAAGTCACGAGCCAAACGCTACGTCATTCAAAATTGTTTTCTTTCAACTACGTAGTAATGTTATCATTAATCACTACAAAACCGATCACAAAGGACGTACTTTTTGCTTACAACCAAAACAGTTCAGAAATGTTATATGAAATCTCATGGTTGCACATTTTTTCATTAATGCTCTGTTTTTTATTAAGATATAAATTTACCACAGAGGTTTAATGTCTCCCATTAAGTTTAATTTAAATTATGCATTAGATCTAAAAGATACGGGCTGAAAATAAAAAACGGATGAATAAAACTGACTAGGTGGAAAAAAAAAAAAATGGCGCGCATTTTGTACCATTGCAAAAGTTTGATACTTTATATTTAACAAGTATAAAAAAATGGATATGGAATAGACAGCGGTAGCGATATGAATTCAACTCAAGAAAGTATAAAAACAGCTACAAATGAAATTGTTAATAACCTTTTGCCGAAAAAGTCGCGGGATAAACATTTAAAAGCCATGAAAACTTTGTTTTCACTAACTTGAGTTTTTATTTTGAGTAGGTATATTATAATCACGGTAGGTAGATTGGTAGTTGAAAGAAAAGTAGATTACGCACCTTGCTAAAGTGAGTAATTACTGCACTCGTGCTAATTTAGTACCAACATAACACTCATGCCTTAATTTATTTATCCATTTGTTTCAGGCGTCAAGGCCCATATAAAACACATAGGTACAATAAAATAGTAATATAACTTAAAAAACTTAATAACTCACTTTGCGCTCTATACAATATTACACAACGACCATTTTTTCCATGCAAATTATCCGTTTGGATAGAATGGTCTTATCGGGTTCCGACAAAACTTTACTGTGTTCCGCCTGATACCATGAGTCAGGCTTGCAGAAATCGTTCACTCTCTCGTACATTGCTCATAAAACTAAAAATACTACACAAATACGATGATTTGTGACGTGCGAAAAGCTTGAAGCATCTTGTAGTGGCAGTCTTCATGTCAGTAACGACGCGCAGCTGTCAACTATATCTGTTCTGTGATCTGATTTGCTTTTTCCTATTCCAGTTGAAAAGAAAAAGTCAGTAAAAAAAATCGAAGACATGTGACATCTACCAACCCGCGCTGGGATCGCGTGGTAGATTATACAGCGCACTCCCTCACTTCAGTTCAACAGCTCATCTTATTACAATAGTTACCTCAGATGCGGATTATAAGTGCGTGTAGAATCCCCCATAAACGTCAGTACCAGCGTCAGCGCAGGCCGCAGCACGCTCGCGATGTCGGCCTCCTCGGTGATGGCTCCCACCGTGCGCCGCGCCATCGTTATCAGCACCACCACGTTCTCCAGGACGAACTCGGGGACACATCTGTGGTCGATGGTCAATGTGGAGAGCAAGAATTGTAGAAATAAAAAGAAGATAAGGAATTTCAGTAAGAGCCAATATCTGGATTTCTGCCTGGTTGGTGGCAATAGGCTAGCCCTTTATTACATGGGACTTAAACATAACTGGCGAAATGTGGGTGTACTATAGGTGAACCTGTGCCTAACCGTTTTTTTTTTCAGGATGGGAAATCATCATATGACCCCTCCCGCTCTGGGTGGAGCGGAAGGGAGTGTCAGACTCTTACTGACTAAAACCCACCCGTGTTCCTTCCGTAGCCCTTTATGTTCCGGGCCAGCTGTAACCCTTTCGGACAATCCCGCTGACCCGGCAGGCTTCGGCCCTTACGGGCCCCTTCCCTTGCTGCTGACATCTCTTTGAGGCGCGCGTGGAACACGTACGCGCCGCCCGGCACGGGCCTGGTCCTGATCGGACGGTGAGCTACTGTGCCTAACCCTTGAGGGAATACAGGCGTGAAAAAAACAATTTAAAAAATAAAGTTTATTTGGCACAGTACCATATGCATGGAACACCTTTGAACAAGGATGAGAAATGAGATGGTTCAGTGGACATAATCAAGACGACCATGCTTTTTTTTAATGGGACAGATAACCATGTGTGCTATGCCAACTGTTAGAAATAGAAAGACTCAAGAAGAAATTTGTAATTACACAAAAAGGCACCTTCAGTGTTTTGTAAAAGGTTCAAAATATTCTAACGGACATATCTACTGAAAATACAAACCTCAAAGTATCCGGCGGCGGCGTAGTAACAGGCATCTGTATGGACACCATGTAGATAGGTGCATAGCAAGCCTGAGGTGTTTCCGGGTCCGGTCTGACTGCTACCTGCACTAGCCACGTGCAAGTGGTCGCTTGCAGACGGTTCAGGTTTGTTAGCATCTCCTTCTCCAGTAACGCGCAGCGGAGACTTACGAATCTGAAAAGTGGGTAAAGTTACGGTTAAAAAATGTGGAAGGTGGTAGAATATGGGCATTCTTATTCTCGTTAATCTTTGCTGTCACAATTGCATAGGATGGCATTGGTGGTGTGCTGTTCATACATAATCTACTACTAATAATAAAGCTAAAGAGCTTGTTTGAACGCGTTAATATTTAGAACTACCTATCGGATTTGTTTTTTTTTTTAACATCATCAACATGACCTTTAGGAGCCGAGCAAACCAAAATGAGTCAGAAAAATCGCTAAGCAAAAACGAAGTAACTGGCACAGCTATAGGTTATATGTTAAAACAAGAAATTTCACGCGGAAACAGTTTCGGACGAAGTCGCGAGCAGAAGGTATATAATATAAAACGTTCGACTATCTTCAAGCAGATGACTGGAATATGGCCAAGACAAAGTAAAAGGCATGCGTGTAAGATGTTTTGACGTAAATTCTGATGAAAAATTTCAAATAACACCTGAATGCGACAGAGATCACTGTGAATAACATGCCAAAAAGGGGCTAGCAGTGCTAATAACAGTCGTCGCTTTTATTTAGAGTAATCGACATTGAAACTTCTTTATAAAGTTGTGAATAGTTACTTAGACATAAGATGGTGTGCCCGCTGCCTCATGGGCTCGACGAGGTGGTGTGCGCCGGCCGACACGTCGGCCAGAGCGCGCTGCGCCTGCCCCAACTCCTGGCCGCAGCGCCATAGCTTCTCAGCGCATACGCGGACACCTGAGGATATATTATGAAGACAGGACTTTAGTTAAACAAAGTACGAAGATATATCATTTTGTGCAACTCTCCTAACCCATAGGCAGTTGGAAACATTATTTGCACCTGCACCATTACCATTTTATTTCATATTTGAATGTATTACAGACTAGATGCTCCGCGCAATTTCACCCGTAAATAAAGGATGTCTCAGTAAGAGTGCACTTTTTCATTTTAAAATAAAAGCATGTATTTTATGAGAGAGTTGTGATATTTTTATTAGATTGTAAACAAGACATGTTCCGATTAAGTATGGAATAAAATATCCGGAAAATGGCCCCCACGATGACGATGAATGGCTCTGATGAACTGTCATCAGAGCCGTTGACGCAAAGGATTCATAATATCCATAATCGACCCAGTTTCTTCAAATTTTTCGGAATAAACATGTGTATTTCGGAATAAACACAGCTGGCAAATTTCAGAGTTGTTACATGCACGAAAAAAATTTTTTTTCTAAATTTAAAAAGTGCACTCTTACTGAGACACCCGTTATATCTCGATCCCGTGGGAATTTTGGGATGAAGAGTATGGTCCTAACTCAGGTCATGGTCTACCCATGTGCTAAATGTCATTCGAATCCATTCAGCTGTTTCAACGTGAAAGCGTAATAAACAAACATTAAAAAAAACCGGTCAAGTGCGAGTCGGACTCGCGTACCGAGGGTTCCATACAAATTTGTAGGTAGGTATGTAAATAGTTTATCACAGGAGTTTTTTTAATGTAACTACTAATTTACAGTTTTCGGATTTTTTCCTTTAGGTACTTATGCTACATGACCTTGCTTCTTGCCAAATATCATGATTCTAGATCAATGGGATGTACCCAGTAGAAGTATTTTAATTCCCTTGAGAGTGTCGAAATATACGTTTTTTGCGGCATAAACGGCAGAATCTTTTTTTACGTTAACTTAAAGTCCGATTTTTTCACAGCTTCAAGGGACTGTAGGTAGACGTGAGTATATGGTTTTAATTTCAACTCGATATCTCCACGCGTTCCCGAGATAAAGGGTCTTGACAGACAGACAAAAAAGTGATCCTATAAGGGTTCCGTTTTTTCCTTTTGAGGTACGGAACCCTAAAAATGGAATATTTTCTCTTCTATTATAATATTAGTTTAGAAGAATGACAAACAAAGAGGAATGCCACCAAGATACTGATTGCCAGGAGTTGTGACATTATGTTGATGAGCACTGGTAGCTAATCAATTCTCGTAAAGGAAGAAAATATCAATGACACGCAACATAACACCACGCCTGTATTCCCCAAAAGGTTAGGTTTATAACTGGTGGAATGAGGGTGCTTTTTAGCTACAACCAGAAATACACCTACTCCTATTTATGCTTGTAAGAGATACAATTGACTCACCTAAATCAATACACTTCTGTGTCATGTAGAAGCACTCAGTAACAAAGTTGTAAGTCTCTGCAGTAGGCCGCTTGACTGACTGGTCATCCTCTGTCACTCTCGATGGCAGTAAACACGTCTCACTGTGTAGGCAATCCAAATGCACTGATTTGCCTGCACATTCTTGTGGCTAGAATAAATAGATAAAATTTTCTAATAGTATTAGCAATAAAAAACCAGACTTTAAATGGCATGTCGGGCTTTATTTTGGAATATTGTGGGGCTGGAGCAAATACATACTTGTTTATTGTATCAAAGGGTTTCTTTTCTGTTAGTGTGATTCACATTTATAATGATTAAAACCCTTAAAATACTTTAATCGTTCAAGCGACTTACGCGCTAACTGTTGAGCAAGCCACATTCGTTTTTTTTATTAAGACCACTGCATGACATTCAATAACTTCAACCAATTAAACACTGCTTACCAATACAGCCCCATATGTAGGATCAATTTTGAGTGCCTTAAGATCATCAGCTGAGTTACAAAATGGTTGGCACAGCTGTAGCAACACTGCACCTAAGTTTAGCATAAAGCCATCAGACACGGTACTTAAGGTTGCCGCACTGACCTCGCCATGCTGAAATGTAAACAAAGGAATTTTGTTAATATATGCAAGTAATGTAAGAATGTTGGACAAATCCCAACAATTAAGGAAAAGGTGTTTTGTGAATGGCTCAACTGAAACAACACCAGGAATGTCTAAACTGGAACTACACTGAAACAAAATAAAGGCCTTTTATTTATTTATACTTTTTTCTTTGACATGAATTGGGATGGGATGTGGTTATAACTAAAAAGTTCGGGCACTATGTCAGCAACTGTTAAATAAACCATACATCCATTGTTAACAAAGGTAACCAATAAATAGTATGCAAAAGCAAGAAATATTCACCTGCACATTCCAGAGTTTTCCTCTGCCAACATTTGATTTTAAACACTTTCCAATCCATGATAGTAACCTGTTCCTCAAATGCGGTCCACCCTTAAGAATAGTTAGGAATATCCTGTGCAAATGGTTTGTTAGGTGAGACGATGCATTCCAAACTGACGTCTCTATCATCGAAGTTGCAGCCTGTAATATTTAAGTTTTAAGTTGTATGTTAATTTCTATGTTTTTGCATATTAACAAAAGCATTATATATAATTTTTGTTTAAATAATATTTTTGTAATAGTGGCCAAGTAACTGATATCATATCTCACGACAATAGTTTAAAGTTTTATTTATCTAAACTAATTCATACTAATATTATAAACGCGAAACTGTGTCTGTCTGTCTGTTACCTCTTCACGCTTAAACGATTTAGATGAAATTTGGTATAGAGATAGTTTGAGTCCCGGGAAAGGACATAGGATAGTTTTTATCCCGATATTCCCACGGGATCGATACTTATGCGGGTGAAACCGATGGGCGCTGCTAGTATTAAAATAAAGAGAAAAGATTTGATTTTTGTATGCTTGTTTGTTACCCTTTCACGCGGTAAAATGGCTGAATGGATTTGGATGAAATCTGGCACATGGGTAGACCACAACCTAGAGATATAGGCTACTTTTCATCCTGAATCGCTGAAAAAGTCGCGAGCAACAGGTAGTTGAAAATATTATACAAAATGTACTGTAACAGTTTTACCTGATCCATAGGGTTGTCAAAAAAGTCATGTGGTAATGATACATTTCTGGGAAGAACTGAGAGACTCAGTAACGCACCAATGACTGAATCCTGGTAGAATCTCCCATTGGTCTCATTCTTAGGTTCACATGCCTCCAATAAAATTGGGGCTAACCATTGATTGGCTAAAATTTAATAAAAATTATATGTACAGTACACATACATTAATAGATCTACTAGTCCATAAAATGTTATAGAATTCAACTTAATAAACTAAAACCAGTGTATAATAGTCATGAAACAACTTTGTTTGCTCAGCTTTGGCTATCATTAACATTTCTATTGTGTCTCAGGTAGATCTATTTTCTAGTACACAGAGGTTAATGATATGCAAAATCATTAAAACTACATTCTACAAACAACTTACCCGCAAAAAGTTGTAAACATGGCAGTACATAAATAGGTAAATTAATTAGATTTGCTTTGTTGACATCCGTGTGGATCCTCTTCAAAACAGGAAGCATTGTGTCTCGCAACTGCTCCTGGGAGCTGGGGTCCCCTTAAAAGGCAAGTCATACTAATATTATAAATGCGAAAGTGTCTGTCTGTCTGTCTATTACCTCTCCACGCTTAAACCGCTAAACCAATTTAGATAAAATTTGGTATAGAGATAGTTTGAGTCCCAGGAAAGGACATAGGGTAGATTTTATTCCAATATTCCCACGGGATCGAAACTTATGCAGGTGAAACCGCGGGGCACAGCTGGTAATAATATATTTTATCAAATAAATGTATAATTCTTGAGATTAGATATAAATGAAAGAAATAGAAGAGTGGTGATAAATTTAAGTAAATAAATGAAAATTATGAATAAATGGTTTAAGTAAAAATAAGAATAGAAAAATAGTAGAGTAAAAATAATTTACCATCGGACATGAATACTTTCACTATGTCAATGAAAAATGTATGACATTGTGGGTCTACATGTTGTAAAAGTTCCACGAGTTGTACAGAAAAGTCTTGTCCTTCAAACAATGCCGGCTGTTTCAGAGCAGTCACTGAATTTCGGAATATAAGCTCTTTCATCCTTTGTACAGCAGTCTTCACTACAGGGGACGACACCTGCTCATAACTTTGTAAATTCTGAATAGAACTGAACAAGTATGGGAAGATTTGCTTTTGAACAACATGTTCCATGTAAACTCTACTTGTTTTCGGTATAACACATTTTTCAATGTCTGTAAGAAGTAACCGTTCAAACAAAGCCTGCTCTAACGCCTCTAAATCTAAGAACACTTGAGGCTTAGTGGCTTCAGCCAATTCTTCTAAAAATACCAATTGTCTGTCTCCCACTGGGTAGCCTTCTCCAGCGTTGGGATTAATTGTAAAGTGGAAAACGTTTTCCACTATGTTATTTATTGTTTCGGTGTCTTCGTCGCCTGGCGATATTTTGGTGGTAGTTTGAAACGCTGCATTGTCGTCAACACGAGATGATTCAACTGCAGATGATACTTCAGATGCTCCTACCAGTCCAGCAAATGGATTATTTGGTTCGGACATCCTTAAAATTTCTTCGAAACTTGACGAGCACTATCAATATTAAGTTATTTATTAAAATTTGCTTAATACACAGTCACATTCAGCGTCTAATAACATTTTGTTTATAAAGAACTAGGTATGTACTATTGAAATAATTCGAGAGGAGAGTAACTGTACGAATATTAAAATTTTGTATTTTCGTGAAATGCTGACTTATCACAAAATTGATAATAAAAATGACATTACGATTTCGATGATCATGATGACATTTACATTCGGTTTTGAAATACAGCTAAAGATTTAGATGTTTTATAAAAACGTTTTAATATTTTATTTCAAATGACTTAGGTGGATTTAATTGGATGTTTTTACTAGTAAATATTATTGTTTTATATTTAGAAAATTATAACACTTTTTTATTTATTTAATTTTTTTAACTTGTAAGAAATATTTAATGATATTTTTATTATTGCAACATTATGGTGATGAATTTAGTTACTCTTAATTTTTATTCGATAAAAAAACATTAAAATGAAGATTAAATTTACATGTTAAATCTAAATATGAATTTAATGTTTTCTAATAAAAAAGGGTAACGCGTGTATTTCGTGATTAATGTAAAGACAATACTACTGAGCGGAAGTGTCGTATTAATTCTCACAACCACAGAGGGCGTGTTCCTACCGCAAGTCCGCAACACTAGCGCTTCCATATCCAGCGTGTTAAAATTTGAAACTAAATAATTTTTGATCGCCGCTTTGTTCTGCTACAGTCGACGTTCGATATCAATTTAACGTACTCGAATTGTTACGTCTTTATGCAGGACATGACCGAGAAATTTACATTTTATATGGCGTATAGTAGTCGCTTATAGTGATTCGTTCATTAATGTAAGATTGGTAACAATTAATATTATTTACTCGATAGGCCATTTTATGAATGCGTGTCCCCTTTTAATAAGTGCTTGGTCAGCTAAAGGATTTACCATACACGTGCAACATCCATCTCCGTTACACATTTTTGTTTAAGACGCGATTGAAGGAAAAATGCATAGTATTTTGCAAGTCGGTAATCGTATCATTCGTTATTGATCAATCTAATAATATTGCTACCTGGGCCAAAATGGCGGCTGTAGCAAAGCTATACAAACTGTCTGCTTGGCAGTCATGGCCGTACACAAGTACAGAAATAAGATTTAAATTTTACATTCCTGAAACAACTCTAATTTTGTGCATGATATTACTTATTAATTTCGGTCCTTCCGTACCGTACTTATTATCTTCTTTATTTTATCAATGTTTATTGTGTACTTATGCCTATGTAAATTATTATTTAAGCCATTGGGGTTATTTGGTGTCGGTAATGTGAATATTCTCATTTCTTGCACAGAACATGCTTCTTTTATAATTCATATCATAATTCTGCATTCCATGTTCAAATTTTGCATTATTATAATCCTACTAAATTAAGATGATGGTTTAGGTAGTGTATGTAGGTTACACGCCATATTTACACGTAGGTATCGACCACAACGAAATTGTGCTAGTGTGTGTGAGTAGTATACGCCTCGTGACCTCGATGAAAGGAAGGACAGATATCTTGCCGTTCTAGAAGGCTGACGTCATTCAAATCGTAGCGTCTAGCGAGAGCGCAGCGCGCAGCTAGATATTGTGAAATGTGAACGGCCACCCACTGCTTGCTTGGCTTGGCTGTATCTACCTAAATTACTCTTGAAAGTCGTGGCTAAGAACAGTTATTGTACTGACTTCTGCCATACATGTTGAATTTCGAACTACGCAACACCTAAGTAATTTTGTGATTCCTGGAGTTACATTCCCAATGCTAATTGTTCCGACGAATATTAGGTATAGTATTTGAAAGAAAATCGAGATTTATTCTCTTCGACTAGAAGATTATTACACTTATTAACCAGCAAACTATTACTCAACATTTTTTTTTTTATATTTCTATTTTTGCTCAGTCACAAAGGGCGTGTTATGCATTTATACGTACAATGTGAATGTTTTAGTGTGAGTTTTCCTCTGTTAGATTTGTTTGCTTACAATCCCTATTTTTCTGAGAGCGTAGGTCTAATTTATATTCACTCTAATTAAATCCCTGTGACGTGTTTTATCCCCCTAAATTGCTAACATGTTCTAGTTGAATATCTCCCTAATTTGGTCGCGTAATACCTACGGTAAAAATGGCGAGTACCATGACATCGTAGATTTTCCCTGCATGACGTATTTGCCGTTTCACTCACAGACTTGTTAGTATTTTTAACACTGTTGCCGTCTCTTTCTCACTAGCTATAGAAGTCTGTAAGCTATCGCGCAACACGCTAAGAATACAACGTAGTTGAGGTTGGAACGCAGGTAATACAGATTTGACCATGACTCCTTTATTTTCATAGAGAAATCGGATTTTCTGGCCTTATTACTCAAATCTCCATTTTGATAATACGAATAACTAAAAATGTCGGTTGTACACTTTAATCATTTGGTGATACTGGCCGTAAATGAATCGTTTAAAGTTGATTCTATGTGCTTGTTTTACAATGCGTATCTTAAATGTAATAACATTTTTGAATATTAGGCACCTGCCATTAACTGAACTAAGTAATAGTCTTCTAATAGCTTTCGTTATTTATTACTACTTGTTCTGAACAACATTCCACTTTTTATTATTGTGTTAGTGGACCTTAATTAGCACTTTTATTTTACCATTAGGTATTTACATAATCCAAGTTACTTTTTAAACGGTTTTACTTAGCTCACCCCGTTTGTTTTATTATTTATTCTTGTTTTTTGTATTTTTGTACCATTGCATGCCTATCATGGTCGACATTTCTTTGATGGAATGTAGGAAAAATGGATGTGCGATAGTAGACACCTGCCTACCCATTTTAATATCATTAGCGCGGCGGAGATGTACCTACCTAAGTGATTTGAAATGTTTACAAACGCCATCTACTTCCTCCTTAAGGCAACTATCGTGTACTGGGAACTAACTAGGGTGGGATCTACCTATGGGTTTTCGAGACGCAAAAAGATAGTAAATCGAAATACTAATCATCATCATCAACATTGCAACCGAAAGACGTCCGCTGCTGGACAAGGCCTCTCCCAAGCATCGACACTTCGACCGGTTCTATGCTAAATATTAATACGTACATAATACAAAGAATTCGAAAACCACTGCAAAATTGTTTTGCTCCGTTAATGTTATCGTTTTTACCTTATCACTCTAAGTAGGATGTTAAACAGTCATAATCGATGTTATTATCGCGGCTATATTTTAAGTAGGTACTTGTTAGGTTTTACAATGAAACGGTCAGTTGTAAAACCCAACAAGTACCTACTTAAAATATAACTAAACTAATATAGGTACATAATACGAAGTAAATGCTGTTACAAATTTAATACAATAGTTACACATTGATTTAGTTTCTTGCAAATCAATTGAACCCAAGAAGAAGTAGTAAATCACAACTATTAATATATAAACTTTATCTCATTTCAGCGACACTTTTAAGATGACTGAAGCAGTGATCAACGCAGAGGTAGAAGACTTGGAGGATGGGGAGATTGAGAGTGAAGGTGAGGAACCAGCTGAAATATCAACAGAAGACAAAGGTATAGAAACTGTACCGACTATCGACGATAAAGTACCGCTAGAAAAACCGGAATCACAAGATTTTTATTATTCAAAATCAGGTAAGAAAAAGAAATCAAAATCGAATAAAGAACAAAAATTTAAAGAAAAAAGTAAAAAGAATCGCAAATATTCTAGTCCTACAGAAGATGATTTTGCTGGTAACATCGAAAAAGCCATCAGAAAGGCTATGAGCAAAAATGAAGGTGTAGAAGGCCACAATGAAGATGACGTTGATGAACGTCGTAAAACTAAAAAACGGAAGAAATACGATAATAAAGATGATCTTAGTAAAAAGCGTAAAAAACAAGAATTTTCAGATGAAATGGATGAAAACGAAATGATGTGTGTTAGGGGTGCTTCTCCAGTTCATAGGCAGTCGCCTGTTGATGGATATGCTGATGATGATAGGGATTCATACGCGTCTGACAGTAGCCAGGAGTCTCGGGGGCAGCAGCAGCACCATCGGCAGCAGAGAAATAACAGACAGCGTGATCGTAACAAACACAATAAAAACGATAGGAGAAGAGGTAATCATCCAATGCAAGACCCTGACGGTGTTTGTTTATATTACATGCAAGGTAAATGCCATAAAGGTGATGACTGCATTTATTCACATGATGCACAACCTCCAAGAAAAATGGAACTGTGCAAGTTTTATTTAATGGATTGTTGTGCAAAGAGAGATAAATGTTTGTACATGCATGCTGATTTTCCATGTAAATATTATCATACTGGTCTTCCGTGTATATACAAAGATGAATGTAAATTCGCACATGGTAAACCATTAACTGATGCTTTAAAGAATATACTTTTGAAACACATAGAATCGGCTCCTAAAGAAATTTTAGGTGATTTCCCAAGACTCAACAGAGAAGGGGCATTAAAAATGTTACAAACTACTCAAGGAAAATTAATACAACAATATTCCGACGCTTCAGAAGGTAATGAGAAAAACATTCCATCTCTTTTTGAATTAAATATACCAAACCCTCAAAACATAACAGACTCATTACAAGGAAATCAATATAATATGAATGAGAGGCAAAATAAAATATCACCAAAAGTGCGACAGTCGAGGTGGCAAAACGATTTATCAAATAATCAAAACTTTAACGTTAACTCGTCACCAAATAATAATACAAATTCAAGTAATGTACTTAGCATCAAGAATCTAACTGGAGTTCTGGCACCACGGCAAATTGTAGACCTTACGAAAATGGGTATAGAGAATTTAGATCAACTTGGTCAACTGACGGTATTACAACTAAATAGCATTGGATTATCTCTAAAACAAATAACTGAAATACAGTTAAATACAATGAACATACAAAAACTAGGACTAATAAACGCGAACAATGAACCGCAACAGTTTATGGGTCAAACGACTGGAAGTAAAGATATGGATTTGAGGGTGCCACCTGTACCCGTACCTGTACCTAACAATGTTACGACACCGTCTGATTTACCAGGTAAAGATATTGACATGCGTTTTCAGCCGTCTGTAATGCTTCCGGCACCTGAAGATACCTCTTCAAGTAAGGGCAGTCAAAAAGAACCACATACGAGTAAGGATATGATAGATATAGATCAGTATACGAAAGATGCTTTAAAATTCGCGTCAAAAGATAAGGAAAATATTGATATATCTAACGAGTCGTATGACACCGAAAAACCTGTCATTGCTAACGAGTCGAAAGACGTAGATCACAGAGTTCTTCCTTTTTCGGACGATGGTCCTAGGATTCTGCATTCTACTGTTGAAGACAATCATGCGAGGAAAGAATGTGATACAGATATAAGATTTCTTCAGCCAGAACCATTGTTTAAAAATCCTGAAAAGAGACATCGTCGATCGACAACAGATGACGAAGATAACAATTTATTAATAGATGAAAAATGGTATTCAAGTGACGAAGAAAAAGGAACGAAGAAGAGGTCTCCAGTTTCATCACCAATACAAAAATCGCCTTCTCCACAGACTTCCACACCACTGATGATTGAACCTTCTGCTGTTTTAAGAAGTCTCGGTGATCTTTCTAAAATAGATATCAGTGAAGAGGTAACAAAATTGTTGAACACAATGAAAAATAATTTACAAGAAAATAAAGTTGAAAACAGCACCGAGGGTGCGGCCTCACCACACAATAGATCAAGGGATCCCCGAGCTAGACGATCTCCAGAAAAAGTAACCGATTCCAATAAGACTACTACTAAAAAACCTCCTAGAGTATCGATTTATGAGTGTATAGATGGTGAGCCCACAGACGGCAGACGTAGAACCGATGTCGATTTGCGGAAATCGGATTTCAATCTCCCTACTTTTGGTGATACCGATTTGCGTCAAACTAGTAGTGGAGATATTGATTTTCGTTTAGGTTTGCCTTTTAAACCCCTACCTAATTATACACCTGCATCGGAGATAAACGGGTCAATCAATAGCCATCCCCCTATGCCATATAAAGTAGTGCTAATTGACATACCCCGGCCCGACTACACAGATATTAGAAATAGTACCGCTAAGTCACAGGCATTAGTGGATCCTAGACTTAGAAAAGTTTTTAGACTATCTGTTGACGAGTCTAATAGTGATAGTGAAAAGACCACAAAGACATCGACAACCACGACTCCTACTGGCCCTAGAATTGACCCTCGAAGAAAACCCAAAGACGTTGAAACCGTTGTTCTAGATCAAAAGTCCAGTTCATTGGATTTGCAAACTATACTCCAAAATTCCAATTGGTACAAAGAAATGAGTTCGACGCAAAAAATATTCGTAAACCAAAATTTAGCACCAGTGACTCAAGTGATTAAACAGTATCAACAAGAAAGGATACCCGGAAAAAAATTCGACCTAGCGCCCATTCAAGGTAATAGTGTGTTGTGCAATATATTCAACAACTTGGGGATCTCCTTAGGTGACAATGGTGAGTATTCCTATTTACCAAAACCCAAAGAAGCCTTACTCAAAACACCAGTTAATTATAATCAAACTGCATTTGGTATGAACAGCAATATGGGTGGACCTCTGGGCGCAATGGATGGAGGCAACATGAATATGATGAATATTCCGCCAATGGGTATGGCAGGTATGAATAATATGAATTTAGGTAACATGCATGGATTTAATCAATCGATGTCAGATCCACGGGGTGGACCGACGCCCGGACTACTAGGAATAGCTCCAAATATTCCGCACAATTTTAATAAGTTTGGCGGACCTAATAATTTTGGGAATATGCCATTTAATGGTCCTGGTCCCGGTAATGATTTTAACTTTATGGATGGTGATCAAAATTACCCAAGGTTCCCAAATCGAGGAGGTCATCGAGGACGCGGCAACGACCGGTGGAATCGCGGAGGTTCGGGTAGAGGGCATAGAGATCGAAAAAACTTTAATGATCGTGGAAATTGGAAGAATGATAGAAATTAGGTTTTGTATTATATCTTAAATGCTTTATTATATCATAGAAATAACGTAATAAATTATTTTAGCTAATTTAGAGCAACTCCTTCCACATGCAGCAAAATGTGATCAAGGTTATAATATTATTAATGATAATGACAGACTTTTGTAGGTACGTTGTATTTTAATAGTATAGGTATGGTTACGTGTATAGTTATATGTGTAAGGTCCCTTTTGAATATTGTAAATACGTTTAAGTAGCAGGTAAATGATCAATTTCAGTATAGTTATCTATGTAAAATAATTATTTGAAATACTGAATTAAGTTTATTAAAAATAACTCATTATAAGAGCCAAATGTTTTAAGACTGAGTGCGTGCGTCGAGATTTATATGTTTTTTTCATTAATTTGTTTGGATCTATAAATAACAATGAACACAAACTGTTAAGTTTTGTATTAAGAAAGTTTGGGGGAAGAAACTATGCTCGGTCATAGTGGAAAAGCAATACGAATATACCTCTAGTTTGATGAACTGTTAATATTGTGTGTTAGGTAAATATTATTGTAATAAAAACATAGAGACGGGCCTACTCAACTTTAAAATAAATTCATGTTTATATTTTATCAATGTCTTGATTTTCATACCTTTTCTTTCAGTATTTTATTTATTTGTGTATTATACTTTCGCACATAAGTGGGTATAACATTTTTGTATTAGTCAACTTGCGACTAACCTTTTAAAACGACGAAGACACGGTGTCGCTGACAAATTTTGAAAATGTAATACCTATCTAGGAATACCTTAGGTATAGTTGCCTACGTCCTAGATAGGAATAAAAAGAATAAAAATAAAATAATAATGAAATTCAAATATGTATTATCATATTTAATTAATGTTATTATTTAACAAACGTTAGGTAGTTAGCTGAATTTTATTCATTTACAAATTATGATGTAATTGTGCATGTGGAAATAAACAGGTCGGTACCAATTAAGTATCTACCTATGATCTAAAAATATCTAAAAGTCATTATTCTTATTCATTTGGGTACACACGAGAACTTAAAAGACATTTTTTTTTAATAAATAATAAAAGTGAAAATTATCGTTGATAAAGTAATCTTGTAACTTAAAGAGACATTATAACGAAGATAATTATGTACTTACTAGTTATCTACAAAATTATTCCTATCGGTTAAACTGAAGCGCTATCAACAGTAAACAACTCATACTAACTTGATATATCTAGGTAGATAGATACGTATGAAAACACTTCAGGTATAAAAAACTTATTATTTGCTTCTGTTCGGTACAAACCGAATAATATAATATTATTTTTGACACTTTACTCGTAACGCCCTTTTTTATTAGCCTGATCAAACTAGCCGAGCTATTCCTGTAACAATCTTACCGTGAAAACTTAGGTGAAGTGAGCTTGAAGTGAGATGTCAATCCCTAGCATCAGGTGGAATGACAGCTCACTTCACTTAAGTTTTCATGGTGAGATTTATAGAGAATCGACCAGCTGATCAGTTAACTGTTGTCAAAACTGTTGTTGTTGACCAAACATGTACATCAGCCATTCGCAACACAACAGAGTGTGGAGTGCTGAGCGAGCGGGCATGAGTTCGATCCCCACCCGTTACACAAGCTTAAATACGAAATAATTTTAAGTAATGTGCAACATGCCAATAATCTCAAAATAAGTACCTACAATCAATAATAAATTGTCACTTGATATAATTGTAACTATTTGTTAACGGATTAAAACAATACCTTACCAGAAGTCAGGGGTTTGCCTGTGTTTTCTTATTTAGGTACCTATGCATTTTTTTAGAGAAGCTGGAATGAGGTCGTCCTTCAATGATGAATTTAATGTATTCTAGTTTGGTTATCATCGGCGAGTGTTGGGATGACGTAAGTATGCATGGAGTGGAGAGAAATCAAAGTCATCCAGGAGATAAGATTATGAGCTGTCTTTATTTATTGATTGTAAAACTGAAGTTATATAGCTGGCAAAGTCTATTTTTAAACGGCTGCCACCAGTTTTTAAATTGGTCGCAACTTGAGACACCTTCGAAAATGTAGGAGCTGAAAGAAAAAAGTAGGTTAGGTAACATCAAACAAAGAAGAGGTATCCAAAAACTGATGGATTATCAAAAACTTACAAAGGTTCAAAGAATCCATTTCTTCTTGATCGTCAGTGCAGTTGTAGAACAAAACGCACTGTTTTGCGGACAGCTTGGGCTGCGAGACAAAGTAATTATAAAGAAGTTCCATTTCTCTTGCTGCTGCTTGAGCAGTGTTAGGAGAACATACCAAGATGACTCCTTGAACTCCAATTCTTAGGGCCGGCCAACAAGATTCAAACCTGAAAATAACATGGTATAACATATACGAACTTTTATCCTGTAATCTTCAGGCACACACACAGGTAAACATGTAAACAGCCTAGTCATTCGGGTTTCCCCAACTTATTTAAGTAAGAAGATTAGTAGGTACTTAACAGAAGAGACGCCTACCTGCTAATCATGATAAGCATTGCAGGAAAATCTGGTACCTAAGTAGGTACCTACATTGGAATTTATGTAGGATAACGAAAGGAAGATTTCCGGCCAGCTGCCATCTTATGTATTAGGTAGATACTTATAAACTACGTAGTACCTAGGTAGGTAAATGAATTAAGTACCAACTTGTTGATCCAATGAACAGTTGAAGCTTTCCTTCGATGGATGGCGCTTTTATAAAGTTATTGATCAGCTGGAAGCTGGATGACGGCGTTTACAATAAAACAGGTTAAGATTGAATGTTAATCAACTTCACCTATGGTCACCGCTGCAGTCCCAAAGTTCAATGTCAATACTCGTTGATTTCCCATTAATATTTAGATTGGGGAGTTCAAACTCCACTATTCTGACGCCTTGTGTGGACCGAGGTGCTTCTGCTTCTTCGACATTTATTGAATCTGATATAAAGTTGGCTATTCTCGTTTTGCCACTCTAAAATGGAAATCATTAACATTTTGAGGGACACTAAACGGTCCCAGACGTAGATACTTAATAATAATAAAATAATCTATTGGGGTCTCGCTCAGTGTCCTTCATATCAACTGATTAATTTATATCAATAACATAGGTACCTACTAGGTAGAATTATGTAGGATCCTATTCCTTAGGTAGGTAGGTAGGTAGGTATTGATAAATTGGTATAGGTATGGAGTGATACAAATTGATGACAAAAGAAATGATTACCTCCGAAGGTCCAATCATTAAAATCTTCAATTTGTTTGGCTGCATTGCACTATGTGACACGGTCTTATTTCCTTTTAATTAGATTCACTTTACAATCAAACAGAGGAATTCACGTGCAGTAGGTAAATAAACACGAAACAGAAGTGGAAAGCTTTGCACTGACATTGTTGTGTTGATCATTACCTAGGCAACTCGTTATTGAGTGAGTGTGGACTTCCTCTATGATTTTCTTTTCATTAAAAACTTTGTTCACCTTTTTTTGCTAAAATGTGATGTAGGTAAATTCGAGATAAATAATAAAATTTAAATATTTTAACATCGAGTGCCTTAAAATAATGTCCTTGTTTACGTAGGTACCTACCTAAGTCATCATCATCATTATCATTTCAGCCGAAAGACGTCCACTGCTGGACATAGGCCTCCCCCAAGCACCTTCACTTCGACCGGTTCTGTGCTTCTCGCATCCAACGGGTTCCTGCGGCCTTCATAAGGTCGTCGGACCACCTTGTGGGAGGCCTTCCTACCTAGGTACTTAGGTACTGTTTTTTAACATTTTCCTGGATTTAACTGAACGTTAATAAATATAAATAATGATTGACCTTTATTTGACGCATGACCTCTATTTAGCGCATGATGTGTATTAAGTGGAACTATTAACAACCTAATACTTGTATTATCATAGTCATCCAATTATACAGGGTTATTGGAAAAACACCAACAACCTCTTAAGAGGGCATTGTACTTATCATTATGAACAACTTTTACTATGGGACCAAACCTGAAATCGGCCAAAAAAAAAACAGCTGTTCCCTACATTTTGACGAGTTAGGTACCTATGCGAACATAAATGTAGGGAACAGCTGATTTTTTTCAGGATTTTTCCCATATTAGAAGTGGTTCATAATGATGAGTACAATGATCTTTTGTGAGGTTGTTGGTGTTTTTCCAATAACCGTGTAACCCTGTATATACCTACATTTAGTAAGTATGTAGGTCCAATTTTTATGTTTAAAAACAATATAAGTAGACCTACTTAGTTCCGTACCAGGTACCTACCTACCTAGTTATAAGGTTCATAAAACTAAAGCCTTTTTATTTGGAACATTCACATTGGGGAAGTAAAGCGTAAAACAAGTAAATACCTATCAGTACGAATTCCTCTACTACAAAATACAGCATACGTATAATTATGATTGTAGGTGCGGTAGTAAAAATGCAGGTCCCACCGAGATTTGAACTCGGATCGCTGGATTCAGAGTCCAGAGTGCTAACCATTACACCATGGAACCGCTGGGAACGGCGACGAAATTAGGGTCTGCTATCTTCGAAACAGATTTTTGCAATGTGTGTAATACAAACTGCAGCTGTCTTGGATTCTAAATTTAACGAGGCCCAATGTGCACTGAGATGAGACACTTGGCATTTATTTTTAGTTTCTATTTTAATCTCAATCATGTGTTGGTCTGCTAACGCCTCGCAGACACTATAATTGACACTAGATAGGATTATTTATAGTACCTATAGCTAATGAGTACAATAGAAATAGTCTATTTGCGTGTAACCGACTACAAATACAAGTGCGTCATTATCATTTCAGCCGAAAAACGTCCACTGCAGGACATACGCTTCCACCAAGCACCGCCACTTTGACCGGAAGGCTTCCCCACAAGGTGGACCGATGACCAGCGGGGTACAGTCAGCAACAAAAGTCGATTAACACTTCATTTTTTTTTAATCTAAGTTATTGAGCAAAATATTAAGATTTATTTTTTTTTAATCTAAGTTATTGAGCAAAATATTTGTTCAAAATTGCATTGTACTTCTGCTGCAATTTTGAACAAATATTTTGCTCAATAACTGAGATTAAAAAAACTGAAGTGTTAATCGATTTTTGTTGCTGACCGTACCTAATTGCGTAACACACTAACAGTAGCAATGGCTTTCATTTTGACAGTTTAACAACATTTGCGTTATTTGCGTTTTTGAACAGACAAATTTTTCAAACATAGGTAATATGAAAGATAAATAATATCCTTCAAAATTATTCAGATTGTGATTGATAATGTGTTACGCAATTAGGAATTTATACGAATCCGCTGGATGGGAGAATACAAGTTACCTAATGAAAATTGAAATAGAGGTTCTTTCTTTACCTTTAGTTAAACCTAAAATTATCGTTACTGGTTGATAATTCACCTATTTCCTTTATCATCACAATATATTGCAACAATTTAAATTGGAAGGAAATATCTACCTACCTAGGTACAGTACGATTCACGAAAGATGACCACAAATGGCGGCCGTCTGCGCACGTAAACTCATGAAGAAAAGAAAAATAATATTTAAATGATAGTTAAATAATTTGTGTAATGTTGTAAATGCTGGTTATGCAAATAAATCAAACGTAAGTAATTTAAAATGCATCTTGTATCCTTTTTTATGCCTTCTGCGCCGTGGTCATCTTTCGTGAATCGTACTGTACTTATACTTAATATTTAGGTATTATTCCATTTTCAAAGTTACGTTTTCATTCTTGGACCTTTGACACATCACGTTTTATTTTTTATGTAATTCTAGCTCCTGTCCGCGATTACATCAGCGGGAAATTTCTTGTTCCCCCGACCCTATATTCGCATCGCATCGGCTGCTGTTACTTCGTTTAGCGATCTTTGTGACTTTTTTCTTTTTGCTCGGCTTCTAAGGTTTCATGCAAATTATCTATAACCTTCCTCAAGAATTGGGCTCAAATAAATGGAAAAATATTTTTTTCAAATCCGACTGGTAGTTTCCGTTAACTAACAAATAAACTCTTCAGTTTTATTATTAAATTATTAATATTGATTTATAAAACCTCTCTTAATCCCACACGTGATAGCAGCAATTTGAAGCCCTATTTAGTAACTTGCACCAAGTTGTACCTACGTCAGCTGGAAATGTAATTTTATATAGCCTTCGTATCTACAGGAAATCTCTTAGTAAGGACGAATGATGGCACAAACAAAAACCTGTGGGGTGGGATATTTAACGGTAGACCTAGAGAGGTTCTTGACTGATACTTAGTAACTGTTCCTAACAATCCTAACCACCAGGTCCCGGCAGTGAAATAAAAAATGCTATATAATCCAGCGAAGGCATTCGTTCATTCGGTAGTGTAAGGCCGTTATGTAGGATTACATATGGAGTATTCCTCACGGCATGCGGCACCATTACCTGACCACCACGTGCTAATTGCCCTTTATTTTTTATCCCCTTTTGAATGAAATTGTTGGGTATGTTTCTTTTAATAAATTTGTTTAGATACGGTTTACTTATTCATTATTCGAGTTCGTTACGGTTCACCTAAGTATTCATTATTCGAGTTCATTTGTTAAATTTTTTATGAGGTATATACTCGTACTTAATTGGGTAGGTATTTTTGATAAGACTGGACGACTGGTTATGATGAAGTTAGATAATATATCGTAATAGATTATCTACCAGTAGGGTAGCTTGTCCTAATAAGTATAAAGCTAAAAGTAAAATATTAAAGCTTGCCCTGTATCAAATTTTTAAGGGGGCCCTTTTCAACGTTCCTTTTCTTTTGGAAGCCCTCATGGATACCCTCCGTCTGAGAAGAACGGATGTTGCTGTCAGACTCCTACCGAAAACCCCACTGTTTCTTCAGTACCATGAGTCGGGGGCCCGGGAGATACTGGTACATTCGCCGAACTCCCGACTCGGGAGGGTATTGTTTTTACAAAATAAATAAACAAGAATACTAACTTCAAAGGAGGAGGTTCTTGGCTAAGTAATAACAGCCGCACGGAACGATCGAACAAGTTAAGCTACGCTTGCGCGGTTGGTCCGTGGATGGGAGAACCATCTTAATATATCGAGAGTATCGAGACTCTTCTGTGACTCGGAAAGCACGTTAAGCCGTTGGTCCAGGCTGTCATTCGGGGATCTTTGACAGTCGTTACGGGTCGTTAGAAGCCCGAAAGTCTGACAAACAGTCTTACCAAGGAGTATAGTGTTACCCAGTAATTGGGTTCTGGAGGTTAGATAGCCAGTCGCTCCATGTAAAATATTCAGCTGCATCCGGTTAGAGTGGAAGTCGACCCCAACATAGTTGGCTAGGCAGATGATGACTGACTTAAAAGATAAAGCTGTCGTTCTGATTTTACCAAGAAAATGTAAGAGCGAGCGAAGCGAGCTCAAAATTGAAACATCCAGACTTAGATAAGTAGGTTAGGTTTTCTGTGTGCCTTTACTAATGAATGTTTGAGAATTGTACTGCTCCTGTAGCTTGAAGCCATTGTAAGTTATAAACAAATAACGTTCATTTTCATATTTTTATTGGGTAGGTACTTACATTCAATTCACAGTTATTTTACCATTGATTTTGCATCACTGTCAAAATCACAGTTGTTGCTGCAGTGCGATTCTGTAACCATCTCACCGTGAAAACTTAGGTGAAGTGAGCGTGGAGTGAGCTGTCAATAGTGTCAACTGTCAATTCCTAGCAAAAACAAACTCACATCACCTAAGTTTTCACGGTGAGATTTTTACAGAATCGACCGGCTGCTGTCAGAGGTAAAACAACTCTGAAAGGACTGTTATCACAGAGCATGTAACACTGTTATGTAGCTGAACCGACAGACGTTGTCCTGTCAAAATTTTACAAATTTTGTTTTACATAAATTATGTAGGTATAATAATATGTTAATAGTTCTTATTTTATGGGGTCTTGTGGCTAAGTAAAAACAGCCACGCGTGTCGATCGATTAGGCTAAGCTACACTTGCCACGGTAGTTCCCTAGAAGACCTTGACCTTGACAGTGCAGGAAATATTTCCTGGAAAAGAGCGACCTCCTTAACAAAATATTAAATAGTACCTACACAAAATGTCTTGTTGGAATTACAGTTGGACATCTATATTAATATGCATTACAGTAGGCGCATCGAGTGTTTGGTTTGACCCGATGTACGGCGTGTAGACAGACACCCTACACGCGTACATCATAATTAATGACAGAATTATCATAATTAATAATTTGTTTGTAAGGAAAGCTTGGTAGCAGTGGTGGTCCCGTGGTAACGGCCACGACTTATTATGAGTTGTAGGTCATAGGTTCGAACCCTGACGACAGGCGCTTTATTTTGTATTATAACTTATTTCATCACCACCTGCTGTCAAACCGGTGAAGGAAAATATCATGAGGAAACCGGCATGTCCTAGACTTAAAACTTCGAAGAAATAAGACATCTACCAACCCGAATTGGACCCGCGTAGTGGATTAAGGCACATTTCCTCTCACAGAAAGGAGGCCTGTATCCCAGTGGTGGATACCTACATTATACATTCAGTCCCAAAAGTACCCGGAAATTCTCATTTCAAAATCCCGTGCTAGAGATATTTGAAAAGTTCTTTTTGCGTTAGGTTGGTACAACTGTCATTGATTGGCGGTAATAAAATAACCTAACCTGTGTCGAGTATTTTGTAATTAATTAACATTTGTGACAAACAACTTTTGTGGTCGCATCGTTTTTTACTATGGCCGATTTTGTTGAGCAACGCGATCTTATATTAAATTCTGTGTTGCAAATGAAATTTCTTGGGCCAAAACGCTATGTTATAAAAGGCGTTCGCAAATAATTGTATGACTATGTGTATTGCCTCTAATGGAAGTTACTTTGAATGGGACAATATAAATTTGGATGATTAAAATTACCCCTTGTGTTTTATTTACAATTTCCGGGTACTTTTGGGACACAGTAGTAGTTTGATTATGCGTATGCTAGTGAGGAGACCTATTTGGGCTCGAAAGCTACTTCCGCACCCAACACTTAACAGAAATGGTTAGTTGAGTACTGTGGTGGTAAACGAACAACCATGTCACGCATGTTTTAAACCAGCGCATAGACCTATAATTAAAACTGGCCTCGTATAATTACTAAACACCCTGTAATGATTCAGAGGAAATCAACGTCCTCAAACTGTCTATTTAGTAGCATTAGATAACGGGCACCGACCTTGCGGTCTGCTGTCCCTCCCTACAGCCTCCAGTGCTTTGCATAACCCTGGTGCATAGAACGCAAAGAGCAGCTGCCATTACCAACCCGTTATAATGTCTACTATGCATAAACTTCTTGCTATCATATTTAGTAACGGAATTCTTGAGATGTGGTGTGTTATCGTTAATGTGGATCATAATGTAAACGCGCTTGCGTCGTTGACATGCAGGTTACTTACTTGTTCCGAGTTTGTTTTTATTTTTAGTAAAAATTGCTAAGACAAAGTTTAGAGGTTGGTTTCAACTCGATCTTTGTATTTTCACATCTATTAGGAAAGCTCACACTAGGAAAACAAGGTTACGTTTATAAAGTTGTACATATCTACATACCTATCTTGTACTTGTTAGTCAGATAAGAAATTTCGAATTAATCTAGGTTTTTTTATTCTTTTTTTTATTGCTTAATGGGCCCGCTCTTGACCTCGATCACGCTTGATGGAAAGCGATGGATGAGGTCTATAATGGAATGAGCGTGCCCAGAAGATGCCTAAGCTACTGGAACACCCACGCATCGACGAAACGGTGCGAGTGCGAGGGTGGTCGCAAATCAGGCGGGCGATAGCCCTACCACCGCAAGGGAAGAATTGGCCAGTCAAATAAGGTGTTGGGTGTGACTGTCCAGGATGCGCCGAGAGCTTGGTTCAGTTGAGTAACTGGTGAAACAAACTGCGTATGCGCTACACGAGGAGGTTTCTTCATACATCCACATCTCTATCTCTCTTTTAAATGACTTGTAAAAATGATTTCGATATGTTATTTACAGAATAAACAATTTCATTTAATTCCGTTTTATAATTGCCTTGGTGAAGGTGTTGTAATCCATCCACAACATGAGGTGCGTGTGAGCGAATCTTAATTAATCGATCAACTGCACTATCTCTGTATCTAGCGAAATTGAAATGTAACTTAGTATCGAGAAGCGATTACCTACCTACAGTAGCAGTGCTTACGTAACCGGGTAGAGATACGACATTGTAACAAAATAAACAAGTCTCATTCACTGACTGAAGGAATAGACATTTACCTTAGCTGGGATAGTTAAATGTTTCCGGCAACATACACATGGTGTGGGTAGTATTAACTTCTGTTGTAACTGTAACTGTATCCACCCTGGCCTACGCTGCTGGTTCAAAATGCATGTTAATGGCGAAGCGTGTGTCTCAGTCTTAGATAAAGCCATTAGTATGCGTGTGTTTGTTGGTTTGGTGGTAAGGTTAGGTTTTTAATTAATAAGTGATATTTTTAATCCTGCACACTAAAGTTGCTGTTTTTCCTACTTTATAAAAGAGAAAGGTATCTACACACACCGGCACAATTAGGGGAACACAAAAAAAAGGTCGTTTTTCTTAACAAATTTATGTAGCACATATTTTTTTTAGTTAATCAATAATTAATTGCACTCAAACTAACTGAAATAAACGCTAAAGTGACTCGCACAATACTTCTACGTGAAGAAATAAACAAAAATGACAAAAAATGAGAATTCAACGTTTTTTCCTTAAAAGTGAAATCTGTAAACATTTTCAAAAATGACAAAAAAAAGGAGTTTTAGTATCGGGTATTGCCGCCACGGGCTCTAATTAAAGCCTGTACACGATTTCCCATGCTTCGGATAACGTTATCAATGAGTTCTTGGGACAAATTGTTCCACTCTTCCACTAACGCTAATTTAAGTTCCTCCACATTATTAGGGGCTGGATTTCTTTGTCGAACCTTTCTTCCCAGGTAGTCCCAGACATGTTCTATCGGGTTCATATCCGGTGATCGCGCTGGCCAGTTCATCAGAGTGATGCCTACTTCATTAAGGTAGTCACTCACTATACGCGCAGTGTGAGGGCGTGCGTTATCATGCATGAAAATGAAATTTTCGCCTATGAATGGGGCAAAAGGCATGACATGGGGTTCTAAGACTTCTGTAATGTACCGCTGTGCAGTTAGCGATCCATTACTTACTGATGATCACTAGCTCCGTGCGGGCTCCCAAACATATGCCACCCCATACCATAACTGACCCTCCACCATACGACACAGTTCCAGTGAAATTTGCTTGGTGATAACGTTCCCCTCGATGTCTCCACATTCTTTCCCTCCCATCCACGAAATTTACACAAAATCGGCTTTCGTCACTGAACAAAACACGGCCCCACTCATTAGTCCAATCTTGGTGCTCTCGAGCGAATGCTAATCTTGCTACACGATGAGCTACCTCGAGTTTTGGGGCCTTTGCTGGCACGTACGAGTTTAAGCCAACTTCATTCAACCGTCTTCTAACAGTCCTTTCACTCACGTTGACGTTACGGACTTCTGCTAAACGATTTCGGGTCTGGACAGCTGTTTGACGACGATTTCGTAAAGTCTGCATGACCAAGAAACGGTCATCCAAGGCGCTAGTTGCTCGATTTCTGCCCTGTCCTCGTCTGCGCACGAACGATCCAGTCTCCCTGTAACGTCGGACGACGCGATGAATCACCGATGTCGATACACCCAGTGCGCGACTGACTGAGCGATAGGTGTGCCCTTCCTCGATCATGGTTACAGCCCTAGCCATAGAAGTTGCTGGTAAATCACTCATTTTGTATCAGAACAATGTGTACTATTCAAATGTAAACAGTTAAATGACCCACAGTCCCTATTCGCAGCATCCACTAAAGTTCTTATCAGAATGAGTACAAAACGTTAAGTGAGCAAATTCTTAAACAACCATAAATTCTTGTCAAAACACTTAAAATTAAAGTTGGGAGTACTTAAAACAATCTGTTATGAAGTTATTAACACTAACAAAAACTACTTATAAAAATACCCGACAATGTTAGAAAAAATCAACCTTTTTTTTGTGTTCCCCTATTTACTTATTGTAACGAGTAAGGATTATCCTGACATACTTCTGAGGTTACTTACTGGAGCTTATTAAAAATTATGATGTCCACGGTTTTGTGTTTCCTAAGGAGGAAACACAGAACTGTCAATATGTTAATTCTTATTCTTTATCGTACATATAACTTACAAGAAACAGTGTTATAATATTATAAGGACAGCTTAATGTACCTACAAAGGCGAGCATAATCCAGAATTCAATCAAACAGCAAACCTCAGTGCAGTAATGTAAGTTGAGAAAATACAGGATGTGTTTTTACTGCAACATCTTTCAGATATAGTTTCATATTTCACTGTCAACAATCCTAGCTTCGATATTCTTGCCAACAGCTAAATGTAGCGTAGCATGGAATACAAACGGCATTTATTAATGTAATAGCCTAATGTGTATGCCGCAGCGGTGAGCAGTGGTCAGCGACAACAGTTTGCACTTCCGAACTGCAAACTTGTATGACTGCCTAAATAGTTTGTCAGAGGCAGGCTGAAAGTTTGGAAATTACTACACGACTAAGATAGAAATAACGATGACAATGTATATTTGGATCTCGCTTTTAAGCCAGTATTGTTATTACAATTCTTTTAATCGCCCCTTTTCGCATTGTCCCTGAAAAGATTTATAATTCTTAAATAATGTATCTGTGGCATTCTTAAATAATGTATCTGTTTTTAAATACCATAAATCTGTCTGTCCATCGTCTGGCTAAGCCTTTAGAGTGTGTAGGAAGGGCCCGTGCATAAACATGGGGTCTAATGAAATAAAATACTAACGCCGACGTTCAGAGGCGTCAACTCCTATTTCACTTAGCGCAGTCCGCCCACTCGCTTGTGAGATACATTGTGCAGTTGTGCTCACACCACGCCAAATATACGTGGATATAATGCCTTGATGTATTGTGTGTGGGGTTTGGATGAAAGGCTGTAGACAACACAAGTTTAATTAAATACTGTGGGTTTGACTCATAAAAGATGCTTCTCTTGCTGCGGATAGTACGTACCAATGTAGTGCAGTGTACCTACCAGACAGTGTAATGTACCAGACAGTGTAGTGTACCTCTACTTATTTTTAGACGGAAGCTTTTTAAGCCGTTCTATGTGCAATGAACATGAGCCTCCTAGGTCGAACATGTTATCTATGATAGGCCGAGCCACGAGCCTGGCGAACGGACAGATACAAATATAACCTATAGCAACATGTTCGTGTTAGATCGAACACAGGAGGATTCTACCTACTCATTGTATTTTGTTTTGCAACAATACCAACGATGTCTTTTATAAAACCCAGGAGAATAACATGGAAAAAAACTTCAAAACCTAAAACTGTATCAACTAAGTGACAGTTGTGACAGACCCGATTTATGGTGATGTGTTTTTTTAATAGGGACTCTTCCTCCCTTTCTCTTATTACACCATCCCGATTTAGGGAAGGGGTCCCTGAATATCGCGTAGTGTAGTAAGGTTTTTATTCATTGCTCAAGAGTACGTACACGCTCACAAGTAATACAATGGTATTGTAACTAATACATACGAATACCTAAGTACCTACTGCAAATACTCTAGATTGAATTGATGAGAAGCAGCTCAAACACTTCTTGTTTAATATCATCGGTTCCATTCCCAGATCAAGTAATCAATCACGCTTCAATAATGAAACCCTAGTTAGCACTTCAATGGACGTAGAACAAGAACTGGCTGAAGATGGTGGGACGAAACTAACAATGAATCGTATACAATCATGATCAAGTTATAATGTAATTTTGTTACTTTTCTCATACATCGGGCTAAAGAATGGAATTTATACTTATTTACTTTTTCGCTTTGTACGTCTACTGATTTCCAATTGTAATTTAGTCTGGCATTATAAAACATAATAGCGGGCAATAGCTATTTGCGAATTGAACTGAGTAAGAATAAGATATTTTTATTTTTCTTCTTAACTTACAAGAGAGATGTCATGTTGTGATGTCTGTTTTGATACGAGCACAGTTTGATAGATTCGCGTTTTTATAATAGTGCTTAGTATTCACTAAGCATTAAAGTTTCGCAGACGTATAATTTTATTTTTTTCAAGATTGTTAATCATCAAATTACCCCTCCCGCTCTGGGTGGAGCGGAAGGGAGTGTCAGACTCTTACTGACTAAAACCCACCCGTGTTCCTTCCTTAGCCCTTTATGTTTCGGGCCAGCGGTAATCCTTTCGGACAATCCCGCTGACCCGGCAGGCTTCGGCCTTAATTGGCCCCTTCAATTTGATGCTGACATCTCTTTGAGGCGCGCGTGGAACACGTACGCGCCATCCGGCACGGGCCTGGTCCTGATCGGACGGTGAGCTACTCATTTCTCTCCGTCCGCAGGTCCGCGCCTACGGTGTCCGGGAGTCGTCACGCGGCTCCCTCCGCCCGGAGCATCTCCCGCGGCGGCTGGGACGGGAGGCTCTCTCCCTCAGCCATCCCGCCACCTCCTTCGCTAGCATGACTGCTTCGCAGAAGGAGGTGACTGCCTCCCACGCTCCTCTCTCGCTCCGGACCATGGCTTGCAGGGCCGGACGCTAGAGGTCGCCGCCGCTGTAGATCGCCTCTACGAGGACACGGTGGTGCTCCGCCCAAGCGGGGCAGACCTCCACTATATGCTCCACCGTGTCCTCTGGGCGATCCTCGCAGTGGTGACACCCGCCTGATGATGTGCAGGAACCTCCGGAAACATCCGTGTCCGGTGAGGACCTGCGTCAGACGGTAGGTGAGGGCGCCGTGGCGCCTCTCTAGCCACTCCTAAAAGAGGAGTCTTATCGCCACTATCGTGGCGTGCCCTGCGCTGGGTTGCGACAGTCGCTCTTTCCATGCCGCCATGAGATCGCGCCGGAGGTCCGTCCGCTCCGCCGCGAGACTGAGCGAGGGCAAAGTATACGGTTAAGGGGCTTACATGACCTATGCCCGGTTTCTGAAGTCCACAGATAAACTCTCACTAGCTATGGATTCAATAAAGTTATGCATAAGATAAACGTCGGTTAACTGTCACTGCGTTTCTGGACACGCAACAAACCATTCAATAACTATGAAACCGATAACTAGGGGTCTGTATACGGGTTCGCGTAAAAAAATGTTATTTATGAGCAGTTTACGGCAGATGTTTGAACGACATCATTGTCATTTTTTTTTTAAAGAAACCTAAACTCAGCAGTTCATTGTTTTTGTGTAGTATTATTTTTGCTTTGCCGTTTCATTTTAAGTTAAAAGTCTGTTTGTCTTTCTAATGGTTAGTGTTTTATTCATTATTTTGCAAAATAGCATGGAATCAAAATATTACTGAAAGAATAATGATGATTCCTATCGAAGTGGCTAATAAAAGAACGGACGAGACTTCTGTATTCATGATGCTAACACTCATTGTATTCTTTACTGTATAATTATAATATATAAATATTTTAATATTTTATCTTTCACACGCAATTTAATTTCATACCTTCGTACATAAAATTCGTACCTCAGATACCGGGCATAACACACGTTTTTGATGTAGTTTTCTATGAAATGCAACGTCAAATATAGTTATGGAACCGATAAACGGCGAACATTGGTCAGTTAAGTTAACTTGAGTTTAAACGGAGTTTATCTTACATTGCGGTGTTCGGAAACGCACTTCCACAAGTTGTCGAACCAATAGCGCTAATGGATAGATAAACCACTGACAAAAGTACCTCAGAAACCGGGCACTAAAGCGCGGTCGGCACTGTCAGACTGCATAGAAAGAGGAGCGCGATGAAACAACGCCGGTAATTTATTGCAAACTATGAAGCAGTTATCTATTTACAAAAAATCTATTGTTTGGACTAGAAAATTAAAACACTAGTGCTTTAGTATGTTGCTTGTAGAATAATCTGACAAAAAATTTGAATGATTGTATGAATATTAGTATGGTTTTTATTGTAAAAATAAAGTTTTTAGAGGTATTTTTCTATTATCGTACCAAATTAGTTGTGTTATTTTTTAACACACTATCTAACTAGCAAAGGTTATATCCTGAAGAATTTCATATATTTTTCTGATTTTGTTTACTGTAGTCGATCATAATCTTTTAGGCATTATAAAACTTGCGTTTTTTGCGTTTAGGTCCTGTAGTCCCCCTAATGGTTATAAATAAGATGCATTACCAAGACTTGTTATGGTAAGTCTAAGTCTTAACTCATATCGAAGTTACTTCGCGATGTTATGTAAAAGAGAAGCATAACTTTCTCGTGTAGGTACTATTAGCACAAATTTTAATGCTGTAATGTCTGCCACGATGTATCCACTGTGCAGTGTAATAAAACAATTTTCAGTTATTATCAAGAGAGAGCCAAATGGATCCCATTATTATGTGAAAAGAGAGCTTGTTCCTAAATGCGGCGTTTATGGAAATGTTCTGTATAACAACATTAACCATTGATGCATTAAGGTGGGCTCCGTCCATTACAGAGATAATATTATAGAAACAGATTATTTAAAAACTATAATGAGAAGTGGAATAAACAAAATCTTACAAAGTCTTTGAAATGAACAATTTGCAATTGCGTTGTTTCTGTTAAATCCTGGGCCAAATATATTTATTTTCTTTCTATTTATCTTGGAAGATTTATGCAAAGATAATGAGAAAAGTAAGATTTTTACGGGATGCTTTTACGAGTAGGAAACCATAGATCTAAACGCTCTTTAAGAATTGCAAACGTTTGTCTAAATAGGTTAGCTCATAGAAAAGATAATTGAGTAGTTATGTAAGTGAAAGAAGAATGTTGAGGCTTTTGTACACATAAGCTCTAATATTTGTTATAAGTGATTAACAATAACAATAGCAATATATTAGCATTAATGTGGTTTTCAGATGCATGCGCGGTCAACATTACAATACTTACTGTATTTCAATTGATTTAGGTACCTAAAAATTGGAGCCTAATTTTTATTTTTCAGAACGACACCTATATTTGTCAGACTTTCCTCTATTTTCTTTTTACTAGGTACTTACTTACCTACAGATATGAAATTGTTTATTATGTAAATTGGATATCGGAATCACTTTTACACGTATTAAAAACAATAATTCTAGATTGAGTTGACATTTCCTATCTGATTGCACCTGAGAATAAATTGCGAAACAAACTCAGGGGTCAAACAAAGCCTCTTTTAAAGTCCAGAAATAATCTTGGTCCGATGATGTGAGGACCATGTCTGAAATGGTATTTTGTGAACCTCAGTTCAGTCAGTGCAACCAGTTGTCAATAATTATGTAGCTCAACTCGAACTTAAGGAGCTCAACGGATCCTTGTGGACACAAGCTTACATGTAAAAATCGTTACATTCAATTTCTTTGGACGTAGCAAGCCATTTTATGGTCTAACGCGGAATTACCATCATTACATTAATGACCCATGCTGCTCCGTGATATATTGTTATGGCATATTGACTTTCAAGAACTTTAATTGACTTCCTATTGAATAGTGCATTGGCCCGTGTACGAAGACAATATCGGATAACGAGATAATAATAAGGAAGAGAAATAAAATGAGAGTGTTTGAACAATGAAGGATTTCTGTTTGACAACTCAATTTATTCTGTTGTAATGTCATGTGAGTTTTTATGATTGAGTTTTGTTTTGGTCAAACAATTACAAAAAATAACAGAAACTGGAAGTGCCTAATATTTAATTGATTTGTTGCAGCGAGATCGCCAATATTGTGATTTAAAAAAATGTCAGTAATTGTGTCACTACACTACATATGTGATGCTTTAACATTAAATAAGCCACATGAACTCTATTTTAAGAGAGATCCAGGCTACATTATCATCATCATAATTTCAGCCGAAAGACGTCCACTGCTGGACATAGGCCCCCCAAGCACCACCACTTCGACTGGTTCTATGCTTCTCGCATCCAGTGGATTCCTGGGAGGTCTACCAACGCTACGTCTTCCAGGCTACATACTTATACCAAATGTCTCAATGACGAAAACCCGGTTAGCAAGGATCTCGTGCTAGCCAACTTCAATGGTACCTAACGTTTTCATGAAAAATTGGCTTCCATACTTAGTGTAGGTAGGTACGCTACATTTATTATCCTCCTTAGGACCTAGACCTTTACGGTTAGACGGTTATCTCAGCGTAAAGCGAGAAATTTGCAACAGAGGAAGCAACCCAAAGGGACTTGGTTGAGTCAGTCGTGCTCCTCCTAATGAGTGCATTCGTACGTGTATCGTATATTTTCACGCATATTGTTGGTTATTCCACTGAGAGGAAATCAATTGCAATGGTGTTCGACTGCTGATAGTCAGCTGTCTGTGTTAGACTACTTAAGTGTGTCTACACTAATATATTATCAATGGGGGTTTTCGTGAAAATTTACGACACCAGTTGGCACCACGTTGACAAGAGGTCTTCCATTTCAACAATGAATATAAAATATATGATGACGTTCATCATTCGATTCATTCATTCGTTCATCATTCAGTCATGACTAAAGAAAATATAGGCTCTTTGACAGATGCCTGGACCTGACTTGTCAGTGCTGCCATCTAGCAACGTCATTTCAGAATACCCTTATTGGAACAAAATATATTGCTACTCTAGTTAAATATAGAAGACATGATATTGACTGACAACAAAATAAATACGTATAAATTAGTTTGTTTACCATACCATGTTCGTTTACTCACTTAAAATTAGATTATCTTCAGTTGTTGTAGCAAACAATATTATCAGCTTCTTGCTTTGTTTACGAATACTGCGCTTATGTGGCTCGCTCCATTCAATAGTAAATGTTGTAGTATAATAAATGCAAGGCATCCGGGTTCGTCGTGCTATCCAGCCCGCGCACCTAAACTGTACCTACCGACCTAGGTATCCTAACGCCGTTCCTAGGTCGACGACCCTTCCCTAGGCTCGGAGGCGGTAGATTCGCAGGATACGATAAATTTCAATAGTGCATTGACTGCATGTACCCGGTCCAGTCTGGATAGACAGTCACTGCAACGCAAAATCATATTCATTAATGTCTAATCTGAATGTTCAAAGAACGTGTTTTTGTATATTCGCAACGGTCTTGATTTCTTGAATCTTGAATTAATCCTAAAGTAATGAAATTTTCATTCTGTAAAATGACAAAAGGCTCTTACTATTTATTACAGTCTTTCTCAAACGTTGAAACAATCTGCGGTACATAAAAACTTTTCCTTTTATTTTGACCGGGAAGTCTGAAGATGACGTTGTAAATACTGGCAGTCTAAAGTAAGATCGCTATTCTCAGCCTGTGGAACGCAATCAACCATGACTTGACCATTAGCGCCGTGTCATTGGAACTTTGATGTGTTTATTCAGCCGCTGTAAATGTCCTCTTAGGCTCTATATCTACATATAGAGCCTAAGAGGACATTTACAGTGGCTGAATACTGTTACTGTACGGTTAAGAGAGAACCAAATATTGTGCAAAGTTGCAAAGTTATACTTAGTATACACAAATGGGTAGTGTTTACTAATATACTGGAGGTAATACATAGTTTAAGAAGCCTTAGTATTTCGTTTAGAAGGTGGTAGTCATGTGCTAGTTGAATTATACGATCCTGTATGACTTGTGGAACAAATTACCCTGGCTTTATGTTGACCAATAGACTCATGTCAAGTTGTAAACTGTGGCTGTTTCGTAATTTTAATGTCCTATGGCCAGGCTTCGAAGTGAGGGCATCTCCCCCGGGTGTCTGCCACTTATGTGCTCACATACCTTCTGCATCATTAGTGATTGTTAGTGCACCATTGTAAACTGGGCTGGTTTTTTGTGGCGTGTAGTTAAAAGCGTTGTCTAACAACGACATTTACGGCGATGTCCACTATAATAAAATTAAGTTTAATGCCGACTCTAAATGCGAGGGCTTATATAACTCGACGCCAATTCGTTGTTATTATAATAAGAGAATTTGTTCTTTATTTCTGTTCCTTTTTGAAGTTTTTATGATCTTTTATACTTCTTCTTCTTCTCTTCGTTTAATGGCTTTTGCGGAAAAACCACCACAATTTAGCCAATAGTATGACAAATTGGAAATGTCTGTACCTAAGGATGTTGATGATTATGACGTTTTTATTTTTGTTACAGGTAACTTAAGTATTTATGATGGATTTCCAACTCTTTTTGGAGTTGTGCTATGGTTGGCAGTTCTTTTTATTCTTTGTTGTTTATGCAAATTGCTATAAAAATATAAAGCTGCAAAAATACGCACATTGAACATGTTTTGGAAGGGCCCTCGGTAATTATGACGAATTTAATTTGCATTTTACACAAAACTTGTTAAATGTTCAAGGAACTGCCGACAACAAGTAATTATGTTATTATGTGGAATTACGGGGCTGTAAGGGTGAACTTCTGAGTAATATCTGGAGGAGACAAATGTCGGGAGAGGCGCGCGACGCGGGCGCACGTCTCACCGCGCCGCGCCGCGCGCCGCCTGCGCAAGACTCGGGACGTGCCACATCGCTCATTAGCGTTTTTGCCTTAATTAACTACATGACGTGTTCTGTACTTCAGCAAATTAAGTATGAATTATGCAAATAAATGTGCCTGTTGTTAAAAATTGAAACAAAGTTATTTTCAAATCGTCTGCAGACAGGGCTAACATTTTATTGTCACAAGACTTTTGAAAAATGGAACATAATTTAGTTAAACGCCACATTCTTACTTGAGGGGGCATAATTCTACTATATCTACTTGGATACTATTGAATACGAGTATAACCATCGAAGCATTAGATTGATTGTCCCATTGTGACATTGCAGACACAAACCCATTAGTTATTCCTCAGCCGTTCTATGATGTATAAGCTAAGTAGCTTCGGTTTCAGCTCAGTTCAATATGGAATATTCGTTCTATCATGGATTTAATATACGTAGGAGCTGAGATTGCATCCAGTCAGCCAGACCTTGTCTCGTACGTCATTTACTTATAATTTACTACTCCGATACTTGAAAGATGTAAAGTGTGACTTCGAAGTTTGTCATGCTCAAAATCTCATCACTCTAGACTCAACTTTGCCCCATCGAAGGAAGACTCAAATTAGCATGAATGATTCCTTCTCAAAATATCGTCCTAAGAAATATACTGTCAATGTAGGTAAGAAAGATAATTTAGTACAATTGTAGCAGGAGACACTTGGTATTCAGCGCGATAGCCTGACTCATGTCTGCGTCATAAATCAATCATTGATTGGATGTGAATGATGCGATAGGTCCTACTCACTATTGTACTGTTGCTTACATACATAATACAGGACATATGCATGTGACGTACAGACGCCAGCATATCAAGCTACTACAATCTGTCAAATTTCTTTAATAGATTTTCAACTTTATTGCTAAAGCATAAAGTTCAAAGTCGATTGGGAAAATTTGATAGTTTCGGGTAGCTTAATGGGCTGGCGTCTGTACAATACACAAAGCGACATATTATAATTTTATTGGTGAAATTTTACGAGCTGCGCCTACTATTGTTCATTTTAAAACGATCATGCATGAACAATCACGAAGTGTTTTTCAAACAAAAAATCATGTGTTTTTAGTTAGTTTTGTTAATGTGTGAAAGGACCTCTCCTTTGCTTTTTTATTTTTCAGGACATTCTTATATTTTGTGTTTAATCTTATGTAGGCTACATTTTAAATATCATTTTGACTGGGGCGTTTATAATCTTCACTTCATATAATTCGCATTTTTGTGAACAGCCAGGCGCCCAGGAATAGTCGTTAACGCCGTCATAGTTGCAGGCCGTTACAAGGGCATTTGTATGTACACAAATCTAATACAAAAAAAAACTTGTGGCAATTAGATATGGCCACCTATCTTGCAGCATATCGATACATGGATTACGGAGCATTCATCAACGGTGACTGACACGCCATTAATGTACTAACCCCAGGCTTTCCCGACATAGAACTATTTTAATGATGACCGGATGAAACTTCATGAATGATTAGCTTGTTAATAATGCTGGAACGTAGGACCATCAATTTTCTAATGCCATTTTAGATGTAATAGCTATCAGGATGTCTGAATTGCTTGTTATCATCAAATAAGGCAGAAAGGGGCTATACGTCTCGATAGTCAACATTAAATCTCTCTTTAATTATTGAAAGCAAGGTTGAAAGCAAGGTTTGTTTTTTGCGCTTATATCTTCAGTTTTTATTCGTCAAAGTATTCTTGTTAAGTCCAAGTAAATCCGTGGCTGCGACGTAAAACAGTGCTTATTGCCATTACGCGAGTGAGACGATTGCATCTGTAAGTTGATTGTGAATCACTGCGAGTCTACTACTTGCATCCTGGCCCTAAGTGGGTGCATGCGTCGGCGCACAAGAGGCCTTGCTCATACTAATGCACCGAAATGACATCACTAAAATGCAAAGCATCGTAATTGTAATGGCCACCACTGACACAGGCACTATCTACCATCGCGCGCAGTAAGTGGACTGATCCTATCGACTTCTGGACAATGAGCCACATCACTACCGGCTCTTTCATTATCGATATATTGCTAGTATTGTTTCACATATCGATCTTATCATTTATTTATATGTATTTCTGACCATCGACAGGATCACATTCTTATTCATCATTAACATTGGTCGATAAAAAGAAAATGAAGAGTCCATCAAATGATTGCCTCAGTTAGAGAACTTGAATGCTATTTTCGTAATTCCAAATAATAGCCTATCGAGTAAGTTCATCTCCGACATCTAATTTATGTAAGGTCTCTGCGCCTAACCAACCATTTGAGTCGCATGATTGACGGGTGTCGAAAGAAACACGTTTCAATTCCATAAATACCGTTCGGACGTAGTTTGATGATGGCTGTGATGCTGATTACACCAGTTGTACCTCTATGATTGATAACTTCCAAGCGAACGACACCTAAGCCAGCCCATCGACTGTTATTTACTCTCTTGTACACTTATTTTGTGCAGTCCACATGGTAAGCGGCGTCAAGAATCAAGACGCATTTAAGTCTGCAATACAAAAGGGTATAAATTACTCTCGGCTCAGTCCTAAATAAACAAAGTAAATTGAATATAATATTTTAAATTCAATCGTACTTTTATCGTGCATCTGCAAAAGTAACGAGTGTTTAATTTTCGCGGCGTCTCGGGAGCGGCAATAAAAACGTTTCGCTATTGAATGGGAGCGTGTAGGTAGGCGGTAGTAATTGATTACCGTGCCGAACACGGTATCAGCTTATCGCTCCATCGGAACGTACGCACAATGTCCAATAAACTAGGTGATGTTATCTGTCGTTGTAAATGAATCAGTTCAGCTCAGCTCGAAACCCTAGACGAGGGATGAGGTGACGGCTCTCTCGCTAAAATACTACGGACAGCCAGTTCATCTTATTGTTTTGTTCGAGTTTATTCATGACCTTTGGCTGAATATACTTCGTATTCAGTTGCATATATGGTCGTTACGAATCACTGAGTTGTTGAATAATGTGTACTTAGTAATTCTGCTGTTTCTTTTGTACTGCTTTGAAGGGATCGAGATTTATTCACCTCCCTGTATGTAATGTTATGAATTCTTTACTCTTGCATAATGCATTCTCCAGTTTATCGGACAAGTTTATAAAATGTTAATGTATCCCTAAATGCTTTTGACGCCTTAATTTAATAAAACATATTAATGTACGGCCAAATTTTTGTATCGTATGTAAAGATAAAGTGGTCGTTAAACTTCAATAAATTCCCGGAGCTTTAGCGACATTGAAATCGCACTTCGACTGAAACGCTTTTTATGTTAATTATTGTGATTTTTAGCGTTATTTCACATTCTGGATGCGAACATGGTAATAATAACATGGAGCTGGTGTAAAGGTATTTGTTCGACGGGCGTCCATTGCGAGGTGCGTAAAGTGTAATTCTAGAGACAGATACGAGGGCATTACGCCAGGCTGGCAGCGCCGACGTGTAGTGGCCGGCACAACTACGTAGTATTTACGATTAGATAGGGAAAAATAAAAGCACAAGAAACATTTTATTCAACTTTTGCTCTCTCTTAAAATCAAAGTTTAATACAAATAAAGGTAAACAATAAGAACGCGGTTGATTCGTTAAACCGAATTTGACAGAAATAAAAGGATTTTAAAATTCTCATTTGAATTTTGGTGAAGACCTTTTGTGGCCTGAAGCTGACTTTGATTAAGATACGAATGATTTCGCCGATAATTTACATAAAGAAATTACAGAGAAGAGAGAGTTTCTTTAAAACATATGGCCATTTACCGTTTAGTCCTAGTGCTGTAACAGACCGTAGCGTCACGTACCATCTAGATAATGCGGCAGTGTGTGAGGACACGTCGTTACAACCATATTACCGATTTATTTCGTCACACACGACTACTCTCCAACGTTATTTTTTTGCCGGACTGAACACGAAGCTATGTACGTAATATGGTCGATCATAAACATTTACGCAGAATTATTATGATTTAACTTAGTTGTAGAGTTAAGAATTAATAGATGGGGAGTTTAGTGCGATTTCTTTTCACATTTCCTTGTATTATAAAACTAGATGTTGGTGACGGTTTCATCAGCATGGAGATCGGACATTATCCCACCTGGCCATGGTCTGTATGCCAAAGGCGTGAAAAGGTAACAGACGGCAGACAGAGACAGAGTTACTTTCGCATTTATAATTTATTTATTTATTATAATATTAGTAGGTATGGATAACGTCTATCTGTCTTTCTGTATAACGACCTCTCTGACTCTAGTCAGGCTTAGCGCGTCGAAGCGATCAAAGCCGGGGGCACAGAGAGCCATATAAGTTTTAATTTTCTGCTTACAAATAAAGTTATGTGTCTTCTGGCTTTTGGGATAGCAATTTCCGGGCAATATTGGACCACATCTACAACTGCATCCGTGTGTCCATGGTTTATTGCTCGAAGGCAGAATTCTCTTATTATGTGCTAATACATGTTTATATTGTTCTATAGTTTCTGCCTAGGCCCAGGGGAAGAAGGCGTGATTCTATGTTACATGTGAACATTTATTACATATTGCGATCCCATAATCCGTCAGCCCATTGATAACTCAAGGTGATGCTGCTGTCCATTTGGTAGGTAGCTAGGTGCTCCATTTCTGTTCAATCGTGAAGATTATTGCAAATAACACCCTATTTGGAAGACATTTGAGGGGCAATTCTCATAATTTTAAGAATTTTCACAGTCTGATCTCAGTCTCAATCTGTCAAAAATACCTCTAATTTCCTTACATTTTTGACAAGTTTTTGACGTTTGCTTGTCGCCGAGATGAGACTGGGACTAGATTTTGAACGTTTTAAATCACGAGAAATGGCCTTCTGGTACCTACTGAGATACCCATAGACTGCAGTAACTTTGCATAGACTGCAGTAACGTTGCAGCTTGCCCTACCGGATTTTAACTAAAAACTTGACTCAGGACGGATTATATTTCGTCCGTATACTGAATATTTGACATCCACATTCAACATTCCATATTTATCTAAATCAAAACACACAAGTCCGTTTATGGTCAATCCGTGGGACAGCGCCATCAATCGTGTTTTAAATCTGATGGATGTCTTCACATAGTCCTCTTTATAAATATTTACGAAATACTTTTTGCATGTACTCCGGACCACGTGTCGGTAGGCGTACAGCTCTATAGGTATTTTAAATATCTGTTATCCTTCCATATTGGGAATGTCCAGAGTTTTGCATAATACATGCATTTGATCGTGTGGAGTTTAGTGCCTGAGCTCATTTATGTAGACATCTATGTTATTGTATAGTGATTTTATATGTTTGCTTATAAATGTAAGTTTAAGGACATTGCATTGAATGTACGTGGGTATTAGGACAGAAGAGAAATTTAATGTAGCGAAAATTGCTCACAGGTTTCAAATGCCTTTGTAGGAATGTGAAATAAGAAAACAATTAGGAAAGCTTGAAGAGCAACTTAATCTGAATCATTCATCATGTCTACTAATATAATTTTTACGAAAGAAGCCATGATTTTGTTTAAAAGCTTTTTATATACTTTTAAATATAAACTATCAAGATTGATTAGGTGATGCTGCTGTGACAGTCCTCCTCCGAAGCGCACTATAGAAATGAAAGTAGTTCCACATTGAAACAATGGTAGCTACCAAATGAATAAAGATTAACTACGAAAATGAAACGACAATTCTCAGATAACATTTATTCCGGTGCAGATGGCGTCAGCGAGGGCGCGCGTGAGTCGGCGGCGAAGGCGCAGCGCGGCGCGGTCGACGCGCGCGCGCCGGCCGTACCTCGCGCACTCGACCACCACCGTCGTGTTGCACGACTCCTGCAAACGTGATTATAACTTCACAACATGCCCTTATTTATTAGATAAATATTTGAAAACGTGAGCTAAATGTCCGTTGGTATTAGCGGTACTGTTTTTTGTGGACACGGTGGAGTTCACTGGTGAAGACAAAGTTGTAACTTATTCGGTTGAACGAATCTGAATGGGGGTTTTCGTGAAAATTTACGACACCAGTTGGCACCACTTTGACAAGAGGTCTTCCATTTCGACAATGAATATAAAATATATGATGACGTTCATCATTCGATTCATTCATTCGTTCATCATTCCGTCATGACTAAAGAAAATATAGGCTCTTTGACAGATGCCTGGACCTGACGTAGCAGTGCTGCCACCTAGCGAACGTCACTTCAGAAAACCCTCATTATTGGTACGGAGGAAGAAATAATTCAAAATTAGAAATACATATTATGTTCCTATACTATACAAATATGTCCTGAGTTACCTGCAATCAACGCAGAGCCTAAACTACTAAAGCTGGAAAAATTATTTGAACAGTAGGTTCCTGGAATTGGCGTAGTATTGGATCAACAAAATTTAAGTAACTGTCGTGCCAGCGACGCGAAGAAGAAAAAGTACTTCCTTTTGTAACGTAGGCATCCACAAAGAAAATATTTTAGAACATTCTATACCTATGGTGTAAAACAAAGGATGACAGCTTGTATGAAAATTAGTAATTTTCAAATAAATCAAAGAAAATTGGTATTTCAGTTTTCGGTCAAAAGCTATGTAACACGTGTATTGGAGCATTTTCGAATGATCTACACAGAAAGGTGTGAAAGGAAGGAGGGGGGAAGTGTGTATGGAAAATTCTGAAATGTACGCGGATATAGTCGCTGGCAAAGTACTAGTTTAGCTACCTTCGATACATAGATCGTGGGATTTTTATCTAGGAAAACTGGCTTTCCACACGTGTGGAGCAATTAGCTCAGTAATTACCCCTTGTCATATACAAAGGCGAGAGTAATAAAATAGTACTTAATTCTGTTCTCACCTTATAATGATTGAGTTGCACTTCACTAAAGGGCGCTGACCAGCCAACGGACCCTGACGCCCCGAGGCTCTTCAAAGGATAATGGTTAAATGCTGTTAAAACCTTTTTAGTCAACATCCAACTCTTGCTGTAGTATCCTAAAGGACTGATCACCGCCGAACTTACTATGTGTTTTGTTAATTTAGGAGCAGGCAATTCACTACCACATCTAGATTTGTACTTCTCATATAGCATTTCATCTTCTTCACTATCATCTATGACTTCATTGCTTAAATTATTTGAATCTACTATTAATTCTATTTCATCTATTTCTAAATTTATAGATTTTTTAATCCGTACATCGTCTCTTTTGACGTAAATTTTGCTCTTTACTCCTCTGCTATATTTATCAATGTCTTGCATGAAGTCAAAGAAAAATACATTTTGTATCATTATAGAGGAACGTTCTGAAGACTTCCAACCGTATCTATTTAGACGATTGAGTAACTCTGGCCACGTATCTGCAATTTTTGGCAAAACTACTTCGTCAATGTCCAGTGGAACAATATACTCAGATGCTTTTATATTTCTATATAAACAATCATTATAAGTTATAATATGATCTCTTCTTCGTTGCCAAAGAGACCTTTCCGACTTATGCTTAATAGGAACATGGAATAATCTAACAAGACCCTTATTTTGATAGTGCAGTAGAACTCTCTTTGTTTCTTCTGTGACTTCATCTACATACATATCTATCAAATCTACACCAAGTATTTTATTGATTTCAATCCATTCAACTAAGCGTTGTGATATATCTTTATCAAAGTTTATGTCTTTGACACAAACTGTGAACATTCTTGTTCTTTTATTCTTTTCTTTATCGGGTTCCAATCGGAAAGCATTCGTAGGGTCATCACAAGGTTCTGTTACAACTGACACTACTGAAGGGCCATACAGAGCTTCTGTTAGAGGGCAAGACAGTAGCAACGGGGTATCAACTTCTGATAACGTAATGTCCCACTTATGCCACCATATTTCCAAAGGCTTTGCTGCAACAACTTCGACTGTATCTTCAATTAAATCTCCATTTCTCGAACGTGTTTGACAGAATAGTGTATCTTCCGTTGAATAATTACGACCTGTGAAAGAGATACATGACATACATATATTAATAAAATATAAGGAACTAGAAAGCATGGCGTCTAGAATTGATTCTAAGGATAAAGCAAACGGAGATAAATTTAATGATTATTATGAGAAAATAAAATGATTCCTACAGTTAAGTGAGATGTGAGTGAACGGAAAGTGCTCGCCGTCATCGTTTCTACCATCTTCCCGACACTCATAATTTATATAGAAAAACTCCATTACTTGGACTTATACAATAGTAATTTGTTGAAATTATTTCCTCGGGTACACTTGCGGTGCTTTGCGAGGAACTGTCATTAAAACGGTGCTTCAATTACAGGCTTGCCTGATCAGGATGGTACGCCTTCCTAGTGGAGACGGCGACGAAAGCAATTCCTTTTTTGTTGTACTAACGTTTTTATAGGTGTATGGGTTTTTACAGTTGTCCTGACTTAGAGATAGTCTTAAAGTTTAGCTCAGCTCATGAAAGTAACGTTATTTAACGGGGCAGACATCAAAATGTAGGAACATGTTCTAAAACACATCATGCACCTAAGATAAACAGGGCTACGTATCCATAGAGAATCAATAAATATTAACAGAACTTTTTATAAGTTTAATATTGCAAAGTAATTTAAAATAAAACAGTTAAGTAACAAGTCCGTTGAAAGCCAACCACTGAATTCAATAGGCTCGTTTATTTTTAACCGCAAAAGGGAGCTATAAAATCGACAAACAATCTTTCCAAACCAAATACAAAACGTAAAAGCGAAAGGCAGCGGGAAGGGCCAGCGTTTAATCCGTCCCTCATTCCTCACCACAACATAGGAGTTGGGTGGGTTTATCTCGGTCGGGAAAGAATTTACACGACGCGTACGCTCGCCTCCAGTGACAAATGAGTGTGAGCTTATCGGACCGCGCACTGTCGCCGGCCGCGCACTTTCCATCCAAGCTTTTGTTACTTTAAATCCTTTAATGTGTTACAAAAATACTTCTACAAAATATACTTAATACTAGCACCATTTTAATGAGACATCCCACGTGACTTATTGGTCGCACACACATCTTATTACAGCAAAAAAATCTCCTCCCTTGATTAAGTTGCGAACGTTGCAGCTTTTTGTTTTGCATGCAGAGAAAATAAGGACTCGCGATCGGCTATCACAGACTCCGGTAATTATGGCGTTGGTTTATCAGTACTTGAGATTTCCCTGATGTCTTTATTGACCGAGATTATTTTGTTTACCTTGCCTTTATTTTTTTTTACTGTAAAAGTGGGCGAGACAATAAAATCTTTAGTAAGCTGTCTGTTCGAGCTAATCCTGAGAATTATTACTGGGAGGATTTTGATAGTTTTCATATAAATGTGGATTATAGGGGACAGCTTAAGCTTGTAAAATGTTGTTAGTAAAAGAAAATAAGAAGATATGAAGTAAAAAACGCCCGGGGTGTGAAATTATGGGGCGTGTTAAAATAAATTCTGCATTGTCTGACATACTCGCGCATGCATGTTTATGTCATAAAATTTTATGTAAATAATCTTATTTTTAAATTGATTCCCAAGAAACTAGAGTTGTTTGCATATTTCAATACATGTTTAGGGTAAATTTATATAATCGTTAGCGAGGAACGTATGAGTAGGAAGAATATAATTACACGCGTCCGCGCAGGCAGGGCAGGACGGGAGCGCTCGCGGCGACGCGCGTGCGATCCGCACAAACAAATGTAACTTAATTGCTGATTGAGTTTCTGTATAAAATTAAAACTTTGAAAAGCATGAAGTTCACAATGCGTTTGCGTGGGGCGAAACGAGATAGCATCTTGTAAACGAGAAGGAATGCAAAATCGGATGTAAAAGCGCAAACTTAACCAATATTAACCATATTGGTTAAGTTAAGAACACATTTGATATCTGGTGGTTTGTGTGCTCTTTTAGATTTATTTTGAGTTCATTTGCATACGTATGCATTTACGTATCTAATATCATAAACTGCTAAGCATAGCATGTGGGCTTGATAACAAGTTATAGTAAACCAGTTTTGTTTACTACGATTAAAGAGACTAATTGCGAAAAAATGGCGACGTGTGGAACTTGAATAATTCATATAACGTACGTAACTTTTAATTAAGTGTCACTAACCTTTTGCATGTGACGATGTCCTGTCAATTATGAAGGCGCTAATGTTCTGCTGCGGTCATACAATGTTGCAGGAAGACTAGCACAAATTAGATGGGCCATATAAGTTATGGATGTGCAATTTGCAACTTAGTATTTAAGAGGTGGGTAGCGGTTATTACGTAACTTTCTGAGTTACTAACTCAAGTTAAGTATAGGGGTGGTTTAGTTATTTATGTTTTAATGTTGCGTAGTAGCCTATGGAAATGTGAAAAGTGGTTTCGTCATATCCATCCAGTTTGTATTAAATGGTCTAATTTTGTATTGTAAATAAGATTGGAAAATGGTTTGGAAAATGTAATCACCGAAAGTTTGGTTTAACATCGAGCTCGATAGATGGCGTTACAAGTCAAGTCTGTTTATAAGTTTCCTCTCCAACATGATGTACAGACGCCAGCACATCAAGCTACCCGAATCTGTCATATTTTCCCAATCAACTTTGAACCTTATACTTTAGAGATAAAGTTGAAAATCTATTAAAGAAATTTGACAGATTGTAGTAACTTGATGTGCTGGCGTCTGTACGATGTGTAACGAATTATTTTATCAATTCTGACTATTGTAGCCTACTTCGGGACATGACTTCAAAGCTTCCAGGTTCTTCAAAACCAATGGACCTAATTTGTGGTTTATATTATTCGAGTTAACTTGTCTTTTTTGTAGGCACGTGTTTCTGTGACAAATAGACCAATTTTTCGTTATTTCTATTTCATAGTAGGTATATGAAGTGTATAAGCCTTTGTACCGTGAAAGGTGGCGAGAATCCGCACGTAGCGCTGCGGAGTCCGCTCGTCGTAGTACGCGGCGTACAGCGATACTCGCGTACCAGCTACATGCTGCCACTCCTGCGCACTACGCCCTTCACCAGGCCAGCTGCGGTTCTGGAACAATGTCGTATGTTTTATTTGTATGAAGAAATATAACACGTTAATTAGGTAAGTCTCTCTGTTTATCTACTCTTATAATTATCTTAAAAACCATCACATCAAAAGACCATGTCAGATATTAATCTGCATGGTCCTCATATATGGCCAGACCAACATTATGTTTGCACTTTAGAAGAGACCGTGACCTCTGAGTTTGTTTCGATCTTTCCTTTCAGAGCATTCAGATAAATAACATTTATCATTTATCAAAGTTCTAATTTGGAAATCGTAAATAATAGCGTTTATATATTTACTAGTAGAGCCCCGCAGTTTCACCCGCGTAAGTTTAGATCCCGTGGGAATATTGGAATAAAATCTTATGTGTTAATCCAGGAAATGGTCTATCTATGTGCTAATCATCCAAATCTGTTCAACAGTTTACGCGTGATTGAGTAACAAACATTCAAACATCTTCACAAACTTTCGCCTTTATAACATTAGTGTGATGATCACTTTCCCTAATAAAATACCCTAACATCTGGCCTGTAGACCCCAAAGGGTTAAGTAGAAGTGTACCCTTAGTACATTGTACAGTACCCGGCGATAAATATTGCACATCGACCTTTGGAAAGAGACAATCGGCTAATTTCGGCTTCGTAGAGCGTTATCTCTGTCGCACGAAATACAAACAGTCCGGTATCTATTAGGAGCTGTTAAAACAATTATGATTTGCTTCTTTTGATAATTATTTTTATTCTTTGTATAAAATACAAAAAAAGGTAAAGGTCGATGTGCAATATTTATCGCCGGGTACTGTATACACCCACACCCCCTATAATAGGGGGTGAGCCTATTGCCATTAACACAAATCCAGACTCCGTGCTTTTATTGAGAAAATAAAAGAATGCTGTAAAATAACTTTTTTCTATTAGTGCAGCTCGAAAAATGACTTGTAATTTCATAGTTTTTAAATTGTGATTTTGATAATAATAATAATAATAAGCCTGATATAGTGGTGGTGGATCGATCAGAGCGGCGCGCAATGATTGTTGACATAACCGTCCCGCATGACGAGAACCTCGTGAAAGCCGAGAAAGATAAGCAAATCAAGTATCTTGACTTGGCTCGCGAGGTTGTCGACATGTGGGATGTGGACTCAGCGATCATTGTGCCGATAGTCGTGACAGCCAATGGCTTAATAGCCAAGAGCCTCGACCAACATCTAAGGAGGCTCTCGTTGGGCAGCTGGATCAAGGGCTTGATTCAGAGAGCGGTACTTCTGGACACGGCCCGCATTGTTAGGAGGTTCCTCTCTCTGGAGCCCTGACCGCCGGTAGCTTGGACCCTGTTCCCGATACCGGTGGGCTACAATTTTTTATATTTTAAGAATATTTAATAATGTAATTAGTTTGTAAGAAAAATAAATAAAGGAATAATAATAATATTAATAAATATTTGTTTATTTATGGCAACTAGGCCCAATTGTTAGTAACATAACATTATTCCTAAAAACTATTGTTAGTAAACAAAAACATAGAAACACAAAACAAAAAGAAAAGAAAAATAGTTATTTGTGCAACAAGAGAGCAAAGTAGTTTTTTGCTGCGAGTGCTGATTTTGAATCCCGAGCAAGCGAAGGATTCAACGATTGAATCACGAGCGTAGCGAGTGATTCTAAAGTTGAATCCTGAGTGTGGCGAGGGATTCAAAGGCACGAGATGCAAAAAAACTTTACTCTCGTGTAACACACATAACTTTTCACTTCAGCAGCGAGAACACTTTAGGAGATTAAATAATAAACAGGAATATATTGAAATAACTATTTATTGTGAATCAAAATAATTAACATTGTAGGTCGATACCAATTATATAAAATCTAAAAAATAAGATAGCAACACCGTCTCCGAAAAACTGCTTGCGCCCTTTGTAAGTCTCCATTCATTGAAGACATGGTATGCTTTCAGATACCTATGTATTTCTCGCGAGACTTCTCAGGTAGGAAACTTAATTCTGCATTAATAACTTGTTGTTTTAACTCTTCCGGTGTTAAAATACTGTTCTCGTCGCTAGTTTCACTCATATTTTACGATTATTTTAATATTTTTTAACTTATTCAACTCTGTACGCCAGTCACATAATTTTATTCCCGCTCTTTTATTTAAATTAAGGCGTGTTCGGAAATAGCACCCATGATGTACTTATTTTCGTTTAAATACAACAATAAGTTAAAAATTCAATAAATTACATTAAAAGACGTAATTTTCTTTTTGCAAAATTTCTTTAGTTAGTACGAAATTCCGAACGTGTTTGTCTTTGAGGTCGAATTCAAAATCCGAACTTCGAAAGGGCTGGTCTTTGTCTCTCTCTCTTTCTAATGGCAGGAAAGAGATAGAGTTTGAATGTTTCGAATTGTATGATTAACCCAAGGCTGAATAATATATTCGAGGCTTTCTGGAAAAAAAATTAAAAAGTTACTTTGTCTCACTCAGTGAGCAAAATCGCATTTTGCTCACTGATTTCACGCAGCAACGGCCCGGCCCGCATTGTTTGAGCTACTGAAGTGAAAAGTAAATTGTGAGGTTAGGTGTGGGGTCTTCTGACCAACACCTCCACAGCGTGCGACAACCAGGGTGCGTCGAACTTATCCATTAACATACTTAGGATGCTGTTAGAACTAGACCGCGCTCTTGACAAGATGGAGTTTGTCTTTTTGCGCATTATGGCGTAAAAATCATCAGTATGCGCAAAAGCGAACATACCGGACGCACTACAATAGCGCGGCAGTCCCAACAGCATCCTGAAGCAGTTGTTATATTGAATACGCAGGGCGTCTAGCGACCTCTTAGTATGCCTTACCCACAGGCCGCAATTGCATGAGTTAGATAAGGAAGTGTATGAATCAGCCTATAAATGTTCAAACTACCCTCAACCATGAAACAGGGACTATTGTCATCAATCGTGCACGAATCCAGAGTCCTGACTGCTACTGAAAATCGTCATCTGCCAAGCCTTTTCCCAACTATGTTGGGGCTGGCTTCCAGTCTAACCGGATGCAGCTGAATAGCAGTACCAAATACTAGATGGAAAAATCTCATAACACTTTAACTCCTCCTAACTGGACATCGAACCCAGAACCTCATGAACAGCAGTAGCGCTTGCGACCACTAGACCAACGCGCAACGATTCAGAACATTTTGATTGTAGTGATGTTTTTGGAGCATAACGATGCTCGATGCCTTTGTTAGCACATTTTAAGGAGTGGGTGGCCTTTGGTGATCACCATTGTACTAGGTATTTACTATTATAATAAGCACATACAAGAGTTGAATTAATAGACGTTCGTTTCGATGATGGTTCAGGGTTCATAATTATCGAAACTATAAATTACATAAACAATAAACATAAAAAAACACTAGCTTCTGTCCGCCGTTTCCCCCTCGTGGATGTCGAACTCATCCCACGGGAACGTACTACGGGGACAAAAAGTAGTCTAGTCCTTCCCAGATGAATGCATCTATCTCCTTGTCAAATTTTATAGAAATCCGATCAGTGGTTTAGGCATGAAAAAGTACATACAGACATGCGAGTTACTTTCGAATTTAGAATATTAGTATGGATGCTGGAAACCGTGTACGGTCGTACACAGTTCCTACATACCACGGTACCACGGTTGGCGCAGTGGTTAAGCGATTGACTGCTGCGCTGCGTGTCGCGGGTTCGATTCCCGCATGGAACAAATATTTGTATGTCCTACAAGTAGTTGTTCCGGGTCTGGCTGTTTGTGTATGTGAGTTTAAATGTTTGTAAACGCACCCACAATATAGGAGAAATTTCTAGTGGGGGAACACGTAAATAAAAAACAGACCTAGTTTTGTGTCAGACCTCCAAATGGATGACGTCAAAATTATTTTAATTACACATTAAGTATTCACAAGGCAGCAATTCATGTGACACTGTGACCCAGTCGCGACTCACGCGCACATTGTTAATATTTATGATGTAAGTACATGTAAATATGGTAGCTGTATGCAGGTAAGTACATATGGCCTATATGCAGTTCATTGTACTGCATGTGCGCACAAGTGATATCTTAAAGCATTCCTAATAACCTAGTTAGCATTTGCTTTAATGGGTCTAATATAAATGGAAGGGCTATAAAATTATACTGTTAGGGAAGACCTCGAGTTACGAGCGAGCGGTTTTACTGGTATTATAATTATATAAGTGCAGGACGTTTAACTGATTAACGTAATGATTAAAAAATAAATTAGATTTTCTTAACAAGATCTTTTTTATGAATCGATTCGTTCTAATTAGAGAATTAAATGTGTTTTTTTAACATACAAGTACGTGTACCTAGAAATTGTTTGGCGAATATAGTAAAAAGTTTATGTTAAATCTTAGTTTATTTCATATTTTTTATTCATCATCAGTATAGATCACGGATGGGGAAACTACGGCCCGCGAAGCGTTAAAATCCGGCCCGCGACCATCAAGCAAAAATCAAGTGAAGTTTCGTATTGTTAAATAGGAGAATGGGTAAGACCGTACCCAGACACAAATGAATCCAAACAAGTCCCTACAAAGACCAGCGCTCCTCAACTTTCTACTTCCCTTAAAAGTTTAATTTAATTGCAATTTGCAATTTCTTTCTTATTGCAATAGTTATTTTGTAATATTGCACAATAAATCATGTCATGTCCCTATGTATTTTACTGTGTGTACATAAATTATAAAATTAATAAATAAATAAATTATCAATATTTTTATTTCAGTAAATAATATAGCCAAAAATGCAACAACTTGGCCCGCCATATATTTCATTAGTAATTATTGGCACGCGAAGGAAAATATTTTCCTATCCCTGGTGTAGATCAAGGAGTCTTTCCAGATGTAATGAAACACAGTAAAGAATGTTGTTCCATTGTTTAAATCCAGTGATCGTAAAGAACCCAACAATTATAGGCCTGTGTCAATTCAGTCAGTTCTCAGTAAGGTGTTTGAAAAGTTGATGCTCAATCAAATGTTACGCCAGTTTAATAAAAATTCTATCTTTCATGAACAACAGTACGGTTCCACCAAAGGGCGTTGTACTACTGACGTCGATGTCACCTTATTAAGAAAGTGTTATGTACAAAGTTCGAAACATTAATTAAAATTTACAGTTAACATACACTTCTACGAACGGTTATACAATTACTTTTTTGTTCAAAATGTAATTACATATTTTTCTTCGTACTTTCTGGGTGTATTTTAAATTAGATAATTAGCTGTTCGATACTGTCGATCAATGTGCCTTATTAGTGGGTGGGTGACCGGATATTAAGCATTCTTCACGGTGTTCCTCGAAGCAGCGTTGCTAATCGTAATTAGTTTGCTAGGACGATTTTGATTGGTTGGATTCGTTTTTTAGTAGGCGTTTGATTGGCCGGCTTAGTTTGAAAAATTTATATGATTGTTCGAGCGCGTTGATGTCTAATACAGCTCGGAGTTGCAGAGTGTGTCGAATTGGATGCATATGTAGGATACGAGGATAATTATTTAAATATCTACAGTAGCTATTAACCATTCGTTTCCATGACCAATCGTGATCGGAATATTATTAATCTTTGTTCGTAGCTAACAGAAAGAAAGAAAGAAAAAGTATTTATCGTACAGGAAATCACAAACTAAACTAAATACATCTAAATAAAATTCCAAGTTATATAAAAAAAACAACAACAACAGACAACTAGCCAATTTTATAAATAATCAGCTTATAATGTTCGCACTGCTGGGACGCAGGCCGTCTCTCGGCGAGAGGCCGTAATCCACCATGCAGGCTCAGTGCGGGTTGTTAGCTGTCACGTCTTAGAATTTTTGGTTTTAAGACATGCCGGCTTCCTCACGATGTTTTCCTTCACCGTTTTGAGAGCAGTGGTGATGAAATAATTTACACAAAGTAAAGCGCCTTTCAGGGTTCGAACCTACGACCTATATCTCGTAAGTCGCGGTCGTTACCACTGGGCCACCACTACTCCAGATTTATTTTATTTTATTGGTTTTATAAATAATTGGGCTTTATTATCAGAATGACAATATTGCCACCCATACATAGGTATTATATTAAACAATATTTTAAACCACACATTTACTAATAACAAAGTAAATGATATCATTTACTTTGTTATTGGGAAATGTGTGGTTTTAGTCATTAAGGCGCTAAGCAGACGATGGACAATATGTCCGCGACGATAGAGAACGTATTGAAATTCCAGCAGTCTATTTGTCCTTCGTGTGCGTTATTGCATAGATTTATTTATATACTATTTTATGATTTACTACGTTCTATCATCGCGGAAAAATTGTCCATCGGCTGCTTAGCGCATTAGAGCCTGATAAATCCCACCCGTTCTTGAGCGGCAGACAATGGTGAGGATTTTCACAGTTCAAAAAAACATCTCTTAGTCAGTCATGCACTCATGCCACCCAAGAAGAAGTAGATTCTATCTACCATACAGTTGTTTTGATAAGATGATCGTCACATTTTATTTTATTACACTGTTTTTGTGTAACTTAAAGTGTAAACACCATGCTTATCGCTATTTCTTCGCAAAGTAAAATAAATCGGTGTTGAATTAAATTCTCACAGCACCTACTATTATTTGTGAGTTGTACTGAAGTCGGTGTGAACAAGGCAATAAAATCGGCCTGTATGCGCAAGCGCAGGCTCATTGACTACAATTTATTTTATAAGAGCGTTTGAATCCGACACATAAAAGTTAATAGTACCAGTTTTTAGAACATTGAAATTATTATAAAATTATCACACTCAAAGTTTAATATCCATATTTTAATCGATTAAAATTGTTTAGTGAGATATTTCATATTTTATACTTCCTATCGCATGTAATAATACCAGGGTTTTTTAATGGAACAACTTTATTACTGCCAAACACTCTCCTCTATTATAAGTTGTATGGTAACGTAGTGTTACTAACTTGCATTGTCGCTATAGATTTGGATTTTGGAGGAATGAATGAAGCCACGTTTTTTTTTGTTAGTCTTTACTGTCCCACTTCTGGGCAAAGGCTTCCCACAAATCCTTCCAGGAACTCTTTTCCCGGTCATCTCGCCATGGCCGCGGTCGGCCCAGAAAGAAAACACGTAAATAAAAAAAAATAAAAAAATGGTTTTGAACTCGCACAGGAATAGCGTATTGAAATCTTCCAGGAGACGCAGCAGTTCTATCGTAACTAACGCAATTAATGTTGTTAAGACTTAGTTTATTATGATTTATACCATGATTTATTTGAGAACATAAAATAAAACGTTGATAGGATCTGCCTAGCCTTTTCCCAACTATGTTGGGGTCGGCTTCCAGTCTAACCGGATGCAGCTGAATACCAGTATTTTACATGGAGCGACTGCCTATCTGACCTCCACAACCCAGTTACTGGGTAATACGATACCCCTTGGTAAGAATGGTTGTCAGACATTCGGGCTTCTGACTACCCGTAACGAATGTCAAAGATCCACGAATGACAGCCGGGACCAACGGCTTAACATGCTTTCCAAGGCTCGGAGGGGTCACGGTATGTAAAGATGGTCACCCATCCACAGACCAACCGCGGCAAGCGTAGCTTAACCTGATCGATCAACCTGTGCGGCTGTTATTATTTATTCACAGGCCCTTTAAAACGTTGATAGGTATCTATTTGATTTGTTTTATAATTAAAACTATGTATACCCACCATCTTTGATGTGTTTGTTGAAAACTGACAGATGCGATTATTGGCAATTACACGTTCGTTGCTATAAACTTCACGGTTCGTTAGTGCAAGATCGCCAGATGCCTATCTCGAGATCACTTACAGGACGATCTACCATAAACGATATGTTACAGAAAATATCTTGACTAACTTGAACATAGGTTTTCAATAGGTAATATTCAAACAGAAACATGAAAATATAGTAAAGTCATAACAATTTACGACATAGATAACTGTACGCAAATGTTTAACTCCCCAAGTAACATTTCATTCGGGCCTAGGTTGTAGAAAATGCCTTTAGGTTTTCTAAGGGTCGTAAAAAGGTTAATGCTTTGCTATCTAGTCATATCAAGTACTTGAGAATGATTAATAAGTCCTAAAACTAATTGTTTATTATTACAACCTTGGAGCCGCTGACAAGAGTTTAAATTAACGTTATTTTGACTTGTGTTTCAAGAGCATATAGTCCTAGGAACTTATAGTTGTCGTAGACTCTTGATTAAGTTCTGGAAAGGCTAGCATTATGCTAAAGTGATATCTAAAGGTTTAATTTTTAACTTTGATATAACCATAAAGTTATGGAATGTTGAAATTGCTTATGAGTAATTTCTAAAACCTACGTAAAACTTATAGGCAGTGTTATAGTTGTCTAAGTAAACAAATTAGGACTGCGTGGTGAAAACCTAAACCAATAAGCTATTTTTATGAGCTGAAGGCATGCTTAAAGTCCTACAAGAATATTTTAAAGCTTTAAAGGCATCCTCAAATAATGTTAGTTGTGTCCGCGACTTCAAAGCATTCCGTTGTATTGCAAGATGAACCGACACAGGGTGTTATCAAAAAAATGGAGTGGAAGTTTTAAACGTAAAGTGCGTAAAAATTTCTTACGAATAATTAATACATCGGTAAGTTTTTATGATAAATAATAGGTATTAACGTTAGCAGTTTCATTTTGGTATTTAATTATAATTGTATGTTTTGATCTCACTTATCATTAAATTTATTAATGAAACGTGTGCATGAAGGCAACCTGTTGTGTTATGTAGTTAAAATAAGTGCAGTTATGTTTGTGATAAGGTTTTCAACTTGATAAATCTCTATTATAGTTGAATAAAAAAAAGAAACATTTATCTAAAGATTTCCAGTTATATTTTGTTGTCTTTTTTTAAGTTCTGTTATGGAATTGCCAATATTTTTTAGTTATAAAAAAGTGTTTATCTTGAGTATCCTTTCCAGTACGATTTTTTGTATCCTTAAGTATGTAGGTAGTAAATTTGTAAGCTAATAGATCTCAATTTTTGTAAACCAATACAAAATTTGAATCTAGTTGTAGCTAGTAATGTTTTTTCGTTGTTTTTTTAAGTTTATAGGATTGCATAACAACTAAATAAATGAACCTAACTATAGAAATTATTTATTGTTTTATTTAACCAGAGAAACCATACATTATCCTTATACTTTATTAATATTATCTAAGTGGCACAATTTGCCCCATACATGGAACAACTCGCCCCAAAGTGGGGTTGAATGTTCTCTTCCGAAATTTTGCAAAAATATGCCTGTACTTTAAAAAATATAGAGAAACTAGCAGAAATGACTGTACTATTACAGAGACCGATTAAGACTTTTTAATAAAATCTAATATCAATATTGAAATCTTGTCGTTTTCATCATAAATTTTCATGTTATTTGAAAATCGGTACTTTCAGCCCCGGCCTCCCCTAATAAATAAATTAGGTAAGTAAGTACCTACCTAAAACATAATTGAAAAAAAATAGAAACTTGCTTTTTTTTATTTATTTATTTATTGGATCGCCAACAGAGGCTACACAGTTACTTACATGTTAACATGAATAGGGACAAATACAAGTGTGCGCTTCCAATTACAGGCGACCACATCATTCACTTAACATCTAGGTGGGTACAACAAGTTTGACATAAATCACCATACAATACACGAAAATTAAAAACATAAAACAAAATTAAAAGCTATAGCAAAACAGTAAGTACGGGTACAAATAAAAAAAAAAAAAAACTTTAAGAGCAGCCTGTAGCTGTTTGTTCAGCACTCTTGTCAAACCGTCGAACGCACGTCCTCCTACAACCAAAACTTAAAAGCAACTAATTATGCGCAGAGGTTGTTTTCGCGACTCGCAAGTCTTGAACTACTCCTGGCGATAACCTTAAAGCTGCGAAAACAGCCTTGTAGTTTTAAGTAGCTCCGCGAGATGATCTGTAGCTCTTATTTTGGCAAACATTAAGAGCTTTTAGCTGTTACAGTTCTGAAAAGGTTAATTTTAATGCTTTCTAGTAATTTCCTAACGCCAGCCATATTTTTTTACTGAAATGAAAAAAAATCTAAACAAAAAGCAATATTTTAAGTCATCATGGCAAAATTAAGTAACGTGTGCTATGTGATTTAAAATATATGATTTTTATATGAATAGAAGTTTTATTTCTAATGCAACTTACTACCAACCACCTAATTTTATAATTTTTATTTCATTAAAATATCTTCTAAATTTTTTACTTACGAAAGGCCCGTCTCGTATACAGCACTATTATCCTAAAGTTTCACGATAAAGTGCCAGTCGCACTATTTTTTTGATTTTTCCTGACTTCAGCAAGCAACTTATTATTTTTTATGAATATAATAACACTTACATCTAGCCATTTTGAAACTTGGTATAATGACAGGGAATGGCGCCATTATAAATAAGTATTTATATCCACGATTGGTGTTTCTGTGTAAAATAAATCTTACACAGAAACATTTTAAAACCTGAGAGTCCTGGAAAGGCATTAATTCATGTCCATCAAAAAGGTTTTAAGTTGTCATTGAGTTACATCCATGACTAATTTAGAACTTAAAAGCTGCCTTGTTAGGTCATATTAACGTTAAATTAAGGTTGTGAAGGTTATATTTGGGTTCTGTGTAAGTAGTTTGAAAGGTTTTGAATTTGAGCTATACGTTTTGCTGTAGCTCTCAGAAAGGTTCTAAAACTTGGGCCCTTTTTGCACTCAGGAGGTTAATATAAGCTTAATATAAGGTTATTAAGTCTATTAAGACTTACGAACAGATTTCCATACAAAAGTTCTAGAACCTTTTCAAAAGCTTTCTAAAACCTAAAATGTTACTTGGATCCATCTATGAGGTAAACCTCAACCACTGAATGAAACGCAAAGAGCGGCACTAAACGCGAGCGAACTATTCATAGACACGTGCAGCGGCAGGGACCGCCTCGGACCGGCAGGGTTAGGCACAATCGTGCATAAATACTCCTCGGACGGCACCATAGCCACGTCTATAGCGAATAAACTATCGCGAAGAAGTAAGCGCTAAATTATAATAAGCCATAAAGCTGATTTAAGCTTTGCTTCAATTCGAAGCTGAGTATCCGTCGGTTATTTTGCATAAGTCTAAGCTCGCCCTGGCTCGTCCCACGGCCGACGCGTGGTTTTACTGCGCCGCGCTGATTTATAAGGGGAATGCAACGCCGACCAGATTGGAACTCTCTCGTGCTTTCGACGCTCAAAAAAGAGAATTATTAATATTTCCACTAACGAGGCGAGGTGTGGGTCCGCTTTAGAAGCGCCTAGTTAAACGTATATAAAGGTATAAAAACATCTTTTTATGGCAATTTTAGAACTGCTTTTTAGCTCGCAAGGTGAACTATAAAAGATTTAATGGAGTTACAGCAAAAAATACTAGAACAGATATAGTTTTGAAACGTAGGTAATAAAAGTGGTGAGTTAAATATAACAAGAATTTCAATTATTTCGTGCGTTTATGAGAAAGAAAATATTTTTTTAGTAGGTATGACTTGATTGTTTGAAGCAGATAAAAAAACATAATGATACAGTACCTATTCTCAGGCAAATCGAAATCGTATCCATGCTATCTTTAACTCTCTCTTTGCATGCTCTACTGAACTACTGAACAAATAAAATCGTTTTCAAATATACATAAAACGATCTTATCACCTTTGTAAATAAAATCAATCGGTGAAAGTATTAATAAAAAGTTCCTTTTGTGTTTCCTAACGGTGTCATGTTATGATAGTAACGTTTTCTGTCACCTACTACTCGTATAGGATATGTACGTACTACGACCACACTACATGAGATTCTATAGGATACTTTCATGTCAACTTGACTAGATAGTTCTGGAATCAACAATGGATTGTTTGTACATTATCTTTTTCTACACCTTAAAGTGTGTGAAATCTGAGTTTGTTTATAGGAGGTAACTTCGCAACTACTGATCCGATTACGACAATTCTTTCACTAGTGGAAAACTACAGTATTACCGAGAGCCATAAGATATACGAGGACGAAGGCACGGACAGAAACTAGTCAATATTTGCTCCCGTTTTATGACTAAAGTGTCCATTCTTAAGGGCTTTATTTCTCACTAGCCCGCGACTTCGTCCGCGTGAAATTTCTTGTTCCCCCGACTCACCCCGTCGCATCTTATCGCCTGCCTGCGCTATTATTTCGTTTCTGCTAAGCGTTCTTTCTGACTTTTTTTCTTTTTGCTCGGCTCCTGAAGGTCATAGCGTGATGTTAAATAGCCTTCCTCAAGAATTGGGCTATCAAATACAAAAATATTTTTTCAAATTCGACTTGTAGTTCCAGAGATAGGTAGATACCCCTACATACAAACTTACAAACTTTACCTCTTTCTAATATTAGTATAGATTGGATTCCCCATAACCTCCAAGAATGCACCCTGGGCTGGATTGTACTAACTAAGTACTAACACTGCCGAGTGCTGGTGTTCGATGCCATGGTGGGTTTCTTGGACATTAGGAAGTCACAATTTGTTTTTTGACAAGCTCAAGCTGGAAAAGCGCTTTTATTTACTTATGGTCACAAAGACCTTCTTATTTTATAGAAATTATAATGAGGGCTGGCTTAAAAAGATGGTGGTCGATGCAGTAGGTAAGCTTTCAGTCAACTCTCTGCTTATTACATATTTTGACCACGGCATGGAATGAGCTCGATCGTGTAAATATACAGACACGACATGGCAGGAAAAAACTGGCAAAGTGCGAGTCGGACTCGCACACGAAGGATTCCGTACCGCAAGGCAAAAACGCCGAAAAAAAAGGTTAGTGTATGGGAACCTCCTTAAATATTTATTTTATTCTATTTTTAGTATTTGTTGTTATAGCTGCAACAGAAATACATCATCTGTGAAAATTTCAACTGTCTAGCAGTGGCGTGCCTAGGGGTCAAAATTAGGGCAAGCCCACAGATTTTCAACGTATAAAAAAACGCCCAACTGAGGGATTGGCTGATTTTCAGTTATTAATGTTTGTGTTCGAGTTCATTGATTGGTATTTTTTTAATATATTTATTTATTGATAGGTTTAAGTAAGTTTGTTGTTGTGAATTATGTTTATGATTTTATTAGGGCAAGCCGGGCTTTTCGGCTTCTATGAAGGTACCGCCCCTGCTGTCTAGCTATCACGGTTCATGAGATACAGCCTGGTGACGGACAGACAGATAGATGGGCAGTGGAGTCTTAGTAATAGGGTCCCGTTTTTACCCTTTGGATACGGAACCCTAATGAGCAGTGGATTGCAATATATTTTATGCTCTGCTAGTTTCATGGTTATGATAATCATTGGTTTATGATAGGAAATGGAAATTAGAAAAGGTTTGCATATTGCTGGGTATTTGCGTAATTATACGGACACGTCACTCGTCACGCTACTGGTCTGGAAGGTGTAGGTTCCTATGAACGTAATTGTATAGTTCGCTCATCAAGTCCTGTTTGATAAGGAGTGGCTCTGCGACTAGAAATAAATAATGTTGTTTTCCTGGATTATTTACGTGTTTTCTTTCAATATTTTATAGCGAAACATGATTTTTGATATTAACTGGGACTTAAAACATAACTGGCGCACTATATGTACAGACACCAGCACATCAACCTACTCCAATCTGTCAAATTTCTTTAATAGATTTTCAACTTTATCGCTAAAACATAAGGTTCAAAGTTGATTGGGAAAATTTGACAGTTTCCGGTAGCTGGATGTGCTGGCGTCTGTACACCTTAGTGACATTTAATTTTGATTTATGACATCATTCAAATTCTTTAACATTCTTTAAATAAGTAAATGCTGACAATTTTCATTTTATTACAATAATTGCGGACATTTTTTATTTTTTCTCACTAAACATGTTTATCAAGTTATCTAATCGAATTTGTTTAGTATGATTGAAAATTCTTAATGCGATAGATGATCTAATTTATTTACATATTTAGTTGTGGTTCTATAATTTCTTTTTTTAATTATGTATATTGCATACGTATTACTACTATTTTAGTACGCTCTAGAGGCAATGCATAGCGCCCTCAATATTACTGAATAAGAACTTATAATGTACCTGTGTTTTATTTTACAATAAATAAATGAATCGGAATCTGAATGGGAAACCTCTGTTTAACCCTTCTGGGATTACTGCCGTAACTATCAATACTAATATTATAAATTCGAAAGTAACTCTGTCTGTTTTCACGCCTAAACCACTGAACGGATTTCGATAAAATTTGACAAGGAGATAGATGGCATCCATCTGGGAAGGACTAGACTACTTTTTATCCCGGTAGCACGTTCCCTAGGTTTTTGTATTTATGTAATTTATAGTTTCGATACGAACCCTGAACAATTTTTCATCGAAACGAACGTCTATTCATTCAGCTCTTGTATGCGCTTATTATAATAGTACCAAAAGCATCTTGAGTAGATATTATTATCAATTGATGGATCTACATTATGTCAGTGGAACTTTTATTGTTGCGACTTGCCACATACATTAGTGTGAACATTAAACATCATTGGTGTTACACCGATAAATGAAACAAAGAGAGGTAATCAAAACATAATGATGGCAATAAAATGTAATAATACACCGAACGCGAAGTACGTGGCTTATTTCACACGCAACACATATCGATCGCATCTGTACAAGTGTACAATCTTATTGTAACTTTTACAGTAATAATATGTAATCAATTCTGTTGTTCACCCACACAATATCCAAGAAACAAGTTTATGGGGCATGCGAATTTACTTACGTAGTTGTTTGCAATTCGCAAGTCAGTGTCAGAGGGACAATTCTTGTAATTGTAAGAACTTTCAGTCTCAATCTGTCAAAAATACCTCTAATTTCCTTACAATTTTGACAAGTTTTTGTCATTAATTGTCGTTGAGATAAGATTGTGACTAATTTTGAACGTTTTAAATTACAAAAATTGTTCTTCGGGTGGTATGGTTGATTCGCGATCGTAACAAATATAACTTTATAGTATTCTAATCAGAATTGGCCTCAGATGTCATGATTTCATAAAATAGTCATTCAATAGGGTAATATAAACTTATAGAGTTGTATTGATGATTTTTATGATTATAAATAAATATTTGTTACGACCGCGAATCATATTTTGATCAAAATACAACCGGATACTGACCTGCAAATTGCAAAAAAACATAAGAAAATTGTATTTCACGGCCTACCTTGACGCTTTCGCCTTAAGGGGCCTACAGGACCTAAACAAGTTTTAGAAACAATAAAAGTATGTGGTCGACTACAGTAAACAAAATCAGAAAAATATATGATATTCTTCAGGATATATGCTAAGTAGATAGTATGTTGAAAATATAGTACAACTAATTTTTTACAAAAAAAATCATGAAGGTCTCTAAAAACTTTCTTTTTACAATAAAAACCATAATAATATACATATAATCATGCTAATTTTTTGTCAGATTATTCTACAAGCAACATACTAAAATACTAGTGTTTTAATTTTTTCGACCAAACAATAGATTTTTTGTAATTAAATAATTGCTTCATATTTTGCAATAAATTACCAGCGTTGTGTCATCGCGCTTCTCTTTCTTTTCTATGCAGTCCGACAGTGACCGCGCTTTAGGTCATGTAAGCCCCTTAAGTTGCGATGTGTAAATCACAGTTTATAAAGAACCAAAATCGTAAGCTATTAGGTACGTTTTTTGCGGAATTAAATATCAATTTTGTTCTAGACAGACATTTTCGTGACAGGAATGCTTAGGAAGATAATGATAATCTTTATTTGTGGTCGTCTGCCGCGGTACTAATAAAGTTTGTGCAGACATTAATCTTCGGTATAGTTCGTGGGAGATACGACGCGACGTGGTGATAATCTAGTACCCGACCTAGGTTGTTTAGGAATTTAGATTTACTAGGTCATCCATCTAAGGGGTGCACACATATTCGGGTAGGCCTCTTATTCGGCACAGGCCGGGCGGGAATTAGAATTTATGAAGATATATGTTCAGGAAAAAGCCTCTCTGCTTAGCTCGGACTGTGCCGAGTCGACTCGAACATGAAGATGCCGAACGAAGTTTGCCGATCGGCAAGAGCTGAATCAATGCCGAAAATGTGTAGTAACTAAACAAAACGCCGGTTTTGTTTTGATTGATGTTCAACAAATACTGCCGAATTTGCCGACCCGAATGTGTGTAGCACCTCTAAAATAACGCAGACATGTCAAGAAAACAGAGCTTACACTGGTACATTGGAATTTCATTTTTATTCTGCTACACATGAGAGACACTTAAAAATCGAACGACACTAGATAAACAAAAAAAGTATTTTAGAGCAAACGCATTTTGTGTATTTGTCCTATTAACACGTATTGGAAGAATGTGACATCCCTACGAAAAGTTTATTTTCATCCGAAAAGTTTACATAAGTTATTAACACCACATTGGTTAAAAGAAATTGGAGAGCAAGTTTTTATTTTATGAATACTTAGAGTAGGTTTGCTTAAGGTACTTGTAAAGTTGCCTTTACCAATGTTAAAAAGAAAAAAAAAACTAAACAGTTACACCAACTTCAAGAAAACTTGTAAACGACACCAACCCGGTTAATTATGAAACACGTTTAGTAATTGCAATAACGTGGTTTATCAATAGATTAGATTAATCTGATCATTTGGCTCTGGATGCGGCGGCACTTATTAACGGCCGATGTTAATGGCGGCTAACCAAACCGCCAAGTGGATTACTTAAACATTAATCGGCTGGTGACTGCTGCGCACCTTCGCGCACTTTTTAATCCAAAATATGCCATCTGTTTTTTTAGCAGTCAGTGCGTACCGAGAATAGATTATTGTGTTTATTTTTATGTGATTGGCGAAGGAATGAGACGAATCTACAATAATACATATAAATACAATTGAAGTGTCTGTATCTGTCTTTCAAAATACCAGCTTTTTATTACTAAATACATTTGAAAGTTCTACACAAAAAAACAAATTTTAAATTTTTTGTCTGTTTGTTTGTTTGTTCGGACTAATCTCCGAAACGGCTTTACCGATTTTGACGGGACTCACTGGCAGATAGCTGATGTTATAAGGTTACTTAACCTACTTTTATTTTAGAGAAATAATTAGGGCACCGCGCAAAAAAGTGAAATCCAATTTTTTTTCCAACATGCATGCGGACGAAGTCGCGGGTTCAGCTAGTTATTTATGAATGGCATCCACCCTATTGTGCACACGAATAACATTTCATCTACAGCGAATGAAAGGCTTCGCTAAATAACGTAACATTCGTGAGCTTTTCCAAGCTGCTCTTTTAACTCATGTTTGTAACTTCTATGTTAGGCATAGATGGGTAATAAAACCTTATAAAATGCTACATGACAAGTTGTGTTTCAATCATCTAGTACCGTAAGTTTTGTACATTCTTTCTACGTCAGTAAATTTTCACGTTTTCGTAATTTTTGCTTCCATACCATATTTCTCGATATGCAGATTTATGCATTGTAAACTATTCTCAGTATGAAATGATGCATGCACGAGCACGACGGAGATCCTGCCTATAAGGCAAGTGGAGAGTTACCGACCTCTGGCGATTTACCGGAAATGGGTAGGTACGTATCTATTTCTATTTATGCATGCAAATATGTATGGTAACCGTATCGGAACTATGCAACTATGCGCCGGTATCTGGCTAGTTATCTGCTTATAATATGTGGCTATAGTATGTGGAGCAGGAGGCAGCGTGCCAGTGGCGGCATACTATTAGAAATGCCCGAAGAGGATATTGATTTCGATTTATTTTCCATTCGTGACCGGCATCGGAATAGATTATCGCTACACAAAACGAGTTGAAATAAAACCATGGCGTGCTCGCTGCGCGGAGGCTATCGGCGTTTGTGCGATACCACTCGATTCTTATCGCCGACAATTTGTTTATAGCAATCATTTTGTTTAGATGACGTGAGAAATAAGAAACGATATGTTTTTATGTCTATCTGTCTTATGGTGGACGCGGGCTCTTTTGTATCTTTCAATTTTGTTCCCCTGTATTAATAAATAAGAAAAGCTGTGCAGTTAATGTATGAGAAGGGTGAGCATGGCGTTTATTAACTTGACGCTCAAGTTGAAATTTCGAAAGATCTTTGTTGGTTTTGTCAACTTTTTATATTATTAGCGGAGGAGAGGCTTTCTTTTGAAGTTGAGCGAGGGTTTTAAAATACCTTTAGTCCAGTCAAATTAGTCCTTAAAATAGAAGTAAGGTTACAATAATTCCCATAGAGCTGAAAATTGGTATGAATGTTCAGAATACTATTATAAATGAATTGTGAAAAGTCCCCATCAATCCCCCTTGTGCAAAAAATTTTATTGATGGTGAAAGTTTGCAAAAATAGGTTTTTCACGTTTTTCAGCTAAACGGTGAGTTTTACAGCAAAATTAGTTCAGACAAAAATTGTACATCATCCGATTCTCTACAAAAAATATATCTACACTTTTTTTCATAATTATTGGCATTTCCGTGATATAGCGGTTGAAAGAATTGAAAAAAATATTTTATTCGTAATATGCACGTTAATGTACTTTTATATACATTTTTGAACCGTTATACGAGTAAACATATGAGTCCCTGTCTTATACATACAAATTATAAAATTCTTAGAATATAAATGACCGTCAAAAACTCCGCCCCTATTTTCATTTAGTCGCATGGCCTTGAGTAACATCTGTCTTCCATTCAATATTGTCAGCGTGGCGATGCTCGTATGCCTGCTCCGTTTCCAAGGTCTCATACTCAACAAAATACTGTTAGTCCTAAGCATTCCTCGTAGTGACAACACGTGGCTATCGCTTATATTTTGTAACAAAGTTTGTGCATTTTACTGTTTAAAAAAAATGTCGCAATTCCGCTTTATTTTGGTCAACCTTTGACTGAAAGTGGAGTTGTTACTGTTGATCGCGACATGAAAGCATTAATTGATGCAAGTATTTAAAGAGGTGATGAGTTTTCGGAGTACCTAAAAGACCAGACATAAGTAAAAATTCATGTGCAGTATCGAAAAAATTATACTTACTCGAAAAAGTAGCATTGATACCGTAAAAAGACGACGCCAAGAAGAAGAAGAAGCTGGTTCATCAAAAATAAGTCCTCCTCGTACTAGAGCACGAGTAAGCCGAGGCAGCTAAGTGATGACCAGCGCCAACTGACGGCGCCCGTTCACGAACATGACGCATAGATCAGCACCATTCAGCTCAACCATTTTGAAGGGAGCTAAATGTTCCAACACACACGCCACCGTCAGCGAGACATTTGTGTGAGCATGACATACTATCAGCCGCCAGGGCACATTCAAGTCAATGAAAGACACATTACCCGTTAAATGGTACATAGAGTATAGTATTTACATAGAACTCACATCTGTGCTATGCAATTATACAATACAAAGGAAATTGAGTTTATACAATGCAAAGATAGTCTTCCAATCTTCAGCAGCTCCAACAGAATTTTCAAGTGTTAATCAATTAGTTGTGGTCGTGGAGCAGGTCCGGCATTGAGCCAGGCATTTTTATCAGCGATGTAATCCCCTAACTTATAATATGCCTGACTGCATAGTGTTCGTTTTATACAAGACTTGAATTTTGTCTCATTCAGTTCAAGAATGTGGGGAGGTATTTTATTATAACATTTTAAACAGTACCCCATAAAAGATAAGTCTACTTTAGCCAGTCTGAAACCTGGTTGAACTAATAGGTCCCTATTTCTAGTAGGTACTTATGTCTTTAACCTCTTTTACTAAAAAGATGAAAGTTTTTTCTTACATACATGATGTTATCGTAGATAAAAGTACATTAACGTGCATATTACGAATAAAATATTTTTTTCAATTCTTTCAACTGCTATATCACGGAAATGGCAATAATTATGAAAAAAAAGTGTGGATACATTTTTTGTAGAGAATCGGATGATCTACAATTTTTGTCTGAACTATTTTTGCTGTAAAACTCATCGTTTAGCTGAAAAACGCGAAAAACCTATTTTTGCAAACTTTCACCATCAATAAAAATTTTTGCACAAGGGGGATTGATGGGGACTTTTCACAATTCATTTATAATAGTATTCTGAACATTCATACCAATTTTTAGCTCTATGGGAATTATTGTAACCTTCAAAGTCTTATTTGACTGGACTACTTTTAAGGCATAAAGATATCAGATTGCTCATTAAATATAATATAAACTTGAGTGCTGTACAGTTTACAGTAAATTCTAAAAATAGTTGGGTGAAGTGAGTTGCCGGGAACAGGAAGTTTGCTGCATACAAAGTATAAGCGACAATAGATCGTATTTTCTTGGAGATGTTTTCTCATCCATTATTGTCTGAGATATTTGCATACGCGATATGAGGTGTGCGGCGTGATGGTGTTTACTTTATATACGCCATAACGGCTTTTAAATTGAATCACATTCGCTGGAATTCACACTTGTGTAATATGTAGGGATGCCGCGATACGCCTTTTTGCCGATACGATACCGATACCGATACGATTACTGAATTCAAAAAGGAAGGTAGATTAAATAAAACACAATTAATTAATAGTTTTAGTAATCAAAATTAACATTTATAAGATTTTTATGGAATTATCAATTGTCGAAATTTCAAAGTGATTCCATATAGCACTTTTGTGTTTTGAAGTTGATATGACTACTATTTATTTTATTTGACTCAAACGACTAGTTATAAAAATGACATATAATACACAAGCAATTACGATATGTAATTCTTAATCTTATTTGACAACACGCGCGTTTACATTACATTTTTAAAGCGCGAAATTTGAAAAGTCTCGTTGAATCGGCCATAAAAATATCGCCGATACCGATATATCGGCAAACCTGAAGTATCGCAGATATATCGGTATCGGTATCGGATGCATCCCTAGTAATATGTATATGTGCTTCAGTAGCGAAGGGTCAATTTTTGTAAGAGGTAAGCCGGAGTAGATATCTTTAACATGATTATATTATTTGACTATAGAAGCCGGTATAGGAATCAAGTTGTATGCAACCTTCGCCACTGTTGTGCTTAGGTATTTTTTTATGAATGCTGTATTTTATAATTAAAAAGTATAAATAGGTCGATTTAGATTTGGTCTTTTTGTGTTTTTCAAGGTAATAAAGAAATATAGAATTATTGTTCATCGAACTCTGTACACAAGATAGATAATATTGCCGTATTGGATGTAATAACATAAATCGCTTAATTTGTGGGTTTATTGCCGTCTTATGATATTTTTTGTGATCGTGATTTGTGTTATTTCTGGCAGTTTCTTAATTAGCATATTATAGTCTAGCACCGGATGCTATAATTTATTTGTAGTTACTTTATTCACAGTAAATAAAATAATAAAAAAAACAAATCCTTTACAAGGTTCGCTACTCAACATTCTTATTTCACGAAACTATGATCATAAAAATTATCATTAAAATGTGGTTTGTCTCCGGCTCTGGCTCATAAATTGTAAAATATCTGTTAATTTATATATTTTGCTCAGTTTTTTTGCAAGGATTATACCTATTTAAGGATTTTTATTTTGCACTCAAAACGAATAAACTAGTTTACGAGTAGACGTTTTATATTCTTAATGTCTTGATTCAGTAATATTGGAATTAATAAAAATTAAGTGTGCACTAGCGTTAAGATCGTAAATAATTTAATTGGTGGAAAAGTACTGAATGAGAACTAACAGTATGAGAAAGCTTCGGGAAAACTGGCAAGCTGTCACAGGTGAGCGGTGTGGGGCGGTCCATCTCCGCCTGCTTGCTCTCGGAGTAGGCCACGATGGTCCTCATCGTGGACATGGCGCGGCCCAACTCCTCGCGGCCGCTGGGCCACTCGTTCACACACGCTAGCCAGCTCACACAGGACACCGTCACACCCGCCAGCAGATACTTCACAACACGCACGAACTTCCGCCCGTTCACCGGCATCGTACTAATTATGCCATTACGATAATTGATAAAAGAGTCTCATTCATGAAGTGTCGGAAGCTTTACGAGGTGCGCGTGCGTGGTCGCGTGGTGGCGGGGTCGCGCGCGCGCATGCGCTCTGGCCGCGCTACCATGGCGGACTGCGCGCAATCAGCTGATAGCGTATCAACAATGCGTCTCTGGCGGCTAATCGTTCTAAACGCCAAGACGTGGAAATCTAGTTTTCTGTACCAGTTTTTACTTGCGATTTTCCTTTTGCGACTACGCAACGTGAACGCACTTCTAAACGCGACTAGTTTCGCTATAAAAAGATGAGACTGTGGCAATCTCACGCGGAACAAGAAATTTTATGGCAACTCAAGGGACAAGACTCGTTCCATCTAGCCATTTGTTTAATTACCTTAGATCGATTATACACGGCAGGCACTGTATGGATTGACTTATGTATTCGTGGGACTGCAGTTTACACGGATGTCGCATGGCGTGGCTCGTCCAAGTTCACTCAACTTTACTCCTGAGCATCCTTTGAATAATAACACCGATAGAAACCAGAGCTTGAATAAATATTACAATATTATTCTATTTATATCCCGGTAAAAATAACCTGTAATATCACGAAGTCGTAAAACCAAACTCACTCGTGTATTATTTTATTGCCCTTACCTGAAGTTAATTGCGTACACAGACAACAACGGAGACATTATTAGACAGCATTAGTTTGCTTGTTAAACATAAAATAAAACAAGTGACACGTTTGTAACTTAATCTTTTTTCTCTTAGGTAGATTGGTAGTCTCGAACAAAAGTAAACTTAAGTTACAGTAAGAATAAGCGTGTTCTCAATAATTATACGCGACGTGACTATTTGCACGCTCGTAAAAGTCGTAAATAACTTACGACAATTTAATAAACACATCAAGTTTTAAACGCTTTTTCAATAGCTTCTGATTACATCTGTAGTATCAATTTGACATGTGGTACAGCTTCTGTTGCTCATTGTAATTGCTGATCGTATTTATACCCCGACCCGTCGCTAAGCCTGCAATTAGCGAGTATTATGAAATCATTTTTATAAATTGTCATCCGATGTTTCTGTTTGACATTAAAGAAAACTATTATGTCGTCAACTTGAACAAATAGAGATGCCATTCGTTGTTTTATTTAATAACATGTTTGGAGCAAGGAAAGGCTTGGCTATAATCATGGAAATCTTCGTATAATGCTGGGGCCACACATTGGACATAATTTGATGAAGATGTAGCCTTGGAGCGTTGGCTCCAATGTGCCTGGACAGATATTGGACAGGATTTTACTGATTTTGCTCAACATTGGATGTGTTGCCAAGTCTGAATCAATGGACAAGACCAATGTGTAGCGCAATATAATAACAGGGGATTCAACTTCATTTGTTATTACTATTATTCTAATAAATATTAATGCATCCGTTTGCATTTAGATTACTGCGTAACAACCCGCTATCTCCAGCTGCTTTTATTGCACTTATGTAATATTTATTTTATGTCTGTAAGCGCGATTGAAGGATACTTCTGCTGTTACCCTTTGAGAGTAATCAAGCGGAGCATAAAACGATTTCCTGCGCAATGGCAAATAACAATTTATATTCCCACAACGAGAGGTCTATTGTGCTCTAAAAAAAGGTTAATTTAACATTTTGCGGTTTCAATCCAGGTGTAAAATATACCAACATAAGTTCGAAGAAATAAGAATGTTTTAGCAAAGTAAGTAGCCTGTTCGATGAAGGTAAATAAAGGCAATATCCTTAACGTCGTTGGGTCGTTTGTTTTTTATCTTTAATACAAGTAATTTCTCAAGCTTCGCAAAGTGATTGATGCTGCATCTCGACATCGGTTGAACTCTTGTAATGAACATATAAGAAGAACTTATAAGCTTTTAACTCTTTGGAATGTTGAGTGCAAATAACAGATTTTAGCAAGCAAACATCATTGGCTTTCCCTTATGTAAATTTATTTCGGGTTGGCGCAACAGGTTTTCTTCTTCCATAGGATAGAGAAGTCTATCATCATCTAGGTAGTCCCTCTTTCTGAAAATCTTCCTCAACATTCTACACCATATATAGCTTAGTGTAAAATATAAGTATTTAATTGATATGAAAAAAAGAAGAAGAAATGAGATTTGCAGAAAAAGAAAATCATTTGAGCCAAATCACATATTATGTATTTTCAATTTTATATTTATTATTTAAAATCACTACAAATCTTATTAATATTTGGTAAAAAAAAGAAGGAGAATAATAACAACAAAACGACACTAAGGACCTAATTTTCTAACACAACACAATATCTTACACAATCGCAATAAATATGAAGCCTGCGCACGCTGCTGAGTGCGAATGTCGCAGCACAACGCATGCACTATTGAAATGCAGGCTTTATCGGCGCGCGCGCATCTCGTTCGTTAGTCGCATGCGCGGACGCCGTCTATTGAACCCACTATCGGCGTTAGAGAGGCAATAACCAGCCGAGCTGTGCTGTTCCCACTTTTATTTCACTTGCAAATGCTCGACGAACTTTAACATGCGACTTGTAATGAAAGTTTCTCATTAGTGTTCCAGTCTTTAGCACAACGTGTGAAAATACCGAGAGGTTCGCTATGCTAAACATTACGTGTTTTGTACTAGGCACTAAACTTGCCTTTTTACGTTTATTTTCTGACTAACTTAGCAAGGCTTATGTGACAAGGACTTTTCAAATGATAATTTAAATAAAAGTCAAATATCGAGGCTCGGTTTCAATAAATCGGCTTCTCCTAATTTGGTACTTCAAAATCCCAAAATACAAAATATTACATGAACTATATGGAACCGTATGTTAATATTTACGTGCTAATTTAATAAAGTCTTACTTAGTTTAACGTTAGTTAATGCCTAAACCTGGGGAATAAATCACATTCTGAACTTCTAAAGCAAGCCTAACTCAACATAATTCTAAAGAAAGTTAAAAGCTCTCCTCTCCCAAGGCGTATTAACTCTATTAGATGTTAAATAGTCCATAAAATATAAATAGGCGAATAAAACGCTATACAAAGTTTCTCTAAGCATTACCTGTCTATTGCGAATTTTACGAGAGGATACTTTTAGATTGAAGCTTTATTTAAAGGCTGGAGTACACTAGAGATAATGTGAATATGCTTTATATTCACTAGCGCTATTAGGCTGTCCGCAGGCCTAGTAAACAGAACAGAAACATAAAAAAACATGCTCTTATGCCTGAAGGATTAGGGAGTAAGCACAAAAAGTTCTATTGTAAATACCCTGACTGAAATCCAGACAGACAGACGGCTTCTTTTGGAAAATTCTAGAAAATTCCAACAACATCTTACCCAAGTTAGGGATTTAACACTGAATATTTTTACAACATTTAAGAGTTTTAAAGAGTTCAATTTAACCCTAAAAACAATCTCTAGCGCATCCTGGTTTGTCAGAAACAGAAATACATGAGCACTTAAAGATACCAACAGTGAAAGAAGGACTATGCGAAAAATGCAAAACATATAAACAGAGACTGAGCTTGCACAGCATTGTCTTTGCCAAAAACCTTCTAAACAAACAAGGGGATATAATCCGCATAAAGAGATGGCAAATCCTGAACTTGGACCAGAGACAATTAAAATTTAAAGTTTATTTAGTACTGAACTACATAATGTGAATATGTAATTGAACACCACAAAAACAATCTCACCCAAAGACCAGATCTGATTATGACTAGAAAACCGATCGCAGATACAAGGAGGACAAAAAAAAAGAGTTTTAAATCAGTTTTGTATATGGTTGTTGTACCAAACACTATTTTGCCATCGAGACAGTTTTGCTGCGGTGTGTACACCATCATTGTTTACGTACAGCTTAGTCTGACTTCAGATAATCATGACTATGTCTGGACCCAGCCTTAGAGGCGTAGGTCAGAGTCGTGGCTCTTCGTTTCATTGTTAAAAATGTATTTAATTGGCGTCGTGTGTTGCAAATTGTAAGCGCGTGGTGGGAATGTTGCCATCCTCACGTTCTAACACTGGGCCCGACAGGCCAACACCCCGACACCATACGGGTATCATTCTGACACGTTAATTGGAAGCTTTAGGCGTAGAAAAAATATACATATGAAAACGTTATTTATGCAAAGGTTTTGTTTAGGTTCCCACGATGTAGGGAGAGTCGTGTTTATTAATTGGTAGCGCACAATTTTTCGAGTTATGGTTAGTTTCAATGTTAAATATTAGGGATACAATGAGTACTTATCCGTTAGTGCGTTTTCATTAAGGTTTGTGTTACGATCATACACACAAGAGTGAGTAATTAATGAATTAATACTTATATTTGCATTGTTTCTGAGTTGTGTTTACTTAGTGGTAAGCTATTTGACTTTCTGCCCTTAGGGTCACTGGTTGGATCCCTTCACAAAATAAAAGATAAATAAAGAGTTAAAGTTTGTTTCTGTTTTGTACTAAATCATAATAAAACTTGGTAGAAGCCAGAAATACGAGTGCTAGGCATTATATATTAAAATATCTTTGAAGATCGTGCCCATACCCCAAATAAATCGGATAACGGCAAGGGAATGGTGATGATACCTAATTATCTTAGAAGATCGTGCATGGAGGTTAAGATGCATATTACAGGAACTACATATAATACTAAAAAGCACATAATCAAGTAGTGCCTACTTAATTATACAATTGCTAAACTCATTACATACGGTTTTAGATTACAATTGTGCATGCATAACTAATGATATTTGCCTAACATGGCTACCGTAGAAAAAAACTTATAAGCTTTATGCACGTTTAATATTCCTGTTTATTTAAATTCGCTGCTCCTGTACATTTGTTCAGTACACTGTGTGTAAAATATTGGTTTTTTTTTTTCAATATACAGCGTGGTAATTTATTGGAAATCACCCGCTATGATTCTTTCAGTCATTTTGAACAAGTTAATAATAAGTATCTGAAAAACACACACACACAATTCCATTTTCATTTACATGGACATTCCTCGAAAAAAACCTACGTCTAATTCCGAAAGTAGATACTTTGTATTATTTTTTTTGTGAAAAGTTTGCTGGTTTTTCTCTGAAAATGTTTCCGTTTTGTGGAAAATTGAAAATGAATTGACACCTATTTGCTTGAGGGCTGATTTTTCAATAGCCAGATAACTTTTATCTGAAGAACAAAAATGACAGTTTTACATATTTTCTATACAAAAGCTGTCACACCGCAAAATGTATTCCTCATATAAAAGTTATGTAACTGTTGATAAATCAGGGCTAAGCTGGATTTGCTACGCTGTGTTGTAAGGGTGGATTTCGCATAATAATAATTTAATTATGAACTCTCGAGTACAGAATTTTTATCTAAATAAAGTTGTAACAGCGGAGGAATAAGCCAGGGTGTATGCACACCCGCAGATTACCGATGACATTCATACACAGGACGAAACAATCACCAAAAGTTTATTTCTCCTTTTTTAATTATCATTGCAATTTGCACAGGCACAAACTAAAATGTCTTTTTCTATTTGTTACCAACATAATCATTAGTAAGAGTGTCGACTTTCAATTTACTGAACAAAAATAAAAGTTATGTTAAAACACAGGGGACCAAAACACAGCATAGTTATTTGCACGCAATTCAGAAATAAATAGCTTCGTAAATAGTGTACGGGGCAACATTATGTCGGAGTTACCGGCGTTAAGAGAGAAAATGCCCTGTGGTCAATATAAATTGAATCTACAATGCGGTATTGAGTGGTCGTTACAGTGATATGTAGGGGCACATTCACTTGGAAACGTTTTTAACAATACTCCGCACGGTACTCACAAATCACAACCCGAAATGAAAAGGAAATTCACCGAATTTTCCGGAACTTATTCCACTTTCAGTGTCTGTACAATGTAGATAAAATTTTATATTATTTAAATTCCAACGTTTCAGTTTATATATTTTTTTTTACTGATTGTATAATGTTGCACCACATGCGAAGTGTGTGAAGGAGTGCGAAGTTTTAACAAAAACTGCAAAAATATTGAACACGCATCAGAAATCTGTTCTGTTATTAAGTTGTTAGGCGTATATCAACATCAAAGGGCAACTTTTTGCTCATCACGGTGATTGGCTTACATTGGTCGTAGAAACAAGCGAACTATGTTGCTACCCATAAAAATGTCCATGGGACGAATGTTTCCGAAGCGTTTTTCTATTTAACGATTACGACTTGATTACAGGACATATATATAATTCGGTGTAGAAAAAAGGATGTAAGGTGAGGTTCAAAGCGGGGCGTAGCTTTTTGCGCGCATCGCAGTTGCAATCTCAATAAACCAATTTGCGACGGGTCCCGGCACTGTGACGTTACTTATAGGCTTTTGTTTTGGCTGTCCCTGACTTGCTACAGGTCTACAGGACCATGCTCCGACCATCTAAGGACTTAACTTGTTATTTACTTCATTTGAGAGCACTCCCGATTTTCCTTTTGGAGACTTCCAGGGTACCTATATCTATGTATATCTAGATCTAGTGTACTGTACTGTTTATGTTTTCCTATTGTTCAAAATATATATTTCAGTGAGCTAATGCTTATATTTATACAATTTTATTCCTTGAAAGTGTGTGAGTGCTCAAGTCTCAAAAATGACTGTTCTGTATGACATCTACCATTGAATTTACAGACTATAGTAAAAATATATTGCGTACTAAACGGTTATTACGCTTCGTGTGCTCGTGATGATAACCACAAAGATGCAACTTTATATGATACAGTGGGTCTAAATGATCATACATGATACTTTTTATTCGATAAAGATAAATATCTGAGTGTATAACTTTTGCGCACACGATTGTACGAACGTTTACGGGCATCAAAAGGTAGTAAACGTTTCAAAGTGGATAATAGTACGTTTTGGATTCAATGGGAAATGAGGCTTAATGAATGGCTTGGTTAGGCGATTAAGTAATTTTCTGTGTGTATCATGGTATGAAGGAAGAATGCAGCTTAAGTAAATATTAGGAGCGTGTGGACAGACGTGTGGGATCATAACTGTCGCCATTGTTACATTGTGGGTTACTCGCACAGTTAGTGCTTCACGCCGCACGGCATTTTACTAAACTATGTGTGAACATTTAACTGTTTGAAGAGAAACAATTGTGCTACATGCGCAAGGTACAAATTTTATGGTGTTTTGTCAGAGCAGGTGTAATTGGATGGCTCTTTTTATCACTTGTATGTCACAGTAAGTTTTGTCTTTTTACAATCGAAATCCGTTCTTCTAATCATAGCTATTATAGAGTGTAGGTTAGTCGAAAAGACAGTATGGCTAAAATCCTTGGTGCTCTGACGTCAATATTTGGGCTGTTTCTTTTGCACTCAACTTGCAATGAGCTTTAATCAGAAAACGTAAAGGTATATTATAATTGTATGTGGTTTCACCAGCTTTGTAAGATAAACAAGCTTCTGTATTCAGTGACCGATAATAGGCACACTTGATTAATTACTAATTACTTTGAGCGAGCATTGAATGTTATATGTAGAAGATAGTGAGTGACTCGTACTCAGTTTAACCGATACTTTGTGAATGTTTCTACAAAGACTTATATTTTGTGGCTTTATAAACTTGAATTGTTCGTGGAAGGGTAGTACTGTCAGTAAGTAAAAGCGCCTGGGAACATAAAGGGCTAAGGAAGGAACACGGGTGGGTTTTAGTCAGTAAGAGTCTGACACTCCCTTCCGCTCCACACAGAGCGGGAAGGGTCATTTGATGATTTCCCATCCTCAAAAAAAAAGTATGAAACAGCAAACTACCTTCCTAATTTGTGTTCGCATCGAAAATTGACCTGTTTCCTTTTAGCATGTATATGCTACAAATATAAATTAATAATAATTACCAAAGTAATTTAAAATTTTGACATGCTTAAATTAACACTACACAGTTTTGCGATACTTTAATACACCATGCAAAAAAAAAAGGTAATTTGAAATACGTTAACGTAATTAGATATGATCTTGATGGATGCTGTGAGAACATAACGTATTACCCACTACACAAAAAAGGTGCGTATTGGTAAATAATTTTGAGGTTATTGATCGAACACCAGATTGGTTCTTCGGTTTGTAATTGACTATTGGCTTCGGTGATCTAAATAATGTTGTTGGGTTAATAGGGTTTCTGGGATTGGTAACGTTGAGGCTGAAATTGCGTTTATGTTTTTGTTTAAAACAACGAATCAGTAGGTATAATCACTATTGGCAGCCTTGTTCCACCCAATGTTGTGTACAGGCCTCCTCCCTTTTGTAACACATTAATTGCGCAATTGCATTAATTGCGTAACACACTATCAATCGGAATCGGCTTCATTTTGACAGTTCAACAACATTCATTGCGTTATTTACGTGTTGAGCAGACACATTTTTTGAACTTATGGAGCAATGGATTAGTAATTTGCTTCAAAATGATTCAGATTCAGATTGATAATGTGTTACGTAAATAGGGTGCAGGTCTGTGCAAGAATCATCCAGGCCTTCCCTGCGTTCTTCTGTAGGTCGTCCTCCCACCTGGCTATTGGTCTGCCAACGCTTCTTCTACTGTTTCTCGGCCACAATTCCGTTACGGCTCTTCTTCACCTGCCATCATGTCTGTCTATGTGTCCTGTCCACCTTCAATTCTGAATCCTTAGAGATTTAGACCTAGGTCGTGTACGGAACCTTCGCCACTGATACCCAGGCCTATTTATCGTACCTGTAGTAGAGTATGTAAAAGATGATGTTTAAGCAATAAATTTATTTGACTACGAAATTAACCCTATAGCTTTGATTTTTCAAATAACTAAAATAGTTATCTTACGACATGAACAGATTTATATATACATATTATAATGTCGTTCAATAACTCGCATTGCAGGATGTGAAAAATCTTTGCTTATTAATACACGTTCAAAAAACGACAAACAGCATCCATTTTATAAAGCTAATATCATTTTTAATTAAGCGCCAAAAGACGTAGATTTATTACTAAGCCAATGCGCAAACGTGAGCTCGTTACATCGGTAAAGCAGCAGTGATCCATCGTGTACATATTAAATCAATATCTCATTCACACTTCTATTAATAACGAACATGTAGGTACCTACTGCTGCTAAGTACATGTCAAAACAAATTGCCCAGTCTAATCAGAGCCTACGATCGCAATTTGCGTTGCCCAGTAATAACCTGAGTGGTTTTAGATTAAGGATATTATAATTTTTTATTTCGAGTGGTTTTTTAGTCACCATTTTTATATCTGCCTACAACTAGCTTTTGTTCGCGGCTTCGTTCGCGTGGATGTCGGGAATTATCCCATAGACACTTACAACCGAAAAAAAATTACCCTATGTCCTAACCCACGCTATGGTATTGTGTGCCTTTCATCTGAATCTGTTCAACCATTGTTGCGTGATTGAGTTGAAACATTGAAACTTTCACATTATTTTATAATATTGCGTTGCGCATCTGCTCTTTGAGTGCACAGGCGTCACCCAGATTATATCAGAAACCCTCGGGACACCCAGATCTTAAACAGATGTTCTCAACAGGCCAGGAGACTTAATCAGCTTCTGGGGGAGGTGGGCTGGTTGGAATAGCCACCGACGGCCGCCATGGCTCACTCACAATGGTCCACTTGAAGGACTAAGTGTGGAAACCAAACCCATAACATAGATGGAAGGCTTCCTTTAAAGGTACCGTACATAGTACAGTAGGCCGCACGTCAGTTTTAACAAAGCCAGTAGGTATAAGCTGGCTTATTCTATTGAAACTTTGTACTACGATAGGTACAAGGTCAAAGTGTTACCAATTCACTTTTATTCAACGCTTTCAACAGTGGTCATCTAATAGGGAATGCTCCAGTGATTTCTTGGCCTCCAGTCTAACCGAATGCAGCTGAGTACCAGTATGTTACATGGAGCGACTGCCTATCTGACCTCCGCAACCCAGTCTACTGGGTCACGATACTCCTTGGTAAAACTGGTTGTCGGACTTTCTGGCTTCTGACGACCCGTAACGACTGTCAAAGATCCAGGAATGACAGCAGTGCTTTCCGAGGCACGGAGGTATCTCGGTATGTAAAGATGGTCACCCATCCACGGACCGACCGCGGCAAGCGTAGCTTAACCTGATTGATTGACCCGTGCAGCTGTTATTACTTAGCCACGACATCTCTATATCTTTCAATAAAGTATTTATTACTTTTGATTTGTCGTGATCGCATATGGAGGAGCAGGGGTGGATGTATTTCCCAGAACTAATTAAAATGGATATTGATTTCACGCTGAAAGCTAAGTAAAAAAACGTAAAAGGTTGTTATGGATGTGTCATGCAAATCACCATAAAAACAGTTTAACACAGCATAACTGTGACGTATAAAATGCATTTTGAAGCTGCATTTTCGTGCATATACCTACTTACTTAAAAAGGGTAAATTATGCGTACAGGCATTATCAAGATAAGAATCTCTTCCCACGCCGCAATCGAGGTACTTTACAGACTTGTGTGTAATATTTCATTCATTTTGGAGCTTAACATTTTATTTTCGAGTTTCGTTGTCCGATTTAATTTTACTTTATCTCCTGACATTTGCAATGGTATTGTGTCGCCCACGTGCTGGTTAAAAAGCAAATGTATGTTGGGGCGTTGAACTGCTGATACGGATATTTTGCGCAAGGGTTCGACTTTCCTTGCTGACCGTAGTTGCGTTTAGTTTAGTGTTTGTTTTGAACATGACAATAGAATGTATGTTCTGCCGATCGATTCTGTAAGAATCTCACCGTGAAAACATAGGTGAAGTGAGTTTGTTTTTGCTTTGACACTATTGACAGCTCACTCCACGCTCACTTCCCCTAAGTTTTCACGGTGAGATTTTTGCAGAATAACACCGCTGATCTCATCATCCATTTAGTATTTCTCATCTCTTTAAGGGTTAGCTTCTGGTCTTACTAAATTTGATTGAATTTCAATGAGATTTAATTGGAAATCTTAAATTAGTTCTACTTTTATTGAACATTGGCTGCATCGTCAGTCTAATGATAAAGAGCGTTCCTGTAGAGCATGAGGTCCTGCGTTCGTTTTCCAGGTCGGGCAAAGTGTTTTCCATTGGGACTTTCTCATTAGCAGCCCGGAGTCTGGATTTCTGTCCGGTTGATGGCAATGAGGGTTTTCTGAAATGACGTTCACCAGGTGGCAGCACTGACACGTCAGGTCCAGACATCTGTCAAAGAGCCTATATTTTATGCTAGCTTATACTGAATGATGAACGAATGAATGAATCGAATGATGAACGTCATCATATATTTTATATTGGAAGACCTTTTGTCACAGTGGTGGCACAACTGGTGTCGTAAATTTTCACGAAAACCCTCATTGGCTTGCTTGTATGTTTAAGTCCCACGTAATAGGGGTATTACATGGGATTTAAACATACCTGGCGGAATGTGGATGTACTGTAGGTACACCTTTGCCAAACTCTTCAGTGATTACGTTATTTGTTTTATTTAAAACTAGCAGCGCCGCACGATTTCAGCCGCGTTAAGTGTCGATCCTGTGAGAATATCGGGATTAAAACTATCCTATGTCCTTTCTCGGGACTCAAACTATCTCTATAGCAAAATTTCATTTAAATCGGTTCAGCGGTTTAATCGTGAAGAGGTAACAGACATACACACTTTCGCATATATAATATTGGTATGGATTAAGAGCGTTTCCTCATATTTTATTCCACTCAAAATATGAAAAGCCTACTGCGTTTTTGACCTTTATTTGATTTTTATTTGGTCTCAAAACAAATTTGATATTTTCTAAACTATAGATAAATTCAATATTAATTATTTCTCTTCCAAGTATTTAAATTTACAACCTACGTTATTGAAATTTGCAGTTATTTGAAAAATTTATGATTATAGAAAAATATTAAATGCATTGACAATGTCGATTAAAAACAGTATTTTTCAGTGTTGAATTTGTTTCTTGTTTTGCATTATTTAATGAGGTTACTTACTATATTTGTTTAATATTCTATTGCATTGAACATATTTTTGGTTTTTAGTTTTCCTTTGGCTGCATTAAATGTGGCTAAATCGAATAATTGTAATACTAGATATGTTTTTTTTAAACTACGTTACGTTTTACAGTAAGTAAAGTTATAATTAGTTTGATTGAAGGAGCTGTTCCAAGTTTTTTTTATTGCGAAATGGGCCTATTCTTGACCTCAATCTCGCCTGGTGGAAAGCGATGAATGAGGTCTATGATGGAAGGAGGAAGCACAGAAGATGCCTATTCACTCTTGCTTTGAAGACTGACGGGTTATACGTTGAAGGGAACATAGATTTTTATTTAAAACTAAGTAAAAAATAATGAAAATACATTTTATCGTAGTCTACATTATCTACGTACAGTACCCGGCGATAAATATTGCACATCGACCTTTACCTTTTTTTGTATTTTATACAAAGAATAAAAATAATTATCAAAAGAAGCAAATCATAATTGTTTTAACAGCTCCTAATAGATACCGGACTGTTTGTATTTAGTGCGACAGAGATAACGCTCTACGAAGCCGAAATTAGCCGATTGTCTCTTTCCAAAGGTCGATGTGCAATATTTATCGCCGGGTACTGTATAATATTAGTGTTGGGACAAACGTACAGTAGGCCGCGTGTCAGTGGTAAAACTTTGACCTATAATGTTCCTATAATGATAATCAGCCTATAATGTTCCCACTGCTGGTACTCAGGGCCTCCTCTCGGTGAGGAGTGGGCTGTAATCCACTATTCGGGCCCAGTGCGGGTTGCTGGATGTTACATGATGTCTTCGAAATTGTGTTCTAGGACATGCCAGTTTCCTCACGATTTCCTTCACCGTTTTGAGAGCAGTGGTGATGAAATAATTTACACAAATGTAGTACGGAGTTTCAATTGAACAAGAGGCCAGCTTGTACTGGTCTATTATACGAAGCTAGATAGAGTACGGTCGTAAAATTATCGTCAAATGAGCATCCTTGTTAGTCGCCACTGGAAGGTTTGTAATAACCTGCTGTTGACAGTTAAACGGTCCATCAAGTACCTAGTTTACCGCCTTCTATCCTCACATTTATGTTAGGCACTGACTTTTCCAGTTCATAGCCAATTGGCAAATAATGAATGGTTTACTTCTATGACGTAGATAGATACTAACATGACGTTACACACGAAACAATTGAAAGTTGATTATTGTTCAACGGGTTCACCTTTCCTCACCCTAATCAGTAACACACTTTGAAATTGACGTGTAAAAGAGTTTGTGTAAACCTACTTACATAAATAAAATCATTTATCATTTATCATGAATCACAATCTGAATCATTTTAAAGGATATTGCCATATCCATTGCTTTATATGTTCGAAAAATGTGTCTGCTCAACAGCGTAAATAACGCAATGAATATATTGTTGAACTGTCAAATGAAAGCCATAGCTACTGTTAGTGTGTTACGCAATTATCCCGCAGCTTTTCTAAATAACACCCATGCTTAAAGTAGCAAGAGAAAATTAAATCGAACAAAAATAGAGTAAAACATCCAGTCACAAATACACTCAATGGACGTCTTAAGTATTCTTTATAGTGTTTATGTCATAACCATAAGAGAGCAATAATATTGTAAAATAATAGTGACCATTGCCATCGGTCGTCCATTCATACCGTTTAGACTGTATTTCTCGATCTGGAATCACATTGCAAATTGAAAGAGTCGTGATTGTCCGCGGGTGGTATGCCCCAGCCAGCAGTAGTGCGACCTATCTCACCTACCGCCATCGCCACACAAACCCTGCTACAATAAATTAAGAAACACGAGAGCACCCAGCATCCATACATGATTTAGTTGACATCGAAATTACTTACTCAGTTTATTCTATTCATATCGGCGTCGGCTCCGGCTGTAATATTTAAATCTTGATTGTTTCCAACGCTCATATATTTGCGGCGCCCATTAAAGCAACGTTAAATGAAATGCATTGTTTTTTTAATTGTTAATTGCGTTTGCGCATCATAAAGTTTTGATTCTGAGTGCTACTTTGATATGCGATATATTCGAGCAATTATCAAGAGATAAAAGATAAGAAGCCGTGGGTGTAAACGCTGCCTTATAAATCTTCATTTGGTCGGAGCACCGATTTGTTTTTTAAATAAATGGTTTAATTACGCCGGATAACTTTCAGCTCTCGCAGACTTTTTCGTGTGTGGAATTCACAACGGTTCAATATAAAAGTCAGAACTCATTAGGAACTCGAACCAGTCTCGCATAGAAAGTTGGGAGTCGCCCACCGGCACGTGCCGAACAGTCTTTTTTTAAAGTTATCTCCCTGGCTCACATGGATTAAGGATTTGTTTGTTTTTCGTTGAAAATTATGAGACTGGGTCGCGGGGCGACAGAGACCCTTTTTACTGTAAAAGGTTATACGGGAATGATAATAAGGACAATTCGTATTGGAATCCGCTGGAAATCTTTAGTCTATCTTGTCACTTTACAATCACATGCATCAGCGCGCATCAATCGGAGTGATCGCCGCGCACGCGCATCGACGACGCTGCTCCGACAGCTACCATTTATTTACCAAGTGGTATGGAGACTCGCCTATTCAAATGTCGCGCACTGATAAATTGCTCCCGATTTGCATATAAAAGGCCGGGAAAAAGAAATTAAAGTTCAGATCCTAACTTTGTCTTTATTGAACCCGTTTATGGGACATCGATTCCTTCTATTGGCATAAAAACTAAGAGACGTGTCCATTCTAGATATCGCCATGTAGAGCGCGGAATCAATTATTTCTGTAAATATATCTTCGCTCGATTGTTTTATTGAGATTGTATTGTGTTAACATTTGTTTTACTTATAGGTAATTAAACATTAATTGGTCACGAAACGACGTTAAAAGATGGCTGTTAACGCAGCTTGATTAAGTATGGTAATGATTATACTGCCTAATTATAAAATGTTAAAATCTTTGTTTTTACGAATAGTTCACTTAACTACTACCTACCTTGGTCAGACAGGCAGTCGCTCCATTTAAAATATTGATATTCAGCTGCACCCGGTTTGATTGGAAGCCGTCCACAACTTAGTTGGGAAAAGGCAGATGACGATGATGATGAACTATCAATATGTAAAGATTGACAGATCTATGAATTGCTGACTAAGCAAGAAAACCAACAGTACCAAAAAAGCTCTCCGCAAACTTTTAGTCCATTTAAACACTAAGTTCGAGAGGCTTAGGAGCAAAAAGACTAATGAAAATAAACTACTCTTTCATATCTTTGTACAATTTACGTGCACAACATACATAAGTCCAAAATCCTGTTATAAATAAAGGCATATTCCTATTTCTCACGATTCTTAACACTTTATTTAAGCAGCCGCTATTTTATACTCGCATTGAGATACACTGAATTAATTTAAAATAAAATTATGATTCCTGTTAAGGCTTTATTCAGGTAACATCTTCTGCATCGTGATGCACTGCCTTACGTTTTATAGACCGAGTATTGAACCATCTAACCCTTGGAAGGGTGACCACTTTTTTATTTAGTCCCAGTCTTGCGTAACTCGCTGTACAGCGATCAACTTTTTGTCCTAATACAAAACTAAACGGGTTTCTAGTCACATATTCTTGAGGTACAGGCAAAATTAGCCTCTATTGCTTTTAAACAGGGATTTAATAAAGATTTTTTCCTTGAAAGTGTTGAGTTTTATGTTTAGTTCTTGCATTAATATGCAGTCGTCACGCCGACCCTGGGAGAGATTGAAAAAAGGCTTGGCATGCGAGAATCGATCGTCCAGGAGGTAGAATTCCAATAATAAAATTAATATTAGCAATGTTGAGCGCGTACGGTATATCCTCGTAGAAATTTTTAAAAGAAGTTGCATTAGAATTAGGAATGATGCTTGATAGTTAGGTTCTTTATGGTTCTTTATGTATAAACTATAAGGTGTTCCTTTATTGTTAAGTAAAAACTGACTTGTATAATATTGCTTGATGGTTTAATTCTATGATAGATGTGATGTAATGTGATTCAACGGTCTAAATAGTATGAGTAAATTTAATTTTTTTATAAAATCAAGTAAGTTAAATTGCTTTGCACCTTGGTTTTTGTTTGTTTTGGAATTTGTTTTATGGATACACGAACAGGGATTCGGTTTATTCAATAAAACGCCATAACCCAATAAATTTACACATAAATCAAACCGAAATAAATACGAGAAAAACTTCAAAAAATAAAAGCATAATTATTTCAACACGAACATTTACCATATTTTCGTAAGGAGGAGGCGAGGGCGTGCGCAACGCTTTAGGCTAGGAGGCTGCGCGGGCGCCGACGTCCGTCATTGAAATACGTTGCCATTGTGAGGCGCTGGCTGAATAAATATTTTAGTTAGCGTACCACCCAGGACGGCGGCCACAAAGACCACATTCATGATTGATCCTTGAAGGGCACAATTAAATTTATCGATACAAAGTCACAGACTGCCGCGGACCCTGCGCATGCTCATTTGTTTTTATTGGGACAAGCACAAAATAATCATTTATTGATTGTCCGTGATTGGCTCGCTCTAGGCGGTTTTACGAACCTATTTTTATTTCTTGGACTTTAGTTCTATTTGAATCGAATTGAAGTTTTTTTTTATTTGTGCAAACTCGATAAATCTCATTTGTGTTTCAATATTCAGTTTCTTTTTCAGGTAAGCATATTTTCATCATTGCAGGTAGGTACGTATACTACTCCTTCCAACTCCAAAATATAATAGCTTGTTTACATTACTCGAAAACAAAAGAAAAAACATTTCTTTTGTTACAGAAAGGTTTTCTTTTTAGGTCGTTTGTTTGTGTACTGTGCAAATACATAAATGTTTTCTCTTCAGTTGTTGGCAGAGCAATTAGCCCTCTCAATAGTTCGCAAATATGTATTTTTTCTTTTCTTTTCCATTTTTTAGACGTCATGTATAAACAGTATTTTCTAGTGGATTAAAATAAATATGAAAAAACGAAAACTGCTGCTAACATGGAAACAAATATTCAGAGAGAATCATCTCGTACCTAATCATATCCGATTTTACAACAAAAAACAAAAGACAAACGACAAGTCCGCCTGTTTACCACAACGGTACATGAAGTTAAAATAAATGAAAGAGATTTCGTATAATAAAATGCCAAACTTACCAAGAAACTGTTACCAAACTTAACCCAAGTAACACCAACACGTTCACTTTGTTACTGTATCCAGAACAGTTGTACCTAATCTTTGAACCCTGTACGTCACAGTACGTGACTTCGACCAGTTCTAACGCACACAATGTGCGACTGCGTATTATTTAGAGAACAATGATAGTGAACAGAAGGCAAATATGGCTGCACTAGTGGGTAGTGGGTTGACCCTAGGACCCCAGGTGCAGGTCACCTTATTGTTCCAGGGTAACAACTAGGTACCGTTAGTTTGGTTCTATTTTTGTATGTGTTTGGAGCAAGACAATAGAAGGTGTAAGTATCCATAAGGGCTTCCAATTAGATATGCAGAAAGTGGAAATGGATCTACAATGTGATCTACCATATTTTGCTTGTGAATTTCAACCGCAGTTATAGGTAGGTATACTCTCGAAAAGTGTTGTCATTTTCTACAATATCGTCAGCAAACGTAATATAGGTAAGACTGGTAATGAGTTTCATAAGCACATATTAGTCCAGTAAATGATTCAAATATTTGCGAATCTTTCATACCACAGAACAGGTATCGGCACATCCTTTGTCCAATACTATTTCGTTTTATGCATCAAGTTAATGGAACTTTACATATCTTATGTCTCCGTCCACTTCATTAATAATGCACCAGATTTCTTAAACATTGTTGGTTCTTGGCTGTCGAGAGGCCTCGGCTGAGGTCGGCTTCGATCGGGGACGTCAATCACCCTGTTTTTGCCCGGCTGCGGCAATAATTGCACGTCATAAATCCTCATTGTTGACACGACATGATAAATGTAAATACATATAGATGGAGTGGCTAATGAACCGCCATATGCATGTGTTACTATGCAGGGAGGAACCTGTATTCTGATTAGAATCCGCTGGGAAATAGATGGTGGATGATAATGGGAGTTAATTACGAGTCTAATGTGCTCATAATTTAGTGCTGGAGGGTGTTGGTTTTGTTATGGAGGTGGGCGGGCATGATTTTGTAAAAGAAAGTCTAATTGTGTTGGTTACCAGGGCAAGTTATTAAGGTTATAACAAAGTAGACATACAGTGGGTGTCAAAATTGTGATTTGCAGGACTGACTGACATAGGCGTATATAGGGGGGGGCGGTTGAGCCGTGCCCACCCTAGAATGGTCTGGTGCCCACCCTAGGATGTTTGTATTCGAAATTTTAAGCTGGATACTTAAATAATATACCTTCACACAAAAGAAATCAATTAGTAATCTACCACCAAGACCTACACAAACTTATTATTACCTACATAATACATCTTACATTCCATTTAATTACTTTTGAAATAACAAAAATTATTGAAGCTAGAGTAGGTACTGTAGGTACATTTAAATTTCGTGCCACAGCCCAAAATGCAAAGTGACAAGCAGGCGCACGTCGGAACACCGCGCCGTTCCGCGCGCTGCCGCTTTGATCGATGCATTTTTTAATTTAGATCTCGAAAGTGGAAAGCATTTTGTGGGGTATAAGGGTATTGTCCAAATTGACGAAACTCTTTTAGGAGCAGAATGTTTAATAATGAATAACGTGCTAAAAGAAAAGGATCGGTCGTGGGATCGCCCGCACTTGAGGATGGGACCCGTTAGACATGGCAGGCTGATATCAGTCGAGGGTGCGGCGAATGTAAAGTATCTCTCGGCCCCCGACTTATGGTAGTAGATGAAACAGTAGGTTTTTAGTCGGTAGGAGTTCGACATAACCCCCGTTCATCCCAGACGGAGGATTTCCATGAGGATTTCACAACGAAAAAAAAAAGGTTAGGGGTCAGGCCCCCCCTGGAAAAAGCCCTAGACACGCCAATGCTGACTGACGAAGCGTTTCATGAGGAACTGAGTGGATCAGTAAAAAAACGTGAAGGGAAACGTCTAGTCGTTTGTCTATGACTCTCCAATTACTGGAAGGGATGTTTACCAAAGGCTGCTATAATAAGCAGCGCTATGAAAAACTGGAGCTTGGTATTCAAGTATTGTATTGGAAATAAGTCAAAATCCTATCACAGTGATAAGCAATCATTCATGACGTTATCAACTTTCTATCTATACAGGGTTATTGGTAAAATATGTATTAACAACCCCTTAAGAGGTCATTGTACTCATCATTATTACTATGTTCCCTACATTTATGTTCGTATAATTCGTCAAAATGTAGGGAACAGCTGATTTTTTTTCGCGTTTTCAGGTTTGGTCCCATAGTAGGTAAACGTTGTTCATAATGATGAGTACAAAAGACAATGACCTCTAAAGAGGTTGTTAATGTTTTACCAATAACCCTGTATAATTATATCAAAATCAATTGCTGTGCGTTAAGGCTCCTACAATCAGACGCGACACGCGATATAATCGCGTGCGACACAAAGGCACGCTCGTTGCGCGACTTGCGGTGCCTTTGTGTCGCGTGTCGTGTCGCGCCTGTTTCCCTGAGCCTTTAGTTTCGCAAAAACTCGAAAATGACTCGACCGACTTGAATTTTTTTTGTTTTTTTTCGCGTCATTCTTTCGGTGGCTTAAGATAAAAGAAAATTAGGAAAAACCCAAAGGAACAGCCGAAAAAACGAAATTTCATGTGGCATGAAGTTCACCGGGTCATTTAGTTCATTATAAAAAAGACACTAACTGAAAGCTTTGCATCCATCCATAGAATAATTTATTGATGAAATTAATTTAAAAAAATTACCACGCCGTCCAGCCAATCTCCTAACACGTTTACAGCCATGTAAGGCTAATTTGGAATCTAAAACTCAATAAAAGCTATTATTGAAGCTATTCGATTAAAGTACATGCGATCACGAGAATGATTGAAAATTCGCATCAGAAACACTTTTATTAGTTTGAACTACTATTTTGTATACACTCGTGTACTTTAAAATGGGTCCAATTTAAGCATTTAAATGCTATTAATTCTATTGCAGATAATGACTACGTACACTGGAGTGAATGATTATGGCGAAAAGTTATACACTGCCCGCTTTAATGCGTTTATTTATTTAGTGCGAAAGGAAGCGGTAGAATTATCTCAGACATGTTCTAAGTTGCCTCATTTGTTTTTTTTTTCTTAGAGTAGGTATTACAAATTGACGATGTAGTTAGAAACCTAATGAATTGCTACAGGCTATGGAATTAATTACAGGCGGGATTGGCTACAGTTGTTTATATATTTTATTTATACTAGCTTCTGCCCGCGACTCGTCCGCGTGGATTTTCTTGTTTCCCCGAGCCACCTTGTCGCGGCGCATCGCCTGCCAGCCCGATTACTTCTTTGCGCTTAGCGTGCTTTTTGACTTTTTGTTTTTGCTCGGCTTCTAGGGTCCTAGCATGATGTTAGGTAGCCCATAGCCTTTCCCAAGAACTGGTAGCCCAATTATTAAAAAAAAAAAATTCATTTCAAGAATTGGGCCAGAGATAAGCGCGTTCAAACAAACTCTTCAGTTTTATTATTGGTAACATCAAACACTGCAAAATATGACGAGAGTTATACGATATATTATGTAGTTGTGAGAATTATAAAGCTAAAACGTTAAAAAAATAATTTACGTTTCGAGGTTCGCAAAGTAAGTATTATCACATTATATTGAAAGCTTCCAATCGCCAAAATAACACGTATCCAACACCATCTTATTTAATAGTTTTCTTTAACACTTTTAAACATTTTTCAGATTTTGTATCCACTTAACAACAATGTGTGAATCTGTTCTCATTAAAAATAATGTTTATAAAAGCTATTTTTTACGTAAACCGTTTAGTTTCACGATAAAATGAACAAGTGAGACGGTCCTTACTTTTTAACAAAAAAGTTGAGCGTAGTGTGCGAAGCGGGAGAAATAATGGGTTAATTTGATGCATTTTGCCGTGAAATAACTATAACGAGTAACTATAATTAGACCACAGTATGTAGCTAATGGTTATACACGGTATTCTAATGATGGTTCTCGGAGTAAGACCCAGTGGTACAGTTTTCGAAGACCTATATATTACACGGCCACAAAAACGGAGGCGATCCTGTCAGTAATTGCGCCGGCGCAGCTTTCACGAGCGATGTTTTTGCGCATTGTACCGCATCGTTGGTGTCACGCACGTAGCTCGGATTGCTTGTAACACACTAAACCAATTAGTTGTTGTGTTTTTTTAACAAAGAAATTAGCTTTTGTTCGTTTTTGATGCCATCTGCCTTGTTATGAGCAGGGACTGTGTTTTTTTTAATTTAATGTAAAATAAAAATAAGCTTTATGTCCTACTGGATCCTGTGTACCTATTTGGAAGTATCAGGCCTGCATTTAAGTCTGTTTGAGCAAGAAACTTGCAGCTATTTCTAAGATAAATAAATTGTAGGTACCAATGGCACGATGGCACGCATGATTAGTTTAACAAAACAAACCATACTTGTCAGCCCAGGAGAACTTTCATAACTAATACGGTTAATATTTTTTACAGAACACATACAATAGCCATAGGTATTTGATGTAGAAATAGTAATTATCATACTAGGCGTAGGCGCCCCATGTTGCCATATTGCACTTGCACAGCGGTAGCAATGTTACCAGTTTAGAATTAATTAACGAATGGGTGAGTTTTTATGAGGATTTCCTTTGCCTGTTAGAGCTGCGTATTGAATATCGAAAAAGGAGCTGAAACAACATCGAACCATTAGCCGTTGGAATTATTTTATCTCATAGGTACCATATGATTATGTATGGTATGAAAGGGTGCCATTGCTGGAAGCCTGAGAGCTAGAAATAACTGAAAAAAGATAAATACACTGAATAGATAATCTACCTTTTGTAAGAAACCCAAAGTCAGCGCGTATAAGAAAGAATACTTTAACAGTATTTTAACTTAACAATAACGCCATACGAGAGGCCAAAAAGGATTTCACAGGCTATCGTAAAAACGTCCTTTTCCTTTTTAATCACACAAAATCTTCGATAAATACCATAAACTATGACTACTTATCTGATATCCTGTAAAGATATCTTGCTAAAAAAGAAACAACGTAATAGCCCTCCACTGCATCGCTCTCCAGTAGGATTTAGCTTACGGAGAACTAAAGCTGTGCACAGACCTGAATCGAGATTGTCTTTAGAAAGACTATTTTTACTCTATACATACAAATAAATAAAATTGAAGTGTCAGTTTGTAACAGCTTTTTACTAAATGCATATGAAAGGACGTATTTAAATGGTACTTATAACAAAAAAAAAAAACAATTTTTTTAATTTTTTGTCTGCTTGTCTGTCTGTTTGTTCCGGCTAATCTCCAAAACGGCTGGACTGATTTTGACGGGACTTTCACTGGAAGATAGCTGATGATAGTAGATGTAACTTAGGTTATTACTTATTTTTGATTAAGGGATCGACGCAAAAAAAAAAACCATGAAATCCAATTTGTTTTCTGACAAGAACGAAGCCGCGGGCACAGCTAGTCACTTTATAAAAAGAATGATGTGCACACTCGCAACAAAATAGTCTCATAGTCAATGAAGTAACTGTTTTGGCACTAAACAAAACTGTTAGTGTCTGTAGCGGACTCAACTATTTTGCCTCCGTTGTGCGCACGGTCTTAGCTAAGATTTACATCGACTAAAGGTCAAGTACGATATCATAACGCTTTGAAGAAGAAATATGAGTAGAGGCAGACAGTAATAAAATATATTTCTGACACTCGCCTGATGTAGGGGCAAGAGATCGCATTGTAGACTTAATCTCTCGATTTCTGAACTGGGAATAAATCAGGGACTCCGTGTATTGTCATTCTGGGATCCGGCACTTATTCTCAATGAACCGAGGGGATATTTAAGATTTATAGGCTGAGCATGATATATGATAGTCAAGCCTTTTATTATGGCGTTGGCTGCACGCTACTTAGATGATTAATGAAGTAAGAATCCGAGTTATTGTTTTAATTCTACTGTGATTCGAGGTTTGTGCATGTTTTGAGTATTGAGGATTTCAGCTAAGATTTGTTGGTAGCAGAATATAAAAAAGTTGACTTGGCTTTTTAAAATTGATCTACCCGACCTTTACTCAAGTCATACTTTTTCTGTGGGTAGCTTAAAAGGGCTTGTGGATAAGTTATAACAGCCGCACGGGTCGATGGATCAGGTTAAGCTATGCTTGCCGCGGTTAGTTTGTGGATGGGCGGATCGTCTTTACATATTACCAAGATCCGTGCCTCGGAAAGCACGTTAAGCCGTTGGTCCCGGTTATCATTCGTGGATCTTTGACTCGTTACGGGTCGTCAGAAGTCCGAAAGTATGAAAACCAGTCTTACCAAGGGGTAAAGAAAGAAAGAAAGTAAATGAATTTATTTAACACCGACTAAAAGACACACAGTACACCAAAGATATATATCAGATAAAAACAAATAAAAAAGTGTAAAGTCCGATGTAAGAAATTAGCAGGAAAGTGTGCCTCACGGCTGAGCCAAAAAGGCCCAGTTCACCAAAAATGCTAGACAACTATTATAGTGTCTGACGCTGGTTTATGGTAGGGTATCGTATTACCCAGTAACTGGGTTATGGAGGTCCATGCAAAACACTGGTACTCAGCTGTATTCGGTTAGACTGGGTGCCGACCCCAACATAGTTGGGAAAAGGCTAGGCAGATGATAACTTCCTTGGGAAGTATGATGACGATTTCCTGGTACATATAAACTCGCGTGTTGTTTGACCTCAGTGACTCGCGACAAACGCGAAACGTCAATAATATGATGTAATCAGGTTGTTACACGGTTGATTGTGCATCTACGGAGAAAAGACTGACTATACAGTATAATGTTACGATTAAATAATACAAAGCCCTCTATAGATCTGTTCTATTGAGTCCTTACAACTTGCACGAGATGACAAGACGATAATAGGTAATAGGTAATAGGTACAACGGGCTGTTGTCCGCAACTCCACGTCAATGCGCGTATTTTGCGTACGGGTGGGAAAATCGATCATTCGATCCACCCCAGCTCCTCAAGGAAGGCCAGCAACGCCTTGATGTTACTGACCGTCTCATGTAGGGTACCTGGGTTACCGAAGTACTTTGCCCTGTACGTGGCGACCACCGGGCAGTTTAGAAGCAAATGTGCCGCTGTCTCGTCGTCCTCCATGCAGGCCCTGCACAGCGGACTGTCTGTTACTCCTATGACAAAGAGGTGTTTATTGAATGACCCGTGGCCAGTTAAAGCTGCAGTAACTATACGCAGCTTTTGTTTAGTTAGACGGAGAACCTGTTTCGTGAGGCGGCCATCCAGTGTAGGAAGTGCTTCCTTAGCCTGCCTGCAGTCGCCTTGGTCCGTCCATAGTTTGTAGTGTTGATCTCTAGTGCGTTTCCTTACCAGAGTGCGTATATACCCGAAGGGGAGTGGCGCAATGGGCTCAGGTCCCACTGGTGCCATACTCGACCCTCTTCTGGCAAGCTCGTCGGCTGCATCATTACCTAACGAACCGCTGTGTCCTTTGATCCATTGAATGGTTATATTATTGAGGTTACCCACCTGGTTGAGGCGCTGGTGACACTCGTATATTAACCCAGAGTCAACTGCATAACTGTTCAGCGCTTGCAGAACAGCCATACTGTCTGAGAGTATTCGGATTGAGTGTTCCTTTACTTCCCTGGCCATAATGGCTGAAGCGGCTAGAGAGATGCCCAAGCATTCAGCCTGGAACACTGTGTTGTGGACCCCCAACGGTGCGGCTATATGTATGTTGAAGTCCTCCGAGAAGACTCCAGCACCTGTGCCACTACCTGTTTTGGATCCATCCGTGAAGATACGCAGCTCTGCAGGGCGCAGCCCTTCGCATCGGCGATCCTCGTGAAGCTGGATCTTGTATTTTTTATCAAATATAAATTGTTTATGAACCCGGTCGTTTATGGCTTTCGTAATGGGGAACTCCTTATGGAGTCCCTCAAGCAGCATGGTGTGTGGTGTACTACTCTTGCCCCAAAGATTTAGTGTGTTAAGACGTACTGCCGCCATCGTCGCTTCCTGCTGTATGAATAAGTGGAGCGGTGGGATTCCCAGGATGGCTTCAACTGCTGCCGTCGGGGTAGTCCTCATGCAGCCCGTAGTCGCCATGCAGGCTAGTCTTTGCATGCGTTGTAGTTTGTTAGAGGCTGTCACTAGCTTGGTGCGGGGCCACCAAACCACAGCTCCGTAGCTGATCATGGGTCGAATCACTGCAGTGTACAGCCAAAGTATAATCTTAGGGGATAGGCCCCACTTCTTACCTATCATTCTCCTGCACTGCCAAAAGGTTATGCAGGCCCTGTTCAGTTTGTTGTCCAGATGACTGCTCCAGTTTAACTTACTGTCTAGTGTAACTCCGAGGTACTTGACTTCGTTGGCCAACCGGAGTTCAGTATCGAACAGTTTGGGTAGGCGAAAAGGGCCTAAGGCTCGTTTATGAGTAAACATGACCAGTTCAGTCTTAGTGGGGTTCACTGAAAGGTCAAAATCCCTGCACCATCTCTCTACGATGCGTAGCGCTTGCTGAGTGAGATTACATATCGTGCCCGTTACCTTCCCCGAAACCAGGATTGCAAGGTCGTCGGCGTAACCTACTGTGTAAAAGCGGTTGGCGTTGAGTTTGGTGATGAGGTCATTAATCACCAGATTCCACAGAAGGGGGGACAGGACCCCGCCCTGGGGGCAGCCTCTGGCTATCATAGCCAGCTGCTGCTCGCCTTCAAGGCGAACCACTCGTTTACTTAGCATGTTTGTGATCCAGTCCGTTAGTACCTGTTCAACTCCATGTCTGGAGAGGGCGCTGTTGATACTGGAGAAGTTGGTTTTGTCGAAGGCTCCTTCGATGTCTATGAAAGTGCCCAGACAGGTGCCTTTCTGATGCATCGCTTCCTCTATCTGGCTGACTACCAGATGAAGTGCGGATTCAGTCGACTTACCTGAGCTGTATGCGTGTTGGTTACCGTGTAACGGTATAGTCTTTAGAGCACCATCCCTTAGTTCCCTATCGCACAGCCTTTCCAGGGTCTTTAGTAGGAAAGAGGTCAGGCTGATTGGTCGGTGAGATTTGGCGTTCGTGTAGTCACCCTTACCTGGCTTAGGGATGAATATTACTTTCACTTCCCTCCATCCTTTAGGAACGTATCTGAAGGCCAGGCACGCTCTCAGTAAAGGCAACAGTTTTATGGCGACAGAGGTGCCGCCCCACTGCAGTAAGGCGGGGAACACTCCATCAGGACCAGCTGCCTTAAAAGGATGGAAACTCTGGATGGCCCATTGAAGTTTCTCCAACGTGATCATCCTGCTGGCGTAGAGCCAATCATATGACAAGACGATACGCTTCGTATATTTTATGTTAGGGTCAACGGGATCCCCGAGTCAGCATGAAAGTGAATAGCCAGAATAGATGCAAAGTTAACCTTATTCATTACGTAATTTATTGATACTTCTTGCATGCGATACCTTAAAAATACAACTCTAACAAAACCCTTTGAAAAAAGCCTTTAAAGCCGTCTTGAAAGAGACTCTATACCCTTTTTATACTATCAGGAATATCGGATGATCCTACAATCAGATAATGAGCGAAATTGCATTTTACGTGGTCCTTTTTTCCTCATGATGGGTAGTTAGGTACCAATAAAGGATCTTACAGTGTACTAAATGATTAATAAATAAACATTTTCGTTTGATTGAACCTGCAAGCCGACTGCAGTACTGGATAATAATGGTATTATATCACAGATGATTTGCGGCACTCCTACTGATGGTCATTATATGCTAACGAGTCATAAGTATCCATTCGTCTCTTAGCCTCACTGCCCACTGATTGTGAAGGCCATACATCTCTCGTCCTATTAGATATAATCTGCACAGTGACTGCATAGTCGCCAGGATTTTAAGTTTGGGCACACTGAATGCTGCATGTTTAAAGCGCAGGATAGGCGTGTCCGCAGTTGTAATTGTAAAGGACGTGTTCTAGATAAATGTTTCCAAGAAGCAGAAATTTCCGATGGTTAGCTTAAGAAAACATCTATGTACCAATTACCCATGTTTGCAAAAATAAATGATTTGATTTGATTTGATTTGATTTGATGGTTAAAATTTGCTTTAAAGCCTTTTAATTAGTTTTAAAGCCCTAGTTAACCCTAACCTTATTATTACCAAATGCAGTATTACACCAAATTACACAAAAAAAGACAGCGTCCTAAAAGCGAAAGTTCAAGTAGATAAAATGTGTCTGAAATTTCCCGGTACCTAAGCTAGGCCTGAAACCAGAAAAAAGAAATGCAGATCTTGCAAAAATAAGTGACGTGTTCGGACTTCTCTTTTTGTATGTAGTTTAGTTAACTAAAGTCATTTCCTATTACATATTATATTTTGTTTCTATTAGATGTTCTGCAGTAATTGCGCTGCATTTGCTGTGACCAAAACCCTTAAGATCAAACGCTTAGATAGCTTAGTACCGGTCTACATAAAGAAAGAACTGATGCTTATTACGACATAACATACAACTGTGCTCGAATAGCAAATAGTGACTATGTTGAGACATTGCCGTAATAAAGGACCCCTCAGGCTGTTCATTTGCGAAGGTAATTAGAAAAAAATAACATGTGTGTAGAGCCACCAGTTACTTGTTTTGCAATAGTTAAGTAGATAAGTGACTATAATTAGCTTATTTGTTAAGTGTAATTATTAATAAATATATATTATTCGGTATGAAGTATTGTTTGTTATCTATGTTGTTATTTGCCTGTTTAATGCGATAGTATCTATTACTATTAATAGTTTGGAACTATGCCTATTAGTTATAACTTATTAAGTTCATGGTTTTCGATGTATTTGTAAATTAGGATTTTTGTGATGGTGTACATAATTACAATTCTATCTTATATTTTAACAAAATATAAGACAGAATTGTAATTATGTACACCATCACAAAAATCCTAATTTTTTTTAAATGTTTTCACATATCTGTAGAAGTAGCAAGAGTAATGTACCCAGGATTTTGTAATATCTTGATTTAAAATCCTTGGAGTTTCTTGCCCATTTTTCTCCATATGGATCTACGTTTTGGAATGGGCAACTAGCTTCAACTTTCCGACTAACTGACCGACTCTTTGACAATTCAAAAGTGCTTGTAAATGGGTTAAACGAAATAAATGCTTTGAGTTTGAATTTAAAACTACGAACCAAGTAGTTTATTTAACCGTACCGTACGGCTCAAAACTCGAAAAATCTAAAGAATATGGTAATTTCAGGCCTCAGGTAAGAGCTTACTTTTGCGTTCTACACGTAGCCTAAGAATGATAAGTAATAAGCTCAACCGTCACCTTCACCTCAGCCAATAGAAATTAAAAAATAAACAAAAGAACATCAAGCGTGGGCGCGAGGTTTCGCGCACATAACGAGGTCACACCTCAACAAGCACGAACACTTGAAGCGCACACGAGCCCTTATATTTCAACCAGTCCACCAAGCAACAGCAATAATTTCAACTGACAGCTCAATTACCTTCGGACCCTCCATCTCATACAGCACCCACTTTGATTTGTGCATTACAGATCGCATTACAATAATTTGAACCTGTCTTCTTTACGTCACATGCGTATCATAAAGTTGAGCTTGGCAACCATTTTGTCTCTTTATAGTGTTTGTAATTGTGTTTCTTTGTGAGCTTTCGGTTTTGATGGTTTGTTTTTGGAAGGGTTGATGTTTAACTATGTCTGCGATGGGTTCATCTTCATGTGGTGTTTTTTTTTTGTTTTTTAAATTAAACGTCTTGAATTGCACTGCCAAGAGAGGCGCAATGCAGTGTTATTTAAAGTTTCGTGGTTTTATTAAACATACAAATATTTTTATGGAAAATATAGTACCTAAGTAGTACAGTTAATCCGCTAAAAAACTCATTGAGTTGAGAGGGTCCATTAATATTTTGAGGAAATCAAAATGGGAAATGTTTGGGGTTCGATTAAATACGTATCATCATAATCTGCCTAGCCTTTTCCAAATCATATTGGGGTCGTCTTCCAGTCTAACCAGATGCAGCTGAATACCAGTATTTTACATGGAGCGACTGTCTATCTGACCTCCACAACCCAGTTACTGGGTAATACGATGCCCCTTGGTAAAATTGGTTCGATTAAATACGTATGTCTATTTTTAAAACCAATGTTTATACGTCTTACAAGGAAATATGAACTAATAATTGAACTGCCGTTCTTAGTGTTTTGTTCGAATTCGGATTAAAAATATTGTCAAGAAAGAAAGAAAGAAAAAGTATTTATTGTGACTCGTACAGGAAGATCACAAAACTAAACGGTTTAAACACAATCGTAAATAAAAAAAAAACAATTATATAAAAAGAAAGTAAAGCTAGTAGGTAGGTAGGAATGCTTACAATGAGGGTTTTCGTGAAAATTTACGACACCAGTTGGCACCTCTGTGACAAGAGGTCTCCCAATACAAAATATATGATGACGTTCATCATTCGATTCACTCATTCGTTCATCATTCCGTCATGACTAAAGAAAATATAGGCTCTTTGACAGATGCCTGGACCTGACGTGCCAGTGCTGCCACCTAGCGAACGCCATTTCAGAAAACCCTCATTGTAGGTAGGTAGGGATGAGTGAATAGAGTTGTTACTGCACAATGGGCAATGAGCCATCCAATGGAGCGTTAGTTGAACACTAATGTGTGCTAATGTCGTAATTATAATTAAATTGAACCTGGGTGCACCTGTGTATTTTGGTTAGCCATTGTTGACGCACCACATTGGAATAATATACCTGTTATTTGAAAACTGAGAAGTACTTATTAACACCTTAATATTATTTCGAGTGTAAGTACAGGAAAAAAAAAAGTACAAGTCCCTTTTTTTTCTCTGTTATATTTTTATTTGCATGCTTATTAAGAAATAGCGGGCGGGCGAATTTTATGATACTCAAAGGGACATAAAAAAATTCGCTCGCCCGCTTCCAGTGCCCGCTGTTAGTGGGAAAAGTGTCTACTTAATAATTTCGTAAATAAGATAAAATAAATCTAAGGAAATTTAGGTAGGATTTTTGTTAATAAAGCTTACCTCACATTAAATTCAGAGATTGTTATAGGGCGATGCAAATAGAGTGGACGTGAGAAAGCCAGTCCAGTAGTAATTGATTACAGCCTGAAAAACAATAAGAAATGAATTGTTCGACAAAAGCGACATCTCCCGGAAAAGTGCAAAACTAAATCTGTCCCAACTCTTACAATACCGCGTGGTGTTCACGTTCAAAGTTTCTGCTCCTTTCCAAGCTCGATGCTTCGAAAGATGCTCTGTAGAGGGCGCTCAACGCTCATGTGGTCACAAAGAAAAATGCGTAGGTTAATCATTTGCGATTTTGAAGAAGCCTAACTTGCATTATGCAAGTTAGGCTTCTCCAAAATCGCAGTTCCATACATACTCAGTTAAAAAACCAGATTAACCACAATGGAAGATAAATAAACCGGTAAAAACTGATAGGATAAAGTTCATATAGACTCTAGACTTTTTGATTTTTTTACTAAATACGGATAGAACCAATGATGTATAAAACTATAGATACGTTGTCCGCACTCTAAAATGGCAACATGAAATGAAGCCAATTGCCACATTTGCGCTCAGTCACGCACCAACCTGTCGCGCGACGCGACGCGACGTATGTTTGTTTTTAATTTATATCGTATGTGAAAACCTGTGCAAAACATAAAGAAAATATGCCGTCGTGTGTTTTCAGAGGATGTAAAAATTATACCCCAAAAGTTAAAGACAAAAATGTGTCATTTCACGCGTAAGTTTACAAAACTAGATTATTTTATTTTGTACGACGCTGCGTCTAATGGCGGCCGGCGCATGAAGTGACTCTGATAGCTACGTCACTCATGCGCTCGACCAATGAGCATGTAATTTGACTATTACTTATCCTGTGACGTAACTGAAGATGTTTATTTATCTCCCTCTAGCAACAGACATCCCGCCGTACGGTGATATATTTTCTTTCCCTTTCTTTACGCGTATAAGTAGTTATCTAGTATTTTCGCCGTTTTTAAGCGCCGAGATGTTGGTTGATAACGTGTCTATATATAATACGTCATTGGATAGAACCGTCGAAAAATTATTCAATAGGATTTCCCGTGGTTCCTCTCAACATAGCCGGTCTGGTCCGGTTTTTTATCCGATGTTTTACCGGTATTACCCTTGATAGACAAGTAGCCGTTACCGGTTTTATTAGTTTATTTTCCCAACGCCGGGTTTGTAGAGGTTTGTATTTTGGCTTCGCAACTTTTCCGACGTGAAAAGCCTAAACTATCAAAAACAAAGCCTGTTAGACATAACAATAAAACAAATAAGGTGTAAATTCTAACACGCGTTTTCAAATTATATTCTTGGTTGGGAAACTAACTAAAAATTGAAACAAGCGAGTTTCCACTAAGAGATTTATAGACTGTGAACATGATGATTTTCTAAATAACCTAAGCCGTTACGTAGCTTACAACAAGACTTAAGAGTAAACTAGTCGCGAGCTCGAAGTCATTGGTGGTCATGGCAAAAAGCACGCTGTCTCACCTGGCTTCGTGTCTGACAGAGCTAGTATCAGTGTATGAGCAATTAGACGCTAGTCTACACGAACAATGTCTAGTTCTCATGCACAGAAACACAGTTCCGAACTGATAGGCGCGTAAAAAAATTCGAAAAGTGCTTCGGTAAATCGAGTTATATGAAAAAAACCACTGCATAAATCAATTACCTACAAATAAAATTTATTAAACTCTTCGATAACGAGCTTTGTCGGACTTGGTTTTAAAGATTTTACAGTTCTTTTATTACTCTTTTACATACAAAGTTACGTTAAAAATAGCAAGTAAAACGAATCTTTGTCGGCTCATAACTTTTTAATGGCTTTTTATTTTATTATTCTGTTTCCACTCTTCCGAAATTGGTATGGAAAAAATATCGACTAGTGGCACCTTAAAACAAGATGAGCAGAGTGATTTACCATTACTTAGAAATGTGTCAAAAGTTCTACAGGCAAATACTACATTCAGCAATGCGATAGTGTGGTCCCAAAATAACCAATAAATATACAAAGTCAAATTAAATCAGCTAAATTTGACTTTGTATATTTATTACCCACCTCGTCTGCGGAGACGAGGTGGGTATCTATAACTAAACATAAAAAAAAAAAACAAAAAAAATATTGATGAACCCAAAAAAATATATCATCAAAACATTTTTTTATTTGTTTTATCGTGTTTATAAATTGATACCCAACACGTTTGCGGAGTTTCGCTAGCTAATTTAATTTGACCCTGTGTTGTAAACTTTACTATATCCAAATGGCTTTAGCGCGGTAATAATAGTGGCTCTTTCCCTAATATCTCTCCGTAGGAACCCAAACAATAAACTATGTATTTTTTTTTCGGTATTGGAACATGTTGAAGATCACGCTAGATACCTATTGATTCAAAACGTTAACGGACTTTATTTCAGTTTTTAAAATAAATAATGTAGCCGGGCCAATGACCGCTATTGCCACGCTAAATCGTTTCGGGTATAGCACACACCACTTTTACAAAACAATAGTAATTACAAACTTCAAAACAAAACAAACGATACAAACACATTTCCCTCATACCGTTGCGCAATTCATAATAAGACTTAATTAAAACAGCGGTGTTGGCTTGTACACCGTCGCTACCGGCGGTACCGTGATCTATTTAAAATGAAATAACTACCCTTGCATCCCCCGAGCGGTTGGCGCAAGAAATTTCTTCCTTTATTTATTCATAAGCCTCACAAAGAACCAGTGTAAGTAAAGTACATACAGAATTTAAAAGCTCTTTCTTAAGAACGTAGCATGAGCAACATGTACGGTTATATCGTGTTTTTACTTAAAGATTCAGGTAATGGTTTAATGTTGGTTACATGATCTGAGGTAATGATGTCTCTGACTTATGTTTGTTTAGTCTCCTTTTAATTATTGTTTTATTTTGTGGAATCATTGTGGGTTGCCAGGATTTAGGGCTCGCGTCAGGAGCATGTGTGCGTTTTGTTGCCATGTTTATTGAAGATTTCATATCATCACGTATGTGATGCTCGTCCTCATTTGTAGCAACTTTAGGTAAACTCCATTCCTTTTTATTTTAATCATAACACGTGTGTTTTTGTTTTTTTACTAGAGTAGAATAATAAACATTTTTTATAACAAAGTATCGCCAGGTAAAAATCATTATGCATGTAGGTGTGCCTACTTTCTGTCATCCATTGTTTGTTATTCAGTTTAAATAATCTAAATAACCTAAGTAACATATCATCACGCCTGTAATCCCCGAAGGGTTAAGCAGAGTGGTACCTACCTATAGTACAGTCGACCGAGCTATTTGGCATACAGGCAAAAAAGTTTAAAGGCTCGTACACACAGGCGCGACGCGACACGCGACACAAAGGCACCGCAAGTCGCGCAACGAGCGGTGTCTTTGTGTCGCGCTCGATTCGCGTCGCGCGTCGCGCCTGTTTGCAGGAGCCTTAAATCTTTCCACTATACTGCCTATATTCATTTTTATTGTGGTAACTTTTTATGCTTATGGCATACTTCGGAGAGTGATGTAAAAGAATTTGGCTATTCAGTACAATCAAAACATTGTTTAAAAGTAGTAGCAAATCAGCTAGCTGTATACCTAATAGACAGTTTGAATGTACAGACGCCAGCACATCAAGGTACTACAATCTGTCAAATTTCTTTAATAGATTTTCAACTTTATCGTTAAAGCATAAGGTTCAAAGTTGATTGGGAAAACAATTTCGGGTAGCTTGAAGTGCTGGCGTTTGTACACCCACATTTCACCAGTTATGTTAAAGTCCCATGTTTTAGGGGGCGATCCTATTGCCATCAACCGTGCACAATTCCAGACTCCGGGCTGCTACTGAAAAAAATCCTAATGGAAAAACTTAACACTGCCAGACTTGGGAATCAAAAACAGGACCTCATGCTCAGGAGTAGCGTTTGAGACCACTAGACTAACTTTTTCGAAAATCTTCCTTCTTAATCATTTGGAACATTGAGATCACCATTTTTTATGTGCCTATTTGAAATAAATGCTTTGACTTTGACTTTTGACTTTGACCAATAAAGTGTAATAAAACGATTCGGATAAGGTCGATGCCACACGGGCGTTGCCAATGCGTTGCGTCGGCGCTGCGATGCCTGAGCGGTGACGCTCCGTACACACAAATAAATTTACAAAACATACAGACAATAAATACAACAGACATATAAATTTGAGCGTAAAGCCACGCGATGCGTTAAAAGTGTGGAGACGAAACGCGTGCGCATCGGACAAGGGGCCAGGGAGACAAAACAGTTAGAGGTGCTTCAGTGAGACGACGGAGCGACAACAGAGCACAGCATAGTATTTTTTAGAATATCGAAGGTGGACGTCGACGTCGGGATAAGCTGCGTTGCGTGCAGCGTTCGTGTGGCACTCACTGCGTCGAAATCACTGCGCTGCGACGACGCAACGCATTGACAACGCCTGTGTGGGTGTCATCGCTCTAAGGTTGTGATGCAAAGGAGATTGTTCAAAACCAGTCTAGGAAAGTTGCACGTATGAAAACCAAATTAATATACAAATTATTTGCTTATTTTTTACAAGCTTTTCACTTCAGGAATCTTGTTTTCGTATCCGGAATTATGATTTTAAGATAAACAGTAAATTAACGATTGTTAGGTACATTTCCGTATAGTGATGGATGATGGACGTTTCGTTCTCTTCATTTGTACAAGTTACGTAAGTATGAGCCTTTACATAAAAACATCACAAAAATGATATTAAACTCATAAATAGCTAAATAATTAGTAATATCATTATTATAACGCAGGTACTGTATATGTATTTCATATTTCCGTTGTGAAAATATTTATTTTTGTGTTTCGTCTCACGCAGATGCATCTGTCAAGGCAGATGACAGACGTACCGGTAAGGATGACGATTATTACTAAACAAGATCGATTTTTAAATCTATTCGAATCGCAGGAAAGAATCGATTCAGCAATAAATTGAGTTCTGATAGATCTGTTCCCGCTATTATTCTACATCGACAGCTTTACCAGCATAATTAGTAAAATGTAATGAATAATCGTATACAAAATAAATTAAATAATATTGTTGGTTACAAAAAACATAACAAGGAAACTGCGTATCAAAACTTAAAAGTTGCAATCCGCAGGAAAAACATTGGAACTCGTTTTCAAGTTTCTAAAATCGATTAAAAAATCGATTGCCATCCCTAAGCGCCGGCGCCTGCGGAAGCCGCCATTACTGTTTATTATTGTTTAAGTATGTGTCGATTGAGAATAGTCACCGCGATTAATCTCTCCACTTAAATAGTAATACTTACGGAAATTCGTTGGTGTGTTTGTTTTAAACAACTTAGCGTGTTTCATGTAACTAACGATAGGACGTTTTCATATTTAATTGTGTTTTATTACGCCAGGACGTTTTTAGGTTTTCTCCGAATTTGTTTAATTACTTTAAAACTCGGATACTTGTGTGAAAATAAACACTTTTATTTAATAGTATGTAAACCGTAGTCTATAATAAATAAAGATTTATGGTGTTTCAACTTAAGACGGATTTCCATACATCAACGGTCATGATCCTTTAATATCTGCAAAGACATCTATCTGAGATCACATACCTAAATCCAAAACAGCAATAGAATAATCTAAGATTGCACAATATATTCCTGAAGCAGAAACTGCAAATCAATCGAAGCAGTTTTCCTGACACAAGATGTATTAGAATCCTCTGCAGAACTCATTGCTTGCTTGGCTAAGTCGATAAGTGGGTCACCGTATATACTGGGACCAACATTCTGGGAAGCCGCTCGTGGAAACTGCTGGTTGTTTTGATTCTAGCTATTTTGCATATAATATTATGCTGCATATACAATGCAGCTTTTGTTTTAGTTAAGCTGACTAAACTTGAAGGCATTTGCTTTCGTATAAGTTTCGCAGCGAGGTGGATACTTACATGAGACGGGTAAACTGGAAACAAAGATGCTGTTTTTGTCCTAGTTTTAAAAGTTTCGGAAGAGTTCGTTAAGCGTAAGAAAAACCGTCTGGTAATTTCTAACCTTCGGCCCTGTAAGACACTCCTACCCGGAACTCTGACGCATGCTGCAGTCGCGTCGTATTGACTAAAACGAGCCATTACTCCGGAAGAAAAATACCCTTAGCAGTATACCTACTGGATTTACTATCTACCAACTTTATTGGCCTTTTCCAGGTAAAATCGTACTCAATTTATTGTAACATTCTCTCAAATACTTAGAATTTTTTTGAATTCTGATGACTTTGGAATACCAAAATTATTACCATTATTATATAAAGGGCTTTGAAGGTCCGTGTGGCTTACGTACTGTCCGCCATATTGTTTTTTTTTTTCAAAATGGCGCAAATGTGACGCTTTACGGGGTTTATTATGTTATCTGTTTGCATTGATGTCAGCTATCGATTTATACAGGAATAATGCGTGGCCACCATTAAAAAAAAAAACAAAATGGCGGACACTGTAGGTATGCCAGGCTCCATAAAATCTTCAATCCCCTTTTTAATAATAAAAATATTTTATTTTGGCAGAATGCGAACTTTATTATGTTTGTACAACAAACAAACATAAATATGTCGGGACATAAATATGTGAAGTACCTATTTTGCACAGAAGCGGAACCCGGCAGTATAATGAAGAATAGCAAAAACTGCTATTAAAAGTTCCCAACTGAAAATGAAAACAAGCTGAAGTTTTAAAAAACCCGTACCTAACGAATATTTCGGCGCAAAATTAATTTCAATTAAATGGCGTGGTAGTTGTATGTTAGTTGTTCCTGAATTTCTGGCTAACAGAAATACCCCGAGGCGGTGATGTTAGCGCGGTGTTTAGACGCGGTCTGTAATCGCTCCCGCTCCCGCCGCCGCTACCGCTAGTGTCTGTTTGAATGGGGGAAACAAATCGATATGCATCGTTTCCAGCGTTCGTTTTTAATTTCGTCGTTCGTCATGTCCGACCGACCGATGCAGCGCTCTACAAACGATAGATCAGATATTTTTTTTACAAATATACACTGCTTTTCATTGATGTTACCAGTCACAGTCAGTCTTATCTATGTTCGTTTCGTTTGTAAACTTTTATAGAGCGTGTCCTTTTTGTATAACTATTGGGCACTATCTGGAATTGGATTCAACTTTTTTCCGTTTTTTAATTAAATGGAACGAAAAGGAAAAAAGCGTGATAGTTCATCTGAAATTAGCATCAAATTAATCTTTAATGATACATCGCACGATGCCGTGTCCTGCTGAAAGCTCTTCCGGAAGGGTGAGTTTGCGTCCTGCCGGAAGCAGTCTTCCGGCAGGACGCAAACTCGCGTCAGTACGCAAGTTCTGCCGACAGTACGCAGTTTCTTGTCTGGTCCTTCCAGCAGTACGGTGAACTTGATTTTCAACTTGTACTCGTCAGAAGTTTAAGAAAATTAGTCAGTGCTTATTAAAATAACTTTCATAATAATAATAAATGTATTCGTACTTGATTTAATGACGAATTTCTGTTATAGGAGCGCATTTATCTAATATTATTTATAGGAAATAACCCATTTTAAGAAATATAAAATTCACTTTAACCATGATCAGCATGGCGTCCTCAATAGCCTGTCACTTGTCACATCTTACAATAAAAGTACAACCCGTTCAAGTATTTTATACTTATTTGCCATTTTTTTTCATACATTTCAGCCGCGAGTGAGCTTATCTCAATTTTTATTGGCCCGACTTTGTATTTACCGAATTTTTAAAAATTGTACAGATCATGTATGTTTTAAAATTAAGTAAAATGCTACAATTGTTAGTAGGTATACTGCATTATAAAAAAAAAACATTATTACTAATTTAATGAACACGTAATACACCTTAAAAACTACAATAGGATAAGCATTTTATTACAACAGATTGAACATCTTTTACTTACTCACCGAAGACTTCTTTACTCAAGAACCGGATAATAGCCCATAATCGTCTTACTTTCATATCGTATTCTTCCATCTATACTACTTCGAGGTGAATTATGATAAAACCCAGTACAATTATGCTGAGGTTAATTTCCCTAGCGAGGTAGCTTGATTGAGACAAAGGAATCGTAGGAAATGATCCCTTCTCTCCTTGGAAATAGTGGAATAAATGTATTGCGTGCTATTCTTAAGTCGGTCAAAGAGTAGAGAGAGAAGTTCGGCTTAAAGCGCTCAGGTCAAACTTAAGGAGATTAGGGATTTAAAGTTTAAACTTGAGAATATCCTTATATGTAAGCGACCACTTTAGATTTAGTATGCGGATATGGAGTGCAGATGGCAAAAATGAAAAGGACTATTGCATGGGGTGTTCGTGCAAGACGTCAGAGGTAGCACTGAGACTTATAAGTTTGGCAAATGACGAATAGCAAATCGTGACCCTACAGTCCATTACGTATTAGTTATTTTACCTCTGACAGCTGCAACCTAGGTAGGTAATAGGTAATACGGGCTGGTGTCCACAACTCCACGTCAATGCGCGTATTTTGCAAAGCAACCTTATTAAAAAAGAGCACTGTGATTTTGACAGACTTGACAGTTGCAGCAACCTTATTTTCACGAGATTAATGATTCAGTGATCTTTAATCTCATTAATCGTCTAATATTCACAGTGATGAAAAATCTTGGCCCAGAGGCAAAATAACAGTGAATTGACTGTAGGTTACACCTGCCTCTCAATACAGGTTGGTGTGTGTGTGAGAGAAAGCTTATACAAAGGCTGGTAAAAAAAAAACAGAAGAAATTTATGTTTTACCAAGAACTTAACAACAAAATCACAGACGGCCCATATACGGATAAACACCTTTCAACTGAATAGAAGTAGCAAACCGTTTTAACTAACTAAACAAAAATAATTCTTATCTTTTCACTAAAGCATAAGTTAATTTCAACTGTTTGTATTTTCATGTCAGCTTCAGATATCGAGTTGAGAGAGAACCGAGTTTCTGAAACAACTTTAAAAAATTTCCAACTTCCATCATTTTTTGTATCAAGCACACGTCGTTTTGAAGACTAACTTCATTATAACAATTCCCTACGTTGTACATACTCGTATGATGCTCATTACCGTATCTAGGTCAGCTTCCGTACAAATTCAACGTAACAACTTTGAACTAGGCCGACCAACAAGTTTACAAATAAATTAGCGAATACCCAATTGCTCCCGCGGCCCGCATGTGAAAGAGTTCCAGGAACAGTCACACTTCATTATGCACAAGCAAGGCCTTCAAAATAATTCAAATGGCTGCCGGAGGACGATTCCCCTCTAAATAATTCATAAGGCTTTGAGTTATGTCACAGCTGCCACTACAACATTCTGATAGAAACTCTAAGTGGAAGAAACAGGAGAGTCTTTGATTTCATTTAGTTCGCTTCGCCGGACATGACCCTCCATCTGACAATTTATATCAAAGGATTTGTCGCATCAAAGAGTTTCTTTAAAGCTCACTCATATCTTGTTGCCGCCATATGCTTTAAAATAAAGTGACAATGCCGCGGTGCTAAACGGTAGAAAGATTTCGTTTGTTCGCCGCAACCTTAATTAAGTTTAAATAGTGGAGCTATATCACCGCACATAAACCGTGTAGTGTCGGTAGTTCGCTTCTATGTAGCGACCGGCGTATGTTAGAAAACTCATAAAAGGCGGTGAATCATCTGCTCAGCTTTAACTAAAGCTGTCTGCGGTGCTATTCTGAAAAAATCTCACCGTGAAAACTTAGGTGAAGTGAGCGTGGTGTGAGCTGTCAATAGTGTCAATTCCTAGCAAAAATAAACTCACTATCTAAGTTTTCACGGTGAGATTTCTACAGAATCGACCGGCTGGTTTCTATATTATTAGCATGTAACAAAAACCAAGTTTAAGTGGAAGCCTTTTCGCAGGCGTTTCTAGTAGCGAAGGAAGTGAAGTTCATCGAACAGTTGTTACAAAGATTAAGATAGGTAAAAGTGAGGTAGACGTTTTACGAGTCGACGAGTGCGTAGATATATCCTCCTTTGGAGTACATTCGCACATGGGCGGGTGATAAAATCAGCATAAATTGTGTCGCGCTCCCGGGCTGCGGTGGCGGCGCCCGACGGAGCTACGAGCTATTACATATATAGGTAATGCGTATGGAAGTAATGGCTCCTAGTTATGCTAATACGCATTTACGCCAGCCAGACTATTCATCATTGTGTTCATAAGATTTATAGGGTTTTCTTCAATGCATTTATAATAATTTTACTAATTCTAGGTATAGCTAGTCATCGCATGCATGGATATAATTCAAACTGCCTTAGGACATGAGAAAATAGGTTCAAGAAAATACTATTCCCGCACGCACGCGAAGCATGTTCAGCCGTTGGTCCCGGCTGTCAGTCTTGGATCTTTGACAGTCGTTACGGGTCGTCAGAAGCCCGAAAGTCTGACAACCAGTCTTACCAAGGTATCGTGTTACCCAGTAACTGGGTTGTGGAGGTCAGATAGGCAGTGCGCACCCCAACATAGGAAAAACAAAAGTTGGGAAAAGGCTAGGCAGAAAGAAAGAAGAGGCATACCTCCCTACAAATGAATTAATGTGGATTTTAATTGAAAAATAACCTTAAGATATAGTTACAGTTTTCAGTACTATATTCCTGCACATCAAATAATACTGATGACGCCTCACTCACACGTTCAGTTACGACGCTATAATGCTATTCAACAGCGAGATTGGAATCCCGAATCCGGGCCATGTCCACCGCTTGATTGTGCGTTTGTCGGCCATTGAATGTCAGGGGTTTGGGCCAGAGGGCCAGCGACATAGCAATTTACTGGTAGACAACCATAACGCGATTTACGTTGGGGCTATTTGTTTTTGGAACTGCGGTGTGAATGACTAAGCGGATGCGTCGTTTTTAGCGGAAATTCTAGATTTCCGAGACCCAGATCCAAGTTAACGCACGGTAAAATTTCAATAAAAATAGACGTATTGAACGTAATAAGTAAGGAATAATAATTAGAAATATTTAGGTATTTTTTTTATTTTGGGTGGTGTTGTCTACAAATTCATAATAGAACAAATTTATTTGCTAGAATGTAGGTATAAATCAAGAACTTTAGACTATCGTGGCCCAATTACATTCTACCATTACATAATTATGGTGTGCAAATGTGTCATATTAACATTAAATTTACTACAATTTTAACAATACATTACAATTTAAATTTAATTATCAAGTTTATGGAACATACATTAATTAATGTCAAAGTAGAAAAAACAAAAACAGAAAAATGATTAAAATGTCAAATTACGTATATAATGCAAAGTCCATACTCCGTATAACGTCACGATTCAATAATATTAAACATTCAATTGATTATTATAAGATGTGTAGGTACCTACTATATCAATATTATTCTGCACGATATGTCATAAATTCGTTTAAATCGTAGAAACAATTTTCTTATAACCACTCTGTCAACTTTTTTTTGAACATAGTCAAAATTAATCTTTAAAGGCGTCTAGTAATTTATTATACACCTATAGAGCCGTTATATATGAGTTCCTTTTGTACAATCCGAGCCTACATTGTGGAACGCAGAGCATATCTTTAAGCTTATTTTTATTCCTAGGAGCTACATTTCTTTTAATTACGTCTTTACGCTTCGTGAAATATTCCGGATTTTTTTTGTACAAATAGGCATAATTCTTTAATGTAAAGACGCCACGCCAGCACATCAAGTTACCACAATCTGTCAAATTTCTTTAATAGACTTTCAACTTTATCGCTAAAGTTAAAGGTTCAAAGTTGATTGGGAAAATTCGACGGGTTGCACGGTAGAGGCAAAATATTATACTTTTTGAACAAGGGCTTACAGCTATCGGTATAACAGGCTCCACAGATTGCACGCACACATTTTTTTTGTACTTAAACACCCTTATGATATCCACAGAATTGCCCCACATTAAAAGTCCATATGCGAGTACTGACGAAACGTAACCGTGATTTGCGCAAAGAGCAGCTTCTATATTGACACTGTGACTCTTAGTCTTTTTAATGCATAGACAAATCGATCGAGCTTGTCACAAACGTGATCGACATGTGTCGTAGGTACGAATGGAGTAAGGGAGTGAGGTGGTAAGGTTATCACTAAAAATGCTGTTTTTTCTTAGTATATTATTGAAAGTTAGGTTCCGATCTGAGATTCAAAACTTTTCGGTGATGAAAAATCATAACATCAATGACATTTTAACTTTACAAAAAAGAGATTTAATAAAAATGTCAAAAGCAAATCATATATCAACTTCAACGGCGCATTTTAAGTTTAATTAAGTTGATAAACTTTATGTTTTAGTTGTGTATTTGTCACTGTGTCGCACTGTGTCGCTTTGTATCGAACTGAGCTAAGAAAACGTGTTCAAAGTTTCAAAGAACATTTTGTTTTGTCTCCAGAATAGTGAAGTCAATAGATTACTTTTACTTTCACTTTGAACTGAGGATCGGATCTAGTAGAACTTATACATAAGTTCGAGCACAAAGGACATAAAAGCTGAGCTGAAATTAAAAGGGAAAGTAAATAGAAGACTCCAATGCTTTGATTAAAGAAAGTTTCATTTATTTTGACGTGCTATTTTTCTATGTAATTGTTTGTAGAAAACTTTGTATACTGTTGCCGATAGAAAGTTCTATGCGTAGATACTCGTATATTTGGAAGGATTTTCAATAAGGCCGTCGCAGACCTCTGGTTTTGAAGAGTATCTAAATATTAATCATTTTACTTGCTAGTTGGTGGGCTGACTGCCATATGATTCTTCCAGTTCTTACGATTTTTGTCGTACTACCATAAAATTTACCCCAGACAGACGACCATTAAATCAAACGATACAAAAAAGACGAATCTCTAGCGCTTCGAAACGTCCCTGAAATGGCATTTCTTTTACGGTGTATCTACCAGTAGGTAGGACAGGCAGCAAAGTACGTGCTATAACCATACTACGTATCCAAGTATAAACAGAGTCTTTTAGTGGTCTGCAGTAAAAGAGAGCGATTTCATTGAAGTCAAATCTTGTATCCGTATCTTGTCCGTTTACTCAGACCGTAATGAAAATCTAATAGAAATGTGAAATCTCATTAAGATTTATATTGAAAGGATCTCGGAAGGCTGATGAAGTTATATAGGGGAGGCCGGGGTTTAAAGCAAATTTTTAAACAACACGTAAAAAATCGTTTAGACGAGGTCTGATCTCCAAGTCTTTATATATAGAGGCAGAATGTATCCTAGTTTTAAATAAAATAGTCATATTTATTAGTCATAGCTCATTGGCAAGAATTTTTTTTGGCCAAATTTCAACAAGTAACAACCCACTCCCTCATGGGGCTGGTTGTTCCAACGTTGAGGCTAGATTTTCCGGTAGCACATGAGTTAATTAGTGATGCAGTAACTAAAAATGGATTTACATACATTAAAACAAAAATGCCTAGTGTCAAATATTCATGTCTTAAAAAAAACTAGTCAAGAGCGAGCCGGACTCGTGCACTGAGTATTGTGGAACGTGAAATGTTTTTAAATTTTCATCGGCGAGGCCTATAATCGTCAGAGAATTTTAACACTGCGCTAAAACTTACTTACGTAACAAATATTATCTACCACCAAGCAAAAACCAATCTGACACGTCTATAAAGCGTCACTAAAATGGCTGCCGCAGCGCGATGGTACAACGTTCAGTGATACATTTCACATTTAATGTTATCTCCTTTCTTAACGATGTCATTCGTGCCAGAACAACTTACCCCGGTATGTATCTTTTTATCGTTTAGAAATGCTCATGCATTCTGCACTACCACGGGCAGATAGTGCAGTTATGTGGGACTCTAACCCACTAAAACTCCACGGTGTCCTTCTCTGCCACTTACGGCGGGAACACGGGCATGCGTTAGCACTCATCCGTCTCATCCGTGAGCCCTTCGCGACTGTCCGTCACCGGACCCTCTTCTGGGGAGTATCACCGGCGCACCAGAATACATAGCATGCCGTGACCAAACCAGCACATGGGCGCCAGACGACCCCGTCCCCGGCCCCGGCTTCCTTGGTCTCCTTGCGATAGGTCATGTCATTGGCTCCTCCGCCTGCCAATTTTCGGCCGCAGAGGATAAGGAGGGGCTGGAAGAGGGCGTTGTCCTCCGCCGACGCCCTGTGCGCCTGCTGCGGGCCGGGTGAGTGGACGAGATCTCCCTCTCCCTTTTCGCAGCTTTGAAACGGTCGTTTCGCAGAAGGAAACCACCGCGTCCCAGGACTCTTCACTGCCGACCATCGACTCGACCACGGCCGGCAGCCAGAGCTCACTGCCTACATCTGAGATGAGGGCACGGCGCGGCTCCTCCCAAGCGGCACTTTGCCAGCGTATGCCACGCCGTGTCCTCCCGGCAGTCGACGCAGTGGTGACACCGGGCGTCCGGCTCCCTGTACACAGGTACTTCCCGAAGCAACCATGCCCCGAGAGCACCTGCGTCACCCGAAACGACAGGGAGCCGTGCCTCCTCTCGAGCCGGCGCTCGAGTACCGGCCGGATCGCCTCGGTGGTGCGAGAGCCTGTCCCGCCATTCCGCCACCAGGACCTCGCGAAGCTGAGAGCAGCTCCATATGGCGCTGCGTCAGCCTTTCGCCTCGCGCCCGCGCTTCCTCGCGCCACCGGTACAGCGACGCGAGTACTTTCGCCTACCCCCAGCCTCACCTACGTTAACTTACAAAAGTATTCTCTCTGAATTTTTTGGAGAAGTCTTCAGTTCTTTGTTTGCGTCTAGAACAACATATCTGTAGGCGAAATCTCGTAATTAAGAACGTTCAAAATCTAGTCGCAACCGCATCTCAGCCACAAGCAATGTCGAAAACTTGCCAAAAATGTAGGGAAATTAGAGATATTTTTAACAGATTGAGACTGAGATCAGAATTTGAACGTTCTTAAAACTGCGGGAATTACCCCTCTGAGTATAATTATTCAGAGGAGCAATAACATCTTGAAATTAAGGCCACTTTTCAATAATATGAAAATTAGTCTTAATTTCAAGATTTATCTACGATTTAGCAGCGCCCCGCGGTTTCACCCGCATGAGTGTCGATCCCGTGGAAATATCGGGATAAAAACTATCCTATGTCCTTTCCCGGGACTCAAACTATCTCTATATAACAAATATCATTTAAATCGGTTCAGCGGTTTAAGCGTGAAGAGGTAACAGACAGACACGCTTTCACATTTATAATAGGTACTAGCAGCGCCCCGCGATTTCACCCGTATAAGTGTCGATCCCGTGGGAATATCGAGATAAAAAACTATCATATGTCGTTTCCCGTGGCTCAAACTATCTCAATACCAAATTTCATCTAAATCGGTTCAGCGGTTTAAGCATGAAGAGGTAACAGACAGACAGACACACTTTCACATTTATAATATTAGTATGGATGGATTAAGTTTGTTAATAATTTTGGTGAATTTGAGATGTTAATTAAGTTTATGAAGTGTATATATTTGTATTGTATTAATAACTTACCAAGCCTATTCAAATAATGTAGTTCTGGGAATTAAAACCATATCGAAATAAACTTCGTTTGTAAATATGTATTTCAATGGTTTGTAGATTTACGTATTTAACTTCACTTTGAACGAACACCAATGTTCGTTCAAAGCGAAGTGGGATCCACCGTGACAAATATTACCAGTTCGTAGAAAACGACTTCTACACAGTATAAATAAATTACCGTGACTTCTATAACGTTATACCATTTTCCAGGAAACGTTAATTGAATTTTATTATCTTTGTTACATAGGATTTCAGGGAAGCACTTAAAGGCTTATGTTTCCAATTTCCAACCATATGTACATATACATGCATACATACAATTCTACATACATATATACAATTCATACATATATACAATTCTAGTTCACTTGCATATTGTATCTCAGAGTGATTAATCCCAACACTTCCTGGAATGTAGCTCGGCCAGAGTACATGAGGGCAGAGTGGAACACAATGTCAGGGATGACAAGCATGTTGCAGCTTGCGGGCGAATTGGGTCGCTTCTCCCCGCATGTTCGATGCTCCAGATTGCAAGGCATTCGTCGTCATTGTCTACGTTCCTGGACTATAAATATTTTGATACTTTCCTTTCCGTTTGTTTCTAGATTTCTTCCGCTTAGGAATTGGCTATACAACCAGGAAACATGGCTGGTTTTCATAAAAGATAGGGGTGAACGGTGCCTAATTTTCATCGTGCGTGCATCGTACTTAGATGAAAATACAATGGAGTGACTTTAAAATTTGTAATTAATTTTCTGGATTTTTGTTAAGGCTTTTACAATATGATAAATGATAAATGATAATGATAAATGATTTTATTTCTGTAAGTAGGTTTGCACAAACACTTTTACACGTCAATCATAAATTTTTTAAACTAGATGAGGTCGGCGTTTCCTATCTGACTACTCTGAGAAGAAAGGCCGAAACAAACTCAGAGGTCATAGTCTCTTTTAAAGTCCAGACATAATCTTGGTCAAGTTATATGAAGACCATGTAGGTCGATGTCTGAGATGGTCTTTTGAGGAAAGAACCACACAGATTGAGAGGACCTGTCCAGTCAGTGCACGCATTTGTCAGAAATCATGCAGCTCAACTCAAGACTTAAGGAGCTCAACGATTCGACGAACAATACCAAAGAAAGGACATTTGGGTAGGCCACATAAATTACTCAAACTGCCAGACCATAGAGAGAATAATAATAATATAAAATGCCTAAATTAAATGACCCACATCGTCTTCACATTCACAATAATTAAAATAATATAATACTTTAAAAAGTAAGCAAATGTCAGTTAAAAAAAAAAAATCATTAATGTCAATGTGTATATAAAAAAAAAACATCAAAAACACTCAAAATGCAGAAATTGGAAGCAACTCAATCCCAAGCCTTTGTATCCTCAATATAATCTTTAACGGTATAAAAGGCTTTCTGGCACAACTTACGTTTAATGAACGATTTAAATTTATTAAGGCTTAGATCTTTATGAATTACAGCATTTTCTTTGTGTGTGTGTGTTTTTTTTAATGAATAATTTCAAAATGTATTATTCTCCTCTACAGACTTTTAATCAAGCCCTGTAAAGGCCCATATATCAAAGTCATTGTAACCGCCAGCAATGCACAAACGAAGCTCAACAACTTTGGCCAATGATTAATTAAACTTTTTTATATAATCCTCTTTGTTCGCGATTTCCTTTAAATTTTCTCAGCCTGTTCGAGCATAAGTTTCTCAATAAGTGGTGGCCCGGACTGGGTTGTGGTGGTAGGGCCGTTTTCGCCTAATTCTAATTAGTTCCAGGTCGGCGGTACATCAAACTTGGGATTAGTTCTTTCGTTTAATTGTCCGTAAACTTGAGGGACGCGGATACGTTCACCTGGAAGGGCTCGGGGCTTGTCCCAGAATGATTAATGTGCTTCTTGTTTCAATTATGTCCTATTTTTCCTTCCTGTTTCATATTAATTTAATGGACAGGCAGATTAAAAAACGCTTACTATTAAATCCGATTAGGTTTATTAATATTGATTGATGTTTCTGAGGAAAAGTTATTTGCGAAACCAATTAATACATGCAAATAACACTCCAGCTCTACTAGCATCTGTATAATATTATGTGAAATGTGCTCTGAAACGCAAATAACATGCAGATAATTGCAGGACGAAGTCGAGGGCTGCAATTATGAACTTGTCATGTTTGGTTAAAGGCCATCGAAGTTGAAATAAAGTTGCTTAGAACTTATTGTACTTTGTGTAGGTTGTGGAGTCTTACCAACAGGTATCGTGTTCCCCAGTAATTGGGTTGTGAAGGTCAGATCGTTAGGGCACGCCACGATAGCGGCGGTAAGACCCCTCTTTGAGCAGTGGCTAGAGAGGCGTCATGGCGCCCTCACCTACCGCCTGACGTAGGTCCTCACCGGACACGGAAGTTTCGGGAGGTTCCTACACATAATCAGGCGGGAGGAAACGCCCGAGTGTCACTATTGCCAGGATCGCCCAGAGGACACGGTGGAGCACACGGTGGAGGTCTGCCCCGCTTGGGCGGAGCACCGCCGTGTCCTCGTAGAGGCGATCGGCAGCGGCGGCGACCTCTCGCGTCCGGTTCTGGTTCAAGCCATGGTCCGGGCCGAGAGGGAGTGGGGAGCAGTCGCCTCCTTCTGCGAAGCAGTCATGCTAGCGAAGGAGGCGGCGGGACGGCTGAGGGAGAGAGCCTCCCGGCCCAGCCGCCGCGGGAGACGCTCCGGGCGTCGGGAGCCGCGCGACGACTCCCGGCCACCGTAGGCGCGGGCCTGCGGGCGGAGAGTAATTGGTAGCTCACCGTCCGATCAGGACCAGGCCCGTGCCGGACGGCGCGTACATGTTCCACGCGCGCCTCAAAAAGATGTCAGCATTAAAAGAAGGGCCCGTAAGGGCCGAAGCCTGCCGGGTCAGCGGGATTGTCCGAAAGGGTTACCGCTGGCCCGGAACATAAAGGGCGAAGGAAGGAACACGGGTGGGTTTTAGTCAGTAAGAGTCTGACACTCCCTTCCGCTCCACCCAGAGCGGGAGGAGTCATTTGATGATTTCCCATCCTGAAAAAAAAAAAAGGTCAGATCGTTAGACGCAATGTAAAATACTGGTATTTAGCTGCATCCGGTTAGACTGGAAACCGACCCCAACATAGTTGGCTGGGCAAATGATGATGTAGGCGGCCAATTGTTTTATAGGTATTTAAGAAGCTGAAGAGCTTCTTTTTGATATGAAAAATTTACATAACATATACATAAGTTATGTTTAAGTCCCATTTAATAGGGCACTAATCAAGACTCCGGGCTGCTACCGAAATATTCTAGATGGAAAACTAAATAACACTTTGCTTGATCCGGGAATCGAACCCAGGAAGACATGCTCAGCAGTAGCGCTTGCGACCACTCTACCAACGTGGCAGTCAGACTTTATTTTAGTGAAACACTTTTTTTTAAATAAAGGCGCGACACACGATATAATCGCGCGCGACAAAAAGGCACCGCCCGTTGCGCGACTTGCGATGCTTTTGTGTCTCGCGAGATTTTATCGCGTGTCGCGCCTGTTTGTAAGAGCCTTTAAATCTTCCTCGGTAGGTATTTAATCTAGCAAGAACGTCATAGTTCCCGTCCAGTTTCCCGCGATCTCCGTCGGCATCAGCGGATTGTTCCTTGGAAGCTGGTGAACCCTTAGCGAATAGTTAAACTTAATGAGGGCGACCGAATGTTGCCTACTCCTTCACACAGACTGTTTCTGGCACCAGAGAAAAATATTTTCGGATAATGTGAGTGGAATTTTGGAAGATTTAATGGGTGTTAGATGGATTGGAAATTGTGTACATAATTAGGGCTTTAAATCTGTGCTTTTGGTAAGGTTTTCATTAAAGCGGTTGTCTACGCCTGAACGCAGCCTTTCATATTGGCGAGGATGCGAACGCGCCCGATGTCGGCGGCGCTCGCGACAAGCTTCACGCGGACGAACCGGACTAACTTCACTTCACGATTTAGCGCGTACCGCCATACTTGTCGCGACACATAATATTGTAATTTTAAATAATAAACTTATAACTATCATCGAGGTCGGTCTTTAATTGTTTCGCCCACAGCGGTAACGTTTTCCAATGGGTCATGTATGAAAATATTAAATTGTCTCGATTTTTTTTCTGCGCTTATGAATAAGCTAATACTATCTACAAAAAAAGTATCAGATTTATCTGATTAGTATTTCCAGAGAAATAAATTAAATTCTGTTAGAGGCGGCCATCGACAGTAACCCACGGATTTTTATTCAATTTCCTTAGCCTACTCAATTAAAAAGTAAAAACTTGTCAATTTGTCATAACATAACCTCACTTTTCACCTCTTGCTTTGTGTTTGTTTGCGATTTTATGGATATATCTTTACGACGACCCTCACGCTTTGAATAAAATAAAGATAAATCGTATCGTAATCGTAAAGATATATCCATAAAATCGCAAACAAACACAAAGCAAGAGGTGAAAAGTGAGGTTATGTTATGACAAATTGACAAGTTTTTACTTTTTAATTGAGTAGGCTAAGGAAATTGAATAAAAATCCGTGGGTTACTGTCGATGGCCGCCTCTAACAGAATTTAATTTATTTCTCTGGAAATACTAATCAGATAAATCTGATACTTTTTTTGTAGATAGTATTAGCTTATTCATAAGCGCAGAAAAAAAATCGAGACAATTTAATATTTTCATACATGACCCAATAATTTTAACAGTCTGTTTGTTGAAAAACTTATCCCCATTATCATATAACACTAAGCGAAACCTAAATGAATGCCTAAATAAAAGCGCGCTCTTGGATTTTCAACTTTCGTCCCTAAGCCGAGCGTTGAAAATACAACCGAATTGAGAACCTCCTCCTTTTTTTGAGGTCGGTTAAAAATCCAATAGCATGCTTATATTCATTTAACTGTCAACTAGTGTTAGTGAAAATAGGCATCAATGTCTGATACATTTAGATTCCTGCTATAATGACAGCAGCCATTCCACCTGACCTGTTATCTCTGGTTTTAGATGGCTCATGCAATGAGATTCAGCATGTGAATGAAGGTTCTTTTAACAGGCAGGCGCTTTACTTTCTATGAATAATTTCATCACTATAACTGCTCTCAAAACGGTGAAGGAAAACATGCCCACTCCCTCTCGAAGATAGGAGGCCTGTGCCCCAGCAGTGCGAACACTTTAATACAGTTTTAGTACGGTTTAGTACAGTAGAATACTTTAGTACAATCAACGTTAGTCACTTTTTAGCTGCTTTTATTATTTATTTATTTATATATACTTTATTGTACACCAGAAAATACATAACAAAAAATACGATTATGAATACAAAACATACAATGGCTATTTTAATCAGGCTAAACCGATTAAATTAAGCTACTTTGCTATAACGTAATATGAAACACTTCTACAGCTACTTCAGTTACCGTTTGAGCACAAATTGTAATGGCTACATGTACTATACACATTTTACAAAGGTGTACTTAACGTGTATACCACTTGTGTTTTATTTTTATGAAGTCCCGTTGGAGTTAACTTTAGTAGTTAACTTGAGTAGTAAGGCGTGATTAAGTTTAAAAGAGCGCATTTTCGCTTGTAAGCGGATGTGGAAGTAAGTAGGTAGGTACCTACTTAAATTGAGTTTTAAATAAAGGGGGTAGGTATTTCGATAAAGTTAACAATGGTAAAGCTTACCCACGCTTTATCAAAATTATGTGGCAGATCATTTGTAACCACCGACAATCAAGCGGGTGGATCTACGGTCAACCCTGGTATCTTTATACAACATACCCATTTATGAAATGAAACATTAAAAAAAATATTCATGATATCAAACAAATCTATCGATGTAATAATAAATATAGAAGGGTCAAAACTGGCACCAAGTGGTTCGTGTAATATTACACTCGGCGCTGGCTAGCCAGTTCCTTTGCATGAACTTGGCTTGACACACTGCCGCGTGTCTAGACCTGAAGAGTTTGTTTGAATGCGGGCGCATTCATCTCTGGGGCAACCAGTCGGATTTGAAAAAAAAATATTTCATACCCCAATTCTTGAGGAAGGCTATAGACTTCTTAACATCACGCTAGGACTCTTAGGAGCCGGGCAAAAGACAAAAGGCAGAAATAACGCTAAGCGAAAACGAAGTAGGTAATGGAGCACGGGCAAGCGATGCGATGCAACGGCGTGGGTCGGGAGAACAAGAAATTTCACGCGAGCAATGTCGGGGGCTTGCCCGCTGCCTTGCCGTTAATTTATATTTTTGATAAACAAAGCCAGCTTATCCATTACCAAACACCACTGGGACTACGTTCAATTGATTTTCAAAACCTAATCACAACAATTCCTTTGAGAGTAAAATAACTAAACAATAACAAATACCACCATCTACTGGCCCAAGGAAAATAGAATTATAAAGTAAACAGACACACTGACAGGCAGGACGAAATGAAACGTCTAACACCTGGTTTTGAGTTAACTTTATTACGTGAACGTCTGTGAACGTAACGCGGACGGCGCGTAAAATATTTTTCCCTTGGAATGACGCGCTCCCTCGGTAGCGTATCGTAAACTGCTACATTTATTACGTTTGATATCGTCAGACGACGTCTTTACTGCGCGTGTTCCGCGAACATTGCACGTGGCAACAAGTTGCTGTAGCAAGGTATCGAGATGCGTGCAGGTGTGACATTGTTGATGCAGTTGTTAGAATATAATTCATTTGATATAATTATATTATTAGAATATTGTTTATTGGATAATGGCATCTGTCACATTTACGAAGCTTAAGACCAACGTAGAAGTACCTAATACGACTAGATAATATATTTTTACAATAAAAATAAAAACTGGCCAAGTGCGAGTCGGACTCGCACACGAAGGGTTCCGTACCACAAGGTAAAAACGCCGAAAAATACACGTTTATTGTATGGGAGCCCCTCCTTACGACCGTCCCCGTAACGACTGTCAATGATCCACGAATGACAGCCGGGACTAACGGCTTAATGTACCTACTTTCCGAAGCACGGAGAGGTCTTGATATGTAAAGATGGTCACCTATCCACGGACTAACCACGGCAAGCGTGGCTTAACCTGATCAATCGACCCGTGCGGCTGTCATTCGTGGATCTTTGACAGTCGTTACGGGTAGTCAGAAGCCCGAAAGTCTGACAACCAGTCTTAGGGTATCGTATTACCCAGTAACTGGGTCGTGGAAGTCAGATAGGCAGTCGCTCCATGTAAAATACTGGTATTCAGCTGCATCCGTTTAGACTGGAAACCGACCCCAACATAGTTGGGAAAAAGCTAGGCTGATGAGATGACTATTTTTTTCAATTTCTATCTACACAGAAACAAAAAATAATTAACAGCATTAAAACACACCTAATATTATCATTGGTGACTCAAGCAAGATTGAACAAAGACATCAAAGCATTCTGCATTGAAAAGGGACCGTCAAAGTGAGAGGCGCCCTTTCAAACGCGGCTACACAAAGAAAACAAAATTTCCACCATCGGATTTTCATGTCAGTCACGTCGGAGATTTTTTTCCGCGCCAAAATGAATTCCACAAACAAATCACCACAGATCCAATCAAAGGCGACGACAACGGCCAGTATTTTATAAAAAAAAAACTTGTTGATCTTATATTATTTCGTTCGTGTATTCTTCTTGTTACATAATTAGCTTTTCTTTTCGCTAAAGTTGCGGCTTCTTGTTTAGACTTAAAGTTTTGCTTACGAAATCAGGTTCAAACTTTGTCTTTCTTTCTTTATAATCCTCATGATGTAAGTTTACGACATTATAATATCTTTTCTCGACAAGCAAAATGTAGGTCAATCCTCATTAGGCTTTTTCGTTTCTTTTAGTTATTAGAAAAAAATACACGTGTATTTTTCTCTGTCGCTTTTTTACTTAACACAAAAAGGACTATAAAAACCTATAAAATGAACGTGTTTTGAAACTCTTAAGATTTCAAGTTTGTATCAAGAAAATTACGTCAAAGTTATTTAGTAATTTCTCAAATGATTCTGCAAAGCCTTGAGCACTTAAGTATGATTGGAATCTTATTGGAGAGCTTCAGGGCGGATCATCTCATCAATACTTTGATTGAGGCTCCGAACCACGACGGATTGAGGTTCGATTTCGTTTTTAAGTGGAAGGTGGAAGGTTTCGAAGTGATTTTCAAATGAACTTGATGAATATTTTAAACTAAGTAATTATCGCAATTTCTAGATATCTTTTTTTAAATACCTATTAGATCTAAAATTAATAAAAAGTAGTCGCATTTCATATTTATTTGCTAATTTTAATGAATAAGTGACGTATGAAACGTATGATGCTACACGTATTGTCTTTATAAATGGTCCTCATGTCATAAATGTCAAAACACAGTTCGCGCTAGTTCCTCTGCCATTACTAAAATAAAAGTATAGGTACTTACGTTGGCACGTTTATATAATAACAACTTTCCACGAACGCATTTCATGAATCTTATAACAATTTGACGTTTAGGGACGACGCAGACGAACGACATTTTATAGATCCAATCGTTCCTCAAATTTACATTTTGTTGGTCGCCGAAAAGTTTTCTATTCAAATGGTTGGACTGGTTGAAAAGTGAACGATTTTTTGTAGAAGCCACGCTTGGTTGTTGTCTTTTTTCATACGATGTTCCCGCAAAAAACTGGCTACCAAATGTCGGGCGGCTACGTGTGACCAAAAGCGTGCGTAACTGAAATTCTTGTCAACAATATTGTAGGTAGTGAACTATTCCTTCACTTAACTGTTGCTGTAGTTACACAAAGTCCGAGATCTGACGATACAGCACGTTTGTGGTCCACCACACCGTGTGGCCGCTGTTCACACTTCATCAATGTTTACAACACTGCACAACTTTTCCTATCATTGCTGTTAGAGCTTATGAATATTTAACGATGTACTGCTTGTAATAGGAAGCTAATTTGAAACTTTGCACTAGTTAGGAACTCCAGTTCTGTTGCTCGGAGCTGTAATTACAGATTCAATCTTATGACGTAATCATTCTAAAATTATTAAGATAGATAGATAGATAAGCCATTTACCAGGATATTAGGTTTCAAATAGATTCTTGGAACTTAATAGTCTGAGTGAAAACCACGTTACGTCGTCTGAACTCATCCGTTGTTGAACCCCGGATCAAGGGACCGTGTAAACGATTACCTGTCGAATGTAGACTGTAATAATGACTAAACTTTTGCCACGTTCAATAAGTTTTGGCTTCCAAATGAAAGAAACTTTAACTGAAGATTGAGGGAAGGTATAGACTTTTTGGTATTGGCTTGACTATTGTTCGAGACGTACCGTGGTCGAGAGAATTTTCAGGGCGATAGCGGAGGTGGGCAGTCGGCCGGAATCCAGAGAGTCTGCAATCCGCTCCGGTTGGCCGGAGTTCCGGATATTGAAATAAATAAACAGGCGGCTGAATTATTTAACTGCCATGCCAGCGTGTCTGCTTTGCAGGTAACATTATATTTTTCTACAGTATTTACTAGCTTTTACACCTCAATAGCATTACAGACCGATTTATACGAAAAATTTATTCGTAATGTAGTTTATATGGTTTTCATTTAACAGTTTTCGTTCGTTCGTGTGTATGTTTATGGTGAACGCTAACAAAGCAATATGCTGCTGTGTTAAAGGATCACACACCGCTCTCAAGGAACTTTTTAAAAGGATTAATATTATGACGGTACCATGACAATTCATTTAATAAAATAAGCGATAAACATAATTTTAATACTAGAAATAAAGATAAAATACAACAACCATTTTTCAGATTAGCCAAGGTACATACATCTTTTATGGGGTACTGTGTTAAATGTTACAATGTACCTTGTGATATATTGCAATTAAATGAAAGAAAATTTAAAAGTCACATTAAACGTAAACTTTGTAAACAAGCATACTATAAATTAGAAGATTAGGTATATCCAAGATAAGAACGCTTGGAAACATGCTGGTCGTGCTCCATAGGACAATCTAGAGTCTATACAAAATCAAACTGGTTGCTAATTTAATTGTAAATTTATTCTTTTTTTTTACATTGATTTACATTGTGTAACTACTTCAACTCACACCCTGACTTATACTTGTATTTTTTTTTAAATAAATGAACATCGTTTACTTTTACCATGTTTGTAAATATGTGAGCACCATGTATCTTATATCAGATAATTAATTTATATGTCATGGTTTCATTTTTAATTCTTTAACCTATTGTGGTATAGTAATTTTATATTAGGTGCATCGTCTTCACATATTATTATTATATAATTAATGTATGCAAAACATTTAAAAGAGTGACGGTGGAGTTTCTTGCCCATTCTTCGCCATACGAAAACTACCTTTTGAATGGGCGACTAGAATCAATTCTATTTTGTTTTAATTTCTGACGTTCAAAAGTGCCTTTTATGTGCCTATTTGAAATAAATGCTTTGTCTTTTGACTTTTTTTTTACTTTGTTTGTAATGTCCCTGTTTAAGTGTTAATTACTATTTATCAATAAAAAAGCAGTATTTAGTACAGCAATAGCGACTTAGATACGTCTGTAAACTAAAATAAATATTTAATAAGAGGTTTAAAGTGTCGTGTTAGCTTATAGGAACGTATTTCTCCTAGAATGAGAGCATCCCAAGAGACTCAAGTACTTGATGCCAGGAACGGCTCGAGTTTATTGCATGTATGCCTTTAGTGGTGGCGGCCTGCTATTACATCTCTTTATATACTTCCCTCAGCGACTCTCACTTCCGGGAAAACATTTGTGCATATGTGTTAAGTGTTCTGCTTTAGTTTTTTTTATGGAAAATGTACTTGGCCTGCTTTCTTGGAGAGAGAGAGAGAAAATAGGATGTGATATATCAGGCACATGATATGAGCTGTGCTGGGAAGCAGGTATGTATTTGTTGCTTGCTTAGTTTTTATATTTGTATTTGTTACATGCCTAGATAGTGGTAATAGACTATTGAAGAAGATAATAATTCTAAACTATATTAATAAAAATCGATTGATGCATGTATGAAAGATCATCACTTGAGAACGGCGCGACCGATTAGGCAAATTTTTTTTTGGATAATTCACCGAAAAAGACACCCCGACGACGCCTGGCACGAACAGCTAGTTATAACATAAATTACTGTCACTTTTTTAGAACAGCCAATAGCTAAAGCAAGGTTAGGTAGTTATCCGGAATATATTAAAGTGAAATCTATTCTCGAGCTAAATAAACGACTCAATGCGTTTTAATCACTACATACTGAGTCATGTACAATTTCCAAGTGATCAGTCTACCAATCAAAGCCTCGCACTAAATATTCGGGCTTGGAGCGTATCGGGTGTGCTCCACAAATACCTAACCGGTCTATTTGACGGCCGCCTCCTCTGTAAACACGCCGAAATTGATTTTGAAGCTTATCGTACTCGAACCGCAACTCCCGCGTGGTTCCATGATGGAATTTTGTAATTCGAACGTTCTCTGTGTGTGTCTATGGTATTTACGTCATTAACTGTTTGATGTTGTTGTGAACTAGGCTTTAGACGCGTTATTAAACCTACGTTGTGGTACTGGCTGGATAGAAATTGAATTTATAATTAGAATAGCGTTCTCCTCACTGACCGCGTACTTGTATGATAGAGGTCAGTTGTTCTCCTGCTTATCAAAACAAAAGAGTCTCACTAATACACAAGAAGTCTTTAATGGTAGTTCTTTGTATGAATGGGTGATGTACCTATTATTATGCATGGGCCTCCGTAGCATGGGCTCATTTAATTCCGGTAATCTGTTATTAAAATTGAACCTAGATTATTATTTATTTTTCTTCTTCTTCTTAGCGTCTCGATGGCAAAAGGTTTAAATATTTTTGGCCTAAATTCAGCGTGAACTCCGCTCACTGACGCAGTCATAATATCATCAAGTGCACAGGTGTTAGGGCATGCGGTGCAGGATGGAAAGCGAGAGGAAACATCATTGCTTTCAGTTGTGTTACGTTGTTGTAATTGGAGAGGTATTTATACTTTCCATGTTATTTCTGAAGTGAACTACCAAAGTAAAAGTTATTCGTGCCTGAACTGCAGTACGAGAAATAAGAGCGAACATACTGAACATCTAAATTATAAGTACTTCGGATGAAGTTGCAAAACTTCTTTATAGTTTCTTCAAAGACATGCTGTTAAGGCCAGGACTCTCGGAAATCTCGGAATCGACCTATTTTTGATTCAACATTAAACAATCAAATATTCTTTGTTTTAATCTGAAAAAAATATATGGCATAGTTTAACTAACATTCTTGATTATTCTATGGTTCAAAACACGATATTTACAACTTCACTCGATCATAAAAAATCGCAAACAAATCGAAAACAGCGAAATTTTTAATCGTTTTTCAAGTCGTATTTGAAGTAGACTTAACTTTTACTCGCAAAAAATATATCAAAAAATAGGCAATGATGTATAGTAGAACATTCTACGGTTAATTTTTTTCTAAACTGATTTTTATTGTCTTAACAAGATATAATCTAAAAAGGCGGCCTGCGCGCTTTACTTCAGTAGGCCGCCGGGCGTTACCGAGGTAGGACCTGTGTCGCTTTTGCTGGCTCGCCGCGTTCCCGCTAATCGATCGAAATATACGTTATATTATTGTTAATTTCCATGTTTGTGTATTAGTTTCAAAAATCAGTCTGTAAATATTGTTTAGGTTCTAGTATTAATAATTAAACTAAATATTAGTTTGTTATAATATAGTTGTAATATATAGTGATAATTAAGATTAAATTATGGGGAATAAAAACAGAAGAAAGAAAAAAAAATGTTCAGCATTGAACTGCAAAGCTTAAAAAAAAATAAGGTAAGATTGATTATTATTTTTCTACGAATTTATAACTACCCACTTATAAGACGACGCGACAGAATAATATTGTAGTTGTATAGGTTCTCTTGCTTTCGTCACAGTACTAGCACTAGCAGGTCGGTACCATAAATTTACAATTATCGTAATATCTGTAATAGATTTTCAACTTTACTACAATGGAATAAGGTTTATATTCAATTGCAAAATTTGAGTTTTTTGAGTTTGTGTTAGTTTTGTGATTGTATAGGTAAAATATTATATTTTTTTGAAGTGAAAACTTCTTTAGCATTATTGTGATGTGAAAATTTTATGAAACGAAAAAGCTACAGTAAAAAGAGACATAAGATTTAACGTGGGAGAAAATGAGATAGGAAGCATTATACAGTGTTTTTGTTTTTTATTATTACAAATGACATCACATTTAATCCTATGCTACTAATTTGTGATGATGATGATGATGCTGATGGTGTTGGCGATGGTGATGGTGATGGCGATGGTGATGGCGATGGCGATGGCGATGATGATGATGGCGATGGTGGTGGCGATGGTGATGGTGATGGCGATGGCGATGATGATGATGGCGATGGTGATGGTGATGGCGATGGTGGTGGCGATGGTGATGGTGATAGCGATGGTGATGGCGATGGCGATGATGATGGTGATGGCGATGGCGATGGTGATGGCGATGGCGATGATGATGGTGGCGATGGTGATGGCGATGGCGATGGTGATGGCGATGGTTATGGCGATGGTGATGGCGATGGTGATGGCGATGGCTATGATGATGATGGTGATGGTGATGGCGATGGAGAAGGCGATGGCTATGATGATGATGGTGATGGTGATGGCGATGGAGATGGTGATGGCGATGGCGATGGCGATGGCGTTGGCGATGGCGATGGTGATGGATGGATGGATGGATGGATGGATGGATGTTCTTTAGCATCGTTGTGATTTGAAAGTTTATGAAACGAAAAAGCGACAGTAAAAAGAGACATGTAAATTCATAAGATTTAAAGTGGGAGAAAATGAGATAGGAAGCACATTATACAGTGTTTTTGAAGGTTTCACTTCTACCACGTGTGAATTGCACACATGCTGTTTTTTTTTTATTTAAAAATATGAAACTCGTTGTGAATGAAATAGGAAGAGTTCAATAAAAATACGTATTGTGGTGTTTTTGATTAGTAGATTTAATTAAAAAAACTTATTGACGAATTCAAGCAACCAAAAAAACTGTTTTACAAAAAAAAACAACCGACTCAAAAAAAAAACACTACAACGTGAAGAATATATTTTCATTTTTTGACACCGACTTTCGAAACTAAAGTTATTTTTCACTTTGTAGTGTTTTTTTTTTGAAAGTCGGTTTTTTTTTTGTAAAATAGTTTTTATTTTTCACTTTTTAGTTGTACTTACCTACCCCAAACAAATTCATATATCACTACTTGCTATGTGAATATAAGTAACAAAGCTATTGAACAGCTATTGCCTTACCCTTTAAAGGGTACAGGCGTGATGTTATGTTGTGTGATTGCGATTACATATGTTATAGCAGCAATCGCGGTTGATTTGCTGGCATTTATTGAAGAGTTCCGTTGTTTGTCTCCGAAAGTCATCATCAGATCTTTACAAAAATAAAAAAACAGCATGTGTGCAATTCACACGTGGTAATGCTTCCTATCTCATTTTCTCCCACGTTAAATCTTATGAATTTACATGTCTCTTTTTAGTGTCGCTTTTTCGTTTCATAAACTTTCAAATCACAACGATGCTAAAGAACATCCATCCATCCATCCATCCATCCATCCATCCATCCATCCTTCACCATCACCATCGCCATCGCCATCGCCATCGCCATCACCATCGCCATCACCATCGCCATCACCATCGCCATCACCATCGCGTCACCATCATCATCGCATCATCATCATCGCCATCACCATCGCCACCACCATCACCATCGCCATCGCCATCACCATCGCCATCATCATCATCGCCATCGCCACCGCCATCACCATCGCCATCACCATCGCCATCGCCATCACCATCATCATCATCATCACCACAAATTAGTAGCATAGGATTAAATGTGATGTCATTTGTAATAATAAAAAACAAAAACACTGTATAATGCTTCCTATCTCATTTTCTCCCACGTCAAATCTCATGTATCTTTTTACTGTTGCTTTTTCGTTTCATAAAATTTTCAAATCACAACGATGCTAAAGAAGTTTTCACTTCAAAAAAAAAATTGTAAATCTGTCTATTTACGATGGAGTTATGCCCTAACTACATAAAAAAAAAATTGAAATATCCGAATTGAGAACCTCCGCCTTTTTTGAAGTCGGTTAAAAATATAATATTTACAATCACAAAACTAGAAAGAAACTAAAGTAGGATGATGAAATTAAAATACTGTAGACGAGCAGCCTATATTTCAAGAATAGGGCCGATTCACATTACTATTACTTATAAAAATACCGTGACAGGGGTCAGCGAGTTCATTCGAACTGCGCTTTCGCGGCATTTGCCACGCGAGGACGGAGGTAACGCTAAATGCCTACTACGCTCGAAGATCCTGGCCTTAACTCCATAATTACACCTTAGACAGTTACTTACTGAACTTAGAATTTGTTTTGAATTGGAATAAAGAGTTTATACTTGGCGAGTTGCTCAACAGTCGAGTGGCGAGAATGTCCATGCACGGCTCGCCAGGTGGTTACTTTTACAAACTCGTCAGGGGATTTTCTCGAACTATGATTTGGCAACCCAAAGTACGAATTTTGACGCTGTGGCATATTATTACAGTGAACTTATCGGTAATGTTCTTCAAAAAGGTCAAAGGGGCGTAGTAGTCATAACCGGCGTGCGTGTATGACCCCGATGTATGGACATAAACGAAGCAAGAGGAATACGTAAGTATCGTAGCAGCATTCTGTAGTTTCTGCCTACCCACCTGGGAAGAAGGTGTGACTTTATGTACACAGGTTTATTGGAAAAACACCAACAAGCTATTAAGAGGTCATTGTACTCATCATTATGAACAACTTTTACTATAGGACAAAACCTAAAATCCCAAAAAAAATGAGCTGTTTCCTTAAATTTCTACGAGCTATACGAACATAAATGTAGGGAACACCTGATGGATTTTTCAGCGTTGTGTTATCGCGCTTCTCTTTCTTTTCTGTGCAGTCCGACAGTGGCCGCGTTTCAGGTCATGTAGTCCCCTTAATATTGATAGCGTCAATACACATACAGGGTGGCAGGACCAGCGACGCCCTCTCACCGAGAGGAGGCCTATGTCTCAGCAGTGGGAACATCATAGGCTGATTATGCTAACCTTATCTCCTTTCAATAATCTTCAAAGCGAGAAACTCTCCTCATGTAACTGTCCCATTAGAGTCTGTAATTCTTCGGAAGTTTTATTCAGGTTGTTCGTCAAGTTGCTCAAACACCCTCTTAAATAAGGCATCACGGGCTATTAAACAAGGGATTCGTTTCAAGCTGGGGTGAATAAAAAGGTGTAATAGTTGTTAGATTGCGATGGCTTGCTACGGGTGCTGCGTATAGCTGCGTGTAAGCTACTTGAGGTGCTTTTGGTTAATTGAGGGAGCAGGATTTGGGGGAAAATGTGTCTAGAAATTATTGCCTTGCGTTTTTAGAATGTTTGTTTTCCGTACCTGGTCTTGTGGCAATGTATTTGCAACAACAGTTTAAGTAAGTGCGGTACCTAATACACATTTCTATTATTTTAAGATTTAAAGGACGATATTTAGATCCCTTTTTAATAAGGTCCTACATAGGACTCAAACATAGCTGGCGATATATGAGGGTACTACAAGGAAACTTTGGGGCAAATAGGCGGTAGATATGTTATGTTATTAATTTTGATTTGGTTTAAATTTTTAGGGTTCCGTACTCACAGGAAAAAACAGAACCCTTATAAGATCACACCGTTGTTCGTCTGTATGTCCGTCTGTCAACTCCTTTTTTCTCAGGAACGCGTGGAGTTATCAAGTTTAAATTAATATCAAATACTCAGGGCTGCAATCCCTTGAAGTAGTGAAAAAAATCAAAGTTCCAAGTCAACGCAATCAAAAGATTGTGAGCGTCTATGTTCCGTTTATACCGCATTATTTTGACGTTCGCAAGGGAATCAAAAAACCTATAGGGTACTTCCCGTTGACCTAGAATCATGAAATTTGGCAAGAAGCTGTGTCATATAGCTCAGGTAAAGTAAAAATCCGAAAACCGTAAATTTGTAATTACATACGTACGGAAACCTCGGCGCGCGAGTCCGACTAACACTTGACCGGTTTTTTCCATTGCATTAAAGTGTTATTTAACAAAAATAACAATCAGAATTAATTACACCCAGCATGAATTCACTACCCATAGACAGAGAATGTTACAAAGCCATTAACTAATTCACAAGCCACCACCACATCTATATTAAAGTCTTAATTGGTGGACAATGTGTGTTTGACAGTTATCCCTGCGCAATCCCTTGCGCAGTTAATTAAGCATGGTGTCGCCCAGGGAAAGATTTTATGCTCATATTTACTCCGGCAGCGCATTTATAAAAGCTAATGCATTTCGGTCGAGCCTCTGAATCATGTCAAATGAGGGTTGGGTTTCAGAACTGTTCAACAAACCCTGTTTAATTTATGACTCAAATCACTTTCGGAAGATAATTTATTAGGTGATATAATCTTAAAAACCCATATGTTGAATTAGTTTAAGGGCAGTCTTTGGGATAGAATATAATAGAAAATAATTCTTTATTGTGTATACCATAATAAGAAATACATGTAGAAATTTTACATATAGTTTGTGGTGTACCTACAATTTACAACTAAACTAATAAGTATTATAAAGGGAAAATATTTGATTTTCTGTATGTTTGTTTGTAATGGATAAACTCAAAAAATACTTATCCGATTTAAAAAATTCTTTAGTATTTTATTAAAAAAAAATGAGCTCCCTACGAAAATTGCAATAATGTAGGTAAGTATCAAAAATTTGTGAAGATAAAAAAGAACAATATTCAGAAAGAATGCTAAGAATAAACGAAGGAGCAGGAAATGTGGCTGTTATTTTAGTTTATTGTGGCGTCTTACGAATTTCAGGCGAACGAAGTCGCGGGCATAAGATAGTATACGGTACCTATACTATCTTATGCCCGCGACTTCGTTCTGGTATACTGTATACCATACGAGAAAAAAAATTAAAAGCGAAACCCGAATAGAAATCTGTTTTAATCTTTTTTTTGTTATTTTTTTCAGTATTTTTAATATTTCTGGAACAAACCCCAATTCGTAATGAATCCTAGGTTGGACTACATTAGGCTTCGTAAACGTGCTGCCTGGTAGCTGCAGAGGCCGCCGCACTTTATTGCCCTGCGATTATTCTAAAACTATTTATGCAAAAGGACCAAGGAACTAAATAACCAAGGAACTAAGGGTTTCAGTATGTTTTCAAATACTTATGGATAATTTTTAATGATGTGTTTAGATGGTCATGTTTTCCGTGCTATGCTCTGGTCATCGTATGCAGTTTATTAATCGGTATGGTTTCTAAATTCATAATTTTCTTGTCATTTTTAGTTTTCATTCATTCATTAGACATTTTTGTTTTTATTTTTGTTTATTAATAAAAAAAAAAAACAGTTTACAAGCATTTGTTGAACCTTTTAACAAACATCGTTTATCAACCATCGCGGGTTTAACAGCCTAGCGGTATAGCCAGACACGGCAACTCTGTGCCAATACTCGATGAGAAAAAGGCAGTCATTGTTTTGATTCGTTTTTAAAGTAATACAACCTAATAAAACATCACGTCTGTACAGACACGAGCACTAATAAGTCAACACTTGGCAACTTTCAATTGCGATTTTTTCGTGAAATAACGAATGCAACGTTGAAATACGACACTACTAACAAACCTATGGGTTCGAAAATATCTTGTTCGTAATAACATAAAATTTCATTCAAAACTAAAGGAGAAAATCGTCTTTGAATAAAGCTAAGTGTATACATACTTATGCTCGTGACTGTACACGCTAAAGGTTAGGCAGAGGTGTACCTATAGTGCACTCACATTCCGCTAGAGGGCGAGCCTATAGAGGTATGAGGATCAGGGTGTAGAGTTCACACATACTCTATAGAAAAGGGAGGATCCTCCGACCAGACGGGTGTTGTGTCTGGCGGGCAACTGCCCGATGATTCATGTCGGGCCGTTGTATCTATGCTAGTTGCGCGGTAAACTCTGCTTGCGAGATGCAGGATTTTGCGTGACGTCAGTATGACGCGTTGATCGCATGTGGCGTTGTAGATAGGTACCGCTACAAGCCTATTACCATCAACCGGGCCATATAGGTACCTGCGTGACCTGGGAATCGAACTCAAGACCTCATGCTCATCAGTAGCGCTTGCGACCGCTAGAACAACGAGTCAGAGTAATTTTTACACATACAACAACATTGGTTTAGTAAGTAAGCAGTACTTATGGCTACTTACTAATGGTTACTTAGTTACTATTTTACGACGTAGACGCTACGACGTAGACGTTACGGCGTAGCGTACGTAGCCGTCTCCTAGCATGGGTAATTTTCAGTGTTTATAAAGGTTTGATGTTCTCTCTGCTGGTAACCGTAAACTGCAGGTTTCGCATTGTGTAAAGCTTCCTAATCGAATTAATATAAAGTTTACTGTCGTAGTGGCAAAAGGCTCGCGGAAGCTCGTGTGGAAATTACACTGGAACTTTAAGGGGATTACAGAACCTACACGCAAAAAACGCAAGTTTTAGAAGCAATAAAAGTAAGATCGACTACAGTAAACAAAATAAGAAAACTATATGATATTCTTCAGTTTATATAATGCTAGATAGATAGTGTGTTGAAAAGATAGTACAACTAATTTGATACGATAGAATTTTTTGTTGAAGATACCTCTAACAACTTTCTTTTTACAATAAAAACCATACTGATATACCTACCTACATACAATAATTCTGATTTTTTGTCAGATTATTCTACAAGCAACATACTAAAGCACAAGTGTTTTAATTTTTTAGTCCTAACAATAGATTTTTGTAAATAGATTAATGCTTCATATTTTGCAATAAATTATCAGCGTTGTTGTATCGCGCTTCTCTTTCTTTTATATGTAGTCAGACAGTGACCGCCCTTTAGGTCATGTAAGCCCCATAAGATTACTGGCGAGATAAGGGAGTAGTTTATATTTGCATACCCCTTCTCATGCAGGCGTGATGTTATTGTTATGTTAATTATTTCTGACACCTGGCTTACTTTATTGTTTATGAAATCCCTGTAGGTATAGTATCTGTATCAATTTCTATAGAATCAGGTTAAGCGACCCTTGTCGCGGTTAGTCCGGGCATGGGTGACCATCTACGTATCAAAACCCCTTTGTGCTTCTAAAAGCACAATTAATATTAGTCCCGGCTGTCATTTGTGGGTCTTTGGCAGTCGTTACGGGTCATCAGAAGCCCGAAAGTCTAACCAAGAAGTGTTATATAGGCAGTCGCTCCATGTAAAATACTGGTATTCAGCTGCATCCGGTTAGACTGGAAGCCGACCCCAACATAATTGGGAAAAGGCTATGCAGATGACATGATAAACCTACTATCCTTTGTGTATTAAGCTCTAGTTGCATTGAGCTCGGGGCTAATTTTGAATGATCAATATTGTTCACGTTAATGTTTCTGTCATGTTTTGGCTCTAGGCTATGAAATAGTAGTTCATTGTGACAATCGTGTATCTATTCTACAAAGGGCGGGTTGTTTCACATCCATTTGACACAGGCGTAAACGTCAAAAATGGCGCTATCGTCAAACCAAAAAAGCGTTGTTTCAAATTACAATTACAAAATTATGGCCTTACAGTACGTCAAATAATAACGAGTACGTTGAACCCGAACCGTTTGAAACGATTTATTCCGGTCTGATCCCCTGAATCCCCCCCCTCCTCGATCCCAACATATTACGTCAAATAAGAATGATTACGTACCTACTCGTTATTATTTCAATTTGGCAATTTTTGAGATGGGAAAATATTCCCATCTCAAAAATTGTCCAACGCGCCTAAAGAAGTTTTCACTTCAATAAAATTTGCTCTCCCATATATTTTGACCGCGTAGATATTGCCATCTATGTTCGCTGAGGCACGTACCGACTGCTTCAATGCTATACGGCGTAAGAGAGCGGCCTCGCTGCTAAACAGACTCGGTGGCAGCCCCAGCAGAATTCTACGCGCTATAGCCGGGAGACATAACAGCCCGTTGGTGAGGTCACTTGTCACCTGTACATTGTCGGTGTTATTAGTTGAGTACTAACATAGGTTAAGACTATTGTTACTAACCCAATGGATCTCTGTTATCTGAATATATAATAATAAATAAATAAATTGCACTTTTCTATGAAACAGATTTTTTTTGATAACCGACTTCATATTTCTGCGCTAATGGCTAGAGAGTCATGTGCTGAATCCATAGTTACACGTCGGTTTGCGCGTCGATGTGTCACCCTGTATATTTTATTTATTTTATTATTCTATACTCTTTATAGATCGTGTCAATCAAACCTACACTTGAAACTTACAACTATTAAGAGCGTTTACGCCGGACGGCATTTCATACAAATTTTCAACCCCTTGTTTTTCGAAATGAATGAATAGATTTTAATGAAACTTCATTCGCATAAGCAGGCTACAAAGGTCTAAAAAGTTACTTTAGAACATTTTCGAAATGTCTTATTTAAAAAAAGATAAAGAGCAACTGGAAATCTCTGCTTCTATGGATAATTTAAAATCGGTCTAATTTGGCTGTAAAATATTTTTGAAAATGTTCTCAAGTAGCTTTAAAAAATAATAAATAGAAATACGTTTTTTTTTAAACGTTGCGCCACACTAGGAATTTCTACTGTATTGTGGGTGTGTTTACAAACATTGCGAAGCATTATTATATTATTATTGATTGCATTATTGCGAAGGATTAAGCGTGACGTGTCAAAACTCATTTGGAAATGACCATTCTATATGTCGAGATATAGGTAAACCGTTGAGCGCGGTACGTTTAAGCTGATTGCGAGCCCATAAATCCGGGCTATGACAGGGGACAGGCATGGCCGCGCCCGACTTTTGACGCGTCAACTTAGCCGGAATGGACCTGCCTGATTATTCCAACGAGGGATGTTAGATGTTACTGTACACTAGGGATGGGACACGTTTGGCAACTCAATATTCGATTTCCAGTAAATTGACGTAGGAAAGTGCAAAAAGCATTTTGTAAAAATTTCCTTCCAATTTCCATCATTAACATTTCACGCCTAGTATAGTTTTTTATGTTTATTTAAGCTTGATAAAAGCTCCGCTCCATTCAGGTATTTATTTATTGGAGCCTTTCAAAAAAATCTTAAAGAGTTAAGTGACTAAAGGGGAAGCTTTCAAGTTTTTTTACTGAAAGTGTGTAGCGAAGCGAAGATCCGTGTTCCTACTAACCTTTGTATACTAAGATCCTTTATGAACCTCCAAAGGAATAAAATACTTTTGGGAGCTATTTCAAGAGAGGCAAGTTGCATCACTCTTTATGACTGAGACGTTCTCTTGGAGCTTTTTCGAGCTTCCGTTAATTTAGTTTACGTATATTTTTACAACTATTTTTTCAGGTAGATAAACTTTTCCTCTGTGACTCGCCATCAACTCAGTCTTCAAAAAATAAGGTCTTTGTTTTTTAAGGTAAAACAATCATAGTTAAGGCGCATTAGGTATATCGTATCTAGGATTTATAAGGGTAGCAACATGATTGCTATTCATATGGAAAATAATCTAAGCCGCAACTTCGGATGTAATGACTGTAAACGGTTTAACCCACAGATATAGATAGACCTGGATAACGCAAGTATCACGATCTGTATAAAACCAAGCGTGCCATTTTTTGATTACCTACTTATGACGTCACAAGCACTATTTAGTGATGGGAAAATCAAATCGATTCAAAGACGCCGCCCCGTGCGGCGCCCGTCTCACCCCACCCCCGGGGCCTAGCGCCAGCGCTCATGCTCGCCCAGCCAGCAGTACTCAGGACTGAGCGCGAAAATAGCAGCTTACGATTTTTGTACGTAAGCTGGGCACGCGAAGTAAGCAATGCTCTTGCGTTATCTAGGTGTATCTATATCTGTGGTTTAACCTGAACCACCCGTTTGATCGTACGATGCGTGGTCGTTATATTGGACGCTTAGCTTAAACCATAGGTAGTATATAGGAAGTAGGAACACGTTAGACCTACCATGTATAAGGTACAGTTAAAGTAATTTACTATAAATTATCATAGTAGGTAATCGATCCATGGTTTCCAAATAATCTGGAAATAATTCCATGTTTCTCATAGGTCATGAATATTGTAATGAAAGAACCCACGAGGGTGTTTGTTCGTCACGATGATCACGACGAAATTGTGCTTTTACCGGGATCTTATGAATATATTATTTAAAATATGGCCGGGCCTGAATTATGTGACCACGTGTGTTTTACATATAGATAACTCTTCGTATTAAAATGATAAATTCACCTGAACGGCCGAAATTTGATATATACCTTTTTTCTTGTAACAGTCGCTTTTATTTCCATGTCTGGCTTTGAAGAACATGAGTCGTATAAATAAGATATTGAAGAGTAAATATCTTATTTCTCTGTACATAAAGAAGAGGCAAGTTGCGCAACGAACATTGTAGAGGAAGCTTCAAGGTTGCAGAAATAGCGAATAAAGTAAAAGAGTCCAGAATCTTCTTCTTTGTGTCGATAGCAATCTAAATGGAATCGGCCCAGAATTCGCCTACTTGTTTGGCGCCATCACCAGCGTCTACCAGTTCCTGTAACGTGCAGCTTACAGGACACCCAGGTCACGATATTAAGTGTCCCATCGTTTGTGGAACAGCACCATTACAACCATTACAACACCATTTACACTACAAGGCTGATTTGTCTATGAATCTCAACCTGAACAGGTTTTCCTTGATTCGGCCAACCTGGGTCCGGAGTCGTTTAAAGACTTCCAGGTTACCTAAGGTAACTCATGTCCAGATGAGAGGTCTTCAGCGGGTGGGACGAACGGTTTGGGTAAGGAAGCAAGGAAGCACTGTCTCGCCACAGCTTCAGTCTTTCTTCTGATGGTTCGCCAGTGAGTAGGACGACACACTTTAAAAAACTGGCTTCGGCTTTTCTGCCTTCATGGCACAAGGAGGTGCTTAGGAGGATGTGCAAGGATGACGTGAGTCCAGAATGAGATGGCACGGTCACGTACAGACGCCAGTACCTACATCAAGCTACCCGAAACTGTCAAATTTTCCCAATCAACCTTGAACCATATGCTATAGCAATAAAGTTGAAAATCTAACAAAAAAATCTGACAAATTGTAGTAACTTGATGTTCTGGCGTTTGTACTTCGACGAACAGATCACCATGTCGTGAAAAAGTGTCGTTCCATGGCTACAAAAAAGAGGGGAAGAGGAAGACCGCAAACCACATGGATGTTGAAGGTACAAAAGGACATGAGGGATGGGACTTACGGAAGATGACGCACAAGACCAAAATAAAGGGCGTCGCATGATTGGGAAAGCTGACCTCAAGTAACGGGAAAGTTGACCCCGAGAAAATGAAAAGCTGACCCCGAGCAACGGGAAAGCTGACCCCGAGTAACGGGAAAGCTGACACCGAGCAACGGGAAAGCTGACCCCGAGTAACAGGAAAGCTGACCCCGAGTAACAGGAAAGCTGACCCCGAGTAACGGGAAAGCTGACCCCGAGTAACGGGAAAGCTGACCCCGAGTAATGGGAAAGCTGACCCCGAGTAACAGGAAAGCTGACCCCGAGTAACGGGAAAGCTGACCCCGAATAATGGGAAAGCTGACCCCGAGTAACAGGAAAGCTGACCCCGAGTAACGGGAAAGTTGACACCGAGTAACGGGAAAGGCGAGGTCAAAAAAAAAGACAAGGTACCTAAAATACAACGTTTTTATTAAATTAATGTTGTATAATCATAAAGTAATCGCAGCCCATGTTCAGCGGACTTACGGTCAGGAATATTTGATGATATCTAATAACACCCAACCTAGTTTACAGCACAATGACTGAAATGCAGTAGTTCGCCGTAACACAAAGTTCGGGTAGATGTATGAAACAGGTAGATAATCGGATTATACTACGTCCGCTGTTTGCATTTCTCCGCGGCCACATCGAAAGCACGTAAAATCGTTACGTTTCCATTCGGGCCGAATCCTCCATCGACAAACATTTGCACATATTCTGCGGTAACTGGGTTTCATCCATTTTTGTAGATGTAATTATACACTAATAATTACCTACCAATTACCTACAATACGATTTTTACAGCTTTTTTCATTCTTGTATGTTTCAGTACATATCAGCAAGCTAATTCCTGTAATTAAAGCATTCAAAATCTAGTTGCAATCTCATCTCAGTGACAATCAATATCAAAAACTTTCATGCAAAAATGTATTGGATATTAGAGCTATTTTTGACAAATTGGGACTGAGATCAGACTGTGAACGTTCTCTCTCAGATATTTTAATTCCCGGTTTTACCTTTTTTTTTACAACTGCCTAAAGTATAGGTACTAATAAAAATAATAGCAGAGCGGAGCGCGATGTTGAAATGGCTGTAAACAAACCTGACGAAAGCAAAATTAAAGAAAAAGATAGAAACCAAAGTAAAATTAGGCCGCTACGTCAAACAAAGGAGGTAAGCTCAATAGAAATCGATTCATCGGTTTTCGAACAAAGGCACGAAATCAGTTGCAAAGACTTCCAGAGCCTCAAAAAATCGGTCTATAAAATTCTACCGCTTTTGTTCAATAAACATGCGAATTTCCAAAAGTTCATTAACAAATGTAGGCTACTGACTTAGTAATCACATCATTATCATGTCGGCTACTTCTCATCAACTCTTGGACGCAGGCTTTCCCATAAATGAGAGATATTTCAGTAATGAGCTAGCGCGGCAGGGGAGTCCCAATCGCGGTAGGATGTTATTATCTCACAGGTGGATCCTGCCCATTCCCCTGGCGTAAGCTCTTACGACACCCCGGGGAATCCAGGGGGCCTTGTTCCCCGAACCTTTAGGTACTTGAGAACTTCCTAGTTACAACATGTTCAAGTTTGACATTAGTAGGTACTCTGAGTTGAATGAATTATTTTGCCAATTATTTGGCAATGTTGTGATTGTGATTCAGAATATGAACTGGAAACTTATGTTGGAGGAAAATAGTTTGTTTACGTGGAACACAGCGTGTCTGATAGTTGGACGGAAATGGTTGCTCATTTTATGTTTCCAATGTAATAGGTTATCAAGCTGGAGTTTTGACTATTTAACTGAACATAGATTACACAAATTGAAGTTACAATGTAGTATTCAGGATGATGGACGTAACTTTGAAATTTAAAGGGAATTCCATTGACTTCATAAGCCGTAAACATAAAACATGCTTCACGAAACTCAAGTTAAAATTAAATTCAGAAGTGAAATATGATAATCCATCGTTTCGTGATGCACAGGTGCTGCTAACAAAGTTCCGGACAGGATAATGTTCATTGTGCGCTCAAAATAAGAACAAACAAAGTAGCGAGTCAAGAAGCTAATACGCGTCGGCTTACAAACCAGCTCTTTGAGCCCCGAGTGCCACGAAAAGCTTAAAAATCAACCAACCGACGCCATTCACTTGGAGGTGTTACTTGAATGCAGCGTTCGTTCCTCAGTTCATTCATTCTCCACAATTGAAATGGTAATGCGGCTCCGCTCCAGTTCTAATTGCCATGCAAATGTTGGAACCCCGTACCTACATACTGATATGTTTATAGCTCGGCAAGGAAGTCGAATCCTCTCAAAGAGGTGATCACGCGCCAAATGGTTCTTTCACTTGTCACTAGTGAGCGGGGAATGCAATCAAGTGCTAGTTTAGTCTCAAGAACTATGTCACATGCGAGGTGCTAGTTCGATATTAAATTAATGCAGTTTGAAGCTCTTGCAAATATTTATTGTTGCTGTGTAGGAGAGTAGAAGTTATGTTTCTAGAGCGAACTGAAAAAGTTACTTTGATTAAATGTTAACAGGTTCTTAGTAGATATTCTACAGGAGTATTACTTTATTTAATTGTAACTTATAAAACAGCAATCAAACTTTGATAAAATACCTCACGTTATGCACGTTATGTTATTTTAAATATTAGTATTAACGACCTATTAATAATTACTAATCCACTCGATTTGTTTGGCCACCATTGTAAACATTTAGTCTAATTCTCGTAAATTAAACCGATTTCAGTAACAATCACAGCCATCCAATTATTTTAACACGCTAAACCGACGCAGTGATGCAATCATGGGGAGGTTTGTAAAACTATAGCGTTCGAACCGGCTCATAATGAGTGAACAACGTTAATGCGGTGTATTGTTTGTGATAACTATGAACAAACCGCTGCTCCGACTAACAAAAGGGATTTCAACAAATAAACTATTCCATGCGTTCAACAAAGTGAGGTTAAACGCGGCAAAACTCAACTTTGTGTAGTCCGCAGTCGTCCGACTTGTCACAACTGCTTCTACGCAAATAATAAGCTGTTTCTACGAGCGCTCTCATCGAATATGGTGCAAATAGAGTTTTCAATATTTACTCTCACAGTCTATCCCTACAAGCGTTCGGTTTTTCAGTTGCTTTTTAAAGTGCTACTTGGCATTTCATTACTTATTCATGTGTTTTTATAAGAGATGCCTAGGCGCTTTTAATACCACAACAGTCGACAGCTTAAATACTGATGTAATGGATATTATGTCGAGACGATTCCCTTTTGGGAAATGTTTTTATAAATCTTCATATTTTTTCTGTTTTCTTTTCTTTGTTTTTGGCTTTCACTTTTATACTTTCCGACAGTATACATTTTTGGAGAGCTTTGTCTGCTCTGTTTTGAGTTACATAAACAGTCATCATCATCCAGTCTTACAGGATGCAGCTGAATCCCGTTATTTTACATGGAGCGACTGCTTATCTGACCTTTACAATCCAGTTATTGGGTAATACGTTACCCCATGATTACAAGAGTTTAATTGAAAAAGAAGGAAGCTTTACATACCTATATGACTTCATAAATGTAGGTATAATACAAAGGTTTAATATAGTTAATGTAGTGAAATGTCAGGCATTTATTTAGGTAGGTAGTGCTAAAGTTAGGTCCCACCTGCGGGGATGCTACACACGGCCATACGCGCCGCTATCCTCCGATACTGTATCATTTAATATTCCAATACGTGTGCATTCAATATGCACGTGATCCTAGAATTTATAGTCCCTTGATATGAGTTGAGTACATAATAACTTTTAGTTTGAGGTGTGTATGTATGTCACGGGCTTTAGAATACCTGAGGGAAATGCAGAAAAACAGACAGCGTTTCAATATTTCGCATGGCAATGGTAAATGGCAAGTCAGTTAGTAAAAAATACAAAGCGTCGCGCTTTATATTTTTTAATAACCGACTTCAATAAAAGGGGGAGGTTCTCAATACGGATCAATTTTTTTGTTTGTTCCCTCAGAACTTCGTCATTTATAAACCAATTTAAAGAATTCTTGTTTTGCTTCTAAGGGTGTACTTTAGGGTGGAGCGATTTTATTTTTTTTGAATTTTTGCTTCGGCATACCTGTATAAAGTTGCTATTTTAGGTCATTACTAAATACGAGAAAGCTCAGTTTGTTTACGTTAAGTTTAGAGGTGCCCCCATCATCGTAAAGTTTTGAAAATTTGCGCAAATTCCATAAAATCGCAAACGTTGTATAAACCCGGAATTATATTCTTAGCGATGCTTTATTAGTGTAAACTAAACAAGATTGAACTTGAAACGTGTTTGTTCTGATCGGTAGGTAACGGGGTGCGGGGAAGGGGTATTTTTTTTTTATTTCACTCCCTCACATCAAAGAAACGTACACGAGTTCACTTGTTTGTCGTGCACTTAGGTACTTGACACATCGAATCTGACGGCTGGGAACAAATACATATATATTGTAAGTAATATTTTTCACATTCAAAACTTGCAGTTTCGGTTATAAGTTATAACCGTAGTACTATTAAAAGTATTATTTGTCTTAATTACAGAAATATGTCGCAAGTTAAAACACGACAAATGTCAAGCTGTCCTGTCTTTGGTTTGCCAGAAAAGTTACCTGTTTCTCAGTTACCAACTTACAACGACATTATGAAATATTATTTATTTATCAAACATGAATTGAAGCCTGATATAACAACAAAAGAGCCAACAGTTCATGAAATATCTGAAAGGCTGGCTCAAGAAGTTTTAGAAATATGGCAAAAATCGTCGCTGCCAACTGTAAGTTTCAAAAGAATCCTACAATTGATTCGCGTTTATCATGACAAATACAGATGCTTAATGAAACCATATCGAGGCCGTCAAACGAACATTAAATACCAAGAAAAAATTAATAAATTCATATCAGACTCTCATAGTTTGTTTGATATTTGTAGCTGCAATGCAAAGTTATATCGGATAAATGATTTTATTTCTGTAAGTAGGTTTGCACAAACACTTTTACATGTCAATCATATTTGTTGGATTGTAACTGTCTTAAAGAATGTCGCATTCCCAAGGAGGAAGTTGATTTTTTATTGGATCAAAGAACGACCAGAAAAATGATGATAGGCGGTGTCGATGTGGCTACAACGCCAAAAATAAGAAAAAACAAGAAAGAAAAGAAAACGCTTTATATCGCAGTATTGAGGTAAACTATTTTGATAAACCTTGTTGTTCTCGTTCATTGACTGATGATTTGGCAACAGAAAGCAGCAGCTCATGCGATAGTTTGCTTGTGCCATCTACTAGTCCCGTGGCGAGATTGCGAGATAACGGAACCACCTCTTACTTTAAATATGTCTGATGAAACCTTGAAAGATGTGGTCAAGAACGGTCTCAGCATGTGTCAGATTATTGATTTTCCATGTGACACTCAAGCAGTAGAGCGCTGCATCAAGTTGGTGACAGAAGCATCAAATGCAGTTTGTGGAGATAATAAAAGAGACGGTTTCATTAGAGCGAGACTGCTTTCGCGTAAACGAATGCCTACTTTTAATACGAAAAAACAGTTTGATATTTAAGTTTGCTTTTTTAATGTTTAATTTTTGCAATAAATAGAAAAACTGGATTTTTTTTATTTTTTATTTTCTTCTCCTCTGGGGCACCTCAAAATATTGCGACTGGTAAGTCAAATTTTGTACACTTGTTTTGAATATTATAAGACAACTTTTCATCCCTATTCCGTTGAGATAAAACGATTTTTTTTTTGCTCCATACATTTTCGCTCCACCCTAGTGTACTTACAGGATGGTTCCATATTTTGGTCAAGTTCTGGAGTGGTTTTTGAGTTACCTATCTTCAATAATACGTATTTTTTCCATTTAGATTGATAATTTCCATTGTTGATGATTTTATAATAACAACGTCACTGATACTTAGCAAGTGAAGGACAAACGAAGTTGTATAATTACGTACCAAAACTAAAAAGTAAAAAATTAAAAAAAAATATTCAAAAAAGAACAACCGATTCCGGAAGTCGGTGGCAAAAAAGGAAATACAAGACCAAATGCACCGACTTCCGAAATTAATTTAATTTTTTATTTTGAAGTGTTCATTTTTTGGAAGTCAATTGTTTTTTTATACTTAATAAAGTTTTTTTTTGCGTAAAAACAACGTCTTTTCGTTATACATACGATCTTTTTTTAGGAATAATGGTGCCTATTTATTAATACACTAGCTGCGCCCTGCGGTTTTACCCGCGTAAATGTCGATCCCGTGGAAATATCGAGATAAAAAGTAGCCTATAAGTTAATCCAAGGTGTCAGCTACCTCAGCTACAGAATCTTATCAAAATTGGTCCAGCCGTCTAAGTGTGAAGAAGTAACAAACATATAAACACACACTGACTTACAAACTTTCGCATTTATAATACTCGTATTACTGTGATTCTGCAAAGTTGAGGAGCTGGTGCGGCCTATGCCCAGACCTTGTGATCGAAACAAAAAAAAAACTCAACAATTTGTCAATAATAACATTTATTACGATCTTACTTTCAAACACAATACTTATAATATAAATAATTGAACAGAATTTATTTGTTAACCAGTTGTATGCCGTAATTACAGAAACAATTAAAAAGTCATTGTGTCTCGCGGGTATCCTAATTCTAGTCGGTTCAGTTTAGTCGCTAAAATCCAAAAATCTGCGAATAATCATCATAATCGAGGATGTAAGATTGTGGTATTTTTTTACATTCTCCATGTAATTTTATAGTGTCTGAAGGGCAAATCAGTGAAGAGAACAAACCTCTCGTCTTTACTGCGTGATCATTTGGGTTAATCGCGTCATCTTCTAATTTTCTGCGGCCAATTTTACGGCTTTTTCGCCTTTTACCGATGATTGAGGCCACAATTGGGAGGCCCTGTGTCTCCCTTGGAATACGTAACGTGGTGAAATGTGGATATCGGCTAAGTATTCGGTTTAGACCTTTCCTAAGGCCTACAGGAATTTCCTTCCTTGGAAGATGTTTTAATCCTAAGCTTCCCCACCAGTCTTTCTTCTGGACTTCTTTCATGACAGTGGATTCATGACTTCCGTCACCATATATTTCTTTGGCTGCTACTGTGATGATCACCAGAAGTGCTAGTAGACGCATTGTTGGCGGTAACTGCTGGAATGTAATATAAGGCTATAGAATTTTTCTTTTTTTGTAAGAAAAAATGGCCATTCAGTACCGTATTTGACACACTGTATTCCCAAGTCTGTTGATGGCTATTTATGATTATAATATAGGTACCTCCTACCTACTAGTGACCTACCCTTGTTTCGCACGGTTGCAATCTTATAATGTGGCGACACGTTGAAACATCGAGATTGTTGTGCTAATGTCTAAGCTAAATATTAATGTATCATACACATAAAACTTTCTCAATAAATTCTCTAAATGAAAAAACTACAAAACAATTATTATAGATTAGGTTAGCTGCATGACACTACAACATTAAATGACATCACGTATTCTATGAGACGTTCTAAGACCGCACACACGAAAAGTTTATTTAACACTTTACTCAGTTCAGGATTATTTTTACACTTAGTTCACAGTGTGCTGATACTATTTTTATAGATTTGTTTTTATTCTTCGTGCCAAAGATACAGCTGCTTAAGTTTACAGATTGAGGCACGTATTCTACATAGAACGGCAATTAGTCATAAATCTGGTTTATAAAGTAAGATCTAAAGTAAGATCTGATAAAGTAAATAACAACGCATCAGCGACGCATCTGGTTTTGCAATTTTCTATAGGCGGCCTCTTATGATAATGTGGGCCTGTTTGCCACTCAATAACATTATAATAAGATAGGTATTTATGTACAACTCTTAGTCCAGTCATCAGGTTGTATCTTGATCAAAATTTAACCTGACACTTCGCGACTATAACAAGTACCTACGTATTTACAGAATTATAATCGTAGATAGCAAAAAATTGCACTCTACTGATTGTTTAGGATGTTGTTACCAATAGTGTAAAACCAAGATTGCAGCTGCGAAAGACCTGTGCTAACTGCGTGGTCCCGAAAAACCTCGAAATTTTCGGATTGCTTTCAGGTTTTTCTTATAAATTTTAAAAAGTGCCATTACATGACTACTTTTTTTTTTAATATATATGTCGCAGGTTTTTCATAAAATTAGGTTTTTGATCAAAAATCTAGGTTTTTGATGAAAAACCGGAAGATGACACATTTCAAACTCAATGTCATCATAAACCTGTAACAATCCAGATTTTTGATCAAAAACCTGAACTAGTTTGGGTTTATGATCAATCTGAAAGACATTTCCGTTGACAGGGACTTAGGGACTTCTCCTGCTTTTGTTTCGCCTGCGCTCGCGCGCGCCCCGCCCTTTCCACGCTTCTTCAGTCACAAAACACAACTCAGACGGGCAACCCGCGTTCATTTTTGCGACAAATAATTACGTAAACTATGATAGTAAGCACTAGCACAATATTAATGAGATTTATTCACATAATTATATTTAGCGTAATTATTTGTCGCAAAAATGAACGTGGGTTGCCCGTCTGAGTTGTGTTTTGTGACTGAAGAAGCGGAGAAAGGGCGGGGCGCGCGCGAGCGCAGGCGAAACAAAAGCAGGAGAAGTCCCTAAGTCCCTGTCAACGGAAATGTCTTTCAGATTGATCATAAACCCAAACTAGTTCAGGTTTTTGATCAAAAATCTGGATTGTTACAGGTTTATGATGAAACTGAGTTTAAAATGTGTCATCTTCCGGTTTTCATCAAAAACCTAGGTTTTTCATCAAAAACCTAATTTTATGAAAAACCTGCGACATATACACGTGAGCGCAGCCGTAGCTCTATAGGTCCAATAAAACCCGAGATACAGCCTGCACAACAAACATTGGCCATTTTTCACAATTAGTTTACGGTAACTGGTCTGTCTACATTTGAGTGCGAAATTTGAAATCCAGATTCCTACGAATAAACATCGTTCTACCAGAGTACCAGACAAGTTGTTGAAGTTATGTACTTATTATTAAATAAATAGTTAATATCATTTGTTATTTACCTTCCTAAATACAGGTGCTACGTTCTGCGACAACACTGATAGACTGCGTTAGATAGAGGAGACTGCCAATAATCGCCATTGTTTAAATAATCACACAAAATATTTATTTTTTCCTCATTTGCTTGTTATTTAGAAATTCTAAAACGGTACGGATCATATAGGTACCAATGTGTCTATTTCGGGTGATTAGGATGCGGCTGAATAAATATCTAGATAAATAGAACTGGATGTGGCCAAAGCATGGTTGTGGAAACTTAAATTTAAAAATTTCCGTTTCTCTCTGTCCAGACAGAGAGAAATGGAAAGTTCGACTCTTGAGCTCTGGAGTTGCCAAGGACCAATTTTTATTAAAGGAGCTCAACGTCAACCCGCCATCTCCGTCTGGGCCTGCCGCGATGTTAATTGAAGTTTTGCCCATTGATCGTCTGACATGGGGCAGATGTGTCCAGCCCTATTCCAGTTAAGCGTGGTTGCTTTCCGAGAAATATTTGAATATTTTGTTATTTTTAATAACATTAATATTTATTTATGACAACTTTAGGTCCACATTTATGTGTTAATAGTACTTAAAAAACCTATGTTAGCTTACCAATAAATTACATCAAAAGCTACATATAACAAAAGAAATAAATTCAAATAGTTTTGCCACTTATTTGCGAAGAATAATAAATATTCCAATGTTCGTTTTTATTAAATTTATGACTTTATCGGTAGTTTACACCGTTGTCCATTGTAATCGAATATCTAGGGAAATTGGACTAGGAAAAAGTAGATTTATTAGGGTGAGTATACTGCTAGTAAATTATAGATAGTTATTCAAATTGATTGTGTTACTTTACCAAGAGCTTTGTAAATATTTTAACTAGATTTTGCCGAAACATTTTGTGCATGTTTGAATTAATAGAGCGGTGGGTCACGTAAAAAACTATCAATCTGTATCGATTCTGTGATACAAAATACATAATGATAGGTACTGCTAGTAAATTTACTAGCAGCTTGCTTTTTTTTTTGCTTTTTTTTAAATAACTAGCAGCTTGCTTTTTTTTTTTGCTTTTTTTTTAATTTATTAGCAGCTTGCTTTTTCTTTTTTTTTAGTTTTTTTACCTGGCATGATGACACCATCTGATATTCTAATATCAGGTGGTGTCATCATGCCAGGTAGGTAAAAGGCTGGGTAGGCCTTTTTCCCCACCTATGTTAGGGTCAGATTCCAGTCTAACCGGATGCAGCTGCATACCAGTATTTTACATAGAGCAACTGCTTGTCTGACCTCCACAACCCAGTTACTGGGTAATACGATATCAATGTATATACTTATGCTATGACTGGTTGTCAGACTTTCGAGCTTTTGACGGTGTGACCTAATAAAAATGCAAACTATAATAAATAAACTATGAGGAAGGTTTCCTTAATTTAGGGCTTGGCACTGGCCGCTTAATTTTAAATTACAGGTTGTAACCAAGCTATTCGATTTTTTTTACTGTAGTCAGCGAGATTTTCTCCAAAAACCGAGGTCACTATACCAAGTTAGTTCTAAGTAGGTACATTCAGTGCGTACGATGTTCATTGCAAATTGGACAAGTAGATTTTTATTCGTTGCGTGAAAATAACCGTGCTCAACTTCATTTCCGAGCTCATAGGAATATTTTTGCATATTTCCTGCTTTCATGAAGCGTCAATTTATCGCAGTTTCTAGATTGAATTTTCGCTGACAGAATAAAATGCGTGGATTCCATGTCTCGCCCACTGGAGTGTAGCAAGCCAGCTTTCTCAGCGATATTGAAACTTAATGATGCGTTCCTCAACAGTTACGTGACTCAAGAAAGTATTGTTTCGTCTTTATTCTGCCTAAAATGGGTAAATGTTGTCATTATTGAATCGTTAACATATTCGAAGTGGGCCTTTATGAATAAGTATGTTGTTAGATTTTGCTAATTGATTTTATCAACTTACTTTTCGGCATTTATACCTACGCTTGCAACTCGATATAACTCTATACTAAAGTTATCTCAATTTAATTTGAATCTGCAAAACAGTCGTGGTTCTTATCGTCGTTTTGTGAAATTGAAAAGAAAAGTACAGTTTGCTAACTAAGCTTGGCTAGTTCGTGAGAACTGCAAAGTTTAGCAGGCTGCTCGGGTCCGCTCGCGTCCGTCCGGCGCCTGCGCTGCCGCTAACGACACCTTGTTGCTGCGAACCTCATTCGAGACTTTCGAGTGCGAAGGCTCCGCACAACTTTGCTCAGTTCATAAACGAAAAGTTTGCACCAATCGGTATAGAGCCCGCCATTCAGAAATGACTTCGTCTTATAAGATTATTTTTTGAAAAGAGTCTCTGTTAACGATGTTGTCTTAGTTTCTAAACTGAAATTAGCTTTTAAATTTGACTGCATAATCGGAAAATGTGCTGTTTTTTATTGCTTTTGTTTGGTATTTGCCACCTCTGGTAAACTGATAGTGCGCTGTGCGCGCTATTTATAAGAACAGGTAAAATTTACCGCAATGCAAAAATCAATAATCATACATACCACGTGTCATATCGATATATAGATGTTAAATATGAATGTGACTATAAGGATAAATAATAACCATAGATAAAAGAAGGATACATTTAGTTATTGGGCACATACTGCAGTTATAAATACCAATGCATTGTAGGTACCTATTTAAATAGACATTTCTAATAGCTATAAATATAAAATTTATTGTTTAATCATTTGGATAAAATAAACCTATAATTACAACTGATTACAACATTAAAGCTAGAAAGACAATTTTGATAATCTTTTTTAGCAAAACAAAACAAATAACGAAATAATCAAGCTGTAATAAAAGCTTGTTGATTCTTTAATAGCGACCAAACTCCGAATTTCCTCCCTTTTTCAAATTCGTGTATTCAAATTTGGAACAGTAACTCCGAAATAATGGCCAGTAGTCAGCTTCGAAACTGTAAACAAAGTACTTTTTCTGTGACTTATAATTATTTTGATGTTTAGGTCTTTAGATATAAAGATGTTACGTACGGTGGCTCGATTTAGGAGTCCGAGAGTGTATTTCAGTCGACACCTGATGCGCTGAATATTGCTAAAATATCAGGTCGTTTGACCTCCGCAACCCACATAATAGGAAGGATAATGTCATTCCGGAATAGTAATAAAGGGGCTTCTAGCTATGTATTATATTGCAAGTGTACACAACACCGCAATACCGCGGCGTCCACGGCGTAATGATAGAATGTCCCCGGGCGCTGCACGTGATGCGACTGCCAACGTCGCCACAACCCTGGTTACACCACCATCCACTGCTTTATTTTGCCTCTCTGTATTGCCACAGATATTGATAGGTTCTTTTGTCGTGATATTGATGGGGAAAAAGTCGGTTAAACGCGAAAGCGGACGTGACATATACTTACTTTTTTTCGTTTAGGTAACCATTTTTGTCCCACTAGAAAAGAAAGAAGCTTCTGGTCAAAGGTAAATCAATATTTATTGAAATAAATATCTTTGAAAGATTTTACTTCTACCGGGAATCTAAGTAAAAACATATTGTGTACTTTTACGACATCAGTCGAAAGGATTAATGATAATGTTAACGAAGGAGCAGGCTAAGGTTACTATGTGGGTAGTATAACATCAGTCATTTTATCATTTGATACCATATATCTACCTACACTGAGTTTCAGTTCGACCTTTCAATAAGAGGTCTGTTTGAAATCTATATCTATATAAATGTTTATATAAATATAGATTTCAAACAGAACAGTATTAAGTATATGTATGCTTAATAAAATATAAACAAAGTCAAAACTACACATTGAATATTTTTGAAAAAAAAAAAAGCAATTGCTAGGAGGTGTGGAACAAGTCTGGTGAAATTTTCTCCATTAGACTGTTTGCCTGGATGTATGTTCCGTATTGGCTCAATAACGGTTGAACGGACATAAATCATGGATGTAATTTGGCACACATATAGTTTACAACCTGGATTAACACGTAGGGTACTTTTGATCTCGGTAGTACGTTCTCGTAGAATATTTTCCGACATCCACGCGTGTGAAGTCGCGGGCAAAAGCTAGTCTTTAATAATTTAAGATAAAAGAGATAGAATTAAAAAAATCATCTTCAAGGCATTTTTATCCCCCATCTTTCAAACTCATTGGCTCTAACAGGGCCTCTTCACAACCATTTATGAGCATCGCGTGAACCGAACACTTCACATAACGTCACGGCCGACGCCATAACGAACTTTTTCCGGCCGAAAGCCGACAACTTCTATAAATAATTGAACAGCTAACTTCGCTGGCGACTTCAGATGATAGCTCCAGTAGCTCCTGCACTATATTATCGGAAGAGGAATCGTTTAAGTGTTCCTGAATATTTACCGGCGCTCCAGAAGTTTCGTCTGTAATTTGCATTTCAATATTTTATGGGCGAATAAATTATATGAATATGTACGTCGGCGTATTGGTCGTTAACAGTCCTCCAGATTGTATTTCGGCCATGGCGGCCAATCGCAAAGAAGACTACCCTTCGGCGCGAGAGATATTATAATGCACAAGTGTGTGTCCATCAGACACGGGTGCACTCCCTCTTCCCTCACTCTCATAGTCCGTTGGACGGCACGTAATCCGATACGACCGGAGAGTGATCAGGCGCAGGACCAACGGCTCAACGTGCTTTCCGAGACACGGGGGCATCACACAGCCAACTTCAAAACTACGGGCTGTTACTAAGAAATTCCTAAAAGAAAAACTCGTTAACACTTGAACTGGGAATCGAACCCAGGACCCCACGCTCCATTTGTATTAGTTTTAGCTTAGTTTGCAACCAGTAGTCGAAGGTAATTTGATCAAAATCATACATTGATTTATTTTATTAAAACATTCTTCCACGAATGTTGTAAGTGGGTGCGCCAAAGTTCACCTAAAATTTTAACTCCGATAATTGGAAATCCGAAAATGTTCTTCCTAACATTTTTCATCCTAACAATCACAATTCCTAACTACTCTGTCTCTAATGTTCATAATTCCGAAGCATTCAACTTCATAATGTCAGTAGCAATAAACATCTATTATACTTTTATTTGTTTTCCTATATTTTCTCAACATAACCATCTTTTACACTATTATTCAAAGTCATATCTTTTTTGTTTAGATTTCTTTTTATTCATAATAATCAGTATTATATACATTCATTTTGCGTAACTTTATTTTCACATAACATGTAGGTATAACATATAAGAATAATGGGATCCCTTCTTTTCGCATAATATTCTTTTTCCTAATATACTTTGGCATAACGATTTTGGCATAATTAGTTTTGCCATAATAATACTTTGCCATATTTTTTTTGGCATACAGTTTATGTTGGCATAATTATCTTGAAAGCTTAATTTGTTTTAGCATAAATTTAATTCGCATAACGTTACTAGGCCTAATGATTATTAGCATAATAATATTTAGGCATACAATTAATAGAAATAACGGAAACAAATTTGAGTTATTTTTACGTATTTATTTTGGATTTCCACGTTAATGATTTATTATACAAAACATTATGTAACTTAACTATGTATTTTTATTTTAGGTGTATATTTTTAGCAAGAGCGAGCGAAGCGAGCTCGGGAATTGGGGCACCCCGACTCGGACAGGTTAGGTTCGAAGGGGATGACGGGGGCTCAAGTGAGCGAGCGGAGCGAGCGAACGAGCCCCCGTCATCCCCTTCGTGTTAGGTTCCTTTAAACCCTGCAGGCAGAAATAGGGGACGGGCCCCGCGAAGCGGGGCTCCGTCGACTACACCTTATTATTATTGTTATGCTTAATAAACTTATGCTTTAGAATGTTATGCTTAAAAAATGTACGCTTTAGAATGTTATGCTTAATCATTATTATGATTAGAGAAATTATGCGTAAAAAAATTATGCGTAAGCTGTTATGCGTAAATAATTTCACCCTCAAATTAAAACTATAAAATCATCTTCTACCCGCATATATTTTTTATTACACTTGGTAAATGTTTCTTTCTGAGTATGAATGAAAATGTTATGGCAATTATGTTTAGGGATAAAAGCGTTATGATAAAAAACAGTAGGAGTTTAAATATATTTACATTAATGATATTATTGATTACAATTTTCGGAAACATGAGTGTTATGAACATCGCCGGTAGCGCTACAAATAGTATGAATGAAAACTTTAGGATGAAAAATTTTAGGAAGAGTGATCATTCGGATTACAAATCGTTAGGAAGAACAATTTCGGGTAAAGAACTTTAGGTGAGCCAATATGGACCCGTTGTAAGTACTTATCTACTTATACTTTCACAATGTAAGGAAGTTCTGAGAAACAAAAATATTTACTTGCCTCCAAAAAACAAAGCTTCAAAAGGAAACGCCCGCGTGTTTCCGCCATTGGTATTCCCGAAAACTTGCAGTTTCTTTTATCAGCCTCTTTTGTAGATCCTTCGGAATGAGCTATTAAATAAATAGCAAGAGGCCCTTACCGCACCGAATAAAAGAGTACGACCTTCCCTCTATCGCTAACAATGTTCGCAATTGAAAAATAAATCGGGTTCCCTTCGAATATATTTGGTCAGATATTTTGACTAAGACCCTCATCACATCCTTTGTACTCTATAAATATATTCACTATCCCATTTACCCAACCAAATGTGACAGGTATAAAAAAAAACGCTATGTTATTTTCACATATTATTTCTTTATTTTAACTAATTGGTAACTCAAATATCACAAAATAAAAATCACATAATAAAGTAAAAAATAAATATTTCAAAAACAATAAAAAATAACAAAATTGAATACACATCAATATCAAAAGTATAGGATTCAAGCTCGATGGGAATGTATTACGTAATTCCTATGTATTTATGTACTTGTATAATCGTCTAATATGTATTTTGGTATAAAATACTGGAGTTAAAAGCTCTGGGTTTATTCAATGCGTGAGAGTATTGCGTTATCACAGTGTTCGGCAAGTAAATACAGCGTGGTTAGTGAACTGTTACAATATTAACCATTTTACTTATCAAAGCATTTATTACCTACTACCTAAAATTTTATATAAAAAAAACGATGCTAGACCGTTTAACACATTGTCTATTTTTACTACAGAAACTTTCACAAGTAAAATGGTCGGTGTGAAAACTGATTAGAAAACATTTAAAAGTTACACATAATAAACTACTATCCTGTATATTGTAATACTGAATATCATAAGACAATCAAATGATTAACTATTAATATTAAAACTCAGTCTATTTGCTTTCACAAATTCATTTTAAAGTGTTTGATATGCGACTTTATACAAAATGATATTTGCTTCCGCATAAACTTTGGGTTCAACATTGACTTACATAGTTATATTCCCTTTATGTAAACGTTGTTGTGGTTAAAGCCAGCAAAACACGGTTCTATTGTGAGTTTCGATGATTGAGTGACATAATCAAAATGTCGGTTAGGTCCTCACTATTTGCTACGATTGAAACTGTTATTAGAGCCTCAAATAATTTTACCTGAGAGGCCTGCTTTCTATGTTTCCTATTCAAAGATTGTCTCCACTTACTTCAAATATAATAAGGTCAAGTGATACTTTTACAATGACTAGGTAAATTGTTTTTACTAAAGAGTTCAATACGACAGTTCCTATACTGGTTCTAGTGATACGATGCTCCATTATAATTTTCTAAAACATTTTCTTTATAGCGTTCTGTTCAACTATCCAAAGGGTCATGACATTTTAACCAATTTTCTATTAGAATAGATTGTAGTACAATTGAATATACAAAAGGAGGATTCAAGATGAGGACAAAGGGATTTACATCTCACGAAAGGAACATGCTCTAACCAAAATAACATTTAGGGTAAAGGACACATTTAGAGCCTTGTCATACAAGCGTTGTCTGAGGACTGGCGACGCGACGAGATTGTGAGTTACATTTCAGATCTGATCTTCATGATTCTAACCTAACACCTGCATTATCTCTGGAAAGTTAAATCGAAGACTTACATTTATGACTAGAGATAGGTCCAAAATTGGCGAAGCAAATTTCTATTTCCTCGCCCAGTTCTTTGTCTTCGTTGACAGATCGCTTCAATGATAAAGCCCTGAACATAATTGACGTAAGGATGTGTTTACACCGGCGCCTTGGTGCAGGCGTTGATGTCTCCAATGCTCTTGACGCGCCGGTGTCTCTTCTGCTTCAACAGCGCGTCGTCTGCCGACTTGGCTGGTAGGGGCGAGCTCACTCGGTGAGCATGATCCGCTTTATGTCCATACCTTTGGAAAAAAAAAGAAACTTAAAAACCTTACCGAGAAAGGAAGATACGTATGCCTTAGGACCTTTGTACACATACGTTTTTCTTATCGTTAAAAACTACGTTTTATTCGCTATGTATAGGCATGGTCGTCGTATTGTTTAGATCACTATGGAATCTCTTTCACAGACACGTTTTTTCTACGGCGTGGTTAATACGCTGTACCTACCGTAAAGAAATCGTGCCGTGTAAAAGGGCCTTACGCCTTTTTTACACAAGGAGAGTTTTTCATGTGCTTACTTTACATTCATCGAGTAAAGGACATATTAAAAAAGATTGCGATAAATCGTCTGGTGTCAATACCCCCGTCAACGATCAAGCAACTGCCCTATGTAAACAAGACTTCATGGAAAAAACTTTCATTGGTATAAGATATTCAGGGCTTCCGAGATAAATAAATGAATAAGTCCATATAAATAAGACAAAACAAAATGTCGATCCTAATTTAGGTTTTATTTAAGGTTATCCTTACAAATTAAAGTAGGCGTTAGTCAATCACCTACGCGAGTATAGTGTGCCACATTTGAAGTTAGATTGCCGCAGGAAACAGCAAACCTTTGTCTCTCACTCTTGTAAACGTAATTAGGTCATCCAATTCTGTTGGGTTTAAAACACGAGTTTTATCTAAAGAAATAAAACAAAAGGGAACGGTCTATTGAATTTCCGCCATTTCTTTCGCGTAAAGTTTAATGCAATCTATAGAAATGTGGACTGTTGAATAACTTCGTTTTTGTGAATAGCGTGTAAACAAGCGAAACTTTTTTATATTTATCTATAACTACGGTTTAACTATATTGAGAAAACAAAAAAATCATGTAATTTTAAAAATAATGGTATATTTGTAGAAAATTTCTGCGCTTTTCTTCAACTTAACCGTCAGCAATTTAGAACTGGGGGACATTATCAATTTCATAAAGAGAGAACTAACACATTTCTGCATGCTACTTTCTTCTTCTTTCAGTTCTTTCCAGTTTGCCGGTGTGTTACAAGTTAGGGATATATTAGAGGCATATGAGACACATTAGCTTTGTCTCTGGGATCACAAAGCAACTGCGATGCCTCTGGCACCTATTGCAGATTTGCATAGGCGTCGGTGATCACTTCCCTAACAAACATTTATAAACACCTCAGCATAACTTACCTATGAGTAATACTAGAGTTCTCCTTGATATCGTTCAGTCTCGTCAAACTATCCCTCGTCGACACACTGGACTGCGAGTACAAACTCAGCGGCGTGTAGATCGGCTCGTACTCCTGCAGCGTCGGCGGCGGCGCGTACGTCATGCTCAGCTGGGACAGCGTACGCACGGCTATCGGCGGCGAGTATGAGATCTGATACGGCTGCGTCAGGCTCAACACACTCGAGCTCTCGCTTGAGCTTGACGGTGATGTCCGCTCGTGCTTCGGTTTTAGTACCCCTAGAGCTCGGGTTATTGAGCCCTAGAAATAATTTGCGGTTAGTTATAAGTAGGAGTCATATATTTTTATCATTTTAAATAGATAGTTACCAGTCTTACCCTCAAACTATGCCTCCTGGAGTCCCCACTAAGATCGATGCCTGGTAATCCAGTAGCAACCGACCTTGAGAACGGTCTACCCAACATCCTGATTTGGTGACCAAACAAGTTTCTGAAAACCAATTACAATTTGATTTCACTACACAACGGAATCAGTACAAATTTGAGACCACATATAGAAGCCAGGCAGAGCGTAGTTTGCGTTAGTTATGGTCGCTTTAATCTCTCAAATTTGCACTCATTTGTGTTTAATATCTGCTAACACAAAAAGCTTACATGCAAATTCTCGTAAAGTTATATTTTACTCTTTTAGTCGCCACGTTGGACCTCAATACTGCATTTTTTATTCCTAGCAGAAAAATAACGCAAACATTTTCATTTTCACAGATTTATGTTCACTGGAAGCTACAAGAGACAGTTAATAAAAAGTGAATGGTAATTCAATAATATTTTGCATAGACATCAAAAGCATGATGCACTTTGCTGGAAATGATACGAATCATGCTAATTGTGTACAAATATATGAATATAAATAAAAAGAAATAACACGAGTAAATATTAATGGATTGGATGACAACGAATAGTACTGGATTCAATATCGGAATTGGTAGCAAATGTTTTGAGGTATATGTGTTTGAACCAGACAGTACTCTTCCTTGTACGCTTGAATTAAAATAACAACAACAATGTAATCAAAATGTCAGAACTAAATCCATCAAGCACGAAATGTCAACGTGTTGGAAATCTTTACAAAATAAAATGGAACGTTACATGGAAGGAGAAAATGTGGACAGAGTCTGATTATTATGTAGTGCGGACTAATGATGATGACAGAGAGGCATTCATGATGTATCGATAAAATGATCGTTACCGTTCTGTCTCGATGCAAGGATCGCCAAGTTTAGGGTGATGGATAATAAAAAGAAACTGACTCGATGTCCCTTAGTATCTTTTTCATCAGGATTTATTCACATTTATAGTTCAATCGATATCGTAACAGGTGAACCTAATATACAATGTTATTAACTTTACAGTATGAATGTATACAAGTCAAAAACATAGTTATCTTACAGTATTAGTAAATGCTATTATTGTTATAATCCTAAAGCTACAGTGATGGTTCTGTCTTTACACCTATGAATATTCAATTGTAAAGATTTTAAAATCTTTATTATTACAATTATTCCAAACTGTCATTAGATTGAAATGAATCCTTTTCAATAACGTTAGTGAATGCAAGTAATGGGATATGAGTTACCCCCTATGAATAATACGAAGCATTTCATGCTTATATCTTTATAATATCAACTAAGTTGTATACATTTACTAGTTTACCAAATTGATCAATCTCGAATTAACATTAACGTGACGAATCTAATCTACGGCAAGATCGGGACTCTAGGGGGTCACAATGTCCAACATTGAATCTAACACTGACGAAGGCGAAGTACAAAACAAAATGGCTGTGAACTGTCCGATCGCTCCAACTGTTTGATATCCTTTACTTACAAACCACGATCCCTACGATTACTTATCAGTCTTCACTGCTCGTAAAGTTTTCCATCAAAAAAGTTTCAATAAACGAGCAAGTTTTGACGGTAGGTAGTTACAAAATTTTCTTTCGCAAAGAAAATATTTTGTGTAAAAATAGCGAATTTACAAACATTTCGATACAGGAAATTTTACATAGATACAGGTTTGGGCACCGAAGCGATAATTTATTTTTTAAACGAGAGCTTTTTGATTTTCGTTGGTTTATCTTTGTTTGGTGGACAACATGGATGCTCGGGCAGCCTCCACTTGCAGTTCTTCCACCTGGCAAAATATCGTATACCTGCAGGATTGCACCTCACATTATAATCAACTACAGATGCGCACGTACGGGAGGGGACGCTCAGTGCACTGGCCACTAGCCACTACTGAGTACTCAAACAACGGGAGCATGCTTGTGCGTCTCACCACCACAGCGTTGCACTCGTCACCACTCACATACGTCGTTGACTCATTTTAACAATGCACTTATGGGACAAACAATCTAAGAACTTGGTTATGATATATAATAATATAATATATACTGTGCTCATTGTCATCATACAAACTGCTAGATATATTCAAGTATATAATATTGTAAATACATCATTCATATCATGTAACGTAATAAGAAAATATAACATTTACATAGATACATTATACAAGTGGTGCGAAGTATTATTGACTCGCAAGTTGATTGATGCGACGGAACATATAAATATTAACCGAATGGGTGTCTGAAGCAAATATTATATTTTCCTGTGTTCGTTTATAAATAAGTGTGTGGTTGACTCACCTCGCTGGTATGACGAGAGCATCGAATTCGGCGACCAAGTGTCTTCTGATAATGCTCTTAGAAGGAGGAATACCGAGCGCGGTCGCCATAGTCTCGCCCGTGAACGACGGCTCTAGTACGACGAGCCCGCCGTGTACTCCACTGTCTGTTGTTACAAGATTATCAACTACGTGATCGACTGTTCTGGCGCGGATATCATTAGCAAATAGTCAATATTAAGCCGGGAGAACAAACATACCTTTCAGATTATCCGCAAATTCACCTAAATCAATATTATGAGCCCATCGCATAAACCTCTGATTGGTCCAGACTAACGGGTCGGCGTCGACGTTCTCGCACTGGTGTCGCCTGACAGCCAGCGCCTGCAACAAACAAAGGTGTTGTAAAAACTTAACGATGATTGATCAGCTCGGGTAATTTATAACGTTGGAAATAAGAAGGGAAATAATAAACGTGATGTAACAGGTTTTTAGCTAACTGTCGAGCAAGCAGGAGCGGAGTGCACGATGATTAATGGGTGTACATTACGGGCCACGGCAATGCGAAACGGAACATTTTGTTCCAGCTCATTGGATAATCGCTCATTTGCTTTTCGTTATCTCACCCCCCACTTATCGGAAGAGACGTGGAAAGGTTTTCTCATTCCGAGCCACGCAATTTGAAAATGAGATGGAGAGTGTAATTTATGTCATTGTTATCTTTAATCTATCTCTATTTCCGTTTATTTATCTTTTCTTCGGCAATACTTTTCTCGTGTCAAAATTGATTAAAATAAGATTACTTAACTCTTATTTTATCATTATTGCTATCGACCAGCACTTTCTCCGAAACCTGGTTGCACTATCCACTGACCTGTCGATCATACTTCATTATTCTAAGCAGATGTATGCCGTGCACGATGGAGGCCTGGTGGAACTTCCTCGTGACCCCGAGGTACTTCTCCAGTTCCTTCTTGCTGATGGTGTCCAGCATGCGAGCGTCCACCAAGTTTGCCAAGAATGACTCCGCATACTGTTGGACGAAATTAACTTAGAGTTCCTGCATGGTTGCTTTTGTATATCCCAAATTTTGAAAATAACTTTACAGATATCAAAGCTATTATAACAAGTTCTATAGGTAGGTAAACTCAGTTCAATCAGGGTAAATTGGAATTTAACTTATTGGAACGTAAAAGTTCTGCTCCATACCTGTGACAGTCCCAAATCCGGCAGCCATTCAGCAGCGACCCAAGCGTGCGTCAACTGTCCTATACTGGGGTTCCTGACGAGGTCTGGTCTCCTCCGCTCCTCTATGGCGAGCCTCAGCTTCTTGCGGTGCATCGGCTGCGAGATGCCCAGCCCCACCTCCAAGTCCGCGTCAGACAGCTCGAGCAGAACCTGCCCATTCAAAGCACGGATCTAGAACCAACCAGAACACAATATTTGACGCTTAATGCGCGTCTCTCGCTCTACTACATACATCCCTACCAAATACAGATTCTTACAAATTTACCAACCGTTAACGACATGAATAACTTTAACGTTCGTGATTTTCTTTTCATGTTACAAGACTGAAACGCCTACTGAAAAGTCTAATATTCAAATTATAAATAAGCAAATTCTGCGATGAATTTATCTGGGGGTTGTGTATCGGTCCCCGATTTCCATACAGATGTAATAAAATGAGCGCATTCCGAATAATGAATGGATTTGCGGGTAATGAAAATGGTTTTTTTATTCCACTCGTTACAGACGAAAATATAATCCGCGTCGTATCCATCGAGAGTTATGACCGGCAGAAATGCAAACATTGGTTTTAGCTCTCACGTAATTCATGCTGAAAATTATTATTACAATTTCAATAACGCACTTTGTAAAATAAATTCTATACTTAAAATATATAATTATAATATTGAGGCTTTTCTACCTTGTTAAATAAATAGAGTACTACTTAAGTGGTTAATACGATTTGTGTTAATACTGCTTGAAGCCTCATACAGTTAAATGCAACAGAGCATAAGTAACCTCGTTTTGCGAACACCTACGGACACTAGGTTTATAATAGTTAGAAAGTGAGTTACTAAGTCTTTACAATGTTCTAGTTTTATATTGTGCTTACCTGCCGAAAAAAAGTGTAATTAACAAAGTGATGTCCTGACTCCTGCCCAGGTTACAACACCAGGAGCCAATTTGATACCGATTTCAAGTGCTCGTCTAGATACAATCACAAATGTAGCATAATATCATAAAACAATATTGGTATTTGTGGGGTGACTTCGGTGGCGTACAAGTGATACATAATTAAAGATTTTTTTCACTAGTACTTTTAGTGTCATAATGTGATTTTCAGTTGTCGGTTGCTACCTAGTAGCAGACGATTATAAGACATGTTATAATTGGATATTGGAAGCACACACTCAATGAGGGATTTCTGAAATGACGTTCGCTAGGTGGCAGCACTGGCACGTCAGGTCCAGGCATCTGTCAAAGAGCCTATATTTTCTTTAGTCATGACGGAATGATGAACGAATGAATGAATCGAATGATGAACGTCATCATATATTTTATATTGGAAGACCTCTTGTCACAGTGGTGCCAACTGGTGTCGTAAATTTTCACGAAAACCCTCATTAGACCAACTCCACTTCGGTGCCGACCAGAGCAGTGAATTGCGACACATTTATGTGCTAGCTCAAAAGCCATGCAGTGATCACAGAGCACTATGAATACCATATGCCATATTCGACATACCTTGCCACTCTTGACATTATCAGCAACAGCAGCGGCATACTGCGGCATGCCCAGCGCGAGCTCAAGCCACGCGATAATAGCAGGCGCCCGCCATCTTGAAAGTGGCAGAGAAGCCGCCTCCCGCAGCGCTGCCTCACTGCCCAAGGGCGACCAAGCACGAGTGCTACCAGTACCCGAGTAGATCGGCTCTGAACAACAAGCTATATTGAAAAACATTGAAACATATTCATTTGTGACCTGAACAGGTCGCCCGAAGGTTCCCAAAGACGTTGATATCTATAAACACAAGGAGGTGAGTAATAAACAGTAGGAAAAATTAAACTGTGAGAATCAGAATCGCCAATTCGGATCTATGCCGCTATGGTTGGATCGATAATGAAAACAAAAGACATTGTAGTGTTAAGAATTAATAAAGATTTATTAAAGAAACGTGTAAAGTAAAACTTTGAAAAGGTGCAGTTTTTATTTTATTTTGAAAAAGGTCGTGTACTGTTTATTTTATGCGCTACGGGTTTGTATACTCACCGCTCTCATGGCCGCTGATGGCCGCACTGCCCGACTTGGTGCGGTGTCGCGAGCGCGCGAACACGCGTGATATGGAGCCCCAGGCTGAGCCTCGTCCGCGGACTCCTTTGCTTCCTGCGCCTGAACGTCCTCGTACCCCGCCTAGCAGAGCTGCCTCGCACTCACCTGGGCTTGATAGCTGCTCCACCGACCTGACAGCATAGAAGGCATTGAAACGGAAATTCAAGCTAAACAATTTTAATATTTTTTTGCCTTTCTTTACTTTTACTTTCTACGCATGTTACGTAGGTATAAATACGTTATGGGTGCAGTGCGTTGGAAATGATGGAAACTTTGAAAATGATTCTATAGCCAGATAAAACTATCAGAAACCCTGTAGAAGAATGTTTTCACGTTTGTCACAAGTATGCAACTTATCTATAATTCACAAAGTATGTAAATGTGATAAAATGCTTTTCAAAGGACCTAGAAATGGCGCTACAAATAGAAAGCATTATGTAAACATTCACAGTGAATTCACAGGGTTCTCTTCAAATATTCAACAGTATACCTAAGGACTATAAAGATAAAAAAGAAGCCATTAATTTGCATCAGGTGTACAATCTCAATAATCACTCAAACGCCGAATTTTGATTTGACGCTCAATCTATGCCGCCTTTCACGGAGCAGCCGTTGTTCCGGTTCTTAAAATATTGCAAGATGAAATATATAAAAAGGTAGCCTGAGCGAACGGTTGCGTAAAAAAGGAAAAAGAATTAAGCCGGAAGAAAATGTAATTTCGAGCAACTATTGCTGACTCGTGGACCGAATCGCGTAATGCTCGGTAAATTTTACTGTCAAAATTCGATAATATCGCCTGTAGAAATAAAGTAGCCCGTAAAAGTAATAGAATGCTGAATGTTATCGCTCCATTTCCTATTAACTTTTAGAAGGCTGTAATATGCATCAGGTGAACGATCTATGATTATTCCAGCTTGTCAGAATTCGATTTCTTATTTGACATCTAAATTGTAGACAACCTTTCTAAGCTGTATTCCTTGATGCGCGGGCTTTTAAATATTGCAAACTCGACGAAAGATTAAAAAGTAACTCGAGGAAGTGGAAAAGAATTAAGCCGGAAGAAAATGTAACTGCGAACTATTGCTGAATCCCGGCCTGAATCGTGTACCTAATACTCGATTAATTTTATTGTCAAAATTCGATATTATCATCGCCTTTAGTAATAAAGTAGGCAGTAAATGTACTTAATAGAATGTTATCGCCCAGTTTCTTTTGGCTTTTATTGCTGCCAAGTCTAATAGCCGTTAGACTACACGCAAGATTGTACTAATATTATCAGCAAATAAAGATGTTAACTCATTTGCAAGGAAATACGTTTCTGCAAGGATTTTGTTTTTATTTGATTAGGTCCCTTAGAAATAGGCCCTTAAACTCAGAGTAAAAAGAAAGTTGGTTTGAAGAAACTTTTCGTGTCTATTAACAACATTAAAGCTATTTTTCCGCTATAATTATCACCTAAAGGGACCGGTTTCAAAGTATGGCTTGAGGGTGAATTGGAGAATTAGATCATGGTAATGAACATCTGCTCAGCTGAATACTAATATTGTCTGTCCCTTGTAACGGCTCTGTCGCTTCCTACGACGGCTTGGTATTATAGCCCACGGTCAGCAATCAAATTCATAACATGACAATGATACTCATGTATTAATGTACTAATATTTTAAGCCAATATATGTATACGATGTTGGCATGATCATAACCATTCTAGAAATGTGTGATCCAGTAAATGCTGGAGATATAACAACAAAAAAGTAATGAGAGAACAATGTTTTTTTTTAATCTGTAATTTTTTTCGCAAACATAGCTCTCTCTCATGTCTCTCATTCCAAGTTCATGCAGGCAGAATTTGTTTGTAATCTGTGCGAGCAGAAGTTTTTAATAAACTGTCTGGTGAACATGATTTGGTTATATTTAATACCAGTATTTCTAAAGTTTCTTCACAGAAAACTTAATGTTTGCGTTTAAACGATTATTTGTAGGTATTATTCGATAGTGTAATATTTATTATAGAAGTTAGGTATAGGTATTTTGTGCCAATCTTCTTCTTTTTAATTCAAGTGTTTATCAGCCGATCGATTCTTTAAAACTCTCACCGTGAAAACTTAGGTGAAGTGAGCGTGGAGTGAGCTGTCAATAGTGTCAATTCCTAGCAAAAACAAACTCACTTCACCTAATTTTGCGACAGCAGAATTTTGTAAACGGCCTTAAATTTTTTTAAATCACCGTACATAAGTTAGCTGTAAGTTTCTCGAACAAAACAAAATTAAATTAAATTAAAAGTATGGGTACAAACCTTGATAGTGATCCCGCGTCGATGGAGCGTGTAAAGGGCGAAGCACTGTTGTGTGGCGATAGAGTTGGACTACAGTCGCGAGGTGTGCTCACTAACAAAACAGAAGTAATTCAGTCATTTTCGAGTTATATTCGGTTTTGTTATTTGGTTGTTCCATCCAGAGGTTGTCTTTAAAAGATAGCTTTTAGCGATAAGACCGCTCATTGTGTCACCCTTTGTAAAATTTCTACAATTATATCTGTAGGTATATTGTACATGATAAAGAGTATTATTGTAGCTATATTCGGACTCCCCTTCACCACGTCCGCGGCAAATATTCATGACAAGTCTCTATGTTGTTACAAAAGGTCTTAAGACTAAAGGCTCCTTCAAACAGGCGCGACACGCGATAAAATCGCGCGCGATTCACGTCGCGCGCGATTCGCGTCTTGCGTCGCGCCTGTTTGCAGGAGCCTTTACGAGGAAAACATGATGTTCGGTAAAGTTATCTAGTATATGATAGAATGAAATCTGTAATTTATACAGGTTTATTTTATCGTGTTTAGATATTGATACCCACCGCGTCTGCGGAGTTTTACAAGCCAATTTAAAATAACTGTCTGTGTGTGTTCACCACCCAAAATATTGTATACAAAAGCACTTATAAATCCCATTTCCAAACTGTGAGTGAAAATGGAAACTGAAAAAGCTGTTCACAATCCTCTCCATATTGAACCACGCAGTATATTGTCGCCATCTAATACTTAGCCCTAATGTTACATGTACATGAAGAATAGGCGAGGCTTACAAACTACTTTATATTATAGCTTTTATCCCCGGCGGGAAAGAATGTCCCGATGCATCTATCGGAGGCTCGTGTAAGAAAATGTGTTCGGCGAAAAGTAGGTACTGAGGCGTGGAACCCGTATTTGTATATTTTTTTCCGAATACCTTTCTCGCAGTCCTGTAATTTGGACGCCTTTGAACGGAAACACGACTTCCGTTCCGATTATTCGAAGCGACAACAGAAATATGCACGTTATTTTATTATTTCCTCCAAGATAAAGCTTTCAAGTATGCCATTATTATACAAGGGAATCGTTTAATACCACACAAAGCTATGTATAATATAAATGGCTAAAATATTGTAAAATAACAAGCTGCGGACTCGAACATCGTTTACGAGCAATATCCATTTCCTGCGGTTTGGCTTTTGAAGGTTTAAGCAAGAATAAAGGAAGTGGAATTTATTTGTATTATAAGATGTCTACATTTTACCTTGAAAATAAACTTAAATATGTACGGTCACCAAAGGATATAAGTAACCAGGGTCATCGGACATAGTTGAAGTTTACTAAGAAACCGATGGAATGTTTTCAAATATACCAAACAGTTCATTCTCATCAATTAAATGTCATTCGAAAACATCCATCGGTTTCTTACTAAACTTCAAATATATCAGACGACCCTGGTCACTTATCTCTTTTGGTGACTGTACCTACCCAGACCCACGTAAGATTAGTATAGCGTAAGAAAACCGTGTTAATATAATCTCCCATTTATCCTCCACTGATGTTATCGATTGTCCTAAATCCATAACCTCCCACAGAGACAGTTGATAAAATTGCCAATTGCTTTTTCTATTTGCAGATATACAAAAGAAAATCACTTCAGTTATTACAAAAGCGTATTGTGTAAAAGCGAACTCCAATATTTGCGAAATAAAAACTCAATGATTTTGTTCCGGTTATATGAAAAGAATGAAACAAAAACATGGTAAATTCAAATGGAATGAAGTTCTGAATTTCCGAACAGTCGTTTTGCAATACTAACGTAGTTGTCAGGGTATGTTTTATTGTTTGATGTACGCTGAATATGTTTCGTAAAACAGTACAATATTGGCTGCTGCTTCCAGCAATTTTAGTTGTTAAACTGTGCACAATTTAGAACGCAGAATACGTTGCAAATTGTTATTTAGCATTTTGTTTGTGGAGTTCCATTATTTGCATTTAACAATGTTTCAGTTCGCAGCCATTTTTTGCTGAACAATTACTGACATAATTTTATGCTAACACAATAAATAAAAGCGTGTGAGAATGGTTCATTTTTCATGAATTTAAAAAGCTTACAGAAGAAACAAACACAAATTGCGAAGTTGAGGAAAATTAAAAAAAAAATATCTGTGCAGACTGCTGCCTCTGCTGAGCTGAATGTTCAAGTTTCACACAATGGTGATACTGAACTGTGACTCAGTGAGCTTGTGAATAAAGTATGATCTCGATCGTCATTTTTGACAAAGCTCGTTGTAGCATAACCACCGTACGAAACAATTTGATTTCCTCGTTATGAAAGTTTACTCTGTAATAAAAAAAAAATGGTGTCACCCGCGGACGTGTTTTGCCGTTTAAAATTTTCACGGTAAAATGCCCTTTGATAAGAATGAGATGAAAAACTTTGTAATGTTTAAATAGATGACATTTTTTAATATTTACTGCAAGAAACCTCCATCTAAATGAGTCGTTTCGCTGTAAAATATTGTTCAAAATATAAAAGTTGAACGTTTTTCACACAGCGACAGATATCATTATATATACTTGTTTTCAACATGAGCGATTTGCAATCCGCTTTATTTTCCAGCTGAATCATGGAAATCATATTTCACTTCATAACAACAATGCCGCGGATGTAACAACGTTAAAAGGGATTCGTTTAAGTTAAATTCATCAAAAATTTTCGACGACAATTCGACATTCGGATTAATGAACGTGATTTTGTTTTAAGTATTAAGTAAACCAACTGAACCGTAGCCCCAAATAGTCGAAAAATAAAGAGAAAATTGTATATTGCTCTGCAGTAGGTAAGTAATCATTATTAAAAGAAGAATTTGAAACCATTGTAAAAAGCCAATTATTTTTAAAAAGAGTAACCGTGGAGTTTCTTGCCGGCTCTTCTCCATAGGAAACGACCCATTGGAACCGTGCTTCTAGCTTCTGACGTGTCATAAGTGCCCATGTAGGCTTATGTGAAATAAAATATTTTGATTTTGAATTTTTCATGAGCATTATGTTCAGTCCCTGTTGTGTATCGGACAGATTGGTGAAAGTCAAATCATTTAACGTCAAAACTTACAGTAAAATTGATTGATTCTAGTCGCCCCTTCCAAAAGGTAGTTTTCGTATGGAGAAGAATGGGCAAGAAACTCCACCGTTACTCTTTTAAAATGTTTTACAAGGTAAGCATACATAATATAATTATATATGTGAAGACGATGCACCTAGACTAAAAGAAGTCTACTCCAAAAAAATAAAAAGAATTAAATTAATTAATTATGTGACAGATACATGGTGCTCACATACTTATTTGGCACAGTAGGAGTCGAGGATAGAGTCACACTCCATATTAAATGTACTTACATTGGTAGATATGGTGCGCGGATGAGACAAGGGACGCGGCGTCCGTGTCGTAGGCGTCGAGCGCGGGCGGCGCGCCCTCCGCAGTGGAGTCCGACAGGTTGCCGCCGCACACCGACGTGGCGCCACCGTCGCTGCTACCTGTCATCGAAGCCATGTGGAGAAGGTTACCTATTTTGGCTTGAATGAATGCTAGAGAATTGTGACAAATACTTTAAGGCTCAAGAACCCGTTTTACCGTCTCCAGATAAGTCAACTACACTAAATACATTCTAAAATGAGATAGAAAGCATTTGAAATGATCAGCCAGATGTGCTAACCGGCGTAATCCGGAGATAGTGAAACAGGTCGAAAGATATACAATACCCGGCGATAAATATTGCACATCGACCTTTGGAAAGAGACAATCGTCTTATTTCGGCTTCGTAGAGCGTTATCTCTGTCGCACGAAATACAAACAGTCCGGTATCTATTAGGAGCTGTTAAAACAATTATGATTTGCTTCTTTTGATAATTATTTTTATTCTTTGTATAAAATCGATAGGATCGAATAGGTCGATGTGCAATATTTATCGCCGGGTACTGTATTTTTAAAATATTTTTGGCCATTTTTTATTATTATATTTATTTATTTCCAAAACACTTTTATACAATTGGTTTTAGCGACTCAACGATAACCTCTCACGGTTTATATATCTGTGTGATGGCGAGTCGTTGTCGATGTCATAATAAGAAAACGAATGCAAATAAAATAGAGATATATTTCTGGAAAAATAAAACATGCTCAATAAGTTGGTATGAGATAGGTACACACCTCTGACACCTGAGTCGGCACTGCAGCTTCCCCTATCGCCGATCAAGCCGGAGGGTCCCCCCAGCATCATCGGCGGACCCATTCCGAGAGAGGCCACGCTCTCGCCTTCTGACAGACAACCCGCTGCTTGCAGCTGTCTTCTTGCCTATTTGTTTGATGAAAAGATATCGGATAACAGTCTCAAAGTTATAATGAGTGGAAGTAACATAAATGACTGCAACTAGATAACGATCGACAGACGTCGTCCATTTCAATATTGATCGCCTTAAAATATGTCACTTCATATTGTCGTCATAAACATCACGATGTCACCGATCGACCGCAATTCAGTTGCACCCTAATGAATTTATACGTAGTGTAGATAGTTAGGTACGCAAATAAAATTGAATAAGAAAGAAACAAAGGTACAACATTTTCGCTCGATTATCAACATGGTAGCAGAGGTATCAACATCATTTTATGAGCCCGTAAATATTCACGGCTGAACATTCCGGCTGTTTATGGCATCTTCCAATATTTTACCAATATTCCGTAGGTAAATACAACCCTTAGCAAGCCAAAATCATAATGTTGGATGTTCGAACATGTGATTGTGGATGCCACCGCACATGGTAGTGCAGTACCTATGCATGAGCATTTCACCACGATAAAAAAAAAAAAAAAACCCTCAATCATCTTTTACAACACTCGAGGGTAACAGCACGATACGATCCACCATCACATCCCAAACACGATTATAGTTATACCTCCATCGAAACACCCTTTTAATGCTTCAATTAATTTCGATTGGGGCTTTAATTTGGACAGGATTTGTCCGCTCGAATGGGACATCCTGTCGCGAGCCCGCATCAACGTAATGGTATCGAATGTTCCGCGGTCGCAGGTTAATATCCGGATTATGCGTAACGGAAAATCGTGTAAAACAAGCACTAAGTCGAGGAAACAGTTGCCTTTCATTTTCCCTGCAATTTAGATCAGACGGAGCAATTTGAAATGGTAATTAACACAAGCGAGTGATGGATGGTCTTGGTTCGAGCGCACATCACGCCACCTATTCATCATAGTACTGAGCTATCGATAAAAGTTTATTTATTATTGGTTGAAGCACTTCATCACTGAAGTTGTTCATCAAAAACAATTTTGTATAATATCGATGTAGTTCCGCGGTAGAATGGACAGCTTTTGAATGAATTATCTCGGAAATTGTTTCGGTGATTTCGCAGTAGATAAAAGAGAATGTTATTGAATTTGAGTATTGTGTTTATTATCATTTCATTTACATAGTTTAATTAAATACATTTTATAATATCACAATGTAAATTCGATCAAAACATGTCGGTTTCATGCAGCATGTGTTCAATGTGTTGTTAGGTATAACAGTTTCAAAGGCACCATTTCATTAGTTTAGTAAGCCTACCTCAAACAATTGTTCCCTGGCATGTCTGAGCTGTGTATCCCTCGCACTGAGCGCGGCGGCTAGTTGCAGCGACCGCTCCGCTTCGTCGCGTGCGTGGCGGAGTAACGCCGCTCGCTCTCGCTCCCGCTCAGCTCGCTCCGCTCCTAAAGCTGACGACGCACCACCTCGAGAACGCATCTGTACAAATGTGGTACTATACTATAACAAAAACAGTAAAGAAAGCTGCAACATCAACTTTTCGCAAACATTATCTGAAAAAGAATGAGGAAAAAGAAAGGATGAAAAAAGTCATAAATAAATCACATTAAATTGTAAGTAATTTTCATTTTTCTTTTTCTTCGTGTAGCTGGCATGACTGTATTTTAAATCTTGTTTTCTCAAAACTTTGTCGCTTCCACGGCGTTTTCGGTAGCAGCGCAGAGGTCACCTTGACTGCATGTTTTGGGACACAGAGGGCAGGATAGGAGGTGGAGCATGCTTTGTGACATAGCTCCGCAATCACACCCTTCTGCCGTCCCGTCAAGGTAGCCCCACTTTACCAGGTAGGACTTCCATCTTCCCACTTGTGTCCGGAGACGGTTCAGAGACTTCCAAGTGGGCCACGGAAGGTTACACCCTGCAGGGAGATGCTCCTTTGGTTACCACCAAAGGAGCATCTCCCTGTGTGGTAATTTTCATTCAAAGAAACATGCTGGGAAAAATATTAACAACGTAGTTGGACTTGATGCTTTTCTGAAGACTTTATTAAACTCAAGACTTCATAATAATGATTAAAACTTAGAACCTAATAAAAAAGAAAAAGGCTACAACACTCTCAGTAGCTGATAACTTATGATAAGAGAGCATTCGCCGAGAACTTTCTGTATGTGTAAAATTCTTTAAGCTGGGAAGGGAAACAACTGGCCAAGTTCTGTGTGACCTAGATCCTATCCAAGCATAATGAGCCTTGCAAACGTTGCTAGATCAAAAGATATGGCATAATAAATTGAGTGACCACAATGTTGGCTTCACACAGTAATGACTACATTAATGATACTGGAATATTTTGGAACAAAAGACCAACCCATCTATTTTTTTTTAATTTTGCAACTCTGCCTCGGAGGTAATAAACCCTTTTACGTGACAACGCATTTGCCTCGGACCATTTAACAACATTATTTTGCTAATATTCGGTTTTGTAATATAAAATTAATAAATTTTACCTGTTCATAGTTTCTTATAAAGTCTCGTAGCTCTTTCTCTTTGTCTTCGAGCGTGGCGTAGAGTTGTTTCATTTGATTTAGTAAATCAAATTTCTCTGCTTTCAACCGCTTTTTGTCTGCCTTCAAAGCTGAAACAAAATGTTCTTACTTTATACGAAGTCAACAAAGAAGTAATTTTACGTGTACCCAAAAGCCTTAGATAGTGAAAAGAACAAGGATTTCGTGAACTTATTTGCTGTGAGCGAAGTTATCGTATAGAATAAAACGTAGGTACATTTGTTTTGAAATACATGGTATGAATCGAATGGTTTAGTAAGCGACACACAAGCTTGTATGAGGGGATAGCGAGAGCCATGCCTCAATTCCGAGCGAATCAAACTTTCTGAGCGAAGCTGCTCGCTTTGGGAACCTGTGTCCTTTGTCGCTCCGCTCTCTATGCAGATCCCCTCAACTCGGACATTTGTACGTTTCCAACGTTTGATAGGAAAATAAAACACATCCGAGATTGATCTACATTTTACTGTTTTTTCAAACGATTCTAGAGACTGTCGATCGTTTTGACGATTGCCATCACTTTAGAAGTTCGAAATTGGATTTCGGTTCCGGACTCAGATTTTATTGGCAATCATAAAGTTCATGAATTTTTGAGTTTTTGCACTTTCGGGAATTAGTCGAAGGTTCACTTTCGAATATTTTGATGTCGAATGACGAGTGACGTAATAATAATTCAGTAGGTATGTTACTAAACTTAGTTTGTGGATTAGTGTGGTTTGCGCGTAGTCAGGCAACAGCCCTTTGATTGTGGTTTCATCGATCACGTGGAACAGTTACAAAGGTAAACATATTAGGTATACCTTTGTATGTAGGGCCAACTCAAATATGCGGCCGTTTGTTCTTGTTATGTGTTTGTTTTCTTATGTTTGCCCACTTCATATGTACTGTGTACCTTTCTTTTGATACTTAATTTAAATCCTTACTTTATAGAAGAGGCATTAAACCTATATACCAAAGAAATTAATATGTTATGAACTGAAGTTATTGAACCTTGTGGCTGGGATTGTTATAATTTAGACAGAGCAGGTACTGCAAAGGTTGTCTGCAAAAGTCGACCTTACGTAATGCATGCTGACATACACATACTATGTCTATAACAGTAGGTACCTACGTCGAGAAGTAACATTTTAGTCGATGTGGTCTCAATAAATCTTCTAACGTTTCGTTCTAGTTCTAGGAAAACTTACTAGCGACATAAATATAACTTACCTACTTTCTTTACTAAAAATAACAGAAAAACTGCCATCAGAGCAAATTGCTTCGCCAAATAAAAGTTGACTCTAGTACCTATACGATAATGAAACAAGTTTGTGACTAGACCGACAGCACATCGTAGTGTTCTGCTTATTTACTTGATACAACCGCTGAACGTGACTTCATTATTTTGCTTGCCTTCCATCGATCGACCACGAGTGGAGACGAGGCAGGCCCAACTGTAGCCGACGTAAACGCTGCCGTGGCATAACTAAAATGCCGTTATCCAACATCTGGTCGAATTTTAACTTTTAATGCTATTAGAATGAGAAAAAAAAATCTATGGATCTGATTCCGAATTTTCAATACCTTGCTATTCAAGGTATTGAAAATTCGAAAACAGATCCATAGATTTTTTTCTCTCTTTATAATAGCATTAAAAGTTAAAAATCTACCAGATGTCGGATAACGGCATTTTAGTTATGCCACGGCAGAACGATACTGTCTAACTTGGCATAACATTTCAAATTATGATTGAACCGTTCATAATTCTATCTAGATCGCTAAAATTGTTCCGATGAAGTTACTTTGATTGAATTTGACATAACTTTTAATCGATATTGTTTGCGAAACCGCGAACTTTTATATAATTTTTTACTTCATCGGTTTGACGAGTAACGTAGGGCTAAAGATGATTGGTATAGTGACCTACTTACCCTATAATGGCGTACGTAAAATGAGGAAATGGAAATTCAATATGCAGAATGTAATAAAACGAATAAAATTCAAAACTGTGCTCTAACTTAGATAAATTGGAGAAGTTGCTGTCTAGCTCGTTAAAAACTTCTGAAATAGCTATTTAAAGCTATTTTCAGTAAAATAGTTTTAAACTTCAGTCATATCGACTTTCAAAATCTTTTTAGCATACAATGCAAATAACGACATTGCTATCTTAAGTTCTAGTCATGGCACATAATTGGTGAATTTATATTACACCGCTATGTAACATGATTGATGAGTTAACATCAAAGGTACTGAATTATTTTCACCTAATAAACACCCTACATAGAATGATACGATACGAATTATTTATCCTTATTTGACACTCGAGATACACAACATATTCATGTAATTCACACTTGTCTGCCCACGGGCCACTTAAACATAATGAATAACGAATCCAACACATGGTACCGTCTGCCAAAACATATACGGCCGACGCGTTTCTGACAACTTTCGTCAGCATAATGACATTAGTGAAAATGTCAGTCCATGTAACAGCAGCACACCCTTAGAGGGACGTGACCCGTTTACTGATTTGGGTCTGTAAGGCATTGTACCTTGCGAGATATTATGAGCATAGTTTATCAAAATGTCGGCTTACTCACGCTTCTCCGGCATCGGGCGGCACTCAACAAATTGCCCACTTTTGTGGGATCGAATCGGATTATTGAGATAAAGCCACTGTAGGTGTAAGTTCTTTATTTATTAGAATGTTCTATTTAAAGGTATTCTGCTAGGGTCGGTTTCTTTATAGATAGAAATCATAGAAACTAACCCTAGCATATACCTTGCTTGGGTAAATTTCGTAAGAGACTAACTACCTAAGTTATGTTTACTTAGTACCTATTCACAGTAAAACAATTTCAAAGTATTTCTACTAAAACTTTGCTGTATTAATTTGCTAGTACGGTCACTAAAGCTTTAGCAAATATTATGTCAATTTAATTCACGTATGATATGCAGACTTATCGGTTTAACGTGACTCGTAAGCTTTCATGACTCGACATTTTCCACGAATAGATTTAAACTTTCAGCCAGTAAAATTGAATAGTTTCATCACTTTTATAACTTCTTATTACTTTACACTTTTGATATTCGTAATGACTTTTTAATATTGGCCATAACTAATCATTAATAACTAATAACTTCATTCTACAGCAAACTTCAATTTTGACTATAATAGCTAAGTTTAATACTCGTATTAATGTCTTTAACAAAATAATGTCATAAAAATATAATGGGTAGTGTAATGTCGCCATTCATTTCTTTAGCAAAGTAATACCCGACATAAACCCAACCATTATGTTTTTGGGAAATATGTAGTTTGATATATGTTTAGAAATATTTTCTGTGGGATAATGGCTGAACGTGGCTGGACACTGTATAATCTTAATGCTTGTTTGCTAACTGCCAGAATGGAAACACTATTATGTCATTTGTGACGATAGCCAGGTTATCGTGTGGGCAATTAAAGGTTTCTACAGTTTTTTGATCTGTATTTCATTTGTTGAAGTCAGACTTCTCAGGCGGCGATTCGATAACTGAATGAGAATTGAGAGTAACGCGGCGGTTCTTGTTAGGTCGCGATCGGCGCTTCCCCCTTTGCACCGTCACGAAACCATCATCATCAGCCCTATACAGAGCCTTTTTAGCATAGGCTTCATACTTGGAGCTCCTGGGGCACTCGCGGTGATGCTAGCGGATTCCTCTTGTAGGGGCTTCGCCAGCTATGGACAGCTCACTTCACCTAAGTTTTCATGGTGAGATGTTAACAGTTTCTCGGCAGTTTCTCTAATGAAGAATTGATTGCATTATAATCACTTAACAAATCGTATCTTTCATGCTTGTGGATGCTTGTCCCATCTATTACGAAAACATGTTGTTTTCAACACTCTTGTCGGTACGAACTTTGCGAAAATGCAAGCTCATTCTCGTGACAAGATTAGCCTGATTTTGTAGGGTGGAAAATGCTGTAATAAAAAACCTATTTATAATGAAAACCTGCAGATAAACTAAGGTATCACTTAGGCCCGGTATCCACCAAAGCGGAGAGGAGAGGAGATGTGTTTGATAAACCAATCCGATTTCGTTATTTCCACATTTATAAAGCTAAGCGGAGAAGAGATGTGGAAATAACGAAATCGGATTGGTTTATCAAACACATCTCCTCTCCTCTCCGCTTTGGTGGATACCGGGCCTTACAGTTAACAGCTTCCCTAGCCAGGAGCAGTTCCTTCCTTCAGTTTCTTCATGTTGTAGCTTTAGTTGTGGTCCATCCTGTGTGTCAGATTTGGCTCGTTCCAGTAATGGGAACTAGCATATAAATAGAAGTATCACTTACAATTAACAGCTTCTCTAGCCAGCAGCAGTTCCTTCTCAAGCTGTTGAGGATCTAGTTGTGGGCCATCCTGTGTATCAGACTTGGCTCGTTCCAATAATGCGCTGCCGGCTTCACCTCTTTCTGCGGCTGCCACCAGAAGGCGACGCACTCGTGTTAGCTCAGCCTGGAGGAAAATACTAAACTGTACCTTTCAAAAGATTACGTATACATATATACAAAACATATGAATATAAAACGATTAAGGGATTGTGTGAAAGACAATATGGTTTAAAAGGGAGGTTTAAAACTGGGTTAATTGATGTTGTATGAAATAAGAAGATATACTACGTCATTCCCAAAACAAACAAGAGCAAGAGGATGATGATGTACGTAAATGTATACTTCATTTATCTATAAAAAAAATATTCATCTCCCCATTAAAAGATATATCTATTCATTTTATGGTTTTCAAAATTGTCTTATGTGGCTTAAGTTAAAGGAGTTTATAGGGAAGTAAGTACTCCAAGACGCTGATTAAATGCGATAAAGTTTTGATGGTATTTTTTATGCGAGTCAGGTAAACCTGATTTTATTTCTTCTACATGTTAATCAAGGTAAAATTGTTTGAAATATTTGTGTGCAAGAATTTAATCATAGATGACTTCGCTGAGGCTTTTTTGAGATTAGATAAAACCACCATGAATAAAATAAAGAAATACCAATAATCCTTTGTTTAAACAAAACCCATGGAACTGAAACCAAATGGCTCATTGGAATCTAATATCTCATAACACGTGATAACGACAACAACCGAGTATCAGAAACCAATAAATAACAAAAGTATGTTCTCATCTCACGTATCCTATATGGACAGTCGAATATCATGAAATAGTTATGTATTAACGTAATCGACTTCCCAAAGGTCCACCAAGAGAGTAATAAACCCCGGTATCTTATTTAACGTCAGCCTAAGTCCAGTCGAGTGGAAAAAGGTTAAGTAAAAAAATGGTCCTTGAACGCTGATAGAATCACTAATGATAGTTTGTTGGAGAGATATTCCTTTATGGAACTGTCTACCTTCCCGCCAATTTTGTAATTTAGTTTTAGAAACATCACATCTATATATGTATTTAGATAATTTTCTTTGGCTCAATCGCCGGTCTGTATGGCAAAATACATATTTTAAACTCAAACTCAAAGCATTTATTTCAATTAAACCTTGTACAGGCACTTTTGAATTGTCAAAATTTAAATAGTCTGTCAGTTAGTCAGAGAGTTGAAGCTAAGTTACCCATTCCAAAACGTAGATCTCTATGGAGAAGAACGGGCAAGAAACTCCATGGACACTCTTTTAAATCAAGATATTACAAAATCCTGGGTACGTTATTATTGTTGCTTCTATATGTGAGAACAATGTAAAAAAAAGACCCCTACAGCCAGCCCTGAGTATGACGTGACCGAGTCCATAAGACGACGCGCAGTGAGACCAGTGGTCACTGACCACAGGCTCATTCCTCCGAACTCACCCGGCGGCGCGCGCTTTGCTATTAATTAGGTAAACTCCTCAATTTAGAATTTTGTAATTTAATTATTTTGGTTAAAAAGATTTGCTTTGTTAAACTTTTAACCTCTTGATTATTCTTTCATTTTAATTCAATTCCGAAACTATATTTAAAGTTACTGAAATCGATTCAGTAGTCAATTCAGGACTTGTATTTATTTTATATTTTTATTTACTTTCAGGACTTGCATTTATTCTGTTACACCTTGTAGAGGAAAGTAAACAAGTGTATGGCGTAAGTACAATAACGGTCGAATCAAAGTTAGCCTATGGTTAGGCATCGGTTCTTATCAGAGTACAATCTGTGTGCGCGATGGGATTTCTCATCAGCAATAATTACGAACTTCCATACAAACTTTCATTCTATTAAGGGAATCAAGTTTAAAAAATCCATCGTTACACTTTCTTGTGCAAAATTTTATGGCTGTCAGTGAATGAATGAATTTAAGATTTGTAGGCAAGCATTAGACTATTTCAGCATCAATACACAAATTACATCAAAGCTCATAATTTGATCTGCTGACCCCAGAAACCCAAAAGCGTAAGCTCTAAAGCCGTTCTTATAGCAAAACCAATCAATCGGTAAAATACTGATCCGGTAAACCAAAATTTGTTTGTGTATAAGCATATTATACCTCTACCTGTAATCTTTCATTTTCCATCCGGAGTCTCCTGGCCACTTGTGCGGCGGTGAGCATCCCAGGGGAAGCGGGGACCTCCTCGTGCCGCGAGCGGTCCGAGCGCCCGCCCGGGGAGGCTGCGTCTGAACCATAAATTATACCATTTTAGTGAACGTCTCCACATCTGCGCTATGAAGGATCATGTAAGACAACTTTATAAGGAAAATGATAAAAAAGTGGCGTAGAGCAGCCGTGTATCTGTCTTAATTCATGTTAGTTGTAACTTAATAATGTAGACATAACAATTTCTCCTATTAATTACTGTAGTCTCCATCGTGATCTTTCAGCAAAATTGTATACATAGGCCCGCCCAGAAGTGTTTGCTTTTTACCGTCACACAACACAATGTCAAACTTAATTATTGAAATGACATCCCTATTTGAAATCATTTCGTGCTTTTATGGGAAATATATAGCTTGATACGGATTTACCGCCGGAAGCCTGTTAATTAACGCCATATTTATTACCATATTGCCATATTGTTTGTACCCTGACTTATTAATTTACGAGGAACTTTTTTTATTACCTGCATATGGACGGTACCTATGTACGTACTTAAAGTCGTAAGAAGTTTGGGTACGATTATTAAAACAAGCATAATTTGACATTGTTCTTTTTTTATTGCGTGTCAACTCGGCGTTCTAATTCGAACCTCGTTTACTTGGTATCATTGCTATGTTTATAGCTCTACTTCCGCAAAGTTGAATCCTTGTTTAGCATTCAAGGGCGTTGTAACCCTCATTATTAGATGTCGTACTATAATATGAAAAGTTTTGTAAAGTACGGTGCTGCCGCAGTCATATAAACGGAATTGGTTATGGCGACGTAAACGTTGTAATAACGCGAAAGTTTCCCTAGTCACGAAAGCCGCGACTCTGGCCGGTCCAGACAAATCGATTGCTCGCATGTAACACGCGTCACGGACTCACGGCACGCCGGCAGGTGTGCGCGACGCCTGCTTTATTATGCCATCGCTCTCATAGTGACGTATTGACTTCGAACACCATGTAATTATTCTCCTCCAGACAACCTCTAAGTCCATGGAACAAATAGAGTGAGAAAGCGCCCGAGATCTACTGCCTCACATTAATAAACGTACGAGCTCCGCACTCGGATGCGAGGCAAAAGAAATAATAAGCTGAAGGATTAGTAACAAATGGAGCAGTAGCAAATTGGTCGCTGAGCGGCGGCTTTGCTCTATCGTGAACAAATACAGACAGATTGCAGATAAATTATGCTTGGGCGCACGTTGTCCCAATGATCCTATTATCCTGCTTGCTCTCATAAGTCAATATGGTGAGGCATTGCACAATTGTCTCTGGGACCAATTGTTACGGATGAATGCGCAAGTTAGCCTGTATAAACGACTGTGTAACTGACCTAGTTAAGGCATGAGGTAGCTGTCGTAACTTAGACAGTTTTAATTGTAAAATAAAAAGACTCAAATAAATAGTAATTTAAATAACAGCTTACTAATTAAAGCACTGAGAAAGGAATTAAATGACAAATTGTAACATCAGGCGGAAAGTTTCTTTCTGGCGGAGTTGGCTGGCTGTGCAGTGTGCAGTTAGTCGGCAAATGAGCTTATTCCCCAAGGCTGCACGCTCATTAGCAACGAGGATATTCTGCAGAGAACGACCCGCACAATATATGGATGTTTTACCAACACATAGTTCGTGTCACCTCTTCACTCGCGATGAGGAAAATATTAATTTAGTTGCACTTGCGCTTAGTAGCTTTTAATAAATTGACTCAAACGAAAATTCATGGAAAAGCTTTTAGACTGTAGCACAAAGAGAACGTACACAGTTGTTGTTTTCTGTTTATTAAAACTGGGAGCGTGGCGTCCAATAAATTTTGTTTGTAAATTCATTTTTAAGGGACTTTTCCAACCAAATTCAAACGCAGTCGAAAACTATATTTTTTTCGTAAGTACCATTTATTTATTCTACTGGTTTAAAACATTTTCCTAAACTACGATCTCAACTTGAACGTGTTTTGTGTCGTCTATTATACAAGGAGCCTATAATTGTATTCAGTGTGTGTAGTCTAAGACAGAGTTGAACGACGCTCATAACATTCTCAGCTTGTAGCAGCACCTATGAAGAATTTCAAACTAACTCTAACTTACTTCATCAACAAAACAAACATGGCCGTCTCGACTAGTTACAAACTATTATCTTTAGGATTACAGACTCTTAAAACAAACTCTAGCTGCAAAGTTTACCTTTTCCTCAGCCCACTTTGTTTTATTTCATAAATAATTTGAGATGAATGTAGATAGACGTAAATTCGTTGCCGCTTTTATTCATACGAATTTCGGTGGAGCGAGCTAACCGGGCTTACAACGTTTGGACATCGAGTGACAATATGACAAATATCCCTTCGAAAATGTTTTACAATGTAACTACGTATTGGGGCAGTAAAAATGAAGCTTTAAAAAGTAAGACAAAAAAAAACATTGCATTGAAATCAAAATAAATGTAATCATACCTCCTTCCAATGTGGCAGTGATATCAGCTCTGGGTTCTGGTCCATCGCTACTCCTTCCCGGTGATGTAGCATCTGGTAGAGGCACCTCCTCCTCTGAACTGTCGGCTGGATCCAGAATGTTCCTTTCACTAGTATGACTGTTCCCTCCGTTGCCGATTTCGGCGTATGTTCCACTGTCGCTACCGTTTTGTGTTGACCATTTCACTGGGGACTCGAGCTTGCCGTTTGCTTGGTTTTCTTTATTGTCATCGTCTAAGAGAGAGATAAAAACAGTTTCTTGTATGAAATAAGCGATAAGTAGAACTTTCTGAAGAAGAAGTTAGCATTAAGATGCGATGATCGCAATCGTTATAAGGAGTACATTCCGTTCCGATAAAAAGGCAGCCGCTAAGGCGGTCACGGACAGAAAATTCACAGCGATAAAATATAATATGGGAATGTCCGGTTTTGTTGACTCTGATAATAATAAATTGTCTGTGAAACAGTGGCTGTTATATTTTGGGATTACAAGGGATATTTTCCGACAAACTGTATACGTTTTTATGCAAATTTTCCGTGTCTGATACGACATCGACATCCGGATGATCTGGTCGGATTTGTCTTGATTACTGATTGATGCGAGGCTTTCTGGACACTTGTTATGAATTAGAAGTATCATAAATACGACACTGGGTTAAAGCTGTGTATGTGTTTAGTTGGTAAGCCTTATTAAATAAATAAGTAAATAAATAATACTGCTGTCTGTATCCGGGTGAAAAATTTCTCAAAACACTTCGTTGGTGTCTCTAATCTCAAAGAAATACACATTTTTTTAATCAGAAAGAGAATATCCTTTTCTTAGTACCATGTCCTCCTTGATATGCTTAGCTATGAAAAATCCCACCAGAATCTTTTGCGGGTAACGAGATCTGGGTGACAGGTCATTTAGGTGCCAAGCAGTCCACAAAATAATATTTCAATGCATAATAATATAAAAATGGAAGGAAAAAGACTAAAGAAAAGATGGACGGATTGTGTGAGAAATGATATGAAAGAAAAGGGAGTCAATGATAGCGTGACGATTGACAGGAGGAATGGACGAAGTAAAGGTGTTGCGCCGATTCCAAGTAACCAGGTCATGAAGACGATGCTTACCTATAAAAGGATTATCCTTCCCGTTCCGTATAGACAGCCTAGTGGACCTGTTGAGCGTGCCCTCGCCAACGCTGAGTCCCCCGTTGCGTTTGTCCAACGTGCCGATGAGCAGGCGTCTCTCGGGCGGCACCGGCCGGTCCAGTTCGGGTCGCTCGAGCGCCGAACTGGCTGGCGTGATCAGCGGATCTGCCGGCTCAGGTTCGGCGTCCGCGTCAACCCGAGAGCTGACTGATACTTGCTCGTCGACCATCTTGCGGAGTTTCGCCTGGATGAATTTGGTCAAGGTACATTTTATCGCCTGCGTAAAAGACCACAAATTATGATCTTATGAATATGGCAAACGCACACGGTAAATACGTTGCTTATTAGCACTATACTTTATTGACGAATACACTATACTTTGTTGAAGATTAAAATATGTAAATTTTTCGTAGATATTATTACAAGTTAACAAGTGTCATTAATTTGAAAGTGTAATTTTAGCTTTGACATTGAAATTACGGAATATTTTCATCATGAAAAGTGTTTGTTTGAGATAAAAACGAATAAGGGTTCCCTTAGCGATATCCTATACAAACAAAAGTATGTATTGTACGAAGGCTATCTCTGTGAACTTTTCACCATCCACGTCCACATTATTGGAAAGTCCCACATGTATGTAGTACTCAAACACTAGTTCAAGTACTACATAACAATCTACGTGCCCATTAATTGTGTCGCTAATTGTTTTAATTAATTAATTGACGTGTGCTTCAATCATTCGACATTTACATCCCCACCGCCAACTATGTGCTACCATATCATTATGCAGGTGTAGTGGCTTTCAACTTCATAATTAATGGTTGTAAAGTCCCAGTAATCCAGTTTATTTATCAACTTGCTTTGAGAATAACAGCGATATATTTTGGGCATCCGACGACGCCATATCTGTAGCTATTAATTTGTGCAGACCCTCTCGCTTAGTTAATTCACCTGCTACCGTTTGATGTTATAGTCGTTTAAGTCTGCTCGTCTTGGCGTGCGACTGGGGGAAACCGATTCATAGCAACGTCGCCATTAGTGATGATAATTCCATTTTAATGATACCGAATACATTCTGCCATTAACTACAAAAGTCATGGTGTTGGTTCACGTCAGTCAATAGTAGTAGCACAATCACAAATATCCCCATTTGTACCTAACTATAAACTTATTTGCCAACATGCGATAATTTCTCATAGGTAGCTACTTAGTTCTATTCAATTTACGACAGAAATAGGCAGTCGCGTGTGTAGCTACATAGTGTTGTGCGCACGCTACCCGCATGTCATGTAGCAGGATGTTGTCAAGAGTTCCCCGTTAAACGCTCTAACAATGGCTTGTCGAAGTGTGGCGTGCGCTAATCGTGCATGCGGTCCTCACCTGGGCGTCGCCTAGTATGCGGCGCACTAGCGCCATCAGGCCGCCGTGGCAGGCGCTGGCATGCTACCCCCCTGCGCCCCGCCGCCTCATTGTCTCCCGCGTGACACCTGCCACACGCTCGTTACACTTCCTATTCACCACTAAACTTTCAATACAAATTGAAACTATTCCACTTTGCCGAGCGCCGCCCTTTGTCTTAGCACTCCGATGACAGCCCGGAATGAGGACGCTCCCCGGAATTATCTGAAACAAACATATTTCATTATTAACTTTATGATGGAGCAGACACACTTGTGAATTAACTTCCTCGTCTTAATAATTGTAGTTATGTTAGGTCAGCATATTGCAAACCAATTTCAGTTAGGTAGATACGTAAATATATACAGTTACAGCAATATACAGTTTAATTTAACTTATACGAAGTCCTCAGTATTTCTATTAGCGAGTTTCCACAAAGTCTGAGTTAAAGTTTGTATAAAATGAAAAACATTTTTCTGCTACGGAAGCCTTTTGAATCATCGTGTGAACTAATTACAACGTCCACCAAGAAAAATACCAAAGGGCTCTTAATTGCCTGCTAAGTACGAACCGTAATAAAGTTCCGTCAAATTACTTGTGAAACTCATTATTCAGGTCGACGCCGGCGTCTCCTGCGGTACTAACGGTCCTCGTCTTTGACTTCAGGATCTGATTCTTTTTGTCAATGCCTCCTCACGACGCCCGCCCCGTCGGCACAAAAAGGAAAGGGTCTGCTCACTGAAATATAGTCGGGAGCGAGAAAATACTCGATGCCACAATACAAAGCTGTTGTTTATTGAACACCGGAACAGCTGCTGTCGTTGTTACAGGCGACTGACGCAATTACACAAACGCGGAACGCTATTGCAAACGTGAAGCATTTTTTATGTAATCGAGCCTGTTATGCAAATTTGAAGAACGAACTCTGTTTTTTTCATTTTAGGGGCTTTAGTCTGATGAATACAGTCCAAGGAAACGCTTTAAGGCGGTAATTTGCGAAGTGCGGCTCGTTGAGCCCGCCCGCTCCAGTTATTGGCCGCAAAATTGATTAAAATTCCGGCTGCGTAAGGGAGTCTCATCTACTTTTTTATTAGATTGCGCTCACTGAAGACTGTTTTAGTAAGTTTCCATTCGTGTTTGACCATTTGATTCTGGCGAGTAATCAGATCGTGCTGCCGTAACCCGTCAGTCGAAGATTCAAGGAGCGAGATTGAGATGCTCTGTAATGGAAATAAACATCGTAAAGTACCGCCCGCCGCTTGTATTTTTTTATGTTTTAATTTAGTACGAATAAAAGCGTACCTGAGCGCTTCCTTTAATGAACATTTTAGATTTAACGTGGTCTGTGAGTACTTATATATTTTATTACTACTTTGAGGCACCTATAGCATTATCTATGTTCTAAATTATGTCGAGTTTTAATATAATAAATTAGTCAGGTCATCGCCATCTAAAGATTCTGTATTTTTTTCAACCTGATTAGTCAAATTAGACTTTGTTTAATCAACTACAAAAAAACACTAAAAATAATCGTACTTCAACTCGCAGTAGCCTTTGTTTCAACGATTCGATGTTTCTCTAATTTAAATCAATATAGAGACCTGGCATTTAATTTAAATTTACCGTTCCCCCATTCTCACAAGGGTCGTCACGTCACGAGTGCAGTATTCATCAAAGTAATTGCGCTGTTTCATTAAAAGTCCCGGCACATCCTTCAAGATTTGCATAAAAAGGTCTCCAGGCCTCCCAGGCCTCCCAGGGAGGCCTCCCCTCGTCTTTACATTAAACCAATTTTTAAATGTCACTTCTAAAAAATGTCACGTTTGAAGAGCATCGTCCGTAAAAGGAAAGATGGGCAAAGAATTACGTAAAAGCTTGACAGTTCTCACAGTAAATTGCGTTTGTCATTGAGAATGTTTGAATTGATCTGCTTTCAATAAATAAATTGAAATGACATTTTCAGTAAAATTCATTCCATTTGAACAAGTTTGAATACACTTTTACTCCTTCATCGAAAAGTCTTTTTTTCAGTGCTTTTACCTAGTCCAAACATTATTTTAGAGAAAATCAATTTGTGCGAAGTTCCATAAAATTAATTTGTAACGTTTACATTTGATAAATCAGAACTCATGTTATGTTTAATTCGATAAACAACACACTCGTCGAAACAATTCGCGCGAGGATGCGGGCGCGGGCTCAAAGAACTCGAGATAAACAAAAGTTGTAGGTACGTGCTGCTACGGAAACACCTAATCATAAGTATGTTCTAAACTTTTGTTTTGCGGTGCGATTTTCGTTTGTAATGTTGTAGGAATAGGTTAGTTAAAATAATTCAGAAAGGTACCTTCAAGTTCCTATTTCAAGGTGTTGTTCGCAATTCAGTTTAGGGACAATTTTCCAATACTTCTTTTTCTACATCTTTATTTATTTAAGAGATTTTTGTACACACTTGCGACGATGTTGATCCCATGTCCTAGGATCAAAAATTCAAAGATATGTGACATCCACCAACCCGCTCTGGACCCGCGTGGTGGATTATGACCCACTCTCTCTTACAGTCTTTGTCCTAGGAGTGGGAACACTTTAAGCTGATTATTCTTGTGCGAATAATGAGGAAATAAATACACATGGAGAAAACTATAAATGCCGACTACTTAAGCATCCGAATAAGCTTGCGGGGCAGCTTACCATTCTAGAAAGCATCCGCCGATTAAAAAAGCGGCGGGACATTTTCGACCAGAACAGTCAGTCCGAAGAGTGACTTGAAGAGTTAGGGCAAACTCCAATGGGAGTGGTGCCCCACACGCCGACGGAGTCATCTCATCTGCTTATAGTCTAGAAGACTGATCGCATGATAAAATTGGAAAAAAAAAAATCTTGTGCGAAGCAATGATACCGACATGAAAAGCGACTTTCTTTTATCATAGTTGTTGTACAAATAAGGCTTTAACTTATAAAACCTATTATAAAACTAGTTTCACAAGCCTCCGAGCTCAAGCCACGAAACTGGCGCGGTCTGAACCGCTCACTAGATTCAACCTAAGCTACTGTCTAACTACTCCTATAGCTATAATACAACAGAGTCACAGTATAAATAAAGCCGTGACAGAGTGGAGCACTGAGCCTCGTTATTACAGCCTTAAATACTTCATACTTTAATTAAAACGTAGTCAGGGGGATTTTGTTCATAGACACGTTTATGCAAACATTAATTTTGAGATTAGTACTGATACGTGTGTACTTGTAGTATTTTATTTAATCGAGATTATAAGACGGTTCTGTTTGTTGAAGACTACTTACTTTTAATATTATTCACAGAAGTTTGGATTGCGGGGAAAGTGCCAGGGTAGCCTGCGAAATTCCAATTTTCTCAATGTTTTTGCAAGTTGGAGATCAGTGTCAGGTACAAGATATGATTCGCGACCGTAACACTCTTGTATTTATGTAGCTATAATCATTAAAATCATCAATAGAACCCTTTAAGTTCATATAATCCTATTGATTGACTAATTCCATGAAATGTCAACTTGAATGAATTAATCATATTTTGTTCAACATACAACCTGACGCTAACCTGCAAATTACAAAAAACGTTGAAAAAACGTAAGAAAATTTGAATTTCGAGGGCTACCCCTGACCACTATACAAGAGTCGATCTTTTTCATATTCCATTAAAAAGATACTAAACAATATTATTTATTATATGTCATTGTCGAATCTGACCGAAGTAAAATAACATGTAGGTAGGTATATTGTGGTGAGAAAATAAAGTTTTTATTATTATTATTTATTTTCCGGTCCCGGTCCTTTGGAAGGCGTACGAGGGGCCGAATATTATTATTTTACCGCCTACCATTGACATACATTAAAAAAGAAAATTGTTATGCCAAGGTAATCTTCGTACAGCCTAATGTTCGGGTTTTACTATAGGAAAGTTAAATTGTCATGGAATATTATTTAGTAGGTAATTCAGTTTGTGGATAATGATAAAAAACAATTATGGTTATCATTATACTTGCTGTTGTTCCTTTAATCTAAATAATATTTAAGGGAAAAATTAATTTATGAATATTACTTTTTTTTGAAGCAGGCGGCCCGACCACAGGTGACGGGAATCATCCAAAATGGCGGGGACCGAGCCGAGACTATATTTACGGCGAAACTTGCACGACGTTCCTCCAACTGTTCCATTATAACAGACCCATAAATAACTGAAGTTTGAATCTCAACACTAAACTATTTCATTAGAATCTCACTTTATTGCGTGATCGTCCCTTTAGTATCAATTAACGTTTTCATTTTAGAAGACTTTGATCATATTATTATACATTATAGTTATCACTCAAGAATAAGTTCTTACCGAATATATTGATTGTTGGTATACAGCCTCTTTTAAATAAAAAATATATATAATATATGTTTGCTGGCTGATTCTCGTGAAAAAATCGAAGATGCCATAAAAAAAAATTATCTTTTTTCTTACAATTATCTAATGACATTCGCAGTTTTTTTTCACATTAATGTGCCAGTGTTGGTTTGTCAATTTAACTAAACACTTTTTATTCATTTCGATATAGGATTTTGGATAGTACATACTAATTCCATAAATTTTGCCATGATTATATTGCACATCAGCTGACCCAACGGGATGTTGCGAATTACGTCATGAAATTCATGAATTTACATCTATTAAGAAAAATATGTCACCGTAGCTATTTTATACAATAAGTTTGTCTCTCATTTTTATTTCTCGCCAAGATACAACCTCTCTAGTTTGGGGGCTCAATGGTTTTCCATTGAGCCCCCAAACTATAGATAAATGATTTGCACAAATTACACGTCAATCATATTTTTTTTTAAACTAGTCGAGGTCGGCGTTTCCTATCTTACTCTGAGAAGAAAGGCCGAAACAAACTCAGAGGTCACAGTCTAGAGAGGTTAATTGTGTAAAATAGCTGCCATGTACGTTATACTTTTACTGTTGTTCATAACTATAAAAATGTTATTCATGGAAATAAATATATTTCATTTCATCATTATCGCCGAATTTTTCTAAACCTACCCAAATATGTTTACTGGGCATTCTGTATCAAACTATAAGGAAGTAACAAAAATAAAATTCGCAATAAATTATTATACAATAAATCAAATAATTTTAAACAGCGAGCGTAACATTCCAAATTTTATTTTAGAACATAGAAACAAATCGGCGCGAAAATAAATAAATTATTTCCCTCAAGTACCTACATACTATCTGTTGAGTCGTTTTTAGCAAATATAATGTCCGAAACAGTATTATTAGTAGACATCAGAAAATCATCAAATCAAATTTTATATGTGAAGTGCTGGTGCACATCAAGCTACTACAATCTGTCAAATTTCTTTAATAGGTTTTCGACTTTTTCGCTACAGCATAAGGTTCAAGGTTGATTGGGAAAATTTTACAGTTTCGGGTAGCTTAATGTGCTGACGCCTGTACCTACCTCGGACCGCTAAATGATAAAGGAAACATCTACTCCTTAAATCATAGTAACTGCAAGAAAATCCTTATGGAGGCTCTTCAAACTATGTCCTATGAAGATACAGAGAAGTTATTACTTGTGCTAAAGTAAATATTGTTCGCAATATATAATTTTATACACCTTTTTATATACGTACCAATAAGATAAATACTTATGATAAGTAGGTATGTGATTATATAATCAATTAATGTTATCGCTAATCGCCTGAAACTCAGGATTACCTAGTTCAGGCACACACCATGGTGAACTTGACATAGATTTAAGAAAAACTGTATCTAACGTTAGTCCTTATATTTTTGAATAGATTTTATAATTTAGTATTATTGTTACCAATAATTAGGTATTATAAATAATGCTCATTGCATCTATTCCTACATTGGTGAGATTACTGAATTTATAAATCAATTTAAATTTGATTCGTGTCCATTAAAACTCCCTCACTAAAGCAAACCAAATAATGTTATTCACCCTAATGCTGTTAGTATTATAGAAACATTACCGGTTGATCTACAGGTGCTTACCAAGAATAGAATAACAAAATTATTTACAGGCAGGCCATTCAATTCAAAATTTTGGGAGCCGCATAAAGCTTTAAAGGCCCCGCCCAATTACGCGAACCGCCCTAAGGCTCCGTCCAACAAAGCGAACAGCATTAAACAAGCCATTAATAATACAATCTAGTTATATATTAAATAAACTCTTTAGTAAGTATAGTATGGCCTGTTAGGTATATATTCATTTTGTGAAATAATGCGGCATGAGCCGACCTCCTCCATTGTTTCTGTAATAAAGATATGTGCGTATTGCGTGCGACGTCGGAATACTAATATATGTTAGCAAATAAACACAAGAGACAAGCTGGTCACATAAACAATAAAAGAAAATAATTATAATTTGCGCTGCGGTATGCGCGTCCTTGTGTCCGAGGTCGGCGCGAATGGAGCATCTTTATTTACACTTCTCTCTCGACACTGGACGTTTATTTGAGCGAAAAATATTCTTATGAAGACAGTCTATTCTGGGATAAAACTATTACGACATCAAAGGAAAAGGAAGTTATGTAATGCTGGAACGAAAACTTACTGACCTGACTGCAAACATTAAAGCAGTCCGTGTTTTACGCCAAGAAGACAGGGTGGCAGCGACATCGACGCGCAACTATGTTACCCGGTAGCCCAAGCGTTGAAACAGACCGCATGTTTAAAAAAAAAAAACTGGCCAAGTGCGAGTCCGACTCGCACACGATGGGTTCCGTACCACAAGGCATAAACGCCGAAAAAAACACGTTTGTTGTATGGGAGCCCCCTTACATATTTATTTTATTCTGTTTTTAGTATTTGTTGTTATACATCATCTGTGAATATTTCAAATGTCTAGCTATCACGGTTCATGAGATACAGCCTGGTGACAGACAGACGGTCAGTGGAGTCTTAGTAATAGGTTCCCGTTTTTACCCTATGGGTACGGAACTCTAAAAATTGCTCTTCCATACATTTTGACGGCGTAGGTTTTGCAATTATCTATGAAACGGCAGATTTTTACGAAGAAAAAGAATTCTACGCTACCCCTAGCGTAGAATTCTTTTTATCCGTAAAAATCTGTTGTTTTATAGTTTCATCTAGGATCATGTGCTAAATTCATAGTTCCAATAAGCGCGTCGATGTTCATGCCACCCTGTATAGCATTGTATACCTGCATAAATTTAACATTCAAGATAATATATAATCTATCTACATAAAATAAGCGCCACGTTTCTCTACCGAAACTAATTACTTAAAACTTTCCTAGAGATATTTGCGAGACACTACGAGCATGTAGTGCTAAGCTAGCGAAAGCCAAAGTCGCCAACTTAATCCGTTTGGCGGTTGCTAACCTCGTATCTCGCATACGTACGGCCTGACGGGCGGTAAGACCAAGCGTTGACCGCGAGCGACGTACCGTATGTCCTGAATCTCCTAACTGCCTGGTGCATTTGCTTCCACATCTGAATTTTAGTTGAATCATACAAACAGTTTGCAGTGTAGTTTAATAGACAAACTGAAGTGATTTGATTTTGCTGCTCCAATTTATATAAATGTCCCAGTGTCATGGAGAATGGAGATATTTGAAAAGAAGTTGAAGGTTTCTCATACACTCTAGCTAGTAGTAGTTGGAATCTAAAATATTATACTTTAAAATGTATATCGTATAGTACGCAAAACACATAAACTGCCATATGGTTTCAACATTGAATAAACTATTCACCCTTGGGAGTCACAAAACGCGACTAAGGAGGCAGTGGCTCCCCCGTGAGTTATAAACTACGATTCTAGGATGTTTAGCAGTATCCAACAGTTAAGTAGTTATTAATATAAATCTACTATCATGAAACAACTTGCATGATATAGAAGCATTCAAGAGGCACAGGAGTGGTCGTGATTGCATTATTATTATAAACTTGTTCTTTGTCTCAAAAATGAGAACAGATTTGATATTTCCTATGTTTGTTTGTAACCCCTTTACCCTAAAACGGATGAACAGATTTATATGAAATTTCGCACAGGACCTGGATTAGGATATAGTACCTATACTTTTATACCGATTATCTCACGGTATCGAGACTTATGCAAGTGAAAGCGTGGGGCGCAGCTAGTATAGAATAACTTGTATTTTTCATTCACTGACCCACCTCAATAAATGAAAATATAGACTGAAATAAAACTGCGATACCTCTCCATTACAATTTTTTCGACTCGATACTCCCTAAGACAGATAGTAGAAGGATATCAATATAAAAAATGTTGCCAACTTAAAAAAAGGAACAGCTACCCATTCCCGTCGAATATTCCGTTCGACTAGTTAAGTGTAACCAACTTCATCTCTGAATGTCGTGTGGCGTAGTTTGCACAAGCCTTCGTAAAATGTTTTCGTTTTAATCTGTGAGCACGTTCGACGCACATCGCTGGGTTTTCCGATGCCGCGACCGGTTCGACTTTTCTTGTTGCTTTTAAATTGGATTACTATATAAACAAAGCCACAATGATGTGCGACCCACTGACCGTAGTTTACGGTAAAGGGAACTTTTGTCTTATTGTAAGTAAATGTATTTTTTCAGTTTCAAGTGGTTTCAAAAGCAGGAAATCACCTTCCAAACGCTGGTTGCGTTGAGATTGACAACCTATTTTCTATTATAAATGATTTTATTTCTACGCGTCAATAATATTTTAAAAACGATGAGGCCGGCGTTTCCGATCTGACTGGTCTGATAAGAAAGGCCGAAACAAACTCAGAGGTCACAGTACCTTTTCAATAATGCGTGACTTACTGTATACCTACTACCTACTTAGGGCTGATTTTTCCATCGCCAGATAACTTTTATTGGAGGAATAAAATTGACGTTTGACAGTTTTTGTATGAGACAACTGTCAAAATTTCAAAATTATTCCTCAAATAAAATTGTCAGATGATTGTAAAATCAGCCCTTACTCAACTAAATATATCTAAACAAATGCCTATCTTCAGCAATGAATCTTTACCAGCATACCTACATAAGAATATGAATGATTTCAGCCTTTATAATGACGAAGTACAGAAACGGCTTCCAATAACGAAAAGTGTGTTCATAAGTGAACTTATGAACACACTTGAAGCCTGAATTATAAATACCTTCAGGTGCCTTAGCCTACGAAAAATAACTTTCTTGACAGTTTAACGCAAGAATGTAAGTATAGTATGCCAGTTAGCGTGGTTGTGCCTGTAATAATGCGCGGTTCTGTCGCGTCAGCGGGAAAAGTTGGTACAAGTTCCCTTAGGAGCCGACGTCGACAGACCTGGAAGTTCCACTCCACACAAACTCACTAACTAGATAGGGGCTTGTCTCAAAGTCCCTCCTAGTTAATTATAAATAAATGTGACGTATTTCGTGGATCCCGCTTGATTTGTTGAACAAACCGTCTATGTCAACTATCGGGATTGGGGATAACTTAACTAAACTACTCCCGAACAAGTATCTGAGGGCTGTTACGTACTACTACAGTTACGGCGTAATCCATTGTGATAAATATGCCTAATCGGCCCATAGTTTATTATTATTATGCTCTATTTTCTTATTCCGTGATATAAAAATAATAATTGTTGTAGTATTGTCTCTCTTAGTCCATCCAAAGGTTGTCTTGAAAAGACCGCTTTTAGCGATAAGACCGCCCATTGTGTCACCCCTTGTAAAATTTCTACATTTATATGTCTATAATATTTATGGTGTTCATAATAAATAATATTCTATTCTAATGTCCGCCGTAAATTTGTCGCAACGTCATGTATGTGTCACGGACTTAAGGTGACTTAATTACCAAAGACAACTTTGTCTAATAAAACAAATATAATTACAAGGGTATTTGTCTCACAAATGCACTGTAATGTGTTTATTTTAGTTGTGTTTTGTTATCACGTCGACGGATAAAACTATGTACGAAAGTCTGATTTATGTCTCTAATGAAAATAAAAAGTTTTTCTCATTGTTAACGGTATATTTTATTTCTTAATTAGCCACGCCCCGCGGTATCACTCGCATAAGTGTTGATCCCGTGGGAATATCGGGATAAAAGTATCCTATATCCTTTCCCGGGACTAACACTTTATACCAAATTTCATCTAAATCGGTTCAGTGGTTTAAGCGTGAAGAGGTAACTGACAGACAGACAGACACACTTTCGCAATTATAATATTAAGTATGGATGTGTTTATTACGTAATTAGATGAGGTCGCCCTATTCCCATATTGCAGGCAGTATAACGGATTGCTGTAATGGAAGCATTTCTAAGTTAGACATAGGTTCGGAAATAGCAATTTATCTGGATGGGCCACGTGAGTCGCGCTTACCGCGCTTATGTATAGTTTAACCAACTCTAATTTACATATAAAGGTGGCACGTTAAATAGTAAAATACTGGTATTTATAGGCCGATCGCTTAACTGAGACGTTGCCTGAGGTAGCAGCGCGGTGCGGCAGGGGTGTGGTGACGCGATGCGAGAGCTCAGCGATTCGTCAACTTGTGACAACAATCACCCGCACCGCGCAGCTACCTCAGGCAACGTCTCAGTTAAGCGATCGGCCTACAGTGGCAATTTTACCAATGAAACTGGACGCGAACGCATCTAAACCGCGTACAAGAGCTATCAGTGTCAATATTCCACAACAATGATGACAATGACAGCTCTTAAACGCGGCTCAGATGTGCTAATTGCGTTTTGTTTCATTGGTCAAATCCGCCCTTATTCAGTAGCAGCAGTATAGGGTAGAGGAAAGACTTCCAAAGTCTGATTAAAAAAAGTTATAAAAAGAATACTGGTACGTCGTGTACCACTTTACCATTCATAAATAATTCAATTGAAATGTTTTACAGCTGCAATAATTTTCAGCAAACAAAACCAACCGACGGTTACGTAAAACAATACAGTATTTCATGAAACACTAACAATTCCCGGCGTTTGGCGCGACAAAAAAATTATATTTATGTACAGAGACGCCAGCACATCAAGCTACCCGAAACTGTCAAATTTTCCCAATCAACTTTGAACCTTATGCTTTAGCGATAAAGTTGAAAATCGATTAAAGAAATTTGACAGATTGTAGTAGCTTGATATGCTGGTGTCTGTACTTAACAAATATCGTCAATTGTAATACATGACTGTCTCGTTGGTCTCGTGGTCGCAAGTGCTACTGTTGAGCATGGGGATCTGGGTTCGAATCTCTGGTCGGGCAAAGAGTTATTGGGTTTTACCATAAACAATTTCACAGTAGCAGCCCGGAGTCTGGCTTTGTGGTTGGTTGATGGCAAAGAACGCGACACACGACTTAAACATAATTGTCAAAATGCCTTGGCAACAGTAACTTTATAATTTAGATCTACATTATATACATACTAATAATAAATATCAAGTATCTTGACTTGGCTCGCGAGGTTGTCGACATGTGGGATGTGGACTCAGCGATCATTGTGCCAATAGTCGTGACAGCCAATGGTTTAATAGCCAAGAGCCTCGACCAGCACCTAAGGAGGCATTGGGCAGCTGGATCAAGGGCTTGATTCAGAGAGCGGTACTTCTGGACACAGCCCGCATTGTTAGGAGGTTCCTCTCTCTGGAACCCTGACCGCCGGTAGCTTGGACCCTGTTCCTGATACCGGTGGGCTACTATTTTTAAATGTTTTTATATTTGTTTTTATATTAATATTTAAAAATATAATTTATATGTATTTAGTTGAATAAAGAAAAATACCTGAAATTACCAGTCGGATTAATTTTTATTTTGCATCGGTAGCCCTATTCTTGAGCAAAGTTGTCTAAACATTACGCTATGACTCATACGAGCCAAGCAAAAAGAAAAAAGTCAGTCAGAACACTAAGCGAAAACTAAGTAAAAGCGCGGCCGGGCGATGCGATGCGACGCGGTGATTCGGGTGACATTTTACGCGGGCGAGGTTGCGGGCAGAAGCTACTTATGAATACAACGTGTCTTGTCTTGTCAACCATTACATGCAAAAGGATGGGGTCATTTTAACTTTGCTTATAATCACCTGGTTCCCTTTGAAACATGGTTATTATGACGGAATCTACCATAACCATTTGTTAGTAAGTACTGTGGGGAAACCCCTTTATGGGGATGCTGATTATTATGCGTCTTGAGTGGCTGGTACGTAGCATTCATATTTGATGCAATTTTTAAGAGCCAGACAGAGTGGAAGCCATTGCAGCAATACTGTAGTAAAATTGTGGTGGACTAGACTTGACTAGTAGATGTAGGTAGGTATTTGGATCTACTTACTGTAGATAATTTTACATCTGTTTTGCAAATTTACACTGTAAAGAGTTGTCCTTACAGTGTTTATTTGCAAAATAGGTGATGCCGGTTCGTTTCTGGGTGCCGGGCGGAAGGCGGTGGCACGTTAGAACACGCTGTGTTTGAAGGGATGAGGTTTATAACCAGCGCTGGGGCTCTGTCTCGTATAGGGTCTTAGCATTATGTTGAGCGTTGGCCGTTTTGCGTAGATGTGACGCATACTTTCTCCCAAATTGTATTTTTGTTTTTCTGTTGTTTGTGTTTTTTTATTTTTATGCGTCATGTTTGCAAATAAACGTATTTTCTTTCTTTCTTCTATAATTCATTGTTTTGTACAGTCAGCAACAAAAGTCGATTACACTTCAGTTTTTCTCAATGCTTGTTCAAAATTGCAGCAGAAGTACAATGCAATTTTGAACAAATATTTTGCTCAATAACTGAGATTAAAAAAACTGAAGTGTTAATAGTTTGCTCAATAACTAATTTAAAAAAAAAAACTGAAGTGTTCATCGACTTTTGTTGCTGACCGTACGTTCTGATTTATGAATTGCGTGTGTGTGCGCGACTTTGTATCTATTGCTCTGGCTCCTGCAAACAGGTGCGACGCGCGACGCGAATCGCGCGCGACACAAAAGCACCGCTAGTTGCACGAGTTGCGGCCTGGCGTGCCTTTGTGTCGCGATCTCCTTCCTTCTTATATCTATGCGTTAAACCATAGGCAATTGGCTTTCCGCAACAAAACGAACTCCTCAGCCGTCACGCAAGCTGATTCAGTTCGGCGGCCATTATTTTACTTTTGTGTTACACAGTTAAACACTTAAAGGAGACTTCACTTCCATAGATCCTCATATAACAATGAACATTACGATTCGAAGTTACATCTCATTCTGAACTTCCGCAATAAAAATAACAAGTGAACGAACTCTGCCACGCAACAAATCCTTTCACATTCGACTGAGCCGCCATCATTAGAAGCATCTAATAAGGCTCGCCCACACAAGCATGTAAATAAGCCGTCTTACATGCGAATAACTGTAATATAATCGTTCATATACAGTCACAAGCATAAATATGTAACAAGCAAGCTTCAAAAGTGATTTTCTCCTAAAGTAGGTATTGATAGAAGTTTTATGGAGATACGAACATAGCTGTCATATACAATGTGGCAGGGACATCAACGCACAACCTGTTACCATGAAAAACTAAAAAATTTCATCGGTTAATAAACAAAATCATCTGTTTCCTACAAAAATGCAATACCCACTCGGTCAAAATAGAAGGACAATTTTTTTTTAAATAACTTTCTGACAATATCTATGCTAGGGGGTCTATCGAATCACGTACTGAATCCGTTACCACGGATTCAGTACGTGATTCTATAGACCCCACAGGGCGCGCGTCAATTAAAACCCTGTAAACGGACTGTGTGACGGATGATAATTATCTCTAGAAAGAGAGTGGCGCCTAACCCAAATAAATTGCGTTAAAGGGAAGAGAATCATGATTTCGAACTTAGTATTTTCGAAACCTTATAAAATAGACCTTTTCTCAAAGATCATCATAATCAGCATAAATAATGTAATCAGATTCCCCTCTCGTTCTGTCACATACTCATACAAATTTAAAACTTTAAACTTAAAGTAAACTATAACTTTTTTCCCTTCTTAAGCTAAATCGACACAGTCCACTCATACATAATATCAATTGGAACTTATTTGCGAAACACTGTCTCTTAAGATACAGTTTTATCTTTTAGTCTTCCGACCTAATTTGTACACCAGCCATGGTCAAACATGTTGTGCCAAAGAATATCTTGTAACACCTATAATAAACATTATACCATGTATATTATCTACACATGTTTTTGCAAATAAATGAATCTTTATCTTTAAGAGACAGAGTCTAATCTATTGTGTGCAGATTTCTTCAGCATCCAAATGTTTCATGTAAGTAAATGTTCACTATTAGATATAAATTCAAAAATTGTAATCTTAAAGTACAATTATCTGTATTTTTGGGAAATAAAGATATTTCTTATATTTATTATTATTAATGTTTCCACTGCTGGGACACAAGTCTCCTATCTGTGAGAGAGACTGGACTCTCAAACATGTTATCGTCATTTCACGAGAAAATTGCATAGCTGTAAGGTATTTATGCTTGTGACTGTACGTTCTAGTGGCCCGTGTGTGTATAATTGAAATGTCAGGTGAATCTCGCAGTAATCCAATAAAGTCGCGCGCGTGATCACATCATCCGCACTACTCCTACGTATTTTTATTTAGACGAGATTTTCAGTGAAATCCCCGTGCTGATATTTAATCTAGTTTATGGAAAACATTTTCGTAAAATGTTGTGAAAGTTTTTTGGCCACTCTCAAATATTGCGGTACCTACCAAAATAAAATATCCTACCTACATCGTAGTATTCGTAGTCCAATATAAATTCACTAAATAGGGTGGATTTTTGAGATTCTGACAAAAATGTTCTGCAGTCGGCAGGAAATTGGACAGTTTTCGCAAAAAAATTATTCTTATGAGAAACAGGATCGATTGGCATTAAAAATAAGTGTTGATAAAAACAGTCCATTTTTTTGGTGACTGTATTGTTTTTTCAGAATTAGTGAATGCAGATCAAAATTTCTCAAAAAGTCAAGGATTATTCTCCTAATGCGGTTTTCCTGTTACCACAGCGGTTAAGGGGCCTGCCCTTACGCCAGTAATCTCAAAAATCCACTCTATATAACTTCACACATGATGAAGAGTTTAATTTCCTCCAGTAGATATACGAGTACTCTCAACTTAATCTATTAGTTTTACTTAATCAAAACGATAACTTAAAGTAGCCATTTCCCTAATCCCGCATACTTTGTAGCTCGCAATATGAAACAGATTGAAATTAATATCCGTAGAAGCTTACTAGCTTATGACAGGAACAACCTTTGATATATTAATCCACTTAAGTTTGAGCATTGCCATAAAACGATATTAAATACGCCATAGTCGGGTGACGTTATGCCAGTTTATATAAAACCGCGCTTAGTTTAGCTGTATAAAGCAAGGGTACTGGAGTAGATGAAGATGTTAATTTCCTATGCAAACCTCGCTGAAAGCGCTTTGAGCTCAGGTGCTCGACGCAGATATTGCACTGGACGCCGCCGCGCCGTGGCAATACAATTATGTGAAGGTATAGACAATCACAACAATGTTGCCTTTCATTACTGAGGAGCTTAGTTTTTTAATATAGTTATGGTTTGGTTAGAGAGACCGTTATTGTTTAATGAATGCATGGAGACATTCTCATGATGTAGGTAATAATGTCATGCAATTACTGATTTGTTTTAGAGACTAGCATCAACCGTTTGGCAAAGGCTTCCCTTCCCTCCTTCCACTTATCCTTATCTACTGCTAAATGTTGACAATCTTTAAAAACTAAGTTGAGACATGAATGCATAGAATGCCAGTCGTTTGTTGGAAAGGGCTGATAAGAATAAGCATATTAAATGTTAAAATTTGTAAAAAAAAAGACAGCAAGTGTCCATGCACCTTGCATTATGAAACTTGCTACCAATGCACAATGGCAAAACTTACAATAAGCCCGTAAAATAATGCTATAGTAATCTTTAATTCCTTGATAAATTAACCATCGGGTAATATAACCAAACTTGAAAAATATAGGTAATGGAAATAAGCATGAAAATGGAGTTTTAAGTTGCCAATTAATAACTGAATTTTCGTGTGTATTGAATAAAGCGTTATTAATGAGTGGTATTAAGGAAAGTTAGAGCTTAGGAATAATTTCTGCTTATGATTCTTGTTCGGCAAAATATTTACAGTGAATATTTGATTAAGTAATAATTTCATTATTGAAAGGTGTTGGGTAGCTAGAAAATTATAATTTGTTAAAAGGTTATTCTGAATTCTATTAAATTTTGAGATCAGTTTTGCTTAGGCATCTACTTGCTTATTATTTTCTATAATTGTTTGTAATTATATATATTATAATTATTTTAAATTAACGGATTACATATCGAAAAAAAACACGGTAAGGACCGATTTCATGTTTTAAAAGAAATGCGACAAACGTGTTTCCTAGTAGATATTTTTATTCATTTCTTACTACTCGAATAAAGAGAACTATGAAATATGGTATCTGACAACTAGGTTGCGGAGGTCAGATAGGCAGCCGCTCAATGTAAAATACCTACTGGTATTCAGCCGCATCCGGTTAGACTGAAAGCCGACCCCAACGAAAACAGACAAGGCAAAGGGCAGAAAGGCTACGTAGATTGACTGAATATAAGGTAAAAGCACCTAAAAAGTACGTGTTAATCCATTCCATCAAACAAACGCCCACTCCATAACAGTTGATAAAATAAAATAAAGTTCACCAAAATTGTTAATCCTCAACTAAATTAACGCTCACCTGAAAAACACGCTGTTTCACTTATTTTGTAACCTTTAACATTATCGTAAAGGCTTAAAATAATCCTGGATCCTTTTTTAAACGGCAACACTGTGTGGACCTCTTTATAAAGTAATAGCTTGCTAACCACCCGACGAATGGCCACTAATATGGCTGAGCTGCTAGGTAATTAAAATGTTGCATGCCATTTAGTAATATCTAGAATTTAAATGGGTGATTGTTTTATAGTGAGGTGTTTTATTGTAACAATAAATTGACATGAATTGTGTATAATGTTGCTTGTTAGATGTAGTTTCACGAAGTTTTTTGACTATGAAAGTAAGCATTGGGGTATAAACCTCGTGAAGTTATCAACTAAGTAGGATCTGGAAAAAAACAACCGAAGGCAGAAAGGATTGAATTAATCGAATCAAATGAATGTCGAATTGAATAAATGAAAGATTGATGACAACCGATGTTTTCAACAATGTTTCATTCGTAACCATCTAAGCTTATTTCATAGGTATTTCTGGTCTATTAATATTTAAACGGTTTTATTTAGTTTGTCCTGTTTGTTATTTATTTAAAGTGTTAAAACTGAATTATTTTTAACAAGTAAGTAGGTAAATTAATGGCGAAAAAAAAGCTTATTATTTAACTAGGAACTAATAGCCAGCTATTTATTTTTTAATGAGTAAAGTATTTTCCTTTTTTAAACAACCGAGTTAGTCGTTAAGCTAATAATGTTAACAGCGTCATAATTTAGTTTTAAGTCTTAGCGCACTTTTTTTTTAAACCATTTGCCTAGGCAGAATTAATTTTATAATCCAGTTCATGGTCTATATAGTTATGCATTCATATCAATACGATACATTGAATTTTAAAATAAACGGTTAATGATGATCCATTACTTTTGATACTGAAAATATGTACCCACATATTTTCAGTGTTACTGCAGGTTCGTTTAAAGTTTCCAACTTGAAAATATTAAATGCAGCAGCAAAATATACAGCTCTGTAAAACTCACTGCCAAAATTATACCGTGTAACACAAAATTAAGAGGGCGTATGACGGGATAAATTGTAAAGAAATCCTGAGTGTATGCTTAGCGGGGCGATAACCTTAGAATGATGATGTCAAAATGTTAATTGCATATGTAAAACGGTCCCGGTACGCTAAGGGTTCATGACCTGGCGTAGTCGACCTGGGGTAATGCACCCTACAATATTGAGAGATGTTGCACAGATAAGATAGTGGAAACATAACGTTGGTAATGAGCTAAATGAATAAATATTATGTTATGTGTTGCAACTGTTGCAAGTGACGTAGGTAGTGGGTCTTCTAACTTTTGTTTAGACTAATTTTTTTGTTTGTTCATTCAGTTTATAAACCTGTTCATTCGTTGTGTATTAAATTAACTTTTTATTTTTTGGTGTACATCTACCAACCCGTAGTATTTTTTAAATTTTAAATCACAATGTGACATCACAGCTGAAGTGGAAAAATTACAAGTAACTCTTGGAGGGCCAAGTATGCTTAAACGTGTTCTGAATATCCTACATTAGAATATGAACTTGTTTTGAATCAAGACTGTTAAAAAAAAATTACTTGATTTTGTTTATCGGATTTTAGTGAAAGGTCAAATGAATATTACTATCGAGATTTTTTTTTATGTAAAAGTACAGACGCCAGCATATCAAGGTACTACAATCTGTCAAATGTCTTTAATAGATTTTCAACTTTATCACTAAAGCATAGGGTTCAAAGTTGATTGGGAAAGTTTGACAGTTTCGGGTAGCTTGATGTAACGCTTGCGACCATTAGACCAACGAGGCAGTCGAGGGAGGGACTCATATTATGTTCCTGAAATACATTTTTATTTCATTTTACAATATCGTTTTAAAAATACGCTGACCTTCCTAAAGTACCTGCCCATTTAAATCCTCAGTGGGTGTCGTGAAGTGGGTACGTCAAGGAGAATCAGCGTTCTCCCGCAAGCTATATCCCCCGTGATAAAAATAGCGTCATTATTTCCCGAGAATCCATTCAAATATGTACCTATGTAATTAGTTAGCAAACCTTTGTTTTCCGCCATACATTCTGTATTATTTAAACAATATATTTGCAATTTTCTGGGCAATGGCCGTGCGTTTTATTCCCTGGTTTCTGAACACCAGTACCCTAATTGCGTAACACATTATCAATCACAATCTTAATAATTTTTAAGGATATTGCTAATTCATTGCTTCAATGCGGCGCGACACGCGATATAATCGCGCGCTACACAAAGGCACCGCTCGTTGCTCGACTTGCGGTGCCTTTGTGTCGCGCCTGTTTGAAGGAGCCTTTATATGTTCGAAAAATTTGTCTGCTCAACAACGTAAATAACGCAATGAATGTTGTTGTACTGTCAAAATGAAAGCGATTGCTACTGTTACTGTGTTACGCAATTACCCCGCTGTTCAGTAAAACGGCTATCAAATCTTTTCAAGTTGTATTTATTTGACCAAAATGGCCACTCATGTATGTTGACAGTACAAAACAAGAACAAATGGGATGTCAGATAGAGCGTCGCTTCATGTAAAATAATGGGGTTATTCCCAAAGTATACCATTATTTTGTTCTAAAAAGATAAGAATCTCATACATTAATTCCCAAGTTACTCCATAGAATCAGTATTCATTTGCTTCCAGTTAGACTGGGCTAGGCAGATGATGAACAACTGATTAAACGAATATGTTTTCAAAAACCGAGGGATAGTATCTATGTTCTCGAAGACATTTTAACTTATTTGCTGTAAATCCACTACTTAAATAATCCCACAAACGCTTTAGAAGTAGATTGGCGAAGAGCTTACGAAATAAACTGTGGAAATACAGTGTTGTGATTCAACAGAGTAAATAATCTCTTAGTAATGGAGTTGTTACCTTCTTAGAGAACATTGTTAGTGCGGCTTTGTAGTTCGTTACTCCCCTACATTCTACAGCTAAGCATTTATACTAAGATAAGTTGAGATAAAAATTCAATATATTTCTTCTGAGCTTTAAGGATTGTTTTCTTTATCCTCTTACAACAGCATAAACATATAACCCCTTACTAATACTAATAAATGTATTAAATCAGATGAATAGTTACACACCGTGTTGTTTCTTTCAGCCGTCAGTAATTTGACTTTCGAAAGAAGAAGACTGTAGCTTTATAGACGCTATACAACGTTTAGTTTAGTTAGTAAAGGGGTTATACTAACTAATATTATAAATGCAAAAGTAAGTATGTTCGATTGTTTGTTACCTTTTCACACCTAAACCACTGAACCGATTATCCAAAAATTTTTCATACACGTTGTCAGGTGTACAGAAACGGACATAGGGTACCTTTCATCCCGAAAAAAAGTGCGGTTCCCGAGGAAAACCACAATAACGTTATTATGATCCTCGCTAACTATGAACTTTTTGTTAATAGATGGCGCCACGTGTCTTTCGAATCGTGATTGAATTACATTAGAAATCATGGGATCGAGATTTATGCGGGCAAAACCGCGGGGCGCAGCTAGTTTATTTATAATTAGTTATATACAAGTGGCAGGGATATCGACGCACAACCTGTTACCATGGATTTAGTACATAATTCTGATGTAACCGTCGTCGTCACGTCGTCGTCTTAAGCCACAGACACATTACTGTGTCGTGTTGTGTCGTGACTCGGGATACACCAATCAAACGAATCTGTTCAGGACTACGTCAAAATACAACGAGTTTTGATTGGCTAACACTGCGTCAGTAGGCGTCATGACACGACACGACACAGTAGTATGAATCCAGCTTTAGAAAAGTGCAATACCTACGTGGTCAAAATGTATGGAACAGCATTTTTTTTTTTGCTAACCGATTAAAAATTTGTTCTCCAGGGGGTCTAGAATGCCGGGTCAGCGGGATTGTCCGAAAGGGTTACCGCTGGCCCGGAACATAAAGGGCTAAGGAAGGAACACGGGTGGGTTTTAGTCAGTAAGAGTCTGACACTCCCTTCCGCTCCACCCAGAGCGGGAGGGGTCAATTAATGATTTCCCACGCTGAAAAAAAAAGGGGGGTTCTAGAATTATGTGCTGAATTCATGGTTACAGTTTGCGCGTCGATGTACCTGCTAATATATGATACTATTATAGCATTCACCCTCTTAGGGGTGGAATTTCAAATAACCCTTTCGTAGTGGATACCTACTATTCACAAAGAACACACCCTCCAAATTTCATGTCTCTAGGACCAGCGGCTTTGATTTTATATGTATAGATTTAAAGTTCTTAATAGGCATTCCTCAATTTTCGTTATTGTACCAATTCTTGTTTGTCTCTGCATCGCCCAAATGTTGACTGGTAGAAAATGTATATTGACTTTTAAGTCCTAATCTAAATAAATAAATAAATAAACAAAACCTTAAATTTATTTTAACCTTTATTTTATTTACCTTTACTCATTCATGAGTATCTAGGCGATATTTTTTGCCTTCGAACGCCTCAAATCAAAAGAAAACACATATTTGATTTTCATTACTTACAAAATTTCTTAGCAAAAGAACTTAGGCAAATAGCATTCTTGACTTACACAAATTATATGAAAAAACATTAAGCAAATAATTGTATCTCAATTTTACCTTGACTTTCTACGAAAAAGCTGGTAAACACTGGTATGTTGGAAGAGATTTCTTTAGAAATAAGCATCACCTTTGTACCTATTTTTCTGTTGTTTCTTCTTTTATGTTTATATAATAAACATAAATTGTTAAATAAATAGAATGTTATTTATTCAGGTATTTACGCACCACTTTTACGTATAAAGAACTGTTTCTTTTAAGATACTGTTTTCAGGGACAGAAGTGGCGTAACCAAAGTGCTACGCCGCTCGTAGCGGTGGCTACGGCTGCTACGAGAATTTACTTGGATAAAAACAGGTTCATAATGATAACAGACTTCTCTTAAATGTTTGCTATGTCTATATCTATCATTTAGGAATATAATATAATATTATGGATTGCCGTAGGTAAAATAAAAAAAAAACGTATCTCTACAGTACGTAGCGTAACGTAGCGTACAGTACAATAATAAGAAAAAATATAGAATCTTCTAATATGGATCGGATAAACAGAAAATAAACTATGTACGAGAGCTATTCTAAGTAATATAAGGAAAGATATAAATATAACATCATCATTTCAGCCGAAAGACGCTACTGCTGGACATAGGCCTTCCCCAAGCACCTCCACTTCGACCGGTTCTATGCTTCTCGCATCCAAAGGGGTTCCTGCGGCCTTCACAAGGTCGTCGGACCACCTTGTGGGAGGCCTTCCAACGGTACGTCTTCCGGTACGCGGTCGCCACTCCAGAACCTTTCGGCCCCATCGGCCATCTGTTCTGCGAGCAATGTGCCCTGCCCACTGCCACTTAAGTCTGGCAAATCATCGGGCTATGACGGTTACCTTGGTTCTCCTGCGGATGTCCTCATTCCTGATTCGATCACGCGGGGAAACTCCAATCATAGCCCTCTCCATTGCCCTTTGGGTGAATTTTAGCGTTCTTATAAGGCCCATTGTGAGCGACCACGTTTGAGTGCCATAAGTCATCACTGGCAACACGCACTGGTCAAAGACTTTCGCCATGAGACACTGTGGTCTGTGGGACGAGAAGATATTGCGTAGCTTCCCGAACGCTGCCCAGCCGAGTCGGATTCGACGATTGACCCCTTTCTCGAAGTTAGACCTACCTAACTGGACAGTGTGTCTTAGGTAAACATACTCGTCCACGACTTCGAGTGTAGCTTCGAGTGTAAATATAACATAGGATTTAGTAAAAAAGAAAGTTGGTCTAGGTCTACGGAAACAAAATTGTTCTGTTGTAGCCAGTATTTCATTAACTGTGTTAGGTAATTAGAAGGACTCGTGGTTAAATGATAACAGTCCCATGGGTCGACCATCCATTAGGTACATATCGAGATCCCTCTGTGCTCGGAAAGCACGTTAAGCTGTTGGTCCCGGCTGTTATTCGTAGATCTTTCACAGTCGTTAGATGCCAGATACCCAAAGGTCTGGGAACCAGCCTTATCAAGTGGTATCGTGATACCCAGTAACTGGATTGTGGAGATCAGATAGGCAGTCACTCCATGCAAAATACTGGTATTCAGCTATCCGATTAGACTGGTAGCCGACCCAAAATAAGAAAAGCTAGGGACAGTAATTGGTTAGGTAATTAGTTACCCACCCTTTACCTAAAGCTGAGTACTGGTGGCTCAGTGGTCACAGCCACGACTTGCTGCCCTGACTTTTGACTTGCAGGCCGTGGGTTCGAACCGAAGCCGGCGCTTTAATTTGCATTAATAATTTCATAACCAATGGCTCTTAAAACGGTGAAGGAAAACATCGTGAGGAAACCGGCATGTCTCAGAATTAAAAATTCGAAGACATGTGACATCTATCATCCCGTACCGTACTGGGCCCGCGTGGTAGATTACCGCCCATTACCACTCACATAGAGGAGGCCTGTGTGCAATGGGAAAATTATAAGCTGATTATGCCTTTACCTAAATGCGACAATGCTAATATAATAATGCTAACATAAACAATGCTATTATAAACCCAAAGTACTTGAATGTTGCGGATAGGCGGACAGTTCAATTAAAACTTTAATTACATTTATAAAGTAAACCCTTTATTACGTTACATCACATCCGTAATAATATTTTAAGAGTCAAAGTTTAGAATTGTTACAATTACGTGGTCGATAAACTTAAACGGTCTTACTTGGCTGCCTGGTGGGACACAAATGCGACTGCCAAACGATAAGTGCAGGATTCAATTCCCAGCTCGGGTTTAGCAGTAATGAGGTTTCCTATTAGGAAACTTTTTTAACTTGTTTTTATATACGTCTTCCGTTATTGGCAAAATGTGAAGGTGCTATTCTTGAGTAGGTACAATTTTCCGTTTAAAAGGAATTGTTTTAGTTTATTATAAACAGTATTTGGATGCAGATACACATTTAAAACTTACTACCTTTTTGATGAATGCAAACAGTATTCGTCAAAGAGTTTAAAGTTTAGTTAAAATGGATTATTTATATTGTTTATTAGCTATGTCCGCGACTTCATCCACGTACATATTGGATTTCATGGGTTTCAAGTTGTTTGCGCGGACCTCTTATCGTTTTTCTAAAATATATAAACCATAGTTACTCCTTATAAGATCAGCTATCTGTCAGTAAAAGTACCGTCAAAACCGGTCTAGCCGTTTCTGAGATACAGAAAGACAAAAAATTTAAAATTGTATTTATTGTTATAAGTACCGTATATACTGTCATATGCATTTAATAAAAGTTGTTATTTTGACATTACAAACAGACACTTCAATTTTATTTATTTGTATTGTATGTATAGATAAAACGATAATAAAATACACCAACAGTACAAAATCACAAACGAACAACAAAGGTGACATATCAAAAGAAGATTGTCACACATATTTTAATACATTGTCGCGTTCGCAATAAAGTTTTATTGTGATACAAAACATTAATTTCCTTTGGGACGACACCCAGGTGACAGTCATTTACGTACACCCACACACACACACATACACACACACACACACACAACTGCACACGTGGGTAACCCTTACGCTTCAAACCTACATCAATATTGAATTAAGCTTATGTGGCACTTCAGGCGTTTCAGGTGTAACTGACGTATTTACACATGGTTTTAGAATTTCGTTCAGAAATGAGTCAAGTTATCTATAATGCGGTTTTAGTAGAAATACCTATTTATCTATTTTGGAGGGCTAAACATCAAAGAGAAGAAGCAGCTTAGGCATCAATACCTTTTTCATTACATTACATACATACTGCCTTATCTTTATATTTTAGAAAGTATTCTGTATGATCGCAAAAACTTAGACTTTTCAAAATAAGAAGCGATTTCCATAATATAAATATACGTAGTAAAAATGAAATTGTGATACCTAAATTTAGATTAACTAAAACTAGAAAGTCATTTCTTGTAAACAGCATCCGTTTTTATAACAAGTTGCCAAAGCTGGTTACAGAACTTAGCGATGGAAAGTTCAAAACCGTCATCAAACGTGTCCTTATCAAAAAAGCATATTATGTGATTAAAGACTACGTTGAGGACAAGGTAGTTTGGCAATAATTCCTTCTGCTCCTGTGGCTTCCCTGGCACCTCATTAACGGCATAACTATGTAAATGTCTATTAACTGCTCTCAAATTACGATGTTTATTTTTTATTTATTTTTTTACATACTTCTTTGACATAATCTTTTTATTATTTGACATTATATACAGACAATTCTAATTTTCCACCTCTTTATTAGTGTTTGTAATGGCAATCATATCACTCGGTTTTAGTAGGTTTTTATATATTATTTATCTTTTTGATAGATTCTTATTTTGTAAATGTTAGGACTTTTTATGCCTTATACTTATAGACTTTAGGCCTGTAGACCATTTTTTATTTTATCAAGCACCTGGTACTTGATATCAGGGCTGCGCTGTCCTCCCATGCTACACCAGTAATTTGAAAACATTCTAAAAGCCAATTATTTTTAAAAAGAGTAACCGTGGAGTTTCTTGCCGGCTCTTCTCCATAGGAAACGACCAATTGGAACCGTGCACCTAGCTTCTGACGTTTCATAAGTTATGTAGGTTTATATGAAGTAAAATATTTTGGATTTGATTAATATTGGAATTATAGATGAAAATGAAAATCCTACTTCCTACTAATATTATAAACGCGAAAGTTTGTGAGAATGGATAGATGGATGGATGTTTGTTATTCTTTCACGCAAAAACTACTACACGGATTTGGATAAAATGTAGCACACAGATAGTTTATAACCAAGATTAATACAGATAATACTTTTTATCCCGATATTCTTACGGGATCGAAACTTATGCGGGTAAAACCGCGGGGCGCTGCTAGTTACAAATAAATGCATGCATTTTGAGGATGATGAACAAAGCTTCGCAAAAAGGCTCTAAGAAGCTAGATTTTGTAAAATCTTAAACAATTTGAATTTTAATGAATATAGACCAATTTAAAAATAATCTAAAAAACACAACAAGCTAACTTGTTCTGAAAGGCATTGCCCACATCGATTAATCTTAGTCTGTTAATAATTGCGTTACAATGAACACAAAACTGTTTATAAACCATACAAATTAAACAATTAAACCACCCTTTTATCCACTAAAAATAAACCTCCTAGAACACAATTTTCCTTGTAAGAATATAAACTTAACGAAACTGCCGATAAACACCGAATATCACTCGAATAGCGACTCCGGTATCTCTTGTATCGTGCATCGAGCTCGTTATAGAGTAGGGAGCCGGAATAAACACACTGCTCGTGATAGTGAACCCACGGGTGGGGGAAATGGGGTAAATGGGGGAAAATCATCTCTCTAACAAGCGCCATTGGAAAACAATTGGAATGAGAGACATGGTTCTTTGCGCGTTAAAAGTTGATTTATATTATCTACTGTTGGCAAAATTGTGTGGTAATTGTATATAATTTTTAGGGTTTCGTACCCAAAGGGTGCCAGGGGACCCTATTAAGCCTCCGCTGTCCGTCCGTCTGTCTGTCAGCGGGTGCATCCCATGAACCGTAATAGGAAGATAGTAAAAAATTTACACAGAGTGTATATTTCTATTGCTGCTATAACAACAAATACTAAAAATAAAATAAAGTTGAAAATTATAGAGGTTTCCATGCAAGAAACATGTTCTTTCGCCGTGTTTTGCCTTGTGATACGGAACCCTTGGTGTGCGAGTCCGACTCGCACTTGGCCGCTTTTTATATATTGTTAATTAGAAATTGCGCTTTTTATTGTTCTGTAATTACATTCGCGAATGATTGCTGTTATAAGCATGCAATGTTCAGCGTAGATAGAGGTGTCTAATAACAGTTTCAAAAACATTACTATTTCAATTTCATTAGTTGCTCAGTAGGTAAGTTACTCAGTAACTGTGTTGTGGAAGTCGGATTGGCAGTTATTCGCCCCATGTAAACGAATGATATTCATCTGCATCCGGTTTCACTGGAAGCTGACCTCAACATTGTTGGGAAAAGGCAAGGCAGATGATGATGGAGTTGCAAAGTACTCCTCACCAGTCTCCGTACCATAATACCGTAGCATAATACATGTGTACAGACAACACAGGCACTGGCCCTATGAAAAACTAATAACAATGTATAGTATTATGGTGGCCTAAAAACATGTTTCGGAATTGGTATAAAAAAAACTAATATCAGCTGAAACGATATTGCGTCGAACCTTGCTATAACCCTAAGTTTTTCCTATTGGAATATCAAATAGACCATTCTTACGGATATTTCATAAATAAAAGGCATGTAGTTTATTGTTGTCACTAAAATTCTTTTTGAATGACTATTATATAACTATATCCATGTTTTTCTACATACTAAGGCCTGTTGTACACACACGTTTTTTTCGCCAAAAAAAGTAGGTACCGTCGATTCGCCATTTTTAGGTATGGTCGTCAGCGTTGTATAGATCACCATAAAAGCTTGTTGACAAAAACGGCGGAACTACAGCACGGCGCCGCCGCCGTGTGAGTCGTCCGGTGGTTTACCGTGTCATAAAGAAGCTCACACGATTATTCTACGGAGTTGCTAGCGCGCCGTACCGTGAAGAAACCGTGCCGCGTACAATGGGCCTGAAAGGGCTTCAATTATCCTTATTATATTAGGATATTATATTTTTATTATCCTTTATTATAAGGGACTAGGAAATACGACTGCCGCATACGGAAAACTCATAAATTTGATCTTTTTTACGAGGGATCATTTTAGTACGTGATAATTTGCTTATTGTTGTAATAATAAAAAACAAGCCGTTTTAAGTAGATAGAAAAAATATTTTTTTTAAGACTTCTTTATTGTATTGGGTAGTTTTCCAACATATAATAATAATAACTGTAATAAGATTAACAATAACGGGTGTGAAAAGACACTTAACGAAGCCGAGAGTCACTTGTACTCCTCGTCATTGTGATCATTTTTTTGTACTGGACCATACCTGGGAACCTTCTGGTTACGGGGATATTGAAGGTCTAAATTCTAACTTTTACCACCGCAAACATGCAAAAGAGATGGCTAAAATTGTTAATCCATTGCTTCATAAGTTCGAAAAATTTGTCTGCTCAACACGTGAATAACACAATGAATGTTGTTGAACTGTCAAAATTAAACCGTTTCCGATTGATAATGTGTTACGCAATTATCCCCCAGAGAGGTTTATTGTGTAAAATCTATACAAATAAATAAAGTTGTAGCGTCTGTTTGTAATGTCAAAATAACAGCTTTTTGCTAAATGCATATAAAAGTTTATACAGTATTTACTTATAACAAACAACATTTTTTATATTTTCTGTCTGTCTGTTTGTTCCGGTTAATCTCCGAAACGGCTGGACCGATTTTGATAGAACTTTCGCGGACATATAGCTGTTGCTATAAGAAGTAACTTAGGTTACTTTTATTTTTCACAAATTTACTTTTAACAAATTCGTGGGCACAGCTATTACTTTAATATTAAACTAAGATATAGCAGAGAAATATCGATACTTTGACATATCGCCACATATCGGTAAATTGCACCCGTGCGAAGCATGGGCGGGTCGCTAAATTCCAAATGAATGTATGTTATCATTACAGCAAAAATGCCAGCAATGGTAGGCGAATAAATGTAAATGTTACCTAATATGTCGGATGGGGTCAGTCGTCAAGATATATGGAAAGGTTGAGCAGAATCGTTCAAGATGAAAGAGAAGCCGGTGAAGTGTGAGATACGCTTTGGTTCATCCGAAGATTATGCGTAAGTACGTTTTCTGAGTAGGTTTGCTTTGACCTGCGTGACACGAAATGGAATCTAAAGGAACATTTTGCTTTACTTACTTATATGTCTGTGCCAAAAACTAATCGTTTTCTTTGTCAAAGGTAAGTACCATTTTTTCTCGACTTCAAAAAAGTCTTTAGTTATTTTCGCCTGTAGAGGGGCTCGTGACTTAGTAAAAACAGCCGCACGGGTCGATCGATCAGGTTAAGCTACGCTTGCCGCGGTTCGTCCGTGGATGGGTGACCATCTTTACATACCAAGACCCCTCCGTGCCTCGGCAAGCACTTTAAGCCGTTGGTCCCGGCTGTCATTCGTGGATTTTTGTGGAGGTCAGATAGGCAGTCGCGCTATGTAAAATAGTGGAACTGAGCTGCAACCGGTCAGACTGGAAGCCGACCCCAACATAGTTGAGAAAAGGTTGGGCAAATGATGGTGATGAGTTATTTTCGCCTGTCTCCAATCAATAACGGATAAAGAAGATTTAGATACTTTACAAAACTAAATTCTACACAGTTGTGGAAAATTCACACGACCTTAAAATGGAATAAGCCCAAGGCATTAAGTCCGCCTTTGTACAGTTTTTTTTTTACTTGTGCATAAAGTTTAATAAATAAATAAATAAGCATCTAGCAATCTTTATACTTATATATATAAGAAATTGCATAAGTTATTTCACACCTTACAATTTTATTTCAAGTAGGTTTGGAAGCATCAATATTGTAAGTTTAGACTCAAGACCCTTCAGGGCGACATAAGACAAGATTTATTATAGCAGGGAGATAAGTACAAATTAACATAATTTGTGATAATTGCTTCATTTTCCGATGCATGTACCGGTTCGTAGCACTCTCGTAGCACTTTCGTAGCACTTCCGTAGCACTTCTGTAGCAATATGCTACGCAGTAGTTTCGTAGCACTGAATGTTCGCTTATTATGTAATTGTAGATCACAAAACTACTTGAATTAAGTACATATTTTTCATAATTGTATTATTCAAAATAAAACTTTCCTGAAATCCTTATAAGTTAGAAATGTGCGCTTCTACTTTGCTTGCTTATATTTAAACCTAGACGTCTTCATCTTTAAAACCGTATTCTAAGACCTTGGGTTAGTAACAAAAAATACGTAGTCAGAAACCAATTGGCGATAATAAGGTTCAAGTACAGACGCAACTTCAGCATATATTTTTCACGGGATTGCTAAAATACTGACAGCAGGCTTATTTTTTATGTACAGACGCCAGCACATGAAGCTACTACAAACTGTCAAATTTCTTTAATAGACTTTCAACTTTATCGCTAAAGAATAAGGTTCAAAGTTTATTGGGAAACTTTGACAGTTTCGGGTAGCTTGATGTGCTGGTGTCTGTACCTATAATACTTAATACATCATTGTGCGTCTCCTCTCCTACTTCAACTTACATACAGCGGCCAAAAGTTAGTTGACATTTTTTTACTTCAGCTATGATGTCACATTATGATTAAAAATAAAAAAATAATCAGGTACTCACCCCCCCCCCCCTCTCATGTTTTACTATAAGTCAAATGTAGTTGAATCCATACTAATATTATTAGTCAATAAAAACGTTATAGCAGTTAAAACATGAATATAAATCAATACTATAATATCCATACTAATATTATAAATGTGAAAGTGTGTCTGTCTGTCTGTTACCTCTTCACGCTTAAACCACTGAACCGATTTAGATGAAATTTGGTATATAGATAGTTTGAGTCCCGGGAAAGGACTTAGGCTAGTTTTTATCCTGATATTCCCACGGAATCAAAACTTACTTAATATATCATTGTGCGTCTCCTCTCCTACTTCAACTTACATACAACGGCCTCCAAAAGTTTGTGGACGTTTTTTCACTTCAGCTGTGATGTCACATTATAATTTAAAATAAAAAAATAAGCCCTACTCCTAACTCACTCACTTGATAATTTTTTACGTTAAGTCAAATGTAGTTGAATCCGTCATTTTATTTTGCTGTATTTAGTTTGTGATCTTCCTGTACGAGTCGCAATAAATACTTTTTCTTTCTTTCTTTCTTTCTTTATTATAAATGTGAAAGTTTGTGAAGATCTTTGGATGTTTATTACTCAATCACGCAGGTTATTAAATACTAAGTGAAATGCACTATATTGTTACGATGCGATATTCCCACTGGATCGAGACTTACGCGGGTGAAACCGCGGGGCGCTGCTAGTATTACACTAATATCATAAAGGCGAAAGTTTGTGAAGATGTTTGAATGTTTGTTACTCAATCACGCGTAAACCGTTGAACAGATTTAGATGAAAATTGGCACATCGATAGATCATTTCATGGATTAATACATAGAATACTTTTTATCCCGATATTCCTACGGGATCGATACTAACGCGGGTGAAACCGCGGGAAGCTGCTAGTTAGTCAATAAAAACGTTATAGCAGTTCACACATTTGGATCACTAGAATATAAAATCATAATGTGGTGTGTCACAGCTGAAGTGGAAGAATGGCAACTAGGTTTTAGAGGCTACTGTATGTATTTTCACATTTACAGTGCAAATACTAAATTGATTTGTTCCTATCTATTCAAATTTTTCTTCATGATATTGACAGAATTTCTAATACTGGAATAGAATTTGGAATACAAACAGACCCAATACATTTATAATGCCTATTCGATATCGCAGCCCCGATATATTAGTAATACTATCGCATATGCAATAGTGTATCTAGACTCGAGAGCGTTTAGCATAGTTATTGGATTATATTGCTATACCTATGAATAACTAAACATTGAGAGGTAAGGCGTATAATGATAGTAGTGATGGCTCAGTGATAACGGCCGCGAGTTACAGAGTTGAACATCGTAGGTTCGTTTGTGTAAATTATTTCAAACTCAAACTCAAAGCATTTATTTCAATTAAACCTTGCACAGGCACTTTTAAATTGTCAAAATTAAATTGTCTGTCAGTTAGTCAGAAAGTTGGAGCTAGTTGCCCATTCCATGTTCTTTCAAGTCAACATCAAAAAAATCATAATAAACGGAAACAAGGTTCTTACATTCTTACATTTGACCACCACTGCTCTCAAAAATGGTAAAGGAAAACATCACGGGAAAACCGGCATGGGCATGTGACATTTACGAACCCGCACTGGCCCGCGTGGTGGATTACGGCTCACTCTCTCACCCAGAGTGGATGTCTGTGTCCCAGCAGTGGGAGAATTATCGGCTGATTTTGCTCTTTGCCCAAAAACATACCAGTACGTAAGCCTTTTTCTTCGGTTATTACATACTTCTTACCGTTTCTTCTCTGCAACATTGAATAAACATATCCAGTATTATGAAAACTTTAAAAATATCTATTACAATTTATTGTTCTCCTTATTTTGGGCATCCGTTTAGCTCATAATATGCAGGTTTTTTGCTTCTGGAATTTCTCAGTACCATCGCGGAGTCTAGATTTGTGCATGTAAACACACGGCGAATTATGGGTGTACTATAGATAGGTACATCACTGCTTGAACCTTTAGGGAAGCTAGCATAATGTTATGTTATGTAATAAAATATATTTTGATGAAAAGGCGAGCCAAGGTTATAAAAATCTCGATCTTATATGGGTCTATTTAGATGAAACAAATAGATATACTATTTAACAAGTAATTGAATGGATAAGCGTCAAGGCTTCGATCCCGAAGAGGAAAATAGACATGAATGATTAGCTCAACTGTCACTAATGAGACAAAATTACTTTTTCTATTGTTATCGATCTTTAGGAGGTTTCGTGACATCGGAGCAGTTACAGGATAAGTATTACCAAAGTTGAGAGATTAAAGCAAGCCGATTTCACCATGTTCAAAATAATATTACTAAGTAACGTTAATATCCACTAAAACCGTATCTCCCGCACTCATCACAAGATAGGAATTAATTGCAGAACTCACAAACAATCGTGTTCCCCGCTTTAACTATAGAGATTAATTAAAAAGCTCAACGTTCAAGTAGCTGGTAATAGGGCATCACAACACCGCCCCCACGTACTAGCAGCTAGTACTCGAGTCGAGTACTCGCTTACTTGCCTACGGTACTGTTGTGTTAAGGGGAATAATCTGTATCTGAAGCATGACTTGCAAGCAGAGTAAAGCAAAAGGGAATATAATAAATTGCTCCGTAGTACAGACTGTAAGAGACGCAAATGGGGGTACAAATACATATGTGGGTTTTTAATGGGCGTAGGTACGTCGTTCTGAATGAGACTACAAACGTCCTTGATTTAAATAAATGACGTACCTACCTGTAGGTAAGGTTAGAAAGAAAAAATCTCCCCTAAACTGACGAGTTTCTTGGAGGACCTTTGTTTCTTAATTTTAAAGACAATCGGCCTAGCCTTTTCCTAACTTTGTCGGTGTCGGCTTCCAGTCTAATCAAATGCATACCAGTATTTTACATGGAGCGACTACCTATCAACAACACAACCCAGTTACCGGGTAACACGTTACCCCTTTGTAAGACTGGTTGTCTGACTTTCGGGCTTCTGATTACGTAACGATTGTTAAAGATCTACGAATGACTTAATGTTAGCGAAAACACCGCGCCTTTTGATGTTAATAAAATAATTATATTCTTTGTTGAATATATTGAATTTCGACAAAAATCTAAATCAAACAAAACTCTTCAATCTGTCAGAATAACGTATCGTAAATTCAATTTATTCTCCGATTGAATAGAGGCACAGTGATGCGAGGCTTCCACACAAAAACGCTTTTAGCACCGCCACCGCACCACCACGGTAACACTCAGTTCGAACATTCTTTGTGACCATAAAACGAGAACGGAGCAACGTGTGAATACCTTTATATCGCGGAAGTTATGTTCAAATAAAATTATTTGCTCCAGAATTTATGTAATCGCACCTCGGAATGTGGAGGCTTCTTACGAAATTAGTAATTTTCGGGAGATGTGTAAAATTATGTTGCAGGAATCGTGTTAAATGGATTGCTTCAGTTATGTGAAGCATGAAAACATTACAGTATTTCTATGACCCACTTTGACATGACGTTAATTGAACATATAATCTAACCCCGACGGAATGACAAAGTGACAAATTGAATTTTTAATGCCCAGTTTCTTCGGAGGACGAGGAATAAAAACAAAGCTATACTTTAATTAGCTCGACGTTAATTGGTCACAAAAACAGAGGCGTGACGTAATTTCTTTAATACCTCGCAAAAGGCAACGGGAACATTTCCTTTTTAATCAGTGGGTCCTTCGCTGCGCAGGATTTAATTAACGCTCCTAAACATTTTACATTGGTAATAATTGTTCCCGAGGAAATTACAAATCTGTTTGTATCAATTAACACCAAGTGCTACTTGTTATAAGCATCTGGCGACATTCACATCTGAACGCAGATTTTGTATTTATTTTAAACATAATTGTTGAAGGTCTGCAAAATATTTTCAGGTACAAAATTATACCAATTCACGAAACATGAAAATGTTTAACAAATAAAATACATGCTCGAATATGTATAAATTATAAATTGTTTTTTTTTATGAAATACTCATGTTACACTACTATGTTTGGTTGGTATTTCATCAATTTATGCAACCAATTGTGAAATGTACAAACATTGTTTCGTTCATTAATTAAAAGGTATTTTTGTTCGAAGCACAAACTGTTTTCATTTTGATGATTACCATTAAAAACGTTTTAGTAAAACAAATACGAGTAGTTTGAATATTTCCAAAACCAAGAGACATTCGCGGAATTAATGAGATCAAAAAAGGTCGAATAAACAAGCCACAATTTTTCTGAGAATGCCTTATTTTTCGTTGTAAGAAAATTATATTCATATAGAATAGTATAAGTACTAAAAGCCTAAAATGTTTGGTGGTGAGAGTGTAACTAAAACCCGGAACACACATTCCTGTAACTTGCACAAAAGTATGCAAGTAGCTCGGATATGGTATTCACCAATCAGAAGTTGAGGCACACAACAAGCAAGCTACTTGCATGCTTTTGTGCAAGTTAACCGGCGTTACGTATTCCGAGCGTATGTATTCCGAGTTATAAATAAAATAAAATGCCGTTAGTGCCACGACGACATAGACGACTCCGCCTTGGAGTGAATGTGGTGCTGTTCCACAAACTATAGGACACTTAATATCGTGTCCTGCGTGTCCTGTCTGCTGCACGCTACAGGAATTGGTGGACGCTGGTGATGGCGCCAAACAAGTAGCCGAATTCTGGGCCGAGTCCATTTAGATTGCTATCGACACGCTAAGAAAAAGAGTGCCACGTATTCGCGGGCGCGTCTGACAAGGTTCTGTCAATTTTAATGACAGCACACTAATAAACGCACAGTCGAGGGGATTAAAGAACAAGTGAAATGTAAGGCATTGAGAGTTACAAATTGTTACCAGCGAACACTGGAGACATTAACATAAGGGTGGTTCCATAGACAGCAAGGATATAGACTAGATTAATGAAAAACAATTTTGGTTGAAAAAAGATCTGATTAGATTGAAGGTTTTAATAAAAAGATAAGAACCCTGTTTGTACTCCGTGCCGTGGTTCGGAAAGCACATTAAGCCGTTGGAACCCGGCTGTCATTCGTGGATCTTTAACAGTCGTTACCGGTCGTCAAAAGCCTGAAAGTCTGGCAACCAGTCTTACCAAGGGGTATCGTATTACCCAGTAGAAGGCTTGTGGAGGTCAGATAGGCAGTCGCTACATGTAAAATACTGGTATATTCAGCTGCATCCGGTTAGACTGGAAGCTGAGCCCAATATAGTTGGGAAAAGGCTACGTAGTTGAGGTCCTTATTAGTATCAGAGGATCTCAACCATGAGAACATACCTTTTATCAATAAACAATAGGTACCGCTTGAATAAGTAACTCACTAAGTGACTTGATTTCTATATGGAAGCACCCTATAACTTTGAAATAGCACCGTCAATTTATCTGGAAACGTAGGTATGCACCCTAATTCAATTGTTTCAGCTGCGATAAGTTCGTTTCAACCCGCTTAAGCTTTGTCACTGCTGGAATTAGAGAGATTAATTATCATTTCGCTCTTTCTCGTTCTTATTTGAACAAAACTCCCAGCTAATATCCAGAAAATTAACTGCTCTATTTAAGTTGCAGTATTAAGAAGTTATGAATTCGTTACGGGTAGTCAGAAGCCCAAAATTCTGACAACCAGTCTTACCAATGGGTATCGTATTACTCAGTAACTGGGTTGTGGAGGTCAGAGAGGCAGTCGTTCCTTGTAAAATACTGATATTCAGTTCCATCCCGTTAGACTGGAAGCCGACCCTAACATAGTTGGGAAAAGGCTAGGTAGCTTTATTAAGAAGTTATATAATTCTAGCAATGATTTCCAGGTTACGTTCGACTTCTTTTAAAACTATGTTTCTTTTAACCTTCTTTTACATGCAAAATGTAACAAAACATCCCAATGCTTATTGCATACTTTTTAAGCTACCTTGGTTCAGTCAACTCCACACAATTTTCTAGCGGACTCACAAAAAAGTCTTGCAGCACTCTAACCCTACAAAAACCGGTCACATAAGCGCAGCGTTAAAGCGGTTAGCCCTGGCCCCATTTAACCCGTGTGTGCCACAACAAACACTCGACTATTCACTGCAAGGCCTTCAAGAGATAAATTAAGATGGAAGCGGCACCCGGGTGCAGTCGGCGTCGCCTGCCGCACAGATTTATCACTTTACCTCCTGACCTTTTGAATAAGGACGGTCTTTGTTTTATGATGATGTAGACGAGAAATATATTGGTATTGGAGATTTTGTTTGCATAGTGATGTGATATTGTTATAGTGCTGTTACGCTTCATGAGGGGCTTGAGGCTATGAAATATCTACCACATTGTTCGATCGATCAGGTTAAGCTACGCTTGACGCGTTTGGTCCGTAGATGGGTGTCCATCTTTACATATCAAGACCCCTCTGTGGCTCGGAAAGCACGTTAAGCCATTGGTACCGGCTGTCATTCATGGATCTCTGACATTTGTTACGGGTAGTCAGAGGCCCGAACGTTTAACAACCAGTCTTACCAAGGTGTGTCGTATTACCCAGTAACTGGCTCGTGGAGGTCAGATTAGGCAGTCACTCCATGTTAAATACTGGTACTCGGCTGCATCCGGTTAGACTGGAAGCTCACGCCATAGTTGGGAAAACGCAGGCAGATGATGATATGCTGTTACGATTCATGTAGGCGTAGTTTATCATGAATTGTCATTCGTTCAAAAAGTAGATTTGCTTGAATCAAATTGTATCATACCACATTTTTTGTAATACCCTGCCTCATTGGTCCACATTACTCCTGTTCTATTTAGAGGCATTCTTCATGAAATATTCCTCTCATTAACATTATCATCGAAACGGTAACTGATCTCAAAATGTAATAACCTGTAACTAATTACATAATGAAGATTTTCCATACATACTTGACTTTTTAAACGATCTAATTTATTAAAGTCCTCAGGATTACTGAGCCCATCGATATATTTCATAAGATTAACGTTTTTCGATTAACTTCGAAACGAACCGAGCGGATCTGTCGGTCAAATTATATTTATATTGCAATAACATTCGGAGGGGTGCTTTAAAAGTACCTAAAGGGAAAACATGCGAAACGCACCTTTTTTATGCTGGTAATTTTCGCTGATGTTGTTTTCGTTTGTATATCTATGTTAACTGGGTATATTTATACTTTTTATGATTTTAATGAGGGAGAGTATCTGGCTTCTAAATGAATATGAATTTCTGAAAAAAGAAACAGAATTTCAAGAATCTTTTACCGTAAGAGAAAATGATTTTATTTCTGTAAGTAGGTTGTACGTACAGACACTTTTACACGTCAATCATATTTAAAAACTGGATGATGTAGGCGTTTCCGACAAGAAAGGTCGAAATAAAGTCAGAGGTCACAGTCTCTTCTTTCTTGTTCCAAATATAATCTTGTTCAGATCATACGAAGACCATGTAGATTGATGCCTGAAACGGTCTTTTGAGGAAAGAACCAGATTGATTGATTGGATTATTTGTCAGTAATCTAGCTACTCTGAGAAGAAAGGCCGAAACAAACTCAGAGGTCACATTCTCCATTAAAGTCCAATACTTTATACCTACGTATTCCACTTTCTTTTAAAACAAACGTATCTTTACTTAAAAATAGAACATGCCGAGACTTCAGAGTATATTTGCATAAAAGATGTTTGGCTATGTCTGTCTGCATCTTTCTCCTAATGTAGAAACGTTATTTTATTTTACTACGAGCAATGTTTTCAACGTGGTATGCTGCATCAAGTATTTTTCTAGAAAATTTATTTAGTTTTAATTTTACCCGTCAAGCTACCGGAGCTGTGTGCTCTGACAACTGCTGGCAGACTGCCAGGCCTGTATAGCTTGCCATGATTGAATAAAATCCTATGGTAAAGCTGGAGCTAATCGCTATAAACAAAAGAAGGCCTCCACACCATGTTTGTTTATATTTAGTTTCAAATAGATTGGTGATCAGTGATCACGCTCGGTATTAGTACCTACAGTATTTTTATCTCACGAAGCGACACGTGCTTTACTTGTTGTAACTAAGTGTACAATACAAACATAGTGTGAAAGTGTGCGTGAAAACGAGTAGCGGCAGCATATAACACATACACACACAACCCCTCACACACTCACACACACAAACTACTATATTTTTTGTGCGTGTGAGCACCTATTAAATCCAAAGCAGAATAAAGCTTAACATAATTCTGTGCCACAGTTGTGACAAAAATTAAACCCAGTTGAATCCGAACCGCCGGTCGATTCTGTAAAAATCTCACCATGCGTGGAGTGGGCTGTCAGTGTCATCCCACTGATGCTAGGGATTGACCAAGCAAACATTTACAATCATTAATCATCAATCATTAATCGAGATTATAATAATATTTTTTAAGTTAATTATTTTAGTCTTAAACGTCAATGTTTTATTTCAATTATTGTTCGTGCTTGACGCGCTCGCACCTTAGGCTATATAGGACTAGTCTAGGAAAAAAAGAGAAAAACAACATTGAGATTCTGACTAAGTTTCTATTTTGATATTTTATTTATGAACCCCATAAAAGAGTAATGTTTTTAATAAAATTTTATTAAAATCTCGATTATGATTGTAAATGTATGCTTGGTCAATCCCTAGTATCAGGTGGGATGAAACTGACAGCTCACTCCACGCTCACTTCACCTAAGTTTTCACGGTGAGATAGTTACAGAATCGTACTGCAGATAGCAAAAAGAAGACTACTGAAGAAATATCTCCAATAGAATTTTCTAGAAGCACAGAAACACCAATATTTTAAGTTGTCATTTGTTTTCTGTGTGCTGACAACTAGAAAATATGGTAGCCAAGCCATAGTTCATAAGTTCTAGGCAACATCTGCGATGTATGGGTCAAAAGCGGTTATGTAAGCGATCATAACTGTTAAAAAGGTTTATTAAACTGCGTACTGAAATCAGCGTTGGAAACAATTTTTATTCTGAATTTGTAAACTTGTACGTGCTAGTACGTTTTTGGGTAAAGAGTAAAATCAGCCTATAAGTAATGTTCCCACTGCTAGGACACAGGTCTCCTCTCTATGAGAGGGAATGTGCCTTATCCACCACACGGGCCTAGTGCGGGTTGGTAGTAATCACATGTCTTCGAATTTTGGATCTAGGACATGCCAGTTTCCTCAGGATGTTTTCTTTCGCCGTTTTGAGAACAGTGCTGATGAAACAATTTACACAAAGTAAAGGTCTGACAGTTGGCACAAGAAAAAAGAAGCCTGTGGTCAGCAGTGGGTGATGATGACGATGATGAAAGCGCCTGTCTGGGCTCGAACCTGTGACCACACAACAACTCGTAAGTTGCGGTCGTTACCACCGCTCTCCTTGGGCAAAGAATAGATACAAAAATGAATGTTCGAACAGACATATGGAATCGTTCGTTATTGTTCAGGGTTCTCAAAATAATCACATTGGTGCGTGCGAGCTATTAGAATACTTATGCATAATGTTGTACTTTGCATACAAAGTGGTCAAAATATCTTAATGACGCAGTTTCTAGGTGACCTCGCAGTCATAATGGTCCAAACACTTTCGGGTCACAACTACATTTAAATTCATTCATCATCTGCCTAGCCTTTTCCCAACTAAGTATGTTGTGGTCGGCTTCCAGTCTAATCAGATGCAGCTGAATACCATTATTTTACATGGAGCGACTGCCTATCTGACCTCCACAACCCAGTTACTGGGTAATACGATCACCCTTGGTAAGACTAGTCGTCAGACTTTTGGGCTTCTAACTACGCGTAACGACTGTAAAAGATCCACGAATGACAGCCGGGACCAACGGTTTAACGTGCTTTCCGAGGCACGGAGGGGTCTCGGTATGTAAAGATGGTCACCCAAAAAAAGGACTAACCACAGCAATCATAGCTTAATTTGATCGATCGACCTGTGCGGTTGTTATTAATTTAGCCATGGGCCCCTCCCATATCCACTTAAATATATTATAATGACATTTTAATTCTAACTACAAACAAAATACCGTTGTTCACTCTGTAATACTGCGCTCACTGCAGCATAGATACAAACATATACATTACATATACAAGCTAATAGAATATTCATTTGATTTCAAGTTTAGCCCATTAGTGTACTCACGAGTCGAGAAAGTTGTTTCGCAAAACCTTTTACTACAAATTATAACGTTGCTTCAGATACATATGCATATGCAGAAAAAGCTTTTCTGCTTAGGTACTTTCGTTTCCAAATGTACATATTCAAATGAATAAATAAACCCTCAAGTTTTTCCAAATCTACCGTCGATTACATTTTTTATAAACTTAGTCGTTTTCAAACTTCAGTTAGGATTTTCATATTTTCGTAGTAAAAATATGAAAATTCTCGAACGTGGGACAATCCATTTTTAGCCTACCGTAAACCCATCTAAGGTTAAAATGGATTGTCGCACGTCTCCCAGGGTAATTACCTAATTATTATCGGACGAATAAGCATCTACCTCTCCTATACGCTTATATATAAATAGGTAGTTAGTGTCATTGTCCCGTTACCTGCCGGTCGATTCTGTAAAAATATCACCGTGAAAACTTAGGTAAAGTGAGTTTGTTTTTGCTGGGAATTGACACTACTGACAGCTCACTTCACGCTCACTTCACCTAAGTTTTCACGGTGAGATCTGTACAGAATAACACCGCTGTAGGCGTCCGCGTATCCACCAATTCCATACTTGTCACATGACACGGCGCAGGTCCATTTTAAAAGAATGTGTGATTTATTTCTATTCGTAAAACTTCAGTAAAAAAGAACGACATTCTGTCCTTTTGATGTTTTACCCTTTTCAACTGTCCCCACTACTTTAAACTATCTACTATAACGAACACCAGAGAAACCAATTTTTCAAAACGTTTAACTTTTCATGCCCCATAATTACACGACCACAATTACCTATTATTGTAACTGCAAAAGGTCCAAATTGCCGTAAATAAAACATAACATAACATTACGCCTGTATTCCACGAAGAGCTAGGTAGTGGTGTACCGATAGTACACCCACATTTCGTCAGTAACAGGGAGCAAGCTCATTGCCATCAACCAGGCCCAAATTCAGACTCTCATCACGACCTCTTACAATATTGCTGTAACTGCAAAAGGTCTTTCTTAATTACCTTTAATATCAGGTTCAAAATGGAGAATCCAACTGTACAATGCGCGCCACGAAAGATGAGACTTGACCCCGCCTCCCCCGCTCTTTCCGCCGCCCCTATGACGTCCGGTCCCGTCCCTCAGACTCAGACCTCATACCGCTAAAGATACCTAAAATCGTGTTCTGCGCGAGTCAAACCACGCGGTGTGTCAAGTCTCATCTTTCGTGGCACGCATTGTATCACGGATTCATTAGTATAATCTCAGCAACTACCTATCGGTCGCTAAGACAATGGAACCGAATGGAACAGAACCTCCCACTTCGCCGCCTGGAATTGGATTAACTAGCTTTATTGGCAATGTTGTGATACTTTTGTCCTAAGATCGGTGGTCGAATTTTTACTTGTAATTAAAAAATACTTTATTTTTATAATTATATTTTACTAAGTTTTGCACGCGGTTTCGCTAAACTATCTGTGTACCAAATTCCATCTAATGTTTACGTGCGACACGCCAGTAAGGCTGCATTTCCACCAGAGATGAGCGAGGATGCGTAGCGAGGGATGTGTGTGAAACCAACCAATAACATCGCTTTATTTTTATAGCTTGAACTAAGTTAGCGTTGGTATTGGTTAGTTTTACACTCATCCCTCGCTACGCATCCTCGCTCATCTCTGATGGAAACGCAGCCTTAGGCTGCCTTTCCACTAGAGATGAGCGATACCAACGCTAACTTAGTTCAAGCTATAAAAAATGAAGCGATGTTATTGGTTGGTTTCACACTCGTCTCTCGCTATATTCCGGTCTGGCCGACCACGACATAGTTGGGAAAAGGCTCGGCAGATGATTATGACAAGGTGAAAGTTTTAGACAGGGTGGCTACCATAAGGTTCTCAGTATTTTCCACTGGAGATTTTCACCCTAACATTGTGATAATGTGTCTAAAGATTTTAGTAAGAAGACAAAGGGTAATCCGTAAGAACATCTGTCCGCAGTTATTTTATCTCTGATTTTGCATCACTGACTGTCCAAATCAACGTGATCTTTATTCTCATTCTAATAAAGTTGCTGTTGGGTTGCGACCACTGACAAATCTGCCAAAATCATTGTGATCTTTTTTCTCTTTACAATAAGGTTGCTTTTAGTTCGCTGCTGTCAGAGGTAAAATAACTATGAACAGACTGTAAAGGCTACACGAGGTGTTAAATAACTCAAGCGAATTTAACCTTCTCTGAGACGCAAGGTCAAGGAGACTCGACTAAAATGTCCTTTTCATGCCTTAGTCTTGTTTCAGTAGTCAGGTTTTTATCCAAAATTAAATACCTTGTTAGAAGCTTTGATTTGAAGCATATATTTTATTAATATTAAGCACCTAATGAGGGTTTTCTGAAATGACGTTCGCTAGGTGGCAGCACTGTACTTCAGGTCCAGGCATCTGTCAAAGAGCCTATATTTTCTTTACTCATGACTGAATGATGAACGAATGAATGAATCGAATGATAAACGTCATCATATATTTTATATTTATTGTCGAAATGGAAGACCTCTTGTCAAAGTGGTGCCAACTGGTGTCGTAAATTTTCACGAAAACCCCCAATGTTCGAAAAATTCGACTGTTCGACAAATCGCATTTGTAAATAATGTCAATTTTGATGAACTGTCAAAATGAGAGCCATTGCTACTGATAGTGTGTTACGCAATTACCCCGCAGGTATGAGTGACAGAGACGACGCTCTACAAACCCTAACATTTCTCAAACTTGATGTGCTATATGAACTGTAAACGTGTGTGGCCATGTACTGTAACTCGAACAAATTGGCACCTCGTACTTCTTAACACCTCTAATGTAATTCGAACACGAAAAAAGTAGATAGGTACTTAAGAGAAGTTTTGTTCGAGTTCCAGCGCCATCTGGCGCGAATTGGGAGAACTGCCAAAACAAAGTAAGAGTTAAGTTGCGAGAAAATCGGATAGCAACTTGAGGAACGTACTTAAAGGAAGCCAGCTTAAGTTCTATAATACATACGTTCATGAAATTAAACCCAGAACTAGGAGCCAAATACATAATTTCAAATATAATTTGTGCAGTGCAAGGCTAAAGCCACAAAATAAAAATAGCTTACAAGCAAGCTCATTGGGCAATGGGCCAGCCATATTAGCCGTAGAACCGATGACCGTTGGCGTGTTCTTGGTGAAGACTGCGAATCGACATACGTAAGGCAGGACGCCCCCCAGGCTAGGTGGAGCGACGATCTTCGTAGGGTGACTGGTAGCAGCTGGATGAGAGTTGCCAAGAATTGAGCTGAATGGCGTGCAATGGGGGTTTTCGTGAAAATTTACGACACCAGTTGGCACCACTGTGACAAGAGGTCTCCCAATACAAAATATATGATGACGTTCATCATTCGATTCATTCATTCGTTCATCATTCCGTCATGACTAAAGAAAATATAGGCTCTTTGACAGATGCCTGGACCTGACGTGCCAGTGCTGCCACCTAGCGAACTTCATTTCAGAAAACCCTCATTGGAGGAGCCTATGTCCAGCAGTGGACCGTTGGGGGCTGATGATGGGGCAATAGCCTATTCTCTCATGTTTGCTCAATACTTATTGGTGATTTTGGGCCAAGGTTTACTCAGAATCTCCAACAATCCAACTTAGCAAAGGGGTACTTCGATACTGAAATTGAAAAAGTAAGAATATTGTCTGCCATGGTTTACACCGCATAACATACAAAACGCATCTCCTCTGCTTTGATAACAAAGAAAACTGTAATCTATAAAGCTCTCGTCAAACCAACAAGAGCGAAGTTTGTATATCCACTGTCTGTAAAACACTTCCGGGAGGATCTAGCAAAGAGAAAAACGGATATATTTCGACGGAAAACTTGTGTTATAAATCTTAAATTTCAACCATCTACCTGACAACTTGAACATTTCTCTGATAACCTTTGTAACACTCCTGTTTTTACTTATGATACCAAAGGACATAGAAAACAAAAATACTTGTTTTGGCTCTCACGAAAACTTGAGGAACCTTCCACTGTCGATGTCTCGTAGATAGACAATGGTATAGATTAGCTGTCAACATAAATGCCATATGAGATAGCGATGGTCTTTAACAGTCACTTGTAAACTAGTACTATCTAATGTAGTTGAGTAATACTTAGCTTTTGGTGTTCCGGACATCGCGATTATGAACATTCTCATTAATTAAAATGCAACCTCATCGTACATCGTACTTTTAAACATTATTCCCCTTACTAATAAACGTATTATATCAGATGAATAGTTACACACCGATTTCCCTCTTTCAGTCGTCAGTAATTTGACTTTCGACAGAAGAAGACAAAGCGTTGTGTAACTATACAGACGCTATACAATGTTAACAGTAAGGGGTATGAATACAGTACATCAGTATTTTAAAATTCGAAGTTCAGTATGACTGTCAATGCATCAGACTCCATTATAAAACAAACAGGTAATATACACAAGATTTTCTTAAATATCTTATACTAGCAGTGTTCCGTGGTTTCACCAGCATAAGTGTCGATCCCGCGGTTATATCGGGATAAAAAGTAGCCTATGTGATAATCTGACTTATAGGTTATAATATTATTGTAAAGTTTCATCAAAATCCTTTCAGTAGTTTTTACGACAAAGAGTACCAAACATTCATCCATCGATCTATCCATCCTCAAAAACGTTCGCGTGTATAATATTAGTAATAAGGAAGTAGGATAACTAGGTATATAAAGACTTAACCTTTTATAAACTAAAGTTACCTCTGCAGCCGTACTCCTACACAAAGAAAGGTTTATTTTTGTTTCAAAAGGCACGTATAACGCCCTTTATTAAATAAAAGTCAGGTGAAGCTACGTGCTCGTATTTTTCCAACTTATAACGCCCACATCAACTTTTCCCCCTTTCTTGTTAATACAAATTTGGATTCGTCGTGTTTGAGTACGACGATACAACTTTTGCTCGCAGAAATCAACAAGAAAACTCGGCGACCCAAAAGTTATATAACACCTATACCGAGTTCCGAAGAACAATACAGCTTTTTGGGAACTTGTGTCAATCAAGAACGCGCCTTTCTTGAGCTCTTACATTAGAGTAGAGTAGGCGTTTGTTATAACACTTTAGTTTACTATATCATAAACAAACACGTATATTGTGTCATAATATATCATTACGTTACAAAGTATAGGTATGTGTCGGGATATCTATTTATGTACACAACTAACTACTACATAGTCTACTCTAGTTGTAGACTAGTCCAGTTCAACTTAGTTCACACTATTTCATCCGAAGGTTGTCTCGGATAAAATATTGCCGTGGTAGATGAGACCGGGCCATAAACATTTTATTGTTTTACATGGTTTTAGAATTTCATAGCTAAAGGGTGGCAACGGAACCCTATTACTAAGCCTCCGCTGTCCGTCCGTTCGTCCGTCTGTCTGCCAGCGGGCTGAACCTCAACCGTAATAGGTAGACAGTTGAGCTAGACAATGTACGGTCAGCAACAAAAGTCGAGTAACACTTCAATTTTTTAAATCTCAGTTATTGTGCAATATATTTGTTCAAAATTGCAGCAGAAGTACAATGCAACTTTGAACAAATATTTTTCTCAATAATTGAGATTAAATAAACTGAAGTGTTAATATTTTGCTCAATAATTGAGATTTAAAAAACTGAAGTGTTAATCGACTTTTGTTGCTGACTGTACCTACTGCTAATTAATTTTCAATTAAATCATTAATTCCAATTAATTGTGAAGGGTGTTATGAAGAGCTTTGAGGTATAAGATAAGATAATATAATGTTTTTTTTTTGCCAAAAACAGCGCTTTACATTTCCTTGTAGTCTACATTAATAGCTAGCAAAACAAAAATAAGACGCAATGGAAGCATTTTGCAGAAATCCAATTAGGACGAGACTGTCTCGTGGAATCTCTAAAAGATAAGTTGAGTTATATGTGTAAAATAAAATATTCAGTGAATTCATTATAGCATAGAATATTTGAATATTGTATTCGATGACATGTGACACCCGCATTGGGCCCACGTGTTGGATTATGACCCACGCCCTCTTACAAAGAGGTGGCCTGTGTCCACCAGTGGGAACATTATAGGCTGATTAGGTTATAGAATATTGTGGGGAAACTTGGGAGAGGGCTATGTCCAGCATTGGGCTGGTATGATAACTTGACTAAAAAGACACTTAATGAAGTCGAGAGTCACTTGTACTCTCCGTCCTTGTAATATTTTTGAAGTGAAAACTTCTTTAGCGGCGCTGTGTACTTTTTTTGGAATGGGTAAAAACTTCTAAACTCGCGTCAGGTCACGTGACCCTGATCGAAAATTCGTAAGACGTAAAACGTAAGACGCGCGTTGTTGAGGACAGCGCCATCTATGCACATCGGGAAGAACTACGAGGGCCTCGCGTACTAACTACGTAGTTCATCCAACAACGACGAGATGGCGCTGAACCACGGATATATAACTGACGACGAGCTCCATGCGAGCGGCTTGCTTCTCTTACCACTGCCGCGACCAACACCACGAACTGAAGTCTATCCTGTGTGCTTATTTGTAAATCTGAATAAATTCCTTTCACGAGAAGAATAAACCAGTCACTTTGGTCATCATACCTGATTTGCAAAAAACCCTATAAAATAAGGAACACACCTTAACACGCGTGTTTTGTTTATAAGACGATTCACAAAATACACTCGTAATTGTTCAAGTTTTCACTTCTGTCGGCACTACCGGAGTGCCAGTGTTTTTTTTTTGTACTGGACCATACTGGGAACCTTCTGGTTACGGAGATATTGAAGGTCAAAATTCCAACTTTTACTGACGTGTTTTTACGAAAACAAGCTTTAATGTTGTAACACAACTTGAAGTATCCCCACGACCCCTGTACCTACCGTTGCATGCACCCATAAGCACAATGCTTTGCGTGCGTTACCTTGCGCACTACCGCAAACAGTAAATCACACCAAAAATAAAAGTCGTTTCGCAGCAATTATTTTTGTGTAATCTTACTTTTTTATTTTGATGTAGAGAATGCGTAGTTGACGGCTATGTGATGTGTGTTTTCACTCGATTCATTTAATAAATGCGCTTCTTATCCACCCTTGCAAGACAAGTAATCATTACGGGCTACGGTCCCTAATAAATAACATAAAAAACCTTTTTAAATAACGAAGATTCTCTTCTTAAATGAGGAAAAATGGTCTCTGGAGTTATAATAATGCCAGTGAATTAGGTGCGTGGGTAAAGAATTCTTGATTCAAGATATTTACAAACTTAAATTGGAAGCATACCTAACTAAACATTTACGTTCTACGCAAATTATTCAATCTAAGTTGCTCCGTGATTTCAACCCGATGACATCTACTTCATGTGTTTAGAGTGTGGGTAGTATTTGAGTACAAAAGCACGCTTGAACTGTGTTATTTCAATGACTCTAACCAAATTAATAGGTTGTAATTTTTGTCTGTTACCAAAGTAGATCATTTCACTTTGCAATCGGAATGATTTCTTGTTTTCTTAGGGGAGCCCAGAGGGTTTTTGAGCAAGCATAATATGTGTGTGTTCTCTCATCATGACGCACCTACTCAGCTATCAACTTTTCGCCTTTTCGCCAAAAACCCTCTGGGATCTCTTACCATTTTGTTTGATTGTTGTCATTATTTTGCCAGTGTCGCAACGCGTTACGCAATGTGTATTGTCTTTGGTTTGGTTTGTCATGCATACCTAGAACCAGTAAATTGTGACCTGCCATCAAGCAATGGACAACATTGTCAAAATTTTAAGCTTTAGAATACGAGACTTTTGGCTACTTTGTATTCGTGTGTATATTTTGTCGTTTTTTTTTGTAATGTGCGTCTTGTTTGTGCAAAATAAACCATTTTTCTTTGTCGTTGACAGTCGATCCTCGTTGATCAAGTCTAGATATTCGATAAGATTTAGAAGCCCTTAAAACACCTCATTTGTCCAGGACCATTTCGTCGGCCAAACAAAAGGAGCTTATCTTTATATGGCTAAAACTTAGCCTCTATCTATTTACCTAGACCTGTAAACTTGTAATTTATCTAAGCTAGTCTAACTTTAAAATATAAACAGTCATCAATCTCTGAAGAAATATGAACGCAACCTTCTGTCATGCGTACGCGACGACCTAAGTGTCAAAATTAATTTGGTGTTTTGTTTGCCTACCGTCTGCTTTGGAATACACGCCTTGCAAAAATACATAGCTCCGTTACCGTCGATTAGCTATGTTACTTCACATAAATTAGACACATACGTGTTCAGCAATCTCAACTGTAAAACGATTTTAAGTTTACTAAAACAACAGTAGACAGAAATAGCAACTAAACTAGACTAACAGGACTAAACAAGGCTTCATCAGCGTTCAATATTGCCTGTCTGGGTTCTGTATTAAACCAATACCAATGTGTTTACTCGAAGCAGTGCAAGAGCACCAGCTAAATAATAGCAGACATTCTCTCTAAATAATTAAAGGGGAATTAAATTGGGTGCGCGCCCTCTCGCGGCAATCTGGTCGGATATGGTTTCACGACATCAATAATCCGTCGACGGTATAAGATACGGCTCCTCGCGTCTCGTGACTAAATGAGATTTCTGAGGCTGTAAGCCTACAATATCATAAGACAAGCGTATAGCATTTTTGTGTCATATTCGTGTATAAGGTATTGTATTGTGGCTTTTGTCTGCTTTGTTGGCAGTTAAATTGAAAACGCTTTTCGACCAAATGGTTTTTGAGCAGTTGGCAAAGCTACACGTTAATAGGGTACGATATAAAAATTAAACTTCAAAAACCAGCCAAGTGCGAGTCGCACTTGCACAGGAAGGGTTCTATACCATAAGGCAAAAGATGCCGAAAAAAGAGTTTTCTTGTTTGGATACCCCTTTAATTATAACTTTATTTGATTTATGTTATTTGTGGTTATAGCGGCAATAGAAATACACACTGTGTGAAAATGTCAACTGTCTACCTATTACGGTTCATGAGATACACCCGCTGACAATCAGCCGGATGGACGGACAGTCGGGGCTTTGTAATAGGGTTCCATTGGTACCCTTTGGATAACTAACCCCTAAAAAATACTAGTTCATTAAACACTTTTTGTGCAAAAGTTTTCTGCAATTCTAAATTCATGAATACGAAAAATTAAAGAGCAACGAATTTCAGGCCTTTTTAAATTCTCTCTTCTTAAAATATTCCGCTCGCAATACTTTATTCCGAAGTCTGAGCGCATACTATGTTAACTTCTCACTCAAATTCAGATCAGAGAGTTAACTGAAAGTTACGCGTCACGTAAATTTTAAATGAAAGCAATATGTTTAAGTAGGCCGACCCTTCAGGTTCGAGAGCACATAAAACTTTCATAAACACCTATACAAATTGAATTTATAATTGATGTAACAATAAGGATAAAGGAGAACAAGCCTCGAACTCTGTTTGTGCTTAGAATTTTCATTTTCATTATTTTCCTGCCTATCAAACATTTTGTTTGTCGAATTAAATCAAAACAAGATAACCACTTAAAACAAAATGGTTGACCGTTTCAACTTTCAATAGATAAATTAAGTAAGTTATTGCCGTCAAAGTTGTCATAATCGATCAGTCATAAAAATTAAAAGGGGATTGAAGATTTTAATATGGAGTTTGGCATACCTATCTAATATCGCGCCATTTTGGTTTTTTTTTTTCAAAATGGCTTCCACTTAAAAATCTATACAAATCGATAGCTGTCAGCAATTCAAACAGAAAACAAACCCCGTTAAGCGTCACCTTACTAAAATATTAACGTTCAAAGTTGATCACGTAAGATCCATATTATTTTGAACTTGCGTAGGTACATCTTGTTGCTGAGATGTTTGAAATAATCACCGTGAAAGTTTAAATTAATCAAACATGTATGCAGCAAGCAACAAGCAATTTACTAACAATGTAATATACAATAATACAATTTATTAACCTAAGTACTATTGAAATTTAAAAAAAAATATCTCAATAGCGGAAAGGTAGGTATGCCACGGACCTTCAAAGCCCTTTGAAATAAGTAATATCACAAACAAAAGCTATTATGAGCATCCCAAAATTCCAGTAACAAATGCCAGCAAGTTAGCGAATTTTCTCTCGGTTTCATAAACCTAATAAATAACCAATGTAATGTAGTAAAAAATATTTATCATTTATCCATGTCATTATATTAACTGGGGCTGTTCTGTGAACTCAAGTTTCCTCGGATACCTTCCACTTCTTCACAACAGATTTAATTTAAAAATCTACGACAAAAGCTCCTATCTATAAGAATCAAGTTCGCTTAGCTCATTCAATGTCGTTTTTAATCAAAGACCTCCGAACTGTTTTGTTTTCTTGTTTGTTTCGAGTTAATAGAAAAGTTTTTTTTAATTGATACCACTCTTTGTTTGTTCTTAGCGTAGATCGATAGGCTACCTGAATTGTGAGGCTTGAAGGCTTTTTTCAACGAACTATTTTTTAAGAAAAAAGCGCAACAGATGAAGCGCGCAGATGGAAAAACTCAACTTTCAAACGAACCAACGTTTGAAAGTTGAGTTTTTCCATCTCGTTTTTCCTACCAACATGGCAAGAACTTCAAAGAGGCGGTAACACAATATACGATAAAGACCGACTCAATATCAAAGTCAACAGAAGCACCTACTTTAATAATAATACCAGCTTATTATTGTCGCATCGCAGGGCAAGGCTCTTCTTATACAGAGAAGGCACAAGCATTGATCACCACTCTTCCTCAAGACCATATTGCAAAACAAAGTCCTCCCGCCGCGTCTGTCTGTTGGAACTCGATAAACTCAAAAACTACCGAATGGACCTTCATACGATTTTTAGCATTAGACAGAGTGATTTATGAGTAAGGTTTTATGTAAAAAGGCTGAAATATGACAATGATTTGTGAAGAGGTCGAAAAATATAATTACGACTGGGAGCTTTACTGGTGTGCATCGCGTAATCATTACCTAGCCTGGATTAATACAAATGGTAGGTACTTTCATTTCTGGTAGTACGTTCCCTTTGGATATTTTCCGACATCCATGGGCGAAGCCCGCAGGCAAACGCTGGTTAACTATAAGTCCGGGTTTCCTCACGACGTTTTCCTTCACTGATCCAATCAGTAACATCGAAAATAAACTCACAAAATACATATGAATTGAAAAAGTCACATTGGTACTTACTACCTACAAAGAGAGGCTTGTGGTTAAGTAATAACAGCCGCACTGGTCGATTGATCAGGTTAAGCTACACTTGCCGCGGTTGGTCCGTGGATGGGTGACCCCTCCGTGCCTCGGAAATCACGTTAAGCCGTTGGTCCTGGCTGTCATTCATGGATCTCTGACAGTCGTTACGGGTCGTCAGAAGCCTGAAAGTCTGACAACCAGTCTTACCAAGGGGTATCGTATTACCTAGTACATAATTGGGTTGTGGAAGTCAGATAGGCAGTCGCTCCATGTAAAACACTGGTATTCAGCTGCATCCAGTTAGACTGGAAGCCGACCCCAACATAGTTGGCAAAAGGCTTGGCAAATGATGACCTACATATAAAATAGTAGGTGTCTACTATTTTTCACTTAAGAATACAGATAGTAGGTAACACAAAATGCTTCTGCATTCATCATTAAATGATGAATTCAGAAGCATTCTCCACTATTCCCAACACAGACAACTATCAACCATCTAAAACAAATCACTAGCTCGCAAACGTTTACAGCGAATGTTTTTATCTCGCCAGGCCAAGGAGCAACCCATTTCAAAACAACCGAACAAAAAACGGTACTCCTAAATAGCCCAACTCACCCTTTTCAGTATTCAACAAGCACTTTAAAAGTTTTGGTGGAAATATTCAATGAGGCCCAGTCTCCTCAGTTTATATGTAGGCGTATACGTGCCAACAACACGCGCAGCCCGGGGCTGCGAACTCCGACGATCGGTATACTCGCTATGCTCTGTTTACATACGACTTGCTTATCGATGGCACGTTTCTTAGATTTAAAGGGAGCTTAGAAGAAATTGCGAAGGTTCTTTCCCTGTTATTGTTTTCGCATTAGTAATGATTTGGGAATCCAATAAAACTTTCAAGTTGTACTTACCCGACACAAATTCATAATTATAACACTACTTACGGTGACAGGAAGTTATTATAACTGGTTACGCCAACACTGTGTTGGCGTGTAATAAATAAATATAATGCTTGACGTTGGACATTTGAACTGACTAGGTACGCCGGGTTGGCTTTGCCGTGTTGAAAATGTCCAGCAATCGCTTCTTGGACTTGCTCATGCCGCGGCTAAGGACACTCAACCAGTATGAAGTTCCACTGGTCGCTGCGCGTCTCGTGACTATGTTCATGTGATGAAAAAGGAGGGAGAAAAATAAGTCCAAGATGGCGACTGAGTGAATATTCGCCTTGCGTGCGGTCCGTTGACTATTCTTCGGAAAAGATCTATCTCTGATCTACTGTGTGCCGCGTCATCGCATTTCCAGCTAAGTTAGTGCTGAGATTGTCCATATTTTCGCCATAAATAAAACCCGCGGGTCCATTGGCCCATCGCATTTGGACTAACATTTTGAACTATGAACTTCGGTGTGTGTGAACTTTGAGTGCAGTTGAAGCAGTCCCTCTGGAGCTGATCGCAGACGTGGACAGCAAGGTAAGCCTTCCTGAGTGCCTATAGGTTTCTAACTGTTCAACGTCAGGCTGTCGCAATTTCTAGAATATATTTCGAATCAGCGCCCCTCCATTTTGAGGCAACCGCAACGTATAGTTTTTGACCAGTAATTTCGAATCTTAAAAATCGAACGTCGAACTATACGAACCATTTGGTCCTTCAGCCGGATAGATTTGTCCTATAAGCTAGAAAAATCTAGAAATTATTTGCGTAAAATTGCATATCGTTTAGGAAACTCGTCCTTATTGCATTATACGTAAGGTCTAATATCATCCGCATTCTTTATCGAAGTTCCGCTACATTGCATATTTTTAGTGGTGTAGGTACTTACACATTAATATTACTAAGTCATATCAAGTCTTAAATTCTAGAACTATTACAGTGATTTGTGTCGTGAAATAGGGTATTTTCCGAGAACTGCGCGTTACAAGCCAACATTTGGTATAATAGCGGGTAGATTCGTACCAAGATTGACCTTGAGTCCGGGAACCGCAATCATGATTGAACGGTCATTGTACTTTGTTATGATTGATTTAGTTTTATTTAACTGAAGTCTTATAGGTAAATGTTATCCTATTAAATCGCCTCGTATTGTACGAGTATTTAATCGCAATACAGTCCACTCCGCATTTGATTAAATTATTGCAATTTAGTTACATTATTCTCAATAAATTTATTTTAAATTTATTTTTAGATTACAACAATTTTACTGTTTATCTATACCGCACTTATTTAACGTTATAGTTGTGAGATCACGGATAAGTTATTTCTGTATTACACGTATGTACGTAAAGTAAGTTTTCGCATGGTTGGATATTATTTCCATACCTACTAAAACCAAAGTTGTTTTTTGAACTTCGGTTGTTAATTCCCATCGCACCTATAAGTTATTTAGGTTCAGACGGTTTTGGTACATACTCTTGTGTTCATTCCGTTTTGAGTTACATAGGTAGATTAGATAAATATTTATCGAGATACCTATATTTCTCGCATCGCATTTATTTTCTGTTTACCTTATACTTGATCTTTTGTTGTAAGTGGTTGCCTGTCGGAAGGTTTCGTACGGGACATTTATTATACTTAATATCTACCTACTTACCGAAAAGGATTATAGTATTTGTAAAAAGTTGTTATTGTAGCCCTCACTAAGTTATTGTGATAGGTCATTCGCACAGTCGGAGTAGTGATTCCGTACCTATTTGTTTAATTGTGTTATTTTGTTCGACTTTTGCTTACGCGTACCATTAGGGTTCCGCGTGCTAAGGCGAAAGTTGGTTCCGTACACAATTATTTAAATAGCTGAATTATTATTTTTAAATTCAATTGTTTACCGCTCCTTGTTGCTATTTTTAGTACTAGGGTTCCGCAGGTCAGGAAAAGAGGTTCCTACCTATTTTATTGTTTTTACCTGATCAAGCATTTGTTTCTTTTGTTTGATTCATAGTTTTGTACTAGCTTGTTAGGGTTCCGTGTTTTGAGAGTTAAGTGGGTTCCGAATTGATATTTTGTGTAAATTTATTATTGAGTTCTATTCCATTGTAAGTTAAAATGGAAGATTTACAACTTAAATTAAAAATGTATGAGGGCAAACGCGCCGCATACTTTGCTCGTGCACAAAGGTTATTTGATTCTATAATAGACCTTAAGACCGAAAAATCGCGGGACACTTTTATTGCGCAAGCTAAATCAATTGATCTAATTCGTACTGAAATTATAACTGTTATTGATAATATAAACATTATTTCATTGAAACTTAATCCAACGTATGAGGTTAATTATAGCACATTGTCTTCATTTGACGATTTGGCGTGCGAAATAAAAAATGTTTTGAGTTCCCTAACCACAACAAAAGAGTCTCATAACTCGAATGAGGCAGGATCTTCGCATATCAAAATACCTCGAATCGAACTACCTACCTTTGATGGTGACATTCAGGACTTTCCGTTCTTCTATGAGACATTTAAACGGGTGATTCATACAAACCCCGATCTCTCGGATTCTGATCGCATTCATTATTTGTTGGGTCATCTCAAAGGCAAAGCCAAAGGCGTGGCAGTCGGTATTGTCCCTGCTGCAGAAAATTATCGTGTTATCTGGGACGCGCTTATCGCTAAATATCAGGACAAGCGCGCATTAGCCGTTAATTATTTAAATCAGCTGTTTTCTTTAAAGGCAGCTGGTTCGTCGCCCGCTAATGTAGAAAAGGTTTTTGATAGGTACACCGCTATTGTGGCTGGACTCAAACAATTAAAAATCGACAACATGTCTGATTTTATTTTTATGTACTTGGGTCTTAAGTTAGTAGACTCCGACATCGCAAAACATTATGAAATGTCGCTTCGCACGTTAAAGGATCCTCATAGCGTGGACTACAATTATTTCGTGAAGTTCGTACGAGAACAGGTAAAAATTCTTTATCGCACCGCGCCGCAGAAGCCTGAGCGTCCGACTGCTGGCGCCAGCGGTAGATCCCCCCCCGCACCCTCTAGTAAGGTATCGCAGGTGTATGTAGCTACGTCACCTAAATGTTCGCTTTGTCAGTCGGTGCACACAAACTTATATAAGTGTAGTGCCTTTTCAAAATTAAATGCGAATGACAAATTTAAATATATAAAGGATAATCGCTTTTGCGGTAATTGCCTTAGTAGTCAACACACCGTATCTAAATGTCAATCAGCACACTCGTGCAAGAAATGCAACGGTAAACATCATTCCCTGTTACATTTTGATCAATCGCCGCCTCCACAACCGACACCCGCGCCAGCAGTCGGCGCTGCGCCGTCTACCAGCGCCGTAGTTCAGACCCCGGATCAGGATCGCGTTTCTTTGTGTACTCATTCGGCTTCGGCTCATAATAGTACTCGCACTACGGAGGTTTTAGCTACTGCGAAAGTGTTAGTGGTAGGTAGAAAAGGGAAGGATTTTGTTGTTCGCTGTCTATTGGACCCGGGTTCTCAGAAGAACTATATTATCACCCGATGTTGTCGTATGCTTGGACTACCAATACGGGACGATTCTATAGTCACGGTTAAAGGTATCGGTGGTACGTCTCAATCGGTCCGGGGTTCAGTCGACTTCACATTTAGCTCGCGCCTTCGCGCTCAACCCAAGTACTCGATCGAGGCACTGGTTCTCGACGAGATAACAGGACAGCTTCCATTGTGTCCGATAGATGTCGCTGATCTCAATCATATCGATTCGCATCTATTCGCTGATGATACTTGGGGAATGCCGGGGAATATTGACATTCTACTTGGAGTAAAGTTGTTTGCTAAGTTATTGCAACCAAGTAAAGTTACTTCGACAGCTGGATATCCAGACGCATTAGAGGCTGTGTTAGGATACATCTTTATGGGAGATGCGCCTATTCTAGACTCTCCTACCGCTACGATGTCGTTTTGTGCGACGTCTCCTTTGGAAAACTGCGACTTGCGTAGATTCTGGGAGATCGAGGAAGTTCAAGCTTCTTCAATCACAAGTGTGGACGATAAACACTGCGAGCAGTTTTATTGTTCTACCACTACTCGCACCCCATCTGGCAAGTATGTCGCTGCTTTGCCATTAAAGACAGACGCTTCTGCGCTAGGAAATTCTTTCGAAATCGCTCGTCGTAGGTTTCTTAGCCTCGAACGTAAATTTAAATCACATCCTAACGTCAAACTTCTATATGATGACGTCATTAGAGATTATCTAAAAAATAACTATATTTCTTTAGTGGAAGGAGTTTTTCCAGGTGAAGTCTCGTTCTATATCCCACACCATGCTGTCATTCGCGAGGACAAGACAACCACTAAGTTACGCGTGGTTCTTGACGCAAGCGCGAAGTCAGACAATGGTACCTCGTTAAATGATATTCTTTACGCTGGTCCCGTTCTTCAAACGGACCTGCTAAATATCTTATTGAACCTGAGACTCTTCGCGGTAGCAATAACTTCTGACGTTAAAGCTATGTATCTTAAAATAGGGATTCGTCCTGAAGATCGTCCGCTTCAGCGAATACTCTACCGCTTTCACGAAGATGAAAATTTAAAAATCTTTCAATTTTCAGTTCTACCTTTCGGCCTGAAGTGTTCTCCTTTTGTCGCGATTCGCACCATTCAACAATTGTGTAAGGACGAAGGGCACCAATTTCCTCTGGCCAGTGAGGTACTGAGCCGAGACATTTATATGGATGATATAGCAAGCTCTACCTTCAATGTAGAGCAAGCAATAGAGTCAGCTCACCAATTGATTAAAATATTTTCACTTGGTGATTTTGAGTTGACCAAATGGTCAAGTAATAGCGCTGAAGTCCTTCAGGCTATTCCCGAGTCATTGCGACTCTCGCACAGTGTCGATCTAAGTAAGGATCCGACCCTGAAAATTCTTGGGCTACGCTGGTTTCCCGACCATGACTATTTCGCATTCCAGGTCAACCCTGATGTTCGTCCTTGTACAAAAAGGAATATCTTGTCGTCTATCGCTCGTCTCTTTGATGTATTGGGATTAGTCGCGCCCATGATTTTGTACGCTAAGTTACTGATCAAGGATTTGTGGCTTGTCAAAATAGGATGGGATGAGGTCCCACCGAATCGCATTGTTCGCCTTTGGGAACAATTTCAAGCTGAGTTACCTGAAGTTTCTCAGCTTAAATTCGCACGTCATATTGGCGTTATTGAAAATTGTAAGCTTTCCATAGTTGGCTTTGCGGATGCCAGTGAGAAGGCCTACGGTGGTGCTGTCTATGCCCACGTAGTCAAGCCAGACGGTGACATCGTCGTCTCACTGGTATGTGCAAAGTCCAAAGTCGCACCTCTTAAGGTTATTTCGCTAGCTCGTTTGGAGCTATGCGCCGCACTCCTTTTATCAATTCTGATCAAACGAGTTTTCGCTCTCTACTCCGCCCGATACGCCATTGAGGCTGTCGTGGCGTTCTCTGATTCAACTGTAACTTTGAGTTGGATTCATTCTTCTCCACATCGCTGGCACACTTATGTGGCCAATCGCATCGCTAAAATCCAAGAAAACTTATCGTCGGAGCACTTCTTCCATGTCAAGGGATCTGAGAACCCAAGTGACTGTCTTTCTCGTGGCTTAACACCGGCCCAGCTAGTTCATCATCCACTGTGGATGAGTGGACCGCCATGGCTTAAAACACCCCGACACGAATGGCCCGTGAAGCCATTTGTATCCGGTGAGGTGCAAGAGCTGCCAGAGATGAAGCCTGTGGCTCTACCCTCAGTTACGAAAGCAGACTCTTCTGATACAGACACCAGTTCTCTAACAGAAGACATTCTGTACCATCGTTCTAGTAGGTTTTCCTCATGGATGAAATATCTAAAAACCATTTGTTTTGTCTATAAATTTCTCAAACGTCTCCCGAAGGGACCCGTTACCGCATCGGACTTGGAGTTCGCTGAATTAGTAGTGTGGCGCTCTGTTCAGCGGATCGAATCAGATCTCGATCACATAAACCGCAAACAATTATGTTCAAAGCCATTACAGAAACTTAGTCCGTTTCTGCATAATGGACTTATTCGCGTTGGTGGACGCTTAGCCAACTCTGAGTTAGACTTTGATTCGCGTCACCAAATTTTACTTCCTCGACAGGACCACGTAGTGGAACTTTTAGTTTCCTACTATCATGTCAAGAACTTTCATACAGGTCCGAACTTGCTTCTGTCTCTTTTGAGACAGAGGTATTGGATTCTGTCCGCACGACGTATTGTTCGTCATATAACTTTTAACTGCAATATTTGCTTTCGCGCTAAGCCACGACCGGTTTTTCCAATCATGGCTGACCTGCCGCCGTCACGTGTTGAAATCGCTCCTAAAGCATTTTCACACACTGGATGTGATTATGCTGGTCCGCTCATGATAACATCTGTGCGCGGCAGAGGCCAAAAGAGTCGTAAGGCTTACATATGTCTTTTTACGTGCTTGACAACGCGTGCTTTGCATCTAGAAGTTGCCTCAGATCTCAGCACCGCGAGTTTCTTGTCAGCACTAAAACGTTTTATTTCTCGCCGTGGTCCCATCGAGTGTCTGTATACGGACAACGGCACTAATTTCATTGGTGCCCGTTCTTATCTTCGCGATCTCTACCAATTCTTGTCGCAAGAATATCGCCCCTATTGGGAATTGGAACTGGCAGAGCATAAAATAACTCTTAAAACCATCCCATGTAGAGCTCCACATTTTGGTGGATGCTGGGAAAGCGAGGTAAAGAGTGTCAAAACGCATCTTCTGAAAGTCGTCGGTCAACAAATACTCACTTTTGATGAGCTTAACACTATGTTAGCTCAAGTCGAAGCTTTGTTAAACTCTCGACCACTCTATGCACTTAGCTCAGATCCGTCAGAACCTGCAGCTCTAACACCTGCACATTTCCTTAATACGAAACCGCTTGTGTTTTTACCCGCTCGCGAAGTTACTGAAACGCGTTTACACCTTATTTCACGATACGAGTTAACTGATCAACTCGTTCAATCTTTTTGGAAGCGGTGGCGCAATGAATATCTGCACACCCTCCAAACAAGGCAAAAATGGAACACTCCCTCTAACCCCGTCCGGGTTGGTATGGTCGTTGTTTCAATGCAAGATAATGTCATGCCCTTGCACTGGCCGTTAGGTTTAATTACTGAAATCTTTCCGGACAAAAAAGGGATCTGCAGAGTCGCATCAGTGAAGGTACAAGGTGGAATGCTTCTGAGCAGGCCGATTGTTAAGTTGTGCCCTCTCCCTACTCAGTAAGCATTAATTAGCTTATCGTATTTTAGGTTAGGGTTAGGTCAATTTAATAATATAACTAAATTTTCTTTCTTTTTATAATTCAATTTAATTTTTTGTTAGGTTTCTTCCCTAGAGGTAGAGTTTTCGCGACGATATGCAATTATTACTATAATGACGCTTTCTTGTGTGTTTCGAAAGTAGGATCTTTCAAACCGGGGAAGATGGTTACGCCAACACTGTGTTGGCGTGTAATAAATAAATATAATGCTTGACGTTGGACATTTGAACTGACTAGGTACGCCGGGTTGGCTTTGCCGTGTTGAAAATGTCCAGCAATCGCTTCTTGGACTTGCTCATGCCGCGGCTAAGGACACTCAACCAGTATGAAGTTCCACTGGTCGCTGCGCGTCTCGTGACTATGTTCATGTGATGAAAAAGGAGGGAGAAAAATAAGTCCAAGATGGCGACTGAGTGAATATTCGCCTTGCGTGCGGTCCGTTGACTATTCTTCGGAAAAGATCTATCTCTGATCTACTGTGTGCCGCGTCATCGCATTTCCAGCTAAGTTAGTGCTGAGATTGTCCATATTTTCGCCATAAATAAAACCCGCGGGTCCATTGGCCCATCGCATTTGGACTAACATTTTGAACTATGAACTTCGGTGTGTGTGAACTTTGAGTGCAGTTGAAGCAGTCCCTCTGGAGCTGATCGCAGACGTGGACAGCAAGGTAAGCCTTCCTGAGTGCCTATAGGTTTCTAACTGTTCAACGTCAGGCTGTCGCAATTTCTAGAATATATTTCGAATCAGCGCCCCTCCATTTTGAGGCAACCGCAACGTATAGTTTTTGACCAGTAATTTCGAATCTTAAAAATCGAACGTCGAACTATACGAACCAATAACATCATCAATATAAACTACTCAAAAACTACCCGAGCAAAGTTAATAAAATTTATACGGGGCCACCCCTGAGGTATACCTCATCCATTAAAAAAAGAATTTTTGAAATCGATTTACAATTGCCAGAGACAAAAAAAATACAGTCAAATTGAGAACCTCTTCCTTTTTTAAGTCGGTTAATTATGTAAAGTACGGCACTAAAGTCAAAATGCATCCCATGACAATTCCACTAAGCCACCACTGAAAAGTCATAGGAAAGCAAACGTCGCAATTTCGTTTACTTGAATTTTTACCAGTAATTTTGGTTTAAAAACCAAATCACTGAACCAATTTTGATGAAATTTCTATGGGACAATCTGAAAGTAAATCTTTTAAATAAAAAAAATAATTTTGCAAATCGGCATATAAATAAAGGAGTTCTGAGGTAACAAAGTCAAACATAAAAAAGAAGTTTAACCGAATTGAGAACCTCCTCCTTTTTTTGAAGTCGGTTATAAAGGTTAAAATGTTTACAGAAATAGGTTAGAAATTGTTAAATGCTAATGAAATCAAATAGCATTCATTAATTGAAAGAGGTTGAATAGGTTCAGCAATTAACCCTTTTAAGTGACCTGACAACAAAAGTTAAGTTCTTAAGTTTCAGAATTCGCTCTATTGTTCGAATTAATAACACAGCTATGTAATAAGGTAGATCGTTCATTTAGGTATTGATTTTGATTTATTACATAAACTACGTTAATTAAGGGCTTCGGCACTCCTATTTTCTTTCCGCAAACGTCAAAGTTTATCTAAAGCTAATTATGTTTTCAGTGTTTGAGTAATGATCACTTTTGAGGTACCTAATTGCTACACAACTCTCTATTGGTACTTTGTACTTTCCAGTACTTATATTATAAGTAATTTCAAGGAATTTTCATAAAATAAATATGATATAGGTACACATTTCCAAGAACAACTAAGTAGCTTGTAAGTAGACAAAAAAAGCTACTGTAAGCTTTAGTTAATTAAGAGGATATAAGCTTATATTTGAACTTTACGAGTACATCCCCGCTGAATCCCGCTACGTTACAACATGCTTATTTATCAAAAGCATAAAACTAATGTTGCCGCACAAATTCTAATGCAGTTTGTTCACGAGTGTACACAGAGTTGTGCCGACACAGACATACATGTTTGCATGGAGTTTGTGCGCGAGTGCGGGGCAGGTACAGGTAGTCACACAACTCAAACTACAAAATCTCATCGCTCACTGAACGACTTCACTGTTGGGACATAATATTTCTGTGAACAGTTTAGTGACTCGTTCAAATATCGTATACGGCGACGAAAATAGGGCTGGCAAACTCGATATCAGAAATTGGGGTGGAGTAATTTTTAAATGAATGCATGAGGTGGATTACGCTTTATAATATCTAGCAGATACTGAACTTTCTCCCCGGGACCAACATCGTAAACGCGAAAAAATTATAAACTGTGTATAAGATGATTATTTTTTTGCGATTACGAATTTGCCCCATGGAGGTAGCTGTTCACTTCGATGGTCCATACTACACCCAAAAATATGACCTCGCCGTTCTGAAACAGGCTGTAGAGACTGCTTTCTTTTGTCATGAATCTAAGAAACCGTCCTATTCTGTAAAACTCTAAACGTGAAAATGTAGGTGAAGTGAGCTGTCAGTAGTGTCGATATCTAGCATCTCTAGCATCATCAGGTGGAATGACAGCTCACTTCACCTAAGCTTTCACGATAAGGTTTTTACAGAATAGACCGGCTGTATTAAGTAAAAATGCCCTAAACTGGACACCTTCTGTTTTCAACACTGCCGACAAAAACTGAAATGCTCGATGAAAACTCTATTTTCCGCGTAACTACGGGCATGCTAACCCTTGTCATGTGTAGAAGCTTGAATTTTGTTGCGAAATTTTAAAATGCTGAAAAGGATTTTCATTTTGGTCACGTCATGCTAAGCCTTGTATGCTAATATGTTGGAGATAAACGTAGCTGACCGACAGCTTTCGACGGAAGATCGGAATACAGAAGACTGAGAAGAACTATCGGATATTGATATCGATATCGAAAAACGAGTTATAGAACTCAAATGGAGTTGGTTTACTCAAGAGGAGTCCTGGCAAGGCGCAGTGATGGCAGGTTGAGTAAGTGACCGAGTGGCGTACAAGGATTGGATGACTAAGAGTCGGTCGACTGGCGGCGAGATTTTTTAATTTTTTTTTTTAATTTTATATGTGTTTGCTCTTGACTCTAGTCTAGGTCAGAGGTGACAGAGACAAAGTCTACGATGGAGTGAGATGGACGGACGATATTGTTGCCATCGCGGGTTTCTACCCGATCAATCCCAATCTTCACGCTCCTGTGCCAGCCTCGTCCAGGTTCTCCTGGATGAGGCCAGCCTCACCCAGGAGAACCTGGACGAGGCCTGGCACACGAGGCTGAGCGATTGGCACAAGAAAAGAGATGCCTTTGCTCAGCAACTGGGTGAAGTCGGGCTGTCTATGGTATGATGATAATGAGAAGAACTTACGAGTACAAACGATGAAGAAGTAATTCTGGGTAATACACTTACATACTGCCTTCCTCTGTCGTACTGTGATACTGACCTGAAAAAAGAAAACTTTAATTTAATAACAATGTAAATTGGAAATGAATATGCTCGTAAATCATGCTTTAACAAATATTTATTGAAATCGCTTATTTGAATGATACGTAAACCACAAATTGAATTATTGGTCGTTTCTAATTTTGCAATTAACTCGTTTTCCTCGAAAAAGGTGGATTGATTTTGTTCAAAATTATTGATAGAATTCTGGAAATATAATACTATGGAAATTCGTCATTTATAACCCTTCATTATATAGGTTAGCAGGGCCATTGACTCACGAACTGTTACCATGAATTTAACACATGATTCTAGATCCCCTAGCGTAGAAACTTCATCGGTTATCAAAAAAAAATCAGTTGTTTCGTAGAAAAGTGCAATACCTACGCAATCAAAATGTTCTGAACAGCGTTTTTTTTAATCATTGACCTAATTTTTTAATAGACCCCCCTGGGTACAGAATCATGAACTAAATCCATTATAGCAGGTTGCGCATCGAGGTCCCCGCCACCCTGTATGTCATCACGTACATTATTTAAATTCAAACCAACCAACACATCACACAATAGCCAAATTACAGTCTAAATTAACCAATTTAGTTTCATGTCAGCACTACACATACACAATCTACGTACCTAAACATAATAATCCCCAAACCAAACATTGATCTAAACATACACACAAAGTTCAATGCCCTCTGTTAGTACATAAAACACATAGGTAGATATGTGACAAAGGTGACAGGAGTCCATTGGCTAGTCGGGCCAGTGAAGCGACGGATGTGAGTTCGCTCCAAGAACGTTGTCAATGGATCTGTAGCATTACTAACGAAACTGTTGACTTATACAGCATACGACATAGTTACCGTGACACTAGTGTGTCAAATATTTGTGTATCCTCTAAATTTATCAATAAATAGTAGGTCGAAACCAAATTCGTTATGACCATCTTGTATTTTGATGCGGTTTTCACTGTAATTTAGAGAATTTATTGCGAATGGTTTATATATATACACACATGAAATCACGCCTTTTTCGACGGGTAGGCAGTGACTACAGAATACCACCTGCCTGCTTGATTGATAGCAGCTGTAGCCCGCGATTTCGTCAGCGATCAGGATGAAAAGTAGCCTATGTCCTTCTCCAGCACATGGGTAGACCATTACTACTACCCATGTGTCAAATTTCATCCAAATCTGTTCAGCCGTTTAAGCGTGGAAGCGTAACAAACAAACATAAAAAAAATAAAATCTTATCTCTTTATAATATTAGTTGAGATTGCATTGCAGCTTAAGTAGTAACTGGGTCAATCAACTTTTATTTGTCCTGTAAGTACTATGTTTTGTCCCTGACCAAAAATCGCAGTTCTAAAGAAAATTATGTGGTTTTTTGGCATATATCGCATTTATCTTATTATTAAGCAAACATACAAGTAAATTATTTTAAATAAATCACTATTAAACTGGAATTTTAATAGTTGTCAAGGTGACAAAACATCTGGATGTAGTGTTTTTTATTTGTCCCCCAGTAGCTAATTACAATGAAACATTACTTTATACAAAAAAATTCTATATGGCAATTAATTACGCTTGTACATAATTATTCATTACAATGTTCAACAAGATCCTAGCATATAGATTTTTGTTTGTTTCATAATTTTACCGAATTTTTTGCATGTTCGTTTTGGTCCCTATTATATTTTATTATTCCGACTTCCACCGGACAACCGTAAAAAAGTGCCGTAACCAAAACATAGATGGAGTGATCAGTGCCTTGACAATAAGTCGGTCGATTTGGTGACAACACTCATCCAACCGCCATTTTGATTTCATCATTGCCGCGGTGTCAGTCGGTCGCGCGCGTTTTGAAAAAGTGCGTGGCTTTTTTGTGTGTCTACCGGACAACCAGCACAAAAACGTAGGTATTTGATATATCGTAGTAAATAAAAGTGAAATATATTCTATTTTATCTATATTTTTCACTGCGCGTAAGACCTAATTCAAAATATCATTATTTATTATCAGGAAGCGCAAAGACTGATAAATGTCACTGGGACAACCAGTCACTTGGACAACCAAAACCGTTGTCCGTGGGACATTTTGGTTGCCCATAGGACAATTAATGATAGAATCAGCATAAAGCAATACTTTTTCTTTCAATAATTAATCACTGAAGAGCCTCTTACAAAGGCTAGAGCATTTATTATTGCTCAATATAAATTAGATTGATATTTTGACCAATTTTAACTTTTTACTTCTTGACGTGTGGAACACCGAGTCGATGAACGATCCGATGATCTCTGGTGTCAGAGTTTTCAAACCACCTACTACTAGCAGTCTGTAGGCCTCTGACATGATTGTGTAACGACTGCCATCTAATTAATCATAGCAACCGGGACCAACGGCTTAACATGGCCTCCGAAGCACGGAACCATCTTTGTTATGAACAATCGGAGAAATTAGCTGAGCGAAATGAAAAGGGAAGGTACCATAAGAATAAAAAACTAATTTCAAGTATGCCGCCAGAAAATAAAGAAAGCTGCAGAATTATATGGAAGCTGCGAAAACAATGGACAACCGTATATGTCCACTGGACAACCATTTTGTCCCTGTCTCCTAAAGACACATTATCGTCAATTTTACTTTAAAAAAAACAGTGAGGTTTACAAAATTTTCAAATATGAATGTAACAATTAAAAGTGAAACAAAGAGTTTTAAATATCACGTATTAATTATTATTTTACAAGTTAAATGAAAAGTTCGTTACATTTAAAGTTTGTCGTTGTCCAGGAGACAATATAATTGGAAATAACTTATCAATTAAAAGTCACGTCTTTTATTTATGGAAGACAAATTGAAATCCATCCTATATTAAGTGAGAATAAAGTGACGGTTCACAATTTGACTGAATTTCAAATGGTTCAGTAGTCTATTTAGTTAGTTGTCCAAGGGACTATCTTAACTAGAGTCATGTGGATTTCGGAGTCAAATTTACTATTTTATTTAAATAAATCGTTCTGCTCTATGTGAATTCTTAAAATATAAATAATTATCTAAAGAAAAAATGTTAAAATATAAAAAAATTCAAATAAAATTAAAAAAATAAAATTTATCATTGATGTACACTTAAAAGTTGATTGACCCAACTAGTTAATACGCAACAGCGTTATGCTAGCATAATAATATCACCTGAGATGAAGTTACCAAATTTCGAAATAGGGTACCTATTATGTTGTATTTATTGGTTACCTTGATTTTGTTTTTATTACGATATAGCATTAAGTACAAACCTTAGTGGTTTAAAAATGCTATTCTGCTGAAACAAATGTAATTAATTTTTAAATGGTAAAAAAATAATATTTAACATACATATATTATAATAAATAAATCTTGGCGATTTTTCAAGTCGTAAAAGTATGTGGAGCAGCGGCGGATCGCTAGTGTTGTAAAATTGAGATAAAGTTATCTCGTATTACCGACACTATGATTCGAAAAATAAATCTTTAAAGTCGTGAGTGACTAAGTTATGTACAGACGCCAGCATATCAAGCTACCTGAAAATGAAAAATTTTCCCAATCAACTTTAAACCTTATACTTTAGTGATTAAGTTGAAAATCTATTCAATAAATTTGACATATTGTATATTGTTGTTATTTGTTTGTTTTGTTTATATGTTGTTGTTTTTTTTTGTATAGCTTGATGTGCTGGCATCTGTACTCAATTAAAAACTAACCACCTACCCGAGCTTCATTTGGGAAATTAACATTATATCAATGTACAATTATTGATGATTTGTAGCTACCATAAGATTTGAACGATAGTAAAATCCCATAGTTCATCACCATCGTTTATTATTTTATATTATTAGCTATTTACGTCCCACTACTGGGCAAAGGCCTCCCTACTCTCTTACCATCTCTCTCTGTCTAGAACTGCCAAGGACCAATCTTTATTAAAGGAGTCCAGCTCATTCCGTCTGGGCCTTCCGCGATGTCGTTTGCCATTAAACGGGACCCACTGGTTTTATGCACGTTAAACAACCTGAATTCTAAATCCAGATACACAACAGGCCGTGATCTGTTAACATAATTTTATACAATATAATTATATTATATATACGAGGGCTTTTTTTCTTCAGGATGGGAAATCATCAAATGACCCCTCCCGCTCTGGGTGGAGCGGAAGGGAGTGTCAGACTCTTACTGACTAAAACCCACCCGTGTTCCTTCCTTAGCCCTTTATGTTCCGGGCCAGCGGTAACCCTTTCGGACAATCTCGCTGACCCGGCAGTCTTCGGCCCTGACGGGCCCCTTCAATTGATGCTGACATCTCTTTGAGGCGCCCGCGTGGAACACGTACGCTAGGGTGTCCCGTTCATGTATGGGGGAAAAAAAATATTGAGCTACGGCTACGCAAGAGGTATCAAAAGTTGCGTTTGATTATTATAAAATTTAATTAGATATCCGGCATCTTGAGGCCTCTACCAGTCCTTGAAGTTTTTCAAATTTGCTATTTTTAGGGGTTCCTAATATAAACTATAAATCATACAAATATAACATTTAAATGGTTTTTATTAAATTTAAGGGTACAACAATGAGTTAAAGCAAGCTTTAAAATAGTTGAAAGACAAAATAATCAATGGCAACTTTAAAAACGGAACTGGTTTTTGTGACCAAAATTAGGCATTTCTGAGCGAGATTTTAATCTGTTCCTAATAAAACCATCCCGAGCTGTAGCGTCCGTGACGCTTTGAGAAGCCTCCGTCACTAGTTTTACACATCTTTCCACTGACTGTGTCAGTCCGCGTTTTTCTTTTTTTCATTGCACTACGTAGGTATAATCAAAGAGATTGGCATTGGATTTGGATTGGATTGATTGGTATTTTACACAGACAAAAAAAAAACAGCATGTGTGCAATTCACACGTGGTAGAAGTGAAACCTTCAAAAACACTGTATAATGCTTCCTATCTCATTTTCTCCCATGTTAAATCTTATGAATTTACATGTCTCTAAAAAAACAACAAAACAACATGTAAAAACTGTCGCTTTTTCGTGTCTTAAACTTTCAAATCAAAACGATGCTAAAAAACATCCTGATGATTCTGATCCAGATTCTGATCCAGATTCTGATCCAGATTCTGATTCTGATCCAGATTCTGATCCAGATCCAGATTCAGATCCAGTTCCAGATTCAGATTCAGGTTCTGATTCAGATTCAGATTCAGATCCTGATTCAGATCCTAATTCAGATCCTGATTTCGATCCTGATTCTGATCCTGATTCAGATCCTGATTCAGATCCTGATTCAGCAGTGCGATTCTGTAACCATCTCACCGTGAAAACTTGGGTGAAGTGAGCGTGGAGTGAGCTGTCAATAGTGTCAATTCCTAGCAAAAACAAACTCACATCTCCTAAGTTTTCACGGTGAGATTTTTACAGAATCGACAGGTTCTGATTCTGATCCTGATTCAGATCCAGATTCTGATCCTGTTTCTGATCCTGATTCAGATCCTGATTCAGACCCTGATTCAGATCCTGATTCAGATCAAACTCAAACTCAAAGCATTTATTTCAATTAAACCATTTACAGGCACTTTTGAATTGTCAAGAAGTCGGTCAGTCAGAAAATTTGAAGCTAGTTGCCCATTCCAAAGCGTATAAGGTACCTATGGAGAAGAACGGGCAAGAAACTCCATGGACACTCTTTTTAAATGATATTTTACAAAAATATTAGTTTATCATTATTTTTGATTTTAAAATTATATAATGTGAGAACGATGTAAAAAAATTAATAAAAACGTAAGTGTTAAAAGCGTCCAGAGTACAACAAATAGTACTTAACAAACTACAATCCAAAAATAAATTAATTAAAAATAAGCCGAGGCAGCTAAGTGATGACCAGCCCCAACTGACGGCGCCCGTTCACGAACATGACGCATAAATCAGCACCATTTAACTCAACCATTTTGAAGGGAGTTAAATGATCTAACACACACGCCACCGTCAGCGAGACATTTGAGTGAGCATGACATACTATCAGCTGCCAGGGCACATTCGAGTCAATGAAAGACATATTATTACCCGGTAAATGGTAGCTATAGGGTACATATAGGGATCTTGATTCAGATCCTGATTCTGATCCTGATACTGATCCTGATTCAGATCCTGATTCTGATCCTGATTCTGATCCAGATTCAGATCCTGATTCAGATCCTGATTCAGATCCTGATTCAGATCCTAATTCTGATCCTGATTCTGATCCAGATTCAGATCCTGATTCAGATCCTGATTCAGATCCTGATTCAGATCCTGATTCAGATCCTGATTCAGATCCTGATTCAAATCCTGATTCAGATCCTGATTCAGATCCTGATTCAGATCCTGATTCAGATCCTGATTCAGATCCAGATTCAGATCCAGATTCAGATCCAGATTCAGATCCAGATTCAGATCCCGATTCAGATCTAGATTCAGATCCAGATTGAGATCCGGATTGAGATCCAGATTCTGATCCAGATTCTGATCCAGATTCTGATCCAGATTCTGATCCAAATTCTGATCCTGATTCTGATCCTGATTCTGATCCTGATTCCGATCCTGATTCAGATCCTGATTCCGAATCCTGATTCTGATCCTGATTCAGATTCTGATTCTGAACCTGATTCTGATTCAGATTCAGATCTAGATCCACATTCAGATCCTGATTCTGATCCAGATTCTGATCCTGTTTCTGATCCTGATACAGATTCAGATTCAGATCCTGATTCAGATCCTGATTCAGATCCTGATTCTGATCCTGATTCTAATCCTGATTCAGATCCTGATTCAGATCCTGATTCAGATCCTGATTCAGATCCTGATTCAGATCCTGATTCAGATCCTGATTCAGATCCTGATTCAGATCCTGATTCAGATCCTGATTCAGATCCTGATTCAGATCCTGATTCAGATCCAGATTCTGATCCTGTTTCTGATCCTGATTCAGATCCTGATTCAGATCCTGATTCAGATCCTGATTCAGATCCTGATTCAGATCCTGATTCAGATCCTGATACAGATCTTGATCGAGATCCAGATTCAGATCCAGATTCAGATCCAGATTGAGATCCAGATTCTGATCCAGATTCTGATCCTGATTCTGATCCTGATCCTGATTCTGATCCTGATTATGATCCAGATTCAGATCCTGATTCAGATCCTGATTCAGATCCTGATTCCGATCCTGATTCTGATCCTGATTCAGATCCTGATTCAGATCCTGATTCAGATCCTGATTCAGATCCTGATTCAGATCCTGATTCAGATCCTTATTCAGATCCTGATTCAGATCCTGATTCAGATCCTGATTCAGATCCTGATTCAGATCCTGATTCAGATCCAGATTCTGATCCTGTTTCTGATCCTGATTCAGATCCTGATTCAGATCCTGATTCAGATCCTGATACAGATCTTGATCCAGATCCAGATTCAGATCCAGATTCAGATCCAGATTCAGATCCAGATCCAGATTGAGATCCAGATTAAGATCCAGATTGAGATCCAGATTCTGATCCAGATTCTGATCCTGATTCTGATACTGATCCTGATTCTGATCCCGATTCTGATCCTGATTCCGATCCTGATTCAGATCCTGATTCGGATTCTGATCCTGATCCTGATTCAGATTCTGATTCTGAGCCTGATTCTGATTCAGATTCAGATTCAGATCCACATTCAGATCCTGATTCCGATCCTGATTCTGATCCTGATTCAGATCCTGATTCAGATCCTGATTCAGATCTTGATTCAGATCCTGATTCAGATCCTGATTCAGATCCTGATTCAGATCTAGATTCAGATCCAGATTCAGATCCTGATTCAGATCTTGATTCAGATCCAGATTCAGATCCTGATTCAGATCCTGATTCAGATCCTGATTCTGATCCTGATTCTGATTCTGATCCTGATTCAGATCCTGATTCAGATCCTGATTCAGATCCTGATTCAGATCTTGATTCAGATCCTGATTCAGATCCTGATTCAGATCCAGATTCAGATCCAGATTCAGATCCTGATTCAGATCTTGATTCAGATCCAGATTCAGATCCAGATTCTGATCCTGTTTCTGATCCTGATTCTGATCCTGATACAGATCCAGATTCTGATCCTGATTCCGATCCTGATTCTGATCCTGATCCAGATTCTGATCCTGTTTCTGATCCTGATTCAGATTCAGATCCTGATTCAGATACTTGAATCCAAAAAAATTAAAAAAAATGCCGGTAGAACCCTCAAGATATATTTTTATGTTTTTTTTTATTATTTTTACGGTAATCTAAAACTAATAATGCAACTTTTGAGGGGACTTGAGCAGCGAAAAAAAAATTTTTCGGGACACCCTAACGTTCGCGCCGTCCGGCACGGGCCTGGTCCTGATCGGACGGTGAGCTACCCATTACTCTCCGCCCGCAGGCCCGCGCCTACGGTGGCCGGGATATACAAGGGCTGAGGTATACATATGTTTACAAACAAAGCAAAAACAATAATTAATTCATCGTAATAGAGGTTCAACATTGCTTTGTAGTGGTTCCATTTATAGCTGAATTATTACATTGTTAAATAACATTACTAAAATATGAAGCAATGATTGCTCAAAACACAAATGTAATTAGTTTTGCCTGTATCCTATCCTAAATTATTAAATTCGTACATTTAACCGTTTGGTAGTATATTTTCATTCATTATTATTTTACAGCACATGCTTGCAATAGCTCATATATTTTAAAATACAGCAATTTGCCTTTAGTAAAATGGAAGAGTTCGTTTCAAAGGACATTATAAAAATAAAAATCGATGTTAATCAATACAAAAAAAAAACGGAAAAACTGCAGCTCAAAGAACGTGGGTTTTTTTACAAATTCCATCCAATTACCTCATTAAAAAAAAACTAGGAAAATTCAGCAAAAACAAGCAGCATGGCTCTTAAGTCTCAAGTTAAAGAAGAAGTAACGCTAACCCGTGGTAGTAAAATGAGGTAACATCTAAAAAGCTTATCACCTAAGTATATATTTTGGTCACCAAAGTTCAATCTCTTCGGACTATATGCATTCATATCAGAATCTTACAAGGTGGAGACGATAGTATGATATCTTTAATGTCGCTCCCAGTCTGCAAAAAATACAACAATTAAATCATGGTTTAGTCACTATAGCTCATCAAAGATTGGGTAAATCTATAGTCGGCCCATCACTACTATTTACTTAGTTTGAAAATACATTTTTTACATTTTTTAATACTCTTAGGCATTAGTATTGCCAGTGTTTTCATTTATTGTCCTATTGTTGGCTCCACATTGTATACACAATTGTCCAAATTGTATGAGGGTCATTACAAAGATGATATAGCATTTGCTAAACATATACTCATGGCTCTAGACTCGTCGACAAGGCAATATAGCGGGCATTAGTCCACCTTAGCACGCAATACTCTCATTTCTGGCTACATTATAAATATTTAATTTTGTTTGTTTAGACGAGACGGCGTGATATGCAGTTAGTACCAAACTACAAGAATGTTTAGCGCTTTTTTTAATTTTGATAAATAGGTTGCTGACAAGAAGTAAATTATTAAAGTTGCCGACAGCGAAATATGATGTTTTGGTAAAGCAACTGCATGTAAGAATGTAGATATTGCATGTGGTTTTAAATACATATTGTTCTTGTTACCACGTTTAATTACACAATCTCAATGAGAGCATAGGTAGCAAGTGGCAAAGGCTCTGACTTAAGAGTCGTAGGTCGTGGGTTCGAAACCAGGCAGGCACTTTACTTTGTGTAATTTATTTCACCACAACTGCTCTTAAAACGGTGAAGGAAAACATCGTGAGGAAACCGGAATGACCTTAAACCAAAAATTCGATGACATGTGACATCTACCAACCTGCACTCAACCCGCGTGGTGGATTACGGCCCACTCCCTCTCATAGGGAGAGGAGGCTTGTGTGGGAACGATAAAGGCTGATTATACAGAATCACCTGAATAAAACTTTTGTCTTCTACAATATTAGTTATAGAGCTTTGCTCATTACCCTTGCTCAAACCTAAGTTTCTTTAAGTAACATAAAGAGTATTCTTCCAATAGACCAGCTCAACATAAAACTAAAGACTGAAGAAAAAACCTAACATTTATTAACTTTTAAATTGTTGAGTAAATCTGTCGGCAAAAACTGATGTTCCATTAAACTTTTAAGTAGAAGATACTTTAGAAAGAACGGGAGCACAAATTAGATTAATACAAAATTTTCAATTAAGAATCCTTTTAACCTACTTAAGTAATTGTTTCGAAAGCACCTACTTTAAGGGAAGTAGGTTGCATGGTGCGATGTTGCGAAAATATCGTACCTTACGGGTGTTGTAATTTGTGTTGAGAAAGTTGACTTGGGAAGTTGCGACCTTGTGAATTTATCAGCTTACGATTGTACGTTTCGTTTGTGTGCCAAACACGTCGAGCAATCCAATCCACTAATTATACGGGCTGTGCCGTAACTTAAACTCTAATCAAATTTATACATGATAATACTGTACGTAGACATCATGTGATCTTAAATAAAACTCAAAAAGACTGATACCTCTAAAGATTGAAACCCAGAGAACGAATCTAAATTAAAACACAAACTTACGTTTTCTTTTCATGCGGGTAGGCAGAAACTACAGAGTGCCACGCGCTACGATCCTTACATACCTACTCCTTTTGTGTCGCTTACGTTCCATACATCTGAGGGGCATTTCTCATAATTTTAAAAACGTTGACAGACTGGTCTCAGTCTCAATCTGTCAAAAATACCTCTAATTTCTCTACATTTTGACATGGATTTTCGCTGAGATGAGATTGCGCCTAGATTTTGATTGTTTTTACTTCCGGGAATTGGCCTTTTGCTGGTAAATTCTGTAAAAAACTCACCGTTAAAACTTAGGTGATGTGAGTTTGCTTTTGCTAGGAATTGACACTATTGACAGCTCACTCCACGCTCACTTCACCTAAGTTTTCACGGTGAGATGGTTACAGAATCGCACTGCTGGTCATAAACGCGCGCCAGTTGTGAGTACTATGCGCCTGATCTTTTTAAAAAACTTCACATTCACAAACAACATTCAACATTTAATTTCTTTATGTACTCGTATGTGTGTAAATCTTTAAAAATTGTAAAAACGACTATGACGTATTCACAGAAAAAGAATCGTATCATCATAAAACAAAATAAACCTTCCCTCTTTACCATACATTTAACGAAGTGTAAAAGGAAAAATGTCAAGTAGCGGATAATTGGAAATGCGAAAATGCAAAATGTCGTGCGCGATAGAAATCGTGCCTTGACTTCAAATATGTGTTACGGATGGTCACGTACCCGGTTCAATTTTGTACCTGTGACTGTGAAACTGTCTCATGCTCAACTAATGTCGAAAGACCATGAGCTTCTTTATTATCTCGGGCCATTTATTCTAGAATTTTACCTACATCTATGCAGAATTTTGAATCTTATACCTATGTGACAGAGAATAATATAGTTTGAAGTGAAGCCAATAATATGCTGTTATTACCTAAACATCGTCCTATCTGTAATAGGTAAAAGTGAAATAGTCAGTACAGTGCCAGTATCCTTCCATTTCTATATATAGTACTCCTTTAATGGACCGATATTGAAAAGTCCAAAGACAATAAGTAAAGGATTGATAACCCTAGAGCGGGCATCTGATGTGTGCTTTACAACCAACATAGGGTCAACCATTCCCTTGTTGGCTTATTGTCTTTGAACTTTCTCGAAAAGTGTCACCATTCATTCATAGTTGATTGCAATGGATGCCCTACCCATTCTATCACCTTTTTATAAATCTGCATTGAGTTTCCTTCTTCCAGTGTCCAACTAAAAAGTATTAGGTACATCTATTTGTCCACTTTATTTAAGGTACACCAACAGCTTCTATGTATAATATATCTTAAGTAGGTACTATATATAGATCACAATAGCCTCCATTTCTGCTATCATAATATACTCAATATAAATAAATGCAATATCTTCACCGTGGCATCATAAAGGATGTGGTAGAGACAATAACATATAACTTACATTCAAAAGCAATTGAAATCAACTTCAATAAAGTTCAGAAATCTAGGCAGATTGATGATATTAATTAGGCCAGCAGAACTCGAAAACAAAGAAGAAGATTAATTAACGCAATTTGAGTTCTAACACTAATTAGCTGGAAGTTTGCATATCAAAGAGATTTACTGCAACATCTTCAAAGTTTGCTAGATTTATCTGCCATTTAGTAACTTACAATTTTGTGTTTGCTGCCGTGAAATCTGTGTCATTACTTCATAAGGCTTGTTGTCTCTGGTTTCCAGATGATTTTTGGGTTTAATTCGTTTGTAAAATTGCTGCTTTTTTCTTTCTTATTATGGCGCATTACTCTGTGCAAACATATTTCGATTTATAACAAATTTTTCAATGGTTGTGTCCCAAATTTTTTTTTGCTTTTCTAATGGGTACTTGATAAAACTGGTAGCCCAGTGATAACGACCGTGACTTATGAATTGGAGGTCGTGGGTTCAAACCCAGGCAGGCACTTTACTTTGTATAAATTATTTCATCACCATTGCTCTCAAAACGGTGAAGAAAATATCGCGAGGAATCCGGCATTACCTAGAAAAAAAATTCGAAGACATGTGATATCATTACAGCCCACTTCATCTTACAGAACCAGGAGGCTTATGTCCCAGCAGTGGGAACATTATATGCTGATTATGCTAATAGGCACATGAAAAACACAGTAGTCCTAAAAGGTAGGAGTTTGTATATCTACCTCTATATTCAAAGACTAAAAATACTATTGAAAAAGAAAACGAATGTCAATATGTCGTGTATAAAACAAAAGGTGTCTTGTCATGTGTAAGAAAAACTAATATCTTTGTGTAAAAACGTAATAAAATTTGTGTTGTGTTGCCGACCGAACTAACAATTTGGACCATCCCACCGCTCTGCTACGCAGTGATTTTATTAGGTTAACGAGACCTATTTTTATTATAGTTTCCAAGTACCTATCTAGAATCTAGATGGCCAAATATTCATAATAAAACATCTTCATTAGAAAATCTTTTCCATTATGAACTCTCGACTATTTAATGTTTATATCAATCTCAATTTTGTAAAGTTTTTGACATCTTCATGAACAGTTTCAAGGCGAGAGATACTTGAATATTGAAATTATAGACTCTATTAAGTACCCTCAATCGCGAAGTTTTTCATCATAATATTTTCAGACAGTTACCAAACTTTTTTATTATTTTTACACATGTACTCTAGTTGTCTAAAGTTTTTCTAAATACTGCCTCGTATATACATATTATATTGAATTTTAATTTTATGCGGGGAGTGAGGAAACGTTATCACACCTACACACCGCACTACAAGAGGACTTTAAGACTTCGACAAAAACCCCAAATAAACAAGTGACTTTCGCTCAAAAAACAACAATGTATCACAAAAGTAACAATGTAATAAAAACCTATCATTTTCAAGAAAGCGTTTTCCAACAATTGACTGCGTTTAAAAACATCGGCGCACCCTGAAAAGGCGTGTTCTGTTCAATATAGTGCAGACAAGTCGCGGGGAGCGGCCATGAGTCCCGGGGTCCCGGACTCCCGTTACATTTTATGTGCCCATCAAACGCCACCGTGCAGTCAACCGGAACTTAGGAAATATTATGTAATAGCTTACTGACTCACATATTAAATATGTGAGAAAAATTGGCTAACATCAAAGTTTGTTGCGGTTATTGGTTTTTGTTAGGAAACGATTTACATGAAAAATATTGCTTATACTTGTTATTTACCTAAATTTTGTGAATGAAACTGTTTTTGAATAACATCGCTGTCCAGACATACAAAGCTATCTGTCCAGTTTTGGACAGATAGGTACCTTTGTCCAAACAACAAAAAAATAAAGAGAAAACGGGTGACCGTTCGTGAGAGGAAACTCCAACAAACCTTATAACGGCCTTCATTTCTTGAACTCCAATTACATCAAAAACAACATATGTACCTACATTTCAAAATATTTGTTCTCTTTCTTAATGTTATTGCTTAACTGAATCCCTCCCCTTTACAGACGACGCATAAATAAATATTGCTTGTACAGAATTCATAATATTCAATACCACGAAATGTAATAATGCTTAAACAGGCAGTTCCGCACTCGGTAAGTACTATAAGATAAATCTTAAAAGCCTCACCGCGTCGTGGAATTTTCCCATTAGATTTTATGGAATTCTCTCTTGTCCGCACATTAAATTATAACCGGAGGGTAAACTGTACTAGGGAATAGGGATTGAAATTTAATTTCACTATTCTGAAAAAAAATAAACGTTATTATTCATAGTAAAATGAACCTTGTAAGTCTTTGACAATCTTTACGGGTAGTCAGAAGCCCGAAAGGCTGAAAAACTGGTCTGGCCAATTTTACCCAGTACCTTACTGGGTTGTGGAGGTGAGATAGGCAATCGCTCCATGTAAAATACTGGTATTCAGCTGCATTCGGTTAGACTGGAAGCCGACCCCAACAGAGTTGGAAAAAGGCTAGGCAGATGATGACAGTTAAATAAAACCTGGCAGACACAATGATTTCTGTTTACCAGAATAGTATGTAAATATGTTAATTAAGTAGACCTAAAACACGCCTAAATCCATTAGAAGATAATGTAAACATTGTAAACACAGTTGAACAATACGCAGCGCAAACAAATCTCGGTCACGCGAAGCTGTGCGAGTATTTCGCGAAACAAAAGACTTTATTTATTTAAGGAAGCACTCAGCGGTAATTATGTTATGAGGTTGTACAAGGTCAGGTCGGGTAATGAGCGACGACGCGGGGCAAAGCACTGCTGCTCCGGACCGGGATTACTAAATGAGAGCCGATGGTTGGATCTCTTTAGACGGGATTATAACAGTGTTACTGAAAGACTTTTAAGTTAACGAAGACTTAAAGTGTCTTTAATTTAAAAGGTTAGGACGAGGGCAAGAAAGCACTTAAAGCACTGTCAACTTACGCTTTTAAAACTTCGGTTACTTTCATATATTTACACTGAAAAAAATAATTTCTTGCTACAGCACCTTACTGACTTTATACAGTAAGAAATGTTTGTAATGTAAAAGACAAAACAGTAACTTTTAATGAGTGAACATATTTTTTAATGAAAAAACAAAGAAAAAGGAAATCCACCATTTCTGTAATGTAAGTAAATTTCAATGGTTTAATTGATATAACCAAATTGATAAGACAGTTAATTTTGAGACCTTTTAACTACATAAAACGTTAAAGTTTACTGTCATGACAGTAACATTTTGCCACAAGCTTTAACTGTTTTCGGATCAGTATAAAATACTGTTTTGAACGTTAGGCTCATATGGAACTGTTTAAAGTAGCTCAGTTTTTTTCATTTTTATACACTGCTTATTTCTTTAAGTGTATTCTTATTAAAGATCGTAACTAATTTGTGTTTTTTTACTGCTTTTGACAAAAATTTTCAGAAGAACAGTTTTCAGTAAAAATAGATCAAAGCAATCTTAGCACGCTACAGTAGGAATGCTAAGGTGAGGGGAGAGTGCGATGTTAGAAAACGGCCACTTTTCTCGTCTCAGAAATGCAGTCGACAAACAAATTCCAAAAGTAAATGAAAATTTTCCATGCAGCCGTATTTACAGAAATTTAATTAGAGGCGCCCTCTAGAGGTGCCCTCGGCATGATTCCACGCATTTCGTTGATGCTTCCTCGCATATTTCCCCCTTTTCATTACTTTCTGAGCGTTTTTTGTTTTTGCAGAATTAAAATATTCAGCTTCAAAAGAAGACTGAAAAAGTAAAATAAGTTCTGTAGAACTATTACGGCATAATAGGGGTTAACTTTATTCAAATTGGAACGTCGGGTAAGTAGAATAGTAATGTATTTAAGTTGGAACATTGGGTATTCTTCCGTCAGTCCCTTTAATGACGTAATTCTTGAAGACAAATTGCATTTATTTTCCATTCTTTTTCCAAAACGTTCGAAAGCTTGCAGATCAATGGCGTTGGGGCTTGGGATATAACAATTCCTAATGCCTCAGAGAGTTGGTCAGGACTTGGTCCCTTTGTTAATATTGGTTAATATAGTCAATGGAGTCCCATGGGTCTACGTAAGACTGCTCTTGTCTTAGTGTGGGGGTCAGCTATAGACTTGGGGTTAACAGTACCCAGTACCTTTCAAACATGGAAATTCATTCCCAGTGTTCAAGAAGCACTTTGTATAGCCCCTCGTTATTGAATGTCGTAGACCAGCTACATTAATGTTACTGCCTACGGTCTGTCTGTACCTACTTAGTAATTAATTGAGTTGATTGATCTCAAAATGGGGGTAATATCTCCCGTAACATCTACTACTGAACTACAAAGGAGGTTGGGAAAAACCACGCAGGCAATATTTAAATTTATATCGATCAATACAGCATAATTTTTGATACAAGACCACGGAGATGAAAACCTATCCGAGATACTTTTGACATAGTTCACACAATATTGTATCTGCAAAGTTATTGTTAGTAGCTCAACGGATGTCTTGTACTAGGGAAGTTTTTGATTGTTTCACGAAGTATGGTTGTGTTCTTCCTATTTGACACTTAACATACATCAGTAGGTACCACAGATAATATAATACTCTACGTAGTACAACCCTATCTTTACAGTGATTATTTTTTCTCGAGCTTTTAAACGAGGTCAACGCATTTTCAAGGAAACGGTTATGACGTAGAACAATTAAAAATGATGAGTTTAACAAGTCATCGGAAAGAGTGATTAACCCAAATATTTCTGTATACGACGATACAAGGTACAGGGCTTGATACAGGGTGTGATAAATTATCAGCCTTGGCGGTATTGTAATAAATTAATTATTAATGGGGTTTTCAACCTTCCGCCTAACATTGAGCAAGGTTAATGATGTTGTGTGTACATGAAAATATGCTTGATTTAACCATGAGATTAGGGACTCGATCTGTAAAATTGGTTCGTGTTTTTCGGCTTTCATTTTATAGAAGCTACACGTGTGTAAGTAATGTATTAGTAAATAGCCGTTGGTCCTGCGCCTGATCTGTCACTCCGGTCGTGTCGGATTGCCATTCCATCGGGCTATGACAGTAAGGGAAGAGAGAGTGCACGTGTGTTACACACTTTTGCACTATAATATCTCGCGCGCTGAAGGCTAATCTCCGTTGACATAGGCTGTAATGGCCAAGATACTGTCTGGAGGACTATTACATAATTTTCCCCAACTTGTAATTTTTTTTGTCTTTGTGTTCTATCTCTGCGTCATGTTTATCGCAATTAAACGTATTTTCTTTCTTTCTTTATATTAGTAAATAGCCCGGACACGTGTTATCCGCAAAAGGGTTCTGCGGGGATAGTTAACCTCGGTTCACCGACGACCGTATTATGTCCTTGGCAAAAAGGCGATAGCCAAAATTCCTAAAAATATGCAAAATCCCATCTTACAATTGATTGCCATCTTAATAAGATATTCCTACGAGATTTAGAAACTGAATTTTAAATCTATCCTTTTAATTTTAGTGTATGTAAATCCACTTTGGTTTAATATTATCATTTTATACCTTACTAGCTTCTGCCCCCGACTTCGACTGCGTGAAATTTCTTGTTTTAAAATAAAATATGCAGGATGACATCGACGCGCAACCGATGATGTGATGATGATCTGATGTGCAGATTTCATGGTTTCAGTTTGCGCATTGACGGGGGTCACCCTGTACACTATGACACTCGCCAACACTGTAGCTTCCCAGTACTGAAAGAATTTTGAGAATCGGATCAGTAGTTCCGATGAGTAATCATGATGATGAGTAATCATCGGAACTACTGAGCTACAGTACAGCACACATCATCAGTATTATCATCATCATCAGTATCGGAGCTGCAGTATTGGTTTTGGGGGTAAACCCTACAAACAAACTCACATACCTCTTTTTAATACTAAGTATAGATATATCAAAGTTGCAGCATTCGTAGTCAATACCAACCAATTAAACGGCAAAAGAAGTATCGCAGTAAAATACATAAGTACACAAGCCAGCAATCTCTTAGACTGTTTGTACCCATCTTTCATTTATTTATACTGGCCTCAGTAAATGACACAAACGAGACTAATTAAATTATTTATCAGCGCCAGCGTCGCACAGTTTTAATAAAAGGCAACATGGCACGTCCACCATTATGATAATTAATTACAGAACATTATATCGTCCTATAATAAAGTGTACCATCTGTAGCGAGATATCGAGCTTAAAGAAAAATGTTGGAAGTACGGGCAAAGTGTACACCTTAACGTTTGATGGGCTATAGGAACTTAGGAAGATAACCAATAGGTACAGAAATAAAACAAAGGTTCAATGAGAATCAACATTTATTAAAGTTTTTAATATAATCAACAAAAATTGCATAATAAAAGTTATTTAATTTTAATTGTCAATAATATTGCCACATGTATCCACTTTGCCCCATAGGTCGGGTAAAGTGGATAGGACGATAGGGCAAAGTGAACATAAATACTTAGTCTAGTTTTAAACTAATCAGTGCAGATATCACAAAGAAATAAGCCTATTCCTTCATAAGCCGTGCATTTTTCAAAGGTAGAATAAAATAGTATGTAAAAATATTTAGTTTTAATTCTGCAACAACTATTTCCAGATGGATGCCCTGGGAGCCCGCAAAAATATTCACATGCTGAAGATGCGGTTATTATGATGCAACATGCAACCCTCGGGGTAATTGCGTAACAAACCAACGTTAGGAAGGGTTCGATTTTGACAGTTCAACAACATTCATTGCTTTATTTACGCTGTTGAGAAGACAATTTTTCCGAACATATCACGCAATGGATTAGAATATCCTTCCAAATTATTCAGATTGTACCTAAGTGTGTTACGCAACTAGGGCTCAGCGCCCTACCAACCTATACCTACTTGACGTGTGTTTCGCCCCTCCACGAGACATGCTCACTTACAAACAACATTTAAACTATATGGACCCATTATTCTGCGTTACAAGTCTACAGACTAATAAGATATAATGCCACCCAATTGAGTTTCACCCCAAGTTACATCCTTACATAATATTCCACACGCAAGGGTTGAGAGCTCTGGTACCTAATCATTTTGTTAATTACTTCTCGTTTGAAGAGCCTGAGGTGGCTCTTCAATATCTCATTATTATTTTATACACGAAAGCCCATTTAAATAGAGACACGGTGAACTTTAAGTTACCTTTATAAAGTGCGCAGTAATTGACAGTTGACTGTCTGATGTATTTTATTAAAGAAACTGTCCATGTGATAACTAACATCATATGGATCACAGTCTGAAGTAAAGTATTTCTTTATTTTTTTTTTAATAATACATGTATTTGCGGTAACCATGACGTCTGCGTCATGGTTACTGAGAATAACTAATACTCACTTTTTATGTGTTTGTGTTCTTTCTCTGGAAAGAACACAAACACATAAAAAGTACCTACAAGTTGGAGGAAAATATGCGTCACATCCACGCAAAAGGCCATCGCTCAGCATAATGCTACGGGTTTTTTCATCAGGAATTTCTTAGTAATAGACCGGGCTGCCTTGATGCCGAGGAATCAGCCGCCCACGTCATCCTGGATTGCGAGGCCGTGGCTTCTCAACGTGCAGAAATCATCGGAACAATGAGGTCTGGAGGAGTGAAAAGCAATTTGCTTAGAAAGTATTTGAAGGGCTTGTGGCTAAGTTATAACAGGCTAAGCTTGCCGTGGTTGGTCTGTGGATGGGTGACCATCTTTACATACCAAGACCCCTCCGTGCATCGGGCACTGGCTGTCATTCGTGGATCTTTGACAGTCTTTAAGGGCCGTCAGAAGCCAGAAAATCTGACAACCAGTCTTACCAAGGGATATCGTATCACCCAGTAACTGGATTGTTGAGTTCAGGTAGACAGATACTGGTATTCAGCTGCATCCGGTTACACTGGAAGCCGATCTATCCGAAAAGGCTAGGCAGATGATAACTTCGAAAGTATTTGAAATACTTTTCAGATTTTAGTCTAGTAAAATACTTTTCGGTGTTAAAGTTAAAACTCGAAGAAAATCTTTCAAACACTTGTGACAAATGTATGTGTACTAATGAATAAATAAATAAATAATAAATAAAGTTAAAATAAGTAAAAAATTCTTCAGTTTGTCTAAATCTCAATACACAAAGAAAAATCAAATATTTCACGAAAAAAATATGATAAAGTAATATTTGTTAGTAGAATGTGTCGAGATAGGCCTATACCTTCCGAAGGTTTTCTGCCGTTGTGGATATATTGCTAATATTTAGGAACTGACGACACGCGATGTTATGAGTGCCGTGATGGATGGACCACATAACCCGAATATGTTCCACCGAAGCATGGTTTATTGGAGAGAAAGACTATGTGACTGGGAAGCCGATTGACTAGACCCGCAAGATCGATCGGATGTCTGAAAGAATATTATATCGTTTTGCGATAAGAGAAACGGATCACTACCGTTCTCACACTATTTACGAATACTCGACATTTTTAGCGGAGTGTGATCATATTTTTTTTATGTCAATCATAAATTTTAATACTATGTACGGTCGTACGTATTCTCTGTTCCAAAAGTATCTGCTAAAAATGTAAATAAATGGATCAGAAGTATGAATCTCTTGTAATATAAAACGTTAAAAATCTAGTCACTGTCCCATCTCGGCGACAAACAAATGTCAAAAACTCTTAAAAAATGTAGGGAAAAAAAGTATTTTTGACAGATTGAGACTGAGATCAGACTGTGAACGTTCTAAAAATTACGAGAGTCCACAGATAACATACCCGTGGATAATAATTCGTAGTACAACTTGCATACTGCGTGCTTTGATTTGAAATTCTAGTTTGAAAACACTTTAAAGATGTTTTTCGTTTGACCATTGGTAGGTTAGTTTTTTAATGTAAGAATTTAACCTGAACAAGGTTTGTTTATACTTTCATTAGATACTTTTTGAACAGACAGTATATCACGGGCTATGGCGGTAGTTTGAAAAAGTTATTTTATACCGGCTAAAAATTATACCAAAAAAAGATTTTCCTTAGTGCCTAAACAAGGCAGTCCAAAGATTAAAGAATGTCAAAGTTGTAAAACCTTCTGGGACGGTTTTTAAAATCATCTTCTACCCAAAAAAATAGTTAGCTGCGTGGAAGTGGGGGAATATATGTCCCTACTAGTAGTACAAACATTCCAGATTGTCACACAAAGAATTTCTTTTACTCAGAATTCCGAAGAGTCATTACATACAAGCACAAATCACATGGACAACTGAACTTTAAACAAACAAACAACTAATCCGTATAAATGTTTGACCTGACACGAAGATCGAATCCATTTCCCGTATCGTACAAGGCAAACGTTTCGGTGCCAATCGGAACCTGGATTAATGGCCGCTTGAATAAGCGCAGAATATTTTGTGTAAGTATACAGTATTATTAGTAAAACACTAACAACCTTGCAGGACTGGATTACTAACATCATAAACAACAACTTTAGTTCTACGACTTTTTACAAAACATAATACATTTACCAAAAACAAACCTTTATGATTTCGTTGTTTTATCTAAATTTAATTATTCAGCGGAGGGGCCGCTGAATATTGTTCTAGACACGGCAGTTTATTTACATAACTAACGCTTTCTTTTGCTTCATGTAAAGTTCGTAACAGAAAATCGAATATTCAAATTGGTTGAATTGAAATATTTTTATTTTTGTCTGAAAGTCTGATAAACTAAAATCAATAAATGTCATAGAACAAAAGTTGTTGTTTATGATGTCAGTAATATAGTCCTGAGAGGTTGTTAATGTTTTACCAATAACCCTGTATATGTAGTACACATACAATAATCTAAAACTAATTCTGAAGCTGAAGAGTTTGTTTGGTTGTTTGATCGCGCTAATCTCTGGAACTAGCAGTCGAATTTGAAAAGTTCTTTTTATATTTGATAGTCCAATTCTTGAGGAAGGATACAAACTATTTTACATTACGCTAGGAGCGGAGCAAAAAGAAAAAGTCAGAAATAACGCTAAGCGTAAAGGAAGTAAAAGCGCGGGCTGGCGATGCGATGCGACGGGGTAGGGGTTGGGGTAACAAAAAAATTCACGCAGACTAAGTCGCGGGCAGAAGCTAGCTTCTGCCCGCGACTTCGTCTGCGTGAATTTTATACTAGTACAGGATTATGTATAATTCTCGATTGATGGAACGTTAATATAGGTAACTATTCATAATCCCTCAAATATTTCAAACACTCGAGACAAAGGCATCTAATTGACAAGCTGCCCCAAAATCAATACTACCCCGTGGTCACTCTGTGAACGTGATACGAAATAATGATCGCATTCAATACCCAGGTACCTAACTATTAGGTTGTGGTCACATAGGTGGCTCGGTGAAACACCGCCCTTGTCTACACACCGCACTAATTGCGCATTGATCGCGTTGTAAATTATATAGTGGTGCCTCACGATGGCACTTCGACATGAATAGGGAATCTGAAAAAGTAAACTTACCTATTATTAAAGGCCCCTATGCATATTATATTTTTATATTATTACTCCGTAAAAGCCCGGTTTAATCACATGAGCCAAAGGAAATAAATTAATTTACCTTTCATCGAATTGCAGAAATATTATCACAACCATTTTCCAACTGAGTGTTTGTATAAGTTAAACTTTCAGTTTTCTGTTTTATTTACTGCAGGTTAAATTCCGTATAAACGCTACATTTTTCACTCCCGAAAGCGGATTAATTATATTCATGAAAAATAATAAAAATACTTTATTGCAATACCAATTGAAAACGAACAAAAACTTTTGGAAAAACTCTTGTAAAATAAAATGTACCATGAACGGTGTATTAAATGTACTTCTGAAGTATATTAATACACGGTGTATTAACAGTGTATTAAATGTACTTCTGAAGTATATTTAATACACCGTTTTAACATAACATGTAATCACGCCTACATTCCTCGAAGGGTAAGGCAGAGGTATACCCACATTTGACACTACACAATCTTTTTTAGGGTTCCGTACTCAAAGTGCTAACGGAACCCTATTTCTAAGCCTTGGCTGTCCGTCCGTCTGTTTGTCAGCGGACTGCATCTCATGAACCGTAATAGGCAGACAGTTGAAATTTTCACAGAGTGTATATTTCTATTGCCGCTATAACACTAAATGATAAAAATTAAATTAAATTAAAAATTAAAGGGGTCTCCATACAGAAACGTGTTTTTCTTTTTGCGTTTTTTTGCCTTCCGATACGGAACCTTTTTTGTGCGATTCCGACTCTTACTTGGTCTCTTTTTTCTCATTATACCTTATTCGGGTTCCCATCACACAATCATATAAAATATTCGACCTAGGGTCGTTGCTGACCGTAATTATATGGGGGAGGCTGCGGCTACGGTCGATCTATAGAAACGTTATTGGCCACTCTTTGATGGCCTATTCCGATCGGCACAGTTCGGGAAGGCTATAAATAGCCGTACTATATTGCAACATGTGAAAGCTTTCCCTTTTCGTCTTTATATGACACGTAAACTTGGTACTTGAGTGAAATATTAATTCTGAACCGTACTTCTGTTGACCGATATGTCTGATCGATAATTTTGTACCTGTATATAAAAGTAATTTACTCAGAACCATACCAATTTCATGATAGCTTCGTCGAATTGATTAACAGACTTTACGTCATTTTAGGAGCAGTGGTGGCTCGGACTTATGAGCAGCCTGACGGGGTTCCAACCCATGACTAGCAACCCCGGCTTACGAGGTTTTTTTTAATTTTTTTTTTCAGTATAGGAAATCATCAAATGACCCCTCCCGCTCTGGGTGGAGCGGAAGGGAGTGTCAGACTCTTACTGACTAAAACACACCCGTGTTCCTTCCTTAGCCCTTTATGTTCCGGGCCAGCGGTAACCCTTTCGGACAATCCCGCTGACGACTTACGAGTTAGGGGGGTTGTTTAGGTCGTGAGTTCCAACCTAGACAGGCGCTTTACTTTGTGTAAACCATTTTATCACTAATGCTTTCAAAATGGTGAAGGAAAACATCGTGAGGTTATCATCATCTATAGTTTATCCAATATTCAAGGGAGGTGATGGAAATTTACCAAACAACTTCCGCCCTATTACAGTCTGGATTGCTTTATCCAAAGTCTTAGACCGCTTAATTAATAAAAGGCTGATACATTACCTGGAACATTTTGGTTTACTCTCAACACAGCAGTATGGCTTTCACAAAAATAAATCAACAGATAACGCCGTTGTTGACTTATTAAATTTTGTAGTAGAACATCTTAACAGGAAGAATAAGACACTAACAATCTTCTTGGATATTGCGAAAGCTTTTGATACCGTCCCGGTTTCCGCACTCTTATTTAAGCTGGAAGACATGGGGGTCCCGGGTTTACAGTTGGAGCTGTTCAGAAGTTATCTTTCAAATCGTAGACAGATCGTTAAGATTGAAAATCACATAAGCGACGAATTCCCTATCTATTCACCCACTCAACTGTAGACTACCTAACATATAAGATCTTTACTATAACTATGTATACCTACTACAATCTGTCTGTTTGAGTAAATAACTTTATTATTTATAAAATTTATTAATTAACCTCTAAACTAACTTCAAATTTGGCCTGAAGTATAAAATAATGAGAGTTTAAAACCAAGTTAAATACTATGTTTTAATGTGATCCGCTTAAAGTCAACACCAGAGCTAATCGGCTTAAGTGTAACAGTGAACAAGTTGAAACAACCCCTGAAGCTTTTTAGTTGTTAACACTAAACCTAAACTATTGCAAAGCCCTATATGTTTTTATATAATACTTGTTAGAGGTGATTGGACAATAAAATTATTTGACATAGATGGAAACAAAAAAATACAAAGTCTATCGGAACAAGTTACAAATAATCTGTAGATACTAATAACAAAGCTAAAGAGTTTGTTTGTTTGTATGTATGCGCGCTAATCTCTGAAACTACCGCTCCGATTTGAAAAAATATGTTTGCATTTGATAGCCCAATTCTTCAAGACGAGGAGTATAAGGAAGGCTATAGGCTATTTGATATCACACTATGACCCTTGGGAGCCGAGGAAAAAGAAAAAAAGTCAGAAAAAACGCTAAGCGAAAACTAAGTGATGATGCGGGCAGGCGATGCGATGCGATGGGGTGGGTCGGGGGAACTGAAATTTCACGCTGATGAAGTCGCGGGCAGATACTAGTATGCTACAAAAGCAAAAAATCATCGAGAGAGAGAGAACTTCGATTTGCCTTGATTTAATTTCTAACAACCGACTTCCAAAAAAAAACAATACAAAGTGAAAAATAATTTTAATTTCGGAAGTCGGTGTCGTTAGTTCTGTATTTTCGTTTTTGACACCGACTTTCGAAAATAAAGTTATTTTTCACTTTGTAGTGTTTTTTCTTTTTTTGAAGTCGGTTGATTTTTTTTTTTGTAAAAAAGTTTTTATTATTTTGTTGTACCTACCTACCTACTCCAAACAAATTCATATAACACTACCTGCTATGTGAATATCAGTGACAGGAAGCTTTGAACTCATCTGCCTACGCCTTTAAAGGGTGCAGGCGTGATTTTATGTTGTGTGATTGCGTAAGCAATGCATACATAAGCTATACCAGCAATCGCGGTTGATTTGCTGGCATTTATAAAAAATAAATACAAACATCCGAATTGAGAACCTCCTCCTTTTTTGAAGTCGGTTATAAAGCATGGCAACCACTTCGAAAAGCAGTTTATTTTTACAAGGGAATCTGCTTTGTGAATGCAATAACGGTTGAAATTGAATGGCTTGCGTACGGCCAGGGTAAGCCACAAAGTAACAAATAAAAGGCAAACTCAACAAAATACATTTTCCTTCACAAGAACCTTATTAAATGGAATAAATTTCTTCAAAGGTAATACTGGTATCAACCTACTTAGTTTTTGTAGAGTTAACCAACCAGTAATTACAGAGCTACGCCATTCTACCGAATATGTTTATTTGTCACAGAAATAAGTGCTTACAATAATATAATAAGTAAAGACGAACGAAAAAGAAAAAAAAAAGATCTTCGAGTGACGTCACGGATGTCAAACAGCCATAAGCTCTTTGTGTGTCTCTCGACTAAATAAAATAAAAAACTAGTTCGTACCATAAAATTTTATTAAAAAAATACTCAAGTCAGTGCAAGTTACGAGTAACATTGTTATCCAGTGTTTATGTGCTGTGTATATATTAAAAAAACGATAAAAATCGCTACAGTGAACCCCAGCAAATACATAAGTACCCGAATCCACAGTATATAATCGCTAATTACTTGGGCGACGGAAAACCAACTTGTGACTTAACGTTTTTTTGTGCAATCTCATACTCCTTTTACTGTGCTCTGCCCTATGGTGTTTTTCTGTGCCATAGACACCATAAAATCTGCCATAAACGTGTTCTTAAGATAGCGCCATCTATTGCCTAACCGGTGTACTGCGTGGCCTGACGAATTGTGCTGCGTTTGGTAAATACATAGATATGGCCAAGTGCGGTGCTTGCGGAAAATTTCTCTCGTCGGCAGAGGCTGTTAACTGCAGCAAATGTCGGCGCTGGTACCACCGAGTGTGCGTCAACATGCCGAGTGCAGGTCCCATAGCGACCCCCTGGCACTGCCCTGAGTGCGAGAAGAACCAGGTGAGGGATAACCGAGCTGAAACCCCGGTAGGGTCTCGGGCATCAACACCAGCTCCACATGAGGAAAGTCTTGTCAACCTTATGGATACCAGTCCCATAAACAGCACAGCCCTAGATGCCACTCAAGAGCTAAACTTAGATATTCTCAGGGCAGAGCTTAGTACTTTTAAGGATGAATTCCTGAAGCTCATGCGAAGCGAGTTCCAGCATCTACGTGAGGACTTGTCGGAGCTGAGGTCCTCCCTAAAGTTGACAAATGATAAAATGAACAACCTGGAGGAAAGAGTCGCTCAGATGGAGACCAAACAGGCTCAGCCCCAAGTGTCACAATCGCCGGACATGGACGAGGTAATTAACCAACTAAGAAGTGACATAAATGACCGGGACCAGGATTTGCTTGCCAACGATATCCAAATTTCAAATATCCCCGAGATAAGTGGAGAAAACCCAACCCACACTGCTATGTTGGTGGCGGCAAAGGTCGGCGTCAAAGTCAAAGCACGCGATATTGTGAGCGCAGAGCGAGTCGGCGGCAGGCGTATCAACGCGACTCAGGCGACGGCGCCGGTGGAGACCCGCCCCCGCTTCCTCGTCGTGCGCCTCGCGCGCCGCGACCTAAGGGACGAGCTACTGGAGGGAGCGCGAGTGCGTCGCGGCATGACCACAGCGGATCTTGATCTGCCAGGCCCTGCGACGCGCTTCTACGTCAACGAGCGTCTCACTAAGCTCAACCGTGAGTTATTTCGGAGCACGCGTGAGGCGGCTAGTCGCCTCGGTTGGCAGTTCGTGTGGTCAAAGCGTGGCCGTATCCTTGCCCGGTACAAACCCGGTGATGCCACTTGCCACATCCGCTGTGAGGCTGACATACTACGTATCTTCGGCCTGCCCGCGCCACCGGGAACCAATGCAGCACTTTAGAGAAGCTGGCCTGTTTGTTTTTTTTTCTCAATATATTTATAGTTTTTTTCTATTAAAAGTAATTATTAGTTATAAATCATATTATGTAGTCACGCTGACTTTAAAAGTTAACTTAGTAAAAGCAAGTGTCAATTGTAAAAAGGTAATATTTATCACGTTGTTTTTATTGTACTTGATGCTATGTTTTATTTTATCAGGTGTGTGTCTCACGGCGCACCTCACTAAATTACGTACAAACCAGTTTTATAACACTACACAAATACTAAACTTACTTACCACACAACTACTTTCCTATTTTACAAACCTATTTATTACATACTATAGTTTAAAACTTTGTTTTCATTTAAAATATGCACTAACTACACTATCTATTATATTATATACACTATCTACATATTTACAACTCGGTTCAGACCACTACTATATGTATAGAATCACGATTAAATGCGCTCTGATGATAATATTAATTTTGCCTATGACGAATTTTACTATAAAATATTATAATGACGACTAAAGGTGAAAAATATTTAAAGGTTGGGTTTCTTAATGCCGGGTCACTAGGTACAGGTCATGATGACTTGATTGGTGCCCTCGACAGGCATTGTTTTGACATTATGGCCATTAACGAAACTTGGCTTAGGTCGGGCGAGGAGGGGCGCGCTCCGGTGGTGCCGGGCTATCGTCTGCGTCACACACCTCGTCCAGCGCATGTTCGCGCGGGCCGTGGTGGGGGCGTCGGCTTTTATATACGGCAGGGACTGAGCGCGCGTACTTCGACTAGCACGGTCGATCCCAGATTCGAATCAGTCGAACAAATGTGGTTGACACTCTCGTTGAACGGTAAAAAAGTTGCTATAGGAACGGCGTACCGTCCGCCATGGTTAAATCTTGTCCTCTTTCTCGATGCCATAACGGAGTCTATCAGTTCTTTGGGAAATTGCGATCAATACATTTTACTCGGTGACTTTAATGTTAATATGCAAGATACAAATGGGATAAAAACGAAAACTGTCAATGAATTTCTAGATTGTCTGAATCTTACACAGCTGGTCACAAGCCCTACTCACTACACTGCAACTAGTGAAACTCTCATCGATCTCGTATGTACTGACATGAAAGCAAGATACACAGCGGTTGAATCTTTCGGTTCACTCAATGGCCATTCTATTGTACTAAGTGAATTTAATATTAAGCGCGATAAATTCAAACCGTATTTGGTAAAATCTCGACCACTTAAAAATGTCTGCACGGAAATATTTAACACACACTTAGCGTCATTAAACATAGGTGTTATTTCAACGCTCGGCACCGTAAATGATATGGTAGATGTGTTCAATTCCCTTATAATTTCCTTGTTTGATATTCACGCACCTATCAAATCATATACAGTAAAAGAAAAATCGTATCCGTGGATAACAGACACAATCAAAATTATGATGCGTTTACGTGATGAGGCACTAAATAGTTATAGGAAAACAAAATCAGATTCCAAAAAGACATACTACAAAGACCTAAAGCTCTTGGTGAATAGTTCTTTATACAATGAAAAGGCTGCCTATTTCAAACATAACATTAATGCTAAAATTAAAAACCCTAAATTGCTATGGAAAAATTTAAAATCCACCTTATTGCCATTTAAATCTAGACAAGACCTTCCGTCGCATTTTTCAGATCCAGACCTAATTAATAGAAATTTTTTGATTGTTCCCGGTAGGCACATGGCAAGCGCTTCTCTATTAAACTTCTTTGACAACCACAGCCACGGGGAGGCAAATTTTAAAATCGTTCCAGTGGATAAGAGCAATGTCTCACGCATAATCGCTGGTCTCAAAAGTAACGCCGAAGGCTACGACAACATTAACCTGGATATGATTAATATGACTTTGCCGCACACGTTAAATGCTATAACGGACATAATAAACCTCTCCATCGTGACGTCAACATTCCCTGACAATTGGAAAACTGCCTCGATCAGGCCCTTGCCAAAAATCCCAAATCCATCCACCTTAAAAGACCTACGCCCTATTAGTATATTGCCATGTCTATCAAAAATATTAGAGAAAATCGTCAGCCGTCAACTTACGCTGTTCCTGGAACAAAATAACATATTACCCGATTTACAATCAGGTTTTCGGAAGCAGCGCAGTACATCTACTGCTTTACTGGATGTTACTGACAACATATTGTGTGCTCAGGATAAGGGGATGTGCACACTACTGGTTTTACTGGATTTTTCCAGGGCATTTGACGCCATTAACATTCCATTATTATTGTCAAAATTAAAATATTACGGTTTCGACCCAGAGGCTATACAATGGTTCCGTAGTTACCTATGTAATAGGAAACAATTTGTTGACCTGCATTTAAGTGACGGCACTACACTTAGATCGACACCTATACCCGTGGAGAGAGGAGTTCCTCAGGGCTCCATCTTGGGCCCCATTCTCTTCATTTTGTATTGTGCAGACATAATCAGATGCCTCCAGAGGTGCAAGTACCATATATACGCCGACGATGTACAACTGTATATTTCCTTCAGGCCAGACGAGTATGACAGAGCCATTAAGGATCTTAATGAAGATCTTCAGCGAATCGCCGTTTGGTCTGAGGAAAACTGCCTGTCCCTGAACCCTTCTAAAACTAAATATATGGTATTTGGCACCAGACAGCAGCAGGCCCGACTGCCTTCGTCTTTTGAAGTGGAACTGATGAGCGAACCAATCGAGCGAGTTAATGAGGCGCGTAACCTGGGTCTTGTGATGGACAAAGACCTTCGGTTTGAAAAGCACGTAGCAGACTCAGTAAGAAACTGCTTTTACCGCCTGAAGGTGTTATATAGAATGAGGTGTTATTTATCAGAGTCACTACGGGAACAGCTGGTGGAAACCTTAGTACTATCTAAGCTAAACTACGCCGACACAGTGTATGGCCCGCGCCTATTAGCCCGTACAGACCGTCTCATTCAGAGAGTACAGAACGCTTGCGCGCGATTTTGTTACACTATTCCTAGGCGAAGTCACGTAACACCTTTTCTGAATAAACATTTGTCATTAAAAATGAAGTCCAGACGGAAGCTACACCTAGCGTGCCTCCTGTTCGGTGTGGTTAAATATAAAAAACCCGACTATTTATACGATAAACTTAGCTGGTTAACTAGCAGACGCGAATGTGGGAGACGGCAATGCTCGCAACAACTCTCTTCTCAGACTCACAACACAGCGGCATTCAGGGGTAGCTTTCGCTATGCGGCTTCCAAAGTGTGGAATAACCTGCCACCACCGATAAGAATAATCAGCACAATAGACACTTTTAGAACACGTTTACGGCAGTATCTAATAGAATCGCAACGGAAGTTGGATATGGTAGCACTGAATTTCTCAATTATATAATTTACAAAAGGGCCGCGCGCCGCGCCGCCGCAACGTCATGTCGCATTTTGTGAGACCTGTGGTATGAAAAATAGCACACTAAAATAACCGCCTATATATATATTTATTCACATAATGTACCTTGTAGCAACGTAGGCGCACGTACTTACCCGAAATGACTGGCCCACTTGCACGCGACGAGGAGCGGCGTCAGGATGGCTTCCTCACCTATCCATCCAGGTCATTCAAGTAACAAATGTTATACCTTCTGTTACCCGCTTATGCATCGCTGAATCATGTTCGCTTGTCAACGTACTAAATGTTGCCTGGCCTATTTGCACATGAATGAGGCGTACAATGTCGGGATGGCGCCATTTTTTACCCATCTTTCACCAACAACCGGCACTGGGCGAACCTCTGTGCAGTTTGTGATTTGACATCCATGAGGCTGTGAAAGGGAGACGGAAATTAAAAGTGGGTAGTTTTCATATCTCACATTATGCCAGAATTCATTATTTTTTAATTAAGTACACCAAATATTTCTATTATCGACTAGCGCTTACCTTTCATCCTTTTATGTTTCGTTTGTTTGTTTTTTTAATTACTTTTCCACTTTCACAAATAGTGTTTTAACTGACTTATTTAAAGACGTCATATCCTTAGTATTTGGTTAATCCAAATGCAAACAACAGCTAAGACAAGTTCAAATCACACACAAGATGCAAACTGTCCGATAATAGTCCGCCGCGCTCGGCTGCTTGCAGCGTATTGTGCGATGACATTACAGTGCACGGATTAATAAATTATTATGACAATGTGTCGGTGCATGGCAAGTCAGGCATCGTTTAAATTAAAACAGGTTTCTGTTCTGATTCGTTTCGGAGAATTTCTTTATTTGCATAATGAAGGTCTATCATGCGGTCATGTCACTTATCTATTTATCAGTATTTTATTTATTTATTGTTTAGTTTTGCAATGTTACTCAATATCACGCTTTTTATACATAGGTCTACTACTAACATCTATTCGTTACTGTTTTTATGTGACACTAATTTATTTTTATTTATTTATACAATTATGCATACACATTACACACATCACGATGCAGTATAAAACTGATTTACATTCGTCACCTCACACACCAGGTCCAGTTGAAAACCAGCGTCAGGCACCAGTTGTCTGGCATTTTTGCTGAACTGGGCCTTTTTGGCGCAGCCGTGAGGCACACTTTCCTGCTAATTTCTTACATCGGATTTTGCACTTTTTATTTTTTATCTTATTTTTTCCTGATGTACGACTATAATATTATCTAACTATCTGGTGTACTGTGTGTCTCTTAGTCTGTGCTAAATAAATGTATTTTCTTTCTTTCTTTCTTTACAGAACTCAATAGTCGGCAGCTGACACGTGAGTGTGACACGAACCCTCCCACGTAGCATGTAGCGCTGATTTTCAGTGATCACCCGCAAGAATGCCTTCAATAAAATATTGTTGCTCTTAATACGCTAGGCCGAAATTCGAAATCCCGAATGAACGTTATCCCGAATAGTATCGTATGGATTCGGGATTTTGGGTTTTGGCCTAATGTATAAGAGTCAAATATTGTAGGTACTTATGTACTTGTCATTTTTATTGCAATGCCTACTTATTGATTGTGCTAGAGCCAGAGGTCTAAGAAACTCTGTTTCTTTAACAATTTACCTTACTTAACATTTCGAAAACGCATCCCATTACCTATGTACATTTAAAACCAGAATTCTTCAGAAATCGTGTTTCGTTTTAATGAATCTTTTACATAAACTTTTCAGACATTTCTATAGACGTTCTATATGTAGACAAGTTTTAGGCACGAGTTACTTTGGGGTACAAGGGCGAGCCTAAAGCTTACATATTTTAACAGCAAGCCGAATTAAGGCCCTTACAAATAGGCACGACACGCGATATAATCGCGCGCGACACAAAGGCACGTTGCGCAACGTGCCTTTGTGTCGCGCGCGATTTTGTCGCGTGTCGCGCCTGTTTGTAGGAGCCTTGAAACATGTCGAGATTTCCTTTTTCAGATGAAAATGAAATCGTTATCAGTGAGTTACTTTGTATCCCTATAATGTGTTATAGCCATTGTTATGTTGTTTAAAACTCAATCCCATCGAGTAATAGCTTTTTGTATGGGATTTTTACGAGCACATTCGAAATACTAAAGAGGTTTTCGTAAAACAGGTTCTATATGACTCAATATTCTTATTAAAATGTCGTTTGCCAAAAGGTTTCATACATTTTCGAGAGGTTTGCACAGACATTAAAAAGATAATGTCAAATTAAATTAGCTAGCGAGACTGCAGACGTGATGAGTAGATATCTAAACACGATAAAATGAAAATAAAAAACCGGCCAAGAGCGTGTCGGACCACGCCCAGTGTAGGGTTCCGTAGTTTCCCGTCCGTCACAATAAGTGTTCCCACTTATGAGTTTAAAAGTAAAAAATGCTTGCATATACGATTACCTATACTACAAACTTAGTCCAGAAATTATTTTGTACAACTTTTTGTCTTTTTTGTACAAAAACTTGTTTCCATCAAGTTCAAAATAATTTTCCTAGAAAGTCCTTATAAAGTTCTACATTTCAGATTTTTTTCATATTTTCTAAACTTATGGTTCAAAAGTTAGAGGGGGGGGACACATTGTTTTTTACTTTTGGAGCGATTATTTCCGAAATTATTGACATTATCAAAAAATGATTTTAGTAAACCCCTATTCATTTTTAAATACCTTTCCAACAATATATCACACGTTAGGGTTGAAATTAAAAAAAAATCACTTCCCACTTTTACATATAGGGGGGCTACCCTAATTAAACATTTTTTTTTCAATTTTTATTTTACCACTTTGTCGGCGTGATTGATATACATATTGGTACCAAATTTCAGCTTTCTAGTGCTAACGGTCTCAGAGATTAAGCGAGGACGGACGGACGGACGGACAGACATGGCGAAACTATAAGGGTTCCTAGTTGACTACGGAACCCTAAAAAGATGTCTTTTTTTGGGGTCTACTAAGTAGATATCAAATCTGTGAAGCTACGCGACTGTTTCCTAGAAGAGCGTTGACCGCCACATGCGGCTGTAATTTCCAAATACAGAGTGTTTAATTGGTGGATGCCAAGAAAAACTTTTAATAGAAGAAAAACAACCGACTTCCAAAACAAAACACTACAAGTGACAAATAAAATTAAATTCGGAAGTCGGTTTCGTTGGTTCCGCATTTTCGTTTTTTGAGACCGACTTCCGTATTAAAGTTATTTTTCGCTTTGTAGTGTTTTTTTTTAAAGACGGCCGATTTTTTTTTTTTGTAAATAAAATCACTTTTTAGTTGTAGGTACAGTACCTACGCCACACAATTTCATAGAACACTACTTGCTATATAAATATTAGTGACTGCAAGTTATTAAAACATCATCAATATAAACTAAGTGGAAAAAATCGTATTATTGAAGCTAACTCAAAAAATACGGGTAAGCAAAGTTAATAAAATTTATATGGGACCACCCCTGAGGCATACCTTATCCATTAAAAAGAGAATTTTGCAAATCCGTCTATACTCATATATGACGGAATTATGCCCAAACATACATAAAAAAAAATATAAACATCCAAATTGAGAACCTCCTCTTTTTTGAAGTCGGTTAAAATAAAGACTGGATGTCAAAAAATGGCAGTTTTAAATGACGTCAGTTAAAAAATATGACGGTAACAGACTTCTAGGAAACCGTAACTTATTCACATTTTGAATAACACCGTCTCAAAACTTCTTTTAAATATTCTTCTAATCCACATAGAACCTCGTGCAAAAATAGGTATAATCGATAAGAAATTGCTAAAGTTAACCCATTGGATGCATGTGTACTAAAGTACGACGGATTCCTGCGAGCGGAGCAAGTTACAATTTTCGCGCCCACTCAACCTTGAGTGAGGCGGGGCAGGCGGCATTAGCGGAGAAAAAATTAGATTTAACCCCGACACCGTGCACCGACGTCGCCAGAGAGGGTTTACCTACACATCTATGTCCCTTTTAGCTAGTAGTCCCTCCCCAACAGTTTATCCATTTTATATTTTCTCTCGGTCGCAAAGAATGAAGACGCTATATTTCTTAATTTGAAACAGGGCAAGCGGACTGTGATAAGTTTGCTTGTTTCCATTTTATTATTCTTTTGTTCGTAAGTAGCCCCCGGTTGAGACGCCGACGTGAACAACTGTTTTTGTTAATTTGGGCTTGTAATACTTCCTATTGATTTTACGACAAGAAAATGAGGGCTGTTTTTATAAGCCTTGTATTGTTGTGGAAATCGGAAGTGGCTACATATTTAATAGGCAGACTTTATCGTTTGAATATCATTGATAAGTTTTATGAACCCGCCAAATAATTTGCATTACAACGCCGGCCTCATATCGTGTGAAATTTAAAAGCATGATTAAAAAAGTTATGAGAGTACCGACTTCCGAAAAAAATAATCCCCAAATTACTTGGGTCTGCGTCCGTACAGCGCAATTTATTTTACTTAAACTCCTAGCCGGACTGCATAATTGAATTTGTAGGTGCAAAGAAAACAATTTTGGTGGCAAATTAACATTTACACAATAATATGTTGACGGGTGGGTAAAATGGGGTGTTTACGACCCACCCTTTGTTCTCCAACTAAAAGGGTTAAGTTTAAATATCGCAGCTCTTAACCCTGCCTCGCGTACGTGTGAACATATGTTGAACAATATTTTCCCTGCTCTCGCTACGACGCGTTGTTTTATAAAAGCGATCGTGTTTTTTTTTTCCTTTGGAGTATTAACGCGTGGAAATTGCGTGTGACTATTTTCGTATGAATGTGATGTTTTTGTATGGAAATGTTGGTAACTATATACGTGTGTGAATGGATTAACGTCTGTATATGTAGAGTTGTACGTAGACAGTGGACTGGTGTATGGATTAAGTTATAAACAAGGGCGCGTTTCTTTGTGTAGCTTTTCTGTTGTTTTAAAGCTGTTATTCAAAGTCAAAGCATTTATTTGAAATAGGCACATAAAAGGCACTTTTGAACGTCAAAAATTACAACAAAATAGAATTGATTCTAGTCGCCCATACCAAAAGGTAGTTTTCGTATGGAGACGAATGGGCAAGAAACTCCACCGTTACTCTTTTAAATTTTTTTAGGATTCAATGTCAGCAGCTCGACCCCATAGTAAAATGCCGTACGACATAATGCTGTGAAAGTAGCTACAATAGACTGAACGCGCGGTTTCTACTTCAGTTAACTGTCTTATCTTTCTAACAGCATAAGCGGCCCCGCAAGAGATGTTATGTGAGGTCCCCACAGTTTAATCAACAAATTCTAGTTTTTCTCCATTCAGTATATTGTCACATTCGCTACTTCTAACATTAGTTCATTTAAATCTAATGCATTTGGTTTCCTTTTCATTTAGTACCACATTATTAACCGTAAACCAATCTTGTACTTGAAGAATAGAGTTATTCACGTCGTCAAGATTTTGTGCCCGTCTGCTTATCTTAAAGATCAATAAGATGTCATCTCCAAATAACACCATCTTCGGTTGATTTTGAAGTAATTGGGGTAGATCATTAATGTAAACTAAAAAGAGGAATGGACCCAATATCGAACCTAATGAGTTTACGCCGTTTACTTGAACTTTAAGCTTTTTATCTTTTAGGTATGACTTTAGTACGCGGAGATGGCCATTGAAAGGTTATACTTAGGTACAATAATATTGCTTTTGTATGAGCGTTTTAAAGGATTTCTTAGGTAATGTGAAGAGAGGATAGGCAGTTTTTTATAATATAATTCTTTGCTAATAATAATGCTGTACTCATCAATTCGTTGTTAATTGGTGATATTCGCAAGATTTAATTGAAGAGCCTATTCAAAAATCAACTCGTAATCAACCTATGATGTTCCCACTGCTGGGACGCAAGCCTCCTAGGACTCTGTGAGAGGGAGTGGGCCGTAATCCACCACGCGGGCCCAGTGCAGGTTGGTAGAAGTCACATGTCTTCCAATTTTTGGTTCTAGGACAGGCCGGTTCCTTCTCCGTTTTGAGAGCAGTGGTGATGAAATAATTTAAACCTACAACCAAAACAAAAAAACTATCGGCCTTTTTTCAGCTGATTTAATGATTATATCATAGGTCGTTCATTACCTTCAGATTCCGCTCAAAATCAATCTAGAATGTAGACATTACATTGAACAAGTCTAAAAATAACGATCACGTGGATATAGACATTGGCTATCGACACATAAGATCGCAAATCGATAAGCCAGCACACACAATTACACAGACAATTCAAAGCCCGAATCTATCGGCATAGAACGCGCTAAGTTCATTGTTTTGGATTAAACAGCCTATCGCCTCGGCCGGCTAAGACAGGGATTAGTCGCTTGCTTCATTTTACGGGTCAACGCTCAATAGACAAGACGTGCGCTCGGTAAGGGTTAAATTACATTCGAATTCTAAGATATTGTTCTGTGACATCGACAATTCGATACGTCTTTTGTACACGAGTCATAATAGGTACCAATGCTGGGAGTGGCTTAGGTGGCTATGGAAATTATTTAACCGACTACAATACCTATTATAAATTAAAGTCGTGTCTGCTGTGTGACCACCTTGTTCTTCTAAACTCCACAACGGATTTTGATGCGGTTTTTCATTATCATTTATAGAATTTATTCTGGAAGGTTATGTGTGTGAACTTACTACTTACTATTGACAAACAAACAAATGAGTCAAAGGCAGGCGTATTATTATTTTTTTATTTTATGATTTAGTTTTATAATTTGAATTTAATTTATATAATTTTTATAATATTTATTATGATTAAAATTTTTAACTTTATTTTATATGTAGAACATATGATCTTAAACGGATTGAAATAAATGATTCTGAATTTGAATTTGAACTTACATAATAAAAAAAGAAATACACGTGTTTTGTCTACTCGTAACCGTGCAGAGCAGGGGCGGGTCGCAAGTATTTGAATATGAAAGTTACTTAAGTAGTCTAATAATTGTGTAAACTTAAGATCCCGATCGCAGAAAGCCTCATCCGTGAATTTGTTTTTAACATTTTCATGTTAGGCATTTAAATGGGCTGAAAGAAAAACAATAGCAAATCATAATACGTTTACCAGAAAAATTACAACAGTTAAATTGAATATGGGTTCTTCAAAACTAGGGAAAACTCTTTAACTACTCGTACTTTTAGTACGAGGAGAAAAGCAAAGGATTTCTTGGATATTTCTCATCCCAGAAAATTGAAAACCTTTCACGTAAGAGCAGACGCGGGCTCTGCTAGTACTTACGGCTTCCTTTTCAGAATTGTGCCAAGTACATTGATGGAAGAGGCTTTCAGTTAAAACACCTCCTCAGTAGCTTAGGTATAGGTCACAATATCACTCTTTTAATAACAAAATATATGCACTGAATCAACTTCTTATACTATATAAGTAACAAACTATTAAAATAAAAATACAAACCCTAACCTAACTAAAACTATTAACAAACTTAAATATCATTGTTCCTCTCAACCAAAGCACCTTCCATCTATTCTCTTCACCACCCTTGGTTGACTGGTAGAGAATGCCTAAGGCATTAAGTCCGCCTTTGTACCTTTTTGTGCGTACATTATCAAATTACTCTGCTACGCTGTCGACTGATAATGTACCCAAGATACTGGCAGCATTTCCATGTTGTTTATATATATATAATTAATTTACAATAGAATTTAACATCAAACTCATATAGGCGTTAGAATGTCTTATCAAAGTCATGATACCTATACAAGTAAGTAGACATACTTACTTATTAATGATAGTGAGTAGGCACCCATCACTTAAACTTAGTTGCGGAACTGATGCTTTGAGTTAAGTACCTAATTTCTGATAGGTACGCACGACGACATATCAAGCTATACAATTCCATTATAAGCTGACTTCTCATTGTACGAAAAGTCTATACGATGCGAGGTCAGCTAAAACTGTTAATGTGTAGCTTGTTAAGTAGTCATGTGTACTATTTACATAATTATTATCCCTATGGGTATGTTACAGCGATCTTTATATAATTATGATAAGAACTGTTTTTCCACCTGTGACAAACAAATAAATGAATTTGAATTTATATCGATTTATTACCCATCGTTTACAAATTCTAACATTAGACGCATTTAAACAGAAAAAATAAGTATTTCAAAAATTGGTAATTCCAAGAGACTGCTCCTACCGCGTCTGTGGTTTTTGTTACATCAAAATGCGTGTCATAAATTCATGTGAAAACAAACTTATCTTCCTACAATATTAACGCTGTTCGGCCTCCCACTTACTAAAAGTGATGCGTACAAAGATCCTAATCAAACGTTCGCGGGAGCTCAGCATACCCAAGAGACCTTGCGCCTTCATAAAACTGCTCACTATTCCATGGACCTCAAATATTAACCCTAAGAATAAGGCTAGCTTCTTAGAAGCAGTATTCAATTATCGGAACCCTCCAAGGGATAATATTGTTTCGTATACCTACCTAGTCGTGTTTACCTGAGCTTGGTAAGGCACTGCCTACATGTCTGTATTGACATGGGTGCGCCGGTAACCGACTATTTATAACACGGAGGCCGGACTTAATGGAAAAAATAACAGAAGAATATACGCACGGAAGAATAAAATAACGGGAGCACACTTATGTAGTTATGAATGAACGGTTTATTGGCTTTTTCGCTTACTATGAGTAACCGAATCGTTTTTGGATCAGACTGTAGTTCCTTGTCAATGTTCGGGTATATATGGTCAAACTGCTAGACTAAAGTTCTGGAGTGGCGACAGCGTACCGGAAGAGATAGCGTTGGAAGGCCTCCCACAAGGTGGATCGATGACCTGGTGAAGGCGGCAGGAATCCGCTGGATGTAAAAAGCACAGAAACGGTAGAAGCGGCGGTGCTTTGGGCCCAGCAGTGCACGAATTTCCGCTGAAATGATGATAATGGTGAAGCCAAAGCATGATGATCCTACTAGCTACAAATGAGTGTTCTGGAAAACTAGTAGTCCAGTAAGCACTGATTTAATGATAAATGATAAATTATTTGTCTGTAAGTAGGTTTGTACAGACGCCAGCACATCAAGCTGGCCGAAACTGTGAAATCAACCTTGAATCTTATGCTTAAGCAATAAAGTTGAAAATCTATTAAAGAAATTTGACAGATTGTAGTAGATTGATGTGCTGGCGTCTGTACAAACAGTTTTAAACGTCAATCATATTTTAAAAACTAGATGAGATCGGCGTTTCCTATCTAACTACTCTAAGAAGAAAGGCCGAAACAAACTAAAAGGTCACAGTCTCTTTTAAAGTCCAGACATAATCGTGGTCAGATCATATAAAGACCACGTAGATTAGTGTATAAAATGGTCTTTTGAGGAAAGAACCACACAGAATGAGTGGACCTGTCTAGTCAGTGCACGCATTTGCCGCAGTAACCGTGTAGCTCAACTCAAAAACTTAAGGAGCTCAACGATTCGACGAACAATTAGTAGGATATACCTAACTACATAAGGAAAGGCTACGCAGCTTTATAAAGACTTCTACCAAAGGAATGTTGCCCTGGTTTGAGGAAAAACGTGTAGAATGTACTTATTTATTTATTTATCCATTTATTTCTGGCATCAAGGCCCATATAAACACATACAATACAATATTAATATAACTTAAGAATACTATAAATACATACAAGATTATAATCACACTAAAAACGAACGCCCGAAAATGCCCGATGGGCTGAAATTACTGAAGGCCCTGCTCGTACAGTACTATTCGATGTTACGTGTGTTCAATTGTTTTCAGCCGAAACTGTGCTGGTGTTGTGGATAGTTCAACACATAGTGTTCGTGTATGCCTGAAAGTTACTCGGTACGTAGTACCCAAGCTGTTTTACTAGAAACTGGATCATAGAACAAAAATAATTTAGAATTATGACAGTGATATACATTTAAAACAATATTCTTTTGATTATAATTATGTAACATAATTCAATAGGTTTTATTGTAAGTGCTTTTAGGGCATCATCAATTGAAAACATTTATATAAATATTCCACGAACATATTAAGTAAGTAGCTACCCATCTACATAATGGAAAACGTAAAGCTACGTACACATCCATTTTCAATACATACTCGTATGTAATATAATCTAACTGAAAGCATCGCTTTGGTAATACGGTAAAAAGTGAATCATTCTTTGTAAATACATAGTTTACAGAGACATATTAAAACTAACCATACCTATTATTTTCCTTTCGGGATTATCTACATTCGAACAACATGAACCTCTGATAGCAGAAACCTAACAGCAATCTTAAATAGGTCAGCGGGGTTGTCCGAAAGGATTACCGCTGGCCCGGAACATAAAAGGCTAAGGAAGGAACACGGGTGGGTTTTAGTCAGGAAGAGTCTGATACTCCCTTCCTCTCCACCCAGAGCGGGAGGGGTCATTTGATTTCCCATCCGAAAAAAAAAAATTTACTATACAACAGATCATTGTGACTTTGACAGACTTATCAGTGGTAGCAAAATAAAGATCACTGATTTTGACAGTGATGCAAAATCAGAGGTAAAATAACTGTGATACAATATAATATTTACTTCGTTTTAAGACTGTTTGTTGCAATAAAAATAAATCAAAATGCTATAGGGCAATTTTATTTTCGATTTAAAAATCAAATTATCATTTATCTGGGGTCTTGGTTGGTGGTGGTGACGTTTCAACGCAGGGTGTAGCCGGTTTGATTCCCGTACGTAACAAATAGAAATTATACATATACCTAGAACTGATAGATGTTCTAGGTTTAGCTGCTACCTCGATGGTTGGATATTTTTGTCCTTGAGGTATTTTTATTTCTCTACGCACTGTAGGAGACAAATCTAGAGAGGTGCAACAATAGATGAATTCATACAAAAGTGGCTGGAATAATATCCAGCTTAACCCCTAACCCTACTAAGTTTAATTTAATGATTATACTTTTAAAAGTTTGAACAACATTGCATACTTCACACATAGGCAGGACCAGTGTGAGTTGTACTCCGCACCCCGTATTTTTTAAGCGATTTGGATAGGTGCATTACTAATTTGCTCTCAAATGGAGAAAGTAATAGCAGAAAATGGTGAAGAAAAACACGGTGGAGAAATCGACATGTTCTAGGATCAAAAATTCAAAGATGTGTGTGTGACATCGATCAACCCGCATTGGGTCCGCGTGGTGGATTAGGTAAGTATCAACAACAGTAGTGACAACGTTACAGGCTAATTATGCTATACTAATAGATATAAGTAGAAACTTTTGTAAAACCTTTCAATTCCCAATTGTTTTACTTAAAATGACATTATTTGTACATACTTAATTAAAACACGACCGAAACTGCAATATTCCCTACTGATATTGCATGCAAATGTCAACGTATACCTAGTTATAGGTAGCTACGTCCCGATAATGACGGGCCAGTTTAAGCCAGAAATCGATAATGCATTCATTCTGTCACATGTGTGACAACACTGGTGTCAATCAATTAACGTTAAAGGGTTCATGAATTTCTTCTGGTTTTTATTAAAATGTAGTTGAACTACAAAGCAATGATTTTCAAATTAATTAAGCTAAAAGTCTGGTTTACCATCGATGTAGGTGTAGGATACTCTGTAAATAACCGTAAATACTGTGAGTTGCTTAGGGTAACCTGGAAGTCTTTAAACAGACTCCGGACCAATGTTAGCCGAAGGAAGGAGGACCCGTTCAGGTGGAGATTCATAGACGACGAGTTAAATGTGGTGCTAGTCCACAAACGATGGGATGCTTACTATCATCTCCTGCGTGTCCTGTCATGCAGCTGCACGTTACAGGAGCTGATGGACGCTAGTGATGGCGCCAAACGTAGCCAAATTCTGGGCCGAGTCCATTTAGATTGCCATCGACACTCTAAGAAGAAGTAGGTAAAGTAATATCACGTTATGTGTACAAATGAATGAAAATTGGAAGGCAATAGTGAAATGTGAACGTCATATTACATTCCGAATTTAAAGAAGGTTTTAATCAATAATTATAAGTCTGCCCCTCTTGACGAATCAGTGAGCGAAAAATAGAAGCGAAGCACGGTGCATTCCACAACACTTGGCAGCAGGAATTCAACTCCAAACCCATCAAAATACCATGACGTACAAGTTTACGCTCCCCACAGCTCAAATATTCAGTAAAAAAAATTCCTTATCGCCCCTCTCTACATTTGTGGAAACAATAAAAATTCCCCCAATTTCAATTTGTACAGGCTTTGTTTGTGCAGCGTGTACAGACAGTCAACTGTACGTCCTTGGCAATAGTTTGAACACTGACGGCACCTTTATGTCGTAGCAGGAAGGGCGGTTTTCGTAGTTCATTTGTTACCAAACTTGCGGTTAACCGTACTTTGACGCGAGTCGCACGTGGTGCAGACATCCCTTGCTTGAACTACCCCTGCTTGGGAATATTTAGAGTGAACTGAAGACGCGGTTTGCCGTGACGTCAGACTTCATTTGTTTTCTATGGTAATATTTTGCTCGCACTGAGGTGTAGCCATCAAAGGAAGACTTTTTGCACGTTTGCACAAATAGGTCAGCTGTATGATTTTTCTTTAATAGGTACTTTCCACGCCTTTTCGATTAAACGGCAATACATTTTTTATAAGTTTGCTTAAATGCCACAAAAATGTGCTCTTTGAAAGAAAGAAGAAAGAAAGAAAGAAAGAAAATACGTTTATTTGCGGTAAACATGACGCAAAAAAGAACAACACAAATAAAAAACAATAAAAAATGGTTGACATGCAGGTTGTTTGTTGCTTGCTTTGTGTATTTTTACCATTTATTTTATGTCTTAAAACATAGCCTGGGGGTAATTACATGCCGAAGATGCTTCACTGCGATAACCCGCGACCGAGTTATCGCAGTGAGGCATCTTCGGCATGTCATCATCATCATCATCATCATCATCAGCCTATAATGTTCCCACTGCTGGGACACAGGCCTCCTCTCAGTGAGAGGGAGTGGGCCGTAATCCACCACGCGGGCCCAGTGCGGGTTGGTAGATGTCACATGTCTTCGGCATGTAATTACCCTAAAACTTGTCACAACCAACTAGATCCATTGTCTGGTAGAATGTTTAGATTATTATTCTTGTTTACTTTTATAAAATACGTCCACTTTCACTCACTTTAGCATTTTCCCTGTCAAGTATATTTAATTAAATTACAGATTTGTACTTTCGGTTATTATTCTTGGCAGAAATTAGACTCAACTAGTAAAGTATTTTCTTATTATAAATATCATTTCATTGTAATTCGTGTTACATCATGTTATGACGTAACACGTAACTTGTTTTTCCAAGGCAACAAAAGCCTTGCTTATATTAAAATATCTATGCCTTCTAGTCTTGCTTATAATAAAGTAAGTAGAAAATCATGTACTCGAACCGCCTACGTAGAATATTCCTAAAATTCGTTGACATTTCTAAGGCATATTCATTCAAAGCACCAGCAAAATGTAAGAATCATATTGTACTACAAACTATTGCAGTAAAAGTAACCAACTTGAACCCCTTTATTGGACTATAAATCTTTTTAGAAGTAAAGCAAGCACTATATGAGTTGAGGCAATGAATTGCTTCGAAAAAACTAATAAACACGTAGTTATTTCTTAATCGCATTAATTCAATTACTAGCTCCCTGCACAAATAACGATTTTAATAGCACTACATAAAACCGAATACAATAGAGCGATAACCGAGTAGAAAATGTATGGATAACATGACTGCTCTTACATAGGAAAATATTACTAGAACCAACTTCTTTAAAAAGGAATCAAATGAGGAAAAAGGATTTTTCCACAATGGAAGGCCAATCCGTTGCAGCTGTTTTTCTCCCGCTTATCCAAGAATGCAGGAATATTAAAAATCAAATTGATTAGCACCTCCTTATCCATACCTAATTCAATTCACACACGTAAACAAACAAACGGAAATGGCACGAGAGTGAAGCAGATACGATAAGCTGAGATTTGACCAATCGCGAGCCAGATCACATCGATGCTTGCCGTCGACCGTGATGGAAAAACAAAATATTTGTTCTCACGTAGACATTGGGGTTAACCCCCAAGCAGCCTTCGGCATGTGCGTGCGTTTCTATTAGCAAGCATTTGTTTTCCATGGAGGTGACATCGAGGTAGCTAGCTAAACCGCGACCGTGAGGTATCGTAGTGAAGCATCTTCGGTATTCAATTACCCTTAGAATCGCCAAAGCTAAGTTATGGAATCAGGCGTGATTGCGAAATCCATATCAGTAAAATGCTATGCAATTCCGGTGTTTAGGTTTTATTCCATCAAAAACTTAACTGAACCTACTCATTGAATCAAAGTAATTATCACTTCTTATGACTACTATCGTCCTAGTAACTAGATTGTGGAGGTCAGATAGGCAGTTGCTCCATGCAAAATACTGTTATTCAGTTACGTCCGGTTAGACTTAGTCGGAAGCCTTGGAAAAGAAGTTGGGAAAAGGCTAGGCAGATTATGATGTTTATTACGGTATAAATTTACCTTTGTGATGAAGTTACGGAGCTACCTAATAGGTATTTTGGTTCATAAAACCACGAAATACACGAGAACAATTTGATGTTTCCATTGAAAATCAGTTTTCATACACCAAAATAAAGTTACGTTTGTTATACAACCACGATGTAAAACTTCATATAGCAGGAGGAACTGAGTAAACAATTCCACTTAGTTCGAAAGGGAAAATGTTTTCTGAATATTGAAAATGACGCGATATGAATGTAGGAAGTGTACAATTTAGATGATTGAGAGCCGTTTTATATGAGACATTATCATGTATAATTAAATTCTACTACATCTACAAATTAATATACCTACCTAAATTAAAATCACATTTCGAGTCTATCTGTGTGACCACGTTGTTTTTCTAAATTATGCAAAGTATTGGTGCGGTTTTCATTATCATTTAGAGAATTTATTCAGGAAGATTTATTTGTATAATCCATACTATAATATTATAGTTGCGAAAGTGTGTCTGTCCGTCTGTTACCTATTCACGCTTAAACCGCTGAACCGATTTAGATTACATTTGGTACAGAGATAGTTTGAGTCCCGGGAAAGGACATAGGATAGTTTTTATCCCGATATTCCCACGGCATCGAAACTTACGCGAGTGAAACCGCGGGGCGCTGCTAGTACATTAATATTTTAACTTAAATAGGTACCTATAGTAAAGAAATCTCGATTTTGTGAAAACCGTGCGGAGCAGGTGCGGGTCGTTAGTAATATTAAAAATATGAATGTCTGGGTGTTTGGGTGAATTTGTGAATTTGAATGTATAAGATTCGGCACACGGTACATAAAATATCTCAGCTGTGAATACAGCTGAGACATTTTATGTACACATTAACTTTGAAAGTAGAATCAGCTGGCAGTATCATCACAGCGGTAATATTTTCTCATTGTATGTCTTATTTCTTTTTATTAAGTTTATTTATGTATTTATATTATATTTATTTGTACTTATATTTATATGTAATTAGGTATATATTAGTATCAGTTTTAATAGGTTTATGCGTATCTATATATTTAAAATATTCATTCCTCAATGTTCATGGTTGCACCTACCACTGTTTGTCTCTGCATCACCCAAAGGTTGACTGGTAGAAAATGCTTATGGCATTAAGTCCGCCACAGTACATTTATGTGCTTGAAGTATTAAATAAATAAATAAATCACCATTGTGAGAGACTGGTGCCTGATATAGGGTTTTGGGTAAAACTCAAATCTTAATTTTTAAATCCCAGTAAGTGCTACCCATGGGTTGATTTTTCAAGATGATGTTAATTCCGACCTCCTTATTAATAAATTAATACTTCAGGTAACGGCATAGTCCTACAGACAAAGGTCATATTTTGCCTAGCCAATCAATGTCCATTAAATAATATTAGAACATTAGAATAGAAAATCTATCAACGATATAACGGACAAACAGTCGGTCGCTACCGCCGATCTGTGGTGGCACGATACACATAATTCATTTAAATGTCAACGCTGAATTAGCTACAAAAGGCATTCATTTAAGTCCAACCAAATTACCTGTGCCGTAATGTTTGGATGGACCATTGAAATATTTGACGTAGTTAAACACACATGACACACACGTTAAACACACATTACATGAATCGAAACGCACAATGCTTGGCCAGACTGGCAGCGCGGGCAACAATAATACACTAGCCTCTACCCGCAACTTCATTCGCATATAATTGCTTGTTCCCCCGACCCACCCCGTCGCATCGCATGGCCTGTCCGCATTACTACTTCATTTTCGCTTAGCGCTCTTTGTGACATTTTTCTTTTTGCTCGGCCCCTAAGGGCCTTGCGTGATGCTAAATAGCCTTTCTTAAGAATCTGACTATCAAATGCAAAAATAATTTTTCAAATCCGACTGGTAGTTTATCTTACAGATATTAGCGTGTTCGGACAAACAAACAAACTCCTCAGTTTTATTATGAGTAAAAATATAGATATTAATTAAACATGGATGGTATGATGTTAGGTATTTCATTCCATTGGCCATTGCGTATTTCCGATAGGATAATAAATACATGTAGGTCTGGTCAGTAATGTTGAGCATCTAAAATGATATCTTTGCCTAGCAGCAGAATGCCATTATAGACGATTTGATAATAAATCCATTTGAAGCAGCAATTTAATTATCTCAAAAATGCTTATACTACCATCAAAGCATGGCCTGTTAAATATCACCATCTGTTCTAGGAGCCATTATTTTCATTCCGACAAAGATTCTCGTTCGTTCCGACCGAGATTCAAAGAAAAAACCTTTGTAACAGACAATTAACTGCAGGGACAAGGAATTAATTCCTTCCAGGCCGGGGCCGAACGAGGATTCTTAATATTTCTTTTGTGAGGACATAAAATAACATATAGTAAATTAAACTCTGTACTGAGGACAAGGTAAGGTCGATATTACTGTAATTCTCTTCGCGGTCGACGCATTTCACGCCGCGGAATGGACGCATCAGTATGAAAATAAGGATTATCTCAGTTATTTCACACCGGGTAACACCTAATTTGCGAATAAATTCCTCATTTTGCGGAATATATTTTATTCTGGCTTCAACGAAGTATTTCATCAAATTTTGAGTAAATATGTAATTAAATGTAATATATTATATTATTACGTATATTTATTTTTCTAATATTGCATCTAAAGAATAATTTCTCTCAAAAAAGTCGTTTACAATTCCGTTTACTCTTTCTACGAACATTGAATTATCTTTGCTCTCATCTTCGTAAACCTCTTCACCACAATGTTCATATTTCATTTCGGTCATTTTGAGGGCGTCCTCATATGGGGCCGTTATTATCATCATTGAGACGAGAGCCTCTATCAACCCAAGTACCGAATATTCTCTTAGGTGTTTTTGAAAAATACTCCTTGGGTATATATTTTCAACGTCCAAATTACAATGTCGTAGAACTGCTGTTAATGTTCCGTAGTAAATGTCGATTACTTGATCATAGTGCTTGTAGAGGAATTCGGCGTCGGTGGACATGTACAAGAAATAGGCTATGTCGGTAACCGGCGAGGCCAGCCGCACCAGCTGGTGGTCAATAAATATCACATCCACTGGCTTGCAGCCCTGCAAGCAATGAATATTTTTGTCATTAATCTGTAAAACTGTAATTTAACATTCTACCTAGCAGTATCTCTCCGCGAATATTGAAAATCCTATAATTAACTTACTCAAAAGTTTCAAAACAGTTCAGTTCAGGCCATTTTGAAATTCTTACCTTAACTTTGTAAAGTATGTTGTTGTTCCAGCAGTCACCGTGACAAATAGTGCTGTAGGAACCTGGCCGAGTGCATTTATACAAAACCGTCAGTATGTCTGGAGTGAGTCGGTTCAACTTATCTCTAGCGGCAGCATCTACCACTACGTTCACAGACGCTTCGTAATACGAGCTCATGCTCTTCGGCGCAGGCCCCGATTTACAATACTGCACATCCTCATGGCACAAACGAGCTATCTCCTCAAATTCTTTTGGATTCGTTTTCTCCAGTACGAAAGACAGCGCATGCAATTTCGCTAAATTTTTAATCACGAGTGAAACGTAATCCAAATTCGCCTTGCATAGTCTGTTACGTAGTCTGAATCCTTCTTCTTTTAAACCCTGCGTGACAATGGTTTCTTTGTCATATTCGGCACTTGCTAAAATGCAGTTTGGAAATTTGATTTTCAAGCCTTCGACGTTTTTAATTTTATTTTGAACTTCCAGCAATTTCGGCACGATCCGTTGGTAAAAGATGAATTCTCGTTTGTACAATTCTCTGAAGCATGCACGCATTTTCGATTCCGGATGCCACTTTATTATGAAATTCTTTTTAATCTTCTGCCCATCAATAATTCCTTTTAGTTGCACTTTGAATATACCAGTCAGAAAACTGTCGACCTCTTCACATCCTAACTCAACAATGTAGTCATTTAGTTTCATATTACTTAGTTCGGCTGTTTTATAAATTAAGTCAACAAGGTCCTGCTGACAACGTGATATTTTCTTTGGTGGCATACTACACTGATTTCACTTTAAATCGATTTTTATAACCACTGTCTTGATCTGACTGTCAAGGTTTCACGGTTAGATGACGACTGACTTAACATAAGGTATCTTACACCTACACTATCATAGTAAAACTGTCAAATTTCGGTATCTGTAAGATAAATTACAGGAACTAGGACAAAATATCATCTTATTGTTCGCTTCCACTGATAATATAGGTAAGTACCTAATTCAATATATCTTATTATCACGGAATGGAAACCTACAATCTGAACGGCATTCCTTCGATAATATTTGTACTTATTCACTCGTGCCAATTTATAAAACTTTGATAGTCAGACGAGATTGGTGTTTAGTTGTTTACGAGCGCGTTATCAATGATGCGGCGGGTACAAATGACAGGCGTTTTGAGCGTTATCAGTGCGGAACAGTCTCAGCGAATGGCCGCGAGATAAACTAGTCCCTGCGCACACAATACCTTTTGTAATGTCACTCAATGGGCGTCCTGCCTGCAGAGTTGCCGATGTGTGTGTGAGTCATACAACTGGTTTTATGCATTCAATGTCGTATTGTGCGCTATTGTCGGGCTCCTGACCACGAGTCTTGGAATACGCACAGTGAAACGTGCATGAAATGGACCGACCGCTATTCTGTCTTTCTGCGAAAATAGTTTGTCGTATTCCATAATTATTCATTTTCCCAACCGATCGCTACGAATATTGTTGGTTGTAATAAATAAAACAGTCTTACTTTATCTGTTAGGTTTATTAAGTCTACAGAATATTCTTTACGACATAGTTATCTTTATTATAAATATCGATATCGAGGTTTCTTCCGCAATACACTTATTCAGACAAATTATAACAAATCTCACGTGATAAACATAAAACAGTTTAGGACGCCCAATAAAACAAACAGTTTGAGTACCTACCTGCCTGCTATAGCGGGCTGAAAGTGAAAACAAAACTGTTGGTATTTACGAAAACTAACTCACTTCTCATTTCCTCGTCACAATTACACAGCCGACAGACGAGCCACGTCATAAAGTTTTTCACCTTTGTGATAAAACAACAATAAAGCAGCGACGTACACCCTTTGTTCTAAAGCGTAGTCAGAAGTTCTCTAAAGACATAAATATTTAATTGATTAAGTACCTACGATCGCCCCTTTGGCCTAGCCACTCTTTGGCGGCAGGTGAGCTATATTGTTTTCATCCCCCCATCTCGGAAAGAGTATTTTTGCTCTTCGATATCTGAGTGCAAAAGCTGTTTTTATCCGCTAGAGGATAAAGTAAATTGAATTTAGAACATCGTGTGCACTAAGTTTGTGAATTCAAAACATCATTAAACCTTTTACTTCTACCTCCATGGTGCCGAATTTATCATACAACTTTTTTTTTAATTTTTTAAAAACTCAGACTCGGAACCTTCTTGGTGTACTTTTTTTTAATTTGCTTTGCGCGCGCAATTTTCTTTTCACGTCATATTGTTAAAACCTTAGGTTAAAAATAAAAACAAGAAACTTGTAAACAAGTAAAAATGAGTATATCTAGTGACGACGAAGTTTATTTGACGCCAACAGAATTAACTGAAACTGTAAAAAATGCGCAAATGAGCTTTCTCCCTCAACAATCACGCGAGAACAAGGAATCAAGCACTCTATGGAGTACGTATTCAATGCTAAAAGCAACAATAAAGATGAAAAAAACATATATATAGACACCTATTCTAAATTAGTGGCATTTTTAAAAGAGCCTCATCATTTCCTCGCTGAGGTGGGATGAAAAGTTACGTGTTGCACTCGAGTGCAAAGATTTTTCACCTCGTGCTCTTTTGATTCCCTCGCTAACGATCAGGATTCTAATTTTTGAATCACTCGCTGCGCTCGTGATTCAATTTTAGAATCCTTCGCTTGCTCGGTCATCAAAATTGAGCACGCGGTTAAAAAGCAACTTTGCACTCTTGTATAACAAATAACTATTATTTGATCAATTTTCGGTTCAGCCATTTTGATTATTTAACGATAAAGACAAACTAATAACTACATTTAGGAGGCTCTAACAATTCTGTTTGATGCCGAATGGTAATTAATGTTGCTTTCAAATTGAAAACCGATTCTATTCACTGTATCATTTGGAGTTTCTATTATCTTTGTTATTGTGAAGACGCCAGCCCATCAACCTACTACAATCTGTCAGATTTCTTTAACAAATTTTCAACTTTTTTTTATTTATTTATTTTTTTTAAAAACGTTGCCCCGCACTAGGAATTACTCCTGTATCGTGGGCGCGTATACAAACATTTAAATTCACATACCTACACAAACAGCCAGACCCTTTACTTTATCGCTAATGCTTATGGTTCAAAGTTGATTGGGAAAATTTGACAGTTTCGGGTAGCTTGATGTGCTGGCGTCTGTACCTATTACTATACGTAATAATACTGTAGTCGTTGAGCTCCTCAAGTTTTGAGTTAGGGACTATTCACTTATTCAGCTCTGTTCAGTTTTTGTCCATAGAAAACAACGATTTTGTATGAGACGCGTACGCATCCGTTCAGCCGGGGAAAGCGGAACGGACTCCATAAAAAATCGTTCGACAAAAGCTGAACAGAGCTAAATAAGTGTAAGTAGTCCCCTATGCTACACGATTACTGACAATTAATGCTTGCGCTGACTGGACTGGTCCACGCAAATCTGTGTAGTTCTTGCCGCAAAAGTCCATTTCAGGCACATATCTACATTGTCTTCACATGATCTGACCAAGATTATGTCTGGACTTTAAAAGAGTCTTTGACCCTTGAGTTTGTTTCGCCACTCACTCTACTCACTCACTACTTCTCAGGGGTAGCCAAATAGGAAATGACTCTATCTAGTTATTTCTTTTTTATAACACGAGTATGTCGTGTAAAAATGATTCCTATATCCTATTTACAGAATAAACCATTTCATTTCATTTTTATTTACTTGAAATATATAATCATGCTTTATGGCATTTTAGATGTGATATGAATACCCTAATTAAAGCCTAAATCAGCAGGGTAATTGCGTAAAACATTTACAATAGCAGTGCCTTTCATTTGGATAATTCAACAACATTAATTGCGAAATTGCGATCAGACGAATTTTCCAAACATTTCAAGCAATAGATTAGGATATTTCAAATCCTTCGAATTGGATGCTCGAGGTGTACTCCAACACGAAATCCGTAGTTACGCCGAAGTTACGGGAGTTTCTTACTCCGTAGGTATCACTTATGGTCACATGATTAGTTTATGCCCCGAACTAAGAATGAATCCGTACGCAAAATTTAATTTGACACTTGTTTTGACAGATCAGTTACTTTTGGGCAGGCCCGTATCTTCGTTGATGGACATACAAAGTAGATAGCCAGTTTAAAGGTTGAAATAAGTTCTTCATGAAAAATCTAATTTAATTTACGGTTGGTAATTTTGTGTTGTTTAACACGAAATGGTCAAACAAATAATGAACGAACATTGATCGCTTGCTCACTGCATATAATTTTAATTTGAGGCGATTACAGACAATAAAAATTACAGACTGGTTTTCTCACAGGTTTTACTTCATGGTAAATTATTGGTGTCTAGAGAATTTATTTATTAAAGAGGATACAAATATAAACAGTGGATAAACTTCTTATACTAAATTAACTATTAAACTTTTAAAATTAAAACATAATAGCCTAACCTCACTAAAACTATAAAAAACTATGGTGTCTTAGCAAACGCGCACCACCACAAAATTCACACAATATTATAGGTACGCTAGCTTAAAAGTAATACTGTTTTAAACATTCTCGTAGATTTCAATAAATGTTACATTAAAAAACAATATGATTTACATCCTGCAATATACAGGCTCCTACAAACAGGCGCGACGCGCGACGCGAATCGCGCGCGACACAAAGGCACCGCTCGTTACGCGACTTGCGGTGCCTTTGTGTCGCGTGTCGCGTCGCGCCTGTGTGTACGAGCCTTAATTCAGCATGGGGGTACGTGTCTAGACGTGCAGGAAATCAGTTTTCCGTAGAAATCGACGTTGACGCCGATTGCTTGCTTCGATTGACTCACTTTTTAGAGTTCCATACCTCAAAAGGAAAAAAACGGAACGGAAGGAAAAACGCGGAGGATGAAGGATCACTCGTGTGTCTGTCTGTCCGTCCATCTGTCACAGCCAATTTGCTCTGAATCTAATGCACCGATTAAGTTGAAAGGTACACATATGAATCTGTGTGACCCAAACCCAGACTTGTAACGTAAATAAATGAATTTTGAGTATGGGGGTCATTTTTGGGAGACAAATAAAAAATAAAAAAGTTTCGCAATCTGTACCGTGTGACATATCAAATGAAAGGGCGTCAAATATTTTTTTTTCATAATTTTAAAATGAATTGTATTAGAGTTATGAAAATAGACGAAACTTGACCACACCCCCCTTATCTTCGAAACTACTGAGAATAAAAGTTAAAAAAAATACAGGAAATTACAGATTATAGATTACAGGAAAACCTATAAGAAGTCTGTGGTCTTAAAAGAACATGGTAAATCTCTCAATATTGTGCGCATCGTACGGAACCCTCTCCACGCGAGTTCAACTCGCACTTAACCGGTTTTTTATTTTATTGGCAACACTTAGATTTTCAAATGTATGTATTGCACAGTTCAAGATGCAGTGCTCCGTTTAAAATAAATTACTAAAATTCAGGAACATTGATTGAATGATTTATTAAAAGTGTTCAGACTATTTAATAATTAGCCCTTATTCCCAAAGTATACGATAAAACTGTAGGACAATCAGCCTATACCGTTCCCACTGCTGAGACACAGGCTTCACTCTGTGACAGAGAGTGGGCCATAATCCACCACGCGGGCCAATGCAGGTTGGTAAATGTCATATGTCTTAGAATGTTCGGTTCTATGACATTCCCGTTTCCTTACGATGTTTTCCTTCACTCTTTTGAGAGCAGTGGTGATGAAATAATACAAAAAGTCAAGCGCCTGACTGGGTACGATCCTACGACTAAAACAATTATAAAACTGTGATATTGGATATATCATAACAAATGGAATCAGTGCCTGCTATTGAGGCAGTCGAGGAGAACACTCCCAGCGTAATAAGAGTTGCTACTTATAGTACTTTTCATGTAGAAGGCGCTCGCATCGGTGCTATACTAGTGTATTTATTTACTAAACTAGTTTCTGCCCGCGACTTCGTTCTCGTGGAAGACTTAAGACATCATAATTGACATAAAATAACAGCCACATTTTTATAAAACTTTTCTGCATACTACGTTTGTAGTTTTGGTCTCAGCAGCCAAACTATAAAGATAGCCAAGATTTGATGACACGGGAGAAAGCGATGTACAGTTGTTTGTGAGAAACAGCTCGTTCTGAGGTCGATACCCGCAGCTTTCAGTAGTAACTTCCCATTACCAAGGAAGTTTTTCGTTTTTAGTAAATTATTTACTAAATAAACTGTAAGTAATCTTAATGTAACGCAGCGGGTATTGTAATTAACTCCAACAGTAAAATAATAATTGCATTTAGTTTTTCCTAGCTGTAATTCTTAACAAGTTACAGCCCTGTATATTTTAATTACCCAGGCGCCGCGTACAACTAAGCCTTTCAGTTAGTCTTTATCGTTTGTTAGCAGCACACGCGACTATTATAAGTAAGTATAAGGTTTAAAAATCACATTAGTGAGGCGGAACACATCGCTACCGAGACTTTAATAGATTATAACGGTGGCCGCTTCGCCGCTTTTATTGTAGGGAAGGCGATCACTATCACCCTCAATATAACACAATGCTTTTGAAACAGCCAATCGTCTCCCAGGATCATATTAAGATGGATGCGGTAATGTAGCCCGCGAAATTCTCTTACGTTTTTTGCAATTACTTTAGCCCGTAGCATACGAAATTGCAAGTCCGCGTCAGGTTGTATGTTGATTAAAATATGATTGATAAAATTATTGAAAATTAAAATATGATTAAATAAAATAATAAATAAAAATAATTGTTTTATTCAGCATTAAAATTGGTAAAATTATTACAGACAGTCTTAGAAATTATTTACAAAGATATAATAATGATTTAGGTACCTGTACTAGGATAAACCTGTATCACAGGTGGCATGAGCATACTGTATGGTAATTGTAAGACAATAAAATTATCAACAATATTTATCATTAGAAGTCTTGAAATAATGACAAAATTTTATTAATTAATTATTTTATACCTACTTTACCTATTTAAATACTATTTACCTTAAAGGCTCCTACAAACAGGCGCGACACGCGATATAATCGCGCGCGACACAAAGGCACCGCTCGTTGTGCGCCTTGCGGTGGCTTTGTGTGGCGTGTCGTGTCGCGCTTGTTTGAAGGAGCCTTAAAGATCAAAATAGTAAAAAGTCTTATATACGTAAGTATTTAATCAGCGTAATATACTAAATATGATTCGCGACCGTAACAAATCTGACTTTACAGAACTATGCTCATAAGAATCAGCAGTAGGTGTACCTATTTGTTAAGTTGTTGAGTTAGAATTGGCCTCAAATGTCATGATTTTACGAAATAGTCATACAAAAAAAAAAAAAACGAAAAAAAAAAAAATGAACTAAAATGAACTTAGAGAGTTGTTTGTATTGATGATTTTTATGGCTATAGTTCTTTAAATAAATATTTGTTACGGCCGCGAATCATATTTAGATCAACATAATACTGACCTGCAAATTGCAAAAAAAATGTAAGGACATTAATTTCGCGGGCTACACTAACGCTATCGCCTGAAAAGAAAATAAAAAAACTTTTCAAGAAGGGGCGAAATAAAACGTATTACCTCAAGACAAACGCATTTCAAACACTAATGTAAGGACCACCTTTTATCGCTCATATAAATTTTCTTCAAAAGCCCAAATTTTTCGGCGAGTGGGAAAAGCACTTCAAAGGGGAAGTAATGAAAGAAAAATGAGGAATGTTTTAATAACTTCTTCTTCGTGTTACAACATTTATCTTTTATGTGCATGGGAACTGTTCCAATACCAACCCCTTTGTCTTGTGAAAGTAAGTCTGCTGTCTTAACAATTCCGGAATTTGTTTTTGGGTCAGTGGAAACAGAAGTCTTTGGAGAGAATTACAATTGAGTCCATTTGCCGACCTCTTTGTATATTATAATGATATAGGTACTATGATAGTACAACCATAAAAACTACCCTAATAACACTGACATCGTAAACACAAAAATAATAAACATTTTATTTCAAAATATTTTAACAACTCTTAAAATAGCACCGACACGCCTATTCCACAGAGATATGGACCTAAAAATATTTTCGTCTACATTTTTTACAAATAAAAATAAATCCTGAAAATCGCCTGTAAAAAATATGAATGCAATTTTCTAACTGGGTGAAATTGAAATACATTTTATCCGGGCAAAACCGGCGTATCAGCTAGATATTTTATATAACCGTTTTATAAAATATAAATCATTTCAGAGGCAGAGTAGCGGGCTGGCGCGACGGGCACCGCAGAGGGACGTCTCCAACGCAATAGTGGTTTATTTTACATTCAAAGCTTTGGGAGGCGGTTTTAAGAGGTTAGTTAATATTTAAACATTTTTTACCACACAAACTGTTTCTCTGGGTGTGTTTTTAAACAAAGTACCCTGGAGTCTGCTGGCTAACTATGCAAATGACCCGGTTTTAAGCTGGGAACTCGTAGAGTGTATGGTTTCCATGCCGTTGCGTTGCTGCGAGCTGTGTACGGTGTGTACCGCCGTGTTAGGGGTGCATTAGGCCGGGCAGAACAGGGGTGCGTATCGATTGGCGACCCCCACCCGGCGCCCTCGACACTACACAATATTACTCTCTGCACTCCGAAACTCACCCTTTCGTTACATTTGCAACGTTTACTTGGCGGACCGAGATCATTGTTTTAAAAGATTTTACTACAAACATTTTTTTTTTGTTTATTATAATACCTTAGGTTTGGGCTGTATTATAATATAATTATGTAGGTTCATTCCTTCGAAACGTTCTTTAGGGAATCGAATAGGACAGTTTTAGTAGAGAATAAAGTTGGTTTATTATTTCTGTGGCTTATTTTTTTTAGACCAATGTCATTTATGTTTCAAATTACACAAAGAACACAATGAAGAAAGATTGTAACAACACAATTTTATTGCAATAAAAAACCCCTAAATTCATTGAAGCTCGCCTGTCGGGCGCACGCGCCGAATGGCAATAACCGCGGTGATTGCATGTAGACATCTACACAACTAAGGGGCATCGAGGGCACTTCGATATCACGCAGCCCAAACTGTGTTATCTCATGGCGCAAGTGGGTTAGCTACGACACTTCTTTTTCTGTTTCGTTCTCTATGCGCGGGAATAAAGTGCGTTTTTTTGCCCTACTGAGGTTTGGGAAATAATATGAGTAATGTTTTTTTCTTACAAAATTTTGCATAGTCCCTTTTTGTTCTGGTATAGTAGCCGATGTAGGGGTGTGTCAATCTTCATTTTAAAGCATTTGATGTTCATGTTTCGATTAAATGACATTTTGACAGATTGCATTAAGCATCCCTTGCAAAACTATACACGGCTTGTGTGTAATTTTTAAAGTGACGTTGCTTTTTATTATTCCTACTGCAATTTTATTAGGATCATGATCAATCACGATTATGGACGGCGTTTGGTGAACAGTAAAATGCTAGTCGCAATACGTCTTTATTTTATTAATTAAAGTAAGTTTGCTGCTATCTTTTTCTATGGAAATTTTTCTTAATCAATCACCTATAACGACACCCAAGGGAGATAAGGAATATCCTTATTCCCTAGGATTTTTTTTATTAGATATTTTATAATAACATCACACCTACAGGTGAGAAAGGTAGGTAGAAGTGCACAACACTGCATTTTGCCAGTTGTTTAATGCTCGGTTACTCTAAACAAATACAAATCGTTTTACTTGCTAAACTGGGCATTTAAATATGTTTAAATTCATAAACTAATTTTACCTGTGTGATAGTTCCATAATATGGGATGGTATTTTATGCAAAGCTTATTTGCTTCATTATCGTTTGCCGTGATACAGTTTTCACTAGTACGGAGGTCAGTGTGAATTAAGCTCAAACAACCGCATATGCACAGGTATTTATTTATTTATTTATTTATTTTTTTATTTATAAAAGGTACACCAACAGCTTCTGTATACAAAATATCAATTTACAGTAGGTAACAGTTATGTGCTTATACAGTTGCCAATAACAGGTGAACCAACATTCTCAAATACAGTGATCACCTAAGGTAAAAACGAAATTAATAAAAATTAAGTGAAAAATATAACTAAAAAACTAACTATGTAAACAGAAATATAAAATGATATAAGTTATGGGATACAGAGGTTGCAAGAAAAACCTACATACTAATACAACGAATCTTTAGATTGTGTGGGTTGCACTAGTAGACACAAATCACAGGATTGTTGTGATTTGTGTGTAAGGTTTGTTCTTTTAAATTGTCAATAAATTCAAATTCAAATTATTGTTAAATTTCATTAGTCTTAATTTTTACCAATTAAATATCGGTCCGTAAATAGGAATCGGCCATAAGTCCCAAGTATTATAAGGGGTCAGCCTAATGCTTTCAACCGGGCAAAAATCAAAATCCCAGGCTGCAACTGAGACACTCTTAATGGAAAATCCCAATAACACTTAGCCGGACTTGGGAATCGAACCCAGCCGGTCGATTCTGTAAAAATCTCACCATGAAAACTTAGGTGAAGTGAGTTTGTTTTTGCTAGAAATTGACACTGTTGACAGCTCACTCCACGCTCACTTCACCTAAGTTTTTAAGGTGAGATGGTTACAGAATCGCACTGCAGCCGGTCGATTCTGTAAAAATCTCACCGTGAAAACTTAGGTGAAATGAGTTTATTTTTCCTAGGAATTGACACTGTTGACAGCTCACTCCACGCTCACTTCACCTAAGTTTTCACGGTAAGATGGTTACAGAATCGCACTGCAGGACCACAAGGCCATCGTTAACGTTACAAAATATCGTGTAAGTTCTGTCCGGCCATAAATAAACAGATAAGCCAGGGAAATCAGGTGCGTCAATCAAAGCGAGTAGCGCCGCGGTCGTTCAGCGAGCGTATCGTCCGCCGCCACCGGTACAGTCAGCCTCAAAAAGATGTTAACATCGACAAGAATTCATTTAATTGTGTACAGTTTGTGTTTCATAATACTGTATATCTATGTGTAGCTAAAATAAAGTACCCAATGTGTAATATGTTTTGTGGCTATACATTAATACAAAATTATGGAACAAATAAATTTTTATTCAAAATCAAAATTGACAAAATACAAAAATATGAATTTTACATAAATAATGAAGGTATTACAATGTTAGATGATGGTTATACTAGGATTAGGAACAATATTTTGAATTTTAATAAAAATGGCGACAACATATTATTTACTTCTTATAATAAACCTAATTTATTTACACTATTAATTAGTATAGAACTAAGTAATAAAGGTTATAAGTAGATTCTATATTTTTTTTATTTGTATTAGGTACATACAATAGTTTCTTGCACCTAATAATTAATTTATCATGGAATGTAAACTCACGATAATGCTCGGTTCCTATAAACAAAAATTGCAATGGAAATGGCAGCATTTTTATTGCAAAACTTAGCGATATTCGTAAGCTAATTTTACCTGTGATAGCTAAGTACTTCCATAATGAGATTACGACACACTACGACGTCTTTGCTTAATTATTGGTAAAGATACAAGAGTCTTAAATTTAACCAATAACGATCCGTAAATTATAGGAATCGGTCATAAATGACCTCTTGTCGATATATACATCTTTCTGAGGCTGACTGTACCTACAGTTAGTCAACTGTCCGTCGCCGCCGGTCGGCTTCTAATGAATCAAACGACAACTATGTATATTAGAGCTAGGGTTGAGTTACAAGTGGAATCGATAGAATATTTGATGTAAATGTACAGACGCCAGCACATCAAGCTACTACAATCTGTCAAATTTCTTTAATAGATTTTCAACTTTATGGCTAAAGCATAAGGTTCAATATTAATTGGGAAAATTTGACATTTTCGGGTAGCTTGATGTGCTGGCGTCTGTACACACACATCATCATCATCTGCCTAGCCTTTTCCCAACTATGTTGGGGTCGTCTTCCAGTCTAACCGGATGCATCTGAGTACCAGTATTTTACATGGAGCGACTGCCTATCTGACCACCACAACCCAGTTACTGGGTAACACGAAACCCCTTGGTAAGAATGATTGTCAGACTTTCGGGCTTCTGACGACCCGTAAGTCTAAACTAGAGTAGACTTCTCGTAAGTGTATACACACAGTCGGTATCTAATTAAATAATAATTTTCCGATAACTACCTTTTGAAGAGGTAGTGGAAAATATGAAATCTACGCGAACTAATTTGCGGGCGAAATGCTAGTTGGTTAATATATTTCGCTTCCTTCTTCAAAGCTTCTTAAGAGTCGCGTAAGACGAAGTGAGGTAGCGTCATCATTTCGTAATAAGAGCTTCGTTCCACTTTGTAACTAGTCACAATTACGTAAAATATACGCAAGTAAAACTAACAACTGTAATACCTACCTAACATAGGCTGCACTGCCATGACCAGGAAAATGCTATCTTCATCGCCTTTGAAAAACGGTTAGGTAATCACATAAGATCACTAACTGCTAACCCTCTAGACGTTATTCGTGGGTCTCTATTTCAACACCCACACGTTTAGAGGAGGGTGAATAAGGGAACATACCTATACAGTGTGTTCGTAGCTTATAACACCGACCAAGTTCGAAAACTTTACGGAAACAGGGAACTTTTAATAGTGCTTCTAAGCGATGAATCAGCAAACTGTCGATATTTTCTACCACCTTGCGACGTACCTAAGTCAGCGTTTAGTTTGAGGTTTGTGAATTTATTGTGTTCGGAATAGCTCGTGTTTGAATTCGATTTTTAAATTGGGCCAAATTTTTTTGGACTTTTAACCATAGACTACAATAGAAAGTTTTAGTTGATAATGATGTAGCTGTAAATTAAAAAAAAAAGACGAAACATCGAGGTTAAGCAGAAGTGTACACCTCAAAATTCCATAGATTATTCCATAATGTATATTTAACAATCACATCCTCTTTTTCTTCGTCTTCGACCCATATCCACCCAATGCTGAGTATCGGTCGTCATTTTTCCCGATCTTAGGCCGAACATCTAAATGTTTCCTGCTATCTTGAACAGGTCGCAAATCCACCTGGCTCGAGGTCTGCCTGCATATGATATAATATGTCTCTCTCACTCTTTTATGTTATTTATTCAGGAAATACAGGCGTCTGTTATCTTCACCAATATTAATGATTTAGGCGCATAATGCCCACTTCTCAAAATGGCAACTGAGTCGCTAATGGACTAATTCTCAAAATGGCTAATTCTCTAAATGACTAATTCTCAAAATGCCTAATTCTATAAATGACTAATTCTCAAAATGCCTAATTCTATAAAGGACTAATTCGCAAAACGGCCACTTCTATAAATACTTAATTCTCAAAAGGGCAATTATTGAAAAAAATTATAGAAAGAGAATTTCATCATAATAATACATTTTATAAACAATTTCCATATTAATCAACAACAAAAGCATGACATAACACATAACACAAATGTCACACATTTGATACGTAAAGGTATATACCTATCTCATGGCGGCATGGAAAGAGCGACTGTCGCAACCCAGCGCAGGGCACGCCACGATAGCGGCGGTAAGACCCCTCTTTGAGGAGTGGCTAGAGAGGCGTCACGGCGCCCTCACCTACCGCCTGACGCAGGTCCTCATCGGACACGGAAGTTTCGGGAGGTTCCTGCACATCATCAGGCGGCAGGAAACGCCCATTGCCAGGATCGCCCAGAGGACACGGTGGAGCATACGGTGGAGTTCTGCCCCGCTTGGGCGGAGCACCGCCGTATCCTCGTAGAGGCGATCGGCAGCGGCGGCGACCTCTCGCGTCCGGGCCTGGTTCAAGCCATGGTCCGGGGCGAGAGGGAGTGGGGGGCAGTCGCCTCCTTCTGCGAAGCAGTCATGCTAGCGAAGGAGGCGGCGGGATGGCTGAGGGAGAGAGCCTCCCGTCCCAGCCGCCGCGGGAGACGCTCCGGACGTCGGGAGCCGCGCGACGACTCCCGGCCACCGTAGGCGCGGGCCTGCGGGCGGAGAGTAATGGGTAGCTCACCGTCCGATCAGGACCAGGCCCGTGCCGGACGGCGCGTACGTTTTCCACGCGCGCCTCAAAGAGATGTCAGCATCAAACAGGGCTAAGGAAGGAACACGGATGGGTTTTAGTCAGTAAGAGTCTGACACTCCCGCTCCACCCAGAGCGGGAGGAGTCATTTGATGATTTCCCATCCTGAAAAAAAAAAAAGGTATATACCTAAACAAAATAAAAAAACCACTTGCATAATAAATGTAAAATACCCGTGAATAAAGGAGCATATTAGACGCTTATACGAGTATCGTAATAACGGGAGGGAGATTATGTTATTTTTCAAATGTTATAATAAACTACAAAAGTTTTGCTATTTTTCGAGGTTTTTTTTAGTTATTTACAATATTAAAGTGTCTGTACTTATATATGACCTTTAGGTATAAGTACAGACACATTTATATCAAATGTGTGACAGTTGTGTTATGTGTTATGTTATGCTTTTGTTGTTGATTAATATGGAAATTGTTTATAAAATGTATTATTATGATGAAATTCTCTTTCTATAATTTTTTTCAATAATTGTCCTTTTGAGAATTAAGTATTTATAGAAGTGGCCGTTTTGCGAATTAGTCCTTTATAGAATTAGGCATTTTGAGAATTAGTCATTTATAGAATTAGGCATTTTGAGAATTAGTCATTTAGAGAATTAGCCATTTTGAGAATTAGTCCATTAGCGACTCAGTTGCCATTTTGAGAAGTGGGCATTATGCGCCTAAATCATATTAATTACATAATTCTCTGTGATTATGAGATTTATTATAATATTGACAGAACGAGAGGGTTTTTTTTCTAAATCAAAATACGTTTGTAACACAGTGCTTCTCGTTACAAATAAACCTGCAGCTGCATTCTGTCACAAACTTGTCACTGTTTGCGGTCACGCTAAAATGTGGTCTGACTCGCAGCGCAAGCGACGCGTTTAACATCACTCAGAATTTGTAGCACTTCATACTGCTTTGTATACGATAAGTGAGATAATTAATAGTTGGCTTTTTTGCCATGATTAGGATGGATTCTTCAAGTATGAGAGTACCTATAATCGGGGAGGACAAGTGAAACTGTTGGGGTACAGCTAACCAGCCACTCGATTCTGTAAAAATCTCACCGTGAAAACTTAGGTGATGTGAGTTTGTTTTTGCTAGGAATTGACACTATTTAACAGCTCACTCTACGCTCACATCACCTAAGTTTTCACGGTGACATTTTTACAGAATAGCACCGCTGATACGTAACATCATTGCTGCTGTTGACTATTTTTATTAATGAGAAGTACTTCGTCCGCGTGGATTTCGTACGTTCCCCAATTTTTTAATACCCCTTTCACCCCCTTCAAAAGGTATTTTTCGAAAATTAATGATTACGATCTTATAATTTATTTTGATAAGCATTCGGGCCAATTTTAAGGTTATAAATCAAACTAGGTTCTGCCCGCGACTTTGTCCGCGTGAAATTCGTACTTTCCTCTAAAAATATCGAAAATGTATGTTTATGATATTTATCATTTATTTAGACAAATAAGTTTTCGGGCCAATTTTTGAGTTTATAGATAGAAGGGATCAGATTTTTCAAATAAACTGTATCCCCGCTTGTCACCACAGGGGTGGAATTTTGAAAAAATCGTTTGGAATGTGTTCATAACTTGACTCAAAAATTATTTATACCAGTCTTCGAATTAGTCAAGTCACTCAGTAAAATCCTCCCCTGTAAAATTAACTACCCCTTTTCACGCAGTTAGGGCTATATTTTCGAAAAACCCTGATATACGTTATTCTTTACTTTTGGTCTTAAGTATAAATACTGACTTTCGAGTTAATCGGACCGCGCGTTAAAATTCTTCCATACAAATTGTAACACCCCCCAATCCCCCTAAAGGGGGTGGTTTAGAAAAACAAAAATGCCAACCTTCATAGTTTACTTAGATAAGTGTTCGTGCCACGTTTCAAGTTTATTAACTCAAGGAATAAGATTTTTCGTACAATCAAAATCCCCTCATCAGGGGGTGAGTTTTGGAAAAGCCTTTCTAAGCGCACGGCTACATCATAATAGCTATATGTGTACCAAATTTCAGCGCAATCCGTTTAGTGGTTTGAACATTATTAGTACCAAATGTTAGTAGGTACGTATTTTAGCAGTAAAATCCTTTTGTAATATCCGATTCCACCTGCCAGAGGGCGATTTTTGAAAAAACCCGGTAAACACCAGATAAACGTAGGTATATAATTTATATTTTTTGATTTAAGTAGGTAAGTATTGGTAACGAGTTTCGAGTTCTTCTTAGCGTGTCGATGGTAAAAATAACACGATAAAAAGGTATAGCTTTTCAATATGTACGGCCCAAAATTCCATTTCGAGTTAATTCGACAACACATGACTTTACTATACGTAATAGTACCTACATAATTTTACTTTGCTACAAATATGTACTTAGTTAACATTGTGGTTACCAACCTGCTTTAATGATTTCCACGTTTATGCCTTCCTTTGAGTAATCCATCTATATATACGTATAGCTAAACTATACTGAGGTGTAGGTAAGATCAATACAACTGATACCTACCTTCCGTAATCTAATACAATCCCTGTGTGTATGTGCTTAATTGGTTTTACTATAGAGCAGATCCACCTATCCATTGTAGGTATACGTATTAAACATTTGCGTTGATTGCGGTAATCCTATTTGTTGACGGGCGTCACGTCGCCGGGTGCGGTCTCAAAACGTGCTGCAGGTTCAAATACAATCATCATTGTTTCATTGTATAACATTTTCCAGCACTGTGTAATATTTTTTTGCCGCGTTGGTTGCGTAACACACGATCAATCTCAATCTGAATTATTTCGAAGGATATTCCTAATCCATTGCTTCATATGTTCGGAAAATATGTTTGCTGAACAACGTAAATAACGCAATGAGTGTTGTTGGACTGTCAAAATTAATCCCACTGCTACTGATAGTGTGTTACGCAATTAGCCCACTAGGATCAATTTCCGGGTGAGGCAAAGTGTTATTAAAAGCCTTCGTTTACCTAGGTATATCCTGTCAAATCGCAGCTACGCAGCGGGAAAATGAATCCCAGGTCAGACAAAGTGTAACTCCATCAGGAATTTGAGTAGTCCACTTGCAAACACCGCTAAGTTAAAAAAAAAAAAAAGAAAATCAGATAGTGCGGCCATTTTATTTGTTGTTTAAAATGCTTTCATAAGCAACTATCAATCTCGATCAAAACTTCGCATGTTACGCATAAATTTCGATTAAATATTCAGTACTCCTGCAAAACTTGCTATATTGATTGATAGTTAACTTTCAAACAGCTCTAAGTTACAGGCTCCAAGTAATATAAAAAGAATTACAATAATATTTCCAGTTGTAGGGCATTCATTTTTGCCTCCTGATCGTATTTTTGGAAATATTGAAAGGGCTACACGGCCTCTAGAAGTCATAGCAGAACCAGAGACCTATTTTGATATTTTTCAAAAATACGATACGGTGCTGAGACTTGGCAAAGATTTCAATTTTTATGATTGGAAATCAAACACCAAAGACGTACTGAAATTGCCTGGATCTTGGCATTTCCAATTTAATGCATCCAAGAGGTTTTTTTTTGAGAAAAGACAGGAATGGCAAAATCGCCGTTAAAGGGGATGATGATGGGACTCCTTTTCCACACTTAGACTCGCATTCGGTCCGTTGTGCGTCCGTTAAAGGGGAACCGCATTATGTATCGGAGGTGGTGAATCATTACGGCAATGTTTGTAAAAGAGGTAAATCGTTTGAACAGATTGAACCTACTTTGATCAATTTAGGCGTTCCTGTAAAACCAGAAAAAATAAATGATGTTAGAAACTTGCTGATTAAACATTTTGGACAAGATTGGGCTAAGGTGGATAGTCTAAAATATTATAGATTTCTTGAAGAAAACCAAACTGAAGCTGCTTTAGACGAAGATACCGATACTGAGGAAACTTTGATGGATGAAGACACAGAAATAAGAGTATAATTTTATTGTAAGATGATTATTTAGGTTTAGCGATTTAATTTTGATACTGTTTCAAAACTCTTCATGTTAATTTCATACTATTTCAAAACTGTTTATGTTAAAAATACTTTTGCAAAAGTGGTTATGTTTAATTTTTAAATACTAATAAAATGATAACTATGGTATTGGGATTTTATTTACTACAAGAAATTAATTCTCTGTGACCATAATTTTCAGTAATGTGTTGTAATATGAATTTTCATAACTCCATTTTAACACTAGAGGTTTTAATCGATTTTCCAAAATTATTATTCTTTCAACATAGCGGACTTTGCAAGTGGACTACTCATTTACCCGTCAGTTCGAAGTCTGGGTGTGTGCTCGGTTAAACCCCCTATCATACCACATGAGACTCAAGAGGTGAAATGTAGTGTAAAATACACCTCTGCCTATGGCAGGATATGGCAGGATTTTATGTTGCTGGGTTTTTTTTTGTGTTGGTTATAATACCTAAAGTCTATTCAAATTCAAGTTTCAAATTGATGTTATTTCAAGTTAAACAAATATCAACTTTAAAAACCCGTCATTCAATTCCCAACGAAATAAAATATTGAAGTATTTCCATTTATTCATTGATCCGTCTCGCGGTAGTCCTGCTCGCTGACGTATATTTTATGTCAAGTCTGACGTCACTGGATGCGGTTGCAGCTTCATCCAAAATGTGGTGCACCGTCTATCGCGTGTGGAACATTGCCGGATTCATTCTGGATATATTGTCAACGAACAATGTACATATCTACAAGTTTATAGTACAATCGTCGTGAAGTCTTTATTGCAGCACGACTGTAAAAGGATTTATCTACTGTGCATAGTGCATAGCGTCTTATTTTGTCGCATTCTAAAATGTAGATAAACACACTCAATATAATCAGCCTCTGACATTCCCACTGCTGGGACACAGGCCTTCTCTCGGTGAAAGGGAGAGGGCCATAATCCACCACGCAGGCCCAGTGCGGGTTGGTGGATGTCACATGTCTTAGAATTTTCGGATCAAGGACATACCGGTTTCCTCACGGTGACTTCTTTCACCATTTTGAGAGCAATGGTGATGAAATAATTTACAGAAAGTAAAGCGCCGGCCTGGGTTTGAACCACTGGGCCACCACTGGTCTTACGCACACACACAAATATTTTAAAAAAATAGGGTGTGGCTGTATCATGAACACGGCGGTGTGTTGTACGTGAATACGTTTACGTAACGGGGTTGATCCGCTCGGCTGCATTAATTCTTTTACGTTCCCGACACTGCTTGACTTGGGCATTATGGGGTTTTATTGGTACCACTCGATTGCTCTTGAGAAGCACTTTCCAACCATATATGATTTCTGTATTTGGATTTGGCTTTTTGAGGGGTATAGGCCGACATTTTATATATATATTTTTTGTTTAAACCCATTATATTCACTGTCACTATTTTACAATAATATTTTTATACAATCGATAGATTTTGACAAGAGCTGACGATTGAAACTTAAACGAACGTCGTAGCTTTTCCGAGTAAAAAGTTAAACTAAGTGGGAAATCTCGATGCGCAGCAAAATGACCTCAAAATGGCGGCGCTTCCCCCTCCATCGTGCGCGATACGTCACAGTTCTCACATGGCGTAGTGAATTCTTTGATCCTTTAGCTATCCAATGGTGTAATTGAATAGGATGGAGATAGATATGAAGCTGCGACACCAAACTGTATCCCCCGATTTTGTTATCATTGGTTTTTTCGACATGCCTCCCAATACGGAAGCAATTTTAAAGACGTATTCACGTCAAAAACGATTTTCCGTTCGACAAGCGGTGAAAAACAGGACGCATAAAATATCGCGAGGAATAAAAAATAATGTGACAATTCCAAGCAATAAATAAGATACAGAAAAAAAAACTACAAACTATGTGGTATTTTTTACGAGTTCACTTAAATCACGTTCGAAATTTTGTTTTCTGTAATGTTCTTTTTTAGTTCCTTATACGTATAATAGAACCTTATATTTATGTTTTTTCTGAAATAATAACTTATTATTATTTATGTCTTTAATTTACTTATATGGTATACATAATAAGGATTATTCTATTATTTTCTGTATTTTACAGTTGCCTACAAAATATGCCAACTGATGGAAGAAAAAAAACAAATGGAAATATCCTACTCCTTATTGGACAAAAATAATGAAACAAGCTCTTAGTTAGATACCTTTCAAAGATACGCGATCTAACAACATACCGTTAACAAGATCCCTTTTTAACAGGTGTATCGGTAATTACTTTCCTCGTTCCGCGGCAGGAACCTTTGTTTTCTTTCCTACCTCCCTTTCTTCCCATCTATCTCTAAAGCAACATTATATAAAACGGTTTTAAATGTTAAAACAATAAATCTCGCAATTTTGTTCGCCATTAATCAAAAGATTCCCCTGATTTTAAGTACCGTTTCGATCCCTGTTATTTATGTAAAAGATAAAATTCCGAACAAATTAGCGGACTAATTAACCGTTGGAATTTCATGTTATCGAGTATTTCTCAAGCAAATCCTACGCAAAGTCGCCTCGCGATGAGGCATCGCGAGGCGAATTATTTGTTAAAAACAAGTTGTTCCTCTAATTTAGGAGCGAATTATACGAAACCAATTTGGCAACTTCAATGTAAATTGCCTGTTATCACTCACTCTGATGTGCTATAATTGGCAATATTGGTATTGAATGCCAGCACTTCACCCCAAAATGTATTTCGTATATTTAAAATTGTTGATTTTAATTTGAAAGCCCTCAAAAGACCTTCTCGTGAAGACGATATGAAACTCAAGTAGGCACCTTAATTTGATATTCATGTTCCCATTTCCATTATAAGGGACAAATAAAGTATGTAAATACTGAACCATGTAAAGAGCAAGACTTCAAACCTTGCTTATATGTCACGTATCGTATCTTCCGTGTATATGTATATGGCGAAAGCCATACCCGCCATACACCTGCACAATATACCAATTACGAATTTCCAACCGAAAAAACTGTTTCCACAAAATTTGCAATGGCGAGTGCACCGCTTGCCGCGGCACGCCTGCGGTACAAACAAAAAGTTCGCCCTTCGGACGAAACGCGAAACGCGACGAAATGTATTATGGAACCTTTTCCACGTCGATAAGTAAATGTTACCCCTGTCTCTTCGAGTTATGAACTCTCAACAGAAAGGTACATAAGCGTATTTTTCCAGAGGCTCTGCAATTCCTACTCTCCTCTGTAGACGGATTACAGCCAACGGTCGAGTGACAGAGCTAGCAACTTTAAGAGGCTATTAGGATAATAGGATTGAATCACATTGTATCGTCGCTGGATTATCTATCTTTCTGATTGGGGCTTCCCACGAAACTATCAACAGGTAGCAGCAAATTGTCGTCGCCAAAGTAATTGCTTGTCGATATTGGGCGCACCGAGTTGACCTATTTGGGACATTTACTTCAGCCGACCTACACTGAAAAAAATAATTTCTTACTACACCACATTAAAGCGATTTCATTATGATTTACTGAATTTATACAGTAACAAGAGAGGTTTGTAAATGACAAAACAGTAACTTTTAATGAATGAACATACTATTTACTGAAAAAAAAACAACAAAAAAAAAGGAAAACCACCATTACTGTAATGTAAGTAAATTAATACACGATATCACCAAATGAATAAAGCCGTAATTTTTTTACCTACTTAAAACGTTAAAGTTTACTATCATGACGGTAACATTTTGCCTCAAGCTTTAACTGTTTTCGGATCAGTAAAAATACTGTTTTGAACGTATTATGGAACTATTTTTAAAGCAGTTCAGATCAATGTTTTTTTTTTCATTTTTATTTATTGCTTATTTCTTTCTTTCAGTGTAGCAAGAACTGTACAAATATATGGTACCCTAACTGGTACAGTCCAAAAAGAAAACGATTTTCAAAACGTACAGAATCTGTTTTCCTTCTCAGTAGGTACATCGATCTGAATTGACTTATTTAGGTAAGCATTCGCGTTACATGGGAACGTACCAGGGGCGCATAATTGAAGAGGCAGAGTGTCGCGTCTAAGCATTCGTCAGTCTGTTGCCAGGCCTCCCCTCGGCACCCGGAAATATCGATTGTACCTGTTGTGCTCTCAAACCGAAGAGCACCCCGCGCCTGCCTCGTCTGTGTCCAAATAATGGAAATTATTATTTAATAGGGAAGATGCAGATATAATATTCATCAATATTTTGTGACTAAAATATTAAAAAAACATAAAAGAAGTACTACTGCAACGTTTTTATTTTAGTTTATATTGATTTTTAACAATAAATATGAATTAAAAGTAACGTGAAACGGAACGTGTTTTAATCCACCAATCAGCGCCTAGTGACGTCACTCCTGTTATGATAACTTATTTTAGGTTATAGTTGTGAACGTAAACATTCATTGATTGCGAGAATTAATCGCATTTTTCGAATAAAAATGGAAATTGGGTTCATAAAAGCAGATTCCAGGAATCTGCTGAATTTATTCCAGCTTCATCAGGCAAATTCTAAGGTTAACATGTCCATTTTGACAATGTCAATTAATTTAATAAAACATAACGAAACGTTGCACTTTCCATGATTTAAAATCGTCATTTTTTGTACCAAACTCCCAAGAATCCTTAATTTAATTGTAATATATATTATACTACCTATAGCACAGATTATTACGACTAAAATCTATCTCCAGGTGGGTGTAAACATGCTGCTGCACTATTGCTATGGTTGCACAGAAGATCTGAGGAGCCTCCGATTACATCCATCACATGTTATTGGAAGAAATCGAAATTATCTATATGTGCATCTGGAAAATCCTTTATAAAAGCCAAAGAAATAGGTCACATTCCAATCACTAGGTAACAGTTTCTCTCAAGTAATCAGTTTTATCAACTTTTTTTTATTAAGAGAAATTATCAAAAGTATGTTATATAAACTGACATTTTTAGGTGGATATTTTAAATGAATTTCTAGATGTTGTCAAAGAAAAAGATTGTGAAGCGAATATTATTCGCTATTATCAAGAATAATAAATGATGGATAGTCCATTTTTTATAATTTACAGTATCTTAATGTATTTATTCAGAAAATATCTCGAAAGTGGAAAACTACGCAACTATGAAAGCCAGCAGCGATCAAATATGGCGCCAGTGACAGACAGGAGTGACGTCATCGTAACTGTAGATCGTTTTCGCGCGAAAATTTAAATTGTCAGTTTGAAACCGCAATTTTTGACAATAAATAATAGTATTTAAATTTTTTACTATACTCATGGTTTATTCTACATGAAATTCATTCAAATGAAAGCAAAAATAAAAATGTTGCATGTTGTCTATTGAAAAAGGACGAGCTCTGTGGGTTTTAGAATTTTATCGGTGTCAAAAACGATGGAAGTAATACTTTTTATATATTATTATACCTTTGATAACTGAGAATATTCTTATTGATATCGACAAGGAAATATTTGTAAACATGAGATGTTATTGATGGAAAAATAACACAACATTATTTTATTTCTCTTTTACAATATTGTGTTTTCCTTTATATCGGTTATTCTGTTTCCTATACGTATGTAATAATAGCAAAGTCGAAGCATTTATTTCAAATAGACACATAAAAGGCACTTTTGAACATCAAAAATAACAATAAAATTAATAGAATTGATTCTAGTCGACTCTTCCAAAAGTAGTTTTCCGCACGTAGCCGCACGGGAAAATCGCTTGCTGCGGTCGGTCCGCGGCTGGTTGGATGACCATCTTTACACACCAAATTCCCTCCGTGCCTCGGAAAGCACATTAAGCCGTTGGTCCCGGCTGTCATTCGTGGATCTTTGACTGTCGTTACGGGTCGTCAGATGCACGAAAGTCTGACAACTAGTCTTACCAATTGGTATCATGTTACCCAGTCACTGGGTTGTGGAGATCAGATAGGCAGTCACTCCATGTAAAATACTGGTATTCAGCTGCATTCGATTAGACACTCCCGACTTAACAGAAAAACAGCTACTTATTTATGCCCATGGTATATCATACACAGAAATTATAAAACCAAAAACTGACTAACCGCAGAAGCTTTCGAGTAATTTATCACAATATGCAACAGACTCCAGAGATCCACCTTTCGCCTCACTTTTCTTATATTTGAATCCGTTTAAAACGGTTGTTATGTCCACCAAGGGATAAAAGTTTTTCAATTTCCATTCAAATCTCGAGTTGACGACTTTTACTCACCAAAATATTGTTCAGAATATTCCTTGTATAATAAGTCTTGCTATTCATTGAATGGTTGTTTATTTTTGCATTTCATTTTCCAGGTTTTTTCTCCTCTGACCGCTTCATGAATTCCATTCACAATTTGTCTTTTCTCTTCCTCTGCGTCTTTAAATTCAAACTTGTATAATATGTACTAGCTTCTTCTGCCCGTGACTTCGTTCGCGTGTAATCACTTATCGTACGAGTAACTATAATATTAATAATTGAGTACAGTGCGTGCCACGTAAGAAGAGACTTGACCCCGCCACCCCCGCCTCTTTCCGCCGCCCCGATGACGCCCGGTGCGGGACGGGGACCGGCATCATCGGGGCGGCGGAAAGAGGCGGGGGTGGCGGGGTCAAGTCTCTTCTTACGTGGCACGCACTGTAGTAATTATAAATGCGAAAGTAAGTCTGTTTGTTTGTTACGCTTTCACGGTAAAACGGCTAAACGGATTTGGATCAAATTTGGCACACAGATAGACCATGACCTGACTAAGGACATGAGCTTTCATGGATCGCAGACGAAGTCGCGGGCAACAGCTAGTTTTAACATAAAATATATGATCCTATGACTGGGAAACACTGAAGCTTTCCATTTGTGAAATAATTTACGGAATTGGATCAGAAGTTCCGAATATTACCCCCTACATACTAACTCCCTTATTTTACCTTTTTATAATATTACTAGCAGCGCCCCGCGGTTTCACCCGTATAAGTCTCGATCCCGTGGGAATATCGGGATAAAAAAATCGGCTGTTTAATACAAAAGTTCAATACCTACATGACCAAAATGTATGAAACAGTCGATTTTTTTTTCGCGATTTCAGATTTGTCCCATAGTGAAAGCTGTTCATTTTCATAGGTAGAACATCCTGTAAAAAATTTTAACCGGTAAAAAAAATCATTCTGTATACAGATTAACATCGCTTGAAAGTATTTTCATTACAGTACTGCATATTACAAAAAAAATCCTAACTTATCTAAGGGGTGATAATGGATCAACTTCTATGGTTTTCTCCGCCATTTAGATGGGTATTGCTAAAACCTTTAGCCTGAAGGCAACATGTGATGTGAGTGACCCTTCGAGCTTATCTGCAAGATTGAATTGGCCTTTATGAAGGGTCCATTTGCATTCTAAGATACCATACCAAAAGCAGCTCTATGTCCATGTACATAAAGGAAACTTTCCACTACAGAATACCTTATATCCATAAAAATTTACAACCATATTCCAAAACTAATAGAAGAATCATTTCATTTCTACAAAAAAACCCTAAAAACATTGCTTCTCCAAAATAATGTTTACGGTGAGTTTTTTATTATAAGTACCCATAAAATCAATACATATTCAATTTATTTAGTTTTATAATACAAATGTTATTGATTACGTTTTTTTTTTTTGTGCGGAATCCTAATTCTTTTTCTAAAATCTGAGTAGCCTAAGTTTTTTGTTATGAGTACCGTATATACTTTTAGACGCATTTAGTAAAAAGCTGTTATTTTAACTTATCAAACAGACACTTGAATGTTATTTATTTATGTTTTTTTTTTATTATATAATATATTATAATAGTATCTGTATATGTCTTTAATAATTGTCTACGTGTTTTGTATCTGGAGGCACGGTAGTGCCCCCGTCAAGACGAGCTAAGCGAAGCGCAAAGGCACTACCTACCTTTTCTCGAAGCGCTTCGTCGTTTTTTTAACCCTCATAACTCGGGTTTGGATTATACCAGATAAACAAAATTTTCGCAATATGATTTTAATAGTGAACTTATGAAACATATAAAGTTTCAATTGCATAGGTCTTACGGCCAAGCCATATATTTTGACTAAGGTGTAGAGTTTGTGAAGTTAGGGCTTGTAGAGTTAGGGCGTGTAGAGTTAGAAGCTTGGCTCTACATGAGATCTGATAACTTTCTGACAGTGCGAGCCATATGGTCTCGTCTTGGCAACATTTTACATGAAAATGTATATTGTGAGACTGTTTATTAGAGTAAGTAGTATATAAATTAGGTTTTAATATTGTAAATATTTGTATGCCGCGTTTAACAGCGGATGTGACCTGAACATAACTATACTAACCAGTTTTGTATGTACAATATCCGATGAATGGCTTTGCCTTTGAAATTTACTGTGTAGTCAATCTTCAATTAGGTATCTAGTACGATAATAAGCTGATGGCACAAGTTGGTAATATGAAAAGAGATGAAAAGTTGTTAAGAGACAACATTTTCAAACACTTCTGTAACTCTTTTACAGCCGTTTAAACAACTTTCCAACCAAACCCAATTTATCCTTATCCAAAACGAATAACCAAATCGGTTTTCACGAAACATTGCCAATATCTTAATGCCCTAAATCGAGAATGTTCAAAGCTATGTCGGACGCCCGCTGGTACTCTCAGACCTACTCCCCAGAGTGCCCTGAGCAGTAAAGTGTCTCTTGATTCGAACCTCCTCGACTCGTAAAAGTCTGCTCAGCTCAGGAATACCTAAGCAAAATATAAAACTACCTAGGTGAATGGAAATACTCGGCTTTATTGACTGAGTGTTAAGTAGGGAGGTACTTGTGGGTGGAATTATTTTATGATGCCGACGTTAGACTCTAATGAAACTATACTTAGGCCAGGAATTTGAGAAAGTTTTCAAGTTATGGAACAACAAACTGAATGTCATAGGTACTTAACAACGTTATCAGAATCAGAATCTATTTGTGAAACATAGGTATTTACATAAAGGTCTTAGGTTAATAATATAGGCGCTATATTTTACCATGAAGGCGTACAAATATTAAAAAAAATAAAACCAAACAATAAAACCAAAAAAAAAAACTAACAGAAAAATACAAAATTAAATACTTACAAGAAAAAAAAAAGAAAACTATTTTGAAATTAATTAAATATCTTAATAAAATCTATTAAAGATAACCTAAAAATAGAAACAGATTTCTTAAAAAATATTTAATAAATTACATCAAATGTTTATTGCACACGGAATATTAAAAATAATGGTTTATAAAATCTTTTACAGTATAATAACATTTTTCAATGAATAGTGAGTAGAGACTTTTCTTAAACTTTAATAGGGGTAATTTTTTTATGCTATCGGGCATTTTATTATAAATTTTCGGAGCCATGCCAAAAAAGCGCTTTTTCATTAAAGCGGTTCTGCTTTTTCTGTCGCACAGTTTATTCATATATTGAGTGATTGCATTGGATTCTTTTTTACATCGGATGGTTTTTGAAACAGGTGTAAATTGGTTTTAACAAACAAGCATTCCAATTCCATTGCAACCAAAAACTTATTAGGACCTTTTTGTCACACAAAAATCAACTTAGAACACATTTCACTTAAGTATATAACTGATTAAATGATGATAGTGTTTAAATATTCTGAGAATATGAACACTGCTATACTTACCTTTGTTTAGCTAGTTGAAAAACCTTGCAACACAAATAAATCTAGAGATACCACAGAAACAAAAACATCGATCGATACAGAACAAATTGGACTTTTAAATCTGGTTGAAAAGGGTTCGTCATGAAGTAGAGTTTGTTATTCTCTCTCGAGTATTTGTGTCTTAAAAACCCCATGTCAGGATCTAAAGTCATTATTTATTAAAATCCTTGACTCCCTATGTTAAGTAGGCATGTGCTTTGAAACTTAAAGGCTCCTTCAAACAGGCGCGATATACGATAAAATCGCGTAACGAGCGGTGCCTTTGTGTCACGCGCGATTTTATCACGTGTCGCGCCTGTTTGTAGGAGCCTTAACATAGCTGAAGTAAATTGTACCTACATATCCTCTCGCAAAACATACCTACGCATAATAAGTTTATTTGATGTCATCTCTGGTTCCAAAACCATTCAATACACAACTGTGGGCTTTGAAATGTTCCCAAATTGTATCCCATGACGCGCCTGCCATGTGCACAAAGGCTAATACCGAGCTAGCGGAACATCCCCCTATTTGCCGAGCGTGTCACCCCGTGACAACGCACCCTATCTCCTGCACTCCGCCTTACTTTCAACCCATCAGTTATGGTAATGCATTACGGCTTTTTACTCGAACTTATTGCAAATGCATATCATTCAAATACAAACTTTACGTGACACTCATAAAGTTTGCAGTTCAATGTGGGGAGTTAATAGGGAAATGTAAGATCTCTGTAATAATATTAGTATTGTGATTTAGTTGAAACTGAGAGGGGGGTAAAGGTCATGTCTAGGTTAATAAGGTCGGTCTATATTGAGATGAGGACGTTTGTGTAACATGACGTAGGTTTTTGATATTGATTGAGGAGAAACGGGATAGACGGGAACGTTTGTGTGTTTGGCAAGCAAAAATACCTCATTTTATTGGTATTGTTCAGCACCAGCCCGCACCCTAATTGCGCAAAACACTATCAATCTCCATCTGAATCATTTTGAAGGATAATAACTAATACATTTCTTCATGTTCGAAAAAATTGTCTGCTTGACAATGTAAATGACGCAATAAATGTTGTTGAGATGTCAAAATAAAAGCTATTGCTCAGTAGCAATGGCTTTCATTCATTTGAATCGCCTCAGTGGGGTAATTGCGTACACACTATCAGTAGTGTGTTACGCAATTACCCCGCTTTGGTCTGGATTTGTGCCCCCTATTACATGATACTTAAACATGCCCAACTAAATGTGAGTGTATGTTATGTTTTGTGATTGGTACAGGAGATAAAACCATAAAATGAATTGAATCCATTTGAAGAAACTTCATAAATAATAACGACATTAATATTTTGTTTAATCAAAAATGGCTTAATAAGAGGAGGAACGGAACGTTACATTGTTTACATCGTGTCCGCGTTAATTTGAAGTTTAAAAATATTAAAAGTGACCAAAAGTATCGTAACCGTACTGAATATTGTGGATAAAACTGAACTAGATAGAAACAAAGTGAAGTACAAAGTGATTGGTGCAAAAAATTTAAATTATTCCAAAAAGAAAAAAATAACGGCAACAATTCTCAAAAGTGACATTAGCATTAGTTAATATTACACTCTAAAATAAAGAAAAAAAAACAATGTTCATGATAAAATTATAACACCCTAAACTATATAACAGTCGGCACGGCTTTAATACAGTGAAATAAGTGATAACTTTTCTGATAATATAGATCAATAACGGCAAATCATCCTGTTCAAAATAGTGTATTCAGCACCATCTATTAGAACATGTATTAACTACAACGCCACAACAACACAACTAATGACATCTATTCAATAATTATAAAAGTACTGGACGTTGAAAGTACTTCGCAATTTGACGACTGATGAGAACGTTACCGTAGCCGGGTGGTGGACGCCTCTGACCCACGATTATCGGTGCGCTGGTTCGAAACCCGTAAAAAACAGAGAACTTTTTTTCATTCATAAACACGTCATCTCCTATTTATTCAAACATGGAGGACGACGACAACGTCAACGTCAATACTCAACAGCGACGAAGACTAAATTTCAATATTAGCGAAATTGACATGGACGTTTCATATCTAAGTCCGACAAACACATCACACATATCTCCAAACCAACAATTGTCCAAGAGTATAGACGGTACCATAGTCGACAGCGCAACATACTCCGAAATGTTAGATAGAATATCAACATTAACTCAAGAACTCGCTACTACACAGAGCGAATTAGAAAACGTTATATTAGATAATAACGATTTGCGAACACAAAATAAAAATCTTACTACACAAATCTCCGCTTTAAAGTCACTATGTCACTCCACGACGACTCCTAATAAACCTAACAGTATGAAAAAGATAAATAGGCGTTTGGTGTTGCACCAAAACAGCGGAGTATTCTCTATAACTTCATCGCCAACTTCGACACCCAATAATAAAACTGATCACAATAATTATACATTTGAAAATTTACATATAAAAATAAACGACATGCAGAAACAATTAGTTGAAGCAAGCAAGGAGATAACGAGCCTAATAAAACAAATTGAAGAACTAAAAGTGAAACTGACAACGCCAAAGAAAGCAATTACTACACATACCCAGAAATCGCAAATAATACCTGCGTATGAAACCAAAAAGAAAGAAATACCTGCAGAATACAGAAAACTAGCTATCCTCGGAGCTCAACAATGTGTAGACCTTGCCTCAGCTCTCCTATACTCAAGACAACGAACGCAATATGAGAAGTATACGATTATAAGCGAAACGAAGCCGAATGCGCTAAGCAGCGAGATAGTAAAAAACTATCAAAATATAAATCTAGCAGCCAATGACAAGCTTGTAATATCTCTTGGCGAAAATGACTACAACCAAAAAGCAGTGTTGACACAAATTCTAAAAATTATAAAGTATTACAGCTGCAACAAAATTATTGTACTAAACGTAACTAAAAATAATTATCTAGATGTAAACAAGCTAAATAATTCCATAATGAAAATATGTAAAGAATACAAAAATTGTTCCTATGTAAATTGTAATAATCTTAAATTTGATGATCTCTGTAAAACTATTAATTATATTATTGACTGTAATGACTATGATACCAAATTTTTAAAGTTTTCCGAAATTAAAAAGAGTTTAAAAAGTCTAAGCCAACAAAACAATACTTTAAATTTGAATTGCAGTTGTATACCTAAAAAGGGAACAATACCCTATTATTTTAAATCTCAGATTGTAGAAATATCAGCTAATAATAAAAACAAAACAGTACTAAATCCCTTACCACAAAAAATAGGGACTATTCCATATTATTTCCCCGTAACACTAAAATGTCAAAGTAGTCTGACGTCTAAGGACAACAATCTTTTTCGTGTACAATAACCTACGCTTACTACATCAAAACATAAATGGACTGCTGGCTAAGAGCGACATAATAACGGAATTCATAGACACTCTTTCAAACAATGGCAAATATGTACATATATTGTGTTTTACAGAACACAATATGACGATGAGCGATGTTGATCTTTTGAACATTCCAAATTACTCTTTAGCTACCTCCTTTACTAGACAAAAACGGAACGGTGGATCTTGTATATTAATACACAACCATATTAGATATACACAGATAGATCTTGTGAAAGTTGCAAATGTCTGCAATGTTTTTGAATGCTGTGCGGTTGAGCTAACGGATCATAAAATTATAATAGTATGTGTATATAGAGTGCCAGGACCAAACAAAATGGAAATATTCTTTGACAATTTAACATATATATTAGAACAAATCTGCTATAGAAATAAATATAAAATAATAATATGCGGTGACTTTAACATTGATATGTTACAAAAAACTAAGTATTCCTCTCAATTTAAACGTCTATTAAAAGAGTTTAATCTTACAATAGAAATAGAGGAACTCACTAGGCCTAGTAGTGGTACTTGCCTAGATAATATTTTTCACAATATACGGGGATGTAAAAGTGAGGTACTAGAATTAGGGGTATCTGACCATTTAGCGCAATTGATGCAGTTTCCTGTACAACAAACATGTGTATTGAAATATTATTATATTCAAAAACGCGACTACAGCAAGGAAAACATGTATCAGTTTAGACAATGCATAGGCAGCGTGAGCTTTTCAGACGTTTTTCAAGCAAATAACCCTAATGAAAAGTTTAATGCGTTTTTTGACTTATTCAAACTTTTCTACGACCTATGTTTCCCAAAAGTAAGATGCAAAATATCGACAACTAATAAACCAAAATGGATCACACCGGGAATTAAAGTCTGCAGCAAAAAGAGACGGTGTCTGCTATGGCAATATAGACTAAATCCTAACAAAGACACAAAAAATGCTTTATCAACATTCAGCGCCAGGTACCGCCGCGTTATTAAACAGACACAAAAAGCACAAAACAGCTGCTACATAGAAACTAGTAGCAATAAGTCTAAAGCTACATGGAAAATTATAAACAATTTGAAAAGTAACGTACCGAAAACACATATTAATGTTATTGAGGTAAACAACAAATGTATCACGAACCCTCAAAGTATTGCGCAAAATTTTAATGATTATTTTATAGACCTAGTTCAATCTAATGGACATTGTCTAACTTATAATAATACGAATGTTTTAAAATCCCATAAATCTATGTTCATGGAACCAATAGTCCCAAAAGAAATGATAACTATAATAAATAACCTCAAAAACACAAACAGTACAGGGTATGATGACATCAAGACCAGCGTGGTCAAATCAGTAGGGCCTACTATAGCACCAGTGCTATGTGATATAATGAATGCTTGTATATACAATGGGGTTTTTCCAGAAGCTCTAAAAATCTCGATTGTCAAGCCATTACACAAAAAGGATGACAAAGCAAAAATGTGTAATTATAGACCTGTAGCGTTAATTCCCATATTTTCAAAAATTCTTGAGAAAGTAATTTATATTAGACTTAACAATTATTTTGAAAACAACAACATTTTTTGTAAGGAACAAATGGGTTTTAGGCAAGACAAAACGATTAACATGGCAGTGTACAACTTCCTTAAAAAAATACACCACAACATGGACAACAGAAAACAGACTGTAGCAATGTACATGGACATGACCCGCGCTTTTGATTATGTTGACCATAAAATACTATTAAAAAAGCTCTATAGCTACGGTATTAGAGGTAATTTACTTGACCTCATACAATCGTATATAGAAGGTAGAAAACAGCTTACTCAGATCAGCCAAGTGAACATTAAAGCAAAAACTGAAACAATTTACTCCTCAAGTACGAGAATAATTTCGTATGGGGTGCCACAAGGGTCTGTCCTAGGTCCGTTACTTTTTATCTGTTACATAAACGATTTTCCCAAAGTAACCAGTCATCAGATGTGCTTATTTGCAGACGACAGCACTATTGTTTTCGACCAGAATGATTTTAAACAAATTGAATTAGATATAAACACAAACCTGGTGTCAATTATAGAATGGTTAAATGCTAACAACCTTAAAATTAATTTAACAAAAACCAAAATAATGGATTTTAAACTTCGACAAAAAAAACAAACACAATACCAAATTAGGTATAAAGATGACGCAGTACTAGAAACAAACACTACAAAGTTTTTAGGATTGCACATTGACAATGATTTGTCATGGAAAACTCAAATTGATAGTGTTTGTTTGAAACTTTGCCGATTCTCTTATGCCCTATATATGCTAGGGAAAATTGCAAACAAAACAGCCCTCTTAACGGCATATCACGGTTATGTAGCCTCCACATTGAGGTATGGACTTATATTCTGGGGTAACGCTTCAAATATATCCTCCGTGCTTTTGGCACAAAAAAGATGTATCCGAGCCATCTGCAAATTAAGAACAACAGATACATGTAAGCCACACTTTAGGGATTTAAGTATTCTGACAGTACCTTCACTGTACATATATGAGGTTCTGATGTTTGTAAAAACCAATATACATTTGTTTAGTCATGTAGAAAGTCAACGTCGCTCAGATAAGTTGAAAACAATAATCACGAGAACTGCTTTTGCTTATAAAAGTGTCTATGCAATGGCACCAAAATTGTATAATAAACTACCTTGTCATATTAGAAATTGTCAGAATAATAATAAATTCAAAAGCGAGCTCTTTAAGCTACTAAATGACAAAGTATATTATTCAGTCAAGGAGTATATGGATGACAAATTTTAAAGATTTTTTTATTTTTTTTTTATTTATATGTATATCTGTATTTTTTGTTTTAAATCTATTGACATTGTGTATTTTCATGACATTTTCCTTATATTATTACGACAATTTTATAACTTGACATGCCTAATAATATGTTTTTTGACATTGTTAATTTCGTTTATAATTGCATGAATTTTTTGTTTTAATCTTTATAAATAAGTTTACTATAACTTCAACTCAGATTTTGTATGCCTATCGGCGGAACATGGTTTGTGTACTTGACATAATTATATTGAAAAACACCTGTAATCACCTATGTTCACAAAACAAAATAAATGAAATGAAATGAAATGAAAAATTCTCTTGCACAATAACACATACTCCATTGCGTAAACTTTGCGACAAGACAATATTCCTAATAACATACTGTTAGTTACAACTCTTGTTGAGTAATAAATCTGTAACTTCGCTACTTATTCTTGATACTAAAACTAGTAAGTATGACAATGAACCTATAAACATAAATAACAGTCTTGAGGACACAAAAATATCTTAGTTTCTTGACAGGCATTGGAAAATAAGATCTAAGTATCCCTATTTATTGTGCCTATTATTTCTTTTCGTGTATATTTTTTTATAAGATGAAATCGTAACATTTCACGGACGAATATATTGGTCGTTTTACAAGAGTAAACACCAGAATAAGGGTCGCACGTAACTCTTCCCAGTTACGTGCATCCCTCATCTAGCAGCATCCATGGCAGAAAAGAAAAAAGGGGAGGCTTGTAGCCAGAAGTGAATTATTAATTATTATATTAATTAATAATTATTATATTAATTAATTATTATTATTAATTATTATATTAATTATTCCGGGCTGAAATATTATGATGACGATGATGAAAACAAGAGCAGACTGAGAAAAACAAAAATACTCTGTTTTAAAAAGTTGTAATAATTTCAGAGTGATACGCACTGGTCGATCGAAGGGTAATTTACGCTTGCTCCGGCCGCTTTGTGGATGGGTGACCTTCCATTACATATCCAGGTCTCGGAAAGCACGCCTTTGGTCCGAACTGTCATTTATAGAACCTTGACAGTCGTTACGGGTAGTCAGAAGCCCAAAAGTCTGTTAACCAGTCTTACCAAGGGGTGTCGTGTTGTATTATCCAGTAACTGGGTTATGGAGGTCATATAGGCAGTTAGGCAGTCCAGTCTCTCCAGGTAATATACTGGTATTCAACTGGAGCTTCCAGTCTAATCGGACTGGAAGCTGACCCCAACATACTTAGTTGGGAAGAGGCTATGCAGATGATGATTAAATAACATGATACGCATGAAAACACACACACTGTTTGAAATATTCATAGTACTAGAAGTACTATATTCCAAACAGTGTGTGTGTATTCAAAACACACTCCAATAAACAAATGCAAAATGTATGTATATTGTATATTAAATAATACAATTGTCAAACAGTGTTTCCTAAAACGTTCACGTCCGACTATCGAACACAATAAAAAGCAAACAAACGCAAAACGTTTTAATTAAGTACAAAATAAAAACATTTTTCATTCGTTTTAGCAAAATATTTGAACTGAATATTGGAAAAAATTGCATGTATCCATATTTGCGGGAAAACAGAGCGATTTTCAATTATCTTCGTGGAAACTATTGTGTATGTTGGTTTTATGATGTAAGTACCACTTATGACGGGGAGGTATGCATATTCGCTAGTTAAATTAATAGCAATATGTATTCGTGAAAAAACTGATATTTTTTTCTGAACGTACAACACTCGCTTTATTTCTTACCTACAGATTTTCCGCTGTACTCACAAAGGTTTATTAATGTAAATGACCCATTAACTAGACTGCTATGGGTCAGTGAAATAAGCTATTAACAGTAACTACTATGGGTCAGTATTGTTAATATTTATGCAATGCTGCACAAAAAAAATATTTTACCGTTCTATTAATTCTACGTTTTCTACCAATGGATCTTTGGGTGATGCAGAGACAATTCATAGTACATTAACAAAATAACTTATAGCGAATTTCACTTTTATGTCTAAAATAAGTTTTTCCTCCTTAAAACTGTCAGACGTCAATTTTATTCCTATCCACGGTTAAAAGATATATCTGACTTTGGTGAAATCAGCCCTTAGTTGCATAACAGTATGGCAAATACATTATCTGGTGCCCAAATTGGATTTCTTTTATTTAGGTATATTATGTACTGAATTTGAAAAACTTAAAAAAGGCGGCTGGGACTGGATGCGGAAGGCGGAGTACCTACAGGGTGTTGTGGCGCAGCATGGGAGTGGCCATATCCAGCACTGGACTGCGATAGGCTGTTGATTGATGTAGGCGATTATCACACTGCCACGCATCATGCAGCGGGGCGCAGATAACGCACTCACGCGCGTGATTTTTACATACAAATTCAATAAAAACGCACTCACGCGCGTGGAATTTGGCTCCGTTTCCCGCACACCGCTTCGTGATGCGTGGCAGTGTGATAATCGCCGTACTATATTTGAATTCAAAGCTAGTTCACTAATATTTACGATAGTTAATATTTCGTTAAGCTTTAATGTACCGTGTGGTATAGGTACGGCATTAAATACCATAATACATCCTAGTAAGTGTGTTGGTATGACGAAAATATGCTCGCATATCACGTTAAGTGATCCCAAAATAGCTGTCAGTTTTGCTGTCAAACGCACATATATCGAAAGGACCAATCACAATATTTATTACCGTTATCAACATTTTTACGGGCGACCCCATTCTGACGCTAATGGATTCTTCCTCTTATTATGTTTCGTATACACAATAACAACAAGAATATGAAGTTGATTATATCTTGAAAAATACGCAGAAAAAAATATAGGTGTAAAGCTGTATAAAGGAGCAACAAGAAACATATAAGTACACTTTTTGAATAAATTAATTCTTAGTAGAAATATGTTGAAAATGTTTGATGTAGAATGAAAATAAAACGAATACCTACTCACTTAGTAATTTGCGGAAGTGTCACATGTCATTGCCTATTACAATACAAAGAGGAATACACTAAGAAAATTTTAGAAAAGTATATTCGGCGAAAAGTAAGTAAAGAAAATTCGTTTTTTTTTTGTGGCGGAGAACTTTAAATTGGAATATAACACAGAAAAATGTTGTCAGTATCCATGAAATTGGTTTTATTTGATAGATAATTTCAAAGCATTGATTAATATGATATAATTTGGGCTTCATTTTTTTTCAACAAAAAAAAAACTGGCTGTGAACATTTAAAATAGAAACCATTTTTTTGCAGCACCAACTTTCATTTATAATGTCTTAATTCAGTTTTACAATTAGTATTAGGTATTATGAATTTACTCATTTAAAACCTTTGTCTACAATTCTTAAATATGATTCAATTTTCTTCTCGCACGACTGTTGAAAGAGAATTCTAAGATCTCATCAGTATGATAATGGAAGCAGCAGTTTAATGACCGGTTAATTCGTGCACTTAATACCAAAACGTCTAAATGAGACTTTATAGCCACTATTTCATACTAGAGAAAATATATTTATGAGAAAAGATATCTCAAGGGATAACATTAAGAAGCTATCGGTCATCTTACTCCGCCCATAACCCATATTATATCTACGAAGGAAAAATAACATTCTGATATAATCTATCTTGTATAAGGAAAACCAGGCCATTAAGCAATTAGACAAAAAGTTTTACTGATAGAATCTGTAACTAAACACGTTTACGGTTGCGTAATGAAACATAAACCTTCATTAGAACTCTTTTTCAATTCGTTGAATTTTTAGAGATACTACATTTATTTTTGGACGAGATATTGCTTGACTTGCGTAAGTTCTGAAATACTTTTTCGTTTCTTAATTAACGTTGTTTAGTCTGTGCAAAAAGACACAAATTAAGCATGCAGACCATACAAATAATTTCATTAACACTTATTGTAGGTATTCAGATCATTATGAAATTGTTCATCCGAGTGTGCATTAAACCATATAGCTAGATATTTCAACTTCTTTCGACCTACTTAAATTGATAAAACGCTTTTCTTTAAATAGGTTTTCGGTCTAATTATTTTTTTTTGTACAGAATTTGTACCTATCAAAGAATATAGACGAACAAACGAAACAATGTAATCCGAGTCTCGGGGCTAGTAGGGCGGATACTGCATTCGGGCGACACTGTAATGTGCACTCTGCCTAACGACTTGTTCTCTCGGCAACAGCTGTAAAATGTACTTTAAACTATTTTAAAAGCATATTACTGTCATCTAGTGGTCCTGTTTTGAGCAGGCTTACTAAGGTCGACAGAAAATCGCTATTTGACATGGAGTTACTGAGCTTTTGGAACAAATTCCTCTGAACATGATACATGGATGTACGATTCAATACCGAAAACGTGGTAAATAATTAATAGTATAGAAAATAGTATAGTTTATGTAACTATAACTATTATCGTCAGCTCTATCTAAGTAGTTTTCTCATGTAAAAAGGTATCACCTAACCGTCTATAGACTGTTCTTAACTTTGCAGACCAATAAATCAGTCTGCAGTCCTGCACAGTAGTTTATTGAAAAAAAACCAAGTATGGCCCAGTAAAAAAGACTTACATGATTAACATTTATTCCTCGTAGATACATAATACGTAACGTTATAAAATCGTTAAAGAAACAACAAGCCTGTTGCTCGAATATGTAGACAATGAAGCCTTGCTCTTGGGGCCACTAGGGCGAGCAAGTACTAGGGCAGCTACGTAATGTGCACTCAGCCTAACGACTTGCATTCATGTCCCGACATCTGTATACGTCCTACAACGCAGTTGTGACAGTAGATGTCATAATTAAACGAGTAATGCTGGCTGAAAACGAAATAAAAATATTTGAATTTAGATTTTTGAGAAGGTGTTTTGTTTCGAATTAAAATGGAGTAGGTAAGCTTCGGCTTTGAAGGTATTATAATTTAGCGTAGGAAGAGAAGGTTTAATTAACATATTTTAATGTTAAGTTTAATCCACAATTCGCATTACATTATTATTTAAAATCCCTCATTGTACAAAACCATTTACGTGAGACATATGCAAACGTCATGGTAAGAAAAAGGTCCGCATAAAATCCTTCCGACTTCCTTCAATGGAAAAACTGTTTTTTATCTTTTTACCTCGGGCTTTTCTCGTGTAGCCTTTGCTGTAGGTACGTAAGTTCAGGTTCTTTCCGAAGATGAAACAAAAAGAAATGTCATTGAATACCTACTGTTAATACTTGTACGTGTTGTTACAAAGAGATTAAACCGTATTATGTATTACCTAAATAAAATCTTGCTTTTCCAGTTTTACAATTTACATTTACCACTTTTATTACATGATAGTTATATAAATTGTAGATTCATACAGAGCTGTAAGCCTCTGATACCCAAGCTATGATTGAAGTTGTGTTATGGGTACCAACCAGGGCTCTCAAGTTAACACCAGTTATACGAATAAAACTTCGGAATTCCACAATGTGCTATATAAACAGAAAATAAAGATTTTATAAAGAAACTAAAATAAATTAATTAAAAATACATACATAATTATAGTGTAGTTTGAATATTTTAACGAACAAGAATGGGCTTTGTTCATATTTTTTTAAATGTTGTAATTGAAAAACCATTTCGAGGAATAGCGTTACTGATCATTACGAACTAATTAATTTTGAAAAATATTCATATGTTATTGATATTTTTGATAAAATACGATTGACCTTCTTTGCCCTTCAAATTACGTACGACTGGCTGTACAGTTTTGTATCGTTGCCTCAGAAAATAAAAAGTAAGAGGCAAGTATTGTCTACAATCTGTCAAATGTCAAATTATTGTAAATATGTCAAAAATATAAACATTCTTGTTTATAAATCTCATTATTACATTACATACACTATTTCAACACTTGACAATATTTAATATACTGGAAGAGTTATGGAATACAGGAAGTGCTTTGTTCCAACTTGCAGCAATAATAGTAATAATGTCGCCGCGTGCGTTATTATTCTATTTCTAAGTCGCCGCGTCGATTGTTCTAGTGACGATAGAGAGTAGTATATTCCTTGGAGGACACTTACACATAAAAAACCATTTGTAAATAAATACGCTAAGCTAGGATTCGATTATTTAAGACATCTATTCGGCCTATTGACACTTTGACAGATGTGACATTGTTGACGTTGTGTTGACAGATTAAAATTTTTAATAATGTACTAGTAAGGCAACGGCACTTAATCTTTATGCTACTGGATGACGTCACCTACCTTAAAAACTTAAAATAATTAAATAATTTTTATTAAAATAACTATTGAGCCAATCATCAAAATATTCAAATTAGTTTCTCAAAATGCTCTAAATTTACAAAAAATAAAATAAAATATAATGGTTAGAAATTTTGGACAATCCCCATTTGTTAAAGATTGTGTGACTTACCTACATACTTTAGACTCAAAAGCAAGCATTGGGTCAAGTCGGCGGTAGGTAATCTAGATTTTTAAAGGTTCTTAGAAAGGCTGGCTTCAAGTCTAGCCTGCTACGGCTATATATAATACACCATAACACAAAAAGGAACCCTAGGTATCGTATTACCCAGTTACTGGATTGTGGATAGGCAGTCGCTCCATCTAAATTACTGGTATTCAGCTGCATTCGGTTCGACTGGAAGCAGACCTCAACATAGTTGGGAAAAAACTAGGCAGCTTGATAACGCAAAAAGAAACGCAAAACTTTCGCATTTTAAAACATTGATTACTTTCTGGGAGTTAACAAAACAAGCCCCTATGCGATTCGTTAAATATTAACCAATATATATCTGTTAGCAAAGCCTTCTAAAAAAGTTCATACTTTGAATAAACAAAGAGAACAACGCTTGTTATTTATCTCCGAAAAAATCCAGGCTCACAGATTTACCTATTCACTTTGTAGCGAAAAATCTTTTTTAAACGTAGCTCAATTCAGAAATTGATACCCACAATTTTTCTTATGGTTCGTGGTATTAGAAAATTCAGGAATAAAGTGGAGGCGAGGTGTATAGCCGTAACAATAATTCACTGAATGAAATATTGCTCAACACCCACGGCGGAACGTTGCGGCGTTTCCATCAGAATTCGGAATATGCTTAATGTAGGTGTCCAGTAATTTATGATCTAGTAAAGTATTTTAATGTTGCGACTCATATTTTGTGTTTGGTACAGGAAATAAGTTTTTGGGCCTAGTCCAAATGTATTAATTTTTGAGTGTTTTTTTTTTTTTCTTTCATTTGTTTTTTTTTTTTCTTTTCTATTTTGTAGTTATAACTGATAAACTTTCGGTATTGCTTGCATACTAAACGGAACTTGATTACTAATGCTTGGATCCTATAAACAAAAAATGCTACCATTTGGTAAGAAAAGAGATTAGCTCTTTTTCTTACCAAATGGTAGCATTTTTTATTGCCAAACTGGGCATATAAATAGATTCGTAAGCTTATTTTATCTGTGATAGCTACTTCCATATTATGGGAGAGTCTACTGTGAAAAGTTATGGGGTCTTTGTTTCATTATTGGTAAAGATACAAGAGTCTTAATTTTAACCAATAACGGTCGGCAAATTATAGGAATCGGCGGAAAAGTGTAACTTTTTTACTTCACTACTTAGTTATAATATCAATTTTCTTCACCAAAATACTCTCCAACCAAGTGGTGACGTACAAGATATAAAAGTGTCTTAAAGCGGTATGCAAATGTGACATCATGTAGATCGACCGCTGATGCATGGCCGGGGCTACCTCGCCGCTACATTTCCTTTGACTACCGCAATATATACAGCATGTATCAGAAAGTTATAGACATATTAAAGGGTATCGTACAGACCATCAAACTGAACAACTTTCGCCATGGGACCAATGTCGTAATCGCGCATAAAAAATCAGCCGTCTCATACATTTGGGTCGAGTAAGTATTGAAGTGTTGTATGGGAAAGTTGATAATTTTTTGCGATTACGATGTTGTTCCCATGAGAAAGTTGTTCTGTTTGATGGTCACAGTTTCGATTCACGCCATATATAGTAGTAGTACCTACTAAGTTTAGCTGTAGAACACAAAGTCATGAGATTGAACCTTTATCTAGTGCAGGCAAGCTAACTGAAGCGTGCTATCGAAGTAAGATAACGATGTGTTGTGAGAGATTTATCTTGGTCGTTCTGTCGAGAAAACATGATTCGTGTGTCTATTTTTTTCACAAACTAACTGCATTTTCTTTAAAAAGTACATCTTTTTAGGGTTCCGTACCCAAAGGGTAAAACGGAACCCTATTACTAAGACTCCGCTGTCCGTCTGTCACCAGGCTGTATCTCATGAACCGTGACAGCTAGACAGTTGAAATTTTCACAGATGATGAGACAGATGATGTATTTCTGTTGCCGTTATAATAACAAATACTAAAAACAGAAAAAAAAAATTAAGGGGGCTCCCATACAACAAACGTGTTTTTTTCGGCCTTTTTGCCTTGTGATACGGAACCCTTCGTGTGCGAGTCCGACTCGCACTCGGCCGGTTTTTTTATGTATTTAATTGGAGAACGACAAAACCCCTTAAAGATCCTGATATAGTCTTAATATATATAAATTACGTGTCACGATGTTTGTCCGCGATGGACTCCTAAACTACTTAACCGATTTTAATCAAATTTGTACACCGTGTGCAGTTTGATCCAACTTGAAAGATAGGATAGCTCACATCTCCATTTATAATCGCAATATTATTTTATTGCACAAAAACGTTAGCCACAGCAACGCGTGGCCGGGTCAGCTAGTATATTATAATCAGAGGTCATCATGAAATTATAATAACAGTTTGAACAGTTTCTGTTTATTTTTTAAACTGCTTTTCTTATACAATATTGTAAATTAGTGACGAAACCAGCCCGTCATTAGCCATTGATGGATGGTCGTACCAGAGTCCCGGAGCACAACAAAGATTTCAATTTAATGAGACGAGAACAAGATTAATTTCTTCGAGATTTATCTATTATATCTTCATTACGCAAATCACGAGCTCTGGCGAATTGGAAAACACGATGCCTAAAAAGAAATTCTTATGACAATTTAGAAATATTAAGAACAGGTTTTTATGTGGCTTTGTTTTGAATTAATCAATAAACATATAATGTAATAATGAAACGCAACCAGTGTGCGTGTATGACCTTAAGGTCAATTTTCGTAATTAAATACGTATAAAATCTAGTCAAAAATCGTAGCAGGTAGAGTACTGTAGTTTCTGACTATCCTCATAAAAAGAAGGCGTGAATTTATGTATGTAGGTAATAAAAAATTGGGATGTATTTTGTAAGCAATAAACAGTCTTAAAATACTGGTATTCAGCTGCATCCGTTTAGACTGGAAGCCGACTCCAACATAGTTTGAAAAATACTAGACTGATGAAGATGATGATTTTATAACAAACATATGAATATATAGATCAAAACTTATGAATAGAACGAACGACAAACAATCAAGGCGTATGATACAGATATTGCTATTGGTGATAGTGATATGAAAGCTTATTGTATTTTAATTTATTTCAATTTCCATGCACCCGCTTTGTATGTTTGTGAACACAACAGGGATATTCGATTTACCACGTCACCCAATAAAGTACAAAATTCAATTAACATAAAGGAAGCGTAACAAAGAAACCGATATTAACTTATTCGTCGTAAAATACGACCTTATGGAGCTCAAAAACTTTGTTCAGCCGTAAAACTGAGAGTTTGAACTGTGCCTTTAAGTAGGAACGCCAATATAAAAAAGGTTTATTGAAACTTATTTTTTCCAGGTGCGAGTTCAATTACCTGTATTAATACCTAAATGTATCCATCATGTCCCTGACAAAGGCCGCTGACCCTCTATAATCAATTACCTAAAGGTCAAAACTAATATCCCATAGATTATAACTTACCGTCCATTCAACAAATTCTTTTTTTTAAAGAAATAAAACGTGTAACATTTTTATAAGTAGTCTCAACATTTCTAATTCATGAAACTTGTAACGCAAGGTGGCACCTATCCTTATAAATTATTCTCGACCCCACTCCGGATCCCATCCCTTTGTTGCGTATTACTTCTAACGGCTTTTTCATATACTGTTTCACGTATAATCCGCGAACGCTTTTTTGTTCTTTAAAACATAACTTGATATAAATAAACTCTATGGGTTAAGTAAACACTGAAAGAGACAAATGTGTTCGTTGGTAAATACGTCGGTAAAACAAACATTAAGAGTAAACAATGTAGTCTTAGCATCTGGTACTTGATCAATATTCGTGTCCTTGACATTACCTAGAGCAAACCACTCGCATCCGAGCTCTCAATACCTATTCATATCTCGTTATTCAATATTCACCCACCTTATAGCCGACCGTGGAATAATTCAGCACTGCTATTTCAGTAACAGAGGTAGCACACCACTGGCTTGCACTAAATAATTCCGTTTTAATTCAATATCCTCACGGATCACTGGCAGATAATTTTCGGGTTGGCGTAGCGGCGTAGTTGCGAGTGCTACGTGTCGTAGCGCGTAGCACGCGTCGTAGCAGCACGCGCGAGCGAGTCGACTGGCCGCCCGCCTGTATCGCGAACACGGATTGCCGTACACAGGGTACTTACGGTGTAGAGATAAATTTTCCTTTGCCGTACGGCAGTACGGTAGGTTAGTTTGGTAGTTTGATGGCGGTGTTGAAATAAATTTTGCTTTGAATAAACGGAATATTAATTCTGTTTTTTGTAATGCAATCTGTTTTTTGTTGTTGAGTATAGAGTTGTAATTATGGATGATGATTTGCAAGATAGTAATAACTCAATTTTTTAGGCGTTCAATATTAAATAATGTTAATTCTTTGTTCCTTCCAATAGGTAGGTAATCAATAGACCTGAATGAATATTTTTTTCATGAACAATGGATACTACTATCTGCTGTATCTATTCCCAATACATAACAATATTTAAAAAATACAATCCAACTGTATTGTTCTATTTTTAGTCCATAATCATAACCGCGGGCGCGATAAAATATTTCACGTTCTCCGACCGCCGAATAATTTAACAACTCTGCGAGCATCTGTGTTGGTTCACTACTCTGTGCATCAAGGAGTCGCGTGTTGCGCAGGCGCGCGTGACGTCAGCGCGTCCCCCCGCCCGCGCGCCGCACTCCCCGCACCGCCCACACTGAGACGGACCGCGGCGTGAACCACCAGCTCCATACATCACTCCAACACACGACCAACCAGATAGAATGCTACTGAAGAAAAATGCATTGGAAAATGTACTGACAGAATGAAATATTTCGTACATAAACAAATGCTTCGTCTAGGATGATTATTATGAATGGAACGTTTCAGTTTGCCCAATTCATTCAATTGAATTGTTCAGTAGCATGAATGCGATATAAAAATGTTTTTGTTTATTTATATCTAAGTACAGTTTGTTTATTTCGTTCAGTTGACAGGTTCTCAGAAACTTGATTTTAGTTGACTTGGATGCCAAAGTTCTATGTAACCTTGTTATGAACTTGCAAGTTCTTTGAATACCTCCCCTGCGTAAGGTACTTTACACAGGGAGGTATATCAGAATATTCAAAGAACATGCAAGTTCATAACATTTCTATAGAGTATATGACATTAAAAGTTGTTAAAGCAATCTAAAATGAGGCAAATCGTATATCACATTTCCACGCCAAGAAACATACTCGTATTTAGATCGCTGGGTGCAATCGTTCATGTTGAATGATTTGAATATATACCAGGGTTATTTTCCTTGTAGCGAACTTCCATACTGCAATTTTTTAACGTCTTTTCTCTTGTTCTCAATATTACATACATACTCACACACATACATTTTTCGTTTACTGTGTACATAATAAAGAGTATTCTATTTTATTCTTGACTTTTTCCCGCGGTTCAGACGTCACTTTAATTTGGCAGATGGTGTGCGAAGATACACCACAAAGTATGATCACGCTGTCAATAAACGATTTAAAAAAAATAATGTGAAAATAGAGTTAACTTTCCAAAACTATACGCATCTACTTTTATACCTTCTTTTTCACTATTCATATCTAAAGCTGAAGAGTTTGTTGGTTTGTTTGTTTGAACGAGCTAATCTCGGGAACTACCAGTCGGATATGAAAAAATCTTTATGCATCTGATAGCCCGATTTTTGAAGAAGGTTGGTTATAAGCTACTTAACATCACATTATGACCCTTGGAAGCCGATGCGATTTTTTTATTTATTTATTATTTTATTTATTAAACTGACACACACTATCTTTACAGGACCAACGGCCATCCCGTTGCATCGCATCGCCCTATTACTTTGTTTTCGTCCTTTTGTCGGGGAAACAAGAAATTTCACGTGAATGAAGTCGCGGGCAGAAGCTATGTACAGTACCCGGCGATAAATATTGCACATCAAACTTTGGAAAGAGACAATCGGCTAATTACGGCTTCGTAGAGCGTTATCTCTGTCGCACGAAATACAAACAGTCCGGTATCTATTAGGAGCTGTTAAAACAATAAAATTATGATTTGCTTCTTTTGATAATTATTTTTATTCTTTGTATAAAATGGTTTAGTGTAAAAAGGTCGATGTGCAATTCTTATCGCCCTGTATTTAAGTGCTCAGGTGATAAGGAACAATTGCATTTATCCTGTCAGTCACACACGCTCGTTCTCACGGTCGCCGCAGAGGCAAGAGGTGCGATGTCTGACATATCCGACATATTATAGTGTTGTTGGAATTTCAATAAAGAATAATTGTTACACAGTTCGAAAAACTTTTATCTACGTACTAATTGCGTGCCACACTATCAATCACAATTTGAATAATTTTGAAGTACGAGAGTACCCGAACTTTGCTGTAAATTTCAAAGATCTTGTTGTACAGACGCCAGCACATCAAGCTATCCGAAACTGTCAAATTTTCCCAATCGACTTTGAACCTTATGCTTTAGCAATAAAGTTGAAAATTATATTGCTAATCCATTGCTTCATATGTTCGATAAATGTGTCTGCTCAACAACGTAAATAGCGCAATGAATGTTGTTGAATTGTCAAATGAAAGCCATTGCTACTGACAGTATGTTACGCAATTACCCCGTTGGTATGTCTTAATGTTATGTTGCGAATAAAAAAAACTACAAAATCTGACGGACGTCAATTTTATTACAGATCTTTTGTTAAATCAGCACTAACAATTAGGTACATTGGCAAACATGCAGTTTAACAATTCAGAAGGTTCCTTTACATATAACAGTAACAAAATGTTTTGCTATCTACTTTCTACGCATAGGTACTAAGCCATGAGTAATGCCACATTGTGGGCAACCATTTCTAAGAGACCTTTAGAACGTCGCTTCCTCGTAAACATGGCGACACACAAAAGCGTATCTTGGTACGGCTAATATACTTACAAAATAACGGCATCACTCCTCAGCAGACACACAAATCTTGCTTTCACAAACCTCATACAACTTCAATAAGATCTTTCATCCGTGTAATGGTCAAACTGGGCTGTATTTTCAGAAACAAGAGAAAATAAAGTAACTGAAGCAAAATGTGGACCTACGAGTGTGAGCGAAGCAATGTATGGTGTTGAGACGCATCCAAGCGGAATTCTATGATGGCCATATAAAAGGGACCGAAGTTTTCTGTGAGAGCCCTTTCTATTTGGGGTTGTCGTCGGACCCCCGCTGTTACACTGACCCTCCGAGGGGCGCGCGGTGCAAGTGAACTACTTACGTTATAAAATGATTTTGTTTTTTTTTTTATAGTTTTAGTGGGCGTTCTTTTGTTTTGTTTTTTATTGTTGGAGTGTCACATTTGGTACAGAAAAAGTTTTGTGTTGTAGTTAGATATGTTATGAATTAATTTAGAAATGTACAAGTATATAAAAAAAGATAGAATCATAGGGCATCAAAAAAATCGTCTGCATCGTTGTCAACCGGAAGAGTGCTCAAAAGGCTGGCAGCATATTTGTACATATTATTATTTTAGGACTGTTACCTTTTAAATTACCTATGTACTAAAATATTTTCAAAAAATTATATAAATTAAATCAAATAAAACAATTAGAAATAAAAAAGGGTTGGTATGTATTAAAAGGTTTTCATTACCATTTAGTTATTACTAGCTGCACCCGCGTAAATGTCGATCCCGTGGTAATATCGGGATAAAAAGTAACCTATATGTTAATCCAGGGTGTTAGCTACCTCCATACAAAATGTAATCCAAATTGGTGCAGCCGTTCGAGCGTGAAGAAGTAGCAAACACATAAACACATACACACATACTCACAAATTTTCGCCTTTATAATATTGTGTCGCGCGCGAATTTACCGTGCGTCGCGCCTGTTTGAAGGAGCCTTTACGCAAAGTTACTTCGAATCAGGTCTAACAAAAAATAAACAAACATTTAAGCAGCTTAGTTTACCAGACTATTACGAAATTTATTAAGAACGACATAATTTTTCTCGTCGGAATATTTTTTCACGCGAGTAGGTACTTATAACAGAAATGGAGCGTAATGTGATGTTTCTCGCTAAAGTAATAAAATTCGATGAAGAAAATAATTATTTATTATGGTCCTTTTGGCACGACTTAGACACAGTATAAAAAAGTATGCAGTATTACGCCTTCATACAAATCGGCCGAAACGCCTGGAGGGAACGATCATTGTTTAGGCACTACGCACACGCTACTTTTATTTAATTATTAAAACTTTATGCACAAGTAAAAATATACTGTACAAAGGCGGATTTAATGCTTGAGGCATTTTCTACCAGTCAACCTTAGGGTGATGCAGAGACAAAACATGGCAGGTGCAACATACGGGGTAAATAGCTAGGAAATGATTAAAAATACAAGAATAAACTTGACTTTTGTTACACGACTCATTTATTTTCCTCCACGCCTTCTTCATAATAGGATGTATATCTATTAAAAATATCTGCTTAAGAATAGTTGTTGTTAATAATCCAATGTGACTTGAATCTCATCTAAGTGCCTTCTCAGATTTTTACGTTTATTTTTTCTTTTATGTTTTTATTTGTGTGAATATTGCGTGCCTTACCTAACTTGGGTCAGATAAACTTATTTTCATTCTTTATAACACATTTACGTAAATACATACATATACTTTTTTTTTCAGGATGGGAAATCATCAAATGACCGCTCTGGGTGGAGCTGAAGGGAGTGTCAGACAAAACCCACCCGTGTTCCTTCCTTAGCCCTTTATGTTCCGGGCCAGCGGTAACCGTTTCGGACAATCCCGCTATCCCGGCACATACATATTCTCATGCCTTCTTTCTGGGGGTATGCAGAAATTACAGAACGTCACCTGCTACAATTCTTAAATAGTCCTTTTGCTTCTTTTACGTTCATACAGTCATATAGTCATAGGTACACGCACGCCGGTTGCGAGCAACACTCGCAACTAACCCTTCTGAAGAACATCACCTACAAGGTACCACTATGTCCTTCTACGGCAATATCACGAACACGTTTATCGCTTCAAAAACCCATTCACTATCAATAACATCTAAAACGACTTACAATAAATACATCACAAATACATTAATCATGACTAGTCCCCCTGTCCGCTAGCTCTTACGTTGGGGACCTCGTATAAGGATTGGGAACTATTAACAGAAATGCGCCAGTGATCGCGTGATATCGTCCCCCGAACTCGCCTCGTCACCGGCGCATTGTATCAACTGTTGTCACCCTTATTAATGCGTAAGTCTTGTCAACTGGTACAATGAAACAGATTTTGGGAAGATTAGAAATAGAATAGAAAGCATAATATGGCGTAACGTTTTGTGGAGAGTCCAAATGATTCTGTTGTCAAGTCACATTTGAGTAAAGCTGATAATGGTCTCAAATGGTATGTTTATTAGTGGCAATATACATTATGGGTTCGATAATTATCTACTAACATAATTTCCATCAGTGCATCCTGCCTGTTATGACATTAGGAACCGAAACGTGGCCTCTCACTGTAAGACTGATCCATAAATTCAAGGTCGTTTAGCGAGCTATGGAAAGAGCTGTGCTTGATACTCTGAGGGATAGAATCCGGTATGAGGTGATCCTGCAGAGAACCAAAGCAGTCAACATAGCTCACAGAATAAGCAAGCTAAAGTGGCAATGGGCCGGCCATATTAGCCGTAGAACCGATGACCGTTGAGGTAGATGTGTTCTTGAGTGGAGACCGCGACTCAGCAAATGTAAGGTAGCACGCCCTCAAGCTAGGTGGAGCGCCGATTTTCGCAGAGTGGCTGGTAGCAGTTGAATGAGAGTTGCCAAGAATCGAGCTAAATGGCTTGCAATTGAAGAGTCCTATGTCCCAGCTGTGGACTGCTGTCGGCTGATGATGATCATGACTTTTTTCTTTTCAGCAATCGGTAATGTACAGACGCCAGCACATCAAGCTACCCGAAAATGTCAAATTTTCCCAATCAACTTACCTACTTACCTTATGCTTTAGCGATAAAGTTGAAAATCTATTAAAGAAATTTGACAGATTGTAGAAGCTTGATGTGCTGGCGTCTGTACCTAGAAAGTGTTATAATATTTGTGAGACATAGTTTCTCTTGATCTTTATATGTATAGTTTACATTATATTTTCATCGACAAAAAACAGTCTCAGAGTGTCTGCACTCTGCCTAAGAACACAAGTTACAGATATTCTGCTGTATCTTATTGAATTACACTTAATGTTAACTATGCAGACAAAGCAAAGGCTAGGATTCGTTTGCATGCAGTTAAAGTGACTTCTGCGCTGCCACCGACGACACCGGGGAAGTGACGAAGTTTTGGGTCAACAAGATCAAAGTAATCACAGAAAAAAACAATGTCAGTCGTGCCAGGGACACGAAGAAGAAGAAGAATGTAAACTATATAAAGTGAACAAATTCTTAATTAACTCTAACATTTTCATAACTTTTTACAACCTCTGACACATGTAGGTATGTACTTAAAGTCTATTCACACCTAGGTTTCAAATTAATATTATTTCAAGTTAAACAAATATAAACTTTATTTTAATGTTATTAAGTTGATTTTAGAGTGACTATTGAAATAGTTATAAAAATGTTTGAAGTTGTAGCGTAAACTGAACTTTATTGTCTACGATTTAAAGTTATTTTTCCATTATCTCATATTTGTTTACATTTTTGGCAAATAATTCGCGAATGCAGATTAAGGTACCTACATAAATTGTTCATCGTACATGATAACGTATATTCCGATTAACATTACCCGAGTTTGGCTAAATACCCGTCTATCAACAAGTAACCAATATGCATATTAGGCACAGTTGCATGCATTTAAACCTAGTGGCTCCTACAGACACTCGAACATCAATTATATCATTGATGGATTACTTAATAATAAATGGAAATCTTGTATGCAAACGGAGTACATACGGTAAAATGTAGCTTATGTGGGTGCCATTAAATTGGATGTCAGCAACTATCGCAACTATCTGGTACACGTTCCAAGCTTGGTTACTTTGTCAGGGGAAAGAAAAACCTTACCTTTATCGTTAACTAGCGACCTGCTACTACTTCGCACGATTTTAACGACTTGACAAAACTTCGAGATTTTTTTAATATGTTAATGTAGATATTACCTATATACATAAACCATCAGGAATAAATTCTCGAAATGATAGTGAAAAATAATTTAATAATATAATAATAATTCATTTATTTCGGGTAACTAGGCCCATAGAAGACAACTTACAAAACAATTAGTTTCGTATTCGTTAATGTCTTTGTGAAAAACGCATCAAATCTATTGCTTTGTTTAAAAGACCAACGCGGTCACACAGATAGACACGAAATGCGACTTTATTTTATAATTATAATATATATCGTAAATACAGACCAGCCAGAAAAATCAGACTAATATATAGAGGCGAACGTTTGTGTCTGGTGTGTGTGTGTTTATATGTTTGTTACTGCTTCACGCTCAAACGGCTGAACCAATTTTGATAAAAATTTTGTATGGCGATAGTTGACACCCTGGATTGACATATAAGCTTCTTTTTATCCCGATATTAGCACGGGATCGACATTTACGCAGGTAAAACCGTGAGGCGCGGCTAGTACTTAATAATAGCAAATTGAGACACTACGTCAATTTTCCGTGTTATAACCATTTCATGGTCTTACAATCATATTTTCATAATGATTAAATATGATTTATGAATAAATATTTATTCATTAATCATATTTCATCATTTCATAAAGTCATATTCTGACAGTTGTGATTCGAATACACACACGCACAATTTAAGTTGACAACAAATTTGATAAATAATTAAGAATCTCGACTTTACTATAAGTACAGGTCTATATCTAATTAAATAATTAACAATTTCTCTCAGAACGTTCATTACAATCGTATTGATGCTTCAGTTCATCCAATTTAACAGCTTCATTTCTATTTTCATCTGAAAGTGTAGATAGAAATATGTTTAGTTTAGTCTATAACAAACATGCAAACTTTCATGGACTACTCGAAAACTTTTCTATATGATTAAAGTTTCAACCATTTTCAGTTTCAGTGCTACTAGCAATTTTAGAAAAGTTTCCCAACACAACAGTACCTACATGATAACATAACTACTCGTAAATGGTTAGGACAGACGCCAGTACATCAACCTACCCGAAAACTGTCAAATTTTCCCAATCAACTTTGAACCTTATGCTCTAGCGATAAAGTTGAAAATCTATTAAAACAATTTGACAGATTGTAGTAGCTTGACGTGCTGGCGTCTGTACTACCACCACGGCCTGTTGTATAAACAAAAATAAAACTGGATTTAAATAAATACTTAGTAGTATATTGGTACCTACTCTTTAATTAAATTATACCTAGGTAATAGGTAATACGGGCTGGTGTCCGCAACTCCACGTCAATGAGCGTATTTTGCGTAAAAAAATATACCTAATTCAAGTCCAGTTATCGCCATTTTTTTGTCAAGATTACTTACTCTATACGCTTCTCCATACCCCTTCAGAAAATACAGGCGTGATGTTATGAAGTTATGTTTTCAACAATAATATGTTAGGTATAATAAATAATCAAAATCAGCCTATAATGTTCGCACTACTGGGACAAACGCCTCCTCTCTGTGAGAGGGAGTGGGCCGTAATCTACCACGCAGGCCCGGTGCGGGTTGGTATATGTCACATATCCTCGATATCATATTTTTGGTTCTAGGACATGCCGGTTTCCTCGCAATGTTTCCTTCACCGTTTTGAGAGCAGTGGTGATGAAGTAATTTACACAAAGTAAAGCGCCTGTCACCTGTGGTTCGAACGTACCACCTACAACTCGTAAGTCGCGGTTGTTTCCACTGGGCCACTACTGCACGCGTAGCTTGACTAACATAAAACGGGATTTGTTTTTTTTTTTGAAGTGAAAACTTCTTTAGCGGCGCTGTGTACTTTTTTTGGAATGGGTAAAAACTTCTAAACTCGCGTCAGGTCACGTGACCCTGATCGAAAATTCGTAAGACGTAAAAAACACGCGTGTTTTGTTTATAAGACGATTCACAAAATACACTCGTAATTGTTCAAGTTTTCACTTCTGTCGGCACTACCGGAGTGCCAGTGTTTTTTTTGTTTTTTTTTGTGTTTTGTTTTTTTTTAAAGAATAGACAAAATGACAGATTATAAAGAAATCTGTCATTTTGTCTATTCTTTCGTCGACAAAACCCGTTTCTATGGTAGTCATGCCATGCTGCTCTCATCTCTTCTCATTTTAGGTATTAGGTACACGAAGAGTAATGTAATTATAACCCCCTTACAACCCACATAACACGTATTCGCCTTCACAAGCGGCAGTGCGCTAAACTAGGATACGTTCTAATTCAAATATCTTTTAAGTGTGTGTCTGTAAAGCTTTGACTACCACTATCGTCTTTGATACTTCAGCGAACTGACAGTTTTTAATGAGTTCCCGTCACGATTAGACTGTCTTGAATTTTCTGGTACCTACATATCGTAAACAGTCTGTGCTAGTTTCTACCTTTTAACATTTTCTTTTGATTTTAATGAGTGTAATTTTTATTAGATTTTTGTTAGTCGATTTTTTCTAGAAAATTGTTAGGTAAGATGTTGTAATATTTATATTAAGAAAGTGTATTTTGAATGTATTTTAGTTGTAAAGTTGAGATCTAGATATTTTAGGAGGTTAACATTGGTTATGAGATAATACACATACATTGTATGACAAGAACACACATATTACCTAGGCCTTTTTATAATTAAAAAGGTGTTTTCTATATATACTTGTATATTCTTTTGTTGCTGTATATTCCGTATATACTTGTATATTCTTTTATTGTTGCTCCATAAAAAACCATTGTAACGTCTTTCACACGACTGGTCCGTTATTTTAATGGACCGTTAATTTCAATGTCCGGTTTTATTTCTGGTGTTCGCGTTTTTATTCGCATGGTGAGTTCACACGAACCGACGAACTCGTGTTAACTCGCTCATACGAATACGCGAGCTAAAGACTGTGACATTAATGACACAGTAAAAATAACAGATCGCGACTGTGTGATCAGGCTTTAATATATCAATTTAAATTCACACCACAGACATGGTTGTTTTGAACCACAGACTATCTACAGTTTTGTCTCTCCTTCTCCTTTTACTGTTTTGTCTCTCCTTCTCCTTTTACTTGATAAGAAAACATCGTAAAAGCCAATTATTTTTAAAAGAGTAATCGTGAAGTTTCTTGCTCTCTGGTCTCTGGAATCATTAAATGTAGGAAACCAGGAAATATAGGCTTATGTGAAATAAAATATTCTTACGTGGCAATTCTTCCAGTTTTCTGAACACCGTTCCGGACGACAGCGACGCGGACGAGTAGGTACTTCGACGCCTGTCCTTCGTTTTTGTATCTACATATTTGTATAGTAAGTTAGTCATTTAATTTAGTATTTAATGTAATTAGTTAGCTGTCTATAAAGATTTCAAAATCCTATAGACTTATTTTAGCTTATTTTCATTAAAGGCCATCGAAATAGGTTTTTATTTTGATTTCATATTTTAAATCCATCCAAAGGTTGTCTTTCTTTAAAAGAATGCTTTCAGCTATGAGACCGCCCATTGTGTGTCACCCTATGTAAATTTTATATCTGTAATTCATTTGGTGTAAATAATAAAGAATATTCTATTCAATTCTATTGTTTTTCAACTTTAGATAGTCTACCATTAAACTAGTATTCTGTAATATTATATTTTCTTCACAATTTCTGGCACGAACAGAATAAGGAACGGTGAAATATGTCTGAGCCTGTACCAGGATCGCATGACTGAAGCGAATCCCTCAAACATGGACGTTTATTACGGAACATCAGATACTCCACCTTATTTATGTTCCTAAATTAACAAATACGCCAGGGATCCAGGTCAGGTATTATAGATTGTTCTATGTTCTAATTTGCATACTGTAAAACTACACGTATTGTGCTTTCTTGAAACAATATAAAAATATGGGATTTTAAATAAAAACGCTTAAAATGTGATTAAAATGTGAATGTTGACTACATGTAGGCCACAGGAGCTGCCTAATGGTTGAAAACGCCAAACACTTGGCGTAAAAGTCCTTGACTCAGTCGTCCCCAGGTCGCGGGATATTTGACAGTATCAATCCGGAGTCTGGGTTTCTTGCCGATTCACAAGAAAATTATCACTCGTTACATAATTAAACGTAGGTAACTGCCGATATCTGGTTACATTATACACCTCTGCCGCCTACCCATCAAGAAATACTGGTATGACGTTATACCTTTAGAAATTAAAGTCGCATTTCATGTCGCGATGTTCTACTAAACTACGCAACGGTACTTCACCATCAATTTTATTATTTATTAACGAAGGCTTTATGAATAATAACTACCTACGTATATTAAAGAAACCTCGATGTTCATCAAGTTCTAAAAAGCTGCTTTGCACGCTTGTCGATATCTACTAATTAAAATTCACGTTTTCTTACGATACGAGTGACGGCGCCCGACCTCGCTCCAGCTGTGACCTCTACAGCTAGGTCAGTGATTTGTATTGTGAGTGCAGTGTGGTGTTACGAACTGTATCGGTTAATTGATTACCTGAGAACTACGCTCCATTTCACGCTGGCAAACCTTGAAGTGTTTGCAAGTAACTTTAAGCCCCCTCTGTTAGAAAAACCATTTTCAACTGGATTCTATTACCTCGCTATTAGCTCGTTCGTTCAAAGCGTTCGCGTATTCATTACAAAAAATATACGCCACGTCTTGCTTGTCGTCGTCTGCCTAGCCTTTTCCCAACTATCTTGGGGTCGGCTTCCAGTCTAACCAGATGCAGCTGAATACCAGTATTTCACATGAAGCGACGGCCTATCTGACCTCCAAATTTTGGATATACGAAAGACATCCGGGACCAACGGCTTATCCACGCCACAGCACGCGGTCCGTTGTCACCACGACTTGCTAATAACATAGAATTTAGTTAATCGAGCAGCAAAGACAGTTTCCACGGTTTTGATAAGCTGAAAATCTGGATGCGTTTAAGTGTAAACGCGCTCCGTAAATCCATAATAGTCACATTCATAAGTACCTATATATCTACCGAGGTAAGTATTGCAAAGCAATTTTGATTAGATCAATTAATTGGAAGTTAATAATACTAATTGGAAATATTAACAAAGCAGGAACACATACCTACATTAACAATCAACTTGATTGAAAACATCAATCAGCAGCATGCAACTGACGATATGCTCGGAATCTCTCCGAGGTACGGACATGACTGCTATCCGCTACCGTAATGAAGATTTATCGGTGACCTCCGAACGACCCCGCAAATTACCCACCGACACATTGGAATGCCGTTGTTGTGCCAAAATGGACCAAAAATATACCCACAGCAAAATTAATAGCCTCCACACTCAATTAAGCATCAAACAAGGTCATTAGTTACTGATTTGACCTTATTTCTTGACCTTTACGGAGAAAATCTCGCTTTTTCTTCCCACTTTCCTGTAAATTACAATTTTTTCAGCATTTTCAGCGCAGAATTTAAGTTGTTTCCTTATCCTAAGTAACTCCATTATCAAACGCCGCGCGCCGGTTAGTGTAAAGCTTGGTAGAAAAAGTGGGGCTTTATAGGCAAATATTTACTCTATTTTCTTGTATTTGCTTTAATCTGACCTCAGACGAGATTTCCCAAATATAACGGGAAAATTGTTAATCATGATAATAGGCTGGAGTAATAAATGTAGGGTACAGAACTGCGGGGTTGGGAATTTCAGCATTTTTGGTTAATTTTTTCTATTTTTGTACATGGGTATTTTGCCTGCAATAAAACACTAATTTATTATTACTTTGTTTTTAAAATTAACTTTCTCAGTTTGATAGAACCTAGTAACAATCTCATGCGTGTAAGCCAAGAAAAGATTGTAAGTTTATTTGTTAATTATATTTATACATATCTACATAAGTTGAAGTAATTTTATTTACGAGTATTTATTTATTCTTCAGAAAGCTCACAGTCTAATATCTAGGTAAATAATGTACAATTAGCGCTTACAGTTGCCATTTAAAAGTGTCCACAAATTAAAAACAATGTACCTAAAGTTAAAAGAAATAAAAATACACACAAAAATAAAACATGAAATAAAATATTCTTAAATTTTCTTACGTTTTTTGGAGTGTTTTTTTGTAAGTGTCAGGTTGTATGTCGAACAAAATATAATTCGGGAGCGTAACAAGTATGTATTTACAGAATTATAAACATAAAATCATCAATACATTCCTATAAATTCATATATTCTCATTGATTGATATTTCATGAAATAGCTCGGACTCATATTTTGTTCAACATTCAACATGACACTAACCTGCAAATTGCAAAAAACGTAAGATAATTTGAACAAAACATATTATTTTTTAAGACAAAACATACTTATAGACTATCTTCTATAGTATAAATAAAAATCAATGTTTTGTATGTTTGTCCTCTATATGCGTTCCGAAACCATTGCAGCATTGGCCAGATTGTGACGAAACTTTGGTAGGGTGTTCTGGGGACGCTCGTGAGGGTTCCTAATTATTAAAACATGGGAAAAAATAAAAAAACAAAATTTGAGGTGGTACGAAATTCCAGCAAGTAAGAAAGTCAGCCAGTATAGAATAACACAAAATGCGATTACGTGTACTTTAATTAAGAGTAATGGGGGTTTCTACATTCTACTGGTTCAATCAAACTTCGGTCGGGTTTCGTATTCAGCTCAATAATCGAGCGTGCGCTATCAAAGGCTGAGGGAACCTCGGTTCGTTTCTCAAAGCCTATTCAATTTAATCTGTTGTCAAATCTCATGTCAACAATATTAATAATAACGTTTTTGATTGGTTGTTAGTTTAGTCAGCGAGTCATCATAGCTATTAAGAAAACTGATTTACTGATTACTGGCTTGCTAAACTCCGCGCCTCAGACGCGATGGCGATGGCGTGGCGATGCAATGCGCGATGGTGATGGTGGTTGGCGATGATATATCTAAAAATATATTTTTTTTTTTTGGGATGTCAACGTCCCCTGTTAAACTGTTTTCTTATATTTTATCGTGTTAAGACATCACCACCCATAACGTCTGAAAAAAAAATTTTTAAACCGATATTTCAAGTGACTAAAATAACTGCGGTCGAGGACCCTACAAAATAAATCATTAAATTAATTGATTTTTCGTTTTAACAAGTATAGATATATACCTATCGCGTCTGCGGACCTTAGCTAGCCAATTTAATAAACCCTGTAGAGAGTTTGTTCCATCTAGCTTGTTATTTTTTTAATATAACGTGTTAAAGTGATTTCGATATCCTATTTACAGAATAAACAGTAAATCATTTACTGTTTATTCTGTAAAATGATTTTATTTTTGTAAGTAGGTTTGCACAAACACTTTTACACGTTAATCATATATTTTTTAAATTAGATGAGGTCGGCGTTTCCTATCTGACTACTCTGAGAAGAAAGGCCGAAACAAACTCAGAGGTCATAGTCTCTCTTAAAGTCCAGACATAATCTTGGTCAGGTTATATGAAGACCATGTAGGTCGATGTCTGAGATGGTCTTTTGAGGAAAGAACCACACAGATTAAGAGGACCTGTCCAGTCAGTACACGCATTTGTCAGAAATCGTGCAGCTCAACTCAAGACTTAAGGAGCTCAACGACGCTCAACGACGAGTTCATACTTCTCTATCTATCATCTAGCTTTTAGAAACAAATATCGTAGTTATAACTATATGAAGACAATGACTTCAAACATGTGTCTTCGCTCACAAACATCATAATTTTCATCTCAGAAAGGTAGGCTAAATCATTAAAAGAAAACAAAAGCGAAATCACACAGGGGGAAACATAAAAAAACAGGGCGTATTTCATTACAAACATCCCACAAACTTTGTCAAGATAAAATAAAATAAAAATACCTGCATTCAAGTACATTTCCTTTAAGGAAAATATGTTAAAGGCAGATGATATTTTCATAGAATATAAATGGAGAAAAAAAAAACTGTGACTTTTACGACGATACGCCGCGGAAATTATTTGTCATAAAAATATGTCTTTGATGTTACAAAGGGTACTTTCTGAAGAAGTGGGGTTTTTCAGAAAACTGAAGGTTTGCTAAATTTGTTAACTCGACATTTAATTTTGACATTTAGAGGTCTATAAATTTTAAAACTTTTTTCATTGTTTGTGATAAGGATGTGCTAATAATTATTATCCTGAGAGAAAATTGTAATTGAAATTCCAACTGCCTCCTTAGTCTAGTGGTTGCAAGCTCTACTGTTGAGCATGAAGTCCTGGGTTGGATTCCCAGGTCGGATAAAAGGTAAGGCGGGCCCTAGACGATGAATGCACAATATCATAAATGCGCAATGTTTTTGACCGAGGGTTAATATTGAAGATTGCACAATGATTAAACAAAAGTTTGAGCAAGTTTAATTTATATTGCACCATATTTTTTCATTGCACCGTGTAGTATCAAACTCAAACTCAAAACATTTATTTCAATTAAACCTTGTACAGGCACTTTTGAATTGTCAAAATTTAAATAGTCCGTCAGTTAGTCAGAAAGTTGAAGCTAGTTGCCCATTCCAAAACGTAGATCTCTATGGAGAAGAACACAAATGAAGAAACATTTCAAAATATAAGATTTAAAATAAGCCTTGGCAGTTAAGAGATCAGTGTCAGTATCAGTGTTGCGAAAGATTTTTAAGCCTGACATGGTCACGGAACACTAGGAAAGTCTTACTCGCGCGAAAACAGTGACACTTGTGAGTCGTCAATGCTATTGCATCATTACATCAGTATAATTGATCGTTTGAGTGCAAGGGGTGGTTCCGCTCCCAGAGCGGGAGGTATCATTTGATGATTTCCCACGCTGAAAAAAAAAGGGTGATTCAAAATTATTGCACAATGTTATTGTGGGTGTAGGACCTTTCTTATTGGGATTTTGCTTTAGGAATTTCTATGTAGCCGGGGCCTGAATGTGTGCTCGGATGATAGTAATAGACTCGTCCCCAATTATATGGGACCTCATAACTGGCAAAATGTGAGTGTACCAAAGGTACGCTCAGCATTACTTTTCTTTTTCTTTTTTTTTTCAGGCTGGGAAATCATCACGTGACCCCTCCCGCTCTGGGTGAAGCGGAAGGGAGTGTCAGACTCTTACTGACTAAAACCCACCCGTGTTCCTTCCTCAGCCTTTTATGTTTCGGGTCAGCGGTAACCCTTTCGGACAATCCCGCTGACCTCAGTGTTACCCTTCGGGGAGTACAGGCGACATGTCATACTATGTTCATGACATTTTTTTCATTACAAAATCGTTCAATTCATTACACGTCTCATTTTCAGAAAATTTTTACAGGCTGATAAAATATGGACTTACGAAACTTGAAGGACAATAAGATTAATCTTTTTATTCTAAAAACCTTGAAACCTCACTTGTCTAGTCAAAAGGCACTCCAAACAAAAAGTAAAATTAATATGATCCGTTTATTTTTCGGCTCAGTCTTGCTTTGTGTGCGCGCTCTCATTTAAATCACCTTGTTTATCTTTTTTCTTCTTCTTTATATTTCTACTCTCTCTTATTTATTTACGATAATAACTAATATACACGTTGACTGATCCTGATATAACAAGCCGATCTTTTATAAAGTTAAGTTACCTCATATTGTGATTTTATTACGTAATTATGCAATCAATAACGTTAGTACCAACCCAACAATTTCTGTCCTGTAATAAATGTACAGTGGACTCCAAAAGTTATTTGATATTTTTCTTCTTCAGCTGTGACACATTACATTTTGATTTAAATATCTAGTGATCCAAATATTTGTACTGCTATAACATTTTTATTGACTAATAATTCAACTATTTACCTTTCATTTATCATAAAAAAGTAGGCAAGTAACTTCGGAGTACCTAATTTTTTATTTTATTTTAAATGATAATGGAAAAATGACTTCCCAACTAACTTTTGGAAACCCTGTAAATAAAAAAATATTTAAAAAAAAATAACTTTTGGAGGCCTCTGTATGTAAAGACGCCACATCAAGCTACTACAATCTATCAAATTTCTTTAATAGATTTTCAACTTTATCGCTAAAGTATAAGATTCAAAGTTGATTGGGAAAATTCTACAGTTTTGGGTAGCTTGATCTGCTGGCTGTACCTAATACTGGCACGCCACACTTGGCAGAAGGTAATACTACCATTAACTTATCTTAAGACCATATAATAATATACCATATTCTGACAAATAAATGATTATGATTAATAAGCACAGAGAGTAAAAGATTAGCTTTCTGAAAAACCGGTCAATACCCAGAACAAAAATGTTAATCCCTCAAATCTATCTGTAAGAGTACAACGATCCTGCTCGTTCAAGAAATCCACGTTTGGGTCTAAATGTGATGAATATATCGGTGAAATAATCCGGATCGCCGAGTGTAGGTACATTTCAATTCGTGCTTCAGAAATCAATCACTTACCTTACAGAATACTACTACAGTCCTTTTACAGTTATTTCACTTCTAAAGCTAAGCTCTAGTGCCTTAAAAATACTTACAGAAATACACATTTCGTTTCATTTCACGGTTTCCTAGAAAAGCGGCGGCCTCACGTAACGACTGTCAGGAAAATGTTGACAGCGGCAAAGATATAAATCGTTAGATTCGCCCAACCGCGTTAAAAGATAGTCGCATTTTCATTTTGTTTTGTCACCTCTGACACACAATGACGTAGTGACTTGACTTGATTGTCATGGAAACGCTATTTAATCATTTGTGAGCTCATTCTTCGCAGTATGGACACTTTTTTCGCATGACTCTACTAAGTATGTTGAGGGTAAATCTAGCGATTAAAATCTTATGCATATTCATATATTTATTTGCATTCCATAATGTTGTAAAGGTATTACAATGGCTTAAAGCTAAGGTACAATTATGGACTCTGTAGGGCACAGCAAAAAGTATTAAATTAATTCTTAAAATATAAACAAATTTTAGGACACAAATTAACAATAAGCAATTTTTAAAATATGTTATTAACATTAAATAAGTAAATTAAACATTTTATTTTATTCAGTTTAGTCTGTTATAGGTTGTGATACATAATAATTATCTATTATTTGATAAGGTTAATTAAACATATATTTATCATATTATAATATTTATCTATGTATGTATGTATGAATGTAGGTATTTATACGACTAACGACGATCTTGGGGCAGCGGCGTTTGACATTACGGTGTCAAAAACGCTCTCTAGAAAAACTTACTTTCTTATACAACGTTTTGGTGACGTCATTCGCCGGTAAATTGCAGACGCTATGTGGCGGCCACCACTATTCTAGGAAACCGTAGCTTAACAGCAACAACTCAAAAGCAACCTTATTGTGACGACAATAAAGTTCAATGTGATTTTGACAGACGTGTCAATGCAGAAACCCAAGAGATTATAAGTCATAGTGATTTTGCCAGTAATGCACAATCAGAGGTACAATGACTGTGAAAGGACTGCAACGCTCTTGAAATATAGAAACCCATGTACAGTGCGTGCCACGTAAGAAGAGACTTGACACACCACGTGGTCTGACATGCGCAGAACACGATTTTAGGTATCTTTAGCGGTATGAGGTCTGAGTGCGGGACGGGACCGGACGTCATAGGGGCGGCGGCGGCGGAAAGAGCGGGGGAGGCGGGGTCAAGTCTCTTCTTACGTGGCACGCACTGTATACCCAACGGGTATACTTACGTTACGACCCAGCGGGTCCCGCTTAATGGCAAACGACATCGCGGCACGCCCTGACGGAGATGGCGGGATGAGCCCAGTGCTGATGATGTCCAGTGGACAGAGAGAGGTGGAAAGAGAGTAGGGAGGCTAGCAGTGGGACATTATAGGCTAATAGTAAAAAAGTAATTTAAAAAAAACTAAACCGACTTCAAAAAGATGTTAACTCAAAATTATAAAATAACTTTAATTTCGGAAGTCGATGGCAAAAAACTAAAACTAAAATACAGATCCCAAGACACGTTTCGTAATTTTTATTTTCACTGGAATATTTGTTTGTAATAAGTAGGTAATTGTTTTGTTGTAAATATTGCACTAGAATTTGACCAAGGTTTTGAGATGTTTTCCCTTTGACACTACACCCGTAGCTCGTATCAATAAGCCAGGCCGTAACACTTACGCGTATTAGTCCATATCTTGAAAATTACTGAATCGATTTTGATGAAACTTGCATTGTTCCCTAAGTTGAAGTAAATGTAAGCCAATAAAAAAATGATCCATGTCATGATCCGATTAACAGTTGCGGAAAAATGCGTGGACAAACATACATACATACATCTATAAAATTTTGTATATTTGTTTGGAAGCCCGAATAGACTGTCATATGTGAATATAATCCAGTTCCAATAATATTACATACATAGGTACGTGTCGAATTGATAACCTCCTTTTTTTTGAAGTCGGTAAAAAAAAGTATACCTAACATGGGCCAATGTGTACAATACTATCAGCCAAAATTATCACAACATTCACATTAATTTCTCCTGAGAAAATCTGCGAGCATCAATAACGGTAAATACTAAATTGGTTCCATACATAACTCCTGTCACATTTTCACTTCTCGAAGCAGCCATTATTTACTTTTCTTAGTCACCAATCGGCCAATCGCCATTACAGAAATAGAGTCAGGAATTGAAGTTCATATTTAAATGAAACACTTTGGTACAGCATGGGACAAGGGCAAGTAGAAGAGTGACAGAAGGCCAACATCTCAAAAAAAAAGTAGAATAGAGAAATGAAACACAGCCAATTTTTAGGGTTCCGTACCCAATGAAACGTGTTTTAAGCGGCCTTGTGGTATGGAACCCTCCGTATTTGAGTCCGACTCGCATTTACCGGGTTTTATTTTTAAAAATATTCCTTGTTCCAAAAATATTAGTCGTAAATTCAATTTCTAACTATTATTTGATTCGCTGGCACCTTACCTACATAATATTTAAGGTCAACATAAGATCGAACACGATGACAGAAAAGTTTTGGGTTATCACTCAGCAACTCATTTCAATCTTCATCTTCATGTCGATGGTGCGAGAATGATTAAATCAGAAACGTAATTAGTTTATAGTTGATTGAGTTAACAGGAATACTAGTGCAAGTTAGGGCCTCATCACACTGGCTATTTGCAAGCGAGTCAAAAGCGAGGCGAGTGCGCAGCGAGCACACCGCGAGTTCGCAACGAGAGCTCGCTGCGAACTCGCGGTGAGCTCGCTGCGCACTCGCCTCACTTTGGACTCGCTTACAAATCGCCAGTGCGATAGCCCCCTTCTTCAAATTAACTGTTTCTAGCAATTTTGTTTTCTGTTAGATACACGCTTACCAAAAAGTACCTAACCTTACTCAAGTATTAACAACTTGGTTTGATTTAAAAACGTAAGTAGCTTAGCTGGATAAGTTATCCTTTTTCAAATGAACAGTACCTACCCCTAACTGTTCCAGCAATTTCGTTTCCTGTTTGTGTTTTCTTTTATATTCCACTCCCAATTTTCTTGCTGTTTCGTTTACTTGGGATTTTTTGTGATAATTATATTGATAGGATAGTTTTTAATAATTTTCTAACATTATGGAAAGTGATGATGCGGTTGACGATGGACGCTTGCCGAGAAGTTACCTATACATTTGAGACCAGAAAGCTATTTTTTTTTTCTTACAATACTGATCGCTACCAACGACGTAATTCGTCTGTATAAAGTAAACCTTCTTTTAAATTCGTTGTCGTATCCTGGGGAAGTGTAGGGCACTGTCAGTGGGGGCACTGCTGAGTCGGCCGGCTGTCCCATTCGATAACAATTTGCTTCGGGCGTGATTTATGACCGTAATACCCGGTGCGGTTACTTAACCGATGTGGCTGTATTAACTTTTGACTGTATATTGAGAATTTTGTATCCGTGCCGGCTGCCTTCTTAATTGAAGTTGCTATTAAGTTGGTGGAAAACCTGTTGGATTCATTAAAATGTTTATTTACTTATTTGGTAATTCCTTGTCTCTTTAAAATTAAGAAATCCAAGCTATTTGTAAACAACTTAGCATTAAAAATAAATGATTACTTATACATATAAACATGATACACGTCACGCTTGTAAAGGGGGACCAGCCCCTTTTACAAGCGTGACGTATATCATGGCTAAGTAATAACAGCCGCACGGGTCGATCAAACAGGTTAAGCTACGCTTGCCGCGGTTGATCCGTGGATGGGTTACCATCTTTACATACCATGACCCCTCCGTGCCTCGGAAGGTACGTTAAGACGTTGGTCCCGGCTGTCATTCGTGGATCTTTGACAGTCGTTACGGGTCGTCAGAAGCCCGAAAGTCTGAAAGAAAAAAATTGTTACAAATAATCGTGCTTTCACGAGTCAATAGATTAATTCTCCTAACTACACTTGATTTTACACTTTTATACTTAGCGATGCCATTCTTTAACAGCCATTTATTTACCAATTACCATTAGCCATATAGGTACTCTTTTTTAGGGTTCCGTACCAAAATGGTAAAAAGGAACCCTTATGGTGAGACTCAGTCTGTCTGTCTGTCTGTCAAATTCTCTGATGAATATAGGCCTCACCGATGAAAATTTAAATACATATTATGATGGTACGGAACCCTCGGTGCGCGAGTCCGACTCGCTCTTGCCCGGTTTTTTTATTTGACTCTGGCAAATTTTCTCTTCAACTCTGTATAAAAGAAAACTATACCAAATACGATCATCACAAAAAAAACTTTCACGTAATAACACAAATTTTCTACCCCGACTACCTACTGATGACGTTGCAATTCTCGCCATTCCTTTGAGCACAATTGCTCATCAATTGCGCTGGAGATCATTAGGGGCCCACATAAATCAGGCGGCTCTTCCGACGCACGATACGATCTCAATGACGTCGCCTTCCGACTTCTTTCGCCTCCCAGCACAAATGTAGACTAGCACTGTCGACTGTGTTTTGTTTTTAAATAGGTGTACTAGAAATTTGTAGTCCGTGTTGAATTTATTTGTGAAAATACTATGTGGTAGTGTATAAAGTGAAAATGGACATAAAATCGGTAAAGCTATCAGCTTTTTTACTACAAGAGTTTATAATTTTAGCAGTACCTACCCGTTGTTGGTTTTGTAATCCATGTGTCAGTCTCAAAGAGTAAAGTAACTATATAGTCAGTCTTAGTAAAATGATAACCCTGATAATTTGTTTCTTTTAATTTTCGTTTACTTGAATTGCTTTGACATTGTATTTCAATTTTAATTCCATTACATTTTTAATTTGTTTTCGTTAATTTATTTTATTTGTATTTTATTTAGAGAAATTTTATTCTGTGGCAGTAGGCAGTGTGATATTTAAATTTTATGTAAATATGGGTCTTGCCTGAATTAATAGTAGATTATTAACCAAGGGGATAAAGCAGTGTCTTCTGTCGCGGGTGACGATTTAAATCGCGAGCGTAACGAAGGACTCGAGGTTTACTCCCGAGCGTAGCGAGGGTGTTATAAACTTAAATCACGAGCGAAGCGAGGGATTTAAGTTGAGTCCTGAGTGTAGCGAGGGATTTAAGTTCACCCAAGACTAAGACAGCTTTATCACCGAGGAAAATACTCTACTTTTCGTACCATTTGCGAAAAAATTAACACAATAATAATATGAGATAAGCATTTTAGAACATTAACTTATTCATAAAAATAAATTAAAATAAACTTAACGTTTATGTATTTGAAGAAAACAAAAACGCGGCAAATTCCTGGACTAATATTTTTTGTCGGAAAAGCAAAGGCATCAAAGCTCATACGGCCTCGTCGGTTTTCGTAATTTTATTTAATAATCATAACTGCATAATAAATGCGTATTCCTTTTTCAAAAAGATGTACAATGCTTTATATACAAATTCAATGGTGTAAACACAGATGTAGTTCAGTATAAATTTCGGTAAGTATTCCAAATTTAAATCACATTCTCCCCCTAGAGGATGAATGAAATTCAGTACAATTTTCTTTCCCTGTTTTTAACAGATTAAAAATGACTATTGTTATGTTCGCTTTTTGTGGCATAGAATGTCACTTTTTTGAGCAAGTGGTACGAAAATGAATTTTATTTTATTTTTTTGTAAATACTCGTAGTAGGTACGGTATTTGACGAATGCCGGATGACGAATGTAGGTAAGTTGAAATACTTATCTTGGTCCTTGCATTTTATATTTTGTTGTATATTGTCTTCACTCAACATACTTCGCCAGACATTAGAGCTCTCTGAATATAGCGACGCGCCCCTGCTTGGCACGGCTTTTACGACTAGACAAGACATCGAGATTTTTTTATTATACGTATGGTGAAAACCATATCAAAATCCATTGCCTAGTTTAGAAGAACAACCCGTTCACACAGACAGACACAAAAACCGTCTTTATTATCTAATATATTTATAGATTTATATTGTGTCTTCACTCCACCAGACTTCGCCAGACGTCAGAGTTCTCTGAAATTAAATAAACACACACTTTATCATTATGCTAAGTTGCTTTTACAGTAATATATACAATCATTTAGCTACGATATAATAATAACTATCTCAGGGCAAAGACCGCTCTTGCAATGCAACGTCTTGGCGATCAAAATCACAGCATTTATTTCAATTAAACCAAGGGCAACTAGCTTCAACTTTTTGATTGACTAGATTGATTGATTTTTGGAAAGGTCCAAAACGTAAATCTCAATGGAGAAGAACGGACAAGAAACTCCAAGGACACTCTTTCAAATCAAGATGTTTAACAAAATTATTCTTGTTGCTTCTATATGTGAAAACAATGTAAAAACAATAAAATGAAGAAACAATTCGAAATTCAAAATAATCCCTGCCTGTCTCAACCGACAGCGCCCGTTCACGAACATGACGCGTTCAGACTATAAAGTCCACATTTCCTCACAAAGTCTTCCTTTGCTAGTCTAAAATTAAATCAATAGTTAGGTATTAGGTAAGTAGGGCGGGATGAAGGGTAACTCATCCATAATCTTCTGCTACAAAACTCTTCAATAGTGAGGTATTAACCAGGAAACTTTGCGGTTGCCGACATAACTATCTGCTGGGAAACTGAGCTATGTTTTACATAGGCTGTGGGCGTATTACTCGTACATGGTTTAATTATATTGTAGTAGACTCGCCGTGGTATAGCGGGAAAGGATTTATGTTACGTAGTACATTAACGGTATAAAACCGTTTTTCCATGAATTATATAAAAATCATCTGCCTAGCTTTTTCCCAACTATTTTTGGGGTCGGCTTCCAGTCTAACTACCTACCATGTAACTACCATCTACCTTTTACCAGTATTTTACGTGGAGCGACTGCCTATCTGACCTCCACAACCCAGTTACTGGGTAATAAGATACCCGTTAGTAAGACTGGTAAGACTTTCGGGCTTCTGACGATCCGTAAGGACTGCCAAAGATCCACGAATGACAGCCGGGTCCAAAAGCTTAACATGCCTTCCGAGGCACGGGCATGAAATATATCAATCCTAATGAATCTATCTATACTATAAGTCTACCAGAATTTCATGGCATTTAAAAAAAAAATTGATTTTCATTTGGATTGCATTGCTATATGAAAATCACGCTTGTTTTGTTCTCTGAAACTACCAGTCGGATTTGAACATTTATTTTTGTGTTTGATAGCCTAATTCTTAAGGAAGTATATTTTACAACAAAAAAAGTCAAAAAGAACGCTGAGCGAAAACGAAGTAATAGCGCGGGCAGGCGATGCGATGCGATGCGACAGGTGTATCGGGACCCAAAATTTTACGCTGATGAAGTCGCGGGCAGAAGCTAGTTGCTAAATAACATTACAGGAAAATTAAAACCCAGAAAATTTAACCAGGTTCAATTTTGACTGTGCACAGCCAGTGTGTGCCACTCAGCCTCAAAACAATGTATTCATTGACAAGAATACGTTTGACTGTCTAACATTTTTGTTTCATAATGCTGTATCAAAGTGTAGCTACAATTAGGTACCCAATGTATAGTTTTGTTTTGTGGCTACACAGGCTGACTGTACCTACAAGAACCTAAAGTAAAGAAAGTAAGAAAGTAGTTACTTCGGAAATCACTTTCCTTCATTGGATAAATGGACATTTACCCGAGAATATTTTCTTCCCCCAAAATCCTGGAAAGTAAATAGTGCAAGATTTATCTTTCATTAGAAGATTAGCTTTCATTCTTACTGATTCCCAGAATTACGATCCCCTCCATGAACGAAAATTGGCAATTTGAACCGAAAAGTTTTTGCACCCCTGTAAACGGATGTGTAACTAAAAGATGGCGAATATTCCCCTATTGTGAACATACTGATACAGAGCCCTCGTCTCGGCTAATTTAATTTTTCTCTGTTACCTCATATACTGGGGGCTTTTCTGTACATTCCCCCGAAACAAAGACGTGCCGAAACACGAAATCATTGTGGGAAGGCGGTTTTGAAACTCCAATTAGGTACGACTTTGTGGTTCGTCTTTTTGTCGCATTATTCTTCTAAAATATTACCTTATTTTTCTGTTTCGTACCTAAACAAAATATAAGTTAATTAGTTTATAAGATATTCAGATGAAGGTTTTTTTTAACTATAGTTAACATTAGTTATATAAGCTTAAAAGTTGTGGCTGATTTGTCTAGGGAAATACTATTACTTGGGAAAATTAACAGGGAAAACTGCGGGATAAGTGCGTAACACACTTACCGTTACGTTGTCGAACAGACGCATATTTCAAATATATAAAGCACTAGGTACGCCTCACGGTTTCACCCGCATAAGTCTTGATCCTATGAGAATATCGGGATAAAAAGTATTCTATGTCCTAATCCAGGTTATGGTCTACCATGTGACAAATTTCATCCAAATTTGTTCATTCGTTTTAGTGTGACAGCGTAACAAACAAATATAGGACAATAAATCAAATCTTTTCTCTTTATAGGTAACATAATTATATTAGTTTGGATTGGATTAGCAATTTCCTTCAAAACCTTTCGGATTGTGATTGAAAGTGTGTACCAATCATACTGTCGATAAAAAGAAGTCTCTTCAATAAGTGCTCCAGTAAACCCATGCAGGTACCACATGAGTTTTATTCAACGTATCTCCGAACGACGTACAAAATGCAATCAATGGCTCTGCAGCGAGAAAAATCGTTACCTTTTTCATCCAATTAAGATTTAATTCGACGTAACTCCCCGTAAGAACGTTCATCTCAATTTTTGTATGTTAAGGCTCGTTAACCCGCTGTTTCTATTCTTAGTTGATAAATCGACATCCTAAGGAAACGCTCGCAACACTCCACAAGATTTATTTGCCGAGATTTTTCGTTTGTTCTTATTTCTACATTATTTTGTGAAAATTACTGGAGAATTCGATGTAATGTTCTCACAATAAGATTGGTTAACAAATTGTGCTTTTGTAAGATTTGAGTAGGTTAGATAAAGTCAAATAATACGTAGAAATAATGCTTTAATTTGTATACTACATTAAATAATAGTATGCCCAGTACGGTACACTAGGCAGGCCGTCTGGCGACTGCCTTCTACCGCACTTGATTGTATGAAGATTTTGATTTTGTAAGGCAATGACCTCATTATTGTTAGGTATGATAATTGAAGGGTTAAGTGGACAAAGGTGTTATCTGACAAAGTCAAAAAAAGTCGGATTTTTTGACTTTGTCAGATAACACCTTTGTCCACTTAACCCTTCAATTGTGTGAGTTTCTTTATTGCGGGGCACACACACTAAAATGTTATTGGCAGGATTATGGTGATTTTTCGAGGTAGGCACTGCTTATATGCCTTTATGCAATGCACGTCACAGACTAAACTATTTTTATTTACAAAATTAGAGTACTACATAATGACTAAGTAGGTTGGCACTGATAGCCAGTACCTCCACTAAACTAACATAACAACGAAAATTACAAAGAATATTTCTTACAAAACAACCACGGTCTGCTAGAAGCTAGTTTAATATAAAACATAGATTTAGAAGCACCTGACGAGTACGTGACGAGACGGGAACGTTCGTAAGATGGCAGACAGGGACGTTTATATTAATACAGACATGTAAACTAACAGAATTTTCTATAAGCTGCAAACAACAGCATAAATGTAACACAATGCACAATAATATTATTAAGGCGAAAGTTTGTGAGTGTGTGTGTGTTTATATGTTTGTTACTTCTTCACGCTCAAACGGCCGGACCAATTTTGATAAAATTTGCTATGGAGGTAGCTGACACCCTGGATTAACATATAGGCTATTTTTCATCCTGATATTCCCACGGGATCAAAACTTATGCGGGTGAAACCGCGGAGCGCAGCTAGTATCAAACAAATATGCTGATGATATTACTGACTTTAGCCCGATGCACAGACAGTGAATTAACTGTTAAGCTAATTGATTACCAACTTTAAATTTTCCGTATATTCAAATCTCAACTGTCATTATTTGACAGCTGGTGTGCGTAAAGTTTCACGCAACTGTCACTTTCAACTTTGCTGAACAATTAACCGCTTTATTCATAAATGTTGCATAAAGTCAAATTGTGATTAGCGACTGTTAAACCATACATTTTTAACGTTTAAACGTCACTTAACTTTAACCATCGTTTATAAATACACCTCTTATTTCCCTCACTTTGCCTATACGTCGACGTAGACGTGAAGACATTTTTTATTACATATTATATATTTATTTATAAAAAGTTTACAGAAAACTTACCCTTAAAAGCCGTTTTCACGGTTTGTCTGTGGGAACGCGTCATACTAATATAACGTAAAGTTTATTAGTATGAACACTTAATGGACCTATATGTTTATATTTGCTGATAAAGAAATCTACGATCAATGGAAGAACAAAGGAGGTGGAGACGGTTGGTACGATACGAGTTACTAAATTCTTGGTAGGTGAGGATTGGAAAATGTAATTTATGCACCATGCAAATGGAATCTCCAGACCTGTTAAGTGCGAATTCCGAATTTTAACCCGTTGGATCGGAAAATTGACAGATTTTTGTCGGTTTCGCCCACCTGTCTTTCACGTTACATTATCTCGGCATTTTTTTATTTCAATGAAATATAAAGGGAAATTGGTTGTCATGATATGGGCATCTGATGCGGAGGAATGAGGTAAATTTCAGAGGAAAATTTTCAGTAAATGTATCTACCATATCTTATATATAACAATAATAATAGTCCTCTCTACGACAGGCGTCATCCCAAATCCCAATCTTCTCCATAGCCTTAAATTACTAAACCTAAAAGAAACCCTGTATAATATGCAATTACACCCTACAAGAAGCTGCAATTTTAAATACATGTCGCATTGTCAGAAAGTTCATGCAAATAGATGAAAACGAAATAGGTCCTCATCACAACACAGCTTTAACGTAACACACCACAAGCTGCATTTACTTGGCTTCGGTCCGCAAATGTTGCAAAAACCAGCCAAAGAGCTGAGAAGAGAAAACACTCTAAAAAAAATAACAATAATAAAATATTTCATAAAAAGGGAGATTGTAGTACATGAGGCATACATAAAGTTATACATATAAGTTTGTACCATGTCAAACACAATCTGGTGGGTGAAGTTCTGCTTTCCTAGTTAGGTTATAGAATAACCTGTGTTAAGGAATATCTTATATATATATCCATAAGTATCTTATAGTCATCTGGCTATATATAAGAATAGGGGAAGACCAAAGAAAACGATGATGGATGGACTGTGAGAAAGATGATATGCTTAAAAAGGCGGTGACTACCAGGATGACGACTAATAAAGAAGTATGGAAGAAAAGGTCATGATGCGCAGACCCCAAGTAAATTGTATAAGGGCTGAAGAATGGTGATGAAGCATTTCTAGATGGATTTAACGGTTAAATTACGCTATATTCATAAAAAAGACAATGTTTTGTAAACTCGCAAACAAAAACGAACATAAAAAAAACTTATTATAACTGTAAACACATCTTGGCAGTAGGTATGCAAATTCTGTTTTGGGATACTGAGAACGGATAGCTAAAGATATAAGGCATATTAGCATAAACGGAGCCGCGTGAACTCTGCGCAAACAATGTTAGCGTGTTATGTTGTCAGGGGTAAGCAGAATTATGTGTGTTAAATACTCGTCTATATTCCATACATTGTGTTTGCTTAATTGCGTCGGGTATTGGCTTTAATTTTCCTGGATGCTTTAGAATCGTCTTCCCGACTTTCTCAAACTTCGAAAGGAAAGTTGTGTTTTGTTTTCCTACTCATGCTACAGGATGCAAAAGACTCATGGTTTAATAATAACAGTCGCATGGGTCGATCTTCAAGGTTAAGCAACGCTGGCCGAGGTCGGTCTGTGGATGGGTAACCATCCATAAGACACCGAGACCCCTACGTGCCTCGGAAAGCACGTTAAGCAGTTGGTCCCGGCTGTCATTTATAGATCTTTGACAGTCATTACGGGTAGTCACAAGCCCAAAAGTCTGACAACCAGTCATATCAAGAGGTATCATGTTACCCAGTCCAGTCCCAGTCCAGTTGTGGAGTTGATGAGCAGTTGCGCCATGTATAGGTAATACTGGTATTCAGCTGCATCCGGTTAGACTGGAAGCCGACCCTAACATAGTTGGGAAATGGCTAGAAAGATGTTGGCGGCTATTAGAATGCTCTTTCCCAATGGGTTGCCAACATACCAATGTTAAAAAAGGAAAAGATATCAGTAGAATAATTGAAAGTATTCTTAACTAGAATATCTGACTCAATTCCTCAGATTTTAGTTGCTCCTATACAGGGTGGCAAGGATATCCACGTGCAACTTGTTATCATGGAAAGAAAGAAAGAAAGAAAAAGTTTATTTGGACACAGTTCGTGAAACACAAAATACAAAATTTAAAAAAATAAAATAATGTTTCCATGGATTCAGTATATGATTCTGAAATCCCCTGCAATAAAATTCTAAGTCAGTTATTAAAAAAAAATAGCAGTTCCATACATTTTGACCGCGTCGATATTGCATTTTTCTACGAAACAGGAGATTTGTATAACTGACGAAAAATTTCTTCGCTACGTCTACAACCATTTGCTAAATTCATGGTTAGATACAGTTTGTGCGTCAATATGATGCCACCCTGTAAACAATTCTATATTTGAAGTTATTCAAGGATACTTTCACTATTCAGCATTTTCGTAAAGTATCATTTTCTGCAACACAACTCCTTGTTTTATTTACTTTGAAAGAAAAAAAATACGTTTATTTACGGCAAACATAACGCAAAAAATAAAAGAAACACGAACAAAATAACAATTTGGGAGGAAATATGGGTCACATCTACGCAAAACGGCCATCGCTCAGCATGTAATGTTTTCTTCTCTTTGACCTACCGGTGGAGAGACCTCACAGTTGGAGGCAAGATGCTTAATTATTCTAAAGCGTTAATGCAACTTCCGTGTTTAAGGACTAATGTCATTAATTCAGACGGTTCCTTTGAACACTTTTCGGCTAATTGTTAGAATAGTAGAACTCTGTACTTATGCTTATTTAAATTAGGGTTATTCATGTGTTATATATGTACATGTAACTGAAACTCAAATCATTTATCTATAAGTACTAATAATGAAGCAGAAGAGTTTGTTTGTTTTAACACACTAATCTCTGGAACTACCTACCTGTCGGATTTTTTTTTGTTTTTTATAGCCCAATTCTTGAGGAAGACTTATAGGCTACTTAAAATCACGCTAAGACACTTAGGAGCCGAGTAAAAAGAATAGCAGGCAGGCGATGCGATACGACGGGGTGGGTCGAAGGAACAAGATATTTTGACGCATACGAAGTCGTGAGCAGAGCTAGTTTTAAATAAAACAATTACGAGTGAGTCAACTAGACCCACTCGAACTGGACCCACGGGATCAGTCAACCTAATCACATTTTGAATAGGTCGACTGGACCCACTGCCCAATTTACAGGCACTTTTGAACAGCCAAGGGGTGGGTCAGTCAGAAACTCAGAAATATGAAGCGGTTACCATTTCTAAATCGTAGCAGGTACCTATGGAGAAGAACGGTCATGAGACTCCACGGACACTTAAAAATTAATTTATTTATTTAAATATTATTTTAGATTTTTAATTTATTAATTAATTTAAATTTAAATATTGTTTCAAAATATTGGTTACATCATTCATGTTGAAATTATACATGTGAGAACAATTTTGAAAAACGAGCACGATAAAAGCGTCCGTAATAAAAAATAATAACAACAATTCAGAAATTAAAATAAGCCATGGCAGCTAATAGCACCATTCAGCTCACTCATGAACAAAGTGTTTTATCAATTTATCTATTAACCTAATAAAGTAATATGGAATTTTGTAAAAGTGCAATTCGATACTATTCTTAGTTACCTATAACATAACCTATGACGTAAAATAATAAGTTTTCTCTCTCTCTCTCTCTCTCGCACACGTTTTTTGTGTTAGATTAGCTTAACTGCTTATTAGGCTAGATTGTAATCAATTTATTAATTAAGAACCTTAGTTCTACAGCACAGCACATGTATACAGTAAAAAAAAATTGTATACAAGTCCATCACTATTAACTGTGTGCATTTCGTTTAAGAGAAAGATTACATTTAAGGTGAATGGATAGTTGAGACCGCGAAATTCAAATTTTCTTACGTTTTTTGCAATTTGCAGGTCAGTGTCAGGTTGTATCTTGATCAAAATATGATTCGCGACAATAGCAGGTACATATTTAGAGAAGTATAATCATTAGAATCAATAATACATCTTTCTAATTTAGATTTCTACCACTAACACTTTTCACTTTGTAGTTGGTGGTAGAAATCTAACTTAGAAAGATATATTAATGATTCTAATGATTATTTATAATTCTCTAAATATGTACCTGTTATTGTCGCGAATCATATTCTGATCAAGATACAACCTGACAGTGACCTGCAAATTGCAAAAATAGTAAGAAAATTTGAATTTCGCGGTCTACCACTATCCATTCACCTTAAGCATATTTATTTTATATTATGAGGTCTTATTATTTATCAATTTATTATCATCATCATTTCTCCCAAAGACGTCCACAGTCCACTATTGGTCATTCCGTGACACGTAATATTTCCATAATTAGCAACCCCGTACCATCACGCTTGCATACCCCGAAGAGGGTTGCGGTAGAGTAGGTGCAATATTACTTTACGTTATAATAACTTCTTCCCGCGACTTCACCCGCACCGTAGTTAGCTATAAGTACTATGGTACTCTATATTAATGACTTTCTGCCAGTGAAAGAATTTTCCTACATTCAAACTTACAAATTTTACCTCTTTTGGATAAATATTCATACACTAGACCAATATATGAAACATGTATTGTTTAGGAGCTTAGTAACCAATTTCTCAAAATTATAAAATGAAAATATTACAACAGAAACATTAAAATCAATTTTATTTGAAAAGCTTAGCCGTTTCTTTTTTCAATTTCTTTGTGCTGGGCTGGGGTTGAGCCTTCAATCCCTGTGGGCCGGACAGGATGTAATATCGGGATGGATTGGCCCTGTTTCCACACTGATGTGTACTTGAAGCTCAAAATCCAGTAGTTTAGCCCCGTTTTGTATCCAGGTGTGAGGTTTATTTATTTATTTTATTATTTATGTACAGTATGTACACAATAATATACATAGGGATACAAACATAATTATAATTTGACTACAAAGATACTGCTTATTTCTTGTAAAATGTAGACACTAGTGTTTGAGAACAAAAAGACAAAAACATGAATATAAAGTAAACTAAAGCAAAATATAAAATGAGGTTCTGTAATCAGTAAATTTTTATTATAAATAAATTTGTTGTTTTCCGTGAGTTTTCGTTGCTATAATAGTACATTATGATATAAGTGCGGTAAGTTGAAAATTACAGCCGAGGCGATATTGCTTGCCCGAGCCGTAGGCGAGGGCTAAAAGAAAGCAGAGGCTGTAATTATCAAAGCGCACGTATGTCATATGACGTTTTATAACATATTTGCGAGGAAATAAATAAAACTCGGACTGAATTTGCATAATTGCTTGTTTTCCATATGATGAAATTTTGATACGCTTGTAAGTATCTATCGGTCGATTTTTCGGGCAAGAGGCTTAGATAGCCTTTTTCGCTGCCTCTGAGACTTCTGGCGGTGTGGAATTAATAAATTCATCATTACTTGACGACATTTTCAAATAAAAAAAAAAGTACAGCGAAAAGAAAAAGCGCGCGGAATAATTTTTACTTCTTAACAAATAAGCGATGCGCTTTTTTTTCAGGCATAGGCACAAAACAGCCAGTATTATTAATAAAGTAAATTAATATTTTTGGTTTTGTTACAGATATTAATGGTTGTAATTTATTGTCAAAATTAATCAAATTAAAGAATTAAATGTTAATTTATTATATTTTATCTCCCAAAGTTAATCGAATCTGACCTAGCGTGAATCTGACCTAACGCGAATCTGACCTAATGCGAATCTTACCTAGCGCGAATCTGACCTAACGCGAATCGATTCTGTCCTTATGCTAACAAATGATTGTAAAGTCCTGGACTTTTCTGTTACAGTTACCTAATTAACTAGACAGTACTTATTGCTTACCTATTAGATGAAGGGTTTAATTCAGCATAAATCTATCTATGCTTATAATAAAGCTGAATAGTTTGTTTGTTCGAATGCGTTAATCTCTGGAACTACCCGTGTGATTTGAAAAAACGTTTTTGCATTTGATGTCCCAATTCTTGAGGAAGGCTACAGGCTATCATTAACATCACGCCAGGGCCCTAAAAACCCGAGAAAATAGAAAAAAGAAAGAACGCTAAGCAAAACCAAAGTACTAAACTAGGGATGCGATGCATCGGGGTGGGTCGGAGAACAAGAATACGGGAAGTCAGGTAAGAAGGAGAAGTGGGTTTGTCGAGAATAGAAAATAACATGGACTGGACAGTAGCCTCACCTCTCTGCGCTGACGAATGAGCAACCATTTCAAAAGCAATCGGTGCACAGTTACATGGTCATACTTAAGCAGATTTAAAACGAATCGAATGCAATTTTTGAGAAGGCGGTCAAGTTTATTGAGAAGATCTGTATTCATATCATGCTAACACACATCAGCATAGTCAATTATGGGAAAGATTAGGGACTGTACAAACATTGCTTTTATGTATGATGGGAGAAGTTTTTTAACATCTGAGCTAAACGGAATGACTGAGTTTCCATAAAGCAAAACTATCAGGAGCAGTGTAAGCAGTTCAGACTTCTATTACTGTATACTATATATGTATTGAGCCCAGGTAATAAAACAAAACAAAACCACAACTCATCCATTCCTTATACGGAAAATGAACAACAATGGTCTTCGCGATAACGCGCCTGAAACTTAAACGAAGTACACACTAAACCTAACATTGACCCGGAATGAAAGAGCAGGTAAACAAAACACGCTCAATGCCTCACAAGCTCAACCACAGATTAAATATGTACGCCAGGTCCAGACCATTGTAATGGGTAATAACAATCCTGAATGGTAATTTTCCGTATTGAGGTTTCGACCAGATGTGTAAGACTCATGTAACACAGTGGACTACGTTGGTTATTGGTCAAAATTCTACAATGTTGAATGGAACTATAGGTCTTGAAATGAAGTAGACAGTTTTCTAATATAGTCCTGTAGTTATGCAATTATTTGTAGGACATTTTGCGCAACGCCAGTCAAAGTCCAAAATATATTAGCAAAAGGTTTTTGAACGGAAGATTAAATGCCTTTTTTAATCAATTCAAGCGGGTTCTCGTAAATGATCACAAAGGAGCTGGAAAGGCAAAATTCCGAAACAAATCTACATTTTAAATTGTTCTCCTAGGTACATGATCCGACTGGATGTGTGTGATTGTGCCTCGAACCTCTGACCTGATTAGTTTTTTGAATTGGTGGAAACAAATTGAATCGGAAACAAACTAGACGCATGCATACGTTTCATGCAGTCAGCTTTACGTTATTTATTCTAGGAGATTTGTATTGCACTTTTGTAGGAAACAGCAGATTTTTTTTAATACCTAACCGACAAAAATTTTAAGTGGATCCAGAATAATGTACTGAAAGTATAAACATATGTTTATACTTTCAGTACATTATTCAGTACTTCATTACGAAATCTGTCTTTTCTATTATGTCAGGGATATCCCTGACATAATAGAACAGACAGATTTCGTAATGAAATCTATAGCCCTATTTACACGATGAAAGTTTCTAGCCTGGGGCATACCTGTCATCATCATTTTAACCGAATGACGTCCAGTAGTGGACTATTAGACCTCCCCCAAGCATCGCCACTTTGACCAGCGGTTCTGCCCGCATCCAAGGGATTCAAGCGGAATACAAGGTCATCGCACCACCTGTGGTAAAACATTGAAACAACAAATGATATTTGCATCGTCTAACTATACACTGTTAAGACGATCTGACGATGCAACTTTTGTTGTTATTTCAACTTATGGTATGCCGCGCATCCAATTAAATCGCACTTTGTAATTCAATCTTATATCTAAGTTGATGCTCGTTCATACGACAATGCTAACAGCCGTTTTTCTTTACGTAAAGCGCTATTCAAACAATTCACTTCACATAACCTTACATTATATCATCTGGAGACACTCAACCTTCAAGTACGTTGACACGATCAATCACAGCACCCGGGAAATATGTAAATTTGTTTTGAAAAAGTTATGCGGCCAATCTACGGAATCCTTCAGCGGGAGGATTATGAGGACGCCACGGTACTAGAGGGATTTAAAAAGGCTTTTGTATCAAAATCGCTTGGTCGCTGCTCGCAATCAGCCTTTCATTTATCTTCATCTCGTTCGCTGTAAATATAATGTTTATTGCGAAATAATTTGCATTTTAAGTATCTCATTAGCTATTTAAAAATCAAAAAACATTTTTCTTGATTTTTGAATAGCTAATGAGACAAGTCAAGACGGTGAAGGAAAACATCGTGAGGAAACCGGCATGTCCTAGAGTAAATATTCGAAGTCATGTGACATCTACCAACCCGCAATGAACCGCATGGTAGATTACAGTCCACTCTCTCTCGAAGAGAAGAGGCCTGTGTTCCAGCAGTGGGAACATCATAGGCTGATTATGAATGAGACGACGGTGGATTAAAAGTACACATGCCAGCACATCAAGCTACTATAATCTGTCAAATTTCTTTAATAGATTTTCAACTTTATCGCTAATGCATAAGGTTCAAAATTGATTACGAAAATTTGACAGTTTCGGGTATCTTGATGTGCTGGCGTCTGTACTTTGCGTGTTTCCTCATCGTCATTTTCCTCGTCATTCCTTCTATGTCTTCTAGTATATATGGAACGTTTGCGACCTAGCAACCCAATTATCTAGAAATACCGATACATCCTAAATAAGACTGGCTGTCAGGCTTACAAATTATGTAAAGTTATTTGGTATATTTTCATTTCCATAAACGTGAGATATACCAACTGTTGATATAATTTCTTTACATATAACGTTTATATACTCTAAAACTTATTTCGTATAACATTATTGGATATAACGTTTATTTAATCGAAAATCATTAGGTATATCGTTTAAAATATATAATTCTGACTCGGATAGGTTAGGTTAGAAAACCTTCGTGGCTGCGTGGAATAAAAATTTGGTCTTAAAAAGTCAATTTGTTGTGCTACAAGTGACAGAAACGAATCGCTGCAAAACCGACTCCACGTAGTCTTGTCTGCCCTACCCCTAGAGTGTAATTTAAGCCCGCGTAGGCGCGGAGGGGCGAGGCGGGCCGCGAGCTGAGGAGCAGGTGGGTGTAACCTTCACCGCCGCCGCCTGAGGCTGGCCGGCTACGGTGGTGAGCGTTAAAACCGTCTGCGACGATAAGCTCGCAGCGGACCGCCGACAGGTTGGGTCGGAGAAGTAAGTTCACGCAGACGTAGTCGCGGGCAGAAGCTATTTATTATAAAGAATCTTACTAGTATGTTCCAGAAGTATCATGCTAGTTTGTAGTGCCACTTTACAAATTGAGTGTTTTGATGTGATCATTTGAATAATTAGTGGCAATAAGTGGTGAGATTACTAACTCACCCCTATTATTTAGAAGGTTTCAACTTTAGTGGAATGACAGATGAATGTGTAACTTTAGTTAGTGATTGCGATTACGCAATCACTCACTAAAGTTACACCAGAAATAAAATTGTAATACATTCAGAGAAATTTTATCAGATACTTTTGGAATAGTATCTGATTTAGTATAATATTTGATATATTAGAGTAGAATGCAGTTATGAACTTAGGGTACAGTGAACGCTTTACGAGCTCTTAGTACCGGGACGAGTAAATAAAACCACAGCTTGTCATTAATTTAATCATAATTCCTAGAAGATGATTGTAGTTCTACGTTTTTATATTTTTATCCTTGTTACTTGGCTTGTCAGCCAAATTTCATTCTACAGTTTTTCCTCTTATTCTTTTTATAAATCAATGTTTGTTTCGTATTTCTGCCAGCTACTTTTCAAAGAATTCACAAAGGTTGCATTTAGAGCAACTCTATATCAGTAGAAATATTAAATTGTTCAATTAAAGTCACAATTACTAATGTCATTTTCAGGTCCCCCATTAAAAGCTTTGTAAACAAATGCAGCGTAGACTATTCGGTACCTATTATCGTTAAACGTAACAGTCGAATGGGACCAAATCATTAGCAAGTAGCAACGCAAAGCTGATAATAATCTGATTGTTAGAAAGTTTAAAGTGCTTCCCACCATTTACGGTTTTTAGTCCTCTTAGCAGTAAATAAACATGCTACCACGCTTTACGTAATGGTTTTGTGCAAACGGATTATTACAAGCATTTGTTTTCTACTTCTTAGTCGTTCCCTCAATGCTGAGGATCGTGATTACGTACGACGCGTCTCTAAACTATACGCTCTTCTGCAGTGTGACATAATTAGCCTATAATGTTTCCATTACTGGGAAACAGGCCTCCTCTCGGTAAGAGGGAGTGGGCCGTAATCGGTGGATTACGGCCCGCTCCCTCTTACCGAGAGGACACTGGCCCAGTGCGGGTTGGTTGGAGATGTCACATGTGTTCGATTGTTTAGTTCCAAGATGTGCCGGTTTTCGATGGTTGTTAATGATAATGAGTAGTTCTAACTGTAAGAAAGAAAGAAAATACATTTATTTAGCACAGACTAAGAGACACAATACACCAGATTTTATAGATCAGATAAAAACATGTAAAAGATCAAATAAAAAGTGTAAGTCCGATGTAAGAAATTAACAGGAAAGTGTGCCTCACGGCTGCTCCAAAAAGGCTCAGTTCACCAATAATGCCAGACAACTAGTGCCTGACACTGGTTTTCAAGTGGACCTGATATGTGAGGTGACGGATATAAATCAGTTTTATACTGCAACGTGACGTGTAAGGTTTTTAACAAAAGATTTTGCAAAAATGTAAGATCGTGCTTTATCGCCTAATATAATAGGTACCTACACCACTAAGTTGGCCCGAGGACTGAGTGGAGTCGGGTGTTAATGATTTGGTTTTAAACAAAATCAGCCTATAATGTTTTCACTGCTGGGAAACAGGCCTCGTCTCGGTGAGAGGGTGTGGGCCGTTATCCACTACGAAGGTAAAGCGCGGGTTGGTAGATGTCACATGTTTCCGTATTTTTTATTCTGGAACATGCCAGTTTCCCCACGATGTTTTAATGAGGATGTCTTCATGATAATGACATTCACATTAACTGTAGGGTTTTTACCAACTAATGTTGAAAAAATTGATATTGATGAAGTTCATTGAAAGGTCACCGTCGCCATGACCATGCGTTGTAGCATAATAAACTACATATAAGTTGACCCGAGGACTGAGTGGAGTCGGTATTGATGATTTGGTTCGATACAAAAAACTAAAATTACATAAACGACTTAAATTTTATTCATCAAAACTACATGACGTCAACTGACGGTACACAAGTTTGGCGCTGTGCCATATATGGCAGCGACGTGTCGGATTTAAGACCACGACTACACTGTTTAGCTAAAGGCTAGGACTCCAACAAGACACGAAAGCTATTTCATCTATCACACACAGTGTTCTATAGATATACATGTACCTACCAACTTATCTATATAGGTTTTGTTTCGGGTGATGGGGGCCAAGTATAATCAGCCTAAAACTTTCCCACTGTTGGGGCATAGGCTTTCTCACTGAGTGATAGGGAGTGGGCCGTTATTCACCACGCGGACCCAGTGAGGGTAGGTTGGGCCCGAGTGCGCGTGTCCTTTTTAAGGAAATTTCGCCGACTTCACTTGATCAAAGGGCTGGTTCGTTCTTTGGCAAATTAGATTGAATAAATTTATTAAATTCCTTAGCATTGCGTGGTGATGCTGCCAGTCTTCTGGGCACGTTTCCGGATGACAGCAATACGGACGAGTAAGTCGCCTTAGCGTCCTTTTGTTTTGTATTTATTTGTATAGTTAGTTATAGTCATTTAATTTAGTACCTAGTGTAAATAGTTAGCTGTGTAAATAAGCATTTGTTTTTTTGTGTGTGTTTTTGTATTGTACATAAACATTTGTTTATCTTATATGCACCGCAAGCCACCGTGCATATTTACATGTAGTTACAGTACCCGGCGATAAATATTGCACATCGACATTTACCTTTTTTTGTATTTTATACAAAGAATAAAAATAATTATCAAAAGAAGCAAATCATAATTGTTTTAACAGCTCCTAATAGATACCGGACTGTTTGTATTTCGTGCGACAGAGATAACGCTCTACGAAGCCGAAATTAGCCGATTGTCTCTTTCCAAAGGTCGATGTGCAATATTTATCGCCGGGTAATGTAATAAAGATCTAGGGGGCTTGTGGTTAAGTTATAACAGCCGCACGGGTAGATCGATCGGCTTAAGCTACGTTTGCTGCATTTGTTCCTTGGATGGGTGACCATCTTTACATACTAAGACCCCTCCGTGTCTCGGAAAGCAAGTTACGTTGTTGGGCCCGGCTGTCATTCGTGGATCTTTCATTACGGGTCGTCAGAAACCCGAAAATCTGACAACCAGTCTTACCAAGGGGTTTCGTATTACCCAGTTACCGAGTTTTTGAGGTCAGATAGGCAGTTCCCTGTAAAATACTGGTATTCAGCTGTATCCGGTTATACTGAATGTCGACCCCAACATTGTTGGGAAAAAGGCTAGGCAGATGATGAGTTAATAAAGATCTAACAGCCGCACTCAGAAGGGTTCATCAAAAATTAGTCCTAATTAGTACCTAACGATAGCATTAAATCCGTGAGTCAACGGACGGAGTGTACATCCTAGAGACATACAGTACCCGGCGATAAATATTGCACATCGACCTTTACCTTTTTTTGTATTTTATACAAAGAATAAAAATAATTATAAAAGAAGCAAATCATAATTGTTTTAACAGCTCCTAATAGATACCGGACTGCTTATATTTCGTGCGACAGAGATAACGCTCTACGAAACCGAAATTAGCCGATTGTCTCTTTCCAAAGGTCGATGTGCAATATTTATCGCCGGGTACTGTAGCCCTTTATTCATAAACGTCGCTTAAAGGTAAATAGTGATTAGCGACTGTTTAACTTTAACCATACATTTTGACGTTTAAACGGCACTTAACTTTAATTATCCCAAAATTTAAGGATTCGTTTGCTAATAACAGTTTTATGTATCCATAGGGCGATTTCAAATCATCCTAACGATTGCATATCAATAAAGCCTTGGTGTAGTCACATTTAAAAACTGTTAATATTAAATAACAAAAAATAATAATATATGCGTTGAAAAAAACAAATTTATTTTGAAAAAAAAGTTTTTATGTAGTTTTGAAGTCGATGTACTAGCCATCATTTTGGTGTCTTCATTGTTCCAAATTTGAATTCACGACTTTAGAAAAAGTTACAACTTGATCCAAAAAAATGCAGGGTGACTCGATTGGTGTCCGGGAATGTATGTTTTTAGACAAAGCCGAGTTACATTTCTCATGTATTGTATTCATGTAACATCATGCCTTATTTCCCAAAGGACACAGGGGTAGAAAGGTACACGGCACACTTTGTATGTACACCGTTATCAGTTCCTATTAATTGGGGCAAGCTTATTATACACGGCTCTTTACCGGGCATGTTTCTTGATAAAACCAACGAGATACTTTCCCTTATTTCGAAATCGAACAAGAAAAGATCAATGATGCTATTGTCCAGAAATAGAAATTTGGAATGAAATAAAACCAACATAAATATACGCACTACGCACGCACGCACGCAAGATTCAAAAGCGATTTTCTCCTAAAGTTTTTGATAGACATTTAATGATGTTACGAATATAGTATTTAAATCGAATTCATACTATCTATACAAATAATAACAATGTTATGACATAAACATAAAAGTTTTCTCAAAGTTGCAATTTTTATTTCACGAGAAAAACGGTTTTGAATTTTTTTTCTAAATGTATAAAATGAAAGTAAACAAGGTAGGTCCTCAATTTCTTTTTTTTCTGTCTTTTTGTCTGCTTGTTACCCGCTAATCTCCGAAACGTCTGGACCGATTTTGACGGGTAATTCACTGGCAGATAGCTGATGTTATAAGAAGTAACTTATATACCTACCTACTTTTATTGTAGAAAAAGGTTTAGTAACAATAATGTGTCTAAAAGAAAAAAGAATTAGTAAAGAGACTCATTATTGTTTTCCGAGATCCACGCGAACAAAGTCGCAGGCACAGCTAGTACATTAACCAAGCCCCGTTCGTATCCTACAAAACGTTTGAGGGATTATTTAAAGATCAACGGTATACAGAGTACAAGAAAGCCTTATCCGTGTATTTTCCACATGTGATGCAAAACCATTGAGTTGCACTGAAAGGGTTTGATCCAGATGCCTCCATTGTTGTCACGTTCTCAAAAGACGGGTGCGATTTAGTTTACAAAACTATCGGTAAGATACACTACAAAAGAACCCTTTTGTATCCATCTAAGGTTTTGCATTCAAAGAGCTTATTTAGAATGTTGACAAACATTTTGTCTATTATTAGTATGAACAATTTATCACAAGACCAATTTCCGAATTCAATTAAAAATGCGTATAACGTTACCACTGCTGGGACACAGGCCTTCTCTCAGTGAGAGGAAGTGGGCCGTAATCCACCACGCAGACCTAGTGCGATTTGGTAGTCGTAATCTCACCTCAGAGACAATCAATGTCAAAAACATGTCAAAAATTTGGGGTATACTCGTATATAACAGATTGAGACAAATTAGAATACGACCATTCTTAAAAATACCGGAATCACCTAACCTAATTAGCTAACTAAGTTACTAGACAATTCAAAACTTATACCTACATATAAGTCTTGAATTGTCTAGTAACTTAGTTACCTACATACATATGTAGGTAAATACACCCATGAAGTAATCATCATTACGAATCATGTCTAACTAGAGTTGCACGTTGTAACTTGCAACTCTAGTTTCTGTTGTTCGGATTTAACCAATCAAAATATAGGCACCTATTCTACGTTGACAAGTATGTACATTTATTTACATCTAACCTCGAAAGTACATTAACCCATTAATTAACGTGAATTTATCAGACGTGCTCAAAAGAAGTGGTTCTCCCAGTTAATACTTAAGGAGTATGCGCAATGGCCGACCTCTCTTGTGCTCCAAATTGATTCCGTGCTCGAAGTGGCCCTTTGTTATCGACCAATAGGTAATGGAGCAGTGAGCAGTGCTTACACAACGCGCACTATGAATATTCTAGACGTAATTTAATTTTCTGGGAACTGCTTGCAATATCTACACATTTTTGTCGGACAAAGACCATTTTCAATCTGGATTTCGCACGATGTTCAAGATATCAAGAAGTGGCGGCCATAATCACGTTAAACTCATGTCATAATTCTATTTTGAGGTGGTCTATAGGTAACCCATACACATTTAAAGTTGTCACAGTTTTCACGTAGATACCTATTACATTTCGGTTTAACTTTAACCTATCGGATTTACGATAGGCCAAATTAAACGATCAATCAAATCTAAAAATAGAATTCTAACTGCTACTGGTGAAATTCAATCAAAAATTTTACGTGAAATGTGTGGATTTCAATTCGAGGACCGCACAGGCGAATCGTTTTTCAAGATCGGTACCCATTTAAACCACAATACCAGTAATCGGATGGTGGCCATTCCAGTCAAAATTACGCTCACAGCCGCTCTCGCGACCGGTCACTCCAACTGGAGAGCTTGCTATATTTAAAATTGATTAATTTTATTTATGTATTTTTTTGACGTTTTGGGGTCGAGATTCGAGTGCGAGTTGTCCCAGCAATTAGAGGCACAATGTCAGTTGGACCCAGTATAAATACTTATACTTATAGGGTTCTTGAAAATGAACTTCAGGAACTTAGCATGGTTTGAACTGTAATTTCGTATTTATTTTCTTTTTTTTAGTTATTAAAACTCAGACAGCATGAAATCATGTCAACATTTTAAGAGTACATGTATAATTATTATATTTCTATTAGCAGTAGTGACCGACCGAAAGTTCGGTTTCGGTTTCGGTTTCGGCCAGTTTCGGCCAAATAATCTAGTTTCGGCCTTAGTTTCGGTTTCGGCCAGAAAATGGCCGAAACTTTCGGCCGCGCCGAAACTCGAGTGTTCATGAATTATCGTCCATCGTTCGGCGAACTTCGCGGCTAGCTCGTGCTCGCTCGTCGCGTTGCCGGCCCAGTTCGCCGCCGTCCATCGTTAATCGCATGGAGTTGAGGTTGTGTTTTGCACATACGAGGGCGGTCCCATAATGAATTGGCCTAACTATGAACTAATGAAGGAAATGAAACGAAACCAATTTTATTTTTCAATATAATCACCATGAATACTACTAACACACTTCTGACATCTGTGAATCAACATCTCTAAACCTTTATAAAAATAATAAATTTTCTTCCTCTTAAGAGGAAGAAAATTTAAAGCGAGACGGCGGGCGGGCGGGCTTTTTTTTTTTAAAGCGAGACTTAAGTCTCGCTTTAAATTTGGAAATAAATATCTAATAGTCGGACGGGGCCATGTCTGGACTGTGAGTTGGATGTTCAACTTCTGTGAACCCGCATTGACGAAGTGCATCCTTCGAAACACCAGCGGTATGAACAGGGGCGTTGTCATGGAGCAACAGGACACCTTGCCTCTTCGTTTTTCCTTTATCTTGTCTCGTAATTTATTTATTAAAGAAGCATAATATTAGCCGTTCACGACTGTATTACGTTCTTTAAAATCCACCATCAAAATGCCTTGAAAATCCCAAAAGATTGTGCACATCAGTTTTTTAGCCGATTGTTGCACCTTTGCCTTTCTAGGGGGCTTTTCACCCTTATAACGCCATCCCATTGATTCGCGCTTGCTTTGTGGGTCATAATACAAGATCATAGTTTCATCACCAGTCACTAGCCGCTCGATCACAGTCTTTAAATTTTCGCCACAAAGATCCAAAAACACCGAAGCGCAGCGCTTTCCTGTCTCTGTACCGCTGAAAGAAGTTTCGGTACCCATCTTGCACTCACTTTTTTCATGTGAAGATGTTCATGGATCGCACGATGACGTACTTTTAGAGAGCCCAAGCCTAGCTGCAATTTCTCTAATCTTCAAACGGCGGTCACTCAGAACCTCCTCTTCGATAAGAGCAATCGTTTCGGGAGTGAGCACTTCCACAGGTCGACCGTCGTGGCAAATGTCTTCGACGGTTTCTCTCCCAAGGCGAAACTCTTTCACCCAATTTTTCACTGTGCTATAGGAGGGGGCAGACTCCTTATACACGTCATCCAATCGTTCTTTTATTTGGGCAGGGATAAACCTTCTTTAAACAAAAACTTTATGACACTTCGATACTCAGTTTTCGACATTTTGAAAAAATACGCGACTCGTTATGCTAATGCCTGCTAAACTAAGACTAAGCATTTCATGTCGATGCGTGTTTCTTATATTAAGTGCACGATAAACGTACTATTTAATGCAACACAACATGTCGCGTAGAACTATGTATATCAGGCCAGTTCATTATGGGACCGACCTCGTAAATAATTAGGTAAGTATTCAACTGTCTGTATGTATAATATACATTGTATATGCAAACAAATGTGTAAAAAACACACCAGATTTCTGTATACGATAAAAAAAAAATTAGAATTAATTTTTTTTTAAATATGTTTAAGTAAGTTTCGGTTTCGGTTTCGGTTTCGGCCGAAACTAAGAGCAAGGCCGAAAGTTCGGTTTCGGTTTCGGTTTCGGCTGAAAAACCTGTTTCGGTCGGACACTAATTAGCAGATAATAAGTAGGTAATGTGGTTTTTTTTTCAACCTGCATTGTTCCCGCGTGGTAGATTACAGCCCACCCCCTCTCCTGTGTCCCATCAGTGGGAACATTACAGGCTTATTATGCTATGATATATTTTGTGAATACTAAAAATACTTCATGTTTCTAAAACCGAATTCGCAGTATTGCATGCTGGTATTAAGAAATGTTTATTTTAAACACAATTGAAACCATATTCCAAAAATGTATGAACAGTTATCACACAATTAACGATTAACAACCTAGGTACCAACTAACGCTTTAACACAGCTTAAAACGCAATAACCTACGAATACATATAATCCACCATTACAATAAAGTAACAACCTTAAACCCCTTACAAACGGTAAACCAGTTAAAACACATGGCAGCGGTAAATCGAATAATAAATAAGCTGCAAAAAGAAGAAATCTTTTATCTGTATCGGGTAAAAGCTGTCACTGACTGAACACGATACGGAATTACCGTCGAGGTGGAAAAATCAGGCTGGTCTCGGTTCCACAGCCTTCCTCAAAATAAAATCTCCGCTTCACGCCCCAGTTACCCGACCGGAAGATTCACCATTCATTCCGTTCACATGTGTTTACGGTACGAATCCGGATGTATTCGAGCGCGACGATACGCCTGCAATCTTCGCCTTTTAGCCAGATTATTACTGTTACCGTGACTGTTTTTTACCAGTTTTGGTAATGGGTTTTCGAGCGTGCATTTTGATGCATTTATGTTTTTTACTGTGGAATAGGTAAGCACTATGGTGATTACTTTTCGTCGGTTTTATATAGAAGATGGGTATCCATGAAATTCAGTTTTGGATGCCTTTTGACATCACTAGTGAACAATGTTGTTAGTCACACAGCATTGTATTCAGCAGGGTAATTGCGTAACACACTAACCTACTGTTGTGCGTTACGCAATTACCCCGCTGAATATTTTTAATAATAATTACCCCGCAATAAATTCAAAATTTTAATTGAAATAGACCCATGACCACCACCCATTCGGGGTAGTTGCATAACACACTAACAGTAGTAATGGCTTTCATTTTGACGGTTCAACAACATTCATTGCGCTAACAACGTAGTGAAGTAGACAAATTTTTCTAACTTATGAAGCAATGGATTAGCAATATCTTTCAAAAATTTTCAAATATTGACTGAATATGTGTTACGCAATTAGGGTGCTACTCGTTATGTGTTCATGGCTACATGAGATATAACAGCCAACACAGCAATTTCGGTAGCGAGACTGACAACCCGGGGTGTGCCTACAGTAAGTATATAAGTAGGTATTGATATTAGAGGATCATTTATGACCCCCATCAAGTTAGGTCGTTTTTGTAGTAATTCCCGCCTATTAGTCAAAAAGTCTCCGAGAGGTCGTTTGATGATTTCCAAAGCTCAAAAAAAAAAAAGAGCACTGATGTAAGAATGTACTAACATAAAATATTTATTTAGCCAGCGAGCTCCATTTAAAGAAAAAAAGAAAATACGTTTATTTGCACAATGCGTTGATTTGAAAAAGCTAGGTAGGCACATCATCATCATTATCTGTCTAGCCTTTTCCCAACTATGTTGAGGTCGGCATCCAGTCTAACCGGATGCAGCTGAATACCAATATTTTTCATGGAGCGACTGCCTGTCAGACCTCCACAACCGAGTTACTGGGTAACACGATACCCTTTGGTATAACTGGTTTTTGTTCAGACTTTCTAACTTCTGACTACCCGTAACGACTGACGATTAAGTAGAAAATTACAGAGAAAAAGTATTTTTGATTGTGTACTTCAACTAGGCTATTTTTTTTTGGGTGGGTAATTATCAAATAACTTCTCCCGCTCTGGACGGAGCGGGAGGGCGTGTCACACTTTTACTGACTAAAACCCACCCGTGTTCCTTCAGTTTCCTGTGCAAGGAGCCACGGTATCTCTTTCGAACAAACTGCGACCCTGGCAGGCATCGGCCCTAGCGCAGACCCCGTCAGTTAGTGCTGACATCTCTTTGAGGCGCGCGTGGAACACAACGCGCCGTCGACACAGCCTGGGTGCTTACAATTCCGATAGATCGACATTGGAATTGTGACGTTTCGTACTCTTGAGTTCGATGCTAGCGCCAAATGATTTTTAGATTAGGTGTCCATTTTGGAGAACTAAGTGGAATTGAGTTCGGGCTTGGCGTGAGGTAATTGTTGACAATATTGTTTTCAAGAGTACCGAATCACGTGACTGTAAAATTAACATTGGAATCATATTGGCATCTCATTGGAATTAAAATTAGTTTGGAGAGTAAGCCCCCTGGTCCTTACCGGACGGCGAGCTAACTAGGCTCTATTTATAAATACAGGGTCAAATTAAATTAGCTAGTGAAACTCCGCAGACGTGATGGGTAACTATCGATATCTAAACATGATAAATCAAAAACAGAAATTAATTTGATGATGTTTTTTGTAGGGTCATCGACCGCAGTTAGTAGTCACTTGAAATATCAGTTTTTTTTTTTTTTTTGTAAACTTTTCAGACGTGATGGATATCCATATTATCTAAACACGGTAAAACAAAATAAAATAGATTATCTCAACCCATACTTCAAGTAACAAGACCAGAAGAGGTCGTTGACTTCCAAAAAAATCAATTTTTGTTTTTATTTTATCATCTATCCGACTAAATTTCTACTGGGATGCCTCGGATATAACTCGTTAGAGGTAAGGCGAGCAAAATACCAGCTCACCATAGCCTGTAAGACGCTCCGTGGCACTATTGACGCGCCTGATCTACATGCTGTTCTGGCTCGCTTTTTTGTGCCAGACAACTACTGCCGCGGCAGAAGGCACAGGCTGTTTGCTGTGCCTCCATGTCGCACAGTTGCGCGTGCTAAGTCCCCAATACCACGTACTCTGGCCGCACTTAATGATCTCTTGGACTCCAATCCAACAAACAATCTGTTTGCGGACGAATGGACGAAGATTTTGTCGGCATGTCAGAAGTACTGTGAGAGGGATGTATGAAAGTGTTGTTAACTTTTTACTTGGTTTTATATTTAATGTTTTATGTGTACCTATGTGTAAACTGTCTTTAACTTCTGTAATTGGTTGTAAACCGTTTTAGTTAAAGAATAAATAAATAAATAAATCATGTTTAGATATCGATACCCATCACCTCTGCGGAGTTTCGCTAGTTAATTTAATTTGACCCTGTAGATTCTACAACCAAGACTTTGGTATTGTTTTTACGACTCCGATACTAGCAAGCGTTTTACGACCACCCTTTCCCGCCTAATCGAGCAACTTCAATGGTAATCAGAACCCGATTCATTTACGGTCTCATTGTCTTAACATAAAAGAAAAAATCTAATCAGGTGGCCGAACATTCTTGAAATAAATTACGTAACATTTTACCTAACCATAGTTTTCTGTGGAGGTTCGATTATTTGAAGGTAGAATTCGTTTTAGGCAGCCGAACTGTGTCAGCTAATCTCATGATTTGTATAACCGGCTTCCGTTTGGCTTCTATAATACTTATTGTAATCTCTTTTTCCTGTTTTTTTTGTGTGTTTTTGTCATAAAACCAAAATATTTATTGAGTTTTTTTTAATAGGGCACTGGCTCCTACTACACCGTTTTAACTAACACCACAGAAATAATTCCTTGATTTGTTTTACAATCTGTTTTATGACAATATAATTATTATATTTATATATTACTTGCAGCGCCCCGCGGTTTCACCCGTGTAAGTTTCGATCTCGTAGGAATATCGGGATAAAAATTATCCTGTGTTAATCCAGGAAATGGTCTATCTATGTGCCAATTTTCATCCAAATCTGTTTAACAGTTTACGCGTGATTGAGTAACAAACATCTTCACAAACTTTCGCCTTTATAATATTAATAATATTTATAATAGTAACAATATAGTGAATTTCACTTAATATTTAATAACCTGACCACGTAGTTATTTTCGTGTTACTAGCAAACCAAACCGTAGTATCGCCTGGTCGACTGCGGAAATTACTAGCCGCGATGGATTCCGCCGACGCCACATCTGCAACGCAATAAGTAAGACCCGAGGATATATGGACGGGAACGGACCACGATATATCCTAAATATCGTATGGGACACGTTATTAAATGTCGGACTAACATGCTTACTACACAGAATTATAGACGAGGATTTATTTCATATTTTGAGTTATTAATATTTGTTTGGGACTGCGTTGTTTGTGAATTGTCTTCATAAAGTCTAAGGTAACATCATTTTAAACCACATTTATGCAAATACAGGAGAAAAATAAACCAGTGTGCAAACTGAAACCATGAATTCAACATAATAATATGATTCTAGACTCCCAAGCGAAGAATTTTTGTCGTCGCTTATAAAAAAAAAATCAGCTGTTCTATAGAAATAAATATAAACATCCGAATTGAGAACCTCCTCCTTTTTTGAAGTCCGTTAAAAAGTGCAATACGTTACGCGGTCAAAATATATGGAACAATTTTTTTTTATAACCAACGAAAAATTTCTACGCTAGGGGAGAAGAAATTCATGGTTCATTGGCTCACTGGCTTTTTTTTCCTGTATAGATATTATTTATTAACCGACTTTTTTTGTAAAAAAAGTTTTTATCTATCCTTATTTACGAGAAGAGCAGTAATTAAATAGCATCGTTAAAAAATTCATCAACATGTATGTAGATACTAGCTTCTGCCCGCGACTTCGTCTGCGTGAAATTTCACCCTCCCCCCATTCACCCACTTACGGGTGGAATTTCGAAAAACCCTTTCTTAATGAATATACCTACTCTTCACAAAGAACACACTCTCCAAATTTCATGTCTTGGTCAATCTCCAAAACGGGCGTGTTCGTGTGATCGCTCTGGTGCTTTTCAGATATTGATATTTAATGGTAATTATGTATCTCATTGAAGAAATGATATTCAAATAGTTTGAATATCATTATTTTTAATGAGATACATAATTACCATTAAATATCAATATCTGGATGGGACCAGAGCGATCACACGAGTGCGCCCGTTTTGGAGATTGACCAGTCTCTAGGACCAGCGGTTTAGGCTGTGCGTTGATATATCAGTCAGTCAGGACTTTGAATTATATATACGTAGGTATAGCCGCCTAAGCTATGCAATTTTTTATCACGAAAACGACATCGCTTTTCCGGAAATGTCCTACAAATAACAAATTCGACGTGATTCAAACGTAACTACTCAAATAAACACTTGACCGATTCACATAGATCCCTAAACATTAACAAATGAAACTAATTAACAAATATTTTCAGCCTATTAAATTTACATTGTTAATGTGTGTTTACCTACAATACAATGACCTCTTACGAAACTAACGTCCTACTTTATATAGAATCACTTGCATTATTTGAAATTCAAATAGCTTTATTTGTATCTTATATATACTAGGACACCAGGAATAGGCAATCAGTGTGTGTCCCAAAGTGGTTACAATAAGATACATTGCAGTGTTTTTTTTTACAACGAAGGAGGTAGGTCGTTCTTGATTTATTTCTATAGTTAATTTGATACTTATTGCGTAGTAAAAAAGGATAATTTTGAAGTGATAGCTCTACTATTTAGTCATAATAAAGTGTACTTCAAGGATAATGACTAGATTTCTGGACACATATCATACGCATTTACGATTTTTTTGTCGCAATTCATACCGGGATCAGTTCACTATTTATTTAGAGGAATCAAATGAGCTTTTAGCGGTAAGCCTAGAGCAACATTTAGTCACTATTATAATAGCACATTGTATTTCTTTTTCCATCGGCTGAATTTCTTATCCGATCTCGAAATTTTCCACAAACAATCTGAATTAAAGATATTTAGAATACTTATCCAAGTTAAATCGTTTTGCACATGATATTACACTATTTTCGTTGGAAAACGTTTCATAGCGGTCTTTCTTCGTATTATCTTTAAATTTCCATAATCTTGTCTTTTATTGCGATTCCTGTACGTACATGCCAAGAAAAGTTAACGAAAACTTGTTTGGAACTCTTAATGAGGTAATCAAATGCATCTGGCGTTCAAACAAGTGCAATTATTAGACTTAACGAGTTTGAACTTCCTTGCAATTCATCTACCAAGGCAAAGGCCGTTTAATTTGTATCGTTAAGTAAAGTATTAAACCGTGGTAGATGTAGCTAGAGGTAAACTGTCTACTTTTTCTTAGAGATTTGTTCAGAAGAAAAGGTTACAGAAAATTTTATTGAAGAACCAGAGCTCTTCAATAAAATTTTCTGTAACCTTTGCAATGGGACAATTTTTTTATCTTCTCTTAATAAAGGGAAAAGAAATATAGGTGGAAAAACTCATTGGCAGCAGTACGCTAGTTAGAAGACCAGTAAAACCTAAACAATCTGTTGAACTATATAACTTCAAATTCTTTAACTAAGTTTAGAACTTAGGTCAGATAATAAGTCAGATACACCTCTACCTTAACCATTTCAAAATACCTAGTCACAAAAGCCCTATCTTTCCAGACCATGCCTCCTCAAGTGGATCCAGTCCCCAGTGGAGTAGTCTTCGAGTCGGATACACAGACGCCAGACCTGGGGCTCGCTAAAGACGTCTCAGTATTAAAACATGCAAGTCCCAGAAAACACGAATATGTGTGGTTCAATATCTTCTGGTTCTTGTACTTGCATATTGCATCAGTGTATGGATTGTATCTCGTTTTCACCTCGGCTAAATGGCAGACTAATGTATTTGGTGAGTAGTCTTCAGAGTGTTATTTACTCTACCTATCTTTATCTTTAGCGTTATATGGTGTTTATACGGTGCCTAGTACCTAGGTACCAACAATCGGGGTGAAAATCGGGACGAAACTTTAAAATGGATTTTAATAATAATAATAATATAGTTTTTTGCCAACAAGGGCACATAATCGTTAATTATAATACAGTAAACACATTAGAGTTTTGGCATCAAACTATATTCCTTCAATGTTAAAATCCCGGATCCCCCCGTTTGACTACTATATGGATGGATAGCATTATTACACAGAGCGAATACAATGTTTACGGTTTTACAACTTTTGTCTACTGTCACTCGTATACTTTTATTAAGATACAGTTTCTACGGGAAAAACAAAATCAACTTGCGCGGTGCATTTCCCTATATCAACAATATTGTCGGCAGTATCATCAACACCTACCTAAAGAAATATGTCTATTTACTTGGACAAAGGTACCAATTGCACAAGTTAAAATCGAAATTATTTCAAGATATATTGAATTAACTGTATCGTATGTTGTACTTTGAATTGTATATTTAATGAAGAATTGTATTCCAGCGTTCGCCGTCCACCTAATGTGCGCCATCGGAATTGGCGCAGGATCTCATCGTCTATGGACTCACAGATCCTTCAAGGCACGCACTCCCCTCCGCATACTCCTCATGTTATGGCAGACCATGGGATTTCAGGTAAGCAGACGACATCTCTTCATCTTTGCAGTTCTTCTCGAATTCGAAGCGTCTCGAACCTGGAAACACAAGTTGAGGTTATTATAAATAGTACTAGGCATAAAGCTACCCGCTTCAAAGACCGAAAAAATTAAGTTTCGTACGCAGGAAATTTTATTTGATAAAAACAATTTAAACCTTTTTGAACAACAAAAGTTATAATTATCTTATTTTCGCTCTTGTAGTATCTCCGCACGCTTTTTTGTACCTTCCCAAAAGGTTTTTCATGTACTTTCCCTTTTTTTTCTCAGACCTCAGAGGGTAGTTCAATGTAAAATTATATTTAACGAGATACATAATAGTAAGAGCCGAAAATGCTAATAGTATTCTCGAACCAGCCTCTCACTTCAAGAGGCGTTTGCGTTTCATTAGCAGTCCTCATCAAGTCAATTAATGATAAGTATCTACGCTGTTATGTCAAGAACTTGACTGTTTACTTAGTTAATGTGCAAATTGATGAAGCAGACCCTGGAAGGGTTGATTAAAGGATCTATAGGGGTCATGTTACACTGTCATTAAATAACACACTCTATCATTATCGCAAATGGGAAGCTAGTAACTTGCCGCATAAAAGACAGGAAGCTCCCTGTAGCTCTGACACCAGACCAATCGTTTACAGTTCTATCCAAAAAAAATATGTCTCATATGTCTTTCCCTCATATGTGTACCTACATATATGTATACACAAAAATGTACATGCAGGATAACATAAGAAAATAAATAACTAGAATGAGATTCAAACATGTTTTCCGGATACTACAGCGTGCAAATAGTACGAAAAATTCTGATTAATTAATTTCTCAATATCAAGTCAATATCACTTATTTAACGTGAATAACCAAACTAGGTCAAAAATGCTCGTGACCCAAACTAGGTCAAAAATGCTCGTTTGGACATTTTTCTCAATGTTGGTAGCCAATTTCCACCAAACCTTTAGTCAATATATCATTTCCATGTACCAGGACTCCATATTCGAGTGGGCGCGCGATCACCGCACCCACCACAAGTACGCGGACACAGACGCAGACCCTCATAATGCAGAACGTGGCCTCTTCTTCTCCCATATGGGCTGGCTCTGCTGCAAGAAGAGTCCAGAAGTCATCGAAGGTGGAAAGCGCATTGATCTCACTGACTTGTATGCTGATCCTGTTGTAATGTTCCAGAGAAAGTGAGTAAAAAAAGATAATGCTATTATAAGACACAGAACCATTTTACAAAGAGTTACAATTTTCCTACGAAGTAAAAACTTAGAGGTTTGCACGAGTGCGTTTTTCCCGCGGCGATTTTTTTTCGCACACTGGATTTACAACGCACTGCTTAGCGTCGAAAGTTGAAAATACAACAGTGGTTTTTTTTTATGCACTGGAATGCGCTCTGATGCATTCTCATGGAGAGTTGAAAATACAGTAAAAGATAAAATCCCGCCGCGATATTTTTACGTCCGTGCGAATGTGGACTAACCTGGGTTATCTTAGTTTAATATTTTTTCACCCCGAATAGCTTCTAGCCTGTTTTTGTACACATGAATTCAACCAAAAACATTTCTCAGAACAAATGATCCTATTACAACCCAAAAAAGGAATCCTACATATATATGTATATCTATATAAAATAGTGTCCCTACCATTACAAATATAACCCTCTACGATTATCTAATATCCTCCAGAATTCTGTGTTACAAGTGAAACCATAAGTCTCTGCGAGCGGATGTCGCTAGTTCCATCTCCAATATGTATATTTATACACGTACGCTTACAAAAGCCAATGCTGTACTCGGTATTAAAAGGAAAAGCAAAAAATATTTTGCCAAGACCTTTGTGTTTTTAACTGTGGGGATAAAATAAAGAAAGATGACGTACTTATTTATCTACCACCCATAGTTCTACACCTGCGCGTTCTTTGAAAGTTTAGGTCAATACTTGTATCTATACTGATAATACCTGAAGCTAAAGAGTTTGGACGCACTTATCTCTGGAATTACCAGTCGGATTAGATAAATTCTTTTTGCAATTGATAGTCCAATTTTTGAGAAACGTTATAGGCTAATTAACATCACGCTACAACCCTAAAGAGCCGAGCAAAAAGACATAAAGTTAGAAAGAACGCTAAGCAAAAACGAAGTAATTGCGTGTGAGGCCGATGCAATGCGACGCGGTGGGTCCGGGAACAAAAAAATTTCACGCGGACGAAGTCGCAGTCTGAAGCAAATAGCGTTTATTCCTAGTGAAGTAGGTAGAGATTTTCATTTCATCACGTATACCTAGGCCTATTTCAACAAGCGTTAGGCCGGGGGATTATGAAGTGTAAATAAAACAAAGTTGATGTCGACATTCATTTAAAACTTGTTTTTATGCTGAAATGTTGATAGTCTGTGTCTGAGGGAGTAGAAGGTTGCGTGTTTAAAAACGGGACTTTCGTTACTTTAATGTCGTTGTACTTAAACCTACTACGTAAAGTAAGTAGGTACCTATATTTTATATTGATGTATTTAAAAATATCCTATGTAGGGTTGACAAAAGTTTTATTTTATCCAATGCATTAAGTGGATGTGATGTTCTCCTGTTTTATACCAACTGTTGAAAAGAGGGTCCGGTATTATTCGTCTAGACACTGAGATCTCTAAAAGCTAGCCATTAATAAAATTAATTGTTTTATGTCGCATTGCTTTCGAGGACTAAGCAAAGTAACAATACATAAACAAACCTAAATAATAAGGAATGATAAAGCAAGCATAAAGAAAATAGAGCAAAGCATGTTGCAGAGACGCACTTCACTGCTGTACCGTTACGCTGCGGCCCGAAGTGGTTGTTATATGCGCTTGACTCGCCAAACACTTCCACGCAATAGGCATAACACAGAGTCCTCTATGCAGAGCTTGCATGGAGGCTGATGAAACCGTTGCGCATGTGCTTTTTATATGCACAGGCGTCACCCAAATTAAGACAGAAACCCTCGGAGCCCAGATTTTACACAGATGTTCTTAACAATCCAGGAGATCAGAGAGAGGAGATCATCAACTTCTGGAGGAAGGTGGGCTGATGGGAATAACCACCGACGGCCGCCAAGGCCCACGCACAATGGTCCACTTGAAGGACTAACAGCGGAAACCAAACCCTTTAACAATCATGCGCTTGACTTTACCAGTAGATACTTTTTTCCACAGGCACTACTTGAAAATGATGCCGCTGCTGTGTTTCGTGCTGCCGACCGTGGTTCCAGTCTACTTCTGGGGCGAGACCTGGACGAACGCGTTCTTTATCCCTACCATCTTGAGGTACACCTGCGGGATCAACGTCGTATGGAGCGTCAACAGCTTTGCGCATGTCTTCGGGTACAAGCCTTATGACAAGTAAGTGTGATAAGACTTAATTTGACAGATGAGTTCTTTAGCCCTCTCTTTGTGGAGCAATTTCGAGTGATACGGAGTAATTAATTGTTGTTATATCCCCAAAAAAATGTGCTAAGTTTATTTATGAGATCTAATGAGTCCTTTGGGTGTCCTACCTGATAGGTATATTTCATCACCTCAGAATGGTTTGATTAAAATAGGTAGAGAAACGACAAGTACTCTATTGTGACGAGAGGTAGACGAACTAAACTTGTGTACTAGTATATATAGGTACGGTCAGCAACAAAAGTAGATTAACACTTCAGTTTTTTTATCTCAGTTATTAAGCAAAATATTTGTTCAAAATTGCAGCAGAAGTACAATGCAATTTTGAACTAATAAGTGTTAATATTTTGCTCAATAACTGAGATTTAAAAAAAACTCAAGTGTTAATCGACTTTTGTTACTGACTACCTACCTATAATATTATGTCCAAATACAATTGGCAAAGTTTTGCAAAATCGACTACCAACAGATTCCAAAATTGGCATACATAGCTCTACAGCGGAGGTACCTATGTGAAAACAATAATAATAACCAAATACTTAAATCTCTCCATTCAATAGATTCATGAAAATTAAGAAATTATTAATTAACGGCAGCGCACAACACCATCTATTATTGCAGAAACACCCAAGGGTGACATTATTCCCGATTCCCGCTACAAACTAGGTCAGGCTAAAACTACCCAAGTGATCAGATAAGTTGGATATTCGAATCAATTAGGTTCTAACAATATAACAATATAATGGATCATGAATATACATGACGATCAAGTAGGCAGTCTATTTGCAATTGCTTATATTGTTATTATTCTTGATAAACCGACTAAAGGCTCAAACAGGCGCGATACGCGATATAATCGCGCGCGACACAAAGGCATCGCTCGTTACGCGACTTGCGGTGCCTTTGTGTCGCGTGTCGTGTCGCGCCTGTTTGAAGGAGCCTTAACGTTGAAGACGTACTTACCTACCTAATATTGTTGGTTTCAGGGGAAAGCGCTAAGGTAACCGGCAAAATTCAAATTTTCTTACGTTTTTTGCAATTTGCTGGTCAGTATTAAGTTGTACGTCGATCAAAATATGATTCGTGGCCGTAACAAATATGTATTTACAGAATCATAATCATAAGAATCAGTAATACAATTTGTTAGGTTAGTATAATCCCAAAATGTCAAGATTTCATGAAATAGTCTTTGGGATTACTTGTCTTGGTCTTAGTGTTGATGACTTTAATGATTATAATTCTGTACTTATTTTTAATCAGTGGAACTTCGACCTTAGTTCCTAAAAGAACTCTCATAGTTAAGTAAATGCCACTCCTCTTAGGTAGAGAGGAAAGTTAAAAGTGTCTCGGACTCCACTCCTCAATATAAAAACATGTTTTTCTCTAAGGTCACTGAACCCGCGCGAAAACTTTGGAGTATGGCTGATCTGTGTGGAAGGCTTCCACAACTACCACCACACTTTCCCTTGGGACTACCGTGCGACTGAGCTTCCCCTCTACAACATGCTTACACCCACCATCGTGTTCATCGAACTCATGGCGAAGGTATGTATTCATTCAGCCCCTTTTGACAAAGTGTACAGCGGAAAAATAAATAGGCTAACCCTTACGCGGTCAGCCTGAGATTAGGGTTGCCAGCTTTTAGTAAAAAAAAAACAATACCTATTTAACTATTCTGAAAGTAAAAAGTGTCCTTTCAATACGACAGATTTTTTAAATATCACTAGTTGAACTTTAAAGTATGGTAGCCCCAATTGGGCGCCAGTAATAGTTACTTATTTCCTTGAACTATGCTACTCGCAAAACTTTAACTTGGAGCTGGAAACTTGTTATAAGACTTTATAGGCGGAAGTTTAAATTTTGGCACCGAAATATGAAAACACGTTCCTATGCATCGGCAGTGCATATATTCGGTTATTAATACAAGTAGATAAAAATATTGACACGACTTCAGGCAAAATCGCAGTTCATTTTATACGATTAATAAAAATATTGACATAATTTTCAAGTTATGGAACTACAAACGGAATATCATGCACAACAAAGTTCAAATTCCATTGCAACCAAAAACTTATTAGGACCTTTTTGTTAGATATAGTCACTCAAAAGTCAACTTAGAATACATTTCACTAAAGTAGATAACTGATTAAGTGACGATGGAATATAAATTATCTGATATTACTATCACTGCTATAGGAGCTGCGGTAGTAAAGATACAACAGGTATCTACAAAGTTAAACGAAATGATCAGGGAAAAAGGAATAGGGAAAGTTACGTGTCACTAAGTTATGACAAAGACATACGAATGTGGGTCATACATAAATACATTAGAGCGACTCTAGGGGGCCTAAAAAGGACACTTTGGCAGAATCATATCAGGACATTATGAATCATAATATGGCGAAGAAAGTCCGTGTTTTTCTTTTTTTTTTCGCTTCACTATGTAGGTATAGTCAGAGAGATTGGGATTGAATTCGGATTGGATTGATTGGTATTTTAGCAAAAAAATAACTGAAAAATCCTTCACCAACGGTATTTGATACGATTAACTTAAGCTTAACAGTTAACTGTCCATTAATTCGTAATGTTATCCTTTTATGGTTCTGCCAAAGTGGCCTTTTTGGCCCCTCGATCTAGACAAGTCGAAGCTTTGTTTTGTTCATGATATTAGTGAAACAGCACCCTAATTGCGCACACACTATCAATGATTTTGAAGAGTATTCCTAATCCTTTGCTTCTTATATTTTAAGCTCGAAAAAATTGTCTGCTCAACAACGTAATAACGCAATTAATGTTGTTAACTGTCAAAATACATTTTGACAGTTCAATAAAAGCTACTGCTACGCAACTACCCCGCAGAACCAACAGCAGCTTGCTCTTCGCGGTCTCGCTGATTAATTATTAATTAAATAATTGTGTCGGTATTTTTACAGATTGGACAAGCATACGACTTGAAATACGTGTCCCCTGAAATTATAAAGCAGCGTACACACCGCACAGGGGACGGCTCACACCACCTATGGGGATGGGACGACCCTGAATTCAATGAGAAACTCAAAGCAAAATACGGCGCGGTCAGCCACACTGAAGACAGGACACAGGCATAATTTATTCGCTCTTCGCATTTACTTTTAATGAAGACTGTAGTAGAAATAAGGGTGTAGAGATTTACAACTCGACGAAATAACATTTAAAGCAAATGTTAAAAAGTAATGAAAGAATAATATTAGTTAAGAAAATCTGACTTTTGTTTTACTTTTGATCTTCTTTTCTCGCAACGGAAGCTGCTTAATTAAGCTGCTATCTGAAAACTCCTCATTCTATTCTCATTGATAAAATACAATAGAATTTATACCTTATCAGCTCTACACATAAATGAGTAAAATGAAACAAGCTTGAAATCTTTTTCCAATGGATCGCAGCTGGCGCCGTCGTAAGCGATAAGCGAAAATCGATATTGGCCTCTTCCATTAGCAAGGTATAATTAATGCAATGCAATCGTATGCTCACTACACTGGGAGTCCGCTAGCGACAGTTGTGAATTATAAATTAACCGCATCATTACCGATGACACGGAAAACAGCTGTTCCAAAACTAACGACTTAATCACTCACATAAGTCGAGTACCTACTTTCGAGTTTTAAAAATCTCTGAGGCTGAGATACTTTAAGAAAGGAATCATCATTGATCACAGACTAGTTACGGTCACCAACGAAAGTGGATAAACACATCAGCTTTTTAAATCTGCTTCGTTGGTCTAGTGGTCACGAGCACTACTGCTACACATAAGGTCCGATTCCCGGGTCTGATCTCTGGGTCCGATTCCCGGATCGGGCAGTGTTATTGTGTTTTTCCATATGGAATTTCTCAGTAGCAGCTTGGAGTCAGGATTTGTGCCCGGCTCGCTCGTATTACTTGGGGTTTAAACGTAACTAGCGAAATGTGGGTGTATGGCACACCCTTGCCTAATCCTTCGGAGAATAGAGGTGTGAACCGGGGAACGTTATGTTATGTCAAATTACTATAGTCATCCCAGGTAGCATTTCGACGTGATTATGACGTCCATTGGCAGAAATTTCTGCGAATGGACGTCATAATCACGTCGAAATGCTACCTGGGATCTACCTACCCCATCTACCTAATTCATTTAATTTTATATAATAATAAATTCCACCACCGACCACCGTTTTTTTTTTAAACGTGGAGAAATGCTCATGCATTCTGCACTACCACGGGGAGATAGTGCAGTTATGTGGGACTCTAACCCACTAAAACTCCACAATGTACTCCTCTGCCGCTTAGGGCGGGAACACTGGCACGCGTTAGCACTCATCCGTTAACCCGCCGCGGCTGTCCATTACCGGACCCTCCTCTGGGGAGAACTCCACATCACCGGCGCACCAGAACACATGGCACGCTGTGACCACCCCAGGGACCAAACCAGCACATGGCGCCAGACGACCCCGTGTCTGGGCACCCTTGGTCCCCCTGCGACGGGTCAGGTCATTGGCCCCACCGCCTGCCAATTTTCGGCTGCAGAGGATAGGGAGAGCGGCCAACGTAATACCAAACCAACACTCCTCCCCTGCAGCCCCACCGCGTCCGCCATCATACGGTGGCAACCCCGTTAAGGCCGCGGAAGGTAAGGAGAGCGGCGCACCGCAATACCGGCACTCCTCTCCAGCTGCGGCATCCAACCCTCAGCCGCGATGCCTCCCATACGACATCGCGGCCCGCCTCAGTTGTGATGTCGCCAAAGCGGCTCCGCAACCTACTTGTTGGCCGCTACGTCGTCGGCTTATCGGCAAAAGCCCTGACGAGCGGCCCCTCCTCGGGTTCGTTTTCGCTTCACCGTGGGTGACCAAGCCACTGCTACTGAGCCCCCCCGCCTCAACAATGCGGGAACCACTAAACCAACTTAGTGAAAAGTGCACAGAATTTGAAACACCGTTGTATCATTCGTCATCGTCGCATTCGTCGATTGAGAAAAGGCTTTCGACAGCATCAACCACGATTCACTTTTCAACGCTCTGACTAACCAAAATATAGAACCCATCTACATCAACAAAATTAACACCACTGGGCCATCCTTTCCGATTAAAAGAGGAGTCAAGCAAGGAGACCCGTTGTCCCTTAAGCTTTTTACAGCCACTTTTGAGGAGCCTTCTGAACTTTGGCACAAAACTGGGCAGACAAGAGACTAGTCATCGGTGAAAAGAGACTATCGCACCTCCACTTCGCCGATGACATCGTACCTACTTTTTTTTATTAATTAATTAGGTATTAGTTGTTATTTGCTTACTTATTATTTTAATTTATCCCCATCTACCTTAAACTATAAAGTAAGTAGTGATGCGTTACTCCTCTGCGCCCCTTAAGGAATACAGGCGTGTGTGTTTATTATTAGTGGGTTCGATTCCCAAGTCGGTCTGTGTTTCTGAGTTTCTCCATTAGGAATTTCTCAGCAGAAGCCTAGAGTTTGGAAATTGGTGGTGTGTTACCGCCGTGGCTCGGAAAGCACATAAAAACTGTTAGTCCTGCACCTGATTTCTCCCCGGTCGTGTCGAATTGCCCCATCCCATCCGACAATGAGAGTAAAGGAACAGAGACTGCACTTGAGTGTATCGTCAGCAATGACAGTCTATTAACACACGACGACAAACTGGGATAGACCTCGCAGCTTAAATAAACGAACGATACACTACCACCTACATTCTGCATCTAGTCTTTTCCAGCCAGTAGAATTACGAGTTTCTAGAATACTTTGCTTTTCTGTATTATTATATGGAGACGTCGATTAAGTTACTAAACTAAATTCTGATTCTGAACGAATTATAATAAAACTAGCAACACTTAAATCATAACGTCATTCGACGTCAGTCTGTCACTGTCACTGTCATAGTCGTGAGTGAGTACTGGTCACAACTGAGGTCACACACAACTCAAAATCGTTTTATTGTTGTGGTAAAATATATATTGAGATTATCTAGTTATTTTAAGTTGACCTACATACTTCTAAAATAAACATTACGAAGAATACGTCGTAAACAATCTAAAAGTCGCTAAGCCCAGGCTAAAAGTTATTGTTATTGAGAGAACGAAACGCAAACATTCCATAACCGTACCATTATGTTATCTTCATTAATAAAGGAACACCAAGTAAAACAAGCTTCAAAAAGAGTTATACAAGGTAAATATTTAAAGTAAAAAGCATGAATAGAATACAATAAGTACCTAGTTGTATAATAAACAATAACAAAAAAAATCGCCTTTTTCTTTCAGAACAAAAACGAAAAGAATGCATAGCTGCAGCTAACGATTTGACTCAAGCACTCGTCGACCATCTCAATGTTGGGTTTGTATATAATTTTTTCGACCCCTTTACTCCCATTGAAAGCTTAAAAATATAATTTATAAAAAAATTGGATGTAATCTGTTTACTTACAATCCACATCAATTATTTACCATTTGTTAAATCTTGCATGTGAAAATTGCCTCTGCATAGGCAAGTCCTTAGGCAGGCCTGGGCTCTTATACAGGCAAGAATTTGGGGCCCTTTTATGAAATTTAAAAAAAAAGTGAATTACACAAAAACAGAAATTAACTAGGTATGTTATTAAATAAAATGCTGCATGTTTTAATTGGTTACGGTAGTGGTTTATTTCACAGTTTCTGTTCTGCTAAAGTTTAAAAATCTGATCTGGTGTCCGATAAATATTTCGATTTAGGAATGTTGACGGTCACTATTTATGAGTTAATACCTAAAAATATAAAAATGCGCTTTCGAGTGCAAGCATTGTATTGGTGTTCCAGAGCCCAGTGATGTTGGGAGCCCTGGGCACAGTCCCCAAGTGCCCTTATGGTAACGACAGTACTATGCATAGGCCAAGCATTACCAAAATAATCAAATCCAAAAGGTGGAAATGGTGATATAATTATGATTATGAAGTAATTACCCAACAATTTACCTTAGGCACTCAAAAGGAAAAACGTTTTGATAGTGTTGATTATACTAACATAGAAACCTATAATTTTCTTTTATGCTTCCAGAGTGGCACAGGCTTACCTAAATCAAAAGAAGTTGGATGCTGAAGCAAAACTGTTGCATCAGGGAGCTATAAATTTTGCTAAACAGACACAACAATGGCTTGCTCTTGTTGAAAACTTCAGCAGTGCCCTCAAAGAAATTGGGGATGTTGAAAACTGGGCCAGAAGTATTGAAAATGATATGAAGATTGTCACGGATACATTAGAAAGAGCATATGAAATGACACAAGAACAACCAAGCATAAGTAGTAGTACTAGTAATCAATAAACCCTAACAGCAGTTATGAAGTTATGATTCTTCTTTTATTACTATTTAAATGTTATTCTCAAGTAAAAAATTAGACTCATTATATGCAAGGGATCACCAGTTCATGAAATCCATGATGTGTAAACAGATATAGGTACATATGAATATTAACATTTCATTTCTAAATTAATGGGAACAAACTATAAGCTTTTTATACTTAGATAAATAAAAATAAATAATATCAGTAATGTATCTGTGTAAGTAGAAGAAAAAAACATTTTCCAAAGTAAACCCAACCAAGACGAATTAGAAATGCGAAGTGATTTAGTTTTGAACCTATCCATGGACTCTTGTTGCTGGCTGTACCAACTACTCGTGAGTTGTACTTAGTAAGAATCTCATCATATCGCAGTACAATTTGAAAGTCATTACAAACAACCAATATTTCCTTATTATCAGTTAATCGTCGCGCTTCATTCGCCAGGCGACTTCTTCAGTGAAAATGTAATACTGGCTCCACCCACCCGCTTGCCAAAACTTCGACAATCCATCACAAATTCAAACGTGTATATAGGGCTATTGTCTTGGACTCTTGGCTTGTGGTAAGTTTGCAAGCAGGCACAAATCAAGGCAAGTGCTGCATGGGATGCATCCACAAGTTTGTGTATTTGTTTTGTAGTTACTGATGAGTGGTAAGCGTAAGTGCCAAACGTGTGGATCCGGCTCAATATTTGAACGTACCCCACCCTATGGAAGACAACAATCAAACAATGGCGCCCTTCAATGTTGCCATTGTTTGCTGATTGTCACATTGAACGAACGAACTGTCAATGTCAAGCAACGTTGTTATTGATACGGGAATCCACGATTTTCTTTCAGAAAATACGGCATACGGCAGTCCTCTCATTGTCGTATCGCAAAATACCGCAATTGACTATAGATGAAACGAAACGTGTTTCACTAGCATAATGAATAAAACGAAACGTACACAGGTAATATGAGCACAGCCGGGAAAATCCCGACTACAACAAACATGAAGTTGTAATTGTAACGCCAAAGTGGTTAAAAATGAATGAAAAGGTTGCAAATGACACCACGTACACGTATGTACAGATGCCAACACATCAACCTACCCGAAACTGTCATATTTTTCCGATCAACTTTGAACCTTATGCTTTAGCGATGAAGTTGAAAATCTATCAAAGAAATTTGACAGATTGTAGTAGCTTGATGTGCTGGAGTCTGTACATGTTAAATATAATAGAAATACATGAAAGAAAAGATAGTTTTATTATAAGCCACAAAACTTCAAAGGTATTAACAGAGTGTTGCGTAGCCATGTAGGTAGGTAGTCCATAGAGGTTAATACCTATGTAATAAGAAGGTGTGTATACTTCACAGTACATAACGTAACTGATGCTCTGTGCGTAACTGTTTCATCTACGAGTACCACCTATATTATTAATCTATGTCTACGAGTGCGACAAAATGAGAAGCAAGGACAAGGTATGCTAGGTAAACGTGAACCTGAGGTAATAGAATTGAGAAAAAAATGAGGATTAGACATTTTTTATTAAATACGGCAATTTTGTATTTTTTCCCTTGAAATACGGCAAACCAGACTGTTATACGGCAGCTCAGATTTTTACAATAGCAACACTAATGTCAAGAGCTGTCATTGTGCATCAAGCATCATGACGTTGACGTCTGACGATTGATAAGAATTTATGATGAAACGAGCACTGTTCTTATCACGTCTTAGACGGCTTTCTGAAATATAATATATCGTTTATGGCTAAGCGGGCATGAATATAAGTTGGTTAGTTTCGTTCAGTCCCTTGGCGTGTCACGTTGTGTGTCCTACGCTTACTTGAAAAAAGTAATTAAACATAAACTCGCACGTACTTTTAAATCAGTTTTTTAAGTGCATATTATCTAGAATGTGTTCAGATACTACCCCAAGAGTACTGTCTATCCAGAGCCATGTGGTGCACGGCTACGTTGGAAATAAAAGTGCTGTTTTTCCACTGCAGGTAACCTTATAATCTTGCTAAGACCATGCTTTAAATGTTGAATGTAAACAGTAACGATATTCATTATTTTTATCAGCGATTCTGTTCTATTTTAATATAAACAAATTAATGTTTACAATACATCACTATAATGTAATTCAATTCAATTATCTTGATATGATTCAGTAACTTGAATGCATTGGTCAGTGGGTCGTCTTAGGGGTTTTTAAAACCTTGACCTACTATTCTGAATTGAATTTAAGTATTATTTGATGCACTCGTTATTATTTTATTGCTTAGCAATTTTTCATGTTAATATTTCTTGAAGGTACGCAGTCACCAAAAGAGATACATAACCAGGGTTGTTGGATATAGTTGAAATTTAGTGAGTACTTAATGATACAAATAATTAACTGTCCGTTTTCTATTTATTTTATTCAAAAACATCCATCAGTTTCTAACTATATCCAACAACCCTGGTAACCTATCTCCTTTGGTGACAAGTTGTACATGACTTATATATAACTAATGTCTACTAATATGATGTATAATGGAAAATATTTTGAAGAAACTGGACTTCATGAAAATTATAATGGTATGGATATTGCCAAGATGCATGATGATCAATGCTAATTTCTTTTTTGCCTGTAATATGAATGAATGCTAGCAATAGAGATACAATTATTTACTTATGTACATCTTTAATTATTATAAGAAAATAAAATTCATAACCACACAATGAATAATCAATTGTTTCAGGTGTTAGGTTTTGAAGTAGACTCCATAAACACAGTACAGTTCTCAACCCACACCGCATACAAACATATTAAAGGAAACATATTAAAAAACGAAGAATTAGATGAACTTATAGAAGGATTGGCATTGAATGATGTAGACTATTACACACACTTCCTGACAGGATACTCCAGATCCCCTGACTCTTTGAAAAAGATTGCAGAACTCCTCAAAAAGTTGAGACAAAAGAATCCACAGTTGACCTATGGTAAGTGAAAACCATTTGTTTGTTACAAAGAAGAGGAAAATGTATGTAGGTAATATTAAATAGAAATCCAAAAATAATATTACATGTTTGGATTTCCATATTTATGAGTAAAACAACCTTGTATGACTTAATAAGGAAGCAATTATAATTAATAACGTCTGACTAGGTAAAACTACTCATAGTTACGGTAAACAAAATAAGCACATCTTTTTTAAAAACAAAGCAATGCAAGCCATATTTGACAAACCAAGATCGCCTTTCAAAGGTCCAGAAACCCAGGGTCCCGAGATATGTCAAATAAAAAAATAACAACAAAAGATTGTATTCAAAGGGTTCAGTTTGCTTTGGTCCTAATACCATGTTCTGTCTGTCAAACAAATTACTTTGTGAATTTTGACTAATCTCAGTCAATATATTGAAGGCCAATTTAATTTATTAAAAAAATTAGGCTAATAAACAATGAACAAACCAATAAAAACTCGACGTTATTGTATTACGAAGTGTTGCGTCACATGAGACTATTTGTTCAGACGTTAAGTTGATTAGTATGATCTACGATAAGCATGTACTGGAATAGAACAATGTTCGGTATGTTCACTGCCTTGAACAAAATACCAAGGCTTCGACCAACTCTGACCCCTCGTCCGAACTGAAGCGATCGCTCGAATGTACGATCGTCGTGTACAAATGAACGCGATAGTCGTGTGTTCTCGCGACAATCGCTTTGGTTAGACTGCGTGCGTCCTAACCGAAAGCGATTGTCGTGCTCGTTATGTATGAATATGACATAGGTACTCGGGCCATCGATCAAGTCGCGTTTAAACGTCATAATTCATTGTATATAAACGATCGCGGATTCACGCGACTGGAGTCTTTCGATTAGAACGCGGGGTTAGGATACTGCCTGATAGTGGTATCATTCTATTAGAATTGGCCAAAAAATCCTCCAATTAAAAACACCTTTTTTGGGTGTCATTAATTATCCCATTGCACGTTGTTTTGTCTGTTTAGCGATTATTTTGGCAATTGTTATATCCCACACTAGGAAAAGCGCAGTTGTAAAAATATTGAATGTTTACTATAAATATGGACTCTCGATTAAATGAACATGATTGCTCGTAAATGGCAATATAACAGTTTATAAACTGTCTACTTATGCTATGGAATGATGGAAACATTTGCAGAATTGTAGTTAATCTGCGATATCAGATTGAACGCGGATAAAACTGAAAACAATGGAAATAATCAAATAACGACGGCTTATGAAACCGAAGCCGATCACCTTATTAGTTTTAGTACGGTTTCAGCTTTCGATGCTAAAGGATTATCCAATTAATTCCATGCTTTTGCATGGTCACTCTATACCCGCCAACAAGGACACACATTTACCTACCAATACGCGACTGATCTCGATCGCGATTCATGGTCAATATCAGGGAGAGAATCTCCAATCTTTTTGAAAATTAAACTAGTTTTACTAGTTAATATGATCGAGGAGCAATCACACCGACTTCCAAACTCCGAGCTACTACTGAGAAATTCCAAATGGAAATACCCAATTACACTTTGCTTGACCTAGACATTCCAGTATTTTCCATGGAGCGACTGCCTATCTGACCTCCACAAACCAGTTACTGGGTAATACGATACCCCTTGGTAAGACTGGTTGTCAGAATTTCGGGCTTGTCTATCCATAACGACTGTCAAAGATCCACGAATGACAGCCTGGAGCCCGAGGCCCGGAGGGGTATCGGTATGTAGAGACGGTCACCACATCCAGAAACCAACCGCGGCAAGCGTAGCTTAACCTGATCGATCGACATGTGCGGCTGTTATTATTTAGCCACGGGCCCCCCTATTTTGTTTTTTTTTTCTGTGACCAAGGAAACTGGATGGACAGTGTGAATGATGATATTGCTAGAAAAGCGGTGACTACGGAGATGACGGACTAATAGAGAAGTATGGAAGGCAAAGTCATGTTGCGCTGACCCCAAATAAATTAGGATGAGGGCCGGAGAATGATGATCTAATTTTCTTTTCAGTATGCGACCCAGTCATGGGTGACAACGGTAAAATGTACGTGCCGGAAGAGATCCTGCCCGTCTACCGGGACATCTTGGTCCCCTTAGCCGACGTCGTGACCCCGAATCAGTTCGAGGCCGAGCTAATGACAGGACTTAAAGTCAATGACCTTGACAGCGCTCTGAAAGTCATCCAAGCGCTACACGCTATGGGTGTCAAAACTGTTGTACTGTCGAGTACTGACCTAGGAGACGATAACCATATGATCGGCATTGCCAGTACAGCGGGTAATATTCCTAGTATTTTATATTTTAACTAGCAATGACGACTTTTTGTGCTACATCTAAGTTAAATATTATTTAATTATACTAACACCTATACCTTCCGGACGCGCGAAAAAAGAAATCGCATTAAAATCCATTGTGTAGTTTAGAAGAACTAAGTGCTTACACAGACACGCGAAAAGCGGCTTTGCTACTACCTATGCCTAGATCTTAGACTATAAAATAAATATAGATTTTTTAATTGATCCAGTCCAGTATACAGTAATCTGAAAAAAGTAACAGGATTCGCTACTTGGTACGGTCAGCATCAAAAGTCGATTAACACTTCAGTTTTTTTAATCTCAGTTATTGAGCAAAATATTTGTTCGAAATTGCAGCAGAAGTATAATGCGATTTTGAACAAATATTTGCTCAATAACTGAGATTTAAAAAACTGAAGGGTTAATATTTTGCTCAATAACCGAGATTAAAAAAACTTAAGTGTTAATCGACTTTTGATGCTGACTGTACCAAGTAGCGAATCCTGTTACTTTTTTCAGATTACTGTATACTGGACTGGATCAATTAAAAAATCTATAAAACAACATTCAGGATTGCGACCACTAGACCAAAATGAAACACTCAAAAACATAACCCACCTTCTGACGTAGTCTAGTAAAATAAAAAAAAATTAAGAAAACTAAATTCATATATCAATGATTTATCTAGATTCGAATTAGTAACATAACATAATCCCACTACTGAGACACAACCCTCCTCTCTGTGAGAGAGAGGGAATTAGTGCTGTTTCGTTAAAGGTCTGCCAGTACTAACTTATAACGTATACTTGGTGAAGGCCGCAGAAATCCGCTGGATGCGAGAAACACAGAAGCGGTCGAAGCGGCGGTGATTGGGGGAGGCCTCTGTCCAGTATTGGATATCTTTCGGCTAAAATAATGATGATGTTGATATCCAGGGACTAATGCTTCCGTTTTATTTCGCAGAGTCGTGTTACCAGATTACAATTCCGAAGGTGGATACCACATTCACCGGGACAGGTGACTTGTTTGCTGCGCTGTTCTTGGCGTGGTGGCATAAAACAAATAACAATTTGAAATTGACGCTTGAAAATACAATTTCGACGCTTCAGAATATTGTGCAAGATACATATCATGCAGCTAGAGGTAAGATATGATAATTATGATGTTTTCATAGGATCAGCGCGGATAGAGCAGCAAAATGCTGTAGCGTGTTCTTTGAATGAAAATACGCAAGCATACGCGAACACGACACACGAAATTATCTCTTGTACGCCACTTTAAACTCTTATTTTTTTGTGATTAAATTCAAGATAATTATTAATTAATGAAAACTTGTTCGTGCATTTTTAAGGTGTCTGAGCTGATTTTTAATTTTATGCAAATGATTCAATAGAAGTTTTATAGAGGTCAGTGAGGAAAATTATGTTAAAGTATTTTTGAGTCTGCAAGAAAATACAGCCTACGTCTTTATTTTCAGCCATTCAACCATCTGGCAAGATTCCTCCAAAACTGAGAGAACTCAGACTGATTCAGAATAAAAATCTAATTGAGTACCCAAAAATAACCATTGCTGCACTAGAAGTAGTAAAGAAGATATAAATAAGTGAACAAAAAGATTAGGCTGAATTGCCTATAAATGTTTTTATGTAATAAGAATAATAGCATAATTATACAAATATAATTATTCAGTGTGCGCGTGTATCTACTTAAAAGACAATAAAATAACGTCAAGGGGGACGGGGAGGGTGGGCAGGGTAGCCTGCAAATTTCGAATTTTCGTAAGTTTTTTGCTATTTCCAGGTCAGTATCAAGTTGTATGTTGAAAAAATATCAAAATACAGAATTAAAATCATCAATACAACCCTCTAAGTTTATACAACCAAATTGAGTGATAATTCGTGAAATATGAATCAATAGGGTTATATGAACTTAACGGGTCGTATTTGATGATTTTAATTCTGTAAATAAGTACATATTTATTACGGTCGCGAATCATATTTTGATCAACATCCAACTTGACACTGAACTACTAATTGCAAAAAAAAACGTAAGAAAATTTGAAGTTCGCGGACTACCCTGGCGCTTTCCCCTTAAAAGATATCAAATAAATGTTTATAAATGCTGTTAACTAATGAATAAAAAGTGACCATATATACACACAGAATTATGTATGTGTAGAATTTTTTTTAATTCTGTAATCTGTAAGATTTGAATATGAACAATGCAATATCGTTAATAAATAGATTTTGACCATGTCGAATGTCTTCCATAGTAAAATTAAGTTTTTAGATTTACATAGGTGTCTGTGATAAACACATAATAATTGTTATCATTTATTTTTGTTGACCAAGCACAACTCGTGAATATTATTAAGTAATTTGCCTTGTCGTGCAATGTGTGCTTTTTATTCTTGTGTTTTATTAAATAATATAATATATTAGAGATGTATTAGGTCATAAATGTTATTGATTGTGAATTGTTGTTTTATGTACTTACCATTTCTTTTTTTTGGAACTGGGATTGCGGTATGAGTAAACTGGGAAAAATTGTGATATAACGAAAAAGCGTTACCTCCATGCAACTTTTTATAACATACAACAGAGTCAGAGAGAAAGAGAGATAGTTTTTTATAGTTTTCGAGGGTGCCGAGTGAGGTCAAATTGAAAATTAAGATGGTGGCTGCAAATATTTTAAAATTTTTCTTCGCGGGTAGGTACCGATCGTTTTCATGGTAATCGAGGGTGCTGTTCAGAATGGAAATCCAAGATGGTGACTGTGAATATTTTAAATATTTTGCAGCCGCCATCTTGGAATTTCATTATGAACTTCGTTCCTGCCGGGGGTCCCCGATCCCACAGTGTTTTTTATGGTTCCTATTCCTCCATTGGGTAAGGGAAGACAAATAAACTATGGAAATTCGCTCCTATTAGACTGTCAAAGTAGTCATTGTTCACTGTCTTGAATAAATACCAAGGTTTTATTCGACCAATTCTGAACCCGCGTCCTAACTTAAGCAATCAGTCGCGCGAATACACGATCGTCGCGTACAAATATCACTCATTTGTTTGGAAAACCGGAAGGCGCCCTGTCGTCGAGACCACGCGTTCTTCAAAATGAAAGTCCCCATAGTTGTGTGGTAGGTATAAAAGTAAGAAATTAAAAACAGCAGTGACAAACAACATTATGAAACAGTGTTCAAAAATATATTTCAATGAAACCACACGGTATGATTTCTACAATTCTTCAGCAGTTGCTCTTCTAGACATGATTCGTTGTTTCTGAACACCCACGGCGCCTAATATTAACATTATTAAAACCATATGGTACACCCAGTATATAGAGTTATAATACCGAAGTACGACGGCTTTGTCTTTCAGAATTAGGCACGGTGTGAGATAAGTCAGGCAGAACAGGCGCATGATTGAGAACCCGATGTCCCATGGCACTTTCAACTGGAACATAAAATGTGAGGTACAGGTACCTACAACACAGTTTTTACCATGATGGCAGGGACATCGACGCGCAGCCTGTTACCACGGATTCTATACATGATTCTGAATCCCATGAGTTGAAATTACCGCGTAGGTATTGTACCTACTCTTCTATGAAACAGCAGTTTTTTTTTATAATCTTGGAAACAACGATTCACGAGCCCACGTGGAGCCCTGACACAGCTAGAAGGCGTCGCAGCAAACCCCGTAGAAGATGGCGGACGGGCTGGAGAAAAAGTGACCAGTGGTCCACTTTAGCCTGATCGAAAGAGCTGGAAGCCATAGGGAAAGGCTTTTGCCCAGCAGTGGGGTGATGCAGGCTAACAGTAGTAGTAACCGACGAAATTTCTATACTAGGAGGTCGAAAATCATGGTTTCAGTTTGAGCGTCGATGTTCCCTGCCAACCTGTATGTTGTTTGATCTAATATAAAAAAAAAAAAACTCAAAGCATTTATTTCAATTAAACCTTGTACAGGCACTTTTGAATTGTCAAAATTAAAATAGTCCGTCAGTTAGTCAGAAAGTTGAAGCTAGTTGCCCATTCCAAAACGTAGATCTCTATGGAGAAGAACGGGCAAGAAACTCCATGGACACTCTTTTAAATCAAGATATTACAAATCGTAACGCGAAGGTATTCTGTTGTATTTGCTAATTTAATGTTGGGACAAACACATTGGTTATCTGTGAGAATTGTGCAATAATGAGCATAAAGCCCATAATACACATGCCTTTAACTTGCACAAGAGTAGGTACAAGTAGCTTGCACGCCATTGTGCTATTCACCAATCAGAAGTTGTAATGGCAGATCGGCGTGCAAGTTAGGTACTTGCATAGATTTTTAGGTACAAGTTAAAGGAAAGTGTAAAAAAAGGGCTTATAATGTCAAGTTAGTGACAGTTGATGTTTGCTTGCTCATCGAAACTTAGTGTAATTTGTCTTGTCTGCGTTTAATATTGAAGCCATTTATTAACAACATTGAATCCGTGTTGCGCAAGTTTTGACATTTTTTTCTGAATCAACCGAAAAGTAGATACTAGATAGACTACTGCAACAATTTAATCGGATTTTTTTTTTCAGGATGGGAAATCATCAAATGACCCCTCCCGCTGGGTGGAGCGGAAGGGAGTGTCAGACTTTTACTAACTAAAACCCACCCGTGTTCCTTCCTTAGTTAGCCCTTTATGTTCTGGGCCAGCGGTAACCCTTTCGGACAATCCCGCTGAATTAAATTTGGTTGTGAGTATGACTACACAAAGGTAGCCATTTCGGATTTAATTTGGTTGTGAGTATGTGACTACACAAAGGTAGCCATTATTGAAATCAAACGTAGGAAAGCATCTAGGTATCAAGTATACTAATAGGTATGTAGGGTCTGTAGGTAGATAATACTACCTACATTTTAAACTCATTTAAAACACTACGAAAACTCGCACTAACCTATAGATTTGTATAACAAGTACCAACTTTTAGTTTTATAGTGCCTAGGGCGTTACATATTATCTAAACGCTATATTTAAACAGATACATATTTTATACATTCAGGTAGGTACACAAGCACAGTAATTAAACAAGTGATAAGTTTAGGTTACACAGAAGATAACATTTAAATAAGTATCTACAAACAATCTTAGAGATATATATTCTCTACATAGGTAGGTAAATAGATGATTCTGTGTTTTTCTATTTTTAATTAATTGAGGTTCTTAGCGTTCCTATGTGGCTACTCGTAGATTATAATTATTTTCTGTCTATTAGTAGATACCTACCCACATCTCACAGTACCTATAAGGGCGAGTCCTAACCTAGGCCTGCGCGTCGCGACGATCGCTATTGGTTAGAACGCGGGGCAATGGCACCACTGTACGTACATTGCAGGGTGGCTAGGACATCTTTTTTGATAACCGACGAAAAAGTCCTACGGAGGTGGTTCAGAATCATGTGCTGAATATGAATCCATGGTTACAGTTTGCGCGCCGATATTCCTGCCACCTTGCACCCTAATTGCGTAACACACTATTAATTTAAATCTAATAGCGTAGCGACATAGCGTTGGAAAGCCTCCCACATTAAGGTGGTCCGACGACTGTGAAGGCCGCAGGAACTCGTTGGATGCGAGAAGCACAGAACCGGTTGAAGTGGAGGTGCTTGGGGGAGGCCTATGTTCAGGATGTCTTTCGGCGGAAATGATGATGATGATGTGAAATCATTTAGAAGGATATTGCTAATCCATTGCTTCATAATTACCTATGTTCGAAAAATGTGTCTGCTCAACGACGTTAATAGATAATGCAATGAATGTTGTTGAACTGTCAAAATGAAACCCATTACTACTGATAGTGTGTTAAACAATTACCCCGCCGCTGTAGGTATAGATACGTAGGTATGGCTTGTAGAGTTTGCAAGTTGCGGTGAATTTTCGTTATTATTTATTGACTAAATGTAGTAAGTGTGACAGACAGACAGACTGAGTCACACCATAAGGGTTCCTTTTGACCATTTTGGCAAGGAACCCTAAAAACTGATAAACCAGGTGGCCCAATATCCTGAACTGTACGATGCATCTCACAAAAACTATATCGTCGTCTTCTTCCTCTTTTAACAAAAGATACAAAAGTAAATCGCGATCGCTAATCCCAAACCGATCAGACATGATGACGTCTTGTCTCACGGAGCATTCAGAACTAACTGGAATACGGCGCTGCCGTCAGCTCCTGCAGCTATCTGCAGTTGGGTTCAGAATCATGACTGCAGCGACATGACGCTGCGACGTGTCGCTACGACATGTCGCAACGTCACGTCGTCTGCTGCTGCTGTATGCGGTCGGCTACGAACTCGTACCTTAAGATACCCGCAACAGCACTGCAGGCTGGCAGGCTGGGTGACCACCACGTGCTGCCGTTCTCCTCAGGCAAACCCTCTGATCATTACCGGGTGCCCTTGTCCCATGTTAGGTACTTGGGGTTGGACCAAGAGCTCTCGGAAAACTTAAATAAAAAGTTCAACCTACCGATGAATGAGTGCTATACAATTCGGCGTATTCACGTTCTAGTTGAAGATGCACCCACATGGTGCTAGACATCACCAGTTGCTGAAGAGTGGGACCGCACCATAGCGACCACACCAGGAAAGATAGCGCACTTCTGAAAAGTTACCACCATGAGAAAGTGCGGGGCTTCTGTATTTGGTACCTAAATACCTACTCATTCGTTTTCCTAGTTTCCTAGAGTTGATATCTACGACGTTGAAGGTATATCTGTCGCAGGTTTTTCATAAAATTAGGTTTTTGATGAAAAACCTAGGTTTTTGATGAAAAACCGGAAGATGACACATTTTAAACTCAGTTTCATCATAAACCTGTAACAATCCAGATTTTTGATCAAAAACCTGAACTATGTAGTTTGGGTTTATGATCAATCTGATATACATTTCCGTTGACAGGGACTTAGGGACTTCTCCTGCTTTTGTTTCGCCTGCGCTCGCGCGCGCCCCGCCCTTTCTCCGCTTCTTCAGTCACAAAACACAACTCAGACGGGCAACCCGCGTTCATTTTTGCGACAAATAATTACGCTAAATATAATTATGTGAATAAATCTCATTAATATTGTGCTAGTGCTTACTATCATAGTTTACGTAATTATTTGTCGCAAAAATGAACGCGGGTTGCCCGTCTGAGTTGTGTTTTGTGACTGAAGAAGCGTGGAAAGGGCGGGGCGCGCGCGAGCGCAGGCGAAACAAAAGCAGGAGAAGTCCCTAAGTCCCTGTCAACGGAAATGTCTTTCAGATTGATCATAAACCCAAACTAATGTGGAGTCATTGTAATAGGTAACATTTGACAATTCATCAAATATTCAACAACGTAACCTTGTAACGGCGGGCATAAAATAACATATGTGGTCGTCCAAATCAAAAGGGACCTTATGGCGGTAACTAGTTTCCGAGATATTAATAAATTCGTAAAATACCTCAAAAAAATCGTTTTTTTATTAACTGTATTTTTAAAAAGATGATTGTATTTACTACATGTGTGTGTGTTCAACTTTTCGAAAAGTCAATTTAAAAAAGTTTTGTATTCATCTAAAGTTTAGTAAAAAAGGAACCTTATCGCGGCAAGACCTAACAAATCGTTTTTCTTGTAATTCAAACCATATATTATATCGACATTTTAATATTGCAAGGTATATAATATATAATAACGTATAGCCGCCATTTTTTTTTTTTTGTTCAGGATGGGAAATCATCAAATGACTCCTCCCGCTCTGGGTGGAGCGGAAGGGAGTGTCAGACTCTTACTGACTAAAACCCACCCGTGTTCCTTCCTTCGCCCTTTATGTTCCGGGCCAGCGGTAACCCTTTCGGACAATCCCGCTGACCCGGCAGGCTTCGGCCCTTACGGGCCCCTTCGTTTAGTGCTGACATCTCTTTGAGGCGCGCGTGGAACACGCACGCGCCGTCAGGCACGGGCCTGGTCCTGATCGGACGGTGAGCTACCCATTACTCTCCGCCCGCAGGCCCGCGCCTACGGTGGCCGGGAGTCGTCGCGCGGCTCCCGACGCCCGGAGCGTCTCCCGCGGCGGCTGGGACGGGAAGCTCTCTCCCTCAGCCGTCCCGCCGCCTCCTTCGCTAGCATGACTGCTTCGCAGAAGGAGGCGACTGCCCCCCACTCCCTCTCGCCCCGGACCATGGCTTGAACCAGGCCCGGACGCGAGAGGTCGCCGCCGCTGCCGATCGCCTCTACGAGGACACGGCGGTGCTCCGCCCAAGCGAGGCAGACCTCCACCGTGTGCTCCACCGTGTCCTCAGGGCGATCCTGGCAATGGTGACACCCGGGCGTTTCCTCCCGCCTGATTATGTGCAGGAACCTCCCGAAACTTCCGTGTCCGGTGAGGACCTGCGTCAGGCGGTAGGTGAGGGCGCCATGACGCCTCTCTAGCCACTCCTCAAAGAGGGGTCTTACCGCCGCTATCGTGGCGTGCCCTGCGCTGGGTTGTGACAGTCGCTCTTTCCATGCCGCCATGAGATCGCGCCGGAGGTCCGTCCGCTCCGCCGCAATTTGCTGCGGAAGCGGAGTTTCCCCCCGGCGTAGTGCCTCCGCGCGCCACTCATACAGGCGCGCGAGGACTATCGCCTCCAGATCCCATGGCGGCAGGCAAGGAGGCTTGCCGCCTCGCCCGAGATCGTGCGGTACCCCCGGATCAGCCTAACGGCTACCACCTTCTGGGGCGCGTTCAAATAATGGGCGGCTCGCCGCCGCAGTGAACGCGCCCACACCGGGACCCCGTATAGGGCCATGGACCGCACGACCCCGCGTAAAGCCTCCGGCAGGAGGCGTTTGGCCCCCTCAGGTTGGGCAGGAGCCGCTTGAAGGCGGCCCCGGCCCGTTCCAGTTTGGGAGCCAAACGTCGGAAATGCTCGACGAAGTTCCACCGGCTGTCGAGGACGAGACCAGGTATTTCATCGTCGTCTCGACGCCGATGTGAACCCCTCCTACCGTTAGTTGGGATCCCGATGGTGGCGTATTCCGGGGCCCATGAAACGACATGGCCTCGGACTTGTGCAATGCCACCTAGAGACCCAACTGCCGGATCCCCTCCACGACTATCGCAACCCCGCGTGCCATCGCATCGGCCGCCGCCTGATGCGACCTCCGCTGCGCCAGGACTAGCGTGTCGTCAGCGTAGCGTATAGCCGCCATTAGATAGTGTCGCACGCCGCCGCATGCGGCATTCTTTGTATATGCGTCTTAGGTCTAAGGTCCCACTATTGTAGTCCATATTTTGTTTAGGTACTTTTAATAGAGGTAAACAATCTTGTTATGTTTTTTATCATAAAATATATTTTTAAAATAGGCTAAGGCTAATAGCAAAAGTAATTCATTATAACATCTGTTATTTCATTTTGTTTTTTTATCTTGTAATGGCTATAAATTATTTCATAAATGTATTTTTCGACAAAAACGTATCAAGATTGTTTACCTTTATTTAAATACTTAAACTAATTAACTATACTAAGAGATAAGTGTCAGCAGACTGCAACGGACCGCCTTAAGGGCCCTTTTTTACGTATATACTTGTTACGAACATTTTGTTAAATAAGTAACATTTTCATACCTTGTGATAATAAAAAAAAAAATTGTTAAATAAGTAACATTTTCATACCTTGTGATAATAAAAAAAGAAAATTTAAGTTATCTTAAATGTTGCACTAAAATATTGATTATGCATGCTAAAAATAAAAAAAATTGTTTAGTGCCTACCATTAGGGCCCTTTTTTAATTTGTTTGAAGAAATTGTTCAGTTCTCTATGTAACTTTACAAGATCATAACTAATAGTTATCATTGATCTCTTAGCTTTATTAGCATCTAAACCAATTATGTATAACCTATTTAGTGATTAAGTGTTGATTTTGTTACTGTCAGATCTCAAAGTTTATAAAAAATAAGAATTCTTGCTAGTAAATAAAAACTATTTTTTTTTAAATTATGTGTTGTTTTTATTTACATCTAAGGCCTTTCGCAAATCTATGTAATTAGTAGCAATATAAAAACAATAAAAGTTTAGTGAGAAACAGGCGGTTTACTTATTTTTAATACTATTATCGATACTTTGCATCTCATTGATAATGCATTATGTTGGCGGGTCTAGTTCCCACAACAAACAAGTTTATGCAAGGATTGTAAGAATTTCCATTAGTAATAATCATAGTCAATCAAAGTATACCATCAGTTACATAACTTCACACTAAAACATAACTTTTTTGTACGGCATACTTAAATTGCGATTTTCTCGAAACTTATAATTTCGATCAGTGAACTTCAAAAATTCGTAAAAAAATAACGGTAGTGGTTAGAAGGTTGGTTCTTGGGTCTATAGTTCGGTACATTTATGTAGTTTTCAGCCCTGTAGATAACTCATTTCCGCCATAAGGTCCCTTTTGATTTGGACGACCACATATTTTTTCGTTTTGTTAGAACTGCACAATTGCTTACCTTTTTTCAATTACGATTACATATTTATTGTAATAATGACCGATACGAGTAATTTTACGATTTGCTTTCATTAATAAACCATTCTAAACATAATAAACAATTTCTGATCTAAAGAACTGAACGTCGTTACAAGGTTACGTCAGTTAACCATTTTTCTTTTTAAACACTAGGGATGTTACTCTAAAAATCGAAAGCTGATAAGTAGAATCGAATGCAATGATGACTTGTGAAGAAATATCACCATAAATTAATAACCACGTTGTGATTATAATAAAACATTTATTTATTATTCTTTTAACTAACTAGGTATAAAAATACAAAAAATAATGAAATAGAAAAATCATTGATGTTAGGTACAATTTAGGTGGTATGTTGCTGGCAACACCAGTGCCTGTCGATGACGCCATGTCATGTCGCCATTACATGACGCAGTCTTTTGTCGTTGTGCGAAGTGACTGTGCGTTTTTGGTGTGCTCTCTGTTATTTTCTTCTGACCCGGCTTTTTTATTGGACTGATCTTACTGACTACGTTTACCTGGCTATAAATTGGACTCCGATTGCTTAACGATTAGTAAACAAGAACAACATTACAGTCTTACCATGTCGAAACGGGGGAAAACGCTAAACAGTCAATCTCGCGAACTAGTGGTGAAATTGTACAATTATTTTGAACGGGAATCAATTAACGATGGGCCTCTTTTACCATTGACACAACCGAGAGAACGCGTTGCCGAAGCATTGGGAATAGGGAAGAGGACAGTAACTCAAATTCTGAAAGAGAAATACGGACCATCAGGCTCAGAAGATAATACTTTACGTACACCGAAAAAAAGAAAGAGGGACAAGAAAATTGTTGGCATTGATAATTTTGATGCTGCTGCAATTCGCAACCACATTTATGGATATTACTCGAGAAAAGAATATCCTACACGGGAAAAGCTAATAAGTTCGTTAAAAGACGCAGGCTTATTTTTTGGCGGTAAATCGTCTCTATCAAAGGTTTTGAAATCGATTGGCTTTAGTTTTAAAAAATCTGACAAGCGGAAAATCCTGCTAGAACGCTACGATATTATTTTGAAGAGAGTAACATTCTTACGTCAAGTGAATAAAATTACAGATTGGGACAATGTCGTGTTTATTGACGAAACATGGTTGAATGTGAACCATACGGTTTCGCGGACATGGACCGATGATACAGCGGCGTCCACCTCAAAAGTTCCACCGGGAAAAGGAGCCCGACTTATTATATGTCACGCGGGATCAGCTTCTCAAGGTTTTATTCCAGACTGCCTCCTCGCATTCGCCTCTAAAACTACAAGTGATTACCATGAGGAAATGAACTTTGAGGTTTTTAAAGAGTGGTTTGAGAAGCTGCTAGTCAGCTTAGAAAACCCATCGAAAATTATAATGGACAATGCACCGTATCATTCTGTACAAGTTGATAAACCACCAACTCAAGCAAATAAAAAGCAAGAAATTGTCTCGTGGCTGGTAAGAAATGGTGTGGATGCAAGTCCAACTTTATTAAAAGTTGAGTTGTTAAATCTAGTAAAAGCAACTAAGCCGTCCAAGCTCCGCTATGTAATCGATGAACTAGCCCTAGAGCATGGACACGAAGTTATTCGATTGCCTCCCTACCATTGCCAGTATAACGCCATCGAGCTTATTTGGGCACAAATAAAGGGTTATGCAGCGCGGAACAATACTGAACCACCCTTCAGTACTGCTAAAATGATGTCTCTGCTAAAAACTGCGTGTGCAGAAGTCACTACAGAAGACTGGAAAAAAGTCGTAGAGAAAACAAAGAAAATAATTTTACAAGATTTTGAACGAGATGTGAGAATAGACAATATTATTGAAAATGAATTAATAATATCTCTGAGTGCTGACAGCAGTGATGAAGATGACAATACTTTTAACAGTTCTGATAGTTCAACTGAATAAATGCAATTTTTTTGTTAAATTGTGTACTTGTCTTATTTTGCTCCTTAAATTTACGAAAAAAATAATAATAATGGGACAGGGATTCGCCTGATGATTTTTAAAATTCGCATATGTTTCAAGTCCGTATCGATTCATTCACTTTAATCGATGTTTATAAGCAGGTCACCTCACTATGAGGATAAAACTGACAGACGTCAAATGTTACCTATTAAAATGACTCCACTGTAGTTCAGGTTTTTGATCAAAAATCTGGATTGTTACAGGTTTATGATGAAATTGAGTTTGAAATGTGTCATCTTCCGGTTTTTCATCAAAAACCTAGATTTTTGATCCAAAACCTAATTTTATGAAAAACCTGCGACATATCTACTTAGCGAACACAGACCTTACTTCCTTATTCGACTTGACCAGCTCTTTATACATGTGTGACCAGAACCAGTAGCGAGTCGACATGTCCCAGCCCCTCAAGGTATCTCTCATTCTTGGCCCCTTCAGCAGCTTCTCGTTTTCAAAAGATCTTAACATGGTGAAATTGTATTCTTGTTCTAACGCCATCTCTTCTGCTGCTGTACTGGAATGTTTTAAAGTTTAAATAATTTGTTACAGACGTATGATAGCAGTGCAGTGGTAGCCCAGTGGTAACGACCGCGACTTAAGAGTTGTAGGTCGTTGGTTCGAGCCTCGATATGCGCGTTACTACTTTGTGTAAATTATTTCATCACCATCACAAAACGGTGAAGGAAAACATCGTGAGAAAACTGTCCTAGAAACAAAAATTCGAAGACATATGACATCTACTAACCTGCACAGGGGCCGCGTGGTGGGTTAGGTACAGCCAGCCCCATACTTAAGTAGGGGGGAAACCTGTACCCCAATGATGTCACACATTATCGATCACAAACCGACGGATTTAGGAAGAATTTTGCATATTGAAAAAAATCGTGTACTCGACAACGAAACGTAGGGGGGCATTAAACTACAAACCGTTTTTATTTGTTTAAACGTTTTCATCTTAAGTTGCATACTTACATACATCCGACATAAACTCACGCCTTTTCTCATTGGGGTTGGTAGAATTAGTAGCAGCGCATTTTTAACGAAAAGCGCAGTGCGGCCTGCCAGTTGTGTACGATCGATCGTACAAAATGTAGGATCTGCAGCCCGCTCCCCGGCGAAGCAACGCCTTCAACCATTCTGCATGCCGCTCGCGCGCGGTCCTCGCGCCGCTCGCACGGTTGTCCTCCGGTCGCCCGTAAAGTCTCACACTCACTAATGTTGGCAAACCGGTCTGTAAACTAAAAACTAGCTGTTGGCGCGTGGACGGTGCACTACCAACTAGCAAGCGGCGCGTGGACGGTGCACTACCAACTAGTAAGCGGCGCGTGAACAACAAACTGTCACGTCACCGGTGGCGTGCCAGCAGCGATCGGAATCTCGTATAAAAAAATATCAAAGCGGTGACGGATGGTTACTGCGCTGGAGAGCGGTTTGGTTATAATGAGTGAAGTGAAGATGACCTTTAAGCGCACACGAAGATTTGGTAAGTTACTAACACGAGATCAAGAAAGCTTAATTTTGTAGAGGGTCCATGGCCGGGCAGTGGCTGCGTCTTAGCGGGGTAAATACCGAAGCCAGCCTCAGTGCAAACGCTTGTGCACAACAACATCACAACTTGGTACTGAAGCACGTATGTTAGCATCTGGGGAATGTTGTACAGGTAGCGGAAGTCAGTGCCGTGGCGGTAGTAGAATTCGTTCTCATAATATACCTGAAATCAATGGTGAGAACCACTTAAGACATAAAATACGGGTTAGTACAGCGAGAAATGGTCTTCATTCTTCAATTATCATAACATAACTTCGTAAGGGTCTAACCTTATCTAACCTAACTAAAAGTATAAAAAGGGTGGAAGGGAATCGACGCGCAACCTAACGTGAACCTACTGGTAATAAAGAAATACCTAACCGAACGTAATTTAAAAAAAAATTTGCTGTTCAATACATTTTGACCGCGTAGGTTTCTACTCTATGAATCAGCTTTCTTTTTTGTTAACCGACGAAATATTTCTACAATAGGCGGTCTAGAATCATGTGCTGCAGGTTACAGTTTGCGCGTCGATGCCACCCTGTGGTTTGACTCTATATTAGCATTCACCTCTACGCATGAAATTGAAAAATAAAGCTAATACCAGCGAAAGGCCAGTCTCACTCAGCCTAATAGGTATGCGTCTTATTTATCTCTGCCTTGAAAGTTCTATTTTACCTTTTTTGAAATGTAGGTATAATGTAATGTATCATACCTGAACAGGAAATTGCAATCTTAACACCATATAAAATATGCAAAATATGAAAGCCTTTTTTAATTTCTGTTCAGTTATTATTCTACATCTGCCTAGCATGCCAAAGGGTGTTTTAAAGTGTTCATTAAATGATTTCCACCTGTAATAAGGCCCTGAAAAACAAGAACTTGTGTAAAAAACAAACAGTTAAAGTAGGTATTCCTGATTATAAGAGTCTCTTTTCAAGTGCCATTTCCCACGCCCCTATGCCTGCCTTATCTAGGTTTTACCCGCGATGGTAACAATGTCTTCCTCCCATCTCGCCGTCGGCAGACCGACATTTCGTCTTCCAGTCCTAGGACTCCACTCGGTCACTGCCTTACTCCACCTGTCACCACTGCGCCTTGTGAGGTGTCCTGCCCAACCCCATTTAAGTTCCATAACTCATTTTCTGATATCGAAAACCTTCGTACGTCTGCGGATCTCGACGTTTGGAACTCGGTCTATACCTACCTAAACTTTTTGCCAAGCATGGACACTCCATGGCTCTCAGTGCCACTCACTCTGTTCACCGCCTCCAGCGTGCGCTTCCATGTCTCGGCACCATACCATGGTGGGTAGAATATCTACACTGGTTATAGAGGCGGGATTTCAGACATTGTGGAGCAGGTAGTAGTACCTAGTAGGTACTTACTTAGTAAATAGGTATGCTCAAGTAAATTCAACAACTAATTTGAAAGACTGAAAAAAACTCTTTAAAATTGTTTTGTAAAAGATGTGTTGAGTGACTTCTGTTGCTAACAATACCAGTTCAATCAAACTAATCATTTTTATGAATGTGTATGTTAACATTCTAACAATGTACCTTTGTGCAAGCCAATAAAATAATAGGCATATGAGATTATATCCGCTGTGCTGGGTTCCTCAGGCACGGAAGCCAAGTCTCCGTTATTAATTCTAGAAGCTGACTTTTTCGAAGTGAGTTCGTGATTCGTAGGAAGTTTTAGGTTAGATATTCTGCTTAACCTTTCTGGATCCCTGGTAATTGCAAGTATTGAATCTGCTATTGTTTTTACAGTTTGACGTTTGCACTTCTCAGCCAGAGTTATCTCACATGCTAGTCCTACCAGACGCAATGCTATCACCTGGTGGATCCAAAGCACGTAGTTTGTTGTTAGGTCCATGTTATAGTTCATGTACATAAGATAGAGCCATGTGTAAGCTAAGCTTAATTGATTAATGTATCTGGAAAGAGCAGTCATATCTATTATAAGATAATATTTGGGGAATTTTCATAGTTGCCAGTCACTAGTATTTTTCCAGCCCAATACCAATATCTACTTACTGGCTTTTGAAGATTTATAATAATAATACTTTTACATTTTATCCGTGTTTTATATATCAGTGATCAGGCAGGGGTACATAGTCCATACATAGTTCTAGGTAACCAATCCATTAACCACTATAGCCACCCAAATCCATAACCCAATATATTTTGTTTCCATGTTCTGCAATAGGCCTGCACCAAACGGGGTTGTCCTTGGGTGCACTTGATAAAGTATACAGGGATAATCGTCGGTTGGTGCCTCAACACTTAAAATTGTCTAAGGGGCCTCTGCGAGTTGACCTCGGCCCATCGAAAGTCCGGGACCCTAGGGCGAATTAACCAGGTCGACTAGGACAACAAGATTAATCATTGAATTAACTCACCGTTTATTGCAGCATTTAATAATGACAATGTTCCCCCAGACCATTAACGCGGAGTGTAGTACGGCTGACCCACATATCATACAAGTAATGAGTATGCCGAGGCCCGTCCCATAGGTGCGTTTCGTAGTAGGATCGTTCAGGTTCCTATAGTATCCACCTAACATTATGCATGTCAGTAGAGATAAACAGTATACTAAGTCAGAGCACGAGACCATTTTATTTTACGTTGCCGAACGGATAACATTTTTGATGTTTGTTGTGTTTGCTCATTGTTTGTTATTATTGTTTAAATGACAGTGACAACAGTTGACAAAATGTATAAATTTTTTTTCTAAATGGTTTGAAAGATTTCAAATTAATCCCGTTTCGTATTGGTGGATCATTGAGCTATTAAGGCGTTTGTAGATGAACGGGGGCTACCTTTCCATTTCGGCTTTACCCAGTATGCAATGAACAATGAACGACGCGTTATATTTTCGCCAAACTACGTGCATTCTTATACCACAAAATAAATTCAGGTTAACTTGAATAAAACAAACAAGCTGGTTGTCTTTGTGATTTTAGGAACCAATTTCCAGCTCCGAAATACCTATAACTAACGTCTCAGGTTGTAGGCAAAACCTGGATTTCCTTCGTGTGTAAAACCGTGTGAATGTGTTGAGCATCCATAGTTTTATTATACTCATTGGCATAATCCATCACAATAGGTAATGGAAAATGTGTTCCTTTGTGTTGTGTAGCAGCTAATGTAGGTAACTCATCATCCTTCGACATGACTACATTTGGGACATTGTTTTTTTACAGACAAGCCCAGAAAGGTGTAGTGATGACAGAACTTGGCTAAAATGTACTCGCGGACAAGTGTAAATTAAAACACCCGAGTGATTAAATAAACAATTTACTACACATAATGTAGGTTCACAATAAAAATATTTTCTAACAGAGGTATGTAACAGTTTGTCTGATGCAGACATAGCCGGTGCTATCGACATTACAATTTAAACCTTTGTGTCATCATAAGTAAGCAATATATTAGCTCTCAATAAATGTGGCGAACGATATAGTGCGCAGTAAATAAAAAAAAAAAAAAATTTAAATGCATCATATTACCACAATTACAATCTAATTTGGCATACCGGAATGTTGATTATCCCCGACTACTTTGGCCTTCAAATTCTTATAGGATTTTGCAAATGCAACTGAAGTTTTAGTTTTTTTATGTGCTAACTAAAACTACGTCTCATAGCCAATATCTCATGCTTGTTTTCTACAACAATTAAACATTTTAAAGCGGTATTTCATTACGCGAAGAATAGCAACTAAGCTCGTACTAGATATATTCGTATATATAAGAAGAAAATATACCAGGAGGAAGATTACTACTGTCATAGATACATCTAATCTATGCAAACGTTTGAAACATATCACAATAGAAAGATTTTATCAAGAAAACAACTAACCTATAATACTGTTTAGCTGTAATAGCTATTACATTATACATATAAATTACTTAGTTTCAATAAAATCAATAAATGTAGTAAAATTTATTTGACTAGCATCTAAATTCTAGAACAAAACGATGTAATATATCCATGGATTATTTGATTAAATATGCATCAAACATTGCTTGCTAAATAAATACATTTTTTTTAAATAAGGAGCAAAGCAATGCTATGTATATCACCGTATTACTATAAAATTTTCAAAAAACAATTCTCAGTAATTCAGTATCGGAAGAGCATTAAAATGTCGACAGACGAGTTGAAATTTACATCTCACCCTGATAACCATGTTATTGCTCAGCTTCTTAAATTACGTCAATGTCCGTCATTGACCTATCATGAATATGGAAAATCATAAGATACAATATATACGCCTATAAAACAATCATGGCAATGAATGTAACACCATCGTGATTATAAAATAAACTAAATCTGCATCAGACTCAAAACAATTAATAACTAAAATTTGCATTGCTATACAATTATTATAAAACATACACAACATACAAATGTCATTGTGGCCAGGCCATAATAAATCGTCTATGGAATAAATACTAACTAAAATGGATCCCACATAAATTCATGGACATTGAACATGCTTTAATTATTTCTCATCTAAATATTGCCTTTACAACTATTGTTATTAATCACACCTAAATGTTGTTAGAAAAGTATTGCCTCTAAATATTATATATGAAAAAGAGATTTTTATTAGATCTACTTACATTTTTTTCTAATATGTTGAAACTTAATATGAACAGTTGGTTCCGAACACAACAGACAAGTGTTATATTTAAGTACCATTATAATAAATAAAGAAATTGTTCCGCGTTACGTTATATTTAAAGGAACTATTTGTAACTGTTAACTTAGACAACACCGCGTAAGAGAGCAACCGGAGACATCAGCAAGTCACCACGCAGCTCGTAGAACATCTCCACTGTGTGCAATATATTATCAGAGTCGTAACCAAAGTGCTAGAATTTCTAATTACGATATAAATCGATTAATTTGAAGCTTCTATATTATACGCACAACGAACAATCCAATTGCATTAAAATTGTCAAGACTTTCACTAATTTTAATTTTAACCGACTCGACCGATTACTCGTTACGTTTTATTACTTTATATTTTTGATCTATTGCACAAACACATATAGGTAGTCGCTATGCTTATCTACTCGAATTATAAGTTATTAAATTTTTACAATACCTACCACAGAGTTAAATACAACATCCAGAACGTTACGTTAATAATTACAAAATTCAATCGGTGCAAACGATTACAAAAGTTACTATTTATCCACAATCGAAAATCACTGGAGGTAAACGTAATATATATTTATATATCGTACTTTTTAATTTGATCGGTCCTATCACATTAATTCGTACAACAATAAAATGCGATCAGCATTCATTTTTATTAATAATTGGCAGTCCTAAAGAGTCACTAAGAGTTCATCGCGCGCGCGGCGGAGCGCGGCGCGGGGTCGCGTCATCTGTGCGTACGTGAGCGCTGCGAGCGATGCGAGCGACGCGAGCGACGCGAGCGAGGCAAGCGGGGAGCGCGCGGGGCGCGCGGCCGAGCGCTCGCTCACTTGATAAGTTGCGCCGCACTCTTGGAGCGGCGGAACATCTTCGCGCCCTTGTTGGGCGCGGGAAGCTCATGCTAGTTGGCCCCGTTGGGCGCGCGCGCCAGCGCGGGCGAGGGCTGCGGCGCGGGCGGCCGCACCAGCGACATGGCGTCCTTGGCGCCGTCCGTGCCGTAGATCTTGCCCGCCTTGCGCGCCATGGACGCCAGCAGCTCCTGCGAGCACTTGTGCGCCGAGCGCAGAGACAGCGCCCACTCCTTGAGCCCGATCTCATCCTGCAAACAAAGTCGAAGTCTTAGAAATTATGAAAAACTATTTCCCTCTACACAGAACAAAACACTTCTTCGACTAAACTGCAATATAAAAGTTACATTATCTTCAAAGATGATTGCTGCTGACTTGCGAAAGTGCTGAAATCCAAGTGAACCAAGTCATTAGCAAAAAACACCCATTTTCCGAATTTTACTTTCTTTGCACTCGTTGATAGATGCATTTACTTAGTTATCCAGATACAGATGCTATAAATTCTTGTAAAATTAAAATAGGTAATCCTTACAGTATTAGTGAGCACGACTTTAGTATCGTTCCTGGTCCGCAGCACGATGCACTGTTCGCCCTTAACGGACACGAGGTCTGAGGACACGTCCTCGACTGAGTCCAACAGGATCATCTCAGGTTTGGCGCTGTTCTCGAGGTGAAGCTCCAGCCGGTTGGGGTACAGCTTGGCGTAGCGCGTCTGCCATGCGCTTGCGAACGGTCCGCCCAGCTTTTTTATGTATCCGTGCAGTATACAGTCCGATTCTGTAATGTATGCGTTAATTCATTAACATAATACATTACCGTAACTCTAAAGCCAAGCGCTCATTACAGCCGCAATAAGCCGCAGCGATATGCATTTTCATTGAAATAGTGCAGTGCGTTGGTTCACAGAAAATGTACGAAACCGATGAAGGTGGATTTTTGCAATGCGTTGCGTTGCATTACGCTGCGGCTCGCCCTAATTTGCGCTAGTCTTTATACAGCTAAAATACTAGTCTGATGAATTAAAGACGGGCGTTTTGAGGGCTGTCTCAATCTTTCTTTAAGAAGTTAATTTGAATCAACGTTTTTTTTATTTTGATCATCATCGTAACCAGGTTGCGGTTAGTCCGTCTTTTTGTAAATATACAAAAAGACAAAAAATAAAAAAAACGATGAAAATGATGATGATGTAATGATTCAGATTGGGTTTGATAGTGTGTTAACATTACTACGCAATTAAGGTGAGGTACTGGTCCAAACCTTTCTCGTCAGCATCGAACTTCTGTTTCTGCTTGGCTTTCTTCTTCTGCTCCATCTTGTCGGCCTCCTGGTTGATGGTCTCGAACACAGTTTCCGCAACCTCAGACTGCCAGCGCTCCGATATTACGAGCGGGAAGTCTTTGTATTGCATCTGATCCGCTTCCGTCAGCTGGAAAAGGAGAAAAGAATTTTATTGTTTGACGGCTTTGTCTGCGTTCAGACGTTATCCCACGGGAACCGTTTCAAGGTGTGAAAAGGTGAAAGACGTAAGATCTAAGCAAATAAAAAAAAAACAGTGGCACAGAAGTGTCGACAGAAGTGAAAACAAAACACAAACAGAATACTTTGCCATCACTCACTGACATATCGAATATACATTAAAACTGAGTACATCCCGAGGACAGCCGAACACATCCGAAGCGGGTATTTTTTAATCGTCTTATAAACAAAACACGTGCGGTGTCGCTTTAAGGTAACAGTGGCGCGAGTTCAATAGTTTTTTCCAAACTCAAAAAATTAAATTCACTTCAACAACAAAAAAACTGTCCCAATCTGTAAAAATAATTGGAATTTACCTACATTTTTGACAAGTTTTTGACATCGATCGTAACTGAAATGAGATTGCGACTTGATTTTTAACATATTTAATTACGGGCAATGACCCTGTCAATTTTCATGGTCATTTAGTTGGTTTTGATTAAAATTCACCAGTCCAAATAAGAGTTAAAAGCCTTAACTGTTGGTGGTTACCTTGATGCCCTTTGTATCCTCCTCATCAAAGCTGCCGATATCGAAGGCGTCTGCCGCGTTGACCTCGCCGCGCGGAGGGATCAATGGCGGCGTGTACTTCTGATGGTACACCTGTTGCCAGTCAATGCCCGCGAAGAACACGTGCTCTTTGACTTCATCCGCACTGGAATTGAGTAAAAGAAAAATTATTTAGAAGTATTTAAGAAAGAAATATGGGGAAAGCGGTTTGTATCCTAATGTTAGTCAACTCAAATAAATGGTGCTGAATAATACAATACTTTTTCACCCATGAATGTTTATTTTGTTGATTTGGTGGAGGGGTAACTTGATACTTTAAGTTTCTAATCTTTATAAAAATCTAATCTTCCAACACGATCTAAGATGTATTCATTACTGTATACAAAATGTTGTAAATAATTTTAATAAAGCGGCCAAGTGCGAGTCGGACTCGCGAAGACGAAAGATTCCGTAAGAAATACACAATGTGAAAATTCCAAAACTACCTTTTACGGTTCATGAGATATAGCCTGCTGAGCTGTCAGGCAGACGGACGGACGGAGGGACGGACGGGCAGCGGAGGCTTAGTAATAGGGTTCCGTTGGCAGCCTTTGGGTACGGAGCCCCAAAAAGTAACTATGGAGTTTATTGCCCATGACGAATCTTTCTCCTTACGAAACTACCTTTTGGAAGGAACAGCTAGAATCAATTATATTTTATTTCAACTACGTAGTAATGTTATCATTTATCACTACAAAGCCGATCACAAAGGACGTATTTTTTATTAGAACCAAAACAGTGCAGAAATGTTGTATGAAATCTCATGGTTGCACAGTTTTTCATTAATGCACGTTTTTTATTTAGGTATAAATTTACCACAGAGGTTTAATGTCTCCCATTAAGTTTAATATAAAATGTATGCATTAGATCAAAAAGATACTGGCTGAAAATAAAAATCGGCTGAATAAAACCGACCCAGTGAAAAAAAAAACTGTTGGCGCGCATTTTGTACCATTGTAAAACTTTGATACTTCATATTTAGCAAGAAAAGATAAAAAATGGAGATAGCGATATGAATGCAACTCCAGAAAGTATAAAAACAGCTGCAAATGACATTTTTAATAACCTTTTGCCGCAAAAGTCGTGGGATAAATATTTAAAAGCTTAGGAAAACTTTGTTTTCATTATCTTGAGTTTTTATTTTGAGCAGGTATATTTTATCATGGTAGGTAGATTGGTAGATGAAAGAAAAGTAGATTACGCACCTTGCTAAAGTGAGTAATTAATGCACTCGTGTTAATTTAGTGCACTCGCACCAACATAACTCTCGTGCATTAATAACCCACTTTGCGCTCGATGCAACAATCTACTATTTCTTGTAAATGTTGACAATCAAAAATGTCTTTTAATGGCCTGCATGAAATAAATGATTTGACTTTGCATCACAAGTCATCATCATCATCATTTCAGCCGAAAAACGTCCATTGCAGACATAGGCCTTCCACAAGCACTGCCACTTCGACCGGTTATGTGCTTCTCGCATCGAGTGGATTCCTGCGGCCTTCAAAGATCATCGGTCCACATAAGTAATATTTATCAGATACCGCAATTGATTTACGTTTCGGTTTTTCCATTATTTTGCGAAGATCCGCTTATAACGGTACTGTCTTATCGTTCGTCATTGTTAAGCGAATGACTTTTTCCTTCCTCCATAATACGTATCTTAGTTAATGTGTTTAACTAAGATACGTATTATGGAGGAAGGAAAATGTTTTTTTTTTTTGTTTTGAAGATTGATTCGGATTCCTGGGAATGTTAAATGTGCGTCAGAGAAAAGGTGAACCGGCAAAAAATGGCAGATTTATGACTTGACTCATATGTTTTATAGAAAGTTCAGCATTGCAAAATAGTATAGGTTTTTCCTTCAGACCGTATTTGGGTCATGGCGGCCAATCTCAACGGTGACTAGCCTTCGACGCGGGAGATATTATAATACCCAAGTGAATGCGTAGGCACTCTCTTCCCTCATTCAAAATAGTACTTCTTATGTTACTACCTTAGAATTAACATTTTGGTGAAGGACCACAATTATGTATACGTATTTCAAGAAGTCCCAAGCTATTAGGCTTGCTTCCTCCGAATCTCATACCACCTAAATCATTCCTCACAACTTCTCGGTCTCCGGCGCCATTTTCAGATTGTCTCCTATACTAATTTATAATTCTATTCTATTGCTTAACACTTATTTATGCTGATTAAATTACTAGTTTTTGGCCGTGGCTTCGCCCGCGTGGTGGTCGGATATTATCCCAAGGGAATGTACTACTGGGATACAAAGTTCTAATCCTCCTATGTCCTAAGCTAGGTCATGGTCTACCCGTGTGCTAAATTTCATCCAAACTTGTTCAGCCATTAAGGCGTGAAAAGGTAATTGACAAGAGATACTTTCGCATTAACAATACATGGATGATGGTTGATTAGTATGGATAGTGCACACATACCCCCTTCCCTTGCACCCGAGTCGCTTGTTGATGTCTCTCTGCAGCAACCCTTCGAGCAAGCTCTTCAGACTGGGACTGAACGACTCCGGCAGCTCCACGTTCTGGAATACATCGTAATTCTATTGCAGACATGATTCCATCTTTTACTTTCAACATAGAAATTATGACCAATTGACTGGTTCTGTTTCGGTAAGCTGATTCCATTATAGTCGGGAGAATGCTTGTGCTGTGCATAGTCTGTGCATAAAGTTTAGCAGTGTTTTTATAAGTGCCAAAGCGCGATTTCTATAACTATTTTACAAATATTAGCTCCTTAATTCGTATTTATAGAGTTCATGGAATCATGTCTAAAATTGATTAATGATTGCTTCATATACTTAACAATAATTTTAAAAAAAACTGAGTAATATGGTTAAAAAGATTAACAAAAGTTTGGTATAGAAATAGCAAAAAGAATAGTGTCAGTGTAGAAAGGTGTATAAACTTGCCCGGGATGCGATTGGAGCGAAAGAGATTGCATTTTTGTATACAGGGTCCCATTAAAATAGCAAATTTTAACACAGCGCTCAGTACATCTAACCAAAGATATCCAAGCAAAAAAAAACACCGATTAAAGTGATTTTATTTTGACCTAAAATAATAAATCGCTGCACATTAGTGTATTTTCGTTAGCTGATTATTTTTCTTGTAAGTATCTAAAGCGTTTTTCTTATATTCTTTACCATCGTCCTTATTTTGATGGTCTGAATGATTTCTAAAAGTGTGTCATATATTTTAATGGGACCTTATATAGTACGAGTTGAGTATAGTAGAGTTTTACCATGGTTAGCGTCATCCTGTCGATCTCGTGTTTGTCCTTAGTCTTGTGTTGGCGGAATGGCGAGTGGCCCTTGAGAAGCTTGTAGAGCATGCAGCCGAAGCTGAACCAGTCAGCGGAAGAATCGTAGCCGGTGCCTTTTGAGAGGACTTCGGGCGCCATGTAGCCGTGAGTGCCCCTGGAAATAAGAACAAAACGGTAAAAAAAATTATTAAAAGTTATTAATGATAAATGATTTTATTTCTGTAAATAGGTTTATACAAACACTTTTAAACGTCAATCAAATTTAAAAAACTAGATAAGGTCGGCGTTTCCTATCTGGCTACTCTGAGAAGAAAGGCCGAAACAAACTCCGAGGTCACAAGTCTCTTTAAATTGCAGACATAATCTAGGTCACGTCATGTGATAGGTACAGTAGAGTGCTTAGATGTCATGGGTAGCTTGAAATACTTTCGGGAAATATCATTTAAGAGATCATTGTTTTTCTACATCAATATTTTATATTTTCTAGAAAATTTCTCCGGTGTCATACAGCAACAACAAATCAACATCCTGCGATGATGGTTCATAATATACTTTTCCCTTTATTCATAAACGTTGCCTAAAGTTAAGTAGTGATTAGCGACTGTTTAACCATACATTTTCGATGTTTAAACGTCACTAACTAATCATAGTTTATAAATAAACCCCATAATGTTTATTTGATATTCTGTTAGGAAACTAGAAAGTGAGTAAAAATTCATAATTCGAGGTTTGGCTCTCGCCTATTACCTTCTCCAATATTGGACCAAATTAAAAGATATTTCATAAACTGAATAAGAAGGATTAGGATTATACTGTGTCCCTATGTTTTTATTTTTTCGTTAATAGTTGCCAAATTTGTACACTAGGCCTCTGTTAACAGCGGTCATCTTGAGCATTTTGAAGGTTCTAGTGCTTGTAAAAATAATGTATAATCAAGAAGGAAAACATTAATAATTAATATTTATTATTCTGTAAAAAATCATTGCTCTATGGTCATTGACCAGAAAGAAAACAGGCGAGAGCGTTTCTATGGAGAAAAGACCAAGTCAAATTTCGTCTTAAAACCATGTTCAGTATTTGACATAGTCGGAAATGAATAGAGTAGAAAATCCCAAAATAAAAACATTAGCCCTACATCATCATCTGCCTAGCCTTTTCCCAACTATGTTGGGTTAAGCTTCCAGTCTAACCGGATGCAGCTGAATAACAGTATTTTACATGAAGCAACTGCCTATCTGACCTCCACAACCCAGTTACTGGGTAATACGATACCCCTTGGTAAGACTGGTTGTCAGAATTTCGGGCTAGTGGCTACCCGAAAATCTGACAATCAGTGTCAGATTTTTGGATTTTCTGTCAAAGATCCACTATTGAGAGCCGGCACCAACGGCTTAATGTGCTTTCCGGAGCACGGAGGGGTCTTAATATGTAGAGGTGGTCACCCATCCACGGAACAACCGCGGCAAGCATTGCTTAACCTGATCGATCGAGCCGCGCGGCTGTTATTACTTAGACACAAGCCCCCATGGTATCGCTATATTGATTCAAACTTGTGACCACAAACATTTATGAGCCTTGTGGTCACAAGTTAACAATGTGTTAAATTTAACATCACATTCTTTTGTTTAATTTGACGTCAATTATTAATATCCTCAGGTTTATGGGAGTCCCTCAGTTTATACTGACAAATAAAACGCGGAAAAGGAAAAAATATCAGAAACATCATTTTGAGGCAAAACCTCTACGTCATACAATAATTTGAATTTGTTTTATTGCAGACTTGGCAGGTTCTATTAACTAAACCGGCTATAGTCTTTAGATCGTTCGTTTAGCAGAAGTGTGATGATGCCCCTGCGCGGTAAACAAGTTCTGAAGTTCTGAGTTGAGCTACACGATTACTGACAAATCCTTGGACTGCATGGACTGGCCCATTCCGATCTTTGTGGTTCTTTTCTCAAAAGACCATTTCAGACATCAATCTACATGTTCTTCACATGATCTGACCAGGATTATGTCTGGACTTTAAAAGAAACTGTGACCTCGTGAGTTTGTTTCGGACTCATCTAGCTTATTTTTTTAAATTTATAATATAACGTAACGTGTAAAAGTCATTACGATATCCTATTTCCAGAATAGCAAATTTATTTCATTTCAAACCAATGATTAAGATGATGTAGGATCTCTCTGCCACACGACAAAAATGAAGTGAATCAATTTCTATATACCACACTCGAAACAACCATTAACATCACTCATTAAACTCTCTCTCTACAATACTCTTTCCCCTGCTACTTACTAACTACAATCAAAGGAGCATCTCCCTGCAGGGTGTGGACCTTCCGTGGACCAATTCGAAGTCTCTGAACCGTCTCCGGACACAAGTGGGGAGATGTAAGCCCAACCTGGTAAAGTGGGACTACCTTGACGGAAAAGCAGTAGGGTGTGATTGCGGAGCTATGTCACAAACCATACCCCACCTCCTATCCTGCCCTCTGTGTCCCAAAACATGCAGTCAATAAGACCTATGCGCTGCCGATAACGCCTTGGAAGCGGCGCAAAGATTTGGGAAAACAAAATTTAAAATACAGTCGTGCCAGTGACACGAAGAAGAAAAAGATTAACTCTTTTCTCATTTTTCACAAAGAGCATCCCAAGTAACATTTCATTCGGGCCTAGGTTATAGAAAATGCCTTTAGGTTTTCCCAGGGTCGTAAAAAGGTTAATGCTTTGCTATCTAGTCATATTAAGTACTTGAGAATGATTAATAAGTCCTAAAACTAATTGTTTATTATTACAACCTTGGAGCCACTGACAAGAGTTTAAATTAACGTTATTTTGACTTGTGTTTCAAGAGCATATAGTCCTAGGAACTTATAGTTGTCGTAGACTCTTGATTAAGTTCTGGAAAGGCTAGCATTATGCTAAAGTGAGATCTAAAGGTTTAATTTTTAACTTTGATATAACCATAAAGTTATGGAATGTTGAAATTGCTTATAAGTAATTTCTAAAACCTACTTAAAACTTATAGGTAGTGTTATAGTTGTCTAAGTAAACAAATTAGGACTGCGTGGTGAAAACCTAAACCAATAAGCTATTTTTATGAGCTGAAGGCATGCTTAAAGTCCTACAAGAATATTTTAAAGCTTTAGAGGCATCCTCAAATAATGTTAGTTGTGTCTGGGTTGCCAACCATACTTTATAATAACGTATCCTACTTTATTTTTGGTAATTATACTTTATACTTTTACATACAAATAAAGTATGCGAAAATACTTTATTTTCAACCTTTACTGTGATGCGTAAAACATACTCATCATGGGTACTTAACGATTTATAATTTACCTATCCCTATATACCTATAGTTTTTTCTATAATGAATCTAAAGTGGCGAGAAGAGAGAAATAGAGCATCAATAAATTTAATTAAAAACGAATTGTTTATTTATTTAAATTTAAACGTTGATTGTCAAACAAGCTTTGTAACATTTAAAGACAACAAAAAATTGTTAGTATGTATGTGCTAAAAGCACACAAAAATACGTGTTTAAAGCAATAAAAACATACAGTTTGAAAAATACTTTTTTTTCTTTCTAATACTTTATTTTTTTCCTATTCAAACCACTTTATACGTTTTTTTTGTCAAAAAAAGTTGGCAACCCTAGTTGTGTCCGCGAATTCAAAGCATTCCGTTGTATTAAAGTCTTGAAGTCAAGTCAAGTAGTCAAGTCTTGAACTACTCCTGGCGATAACCTTAAAGCTGCGAAAACAGCCTTGTAGTTTTAAGTAGCTCCGCGAGATGATCTGTAGCTCTTATTTTGGCAAACATTAAGAGCTTTTAGCTGTTACAGTTCTGGAAATGTTAATTTTAATGCTTTCTAGTAATTTCCTAACGCTAGCCATATTTTTTTACTGAAATGAAAAAAAATCTAAACAAAAAGCAATATTTTAAGTCATCATGGCAAAATTAAGTAACGTGTGCTATGTGATTTAAAATATATGATTTTTATATGAATAGAAGTTTTATTTCTAATGCAACTTACTACCAACCACCTAATTTTATAATTTTTATTTCATTAAAATATCTTCTAAATTTTTTACTTGCGAAAGGCCCGTCTCGTATACAGCACTATTATCCTAAAGTTTCACGATAAAGTGCCAGTCGCACTATTTTTTTGATTTTTCCTGACTTCAGCAAGCAACTTATTATTTTTTATGAATATAATAACACTTACATCTAGCCATTTTGAAACTTGGTATAATGACAGGGAATGTCGCCATTATAAATAAGTATTTAAATCCACGATTGGTAAAATAAATCTTACACAGAAACATTTTAAAACCTGAGAGTCCTGGAAAGGCATTAATTCATGTCCATCAAAAAGGTTTTAAGTTGTCATTGAGTTAAATCCATGACTAATTTAGAACTTAAAAGCTGCCTTGTTAGGTCATATGAACGTTAAATTAAGGTTGTGAAGGTTATATTTGGGTTCTGTGTAAGTAGTTTGAAAGGTTTTGAATTTGAGCTATAGGTTTTGCTGTAGCTCTCAGAAAGGTTCTAAAACTTGGGCCCTTTTTGCACTCAGGAGGTTAATATAAGCTTAATATAACGTTATTAAGTCTATTAAGACTTACGAACAGATTTCCATACAAAGGTTCTAGAACCTTTCCAAAACCTTTCTAAAACCTAAAATGTTACTTGGGATTAAGGATCAATAAACAATTAATTTATAAAAAGTTAAAAATAACAAAGCATTTAATTACAAGTCAAGGCAATTCGAATAATTATGACAAGATTGCATAAGAGCGATCAGTGTGCGTAGGTCCAATTAAAACAATTAGCATAGGGCATTACGTCAATTGATTCCTAAACAAGCACATTACGGTCGTTATGTTGCCTATAAATAGTAATATTATCCTCAATTACTTCGTATGGATATTATGCAGTGGTCACGTGGGTTTCGTTTCAATAATAACAATATATGGAATAGTCTCAGCTAAGCTAGATACACGGTATTAGAGACATCGACGCGCTAACTGTTACTGTGAATTCAGCACATGATTCCAGACAGCTGGTGTGGAACAACAGATTTTTTTAATTGACGAAAAATTTAAACGCTGCGCTGGTGGTTCTAGAATCATTTATTTATACTGAACTAGCCGACCCGACAGACGTTGTCATGTTTTTGATTCGAAAGACTCGTGGCGCCATCTATTATCATAATAACGTTATTGTTGTTTTTCTCGAGAACAGCACTTTTTTTCGGGATGAAATACCTTTCATCCCGTTGTTAGGTGTACGTATATGTAATTTCAGGATGATCGGTTCAGTGGTTTAGGCGTGAAAAGGTAACAAACAAACACAAACTTACTTTCTCATTTATAATATTAGTTAGAAGTTAGGATATATGGTAACAACGATGTCACTTACGGCCTATAATATTTGTTCATATTTACGCGTTCATTTTCGCGGCTCGAAGGACATTAGCGGCAAAACGCGGGAGTCGGCACATTAGTTGTTTCTATCTATCTATTAATAAAGCTGAAGAGATGGTTTGTTTGTTTGAACGCGCTAATCTCTGGAACTACCGGTCAGATTTGTTTTATTTTTTGCATTCGATAGCTTAATTCTTGAGGAAGGCTATAGGCTATGACCACGCTAGGACCAATAGGAGCCGAGCAAAAAGAAAAAAGTCGGAAAAAACGCTAAGCGAAAACGAAATAATAGCGGCGGAGAGTTGTATAAAAACATGGCTGTTATTTTAATATAGGCATTGATATTACTTCTTCCACGCGAACAAAGTCGCAGGCAGAAGCTAGTTTTTGAATAAAAAATAAGGAAATTTTGGACTTTTGGGTTCACTACGCAATACAAATTAAAAATAAGGATACTTACACACTAGCGTGCGGTTTCTTTTTGGAGAAGTCGCAAGCGAGTCCAAGGTCCGATATTCTGACGTGTCCATGTTCATCGAGGAGAATGTTCGCCGGCTTCAGATCTCTGTACACTATGTGACGCTTGTGCATGTGTTCCAAACCTTAGGAAAAATGTTTTTAATATGTTAAACGTCATGGCTGTCGGTAATTTAGGTTTGTAATGTTGTTTACGTAGCCGAGTTTATTTCTGGCAAATTAATTATAGCAATAATTCTCGACCAACAAATTTGCTTCACCAAACATAAGTTTGGTGAAGCTAATTTGTTGGTCACATTATATAAATCTTCTCCAAATTACGCCTTTATATTATAACTAGGGCAGTGGTGGCCCAGTGGCGGCTCGACTTACGAGTTGTCGAACCCAGTCAGGCGCTTTCCTTTGTGTACAGACGCCAGCACATCAAGCTACTACAATCTGTCAAATTTCATTAATAGATTTTCAATTTTATCGCTAATCGTTCAAAGTTGATTGGGAAAATTTGACAGTTTCGGGTAGCTTGATGTGCTGGCGTCTGTAAATTATGTCATCACCACTGCTCTCAAAACAGTGAAGGTAAGCATCGTGAGGAAACCGGCATTCCATAGAATCGAAAATTCGAAGACGTGACATTGCAAACCCGCACTGAGCCCACGTGGTGGATTACGGCCCACTCCCACTCACTGAGAGGAGGTCTGTGTTCCCAGCAGTGGGAACATTATTGGCAGATTATGTACGCCTTTATAATAAAGCTCTTGGCAGCTATGATTGATTTCATTTAGTTAATTTTGTAAAAATACACGAAAAAGATTGACAGACATATTTACATTTCCTCAGATAAGCACATACCCAATTAATCACTCATCATGCAAAATAATGGCCTGATTAAAATTCATCATTTAGCAATAAAACTAATAATTTATCTATATTTACGTCATTTATTTATTTCATCAAGACGTGCGTCAATTTTTTAATACAATAATACTACGTCTAAAATTATATTCTGATGATACTGCAGAGATTATTTATAGGCGTATGTATAATGATGACTCATGTTGATACACGACTGTAATAACACTATTAACAAGTAGCTTTGGCTGGTTTCACTTGTGTGGCCTTCGGATAGTGTAATGTTTCGCAATTGAATCTACATTATGAAGTGATTTTTTTTATTATTATTAAAAGCCTGTGCTGTCACACTGCAGGGCACAGTCCCCCTACTGTCCTTACACTTCTCTCTGTTTAAATCTGCCAAAGACCAGTTCTTGTTGAAGGAATCCAGCTCATCCGGCCATCTCCGTTTGGGCCTGACGCGATATCGCTTGCCATTAAGACTTACGACCCAATCGGTCCTCCATTGGGTCGTAAGTTTGACCCATTAGCCGTCTGACATGTGGCAGATGTTCTGTGATGTGCATTCTTTTAGGGGATAAACCAGTGGAGATATTTACTTTATTTTTACCCTATTCAGAGCAACGTTATTGGAGAAATGGGTCATACGTTGATCTGATTATCGCATCGGAAAAAGAACAGTTGCGGATTAAGATTGTATAATGGCAGCAACCATTAATAACAGTTCTACAATAAACACTGTAAATCGTATTCAATGAATGAATAAAGAGGTCGAGTGAGGCGAAAAATATAGAACGTCCTTATAGAGCTCAATAACTATATATCATACCTACAATTATAATTAACAATTAAAGATTACTTGATTGATTACTTCGGACTTACTCTAAATCATACGAAATATATTTTCTCTTCACTTGTAAACCATTCAAAGCACCTGTGAAAAGTCCGACTACCCACGCTTTAGGATTACCTACAGGGATGCGTAATATTTTTTTTCTGGCCTAAAAATATATTCTTCTCAAATTACCTAATATAACTTCAGCAGCATAGAACTTCATCTCGGCCTCGTTAAAGACGCCATGTTGTGACAGATGATAGTGCAGGTCCCCGCCATTCATCAGGTCCAGGATGAAACACAGTTTGTCTGGCGTGTGGAAAGCGTAGGTCATGCACACGATGAATGGGCAGTCGACCTGGGGAACAAAATAATAATATTGATAAATACCTATAAAATCATTAAAATGTTGACTGCCTCAACGGACTATAGTCTGTTCCTAAAGTATCAGATAAAAGTGTAAACAAACCCTGTTCAGGTTAATTTCTTACGCAATCACTGACTAAAGGAAATAAGTAACACATTCATCTGTACTGAGAAGGTGTCAACATTATATCTAACCAATTTTTCCAACAATTACTGTATGAATATCTTTACTAAATCGATAAATGTTTGACGAAAATTTAAATTAACCTCAATGTTAAATGAAAAACATCATTAAGGTGAATTTAAGTGTTCAAGCAAATCGAAACACTAAACTTGTAAGTGGTAATACACTACACTACAAATTTTTATCAACAGGTACGTCTTCTGATCCATTTGTTTACATTTTAATCAGATACTTATAGAACAGACCATAGATAGTCGTAGACGCGACTGTCAAGGTGTTTTTGGGTTATGTCGTTAGCTCATTGTCAGTAGCAGCTCAGTGTCTGGATTTGTGCTCGGTTAATAGCAATAGGCCCCTATTACGGAGCTTATAACGTAACTGACAGAACGTGGCTGTATATACCTTTGCCTTCCGAATGCAGACGTAACGTTTAGGCGGATTCATTCTATACATACATTTCAACCTAGATAATATTACTTGGCGAATAGATAATATTATAATGAGGCATTACTGAACATGTGCACAGGCACATATCCAGTAATGCCTCATTATACCAACAAAGCTTGCGATAAGAGTAGGTTTATGTCAAGGATGCGAATGTTGGTAGACTTCCCGATCAGTAGTCCCATTTCATTGGCTTCTCTTTCTTATCTGCGCTTCATATATTTTTTAAGATGTAATGTAGTTACCCTAATAGTGTTACGACGAGCGGCCAAGTACTCGAGGCTCCTGAGAGATACCTTCACGTCGACAAATTGAACTGCCAATCAGGTGACAAGTAAATCATACAACGGACCAAAACGTTAGGGCCATCAGAACCTCGCATGACAGCAAGAGAGTAAAATCAAATGCAACTCCCAGAAGAGTATCTTTTTTCGTACAAATATTCTATTCGACTTAATTCAGCACTTTAAACTAATGACGTCACCAACCCTGACGTTGGTTGTGCCAATAAGATTAGACCCGGTGAGGTAAGCAATGAAGCTGGAAGGTATTTTGAAATCCAGATCCATGAAGCAATGTTTGATTTATTCATCTGTACTCTTGATTTAGGAATGATATATTGCTAAACACTCCTAGCACGTGAAACGTATTGTTTTGCTTACAACCATAGAAATGTTTTCCTTAGGCGAATGACGAAGGAAACGATTTTCATAGTTAGCAGAAATAAGTTGCTACATAAAGGATGACAGGCATCGTAAGAACGGACGTAAGTATTTATTATTTTATTTATTCACACCGTATGACCTTTTAAACATACCAAAAAAAACACGACCCGCGTGCGGCGCCGCGAGGTTATTAATAAATAATGCAGTTCACTATAACTGGGACAGGAAATACACAAACTAACTTTTATAAAATTAATTCCGGTACCTAGTCAAATATATTTATACGAGCACCTACACAAAACGTAAACAGTAATGGGAAATTGGCATAATCGTTTGAAGGCTGGTGACAAATATAACTTGGGTGTTAGTCTTAGTACTGTTAGTCATACGGAATGTAAAATAACATTAAACCACAGCTATAAACCACAGTGGAAATGCAACGATATTATGGCAGACGGAAATATTTAAGAATACATATTTGTGATGAATGCACTCCTTTGTTTATTCCGCTGCGCGGTGGCTGTGCGGTTTCAACGTTCAGAATCGTATTGATTACAGTGGCAACTATACGTATAGTGGCAAGAAATTAGGTAACAGAATATTTTCTTTATAAGATTTATCTCTGTACAAAACATGGTAAGTCGGTCACAACTAACCAGTAAACAACTATTCCCAACCAATGTATACCTAAGTGGGTCTCTAAATATGCTTCTAAATACATGTAATAAAAAATCTTCTAAGGTTTCATATATTTTCCTTTAATATTATCGGCTTGGAATAGAACCAAAAAACTTGGGAGACTTTTCTGGTTTGTTTACTGTACCCTTACCATGAGTTGGCATAACTTTACGTAACCGTACTCGCTAGCGAGGGCGTAAACAAGTTTCTATGGAGAATTGTACAGCGCCTCTGGCGGTCACTTATAAAACTGTAGAACGCTAGTATGAGTCGAACGGTCTATACGCTAGCGACTAACGTTTTGTAGCTGTTGCCGTAGAAAATCGGTACCATGAGTTACAAATTCGACAGATGTCATCGAATAATACTGTATCGACTATAGTTAACTTTTTCACTACCAAAGTTCAGCGTGAAACCCTTTTATTGTGTAATAAATTATTTCGATTCTTAGCTAAAAAAATGTCGTCAAGGTATTATTTTGCGTGGGATATGTTAGCGAAGGCTGCATATGAAGATGAAAAAAGAGAACAAGGAAAATTTCAAGCCGATATGAGGAGTACATTAAATAATCCACTTAGAAACATAAGTGAAAATATTTTACTAAAGAATATAGGCTCAATAAGGAAGCTTTTCAGGATTTGTGTGATTTGCTTAGGCACTTAAACCACATTCCTCAACTTCATCTAACCACTTGAAACAAAATATTTCATCATAAAAGGTATACCTGCCAAATTAATGTTATTAAAATCGCTATTACATTCCTTTCCATATATGTACTCGACGAGTAACTGAAATTGCGTAGCACTGGTTCGCATTTTTCACTAATAAAAATTAAAACCAATAAGAAGTTGCAACTAAAGCTCAGCCACCAAACAGTCCAAACAAACCGACGTACCAAACAAGTAAAGTAAACAAACACGAACTATGAAGTGTCATTGACACGAGCAAAATAACCTACACAAATTCAAGAATCTCATTTTACATAATGACTCTTGTTTTACGACGACGTTTTAAATTAGGAGGGTTACTGCTGTATTTTTAATTTGAAGGATTGGATACTTGTTTTTTGCCCAATATCTTTCTTACTCAGTCTTTTTGGCATAGTTAGAAAGAGACAGCCCCGTTTGGTGTGAAGTTAGGCAAGTCACTCCGTAACTTAACGAAAACTACACATACTATCGAGTAAACGCTAGCGAGTACAGTAAACGTCTATGTGACTCATGGTACGAGTTTAGTCGAAAACTACTCGCAGCGCGTTTATTCGCTATCGACTGTAGTACAATAATGAATGTTTTCGATAGCAACTCATGGTAGAGGTACAGGACTCTGAAGTGATAACGGTCACGTTTGCTACTGTTCCCGAGAAACAGGGCGAGACGAGGCGTCACCGACGATAGCAGTGCTCCGAACAACTCCGAAACCGTTCGTACAACACGGACAGACGTAGCGGCGCCGCCCCGACACCAGACGAACGCTCATAAATGATAAACTAACCCGTATAAAGTAACATTACCGTGTGGTCTCGCCGAACAGACCACCCGTCACTTACCGCGACTGACGTAAGAGGCGAGTAGGAATTATATCTGGAAGATGAATGGCCAGCAACATCTATGTACTTATAATATCATACTGCGAGCGGTAACGCTGCCAAATACATTGATCTTAATACCCTATGTAAACTGTGATTATAACGTTTACTGGCAGTTGATGACTGCGTAACGAAAACTGAAAGGGGCGTATTCAAATCTCAATATGTACCTAATTATATCTGAGTGAACGGATGACAAAGCCTTCACAGTGCGCCGCCTTTTCCACGTGAACGCCATTTCGTTCGCTTACATTCATTGGCTCCGCAAAACATACGATGTACAGGGAGAAATAATAAATGAATATTTTTAAGAAACATGATTTTATCGAATGGCCTACTCTTTGTTATAAATAATTTTCGTGCCCTCTGAAAAGTTAAACAATTCTCACATTTAACTAGCGTTTATACGTTGTTATTACCCGACTGCGCCAGAAGGAGGGTTATGTTTTTCGAGTGTATGTATGTATATTTCTTTGGCGTGCTCTGTAGCCAAAACGGCTTGATCGATTTCAGCTTCAGAGGTGCTGTCAGATTCGTCTTAATTGTGAGAGTGACACTAGGTATATCAAAATTGAAATAAAATAGCCGATGTTTGGAGCGTCTTCAAAAAAAATTTTTTTTTCTCAAAACCTGTCGAGTGGGGTATCAAAATGAAGGGTTTTAAAAGGTAACAGTGGGGTTTTTTTAAATACATATCTTTTTTTTTTATCGCTTTCGCAAACGAGTCCTTGAGGAATCATAAAGTGTTCACGCTTCGTAAAAACGGCATTACAGTCATAAAGGTTTACAAATAAGAAGGAATCGATACTGAGATGGACATGTATGATCGTACATCGATAAAATGTCAGATCGGTTCGTCCCGTCCTATAAACCAGAGTTTGCTTACTCGTAAACATAAAATAAAAACGTTTTATTACCGCACAGCATAAAGTTTAAAACAAGGTCACAGTAAAAGAAAATTCATGTCGAAAGTTGACTACATATAAATGTTGTAACAGAACGACTGACAGTTTCTCGTTTTATATAAACTTTGCTTCGGAAACCGACGGCCTTGTTAAACTTTGGGGAAGCCTTTTAGGTCACGAAGAATAAAATTGTACACATGGCGTATTACATATATTCAGCACTGAATGTAAAATGGAAAACACTAATAGTCGGAATGAAATGGCGAAACAAAATGCAGCGGAAGCGGATTGTACTACGACGACAAATTGAGGGCGATCCAATTCGTTTCAGTCCAATTGGCTGGATATCGTTTATGTCCCCGATACCATATCACACATAAAACGTAGGTATATCACTGCTGTATTGCATAGAATCAAAGCAGTTTGCAATCGATAAGCAATCGGATATTATAGTCATTGGTATAGCTGTGCTTAGCGAAAATTATGCGCATATTTGAGTATATAAAATCTTGTCTCTATGCTCACGAACAAAGACCACTAAACGGTTTTAAACGCGATGGTGTTCAAAATAGCAATGTAATAGCATAATGCAATGCCACTTCAAGCAATAACCTGTTTAGGACAAGTTACTGCATTTTCTATTATTTCCAAATCAATAGATTCAATAGTATTTTCTCCCTCCTCTTCTATTGGAGGAGCCTGGAACACTGCAAAGTATCTTAGAACTTGTTCAACTAACGTGCCAATATCGTGCAGGGGCTTAAAGCTTAAAACTGTGTTCAGAAAAGTGACTGCCACAAGCGCTTTAACATTTTATCCAAATAAGAGGTCACACGTGTCACATAATCGGGTGAAGAGTGTAAAGAGGTAGATAGATTATATTAAAAGCAAACGATGGTAAGGTTAACCTACTCCAACACGGTGGTTACAGCAAAGCACTTTACGACGGAGTTTGCTCAAAACCACTTCGTTCTTAACCTATTTTCTAGGAGACGTTCGAAACGGTTTCTCGAGAATGAATTGCTCATATCAACTCTACAGATAATATACATTTATTACGGACGTTGGATGTCCGCTCTACGAGTGTGTCTAGTTAGAAAAAAGTCATTTTCAACGTACACAGTTGCCCCGTACACGAGTCAAGTTCAATTTCTTGTAAAGCGTAAACTCATCGGCTGATAAAACCGACGCGCGACGGTCTCTTCAAATAAGAATGTGTACTTTGCCATGTTACTGTATGTTGCCCTTGTTTGTAATGATATTCCGTGCCGGCGTGAATTACAAACATAATTTGCATAACTACATATGAGCATGTGAGGAAGTTGATCAGGTTATTATTTATAATAAATTAGATCAAAGCGAACACTTTGGTCATGGGTTTACTTATCTTTACTAAAAAAGCTGAAGAGTTTGTTTGAACGCGCTAATCTTTGAAACTTCCAGTCGGGTTTTTAAAAATATTATTTGATAGCCCAATTCTTGAGTAAGGTTTGAAGAAGACGCCAATGACGGTTAAAAGCGACAAACGTAATCGGCCGCTAGAACGCCAACGACGAGTTTAGGCGACAAATAGATGTGCTACTTTATTTATATTTTAATTTTTTGGTGTCTTCTCCATATGTCACTTAATTAAATTTAACTAAAGGTAAGCTTAATCTTTGTAGTATTCATTCCAAATTTGAACTTGTTTTAGGTGAAGATAAAACCTCAAAATATACGTTCACCAGACGCCATTGTCGCTTTGAAGCGACACTAGTGATGGGGTATTTAACCTTCTACAATTTAATTTACAAAAAGATTGTGCTAATTGAAATAAAACATTTATAAAAACTACAAACAATGCATCGACGTGCTGAATTTATTTTCCGGAAAACAATATTTATTTATTTATATTTTATTGTACAACAGAAAATACATAACAAAAAAATACGATTATTAATAAAAAATATATAATGTAACCATTACCACATCCCTGAAATAACCGTATTTTCTTTGAAGCCTTACGCCATTGACGCTTTCAAGCGAGTAGTGTTGACGTCAATCTCATTTTAGGGTTGCGCTTTGTTCGATAAAAACTAGTTTTTAATGAAATTTTAATTGTGAAACTAGTTTGTTAATTTGATTATTTCATGTATGTAAGCTACTATTGTAACATTTATTTGGTAAATTTAACACCTATAAATGGAAAATCGTTTACAGTAGCAATGATAAAGGTTTATCGATATTTGTGAATAACCCCATCACTAGCATTTTGTAGGTATTACTAATAAGTTTGGTAAATAAAAAGCTTGGCGTAGAGAGCATACTTCCGATGCGCTGCGCTTGGCGTTCAAAGGGTATCACGCTACTGACCCTGAGGAGCCGAGCAAGTAGAAAATATGACAGAAAGACGCTAAGCGAAAACGAAGTAAAAGCGCGGGCGGGCGATGCGATACAACGCAGTGGGTCGGGAGAACAAAATACACGCGGGCGAAGGCGCGGACGCTAGTCTTTGACAAATATTCTTGTACTCCAGTTGACACTGCGATAGATATATACCACTGTTTTTGAAATATATCGTTTGTTACCATCCGTCTATTTTTCTTAGCAGATCGCTGCGAGATTACTTACTATTGAAATCACTGTGATGTCTATCCAGCGCACACAATGGCAGCACAGAATAGTTCCAAGCATTGAAATGAAAGTTGCGCAAGAAAGTTGTCCTAGAATGTCATGTGAAAAAGCATTTCCTTAGAAAAGAAAACGCAACAATAGACGAGGCTGTTTAAGCGCTTGAACAAAAAGGAAAGTTGCTCGAAGTCTACCTGTCTCTGTTGAATAAATATAAGCTGTGACGGATTTCCATATGACAAGACTAAAAGAGTGCAAAAAAAACGACAATTGCAATCATTACATAGTTTGTAGCTATTTGAACTAGTAGCAGATGTTTAAGATTTGTGGAGCTAAACAAGATGGTCGGTTTCACCTGTTCCATGTATTTTTAAACACTACTGTTTCTTGTGGATGATATCATCATCATTAAATGTATTCGCCAGTTTTTCCGTATTGCTAAAATACGTTTTTTAATTTCCGTGAGAAAGTTGTCGGAACTATTACACGTTTCTTAAATAGTTTGTAAGTAATGTGGTATTTTCCTGGAAGAAGGCGAGAGCGGTGGGAACAAAGCAAACGGTAATTATTTGAGTTATTAAATTTTATCGATATAACAAGTAATAAAGTCCAGAATATAGACGATCATCCGTTTTGTAACGTCGATCACATTTAATTGATAATTTGTAACACATTAGCCACAGATAACGCTGATCCAATAATAAATCTGCATATAAATCAACTATTTATGACGCCATTAATCTGTAAATACATAACAAGCTATGACGGAGTATTTGAACATGTTGTTTGTGCAGTAACTTGGTGGTGTGATACTAAGCCAACGTATGAAGAATTATGTATGTTTGTCGCGAGTCGGTGATTTCATTAAAATGAACGATCCTCTTGTCGCAATTCACCATCGCAGAGAAACAAACAACATCGTTCTGCATGCCATTCATACAATAACAACGATGGTGAGATCAATAGAAAATTTCAAATCATTGAAATGTTTCGTATCTATTGATTACATTACGCGCGTCGATTGCTTTTGATGCGCAACAGAATCATAAATTCATGATTTATAATGCCCCGAACTTTAGATTTTGAGAATATATTTTTATAAATACTTTTGTTATCATTATTTGGGCAACACCCTTACAACAAAGGACTGACCCCGTGACCCATTCCGTTTTATTTCATTACAATGAATAAATTCCTCAAATTTTTTGCTCACGAGTTGTGGGTAAGAAAGGCAATAATAAAGAAATGTGCCGAATTACCCGGGCTGGGAGGCTGAAACTAATTAAAATTGATACGAGAGTTTGGAGTATTTTGGGGGCGATCGCAATAGACGGAAGTATCTTTGCATGTACGTGGGCGGTGACGTTAACAAGCGGATATTAAATTCAGTTTAGTTCGGGAACCCGGTAAATCACATTCACCGCTAACAATGCTTTGTGAGAACTGAACATGTAAAATGGAAATAGGAAACTAGTGGCGAAAACTGCTAGGATTTAAAGACGTTGTTTGCATATCTGGAGATAGGATTATCTTTAGTAGGTAAGTTAAAACGTAACGTATATGCGAAAAAAGTTCTATAGCAAAACAACTGATTTTATTTTTTTCAAAGCATCCTTCGACTAAGGCAATACAGCAGGAAATTGAGTACCTGTGGGATAATTGCGTATCGTACGCATAAAATGACAATTGGTCGCAATTCCTTTCATTTTGACAGTTACGCCACATTCATTGCGGCATTTACGTTGTTGGGCAGAAGGATATCTCGAAACCCTGACGTGATAGAGCAATTTTTAGGCCAGATTTGAATTCAGCGCGTCAAAATCCTTCCGAAAAGTATAGTCTGGTTTCTGGGTAAAAATTTTGTTGACCTGTGTAATTTAATACCCAGTCCATGTAGCATGATTGAGATTCTATAGAAACAACACAATTTGTATAAAAAGGTTTCCTTACTGACGTTAATGTATCAACTGCAACAAAATAATCTACATTCAGTAACAAATCATGTATCTTTTTAACACCCTTGCTCGTAAAGCTGATGTAATTCCACCGGTTTTAAATATGTAAAGAGGGTCATAAAAAACGCGTGTGTTACCAAAGCAAATAGTTAAGTTATAGTCCATACAAATTCCATAACAGCATTATTTGCCATTTCAAATTTGGAACTGATCGCCGCCGCACGACTCCAGCTGTGACTCCAGCTAGTGAGCAGCGCGCTGTTGCTATTCAAATTTCGAACTAATCGCCGCGCGGCGCCAGTCAGTAGGCAGCGCTAGCGCGCTGTTAAAATGGCGGGAAAGGAACAGTGTGCATTCACAGATTGAGTTTATTTAAAATTAAAAAAAAACAGTTTATTCGGTAATTTAAAGATTCCATCCAAAACAAAGCAAAAACTCAGACAATAAATTTGGAGCCACAAACGAAGAAGTTTTGCCCTGAGCCGCGCCCCTCTTCTACTGATGATACTTTTTTATTTACAAACTAATGACGAATTACAATGCTCTTCTGCCGCCTTTCAAGAAGTTTCGTCGTCTCCAACATTTACCCTAACACAAAACAATGACATTATGAATAGTAATAATAATAATAAAAACATAATTAAAAAACCAACTACAACTACGTATCATTTTAACAATTGTAATTTCACTAACTGTTTCAATAATTAAAAATGAACAAAATATAAAATGTTTTTTTCTGTTTCCTCGCAAATGTGTTAAAAAACGTCGTACGATATACGTGCGTATGGTTATAACATGCTCGGCTCAATTACGCCCTCGCCTTCGGCTCGGGCTGAAATTCCGCCTCGCATGTTATAACCATCTTTACGCACTAATATCGTAATGTACTATTAATATGTACCTCTACTAACAGCCGTACTGTTAATATTTACGAATAAACTCCCGCTTTTAGCTTGCCTAGTTTTTGTCCGAACTATTTTCGGGAACAGTTGATACTACTACTGCTACAATTAATGACTCTTTGATGGGGTATACACAGGGTCCCATTAAAATAGATGGACAAATTTTGACACAGCGTACGTCTAACCAAAGATATAAGCAAAAAAAAGAACACTTATGAAAGTGATTTTATTTTGACCTAAAATAATAAATTTCCGGCACATTAGTGTATTATCGTTAGCTGATTATTTTTCTTGTAAGTATCTAATGCGTTGTTCTTATATATTTTTTTACCATCGTCCTTTTTTTGATGGTCTGAATGATTTCTATAAGTTTGTCCATCTATTTTAATGGGATCTCTACAAATCTCTTTAAACCTATGCGCTTATCTCACAATAGTAAAACATGCACTTTGTTCCATTCCAGTATCTAAAAACATCGGACGTAATTATGAGTGGGCGTTTCTCTGCATAGTATCATACATGAATATAATAATACAGTTATATCCATAGGAATAATCATGTTGTTTATCTTTCATGTCGATGTATATGCGGTTTTCTTTCCCCAAGCTATAATCCTCTTTGCTTCAATAAACTATGGGAACAATGTCAGTTTTAACAATCGTTATCATTGTTGGAACACGTAGACGGAGACAGTTGACATTATGGAAAATTACTGCTTGCTGTTCCTCGTGCGGTTATGAGTGCATGAGTATCGCCATTATTATTATGGCGAGGATTTGCTACCTTGTAACTTGTAGTCATAAGAACACATCACCTTTACTGTTGAATATAACTAGCCTGAGAACGGTAGTATCGTTATGAGCGATAAGTTTGACTATGCAAAAGGCTAGCCAAGCGCCCATTGCAGTAGCTTATTTTTGGCCAGCTGGATCTCTTTAGAAAAGATGTTTCGGTTTATCCCGTAGTAGACTGTGATGACCTAATCGGTATGTGCTATTAACAGGGTGCTTAGCTACAAGAAAAAAATCCAAAAAGTTATTTCAAAGGTGAGCAGTCCACCCACAGCATGATGCGGTTGTTACAATTTGCCGAAACATATTCGTCACACAACTAAACTTCAAGAACACACAATCCGACACGCAATAACGTCGAAATGGCGACAAAGTCATAAACAAATATAAATGTAATAAAGTACTTACCCCAGTACTGACTAGAGAGAGCATAATCCTCTCGTTGAGGGCGAGAGTCTCCCCTTGCTTCATTTTTATACGTTTCTTGTCGAGGCACTTCATCGCGTACATTTTGCCCGTATCAGCCTTCCGACACCCGTACACCTGTATACAAGATACATGTAAATAAGGTATTTATCTGTACGCGCCGTGAGCATAACGTGGCGTTGCCAAGTTATACCTACGTGTAGATACTCTTAAAAGGTTGTGTTCGGGATGTCTGGTCGTTACATCATTGGATTGTGATATAATAAACCTAATTTCGTCAGAAACACTGATGAGGCTCGGCTTCTGTTCTTAAGTTCTGATTCGGAAAAAATAGTAAGTATGTAGTACGGGGGTTATTGGCGCTTTTGAAATTTGGATCGGAATATACTTCTAAATTCTAGAAACTTTAGTTTTATTATTATAATGTGTTATCACACTTATCACCTATTTTTGAGATTGCTAGTTAACCTATAATTGGCGACTGTGTAAGTCCGAGGCTATTTACCTATAGCACTTAAGATATATTATACACAGAAGCTTTATAAATAAATAGGCATTTTCTCACCAAACCAGCACTTAAAAACATCTACAATTAAAACAGTAATCGATAATGCATAGAATTTCCCCTCATAAAAAGTCCCCTATCGCCTTCAGCGTCGCAAGGGGGTAGTGAATATAATGACGAAAAAATCAAAATAACGAACATTTCCAGCTACGTAAAGTGCAGAACTGAATAGGAAGTCGCGTGTGAACCGATTTATGACAAGCACTTCATGTCGTTTCCTGACATAAGTGCTCGAATTGATTCGTACAACACACGAAGACGTGAAGCTATAGTTTATTTTAAATATAATTTAAGCACACATTCGTGTTTACGAACTGTAAGAAAAGAATTGAATATAGGAAACGGTCAGCTTTAATTGCTTCGAAATATAAATATGTATAACAAAACGATTGTGAAGCGTAAAAACCGACCAAGTGCAAGTCAAACTTGCACACGAAGGGATACGTACCGCAATAGGGTTCCGTTGGTACCTTTGGGAGCAGAACCCTAAAAATGACCTAACGTCGATCAAATGCAATGTAGTCGAAGAAATTTATTTAAATTCAAGTATCCGCGTTCCAAATAGGATATTTTGTGAAACGTTTATCTACTACATACATATCCAAGTAGATAACCACGGCTGAACGTAGACCTTTCTCAGACCGCAATGACAACGTACGGCCGTTCCCAGATATAATCCGGTTTGGAAGCGGACAACTGAGGATAGCTGGTGTTATATCTTGTTTTAAGTAATCTGAGAGAGTTTCTATAATATTGGGTCCCCCCCCCCACCTATGAAATTGGCGTTTTTTTCTCACAAATAAAGAACCTTGTCACTTCTGTTATTTAAAATATTCATCAATTGCTTGATATTCTATCGGATTATGAGCATCATAGACAACTACCAATATAATAGTAAAAAAACCTTAGTACATATAGTTTTCTAAACATAAAAAATACCTTAAAAATGACTCCTTTTTTGTTAGTAGAAATGACCACTATTGTATTTAACTTAGCCAAAACTTATTTTTGTCGCTTAATCTAAGTGGCATACGTTATCTTAGTTTTTAAACATTAGTGCATAAAAGTTTTAAAACATTAGTGTTCATTGGTTGTTAAATAAATTAAGAAAATGTTAGTATGATAAATGAAACTTCTTTAAAATTCTCCATACAAAACGCTGATTTCATAGGTGGGGACCTAATATTTCTACTTGAATGAAACGTTACTTTACGGGTCTTCATTTAAAGCACAAAGGTTTTTATCCGGTCACCAAAGACCACCCGGTTTCTAATGTTAATACAAAACTATATAAAACACAACATATTTGAGTGATCGCGCTGTTATAAGTGTAATATTAAAATACAGGCGTTAAAATCCATCACTATTCCAGTGGGGGAACAGGACGGCTTTATTACACGTACGTAGCGGCTTTCCGTTCGTCGAGATGAATATGAATATAGTAAACACGTTCACGTTGCAAGCCCAGAATGCTAATGATATTAGGTTTGTGACTTACATTGAGACTTGCGTAACTAACTTTATACTTTAAGTGTATTTATTTACGGTTGTAATTTTAATGGTCACTCTTACCTCGCCAAACCCGCCTCGCCCGATGATGCGGTGCACGCTGAAGTCGTTCATAGTGAGCTGAATGTTTAATTCTAAATTTTTCCATTGACAAAATCTTGTGTATTTGTCACTGAAACAAAGGAAGGTGTTATTAATATTGATAGAACATGAGATAATTAACGTTAAAGAGAATCTAAAGGTTAGTTACCTTTCTAAGAACAATTTAAATGGCTCCCCTCGTAGATGTTGGAAAATTTCCTCAATGTAGGGCTAGAAAAACGATGAGATTGTTACAAATTTTATAGATTACCAAAAAGTACAACATTTTTTTTCAAAAGTTTAATAGTACATACCTCGAATAGATTCGGTGGAACTTCATGCTTCATTAAATATTTTTGTACATGCGCTACACACTCCTTAGAATAATCCTGAAAAAAATACACATATGATTTAGAAGTGAAATAAACAAATACGGTATCGAGGTTGGATATAAATAAATTATGTTGCTAGTAATGTGTACATATCACGCTTGCTGTGGAAACGTATGAAACTTAGGCGTATAAATTAATGTTATTCATAAAATAGTAATACTAGAATGGAATTTATATACCGACCTAACAAAACAATAGTGGATTTGCGTTTGCAAATCCACTATTGTGTAGTTAGGTATATAAATAATAATAATAAAATATTCTAAATACATAGTTTTATTTAGAATATTTTTTGTACTTCGAAGATTGTTTTAAAACCTGTCACTCATGTGTCATTCACAATTATTTTATATTTAATTATGTCTTCATGATGTTTTATTTTTTACTGTAACTGTGTGTTTCGACACAATGTAAAAATTGTTAATGAAATAAATAAAAAATGTTTTTTATGAGTTACTTTTATGATACTTTATAACATACACGTGTATATCATCAGTTTCAATTGTATTTAGTCAATACGAAAAGTTACGTTAGTTATCTATTACCTTACTTAGTTACTAACCTTTTGATATTTTATAAAAACGTACATCTTCAAAGTTTTAATTGTACTCAGTCAATATGAAAACCTAAGTTAGTAACAGTTAGAAATAGCCTTAGGTTACTAATATTTAAACAGTATACCATGAAACTATGTTTATAAGCTATCACGAAATACATCAATTTGTAATTACGACCAACTTTTACTCCAAAACAATATCAGACAATTGGATCTACATATGTATTTCCAAATAGATAATTGAGCGGAATCGATCACTGAAACTTTCAGGGTCTACACAGTAGTCAAGGAAACTGCATATTCATTTATGTATAAAACTGACCATTTGAGAAACTCGACAGTGTTACTAAAATGAGAAGCATACTTTTATGATCCATATTTTACTGGTACAGATACATAACAAACCTATGAAACTGAAAATGGAGAACTTTAGACTCGTCTGCAAGTCCCAACATTATCGTTTGCTGGCAAGTTTTGCATGTACATGTACGAATACCTAACGCAATAACCTCAAGGTGATAAAATCCAGTGTATTCTGAAGCAGTTCAGACAGTTTCTCAACTAGTCTGATTAGAAATCAATAGAGACGCCACTGCTCATGAACGTTATTTGTTTTTATTGTCACCCGCTGAGAATGCGATCTCTAGTCGTTGCAGAAAACATTTAGCTTTCTTTACTTCTCTTAGATATCTACTCGTAAGTAGGTAGGCACCTATTTGAGGAAAATGTCATTGATGGTTCGAAGTATTGTGAGTCACAATTTTTCAAGAATGTCACAATTGTTCTTATTTTTAAGGTTACATGAATTCAGCACATGATTGACTCCCTAGCGTAGAAATTTTTAGTAGTTTACCAAAAAAAAAACGCACGCTGTCAAAATGTACGGAATAGATATTTTTTTTTTCAAATAACCGACGTAAAGTTTTAACGCAGGGGTTCAGAATCATGTACTTAATTCAAGTTAAAAGGTTGCGCGTCGATGTCCCTGCCAGCCACGCGCAACCTACCTACCTATTATACATAATAGCTGCAAGTTAATCAGATTTTGACCTAGACTGCTCTGGCTTGAATTAAGGCTCCTACAAAACAAACAGGCGCGAAACGCGATATAATCGCGCCCGACACAAAGGCATCGCTCGTTGCGCGACTGGCGGTGCCTTTGTGTCGAGTGTCGTGTCGCGCCTGTTTGAAGGAGCCTTTAAGATTGGGCGAGTCATTATTTATAATAAATGCAGATGATTCGAATTATGGGGTTAAAGGGGCAACATTTCAAATAATGAGTGTCCATCGTTAAGCTATTTATCGGAGGTTCACGCGCTTGGGCAGCACGCCAACACTCCACTAACGAGGCTTATTATACAAACAAAAGTCATTCTAGCCGGATACAACGCTTACGACCTCATGTTTCACAATTTCTATACTAACTTCATACAGATTTTGAATTTCAACCATTTTATTTTTAAAATGTTAAGCATACTCGTTGAAATGCAAACAGCAACTTGGGCGCCGGCCGCCGAGTGACACAGTGCAACTTCTAAACGGACGCTGTTTTTATGTTCATTTGCACTAACCCCTTGCATTATAGTTTCATCAAAAACTTTGCCCACAAAAAAGGGAAAACAGAGTCATGTCGGAGAACATAACCGCCATATGCGGCAATGTTTGGCAACAAGAAGGCCCAATAACAAAGGCGCTGTCGGCTGATGTATAGGGGCTCTACAACTTACGTATAACTTACAGAGATGCTAGATTAGAAACTATTTGAAAACGAAAACCGCGACTAATTCGCTATAGGTATATGGACCACGTAGATCGTATCACTTTGTAGTCACTCATTTCATTGGGTTAAAAGCTTTTACATAATTGAAATATGGTTTACAAAGACTGCTCATTGTACTGAATATCACAGCGCCCAGGTAAAGTAAATTAATACAATTTATTTTGAAGAATTTAGACGTTGTTTCGAGGTTTTTTAAGAGATAGAATACTTAATTTTATTATGTACAATGCTAGAAATAATAAAATTTTTGGACATTTTGATAGCATGTTTCAGACTTTTGGTATGTTTGATACAGCAGAGCTCCAATAGAAGAAAGTTTATTAACGAAAACAGCGCAGTTCAATTGCTTGTAGGTATTATTTCTCTATGCAACTGCACCAAATATTTGTTCTAGCTTCGGAATAAATCCACACAACGATAGTTATGCAAGTGAAGCTGAGTGCAAATCTCCTAGAACAACTGAGATAATCCCAAGAATTAAAACCGAACGGACACCGAGGAACGAGACTGTGGGCAAAGCGCAGGAACTCCGATTTTTCAACCTAATATAGGTTTATGAACTTCATACAATGGATTTTAACATGACAATATATTCATACGGATTGACCTAGGAAGGTATAAAAGACACGTCTGAGATTTTTTTGTCGGCTTGTTTGTGGGGTAGAATTATGTATGCAGCAAGGCGTAATATACATTATGCAAATTAACAAGGACACAGCTATGCAGCATTTGCTTGGCTTATCTGACACTGGCAGCTACGTACTTTGTGTTGGCTACAGCAACCTAGACGTTTAGTGCATTGTCTGCCTAAGAAGACAAAAGATATCACCTAGTCTAAGTTGCCTGTTGAATAATGCGTCTTCAGATTAAACATGGATCATTGAAAACAATCTCCTTTACTTACATGTGAATGTGCTAGAAGTTCTTTCATAATAAAATTGTCATAAATATCCCTTGCGATCCGCCGTCTCTCTTCAATACATTCTTGCTTTTCGTATAATTTAATCTGTCAAAGAAAATACGCATGTTATTCATACATAACACACATTTTAAATGAAAATGACCATGCATCATCCATGGCTCATATTTACCTCTTCATAAAATTTTAATTGTGGCACTGGTTCGTCAGAAGTCTGTTCACAAAATTCCTTAAATAATAAATAACCTGGAACAATACAGAAATACGTTAAAATTATGTTTTTGTTTACGTAACACCTCAAAGGTAGGTAGATAGGTACTTTTAACATGTGTATGTAAATTAATCCGTATGATGTCAATTGATTGTTGTGTGGCATCTGCTAATTTATTCATAAGTGGCGTGCGTAACATGTAATAATCGTTTGGTACGACAGCAGTTTATGTTTTGCGTCAAAACGGTATCACTGTGTAAAAATTTACAAAAGGGGTACATATTTTGGTACGCGACGTAAGAGAAGAAAACGTGATTGCGTAACGCTGACTGTGAACCGCTCTTCACATTATGTAATTTTTCGAGGTACTGTAACGGTTACACTCAGTTACGGAACTGAGTAAGGTCCTAAATAAAACTTTAATGAACATCCTTTAGCCTAGAGTTCGCTCCGTACATAAAGATGCATTGTGAATTTGTGACGTCAGAGAATAGGGAGATTTTCAATACCACTATGCACGTATGCAGTCAGTCAAGGATGGTGGGTTACGGCCTACTTCCCTCTCACTGAGAGGAGGCCTGTGTCCCAGCAGTGGGATCATTATAAGCTGATTATGCTTATGATATGCAGTCAAGGCTTACCTTTTTAAAACAAAATCTATATATAACATAAGCCGTGTGCCCGATGGGGTTTCCCATCGGAAATAAATACGAACTTCCATAGAAACATTCATCCCCTATTTAACGTCTTCAGGGGTGAATTTGCATAATAGAATGATATAACACTTTTTATTATCTACAAATTTTACATAGGGTGGCACATTGGCCTGTTTTATCGCTAAAAGCGATATTTTATGAACTAGCTTTGGATGGGCCCTTAGTTTCGAAGTCCGGTTACGATTTAGGAAGTCTTTTGCATTTCATGCTCTTAGCATATTCTGTCATTAAATTAGTGAAAGAATTTAACATTATTTTTAATTAAGTAGATTAAAGTTATAAATAAATAAATATTATCGTATCAACTCTAAAACTCCAGAAACAATTAATTTTGTTCTCAATTAATAATCAGGAATGAATAGGTCAACGTATAGTAAATCTGATACTATCTCCAGCTTTACCACCTAGTTATTTATTTATGAAAATCTCCACTACAACTTTCATTACAGGCGTATGTACCCGATGCGACAGTGCGGTCATTTTACAAATCCATATCTAGTTAAAAATTCGACAAAGACGATAAAGGACACACAAGTTTTATCGTGCTCTGAACGCTCCAAAACCATTCTTAGCATGGAAAACTTGGAAATTATTCCAATAAACATTTTAATCCGCATAAAACCCAAACAGCTTTTGTCTACAAGGGAACGAGCGATGGCGACGTGCCCCAACAATGTACAGTCCAGTGCATCCGATAAAGTTATTTACTGCAAGTCGAAGTGGGGTCACCGTAAATTGCGTTTGTAACTTGTTCCCGGGAGCCTCGCTCCAATATAGCCCTCTCGACCAGTTGGTCGAGAGGGCTATATTGGAGCGATAACGATTTTAACGATAGTCTTGATAGTTATCAAGACTATCGTTAAAATTACTGCAATTTCTAGAAAAGTGCGCCTTCGGACAAGTGGGCTTAATGAAAAATAAATTGGCGGGATCATTTCCGCTTGGATTACATTTAAAATGGCTTTTACATTGCACGCTTTTTTTTTTTTTTTGAGGATGGGAAATCATCAAATGACTCCTCCCGCTCTGGGTGAAGCGGAAGGGAGTGTCAGACTCTTACTGACTAAAACCCACCCGTGTACCTTCCTTCGCCCTTTATGTTCCGGGCCAGCGGTAACCCTTTCGGACAATCCCGCTGACCCGGTACATTGCACGCTTAGGTCTGCATCGTGACTAAAATGTTTGTTTTTATGTTTGAATGTTGACACGTTATGCTAAACGTGTGAAACGAGTATAATGCAGTGTATCACAATACTAGAGACTAAAGGAAGGAAGCATATAATAATCATGGTTAAGTAAGTTTAAATTCAGGGTATTTTTAATTGGCTCAACTTTACAGAATTTTATTTGATACCGATGCTCATCACGCCTGTGAAGTTTTGTCAATTAAGGCCAGGACTCTCGGAAATCTCGGAATCGACCTATTTTTGATTCAACATTAAACAATCAAATATTCTTTGTTTTAATCTGAAAAAAATATATGGCATAGTTTAACTAACATTCTTGATTATTCTATGGTTCAAAACACGATATTTACAACTTCACTCGATCATAAAAAATCGCAAACAAATCGAAAATAGCGAAGTTTTTAATCGTTTTTCAAGTCGCATTTGAAGTAGACTTAACTTTTACTCGCAAAAAATATATGAAAAAATAGGCAATGATGTATAGTAGAACATTCTACGGTTAATTTTTCTCAAAACTGATTTTTATTGTCTTAACAAGATATAATCTAAAAAGGCGGCCTGCGCGCTTCACTTCAGTAGCCCGCCGGGCGTTACCGAGGTAGGACCTGTGTCGCTTTTGCTGGCTCGCCGCGTTCCCGCTAATCGATCGAAATATACGTTATAATATTGTTAGTTAATTTCCGTGTTTGTGTATTAGTTTCAAAATTCAGTCTGTAAATATTGTTTAGGTTCTAGTATTAATAATTAAACTAAATATTAGTTTGTTATAATATAGTTGTAATATAGTGATAATTAAGATTAAATTATGGGGAATAAAAACAGAAGAAAGAAAAAAAAACGTTCAGCATTGAACTGCAAAGCTTAAAAAAAAATAAGGTAATTTTGATTATTATATTTCTACGTATTTATAACTACCCACTTATAAGACGACGCGACAGAATAATATTGTAATTGTATAGGTTCTCTTGCTTTCGTCACAGTACTAGCAGTAGCAGGTCGGTACCATAAAGGACAATGCCAAGGTTCCCTACAAGACTCGGCCAGAACCGACAAAGATGATCTATATTTCATAAAAAAGGAAAATTATTATAGAATTTGACAGTATAATTAGTTTTCTATTAGAAGTACACCAAAAAAAGTTATAGCTCTTTAAAGTTGACCACTTAATACTTCTGATTTGAACAATAACATGAAATAAACTGATGATTAATTAAATTAATGACTTTTAGCACATTATCCTCTCATCATATAATATAAATGATGAGAGGATAATGTGCTAAAAGTATACATATATGTATATCATATAATATGTCGCATCTTTGACTATTTATTGGTTTAGACGCTCAATTGATTTTTGCACCTAATACCAATGAACGCAGTGACGTCACATGTCACGTGAACGAAATCGGTTGGAGGGGTGTCGATTTTAAAGTTAGAAAAGCGCGAGTCGCAAGAGAACTTGGCTCAGAACGATACTTCAGATCGGACCTCCAATCAGGATCGTTGGTTCACAGGTACCTTATTACTATTGTCTCCAACTATTATAACCGTTATTATTTAAACTAGCAATAAACAAAACAAAACTCGAAAAAACACTGAAACACTTCGCGGGAGAAGTGAGAAGTCAAACTTTTTGATAATGACAAATACAAGTTAAAGTTTTCCGTTAAGTGTTGCCAGTACTATAATAACATTATTAGGAATAAACTATTCTAAACGGTATCGATAATCGAATTGCATTATTTTTAATTATTACATTAGTTACATTACTATAAAATATATATTCAAAAATATAAATAAACGCTATTTATTATTATAAGAATTACGAGGTACGACTTAGGTAAATAATAAATTCACTTACGTAGCTTCATATTGATATTACTGTAATCGATTTGCAAGTGTATTTTCGTATCGATATTATTCTATTTTGGCATTGGCAACATTTCTAATTGAAATTGTAGCTATGAAATGTGTTGATAAATTGAATAACTATTTAAAATTACTTTTCAACGGTGTACTTCTACAGATTTTATTTATATTGTATAATTCTTACTGTTTTATAGCATGAATTATCATTGTTATAGAATGTCTGTCGGACGCTACCACGATTCGAGCCGAAAATTGGCATTGTCCTTTACAATTATCGTAATATCTGTAATAGATTTTCAACTTTACTACAACGGAATAAGGTTTATATTCAATTGCAAAATTTGAGTTTTTGAGTTTGTGTTTCTAGTTTTGTGATTGTATAGGTAAAATATTATATTTTTTCGAAGTGAAAACTTCTTTAGCATTATTGTGATTTGAAAATTTTATGAAACGAAAAAGCTACAGTAGAAAAAGCTACAGTAAAAAGAGACATAAGATTGGGAGAAAATGAGATAGGAAGCATTATACAGTGTTTTTGTTTTTTATTATTACAAATGACATCACATATAATCCTATGCTACTAATTTGTGATGATGATGGTGATGGTGTTGGCGATGGCGATGACGATGGTGATGGCGATGGTGATGGTGATGGTGATGGTGATGGCGATGATGATGGCGATGGTGATGGCGATGGTGATGGCGATGGCGATGGTGATGGCGATGGTGGTGGCGATGGTGATGGTGATAGCGATGGTGATGGCGATGATGATGATGGTGATGGCGATGGTTATGGTGATGGTGATTGCGATGGTGATGGCGATGGCGATGATGATGATGGTGATGGCGATGGTGATGGCGATGGCGATGGTTATGGCGATGGTGATGGCGATGGTGATGGCGATGGCGATGATGATGATGGTGATGGCGATGTTGATGGCGATGGCGATGGTGATAGCGATGGTGATAGCGATGGCGATGGCGATGGCGATGGTGATGGTGATGGATGGATGGATGGATGGATGGATGTTCTTTAGCATCGTTGTGATTTGAAAGTTTATGAAACGAAAAAGCGACAGTAAAAAGAGACATGTAAATTCATAAGATTTAACGTGGGAGAAAATGAGATAGGAAGCATTATACAGTGTTTTTGAAGGTTTCACTTCTACCACGTGTGAATTGCACACTTGCTGTTTTTTATTTAAAAATATGAAATTCGTTGTGAATGAAATAGGAAGAGTTCAATAAAAATACGTATTGTGGTGTTTTTGATTAGTAGATTTAATTAAAAAAACTTATTGACGAATTCAAGCAACCAAAAAAAGTGTTTTACAAAAAAAACAACCGACTCAAAAAAAAAAAAACACTACAACGTGAAGAATATATTTTCATTTTTTGACACCGACTTTCGAAACTAAAGTTATTTTTCACTTTGTAGTGTTTTTTTTTTTGGAAGTCGGTTTTTTTTTTGTAAAAAAATTTTTATTTTTCACTTTTTAGTTGTACTTACCTACCCCAAACAAATTCATATGTCACTACTTGCTATGTGAATATCAGTAACAAAGCTATTGAACACATCTGCTTTACCCTTTGAAGGGTACAGGCGTGATGTTATGTTGTGTGATTGCGATTACATATGCTATAGCAGCAATCGCGGTTGATTTGCTGGCATTTATTGAAGAGTTCCGTTGTTTGTCTCTGAAAGTCATCATCAGATCTTTACAAAAATAAAAAAAACAGCATGTGTGCAATTCACACGTGGTAGAAATGAAACCTTCAAAAACACTGTATAATGCTTCCTATCTCATTTTCTCCCACGTTAAATCTTATGAGTTCATGTCTCTTTTTACTGTCGCTTTTTCGTTTCATAAACTTTCAAATCACAACGATGCTAAAGAACATCCATCCATCCATCCATCCATCCATCCATCCATCCATCCATCCATCCATCCATCCATCCATCCTTCACCATCACCATCACCATCACCATCGCCATCGCCATCACCATCACCATCACCATCGCCATCACCATCGCCATCACCATCACCATCGCCATCGCCATCACCATCGCCATCACCATCATCAACATCGCCATCATCATCGCCATCACCATCGCCATCACCATCGCCATCAACATCGCATCACCATCATCACCATCGCCACCACCATTGCCATCACCATCGCCATCGCCATCACCATCATCAACATCACCATCACCATCACCATCACCATCGCATCACCATCATCATCATCGCCATCGCCATCACCATCACCACCACCATCGCCATCACCATCGCCATCATCATCATCGCCATCATCATCATCGCCATCACCATCACCATCGCCATCACCATCGCCATCATCCTCATCATCATCATCACCACAAATTAGTAGCATAGGATTAAATAGGATGTCATTTGTAATAATAAAAAACAAAAACACTGTATAATGCTTCCTATCTCATTTTCTCCCACGTTAAATCTCATGTCTCTTTTTACTGTTGCTTTTTCGTTTCATAAAATTTTCAAATCACATCACAACGATGCTAAAGAAGTTTTCACTTCAAAAAAAAAAATTGCAGATCTGTCTATTTACGATGGAGTTATGCCCCCCCTAACATACATAAAAAAAAATAGAAATATCCGAATTGAGAACCTCCGCCTTTTTTGAAGTCGGTTAAAAATATAATATTTACAATCACAAAACTAGAAAGAAACTAAAGTAGGATGATGAAATTAAAATACTGTAGACGAGCAGCCCTATATTTCAAGAATAGGGCCGATTCACAATACTATTACTTATAAAAATAACCGTGACAGGGGTCAGCGAGTTCATTCGAACTGCGCTTTCGCGGCATTTGCCACGCGAGGACGGAGGTAACGCTAAATGCCTACTACGCTCGAAGATCCTGGCCTTAAAGGCCTTTTATGACAAGCTATTCAAAAACCGATTTGTCCCTGCGTTTCTACATTTCTTTATCACAGATTCACGTGAAAATATTACAGCGTCATAATTGCGATAATGAGGCACAATTAATCACGACCTACCTACGGAGTCTACTTTCATTTACGCCCAGAAAAACAGATAAGTACATCTACACAAATACAAATAAATAAAATTGAAGGGTCTGTCTGTTTGTAATGTATGTAAATGCATATGAAAGTATATATACTTTAAAAAAAATAGACAAGTTTTTTAAGCCCGTTTTTTTAATATTTTGTCTGTCTGTTCGTTGCGGCGCTAATATCCGAAAAGGCTGGACCGATTTTAATGAAATTTGGTATGGGGATACTTTGAACCCTGGGGAAGGCCGTATTTTATCGAGATACCACGCGGGCGAAGCCGTAGGCGGAAGGTAAGGTAGACATTACCACGACATTACTATGATTGGTGCGTGTATTGGCGATATCTGCTGTAGTGCTACTACACTAAGGGCTGATTTTTCCATCGCCAGATAACTTTTATTCGAGGAATAAAATTGACGTTTGACAGTTTTTGTATGAAATAACTGTCAAAATTTCAAAATTATTGCTCGAATAAAATTATCAAATGATTGAAAGATCAGCCCTAAATAGGTAGAAATACAATGACGAGCCCTACATTTAAATGTGAAATGTAGATGGATGCGAAATAATCAATACAGCAAAGTTCTAGTTCAACAAACCTAATCTAAAGTGTTCTGATCCAACGCTAAACCTCCAGCAGTACTTTACTGACATTTTCTAGTAAGTAAACTCACAACGCAACTGCTCATGTCTGGAGAGTAGATAGTCTCCTGGCTTTCAGAAATGCCTCTCAATGGTATTGTCTTTTGATCCGCTGTGGGTCACTGATATATAGGCAAGATAAGGACCCTCTCGTATTATCCTCGTGCTCTATCTCCGTAACCGAAACCCCTAATCACCTAGGCTTTCGAAACTCTCAAAAAAGACGAATCTGTTTGTCCTACATTCAAGTTATTGACGTACGTGATACAGAACAATGGATGAAAGAATACAGTAAGTACCTAAATACACCTACTGATCTTTTATCAGTAAATCTTTATTTAGTTGACCGAACACTATCCACAAAATTCATAATCAATAAAGCATAAATCATTATCTGCCTAGCCTTTTCTCAACTATGTTGGGGGCGGCTTCCAATATAACCGTATGCAGCTAGAATACCAGTATTTTATATGGAGCGCCTATCTGATCTCCACAATCCAGTTACTGGGTAATGCGACACCCCTTGGCAAGACTGCTTGTCAGACTTTCGGGCTTCTACCGACCCGTAACGAATGTCAAAGATCCAAGAATGACAACCGAAACCAACGGCTTAAGGTGCTTTCCGAGGCACGGAAGGGTCTCGGTATGTAAAGATAGTCCACGATCAAACCGTGGTAAGCGTAGCTTAACCTGGTCGATCGACCCGTGAGGCTGCTATCACATCGCCACGAGCCCCTCAGCCCCAATAAAGCATAAATGACATAGGTACTTAAATATTCTTATAGCTGCTGTTAATAAGTACACCTTTGACGAACCTGATGAAGCTGTTTTAACAAGCTTACAAAGCAATTTTCTCGTTGGGAAAATAATTTGTTGAAGCAATATCGAGATAGAAAACTTGTGGCTTGCAATATACATAGAAAATGCACACTTCGTAAACTAGTAATTAACTGGAAGTACCAACCAGCGCTTTAATCTAATACTCGAGTGCTGATTCACGTAAATGTTATGTTTCTGTTGCAAACGGTAAAAAATAAATTCATTTGATTTATCGTTGAAATGGAATGAATTTAAACAAAACATTACCTGGAGTGTATTACGTTTCGTGTACACGTAACTGCCAGTAAACAATTTTATGTATTTCCATAATTAGTAGTTCAATATACACATACGCACACATACACACACGTACACATAAAAACGTACACATTAGAGAAGGCTAGTTTTCCAATTACGTGTAAAGATACTAGTTGTTCAAATGGGATGCTAGTAAAGGAGGAGACCTGTGAGTGTGCCATAAACCCACATGTTTTCTCGAGAGAAATCTTCGATATTGAAGTACCCGCGCCCCAGCGGGCCTAGTATAGAGCTGCAGTGCAATCTGTATCTAACAGATTGACACTTATGTCAACACCAGGCTCTGCTTTCATCAAGCTCCAAATAACTAGAACTGGAACGTATCTAATCATCTCCTGCTTACGTTTTAAACTGGATGCTACAAATGATGAAACAGATTTCATGTCTTGCGCTTATAAATTTCTATAAAATAGGATAAGCTAGGCCAGACATCTGGCAGAAAGAAAAAGGCACTCGGCAAAACAAAGTCCAGGAATAAGAAAATTATCCTTAGCGACATGAGACAACTTCATTAGAGGGAAAGCAATTGTACGCAGAGCGGCAATAATCCGGCGTGCGTAGCTGTGTGCAGAACCAACGACGCGGCCTACTCGGCTCGCTTATGTTTAATCTTGTTTACGATACAAATCCCCGCAAGAAAGTTGTTACGAAAGTGAATTTGAATTAAATTTGTCCGGAATATTTACTTAAATCAATGGCGTACTACGGCTGTTTGCGATACATACCGGTTAAAACTGATACGTTTAACAAATGATATGCACGTTGCACTATTTTTATCTTCGTTGTAGATACAGTAGACTGTGAGAAACCTTTGTTTACAGAGAGCATCCATTATTATGCATGAGAACACAAAGCATGGGCGAAATTTATTAATAATGAATAAGGCAATTCCAGCTTTAAATGTTGGAAACTGCTTTAGAGTTTTAATTTAAACATGTACTTTAACTAACGGAATTTCTAGGAGAAAAACATTGTTATTTTTAGTTAGAACACAAAACAAACATCAAAGAGGGATAACAGCAAACATGGACGTGTGATCAGACGACATAAGTGCTCGTTCAATCTACGAGGCAATTGTAAAAGCGCAGACGTAAATCGCTCGAAAAGAAACGGCTCAAAGGGCCCTCGTGTTTACACAACACTGTTTCTTTTAGCATCGACCAACCAATAATGTTGTCTCTAATCTAAGCCGAACTGCCGAAGAACTTCGGAAGACGTGAAAGATTAAACAAGACAGAGCACTATTTTCGTTCGATAAAATTTAGTGAAATCGGCTTATCATTTAATGTAAAGCTTTGAATTGAAAAGGTTTGGGAGTTTTTTTGTTTCATGTGGATTTGCTCACGCACGCGAGATGCCCGCATGCGTCTGCAAATCTGCATCCGCCACCCGCGTGTAGCACGCATCATAATAAACACAAATGTGTAATATAAATATATTAAGTTTTATATGGAAAGGTTCACATGTGTGGCGCATTATTATGCGGCGCTGATCCCGCATGCGGGAGCAAATCCGCATGACACTATAAACGGTCTTAGTTAGGTTAGGTGTTCCAATTTTTGTTGGGCGCTGCTGGGGCGCTGTCAACGTTGCTTCCCAATCTGGGGGGCCCGAGCGCCGCCTGTAGGCGGCTCTACGTGGGGATCGTGCGATCCATGGCCCTGTATGGGGCCCCGATCTGGGCGACTGACCTGACGGCCGGTAGCATCGCAGTCCTGCGAAAGCCGCAGAGAGCTATGGCCGTCAGAGTCGTCCGGGGGTATCGCACGATCTCCTACGAGGCGGCTTGTGTACTGGCTGGATCCCCGCCCTGGGACCTGGAGGCGAAAATACTCGCGTCACTGTACCGGTGGCGCGAGGAAGCGCGGGCGCGGGGCGAAGGGCTGACGCAGCGCCATATGGAGCTGCGTCGGTCTCAGCTTCGCGAGGTCCTGGTGGCGGAATGGCGGGACAGGCTTTCGCGCCCTACCGCCGGCCTCGGCACCATCGAGGCGGTCCGGCCAGTACTCGAGCGCTGGCTCGGGAGGAGGCACGGCTCCCTGTCGTTTCGGGTGACGCAGGTGCTCTCGGGGCATGGTTGCTTCGGGAAGTACCTGTGTCGCATTAACAGGGAGCCGGACGCCCGGTGTCACCACTGCGTCGACTGCCGGGAGGACACGGCGTGGCATACGCTGGCAGAGTGTGCCGCTTGGGAGGAGCCGCGCCGTGCCCTCATCTCAGAAGTAGGCAGTGACCTCTCGCTGCCGGCCGTGGTCGAGTCCATGGTCGACAGCGAGGAGTCCTGGGACGCGGTGGTTTCCTTCTGTGAAACAGTCGTCTCGCAGAAGGAGGCTGCGGAAAGGGAGAGGGAGATCTCGTCCACTCACCCTGCCCGCAGCAGGCGCACCGGGCGTCGGCGGAGGGCGGACAACGCCCTCTTCCGGCCCCCCTAAACGGGTCCAGGGGCGACGGACTCGGGGACTTCCGTCGCCCCCCACACATCAGGACCCGAGGTGGCGGCGCGATGTGTTCCACGCGCGCCCCTCTTAGACGTCACGGGGGGAGTCAAACACCTCACTCCCCCCCCCTGACCAGACGGGGCCCGCTGCGGCGGGCCGGCACCAGCCGGGGGTTGCGGAAGGATCGTACGTTCCCGCGACCCCCGGCGTAGGTGTGAGATGGAACACCCGGGGTGGTTTTTAGTCAGTAAGAGTCTGACAGACCCCGCCGCCCGCCCCAGGGCGGCGGACATCCATGAGGATTTTCCACCCCGGATCAAAAAAAAAAAAAAGGTGTTCCAATTTATGCTACGCTAACTACGTTGAAGGAGATTTTGATAGCTGTGGGTGGTACAACACAACCTGCACTGTACGCTCAAAATATATTCCTAAATACAACACGGTGCGTTAACGTCCATTATAATCAACGTTTTAAGATTTTAAGACACTGCACCCATTAAATAGATAAGGCAGCGGCGAACATTAGGAAGTGCCATTTGAAGTTGCGCCCGTTAGTCCTGCAATGGACTGTTAGCTAAACTAATCAAAATATGTAGTACCCAAAATAGCATGAGGGGTAATTACCCGTTCAATGATCGTGGAAGACGGATACCACTGATCTAAACCTAATGGATGTGACCATATAGTCGTGTATTTGTGTGACCGTTTTATACAGTCACAAAGAACATGCATTATTTTTACGAATGGCCGTAATTCTTGCTGTAATTGCCCGATTTATTTCGTTTGCTCCATTGGAAAACTTTTTACTGTCTCATCTACAAATTATTTACCTCCAGCTACACTATAAATTTTTACTGTGCGTTAGCGATTTAAGTACCCATAAATTTTATAATACAGTTAGGAAGTGACGAAATTGGCACATTCTTGACATTTATCTTTCTTCCTCCGTCAGTACGAGCAATGTTGTATAAGACAGTGGAGCAGTCGCAAAATATAACAATATGTCAGATTAAAAAAATAACTATACGCCATGATGCCTTCAGAAATACGAAATAATGTCAATTGGATCTTGAAATGGTACTCACCTAAGACTTGATTGAATATTTTGTCAAAATTTATTTCATTCTTCTTTTCCATATATTTGTGCATTACACTCCGAACACTGAAACAAATTAAAAGGTTGTTAAATAATGTTATAGGAAGGGTACAAGAACTTGATTTTCGCCAGTGCTGGCAGATCAAAGATCGTGCTGTTTCTTGGTGGGGATGATGTTAAGAACGAAGAGGTGCGGTGAGGAGGAAGAGGTGGTAAGTGTGCTACTAAACTATCCTGCTGAGATCTCCATTATAATGAGAATAGCATTTTCTCTTATGGTTTCCTGCCCATGTTTATCAGTAACATTAAACGTCATGATTTTTTCGGATGTTTAAGACTCCAGCAGCCATTAAGTTCGTCACAAATTCACCAATAAAATGTATAACAAAGCTACGGAGTCGTGACTTAAATTAAATGTTAGTTTATCGTTTTGTTTACCGTGTCGCCACCACCATATTTTTTTCTGTGTTAAGAATGTGCCTTTGAACTTTTTACGAGCCCGTCTGTAACGCGACGGTAAACTTAGTAGAGTGCTTAGTTCGCTTCTTGCATAGTGATGTTGGCTAGAATATTTGTACGTATCTACCTACGTCTACGCTATCTAGAAGAATGAGTTATCTACTCGTTCTTATAAAAAAATCTGTATCAAGCGAAACGAAATAAATTCGGCAAAGTTACGAAAAGAATATTATATCCATTTCCTGGTAAAACAGAAAATTCAGAAGCAAACATTTCATACATGGATGGTAAACGCATCGAGAGCAGGAATAATCAAATTGATGCACGTACATTAGTGAATATTCCGATTTTTTAACAGACTTTAAAAAATAAAACTGGCCAAGTGCGAGTCGGACTCGCATACGAAGGGTTCCGTACCACAAGCCAACACGCCGAAAAAAACACGTTTGTTGTATGGGAGCCCCCCTTAAATATTTATTTTATTCTGTTTTTAGTATTTGTTGTTATAGCGGCAATAGAAATACATCATCTGAGAAAATTTCAACTGTCTAGCTATCATGGTTCATGAGATACAACCTGGTGACAGACGGACAGTGGAGTCTTAGTAATGTTGCGCGCCAAAAATAATGCTTGATACATCGCCATGTATCGCCATTAGTTACCACTAGCGCCATCTTGTATCGGGTAGCAGAACTAATACCTTGGCCTTGGTACTAGGACATTGACCCTTCCTGTAGGTACTAGTAGTTCCGAGAACTATCGACGTCGAGTCAGTCGGGGCCGCTATGTACTCGAACATACTAGATGTTTACAGAGTACCTCTGTGGAACTATATAAGGCGGGCGCGAGCCGCGAGACACATAGTTTCGATTAAGCGATACGAGCGAGAACATCGAAAGCGATATTCGAGTGCGACTAAGAGTGATCAGTAAGTGACATTGTGTTTCTAATTAGTGTTTGAGTTGTAATTAGTGTTGGTGAGTAAAGTGTCATTTTTTTGGTTATTAAATCGGTAGTTTTTATTGTCACGAACCCCAAGCTCGTAACAATTGGTGTCAGAAGCGAGGTTTAAAATGCCGATTTTACCCAAAGACGACATGGAGGGTATCCGTACCCGGAGTCAACGCCAGCAAGAGACGGACCAGAGGCGATTCGGTGGAGCAACGCCACAGAGGTCGGAAGGCCAGCTACCGACCACGGAGGCCGGTCCGTCCACAGCTGCTCCAGCATCATCAGCACCAGATTTTGCTGCTCTGATGATGATGCTGCAGGAGCAGGCTCGCCGACAAGAGGAACAGGCTCGTCGGTTGGAGGAACAGCTCCAGCGGGACAAGGAGGAGCAGGCCCGCCGACAGGAGGAGCAGGCGCGCCGCCAGGAAGAGCAGATGCTCCTTATAAAGGACCTTCACGCTACCTTCGGGAAAGACATGAAGGAGGTGAAGGAAAAGGTTGCTCAACATGACAACCGTCTGTCGGAAGCCGAAACCCGAATCGACCAAGTGAATAATCGGGTTGACAACGTGATGGCTGACGTGAAGGAAACCGTGATGGCTGACGTGAAGAAAACGCTGGATTACCTGAAACTTGGTGATGGAATCGCAGCTCCCGTAGCTACAACACCTTCGCTACGTGGATTCAAAGTGCCACCGTTTGACGGAACTTCTTCGTGGTCGGCCTACAAAATCCAATTTGAGGCTGTCATGAAGGCAAACGGGTGGAATAAAAGTCAGGCCATGACTGCCCTCACCCTGGGCCTGCGCGACCAGGCCTTAACTGTTCTGGAAGCTCTCGGTAAGGAAGTGACTTACGAGCAGCTCCTTGACGCATTGGAGGCTCGATATGGCGACGCTCACCTGGAACACGTGTTTCGGGCGCAGCTCAAGGATCGCGTGCAACGCAGCAATGAAAACCTGCAGCAGTGGGCCCTTGAAGTGGAGAAGCTGGTTCGCAAAGCTTACCAGTCCGTACCCGCGCTTATTGATGTGAACCTGGTGCAGGCATTCATCGACGGCATCCGCGACCTTGAAGTTAGAGCTGCTGTGAGGCTCGGTCACCACGGGACGCTGAAGGACGCCTTGGCCCATGCACTGGAGGTGGAAGCTGCGCGGCAGGATCATCGTTCCCATCGCGTCAGGGAGGTTGCAGCGGCTACAGTTCGCGACCGCAATAAAGGATATAGACCTAGGTGCTACGGCTGTGGGGAAAGGGGCCACCTTCGATCCAGTTGCCCTAAGCGGACTGCAGAAAGGGAAGGTGGCTGGTCTCCAGAGGATAGTGCGGCTAACAGCACCGCCCAGCAGCCGCAGGAATACGACTTGGTGGTTAAACATCGCAGCGGAAAATCTCATGGTAACGCAGATGCATTGTCAAGAAGACCTTGTCCTGAAGACTGCAAGCACTGTACTAGGCAGGAGAGTAAGGAAGTGGTACCTGTAAGGATGCTCAAGACAGAACTCAGCAACGAGTGGAAGGAGAGCCTACAACGTGCACAGCAGGAAGATTCGGACATCAAGCCAATTCTGGAGTGGATGAAGGCCAGAGCTCCTAAGCCCAAGTGGAGTGACGTGTCAGCGATGAGTTCGGTCACAAAAAGCTATTGGGCCCAATGGGACAGCTTGGTGGTTCAGGATGGAGTCCTGTGCCGTAAATGGGAAAATGCTCGGGGAGACAGCTGTCATTTGCAAATGGTTGTCCCTAAAGCTCAAGTACCGGATGTTCTACAGCTGTACCATAATGGTTGTTCAGGAGGTCATTTGGGAGTAAAACGGACTCTACTGAAGATACGAGAACGGTTTTACTGGATCCACTGTCGGGACGATGTCGAGGATTGGTGTCGCAAATGTACAAGTTGTGCAGCTGTAAAGGGACCTCAGACTCGTAGTAGAGGTGCATTGAAATTGTACAATGTTGGTGCACCGTGGGAGAGGATAGCCCTCGACGTTGCGGGGCCGTTTCCGGAGAGTGAAAGTGGTAACAAGTATTTCATGGTTGTGATGGATTACTTCACGAAGTGGCCGGAAGTCTTCGCAATTCCAAATCAAGAAGCTTCGACAGTTGCGGATAAATTAGTTCATGAAGTCTTCTGTCGTTTTGGAGTACCTTTGGAGATTCACAGTGATCAAGGAAGGAATTTTGAGTCACAAATATTCCAGGAAACTTGTCGAGTTATGGGTACTCATAAAACAAGAACGACTTCTTACCACCCACAATCGGATGGAATGGTGGAACGATTTAACCAGACACTGGAGAGGTACCTAGCAAAAGTTGTGGAAAATCGGCAACGAGATTGGGACAAGCACATACAGCCGTTTTTGTTGTCATATCGAAGCGCGGTTCACGAGAGTACATCGGTGACGCCAGCTTTTGCAAACTTCGGAAGAGAACTACGGCTACCTGCAGACCTGATCACCGGAATACCACCTAATGCCCCACGCAGTGTAACTGATTATGCAAATGATTTGCGGAACAAGATGAATGACATTTATGAGCACGTCCGACAATCGGGCCAGCAAATGTCTGAAAGGATGAAAACCCGTTATGACCGCAAAATGAATAATAAAGGGTTCGACGAAGGTTCACTAGTGTGGTTGCACAATCCAGTCCGCAGCAAAGGGAAATCTCCTAAGCTTCAAGCTAAATGGGACGGACCGTACCGGATTGTGACAAAGATCAATGATGTAACCTACCGGATACAGAAAGGTGCAAGAGGTACTCCTAAGATCGTCCATGTGGATCGACTGGCGCGTTATTATGGAGCCAATAATGCTCGGGACGAGCATGTCTTAGGAGGGGGCAGTGTTGCGCGCCAAAAATAATGCTTGATACATCGCCATGTATCGCCATTAGTTACCACTAGCGCCATCTTGTATCGGGTAGCAGAACTAATACCTTGGCCTTGGTACTAGGACATTGACCCTTCCTGTAGGTACTAGTAGTTCCGAGAACTATCGACGTCGAGTCAGTCGGGGCCGCTATGTACTCGAACATACTAGATGTTTACAGAGTACCTCTGTGGAACTATATAAGGCGGGCGCGAGCCGCGAGACACATAGTTTCGATTAAGCGATACGAGCGAGAACATCGAAAGCGATATTCGAGTGCGACTAAGAGTGATCAGTAAGTGACATTGTGTTTCTAATTAGTGTTTGAGTTGTAATTAGTGTTGGTGAGTAAAGTGTCATTTTTTTGGTTATTAAATCGGTAGTTTTTATTGTCACGAACCCCAAGCTCGTAACAGTAATATGGTCCAATTTTTATTCTTTGGGTACGGAACCCTAAAAAGAAGGTTCTGTATTCGACCCGTATGTATTTGTTTGTATGTCCGCGATTTTCTCAAAAACTAATCAACCAATTTTGATGTTTCTTTGATTAACGTGATCTACATACTTTCAGGGAGGTGTTAGTATATTATACGTTTATTCTTATGTACGAAGTTATATGCATAAATGTACTGCATCTCCGGCTCCGGGTATTTTGACGATTCGTCTAGTCGGTGTTTTCAGTTCTTTAATGCACGGCTTGGCTGCAATTGTATTATATTGTTTTTAATGGATAAGGTATGCGTCAGGGGTGGTCCCATATAAATTTGATTAACTTGGCTTGGTTAGTTTTTGAGTTAGGTTCAATAGTACGATTTTTTTCCACTTGGTTTATATTGATGATGTTTAACTGATATTTACTTAACAAGTAGTGTTAATTGAATTTGTGTGGGGTATGTACAACACAAAAAGTGAAAAAAAATACAAACAAAAAAACAACCGACTTCAAAAAAAAAACACTACAAAGTGAAAAATAACTTTAATTTCGGAAGTGGATGTCAAAAAACGAAAATGCGGAACCAACGACACCGACTTCCGAAACCGAAATTAAAGTAATTTTTCACTTTGTAGTGTTTGTTTTTGAAATCAGTTGTTTTTTTTTTTGTAAAAAAATAATACATAATAGACGAGTCATGGATTGTGCGATTCGTTATTTATCACAGAGCTGCGAAAAACCTTTGCAGTCGGTGGATTGTTAGTATCTACGTACTATTTAAATACAACAAAGAGGATTGCAGTAGGTAAATATAATGTAATCGAATTGCATGATTTTGGAATTACCTAGACAGTCGCCAAGACTCAATAAGCAAGACTTTTGGTATTTCGTTCATTGTAAATATTGTGTAATGGCAGTATCTTATTAAAATTAACGTACTTCTATGACAAAGACATGGTTATTACAGAATGGCCTTCCAAAATAATGTACGTTAATGAGAAAGTCTATCTATATGTATAACAAACCCAAGCAGCGAACGTGATACCTTCAAGAGGCAGATAGATTTGCTAAGACCAGACCAACACGCAGCTTTCCTATTTCATATTTTAATTTACTATGCGGCCTGCGGAGTACGATTCTCTTTGAATACAATTATATTCATCCCGAGATGAAACGTGGTCTTACATTACATGCCGATGATGGCACTGCGGCAGCTTGTATACGAGGGCGACACTGAAAGTTTTTAGAGCTGGCCACTTGTAAACGATCTAGGTAATAAAAAATAAGTTCTAATTTTGAAAATGGAACTCTTTGCCAATATTCCCCAATAAGCCCCATCTCGTGCCTCTGTTTACAACTGGTTTAATGAGTTGAAACGTGGTCGCACTAATCTCACCGATGATCTGCGTGAGGAACGGCCTTCTACGGCGACGACTGAAGATAACGTCAGTGTTGTGCGGCGTATGATAGAGACTGACAAAAGAGTGACTTATCAGCAGATTCGGACAAGCTTAGGCATCGGTATGAGTGAAATGAACAAAATCCTCCATGAACATTTAGCGGTCAGGAAGCTTTGTGCCCGGTGGGTACGTCATAATTTGACAGAGGCCCAAAAACTCCGTCGTGTTGATTGGTGTCGTGAAATGGTTCAAAGATTTAACGGAGGTAACTCAAATGCTGTGTTCGACATACAGGTGACGAAAGCTGGATTTATTGTTATGATCCTGAAACTAAGAGACAGTCTGCTATCTGGGTGTTTCCTTCCGAGGAGTTGCCAACTATAGTGAAGAGAGGTCGAAGCGTGGGAAAAAAGATCTACGGTAGGACAGGTCATTACGCAACAATTGTTTTAGAGGATCGAAAACAGTTACTGCAGGGTGGTACACTAACAATTGTTCGCCATTTGTCTTGGAAAAAGTTCGGAAGAAATGACCTCGCAGTAGGATCCTCCTTCACCACGACAACGCCTCGTCGCACACCGTCGGCGTCAAGCAAACAATCGACTACTTGGTGACGTCAGACGTGGACTTACTGGGTCACCCGCCCTATAGCCCCGACCTCGCACCTTGCGATTTTTGTTTATTTCCGAAAATAAAATAAAAACTTCGAGGAAAACGTTTCATGGACGTCGAGGAAGCAGTGGCTGCGTTTCAAATGCCATCGAAGAGACCCCTAAGGACGAGTGGGCAAAGTGCTTTTCTCAGTGGTTCCATCGGATGCAGCGATGTATTGATGTAAATGGACACTATTTTGAAAAGGTAATTATAATAAAACTAATGACTTGCTAGTTTGTTCAGTTTTTGATTTTCTAAGAACTTTCAGAGTCACCCTCGTAGAATAGCAAAGTTACTTAATCATAAACGTATCTAACTGTATGAATGATAAATTAAGGAACAAGGAATCTAGGCGCCTTTTCAGATTTTTGTGTCCACGCTTAAGAGCGTTTACGCCGTACGGCATTTCAAACAAACTTTCAAGCCCTTATTTTTCGTAGTAGAGAACATTTTCGAAATATCTTATTTAAAAAAAAGATAACTGGAAATCTCTGTTTCTATGGAAAATTTAAAGTCTGTCTAATTTGGTTGTAACACTATTTTTCGAATGTTCTCTACTAACTTTTTAGACCTTTGTATCCTGCTTATGCGTATGAAGTTTCATTAATTTCGAAAAATAAGGGCTTGAAAGTTTGTATGAAATGCCGTACGGCGTACACGCTCTAAATCAAATCGTTTATTGTCACTTACAGTTGCGATGTGATATGTGTTCGAGTCTGAAACTTCTCTCAAATGTTAAAAATTTGGTTAAAAATTTTCAAAGAAAATTTATTTCGTGCTGTTGTGCTAACACCAAAGATTTTTCTTCACACCTTCGCCTGCGAACTAGGGTTTGGGTCCCGGGACGTCTCGTGTCTCGAAGACCCAGGACTTTTTATGAATTCAGTTTTCTCAGGTCCTGAGACCTTCAGGTCGAGACTGGAGACACTGGCCACCACAGCTTACCATCCCAAAACACGGATGTTTTTACTTCGTATTTGGGATACACTGCACTTATTGCTTTTGCGGAAGAACTGTATTGCAGACTTTTTGAAAATATCCCTCGTTCCAAACGCCAGATTTGGAAATTATGGACGTCGCACATAGCACCAGTAGCTCTACACTGCCGTACTTACAATAAGTGCAATAACTCGGATTTTGGGCTTTAAAAATTTAGCTGATTACGGATATGTATGTAACTTTTTAAAGCCAAAAATCCGAGTTATTGCACTTATTGTAAGTACGGCAGCACAGCACACCCGAAATTCTTGCAAAAATTCAAGAGCGAGAATGTTCTCCACATTATTACTAAAATTACAAACAAATTGTTTTTTTATTAATACATCTGGGCCAAAATTAACTCGATTCTAAAGTCCCGGAAAGTCCCGAGACTTAGATCGTGGGTTGTCTCGTGTCCTCAGACTACCCAAGACCCAAACTGCGAACTTATGATATCCAGTAATCGGAGTGTTTGCTAAGGAAACGTGATTTCCTCAAGCACATGCACTTGAATAAGTGTGTTCACTTTATGCGCATTTAAAGTGGTCCGTCCAGCTGAGCTGTTTGCAGCCTTAGCAAAAACAACTTATTGCACGTACCCAAGTTTAAACAAAGAACATAACATCTCTTAAATTTTTACTAGGAAGAAAAATAACGTTGCTATAAACCAACTGATGGTGATAACTATAGTCCACAAATCAATATGGACCCTGTAGGGCTACCTACGGGGCCCATATTAAATATAGAATAGAGACATTTGAGTGAGCATGACATACTATCAGCTGCCAGGGCACATTCAAGTCAATGAAAGACATATTATTACCCGGTAAATGGTAGCTATAGGGTATATAGAACTCACATCTGTGCTATACAATTATTGTGCTATGATGCTTCATCATAAGCATGTTCCAGAGTTATATTTTCAAAGATCCGGCCCCTTTGTTTACTAGCCTATTTCATTGACTGTATAAGGTTTACCAGTTTTTTTGGCTGATTTCAGTACCATTGCCATTTGAGCAGGTGTAAATATTGGACCACTTCTCAGCAATCTTCTCTTTTCTATTAAGGAATGAATGTTATCAGCATCATTCTGAGTGTGTCCTGCTATTAAAAGTTGTGGGTAATTATATTTATGGGTAACGCTTGCACTGCGTACATATACATTGACAGAATAAATTAATTTTTATTCTGCCCACCACAACCATGGCACAGACTGTTTGCAAAATTAGCACTGTTGCACGCATTGTATTGGAAGCGCGGGGTACATTCATTGGGACATTCGGCGAACGGAACGAAAAATCAGTGCGCCTCATGCAGCCGCGTGAACGTGATCGTACATCTTATTAGAAGAGTAGGTAGGTTATTTTAAAATGTCCTAGAAATAAATAGAACTCAACAATATTTTAGTTAAACACTGCTGGGACAATTTAAGATGTCTCAACATAGAAATGTTTTTATTGTTTCATATAAGGACATTTGAAGAAGTCTCAGTGTAGAAATAAAAGAAAATTAAAAATCTTCCTGACTTTTTAAATATCTTAAGATGTCAGAATCTTGAACTAAAGCTCGGTAAAAATATGCTTAAATGTCTCAGTGAGACATTGAAATTTAGGCACTTTGGTTGCCTTTTACAAATATCCGATTTTTGAACCGGACAGAAGAGCAAATTTTTCACATGAAACAAAACATATCTCAATTTTGATTTTTTTTAAGATATCTTACTGTTGAACTAGGGCAGCGATATATTGAGCGAGACATCCGATTCAAACTTTCAAGTTCGATATTTGGTCTTTAGCCGTGTTTCAGAAGTTTACTTGCGTTTTTCAGCTTATTCCAAATCGTGACAGGTACCAAAAGCACTTTCGAACACGAACATCGCGAAATTGAACGTTTGATATCTGTGTGCGAAAATCGGACAGAGCGTGAACCAACTCCGAAAACCTTGGAAAGAATGAACTCGTATCATCCCCCATTGAATGTAAGGATATGAGTTTTATACACAAATAGACTGTTACTGAATATGTAAGGGCTTTTCCCTTACTAAACATAAGGTTTAGATTCGATAGGCAAATGTAGTTTCGAGATCGTAGTCGCTTTTCTTTCCTTGGCGTTCAGTGTTCGAGTTTTCTGAGCGACTTTTGTGGCCGTAAGTGCGTACAGAGGTATTACAATTACACGATACCAATTTATTCGTGACCGATTGCGCTGGAAATTACGAACGCACTTTGACTGCATCTACTACCTACCTACTTTAAGGCACTGGTGAATCTGTATTTATTTAAATAATGCATGCAAAATATTATTTATTGTTGTGTAATTTTAGTCTGCATAATGTTATTCATACAGACTTGCTGCATTTTATCATGTAAATAATATACTTGTTATCAGAGTGCATATGTTAGTGAATAATTATTAGCAACAAGAAAAAATATTAGGGCAAGACAAATGGAATGGAATGGGTACATAATTTTTAATAGTTTGTACAGAAGTTATTAAGTATTTTATATTTTATGAATACTTATTTACTGTCTAAAAGATATATTGGCCTTAGAGACCTATGGCTACAGTTTCAGTACTCACCCAATCACCAAAGCAAATAAATTAGTCACAAATCATTTAGGTTGGGTTAGGTTATAATAAAAAAAATTAAGGGAACATTTTATGTTTTTTGCTTGTAAAACAATTACATCTACTACAACTACAGTACATTTCAGATAAGCATTTAATACCTGTAGCTATTACCTGTTAACTTTTATTACTTATTATACCATATAAATGCTGTTAGTCTACCTATTTTATTTATTAAATAAATAACATGCATCCAATAAATAATAGACTTTAAAAATGCCTTTTTTTAAAGCCATGGCTAGGTGTGAAGTGTATCATCCAAATAATCTAATTTTAGGCTGACCAAAAACATATGTTTGCTGCCTCAATTCACGAATGAGTCACTTAAATGAATTGGAGGCCATGTACTCTGTTTACCATGGGGTAACAGAATTGTGAGTAACACTCTCAATTGTCACATTCCGTCCTGTTGAAAAATTAGGAGGTCAAACTAGCCTCCTGAACTGTGTTTACAATTGATTTATTTTGGAATAGAACATTGAACTAGTGGTTTGGATTTAGTACTCTTTATTATGAACATCATATAAATTACATATAGAAAATTAAATGTAGAAATTTTACAAAGGTTTTTTTATTTTTTGTAGCAGTTTGTAGGAGATTTTAAATAGCTAATTTTGGCGATAGCACCACCACCAGATATGCTGGAGTGTGCTACATAATAATAATCTCAGAATATAGGGCAGAAATTTTAATTTTTAAACTTCTAGGAACTTATTTTTCATGAGAAATTTTAATTTTTAAATTTCTAGGAACTTAATGTTCATGAGAAATGTGCATAATGAAATTATTACACAAGTTTAGGCCTTACAATGTTTTTTTAGTATGATGTAATCAATCCCTATCCAGCATTTTTATTGTGTGACTTTGTTGATGTTTTTCCTTGAAGAAAACCATAAATAGGTTATTATTTAATTGTTATTTAAATTGATCAATGATATGAAACCCAGTATTAAGTATGATTTTTTTTTATATATTTGATACTTATGTCAAAGATTACTAACAACAGGACAAAAAAATTGCAAATACATGTTCTTTAAACTATTATTTACTTTAATCATTATAGGATGGAACACACACACATTTGCAACGGTTTACATAATATTAAAGTTTAATGTGATCATATTTCTACAAAAAAGTGAATAAAATTATCACACAGGGAAAACTATGAAAAGCCGTTTTTAATTACAAAATCAAATGAAATTATCTTCATTTCTATTCACTGTAGGCAAAATCAAAACCAAAAGAGTAATGATATGCATACTCAATAAATTAACATTTATTATATTAGTAATGAACAACAACGAGTACTTCGACGCCTGATTTGGCCTTTATTTTTGTTTTTATTTGTATAGTAAGTTAGTTAGTCATTTAATTTAGTATCTAGTGTAAATAGTTTGTAATAAAATAAGTTAATTGTAAATAACATGGTATATTGTGGTGAGAAAATAAAACCAATTTCTTAAAGATGAACAACATAGTTGGAAAAAGTCTAGGCAGACGATGAATAGTTAAGAAACATGAATATAGAAACAGATTTCTGAAACTGATATAATTTGATCATAACTACATGGCCTGAGTGCAATGACCTCAACAGATGTTAATGACCTAAATTTATTTCCATTTTTTTTAATAACACTAAATGAACAAAATATTGTTCTTCTAGATAATAACTTTCATAGTACTTCTTACTACCTAGTTCTACCATCTCTATTAACTCAACTTCTTTTCTTTACGATTGTGTATAATAGCTTCTAAAGCATTTACTTGATCTGTTTAATTAATCTTTACTAGGAAGTGTAATTTCATGTGTTAATCTCATTAAATCTCCCATAGATCAAACAGAATTCCTAATAAATGGTGTTAAAATCAATTTTGTAAACAAGTCTAGGAGTCTTTCATTGAATCGTGTAAACATGATCGACCGGGGTGCCATGGCGTAGGTTTACGCCTGGGGACATTACCTTGGGTCTGGCAGAACTATCTTTTTACTAGCTCGTGCTGCAGGAGTGCATTTCGACTTCTCCATAGCCATCAAGTAGCTGACGTCGGCCAGCACAGCCTCGAGGTCCGCCATTTTGAGTCTCAATTTATCACCTTCACCAGACAAAAAATAAATAACACTGGTTCGCAACACAAACACTAACTAACTCAAGTTGATTTCAGCTGATAGTCATAACTTTCCTCACATCGCGACTTTTCACCGTTTCACAAAATTTGTTGATGAGTGGTGACACATGCTGATCATTCACATCCGCAGAATATTTTTTTACTAACATATGACCACGTAATTTATTTGCAAATTATCATTATAGATAAACGTTAAGTTTGTAATTAATTGTAACCGATATTACACAGAAAGAAGCTTTAACAAATAATGATTTACAATCGCTAAAAACGTAATCTAATCCAACACCCGTCACTCCGCGACTACGCACACATCCGGGACTCTGTCTGTACTCACACACACTAATGAATTCGTATTGTAAACACGCAAGTACTATACCATGTCCCACACATACTCACACTATAACGTTTTTGTTGTTCGTTCAGAAACACGATATTGTCTTTGAATTTTTGAAGAAAGAAATAGTTTAAAAAAATCTATAATTAATAATGTATAATGATTCGATATGCCTGAGAAAAATGGCATAATTATTATGACTTTCATCGTTAATTTAAAACCAAGCAGAACCTCGTGTCACACAGCTGTGTGGTCGACAGTAAATAAATAAGGCAACACCATAATGTCTACGGACACTGAATTATATCTTGATCATGGACCTAATCTTGATCATTTGCATGGGCTTACAGAGAACAGATATATTATTATGTTTCATTTTGCCGTCTCGTCCCCCACGGTATGAAAAGTAGGCAGTCTACATTCTACTTTTAGACTAACACACCGTGTCGCACTGTTTAGGGTAATGACTAACTGGGCGTGATCCAAGTCACGTTTTGCTTGCTCGTAAACGCATGTAAAATTCATCATTATTTCGCAGGGTTGAGTATACCTTCAGTCCATTCATAAACATCAATCAGCTGCTGGAAGCAACTATAAAAGTTACAAATAACAGTACACAGATTAGATTCAGTTCAATAGATTTTTAATCACAAAATTTTGGGACATGGAATAAATCAATGCAGGCGTGTGCAGCGCTGGTTCTTGCCGCGACAGATTTTTGTACCGTAGTGCGCACAATGCGCGCACCTTTGTGGTTTGGCGGTTACCACACGCGGAACAAGCCAAAAAAAAACCCGCCTATGCGCGTGGGGCTTAAGCCCCGTTAACAGTGATGTACAAGATACCTTAAATAAAGTATCTGGAATACAAAATGCAAAATACTTTTAAATTAAGTATTTCAGATACCAGATGCAAATACCTTTCTGTAATGGTATCCGAAATACAAGATATAAAATACGTATCTTTTAAATACTTTTTATAGATAAAATACTTTTGTAAAAAAAAAAAACATTTTTTTTAATGAAAGTTTATTTTTTTACATGTAAATCGCGTTTTATTTTATTAAAATTTAATCGCGACTATCGCGTTAATATTTTTGGTTCTTTATGCAGTTTTAATCGTTATTTCAATACACACATACTGTATAAACAGCCGTCAAAATATTGTGTTATTTTTTTTTTAGATAGTGTTATGAAAAAGTCAAGGCTTAAAGAAAAGACTCAATTTTCTCATAGCTGCGACCAACCGACCGAACTTTTATGTGTCTGTCTCCCTCAAACACTGACTATTATGCGAAATAATTAAAAATGACAAGGGGCATAGCCAATAACAGTTTGTAGAAAGAAAGAATTGCCACGCCACCTATCAATTCGGCCCTAAAAGACTGAAGATTCAATAATGCGTTCAGTTTCATCTAAGACAACGTTAATATGTAAAATTATTGTCATCTAAGATGAAAAAAACTTTTAGTAATTGGTGATTTTATTGTGACATAAAATCACCAATTACTAAAAGTATTTTAGCAAACATAGTATCTACAAAATACTAAGATACCCAACAACAGGTATTTAAATACAAGATACAAAATGCATTTCAAAAAAGTATCTGAAATACGTATTTTGTATCTTGTATCTGTATTTCAGATACTTGTATCTTAGATAAGTCACATCTCTGCCCGTTAATTTATAAAAACATTGTTGTGGTGCAATTTAGGCAACGCTCTTATGATCAAGTAAAAGTGGTTATCATTAAAATGCTCGGTGGTGCTATAAATTAAACTTAAATCTGACCCTAAGACGACCCACTGACCCTTATGATAAATCGCTGCAAGACCATAATAACCTTCTTCTTCTTCTCTTCGTTTACCATAATAACCTTTTTCTCTGGAACCACTTGACGGTTGTTCGAAATAAAGTGGCCTGTTCACTATCTAACACAGGAAACGGTAAATTGTAAAATAATTGCTCAGCTTAGATTTAGATGCTTTTCAGCAATTTGATCCGTATCTGTCGTTTGTTGCAGATGAAGCAAGTGTTTTAACTCGACTGCAATCATTCATTATCGTGATTTCTGCATCACTTTTTACGCAGCACAGCAGATGAGCAGACTGTCGTAGTGCGACAGTCTGCTCATCTGCTGCAGTCTTATCCAACTCACATAGGACTGCTCTATTTTTGTTGTCTATGCTACCAAAAATGACAACTTTGGCTGAATGGTTGCTGATACTTTTGCTGCGTTGAAAACATTCGCAGCCTAAAAAATGTCAGTGGGTCTGTCAAAATAAGTTAATTAATTTTCACTTTAATGAATTTATGGCATTTCGATAGGACAATATGAGTTAGCCGGCAGTGTATTTTGATGAAATTTCAAGCCAAAACCGCGTTGTAGACTTAACCGCAATGTAAGTATTTATGTTTTCGCTGTATACTTTCATGAAGGTTGGCGATTATTTTTGCGTTGTAATTTCTATATAATTTTTTCTTGCAATATCACTACTGCGCGTACCATGCGCGTAATTTTTCTATGATAATGTATATACTTTAAAAAACCATACCTTTTTTAAACAACACCTGCAATCCACTTCCAGTTTAAAATTATCAACTTGTCTGTTTTTTCATCATAACTTTATGAATGTGTTGCTGTTAAATGTTTGCAGCAAAATGATGGAATATTGCCCCCCTAACGTGACCTTGGGAGAGATTTGGGTGGACCATGGAATATCCCAATGTTTTATGGAGACAATCTCTGCTATCTTCATTGGTGGATTCCTGTTAATATTTGGACTGATACAAATTGTAATGTATAAAAGGTATGTGAATGATTTGTTTTGTTTAGATAATTTATATATTCTGTAATTAATCGGCGTCATTTATGTATCACCCAAGATAGTGTTTTAGGGAGAAACAACTTCATTCTATTTTTTATTTTAATATTAAAATTGTACCTCTTGTCAGTAAACAATTTAAATATTATAATCCTGTTCATATGCATGACATCACAAAAAATTCTGAAATGCTGGCAGTATGTACTTACCAAGAATTTTATAAAGGAAATTATGTTAATTTTATTCAACACCTAGTGGGTCAATATTTTTACACAATTGGAACTTAAACTTATTGTTACAGACTTTTCATAACATGTTGTAATTTAGCATCTAAAAGTGTCCAAATGTAAAAAAATGTCATAAGATTGAACAATCTTTATAATATTCATGAGGAAAACTACTAGACGTTCTATAATTAGTAGTTGAAACAGGTACAAGAAAATTTTGTTGTTTTTGTCAATCTTAAGTATGCAAGGTAATGTTTTCTCACTCTCCGGATAATGATAACACTGTGACATTATATGTAAGTGTTATCAGCTAATTTATACAATGCCTAGTTATTTTATTTATCATCTATCGTTATCCATGCTTTTATGTACTAGGCATATTGGTATATAATTGATCATCATTGATTGATAAATGTCAGCATTTTATAGCTGTTAATTTTATTAATCTGTTATTTTTTATACATTGATAAGAATGGTATTTAATGTGAGATTAACCTTGCAATTTTAAATTATCAATAAATTAGGATCAAATTTATTTAATTTTACATCTCATAATCTCACAATGTGTGAACTAATAATTTATTTAAATATTTGATATTTAGAGATTCTCACATATGTATTTTTCTTTGAGTCTATGAGAACCACTAAAGTAACACTAACAGAGCTGTGGGTACAGCTGGTTTGTTGTTCTAAATAGATTTCATTTATTTAAAATAAAGGTTACAACTCCCAGCTTTGTCAATAATGTCAGTTTTAAAAGCTGGTATTCATGTATCAAATAGCTTTGCTTTTCTAAGAAAGCGTTGAAGGGTCACACAATAGCAAAAAATAAAAGAGATGCAGCAAGGCCGCCCATTGTATATTTTTAATTTTATTTTTGTTATGTGTTTTTGTGGTGTACAATAAAGTATGTACAGACGCCAGCACATCAAGCTACTACAATTTGTCAAATTTCTTTAGTAGATTTTCAACTTTATCGCTGGAGCATAAGGTTGAAAGTTGATTGGGAAATTTTGACAGTTTCGGGTAGCTTGATGTGCTGGCGTCTGTACTTACCTACAAATAAAATGGCAGATTTCCATGACATCCATTATAATATGACGGAACAACTTTCCTAGGAAATAAAAGCTTAAGAAACTGTTTCTTTTCAGATATGCTACAGAAGTGGTGGATGTCAGAACTTCACGGCTTTTCGCCGTGCAGTTGTTTTTCACGTTGTTTGTACCAGTGCTGGCTGTGATAAGATTCCTGCTACAAGCTTTTGTCTTTAAAGGAGGATTTATTTATGGATATATGGTAGGTTTCTTTTCCAAATTCCCCTCTGTTGTATAACTAATAACTTTATGGTTTTATTTTATGGCACTATTATTATTAGCAGCCCACTGCTGTATCGTCAAAGATCTCAAAAAAAAAAGAAAAAGTGTAACCGGAAAAACGGCTATTGCTGTGTATGTAAAAAAAAAACGCGCGTCTGCGACACGCGCGTTTTTTTTTCTGCTAGACTTTACACTTCAGTCCGGTCTTCTAGAGAATGCGTTCTTGACCCCCTTCAGTTTCATACAAAGGAATATGTGTTTTGCGAATTTGATCTTTATTAGTTACTTGAATTGTCGCACTGACAGGTGTCAGGAACGCATTCTCTTGACGGCGGCCGGACTGTAACTCTCGTACCCACAGGCGATTTTTTATCGCGCACTTGATTTTCACCTTATTGCTTAGGGAGGGCGCCCATGAGCAACTTAGTTGCCCAGCAACTGTTTTGTCTCGTATTCGACACGTATGTATGTAACATTATTGGAACTGCAATATATCACATAATTATGACAATCTATTAGGCTGCCGTGCTAAACGCAAAAGCGGTATCTCAGGAAAAGCTAGTTTCGAGAAAATTGAAGTTTTGCTTTTATGTTTCTCAGTGATTTGAGGTAAAGCTGAGATAGGGAACACTTTTCTAAGGACTTTTTTTATTAAGATACCGCTATTTAGCTTAGCTCATTGGATGCATATTTCTTTAAGCTATCCAATGCCACAAAAATTTTGAGATACCGCTTTTGAGCTTAGCACTGCAGTAGGGCATCGTGACCATTTTTTTAAATGAAAACTTCTTTAGGCGCGTTGGGCATTTTTTGAGATGGGAAAAAAATTCATTGAACTCGCGCCACTGTTACCGTAAGCGACAGCGCGCGTGTTTTGCTTATAAGACGATTAAAAAACTACCCGCTTCGGATGTGTTCGGCTGTCGTCGGAATCTACTCGGTTTTAATATATATCCGATATGTCCACCGAGCATGTAACCTTCAGATATGTCAGTGAGTGATGGCAAAGTATTCTGTTTGTGTTTTGTTTTCACTTCTGTCGGCACTTCCGGAGTGCCACTGTTTTTTATTAACTTACATTTACTTGAACCTAGGGAATAGTGCAAGTTTCATCAAAATCGATTTAGTACACGTTTAAGATATGGACTTATACGTGTAAGTATGACGGCCTGGATTATTGATACCAGCTACGGGTGTAGTGTCAAAGGGAAAACATCTCAAAACCTTGGTCAAATTTGGACTAATACGTGTAAGGCCCATTGTCCACGTAACCGCACGTCATACGCACGCTTTCGTCAATTGACGATTGCAAGACGAATGCTTGCATCTTGCGTAGAAACAATGAAATCTGTGTCCACGAAGCGCGCACACCGCATGACGAACGCAACACGAGCGGCTGACGCGACGTTGCCGCTTCGTGGACACAGATTTCATTGTTTCTACACAAGATGCAAGCATTCGTCTTGCAATCGTCAATTGACGAAAGCGTGCGTATGACGTGCGGTTACGTGGACAATGGGCCTTAGTGTGACGGCCTGAGCTTATTGATACGAGCTGCGGGTGTGGTGTCAAAGGAAAAACATTTCAAAACCTTGGCCAAATTCTAGTCTACGTAAGAAAAATCAAAATGACCAAAACCAAACTGACCCCACGGTACTAATCTAATAAATACAAGTGCTGTTTTTTTTTTAAAGAATGTTTTTCTGTCTGGATATCATATAGAACCAAAGTCCTTGTCGAGACGAATCAAACAAGCCCAAACTCGATAGGGTTGGGTCGTTTTATTACTGAGTTCCCATGGCCACCTTCCGACTCCATCATCAGATATTGCATTGTCAATCGGCTTCCATATGCATCATGTACAATTTCAGCTCAATCGGAAGCCGTGAAGTGGGTCAAATTTAAGTTGCATGATTTGCAACAAACCTATTAACTACTATTAATTATAAACAAATATTTTCCTTAAAACTAAAAATAAAAAATAAAAAGTAATTAAAAAAAAAAACTAAGTTCAAAAAGATATTAACTCTATAAGTTTATATGAAAATGCGCGCATGTAGCGACGCGACAGCTGGGAGACATTTTTGCCCGCGGATTTGGACGCAACGTCACCCGTCTATTGGATGCAATGCAAGTGTGCGCCTGACGACAAAAAAGTTGCCGGCTAGCCAGTTGTCGCTCAACCGATTTAAAAAATAAAAAACAATTTAAAAAAATTAAACCGAATTAAAAAACTGACAGACTGCACTTTCCAGACTGCACCACTCCACGAAGGTTGAGCAGATCGTGGAGTACATGCATGTGAAGATCAACTGGACGTTTAGGGTCGAGAAGTTGGAGTCGCGTCACAACAAGAACTTCAAGTCGTTCGTGGTGCGTGTTCCGACACATCATCTCGAGAATTCCTCAAGGAAGAGTTCTGGCCAAAGGTTGTTGTGTACCACCGGTTTCGTGGCTGGCTACAAGACAACAGTCAGCGAAACACGACGCAGACACTTCGTGTGCGTTAGGTTTTAGTGTAACTATAATACATGTAATTATAGTATTTTTAAGTTACATTATTATTGTATTGTATGTGTTTATATGGGCCTTGATGTCTGAAATAAATGGATAAATAAAAAAAAAAGAAATTAACTCAAAAGTATGAAATAATATTTTTACTTAATATACACGAAATTAACCAACAAAACGAAATCAAAAGTACGAAACAAATTAGGGACCTACAAATTATTTTTTTTTGAGGTCGGTGCCAGCACTTCAGAAAAGTACCTATCATAATATAAAAAAAAGAAAATCCACAATATTGACAAAAACAAAAAACAACTATATTTTACAAAAATTTTAGTATAAATACTAAGTACAGTTAGGAAGGTATGCACGTAAGTAGATACATATAATAATAATGTGATACAAGTGCGACTATAACTTAGCGCTTTCAAATCACATCAAAAAATCGCATCGAAACGTCCACTCGCAACGATCGTCGCTACATGCGCGCTCTTTCATATAAACTTGTAGACTTGATGTGAGAGACAAATTGGTTGCGGAGACAAAAGTTGCTCGTCGGCGGTCTTCTCTTAGCGCCGAGAATTGAAAACCCAGCATTGTAGTTTTTTTGACGCGCTGGGATGAACTTTAGGATTTGAAAATCCAGTACGCGGTGAAAAATTGCCCGTGCGCACCTCGGCTTACACTTCACATAAGTGTCCCTTTAGGTCTCTTTATTATTATTGATTGTAAATAATTTTGTTACAGATTCTAGCGTTAGTGATAACTATAGTAGTGTTTCCCCTATCGGCCTACCTAGCAGTACTGGAGAGGCGGTTTCTCCTGCCGTCCGTCCCTCCAAAGGGGCACGGATTTGTACTGCTTGTCTTCTGGGCCATGATATTTGTGTCGGAAAATCTTTCCTTCCTAAATCTTAATAAAGAAGGATGGTGGTGGCATTTGAAAAAGTGAGTATAATCTTTCTCTTTTAATATACATGCTGCATAATATCCCTATAATGTACCTACTGCTGGAAATCAGACCTCCTCTCTTTTTGAGAGGGAGTGGGCCGTAATCCACCATGTGGGCCCAGTGTGGGTAATAAACATGCTGAACTACTTTCAAAGTAGTTTACTCTATACAAGATTGATTTCTAGATTACTCAGTTTTAAGTAAAAGATGTTAAATATGCCTAAAGTAGTGTATATGACTACTTCAAGCAGATGCAGATAGCAAAAAATGTTTTCGGCACAAGTTGCAACGACAAGTACACTTATTTTTATTTATTTATTCGTTCAGTTCCGTTTCTGGGCAAAATTCTCCGAGTTTGCGCAAAAATAAAGTGAGCCCAAAAAATCCCAGTTTTATAAATGTTTGCCTATGTTGTCTCACTGCTGAGCATAGGCTTCTCCCAAATCCCTTCAGGAACCTCTTCTACAGCCACCTCTTCCTAGGCCGGCCTCAGCGGCGCCGTCCATCCTCAGGCACCCACTCTGTGAAGACTGTTGCCAACATGTATTGCGACTTATAGAAAATGCTTAGGCTGACTCCAAGAGAAATCTATTTATTCGTAGTCATTCTTCTCATAACCTTTCGCTCGAAATTTATAACTTCTTGTCTCCAGTCTTCAAGACCGCCTGGAGATGGCCCTGTTTGTGGGACGTTACGTGTCGTGCATGATAATGTTCGTGCTCGGCATGAAGGCTCCCGGCATCATGCACCAGTTTGAGTTCCTCGAGGGCGAGGACGACAACCGCAGGAATATACCACCAAGGGTGAGGATTTTTTTTCTTCTTTTAATCTAGTCTGGTCAAACCACGCTGGGATCGGTGCATTTAATTCATTTATAGTTATTGTTTTAAGCCATCTTATATTTCGAGACACTTATCGCGACACGTGAAATCTGCTTGGCCTTGGATTCTCGCATTAAGTTCGACGCGGTGTCGAGTCGCGTTGTTCGAACTAAAACGAGGCGAATGAAGTCTATTTCGCTTTTATTGCATGGATATGGAACTTTTCTGTCCGGCTTAAGCCGATTCCGCGTCGAGAAGTGTGGTTACTCCCTAAAGGTCAATCAACCATCAAGGCGTTGTCAGAGTACTTTCAGGAACAGTTGAAATGCATACATTTTGTATGCGCTAGTTCACTTAAGAGGAAATCCGGTCGGAGAGACTTGAAAAAGCATAAGTAAAAAGTCATAATTCGAGGTTTGGCTCTCGCCTATTTCCTCCTCCAATATTGGACCAATTTAAAACATATTTTATAAACTGAATAAGAAGGATATGATATATGTATTTATGAAATAAAGGGACACATATTATATGTGTCCCTTATGTTTTTCTTTTTTCATTAATAGTTGTCAAATTTGTACACTAGGCCTCTGTTGACAGCGGTTTAAATCGGCATTTTTGAGGGTTCTAGTGCTTATAAAAATAATATATCATCAAAAAGGATAACAAAGGGACATACAAGTAGTTAATATTTATTATTCTGTAAAAAAAATCGTTGCTTTATGGTCATTAACAAGAAAGAAAAAAGGCGAGAGCGTTTCTATGGAAAATGACCACCCGCATTTCCTCTTAATGTTCCGGCTCCTGTCTGAACCAGGGATTGAATAACCGAAAAATTAAGGTTAAAACGGTTAGCGGTATGACGTCATACCTTTAAATTTCGATACCTTAAAATAACTGTACTTGTATAATTTCGATATTGTAATATTGCGGTATCGTTACTTTTTCAAGTATCTAAATTATAAAATAAAGGTTTTTTTGTACCCTGCCGCCCGCGCCGAGGCGTCTGTCGGCGGCAATGGTAAGAGAGTAGGTACTTGATTGAAAATTTACTGATATTCGTGCAGGTTTGCGACTGTGATGACACTGATCATAGACGTGTGAGTTTCGGTGCATGTAGTCTTGCACCGAGTCAAGGTTTTCAGATTGCGATGTTTGTGCGTAACGTATGATCTTCCTCCTTTTAATATTATATCAATGGACTTGGACATTGGATCATTGGACTATTACTTTATACTTTTTAGAGTGAGGCCGAACGAACGTAATTTTTCGAGTTGTGAGTTCGTAAAGTCGCTGCATTTGGTTTCATACAGGAATCCTAGTCAGCAGTCAACTCTTTTTGCTTCGCCGCGCTCCGTGTGGCACAAACAGAACTTTTGTACCTATGCAACCGAATGCAGGGACAGGGACACATTTTACGGACTCGCAACTCAAAATATTTCGTCCATTTGGCTTCGTCCTAAACACGATAAAGGTACCTAAAGACATATAAACACCATCCCTATTTATTTTATTTTGGGGTGGTATGGGATCTACCTCCTAGTAGTCCACCCCAGGCAACGGCGCTACAGGCTTGCCTGTGGTACGGCTGAAGATCCCACTTAGCGGTGGTAGGCTCCGCTTGGAGCCGCCTGGCTCGCGACCACCATCCCACCGGAGTCCGGCGCCAAGCAGCTTGCTGTGTTCCGTCGGTGTGTCGGAGTGCCAGTGCCTTTGGGGGTGAAGGAGTTTGTCAGTTGCTCTGTTCAGAACCGGTTTTGGTCCCTGGGCATAACTTGTCGGGTAACTCATTCTGGAGGGTAGCGGGATCCGAAGCTAGGTGCCAGCCGTTGGCCGACCGCAGTCAGTAGGGGGTCCAAGTAGCACGCCAGCCGCGTGCCAAAGGCTGCCTCGCCAACTCGCGAAAAATCCCGGTATGCACCACCGTGCCAGTCGGCGACTGGATGGGAGGACCCAGTGGTCATATCCGGGGGGGTTCGGGCGTCCCCGCTGTCTCCAAATGAGTTCCCCATAGATTAGGTTAGCTCTAGTGTTTCACTTGGTTCACTGAGCAGCGCCTCGACCAAGTCGACTTTTTTCCCCAACAACTCTACTCAAAATGACCAAAGCAAAGAAGAATAAGGTTAAACAACGGCTGCACTTCCTCCCACTAAAAGTGCACCTCACTAATATCCCCTGATATTAGTGAGGTGCACTTTTTTGGTTGCACTGGTTGCACTCCAATCTCGATCCGGTCCATCACCACCTTGAGACCGAGAAGCCGCACCTGTTTTTCCTGACGGAGACGAAGATAGCAACCCCGTCGGATGTAGCGTACCTCAACTACCCAGGATACTCTCTTGACCACAAGTTCAAGAAGCAAGCTGGTCTGTATGTACGTCCGCGATGATATTTGTTGTCGTCGTCTCCGTTGCTTTGTGAAATCGGGTTTTTCTACCATATGGCTACTTGTGGACACAGGCGTGGAGAAACCTGTCTACATTGGCGTCTACCGATCGCACAGCGGTGACCAGGAGACAACGGCGCTCTTTAATTTCCTCGTGGAATCGACTGACGTAGCCCAGCAATGGTACCCAACAGCGAAGCTCATTTTTCTGGGGGACTTTAACGCCCACCATAAAGAGTGGTTGTTCCCGTTTCAGAGAACTGACTATGCTGGGTTAGAGGCGCGCAAGTTTGCTTTAACGCTAGATCTAACCCAGATGGTGAATGTGGCAACGCGGGTACCGGATGCCATACTCCCAATTGCTTGGACCTTCTGCTGGCAACTGATCCGGACAGTCATTCAGTATCGGTCTCAGCCCCGCTGGGAACGTCTGATCACTGTCTGGTGAAATCCATATTGACCTGCTCTCCTCCAGATGAGAGTCCTAGAGGCACGAGGCGAGTATGGCGATACGAGTCAGCAAACTGGGATGAGATGCGGCACTTTTTTGCGTCTTATCCATGGCGGCAGGTGTGCTTCTCCTCGGGTGACCCCTCGTGCTGTGCTGACGTGGTTGCGGATGTGATTCAGTAGGGGATGGAGTATTTTATTCCATTCTCCGACATCCCGCTCGGGTACAACTCCCGGCCTTGGTATATTGCGGAATGCGCCCGCGCTGAGGCCTGAAAAGAGTCTGCGTACCAAGCCTAGGTCACAGCCCGCGACTGCAAAGTTAGAGCGCATAGGGTTCGCGCGAAGAAAAGAGCTTTTAATTCTGCCGCTAAGTTCTGCAAGCGGGTTTTGGGTAAGGCACGTTTTGACCATGTCGGACGTATTGGGATCAAACTAGCATCGCATCCTCCGGGTAGTAAACAGTTCTGGTCCCAGTCTAAAGCGGTTAAAACGAATTTCCGTCGTCCCACCTTACTTCCAATGATGAAAACTGATGGGTCGCTTGCTCAGAAAATGAGAAAGCGAATTCATTTGCATCTCTCTTTGCAAGCAATTCACGTCTGGACGCTGGCAACCACCCACTGTACCTCATTGTGACTATTCGATGCCGGAGACCGCAGTTCACAATAAAGAGGTCCGAAGAGTTTTGTGCAGTCTAGACGTGAACAAAGCAAGCGGGCCGGACGGTATTCCAGCGAGAGTATTGAGGCAGTGTGCGCCTGAACTGTCTTCTGTGTTGACACGCTTGTTTCGCCTCTCTCTTGAAAAAAGAACGGTGCCAAAATCCTGGAAGCTTGCAAATGTACAACCAGTGCCCAAAAAGGGCGACCGTGCAGACCCTGCACATTGCCGTCATTACCTCCATTCTATGCAAGGTTATGGAAAAGGTACTGAACATTAAGTTGCTGACCTACCTTGAAGACATTGATCTCCTCAGTGACCTTCAATATGGCTTTCGCCGGGGTTGGTCAACTGGCGATCTTCTTGTGTATGTCACGCACTGTTTGGGGTGAAGGCATCGAGAAACACGGCGAAGCACTTGCTGTATCGCTTGATATCTCGAAGGCCTTTGACAGGGTCTGGCACGCCGGTCTACTCAGCAAGCTTCCTGCTTATGGCATCCCAGCTTATTTTTGTAGCTGGATATCAGACTTCCTTAGTGAGCGGTCGATCAGAGTAGTCGTTGACGGCTGCTCCTCTGACCTTATGGCTATTGACGCCGGAGTTCCTCAGAGGTCTGTTCTCTTTGCAACTCTTTTCCTGCTGCACACCAATGACCTACTTCAGCCTGGTATTGTTGGGTACGCAGATGACAATACTGTTTCAGAGAGATACTTGTCCAGCACAAGGGCCAGCGGGGCCGAAGTTCGTTTCTTGAGAGAGGCCATGGTGGAGCGGACAGATTTGACCTTAAGCCTTGTCTCTCAGTGGGGTGATGACAATTTGGTTTCTTTTAACGCCACCAAAACACAGGCATGTGTTTTTACCGCCAAAAGGAGTCGATTCGACCAGACTCCTACTTTTCGGGGTACATCTGTTCTTGTAACAGATCGGCTCGAGCTCCTGGGCATGGAGTTGACATCTAGTCTCAACTTCGGTGCCACCATCGAGTACAAAGCCCAAACTGCGGCCAAGAAGCTGGGTATCCTTAATAGAGTGAAGCGATACTTTACACCTGGAAAGCTTTTAACTCTTTACAAAGCACAAGTCCGATCCTGCATGGAGTATTGCAGCCACCTTTGGGATGGCTCAGCGAATTTTGAAAAATGAGGTTAGGTGAGAAATGAAATGATAAGAGTAAACCGCGTTCCTCCGTTTTCTTCCCATCGTTTTATGAGTGCTCGTGGATAATTTAATATCACAGTATAATGAAACTAACACGTCAAAGCAACAGTGAAAAAAGGAAATTGATTAAGGTGCACGAAAATTGCAAATAAAATACAACTGACGCGTCTCCGTTCGTTCAAGTCTCGACACGAACGAGAGAGACATCGAGTCGACTAGGCTGGCAAGCAACGTCGCCGGCGACGGCATGCACCCCGCGCCCTTGCCACCACGTCGAGCTCGCTCTTTTTTGCATCATTTTTTTCGGTACCGAAATTATTTCGGTAAAGGTATTAGTAATATATAGGTATAACGATACCGTAAAAAAATAAATGTATAACTCGTTTTTTAACGGTACCACAACCGTAATTCTCAACCGTTATAGTTCTACCTTTAAATCAAAGCTGTATCGTAATTCTATACCGGTACCATACCCTTATACCTTTACCGCTTTCAACCCTTGGTCTGAACCCGGAAAGCCCCGATAGCTGACAGTACCTATATAATTTTAGAAGAAACCATAAAGGCTTGTACACACAGGCGCGACGCGACATGCGACACAAAGGCACCGCTCGTTGCGCGACTTGCGGTGCCTTTGTGTCGCGTGTCGCGTCGCGCCTGTGTGTACGAGCCTTAAAAGTATTGTGTCAAGGCTTTTGGGGTGAACGGACATTCACGCTTCACCTGGCGTACTTAATCCCTTAAATAATCGTCTCTTATCTATTTGCGAGGGAAAGCTATGATTATTTATTTCTTTGGTGGGAATGGTTAAAAAATTATTTGGCATATCTTAAGGGAACTACATGACCTAAAGCGCGGTCACTGTCGGACTGCATAGAAAAGAAAGAAGCGCAATGACACAACGCTGGTAATTTATTGCAAAATATAAGCAAATCTATCTATTTACAGAAAATCTATTGTTTGGACTACAAAGACTTTTGATTTTGATTAAAATTAGGTTCTTGTGGATTAGTGATTTTTTTTCTGTGAAATAACTACTTCTCGGCTGTAGCCGATAGGTTCATCTACAATCATAAATACATAACGATCAAATGAAAACTTTTTGTGACAAACTTGTCATGATCAAACTTTTTTATTTCCTCTACATTACTTTTGTCATCCGCGTCAATTGTTAATTTTTTTGTTAATTAGGTTAAGATGTCATGCCCATATCAAAATCATTTAATTGTTTCAACAGCCGAAAAAGATATATTTAAATTTAAAAAGGTGATTAAATTATCAAGTGTATTGTCTGTTACATTATTTGCATATTTTAGAACTGGCATTACGTGATGCCATATTTTCAAATAGGGTGAGTACTTACAAGTAAACAGTCTGAAAAATAATCGAGAACAATTAAAATTGGAGTAATAATACAACCAATAAATTTTAATAAGATCTACGGTACGGTACCCTGTCGCTATCAGCTCGCTACGCGCTGATCTAGCTGGGTATCCACGACGACACATCAAGTTATACATTTCCAGTTTTAGCTGACCTTGTATTGCTTTTCGTATTTTGCTTTTCGGCTTTCGGCTTTTCGTACAGTGTGAAGTCAGCATATACTGGAAATGTATAGCTTGATATGTCATCGTGCGTACAATTTCAATTTTTTCTTGTTTTAAAAGCAAATGAAACAGCTCTCGCGTCTCACCGCTTCCCTGCAATCACCTTGGTCACCTACCAACATCTTATTGCTTGTGAATTTGGTTCTAATTTACTCTGGATCTTTCTTCATTAAAGTTTTTTTTTTCCTGAAAAGATGTTTGTTTTCAGACTGTTTAACTGGTTTACTCAGCAAAAATGAAGGCAATGGATAAATACTTTCACGTCTACAACCCTGTGAGATTATTATATTTTTTATCTTACAACTTCTCGGTTTGGACTACGAACTTTCAAGGAGTTCGTAGTCCAATACTGATATTTATATCGAGTATGTAGGTAAAATACTTAAATGATTAAACCATGTGAAACAGTATCCTTTCCTTTGTTGACTTTCGCAACCGATTCCGACTTAGTCGATAAGTGTGCATACCTATACCCAAGCGACGCATCCATGACAGAGGCAACTACAACGCGAGTCGCTCGTGTGTATGTAGTCGCCTTTCAGTGAGCTTACGTACTAACTTTTAAGAGTCAAGCAAGAAGGAGAAATTTTATTGGCGGCGGTTTTCCTCGCTCACCGCTCCGCTTCCTCACACAGCACCGCTTCCTCACACAGCACTGGTCCAGCCAGAAGACAACTTTAGGAGGCATATAAAATATTTTTAACACGTCTTTTTCTCCACAGCCAGATGATAACAGATCGACATTCCGCAATGTGTTTGGCAAACTACGAACGCTGCTACCCTTCCTATGGCCACGGAAGAGTGCATGCCTACAAATCTACGTACTCATATGCGTGCTCGCGCTCATCGCTGGACGAGCGGTGAACCTTTTCGTGCCTATTTATAGCAAAAAGATAGGTAAGTTGTGGTTTAGTTCGGAATACCTAAACGTTAATGTAAGTTTTTTGACTATTTAACTGTCCGGTGTTTAACGAAAGTTTCCGTTTTTGTACCTATTATTTCTTAACTCAAGTTAGGTAGGTACAGACGCCAGCACATCAACCTACCCGAAACTTTAAATTTTTCCAATCAACTTTGAACCTTATGATTTAGCGATAAAGTTGAAAATCTATTAAAGAAATTTGACAGATTGTAGTAGCTAGATGTGCTGGCGTCTGTACACCCATGATCCGATAATGGCGTTATTGCTACTGATGTTTTGTAGAAAGATCGTTAAAAGATCGATCGTCGCCGTTTGATCGTCGTTCGTGTCTTCGAAGACATTTTTACATTATGCTAACTGTATTCATTGCAAGGTTAATTCATTGCCAGAATCGACAGGTAAACATCTTTAGGGCAGGCTCGTCCTATCGTAGAACTCATTCATCGCGTTGCATGAGGGAAGATCAAGGTCAAGAGCAAGCCGAATAAATAAAAGAATTCTCTCTACCAATTACCAACGTGGTACTATAATAAACTACTTTCCTTCCAGTGGATAGTATTTCCATCCCCCCATTCTACTTCCGATGGGACCTGGTTGTGATCTACGTGTTCTTCAAGTTCCTCCAGGGGGGAGGCACTGGTGGGATGGGGCTCCTTAACAATATGCGGTCTTTCTTATGGATCAAAGTCCAGCAGTATACTACTAGGGAATTACAGGTATGTATTTGTCTACTACAAAAAATAATATTTTTGGCTATTTGTAGACGAGCTTGGCTCCTAACGAAAGAACTAAAATACCTTATAATAAAAATTGAGATATTTTTTCTCAAATCTCAATTAGGTACACTAGCATGGTTTATTTACGTGGTTAATGGACATCGGAAACGAGTCACGAGTTACTATAAAAAATACCCAAATCGCTATAGGTGTGCCTATAATATTTGAGTTCCCTCAATTCCTCATGGATCCCATCATCAGAACTGGATTTTGATAAAAATGGGACCAATCTGAAAGTTCCAAATCGGTTTATAAATGAAGGCGTACTGAGGTAACAAACATAAAAATAAGAATACAACCGAATTGAGAAATTCCTCCTTTTTTTGAAGTCTGTTAAAAAAAAGGTTATGTGTTTGTCCGCGTACTGGCCCGCATTAGCGGCGAACAGAAACGTGTGGAAAAGGGAGGGAGGCTTTGTCCTGAAGTGGGGCAAACGAATCCGTTTATCCCACTGTCAATCAATCATTGTCACTGTGTCAATGTCACTATCAATCGATAGTGACATTTAATCATGATTGTTCTATGAATCAGATGTTAATCACATAATGTCATATGGGTATTGTGTTTCACTCACAGCTCATGATCCAGTGATTGTGACTAATACGCTAATCCATGCCATGAGTTAGACACTTCACATAAGGTTTCATGAAGCCTTTTCAATAAATATGTCTCAAATGTTATGCTAACTCAGGTGATTTATTTATCTATTGTGAATCACCTAATATGGCATGGCTGTTTTAATTGTTTCTTTAAACAAGTATAGACATACGAACTATAACAGCTAAACGTATCAGCAATCAATATCGCGTAAGAATCAGCTTCGCCATGGAATGTGGCAATGCTGCCTTTTGGGCACTTTTCCTGTTTACAGCGATGCGGGCGAAGTTTTTGATGCCATATGATTCTAGTACCACTTTTTTATATTCATGTACTTACATAACGTGACTTTTTACACCAAAGGCCTATTCTGATATAGGCGATATTCGTTGCCGCTTTTGGCAGCGAAAAATGCCAAGTGAACTAACTAGAACGATCCACCGTTTTAGTACTTCACTAGCTGTGCAAATTACTGAGCTATACTATATTCATTTATCGACTATACCTAAATAGGCCTCAACAGATTCTCATCGACGATTGCTTCAATAACTTTTATGTTTCAGTTAGAATTATTCAGACACCTTCACGACCTGCCCCTGCAGTGGCATTTGTCGCGGAAGACGGGAGAGGTCCTGAGAGTAATGGACCGAGGAACGGACTCCATAGACAATCTGCTGTCGTACATACTGTTCTCAATCGCTCCGACGCTGATAGACATCATCGTGGCAGTCATATATTTTGTATTGCAGTTCAATGTGTGGTTCGGACTCATCGTGTTTTCAACTATGGTGCTTTATATAAGTGAGTATTTTAGTTTATAAGTGAATGTCAAAGACTATCGATTAAAGCTAGTAACTAAAAACGAGTTGGCGAGCAAAGAGCAGAGAGTACGCGACGGCGACGAGCGCTGACTCGCTGGTAAGCGTATGTACAAAGCGTGACTCTCTCAGTAAGCGCTCTGCTCTGCCCGCCAAACGAGTGTCGCTGTGCGAGTTCTCTCTTCGATAGCTCTTATCGCTGCGACAAAAGAGTAATCGCCGTCGCCGGCGCGCGGCGGTGTGAACTGCAGTCAGCGATCAACTATCCATACTAATATTATTAATTCGAATGTAACTCTGTCTATCTGTCTGTATGTATGTTACCTTTTCACGCCTAAACCACTGAACGGATTTCGATAAAATTTGGCAGAGATATAGATTGCATCCCGGGGAAGGACATAGGATAGTTTTTATCGACATACCTTGCGAGGGAAGCCGCGGGCGGAAGCTAGTTAATACATATATCTCTTTTACTTACACGGAACTTGCGATCTTTTGTGTGTTTCTTGAGCGAGAAAATCGTTGAATCTGGTCGTTTCCCCGTTGTCGGTGGGACAGGTGCCTTACTACGTGTTATCTAACAATAAGTTGCCATGAACTTGTAAATATCGCGATATTTTTATCGCAAAACACGCTCCAATAATGTTTAGTTTTTGGTAAATAAACAGTAGTTTGAATGACGATTTATCTGACCGTGTTATTGTATATCGATTGTCGGTCGCGTGCAAGTAATTGTCTGTAAAATGTTTGTATTCGAAATAATTTTTCACCGTTTCCAAGGCTTTGTTGTATTGATTTTAGATACAATCTATTGCAAATAAATCATCGCGTGTTCGATAACAGTGTTTGGCCTAATTGAATTTTTTTAAGCCCCTCTCAAGGTCTCGGTACAAAAATAGAAACTAAAACTGACAACAACTATATCATAATTGTGGTAGTTGTATGTTGTTGATACTGTTAGTCACAACTAACAAAGACGACGTTCTAGAAAACCGAAAATCAATACCTTATACAGTCAGGGAAATTAATTGTTAAGCATATCTACACTACGCCAATTTGTCATGTTATAGGCATTTCCATTTGAATATACGGACGGTTTAAGTTGATCGTCACTTTGCTTAAGGCGAAAGCATCTGGGTAGCCCGCGAAATTCAAATTTTCTTACGTTTTGCGCAATTTGCAGGTAACGTTCAAAATCTAGTCGCAGTCTCATCTCGGCGACTAACAAATATCAAAAAATTATCAAAGTGTAGGGAAATTAGAGTTATTTTTGACAGATTGAGACTGAGATTAGACCGTGAACGTTCTTAAAATTACGAGAATAGCCCCTCAGGTTGTATGTTGATCTAAGTAAAAATTTCGCTACCTTAGCGCAACCCCCTTAACAATTTTTCCTGACCATACATCCTCTTCAAGATTCCTAAAACATTTATCATTCTTTTTTTTTTCCAGTTGCGACAATAGCTGTAACAGAATGGCGGACCAAGTTCCAGAGACGGATGAACCTAGCTGACAACGAACAAAAGGCACGCTCCGTGGATTCGCTGCTCAACTATGAAACAGTCAAGTACTATGGCGCTGAGGTGTACGAGGTCGTCTCTTATAGAGAGGCTATCGTTAAATATCAGGTAATAAATAGTTTTTTTCAAACCCAGGCAGGCACTTCGTGTATTTAATTTCATCACCACTGTTAATAAAATGGTGAAGGAAAACATGCATCGTGATGAAACCGGCATGTCCTAGAACCAACGATTCGAAGACATGTGACTTCTACCAGCCCGCACTGGGCCCACGTGGTGCGTTATGCTCGTTATGAATCTGTTGAATGTACGGTCATTGAAGCTATAGTTAGGCGAGACCTACGTCGAGCATGTGACGTTTTTCCGCTGCATGATAATGAAATAGTTTCTTAATTTTTTTTCTTATTATGGTCATAGTATTGAGTTTCCTAACTGCTTCGTAGTTTTACGATCAGCGGTCGCACGTCTGATAATCTTATGATCAATCCCCGGGACGAGCAAATTACAATCCTTTTTTATTTAAACGTTGCCCCACACTAGGAATTACTCCTGTATCGTGGGTGCGTTTACAAACATTTAAATTCACATACACAAACGGCCAGACCTGGAACAACTACCTGTAGGCAATACAAATATTTGTTCTGTTTTAACATATAATTTTCACGGCCGTAAGTCCTAGGAATCCGAAGGATTTGTGAACTGCAATAGGCTCGCCTCCTATTACATTACACAGGACTTATAAAATTTACCTCAATTTAAATATTTTCAGACGGAGGAATTCAAATCTCTGATAACACTGAATATGCTGAATACTTTGCAAAATATCATCATTTGCTCTGGTAAGTGTTCTATATTATTTACTTTGTAATTTTTAATGAAAATAAACCAAGGGAAATATACACTTTGAACATTTTTTTTTATTTATATTATACGAGCTTCTGCACTCGACTTCGTCTGCGTGAAATTTCTTTCAGACTTTTTATTCTTAGGGTGATTTTGATAGCTCATGACCTGTCTCAAGAATTGGGCTATCATATGCAAAAGGAATTTTTCAAATCCGACTGGTAGTTCCAGAGATTAGCGCGTTTAAACAAACAATCAAAAATAAACTAACTCTTCAACTTTATAATGAGTTAGTATTTATTTTAAACATATCGATATTTCGGTGACCTTAACTCTTTTACCTCGATTTTAGGGAAAATATTTCGAATATGCTAAAAAATCTATCCTTGTTTAAAGTCCAACAGTACCAAAGATAAGCACAAATAATTTAACAAAATAGTAGTAGCGCTTAATTTCCTTAAAAACTGTTTCCATAAACATAACCATGGTAATTTTTTTATTATGTTTATCGTGAGTTTCTGATGCCACTTTGACATCCTTTAGCTAAACGATTTTTTGCAGCATTGTACTTTTAGATACAGATTTATTAACCATCAATTAGATCTACCTAGGTGTTTATCAGGACTTACAAAATGTTTCCAATTGATGTTATTTCAAGTTACTATTATTACTTTATTTAAAGACCAGAACGATTGAAAAAGTTATAAAAATGTTTGAAGTTGTAGCGTAAATTGAACTTTATTGTGTAGGAATTAAAGTAGTTTTTCCATAAACCCATATATGTTTACATTTTTGGCAATTAAATCGCGAAATTAGGTTAAATTATGTTTAATTGCTATAGTCATATACTTTCCGTACCTTAAAGTCATGTGTTCGTAGCAAACAACACTAGAACAGAGGGGCTGTTCTCGTCATATTAAGAAAGTTTATGACATTTGTTTGTGGTCGATATTAGACTGCGAATAGATTTTGAACGTTGTAATGTTGCACAAGTTTTGTTTATTACGAATACGGAGATCGGACAAAACCTGAGCGAAAAACGTGACAGAATTTCTCTTTTCATTGTAGCATGTTTAAGGCCCATGTTTCAGGACCTCGCTAAACACTCAAGCATTACTTGAAACTAGTTTTAACCAATTAACAAAAATCAACTAAAATGGCTTGAAACTTGTATGGGTAATGCTTGAGTATTGAGCAAGGTTCTGTTATCCAGAGGGATCGGTACCATTTTTCTTTTACGTAAACTAAATTACTATGTTTAATATTGTTCTCATCAGGTCTACTGGCCGGTTCCTTACTCTGCGTGTCGATGGTGGTGAACACCAACGAGCTGACCGTCGGTGATTACGTGCTGTTCGCATCCTACATCGTGCAGTTGTATGTGCCGCTCAACTGGTTCGGAACCTACTACAGGTATGTGAACAACTTGTGCAACAATAATCTTCTAGACATAAGTGAACAGGTTATTTCTAGGCAAAGGTGCAAGTGAAAGAAAATAGTTGTGGAGTTTCTTGCCCGTTCTATGGAGGTTCTTGCCCGTTCTATGGAGTTTCTTGCCCGTTCTATGGAGTTTCTTGCCCGTTCTTCTCCATAGGTACCTACGCTTTTAAATGGGCCACTAGCTTCATATTTTCTGACTAACCGACTTCTTGACAATTCAAAAGTGCCTGTAAATGGTTTAATTGAAATAAATGCTTTCAGTTTGAGTTTGAATAACAATTTTTTGGCAAAAGCCTTGAAATAGATAGAATCGATTTTCTGGTTGACCAGGACACTGACTTCAAAAGTTTGTAATAATGATTTAACAATTACGGTGTGCTACACTTCAAAGTTTATTTACCTTTATTTAACAACCACACTGCCAATCTTCCTTGTTTGTCGCAATCATGCACGTAGTGATAAGATCGATATGAACTAATACGAAGTGCAACTTGAGTCCTTTATTAGTGGAGATTAGCTTTATAACGTAACCACATGGTGATATAATTGTCATAAAGCGACGCCGCTATTTATAACTGTCGCAATATTGCTACTGTTATGTCGACACCGCTTTTTAATACCTGGTAACAAGTAATGCATTTGGCCGGCAGGGTTAATGGTATAGATATAGGAGGACTTCGGTTTCAATACTCAATCATTTATTGCTATCCACAATATGTACTTAGGTGGTAACTTAAAAATTAACGAGATCATTATGGATGCTGTCGGACACAGCAAAATAGTTAAAATTAAAGTGCGCTGTGATGCACACCCCGTTATTTCAAGTTAAACAAATATAAACGTTATTACAATTATATTTAAATTGATTTCAGACTGACTAGCACTATTGACAAATTTATAAAATTTTTTGAAGTTATAGCGTAAATTGAACTTTATTGTGTAGGAATTAAAGTTATTTTTCTATAAACTCATATTTGTTTACATTTTTGGCAAATAAATCGCGAATGCACGGTAGGTCTCTCCTACTGAAGCTTTTTTCTCCTTTCGTATTCGGTTATTGTGTCATAAGAATAGAGTAGTTACACAAGTGATTTGAAATACTCTTCCTCTAGATGAAGAGCTATTTTATATCCTTAAGTTGAAATCGAATTCCGAAATCAATGGTATCTACGATCGAAACGAAAACAAGCAGTTATTTTAACATCTCATTCTCCTGTTCTATTTACAATAATAAACCATAAAATGTAAACCTTCTCAGAGCCATCCAGAAGAATTTCGTGGACATGGAGAACATGTTCGACCTGATGCGAGTGGATTCTAACGTGCGTGACGCCCTCGGAGCGCCGGACTTGTTGGTACGACGCGGCGCCGTCGAGTTCAAGCATGTGTCGTTCGGGTACGGACCCGAGCGGCTTGTGTTGAATAACATCAGCTTTAAGGTGCCGCCTGGCAGTACTGTCGCCTTGGTAAGTTGGAATGTTTACTAAGTGCTCATACACACCAGCGATACGCGTCAATGGCAGAGCCGACTGCTGTCGACAACATGCCGGTCGTGTAGTAGCTAAATTTATAAATCACATTGTTAAGAGCGTTTACGCCGTACGGCATTTCATACAAACTTTCAAAGCCTTATTTTTCGAAATGAATGAACCGATTTTAATGAAACTTCACACGCATAAGCAGGATACAAAGGTCTAAAAAGTTAAGAACATTGTGTTACAGCCAAATTAGACCGATTTTAAATTTTCCATAGAAACAGACACTTCCAGTTATCTTTTTTTAAATAAGACATTTCGATTATCCTGTTTTGCGTATGAAGTTTCATTAAAATCGGTTCGTTCATTTCGAAAAATAAGAGCTTGAATCGATTCGATTTATTTGATACACAAATAATAAATACAATGCTGACCAAAAAGCAGTGTAATTAAAAAAGCTTGTATACAATGGCAATTTTATAAACCCACTAGCTTCTGCCCGCGACTTCGTCCGCGTGAATTTTCACCCTCCCCCATTCACCCTTTTAGGGGTGGAATTTCAAAGAACCCCTTTCTTAGTGGATACCTACTCTTCAAACATACCCTCCAAATTTCGTCTCTAGGACCAGCGGTTTAGGCTGTGCGTTGATATATCAATCAGTCAGGACTTTGAATTTTATATAATATTTAGATTTAGTTGTTGTTGTGTAAAGCCAATATCAGATGGTTCACTTTTTATTCATTTTTGCCTTTCATTGAACTTAATTTTAATCAAAAGTGAAAAATTAATTAATTAGTGAACCAATCCAAAAATGTTGGATATCTTTCAATCGCTTACCGAATTGTCGAAAAAAGTAAGAAAGAAGAAAAAGTGAAAGATCGTTAATTCCCATATAATGTTGTCTCTGTCATATATAAATACCAACGAACAACAAACTGTAATATAAACCTAGAATGAAACAAAAATATTCACTCGAGTGGAGGGTGTAATATGGGCTTAATAAAAACTTAACAATATTGAACTCAGGTGGGTCCTAGTGGCGCGGGCAAGTCAACAATCATGCGGCTGCTATTCCGGTTCTATGATGTGAACGAAGGCGCGGTGCTGGTCGACGGGCAGGACGTAAGGACGGTCACGCAAGCGTCGCTAAGGACAAACATAGGCGTCGTGCCGCAGGATACCGTGCTATTCAATAATACTGTCAGGTAAATCGAGAAAAACATGGTCCGACTACGAGGGCGAAGCAACTAATTCTATAACAATTGAAAGTCGATTTTATTGACTATAGCATACAGCATTAATAGCATTATCATTAGCATTCCGCCGCTCGACGACGATTAGCGCCTCGAGTGTGTTTTATTACGTAATGCAAATTTCAGCCATAGTAAATAAGAGCAACTTTCAGTTGTTATAGTCGCTTCGTCGTCACTCCGCGCTGTTACTAAGGTTAGTTAATTCCCACCCCTATAAAAATCTGCCTTATATGCCGTATAAATCTACCTTATATGCCGTCTTATTATAATATCATAGCGGCCAATGCACGTCTGGCGAGGCGCAGCACAGCGCGGAATTATATTCAACTTTATTTCTACTAGCATAAGTTTGATATTTAACTTCCAGTAGGTAATAGGTAATACGGGTTGGTGTCCGCAACTCGCAAGTCAATGCGCGTATTTTGCGTAACTTCCAGTAGCCCGAGAACGCATCAAGCGCATACAGTCGCGCGTCTTTAGACATATCGTTCGATCGCGATCTGTTCGCACCCTTGGCACAAGTGCATTCTCGTATTGATGCGCGCTGCGAATGTTCGCAGTTTCTTTGCCTACCAGTCCAAGCAGTTATTAGTCCTTTTCATTTGTAGAATATTTTATTTAAAACAGAAGATCATAATTATTGTGAACAAAATAGTAATAAAACTAAAGCTATTCTATTGTATAATGTAAAAGAGATTTTGAAAAGAAAATTTAAAAAATATTTTATTTAAAACAGAAGATCATAATTATTGTGAACAAAATAGTAATAAAACTAAAGCTATTCTATTGTATAATGTAAAAGAGATTTTGAAAAGAAAATTTAAAAAATACTATGCTGCCATGTGCACCCGGTTGGACATCAATGGGACTCTGACCTCATCCTCCCCACGCACACTGAAAATAAAATAACGCTTATAAACCGTGCAGATAAGTAACTTACCACATACACGCTCTTTGCACTTCTAAAGAAACCAAAATATCATAAAAAAAACAACATAGAATACCTGCTTTTTGTTTTATTTCAGGTATAATATTCAGTATGGAAGATTGGCTGCGCCGGCAGCTGACATTATATCAGCGGCTAAAAATGCTGATATTCACGACAGGATCCTCACATTTCCAGATGCTTATGATACACAGGTAAGAATTACATACATATATTTTCCATTAAAAAAAATGTTATCACCGAGTTACTGCTAGACTTTTGCCTAGCAGTGGCAAAGGCTAATTTAAAAAAATATTATATATACTGGCATTAACACCGCTCCAAGTGCGAAGAAGTTCCAAGCAACTATTAATAGAACGATTAACATTAACATCCTATCCTATTCAAGCACAGCTTCTTAAAATCGACAGCATCTCTACCAGGAAACCTAGGTTGCAAACTGGCAGGATACTCTTCCAGCTCCTATTTAAAAGGAGCATCTCAGTGTAACCTTTCGTGAACCGTCTCCAGACATAAGTGAAAGATGTTACTCCATCCAACCTGGTAAAATAAGGCTACCTCGACGGAAAGTTAAGCAGGGTGTGGGTGGATGTGTAGCTATGTCACCCTCTGTTCCAAAACTTGCAATCAAAAAAAAGATTGCACGTGTCCGTATGATCATACAAACGATATCTATCAAAGCAGTATGGAATCGATTCGACTGCGTCTTCGTAAATGATGAACAAATGCTAAAAACGCGTATACGAGCTTACAAATGCGTGCTTATATGCACAGAAAAAGTCACCAGTGTGTAAACAGTGTGTAAAGCCTAAATTTACTCTCACCGTACTTATCCACGCCAAAAACTGCCCATGCTAAGAGTCGAACTCACAAATTATTAAATAGCGTTTGCATGATAATCAAATCAAGCCACTGCGTCAACGTTTGCATGATAATCAAATCAAGTCACTCCGTCAGAGATATCAAAACCGTGTTAACCGCTTCCAATATGAAAGATAATTTACCTTGACTAATTTGATTATTGCTCACCTGTTAACTTCTGGGCGTCGAATCTTTATTTGGTTTACTTCTCTGAAACAGAAACATAAATGTATTGTCACCAGAAAAACTTATTTCGAAGTTGTAAATGTATGACAAAGAGCGAAGCCACACAATGCGTAGCGGTGTCCGAGCGATGACGCAACGTCGTCCTGCATACAAACCACAGTGACATGCCACACGGAGCGTTGCGACGACGTGCGTAGACGCAACGCACGCGCAACGGATAAGGGTAATAGAGAGACGAAGCAGGGATGGATATTACGGTGCGACGCCGAGCATCGGAGCGGCATTGCAACGGAGCGCAGTGTTGTTTGTTCTATATAAAAGATTGACACACCCAACACCGAGATGTTGGTTCTGCGATTGGTACGAGGTCGCATTGTCCTTATGGCACTAAGTGCGTTGAAATCATAGCAGTGCGACGACGCAACGCACCGGCAACACCGGTGTGACCTTATTCTAAGATGCAATATAATAGACAGATTTGACACTTAAATCTGGTAAGCAAATCTTCACCGGCGCGGCGTCGTGGCAATGACCCTATATTGAATTAAATTTTGTTGGTCCAAACAAAAGTTTTGAGTTTTGTTTGTTTTAACAAATAAAATATTATTTCCAGGTCGGAGAAAGAGGTCTACGTCTTAGCGGGGGCGAAAAGCAAAGGATAGCAATCGCGCGGACTATGCTCAAGGACCCGGCCATCGTTCTGCTAGACGAAGCTACGTCAGCACTTGACACACATACAGAAAGGAATATACAGGTACAATAGCTGTACAGATATTTTACTGTCAACGTCACAGTGATTTACAATAAAGTTGCTGTTAGATTGCTGTTGTCAGAGGTTATAACTGTGATCGGACTTGATAACGAACATCCTATAATAGATAATTATAGTATTACACGCTGTGAATGTGTGCATGAAGACGAGTAGCGTCAGCACAACACACACGCACACATACTTCCGACTTCGCTATCGTTTCGGGCGGTACCGAAGGGTCCTGTGCTTCGACACACATTCACAGCGTGTTTGTACATTGGTAACGTATAAAACTAACCAATACCAACGCTAACTTAGTTCAAGCTATAAAAATGAAGCGATGATATTGGTTGGTTTCACACACACATCCCTCGCTATACATCCTCGCTCAACCATTCAGCGGGGGTAAGGGGTGAGATACTGCACAGCCAGAGACTCACTTGTATGAACAGGATGAACCTCGCGTGGCTCCGCGTTCCGAAGGATTAATCATCTAATTTATGTTTCAGGCGGCTCTGGCGCGAGTATGTGCGAACAGGACAACAATTATAATCGCTCACAGGCTCTCTACCATCATACACGCCGATGAAATTCTCGTATTGAAAGAAGGAGAAATCATCGAAAGAGGAAAGTGAGTAAAACTTACTGCATTGATTTTTTTTAACTTGCTTCCGCCGCCCATGTTTTGGCCCACGTGGTATGTCGTTAAAAAGTAGTATATGTCCTTCCCCACGGTTTAAAGTACCCCATACCAAATTTCTTCAAAATCCAGATGTTTGAGATTAGCCGCAACCCCGTTAGAGATTACAGACATTTTTATGTCGGTCTACGTACCGTAAATAAATCATGGTATTCTGAAATGACGTTCGCTAGGTGGCAGCACTGACACGTCAGGTCCAGGCATCTGTCAAAGAGCCTATATTTTCTTAAGACCTTGTCCAGAAGGGGCGAATTCGCCGCGAAACGTTTCGCGCGAATTTATTCGCGCGTTAACGAGATACTAGGCGCCAATACATCGCGTCCACAAGCATCGCGCGGTTTTAAAATCCGCGCGTAAATCGCGTGCAGCTCGCCAGACTCTAGACTCGCACTTGATTCGCGCGTATTGCGCGCGAGTCGAGATACTTAGAGACTCCTTGTTGCGTCCAGTTGACGCGCGAACTCCAGAGTGTTCAACTTCATGTTTTCTACTGACAAATGAAATTCGAACCCAAATGCTCGCGCGTTGGTGCGCTCCTTCTGGACGCAACGGTCGCGCGTAATACGCACGAGAGAATCACGGCGAATTTGCCCTTTCTGGACAAGCTCTTAGTCAATTCGCCCTTTCTGGACAAGCTCTTAGTCATGACTGAATGATGAACGAATGATGAACGTCATCATATATTTTATATTCATTATCGAAATGGAAGACCTCTTGTCAAAGTGGTGCCAACTGGTGTCGTAAATTTTCACGAAAACCCCCATTATTCTCGTTTTTGGGTGTACTATAGGTACACTCAGAGAATACAGGCGTAATTGTTAGATTTGTTTGTAAAACTCTGGTTGTTAGTTGCCGTCCGTGGTGTCTATATAATTGAAGTTTATGTTATTTTCAGTCATGAAGCGCTTCTCGCGCAAGGCGGCTTCTACGCGTCAATGTGGCAACAGCAACTAGAGAATCGCAATAACAACGAAAGCAATGGCGAGGGCAACAACAATAACAACGAGCCTCGACCGCCGCCCGGACAACCCAACGGCGCCAACGCGTTCGGACATGGCCATGGACATTAGAAGAGTACAGTCTTAAGTAACGAAGCAGGGTGCTAGTCGGTTCGTGGATCAGTGAATTCGAATATTATCGATTCCTAGCGTCAATTGTTTGGTTCGAGGGCGTTAGATATAAGGGACATGACAGATCGCTCAAGAAGAGCATTTGTAACAAATAATTTTTGTATCGATATCGTGAACTTTATCCTATGTACATTATGCACAAGCATTAGCTCACCAAACAAACGTAATGATGTACAGAAGTTGACATTGTGATGATGTAACTGTATTGTACCTAGTAGTATTAAATTGTGATGGGAAATTATATGTGCTATTTCAGTGTTATTAAAACTGTTTTTATTTAAAATTTGCATTTTTATTCACTGACTAGCTGCTTCGTTTGCGTGCATATTGGATTTCATAGGTTTATTTTTTTGCGCGGTATCCTAATTCTTTTTTCTAAAATAAAGTAGCCTTTGTTACTTCTTCTACAGTCAAAGTCTAGCCGTTTCGGATATTAGCTGGAACAAACAGACATGTGAACAGACAATTAAGGGGATTTTTGCGGGACATTGTATCTTCCTACCTCACTTTCGTACCTGCATAATTATATACTATGCCATTTTGTATGAACCACCGTACAAGACTGCCGACTTCGGCACTCTATTGAGCAGCCTTCTGCGCAAAGTTACCAGCCAGGATTTTTGGTTTCGTAGCCAAATGTCAGTCTGTCCATCCGTCCGGATGTTACACAGCCATTTTACTCTATTTGCACTATATCGATGAAAATTTGAAAGCAGGTGTATTCTGGGCACCGCAAACAATAATGTAGTGAAATTTCGAGAATAACAATTAGGGATGATTCCCCATTTCGTGGCTCTGCCCATACATAAAATCGGAGGATGGCATAAAAAAAAGGATGAAAAATAGCAAATTACCGACTTATTGTTTGGGGGCGTCGGTATAGAAATGCGAAAAAAAATTCCTGACCTTCTATAAAGATCCACCTACCGTTCTTCTAAAATCTTTATCTATCTTTACCTTTACCCTGCTTTTCTTTGGAAAGCTTCGATAATCTTTCTAGGCTTTCATTATACTCTCGATTCTGCTTCTGGTATTCCTTCACTGATATTGAAGGTCGGTGTCTGGCATATTCCAAACTCCTTAAAGAAGTCTGTTCCTTTTGTTCGATTTGATCGATAGTCTTAACGTAGTCCGTCGATATCTTGCGGTAAACTCCTTTCCCTTTCCCATGTTGTAAACCAAGAATATGGTCGATGGTATTATGCTGAACTTGCGGACGACCCATTTGCATTGGGATCGATTGGCGGCGCCGTAAATAAAGTTCACGGGGATCTTCGCCTAGGGTTTTTAGGTCCATATATTTTTCCGGAGAATATGTAAGAAGGAAGAGTGTATTCTTTTGCTGCTTTTCCGAAAGTGGTCTGTCAATGAATGAAAAAAAAATGCAATTAATACCTATCTAACAAACTAAAATATAAATTATTATAATAAAGTCAGGTCATTAGAGATGAGGGGCCTAAAAAGGCCACTTTGGCAGAATCATAAAAGGATAATAATATGAATCATAATGGACAACAGTACGTATCAAATCTCATTGGTGAAGAATTTTTCAGTTATTTTTTTTGCCTGTGCTAAAATCCCAATCAATCCAATCCCAATCTCTTTGATTATACCTACATAGTGCAGCGAAAAAAAGAAAAACACGGACTGTCTTCGCCTTTATGATTCATAATGTTAATATCCTTTTATGATTCTGCCCAAGTGGCCTTTTCAATATTGTGCATACATTATTTGTAAACTGGCAATATCCGGCGAGTAGGTACGTATACTTACTTATAATCCTTTAAAGTTGGTCCTGGCACCTGGTCAGTAGCCACGTCATCCATAAGACGCGTGAGGACAGACATTTTCCTCTGCTTACCAGCGTCAAAATCGCTAACTCGCTTCCCACCTTCTAAATCGCTAATCCGCGTCGCGCGAAAATCGCTGCCTGATTTCCATCCAACGGCACCAGGATGACTGTTGATACAAATTATACTGATACTAACATCTTTATTAATATCCGTAAGGATTGACTTCTGGCGCAGTAATGCCATGACGTTCGACCTTCGCAACCCTAAAGTAGGCATGCCTACTAAAATACCCAACCCAGGTTGAATCGTAATTTATAATTCGTTCGTAATTTGGCCGTGCGAAGAAAGAAAAGGATGGATATTGAAGTCGCCGATAGTGAGGTCAAAATGAAAATCCAAGATGGCGAATGGCGAAGAGATTTAAAATTTGTCAAATAAGCAGTAACAATAATTCCACGTTCCTGAGGTGTGTATCGCTCCATGGGTTGTTGATGACAACTAATTCTATAGACATGTACAGTGCGTGCCACGTAAGAAGAGACTTGACACACCACGTGGTCTGACATGCGCAGAACACGATTTTAGGTATCTTTAGCGGTATGAGGTCTGAGTGCGGGACGGGACCGGACGTCATAGGGGGGGCGGGAAGAGGCGGGGGAGGCGGGGTCAAGTCTTCTTACGTGGCACGCACTGTAAAAGCATAGTGACATTTGGCGCCATCTGCAAAAATTAAGGCACATTCACATTATGACATTACTTTTGCGCCACCCTGTACTTGTGAACAAAAAACATCTTATTTTGTATAAAAATATACTAATTGTAATTAAGTATAATCCTGCCATAAAAAGCTATCCTTTAATTTCCTAACAAATTGTTTTGAAGGGTGACCATGAAAAAATTAAATTTAAAAAAATCTATCTCGTTATTTGGGGGCAACTGCAAATTAATGTCGTTTACTTATCTACCCTCAATAGTATTTATTTAGTAACCTGACGTTCATTACTTCATAAGCGATGAAGCTCACTTGTTTGCGCATATATTTACATAAAAATAAATTTAATAGATATATAAACTTACAGTTCTATTACTGAACTATATTGCTTTGATTCAGTCATGCATTTCTTAAGTATATTTAAGCATTTATATTGAAATTAGAAGTTTTCAAGAAACATTAAACACATACTCTGATGATTTGATTCCTCAATATATTAAATTTTTATCAGATCCTGTTGCTAATGATAATACAAAATGAGATCCGAAATCGGAGTGCTGTATTTTGATACAAGAGAAAGCCACTGTGAATTTGCTTGTAATATGTCCTTCATTTTTGAACTATGTATATATCTTCGAAGTATATATCTTCTTGTTTTAGTGCAATTTTCAGTAAAAAGTACTACTTACCTAATTGATCCATGCCAATTTACCGTAATATCTAGGCAGATCACATTTTCGCCTTTATACCTGAATATAATTTCTGTTATCGGAATGCAAAGTATAAAAGATACAATTTGTATTGCAGAAGAAAAAAACGTTTAACGCAGTAGGTACCTATAATATTTCCCGCGCCGAAGGCTGGCCTCCGCTAAGATTGGTCGCATGGCCGAAATTCGGTCTGACTGAAGGACTATTGTATGGTTGACTGTACTAATCTATCTAATTAAAATTATATCGTTTAGCTAGGTAGTTAATAGGCAAAGCAATAACCTTTCTCCTTTTTTTTCTCGTGCTATTCTCGATCGCTGTTCCGGTCCACTCATGAACCTGGTCACTGTCGCTGAGGAATCAGCTTTTATAGTAGGGATGTCAGATTGTTCGGGCACAAGTCTATATAGAAAGGAAACAAAATTTATTATAGTTTTAGGGACTTATTACCTACCTATTTACCTCTATGACCTTTTTATTACAAATGATCAATCAAAAATCAACTAAGACTACCTACATAACGCTAAAATACTTGTGGATTAATGTGGCAAGTTGGCAATATCTACACGTAAAATAACTAAGATTGTTTATTCCAGTAGTTACCTACAGATGAGGGAGGCATAGCACTTCCATTAAAATGGCAAAAATGTATTAAAAATAGGTACTTACTTGCTTAGCATATCTATAAAGGATATTATTAATCTTAGGGTTAATTTTCAATCGACAGATAATTTCATTCGTGGAATAAAATTGACGTCTGACAGATTTTGTATAAAAAAACTGTCGAAAATTCAAAATTATTCCTCGGATAAAAATATCTGGCGTTGGAAAAATCAGCCCTTATAGTTAGTTTAAGGCCTATTCAAACCTGAGCGACATTCGCTGCCGCTGTGGGTAGAGGTACATACCGCGCGGGTTTCGCTCAGGTATTTAGTATCAAGTACCGCGGCTAGTCTGCCGCAGACGGTAGCGAATACCGCTTAGATCTGAACAGTAATATTACCGCATACCCACTGGGTTTTCTCTGCCGCAGACGGTAGCGAATACCGCTTAGGTCTGAATAGGCCTTTAGGTAGGTATGTTGGGTCACTACTCACTACTCAAAAATCCTGATCCGTAGGTAGGTATAAAATTTTGCTAATGCGTGCAGCGGGCCATTTTGTTTAAGGGGGATTGTAATAAGGTAGCCCGCGAAATTCAAATTTACTTATGTTTTTTTGCAATTTGTCATGTTGAATCTTGATTACAATATGATTCGCGACCGTAACAAATATGCCATGATTTCATGAAATAGTAATGCCATCAAAAACATAACTTGTAAAAAAAACCAAGTCTCGTAACTCGGTTCTTCTACCGTAAAAAGTTGTGAGATCCATGTAATACCAAGTCGGTTTATTTATTCAGTCCCTACTTAAGGGACCCTGTCTTAAGTTATTACGTAATTAGCTAACCTAACATCATATAGTGACCATATCAATATTAATAATCTTTTATGTTTTAAATAAATAGATTGTGTTGGCCATCGCATGAAAACACAATGTCTAATATAAATGCAAATCTCACAAGTAATACATATTAAATTAGATTATTTAGTGCGATTGCCAAGTCAATCTATCATCGTATTTGTTACGCCCGTGTAAACATATTTTGATCAACATACAATCTGGTTTCGACTTGCAAATTGCAAAAAACGTTGTAAAATTCGATATTCGCGGGCTACCCTACTACCCTGATGCTTTCGCCTACCAAACTAGTTTTTATTTTATTCAAATATCAAGTTAGGGCTATGTAAAATAATCACCTTTTCTCAATTTCTTCTCCGATTTTTTCATGTAGCATCTCCTGGATTGTGTCTACTACAGGATCTTTTTTGTCTTTACGGTCCGGACGGCCAAAACCAATCTTAGTTTTATACGAGGTTACTGAGGGTGGTTGGATTGATACTTGTCTAAAAAAAAGAGATACACATTATATTACGACTGTTCTATCGAAAGTATGTAAGTAATTATTTAGTCACAAGTTCCATATAATAGGGGTCGAGCCGATTCGAGCATATTGCCATCGACTGGGCACGATTTCCAGACTCCGGGCATCTACCGAGAAATTCCTAATGGAAGTCCCAATAACACTGCCCGACCTGCCTGGGAATCGAACCCCGACCTTTTGCGCAGCAGTAGCGCGCATACTACAAGACTAACACGGCTATTAGTAAATCCCTCGAGTTTGTGGTCATATGATTTGTTTTGACGAGTCCAATAGATTGCACTTGGTGTCGAGAGTCAGATGATGGATCTAGAAGGTGGATAGTGAACTCTTCATTGGCTACTAATGAACCCCTCGAGTTTGGGGTCATTATGATTCGTTTTGACGAGTCCAATATAATGCACTTGGTTTCGAGGGTCTGATGATGGAGCCAGGATATGGATAGTGGAAGTCTTTAGGGGTTACAGTAAACCCCTCGAGTTTGGGGTCGTATGATTCGTTTTGACGCGTTCAATACAGGGTGTAAGTTTAATCACCGTTATCCTCTTAATGGGTCATTGTACTCATCATTATGAACAACTTTTACTATGGAGCCAACACTAAAATCGTGAAAAAAAAATCAGCTGTTCCCTACATTTATGTTCGCTTAACTCGTCAAAATGTAGGGAACAGCTGATTTTTTTTTTCGCGATTCCAGGTTAGGTCCCATAGTATAAGTTGTTCATAATGATGAGTACAATGACCCCTTAAGAGGATAACGGTGATTAAACTTACACCCTGTATATTGCATTTGGTGTCGAGGGTCTGATGATGGAGCCAGGAGGTGGATAGTGGAATTCTTCAGTGGCTACTTGTAAACCCTTCAAGTTTGCTAGTAGCCATAAACCATACATAATCGTCAGAACTTCGTTGACTTTATACTTAGGTATTAACTTGCATAATTAGCTTATAATGTTCACACTGCTGAGACAAAGGCCTCCTTTCTGTGAGAGGGAGGATTGTTAACTTAATTAAGAATAAAATATACTACACGCAAAAGTTAAAATAAAAATATTTGCCTAAGTAATTAAATTTAATTTAAAAAAAAAACTAACAAATTATTTTATTTTTAACCGACGAAAAAACGGTGGGGGTCCTCAAGTCGACGCGTAGATATACATATATATTGTATATTTTTTAAACTACTTTTTTGTGTTTAAAGCCATTTTTCTCCATTTCAATTTCAACGGGAAGTAGTATAAGTAGAAAAATAAGATTTAGATAGGTAAATATCAAAATATGTGACATAGATAATAAATGACCGTATCTTTTGATTGCGTTGACTTTTGTCACCCGTTTAGGAACCGCAGACCAGATAAAAAGGGTCCAGAGTTCCTAACAGATGGACAACAAAGTGAATGAAGTAAGGGATCCGGTTTTTTCTTTTTAGGTAGGTACGGAACCCTAAAAGGCAAGCTACTTTAATGTTTTTAGCGTCGTCACCTAGTATATGGTAGATAATCGTCGAGATCGTCATCACTTATATCATAATCATAATCATCTGGTCGTTCGAATTGGCGCATCCTAGTCAAATCTTCCGGACGCACGAACCCAGTCTGACGTCTAGTTATTTCTTTGTGCATGTCAGGATCGGTTGGAGCAGGAACAGTAATAGAAACTTTTCTAAAAATAAAATAAAAACAGAAAAAAATTAAATAAAAAATAAAAATAAATATTTTATTTCAACAAGACTAGTTTATAATAATTATGGTCCGTTATTAAACAACCATTTCGAAAATTTCTTAAAGCTAATGCCAGACGATCGTCAACAAGAGCCTTCTTGCAGAGGTGACCTTGTCAGAGGGAAATTCTAATTTATCACCTCTTTATTAGTGGTTGTAAATTAATGACAATCTTATCACTTAGTTTTAGTAGGTTTTTATATTTTATTTATCCTTTTGATAGATTCTTATTTTGTAAATGTGAGGACTTTGTAGGCCTTGTAGACTTTAGATCTGTAGACCATTTTTTATTTTATCTAGTACATACCTGGTACTTGTTGACAGGTCTACGCTGTCCTCCCATACCTACTGTAAATTGAAAACATTGTAAAAGCCAAGAGTACCTAACCGTGGAGTTTGTTGTCGGTTCTTCTCCATAGGAAACGACCAATTGAAACCGTGCACCTAGATTCTGACGTTTCATAAGTGCCCATGTAGGTTTATGTGAAATAAAATATTTTGATTTTGTTCTGTGGTCGGTTGTAATCGAGCCGGGCGTCGCGTCAGGCGTGACAGCTACACGGTTGGCGACAAGCTCCCGACTTCAGTGTGATTAGAGCACACCGAAATCACACTTTCTAAATTTAAATAGTTGGCGTTTCTGTAGCACTTGTTCTTTTTTATTCAGTAAAATAAAGAACACACTCGGTAGGAACGGATAAGGCCACCTCTGCAAAAAGGCTTATTGATGACCGTCTCGCGTCTGGCACTGACTTCAGTCTCGTTTCTTCGTTCCTCACTGAAGAATAGTAGCTAGGCATACCCAAGTAGTTGGTATACCGTAGGTATACCTACTTACCAACTCTTGTCGTTTAAGGATAACTCACCTAATGATAAACTATACGTAAGTACCTACACTTGTTAGAAACTACAAATTGAACCTAGCTACCTACTTTCCAAATCGATTTCAATCTTCAAGTAAAACTTACTTTTCACGTCCACGTCGGAATAGCTCTTCAGCCATTCTAAAAATCAGAAATATTTAATATTGAGACACAATAACCATACTTCATAAATTGAAATACGAAAATCATCAGTAGGTAGTACCTGTATTTTCGCAGGGCCTCGTCGGGAACCAGATCAGACCTGGAAATAAGAACTTCGTTCAGTTAGAGCTCAGGAACTTAACGGCAATAATATGGAAAGAATCTTACACTTTATGGGCGTCGAATAAGTTAGTATGTGTGACACTTTTAGCTATGGTCTTTATTACTCCGCCCGCAAAGCTCACACGATCCGCATTATTTCTAGAAAAAATAATTATCGTTATATTATTATTAATTACTTTTTCATAATTAAAAGAATACCTACATACCTACAGGTCTTCCAGCAAAAGTATGCACTTCGGCAATCCCAATTGTCTTGTATCATCGGAAATACGAACGCGTGATGAAATCTAACATAGAGCGGTTACAATAATGGAAGTACTTATAGTAATTAGAACGGTATTAGCAACTCTATGCAATTCCAAAAAAGCTTTTCATAAATTTTGAATGACAGATGGCGATCAGCGACCCAGGGCCTTATCAGTTATCAGTATCACACTGGCGATTTGTGAGCGAGTCCAAAGCGAGGCGGGTGCGCAGCGAGCTCACCGCGAAGACGCCGGTCGACGCCAGTTTTACAAAATGGCGTCGACGTTCGTGTTTATATGTCTAGTTTTTATTGGTCAAGAGGTAGGTATTAAAATTAGGTACACTAGGCCACACTCAGCAGTGGTAACTTCACCAGTAGGCTTGTTTATTCTGGTAGCACTGCGTAATACACAAGGCCAGCTCGAGGTCAAAGGGGATTGAAGATTTTTTTATGGAGTCTGGCATACCTACTTACTATCGCACTATTTTGTTTTTTTTTTTTTCAAAATTGCTTATAAATAGATGTTTGAAACAATCACTCTGAATGTTTTAAAAAAGCAAAAATATATGCAACAAGATTTATGCAAATTCAAAAATATGGATTAGGTACCGTGATCAACAACCGTGACGCTTTACTGGGTTCGGTCACAGGTTCGGTTCTAGTATGTTTTCTGTTTGCATTAATGTCAGCTATCCATTTATATAGGCAACATGCGTGGTCATTTTGAAAAAAAAAAAACAAAATTGCGCGACAGGTGGTATATACCAATTACCACGGATCTTCAAAGCCCTTTTACAACCGACGTGCGACGGGCGGTCGACTGTACTAATACCTAATTGTACAAACAAGCTAGATACTACATAAATTAGTTTTTTTTACTGTAGATATTGCTTGATTTCTCTCTCATCTTCAGAATCTAAACTGTTTGCTGCAAATAAAAACAACTTCAGTTAGTATTTTCAAATGGTAGATACGCAATTTACAAGACTAAGTTTTTAGCAATCTAGCTTATACCTAATTTATTACTTACTCGATTCAGAATCTTGAGATTTTGTATCAAAAATCTCTGCGAGTATTTCCGAATGGAAGATTAGTCTGTCCTCATCAGTCCTCTTTTTCGTCTTACTAGCTTCTCTGTCTAAATCGCCTTCGAGGCAATAATCCCCATGCAGCAATCTGAAGATTAAAATATTTTGTATTATTATCACAATCGTTAGAAGAGGGGCTTGTGGCTGTGCCTAAGTAATAACAGCCGGACGTGTCGATCGATCATGTTAAGCTACGATTGCCGCGGTTGGTCCGTGGATGGGTGACCATCTTTACATACAAGACCCCTCCGTGCCTCGGAAAGCACGTTAAGCTGTTGGTCCCGGCTGTCATTCGCGGATCATTGACAGTCGTTACGGGTCGTCAGAAGCCCGAAAATCTGACAAGCAGTCTTATTACCAAGGGGTTTCGTAATACCCAGTAACTGAGTTGTGGAGGTCAGATACGCAGTCGCTCCATGACTTGTACCTACTCAGCTGAATCCGGTTAGACTGGAAGCAGACACCAACAGTTGGGAAAAAGCTAGGCAGATGATGTTATCACAATCGATAAACAATAAATGTAGGTAGGTCCCTGTAAAACGAACCATGCATGCAGAGGCGGACTAGCAGTCTCGGCCGCCCTAGGTATTTAGTAGTAGCCTTCTATTCCTTGCTACTGATTTTGAAGCGTAACCCCGCGTTTACAATTCATACCGACATAGGCGCCGACAGGATTATTTTCCGAGGGGTGCATTCTTGAAAAGCGAGCTTGAACATGAATTTTACACTTCACCTCGGGTAGGTATTGTATGTACCTACTATGTCAGGTTATTGTTTATCCATTCGTAAGGAGTAACTTTGTCCAGTGGTGAGGCCCTAACCTCACCAATGGACAAAGTAAAAAACCTACCTTACCTATCTAACTTTCTCCATTATTTTGGATAGTCTTAAGTACCGATATAGGTCTATAGTTAGTGACATTGTTTCTGTCTCCAGATTTATAGATTGGTTGGATAACTGCGGTCTTAAAGATATCTGGGAAGATACCCGATGAGAGGCATAAATTAAAAATGTGGACAAGCACAGGGATTATAAATAATCTAGCACGCTTTCACAATTGAGGTTGGGTTACCGTCAAACCATACCCAATGTATTGTTAATGTTTTACCAATAACCCTGTATATTATATATGTTATTATATCTACAAGTAATAAGAGATCGCAGAAGCAAGCGAAAGTGAAGATTTTATGATCCCACGCCTTGGATCTAGGTCTCTCATACAGTTTTAGGCGTTTTCGGATATTTTTTATACCTATATTATATTCTAAAGCCAGGGACTGTTTTCGACAACATTTATAAAACTTGTAAAAACATCATATCATACATATTTTGACGTTCTTTTACATATTGTTACAAACAATGTTCTACTTTCATATTTTGTTTACCTTTTTAACATTTTGACAAGATTTCTACTAATTTTGTAGGTATACTACTAGTCTATTCAATTACAACTTGTTGTAGGTGTAAACAATAAATGAAAAATACATGTTTTATACCTTGGTGTAAAGGCGGGGTAAAAATGTAGACTCAAAAACATTCTGTTCGATATAACTTATGTCAACAAAGTTCCATTATTTACTGAGCTGAGATATTGCCAGCTGCTGGCTCAGGTTAGCCGTCCCTAATATCTGGCCACCCTAGGCCTGGGCCTCTTCGGCCTGAGGCAAAGACCGGCACTGCATGTTTATTATAATAGGTTCGTGCTAATATAGCTACGCAAATACCCTAAAGAGGGATTAATTAAAACAAACCTTTTAAGATCGAATTCGGAGCTAACCTCATCAGGGTAGGGCACGTCTGTTAAAGGTATATAGAATGGCTTTTCCGGCTTGACGACTAGGCTCCCACTCACCGCGGCAGACGCTTGCTTATAAGAGTATTCTTCAGGCATGTACTCATATTCTTCTACGTCAAAATCGTTGTTTTCGCCCTTTTCAACAGTAACAGGTGATGTCGCTTTTTCGCTACGATCACTCTGAGCTTTTTCTATTTGTTTATCTATTTCCTCTTTTTTCCGCATGAATCTGATAAGTAACAGTAAAACCACTGACATTTATTTATTTATTGTGGTATATCTACTAATGGGTGACCATCTTTACATACCAAAACCCCTCCGTGCCTCAGAAAGCACGTTAAGCCGTTGGTCCTGGCTGTCATTCGTGGATCTATGACAGTCGTTACGGATTGTCAGAAGCCCGAAAGTGTAACAACCAGTTTTACCAAGAGATATCGTATTACCCAGTATCTGGGCTGTGGAGATCAGATAGGCAGTCGCTTTATGTAAAATACTGGTACTCAGCTGCATCTGGTTAGACAGAAGTCGACCCCAACATAGTTAGGAAAAAGCTAGGCAGATGTATTGTGGTAAATCTACTATATAAATACCTACTTAAATAGGTAATACACAGAAACAGCAGAACCCATAATGTTTTAAAAGTCTTCGACACTTCTGCAAAGCCGGACTTGGTAAACTTGGAAAGAGCTTGGTGAGGTCCAAGCTCAGGTTTGCCATCGAGCCATGGAGCGCAGTATCCTGTTTCGGGTTCGAATTTTGGACCGTGTGAGGAATGAATTTTATGACCAATTATAGCGAAATGCGGCTTCTTTTTTATTCAGGAAGGCTTACTAAGGATCTATTCAATGGGATGTTTCAAAGAAGCACATGTCAAATGTAACGTGCGTCTATCTAGAATTCTAGTGTATTCACAAACCTTTGTGTTGTACGTAAGTTTTGGGCAATTTCCTCAGGAGAAATCTCACCTTCACCCACAATCATTTCAGCTTGTATTCGTTGTAAACTTCTAAATTGTGCCTCTAAGAACACCTTCTCTAGTAATGCCTGAAAATTTCCATGAACATTCAGAAGAAAATTGAATTTATATTGTCTGTAATAAGTAGGTAGCTTCAGTAGGTTTGTATCTAAATCACCTACTTCGTAAAACATCTCTCCGATGGTAATGAGATTTTCAATGTGTCCCTCTATGTATTTATTAGTTCCTTTGTTAATTATTATATCCTGGCACTCCAAGTTTAAAATGCCTGCTTTAGCAATGATAATATCCTTTTGCGGTGACTCGTACCACGCCGGTACCTGTTCTATCTTCGCTAGAGTTTCTTCACCACTAACGAGTTGACCAAAGGCAACATATCTGTATGCCATCCAGTCTTGTGGTTGTAATAAAACGAAGAACTGTGTTGAGCAATCAACATGTCTGAAATTAACAAACCTTTCAGATTAACCTAGATACTGCAACGGGGCTTTCCCGTCAAGCTCCGCGCGTATCCTATTGTAAGTAATACGAAACAATAGAAAATCAATTGTGTCTCATTAGCGGAGCTTGAGAGGTCACAAGACCCTAAAACGCATACGTACGACCCCTATATTACGACGGCCATTTAAAAGGCCACCGTTTTCCGACTTTCCTGGAAAAATAGTTTCATTAAAGGCGCGGGCTCACCGCGGTGCACGGAGAGGCTACCCGCGTGTATTAAGCTTTGCTTTGGAAGAAAATGTATGTGATTGTATCCACTGCAACCCACGGAGAGGCTGCGCATGAATTTACGTCATTGATACACGCGTGGCTTGCTCGAATAGGCGGTTACATAGCTCAACGCTGGCGACGTGGGTCTACGTTTCTACTAGAGTACACGAATATGACCCACGACTATGTATAGCGTGGCACGGCGCACGGAGAGGCTCTGCGGAGGGATCTCATTGCTATTCGAATTCGTATACATAAATAAACGTTCCCGTGTTCTGGCCACTGCACTTGGCCAAGGGCGTGTACTTAAACGGAATAAGAGTTGTAATCGTACCTGCCATCATTTGCCATGGCGATAACACCTCGTCTGTCATGCGGTACAATGAAGTTTTCGCAGCTGAGATCTGTTTCTTTAAGTCCGAATCCCCCACACTGGATCCAGCTGTCTTTCACTATGCGATGTATCGGAGTTCCCGAATAGCCCCCCTTTCTTTCCTTACAGAGACGAAGGAAATTCTCGCAAGTATGAGGGACTATGTCAGAATATAGCTGGAAGTAAAGTTACCACATCAATCAAATGATTATAAAATATTGTCTCGCACATGAGTAAGTAGGTATATTTATGTATATGTTGCAGTAAGATGGTTATAGCCGTGAAATAGTATAATTTACATAGTTAAGTATATGAAAGCGGTTCATGACATGTCTAAATAGGAATATTACTAGATCGTGCTCGTATCATAGTTACGACGGTCGGTCGTGTTGTAATTGGTTAGTGTCGTTCGTTAGTTAGTTCATAAGTTGATAGTCGAAAAACAAATCTGCGAGCCACTTTTTAGAAATATTTGTTACAAAGTAGGTACCTACTTAGTTTTCCACGCGAGTGTGTTGAAAAATACGTTGTAGATTTAGATATGAAACACTTGAGAATTGATCATCATTACACACATTATAATATACCTACCTAATATTTTCTTATGTGGGTAGGTTAATCTTACCATAAATATCATTGTCCCAATACTTGTCCCACTGACCATAATTTCAAGATACGCACAGGGTCTCTGAAAAATATAACTACAGTCAGTTTCAGACCTCATGGATCCTAATGAATAATTATGCCTTAGATACATAATCAGCCTATAATGTTTCTACTACTGGGACACAGGCCTCCTCTTTTTTGAGAGGGAGCGGGCCGTAATCCACCGCGCGGGCCTAGTGCCGGTTGGTAGACATCATATGTCTACGAATTTTTAGGTTCTAGAATATCGGTTTCCTCACAATGGCAGTGGATGTCTTGCGACTGAAATGATGATCAAAACACATTTTCGCACTGCTGGTCAAAGACCTATAATTGTACACGTACCTACACTACTATAGGTATTATCATCATCATTTCAGCCGAAAGACGTCCATTGCTAGACATAGACCTCCCCCCCCCCCACCAAGCACCGCTACTTCGACCGGTCTGTGCTTCCCGCATCCACCGAATTCTTCCGACCTTTACAAGGTCATCGGTTCACCTTGTGGGAGGCGTTCCAACGCTACGTTTCTGGTATTAGGTAAATCTACATCCAATCAAATTAGTGATTGATTAAATGAGTGAATGATTGATTAAATTAATTTCATGTTGTTGGTTACAATTCCAATAGGTATTTACCTACCGGAAAAACTGGAGGTGATATGAAGATTCTAATGACGTTATTGCGACACACGCTATTTCGAAAAACATGACGAGTGGTACGCCAGTTCGAAAGCACATTGAGTCGAAAACCGCTATATCGAATGACATTGTCGCGAACATGGTGATTCGAAAAACTGTTTGAATGGTACGCTAGTAAGAAAGTCTTGGTATTGAAATCCACTATTGCGAATAGCATACCTATTCCAATCTGAATTTGTCTGGGGATCGAACTCGGGACCCAGTGATTACCAGATTACCATGAACTACGTACGCTACGATGATAAAACTGACACTGAGCTAGTTGTCTATACTTACCACTAAGTATTATATGATTAATATTAGTTAGATACAAGGGAATGTTGTTGCACTGTCAAAATGAAAGCTATTCCTACTATTAGTGTGTTACGTAATTACCCCGCTGTCCAGAGTAGTATTTTAGACATCTAAGTCTAAGGGATTAATTACATTTTGGATTAAAAAAGGTGAACTTACACCAGTTGACTTTAGAAAACTGGAACACAACTTAATAGCCTCAGCATAATAATTTGGTTTTATGTGGTAAATATATTTAGATTCGATCAGTTCTTTTAATTCTTTTTCTCCGCCAAGAAACCGGTCATTTATAATAACAGCGGCTTGTGCTTTCAAGCAATAAGCCTCACCACCGTACTGAAGTTTCAACTCATTCCATGTTTTTATCCATTCTCCGCTTGTTACAGCTAAAAATAATATTTGTTGTTAAAGAAAAACAGGCTGTATTTACTACTAGCAGCGCCCGCGGTTTCACCCGCATTTGTGTCGATCCCGTGGGAATATCGGGATAAAAGCTATCCTATGTCCTTTCCCGGGACTCAAAGTTTCTATACCAAATTTCATCTAAATCGGTTCAGCGGTTTAAGCGTGAAGAGGTAGCAGACAGACACACTTTCGCATTTATAATATTAGTATGGATGGATGTTTATACCTTAAGACGGTTAGTTAATAGGCCGACTAAAACAATTTGACAACAGGCTGGAATTTGGCCCACCCAGTCATTGCGGTTCAGCAGTGCGATTCTGTAACTATCTCACCGTGAAAACTTAGGTGAAGTGAGCGTGGAGTGAGCTGTCAATAGTGTCAATTCCTAGCAAAAACAAATTCACTCCACCTAAGTTTTCACGGTGAGATTTTTACAGAATCGACCGGCTGGTGCCGCTTTTGTCTCAAGACTGTTCTAATCCACCAAATACTTGCGGAAAGCATCATCCTGAGTGACAATTGTCGAGTAGACGTAACATAACACTTCAACTATGAAAGGAGATGTCCGCTTTTTGTATGGACGTTGGTTTTTTATTCCAAGAAAAATCTAACCAGCATCAAACTCGGTTCAATTAAATACGACAAAAATATGGAACTCAGAACTACTGAAATAATATTTTTAAACCCTTCCATTTAAGCGAAAAATCATAAAATAATAATTGATGTTATTTGTAGTTGGCAACCCTAATAAATACTCCGTCACTCTGTGACAATGTCATATTTGACAGATGATTTTTCAGCTGTCACTGGCGTTAGAGATGTGCCAACTCAGGATAAGGTTACTCGGATTGAAATTCATGTGACTCGAGTTGAACTCGAGTTACGGAACTCTGGTAAATGGATGAAATTGAACGAATTATTGTTTTTTCACCTCTGTTTCGCGACGATTTTTTTTTATAGATTCGCAAGGAAACGTATATTGAGACGATTTTAATTATTTAAAATACAATTTCAGTAGAATTTAAATATAAAATAAGGTTCAAATACATGCCAAACCAGAGGCGTCAATCACGTACTCGCTTCTTCATTAATTACCGTGGCAATCTAATTCAACTCGATCGCGGCATCTCAATCTGAGCGCAACTCGAATAATCGAGTTAGCCATACATAGCTGGCGTCACCAGCTCAAAGTGTTATCGATTCTTGCCGAAAAAGATCCTTAGAAGATTAGATGTGTTGATGATGTTTAGTCCATTTTATGAAAATCAAGAAAGATACCTTAATAAACGATTTCTCATCAGTAAAATCAGGGATTTTTTTTAGTTCAGGGAATTCGTTAATAACAAATTAAGTACCATATAAAGAGGATTCGGTATAAAACAAGACATTTATTTTCTTAATGATTTTACATAAAAAAGTTTAGAAAATAAATAATATATCTTATAGTCTCAATAGAAAACACAAATGTTGATTTTCTATGCTAAAAATTGATTAAAAAAATCGATTGTTTTTGCCCGATAAAACGATTAATTGAGGGATCGTCATCCCTACCGGCTCCATGCGTCATTCGTCCGACGTCATGCTCCTACATCAAAAATTGATTGACGTTGACGCTCACTGCCAGTAATGACAGTTCTCCTGTGTCAATTTTGACAAGTTAACTTTTTTTTTAGGTGTGTTCATTTTATTATTCTAGATAATTAGAAGGTTTGTTCGTTTTAGATGTAAATTCTCACGAAAACAAAAAACGATTTTTCTCAAAATTGGAGGTCTTTAAAAATGTATGATATAACTAGAACGACTAGTTTTAGGGATGTCTATCCAAATATATTTAACTTACTCTGGTTGGAATTATTAAATAATAAAAAACCATTTCTGGACATGTCCTTTATAGTGTCCTTCAAATAAAATTGTTACAAAGGACGTGTGTGTTGTCGGTGCTTTAAGTTTAAATGTTTGGAATTTTGGACATCTTACTCATTTATGTAACGTTGTTGTATGTAATATGTAACACACGTGTAATTTCTCCTGTAATTTGTCGCGCAGGTACCTATCTACATACCTAAAGATTAAGTAGGTAAGTATTAAGTGTCTTTGATACCTACACAGGTATCCGTACGCACTACGCAATATGCGCACTTGGACTTGGCTCGTCTTTCTACTACTACTACCTATAGGCATTATAAAAAGCCTAAAACTTATGTGGGTCCTTACCAATTATGACTGGAGCATCGAAGTGTCTCCATCTATACTTATGAAGTCCTTTTACTAGATTTGTGCAATAAATAAATTCTTTTTCGGTTCTTGTCCCAATCACAGTGAATTTCACTCGGTTTGAGCTAGGAACTTTGCCTTTCTTGGGTGGCGGATATACTGGGTTCTTCGCAGAATTATGACCATATTTATATGTGCCAGTGTACACGTCTTTTATAGTTTTTTCCCACGGGTGACGCGGAATATTTTTTTCTTTAGGAGGAATCTCAAGCTCAGGATAAAAAAACGACATCTTTGTTTGTAAGAGGTTTGACTGATTTCAGATTGATTTGTTAATTTCAATAATTTTTTTTTGTAATTTTCATTTCATATTTGTTGAGTATTGTGGCCAGTTTCTAAGTGTAAGATCGGATAATCATGGAATTAGTTTGTACTGTATACAGCTAAGTATTTCTGTATGATAATTTGACTATGTATTGGTGATTATGATGAACCTTCATTTTTAAGATTATAATATGATTACAAAATAATAAATAAATTCAAAAACATTTTATTCAATGGTTTTTTTTGTGGTTCTCAATTTAGTCCTATTGGACGCAATGTCACTGTCAATTTGTGTGGTCTGTCAATGTCAAACTGACAAGTGACAACACCGAGCGACTGTTTAGCTTATTTATTTTCCAATAGAAATCTAGATGTTTCTGAATTTTCCATAAAAGTTTTGATTTTTAAATTAGATTATGTGGTGTCAAACAGTATTAAGTGTTTAACTAAATGATATCCATGCATTAATTTATAAATTCTGCGAAACTTAACTTAAAAAAATGAATACTACACACTCGCAGAGTTTTTCTGTACTATGCGGAGAACTTTGCAATTTAGTTTATCTGAAAGATTTCAGTAAAGATAAATTTAATAAACTGGTAGACGAATTAAACGCCAAACCTTATAAAGTCGAGTTTTTTGTGCGGAAACATGTAAGCTTTTTAGGTTATCTTTGTAATATTTCTGTTTTGCATTTCTGTTATAAAATTTATACATGCTTATTACAGGATGCTGCAACCTTAATTACTGCTCTTTGCTTTAACGTTAAGCCTGCCGATGATTTTATAGCGGCGAAAACTTCACATTTAATAAATAGTATTGTTACTAAACAAAACTTACAATTTGATACTGATTATATGTGGAAGGTGATCTCATGGCACCTTGAATGCTTGAAGCAGTGCACGGATATTGTGATGCCTGATATTCTCCATAGTACGCAATGTATCTTACAGTCTAATCCTCAAGCAAGTCACAAGGTAAGTGTTAATAAGATTGATTGTGAAATTTATAATTAGTATTGCCGTCACACCCAAATCAGGCCTTCTTCCTACTCTACTGACTGATTAATCTTATTAGGTACTACATTTATGAAATCTAATCTAGTATTGCTAATATACCATAGAATGCTATTTAATATCATTGTCTAGTATTTTTTATTAGCCATTGATGTCCCACTTCTGGGCAAAAGCCTCCCTACTCTCCTTCCACCTCTCTCTGTCCAGAGCTGCCAAGAACCAATCTTTATCAAAGGAGTCCCAACTCATCCCGCTATCTCCGCTTTTTTCAGCTGCAATGTTGTTTGCCATTAAGCGGTCCCACCCAATGTTCAGTAATGTAAAACATGAACTTTATTGCAGTTTACTGAAGAGTTAATAGGTAGTCAAGGAGTCCTCATAAGGCTTATTGACTCAACGAAGAGTGTGCAGAAAGCCCAAAACAGTTTACAAATACATTTGATGGCATTAAAATGCATCATATGTATCATATCGACTTCAGATGACAGCAAGAATGATACAAATGTGGCTCCTGAACTAAAGGAGTTGATATCTCAAATAGTTGTGAAGTTTTTAATGAAGGGATATTCAAAGTCAGAAGATGATTTTTTGTATTGTAAGGTATGTACTAATAACTTTACAGTCCAGTCGTCGAATGAATGCCTTCCTGACACCTGTCAGTGCGACAATTCTAGTAACTAACAAAGATCAAATTCGCACAACACATATTAATTGTTTGTATGAAACTGTTAGATGTCAAGAATGCATTCTCTCAACGGCCAGACTGTTGAGGACAGTAATAAATTCAAATTTTTTGTTTCCTTTATAGCCTAATTAATTTACTCTTCCTTGACATTGCTTACTCCAAAAATTAAAGCCTTATACACTTTTTACTGTTACAGGTAATAATATCAGCACTAAGGGTACTGTCTCAGTTGTACTTCAATGACCCCAACATAAATATACCTCTGCCTGAGGTGATGGGAATTTGCCGATATTATATACTCTACGGTCTGGTGATGCAGACTGGCCAGCCAGAAAAGATTATGCCAGCTCAACAGACAATAGCCATAGTGCCTGTTGTGCATACTCCTAACCCAAAGGGTGGAAAGGTAAACCTATTTTATACTTCTGGCCTAAGAATCAAAGTAGCAATGCATGCTTCCTATGCTTTGCTAAGATTGGTTGGGTTGTGGTTGGGTTGTAAGGCTGGTTTTTCCTTACCCACCAACTTACCCAGTGATAGTATTAGCATAAGACAAACAGGGATTTATTCGCTTGAGGTTTGGTTAAAGATGAAGTCTTTTTTCTGGTCTTCTCAATAAACTTTAATTTGAATAATACATCCAGTATGGGTTGACTATTACTACGGTGACTTCATGTTCTTCACAATGCTCGAACTAACAAAATTTGTGCACACTTACATTAAATGGGGCATCTATTACCTTTAGTAACTAAATGTCCAAGGTGTGCTGCTTCATTTAGTATCGTTGCCCTGTATTAACAACCTTGGGAGCACCAAGACACATGGACAATTGTCTTTGGCACCTAAAGTAGCCGTCAAACTTCCAATACCAACATTCAAGTTGAATACATTGAATCGGGTGTAATTTTTATGTGTATTCTTAGGAGGAGACCATCATTTTTCTAAAATATACTTGGGACTAGCTTCCTTATTTCGATTATATTGTGAAAAAATATAAATATTTTTAATATGCATATTTATATTTTGACTGCTAAATAAAAAAGTTCACAATTGTATTTTTTAATTAGGTATTGATATTTCCAAGCAAGCAACACAAAAACATTAGATCTATATAAGAGTAGATGACTTTCTTAAAGGTATGTCCATATTATTCTTTCCTGGGAATAGAAGTGAAGTTTAGATCAGATATATTAGCGCCCGATTATTCGATCACTGATCATCATACTCAGGAGGAGGGCCTTCCCTTATCCCAATTTATTTGGAGTCGGAGCAACTTTTTTTTTTCTTCCATACTTCTCTATTAGTCATCATCTTGTTACAGATATTCTACTTCACGAAGTCCGCTCGGCTTTGATTGTAGTAGTGACGTATCCCGACAAGCGCGCTCCCGCAGCGGCTGCCCCTTGCTGCCGTCGCATGAGGCTATTTCCGCGAATGTGTACCGTTTTACTTCACCCATTGTTGAGTCTCTGTTGATTACAATGTGCATGTGCACGCTTGACAACATTCATACCCAAACGGACTTCGTGACATAGAACATCTGTAACAGTATTCTAGAAATATCAAAACAAACCACTGACTAATAAACATTAAGCCTATATTTCCGATAAGGTTAGGCAGAGGGAGGTATACCTATAGCAGTACACCCACACACTACTATAAGTATTTTAGTTATGATTTTTTTTTTCAATAAAAAAGAAAATCATTTTATAGAACATTCTATATTATAAAAGATGTTTTATATACTGTAGGTATATCGTTTTACCTTAAAATCCATTTTGTGTACTGATAACTTATTATTTATTTTCTTACATTTCAGAAACAAAAATTACGAAAGCAAAGAAATAATGCCATAGAGAGCTTGAAGAAAGAAATCCCAGTGTCGGACCGCAGTCTTATGAAAGATGTTGATAATTTTGAGAACAACTCTGCATACAAGCCCGCCAGTCGAAACTACTTGGAGCCTCAAAAAGCCAAAAATTCCTGGGCATTGACCAGTGATTCTGATATGTCTGATGTGGAAAATAGTAAAGAAGTGAAACTGATTGCTTTGAAGTCTAGAGTGAGACAGAGTGCTTCAAACCTGCTTTTGGTTTTGGTTAAAGTAAGTATTGAACTCTTTTTTTTACCCGACTACGGCGGAGCCTATGGGAGGGGGGGGGGGGGAAATTTTTTGTAAGGCCGGAGTGACATAAAAGCCTATGGACAATTCTTAAAGAATTCATGGGCAACTTATTTGGCTTATAGTTTGGTGGCTACAGTAAAAATCCTTTGGTGGCTCTTTCCCTGTAAAGAGTCACCAAGGGATTTTAAGAAACCTGTTCAAGATAGTCAAAGATAAGGCTGGCACAATTTTATTATACTTACATAATTATAAATCAAGAGCACTGGCTCCAAAGAAGTAAAGTGTACCTGAGCTTGATGAGATATTTAAAAGCGCAACCATTTTACCTATTTAATATTTTCAGGTGAAACAAAAACGAGAGATATTTGGTTACTGGTGGGTCCTCTTACCAGATTCGCCGGACACTGCCAACTGGGCTGCAGGGGAATCAGCTAAGAAGACCCTTGCGTATTGCGCAGTCACTGACCCTATAGCCAGTAGTCGGGCGAGTGTCCTTAGTGTCATTCTGGCGTTGTTGTCCAGGTCCAGGATGTATTTGTCTCAGGCTGAAACCAGGTGAGCAGATTACGTTCTTTATTTTTGTAAATTATTTGAGTACTTCCTTTTTCTCACGGTACACCCGCGTGAAAGTCGGAATTATCCCACGGAAACGTATCGTCGATGTAACATTGGCCATTAAGGCGTGAAAAGGTAACAGACGGAGTTACTTTCGCATTTAAAATATTAAGTATGGATATGTTTGTGTGATGTCTTTCAGGATGTATGCTAAAAAGAATTAGCAACTGTCCTATGGGTGACCCGACTTGTGCATGAGGTTGTCAATATTATAGTAAAACGTAGGTTTGGCAACCTTGCACATCAATAATTTGTTGCATTACCTTTTTGCGTAAATAATCAGGGCGAGCGAAGCGAGCCCTGCTATATCCCACAACCTGAGCATTTTGTGGTACACTTTACGGAAAAACTATTACGCCTATTGATTTGTGCTTTAACATAATAATTTCTATTTATATGTAGATGTGTTATCAGTAAAAAAAATAATAATTTTAATTACAAAAAAAAATATTAAAAAAACTGCTTTAATGATTATTACCACGCAGAAAAACGACGCGAGCCCTCACAAAGCTCTGCTTTTAGCTAATAAATTTATTTGTCAATAGCTAGCACCAACTATCACCCTCGACATGGGTTCACGCAAAAAATATTTTTGTATTCATAATTCTCATCTATTTGACAATTAATTGGCAAGAATAACACACACTGAAAGACTTATTATTCTCTAAGCCTTACTTAGTTCTTGAATATTTTGTTTACAGTAAAAAGGAAAGCACCTCATTCATTCCGTTCTCGGAATCCCTGGGCTACATGATCACATGTCTGCACAAGGTCCTGAACAGTATCTTAGAGAGCGAGAGAAGCCATGCCGTCATCATTGTAGCTCTGAAGTGCTGCGCCGCGCTCGTGCAGGCGACGCCTTTTCATAAGATGAAGGAAGGCCTTATCAGTCAGCTGGTTATGTCCACCAGGAAGTTTTTGGTGCATAGAGGTAAGATTGAATAGTTGGTACATAAATATCTAACATATTTTGGCGATGATTGGGGGAGGGGCAATTATAATAATAAACATTTATTATGATCAACAATAAAATTACAAAACATACAATTAACAGTCCTACTTAAACATAACTGGCGAAATGCGGGTGATCGGTCTAAGCAACCGAACACCTGCTAACGCAGCAGATTACGACAACCACTGTACTTCCGGTCGATTCTGTAAAAATCTCACCATGAAAACTTAGGTGATGTGAGTTTGTTTTTGCTAGGAATTGACACTATTTACAGCTTACTCCATGCTCACTTCACCTAAGTTTTCACGATGAGATGGTTACAGAATCGCACTGCTGGTATCTAAGTGACAATTTTATAATACTTTAACATCAGTGCATTACCAAGGCATCAAACGGACCGGGTGCATTCATTAACATTTAACATAGAATTTAACATAACATTTTACTTTAAGACATTATACAAGAAACTTGAAGACCTCTAAAGAACTCTTTAAATCCAAAACCAATCAGTGATTTAATATTACCTACAACCTTGCAACCCGCACAGTGGGTGTACTATAAATCACCTTTTGCCTAACCCTTCGGGGAATACTGGCTTGATGTTATGTTAACTATGTTTAACAATTATTAAAAATAAATTATCGGACTTCACACCCACATATTATAAACTTTGCTTCGCTTTTGCTATGTCCACCTGTGGATATTTTTGACTGATATGCTGATTATTGTAATACTCTCTTGGTTACTGCTAGTTACCTAATGCATACAGTTCAATCATTGTCTTTTGCATAGCCTTTTAACATTTTGTCCATACACAACAGTCAGACTGTCATTTCTGTATCTAAGTAGTGGTGGCTCTAGATTATAAATAGTACGTAACCAAGTAACAACATGCATCAACCTATAATGTTCCACTGCTGGGACCGTAATCCACTACGCGGGCCCAGTGCGGGTTGGTAGATGTCACATGTCTTCGAATTTTTGGTTTCCTCACGATGTTTTCGTTCACCGTTTTGAGAGCAGTGGTGATGAAATTATTTACACAAAGTAAAGCGATTGTCAGGGTTGGAACCTACGACCTACAACTTGGAAGTCGTTGCTGTTACCACAGGGCCAGCACTGCTCTCAGTGACAATATAATGTATGCAATATAATATGTATTTTAATCTATGGGCCTTAGGTGCCAGAAAATAAAGCAATGATTATTATTATTTTATAACTAGCAGCGCCCCGTGGTTTCACCCGAGTAAGTTTCGATGCCGTGGGAATACTGGGATAAAATGTGTTATGTGTTAATCCAGGAAATGGTCTATCTATGTACCAATTTTCATCCAAATTTGTTCAACGGTTTACGCGTCATTGAGTAACCAACATCCAAACATCTTCACAAACTTTCACATGTATAATAATTATTAGTAGGATAATTTTGGTTCCTGATGTAGAGAATATTTTGATACTATAAACCAAACGAACACGTTTCAGATGTAACACTACAAGTTGGTGCCTTAATCACAATGGGATGCGTTCTCTCCGTCGATCCTAAAGTAGACGAAGTTCTAAAAGCAATAGAGAAAGATGCAGTGCCTTCTAAAATATCTACCTCTATGAGTTCTTCCAAAATAGTTTATACTACCCACAAAGTTGATGCCGAAGAATGTGATGACTTTGAAGAGGGGTACTCGGATGATGAAATGTTCACTGCCATTGATCACCCGACTTATGACAGTAGTGAGAAAGAAATAAACGAAGGCCATTATTTCAGGAGTTGGATTTTGGATATTTGTTTCAAGAATATGGGTTGGATTTTTAGGGGAAGTGAAGTTGTGGTAAGTCTATTTTTGATTTACTTGATGGGCACATTTTGGGGGTGCTTCGATTCCTGCGCAAACGTTAAACCGCAAAAGGATTGATATTTAATTTTTTCTCATTGATGAAACGAGTGCGCGTTACAGTCACATTTCTTAGTTTCATTTGAGGTAGATCTTGGGTCTTAAACAGATTCAATCTGCTATTGTACGGTCACCTGCAGATAAAACGGACCCCTCAACGCTCACTGCTTAAAGGCGGGGGGGGTCCGTTTTCTCTGCAGGCGACTGTACAATGCGCGCCCCGAAAGATGAGACTTGACACACCACGTGGTTTGACATGCGCAATACACGATTTTAGGTATCTTTAGCGGTATGAGGTCTGAGTGCGGGATGGGACCGGACGTCATAGGGGCGGCGGAAAGAGCGGGGGAGGCGGGGTCAAGTCTCATCTTTCGTGGCGCGCATTGTAGGTATATCTAAATTATTAGCTCATCATCATCATCATTTCAACCGAAAGACGTCCACTGCTGGACATTGTTCTCCCCCAAGGACCTTCATTTCGACCGGTTCTGTGCTTCCCGCATCCAGCGGATTCCTGCGGTCTTCTCAAGGTCATCGGAAATTATTTGCTACTAATTATTATGCGTTATATTTATAAATTTCCGAGTTTCTGTAGAAATTGGTTCACATTGATAATATTATCCGATTGCCTTCATTTCGTGCGTTAACTTTTATTGTGAACTGAACTTTGTTATCAGCACATTCTCGTTCAAACTGGATTCCAGTATTGTAAATCCGGATTTTTTTACTAGATTCCTGTTTTTTTTTTATCTGGACACTGGATATATTTAGCTGGATAAATATATGTGAAAATACCCCGGTTAAAGTAAAAATTTTTTGTTTTTGAAATCAAATAAATAGTAGTTTGGTGTGCAGACCAGGTAAAAAGATCAAGTCAAAGAAAAATAACAAAGTCAAAGTCACAGCATTTATTTTAAATAGGCACATAAAAGGCACTTCTGAACGTCAGAAATCACAACAAATAGAATTGATTCTAGTCGCCCATTCCAAAAGGTAGTTTTCGTATGGAGAAGAATGGGAAAGAAACTCCACCGTTACTCTTTTAAAATATTTTGCATACATTAATTATATAATAATAATATGTGAACACGATGCACCTAAAATAAAATTACTATACCACAATAGGTAAAAGAATTAAAAATGAAACCGTGACATATAAATTAATTATCTGATAGATACATGGTGCTCACATACATATTACAAACATGGTAAAAGTAAACGATTTTCATAAAAAAAAAAATTACAAGTAATAAGTCAGGGTGTGTCAGGGTGTAGTTACAGAATGTAAATCAATGTAAATAAAAAAAGAATAATAGAATAGAATAGCACATTATGTTTATTAACTTCGGGCAATATGTTACTGGGTTATTCCATCTGGAATTCCTCAGTAGCAGCCCGGAGTCTGGATCTGTGCCCGTTTGATGGCAAAAGACTCGCCCCCCATTACATAGGATTTAAACATCTGGCGAAATGTGGGTGTACAGACGCCAGCACATCAAGCTACCCGAAACTGTAAAATTTTCCCAATCAACTTTGAACCTTATGCTTTAGCGTTAAAGTTGAAAAATCATCGTCGTTGAGTTCATTAAATTTTTGCTACATCAGTCCTTATTTCCCAAGAGTTACAATAAAAACATGGTAGATTGTCTTTAAAACAAATTAAGACTATACCTGTTGCTCTAAAAATAGCGTCAAAGCATTAGATATTGAACACAACACTCTAATGGTAAGCTATTAGGTGACGATGGTCTACTTAAAGCAAATGATTGATTTATTACCAAGTGATAGGGGGCCCGACCGCGACGTCAGAACGTATTGGACTTTGTTTTGCGCGCAATAGTTTTAATTGAACTGTTTCTGTACACTGTTAAAGGGAATTGGTCAGTTCGTAAACAACTTGTTAGATTTAAGGCAACTTTAGTGCAAAATTTTAATAGGTACTTCTACTGCTCTCACGATTAATTTTTCGATTTATACAGGGTGGCAGGAGCATCGACGCGCGGTCTGTTACCATGGATTTAGTACATGATTCTGAATGCCCCTGCGTTGAAAAATTTGGCGGGTTATTAAAACAAATTTTGCTGTTCCATAGAATTTGACCGCGCAGGTATTGCACTTTTCTATGAAACAGCTGACTATCTTTTGATAACCGACGAAAAATTTCTACGTAGGGGGTCTAGAATCATGTGCTGAATTCGTGTAGGGTGCTTCCACCGTGTATACATTTTCATTACCCTACAGTTTTGAGGGTACAATATTTCCAACCAACCTGGATTGTACCAGGCAAAACCATAACTGATTGAATGTATCATACGCTCCAAACACATTTTCGATTAATTTTCTTTTTTTATGAATTTCCTCTCATTGGCAAACCGTAGCGTAGGGTAAGGTTTTAGGCGAAATACATGACACACTCAATAATTTTTCCAGAGGATCAAGCCATCAGCGATTCCAATAATCCTGGAGTCCTTACAAGTGTTATCTGCAGTAGCGTTCCACCACCTTCAAGATCTGTTGCATGCTCACATCACACTCCTCGGAGATATTCTGAGCGAGATGCTACAGCATGAACATCAGGACGTGGTAGTACAGACTGCCAGTACTATCAGTATCCTTGGAGATGGGATACAGAAACTGGGTAAGTCTAGGTATTATGTTTTTGTTCACTGCTACAGATAGGGTTTTTATAGAGTATAACCGTTTTCGCAAATGAATTATTAGCTAGAAGTAGATGAGAGTGCGAGCTGATATCATACAGCAATTTTGTTGTTTACTCAGTTTTAGTAATGCATTTTGATTTAGAATAATAGAAGGCTATTTGGAAGTCCTTTTAGACTAGTTAAATGCCATAATTACAGAAACGATTAAAAAGCCATTGTGTCTCGTGTGGGATCATATACTAAGGGATAACACGGCAGACATACGCACCTACGGTGCATAAATGTCACTTATGCAAATGATGTAATTTTTAAGGAGAAGCGTTTAAAAATTCGATATCCTATTAAATGTAAGTATAGTTCTTCTTGACCAAACAATAAAGACACAACTTAAAAAACAACAACACAACTTAACTTACTTTCTCGCGAAAAGTATACGCACTATACAAATGACAATTACTCACCAGGTAAAGGGGTACATTAGCTACTTTTTCTCATGCTCAGATCAATTTAGACAATAATTGGATTAGTGACGTTTTTGCACCGTAGGTGCGAATTATGCCGCTGACGATACATTTCTAATGTTATCAGCAAATTTTCATTCTATCGCATTATTAAAATAATATCATGACGGAAATCGATCATAATCTCGTATGGCCTCATTGGAACACGAAACTTATACAATCTTCTTTTTCTTCTTATCTCTGTAGAGCAAATAGACCGAGCACCGCCACTGAACCACTGCGTGTATATGTGGGGGAAGCTGGTAACACAATTGTCTACCGTTCTGCAGTGCCACGACACCTCGCCTGCTAAGGCAGTGGTCTGTGACTGCATTGCCAATATAGGAGAGAGGTCCTTCAAAGAATTACCGGTAAGTGTGATTTCTAGCTATAAATAGGGTAAAAATCTGATCAAGACCCTGATTTGATTGTCTAAAGCCTCTTTCTGAGGTACTCAGAAAAACTATCTAGACTATCTTATACCTTTATCAAAGATATTATTACGAGACAAGGTTTTTCTTCAGACCCAAGTTTAAACCATGGATTCACGGACTCATTTTAGAATTTAAAACCTTATTACGACTACGGTAAAGTTATTAACATACAATTGATAGCTCAGGAACGGACGAAGATTTTAATTTTGTATAAAGAACTGTATTCCAATTATAGTTTTTATTTTCATTTCATTTCATTTCATTTCATTTATTCATTTTGTGGTTTATTGTTATTATTGGTTTTGTAATAAGACCGACTTTGTCCAAGCGGACTATGACCGTCTTAAAGCGGCTATCTGCATTGTCCAGGCTTCAAAGTTAACATAATACAATCCCACTATCTTAAATTACTATTGACATACAATTATTATAAGTGTGGGACTGACGTATTAAACAATTGCAGTGTTTGCAGTAATAACATAAAATTATTGTGTAATGTCATCGGTAGTAATTGGAATCAATGCTTATCACCGCTGCGCTGCATTTATTATGAATCCGTGAAGAAGTCGCAGTGAGAAAGATAGTAATATTTATCTAAACTACGCTACTACAGAATAGTTAAAGTACGCTACTACAGAATAGTTAAAGAACGCTATTTACTTTAGATACATACAGATGTATCTAAAGTAAATACTATACTTAGGTGTATGTTGTTGGTGATTAAGGGGCCATCCCGCAAATATGGACGATATGATACTTCGATTAACAATAGCGGTAGATTAAGGATTAGGATCAAAAACACATCTCTCAAGTGGCCGCGATTGCATATAACTTGATTGTAAACCTTAACTTTCAAACATCAAGTTTATTATCGTTTGCAATATATTTTACTACTTTGAACAAAAATATTTAACACACTAATATAATTATTATAAAGGCGAAAGTTTGTGTGTGGGGGTGTGTGTGCGTGTGTGAGGGTGTGTGTGTGAGTGAGTTTATGTGTGAGGGTGTGTGTGAGGGTGTGTGAGTGAGTGTGTGTGGGGGTGTGTGTGTGTGTGAGGGGGTGTGAGTGTGTGTGTTTGTTTATATGTTTGTTACTTCTCCACGCTCAAACGGCTGGACAAATTTTGATAAAATTTTGTATGGAGGTAGCTGACTCCCTGGATTAACATAAAGGCTACTTTTTATCCCAATATTCCCACGGGATCGACACTTCTGCGGGTGAAACCGCGGGACGCAGCTAGTGGAAAATAAAACGCAATTTCTAAAAAAAACTATGTTGCAACTGTATGTTCCGACTGTTTTTGATGCGCTCATCGAAATGTTCGATTCTAATACAAAAAATAAATAGAATCATAACTTTTGTTTCAATCAAATTTTTGCTTTTTATTTGGACATCATCATTAATACTCGCTCATAATCTAAACTTATCCAAATTTTGTCTTTCCTTAGCGACACCTCCAGGTGCTATGTTGCACACTTCTGATTGGTTCATGCAGTGACGAAGAAGCGACGGTGCGCGCGGCCGCTGTGCGTGCATTGGCTATGCTGGTTATGTACCGGACTCTGAGAGAAGTAAGTAATATTTCATTGTATCAGTAACATTGGGTTTAATTTTGACAGTTCAACAACATTCATAAGGTTATTTACCTTGTTGAGTAGACAATTTTTTCGAACAAATGAAGCAATGGATTAGCAATATCCCTCAAAATGATTCAAATTGAGTTTGATAGTGTGTTCCGCAATTAGGGTGCTGCAGTGCGATTCTGTAAACATCTCACCGTGAAAACTTAGGTGCGTGGAGTGAGCTGTCAATAGTGTCAATTCCTAGCAAAAACAAACTCACTTCACTTAAGTTTTCACGGTGAGATTTTTACAGAATCGACCGGCTGGTCCGGACTCTGTGACGTCTCTGGTCAATTGGGACACGGCGGCAGATGATTTGACATGACCTGGCTGTGGTTTGTTACGATTATACAGGGTGGTACGACATCGACGCGTAAACTATTTAACCATGGATTCAATACAGGATTCTGAAACACCTCAGTTGACATTTAGGTGTAGGTTATTTAAAAAAGAAAATAGGTGTTCCATACATTATAACCGCGTAGGTATTCCACTTTTCTATGGAACAGCTGTTTTTTTTTTGATAACCGACTAAAAGTTTTGACGTTGGCGGTCTAGAATCATGTGCTGAGTTCATGATTACAGTTTGCGCGTTGCTGTTCCTGGCCAACCTGTATATTATCCCCCAGAGGTAAAGTTAAAACAGTATACATACAGTAATCGGCTTCTCCTAAGGTTATCTTTGGATCTCCTAAATACTGGTTTATTTAAAGAAAACCGAATGTATTCTCCTGCGTTTTTTGCGCTAATTCCTGAGCGAACGTGTGTTCTAATAAACAAAATTGAAACTTAGTCTATAATTACTTATCTGTGTTAGGAATCTATCACGTAAACAAACAACTCATCGACACGAAATTAGGTCAATTGGCCAATTGATCCGCTGTGGCTCCATGACACGTTTTAACCACTATCTGCAAGTCCTCAATATAGTCTACATTTTTAACCGACTTCAAACAAAGGAGAAGGTTATGCATTCGGCGAGTTTTTTTTATGAATCTACTAATTCTGCTCACTACGTTTTTAATTACCAGATTATATCAACCTTCATGTAAGAAAGTCCAAAATAAATAAATTTAACCATGCTCCTGCCTACATTGGTACTGTTGTCAGACTACTGAACTAGTACTTTAGAATTATCTCCTGCCAAAACATTACGCTATTCTTTTGTTTTAGGACATCGGTTTCGTGAGTGACTGCGGGGAGAACATTCTGCGCGCATTAGCTGAACCTACGTTGGTCGTAAGGATTAAAGCGGCCTGGGCTCTCGGTAATCTGTGCGACGCTCTCGTGTTGAATGTGTAAGTTTGTTAGTAAATGACTTGAGCAAGCGTACTGATCAATGCTCAGATCAGATGTCTTTCCCCTGCAATGGGACAATAATAGGCTGGTATTGTGGGGTTACGATAGATTCAGTCAAAAATACGGGCTTAAACAAAAATATGTTGAATCTGGATAATTTCGTATGCACATATTTGAGAGGGGTTTCTGGTGTTACATACGTTTATTTAAAAAAAAAGTTAAAAAGGTTCCAACATATTGAAGACTTTCCTTTTAGATCTAATCATCATCATCATCATCATCATCAGCCTATAATGTTCCCACTGCTGGGACACAGGCCTCCTCTCAGTGAGAGGGAGTGGGCCGTAATCCACCACGCGGGCCCAGATCTAATACGTAAAGGAAATTATAGAGGTCAATTTAGGCGCTGATCAGAATCAGAATTTATTAATTTCAGGAAGTATAACATTTAATATTGCAACAAGAGACAGTATTCGTTATGCAAACCTAGAAAATTATAATTTACTATGAATTATCGTGTTTGGTTAATTACTGTCTATTTAACGTTATTAAAGATCAAAATCTGCAGTTTATATTTTGCTTAAGTTTTAGATCACATCTTGATAAATGATATTCATTTCAAATAAAAAAAAATTAAAACCAGAGGAGGAAAGGTATGGGACTAAAACTTTCAATTTTAGGTTATTTCCAAATTCGACGATTTTGTTAGCTTTTATATTCGTGTTTTTTTTTTTGTGGGATATTTGCTTTAACGATGGTATATTTGATTTATGTAGTCGAGTAGATTCCAATGAATACAGACAAAAATAAATATACAATGTACACTATGTATTCCTGACATATACCGTACTTGGCAAAATAATGGAAACTGCCAAATAAATGTCATAGATCAAACAAATGGACGAAGCACAAAAAGTTATCGACATTTTGTATGACGTATATACGAGTATTATATATACACACGATTCTTTTGCATCATTTATCGATGTAACCCAAAACATCTTGGAGTAGTACGAAAATTTCTAGATTGTTGCAATCTTATCTTACTAGTGAAGCTAACGAAACTTTGTAAACCTAGACTTTGTTTAATGATACGAGACAAACAGAGTATGTAAGGATTTCATTTCTGTAGTTTCTGCCAACCCCCATGCCAAATAGGTTAGAGAGTTTATGTATGTATGTACAGACTCCAGCACATCAAGCTACCCGAAACTGTCAAATTTTAAGAAACCCTAGCTTTAGCCATTACAATTCAAAACAATTTTTTGATTTTTAACAGGGAGGATCCAGACTGCGACGACTTAGATGATGCCCTGTTGGTTCGCCTGCTAGAGGTCAGCATTCAGTGCGCGACCGACAATGATAAGGTAACCCCAACAACGTAATATTTGGTGGCAGCAATTACGATTGTCAATAATTGTCTTATCTCAAAGTAGTCTGACGTCTGTCTTGCGCACGAAAGTGGCCCAGTCATGTTTTGAATGATAGTTTGTAAAAAAAAACATGAAATCACGCGCATGATTCATGATTGTTTAGGCTGGGGTGTCGGCTTAAACCTAACTGGTTAAGGGTCAGACTTATTTACATAATAATGTATCATCTGCCTGGCGCTGTGAATCCGTGATTGATTGTAGATAAAGGTCATAGCTCTTGGGCTGTCCCTAGTTCAGTTACACTTAATGCGCCTGCCACACACTCGACGAGTGGCATGGGAAGTAACGAGGAAAGGAGGCAGAGACATAGTGTGGCAACATTACTCGTCATGCCACACGTCATGCTCCTCGTCCTACCCACTGCTCCCTATTTTGTCGGTTTTTGCGCGCGAGTCAAAGGACCGGCAATACGAGTGCGAGTGGCCGGCCACATAATCGCGCGGTCGCAGTCTGCATGGAGCGCTCGCGCAAGACGCACGCGTATGCAAAATTGGAAATTATGTCGTCGCCAAGCGTGGAATGGTCAAATGAAAAGGTGTTAATAATCCACCATCTCCGTTGGCGAGGACGACGACGACGATGTATATTTCTTTTTACTACATTAATATAATTAGCTATACTAAAAATGCATAGCGCGCACGCTGCCACCGTTTCAACGTCCATTGTCTCACCAAGGCAAATGACAAGTGAGGAGCGTCGCGATTAATTGCGCGAGTAGAGCAGTGTGTGGGCAGAGACGGCAACATCGCGGCAAATCACGGCAGCGCGAGGAGCATAGCGATGAGCAGCGCAAGGAGCATAGTCTGGCAGGCGCATAAGAGGCAGAGATTTAGTGCAAGAGCACTCCTTTCATAAGATGACCCAAAATACCTATGGAATGTTGAGATGGACTGTGTGAATGATGACATGGTTAGAAAGGGGTTACTACCGAGATTACGACTAATAAAGAAGCATGGAAGAAAAAGTCATGTTGCATGGGCAAGAAGGAGGATGATGACTCCTTTCATAAGATGTGTAGTTCAATTAGTACGTAGTATACACAGTAAACTGTTTACAGGGTATACTAATTACACAGGCCGACAAAATTTGACGAACACTCTTACCCAGAAACCAGACTATACTTTTCCGAAGGATTTTGACGCGCTCAATTCGAATCTGGCCTCAAAATTGCTCTATCACGTCAGGGTTTCGAGATATCCTAACCTAAAAGTGCAAAAATTACCGTTTTTTCTCATTTTTGAGGTTATGTAGCACGGCCGATCCTATTTTCTTTCAAAATTTATTAACTTTTGCTTTTGACTTCCCTTCCAAATTGTACTGATTTGATAGGTTGGTACGCAATCGAATAATTGACTTGCAATGGATTGTCACAACCATGTGATGTTCTTTAACGAATGCTCTGTGTGAAGGTACCTTTATATTATGCTAATCAAGTTAATGCTAAAGTAAATTGACTTAGATATCGGTAATAAATCATAAATTATAAAACAAGTTATTATAGACCAACTCTCACAGTCACTTATCCGATACTAGCCTAACCTTTTCCCAACTATGTTGGGGTCAGCTCCCAATCTAACCGGATGCAGCCAAATATCAGCATTTTATATGGAGCGACTGCCTTTCTAACCAGCCTTACTTTGTCAGACTTTCGGACTTCTGACTACCCATAACGACTGCCAAAGATCTACAACAAATGATAACCAGGACCAACGGTTTAACGTGCTTTCCGAGGCACGGCGGGTCTCGATATGTAATGGAGCCACCCATCCACAAACCGGCCTCGGCAAACATAGCTTAACCTACGATCGACCCGTGCGGCTGTTATTATTTAGCCACGGGCCAACTAGCAACAGGAGTAACTTTTCTCTCTAGTAACATTACCTAAGTCTTAGCAGTATAATTTTTATTTAAACAAAACTGTACTAATTTCCATGCCTTATAATTATTGAATAAAATGTATTATTATATATTATTATTCTAAAAATACACTTAATATGGAAATCTAGAAAGCTAATCTCTGCACGGGTCACTAAACCAACACAAGGTCCCCCTAGCTCTTCGCACGTGGACATACGCATCAATTTATGCCTTACGTTAAAATATTCCTTATCTCTAAGATAATGGAAAGTTTTACTGGACCGTTATCCATACAGGATGTGTTAACTAAAACAGGCACAAATGTAGTGGTTGAGTAAACCTGAACCCAATAAAAATAGGTAATCTAATCAGATTCATTACTTATGTATGAGACAAGTTTGTGGGTCAAAGTGCAGTTATTTTCAGGCCTTGAATAAAGGATCAATAAATGTCCAGGGGCTCGGTTTGGGTTTCTTTCCAGTTAATTTTATTTAGCCGATATATTCACTGTGGGTACACACATGTGAAACGTAACATGAACACGGAACAACAAGGCGAATTTGTATCAGCGTATGTAACATATATAGTATCTATGTATGTTACATACTATTATATTTTTTTATTTACATTTACATTTATTTACATTTTTTTGTTACATACTATTATATTTTTATATTGTATTAATTAGCGTATTACGCTAATTCGGCTTGTTGCCGTGTTACATTCATGTTGCATTTATTTTGTCGGCATGTTCGTTTCGACGTATGTTACAGTTCATGTTCCGTTTAACATACATGTGTGTTGATCAAATAGAAACTAAACAATAGCACACGTTAAGGAACATAATGAGTGTAGATTTCATGTAATTTTTCCATGTTAGGGTGTTAAAAACTGCAGAGTTCAATGTCTGTTGCTAAGACAAAGTAAGGCTTAACCATGAAACTTGACGAATCTATAGAACTTGCTTCTAAAGGTGTTTTATTTTTAATTCTGAATATAATTATTAAGTTTCCCCATCAGCACATTCTCATAATATGACAATTGGCAGTAATTATTTTAATAATAAACATTGAGTCGGTAATTTCAAGAATATCGAATAACCATTACTATTTTCCTACATAGGTAAAAATGAGTGCGACTCGCGGGCTCGGAAATCTGCTACGTTTGATAAAGAACGACAATCTTCTCAGGAACACGCAATTGAAGACCTTATGCGAGACGGCAATAGGGAAGCTTTTGGATTGCGCGTGTAAGGTGAACAATATGAAGGTGCGGTGGAACGCTTGCTATGCGATGGGCAATGCTATGAAGAATGAGCAATTGTTCACTTGTTTTAATGGCTGGCAGGTGAGATATTTAAGGAGGTTAACTAATGAATGCCTTTGTTGTCAATCTTTGGAATTTTAAAAACCAAGGAAGCGATTGTAATATTTAGGTTTTAGGTATGCGTGTGCGCAGAACTTGCACCTTTATCTTCTTTACATAGAATAAAACAAAGTCGCTCCCGGTGTCTGTAAGCTTAGATCTTTTAAACTACGCCACGGATTTTATTGCAGTTTCCAGCAATAAATAGAGTGATTCAAAGGAAGGTTTATATGTATAATACATGCATATTATAGTAAAGAAAAGCCGATAAAATCAAAGATTTGTAATGTGATGTTGTAACAAACATATTTTTGTGCGCTTACATTGCAAACGCTGACTAAATCTTACGAGATAGATCAAATTAATGTACGACGGAATTGTATATCTTAAAAAGATCGATAAAAAAGTCCGCGATGGTATATGTTTATCTCCTAAAGAATAACCCACAGTAAACATTTTTATCTTTTACATATTACAAAAAAATTATGGGTTATTTACCAAGCTATTTTAAATAATACAGTAATTATTCTATATACAATTAAATACATTAAATACGTTGTACGTCTCATGTAGATCAAAGTTGCCATTTACAGCATATCATTATAATTAATATCTGAGAAGATATCAGAGATTTAAAAAGCGGGGGCAGAGGGGCTGGCGGGTCGGTACGAAGTTCGCCGGGTCAGCTAGTATCTAATAAACGAGAAACGTTTTTTTTTAATTTTTAGTACTGGTCAATGATCTCGGCTGTATTTCCAGTTTTAAATCTTGGGCCAATAGTTTAGTACATCCACAAACATGCACCGAGACCGTGTAGTTGATAACGGCCCACTCCCTTTCACAAGGAAAAAGTCTGAATCCTAGGAGTCGAAACTTTTTAGGCTCATTATGTGTAATTCGGGTTTCTAACGTTCTGTAGTTTCTGCCTACTCTCATGGAAAAATGGAATAATTGTATGTGTTATTTTTCGTCTTATTCCTATCATTCCTCCTCAGAACCAAGTCTACTCCAGCCTGTGCACTCTAACCAAAGAGTGCAAGAACCTAAAGGTTCGTATCAACGCGGCGACGGCGTTGCGTGCGCCGTCTGCGCGTACGCACTACGCCGAACACTACGCGTTAGTGTGGAGGGGGGTACTCGCTGCCATGGAGAATGCGGCTGATGTTGATGACTTTAATGAATATAAGCATAAAGATAATCTTATTGAACAGGTGAGGTATTGGCAAAAGTTTTGATGCTCTTTTGTTTTGATTCTTTAACTATCGAAGTGTTATGTGAAGGCACTGCTACCCCGTTTCTAAAAGGCAACTGAAATATGAGCTGTGGTTGGCTGACTAAAATAATAACAGCCAATCAAATCATGTAAATTCTTCGGATTTGCTGCTGTTATGTCAGTCAATCATTTGACATAATTTCAATTCTGTCACAATTTTTTTTATATTGATTAGTAATTCTGAAACCGGGGTGTTACAATGGCAAAAGTCACTCTAGTGGCTTGTGACACGTGATTGATAGCATTTCCGATTATTGATCTTGAGTTAACGAAGCCTTGACTACTTCGTTTGTACAGATTGAAACAAATCAATTCCTCAGCTTGGCACAGGCAACTGAAGGAACACGGGTGGGTTTTAGTCAGTAAAATTCTGACACGAAGGGCGGGAGAAGTTATTTGGTAATTTCCCACCCAAAAAAAAAAGAAACTGCTGCCCATATATGGAACCAATATCCAACAATGTTCTCTATTGTTTCAGTTATGTGTAACTCTAGCCCACCTATGCTGCCTCCTCACTCAAGCGGACTTAACAGACATCCTGGACCCTCTCGTCTTCCACTACGACTGCGCTAAGGCTACCTTCACACAAGTCTGTCACAAATTACCTCCAGAAAACGCGTCCTGTCTGAGAATCCTTCAGGCAGCTAAATACGTAACAGTCGATTTGACTGCGACCAATGACACGCAGATGCAAGCGTTGAGTATGTTACAAGATATATTTATTTGGGACATGTAGATGTTGAATCAAGGCGAAGTTGGAGGGATGGGCTTGACTCCTACCGAAAGTACTGGTTTTCTCATGGCGCCAAACTCAAAGCCCATTTCTGGACCGACTTCGTTTAAAATGCCATTGACACGCTAAGAAGTTACATCACCAGCTAACAGAATTGTATAGAGAGGCGAGACAGAGGCTTTTTGCCCAGTAACGGGACAGTAATAGCTAGTAATAATAAATAAGAACACTAGAATGGATATACACTACTTACAGAATATTCGAGTCTAAACATAATAGTGAGTCATGTTTGATCAAATCTCAGGCTAATCTCGTTAGAGATTATGAATTAATGCGGTCAAGACAGTGTTAATATTTAAGAGTAGAATATGCATCTGTATCAGAATTAATGGAGGTGACTTTTTTAAACTACTGCTTATGTATCATGTACTCGTGACTAATACCTGACTTTTCCACTATAATAAGGTTTAATATAAACCAATATTTAGATTATTTATGTAACACATAAGAGCAAGTGGTTTAGGTTTTAAAAAATTCAGATCTCATTTTTGAAACTGGCAACAAAATGATGTGATGTTGCCATTAGATGAAATATTTGTGAAAAATTAATACATATAAAATTAAAACTATAAAAAAAATAAAAAAATGTATATAGCATGTTTTCGTTAAAAGTGATGACAATTAGTTTTTACTATTGCACAGAGATTTTATTTATAAATACGTCGCCATTTTAACAGCACCTTGTTATAAATTGACAACACAAGTGAACTTAGTTTATTTTTGTAACTTTCAAATAAATATCCGAGAATAATAATTTGTTTATTATAACGATGCCAATTTTGGTAAATAAAACAGTGCTAATAATATAAAAAGTACATGAAATTGGAGTTAAAACTCTTAAATTCTACTCGTTATCATTGTGAACAAATAAATAAAACAGTTTCGTTCAAACAGATTGTATGACACTACTTTTTAATGTGCCAGACAAAATTTATCATCTCCTAATTCCTTATAGACAATTTAGATTATTTTTACTGTTCATGGTATGAATACTAAGATAGAAAGAAAATACATTTATTTAGCACAGACTAAGAGACACACAATACACCAGATAGTTAGATAAATAGTCGTACATCAGATAAAAACTAAGATAAAAATAAAAAGTGCAAAGTCCGATGTAAGAAATTAGTAGGAAAGTGTGCCTCACGGCTGCGCCAAAAAGGCCCAGTTCAGCAAAAATGCCAGACAACTGGTACCTGACGCTGGTTTTCAACTGGACCTGATGTGTGAGGTGACGGATGTAAATCAGTTTTATATTGCATCGTAATGTGTGCATAAATTAAATAAATAAGTAAAAATAAATTAGTGTCACATTAAAACAGTAACGAATAGGTATGTATAAATAGCGTGATATTGAGTAAAATTACAAAAATAAACAAAAAATTAAAAAATTACAAGATACTAATCTAGGACGAAGTCCATCTCTATGCTAAGGTCAAAAGCATGACACGATCTTCGTTTCTTTTGGCGACCATATTCGATATTGTATGAAACGCATCGTAAACACGTTGAAAACTTGCAAATTTAAAAAAATCCCCGATCTACACAATACTATAGGCGGATCACACACTACAACGCGCCTCGCAACGGGGCGCAGATAACACGCCCGCGCGAGTGGTTATTTACATACAAATTCAATAAAAACGCGCTTCCGCGCGGGGTATTTTACTCCGTTTCCCGAGCCCCATCGAGTGTCGTGTCTGTACTCTGTGATCCGCTTTACACACCATGTAATTTTTATCTTTAATTAATAAATGTATCTGCCTTTGGTGTGAAGCTGCCAAAACATTTCAGCAAACGTGATGGATAAACGATCATGAGCAGAAACTCGCCTTAATTTTGATTGTAGTTTCTTGTCAGCTATTGGTCCTCATAAATCACCTGCTAACTTTAAATCACAAATATGTACATTTAAAAGGATTTTTTACTGTGTTTGTCAGCCATATCTGCTATTAGATCTCATGACGAAGGTGATTGCCTGTGTCTGGGATAATCGTCATCCAAACTTTTTTATTTTTTTATTTTAATGTAGGTAATGACAGCATAATATGTAATGTACTATAATACGCCCTAATACGCCTAACAAATTGAAGCATTTGCTATGTAAACTTATGCATTATTCACTTTGGTTTGTTTATGATTTATGATCTGCGTATTATATGAGGGGCCCGTGGCTAAATAATAACAGCCGCACAAGTCAATAGATCAGGTTAAGCTATACTTGCCGCGGTTGGCATGTGGATGGGTGACCATCTTTACATACCGTGACCCCACCGTGGCTCGGAAAGCACGTTAAGCCGTTGGTCCCGGCTGTTATTCGTGGATCTTTGACAGTCGTTACGGGTAGTCAGAAGCCCGAAAGTCTGACAACCAGTCTTATCAAGGGGTATCGTATTACCCAGTAATTGGGTTGTGGAGGTCAGATAGGCAGTCGCTCCATGTAAAGTACTGGTATTCAGCTGCATCCGGTTAGACTGGAAGCCGCCCCCAACATAGTTGGAAAAAGGCTAAGCAGGTGATGATCTGAAAATTATATCACGTAAACATGTATTTAAATGAATTTATGCTTTATTTAAATTAAATTAGAAAATTATTTATATTGTTTTTTTTGTAGGTATTCTTTAACAGTGTAATAAATTTTATTTAACAAATTATTTTTCATTTATATTCCTGTCAATACAATTGGAACATGTTTCTTATCGAAATTCATAGCATAACATTACGCCTGTAATCCACGAAGGGTTCGGCAAAGGCGCTTATAGTACAGACGCCAGCACATCAACCTACTTAGTAGGTATTAAAGAAATTTGACAGATTGTAGTAGGTCCTACTACAATCTGTCAAATTTCTTTAATAGATTTTCAACTTTATCGCTGAAGCATAAAAGGTTCAATGTTGATTGGGAAAATTTGACAATTTCAGGTAGCTTGATGTGCTGGCGTCTGTACATCCAATTTCGCCAGTTTCGTATAAGTTCCATTTATTTTTTTTCCTATTGCCATCAACCGCGTACAAACTTATACTCCGGGCTGCCACAGAAATTCCAGATAGAAAAACCCAAAAACACTGCCCGACTCGGGAACCTAACCCAGAACTTCTTGCTCAGCAGTGGCGCTTGCGACTACTAGACCAAGAAGACATTAATACAAATCAAGAATAAGAAATTGATTCAGTAGAAACAAGGGGGGCTTTTGTCTAGTATAGGGATACAATGAAGACAAACAAATAAAAATAATAAACTGGCACTGCGGGAGTGCCGACAGAAGTGAAAACAAAACACAAACAGAATACTTTGCCATCACTCACTGACATTATTGGATATACATTTAAAACTGAGTACATCCCGAGGACAGCCAAACACATCCGAACGGGGTATTTTTTGAATCGTCTTATAAACAAAACACGCGCGGTGTCGCTTACGATAACAGTGGCGCGAGTTCAATGGTTTTTTCCCCATCTCAAAAAATGCCCGAAGCGCCTAAAGAAGTTTTCATTTCAAAAATTATATTTAAACAATATTTGCTAAAATACCAACAGTGAGCTACTCCCAAAGAAATGAAGGCCACAAAGTAACAGTTTGTTCCAGTAACAAGCACATAGCTAACACTTCAAATACAAGGTCGGTTACAGGAAAGCAAGCAAAGTTATTCGAAAGACGACGAGAAACCTATAACGTTAAGTACGACCCAATATTTGGTCAAAGCCAAAGAAATGCTCCTTAAAAATTTCCCTTGTGTTGTGGTTTCCGTTAGGAATAATTTGACATTGTACCTCTATAGTGTTGGGAAAAAACCTAATCGAATAAAAATACTATTGATTGTTTTAATTTGGGAAAACAAACAGTTACACAAATATCTTAATAAACGGGTAGTTAGAAAAAAAAAGAGATTATGTATGTGTAGCGATGTTATTCATATCTTAAATACTACTTAACCACAGTATAAAGACCGTTAAGGAACTGTTTGCACACGAGTGAAACTTAAAAGGTACAAATCTAAGAAATTTCTTAAATAAAAAGAAAAGAACAGAAATACATTATTTTTAAACAGTAATAAAGAAAAAACAAATCAAAACAACTTATAATCTGAGTCACTTATTAATTTTAACTACCTATTCAGCACTATCCACAAATCGATGACCTATCTGTGTAAAACTATGTGGCATGACTGATAAGATAATATAATACGGTGCCAAGGTATTCTGTCTACCTATATTAGATTATAGACAAAGCCACGTAAAGAGTATCTACAGATATTAACGAGGCCTATCAACACTGTCAGATTTACCTACTTATCATCAAGATTGATAAAATGATTCGATAAACTGCTTTTCCGCATCTCAAGTCTTTCGATTTCTTTTTATACTCATTTCGCTTGGTAATTAACGTAGACAGGCAAATAACATCTAAAAAACTGAAGTGTTAATCGACTATCTTTGCTGACCTTACCATATTCTTCCTTTCAAGATGCTGTCTGCGAAGCGTCTGTAAAAACAGCAAAAATACTGTGCCCGTCGGCTACAAGCTATGTTTGACTTAAGGCGAAATCTTTACTAGGTTCCCACCTAATTCTAACTAGATACTACCAATGAGACATTCCATAAACTGAATCATTGATCATTTGTTAATTTTTGGGGTTCCGTACCTCAAAAGGAAAACGGAACGAGGATAAGATCACTTCGTTGTCCGTCTGTCAGGACCCTTTTTTTCAGGAACGCGTGGAGTTATCAAGTTAAAGTTAATATCAAATACCCAGGGCTGCAATCCCTTAACAGTGAAAAAATCAAACATCTAAACAACAAAGTCAATACAACCAAAAGATTTCGTTGACTTAGATGCTTATGTTCCGTTTATGCCGCATATTTTGACACTCGCAAGGGAATCAAAACCTATAGGGTACTTCCCGTTGACCTAGTTAGAATCATGAAATTTGGCAAGAAGCAATTTCATGTAGGTAGCTCAAGTAAAAGAAAAAAATCCGAAAACCGTAAATTTGTAGTTACATACCTACAAATTTGTAAGGAACCCTTGGTGAGCGAGTCCGACTCGCACTTGACCGGTTTATTGCAGTAGAGAGTACCTATACCTATTCCCTAAACTGCCTTCACTCTTTCCGACACTTTTAAACTGTTGCAAAAATCTAGGAACTGTCATGGCGACCGACGGCAACTGGCGGCATAAAAGAAATTACTGACTATATCTAACAGACATGAGGTCTTTTAGACTTAGTAGGTTTTTCATCAAGAAAAACGAAGTAACTACCTAGGTAAGTCCTGTAAAGGTTGTCTGCACATAAGGCCTTTTTATGTCATTCAGCCTGGTAGAAAACTTTTTACAAAAAAAAAAAACAACCGACTTCCAAAAAAACACTACAAAGTGAAAAATAACTTTAATTTCGAAAGTCGGTCTCAAAAGCCGAAAATACAAAACCAACGAACCGACTTCCGAAATTAGTTATTTTTCATTTTTTTTTCCACGTTTTTATTTTTTACTTTTTAGCTGTACCTGCCTACCTCAAACAAATTCATATAACACTACTTGGTAGGTGAATATCAGTGACAGGAAGCTATTGAACACATCTGCCTACCCCTTTAAAGGGTACAGGCGTGATGTTATGTTGTGTGATTGCGTAAACAATGCATACATATGCTATAGCAGCAATCGCGGTTGATTTGCTGGCATTTATTGAAGAGTTCCGTTGTCTGTCTCCCAAACTCATCATCAGATCATCACGAAATTTAAATGGGACCATTTCGGAATAAACCTCTTTCGAACAAAAAAAAAATGCAAATCCGTCATTATATGAGGGAGAGTTATGCCCGACATAGGTACATAAAAAAAATGGAAACATCCGAACTGACAACCTCCTCCTTTTTTGAAGTCGGTTAAAAAATAACTAATTCCATCACAGAACATTAATACTCAGAGAGCTCCATTCGATCACTCAAGCGAATTTTTGAATTAGCTCTCAAAATAATTTATTAGGTTTATTTTTCGAAACAACAAGATTGATATAGCTTGCTAATAATATGGTACCTAATCTGTGTGGGTAGTGATATATTAGGTGCGAAGTTAACACGTTTTCTTGAAATAAACGGAGAAAATATAATTAAGTATTATTTATTATTTAACGCCCCCTTAGAAGATTGCTCTATTGTTAGTATCTGGTCTACTCCTCCAGTGCAACAGCAGTGCTATTCTATAAAAATCTCACCGTGAAAACTTTAGGCGAAGTGGCGTGGCAATTCCTAGCAAAAACAAACTCACACCACCTAAGTTTTCACGGTGACATTTTTACAGAATAGGTAGCATTAGAGGTACCATTAGAGGGTCTAAGTGAAAATCTACGAAAGCACGTGTACCCTTCTGTTTATGATTGCAAAGATCACGTTGTCTGAACACGATGTGAGCATTATAAATCAATAAGCAAAATGGGCAACTATTCAAAACAAAATTTACTTTCAAATTAGATCAGTCTTCTATTATAGGTTAATATTTATGATCAGGGGGCCTAAAAAGGCCACTTTGGCGAATCATAAAAGGATAACATTATTAGTCATAATGGACAGTTAACTGTCAAGTTAATCGTATAAAATCCCATTGGTGAAGGATTTTTCAGCTGTTACTCGAATAGAAATGCTTAATTCACTAGCGGTTAGCGGGTTTGAAACTGAAATTCGTAATAAATTACCTTTTTCTATACGCCACGGAAACTATTTATAAAATACATTTACCTACTTTTTTATCTACAAAAGTTAACTCCGTTATTTTTAGCAAGTAAGTAGGTACCCTAACTATTTTCAATCATTGACCTCAATAGATTTCCAGACTTACAAACAACTTTCTATCTAGATAAGCCAGACTATCGTCGCCACAATTTCAAATGGGTTGGGTTCGATCGCCGCTGAAGCCGTACATCGCTCTGTATGTAATAGGTATCTACAAACCGCCCACGCTTAACGTTTCGTTCAAACTAAACGTGGAATGTAAACCAATTATAAATTATTAGCAATAAAGTATGAACTTGATAACATTCGCCTTTACTTAATTAAGAAGTTTCAGAGGCCATTGACGCAAATAGTATCCAGATAGTACTACATACTTACACCTTTTGATACAGGGGTTATGTTTTGTCCATGAGTTATAATTAGAATTTGAATAAATTAACATTCTAATTATTCGAATATACCTAAATTTTGCAACATTTAATCAGCTTGGCTCTAAACTAATATTATAAAGAGAAAAGATTTGATTTTTTTGTATGTTTGTATGTAATGGATGAAAAAGTTTAAGCGATTTAAAAAAATCCTTAAACTATAGAAAGTTACATTATCAGCGATTAACATGGGCTATATTTTTTGTATATTGTGGTGACTTATGACTTCCACGCAAACGAAGTGGCTGAATATAACCAGTGGAAGACATCGACTAATTATAAATTGCACGCCCCTTCACTAAAATGTCCGTACATACATTTGAAAGGTGAATGCAATAAGCAGTGGAGGGGCGTGCAATTTTAAATAGGCGAAATTCTTTACAAGAGCTTCTCTACAATAAAGTGCCTCCTCCATCCACTCCATCCACTCTTCACCGATATCTTATAGGCTAGGTAAGTCTGCTAACGCACTCTTGGTCAGTCCCTCTACCAACCTCGCAGACAGGTCAATCTTTTCACCGCAGCATCAGCTATTTTCGTAAAGCTTAAGTAGGTGCCTAATTAATTAATTGATTAAAGCGGAAGTTACTCAGTGTAGCACTCTGTGGCATGAATGGGCTCACTCACATCGCGAGGCTTTATGGAGAAGGAGCCCTTTGGTAGCTATCATAAAAAAATAAGACAGGGCTTGTGAAGTTAAGTTTCGGGAATAAACTCTTTAATGAGCCTTTGAGGTGGGTCTTGAGAAAAACCGGTTCGTGCAGCAGGGTGTGGATATGGAGCTGTGGCGAACTATGTCCCACTTCCGATCCTGCCCTCTGTGCTCCAAAAAATTAAGCCATAGCGATCTCTGCGCTGTCACCGACGTTACCGTGGAAAAGAGGAGCGATCATACAAAATGAAGAAGACAATAATCACTGACTGTCAGCCTTACAGTCGGCTGCTGAAAGACCGACCAAATGGATAAGGGACGCATGGAAGCGGGGAGTGTGGAAGAAGAAAGGAGAAGCCTATACCCGGCAGTGGATAGGGGGCTGCTAAGGTAGGCCGCAGTCAGTGTTGATGTTAATATAATATGATTGATTAACGACAGTAATAAATGTGTATATAGAGATATCTAATCTAATTAAAAATTGCTCGCCCCAACACTGCTTGTTGTATACCTACACGTTTCAAATGTTTGTAAGTATATTTTTTTTTTGGGGGAAGGAACGTACAATATACGAGTAGGTATTAGACGACCTCTACAGAATTATAATCTAAATAATATAATAAAAACAAAACCAACAATAAACCACCCAATAAATAAATAAGAATACCTCGAGGTCTGGTTGGTGGGGAAAAGAGTTCCTGGAAGCACTTGGGGAGGCATTTGCCCAGTGGTGGGCAGTACCTATAGGTTAAACAAAAAAAAAATGTCTTAGAATCATTAATACAACTCTGTAAGTTACAATTCGCCTCAAATGTCACGATTTCATGAAAAAGTCATTTGATAATTTGATTGGTTTAATCTCATGTTATAGCTGTTGCGATTGGTTGGCGACAGCGCGGCGGACATAACAAAAGCCAATCAAATCACTTGATACGAAATTTGAGAACGGATTAATTGACTGCCTTGTTGGTTTAGTGGTCGCAAGCGCTACTGCATGAGGTCCTGGGTACGATTCCCGGGTCTGGCAAAGAGTAATTGGGTTTTTCCATCAGGAATTTCACAGTAGCAGCCCGGAGTCTGGCTCCCCATTACATAAGACTTAAGTCTTATTTATTATATCTTATCCACATTTACTTACTTAAGCATTATATGGCGAAATGTGGGTGTATCATAGGTGGTCTGCCTATCCTTTTGGAGATTACAGCCGGGTATTATGTATGGATTAATTGAAATAGAGCTATCTCAAAACTAAATCGAGACTCCTTTATATTGGAAGTTGTCGTCACCGTGCTATCGAAATAGCAGGAAAATGATAACAGTTGAAATACCTATGTAGGTACCTAAGAGACTGCAAAAGAACGTGTCGCTCCATTCCTAACCCAATTTAATTATTTAACAAAAACTTTTTATTGAAAAATCCTGAGCATAATCTGTAACAATAACGACTCAAGTTTAAATAGAGGTCGACTGTGCCGCATTGTGAATTCTATCGATTGTGATGAATGTGAGATAGTCGTAGCTCGTAAATTCGATCGATCCGCGACCTTGCTTTACATATTGAACGTTCTCGAAGCCCATGAATTATTTCTGAAACTAATGAGCGTGTTTCTATTTTAACTAGTGCTTATATTCAGCCAGTAACAATCGCAGTCCACTGCTTAGGTTACTTACGCACTGACAGGTGGCTTGCTTACGCCTAGAGCCTAGCGAGCCAATTTGCGAGTAGCAAAGTGAAACGAACGTTCTAGAATATTCGCAACAGGCCGCACTACGTGCTTGGCGCCTTCGCTAGTTGCCTAGCGTGAATGTAAGATGTAAGGATGTTATGAGGAAATGCGGGTGGTCTTTTCTCCATAGAACGCTCTCGCCTCTTTTCTTTTTGGTTAATGACCATAAAGCAATGATTTTTTACAGCATAATAAATATTAACTATATTTGTATGTCCCTATGTTTTACTTTTTGATGATACATTATTTTTGTAAGCACTAGAACAGAGGCCTAGTGTACATTGTACAAATTTGACAACCCTTTATGAAAAAAGAAAAACATAGGGACACAGTATTTAGACCCTTCTTAGTCAGTGTATGAAATATCTTTTAATATGGTCCAATATTGGAGGCGAGAGCCAAACCTCGAATTATGACTTTTGTAGTTAGGCTTTTTTAAAAGTCTCTCCTACCGCATTTACTCAAGGCCCTATAGGGCCTAGAGCTACGTACGCACTGAGACTGACAGGTAGCTTGCCTAGCGCATAGAGTCTAGGTGCTAGGCAAGCTACCTGTCAGTCTCAGTGCGTACGTAGCCTGTACCTATCTCTCTTTCAATGTGCCTTTCGCTTCAAGTCTGAGTCCGTCTTGCTTCTCATCGCAACGTTTGTCGTTATGGTAAGCTTATAAGCTCCCTGCTAGTAATATATAAGTTAATGGCTCCCTGGCAATACCTAACTGGAGTGTTACTAGATTGTCTGTTTCATACAGACTCAGATTTTTATTTTTATAAAGGAGCATGGGCGCCTTGATATGGGGTTATTATGCCTGAAGCTAAGATGGAAAGAGTGAGATTTTTGTTATTTACTACACACGATCGCAAATCGAAACCTTCAGTCGCTTTATCACACGAATATTATAAAGGCGAAAGTTTGTGAGTGTGTTTGTTACTTCTTCACGCACAAAGGGCTGGACCAATTTAGATAAATTGTTGCACACAGATCACACTTAATATTTATAGGCAACAGTTTGTGAGTGTGTTTGTATGTTTGTTACTACTTCACGTTTAAACGGCTGAGCCAATTTTGATAAAATTTGGCGCACAGATAGTTTATGATACTTTTTATTCTGATATTACCACGGGATCGAAACTTATGCGAGTGGAACCGCGGGGCCGCAGCTAGTAATGTTTATAAGACAGATATATAGGTATTAAGGAAAATCCGAGAGGCAAAGAAAAAAAATTAGAATATTAGTCTGAGCCATCTGAGGTTCGAGATACAAAAAATGTTCCGGGTTATTTAAATTTAGGCAGATAAAGTACTGCACGGCTTGATAAATTAATAAACAATGGAAACTTACAACTGATTGGATCTACTTCTTTACGTAGGTACACAAAACTGTAACAATATGTATTTATTGCCGAGTTATTTATTAAAAATACGTCTGTTGTTTGTTTTTATTAAAAACGATGATTGTAATAATTAAGGCAAACAAGAAAGGGAAAGGATGGAAGATCAAGGATTCTCAGAACTTCTTGAATAACTCATAATTTAGTGTCCTTGCCCCGGTTAATGGACTAAACATATAGGTGTTCGTCAGTAAACAATATTAATTTTCCTCTTATTATTTGTACCTATAGGTAAAACAGTAAAATAATCTAAAAAGTACCTACTTTGAAGATCTCACTTCATCTTGGACTACGAAACAGATATTCAGAAGAGTTAAAGGATTTTAGCATAAAGATAGGTCTCTCGAAGAAATCGCGCCTCTTGACCACACTATTCCCTCTTTCGTTTGTATAAGTATGCCCTTTTTTCTTTCTCTTTGTCTAGACTTTGGAACTACCTACGTAGATTAAAGGCTCCTTCAAACAGGCGCGACACGCGATAAAATCGCGCGCGACACAAAGGCACCGCAAGTAGCGCAACGAGTGGTGACTTTTTGTCGCGCGCGATTCGCGTAGCGCGTCGCGCCTGTTTGCAGGAGCCTTAAAGCTTGGCTCTGATCATTAGCGTAGTAAGGGATTTTGTCTGGAGGGACACACGTCCAGCTGAACTAACCACAGTCGTCTATTGAGAGGTCATACATGACGCCTCGTAATAAATATTCCCACTAAATACATTTCATGCAAAGTAGAGCCGAGTTCCTAACACTACGAACCTGACATCATGGTCAAAGTGTACAGCTCTAATAAAAATTAAACGATTAAAGAGTAAGTACCTAATCTAGGGTGGACAAAGAAGTTTCTAGAGTATAGGCATTGCCCACCTTTGCCCCCCCCCCCCTAGCTAAGCCCATGGCTCTGATTCATACGAAATAGCTGCGGCTGAATAACGGCTTCAAACTATGTAAATATTTAGAAGAAGCTCGGGCGTCGGTAATTATGTGGCAAATTAACATTGAAAGCTCTCTCTCGTCTGGCTTCTTAGATTAGTGAAGACTTTAAGAGAATAGTTTTTTTTTATCCTCATGTCTTGTATATGACAGCTTCTTATTTACGAATCGATAGCGGCCCGGCCACGTTAATCACGGCATCAGTGGCATTTTTTGGCGTGGTAAGGCAGCTTTTTAATTTTTTAATCGTCTACAATACCCAATAGTAGCATTCCACATTCCTAGTCTCTTCGAACGTAATCCGCAGTTTTTGCCTAAGTTACGGGCGTTTCCTACCCCGTATCACCTACGGACATAGGATTACTTCGGGGCTTTTTTTTTCTTTTTCCTGGATGTGAAATCATCAAATGACCCCTCCCGCTCTGGGTGGAGCGGAAGGGAGTGTCAGACTCTTACTGACTAAAACCCACCCGTGTTCCTTCCTTAGCCCTTTATGTTCCGGGCCAGCGGTAACCCTTTCGGACAATCCCGCTGACCCGGCAGGCTTCGGCTCTGACGATCCCCTTCAGATGATCTGACATCTCTTTGAGGCGCGCGTGGAACACGTACGCGCCGTCCGAACTAAGAATGAATGAAACACGATTTGACAATTGTCCTTGCCCTCGATGTGTTTTTGCCCGTCCAAAAATGTTAATTAATCGGGAGGAGGGTTCTTTCGGATGTATCGAACTACTTTCAGACGGGCTTGTCGTTGACGGACTTTAAGAGTGGGCCCACAGATTTAGGCTATGAGGTGAGAGTATCTTATGGTCAGAAGAAGTTTACCAGATTATATAGGAGGTAGGTAATACCGGTCCAAATGGAGATAATGCGGGTTTTTTAAATTATATCTCATGAAAAAAGCAGGAAGATAATGTGTTGTTGATGAGAAACTATTTTTTTTACGATTGACTTTTGTTCAAGGCTCACACGAAATATTGTGTATGTAAAAAAAATATCTCTATGCCAGTTATCTATCACGCGTGGTTCACGTGCAAATATTAGCTATTACATTTTAAAGACACTCTTCTGACGTGTTCCTTTTCTTGATTCTTATTTTTATCTTTCCAAATCTGACTTAAACAGTTATATAGGTACAGTCAGGGAAATTAATTGTTATGCAAATTGATTCCTTACGTTAATTTTATAAGAATTTTATACTATCTGTCAAAAGAATGATAGATGTGATTTGAATATACGGTGAGCCATCTATTCCACACGTGATATTATTGTGTGCACATTTTCGTTGGCATGTTCTTCGTGCGACGCAAGCGCCGCTCGAGGTCGCAGCATTGTTGATGTTACGTTTGCGATTGAATAATTTATAGTGTGGGAAAGTGGTGGGTGTTGGCACACGCCTCCATTTCTCTAAATTCAGAAGTTGGCACTGGTACCGTATAGCTTGTTGTTTCTACGTTTCATTCTGGAAAAGATTACGATAATAGCGGAGGGAGTGCGCATGGGCATGCCTTACAATTTGTGACGTGGCAGGGGAACAAGAACTGTTATCTCTTTTGCACATTTCAATCCCATTATTGGAAGATCTATCTCGAAGAACATGCCAAAGAAAATGTGCACACATCACGTGTGGAAGACGTAGCGTTGGTAGGCTTCGCACAAGGGGGACCGATGGCCTGGTGAAGGCAGCAGGAATCCGCTGGATGCAAGAAGTGGAGGTGCTTAGGGGCGGCCTGCAGTAGACGTTTTTCAGCTGAAATGATGGTGATGATTGGATGATCCGATTGACAACGATAGTTTACGCGAGAGACACTTCCAAAATGGTAAAATGTGTGTGGGGACACACATTTTACCATTTTGGAAGTGTCTCTCGCGCAAACTATTCAGTTTAGAAAAAAATTATATTATAAACCTCAATATCATTTTTGAAGACCTATCCATAAAATAATATCCCACACGTATGGGTTTGATGAAAAAAAATTTTGAGTTTCAGTTCTAAGTATGGGAAACCCCCAAAATTTATTGTTTTTTTTTCTATTTTTGTGTGAAAATCGTATGCGGTTCACAGAATACATCTACTTACCAAGTTTCAACAGTATAGTTCTTATACCTAGTTTCGGAAAAAAGTGGCTGTGATATACCTACGGACGGACAGACAGACAGACATGACGAATCCATAAGAGTTCCGTTTTTTGTTACTTGGATACGGAACCCTAAAAACAAACAGCTTTATTGTCAGTACAGATTTACTTTTCCCAGGTTATTACAACTGCCGAGTGCAACCGATAAAGGAATGCTGAAAACACTCACATTTCTAGTTATAGCATGAAACATAAATGTCGTACGCTTAAGTCATAAACTTTACTGGTCGTAAATTCGATTGAACATTATGTTGTGAACTTACACCACTCAATTTAGCGTAGTTTATGTGAAAATATACTTAGTAAGGCGGAATCTAGCTACGTTAAGACCTCGCCTGTCATGCGTGGGGCTGTGCGTTCAATTCCGGGCAAGTACAAGGTGACTTTTTAAATTCATATGTGCTGTCTGTCGTCCGAGTTTATCTTGGACATTAAGTACTGACTACGGTAAAGAAAAATACCGTCAGGAAATCTGAACTTATAGTAAACTAGCAGCATCCCGCGGTTTCACTCACATAAGTGTCGATCCCGTAGGAATATCGGGATAAAAACTATCCTATGTCCTTTCCCAGGACTCAAACTATCACTATACCAAATTTCATTTAAATCCGTTCAGCGGTTTAAGCGTGAAGAGGTAACAGACAGACAGACAGACACACTTTCGCATTTATAATATTAGTATGGATATAAGTCTGAAATGGCCAACCCCGTCTTGAGTAAGCGTAGTGCTCAATGCTCCTGCCTTCTTTGTTTGAGAAGAAGTCTTTTCTCCGTGGGGCAGTATAAGGCTGGTATTATTGTGAAAATTCAATGATGTTAGAGAAACATTCTTTCCTTGGTGAATGTGTGAAGGCGATGATGAACGATAACATAAAGAGGATAGGCAGCACGTGTCTTTTTTCTAGAAACAAAAGACTACAATAGTTTTGTGATACTTCAGAAGGCCAATTCTCGTAATTTAAAACGTTCAAAATCTAGTCATAGTCTCAACTCGGTGATAAACAAATGTCAAAAACTTGTCAAAATGTTGGGAAATTAGAAGTATTTTTGACAGATTGTGACTGAGATCAGACTGTGAACGTTCTTAAAAGCGAGAAACGGCCCTCTGCCGGTCGATTCTGTGAAAATCTCACCTTGAAAACTTAGGTGAAGTGAGTTTGTTTTTGCTAGGAATTGACACTATTGACGGCTCACTTCACCTAAGTTTTCACGGTGTGATGGTTACAGAATCGCACTGCTGGTATTTGATAGACAATGATTACAGACACGAAAGATACACTTCTTTCTGGCTGGAATGTTCTATTTTTATATTTAGAAAATTATTTTTGTGAACGGTAAATATGTTTTTGTATTTATGTACCCATTCCTTGTATCGGCCGTTGAAACACCCTGGGGTTTGCTTATAAAAGTTCCTTAAAGGTAAGTACTGATTATCGACTGGATTTCCTAAGGGCCTACCTAAATTTAGGGAACGATGGTGAAAACGAGCATTTAAACGTCTTATCAATAAAGGGGCGCCTATGTTAACCAGGAATTTATGTAAAACAATAGTGGCGGTGAAATGCCTCAGTAACTGTTGTATCTATATGTTGTACCAAAAATGGGGTAAATGGGGTAAATATTATTGGTATCAAATCAATCTGGAGCTGTGTTCACTTGATTGCGGAAGTGAATTAATAATATTGAAGCATGGTGCTTAGCTGGCTAGTGAATGGGCCATTGTGTAACATTATCACTTCAGTGTCAACATGCTTTACATGGATCTTCTTGCTGGCTATTCCGTGAAAACTTATAATCGAAATAAATTCACTCCACTGTATCCGCACTGTGAACTGTCAGAATCATCATTTGCAAATACAAAAGTGAGAGAGATCGATGTTGAGTTTTATTACAGAACTAACTGACCCAACAGACGTTGGCCTGTCCAAACTCCCGTAAAAGAAAAGACGTACCTACAGTTTTTCGCGAATTCGAAACATTTCCGGGAATTTTTTTAAATGTTTCGTTCCATAAAAACTGAATTCGAACTATTACGAACATTTTAAAACAAAACATAGCCAAATTGGTCCAGCCATTCTCAAGTGGTTGACTGGTTGGAATTTAGCATTCCAAAGGGCCATGGACCGCTGTCTGCCTTAGTATTTACTTATCACACTAATATAAAGGCGAAAGTTTGCGAGTGTGCGTGTGTGTGTGGGTGTGTGTGTGTTTATATGTTTGTTACTTCTTCACGCTCAAACGGCTGGACCAATTTTGATAACATTTTGTATGGAGGTAGCTGACACTATGGATTAACATACAGGCAACTTTTTATCCCGATATTCTCACGGGATTGACATTTACGCGGGTGAAACCGTGTGGCGCAGCTAGTCCACTATAAGTGAGATGGATATGAGAGTCGATACTATGTGGAGGGACCACATAGTATCGACTCTCATATCCATCTGACCTTGGGGCCAAAACCTACGAGCTCTCTATGTATACCTACGTATACATGGAGTCTTGTCATCAGCATTTTTCCCTGATGCGTGTCATGAGTTACAACTGTTCTACAGGTAGGTCTCACGCAAGGAGCACGCAGCCATCACGCTATTAGCACCATCACATTGTCACCCTGCACTGGAAGATTTTCAGAGAGTCACCGGTGTAAACCCGATGAGAACCGGTAAAAGGATTTGTTCAAGAAGGTAATTTACCAAACACGATCGTCTCTCTATGACTTTTAAATTATCGTCGTCTTATTAACTGATTTATATATTAGAGCTGTGGATCTAATGGGAAAAGTTGTCGTGTTTCTATTTAAACGTACACGACTATATTCTTTTTTCCATATATTCGTCAGTTACACTTTAAAATTTCAGACTTTACATCAGATACCTCCCTTCAAGTATCCCTTCCCAAATTCTAGATTTCGAATAAGCAAGTATGCCTCTAAAACACTTGCCGTCAATAATATCAATTAATCTGCTTTAAGGCTCCTTCAAACAGGCGCGACACGCGATAAAATCGCGGGTCTCGCCTGTTTGCAGGAGCCTTTATTCCAACTAAGTAGGGGTGGGTTCCATACTAACCGGATAAAATGTTGAACATTTGAAGTAGATACTTAATCTACTTCAAAAGTTTAAAATTTCCATCAAATAGGTATCCACTAATTGGTTCTTCAGAAAGAGATCCCTTTTCAAATTCCAGATTTCGAATAAATGAGTCCTAGTCTTACCTCTAAAAACACTTGTCATCAACAATATCAATTAATCTGCCTTTTCCCAACTATGTTGGGTTCGGCCAGACTAATCAGAGGCAGCTGAATACCACGCGTGAAAGATTACAGCCCAGTCCCTCTCGAAAAGAGGAGGCTTGTTTCCCAGAGCAATGGGAACATTATAGGCTGATTATGTGTCGTGTGAATTGCCAAGCGATTGTGAACCATGTGCGGAGCAACTAATACTGTAACATTGACCTAACTTCCGTATTAACTGCCCTGCAAACGCTTAGTTTTTGACGTGGAACCTGCCTGTCTTACCTTCACAACCCAGTTACTGGGTTACACACGGTTTATCGGTAGTAAATAATAACATTTACAAATTGAATTTATAAATGTTAATTATTAATGTTATTGTATTTTTTCAAATTTTAATTTTTTTTTAAATAGTCATCATAATAGTCTATAGGTAGGTAATAAAAAAATAACAAAATACTGCTAGATTTGGTGAGATGGAAATTTCCTCACAGGATAAATAATGTAACCGGGGCGCGTTGAATAGGTACCTAAAACAGAAGACATAAAGTAATATTTTATATCTTCCTGCTAAATTGTGATAGTTGTTATTTCTTAGTAACTTTCCCGCTATGAATGGACAACGAGGAAAAATGACTAAAATAACCCGCATAATTTCTGATACCATGAAATACTTATTAAAGGCTCGTACACACAGGCGCGACGCGACACGCGACACAAAGGCACCGCAAGTCGCGCAACGAGCGGTGCCTTTGTGTCGCGCGCGATTCGCGTCGCGCGTCGCGCCTGTTTGCAGGAGTCTTAAACTTCCATGAAGGGGCGGGCCATTGGAATAATAGCGCACAGGATTTTTAAAAGCTCTGTGTATTCATATTGTGCAGCATTTTGATTATTTCAAAGTTATTTAAGTATTACAAGTATCGGAACTATTAGTAGGTAGGTAAGCAAGGAGTTCTAGATCAATAAGTAGTTTGTGTGTAGGTACTTATTACATGTGCTAAATAAACATATTTTCTTTAATAGGTACTATAGAGCTCTTCTCAAATATGGTACAAAGTCATGTTAAATCCTCTCTTATCTCATCATCTGGCTAGCCTTTTCCCAACCATGTTCAGGTCAGCTTCCAGTCTAACCGGATGCAGCTGAGTAAGTACCAGTATTTTACAAGGAACGACTGCCTATCTGACCACCACAACCCAGTTACTGGGTAATACGATACCCCTTGGTAAGACTGGTTGTCAGACATTCGGACCCGTAACGACTGTCAAAAATCCACGAATGACAGCTGGAATCAACGGCTTTTAACGTGCTTTCTGAGGCACAGAGGGGTCTTGGTGTGTAAAGATGGTCTGGTCACCCATCCACGGACCAACCGCGCAACCGTGCGGCTGTTATTATTAACAAGCCACAAGCCCCTATCCTCCTCTTTTGTCTCTGTAGGCCAATTAACGCCTTTTCCTTAAGCACAGAAAATCCCATTTAAATTATGAATACTTACCTAATAAATGATAATGAAGGAATACTCCTATTTAAAAACAAAATCTTTTACCTGCTATCAATGACCTCTATGATTGTACAATACGGTCAGTGCCTCCTATGCAGAAAAGTATACTAAGTACTTCTTAATGATTGATAGATACTTCTTATTGTTAGATTATTTTGTCACTAGCTTCCGCCCGCGGCTTCGCCCGCGAGGTATGTCGATAAAAACTATCCTATGTCCTCCCCCGGGGTGCAATCTATCTCTCTGCCAAATTTTATCGAAATCCGTCCAGTAGTTTAGGCGTGAAAAGGTAACATACAGACAGACATACAGACAGACAGAGTTACTTTCGAATTTTTAATAATAGTATGGATTATGTGCTTGAGAGTCTCGTGCCGGACTAATTTGATCACCGCTTGTTTAAATCGATAATTAATAATCAAATCATCGCAGCGGTGACTATTCTCATCACATCAATACTTCTTTATATCTCATTATACAACGTGTTTTTTTTGATATCCCATAACTCTATGGGGTCATTGTACAACTTTTACTAAGGGATCAAACCTGAAATCGCGAAAAAAAAATCAACCATTCCCTACATTTTGACGAGTTATGCGAACATAAATGTAGGGAACAGCTGATTTTTTTTCGTGGTTTCAGGTTTGATCCTATAGTAAAAGTTTTTTATTATGATGAGTACAATGACCCCCTAGAGTTATGGGATATCAAAAAAAACACGTTGTATATGTCTGATGGAAGCAGTGGCCCAGTGGTAATGGACGCGACTTACGAGTAAGTAGATCGTGGGTTCGAACCGTGACGGCGCTTTACTTTGTGTACATTATGTCGTCACCACTGCTCTCAAAACGGTGAAGGAAAACATCGTGAGGAAAGCGACATGTCCTAGAATAAAAAAAATTAAGACATGTGACAACTACCAACCCGCACTGGGCCCGCGTTGTAGATTATGGCCCACTCCCTCTCACAGAGAGGAGGCCTGTGTCCCAGCAGTGGGAAATTGCATATAGCCTTCCTCAAGAATTGGGCTATCAAATGCAAAAAGAATTTTTCAAATCCGACTGGTAGTTCCAGAGATTAGCGCGTTCAACCAAACAAACAAACAAACTCTTCAGCTTTATAATATTAGTATAGATTAGACTGCCATTAAAACATCCATGAACTTCGTCAGACTGAAACTGATATCTGAATTACTCACTTGAACCCATCAAGTCCGGCAGTCAGATATCACATGCCTGGTCGAACCACATTAAAATACCGATTAGCAGCTGACGCATTTAAAGACCCATGAAGTAGTCTGCCTAGTCTGCCTAAAATTTAATATTTCTCCCTCAAATTGGTTTGTAGGTCCTAATTTCAATAATTTGTAAGATATCCGCGTAAATGTTACCTCAAAAGAAAGAGCGATTATCAAGCATGTTTTCAATAAGATTTGAACAAAAAAATCACCCTCCGTTTTTTTTTAATAAGTTTTACAATAAGTATTTATAAATTTTTATCATTATTAATCTAATATCTCTTTTTGTGTATTTGTAAAATTTTATTTGTGTACCTACCTGATATTTGCGCGCCCCACGTGGCAGAATGTGTTGAGACCATTTATTAATTTATAAGACCATGTAATGTACATACCATGTTCGGACAAATAAATGAATTTGAATTTAAAATTTTTATGAAGTTTAAAGTCTGTAAAAAAATGTCTAACGACACAGAGGCCTAAATCATGTTTTGATAGATTGCTTACACGTTACTTTAATAAAATAAAATAGGGATTCGTATAACATTCAGTTTGGCCATAAATAAGCAGTTTGGTTAAAATTTTGGGAATTTACGAAAAAAATCTTAAAAAATTGGTTTTAAAAAAATGGTAAGACTTCGTCTAAGACAACCATGGCATAAGTGGTTCAAAAATCTTCCAATCAGCCTGTATATAGAATAAGTGGAACATAGTCAAGTAAGTCATAGTCAAGTAAGTAATTTCTATTGGAATAATTGAATACATATTAATATAGTATTTGCAATTATAACCGGTTTGTAATACTAGGACTAATTTATTGTATAAGAATTGACATAGGTACTATGTAGTTACTTACACAGCAACGTATACAACAACGAGCCACAGACACCACCACGTGCAGTTCTAGAAAACGTGACTTTCTGTAATGATCTGGCAACGATAATCTCAAATTAAGAGATAATAGTCGCGGATCAGACGCATCTAAACAGGGTTTGTCTATTCATGGTGGAAACATACAATATCTTTGAAATGGAAACAAAGAACTTTAACTAATTTTAACTTTCCACAGCACCTACCTACAAGATATACCTACCCGTATCTAATATCTTTACATAGTATAAAACAAAGTCGCCGAAATGTCTGTACGCACATAACTTCCAAATGGCTGCACCAAATTGATAATTCTTTTTTGTTGTGTTCGGTATTGCCAGGACAAGGTTTGTATGAAAGAAAATTTGGGAAATTCGAAAAAAAATTTGCCCCGTGCCGTAGTGCTGGGACGGGCCGTTAGTAAATTATATAGTAGGTAGTCAAATGTATAATGTGCATGGATAGCATTTCCCATTTGCATGTTTGTTTAATTAGATTTTTCCATGGGAATATGAGTAGGTAGTCCAGTTATGATAGTTTAGTCATTCGATACTAAGAACTTCTCGTATAATCGATATTTCTAGTAGGCATGTTGATAGATTGTCTTTCGGTATCTTGTTATAGTTTCTATGAATCTGTCTGAGCCTGAGATTGCGATCTTTCGCTGATTGTGGACAACAACCATCGTTTCGTTTCGGGAGTATTAAGTATCGCGAGCCATTGTCTTCTAAGAATCGAGCCGGTGTCAGTTTATAGTCTGAGTGGTCGGCATTATGGCGACGACATATAGGTACTGTCGTCCGTAACGTGAACCCCTCGATTGAAGGCAGCATATGAAGCAATAACATGTCAACTTTTATACCATGGCCTATATTTACGAAGTTTTTGTCATTTCGCTTTTCATTATCATCATCATCATCATAATTTTTCAGCCAAAAGACATCAAATCCTGGATATTATAGCCTAGCATGGCATATTGACAGTTCTGTGCTTCTCGTATCCGGTGAATCAGCCGCTTTTCGGTAAAACTACTTTACCGGAGAATGTCCGGATGTAACTTTTGAACCTTCAAGGCTTTAAATATTAAACTTACAATCGATAAGCATAAAAAAAGATAACTAAGTGAATGAAATGGTTCTGGGCTCGCCTCGGAAGTACTCGGAACTGCACACTATTTATTTAAACAGTCATCGTGAGGAAACCGGCATATCCTAGAACCAAACATTCTAAGACATCTACGAACCCGCACTGGGCACGTGTGGTGGATTACGGCCCACTCCCTCTCACAGAGAGGCCTGTGTCCCAGCAGTGGGAACATTTTAGGCTGATTATGCTATGCTTATCCGCAACTGAGAAATTGCTTAAACTAACAATATCTCAACATCCGTGTTAAAAGTAGATTAGGTAAGTATTGGTTCGAATAGATCTGTCTATTTTCATGTCTTGTTTATTTTTAAATTCTTTTGAATTAAGCTTTTTTATTTTAGCAAATGTAATATTGAAATGATCTAATAAGTTGTTTACAGTATTTAGAGCAGTCCATTTAATTACGAAGATGACGAAGAAATTTATTTCGCACGGAAGCATCTCGAAGCATTTCAAAAAATTCTATATTTTATACGATTGGTGCAATGCTTATGGAAGACACAATGGCAGCCGAAGAATTTTGTAAAATATGCAGACGGTAAAGAGACATAGCTTACATTGACGACAATAATGTTTTACGATTCTGTCAGGCAGATTACTTTACGGTTTCTTTAATTAATTTAACGTGTATTTTTTGCAGACGTCTTCGAGTCTGTTATGTATATTTGTCAAGTCCAAAGGTAGTGCTGTCGACTCTGCACGTGTCTGTGAAATGCAACATTTTATCTTCTGTGTTTATTTTGGTTACTACTATCTAAAGCTGTATCTGGACTTCAATGATATGCTCTGTAGACTCAAATTATTATCTTATCTTTGTTTCCGCATGAATTTGCTTCATCTAATTTGTAAAGGATTCCGCGAAAGATAGGTACTTTATAACACTACTTTGTTACGGTGAAATAGTTTTGTAATCAAGTAGGTAATCTTTTCTTGGAATGACTTAACTAATTACTGTCATTATGCCTAAAGTTATCTATTTACATTCTGCAGATTTGTTTGATCAAGTAAAGAAATGCATGAGTAACACATGGCTTAGGTACCATTCTGCTTACCACCTTAACCAATAGAATTCACAGCTGCAGTTTACCTTGAACTCGAGTTTGTGACGTTGGCGTATGCCTTTTATCGATTTCTTTTTGATTTGTTCCACCTATTGTACGTAGCCCATTTCAGGTGACTGTTCTTGATTGTATAAGTTTCGATGCTTGTCATTTTTATAGTTTAGTACAGCTAAATGGGCTCGATTTATGCATAAAGCAATATTAGCTATGAACGCCTTCGGGCGATGTGATGATGAAAATCATGATGATAATTATTGCTGATAGTAGACAATTTGCTACGATTAGAATGTCGTATCGAAAACGACCATAACAAAGCGAATACATTAGATTTTAATTGCTATCTCAGACAGTCTGTGATTGGTTTGATGAACAGATTTTTTGTAAGGACTCAATGACGTATTATATATAGACACGTTATCAACCAACATCTCGGCGCTTAAAAACGGCGAAAATACTAGATAACTACTTATACGCGTAAAGAAAGGGAAAGAAAATATAACACCGTACGGCATGTCTGCATGCGAGAGGGAGATAAATAAACATCTTCAGTTACGTCACAGGATAAGTAATAGTCAAATTACATGCTCATTGGTCGAGCGCATGAGTGACGTAGCTATTAGAGTCACTTCATGCGCCGGCCGCCATTAGACGCAGCGTCGTACAAAATAAAATAAAATAATCTAGTTTTGTAAACTTACGCGTGAAATGACACATTTTTGTCTTTAACTTTTGGGGTATAATTTTTACATCCTCTGAAAACACACGACGGCATATTTTCTTTATGTTTTGCACAGGTTTTCACATACGATATAAATTAAAAACAAACATATGTCGCGTCGCGTCGCGCGACAGGTTGGTGCGTGACTGAGCGCAATGTGGCCAATTAGCTTCATTTCATGTTGCCATTTTAGAGTGCGGACAACGTATCTATAGTTTTATACATCATTGTAAGGACTGTATTAATTAACTACTTAAGCAATGATTGTCCTCTATTTCAATTCGATGATAAAAATAGTCTTGCCCATTACAAGAACAACTTCGTCTTCCTGCAAGCTTGTGGAGACAGTCACCAAGGCATCCTGCACGTGCCTCATGCTTGACTACAGATTTAGCTCAGTGCATCAATTAGTTGGTATTCTTCAGCTTTCATGGAGTTATATTAAGTTTGTTTTGATTGATGAATATTTTTAGCCTCATAAATAAGCGAGATGGAGCATGGTCATTATTTCACGATTCACGTCACGTGTTTATTACATAAGCATTTACTGATTAGCTGATTCATTTACTACGCTAGACGTTTCATAATATTCTAATGACTTTTTTCTAGCAATTACTGTGACTCTGTGACGAGATACTCCATCATTATTTTCTTTTTTACGGAATCCCCTTTGTTAACTAACAGGTAACCACTTTATTCACACTTTGGAACTCCAAAGTTTGAATAAAGTGGTTACCTGTTGGTCAACGCGCCAAAATTAGCGGGTGTGGATCCCCCCGCCTTCGCTCTGAAAAGAGGACAGTGACGTCGACCTCGACGTATTCAGACGTATCGGTAGCTTCGACGCATGCGTAACTGTTTGTCGATGTGTGCGTAAAGTGTCTGGTTGAGCACGCGGTTGCAGCGTGCTCCTCTTCTGTCTCGCTTGAACCACATACCTGCATCCCCTTCGGCTGCGCGCGGCGCGGCCGGGGAGCACCAGTAAGTTTAAAATACCACCGTAGCGAGGGTTTGCGCTCAGTGGTGATCAAGCTGCGCTTCTGTACAGTTGAAAGTCTTGCACCGTGTGACGTTCGCTGAAACTGTTGTGACTATTTTTTTGTATTGTAGATTTGTGGAGGCTGTTACCTAAATTGAAGTCTTGAGTTCCCGTCGGCTACAGCTATTGCGAAATTTATATTGAGACTAGGTAAGTAAAAACATATTTGGAATGCATGAGTTTTACCGAATGTGTAAAGCGGAAAAGTAAAGGATTTAACCAAATAAGGATAGCAGAAGTTGTTAGCATAATAATAGTGGAGAACATTCCAGTTTAACTAACGGTTAATAGGCAGTAAATGGCCGACTTGTTCATCGACGGGCGCTTTCTCTCTCGACGGGCTCGCTGCCGCTGGAATAGCTACGTCGCGCGTCGGGCTAAATTAATTCACTTTCCATTACACGACTATTCCTTTTGGTGGCGCCTATTATTTATGTATGGCGCCAATTTTTTCTACATCATATTTTTCATCTTGGTCTTTTAAAGTTCAGATTTGATCAAATGTTTTGGAAAAATCACGTGGTCTTCCTTGATAACATTGTTATTGTACTTTTTTATTATAATCAGTAAAAGCATGTTTCCAAGTTTTAATTACAAACCTCATCCACATAATTACTGAAGAATGTCTTACGAAAAATGTTACGCTTGGCTGACCATGTAATCCCTATGATCCTTTGAATTGTGTCGCTCAAGTTGGTATTCAGTAGTTCTTCTCAACTTTTACCTGCTCCTTTTGGAGAGGCGAGGGTTACTTTTTGTACCATAAAATGACAATCGACAAACAAGTTATCCTCCGAAATAAGGATTGTATCTTTATCAACCTCCAAGAGCCTTACGACTTACGACACAGCATAGCAACAATAAAATTATAATGTAGAATAGAATAGAATAGAACTACTCGTACTCGTACTCGTACTCGTGTAATTAAAATTGCTGTTATAGGAAAATCATGAATTCAATAAACTGAAATTCTACGATAACCATATTTGCAATTTGTTAAGTTCGGGAAGCCCCTGCTATTTGTATTGTTAAATATTGTGGGACAGGTGAATCACCTTCCTTTCATCCATTCTGTAGATGGAAATTTTCCACAAATTGAAATAGATTACTGTCCTTCTGACATTGTCACGGATTCAGCTGATCAAATACATAATCTGAACGTCACGAGACCTTACTTTACGGCTGTCTACACGAGGAAGCCATATATGACATAGACTACACATAATTGTCTAAAAATATCAACCATTCACTATGAGAACTGAGATTCATAAAAAATTTGTCACCAAAACACAACAGAAGAATTGCTGTGGGAAATATATCAAATTCCAGAATCTGGGCCAACGCTGTCGGATAGTTTGCGCAAAAAATAATGAAGAAGCTATCATAAATAATGTCAACAATCTGGAAGGAACAAAATAAAAAATGAAGAAGTGGAGAAAATTCATTTATTTCAAATAGGCACATTAAAGGCACTTTTGAACGTCAAAACTTACTTTGAATCGTAACACATTCGTGAACGTTCGTCAAATCTATTACCCAACGCAGCGAATTGTTATGAAACAGTCGTGAACTCGGATAGCGGTAGAACGATTGGGAATGAGGAAACCAATACACTCAATCATAGATTTTTGTTTTGTCTCCAAATTTAATGATTATATTATACATATAACTAGCTTCTGCCCGCGACTTCGTCCGCGTGAAATTTCCTCCTATTCACCCTCTTAGGGGTGGAATTTCGAAGAACCCTTTCTTAGTGGATACCTACTCTTCACAAAGAACACACCTCCCAAATTTCATGTCTCTAGAACCAGCGGTTTAAGATGTGCGTTGATATATCAATGCACAGCGTAATCCTGATATGGGTCAATCAGGACATTTAATTTTATATAAATAGATAATACATATAATAATCTTCATACGATGTGAACTTAGACGTTAAAGGACGGTATTCAATGGTTTAATATAATCTAGACTTTTTCAGTAAATTGTAACCTTCATAACATTGATTTGGATACATTCTTCTATTTGGAGTTGAACAGGACGTAGTCAAAACAAAAATATGTTTAAATTCGGTTTTGCATAGTTTGATTAAGGCCATGGCTTGATGATTGAACCTTTGTGTCCTTTTTGTTAATATTATATGTACCTACTAATAGAGGTCAAGAGATATTGATCTTCATACTATTGAATAACAATCGGACCATTTATCTTCTTGCAGTCGTCTAGGTCAAGGATGGCAATAGGAATGTCACGATTTCTAAGACAACTGTATAAATTAAGAAAGAAGAAAGTTAGGAATCCAGATGGCCTAGATAAAGGTGACATTCTTTCAGCAAATACGAATGTTGGAAAAGGAATTGACACAAGCTACCGAAAACTTTATGTCAATTCTGTTGAAAGTCGTTGTAGAAATACGAAACGCTTTAAAAGCGATGGCCACTTGTCCAGGCTCACAGGTTAACGGGAAACAAATGAATAATTTAACATTTTCTTTGGCAGATTTGAGAAGTATTGAAAGAGTATAAGATGCTCGCCAGCCCAGCTATGGAAATGCAATCGGAGGCTCCCTTGGCCCTGCAGCGCCTGTGGAATCTGACCCGCGCGCGTCTCGCTGGTACGTCCACCGCTCTTGATGTGGAACCAGCTTTCGGGGAATCTTTGCCACCTGCTCAGGTAAATACAATGCCAGATTTCAGGTGATTTTTGCGTTTAAAATTTAGTATGACTTGTAAAAGAGAATGTCTCAACTAAAATGTTCTATGTCTTGTTTGTTGTTACAATTTAGTTTTAAAATTACAATCTTAAAATCTCTGTTTTAAAACAAAAATAGTAAATAGTGGTTTCAGTGACAGTTTCAATAAATTGATTTAACAAATGTATTGAAACAACCTTGTCTTATAATCATAACTTACAACTTAAATCAGTTACAATAATGGCCATAACTTGTCAGTAATGCAGATACAAATTCAAAGCATAAATATATGTTTTTTCAAAGACGGAAAACTCTTAGATTCTTCTAGATTCTTCATAAATTAATCATGATATACATGGATACATTTCATATAGTTCATATGTAATACATATATTTACAATAACTCAGTAAGTCAAGGGCTACTACTGTTCTGTCCTCTTTTCTTATCAGTGATATATAAACAAACATTTTCTCCATAATTCAGTCAAGATAATTCCTTTATCTTATACAGCAAGTCATACAGTAAATAAATGAATCATGGAATATTATATGGGTCTTATTTTATTGTCAGGAGTTTGAGGGTACACCGAAAGCCTCATTCCCTGCTCCAAGCGACTATGAAAGCGATGGTGAAGAAGCATTCCCGGAGCTAGAAATTCCCGTAAGTATACTGACCATTTTTTTTAAATCTTGAGCCAAATGGCAAAGCGTGGTGAATAGCAAAAAATCTTGGCAAGATATTTAGGGCGTGGACTGACGGAAGAGTTTACGTACAACACAAACGACGTGACGTCTACTTTATAAATAGTGTTTCGGTTTTCATGAAACCCAAGTCAATGAGAATATACGCTTTCTTATGTTTGGTAAATAAAGTAGCGGATGGCAGTGTTCACAACAATGTTTGGAATTTCGCCATTTACAACAGATTTGTTAGTCAGATGTTTACTAATTTCGTAAAGTATGTCACACGTTTCTCAGCAGTCACGTTTATCGCTTTATCAACGCCGTAATACGTCACAGCGACCCCCACGTCTAGACACCGGTATAATGAAGTAATCATAATTGATAACACCTCTCTGAGTGAACATCGTCATAAAATTAGTCGTAGACAAACATTCTCTGCATTTGACTGACTTCAAATTGATTTGGCATTTATCTCACTTCGCCGGCTCGCTAATCATGCGGTGGATAAGGTCGATAACATAAACTTGCTAGGTTTCCGACGACATAACATTGAGGAGATCGTAGCCTTCATCAATGAATAAGGACGCGACCCTCAATAAGAAGTTCCATCGTTTCCTGTACTAGACAATCGCGTAGGCGCAGCGGAATTCGCAGCGATCACCACTAATAGCCGAAATAGTTCGGAGGAAATGGCTCTAAAAATAACTTGTAAATTATCTACGGACGAATGGACTTTGATCCTAGTCGGTAGTTGCGATCAACAAATCAATTGTCTTTTGATTGCAGACGTACCATGACTTAAATTACACGATTACCATTACTTAAATGACACGACTTGATATTGTCCACCCCATGTCGCACTAATGGCATTTAATTTAATGAGTTTCAATCGTGGTTTCAATTCGAATACAATGATGTCGTTGTAGATAGCCTCTATACTATAGAGAAAACAACATGTACATACCTATAAAGTCTATAGGTACATGAGAGTACATGTGTATATTTCCATACCTATTTAGACGGCGATTGTTATTCACCGACTTGCCTCTACTGTATCTCTGGCAGCAGTGGCAGTTTTCACAATTACAGGTATTTCGTTATTTTGAACGTTATGAAACTAAACAACATTTCATGATTGACACGGTCTGAAATGAAAAGTAGACAACAACTACGACGTAATTTTTCATAATTACACGCTATTGGCAACAGTTTATGAAACATCACAGGGGCGCCTAAGCTTTGCCAACTAGGTTCAGGTATAGCTTATGTTTAGACATGATTCGTTTATTCGTTCATTTGACGGCCGATAGGTCGGTCATTGTACTAATTTTGATTAAGTATAAAAAATTCTAATTGGTAAATAAACTGCTATAATGCTTGCAGTCAAAGTGCATTACGATGACCGCGAAAGTTTTGAAGAAGTTTACGAAGATCCAGACTGGATTGATGTATGAATCTGAGTTAAATAAAGTGACATGACTGTGTCGTATATTCTATATAATTATATATATATAAATGGTTTTGTAGAATATTGTAATAATGGTGTCGTGACTTTTGTAGGAAGCAACCGATGTCCCCAGCAAGGGCTTCTGGTCTGAGAGTGCGTACAATAAGGAGGTCCTGTTGGACGCTAGCACGCTGGGCGATGTCCCCGCCGTGTACCGTGTGCCGCAGCCCGCACCCCATCAGATGCCCGTCATTGGCGTGTACATCGACCCCCGCGTCAGAACCGGCTTTCGTTACAAAGTCAGACCGATGCAGGTGAGACCAGTAATTTAATTTATGTCTAAACACTGTCGCAAATACATACCTACTCGATCGCCGATCTGTGGGAAATTGTCTCATTTATACCAAAGAAGTGTTGGTGATTGCGTTAACTGACCAGATACACGCAATCCTCCACATTTCAAAGCTTATAAAAAAAAGGCTTATGTAAATATCAAACTATGAAATGATGACCATTTCTCACCTAATCATATTGAATGTTGCTTAACCATCGACAAATCTATAATGTGAATCACTCTGGAACCGCTTTTGTACATGAATGTCGAGCTCCCCCTGGGAAACAAAAAGAAAAACTACGAAGATCCATAAAATCGGGCAAAATTATTTGAAACTGGACTACGAAAGAAACGACTATGTCGATGAAAGATATATGAATTGAATTTGGATAGTCGTAACAGCTGACTTTAGACATGATATCGTGCTAAACCTTTTTACTTTGTTTTAAAAATAAGATTTTTATTAAAATAAAAATTTATAACTTTTATCCTTAACATCATTAATTCTTTTCAATTTTGCGAATCAAGCCAAATAAATCGTTTGTGGTTAGATTTGAACATTTTTGCAAGAATAATCCTTTTCAGAATCAAGAGGATGGTGAGTTTCTTCAAGTCTTACAAAAATGTTCATGGAATAAACGAAAATTCTCGATGAAAAATTGGCTACTTTTTCATGCATTTTACTTAAAATTTTAATAAGGTTGATATCTAACCTCATTTATATTAGAATTTTCGCAAAGTTCCATTGTACGTAATCACAATCGATAATTTAGATACTTATTATTAATTACTAAGTTGTCTTTTATTAACTTTTCAACTCGAGCGCGATACATAAGGTTGCCATAGAAATGCTTTATAATTTTGATGCACAACCACTAAAAATCGTACTTACTCAACGTTAATCCGTCTTTTGTATTTTGGTCTACAAATTCTTTTAATTTAAAGTTAAATAAAAATAGTCAGTTAAATACACTATTTTAACTTGTAATGGAGTCTTGTATATAATTTTAATTTAATTTTTGCTTTAATTTTCTAAAGCAGTTGAATGTTGTAAAGGCAACCTTATGCCCTGATGTCTAAAGAAGCTGTCATGGGATCTTATTGTTGATTGACGAGCCTATCTTTGTGCAAATCGAATTCTGGAACATTCGCAAGTCGATTTCAGTAGTCCAGGGGAATTTGGAAAAATTAGAATAGTGGGGAGTTAGTTCAGTGAGTAGCGGTGTCCGTTGTTGACATTTCTAGGATGAAAATATCATCAACGATCAACACTGTTTACTTGCGTGATTTGCCACTGGTTGTGTGCACCGTTGTAGGCGATGGTATGTGGATCGTCCAGTTTTTCAGACCCCCCCGCCCAGAGCGGCGTTGACATACAAACTTCAAGAAACCGGCAGAGATCCGACAGGTCGAAAGTGACATACTGGCTGGCAGCATGTTATGTCCATAATAGGTAAACCATAAGTATCATTCATAAGGGCGTTTCGCCATTGTTAATCATATCAATGTTCTATTTCAAAAACTTACTTTTTGGTGGTCTTGATATGATTATTTTTTCATTTCATCGTGAATGCTATTATGGGAAATATCATTACAATTTCGCTCACATTTTAACACAATCACTTGTAGTGCTAAAACAATAATGACTTGGAAAAATAGTCATAACTGATCACGAACTTGATTTTGAGAAGCAATAAATAAATGTACCAATTGTAAAAATACATAATGTCAATAATTTTCTTCTTTATTTATTAACTAAAATAAATAATTTTAAATCTCAGTTGAATTACAATTCAGAAGTAAAGTATATGATATATATATCTTTAGTCACTTTATGTAACACGATGAGTAATGTAGACCATAATTTTCCAGGCTCTGGATGCTCCTTCCCTAGCAGTGAAGCCGAGGTACTTGTTTGGAGGCAAGGCCCTCACCCTGCAATCAATTGGCCGTGGGTATGCCCGCCGCTTAACATTCGAACCTGTGGGATCCAAACTCAATGAGAATGACAACTTCTTCTGGACTGACTCCAGGCCTGAAGGATTTTTGTTTGAGATCGAGGCCGTTTCCGTTGGGGACAAGTTCACGATCTACGATGCTAACCATGAACCGCAGGGCATTTTGGAAGTGGTCCAGCAGCAGGTAACGAACGATTTTGTTGTTTTACATAATACATAATTCATTTTTGACTTCATTTGTAAGGTTCTAACCAAGTTTTTCAATTTTTTCGCAGAAAAATCAAATTGAAATTGAGCAGAAGATTCACGACAATGGATCCATTGACAAGAAAATTAAAATCAACACCCTTTGCAAAGTTGAATGGTATGAAAATGATGGTGCTATTAAATTGGTACCCGTGACTGGTGTGGCCATCTTGAAGAAGGGCAGAGGAAACGCTACCGTGTCCAGGGTGCTTAACGTCGCCATCGGCATTAAGCAGCTCAGGAAGGGTTACGAACTCAAGCCTGGCATTGAATCCTCCTCCAGAAGGGTTACCGTCAATGGTGGTGATATTAAAGACATTCCTTGCCAGTATTGCATTGTTGGCTTAGAGAAATATGAACTGCCCGTTATTGGTAATTATTATTTCTATACTTTTTCTTAATTACTTTTTTAGCTGCTGCAAGACATCATTCTAAATTATTTGATCATTTCAGGAACCTACGTGGATCCTCGCATCATTCCTGGTTTCTACTACCGCGTCAAGCCGGCCGGTAGTAGGAGGCATCTCTTCGAAGGTCGCAGCATGTTGCTGCAGTCCATTGGCATGGGATACGGAAAGCGCATCACTTTCAAACCTGACACCCTCAATGAGCCAGAGAACTATTTCTGGTCGGATTCGCATCCTGAAGGTTTGGGTGTCGAAACTCGTGCCATCCATCCGGGCATGAAATTCTCCATCACAGGAAATGGGGTTAGTAGTATAAAACATCTTGTTTACTAATAATAACTTCTGGTACGATCTCTGTGATGTTGTGCAAAGAAGTCGCATTGGATCCAATACGTAGGTACTTAAAACGATAGAATGATAAATCAATAACAAAAGCCGGCAACACCCCCTTGGCGAGTGGCCATGATAACATCGTCGAGTTCAAAGATAGATCATACAATAAAACTTGTTTTACACAGATTTGTTTACTTCTTTCTATTTACACTGGTGTCAAAGTTCAAGACACTTTGGCACAAGGACAATTTCTAATTACATTTTACTTTGGCTTCCTGCCAAGAATATGGGAGTTGATTAAATAATCTTGGCGCATGTTTTCGCATTCGTTTCTATTTATACTTACGTGTTTTGTTTGTTTTGCAGGGTCTATTGGGAGAAGCTAGCGTATTCCGTGCGGATTTGCCGCAGGCTGAGGAAAAGACAGACTATGTGGATGTACCAGGGAAGCGAGGACAGGCAGTTGAGAAATATGTCCATGTGGACGTCACATGCCATGTGAAGCTAGCCACCACAGGTGGTGGGTCCGTGGACTCGGAGGTGCATCTCATGAAGGTGTCGGGAGTGGCCCTCGTGCGCAAGGAGCCGGGCCAGGCCGTCGCCAAATTAGTGAAGGTCTTCAATGTCGGCTTGGACTCACAGTTGAACCTGCTCTTTGCGCACTCACAGACCGAGCTTACCTTCCATCCACTGCCCTAAATAAATAATGAGGCCCGAATGGTGTTGCAATACCCGTGACGATAGTCATCACACATTGAGGTATTGTAATACTAAAAACCTACCTGGCGCGACATAGGTTTCGTCAAATGCCAATCGATTGGTTTCGAGTCTGCAACCGAGAAATGGTCCGAATGTTAGACCGATGCTGCTTGCGATTCGGTTGTATACTCATTTCAGCTGTTCGCTGAAAAGTATACTTACGAGCTGCTCGTCATCAAGCTCACGTCTACCATCACCGCTGCGAAGACTGCTATAGTAACGACACAAATATAGGCTGCTATCATAAACGTGACGCGCGTCAGTCGAAGTTTCTTGGTGAAGTCTACTGCCTTCTACTAACTCCTAAGGCATTTTGTGTTGGTAATTGAAGTTACTATTAGTACTTTCCAAAAGCAAGGATTGATCAGTATTTTAATTTTATTCATTCGTAATTTGTTATTTTGTAATACAATCACAATCAAATTGAAATTTTAAAGTTTAGTACCGGAGAGAGTAGTAAAAGACTAGTTTATAATGAGTATTTTACCTTATCGAGACATAATTTAATTTTGTTATTTTCTCCTCGAATATTGTAATACATTAATCAATAAATCAGCCTATTTGATTAAATTATGTTTTTATCTTGCTTCCTCGAGAAACCCATGAAATCCTAAACCTTATCCATGACCAAATCAAAATAAGAGCGTAAGTAGCATAAGTGAAGTAACCCGGTTTTTCATCGAATCAAATCGCTGATAATTACGCTCATACTGAAAATACTAAAAATATATACATAATATTTATTGATGCAAGTATCTAGACGTCTCTCGAAGTTCCATGGAACTACTCCCATAAGTTTACTATAAAATGCTATAGATGGCTCTGCTTAAGCTGCATAATTAATGATCTATACACTAGATGGCGCTGTAACGAAAAAACATGAAGGCGTTTAAGTGTCGTACTCGTGTCACCTCCTGTTCTAAATTCAGCCCTTGTTAGCCAGATGGCGCTGTTAAAAAAATTGACAAAGTTTATGAGTTCAGTTGCCTCTACCACGAGCGCACCTCGCAAGCGTCGAGGTGTGTAGAACAAGTTATGACTACGTAAAAGATACGAACTGAGTTTAGCGGGAATACTCTGCTTGACTCGGCCGGCGGACGGCAACCGCGCTGGGGGTCTTGACGTCGCACGACACAACTATACGAAAGTCGCGATGTGCCAAATAATAACTGGAAGACAGTGAATTGGTGCGATAACACGATTTATAACACGAATACATAACGAACGGTGAACACCATGGCTGAAGTTAGGTGCGCTAGTGTTTTATTTATGTGCATTTTATATAGTGCCACAAGTTTTAATCTGGAACCAAGGATCCCTGTGATAAAGTTCGGAGAGCCAGGCTCTTATTTCGGATTTTCTGTTGCGGAACACCTCACCGTCAACGGAGATGGATCAAACATAAGTTGGTGAGTGCTGATCATCTTAAGCGCAACTTATCTTACAGTAATGAGACGTTATGATGTCATATGTGAAGGTCGCCGCCTTCCACATGCTCTATCGGTCTGTTGATCTTGCTTCTTTGAGTGTAGTGTACGAAAACTTATGTTAAAGTGTGATATGAAAATTATCAGAAATGCTTATCAAGAATTTATGAAACCATTGTAATTTGCAGTATACCAATACGCTGAGCTCGACGCATGTTAATAATGCTAAGTAAACTTGTTTAATGTGTTACATTTTGTGTAACTTGTGGCTAGTTGGTACTTTGTTTATAAAACAGTCTAGACCGAGAAGTACATCACGTGGAGATTTTCTTACGAGTTCTTTAGTCAAAGAGCACTTATCGAAGTTGAGACAATAGCCTCTTAAAAATACCAATGGTACAATGGTCTTGTAAAGGCTTAAACTTAAGCGGAACCGATCAACAAAAAGGTGTCTTGGCGTAAGCCCTGTCCCTACCTGTCGTACTCAGCGCATTTCAAAGGAGTCAGAAAAAGTACTTACCTGTGAAGTTTGGGTCAAACAAAAATATTTCCATATTCATTAAATAACCCTTAGGGAGAGAAAGGAGTTAATACCATAAAGTTTTTTCATTTAAGATATCATGAGAAGGTAGGTACGGTCTACAAAATAGTGCAAGATTTTAGCAAATTTTGAAATTGTTAGCAACATAGAACTTGCAAAAGACCTAGTATTTCACTCGCAATTCTTCTGTATTCTATATCTACTATCATAAATGGATACGTATATAAACTGCGGAATATTTAATGAATGAGCGGAATACATCTCGATACGAGAGCAGGGCTGTGACCTAGTGCGGAGCGGCGCCAGGCCGAGCATTGCACTCAGCTGGCGGAGCTAATTCTGCATCATCACGTGCGTACACTTCGAGAGATGTCACTGATACTGATAGATATGTCACTGATGTCACATCACTGTAGCGAACTGTTCCTGTGATAGTGTAAAAGTATATTGAGACTTGTTGGACGCAGCAATGAAAATAGATAGCGAAATTAATTTTCAATTTCTCTTGGGTAGGGAATAGCGATACACAGAAGTCTATTGATAGCAAAAGGCAGGATTCTTTCTGCTCAAATAAATTTTGCATGCGTTGAAGTTTTTCGAACAAATTAGCATGACGTGTTGAAAATGCTAAGACTCGGGGTCCTTTTATGTTCTTTATGAGAATTACTTTTTCTAGATATTAGCAAGTCAGCACAGCCAAGCATACGGCATACCCCACACAAGGGTATGCTTGGAACTTGCAGTTAGGTAGCAACCACAAAGTGAAGAGTATTTTGCTGTATCTGTAGAATTCATTTATGATAAATTAGACCTCTTTTCAACTCTACATAGTTATGTTTTTTAAACAAGAGCAGAATCTTAACTGTGAATTGTCTAGTCTAAATCGAAACCATCGCTGTCATCATTAAGAGCGATTAGGGTCGCCGCCAAAGGAATTGTTCTAGTTGCCAGGACGGAAATGCACTTGGCACACGAAACCAGCTCATGCATATGCTACGTGAACTCAAATCGAAGATTATTTGCCATTGATAGAAAATATTACTTTCACTGGATAAGTAGCACTTGCAAAGTTTCTGCTATTGTTTGTAGTTTGATTCATTTGGCTGTTCAAATATTTATTTCCGTTAGGAAGTTAACATTTCATTGGGAGATTAGCGCAAATTGGCGAGAATTCCTAGAATTTGCTGTCTCATAGCACAATGACACATCATGTTTCATATGCAGTCGATTTTGATGTATCGACAAGGAAAATATTAACGCAAAACATGAACATGGATTGAATGTGGTCCTGTTAGCAGATCGGATACTGGCCTACTAAAGGAGGGGCGCCGGGCGGAAGATGATGAGATTTGCTCAAAGAGTACATTGTACAAATATTTCCTGATTACTGACGTAAGTCATACGAGAGGGGTTTGTAACAAGTAATAACAGCCCCACGGGTCGATGGTCGGGCCGGACCGTCTACATACCAAGCCCCTCCGTGCCTCGGAAAGCAAACTAAACCGTTGATCCCGGCTGTCATTCGTAGATCTTTGACAGTCGTTACGGGTCTTTAGAAGTCGGATTACCAGTCTTACCGAGGGGTATCGTATTACCCAGTAACTGGGTTGTGGAGGTCAGATAGGCAGTCGCTTCATGTAAAATACTGGTATTCAGCTGTGCGGGCTGCACCCGGTTAGACTGGCAGCCGACCCCAAAAGATAGTTGGTAAAAGGCTAAGAAGATTTTACCGACGTAAGTCATCCAATCGATGCGATGAAAATATTGCCGAATAGGCAGTTGCACATACATAGTAATTAGAAAGTCTTACCACTGGGCACTGAATAAGTAAATAGCAATTTGATGTGTATGCGCCGACACAGTAGGTAAAGGTTGTTTTAGCTATAAGTTTTTGTTTTAACACATCGGTGTAAATTGCTGCTGATTATAGACGCAAATGATAGGTTCTTTAAAGAAAATATATTATACTTATTACTTCGTTCTTAAGGGGCAATTTTAGTTTGAAAAACAGTTCAAAGACCTTTTCAAGAGCAGATCTTATCGAAAAGAAAATTATTAAGGAACGCAAGTCAGAGTGAGTCACAATTTCAGTCTCGTTTACTTTTCACTAGACTAGCTCGAGTGTGTCTGAAACTGGAAGAGATCCAACGTCTCCCCGCGGGTGGCGGTGGCGATATATCCTCGACCCACTCTTTATTTATATCCTGACCGAGATGTCACTGCGCCTGAATTCGCCAAATATTTTATACGACATGTTCTTATACTCTGTACTTAATGTTCAAAATTGTTTAGCAAAAGTTGGGAGTTCGTTTTATAGTCACAAAATTCATTATGTCTCGGTTTTACCAATTGGCGTTATCTGTCTGATTGTTCTAAGATCTTGTCGCGGTAGTTTTTTTTTAGACGGCGTTGTTATTTTTGGGATGTCAACGAACAAAAAATGTTTCTGCGAATATATTCTATGAGAACCGAATGTTTTAATTGAGATGAGCATGGAGGACTCATTAAGGATTATGTATTTTTGGTTGTATTACTTTGTTCCGAAATTGTGCGACTTTTGAAACTTTATTCTATGAAATCTGTAAAATATGACCTATTGATAAAATTAGATATCGAGAGTCGACACGACGCAAGACAAAATATTTGTATTTTCTTATCAAAAACAACTTTTATTGACAACATCGCGTTTACATTACAATATAGACATTCACGTTGTATAAATTACGTTATCAGATCACGTATTATCATCTCTGTATATAAATTTAGATCGTAAACTGCTAACATTATGTCTGACACACACTCTATGTAAATACTGGGTCATAGACTCTGCAAAGTCCCGATAAGTAGATAGTTCGATTACTTACGGACCACAACCAGTAGTTTAAAAGCCTCGCTTTTATGTAGTTTTATCCACAGTTAGTATTACCGGCCGTTATCGAAGCTAGATTATGTGTACACGCCGTTATTTTACAAATAAATTACAGGTTATGTCAATAACTTTTTGAATACGAAATAATATTGACCAAAAGTACTCTACTACTGTGATATTGACAGAATTAAATATCTGAGAGCTTTTATATTTTTTACTTATAAGTGTAAATAAGTTTTATCCAAATAGGTTTACATAGCGATTACGACATTATTTTCTTTAACGACACGTACTTTTATGGTCTCTATAGATTAAGCTCAGACTATCCCGTATTCTCACATTCCATGAAAGTTCTTTGCACATTCATCAATCTTTATGTATGCCAACACCATAAATAAAGGTTAGAATACATCTCAGTTCTATTCACCGTACTTTATAGTTGTGAATGTAAATGCACGTACTTCGAATATGGTCTCAACTTCCAAAGCTTTTGAACTAATACCTTGTACGTGGGAGTAATACGTAACTTTAGTAGTTTACACACAAATAGAGACATTTTCTCACCGTTCGACGTGATATTGTAATGTGTTTGTTTATGAAAATAGGTGTTTTTGTGCCCTTTCAAATGTATACAGGTTTTTATTGTGTTTGGATGAAAAATAGCTGCTCTGTACTCCCCAGTTTGAATGTGAGAAGGTAATAAAAGTTTCAAGTCTGTTTGACACTCAGTTTACGATTTATATCTTTCGTGTAAATAAATAAGTTTTTATTTTGTGTATGTAAATAGTGGTTAATGACGTGCGTTTCGTTTCAATAATCCCGTGTCTATGAGTGGGGCTGCAGTCCCCCCGGTCTTCCAATTAAATTGTTCACACGTTGGGCTCAGCAGGGAGCAACTAACGACGCTACTCTGATGAGTGTCTTTGGGGCAATGCGGGAAATTCAATAACATAAATATTTGAGAAACTATTTGTTACAATTTAAATTTATTTGTATGTGGTTTAGTTGGTTATTTAAAAGTTTAGAGCTTTGAATGGGAATTTAATCTTTTGTTGCACTTCATGATTGACTATGACCAATTTCAACGTCTATGTTATTTTGTTTAAAAAAAAATTCATAATGCTATACCTATTCAATGGTGTATAAACGGAAATCATATCAACTGTTATTTTATCTTCTAAATTTCAATTTTTATTTTATTATTTGATCTCAGCTTTCCCTTAATTAGTTAGTCTATTTGTTTGCACATTTAGTCTTGTAGTCCCGATGAGGCGAACTAGTTTAACTGTAGCCAATCTCAACTTTACTTATTTTGTATGAAAATTATCAAAATGTTGTACCTATGTAATGGTGCCCAAGACACAGGGCGTGCCTAGTTTGGGACGAACGATACCTCCATATTGTAATTTTGAATTAAGAAATAAACGATTACTATTATTATGAGATATTTTGATAGATACCTAAACTAGAAAACTATGGGATAATAATTATGAAAGATGTCAGGCACAGAAAGGTAGGGCCGAGCAAAGTTATAGCAGCAAATACATTGATAAATGTATTTCACAGAGTTGATCTAAGGTTTAAAGACGCTTGTATGATTATTATTATTCGTTATTGCCTATTACAGCGTATAAGCACGATTACACAAAAAACTTGAGATGCTTCCACATTCCGGATTATCGTCTGAGAGCTTGACTTAACGTGAAGCTCCAATTATGGCGGTTGCCCATGATTTACGAGATGTTGGAGGTAAACTATTTGTCCATAGAGTTGTATTCGTAATCGCTCTAAAATCCTCATCATGGCGCCTGTAATAGGCTGTAACAATCTGTAAGTCCAGAAATTGTGTTCACATTATCAGAAGAAACAGCAACGACTACTTCTTGTTTATCTATCTACGGTATTTATAAACTTTTAGTAAACTGCCCGGCACGACCGGCGACTGTCAAAAATAAAATGTCCAAACAAACCGGAGTCAGGTGTGGAATTTATTGGTTATTTGAAATGTCTCCAGGATCTTTATGTGTAGCAGATGATCCTTTATCCTGTTCTTATGTAAATATGTATTTGTATAATATCAGGTATGTATGTATGCGTCGTCACGGTTTCTCGTAACGGGATAGACAGAATACGAAGTGAGGAAACGCAGCAGGTTTATATCGTAGCTCGTTGCGCTCGGTAATAAGATGTCGGCTTTGAGATCGTAACGTTGCCTGAAGTGACAACTCGGTGTTCTGTCGCCGGAGACCACGATTGCCATACGTTTGTCTGTCGATTCTCACAACTTACTAAGCATTGATGGCTAGAGTCTAGCGACGTATTTTGTAGAAGAAACATGACGTTTTCAACAGCGAAGAGACAGGCTACGGGAGAAATTATTTAATGAGCTGTTAAAGATAGCGGAAATTGTGCATAGAAAGAAAAAGACATGAAAGAAAAGTGTTAAAACTTTTTTATTTAATTTAAAGTACTAAAACATACTCATAAGAAATTAACCGAAGCCGACGACACGTATTTGGGAAAAGGCTAGGCTGATAATTAGAATACCTACTGTTTATTTTGTGCACCATACAAATAATAATAAGAAGTTAATAATAAATAATTTTTTGTTAAGGTGGATTTTGTTTTGTAGTACACAAGGAACCTAGAAAGTATGCATTATTATATACATGGTGTAGGTACAACGAATTGTTGGGTGAATCGCTGCTCTGATAGCTAGATTACTGAGTAATCCGTATTTAGGAGAGACATTACCTAATACTTATAACAGATATAAATTATCATATCATAAGAGATTCAAAATTAGAGATCAATCTGAACAGTGAAAAAATTAATTAATCACAAACCAGTAAATCGTGATATAAAATTGCCTGAGAATATGATGTATACTAGCTCGCAGATCATTCCAGTAAGTACTAAAGATAGCGCAAGCGCACACTATTTTAGTCAGCTACACTACAAGTAATCATGATATGCAAATTTGCACTCACTAGATAAATAGCGGCATGCACTCCCATTGATATTTAAATTGTTCTATAATTTACCGTTAGATAATTGTTGGCACCGAGTCCATTCTGTTACCCAATAGTACCAATTATTGGATCAAATGCAATTAAAACTAGGATTAGCTAATGTTGCGGTTACAATCGTAGATATTATCAATGTGACAGATCTTATTCATAATTATTATGTACGGTGCACCAATTTGCTCAGTTATGTTGAGATTGAGATAAAGATCTGTGGACCTACAATACCCAAGTTGGACGTTTTTTTTTTCAGCGTGTTAAATCATCAAATGAGCCCCTCCCGCTCTGGGTGGAGCGGAAGGGAGTGTCAGACTCTTACTGACTAAAACCCACCAGTGTTCTTTCCTTAGCCCTTTATGTTCCGGGCCAGCGGTAACCCTTTCGGAAAATCCCGCTGACCCGGCAGGCTTCGGCCCTAAGCCCCTTCTTCGGCCCTAAGGGTCCTTGATGCTGACATTTCTTTGAGGCGCGCGTGGAACACGTACGCGTCGTCCGGCACGGGCCTGGTCCTGATCGGTGAGCTATCCATTACTCTCCGCCCGCAGGCCCGCGCCTACGGTGGCTGGGAGTCGTGACGCAGCCCAAGTTGGACCTTAGGGAACTATTACTATTTGTTGGTGCCTAATTAATTATCTAGACTCTAGATTGTATCGGAATATGATGAGAGTAAATAAAAAATATCACACTAATATTATAAAAGCGAAAGTTTGTGTGTGTGTGTGTGTGTTTATATGTTTGTTACTTCTTCACGCTCAAACGGCTGGACCAATTTTGATAAAATTTTGTATGGAGGTAGCTGACACCCTGATTAACATATAGGTACTTTTTATCTTAATACATATTCCCACGGGATCGACATTTACGCGGGTGAAACCGCGGGGCGCAGCTAGTTTTTGAAATAAAAACAGAATGAAGATTTTCTTTTCATGCGGACAATATTTGACTGCTCGATGTACTTCAAAAATGAGGGTGATCGTTTTGAAGGTTCAAAATCGTGTGCGGTAGGGCTCAGCCTCAGCCTTTTTCTTTTTCATCATAATGACACTTCACATCAGCCCCATGATCCAGAAACAAACGGGGAATCAAGACCCTTATCCTATCCTAAGGCTTTACAAGAATATCAATAATGAACTCCGGAACAATAAAGTAGTGTATTGGTAGCAAAAAATAAAACTATTGAGACATGATTAACTGTTCAAGAGCCTTAAGCCACATAATATACCATTCCATTTTTCAAAATTGAAACTAATCTGCCAAACAAGTTTTACAATTTGTAAGATCTCTTTGATTCACTGTGTGTATCGGACACACAGCCTAATCAACTGAAGACGTTAAAAAAATCCGAAAGTCGATCTCATCGAGTGGTGAAAAGAAAACGTCCGACTACGTCCTGTGGATGCCTTAAGTAAGGCCTCTAGTCAGGGCAAATGAAAATAGGGGAGAACTGGTTAAGTTTATATCCGAAATACATGGACAAGGTTGCAGTCAACAGCTAGTGTGCAAGATATAAAGATAAAGACAACTTAGATGTATTAGAAAGTATTAAGCCCTTATTATTATTTAACTTATTTTTATCTCTTATTTTGATTGTTGTTTTTATTTATATCTAATCACATGCTGCACTGGCTGACGTCATCACGTCAACACCGGCTGTCGCTAAAAACCAGCGCTGGGGCTCTGTCTCGTATAGGGTCTTAGCATTATGCTGAGCGATGGCCGTTTTGCGTAGATGTGACGCATACTTTCTCCCAAATTGTTATTTTTTTTTCTTATGTTTGTGTTTTTTATTTTTATGCGTCATGTTTGCCGCAAATAAACGCATTTTCTTTCTTTTATTTCTTCTCCTTATTAGATCTAAGAATGTAACGTAAATCGGTGCACATACATTGTCAATAAGCCGCGTGTTTCTGCGCATTGTGAATAGAGCGCCCACATTCACTCGCGATTCGACTCGTATTGTTTATTGCAGATATGGAAGATAACATTTAGATTCCATTTGAGATTGCAGCCTTGTATATATAATAGTATTGTGTGCTTATCAGTGTATGTAACTGTTGCATTTAAGAAGTTGAGTGGAGCGCATTAGTTGCGATTGTTAATTTCTGATTTGGATCATGAAATTCAGCGCACGATGGTTTGGGTTTCTTACGATTTTTGTACTATAAATAATTGTCTTCATAATATTCCAAATAAATTGAAGAATGATGATGAAATTGTCTTCGTAACTGTAGAGATGTTCCAGTCTGAAATAAATGATTTATGTTCTTCTTTTATGCCTATGTGGCGGAGCAGTCAGCGTATTTTGGCCCAACTTAAGTACTATAAAGTTTTACGAATACTCTACTTAAATCAGTGTGTGTGTAAATCAATGTATCTAACCTCTAAATTAAGACATAGGTACACCTGTAAATTCTCGTAGATTTATTCCTAACAATCTAAACTGAAAAAATGTCTGACAGGCGTTCATTACAGCCGACTATAAAACGAAATGACGAATACGCGACAAAGGCAGTAAACAATTCAAGATCAAGTAAGTGCATGGGCCAGTACGTCCGCCCACCTTGCGTAGGCGCCGCGCGCCGGCCCGACAACTGCGCACTCGACCAGTCCTCGAACCTGCACTAAACTCACACGAACAGCTCAACATCGACTTTATTCAAATTAACGACAGACAACGTCAAGTAGAGCAATGATCACTGGTCTCAAAATGTCGCAATCTCCGGGTAATTATCACTTTATATGGTTATTATCGCCTTAATAACCGCCTCTGACATTCTACCTGTGTACCGTAATTGATGGTTAAAACATATTTTATTTGAGTAAAGTAAGTTAACGCTGCGCGCATGCGGGAAGCATTTATAACTACCGGTTAGTGGATAATAAAATTTAATTAAAATGTGTTAACTGCACTGTCGACTTTTGAGTTGATTGTGGTAGGTAAGAATGTAAACAGATCATCAAGAGGGAATAAAATGTATTGAAAATAACATAACATAGCGTCTGTCCTTGTTTCCCTGAAGGGTTAGGCAGAAAGGTTAGGTTTAAGAAATTTATGAAACTTTGCTTCACGTTTTTAAATTAATACATTTCGCATTTAAAAAATGGGCTCTCAGTCCAAATGCACGTAAGGGGTATCTATAGTACATTCACATTTCGCCTTTCGCATTTTCGCCGACCCTATTGCCATCAACCGGCTCCGCAATTTCCGACTCCGGGTTGCTACTGAGAAATTCCAGATAGGAAAACCCCGTAACACTTTGCACAGCCTGGGTATCCTCGACCTCATGTTTCGCAGTAGCGACTTGCTACCACTACACCAACGAGTTACATTGAAAATACTCCGTAAGAAAATTCATAGTGAAGAAGATATGCGAACGGATGAATGCAAAACTAGATTTTGTGCAATAAATTTGACGTGATTCATGTTATTTAAATATGAAAGATATACGACTATAAAAGCTATTTTATTGCATAGATGCAGGCGAGTGAGTTGCCGCCAAAGTCCGCGTTTCATTGGAAGCAATTGATATGCAGAATGCGACTCAATCACACGGCAGCTGCCTTCATTGAATTAATCAATCACTTCGATTATTACACTGTATGAATAAAGCTACTCTGCGCTCCTCAGAGGGTAAACATCGTACTCGAACTCACTTCATTAGAAGTCGGGAAATAAGATTGGACATGCCGTTTTCATTGAGAAAGATAACGATCCTATACATCATTTGGTTATAATGAGTTCCGACATTATAACATTATCAGATTAGTCTCCTCCCTGTGAGAGGCTGTGGGCCATAATCTACGACGCGGGCCTAGTGGGTGGGGGTTGAATGTCGCATGTCTTCGAGTTTTTGGTTCTAGAACATGCCGGTTTCCTCACGATGTTTTCCTTCACCGTTTTGAGAGCTGTGGTGATGAAATAATTTAGACAAAGTAAAGCGCCTGTCAGGGTTCGAACTCGCCACCACCTTGTAAGTCGCTGCCGTTACCGCTACTTTTGATGAGTTCCAAGGTCAGCTGAAATTCTAAAAAGGCTAAGTAAAGATAGAGATTTTTAATATAGAATTAGTTCAAAACTGTTCGCGACGGAGCCGAAAGTGTGATTCCTATCTCAAAGGTTGTAACGAAAAGCTCTAACTATCGATACCAAAAGCACCTGAAAGAGAATAAATAACATAATACATGTTCATAACAATAGAAAGAGCTGATAAATAAACCTAATAAGGTCACAGAGGTCAAGCTTCGATAGTAATGTCCCTACTTTCAGGATATCGGGAATTAAATTGACTCGTGGATTGACAGTACCGATATAGATTTCTTCTCGATCACTATTTACGTGACCTACGACCCCAGTTACTGGTCGTTTACAAGCTACTGATAGGCAGATACCGTGAGCTTACAGAAGTGATTCAACTTTGTTGTTTGTTGTGCATTATTTTGTTATACTGTGTTTATTTTAGTTTGTATTAATAGATTATTTTATATCGGTACTATTCGTATGTAAATAAAAAGTACATAATATATAGGTAGGATGAAGGGACTTTTTTAGGGACTGTCTCATGTAATTTTGATGTTCAAAAAGAGTTCTGATTAACAAGTGTCAGCCTACATTTTCTGGGGGATTTAAAATAACTTTAAATTAAAGTAGAGAAGGAAGTAAAACATATTTGGAACAGCCTACTTCGGACTGCATTTTATCACGTAGGTAAGCCGCGAAAAAGAGGAAAAAAAAAACGATACCAGTATCCGTATAAAGGCAGTAACAGATCATTAAGCGCCAAAGCACACACGCCACTTTTAGCATCGGCGATCTGCGATTTTGTACTGTACTGTGTCGATGCTGCGTCGCGTTTTGGCGCCTCTCTGCGTTCCATCGCAGTATTACGTGAACTGGTTAATGGGTGTAACCAATGCCGTCTTCGGCACGATTGATTTTTTCCCTTTATCAATAAAGCAAGCAGCAGTGCAGCTTTATTAGAATCCATGGTAAGGCTGCAGCTTCGTCAAAATCTATCTCAACACTGAGTCGTGTTCCGCAGATGCCAAATCGATGGGACCGGCATCCGAAGTCGAACGTGTGCGGAGTGTAGCGTTCAGTCGCTGTGTCGAGCTTCCGAAAAGCGACTCAATCGTCGCGTTTGGCGTTTTTAAGTGTTCGGTGTGGAATGTTTGGTCGCTGCATTTAGCTTCTAAAAAGCGGCTAAATCGCCGATCGCCGATGCTAGAAGTAGCGAAAAAAAAAATGGTTCCGTGATTGAGTGAACTGTTGAAGTGTGATTCAGATTGAATGTCTGATTCGCGCAATAGCTCGATAGCGTTATCGAAGTAACCTAATTCGGGCACATATGTCCCTATTCCAATAGATAGCGCCGTGATACGTTACTATCTCTGAAATGTTGTTGCCAAAGCAGAAACCTATTAGTGAATCGTTGTATGAAACCTACTGAAAAAACTTTGGCTGTTTTTGACAGGAAGTATTTTGATTTTTATTACAGCACCCTAATTACGTAACACAGTTTTCAATCACAATCCGAGAGTTTTAAAGGATATTTCTCATCCATTGCTTCATAGATTTAATAAATTCGTCTGCTCAAAAAACGTAAATAATGCAATGTACTATCGGCGAACTTTGGTCCATTGTACGTGGGTGAACTGTCAAATTGAAAGCTACTGCTATCAATTGTCATTTGATGTGTGTTACGCAATTACCCCGCAATTAAGCGGTGTATTAACATTACTACGAGTATAAATAAAATCCATAAAAATAAAAATGGATAGGTGCAACACATTCCATCACAAATCAAATTAATGTTACGTTAACGGTATAGGAAGGTTAATAGTTGAACAAAACTGATTGACTCTAATAATTAAGTTTAATTCATCTCAACTGTCCGGGCTGTCAGCAAGACAAGTGAAGGTTTTTGTCATATTACACTCAGCTCTTTGTTCCAAAGCGAAAACTTAGAGTTGGAATATTACGAGCGGCACGCTCACGTTCCGAACATCGCCGGTTTCTTTTATTAGTTTATTTTTTGTGGCAGGTCTTTACGCGGGGAACTTACTATTTCTTTTTGTTCGAGTCCAGCCTTGTACAAGCCTGCAGCCTTCGTTAGTGCGTGCAAGGTCATAGCCATTTGCTCTCTCATTGGATATAGCATCTTTCAGCTTTTTGTAGACCATCAGAACCGAACCAGTAAAATTTTAAGACCAACTTAAGTCATTCCCCGAGAATCCATAACTTTAATTTAGTTAATTCGTCTTGATCGTTACAGAAATCGGTCTTGCAGTAATTAAATAATTTACAAGGCAATAAAATAAAAAGCTTGTAAAATCTTATAGGTTTATGAGCAAAGAAAACGATGACGATAGTGATACACGCATTATTGCTTCATTATACAATTAATTATTAATTTTATTCAACCGGCGCGGCAGTTGCTGGTGATAACGATATAAAAACGTGGAGTTTTCGTTAATTTATCTGTTATCGTAGAGAGATTAGTAGTGATAATCCAACTGATATCGTGTAGCCACGGTCGCTCCCTGTTTGTTTAACTCAAGGTAAAACGTAGATATGACGCTATCGCGAACCTCTAGCGACAGATTGTAAAAAAGCGATATTACCTAATTATTTAAAAAACTAGGTAATATTGATAAAACATACCTTCCTTAGTTGGAAGGAATGGTGCATCCAAATAATTAAATAAAGATCAATTGGAAGTTTGTCCGTTTGTTTGTTTGTCCCTTCGAAAGAATCAAAGATAATTGAGTAAATGCTCTGTCTTGTCATGTTCTTTCATTTATGTAAGCTGCGTTTATCTTTTTTTAATCTTTTGGCTGTCAACTTGTCACACATTTCTCTGTCCATAATTACATGTTATAATTACTCTTTCTGTTACAAAAACGCCGCCACATTTCTCTCTTGCAAAACCAACTGTGAACTAATTATAGGGATTCATCTTCACTTCATATTTGTTCATGACGCGTCGCCAACGAAGTCCCATTTAAAAAGCGATTTAGCGAGGCGAGCGACACGACATGATATTTTCTCCTCAAATGAGCTGAGTTCCCAGGCTATTGTCGACAAGCCGCCTTTTAAGGAGAGCCCGCGCTACAGCCGCTACAGGCGGATCTCAAACCAGATTCTTAAGTTTAATCTCACCCGTTTTTCGGACAACTTTTAGCGCTGATAACTTTATGTCGCAGTTATTTCATGTAAAGTTTTCCTTTTTGGACGACACTGTAATTATGGGCAGACACTGAAAGGCAGGCACATAACTACAGGTAATAATAAAATGTACTTACAATTATTTATAATTTCGGAAAAACGTGACATTTTACCAATTAGAGTTACAACGACCACTTTCTGCTAAAACGTGATTTGCATGCATTACCCGTGTACCTATGTAATATCGAGGAGATATAAGCGTAAATCGCGTGTGATGATGCCTTATTCGTGATTTAAGAATAGCTGTCTGCGGAGCCTTATAATCTCGAACGAAGTGCTAGTGCCTAGAGAGGCAATAAAGTGTGGGAGTGAGGTATAAATCGCAACTCCCTGTGTGTGCCTCCCGAGGGGCGCAGGCGCACATTCCCTCTAATTGGACGTCTGCGCAGCGTCGCCCAGTATGGTATCGGACCTCTGTACGACACTGACCACTTTCGCTAACTCTCATACTTCGGCTTCTTTCGCGAAATAAAACTGGATTTTTACTGACCCATAAAAACAACATTTATTTAATTTATTGTTATACTAACTTAAATAAACATTTAATATAAAAACTCATCTGCATTAAATAGGTACCCCAATTTTATTGCCCGCTTGTCGTTATTATATTTATATGTCATTTCAGGCGATGTTCCCTTGAATTGGTATTTTAATATTAAATCTCACATCTAATTTACTCATTCGAAATGATTATCCCACTGTGTGTTTTAATTTGAGATATGAGAGGAATGCTATAAAATGTTGATAGAAAACGTTAGGATGTCATAACTTATTCCGAATTACCAAAGTCATTGATTTTAGTGTTGTTGCCATCTATCTTTACGATTAATTATAACTCAAAACAACGACCCTAAAAATAATAGATTTTGAGTAATTTATTTCATTCTTTTACGTTTTCGGTACCTAACAATGAAGTTGTAAAAATTCTTCGAAATATTTTAAGGCAATAAATTCTTTGGTTCTGTTCAAGTTTCAGCTGTTAATTTTAATTTTATTTGAAGCAGTTCGTGATTGAAGCGGAGTTAGAAACAATAGTATGTTATTGTAACAACTTGAAAGAGGCAGTAACCCGCGGCTTTATTGTCAAGAGTTTTTGTTTCGACCTCGATATGTAGGTACCCGTATTAGTTCAAGGTTGGTCGACAAGCCATTGACTTTTTAAACACTTTAGAAGTTTATTGACTAAGTTTATGTGAAGAATTCAAATCAAACTCAAAGCATTTATTTCAATCAAACCATTTACAGGCACTTTTGAATTGTCGGTCAGTCAAAAATGTTGTTGTCCATTCCAAAGCTTGGTAGGTACCTATGGAGAAGGACGGGCAAGGGACTCCATGGGCACTCTTCTAAATTATATTGTTACAAAATATTAGTTACATCATTAATGTTGAATTTATATATGAGAGCGATTTAAAAAGATTTACAAATTAAAAGCGTCCAGAGTACCTACAGCAAACAAAAACAATAAAAAATAGATTAATTAAAATAAGCCGTGGCAGGTAATACGTGACCAGTGCCAACACTGCCAACTGACGGCGGCCGTCTACGAACATGACGATAGTGAGAAACCGTAGTTAGCAGCTATGAATTGGTCAGTCAATAAATAGAAATCAGAGGAAGATCACATCGTAAATACTATTTACGAACTCACAATCGGGAACAATAAAACCCAAGCAAGCGACCAACGTAACATAATAAGATTTCTAGTCCGCGATACAAAGGGGCCTACATTTCACATCAGCTCATTTTACACCTAGTTAGGCCCGCTTCTCCTACCATCGGCGGCCATTGTGTATATCCCCCCTTGTTATGGTAAATAGTTGGCCTCGGGCCTCCGCAAGCCTCCTCCTTGTGATTGCGGCCACTAAGACTTGTTAGTGTTTTCAATGGGATTATTATTGTGGCGATTGTTAGGCCGGGCTTGAGCTTGAGAATTTATTAAGAGCTTTGGCAGAATCTTAAAAGGATAACATTATGAATTATAATGGACATTTAACTGTTAAGTTAATCGTATCAAATCCCATTGGTGTAGGATTTTTCAGTTATTTTTTTTTGTCTGTGTTAAAATACCAATTAATCCAATTCAAATCCAATCCCAATCTCTGATTGTACATACGCCTCGCCATATTATGATTCATAATGTTACCCTTTTATGATTCTGCCAAAGTGGCCTTTTTAGGCCCCCTGTTTAGTGAGTTCGTGTCTGTTATTGATAGCTTTAGAAAGGATGAATCAGTTGCTTTAAGTTCTATCTAAGACTTGTTATAATTATGGTCAAGTAGCAGTCATAGAATTGAATCATTGCTTCCTATAAATATGCTCCTCTGGTACTTTGTATCATAGTACTAGTAGGATTGGCATTGCAAGTTTTGGAAGGGAGTCCACACTTTAAGAATATTATCTTTCTTTTGTACAATCGATTAGAATATCGAAAGTGATAGTAACGTAACTTCTCGCAATATTTGCTAATTTTCGAGTAAGACCTTATCGAACACAATAGGGTCAGGGATCCCTAACAAGGAGTTCACGATTTGGGGATCAAGATCAGACTGTCTCGAGTGTGTTGTGGTGTCGAGAATTTGTGAACAAGAGTCGTTGCGGGTTTTCCCATATTTTTGCTAATCCCTGCGTCGTTGTATTGCTGACTCATAGTTGGATGCTGTTGAGTTTCTTAAAACTTCGCTAAAGTTGAGTGATGTTTTGCTTTTTAGTTTTGTTGTAATATAAATACCTGAACGTAAGCAGACCGTGAATTTAACACAAAGTACATTGGTGCAAAAACCTACCAGATAAAGCGTTTTATACACAATTTGCTGCTGTAGGTATTCACTTGCTGATTGTCTATTAATAGAACGCCTTAGTTATTCGGTGAAATAATTTAACAAGACTTCAAAGTAAATGATTGCAACAACATCGGGACAATGTTTTGTCTCCAAGTCAAAACCAACACAAATCAATTTGTTGAATGGCTTACTGCGAAATTATTCCGCCATACTGTTGATTTATAGAATCATTTCACAGAATTTACAATCTCTTAAATTACATATTATTGTTTATTAGTTTATAAGGGCGTTCATTATAAAATATGTACTTGTATCTAAAAAGGTAAAGTAAAATAACATGATTATAACTTGAATCAGTGTTGTTACTTGTTACTGATAGCATCAGATATTCCTTATAATATAGTATAGTAAGATGAGTGTTTGCCCACACTGTGGATGACGTCAGCGTAGTGTGCATGTGTGTTTGAATGTCTGTATCTTTGTGTTCGAGTGTGTTCCATTGTGTGTGAGCACAGGAAGTGAGGATGCGTTTATTTATTCATCTGCTATAAGTTTCGTTAATAATTCCTCTCGTTGTTGACTCATTGATAAGCTTGTACAAGATAGTGGTGCAACTTCTGTCCATAGATAAATGAGGCAGATAATTTCCAACTTTTACCTTGAAGTTTTTAGCGATAATGTGGATTTCCCTAACTTAGTTAAACTCATTATTATTCTTGATTACTATAAGTTGTAAGTCAATTTAGAATCAAGTTAGCTCATAAAAGTTATAGAGTATCTACTCACTTTAAATGAGTTTATTACTGTCGCTGGCTTTTCAGTTACAGGTATTCTAAATTTGAGCTTTACTTCCAACAAATTAAGGTCCATAGCCCTTTGAATGTTCCCTCGATAGTTTTCTAAGTTTCTAGCTGTAAATACTAGGAGAGTTGTCAATCAGCATCGCAATAATTCGTCTTACATGATTAACAGCGGATGTTAATTCATTAGCTGTCGTTGCCGGTTGTCACAGATAAGTTAAGAATCTTGTTCCATCAGTAACTAGACTGCTTTCGTAAGACAGTTGGCTTTGATGGGCCATGTATGAGGATGAATAGGAAATATAGAGCGCCGGCGCTGTCATTGGTTCTTTATTTTAGATCTATGTAAGACAAAGCTTAGTCCTAGTCTTAAATAATAATTTGATAGAGAGCTTAGTGCCACTTACAGGTACTCTGATTGATTGATGTATTTTATAAAAGGTCACAGCTGACACCGAATCTTGAATGATGGGAAACTTTATGGCCACCGTGCGGTTAGAGCAGTAAGTAGCCCCTTTATCATGAAAATCAATCAACCTCGGTATACCGTTTTCCATAATATGCCCATTTTCAGTAAAACTACGCGACACCTAAATCACGGTTTCAATGAACGCTTTTTTTTTGTTAATAGGCTATCTTCAGCTGTCCTTATAAAATATCTTATTGATTTTATTTATACTCTCAGGCTCTATTTTCCGTCGCATTTACTCGTAATTGGACGAAGTATTCTGTCTAACCTTTTAAGGCTTGACTGATCATGGTTAGCGGAGTCAGAATCATCCATTATGCGCCTGACTTTAAGCGCACTCCACTAGATTGTACTATAGTGTCATTTAAAATAATCCTATGTTGAACAAATGCTGATCCCAAGACCATATTAGTAACGCAGATTAGTCTGATGAGGAGTTATTTACGTACTTACAAGTGTTAGTAATGTGCGACACATTGTTGGAATTTTTTTAAAACCTACGTAATTAACATTTGCATTGGAAATTGCGGTGTTCAATTGTACATCATTATTATCCAGATACTATATTATAAATACATATATGTACATATATACACATTACTCACTTACATTATAACTTATTTAGGTACATTATAAAGAGGTAGGGGGAGAGGGACGGAAGATTTGTAAGTTTCTATGTAGGGGGTAATCTCCGGAACAACTAGTCGGATTAAAAAAATATTTTTGCATTTGATAGCCCAATTCTTGATGAAGGTGACAGGCTATTTAACACATTGAAGGACACTGTACGAGACACAATAGAAGTTTTATTTTTATTACGTCGAGGGGCGTTCAGTGTCCTTCAATGGGTTAACATTATGCTATGACCCTTAGGAGCCGACAAAAGGAAAAAAAGTTCAGAAAGCACGCTAAGCGAAAATGAAGCACGGGCGAGCGATGGGATGCTACGCGATGGGACGCGACGCGATGGGACGCGACGCGATGGGATGCTACGCGTAGGGACGCGACGCGATGGGTCGGGGACCGAAATTTCACGCGGACAAAGTTGCGGGCAGAAGCTAGTACATTATATATTTTAACTTTGAGTCTTTACCACGAGATGGGTCACAAACGTTAAAAGGCTCCTACAAACAGGCGCGACGTGCGACGCGAATCGCGCGCGACACAAAGGCACCACTCGTTGCGCGACTTGCGGTGCCTTTGTGTCGCGTGTCGTGTCGCGCCTGTTTGAAGGAGCCTTAACTCGAAAATATTTTTTAACGTCAAATCCCGTATGGTGGCTTTATCATATATTATGCAGACCTCCAATAGTAATAAAATATGGTTTTTGTATTAAAACATGTTTATTTTTCGTGCATGACACAGCATTGTGATATTTCTAAGAATACTTCTCAAGGCTGATGATTCGCTAAGGTCGAAGTCTTTGTTTGACCCTGTGAGAAATCAAGTTTCATTATGGTATTAATTAAAACAGGCGATCTCTAGGACTAGAAATAATATCTTATTAGTCACGAACAGGTTCCAAGCTCATCATTTTTGTTGGTATATGTAAGTTAAAGAAAAAATCGCAGCTAATTTGTCAATCAAATAAAAAAGATAGGTGGATTAAGACAGGATGGTCTCATTTGCATTCTCATACATAGAGACATGAAAATCAAAACACAATTTCCACCACCATTACCTAGCATTAACACACACATTAACACTATTATACATTACTAACAACGCCCCGCGGTTTCATCCGCATAAGCCTCGATACCGTGGGAATATCGGGATAAAAGTATTCTATAAGTTAATCCTGGTTATAAACTATCTGTGTGCCAAATTTCATTAAAATCTGTTCGGTAGTTTTTGCGTGAAAGAGTACCAAACATCCATCCATTCATCCATCCTCACAAACTTTCGCGTTTATAATATTATTAGTAGGAAGTAGGATAGTAGGATTATTAGGAAGTATGATAGTAGGACTAGCAGCGCCCCGCGGTTTCACCCGCATAAGTGTCGATCCCGTGGGAATATCGGGATAAAACTATCCTATGTCCTTTCCCGGGACTGAAACTATCTTTTTACCAAATTTTTTTAAGCGTGAAGGGTAACAGACAAACAGACAGACAGACACACTTTTGCAATTATAATATTAGTAGGATAGGAAGTGATGGTGGTTAATAATTCCTTCTTCAATAATAATAAGTTACAACCAACTAGTATTCTAATACGCTACCGTCGCGCCTAAACGCGTGTAATCGCGTCGCAAGCGCACGTCAGAACGGAGCCCTTGTGCTGTCGTTCGGCAAAATACCTTGTAGCAGGGGTAAATACCACTTGGTCGGTAACCGGACTGGTTATATCGCGCGCGGTAATACCCCACTAGTTAACCTTAATGTCGGAATTCGCTTTTAATTGAACGAGGGAGTAAAGTAGACAGGCTGCGTTTGCGCATGCCTGCGCGGCGGCGGTTAATGCAAGGATGCGTTTGCTAATCTGATGTGCTTACGGTGTGTCGTGTGCATAGGATTGCCTGCAACGGGTTAGCTGCTTCAGAGGATTACTTTAAGAGTAAGTTTAAATGAAGGTATTGTTAATAACAAGCTGCACCGACCGCGTTCACTTACCCACTCTCCGGTATGCAAAATGCTTGCTCCAAATGGAGAAGGACGTACAATAAAAGCATAAGCATCAATTTTACAGAAGGTTATTAAAGGAAATTTACCTTCTGTAAAGTTGATTGTGTAGTTTAGCCATTAAAACATAAGAAACCGGCTATCTGAATTTTGCATTTTTTGAATGGATGCTAGAAATGTCATACTTTTCATTATCGCGATTTGCTAATCATACCACGAAGTGACAAGTACACGCGTAAGTAGGTACTGCATATCCTGACATAATTCCTTATCACCTCTTACAACGCCCATGGGAAGTGATGACCTGTGAGTGTGAAGGCCGCGACCGATTAATATCGGTCGCGGCTAATAATGTCATGGGCACCAATTAATTAGGTCTTTGTTAAAAAATACAGTTTGCGCACTTGCGCAGAACAATGTTGATTGTATACGTCTCTCACGATCCTGAAGTTATCGCTTTCTCGGTTTGGAAAATCCAGATGTTAATTTTGTTCGTTGTTGAGACTAAGTAATTTATGATTAAATGGGTTGAACATTTAACTCTTACGATCTTTCGTTATAGGTAATTAAATTATTTATGGAATATTTCTTATTACTAGTCTTACCGTCCTTTTAGGTTTTATAGCCCAAAACAATGAATTTTAGACCTTAGGAACCGCCCCATACCTAGACCGACGTACTTTTTCTTAGCACTATATAATAATATTATCTTCCAACTTTCCTGCACTTTTCCTATTTATCTTACTTTGTCCGATGGATCCACTATGTTTATCAAGCCGTACTATGTAGGTTGATGTGCTGAGCAAAAGTATGGCGTTTCAATTAAGTTGTCAGATCGTCTAAGGATGGCTGCCCAGTGACCAGTATCGATATAACTTGTCCACATTATGTACTGTTAGATGGCGCTAACGGTGCTCAAGCGTATCTAGGAGTACCTACCCATCTCCTTGAAATTATTGAGGAAGGGTATTAGATGAGCGGTAATTTACCTAATCACCATATTTTATAGTCTATCTAGCTAATTGGTATAGCTGGATAAAATTATGTTTATATATCATTTCAGATTCACAATAAGCTACGGATTGTAATTGGCTTCAAAATCTTACGCGTCTCCTGAATCTATAGGGACTCAATTGGTTTTTAATGTAAGGAACGTATTTGAAAGGTTGATAGTAGAATAATTTCAAGACATGGCGACAACAAAAGAGTAGGAGGCTCATCAACATTAACCATAACTGATTCTAAATATTCCATCCTCATTATAATGTAACAAGATCGTATGTAATGTTAGGGCTCTGTATTGAAACAGGTGGTCCGCTCACCTTGACTTACAAAAACACATTTACGTAATAAAAACTTAGAAAGTAATCCGCCTATCGCATCACATTCGATTCAGTCGCCCTCACTCATCGCCTGGCATAACCCGACTAGTTTTTCCGACCCATTGACGTCCCGCGTCAATCCGTTATTCGACGACTAGTTTTTAACTTTTTACCACATTTGTACAATGTTATTCGTTTTATATAACTGTGCTTCTAATGGGTTTTAGTTTTTCCTAGCCGGTATCGAGGGCGCATCTATAATTGATCACATGTTGTTCGGATAACATGAAGATTGCTCTTGTACCGTAACGTTTCGAACGTTTTTTTGTTCGATAATCGTCGTGTTTGATTCATCATTGATTGTGTAGAGATTGTGTGGCCTTGGTACGATAGCAATAAAGTTATTTGTATTATTTTTGTTATCATACTGTTACTGTTAGCCTGCATCATCCCACCTGCTGCATGCCCATGACTTTTAGCTAAAGTGGACAACTGGTTGTTTTTTTTCACCAGCTCGTCCGGCCATCTTCTACGGGGTCTGCCGCGACGCCTTCTAGCTGTGTCAGAGCTCCACGTATTTTGGCCCACAGCTCATTGGGCATACGGCAGACGTGGCCAGTCAATTTCAGCTTAATGGCTTTGTGAGCAACGTCAGTAATCTGTGTTTTGGAGCGCAGTGTGGTGTTGCCAAGGTGTGCGAATATGGTGAAGCCTAGAATACTGCGCCCCATTACACGTTGGCATACCTTGAGTTTGTAATCATACTGTACTTTCCTATCTATTAAAATATAAGTTCAAACAAACTCATTAAGAACCGAGTTCATAGAATGACGTTTCATCATCATTTGCGGAGGTTCATTATTATTTAGTTGAGTCGGTTTATAGCGGTATCAAATAAATCATGGTGGCCTCAAGGTAGCCGCGGCTGCAGCATTAGTTTGGCCGGCGTATGCGCATGATTAGTATGCGTTAGTGTCTCGTTACTCATAATGATGTTAGTATGATATCATTTTATGGACGCAGACTTGATGAAACGCAATAATGTAAGCGCAGAGACGAGAACATCTACCCGTAAGAGTTTGTAGACGCTTCCTTCAAAGTCAAAGTCAAAGACATAAAAGGCACTTTTGAACGTCAGAAATTACAACAAATAGAATTGATTCTAGTCGCCCATTCCAAAAGGTAGTTTTCGTATGGAGAAGAATGGGCATTAGTGTTGGAATTCCTCGGAAATGTTTTCAAGAACAAAATACTTAACTTTGTGTTGTCTGGTAAACAAAGTGCTTAGAAACCTTCGTCTAGCCCACACACTTTTCCGCAAAGAGAATAAATATGGATTTTGTAGGTATTGTCTCAGTCTGACTTTTGCAACATGGAATAGGTATTTTCTTTCGGTATTGTCTGTCTTTTCCACTTACCTCTACTTCATAAAACATAACCATCAATTTGGAATGATAAGATAATTGGAAGAACCTTATATCGACATTACTATCCCTTTTCGTAAATTAAAATACGTAATGCACGCAATGTAGCGCCATACTACTCCGAAAATAAATTTGTTTTCTGAGGCTATCAGCTCTCGTATTTATTGCCAGGACACGCTTCATAAAGGCATGCTGCAATTAAAAAGACCGGTTGCCCGATGGCGTCATCCTGGACCCTCTGGTTTTATTTTTGGCAGTTTTTATCAAAGAGCCTTACGAAGTTTCGAGCAACATGGACTGTGTTTGTGCAGAATATGTTTGTTTTGTTCATTCATTATGGTTATAAAGTGGGATATGGTCATGTTTTGTTGTTGTTCAAGTTTAAAGGTAGTCAGCACCTTAATTCCGTAACACACTATCGATCTCAATCTGATTCATTTTGAAGGGAATTTGCTGATCCATTGCTTCATATGTTCGTAAAATGTGTCTGCTCAACAACTTAAATTACGCAATGTGCAATGCGTGCCACGAAAGATGAGACTTGACACACCACGTGGTTTGACTTGCGCAGTACACGATTTTAGGTATCTTTAGCGGTATGAGGTCTGAGTGCGGGACGGAACCGGACGTCATAGGGGCGGCGAAAAGAGCGGGGGAGGCGGGGTCAAGTCTCATCTTTCGTGGCGCGCATTGTAGGTTGTTGAACTGTCAAAATGAAACCCACTGCTACTGATAATAAGTTACAATTACCCCGCGCTGGTTAGAATCTTAGCTAGCCTAACAAAAGGCCATCTTTTTTAAAAGGTGTTGAAAGACCTGGGCATTTTTTGCTGAGGGTTACCTAATCATTTAATTTATTAAAGACTATATTACATAATATATAAGATTACAGACTTAAAATAATATTAGTAATATGTACATGTAAAAAGAGGGAAGAGAATCACAAGGCATTAAAAATTCGTCCGCATTGCTGTCAACAAGAAAAATGGCCAAAAGGCAGGCATGTGTCTATTTGGGCTAATAATTACTAAGCAACAGTAAATAAGGAATACATATGGGGGATCTAAGGGTCGATCATTTTATATAAAACGCAAGTGCGTACCTCCATCAACAATCTCCTAAATCAACACTACTAATATTAGTATAGTTCCTCTCTCTTAAATAATCTGTCTTAAAAATATTACTAAGAGGTAATTAATAATTTATTTGTTGCGACTTCAAGACATTAAACTTCAGTGTTGGCCTGGCTCTTGTACTAGGAGTTCCTGTATTAGTGTATCACAAGAGCAAAATGCTAAATTGTTTGTTGTTGATAGGTAGCTAATTTGTTTGTTTGTACGACGTAATCTCTAGAAGTACTATTTCGATTTCAAATCAATTCTTTCACTGATAGAAAGCTACACTATTGCCGAGGGCATAAGAGTATGTTTTATGGTATAGTTGAATTCCTCGCGGATAAAGTCGCGGGCAGAAGCTAGTATTAAAATAATTTGAATAATGATAAGTTACGACCACATTACTAGAGTATTTCTTTACTATCGCTGTAAAAACTAATCCGAAGTAATCTACAGTCATTTTATAATCCCATATACCTAACACAAAATATAACACTCTATCATGTGATACGCTTGCATAACTTTTGTGATTACGGTAATAATATCTTTTACAATGCTCAACATCATTTGGTATCTTTTACGAGCTCCGTACAGTAAAAGTTTACACCTTAGCATTACTCTTTTCACGTTATGATTGACAATAACTTCTTTTATTGCTGTTTTAATACCTTCATATAATATTAAGTGACGTACGTATCCATTACCTTTTCTAACTATGATAAACCTTTTGAGCGATGTATCTTAAAACTGAAACGCAAACTTTGCTTATAAGGGGATAGCACGCCAAACAGTGCTAGCCTCGTTTACAAATATGGTTTGAAGTAATCTAAAATAATAACGGAAGAACCCTGACCTTAGTAGATAGGTAATTTTATAGACAGCTGAAGATTTTGTACCAAAAGCTAACAAACTGTTTTAGGCAGTGGTAAAATATCATAGCTAAGGCAAGCGACATCGTGGCAGGCCCAGATACACATGGCGGGACTCCTTCAACAAGAACTGGTCCTTTTTGTTTTTTTTTTTTTGAGTGGAAATTATCAAATAACTTCTTCCGCTCTGGACGGAGCGGGAGGGCTTTATGGGTGTCAGGCTTTTACTGACTACAACCCACCCGTGTTCCTTCAGTTGCCTGTGCCAGGGGCCACGGTATCTCTTTTAAACAACCCGCGACCCTGGCAGGCATCGGCCCTAGCGGACCCCGTCAGTTAGTGCTGATATCTCGTTGAGGCGCGCGTGGAACACAACGCGCCGTCGACCCGGGCTTGGTCCTTACCGCACGGCGAGCTGTCCTTTGTTCGCCGTCCGCAGGACCTGAGTTAGTCGGAAGGTGAGGACTCCGTGGCGCCTCTCCAGCCACTCCTCGAAGAGGGTCTTATCGCCGCAATGAAGAATGTTACCTAATTTTGATTATTAGCACTCCATATTCTCTGTCAAAAATAAAAAATACTAGTGAAAGAATTACTTCGATACGTCAATTAGTTTCCGATTTAGAAGTAAAACAATTTGTAACCGCACGACGCGGGCTGCCTGTGACGGTGTGACGTCATCGCACAACACGCTCAGTCTGACTCACTCAGTCCGCTCGCGGTCGCACGCCCGTGCCGTCGAAATTATACCTAAATACTTTTAAAAATGTCCAATCAAATACTAGGAAATCATGTGTTGTGCCTAAATGTAAAAATACAACTACCAATTCGCCGGAAAAGTTGTTTTTTATAGTTCCAAAGGACGTTAAAATGCGAAAAAAATGGATAAAATCTATGAAGATTATTCGTTCGATTGAAGCGGTGTTCTGGCGTGATTCTACATTTAACAATACATGTCATCACCTACTCTTTTTAATAATAATAATATATTTATTTACTTGAACATAACCAATAGCATCATCGCCATAGCTGTATCTTGCCGATCTGAAATAAATTTCAAATAAAAATAAATGGCCTTACGTATTTTGTTAGTAAAAAAATACAAATAAAAAAAGGTTTAGTACATGTGTAACGTTCAACCCACTACATCTACATCCTAAGTACCTATCCTACGTCCTACTAATATTATAAATGCGAAAGTTTGTGAGTGTGTGTTTGTTTGTTATCTTTCACGCAAAAACTACTAGATAACGGATCTGGACGTAGTCTGGAATAACACATAGGCTACTCTTAATCCTGGGAAAATGTATAGTTCCCGAGGGAAACGGGGGCGAAGCTGCTGGCGGAAGCTAGTTTGCAATAAATCAATGTATGTATTCATTTAAATTTACTAAGAAGAGCAGTACCTACCTATAGCTACAAAACTATAATATATTTTGTTGTCTTTAAGGTAAAAATTTAATGGTAGGTAGGTACTTCTACTATTTGAGTTGCATTCTTCCATTACGACATTAGTTGGGTATTTTGTTTTGATAAAACAATTTAGAACAGATAAACTATTAAGCATAAGTAGCAAGGAAAGTTTACTTACCTTTGCATTTTTATTCCTCGCATTTCGGCGGCAACGAAATCACTATTTGTAGATAAATAATGCGCAACCATTAATCCATTTATTTTAGGTAGATTATCCGATTGCCCTTTTTCGAAACCCTTCATCCATTTTATTAATAAAATAATATTTACTATTATTAGACTATTAACTTAATACCCGGACGAAAACACTAGAAAATACTGGGCAAGCTATTACACCTACTATAACCGCTGGCGACTTGATACTAAGCGGGCCGCGGCCCGCGCGGTGCGTTGTGACATGACGTCACAAGCGGTCACGTGACTGTTAGCGGGTCTCGATATTTTTCGAAACTTTGAATGCCTATAAAATCAAAACTACTAGGTATTTTTGACTACAACAAAAACTAGTGTATTTGTATACATACAGGCTTTATTGTGACAAAATTTCAAGCGATTTAGCATACCTAGTAACATTCTTCATTGTCGCGTGCTCAACAAGTACTGGTCCTTAATAGGTTTAAATAGATGGAAGTAAAAAAGAATAGGGAGGCATTTGCCCTGCAATAGAACATCACAGGCTTTTAATAATAAGGCAAGAATACCAATATTTTAGGAACTAATATAAAAACATGAGATTCTGTTAACTGAGTCCAACAATGTAGGAATTGGGATATTTATTTCAACAGGGGAGGTAATATCACTCAATAACAATAAATTGACTCATACATAATGTATAATTTGTTGGTTATAGAAACTAATAAATAGATGACGAGTGCCTACGTAAATTTTATATAGGATTTATTCATGGAAAAGAGGATTAGGTGTGATCTTACGGAAATAGGAATGAGATGAGCTCACTATTTACTATGTCTTTTAATTCCGAATGATTCACTCATATTACAAGTAAAATGATCACGTTAATTAAATGTGTATTTAGTTTTGATCGGCAACGGAAACTACGCTAATGAAATTATTTGCAGTAAATAATTATGTTCAATCGCAGGACTATTAAATGTTTATTGTTGATAGCGGTCAATCAATTAGTTTTGTAACTTGCTGTTTAATTATTATTAATTGAATAATAAAACTATAATAGGAATTTAATTAATATTGAAGCTGTATAAAGTTAGGTTGTATGTTTACTGTTTTTCATGATGTGAATCATTTCAGACCGGTGTTAACTGCACAGTCAGAGTATAGAGTATTCATTTCAACAAGGTTAAGTACTAGAATTTTTATAGATAAGGCATGTTTATTGGTGTGTGTGTTTCTAATCATACCTAACCTATTACTATGTATTTGAGAGCACGTACAGACGCCAGCACATCAAGCTACACCTAACTGTCAGATTTTCCCAATCAACTTTGAACCTTAAGCTTTAGCGATAAAGTTGAAAATCTATTAAAGAAATCTGACAGATTGTGGTAGGTTGATGTGCTGGCGTCCGTACAATACAGGGTCAAATTAAATTAGCTAGCGAAACTTCGCAAACGCGACGGTTATTGATATCTAAACATGATAAAACAAAAAAGAAATTAATATGATAAATTAAATTTTTGGGATCAACGACAGCTGTTAGTGTAGTTACTTGAAATATCAGTTTAAATTAGTAGATTGTTTGCCAAGGGAACAAACAACTATTTTGAAGGCGAGACTGTTTCCAGGATTCAAAGTATCTACGTCACTCAAGCTTAAAATAGTGTTGCTCCCGAGGTGGACACTCTACTGTATATCACTCTATGAAAAATAAGTAAGTGCAACTTATGAATACGAATAGTACGTTTATTTATTTACATACAATTTTGAATAAACAATTACGAACGAAGGCAGAATGCATTTCGCGCGTTTGTTATACTATTTTCACAAGCTTTTTTTTAATTTGTCTCGCGCGCGTTTTACTTTATCATACAGGCTGTTACTTGTTCATACAAAGTTCGTGATTGATCTCTTCGGTGATTGGAACTTTTAATAACAATATCCACATTCCAAATTTAAATCACTTTTAGTCTCTAGGGATTAAAGAGCTATTTTAGTCCCTGTTTACAAAGAATACACTAGCTCTTTTTGAATAGATGTGATAAAAATCAGTAAACTTTACAGACATGAAGGGTAACACGACAAAATAAAAATAAACTTGTTTTCTTAATTCATAATTCAAGTACCTACTACACTACCAGCAGTCGTTGACCCAAAACAAAATATCATCAAATCTTTTTTTTTTAATTATATTGTGTTTTGATATCGATACCAACGTCAGCTGAGTTTCTCTAGCTAATTTGACATCACTGTGTACGTTACTCACTACTTCGTAACACATTAACCTATTTTTAATGGCGTAGTGAAAATTTCAAAACATGAAAGCGAGCACTCCCGTTCTGTATATACTTTATCTATATTATACGAGTAGTTATGGGATGTTTGTCCTAATCTCAATTTTGTGGATGAATCAGCGAGTTCATTCACCCCGCGGTACATAAGTGACAGCTGTTATTTATGTGCATAAATGTATAAGCATAATACATTTAAATTATGTTGCACGTCAAGTTGGCGCAAGGCGATTTGAATATCGACCTCACGACTGTCTCTTCTGAGGAATAAAACTAAATGGTGTTTATTTTATATATATTTCTATAACTCAAACTCAAACCATTTATTTCAATTAAACCGTTAACAAGAGCAGCCAGTTAGTCAGAAAGTTGAAGCTAGTTTCCCATTACAAAATGTAGATCTCTATGGAGAAGAACGGGCAGGAAACTCCAAGGACTGCACTCTTTTAAATCAAGATATTACAAAATCCAGGGTAAATTATTTTTATTGCTTCTTTAGGTGAAAACGATGTAAAAAAAAAGAAGAAACAATTCAAAATATAGGATAAAAAATAAGCTCTGGCAGTTAAGATACTAAAAATAAAGCTGAAGATTTTTTTATTTTATTGTTGGTTTGTTGAGGAGATTCGCAGGAGAACCAAGGTAACCGACATAGCCCGAAGAATTGCCAAACTTAAGTGGCAGTGGGAAGGGCACATTGCTCGCAGAATAGATGGCCGATGGAGCCGAAAGGTTCTGGAGTGGCGACCGCGTACCGGAAGACGTAGCGTTGGAAGTTGGAAGGCCGCCTACGAGGTGGTCCGACGCCCTTGTGAAGGCCGCAGGAACCCGTTGGATGCGAGAAGCACAGAACCGGTTGAAGTGAAGGTGCTTGGGGGAGACCTAAGTCCAGCAGTGGATGTCTTTCAGCTGAAATGATGATGATGTTTGTTTGTTTGAACGCGCTAACCTGTGGTGCTTTTGCATTTGCATTTGATAGCCCTATTCTTGAGGAAGGTTATAGGCTATTTAGCATCACGCTATCATCTTTAGGAGCCGAACAAAAAGAAACAAGTCAGTAAGAACGCTAAGTGAAAACGAAGTGATAGCGTGGACAGGTGATGCGATGCGACCGGGTGGGTTGAAAAACAAGACATTTTGCGCGGACGAAGTCGCGGGCAAAACCTAGAAGTATAAAATAAACAACATTTATATAAACACATCAATAAATATTAGGTGTAACTTTACAATAGCTGGCCCTTTGACGCCCACTCTCGAAAGTTTTGAAGAAGTTTCTTGAACACAAACTTTCACCTATCGGGTTTCGTTTGCATAGTGATGGTTATAATAGTAAGTGCATCCGTTTCTGTGCTAATTTTATTCACTTCAACAAAATTATTAAACAGTAGCGCAAAATTTATTTTATATGTTGAATAATTTTCTCCGTCTCAGGTAACGAATATTTTGACTTAAGTATGACGTGTTTTTAAATAAAACACACACGATCTCATAATAAATTAAGATTTCTTTTCATGTCCGAGTGGAATCCCACGGGCTTTCTAGTTCGATTTATTAAATCTCTTTGACCATTTGATGAATTATAAAAATTATATTATATACTATAATATCAATTATAATAATTATTACAAACATAATAACAACGCCTTGTTTTCACGAAGGGTTGGTTACGTAGCCATTTTAAAATAAACACGTTTATTTTTATAAATTGAAAGTAAAATGTTACTAAGATAAGTGACCGTGTCATACCGCTATGTCCATTGCTCAGAAAGGTAATATGCCTTATAAAAACGTCGTTGGTGCCAATAATACGTGTGTGGTTAGCACTTAAAGTGCTGCTATTAGGGCAGGTGCATTATTTCTGCAGCATCTTGGCACCTCAGCACTGCAAACTGTGCCCTGTCAGGAATTTGCGTGGGAGATATACCCGTTTGCTGTCGCCATGTTTTTTTGACGCCTCGTTCTATTCGAAGTTCGAATTTTCTCTTTTCGATTGAATAACTCCGGCCCTTTTGTTATGACGCCGTCAAGTATCTTTCTAACCGGCCAGATGCAAATTGAAATCGTTGACTGTAATAAAATGCTTTAATTTAATTTTGGTTTGAGCTCGTGCGGTGTTCTTTTAAGCACTACAATAAGTTTAAATAAGATGTATCATTTAATTCGGATTTGAAATTAAAAATAAATTTTGTTCTTATAGATGTAAGAGTTGGTAGACTTCAAGCCATAGATACAAGTTTATATTTCGATGCACCAAGTCGACCCAATTGGGAAAAGGCTAGGCAGATGACGATGGGATGGTGGAGTTTAATGGTCTCATAGAGTCAGTAAAGTTTATCTAACTAAAGTCTTACGCAAAAAAAAAGTCCGTGAAACCGCATTGTACACTTTCCAAATACAGACATCGATCATGTCTTCAAATTACAGCGAAAATGCGAGACGATTTCTACAAAGCCCAGAATTATCGTTAAGTAAAGTTCATACAAAATGAATGGTATTAATCCCACGCATTATTAGGTGCAGTAATGTCTGCCTACATACAGCCGGCAATGATTTGACCGATGCTTGTAATTACGTGTCGTAAATCGGTCGTATCAACGTTTGCGGGAATCACTATCGAATGCGGTTCCGATTATTACACGCCTTAGCACCTCCTACGTATCGTATCATTCAATTTACTGATTTCTATTTAATTTTATCATCGTGATATCTGTATCTATGAAATGTTATTCGATATATTCTATGAATTGGTTTGGACTGCACCCTATTCCTAATATTGTTGAGAATTGCAGCATTTTAAGGAAGGTGACAAGACATAATCGCCTGCTACAAACTTGAGAGTTTTATTTAAGTACCGGCAAGTTTAACAAGCAATTATAAAACACTGTTTATTTCGCAAGAAAAAAGCTGAAACGAGCTTAAACGTCAACCATCATAAACATTACGTCCGCACATGTACCAACACGCCAACAGTGTTATCTCCAACATTACGTTACTTGTACCGCTTAATGATTAAATGTTCGCCGCAAAAAGTGACAACGATGCTTTCGGAATCCCCATTAAGACGCTCCTCAATCCTGATGGTGGCTGCAGTAATAATCGATTGTCGAAGAAGCGCGCACACCACCATATCCGAATAATTAATCATGCACTTATAAGGCCTTCACTATAAAATTACCATCCTTAATAAGCTGTGGACAGCGATTTATTACTGAAACAACATGTGAAATATCGCTCTCGGTACACAAGAGAGTTTTGTCTTCCACCAAAAACTGTAAAAACTGCAATCGCGATGATAATATTAAACATTCACGGCTGGATCGCATTTATAATTAAACATCTGTGTTTTTGTCTGACATGCCAATGCTTTCAAGGAAATTCGTACAATGTGCATGCTGATTTCTTTTAAGTTAAATCAATGTGCAGAATTGACAGATGACTTCGAGCGGCAGGTATTATAAATTATGATCTTTATCGATTCTTTCTTATGCCCATGTGAAATGCAAATGTTATCATTACTTTCAACCTGAGAGGGGCAATTCACGTAATTTTAAGAACTTTCAAGCGCGTCTTTCGTCAAAGCGCTTCTAAAATCCCTACATTTTTTACAAGTTTTTGACATTGATTGTTTCTGAGATGAGATTGCGACTAGATTTTGAACGTTTTTAATTAAGGAAATTGGCCTTCAGATATCTTCAAAGTTACCTAAAATGATTGGTAGTTTGTTACAATTAAGCTGTAGACCATTATAGCCCATGGGACTAAAACAACAAGTGGTTTTACTGTTATCGTTTTTCCATTACCAACAACAGCTTCAGGAGTAATTCGAGATACCCTCGGTAGCGGCGAGTTAAATATAAAAGTAAATTAACTGAGTTAATGTGCGTCCCGACACAATTTATCTTCGGGAAATAATTGAACTTGTACTGTACTAAAATAGCCGAGGAAGCCGCAGCTACATTTACTTATGTTTATTCTCCGTATTTGTTATCGACCACTGTAATCGCGTCATTATTTTGTTAAATTCGTTTTTTGTTGGTCTGGATTGTTTACAAGCCTTTAATGACATCGTTTTATCCCTGGAATTTTTGATCCCTTCAACATAAAATCAAATCATTGATATTCAGAACGCCGCAGATTTTTATTTCGACATGACATTCCATAGCCGTTATTGGTCGATACAATTGCGCTAGCCAACATTAATAATATATATTTACTTACTACATTTTATTATTGCAGAAAAGTAATTTATTAGTATCTTTGTTGTGACGTAACTTATACAACTACTTTGATGTCGCAAGACTCTAGCGTGTGTGCGATTCATCAGAATTTTATTGTCAGCTTTACGACTTTCCCTAATTCGATACAAAGTCTTGATGTCTTGACGTTCTTGAAATATTTACGCACGTTGTTTACATATAACCTAAATACGTCTCGTAATGTTTGAGCACCGACATGCTAGGATCAAGTGTACCAAGAATTTAGAGTTAATGAACGGATAAGTTGCATTAAGCCCTAAGCCCGCAGTAAAAAGCCACAAAACTATTTCTGACTTCAACAAGGAACGTTTAGTCCTCAAAGAATGCTTCGTTAAAGGGATTTACGTAGAAACGCATTCCATTTACAAAGAAGGTGTTGTTTTTTTGTCCGTACGCATTTGTATCTGGGTCCGTTTCGTCCACGACGTCGTTGTTCTCGTCACGGCCACGAGAATGTCTCAGTAATTTACTACGGCCACGGGCAAGGACCGGGTTATTCCCGGTCTACAATGACCCGACAATCTCCTCGAGAGATATACCGGCGCTTGATCATTAATTAGTGTAAAAGCTTCTTAATAAAGCGATTTAAAAGCTATGAAACGGCAGCCCTTTATGAGTTTCATTTAGATAAGAAGATTTATTGATGGCGCATCGCTGCTGGATGCAGTACTTAATTCAAGTTTGAGTAACAAATGGATGTTTATTGGACAAGTTTAGATAGTTTCCCGAGTGCTTTATGCTTGTGTTGTTGCTCTCTTTCAGTGGAGCCTCGGCAGAGTTAAACTTCGCACTGGAATAAATTGTAGGGTTGTATGGGTTCTGCTGCATTAACTAATTTTGTCTATGTTCTGATCGATCTACTTCTACTTATACATAACATCACGCCTGTATTCCCCGATGGGTTACACACACACTCTCAGTGTAGCTCTGCCTAACACATCGGCATTCCAGTTATGTTTTTATCCCATGTGATATAATAGGGGCAAGCCTAAAAAAAAACAAAGCCATAAACTGGACACAAATCCAGACTCGGGACTGCTACTGAGAAATTCCTGATGAAAAACCCAATAACGCTGTAATAATAATAAGGCTCCACATAACTGTACTTGTTTTTCTTTTTGTTTATAAAGTTGTATAATTGAGTAAATATATTTTTTTTAATTTTGCAATCCTTACAAGGTAGAGTGTGTTGGAACCGCTTTTACAATGTTTACGTCTTATTTTGTACCCACATTCGTTGCAAAATAAATGATTTCTGATTTCTGAAACGCTTTGCCCGATCTGGGATTCGAACACAGGAACTCATGATCAGCAGTTGCTGCATACTTGTGACCACTAAACTAACGCGGCAGTTCTACGTTCGTCTCAGTTCACATTTCACTTTATGTGTACCTCCTATACTCGCCTGGACTCGCCATCAAATAAATAACAAAAGCTCCATTAAATCAGTACGGACAATGTCTCCCCGGCTTGGATTCCCCCAGTCACGTCCTAGTGACTGGCGTGAAGAGCAGCACAATGGCTCTTCGGGGTGGTCACATCAAATAAATTAACGTCACACTGACAGAAAACGAAAGAGAATTTAATTATTTCATTCCATTTCACCCCCGGTCGTTGCAGATTCGATCACGAAAACTATTTAACCTTTTTGTTTATGCTAGAGCCACGTTCATTGTATAAACTGTAGTTTATTGTGTGGTTATTTAAAGTCCATTTCCTTTGTTTTAGGTAAGTTGTCTGCATCAACCGTTATTCATCCTTGAGCTGGCAACCCACGTGGCGAGTATTAATATTCATGATTATAATTTATTCGTCTGATCAAGATACAGTCATGGTACGTATGTTTATCCCGTAGGCTGCGGTACATATCTACCTACGGACTGGAACAAGTCCGATGTTGTTCCGTTTTGTTTAGACGACGGAACACAGCCTGCTTTGTTCCTATTCGTATGAAACTTCGTCTAGCACCTGGCTCTCTGAGGTCACTAGACGGCTGATATTTAAAACCTGGGGACACTGCCTAGTGTGCTTCCAAGTTTTTGTTCATTTGAATGAAGTCAGTGCCGGATTGAGCCAGCGCGGGGCCTGTAGCAAACTTTACCGGGAGGAAAATATGGTAGAACTTAGTTTGTTTAAGATTCTAAGGTTTACAAGATACAACAGAACTTTTTCATAATACATAGTTCGTTGCGTAGTGATTTTTCACTAGTCAAATCAATGTTTCTTAACAAATACGTTCTTTTCCGTTTCATGTCAGTTGAAGTATTTGAGCCAAATTATTTTCTTCAAACAATGCTCAGTATAGTAGGTACTTTTGTATAAACCGACGTACTGGCAAGTTCTGAGAGAACCTTGTATCCAAGAGCGAGCGAAGTGAGTTCGAAAATGTTTAGCATCCCATCTCGGAGAGCTTAGGTTTCTTTTGACCATTCTTCCTTAATATTTCAATAAACCTAATGGTATAGGGTATCATGACGTCTTTTTTGTACGTCCAAGCGCGGGGCCCCTACAGTGCGGGGCCTCCGGCCTATAGCATTTGCACCCGCTACGTAGCTAATCCGGCACTGAATGAATGAAGTTTCTTACCGAGGTTTAGCCTCGAGTACGTTATCCTTAAGGCTCCATCAAATAGGCGCGACACGCGATAAAATCGCGCGCGACACAAAGGTACCGCAAGTCGCGCAACGGGCGGGCGGTGCCTTTGTGTCGCGCGCGATTCGCGTCGCGCGTCGCGCCTGTTTGCAGGAGCCTTTATTCGAGAAGACCGTTTTACATTCATGTGGATATATTGGCGTGTGCTAGCTTTGACATATTTTATGGCAAATAATTTAATTTAATTTAATGTTTTGTGTTGCGTAATGTAAATGATTTTGGATACCTACTTATACTATTATATAAAATCAAGTTTTTCTAACTAAACAGACAGCTGTGCTGCTGTGGCATTTGTTGCACCACATCTTCTTCTGAGCTAAAACACTAAGTGGTAAAGAGCGTTTTTGGGGGACGATTTTATGTAAGTAATTTTTACGTTGGAAAAGTGCTAATTCTCAGCCTAGTTTGAATAAAAATTACTTTTGACTTTCATTTTTGATACCTTCTGCTGATATCGGTTACGATTAAGTACTCGTAAATATAAAGGGCATGACCATTGACCATTGCAGTAACAACAAAATCATTTTACTTAGAACAATAAAGTAAGAGATATTAAAGTTACTTGTTCTTAATCATGAACAATTAACCCGCTTTCTAAGTATATGCATTGGTAGGTTCCAAGTAACGTAGTAAAATATAACTCTGTGTAAAACACGAAACAAACTATAGGCACACAAATAGAAACCATATATCGCGTCAAGAGGAAGACGAATTAGTTGAATAAACACGTCGACAAACTTTATCTGCTCAACTTATTTATGTAGCCGATAAGTTCACGGTAAAATATGAGAAAGTTCCAAATAAAGTGTACTTAGTTATCAGCTTTCAGTGTGAAACTGTCGTGTTTGTATATCAAGTTACTTTACCATACGGTGTTCGGGCCTAAATGCCCGATGGTCGTGCAATGTGTAAAATAATTCCACTGTAATGTATGGGGGATCGCACAAAAGATTTGCGAACATCTCTGAATGAAGGTATTTTTATGGGAGTCCTTGAATATTGTCATTTGGGCCATTGTGATTTGAATGAGCGAGACTACAATGCGTTATTGTACGGAAATAAGCTTCTAATTTCAGGAATGGGAAGAATAATAAAATTCGGACATTATTATTGTACATTTTAAATTAAATGGAAATTAACTATAGCAGTGTTCATAATCTCAGATCATTTACATTCCATCGCCACTTAAACAGTTATCTACTTAGGTGAAATGTATTCTAATTGATTTTTGAGTGACATTTGCAACAAAAAGGTCCTTATAAGTTTTTGGTTGCAAAATGCAATGGAATTTGAACTTTGTTAACAACATTTGTTGTTTTCAAGTTATGGAAACTTGAAAATTATCTCAAATTCTTAATGCAAATTTAGGATTTATTCCGGTCTGATTCCCTGAACCCCCCTCCTCGATCCCCTGCTAGTACGTTTTCCGTTTTAATCTCTGTCTTATCCTCTTTATCTAGGTTACTCTTTTTTGGCAGGTAAGTACAGTCAAGAGAAAATAAACGTTTCATGTTTTATTCATATTAAATATGTATTCTATGAACTAAATAGGTTTGGCTTGCGCAGTTTAATCATTGCATTTCTCATAGTTGCTTTTCTCTCCACCAAAACAAAAAAAAAACAAATTACTCAATGCAAAAAACACACGCATCATGGAAATAACTTTCGTCCAATTTGGCACTTTCTCCGACCCTATTGGTGGGACGGCCAACACTCCATCAATATAATGTGTTTCGCATCACTGCACTTCTCTGAACGGTACCGACCTTAATACATGTAACACATCGAAGTTTGGAAAAAAAATTGTCACACAAGTATTAATACTTACAGAGATATTGACACTTTTACGAAGCTCAAAGGCTCCTTCAAACAGGCGCGACACGCGATAAAATCACGCGTGACACAAAGGCACCGCAAGTCGCGCAACGGGTGGTGCCTTTGTGTTGCGCGCGATTCGCGTTGCACGTCGCGCCTGTTTGTAGGAGCCTTAACTCTTTCCATAACTCTATGTACTAGAGATGTTACGGATGTCGTTTTATCGGAACCGGAACCGGAATCGGAGGTTTTAAATTTGATTCATCGGAATCGGAACCGGATTCGGAACCGGAATCGGAGCCGGAACCGGGGTGGAAGTAGAAGAAAGATGTGTTAAGGGGCCTTTCCTTAAAACATCTTTCTTCTACTTTCTTCTAACATCCACAAACAAAACAATAAACTGAGACTTCGAGCGCGAGCGTGTATAAAATAAATAAACATTACCCTGGCGACACGTGAAAACTTGTTTGTAGGCGCTCTAGTCACGTGTATCGCTGCGTTTCGAACTCCGGTCTAACTCCGATTCAAAATTATCGGAACCGAAATCGGAATCGGAGGTGTAAAATTAATCGGATGTTCCGACTTTTCGGAATCGGAACCGAAGCTCCGTAACATCCCTACTATGTACCATATTATCGGCCGATTTATGTATTTAGTAAGCCGGGTTGCACGGACGTTTTGTTTTTGCGTACCTACTGGTTTTTCAATGCTCTGCTTAGCGCCGATAGTTGAAAATTCAACAGTGAGTTTGTTTTTTGATGCGCTGGGATGCGATCTAAAAAAAAGATATATAAAAAAACGCCGTTTTAAGAGATTGTTTCGCATCACTGCACTTCCCTGAACGGTACTAGCGTTAATATGACATATCGTGCTTTCTTTTTAAAACTGATTGTCGTGCAGGTACGCACTGACCCACACGGGTGCTTTTTGAAAATTAATGAAAGACATTTTTACAAAATAGTGCTTCCATGCAAACAAAATGACCCGTTTCCCATATTTTTGCGCTGAAAAGCGCATGTGCGTATCAATTTGAACGTGTGCTGAAAAAGCGCAAGTACGGGTCAGTTCTGTCAAAGACGAAGACGATGCTCAACAAAGCCGATCTTTTTTCATAACTCGCTGTGATATTTATTGTTACATTATTGTACTACGATAGACGTATGTAAGTGTAAAGAGATTGTTTCGCGTCACTGCACTTCCCTACGGTACTGGCGGCGTTAATATGACGCATTGAGCTTTCAATCACAATCTGAATGATTTGTATATTGCTAATCCATTGCTTCATATGTTCGACTAATGTGTCTGCTCAGCAAAATAAACAACGCAATGAATGTTGTTGAACTGTCTAAATGAAAGCTATTGCTTATACCGTTAGTGTATTACGCAATCAGATCTGCCAAAGACTAAGTAGTAGAAGTTTTTCCAATAAATATTCGATGTGACAAATCGACCGTAGTGTATGGTGTAAAGAGATTGTTCCGCCTCAGTGCACTTCCCTGTAACTTCTCGAGTTCTCGCCTGCCAGGACCGAACTGGCCTACTTTCCGCTCCGATGCATCTGTGTGACCACGTGCCGCCACTTGAAGGGACGCGTGCATCCAATGGTGCTTGAGAGATATGTATTAATGTCTGATTGGCTTTTGTAGATCGATGGTTCATTTCACAGTTACAATTTCACAGGACATTTGTTTTTACTAATTGGAGTTGTTTCTTATTTTTGGTTGGGTTTTGGGAGATAAAAGGAGTGAATGTCATTCAAAATTAATATGGTACGTGGATTTTGATCCCAGGCAGATGCTTTACTACTGTGTCCGCAGTGTCTTTCACATCATTCAGAATCGTGTAATAATCTAGATTTTTTAATTATGTATGGATATGAGTATGAAGGGTGCCGTTAAAAAAAAATTCTTTACGACGTTTGTAGTCACCTTTTAAGCAAGGACTCCGCAACTTCCATGTGGTATTTTCCAACAATAAACAAACGGTGTAGATAATAAACATTCTAGTTGTGCCTTTGAAGAATAAATGGTTTTAAAAGCGTTTAGAAAAATTTAGTTATGAGGTAACTACTTAACATCCATAACTTCAGCAATGCGTGTCAAAAACACATTCATACACGGCGATGTTCAAACTCGCGACATGACACATTGGTTCCAAATAACCATAGACACAGCAATAATCGCCTGTACTCGAATAATGTAACATTCATAAAATTTAATGTAGGTACTTCAAAGTTTCACAAGCTGCGGCCAGAGCTGGCTAGTGTTTTTCTGAACCCATTCATCCGTTTATATAAGTAACGTATGTAACGTGCGCAGCGTGTGTAAATCCATTTGTCGACACATTATGTAGGTGTGTCTTCATCTCGGAACAAGAATGTTTGCTAATAGTGATTAGCTATTCGGGAAGGTGCGAAGTTTACAATGTAAACAGTATTCAGAATCTTTCAGGTCATTCATACAATCATACTATGTTTATTTACGTTTTTCAGTTTCTGTGTTTAGTGTTAGTAGTTTGACGGGTTTATAACTGAAACGGTAGTGCTATTTTATTGGCAATGATTGTTGTTTATACCTCGTATTCAAAGTAATGGATGAACGTGAAAAGTCGTGTGAAGATTTTATTCTTTACTTAGACATCGAATCGGTAATCAAAATGCGTTGCGTTGTTTGAAATAATCGGATAGTTTTCAGTTGTTTCTGACTGGTTAGGCGGCCCTTACACCTACAATAATTTTGCGCAACATTATTCCGCAATATAATAAATGAAAAACAGTTTTTTTAAACTCAACCATTTGTATTTTAGTATGCCAACACGTAACTAGCAAGCTAACTGTAAACTTATCGCAATGACCGCTGAAAGATTTCATTGTAATGAAACGTTTGTAACTAGGCGCTAGTACGCTATACGTTTACTTATAACTTGACATCAATGCGAGTTTTAAGAGCAAAAGTTATTGCCGCACCGGTACCGAGATACTTAGCGTTATCCACAGAACCACCTGTAAAGAAACGTGACTGCCCATACTTACGTATAAATTACTTACACTAATAATAACCTCACTCTTATTTGTGGGAAGATAATGTAGCGAACGTACAAAATAAAGACGATTACACAGAAATGTAAATACGAGATGAGTGGTGCCGATGTATGTCGAAGTAAGTCGAGAAACACCAAAGTCAGCTAACACGATATGTAGACAAACAATGATCGGGGTGGGCCCCGAGTTTTATCGCATCGCGTTACCTACCCGCTGTCTTGCGATTTCCGCGGCGTTCGTAGCTGTGTTTAATTTCACTTAGCGATCGCTTCTCTTGTTATTATGGCCTAGATGCCTTGGAAAGCGGGCCCTGTCCATTATGTACGGCTCCCTAACAAGACAAACTTGTATTTTCAATCTGTTTCGACGCGGTACAGCGCGGTGCGACGCGGTGTCGTGGTGCTCATTCATAATTCCCTTGTCGGTCTCGCTTAACATCCTGAAAATGAAGCTCACGATTCTCGTGTAGGGATTAGATAGTTATCTGTTTTGTTATCGCTTTAATAGAATATGGTCGTTCATGTCGACATACTATAATTTGATGGCGGTTTAAACGGTTTATGAGGTCTTGCAAATACGTCATCGTGGAAAGATTTTCAATGCATTGAATTTCAGTGTATGTTTATTTGTTGTTGTCACAATATCTTCTGTACCATTTGGATTTTATTAGAACTGCATGTTATAGTAATAATAAAGCTAAAGAATTTGTTTGTTTGAACGCGCTAATCTCTGGAACTACCAGTCATGAAAAGATGAAAAATCTTTTTTTATTTTAGAGCCCAATTCTTGAGGAAGGCTTTCATCACGCTACGACCCTTAGGAGCAAAGGAAAAAGAAAAAAATCGGAAAAAAACGCTATGCAAAATCGAAGTAATAGCGCGGGCAGGCGATGCGATGTAACGGGTGTGAGTCGGAGGAACGAGAAATTGCACGCGGACGAAGTCGCTGGCGCAAGAAGCTAGTAAATAAATAAACAATTAACGCTAAGAAAACGTGAGTTAAGGCTCCTTCAAACAGGCGCGACACGACACGCGACACAAAGGCACCGCAAGTCGCGCAACGAGCGGTGCCTTTGTGTCGCGCGCGCGCGATTCGCGTCGCGCGTCGCGCCTGTTTGCAGGAGCCTTTAGAGGATGGTATGCGCCTCTTTTTATTAGAATAATAATATGATCTGTTTCCGTGACCATTTCGTTCATGACCCATCACGAGGTTACCTACTTAGTTATGTCACGTCCGTGACACCGACTAAGCTTAACGTAAACAATCATTAATATTGCATGTGATACATTAATTTTTCAGACTAATTCAATTAAGTTTAATTGAAAACGTTGATGCATTACCGGGTATGGTCCTAATTACACACCATTAGTCTAGCCAGGTGAGGTGTAATCGAATCGAGACTCGAGAAATTTTCCACTGGTGTAACTTTTCAGTTTGTAAAAGATGAAGCCTGAAATTGTCTCTTATGTAAGGCCCCTTAAAGTCAAAGTCAAAGCATTTATTTCAAATAGGCACATAAAAGGCACTTTTGAACGTCAAAAGTACTAGATGGGCTCTATTGATACTGGTGAATTGTAGAGTTGCTTATTCGGTGGGTTAAGTTTAGGCGTTACTTAATTTAGCCAAGCTATACAAATAAATAAAATTGACATGCTTGTTTGCAATGTCAAAATAACTGCTTTTTACTTAATGCGGTACTTATAAGTAACAAAAAAGAACTATTTTTAACATTTTTGTTTGGTTTGTTCCGGAACGGTAATCTGCTGTAATCTCCGAAACAGCTGGACCGATTTTGAGGGGTCTTTTATGGCTGCTGTTATAACTTAGGCTAGTTTTAATTTTAGAAAAAGAATTAATAGACATTATTGTTTTCCGATATCCACGCGAATTGAGTCGCGGATAGTAAATAACTAATAAATTGTCGCTACCTAGCGAGCGAGCGTCCATCTAACTTCCTACTAGTACTTACATAATGGTTGTTTATCTTCTCTACCAGCTCCATCCACGTGTTAAACCAAGAGATGTTATGCTAGTAGTTATGAGTCAGTAAAAGCAGATGTCCCACCGTACCAGGCTATCGCTGACATGTGCGATGTATTTGTACATGACACAGCCTCACCGCGCCGCCTGCGCCGATCGACATGCGTTCATGCTTGCGAAAAATAAATGATGTGTCATCCTCAATGCGGATTTTATTCATCTGTAATTGGACCCACCAGTGCGATTACTTTTTAATTTCACGCTTTTTCCGTGAGTTGTGTGGCATATCCATTCGCAAATCATTTACGATCAATGTCAAAATATTTTATCGACTCTTTTTAATTTCTTGCATCATATTTGGTATTGTTATGGTAAAGCTGTTTGCGATCACAAAGGTACAAATGGCCTGGTAATTATGACACAACTTTTTTATACGCTATGAAACCACCACAGTTTCCTGTGTAGGGCGACAACAAAATAAAGTCATGAAAACAAAGGAAGAAAAAAGAAAAAAAAAAACACTCATCATAATGTTCGAAATTTGAATACAAGCGTTGGGGCGTGAATGCACTCTAATTGTGCGCGCCTCAATTTTGAATTTTGATTGCGTGTTCCTTTATTGTTTTACAAGCTTTTGTCTATGCCTTTGTTGTAGCACATCATTCGACTATGATTGCTTCGACTCGACTCCACTATTTCAATGAATACATAATGTCAAACGATTGTTTGCAGCAGAAGTGGAACTTTTAATTTATGAAGGAGGAAAATCTGATTGAATTGAAACGTAAAAAATGACATTCAAACTTACTTATCAAGTTATCAATAAACCCACAAGTATTTTCAAATGCCTCGTCAATTAAATGATAGCACAGGAAAAATATATTAAAGGTATAATATTACTCTACGATCAGACATTTTAGAGTAGCAATACATTTAAGGATTATATTACGGAAATTGCAAGTTTACGAGCGTCCAGTACTTTACATCAAGTAGACCACTCAGCTACTTCCCGGTCGATATTTAGGAGCGGCAGTAAACTGGCAACAATGCATAGCAGCACTCGACGCCTACTGTTACCGCGCTTTCATGGCTTTATTGCCTAAGGCACGAGGTATACCATGCTTTATGTACGTCTCATGTATTCAGTTACAGGTTTTCTTGGAGGAATTTTATGTTAATGTTCGAAGGTTCATGAACAAATGTGATTAAGGAAAATGTAGAATACTGTTAAATTTATCAATTTTCATTTGGCACTCGATGCGGATCCTTGGTTTTTTTTTTATGAAAATCCGATCTCAGAAAATCAATACCAAATTAAATAATATTTAAACAAAAAGATATTCCACAGTCAAACTTATTGAAAGAAAACAATGGGTAGTTTTTTGGATTTTCCAGCACTAAGCAAGCCTATAAAAGTTGACAGCTTTTCGACGGATTTACGGACATTCATCACCGAAACCACTATCCGATTTGCATGCGCGATGCGGAATGGCGTCTTATTGTCATTGTCACTCGCAACGCAGGTCGCACATAACGTTGCCAATATTTTAGAAACGTGACCGGACGACGCGTGAGGTCTCTTTTCCTATGGGTTATTGTCGATGGCATTCGGAAGACTATCTAGCTAAGGCTAGGTTTACACTAGCTTAAGCCCGCGTTTAAGAACGAAGTTCCTTATTGCACCACAACCTTGTCCCACGACACTTCTCGACTTTCTTGCAACGTGACGATTTTTGTTTGTAACCAAAAAAATATATACTTAAATTCTTCTTCATTGGACGGGTGGTTAATCTATGCAAAATTTCAAGGTCTTCCATAGTAATGTGGCGTCGCGAAAGTGGGACAACCTTACTTTCTTGTTTATAATATTAGCAAGGATTAGTAGGTAGGTAGGTACTCTTTCTACTCTCTGAATGGGAGTCACGATCTGTGCCAATCGGGAAAGAATTCGAGCCGCGATAATTTGGTTAGGTTTGCTCAGTCTGTCTACTAGAAAGTAATCGTACAGACACAGACTTCTACTGAGGTCTGTACTATTACTTTCTAGTTTTACTAGACGATAAAAGGATTCTAGGTAATTGTGTTATGTAAAAGTTACAGCGAAGTTTAGGAACACTAACGAATATTGGCTTGTTTGTAACTTTGTATAGTGCCGAGTTTTACACGTGAAGTTTTATGATAGTGGTACCTATTTTTTTATGACTGCGAGATAAGATAAGATTTATATTATCACAAGAATTGTAAGTATAAATCTTATCACAAGCTGCTTCATACTGTTCAGTGTTCACTGTAACGCCAGATTGCAATAGGTAGATCTGTGAGTGATAAATAAAATTCATATCGGCTATCAAAATATAAAAAAAACAAATGAAGGTCACATAGTTTTTCGATATCAAAAATTAATCCTCTATACAAAGCAAGTTGTTCTATTCCAAGTTAGTCTCAATTCCGATGGATATGCGTACTGGTCTCTCCATATACGGACGGTACGCTTGTCAGCGCTACTTGCAGCTCGAATTATTAATTAAACTAAGCCCTATGTAGGTCAGTCGGTAATTGCGGCGGGTGCTAATGTCACTGGCTAACACCCGGCTAATTTAAACTGCCAGTCAACAGGTTCACGAGGTAACCTACAGTATACACTATAGTTCTGGAGCTAGGTATGTATTGGCGTGAAACGTTCCACGTTTATTTTTGCTAGTGTATTTTAGAAAACGCGCAGGAAGCGCTACTGTTGCGCACGAAGTCCTTGGTGCGATTCCTGGGTCAAAGTGTTGGGTTAGTACCATCTGGAATTTCTCAGCTTGAAGTCTGGATTTTTGCCCAGTTGATGGCAATAAGCTGGCCCCCTATTACATAGGACTTAAACATAACTGACGAAATGTGGGTGTAAGGTACACCTCTGCACGAAGGTCGGGGAAACAAGGCGTGATATCATGTCATGTGTAAATAGTATTTAAAAACCTGTTTTTTCTAGTGATAATCCTTACATAGTATAAAACAAAGTCGCCGAAATGTCTGTACGCGCAGAACTTCCAAATGACTGCACCAAATTGGATAATTATTTTTTTTGTTGTGGTCGGTGTTGCCAGGACAAGGTTTGTATGAAAGAAATAAAAAAATTGCACCCGTGCGAAGCTGGGGCGGACCGCTAGTTGTAAATATTTTAAAACTAGCTGTCATCGATTTTACCTTTAAGAAAGAAAAACTGCCAAAACAAATTCGGGGCATATGTTTATGACAACATCAGTAAGTAAGTAATAAGCTGGCTAAACATCCTACGCTGACTGTACCAGTAGACTATTGAGTACCTATTTATTGATAGATTACTCATACATTTATGGAGCATGTTTACGAATAGAATAATAAATCGTTTTATGTTTTTTCGGGCCAGTGTATTCGGGCATGATAATAGGCGCCTACAATAGGTAGGTATGGTAGTGACATACCGCGATATGGGGCGTTAACGTGAGTGCTTGTGGCATTGGATCTATTAAGTGCGTAACTACTAATAGGTATTGTATATCATGGTGTATGGTGTACGCAGTTAATAGGAAAAATCGTGACGCACGTAACACGTACGATTAATATTGTTAATTCAGGCGCTTTTTTTGTAAAAATTCAGCTTACCTAAACGCTTCGGTATCCTCACCATCATTTAAGCTGAAAAACGTCCACTGCTGAACATAGGCCTCACCTAAGGGACGCCGCTTCTACCGGTTCTGTGTTTCTCGCATCCTGCAGCCTTCACCAGGTCATCAGCCCTCCTTGTAGGAGGCCTTCCAACTCTAGGTCTTCCGGGACGTGGTCGCCACTCCAGAACCTTTCGGCCCCATCGGCCATCTGTTCTGCGAGTCTACTCGCACACGCCTATCTAAACGCTTGGGGTTTCACAATTTTATTGAGAAAGTGTACTATTATGGAAAAATACAATTATAAAACAGTTTTTAAAGTACATAGATACGTTTGTAAACTTAAATGTAGGCGAATCAAAACAGGAAAACAAAATCAACTACCGTATTTAATAAGTAACGCAAGTTAACGCTGTAATTAAAATATGAATATATTTAAATGGTTGTTCCAGCTATGGGTATAAAATTTACCTAATTTTAGGGTCGGGTTAAGCCCTTGTACTTGAATATTTGCACTAATAGCGGTCACTTACTTACGTAGACATTTAAGAAATTTTACGACTAAGTAAATGCGTAAGTGGCTTTTAAAGTAAATTAACTTAATAAAACGAGAATATAAACATATTTATGGTTATTTTATGACTTCAAAATATTCATAATAGCTTGTAATATACCTTTTCAATTAACCTCGAAGTTGTAAAAACGGGAACGGGTAGGTAATGTGTTTTCACCTTTTCCCTAATTAAAATGCGAAGTGCATCCAATCAGACATGCATTAAAAACGCATAAAGGCTTCTGCAAACAGGCGCGACGCGCGACATGAATCGCGCGCGACACAAAGGCACCGCTCGTGGCGCGACTTGCGGTGCCTTTGTGTCGCGTGTCGCGTCGCGCCTGTCTGTACGAGCCTTAAGACTGCAAAGCCTGACTGTAAATAGTAAGTACTAAGCAATAAAAGAATCGATAAAATTAGCGAGGAATGTAAACACATCTATGTACCTATTTAAATAAAATTCAAAGTCCTAAATGACTGATATTAATACATCAACGCACACCCTAATCCGTTGGTCCTAGAAACATGAAATTTGGAGGGTGTGTTCTTTGTGTAGAGTAGGTATCCACTAAGAAAGGGTTTTTCGAAATTCCTCCCCTAAGGGGTGAATGGGGGGAGGGAGAAATTTCACGCGGACGAATTTGCGGGCAAAAGATAGTCCATATTAACCGAAGTAACAAAGGGCAACACTAGGTATACAGGGCTTAATTTTTAATTATTTTACCTATTATAGTATTTTTTTCTAGGTGCATCGTCTTCACATATAATTATATAATTAATGTATTAAAAATATTATAAAACATTTTAAAAGAGTATCAACGTTTCTTGCCCATTCTTCTCCATACGAGACTTCCTTTTTGAAGGGGCGCGGGCGACTAGAATCAATTTTATTTTATTGTTCGACGACGTTGATGAACGTTCAAAAGTGCCTTTTATTTGTTTAATACTTCAAGCACATAAATGTGCAGAGGCGGATTTAATGCAAAAGTGCCTTTTATGTGCCTATTTGAAATAATTGTTTTGACTTTGATAGTGTGCGCAAAATTTCTCTTTAGTGTAATTAAATGTAGGTACATAGCTTCATGTTTTATATTACATTTTTCACTCAGCAAATGAAATCGCGTGTTTCAAGAACCAGTAGCTATTTCGCACACCCTTTGTTGACCAGGATGTATAACATTGTCTCTGTAAGCTGCTGCAGGGCGCGACTCAAGGCTTGGCGCACGCGACGTCATGCCACAATGTAATGGTGCTTTTGATTTATAATCCAAATTAACTACTCTGTGTTTGTGAAAAATTACGCACGATGAGCTTTTGTTTTTTAATAGAGCCGAAAGGATTTGAATTCAAATTGCCTGTGAACAACAGTATTCAGGTTCTCTAGGGACAGTTTCATAAATAATAAATAGGTTGATAGATACATCATAACTAACTCGACATCAGAATCAATTAAAACTTTAAAAGCTTGCCACTTTCCTGCGTTATTTACGTAATTTTCCCGAATTAGGTTAATTTTAAATGCAATGTTATCTACCTACTAAAATTAATTTAATTAGGTAAAATTGCTCGATTACTTTATTAAGATATCATGTTTGGACATATCTACTTAATTAAATGGTAATTTAATTTATGTGATTAAAGATATTTGTGTCGTTATAGTAAAATAGAATCAAAAATTCGAAGACGTGTGACATCTACTAACCCGCACTGGATTCGCGTGGTAGATTACGGCCCACTTCGGCCCGTCCCTCTCACCAAGAGGAGGCCTGTGTCCCAGCATTGGGAACATTTTAGGGTGATTATGCTATAGTAACGTGCTCGGTAGTTTTTAGGGTTCCGTAACAAAATGATAAAACGGAACCCTTATGGTGAGACTCAGTCTGTCTGTCTGTCACAGGTCACTGTCTGGATATCTCCAGAACTACTAATGCTTTTTGTAAAAGAGCACATTAAATGGCGTCAAATAAATTAAAAGAAATAAATGCTCCCGTCCGTTAATAACTTCTAAATAATTAATGTTCTGAGCCTTGAAGAATATAGTCTATGTTTTTTGCTCATAAGCAATTATATAGTCATTTGTCTGTACTTTGCGTAATTCTGTGATCTTTTAACTGGGCAAGTTATTGCTGCGCGTGGTTCGGGGAGGCCTCATATCAATTTATCTTGTAGCGTGCCCAGATTCGCTTACCTTGGAAAGAGAATAAATTTGTTCCTACATTTCTGTTTTTTTATGGTGACTAGTTCCTTAACATAAAACGAATTAATTTTGTAAAACATGAAACGTTTATTTCTTTTTGACTGTACTTACCTGTCAAAAAGAGTAAGGGGATCAGATCTAGATAAAGTGGATAAGACAGAGATTAAAATAGAAGAATAAGTAGCAGGGGATCTAGGGGGATTGGGGGGTTCAGGGGGTCAGACCGGAATAAATCCGCAATATCATGCCTGCGTTTTCCAACGTCGGTAGAGGCGAAGGTGCAGCTGGCCCGGAACATAAAAGGCTAAGGAAAGAACACGGGTGGGTTTTAGTCAGTAAGAGTCTGACACTCCCTTCCGCTCCACCCGGAGCGGGAGGGGTAATTTGATGATTTCCCATCCTCAAAAAAAAGGCATAGTTATACATAAGGCGAAATCTGTAGCGGTAAAACTGAAAAAAAAACTTTACGTACAGCAAACATTTTTGTACTTTTTCCGCCTAGTTTCTTCTAGCTTCAAGATCATTAAAACGGTTTAATAACGAGATTACATTGGTACATCGTAATCACGCATTTGATCCGTCAGTCAGTTCGCTCACAGGATGTTTGCTTCATTTTTTATTATCAGAGCAAACAAACTTAACAACTTAAAGATGTTAATATAAGATATAGAGCTGCTTCTGAGAGCTTCTGATATTATTTAAACGATGTGACAATGTCAGCGGGCAGGATGTGTCCGTCAACAACTGTCTCAAGAGGATTGTTTGTACGTAATAAATAAACATTACAATACTTTGTGGCCACCGACCAAAGATACCAGCATTAAACTTTTAAATCGCACTGCTTTATAAGAAATCTTGTTACTCGGCCGTGGTTCGCATTAAACTGAAGAATGGACCAAGATTATGAATGAATTGTATTTCCTTCATGAATGTTGTATTCGTTGTAATTTATGACTATATTTTGTGTGTATGTGTGTGTTGTATAACAGATGATAAAAGGACAGATTATAACGTCGGATAACATGTGTGTGTCGGATGAGCGGGGGCAATGACCTCTGGTAGGTATTCGAGATGTTATTACACACGCAAACGAGTCACTAACATCTGTTTAATCTGCATTCTTGAGATGAGATGCATGTTATTGCCGGTTAAGATTTCTCGCTTTGAGTGAAATATTATTACTAAGTTTTTGCAACTTTTAAAATCAAGCTTATGATAATGTGGTAGAGGGTTGGCTCCCAACTTTTACTAGAAAAAACAGGGGTTGGTTCTGTAGTCATTAAACCTACTGCTTCCCTTTTAAATTAAGAACTTTTCTGTTTCTTTTTCGTCACAGCTAGTGGTTGGCCAGGCGAAGCATCACTTTCATCAAATTTCCATGACGATCTTATTTCATTTATACACGTATGCAAGTAGATACTTACAATCTATGTTTACTGAAGTTTTAATAAGTGTGAGAAGTTCTCAAAATCTTACGATATAAGTAAATAAGGCTTACTTTCAAACCGTGCGTGGCTCATTAGTTGGTGTCGTAATGATAAGGTGTGCCAATCTGTTCAAATAAACATAGGCTATGAGAGGTTACTACACTCGTCAATAGTAATGATGATGACCCTGAGATGTACAGGTTTTGATGGTAAAACATAACATAATTAAGTGGTATAACCGTAAAGTACGTAGAGTTAAATACAGTGTAGCATCGCAAACTGTAAACATGAATTCAGCACATAATGCTCGACCCCCACCACCACCATAATGCTAGGCTCCCGGCCACCGTAGTCGCGGGCCTGCGGGCGGAGAGTAATGGGTAGCTCACCGTCCGATCAGGACCCTGTGCCGGACGGCGCGTACGTGTTCCACGCGCGCCTCAAAGAGATGTCAGCATCAACCGAAGGGGCCCGTCAGGGCCGAAGCCCGCCGGGTTAGCGGGATTGTCCGAAAGGGTTACCACTGACCCGGAACATAAAAGTCTAAGGAAGGAACACGGGTGGGTTTTAGTCAGTAAGAGTCTGACACTCCCTTCCGCTCCACCCGGAGCGGGAGGGGTCATTTGATGATTTCCCATCCTGAAAAAAAAGGGGGGGTTTAGAATCATGTACTGAAATCATAGTTACAGTTAGCGCGTCGATGTGTGATGTATGAAAAAAAACTCTATAAATAAAGGAGAGGGAGAGGAAGACAAAAGAAAATATGGATGGATTGTGTGAGGAATGATATGAAAGAGAAGGGAGTGAACGATAGCGTGACGGTTGACCGAGTGAATGGAAGAAGAAAACGGCAGGAAGATGATGAAAAACTCCATCTTGTAAGTTAAGCAAAAGTAGCCCAAAAACATAACACTTCAATACTTATGAACAAGTCAGTAGTAATACATCCTTCTCCATATTATTTTTTGCATCAATAATCACTAAACAACACCGGGGTAATCCGTAACACGCTAACAGTATCAACGGCTTTCATTTTGACAGTTCAACAACATTCATTGCGTTATTTACATAGTTCAGCAGACAAATTTTTTGAACATATGAAGCAATGGATTAGCTATATCCTTCAAGTGTGTTACGCAATGAGGGTTTTCTGAAATGACGTTCGCTAGGTGGCAGCACTGGCACGTCAGGTCCAGGCATCTGTCAAAGAGCCTATATTTTCTTTAGTCACGACTGAATGATGAACGAATGAATGAATCGAATGATGAACGTCATCATATATTTTATATTGGAAGACCTCTTGTCACAGTGGTGCCAACTGGTGTCGTAAATTTTCACGAAAACCCTCATTAGGGTGCTGGTTTGTAGTACAGACGCCAGCACATCAAGTTATCAAATACGAGCTGTCAAATCTCTTTAATGGATTTTCAACTTATCGCTAAAGCATTAGGTTCGAGGTTAATTGGGAAAATTTGACAGTTTCGGGTAGCTTGATGTGCTGGCGTCTGTATATCCTGCACCGTGTAATTTTTTCAGTTCAGCATCAACCAATTACTAAACAACAGGTGTATGTGGACACGTATGCGTCGAGACATCTTCTTTACATTAGATACCTACCATTGTTACACAAGAACAATGCTTCGTAATTTAATTAACACACCCACAGATAAAACTCTCTCACATAAACAAACTTTAATTTAAAGTAATTAATACGCATGATAAATAACACATTTGATAAAAGATTCTGTGTTCAGATGATCATAATTACATTTTTCAACACACCAATATTTGGATTCTGTCAAAGGTTTCCAATTTCATATACCTATCTATTCTATAGAAAATAAAATTGAAGTGTCTGTTTGTAATGGTTTTTTTTAATAAATGCATAATAAAATGAAAGTAATTATACGGTACTTATAACAAAAAAACCGGTCAAGTGCGAGTCGGATTCGCGCACCTAGGGTACCGTACTTTGTAGGTATGTAAATACATATAGTTTATCACGGGATTTTCTTTTTAATGTACCTATAAATTTACGATTTTTGGATTTTTTTCCTTTACTTGTGCTAAATGATCTTGTTTCTTGCCAAATTTCATGACTCTAGGTCAACAGGAAGTAGATACTCTATAAATTTTGATTCTCTTGAGAGTGTCGAAATATACGTTTTTTGCGGCATAAACGTTACGGCCGTATCTTTTTTAAAACGTTAACTTAGGCATCGAGATATAAGTACTAACGTACTAGAGAAGCTACGTCAAATAACTGAATTGTCCTATTCTTCGTAATTTGAATATTTAGTTCGCTGCAGCGCTAAAATAATAACAATTCGTCTAAACCGTAACTAATTTACCACAGCGCTAGATTTGCTGCAGAAGTGTATTTATTGTCGGCAAAAAGGTCTTAAGCGCCATGTAAATCACGGCACTTACGCGTAAAGAGCTAGAGAGCGACTTAGTGAGGTGCGGCGCGATCGCCGCAGTTGAACGAGACAAAGTAGGAATTTACGGTGTCTTCTCTAGTACGTTAGTACTTATATCTCGATGAACTTAGGTGTTTAATTTTTTCACAGGTTCAAGGGACTGTAGACCTAAGTATATGGTTTTAATTTCAACTCGATACCTCCACACGTTCCCGAGATAAAGGGTCTTGACAGACAGACGGACGGACGGACGGGCGGACAACAAAGTGATCCTATAAGGGTTCCGTTTTTCCTTTTGGGGTACGGAACCCTATTATAAAAACAACTTTTAAATGTTTTGTCTATCTGTCTGTTTGTTGCGGCAAATCTCCGAAACGGCTGGACAGATTTGACGAGACTTTCACTGGAAGATAGCTGATGTTATAAGGAGTAACTTAGGCTACATTTATTTAAGAAAAATAATTAGGGTTAAAATAAAATCCATGAAATCCAATTTGTTTTCCGACATGCACATAAACGAAGACGAAGTCGTGGGCACAGCTAGTTATGAATATTACGTTAATAACAGTTAATCGAAAAGTTATTTGACTATTATTAACCTATGTGTTGTATAAAATGATGTATAACAAATTGTTTTCCAAAGCCCAGCAGTCGTGCTCTATCAGTACCGGTTGGCCGCGCGCCATCAATTTCTGATTTCAAGGTTAAAAGGTTCAATAGCACTCGATTAAATTATAAATCATCGATGCCCAAATTGTATCGATACAATTGATGAGTTGGAATCAACAGGTTATTTTATATGGATGAGCCTCAATAGGTGTATGAAATTGTGAGGTCCATGAGGTATGTAATTATTGAGGGCAGCGATCCGCGAAATGGTTCGTACGGCTGCGCCGGCGCAGGCACGCGCAGCCGTCACCATGCTTTACAATGGTCGACACGCACGGTTGGACGCAGCTTTTTAAATAACTGTGAAATAGGAAAATTAAAAAAAAAGCGTAAATTCTACTAAAGCTAACACGATTCTCTTTTCTTTCATTTTTGAGCTTGACCTGGTCAAATGACAAAGGAAGTGTGCAAGCTCTGAATTCAAAAGTTGCAAACAAGAGAACATCAACAGTTACCTACTTAATTATTTTGCTTTCCCAATGCTTTTGTTTAAACCCCAAGCCTCAGACAAACAACAAAAGCAAATTAAATTGCATAGTTATTTCGTTTACATGAATATGAAATGTCAGCGTAAACGCTCGAAGGCATACTTGAGTAAATTAAGACAGACTGTCTGATCAAAGATTTATTGACCACGCAAATGGTTTGATCACTTGCATATTAACATTAAGCTGCAGACATATTTATTAAGTCATGTTTTAAAATAAATCAACGGAGCCCTTTTATTATTATATTATTAATAAATATAAGCATACACTACGTATGGGTGCGGCTAGTACGATACCTTCGGGCGGTGTAAGCACGCCCAATGAAATTACTTCTACTTGTGTGGTCAGTTGCAATTACCTGTGTAAACGTACATCCACACATAACCTTTAATTAATAAGTACCTACGGAATCTGTACACTATAATTTTAATTCAATAATTTCTCCTCTAGTAAATGTTTTATAGTATCGTGATTGTGATAATTGTTACGAACGTGCAGGCTGGTGTTATTTATTCCCAATTGTGTCGTTTAAAGTGTTCGTGATCAAGATACAGATATGTCCCGCACGTATGTAATAAGGAAGTTTTTCACAGGCGGAAAAACATGCCGAAATGTGGTAACCCTTACTTGTAATAATTACCTAAAAGCCATACAACCTAATTAGGTTAGGAGCCAGCCAACAGCAACAGCCCTTGAACAAAGGACGACCAATTCTCGTAATTGAAATCCTTCAAAATCTAGTCGCAATTTCATCTCAGCGACATTCAATGTCAAAAACTAGTCATGTAGGAAAAGTAGAGGCATTTTTGACAAATTGAGTCGGATCGGACTACGAACGTTCTTAAAGTTACGAGAATTACCCCTTTGGTGTATTATGTAAAAATCTCACCGTGAAAACTAAAGGTGAAGTGAGCTGTCATTCCTACTAACGCACACTAATAACAGCTCACTTCATCTAAGTTTCACTGCGAGTTTTTAATAGAATATATCGGTAGTTATCATCGGTCTATATTCGAGATTTCAAATGTTATCATTAAAACGGTTCCCCGCAAGCATGGCCGAGCCTTAACCATGGATTAAATCATTCAAATCTATGGTCAAAGCCGACTATTCAAAGGACGTAGGAGCATAAAGCTTAAACGTCACAATATGACGTCTATAAAGTAAGATATTGATCTCACGTATCTTACGATCATCGTAGAATAACAATAGGCGATGCTTGAGTATTCTATTTGTGCGTCTATAATCAGATTAATGCGAAGTCAGACGGATAGACACTTTTGAATAGACGCGGCCTGTTTTACAGCCTACGTAAATCGTAACCTATAACTGCACCTTTGCTTTGGATTTATGGATGCTTTCCGTCTTAAACTGCAAACAGTTTCATCATATTGGCCCATAAATGTCCTCTAGTGAACGTGGGCTCTGCCTATAAAGCTACTATGCGACTGGATCTCCAAGGATCGTCATAAACGGTAATGAGTACACAGACGGATACCGCTTTCCTTTGGAAACTTTTTCTTTTGGCACGCACATCGTTGCGGTGGTCCAGTTAGACCATAGAACGATTACCTACTCAACTACAATATTCATTCCCTTAATAGTTCGCCAGACGATTTCGTCGTCCATAAACTTTAATCAAACGAAGCCCCCAGTGTTACCCGCAGATTATTTCGCTGAACTTCTCATTATGATGTCATATGCAGCACACAATGTCACATGCGTAAGTTATACATTACGCGCAGCTATTTTGAAAGGCACAGTAATTAAAATCCCAGACAAGGCTTGGCAGTTTCTGCGAATCACGATTCATTAACTGCGACAAAACTGGCAGTATTGTCCTGGGACATGAAATTACAGTGGTATACTGGCGTATCTCCTAATTTAATCGTATCATGATTCAAAAGGAAATATCCTTCATGAGTCATATCGGTTCCACTGAAATCATGACTTAATAAGTGGAAAGGAAATGTACATTCGTTGAATTAATTAATTTAAATAAATTGTCATGCATTAAACGGACTGCAAAGTAAATGGGGTAGTTATAATAAGTTATGTGCGCTTAATTCCTACTGTACGTGGCGTGGGTATAACAGAGACCTCACTCCAAACTCTGACAGTTGCTAAATGAGAGAAAAGAGAGTGGGCGATGTTACTCCACAGATTGATGTTTCTATTACAAAGAGAATCCAGTGATATTAATTAAATAAAGATAAATGACGAACAAGTAGCCTCTAACTATGCAAAGAGTTAATAACACTGGAATAAAATGAACAAAAACTTTTTTGTCAAAAAACGAAAATGTGAACCAACGACACCGACTTCCGAAATTAAAGTTATTTTTCACTTTGTGTTGTTTTTTTTTTTGGAAGTCGGTTGTTTTTTTTTTTTGTAAAAAAGTTATCTGGCACCTTTTAGTTGTACCTATCTACCCCACACAAATTCATTTATATAACACTACTTGTTATGTGAATATCAGTGACAGGAAGCTATTGAACACATCTGCCTACCCTTTGAAAGAGTAAAGACGTGAAATTATGGTGTGTTATTACATAAACAATGCATGCATGCCTGGCGATAGCAGCAATCGCGGTTAATTTGCTGGCTTTTATTGAAGAGTTTCGTTGTCCGTCTCCAAAACTTATCATCAGAACTTTACGAAATTTAAATGGGACCATTTCGGAACAAACCTCTTTCAACAAAAAAAAATATTTTGCAAATCCGTCTATATGTATATGACGGAGTTAAATGCCCGATTATAATAAAAAAAAACATAAGTATATAAACATCCGAATTGAGAACCACCTCCTTTTTAGAAGTCGGTTAAAAATATACATAATTTTGGCAACCAATGTATAATAAACATCTCGAAGTGGGTCCAGAGTTTGTACTAACAGGAAAGCTTGGAGTGTTTGCGTGCAAATCGGAACTACACAAAATAATGATGTCTGGAGTTGAGCTCATCGGTTCGAAATAGAACTTTAAATCTTGGGGAATGAACCCTTATTTTCATAAAGTTCTTTTTATGGGGTACGGTTTGTTTTGACTGCGAATTTTATTGAAGTTTTACAGGCGGGAGGTCGATGACCGGTGACGTCACCGGTAGTTGCCAGCCTCATCTCGTCTTATTTCAGGTGGAGTTGTAAGAACGTTGTGTGATTTATTTATGAATACCGTACTACGAGCTACGTTTGCATTTGAACCAGGTCAAAATAATATAAATCCTCATGGTAAACTTCTTTGTATACGTTTTGTAACAGAAACATTGATTTTCTTAGTTTCATTCAAAAATAGTATGAGTCATATTTAGGATTTTACTCAAAACTTGCTTAAATTATTTACTCTTAACGCCAGATCGTCATATTTAGTCAACGTTAGTACATTGACGAAATATAAAAAAGCGATCTGGTAGAAAAAGGTCAAATGGTTATGGCGTAGTCCCCATAACCATTTGACCTTTTTCTACATTCAAATATTTCCGTCTGTTTTATGAAAGCCAAGAATAAAGATAATAATAACCGAATAGAGTGCCACCATTGTTCTCAATAGCTCTCATCTTTCTGCTTATCGCAATCGTTGTGTTTGTAAGTCGACCTACCATCTTGTATGTCTAATAAACGTCCATGCTAATTCCCACATCACATATTTGACGAGAAAGTTCTCACGAATGTTTTATCTTTAGAAGCATTTGTTATTTGCTCAAATCTAATGGGAAAATATTTAAATTAGCTTCAATATAAACAACATCGTGTTACCCTCCATAGCTGCGGTAACACTACACCCGGAGATTATGAATGCTGTCTTTCATCTCACTTGCCGCATTACCGATGGGTGCAGCCAAGAGAGAACATCTTTTTTTTTTAAATTGATTAAAGGACCAACGGATGCACGGAACAGCCTCCGCTATTGAAGGACAATTTAATAACGCAGAGCTACCGTAATATGATACTTTGATTATATCCTTCAAAAGATACCACAAACCAAACGTGTTTTTATGTCTCGTAAATTCAAGTATTTATGGTCAGGACAATGGCTGTTTCATTTTATCTATAAGTATACGCAATACGGGATCTAGAGAAACCACATAAAATTCAGATAAATTTTATGACTTTAAAATCGGTTACTCATTAACTATCAATGATCCTTCCTCTTTAATATCCTTGCCTATTAGTAATTAAGAACCTGCTAACATGAGATTAAATTCTATTAACTATGTATAAGCTATACTATACAAAACATATCAAGTCAAATCTGACTTGATATGTTTTGTACATTATCTTGGGACTCCAATGGTGAATATACACTCTCGCTTCATTGGAAAAACGTTTAAAATAATTAATTCAATTCTTCATCTGCCCAGTCTAACCAGATGCAGCTGAATACCAGTATTTTTACATGAAGCGACTGCCTATCTGACCTCCACAACCCAGTTACTGGGTAACGATACTCCTTGGTAAGACTGGTTGTCAGACTTTCGGGCTACTGATACCCCGTAACGACTGTCAAAGATCCACGAATGACAGCCGGGACCAACGGCTTAACGTGCTTTCAGAGGCACGGGGGTCTTGGTATGTGAAGATGGTCACCCATCCACGGGCCAACCGCGGAAAGCGTAGCTTAACCTGATCGATCGACCCGTGCGGCTGTTATTCTTAGCCACAAGCCTATAACTAGAGTATATGGAGACTATAACTTTAAAAATAAGTAGGTAGACATTGGTTTGGTTATCACTATCAATTTAATTAGGTACGTACAATGCGTGCCACGAAAGATGAGACTTGACCCCGCCTCCCCCGCTCTTTCCGCCGCCCCTATGACGTCCGGTCCCGTCCCGCACTCAGACCTCATACCGCAAAGATACCTAAAATCGTGTACTGCGCATGTCAAACCACGTGGTGTGTCAAGTCTCATCTTTCGTGGCACGCATTGTACTTATATTTTACAAGCTTTTTTTAAATTCATCGTGATTTTTCTGCCCTTATCCCAATTTTTTTGGGGTCGTCACAACATGTCTTTTTCTTCCATACTTCTTTATTAAGGTTCCTACAAACAGGCGCGACGCGCGATGCGCGATTTGCGGTGCCTTTGTGTCGCATGTCGTGTCGCGCCTGTTTGAAAGAGCCTTTAGCCGGCAACTCAGTAGTCACCGCCTTCCCAGCCATGTTATCTTTCACACTCTATTTATCGTATCTTGGGTCTTCCCCTAGTCTTATAGCCATCCGAATTCATACTCAAAATTACCTTATAAAACAACTAACTTATCTTTTTAAATTTTAACCTTTTATCTAAAAGCATGATGTGTTCTTTATCGATTCAACATTTAACCATTGTTTACTATTATCGTAAGAATAAAATAATAAGCAAGATAGGATCGGTGCCCGTCGATGGATGCTTGAAGATTGGATAATAAGGCTTATTACACACAACATGTATAGAAAGCGCTTCAATTACTTACGCTGTTTACAAACTATCGAAATCTCTTGATTGGATCTCGCGACAACCCTACTATTATGATATTTAAATCAATTACTGTAATTATATTTGTGTTGGTGCAAGTAAATAAGTACTGGTGGGCGTCCGACTCCATTCGGCCGTAATTAATGGGTTTGTGATAAGCGGTAAAACACTTAGATTAAAATAGAAGGGCTTATTATACGCACAGATATTACTCTTCCAAAGACATGCTTTAGTCAATCAAACGCCTTAGTTACGACATGAAACATTTTTCTTCTCCTACGCAAAGATGTAATTGATTTCTGTGTTGTCATTCTTTTGTGTTATTGATTATTTTTAAAAAAAAAACAAAAACCGACTTCAAAAACCTAATAAACACTAAAAACTTAAAAATAATATTAAATTGAAACTATAATTAAGAATAATTTAACCTAAATAACCTTACCTAACTTTAATCTACACTATATTTTACAATTTAACAGTTTTTGGAGTCGGTGCCAAGTGTATCTTTCTGTCTTGTGTTGTAATTTCTTTTTTTCAGTTTGTTTTGTTGATTGTTAATATTTTTTGCTGATATAGTACCTTTTTTTTGGTTAATATTTTGTGAGTGCGTGCTTGGCACCGACTCCAAAAACTGTTAAATTGTAAAATATAGTGTAGATTAAAGTTAGGTAAGGTTATTTAGGTTAAATTATTCTTAATTATAGTTTCAATTTAATATTATTTTTAAGTTTTTAGTGTTTATTAGGTTTTTGAAGTCGGTTTTTGTTTTTTTTTTAAAAATAATTTTATTTTCTAGTTTTTAGTTTTAGTTTGTACATAATTCATAGTTTGAAGTTTCTTTTTTCAATGTTTAATAGAAAGAAAATTAATTTTGTATAATATGGGTAGGCCTACTAAACGCGCTGCTCAAATGAGACAGCGCCGTTTGGAAGAAAGTAACGACGAAAAGGAAGAACGTTTAAAGAAAAGTAGGGAAAGAAATACTAGAAACATTTTAAATGAGAGTGATGAGCAGCGAGCGTATAGACTTTCTCAGAAGAGAGCAAACACGAGATTATCAAGGCTTAATGAGAGTCCAGAAGGTCATGCTCAGCGGCTCAATTTTATCAATGATAAATTACACCTTTACTGTATTATTGTTACAATTTAAAAGCGCCCTTAAAAGCAAACTGGCGTAATGTTATGTTATGGTATGGCTTAAACTATGCATACACAAACAATCGCAGCAATCGCGAGACATGTGCTGTCGATTTTTAAAGATTTCTATCGTCTATGGTTAGTCCATCACCTCCTGACCTGATGATCACGAGACCAAAATGGCAAACGCCCTTCCAAACATCAAAAAAAAAAAAAAATTACTAAATCAGTCGATGCCTACTCCTTACTGTTAAGGAGTCGTAACTTCCATCATCAGCTCAGCTACATGAGATGATGATCACCATACGCAAGTACTTAAATTACTTCACAAGATTTGCGAAAAACGATGTTTGGGCCCATAAAATTTGAGGGTTGCCCTCGATTTCTCCATGATCCAATCATCAGATCCTGACTTGGTGACTATGGGACCATTTCAGAAGTATCTCCTTTCGAACAAAAAAGAATTTTGAAAATCGGTCCACATTTGGCGGAGTAATCGCGTAACAAACACACAAAAAAAAAAACATACCGTCGAATTGAGAACCTCCTCCTTTTTTGAAGTCGGTTAAAAATGTTTTGGTGGCAGCAAAGTAATGCGTCTCAGTCTGTCTCAAATATTCTTTCAAGATTCACCTCCTTGACTACAAAAAGGTGAATTGGGATTCGGTCTTAACGATTTGAAGAAGACTAGCAATGCAGTTCACACAAGCAAGATTTGTGGTTACTTGTTTTTTTTTTAATTTTGTTACGAATTGCACGTGTAACGTGCAGAAAATATTGATAGAGATATATGAAATAACACATAACATCACGCCTGTATTCCACAAAGGGTTGGGCAGTGCTGTACCTATAGTAGGTACACCCACATTTCACCAGTGACGTTCAAGTCCCATTTAACAGGGGACGAGCCTATTGCTATCAACCAATGACAAACCCAGATTCCGGGCTTCTATTGAGAAGTTTCGGATGGAAAAACCCAATAACACTGCCTTACCTGAGAATCGAACCCATGACTTCATGCTCAGCAGTAGCATTTGCGATATTTAATTGAAATATTGGCGCCGATAAGTGAATAAAAACTAATTATGATTATGAAACAAACACACCTTTTCTCCTTGAGTTGCACCAAATTTTGAATAGTCTGCAACGAGACAAATATTTTACAGTGAGTCAGACAATGCTGTAGGTACCAGGAAAGTTGAAGAGTGATAGCCAAGTAGCCAACTATCTCGATAACCTAAGCCCTTCTGACACAATTGCGAGAGGACATTTAATTAAACAGCACTAAACCTAATTGCAACGAGGTCAATAGCATTGTTCAAGAGTATAAGGCGACTGTAAGTACTCGCGTCGCTAATTAACGCGAGCCTATTATTCGTTTATCGAAGAATTTCTACAATTGTGTTAACTATATTTGCAGTACTTGCATCATACGGTTGCATTAATTAGAGCTGCTTATTAGATAGATCGCAACTGTAATTATTAGGTGTTTGTGGCAATGTTTCTAGTTAATTCCCTTTAATAATAAAAAAAAATTATCGGAAAAGTTTAGGACCAAAACAATTATATTATTGAGCTGCGTTGTAAGACGCAATCTTTGTTTTTGTAACAATTTTTTTTTAACAATGTATCTAATAAGCTTTTATCTTATTTTTCAGGTAAGTCCAAAGCTCCATTTCGAGAATCGATCAAGAAAGGTGTCAAAGGTAAATAAAATCAAACACTCGATCTTGCTTCGGAATGTGCGTAGGCGCAACTTACGTACGAAGAACTTGCACAAGTATCGAATCAAGATCAAGAGCAACGCAACACAAACGATCTGAATCAAAGAACTTGAAAGTAAACTTCATCTTTTAGTAAAACCTCAAGTCATGCAAGACGTAATTCACTCTTCGAGACGAACACAATAAGTTATTGTTGCCGTGAAAGCAACAGATTGTGAAGGCGTACCCAAGACAGTAAATTGACCAAAATAATGCTGAGGCACGGAAATAAGCGATCATCTCCAATAAAACTATGATGCAGCAATAATTCACTGAAGTAAATTGAAAAGGTAAACCAGTCCACGGTTTAATTAAACATTGATTTATAATGAGTCTCTTTAGAAATATTAAGTTCACTTATGTATCAATGCAAACAAGATTGAAACATCATCATAGCATCCTGTTACTAGTACTGCAAGAATTTAATTAAAACGCAATTTCTAATGCAATTTGCCGCACATTTGAAGCCTTACATCCGCGTTTCATCTCACATTGCTTTCTTGATTCGTCACTCGGCGCGGTAATGTGAAGCGCACAACAACTTGGTGCATCATTAGTTGTTGGCGCCACAATTCTAAGGAGTCTATCGCTACGTAATGAGATATTCGATACATGCATAACGTAATTTATGTATGTAGACGAGATGCCCGCAGAGCCTTGAATCATGTTATTGCTATCTGCTATTAGTTCTGCTGACTAGATACTCTACATATTTATGTTAACTGGGACCGGTATGAAATCAAGTTATTTTTAGACCTTGCGTGTATATGCTTCATGTAGGAGCTATATTTAGTCAAGAATTTTGATATCTGGAGGTAGATTTAAGGTTTAACTTTATAATACTAAGCTAAACAATCGGGTGGCTGAACTTAGCGGAATACATTTTATTAAAGTTTACACTTCCGAATACAATTTCTGGAAACCAATCTATATAAACCAACTTTATAGTATTTGAACTTAACGATAATGATAAAGAAATAAACGCAGTCGTTTCTGTTCGTTCCCTTCGTTTCCCAGATCGACATTACTTTAAATCGAATTTGAGAATATGGTTGTATCTTATTGAAATTCTGTGCAAAACTGCCCCGATACCGGATCACTGTGAGAACAAGCCTATAAACGTCGCGGTTCAGTTTACGACTTCTTGTTATTTTACACGACCAACCGCCACCGCGTGCAAGGCACCATGTTGCGAACGTGCCGCCTTACACGGCATACATTGCTTTCAGGATTAAAGGATTAAATAGTTAGTGCTAGTACAACCAGCATCATATCGTGCGCTTCTTTAGATTGTGTTACTGCTTTTCATAGTATCGGTTGTTCGATGTGAAGTCTATGCTTGTGTCTACGCTTGTGTTCAGTAATAAACGTTTTTAGACTGCTGTAACTTAGAAGGTATTGATTTTAAGAATTTAAGTACTCGTATTCATTTTTCCTCTTAACAGGTACTGAAGATTCTTAGAATATGGTTACAAGTACTCTCATCCCATCGCCTTCCTTAATTGTTAAAAAAAAATTAGGTTGACGATGGTCTTCTTTCTTCTTGCTAATGCGAAAACATTATCTTCAGTATCAATGAGATCAAAACACATCGTTATCAGCGGTGCGCTTACATTTACTCTTTTATAGGCTCCTTCAAACAGGCGCGACACGACACGCGACACAAAGGCACCGCAAGTCGCGCAACGAGCGGTGCCTTTGTGTCGCGCGCGATTATATCACGTGTCGCGCCTGTTTGTAGGAGCCTTAATATTGAATTTACCATCCAAACAACCGATCCGACTAATCTTTGTAAAGAGATACTTTATCGTCCTATAATTATAAATATTTAAAGAACTCAGTAAGTAGGGACATCTGGCTATCCTTCATCCTTGCTTCATCAGACATCTTAAGATCCTTTATGTTTTTCGTTTTAAGTGGTAAGATCAAATAACTTGGGCTGATGGAATCTATTTGAGGTGTCGGAGGAATCTGAAGTGGGGCTGGTATCGGTATCGGCTACCAGACCTCGAGTGCTTCCGGTCAAGTGTGGGCAGTGTGGCACTGAAAGCTGGTGTATGGGTATGTTCTATAAATAAGGACACGTACTTATATGCTTTTGATATGAGCTTTTCTTGGCTGTTTTTCACCAGATTTTAATCCGTAAATAATATTTTTGTTTATTAGCGCAAAAGATTATGAATCACAAATCCTTGAATCATTGTCAAAAATCTTGGAGATTGAAATATATTAAATAATTTAAAAATGTAATGCTTCAACCTTTTTTTCTATCCATAGTCGCCGACAAAGAAGTCTGAACGAGGCTCACAAAGAATTTAACGACGAGAAAAAATGATTTCTACATCCGAAAGTTATAGTTAACAAAGCTGTTTATTGATATATTTAATACCACAACTATGCATTCTATCACGACGGTAATCGACCACCCACTTGTGTATCAAGATACAGTTTCCGTGTTCACGGGATGAAATAAACAATACCATTGTATGCTGTTGTGATTAGTTAGTTAGAACCGTCTGTTTGTTCGTCGTACGCTATTCATATCCGTTCCATGTGTATGTGGATTTGTACTCTCTAATCTGGACTTCAAATGTGGTACACGAAACAACCGCGCCTTCACCAAGTTACGGAAGAAATAATCTTCGCCTTTGTTTGCGCTACATTGCTTCCTTTCTTTAGTACAATCTGATGATCTTGTTTTGTTTTGTGGAAGGTGCAAGCAATGTATTGTAGTTTCTTTAAATATTGCATAGTGTGTGCTTGAGATTATCTTGACCTAATAAGTTCTCACGCTTACGTATGTGAGACGTTAGCGGTTTTTTTGTTGAAATATTTTACTAAAGCTTAATGGATAAAAAAGGTTTTATTTCAATTGCCAATATAATCGGTGTTACCTAGATTACATACTACACAAAAACTTATTATAAATCCTCTTGCTTTCATCATAAATATCCACACAGCTCTTCATCGCCAATTTGGTTTCAAGTTTGTCATCTGATTTATTTTTCAAAAAGTGTTTGTTCGTCGTGGAATTGAAATTATGATTGAAAATATATTTTCGCGTAGACCACTGAGGAGAAATATTACCTGCTGTCTCCTATTAAGACCATAATTATTATTTATCTAACGGTTAAACCATGTACCTAAGCGCCTTTAATGTATTAACAACATAAACAAGTTTCGCTAAGAAATTAATTAGTAATCAATCTCAAGGAGCCGGTTTCACGCTCATTCGCTTATCTGATAAACTGGTAAAAGTATGCATTTGGTAATGCGAAGCTTATCTATTAAATAACCATTCATCTGGAATCTTATCTACGAGGTGTTAATCAATCGATCACATCACGCTTATTAGGTAGAATTACATCAGATATTCATTTTATGAATGTTCATTTATTTCTTTATTTATATAAACTTTATTGTACCTACACTTCAAAAATACATCATCATCATCTGCCTAGCCTTTTCCCAACTATGTTAGGGTTGGCATCTAGTCTAACCGGATGCAGCTGAATACCAGTATTTTACATAAAACAACTGCCTATTTGACCTCCACAACCCTGTTACTGGGTAATACGATCTCCCTTGGCAAGACTGGTTGTCAGACTTTCGGGCTCCTGACGACCCGTAACGACTGTCAAATATCCACGAATGACAGCCGGGACCAACGGCTTAACTCAAAAATACATCAAAAACTGTAAAATATACAATTTTACAGTGGGCGACCTTATGCATCTCTTCCAGGAAACCTTGTCTGGACATAAAATGGGGCTGTCGTTCCTCATCATCATTCTCCTGCCTTATCTCAATTTAAGGCTCCTGAAAACAGGCGCGACGCGCGACGCGAATCGCGCGCGACACGGCGACATACACAAAGGCACCGCTCGTTGCGCGACTTGCGGTGCCTTTGTGTCTCGTGTCGTGTCGCGCCTGTTTGAAGGAGCCTTTACTTGGGGTCGTCGCAACATTTCTTTTCCTCCATACTTCTCTATTAGTCGTCATCTTAGTAGTCACCCTCTTTCTAGCCAATATCATCTTTCACACAGTCCATTTATCGTTTCATATTCTACGAATGTTACGGACGCAAATATCTTAAGTTTAGGTTCCCTAAATACTGCAACTGTTGTAATTTTAGAAGTCATTTGTGCGCATATCGCAGTATGTTTGACTTCTCTGAAATTCTCAGTCGTAATGTATGGCGTTTAACGCAGTGGCCTGCCACCCTCGACGCATGTGATATACCGCTTCCCCCCGCCATGACTCATGTGCGGCAATAATGAGAGTAATTGCCTCTTTTCTCACATCGTGATTCATTATTGAAGAAACGAGACCCGACACAGCACTTAACTTTATTTGTTATGCTCCTTTTAATTTAACTGTGAGTCAAGAGATCCTCAACACCCGCTGCATAAGTGATTAATTGCCCCACAATTGAAAGAGTTTTTAAACATCCCGACCTCAATATGCATTCCGACCGCCCTAAACAACGCATAAAACTTATAACGTTACGTACGGACGGGAAATTGGAACGGACGGCAATGAACGGTTGAGTAAAATTTTTAACACGGAACTGACACGGTTTTTCTTCATAACTCGTGTTATGACTGGGGCTAATGGTAGCCATAATAAGCTATTTATATGACATCAAAACAAAGAGTTACTGGTGGCGATATTAATACGACCATAAAGAGTAGTAGTCCGCGATTAACATCTGTAAACCAGATGCATGTACAACGTAATCCGGCATGGTAAGCGCTGCGCGGCGCGGGCGCAGGTCGGAGGTCGCCGCGTCCCACTACCGACCCGCGACGATCTAACAGTTTTACAATTCAAATGTCGAATCCATTTTATTTGGAGGCCCAGCGCGATGTGTCGACGCGACGTGATTATGTCGTTTGCTTCTATAATTTGGATAAGATTTCATTTTTATATCGTCATTTATCTTTTGTTAAGCGTAACTTTTAAGAAAACATTTTATTCTTAAGCTGTCGTTTCTTTAACTCGTTCTTCTCAACTCATCTTTTGAGTCAACAAGTCCAATAAAAATGTTATAAGTAGGTACTTTAGTTGCGGTTTATGGCTAATTTAGTTCCGTTATACTTCGAAGCCAAATTGGCACTTAATCTCTATGAGATCATTGCTCGCTGGTGAATCTCGCACTCGGCCTGATGATTGAGATTATTTTGCATATGGAAATTGCGCCAATGATAATGTTGAAACTGTAAATGAATCTGAGCAATAACAGATGCATCCGCGCAAGATTTATTGAAACTTGGAATGTGCGTATGACATTATCAATATGCAGCCAATTGCGTGGTACACCTTACGAACAGATATCAGTCATAAGTATTTTATTTATTTAAACTGATAATGCAATCATGAAAAACCTATACTTACTTGCATATTATTTAGTTAGTGAATTCAAACTATTACCAAGAATTTGTAGGTAAATGATGATTTTAGGTCACTGAATGCGTCATTCTAAATAATTTTACAGCTTTCAATATTTTTAGCGACGACTTTCGCAGGATGGCTGGTATTCAGCTGCATCCGGTTAGACTGGAAGCCGACCCCAACGTATCTGGGAAAAGGCTAGGCAGATGATGTGGCTGGTAGCAGCTGGATGAGAGTTGCCGAAAATCGCATTGAATGGCGTGCAATAGGAGAGGCCGATGATGATGAGGATGCCAATGATGATGAGGATGCTGATGATGATGAGGATGCCGATGATGATGAGGATGGCGATGATGATGAGGATGCCGATGATGATGCAATAGGAGAGGCCGATGATGATGATGAGGCAATAGGCTGATGATGATGAATATTTTCATGAATCACAGGATAAATCTGAACAAAAATAACACTGTGTTAACATTGGTTTACTAATTTCATTCCCATTGTAATTTGAATACCTCGTACAATTATATAATTCAGAAACGGCTTTAATGTTTTTCATAAACCACATTGTTTTTCCTTAATTTGTTTACATTACACGCCTACCATTTTGAATAGTGTTTCCGACAGAGGCGACATTTGAATTCATAGAAGTAATTCCCCTAAGTAACAGGCAGCGTGGCATTTGTATCAAAGGTCGGAATCAAAAGGAGTCGGTCTTTTGAATGAAGTTCAACGCTGGCATTGTTTCCATACTGCCGTGATTTTGGAATTTATTGACTTTATAGGTACCTAGGTACATCCAATTATCCTGCTTCGATTTCTATTTCATTGGATATCTTTGGACATCATCACCATCGTTTATAGACAAGCTTTTAGTCTCCTCAAACAATTCAATGTTCATCTTTTAACGTTCCTGCAAGAAGCTATTTGCAGTTTTACACACATTTTCTGAAGGTCAGGTATCTACATACCTATGTCTATTTATCTTTTGTCCTTATCCTTTCATCCTATCTATCCTCCAGAGTTTTAAAATATCGCCATGCCAAATTTCATCAAAATCGGTACAGCCGTTTCACAGATTAGCGGGAACAGACAGACAGACGACAGACAAATTTAAAAAAATATGCATTTTGTAAAAAGCTGTTATTTTGAGATTACAAACAGACACTTCAATTTAATTTATTTGTATAGATGTTTATACATATAGATAGATTTCTGTAATGCACACAAAATAATAAATAACCCATCAAGTTCCACCAATGAATTTGTGATTAATCTTTAGAATTATTTTTGTATACTCTTTTATATTGGCATGCTCCATGTTTAATTCTGGGCACAATTTCATAAGTGTCGCGATTGTATGCAAATACTTTGTGCATTATCATTGATACGTTCTAATGTGTATATGGACTCATCTATTAAAAGCTGTGTGTTATTTTGTGACATCGCATTTGAATATAGAATTTTGAATGCTGAAACAATTAACGGAAACCTATACTTTCCGGTACTGGTCACCATTGTCCATACAAAATAAAGTGCGAGTGAGTCATACAAAATTTGTATAGTATCATGACCAAATTCTTCTGACTAATTTCGTGTAGGTTCTGTTACTTTAACAATAACTATATAAATAACCGAGGACGTCATTTATTACGAAGATTTATTAATGATGTTTTCCTCAGAATTATTCGTTCTAATTCCGATGTCAGTTAACTAAAAATAATTAACCGCAGCTATCGGTAGTAACCGTAGTGACGAGTTATGACCTAAAGTTACTAATTAAGAAATCGGGCCCGCTCAGCATTCATTAGTAATGATTATGTCCAAATTGATTGTTATAAATGAATGGCGGAACTTATCAGAATCTATGTAGGATGTCGGAATAAGGCTTTACCCTCATTTGAAGTTCATCAGATATCTATCTGGGACTAAATTTTAAAAGTGGAATTTTGCGCGTACTGGCTTGCAGCACTAGTATTTACAAAAAATATAAATATTTATAGGTTCTAGAGTAATATTTAGACTAAGTTATAGGTCTGCACCCGATTTTGTTAAAATCTAATTACAATGAATACGTGAAAATTGGCTCTAAACACCAAAACTCGTCAGTTTTCCGGTTGTAACTGGCCTATCTTTTTTTACTCAAAGCCCTTTAAAATAACATACTTGTAGAATAAAGTGATAATTGTCACTAAAACTATAAACTAGAATAGTTTTCTGACTGTTTTAGACATATTGTAAACATATTTCACATAATAGATAGGCTTACAATCGTTTTGTATTTTGCCACTCGGTTTTGAGATAAAATTCCGGCGAGATGTATTTCCTAGTAAAAACACACATTATCAAAACTTCACACCGTTGCCGCTTAGTAAGTTAGAGAAATGCACCCCGCCCCGCACCCCGCACACCCTTTGAAGGACTAAAGTCCCTCGGCCCTTTAGTACGGTCGCATCAATCGTCGAGGAGAGTGCCGTTGCCAGCCGATTTGTAAATGATTCTTAAACTTTGGTAAATGATTTCTATCGTAAGTTTTTAGATAATTTGTTTTATTTTAATGTAGAACGATGAAATATTTGCTTAATTTATTGGTTTATAAGGTTGAGATTTAAAAAATATATTTTAAAGATCCGTTTTTAGCCAAAAACTCCTCGATCATCAGTATTTCACGTCAGTATTCCATTATTCCGACTGGCGGAATACTGACGGCTTACGGAATACTGATGACTGCTGGTGGAATACTGAATTTATCGCTTCATGTAAGAGTTACCAAAGTTTATGAACCACGAAACCAACATCATACACCAGTACCAGACACTGAAGGCACTGAAAGAAAACATGACTGAAAAGGATGCAGTGATCCATTGTGACTTTAGTGAAAACTATTGTACAAAGTATGATGAATAAATTCAGTCATTCCACTTGGGGGATCACGTACTCAACTGTCTCTTCACACTGTGGTCAACAAAGTGCTACTGTACTGTTTCAGATAATTTGTCACACAATAACAAGTTTTCCGAAAGTCAGTATTCCTGTTTTTTTTTCAAATTCCTTTATTTTTGTTATTTCTTATCAAATCGGCTGGCCGGCTTCAAATCCTAATAAAGCAACCCAAAAGAGTTCCCCAAGTTAGGATTTAGCGAAAAAATCGTCCAAAAAGTGCGTGCTGAAAGCATTCCTTAATTATTCTACTGTTGAAATTTAGTCCCATCTATATTTATATATATTATATTATATACTAATAATAAAGCTAAAGAGTTCGTTTGTTTGAACGCGCTAATCTCTGGAACTATCAGTCGAATTTGAAAAATTCTTTTTGCATTTGATTGCCCGATTCTTGAGGAAGGCTATAGGCTATTTAACATCACGCTAGGACTTTTAGGAACCGAGCAAAAAAAAAAACTCTGAAACAACTCCAAGCCAAAACGAAGTAAAAAATAGCGCGGGCAGGCGATGCGATGCGATGCGACGGGGTGGGTCGGGGCAACAAGAAATTTCACGCGGACGAAGTCGCGGGTAGAAGCTAGAAAAGAATATTTCCGCTGTAAACATGTTCTTTGGTGTTGGACAAGTTGTCAACTGCTTGTCCGATTTGTACTGGATTGTTAAAACCTCTATGAATGCTGCATTAGTGTCTATGAGAACATTAATCCGGAAAAAGGAAGGAGATTAATTTTTTATCGACAGTTTATTACATCGTTTGTTCTAACCGGTGCCTTGGATTACATAACAGTTTCGTTACTGCAAGGTACTAGCTATGTTACTGGTTATATAACTGCAACAAAGCTACTAAAACTTTTCAATTCACAATTAACTTCTTGGCAAATAGGTACTCCAATCTCTTTGGAACTTATATGTTTGAGCCGTTTGGGGTTGAAACACTAGGGCCATGGGGCCCGGTTGGTCGATTCTTCACGTGACCAGAGGGCGGGCCTATTTTTTGGCCAAAGAATCAGCATTGCCATACAACGTGGCAATGCTGCCAGCCTTTTGGGCATATTTCCTGTTGACAGCGATGCGGACGAATTTTTTAATGCCCTTTTATTATTTCCCCTAATTTTTATATACTTCTACATGTTATTATTACTTTTTAAATTATGTAAACACATTAAATAAATACTGTCAAAATGAAAGCCATTGAGTATTTCTTGGGACGGGAGATCCGTTTATAGAAATAGTACATTACTTCAGAGGGAAGAAAGTGACAGTTCCATACCGAGATTATGGCATTTGCGCCACGAGCTTGCGAGGGGCGCAAACCATTTGAGGTATGGAACTGTACTTTATCCTGAGGGACCTACGAGGAAAATTATGGACATAAATGCATAGAAATGTTTATATTTAGTTAAAAGTACAATTATTATAAGTGCAGCTATTATAAATAATTTCGTTTTTAATTTTCTGTATGCACCAAGGAGGTTGGTAACTGGTAAAAAAAAAACTGTATGTGGCCAGTAACAATTTACTTGAAATTTAATTAGTAGACAGTTAAAGTCTCTTGGCTGTATGACTGCTGACAAATAAAAAAAAAAAGAAAAACCGGGTATGTAATGGAATTTCATACATACTTCCCACCCTTGGGTCGGAAGGATTTTCATACAAACTTCCATACCTTGGGATGAAAGGATTTGAAGGGCGGGATAAAGGCGTTTCTTCCCTCTAATTGGTATAATTAGTATGTATTTTCAGAGCAGGTGTGATAAAATAGTACATTACTTCAGAGGGAAGAAAGTGACAGTTCCATGCGAGGGGCGCAAACCATTTGAGGTATGGAACTGTACTTTATCCTGAGGGATGTATAGTGCTTTTTATTACACCTACGAGGAAAATTATGGACATAAATGCATAGAAATGTTTATGTTTAGTTAAAAGTACAATTATTAAAAGTGCAGCTATTATAAATAATTTCGTTTTTAATTTTCTGTATGCACCAAGGAGGTTGGTAACTGGTAAAAAAAAAACTGTATGTGGCCAGTAACAATTTACTTGAAATTTAATTAGTAGACAGTTAAAGTCTCTTGGCAGTATGACTGCTGACAAATTAAAAAAAAAAGAAAAACCGGGTATGTAATGGAATTTCATACATACTTCCCACCCTTGGGTCGGAATGATTTTCATACAAACTTCCATACCTTGGGATGAAAGGATTTGAAGGGCGGGATAAAGGCGTTTCTTCCCTCTAATTGGTATAATTAGTATGTATTTTCAGAGCAGGTGTGATAAAATAGTACATTACTTCAGAGGGAAGAAAGTGACAGTTCCATACCGAGATTATGGCATTTGCGCCACGAGCTTGCGAGGGGCGCAAACCATTTGAGGTATGGAACTGTACTTTATCCTGAGGGATGTATAGTGCTTTTTATTACACCTACGAGGAAAATTATGGACATAAATGCATAGAAATGTTTATATTTAGTTAAAAGTACAATTATTATAAGTGCAGCTATTATAAATAATTTCGTTTTTAATTTTCTGTATGCACCAAGGAGGTTGGTAACTGGTAAAAAAAAAACTGTATGTGGCCAGTAACAATTTACTTGAAATTTAATTAGTAGACAGTTAAAGTCTCTTGGCTGTATGACTGCTGACAAATAAAAAAAAAAAGAAAAACCGGGTATGTAATGGAATTTCATACATACTTCCCACCCTTGGGTCGGAAGGATTTTCATACAAACTTCCATACCTTGGGATGAAAGGATTTGAAGGGCGGGATAAAGGCGTTTCTTCCCTCTAATTGGTATAATTAGTATGTATTTTCAGAGCAGGTGTGATAAAATAGTACATTACTTCAGAGGGAAGAAAGTGACAGTTCCATACCGAGATTATGGCATTTGCGCCACGAGCTTGCGAGGGGCGCAAACCATTTGAGGTATGGAACTGTACTTTATCCTGAGGGATGTATAGTGCTTTTTATTACACCTACGAGGAAAATTATGGACATAAATGCATAGAAATGTTTATGTTTAGTTAAAAGTACAATTATTAAAAGTGCAGCTATTATAAATAATTTCGTTTTTAATTTTCTGTATGCACCAAGGAGGTTGGTAACTGGTAAAAAAAAAACTGTATGTGGCCAGTAACAATTTACTTGAAATTTAATTAGTAGACAGTTAAAGTCTCTTGGCAGTATGACTGCTGACAAATTAAAAAAAAAAGAAAAACCGGGTATGTAATGGAATTTCATACATACTTCCCACCCTTGGGTCGGAATGATTTTCATACAAACTTCCATACCTTGGGATGAAAGGATTTGAAGGGCGGGATAAAGGCGTTTCTTCCCTCTAATTGGTATAATTAGTATGTATTTTCAGAGCAGGTATGATAAAAACATATTTTTTTAAGCATTAAAGTGCAAATTTTCAGAGTGGCTCTACGTTTCTGGTCTCTATACAGACTGAGCAGATTCTTCAGTCCTAACAGCGGGGTAATAGCGTAACACACTATCAGTACCAATGGTTTTCATTTTGACAGTTCAACAATATTCATTGCGTTATTCACGTTGTTGAGCAGACACATTTTTCTAATCTATGAAGCAATGGATTACCAATATCCTTTAAAATGATGCAGATTGTGATTGTTAATGTGTTACGCAACTAGGAGCTGCAGTGCGATTCTGTAAAAATCTCACCGTGAAAACTTAGGTGAAGTGAGCGTGGAGTGAGCTGTCAATACTGTCAATTCCTAGCAAAAACAAATTCACTTCACCTAAGTTTTCACGGTGAGATTTTTACAGAATCGACCGGCTGGTTAGCTGACTACAACTAAGTTACTAGGTAAAACTTGTCACTTCACTATTAACTTCTTGTGATATCTCCAGTTTATAGAAAACTCGAGATGTTTGAATGCATCAAAGTGCATCATAATGTCTAAAGGTTTTTGCAGCTCTTCAGTCCTAACAGATTCTCGTACAAAAATAAAAGTCTAACTAACTGGAAATGTGTTTAGTAAAATATAAACAAGCATGCAAACTGACCGACCGATTAGGTTGCAACACCGCGTTACGGGGTTACGTCAGAGAAGATGATCGTACGCTGATGTGGGCCGCGCTGGCATCTGCTTTGTTTACATGCCCAGCAGACACTCAATCCATTCACTATTTATTGATAGTCTTTGATTCTGTTACACTGGATACGACTATGCAGTTTGGACGAAGATATGGTATTAGCAATTTGGAGTTAGATTCCTTTGCATGAACACCACCAATTCAACATAGGAAGCTTCTATTATTCAGTATTTTATTTTAGTATTTGGTTCTAATTTTAACAGAAAAACACAGTGTTCATTCAAGATTGAAACTTTTACAAGCAAGAAATTCTTTAGCTGCATACGAACCGGAACTAAAGTTTTATATTTCTGTGTTCGTAACAAAAATAGCACCAACTCATCGCCAGTTCCTTCCAGTATAGCTCAGTTCCGTAGTTCACCGACAGCGTTAACCTAGATATAAGTGGGAAAGCGACCCTTCGGTAATTTATGACTTTCTATTTTTCGATAGCGAAGTCGATTCGAAATTCGGACGTGGGCGAGCGCGTTTCGTAACCAACGCAGGGAGATAAAGACATCTGGTTAGGAAATAGGGAAGGGTCATGAACAACAGAACATTAATGTAGAAAACTTTTATTTCAGACAGGAGTTCATAGGGTTAGTCACAATTTTACTTAATCCCCATTAAGTTAAATTGTAACTAATCCTATGAACTCCGCTATGCGCTAGGTAGCCCGCGAAATTACAATTTTCTTACGTTTTTGCAATTTTCTTTTTGAGTGATCCCGCGGGTCCTGTTTGAATGAGTCCAGTTGACCAAAGACTTGCAGGTGTCTGGTTGTATATTGAACAAAATATGATTTGCGAACGTAATATGACTTTACAGAATTATAATCATTAAAATCATCAATACAACCTGGAATACAACCCTCTAAGTTTATATATTCCTATTCATTTATATTTCATGAAGTTGTCATTCTCAACATTAATCAACATAACAGCTGGCAGTAATCTCAGTGCATGACTATAATGAACGCGTAGGTCGCTGTATGCCAGGATTGTCAGTAAGCTTTGAAAAGCGTTACTTTAACTGGTTTTAACTGACATTGAAACCGCGGTTTGTATACAATACTTAGTTAATTAACAGAATCTTGTGGTTAGTGGTTAATTAGACCGTAAACAAGGTGGGGTGAGTTCCGATTTAGTTGTGTTGTGGCGTACGCGCAAGCTAATAAATCGTGTCCAATTAGCGAGCGCGCCGCGTTATCGCGACAAAGCGAAGCCGGGCACTTAGCGCGCGCCACCACACATACCTCGTAATGCAGATACATCACGATAAAAATACGACGATTGGATTATTAGCTTTCCGATTGAACAACTCTTTCTCCGAAATTTTTCACATCCGACACTTTTAACGACGCACGCGATCGAATTTTCGCTTTCTTATTTTTATGTTGTTTTCCTTTTTCGGAATGCCAACACACAAAAGCCAACACTTTGTGTGTATCCGGTCACATTTGACGTCGTAACTTTTAATAGCTTCAGGCGTACAACGGCAACGTATCGGTTCAACAACAGAGGGTCAAGGGATGATATTTACGATTATGAAGCGAGGGAACAATAGCTAAACAATGAAGAACACGATACACAACCCATCTATTTAATTTCGGGTAGACACCTTTGTCGTGTGTTTTTGTTTGCGGTCATTTCCATAAATTATAGAGGAGGATCGGCGATGTTACCTTCTTGTAAAATGTACCTGCTATTGTTATGGTAAGCAGCATCGTGACGAACAAGCCTTCCCTGAGATTTGGTAACCGACGACGTTTGCCTTGAACTTACCGGGGTGATGGATGGGAGTCTTTGAGCTATTCTTTAAAATTATGTAGAATTTCCGTAATATCGTGAACAATGTTTTCTATGCTTCTACAGTCGGTGTTAAGTGTTGGTTTATATTTTTTTGTACCCTACGGAATCTTATCCACAGGACTAAATAATGGATTAATCGCAATCAAAATGGACCTGCATAGCTAATATCTTCACAACCAGTCGCCAGGCTTCCGAGTCGAAAATGGCACATTTTCGGTTACCTGATTTGCCAAGTCCCAGACCGCAAATAGCTGTCCGTCGCCGTCGTCGGAAAAATAATGATCGACTATTTAAACTTTATTTATGCTGTCGGTTTCGGATTTGTAAACAGCGTCTAGAGGATAACACTGATTGATGTTCGATTCGGCACGGAATCGTATCGAATACCTAATTGTGAATAATGCTGATTCACTATCAGGTCCATTTTGTCCATTTCGACTGTCATTTTCAAGGAAAAAAGTTCTTTCTGCCACTTGTAATTAAATAAGTCCCCCAACCCATAAAGCACACATGGGCGCTAAAGAAACAATCCCCTTAAACTTTAGGCATAATTAAATAAGAACTTTCGTCGAAATACCGAGATATCCAAGTTAGGGCCCAATTAGTGGCGAGCGCATAAGGTTTAATTCCGTGCTTACTCCTTACTTATGTTTTGTGGTGCTTAGTGTATTGTCCAGTCTCGTTTCCCACCAATCAGTTTAAATTTCACCCAATAAGGATGCGCCGTATAAGGCACCCTGACGTATTATCTCGATACCGCGCACAAAACCTCCGCTAATTGGCTAAAATGTCATCATATAGAGATGATAAATGATGCTGGATGATCTTTCGGGCCGCTCGTTTTTATGAAGAATAATAAGCATGTAAGTTATGAAGAACTTTCAGAAGCTGTAGCGGTATGTCTTCGAGAGTAATAAATACGGCAGGGATATCTATGCGCATACTAAGTATACCTAGCCATTGATTAAGTACTACATAATCCTGAACACATTTCGAAAATTTGTCGTTGGTTATTAAAAAAAAAATTGCCGTTCCATACAGTTTCACCGCGTAGGTATAACACTTTTCTATGCAACAGCTGTTTTTTTTTAAACCGACTTAAAATTTGTATGCACAGGAGGGGTTCAAAATCATATGTAAAGAATTCATGGTTATGGTTATACGAGTAGTTTCTCACCGATCGAAGTCCCTCCCTGCCACCCTTTGTAATCTGTTGATGCCATGAGAGTAATATGTACTTAGGTATTGATAGTAATATAATACCTAACGCCAAGATTATAGTCTACCCGACTACTAAGGAATCTAATTAACCTATTTACTTCATTAGCCTTTTATAAGTTGCGCAGTTATGAATTACTCGTAGTTGCTAACTCTAAGATTTTCTAGCACATTCCATTATCATACGGCAGTGGAAAGCAATTTTCTCATATTATCTCGAAAAATGGAGATTTACACCAGAGCCAAAAATCATTAAAAACAATTAATAACGTTATTTCTTATAAGTACCAAGGTTTTCCTACATAGTGGTTTTCTATCTTGAATAGAAGGGTCGCCAATTTTCAGTTTTAAAGTTCAAGTACACTGTAGGTATAGCAGGACTCGTCATTGATCTTGTCTAAGTAGAGGTGGTAGTTCCTATTCTCAGATCTCGAAAAATATTCCCATCATGTTTACAAAACCGCGATCGATATCCTTATGACATTCTCCGTGATGTAGCGGGGTCATCGACTTACCCACTAGCCTAGTTCACACGTGATCAGACCATTGAACGTTTCAGATCCGCGCTCGCCGACTCATTCGCTCAATTGCCTCTTCCTGCTAGTGACAATGTTGCCAGCACAAGGCCGACTATTTCTATACTTTTTATATCACTAGGCTATGGCCTGTGCTCTTGACCGAATGTTTTTTGCGCTTTATTTGGTACAGTGTCACTAATAAAGTTTTGCGCTTCTGCTAATACGATTTATGAATCATTGAGCCGCTATGAAAATAATAAATGACGGTATTGCATAAAGAATAATAAAGAGGAATATTCCTTGGTTTATGCACAGTGCATATTAATAATGCCGTTTATTTAGTGAGATCACCGCAGAATCCGCAGATCCAAACACAACGTTACAGATGCAGGATTAAAGTGAATTCTTTGATCGAAATATATAAAAACGTTGCCCAAAAGATGATGTTTTAATACTCGTTTCAAATAAACATAAATATAAATCTGTTAAGTAAGCAGATGGTTTGGTTTCTTGCACGTTGCACGTGTAAATGCAAGTCGTGTGCGTTATATGCGTATGCGCCGGCCTGAATCGCGAGTGCTCTCGCGCACCTCTCTATTTATATCTCGGAGGGATGACGTTAGAACGGGAGGTATTTTTGTCACTGCATTCGAGTAGTACACGAAGTAAAATTAGTTGTATTGCGAATTTATGTTAGGCTGGAGACAAGTTTATTTGTTTTATTGTTATTGCCTGTGGCATGGGCATTCTAATGAATAGTAATGATGATTGCTGATATTACACCCGTTTTGAATTTCGCAGAATCCAATCTTGCAGCTAGTTCACTGCGTAAGTACAGTATTTGTTTTGATCCCTTATCAAAACTATCTCGTAGTATTGACATAACCTCTCTGGCTTCCAACCTCAAAAGAAAATAAACTTAAAAACGATACATAATGTCTACCACTCATTATCACACACTCGAAATTGTTACATAAACAATATTTTGACTATTGACTCTTACTGATCGCTGTGTCCCGCGCCGCACCGCGCCGTGAGAAAGCCTCGGCCTGGGTAAATATTGTCGCGGGCATACCGCGACCGACTCCCACTGCCCACAGTCCACCGGTACATTTCATTACGTTAAATGTGCCTTGTGTTAGTGGCCAGTGCTAATCGATAGCGTTTAGCAAACGCTAAGATTTGCCGTCTGCCGGCCAATGCTTGCACAAACGTTTTGCGGAGAGAATTGCTCGTATAGCCCTGATTGCATCTATTGTGGTAACTACTGGGCTATTTCTATGTTTAGAGCCGTTTTAAGTTAGAAATGGTAACCGCAAATGACCTGTATCAACTATACAATATCAAATACTAGCCGTATTTATGGCGTTAGAGTATTTGTACGCGTGTATTAAACTCTAGTAAAAGATAAGAGCAGTACCGGGCGATAATATGATCAATAAATTCGAAGATATCTAAGGCTGCAAACATTTCGTATTGATATCTGACGGCTAAATGAGGGGTCCGTGGCTAAATAAGGTACTTGCACCCAATAAGGACCGGCACCTATTAAGGGCCACTTACTAAAATTCACACTTTGCATGTATTCAACTCCTTCAAATTTCGCGCGCAGCATGCTATACCACCCATTGGTTAGATGCAATCGCGCGACGACGACTAGATGCCGCCATTTTGTCAGTAGCGTCCAGTTTGTGTCAGACAACGGTTAGAGACACCATTTTATAAAATTGATGCGAGTTGTTTTGTTAGTTTTCGTGAAAAAATTAGTGTTTTTAAGTAAATTTTTATAGAAGATTGGATTTAAACATTCAGAGATAACTCTGTAAAGGTAAATACATTGTTATTTTTACATTATACAACTTTAAAATGTGTTTATCTACCACGATACCCAAATCCTAATAAGGACCACAATACGAGTTCGTATTAAGGTCCGGTCCTTATTAGAAGTATGAATTCAGTGTAAAATTTTATTATCTTAGTAATTAATGATTTATTTTATTTTATTTTATTTTTAATTATGAATGCAGGATAAAATAAAGTTAGTAAATAGAATTATTTTGTATTTATAACAAGGTAGGCCAATAATAAGAACTATTAAAATGGTTTCTTCTTATTTTTTATATGGAGCTTTTCTTTATAGACTTTCATTTATTTATTAACATGTTTCCATCATCTATTTTGGAATCTTTGGTGTCTATCATATTTGTAAATAATTAAGCGAGGATTTAAGTAGCACCTTTTTTCGAATTTAGATACCTATTGGTATCAAATATATCTATGTGGCGATCAAGTTTACTATAATTATAATTAAATTTGGTTGACTAGCACCTTGGTGTCAGGTAAACTGTAGTTGATTGTTTAATATTTATTTCCTTTTTTATTTTTATCATTAGGGAATTCACAATGGAGGAGCTATCAGCTAGGAAAAAACGTGGCAACTGGTCTGAAGATGCTCTTAAATTAGCCATGGATGCAGTAATGAAAAAAGAAATGTCAGAACGAGCGGCTGCAACCAAATTCAATATACCCCGGCGGACATTAAAAAATCATCTTGTTACTGGGAGTTACAAAAAGAAATTGGGTAGAAAGTGTACGTTGACTGAAGATCTTGAAAATGATTTAGCTGCGAGAATAGTCAAGTTCGCTCATATTGGTATGCCTTTAACTCCTAAAGTTATAAGAAAACAAGCATATACATTCTGTAAAGCTCATAATATTGAAAACCAGTTCAACGAGGCAAAAGGGACAGCTGGTAAAAAGTGGTTACAGAATTTCTTAAAACGTCATCCTGAAATTTCAAAACGCAAAGCACAGGTAATGAATCCTGCACGTGCGCAAAAACTAAATAAATTTATTGTTGGCAAACATTTCGAAGCTATAAAAGAGATTTATGACAATATGGATATATCCAACCATCCTGAACGGCTTTACAACGTGGACGAAAAAGGATGTCGTTTGACTCTACATCATCAGCAGCAGGTACTTGCCCAAAAAGGAGCACGAAGGGTTCATTTGGTAGCCCAAGAGCATGCTGAAAATGTAACTATAGCAGCATGTGTCAACGCAACCGGTACCGCCATACCTCCAATGATACTTTTTAAAGGAAAGAGATTACGTAACGAGTTTACAGAGAACCTGCCACCTGGAAGCTTAGTCAAAATGGCGCCAAAGGGCAGTATGACAACCGAATTATTTATAGAATTTATTATTCATTTGGCTAAATTTAAATCCCCCGGTAAATGTCTTTTAGTTTTCGACGGCGCTTCCTCACATCTAGATTACCAAATTGTTGATGTCGCAGAAAAAAATGAAATTATTCTTTACTGCTTACCATCAAATACAACTCACGAGCTCCAACCCTTGGACAAATCCATAAATAAATCTTTTGAACATTATTGGGATGAGGAAGTTCTTCTATACACGTACCAGCATCCTAACAAGAAAATTACTAAGGCTCGCTTTAATAAAATATTAACAAAAATTTGGCCTAAATGTATGACTATGAGTAATATCATTAATGGATTTAAAGCAACGGGGCTCTTTCCTTGGGATCCTAATATGATTCCAGAAGAGGCTTATGCACCATCTGTTCTGACAGAAAAACCATTGGCATTGACTTTAACTAGCCCAGTTACTCATCGTGGCGATCAAAACGGGTCCGATACAGATGCCACCTACTGTAACGAGCTAGGTGAATCACCATCCCTTCTTGTTTCTGATAATGAGATACGTCAAATCTCATTAAGTCCTCTACATGGTGAAAATGAGATGAATGAATCAACCATTCCATTTTGTGAAACGCAAACGCACGAATGTACTCACAGATTAGTTAATTACAGTTCTTCGAGTGAATCCAAAGAAAACATCTATTATTCTCCAAAACCTGGAACTTCCGGTATACAACGTCTATCTGTAATGATCTCTTCACCTTCAGATACCTCAGATATTGACATGACACAATTTTATTCAAATTATCATTCCTCGAAGAGGTTTAGAATATACTCGTCATCTGAATCTGACGATGAAAATATTTGGGCTTTAAATGAAATAATTGATAGAGGAGAAAAGACACCATCACCTTCGAGCAAATTGACTTCGAAAAAGTCTCAAACAAAAGATAAAGACAATAATATTGGATGTGGTGATACTTTGGACAACCAAGACGATCCTGACGATATTCCATTGTCAAGGCTTTTGGATAAGGATGCGAAAAAGACAGCATTTCAGCAAATGTTTCCAACTCCAAATTTCGCTGTTATCAAATCAAAGCCAACGCGCAAGGCTTTAAACTATATTGGGCAACGTGTAACGAAAGATTTATTTAAGGACAAAGTTCAGATAAAGGAAAAGCAAAAGAAACAAAAAGAAGTTAAACAGATGTCAAAGAAACTTAAAGAAAAACAAAAAATAAACAAGAAAAAGAGTAAGGTGCAAGCCAAAATTAAAAAAAAAGAAAGACAGGAAGAAAAGGGTGCTACAAACCAAAACAAGGTAGAATCTTGGTATTGTCATGCATGCAATGCTGACAAAGTCGTCGATATGCGACAGTGTAAAAACTGCCGCATATGGTTCCACGAAGAATGTGTTGGCTTGACGAAAGAAGATACTGATGATTTTGTGTGTTCTTTTTGTGTATAATATTTTAATTAGTGTTTTGCGACAAGGTAGTTGTTTTTATTTGATTATTTTGAATTTGTTTTATTTATTTATTTAATTATTTTGATTTTGTTTTATTGTTTTATTTCATTATTTTATTTTGTTTTATTCTCATGTTTTGTTTTAATATAATTAATAACAAAAATTTACTAATATTATTTTAGTACTCCTAATATGGCCCATCGCGGTATCCTATAAGAAATTAAGACTGATTTTCCCTAAAATACTGTAATTAATGACTGAAGAAAGAGTAATTATTTACTAATAAAATAAATATATGTTGATTACTGAAATAAAATTAGTTTTATTCTTAATGTTCACTTTGATATACATAATAAGGCCCACTTTAAAAATTTTGGCCTAATATTAAATATTTGCTAATAATATAATATTTAATTAGTTAATACGATTGAATACGTTATATTAAAAGTAATATTATTACAAAATTATCAAAATATGTTACATTTTATTACGGTCCTTAATAGGAACATAGGTGCCTAATTTGGCCTAACATAAACCTTTTTTGAAACTGTTTTTTTGCCAGTATTACAAAGTAAACTGTGTATTTTTTGACATAATTATAGATCTTCACAAAATTTTATTTATAGCTTATAAGCGTTACTTTGTATAATTCTATGAATTTTAAATTTATAAGTATTCTAATAAAGGTGGTCCTTATTGAGTGCAAGTACCTTAATAACAGCTGCACAGGTCGATCGATCAGGTTAAGCTACGCTTGCCGCGGTTAGTCTGTGGATGGGTGACCATCTTAACATACCGTGACTCCTCCGTGCCTCGGAAAGCACGTTAAGTCGTTGGTCCCGGCTGTCATTCGTGGATCTTTGACAATCGTTACGGGTAGTCGGAAGCCCGAAAGTCTGACAACCAGTCTTACCAAGAGGTATCGTGTATTACCCATTAATTAGGTTGTGGAGGTCAGATAGGCAGTTGCTCCATGTAAAGTACTGGAATTCGGCTGCATTCGGTTAGACTGGAAGCCGACCCCAACATAGTTGGGAAAAGGCTAGGCAGATGCAGATGATGATCTAACGGCTAAATTAAATAATACAATTAAATAAAATTAAAGTGTCTGTAATGCCAAAATAAAAGCTTTAAATGCGCAAGTGTATTTAATGTATACATAAGTACCGTATACTTATAACAAAAACAAAGTACTAATATAGTGTGTTGGGGTAAGTTCGGCGCTGGGATAAGACCGTAGGAATCAAATTACAGGCTAATTTAGCAATATTATTTAACGCGGCCAACATTGTTTTTAATGAAACGGTGATTTTGACTTGTATGGTCTTAACCCAGCGACGAACTTACCTCAACACACCTTACAACTTTTATCAGTCTGTTTGTTCTGGCTAATCTCCGAAACGGCTGGACCGATTCGACTGATCCGACTTTTATTTCACAAAAAGAGTTAGGGTTCTGCGCAAAAAAATGAAAACCAATGAAATCCAATTTGTTTTCCAACATGCACGCGAACAAAGTCGCGGGTATAGCTAGTAAAAATAAACACACTGCCAGCCTGTTTATTTCCATAATGAACAACAATTTAAAGTATATAAAAGAGAAATTACTGCGTTTACTACAAATACGACTGTGTTCTCGATATGAAATAGCTTCTAACAGTTCTATCGTGCCGTTTACTATGAGCGGTGTTCTGTTTTACGATATCCCACACAGTTGTGAACCGCGACTCTGCCCACAGTTTTCTTAATGTTATTTTACTACACATTAATTTGTTTTAATGTCCCTCGTTGGAAACAAATAGAATGTCGAGGCTCCGTACAACTGAATTAATGTGTGTGTGTTCCAGGTCTTCTGTTCACTTTATCTCTCTGTAGGTGTAAATGTTAGTGGGTACTGTGTATTTACAATGGCGACCAGTTTTATGTACACCACTCGTGAGTAAAACAATCGACTCTGGCGCATGTTGGTCGTTGCAGCTTATAAAATATTTTACGAGGGAATTAAACATTTGACGATCATAAAATAAACTGCATTGAATATAATATTTCATGGAGTAATAAGATAAATAATAGTTAGCTGTCAACGATTTTGTATTTTGCACAGAATATTCTTGAAAAGATGCTAACAAGAGACACATATAAGTCGAGTCAGGGTGACAATGTGTGCAGAAAATATTGAGGAGGAAAACGGTGACGCTTGAGTATATAAACGGGATTTTAAACTGAATGTTATGGACGTGGATGTTAGTAAATATCCGACGGGAACGTACTACGAGTACCAGGATTAAAAGTGCTCTACCTATGTGTTAATCCAGGTTATAAGCTATCTGTTTGCCAAATTTCATCGCGATCGTTTTAACCGTTTTTGCGCCAATCCCGCAATATACATCCAGACAAACGGACAACTGCGTCGATACTATTTTATTATAATTATGTATAAGTAAGTGTTAGTGTTATAGTCAGCTTTATTACAAACACTAGAAATAAGCTCATGACTAATTACTTATAAATCATTAACTACTGATGTCTTGTGGCTTGAGAACCAAATGCAGTCGGACCTTTATACAACCAGGACCAGTATACTGTATCCAAGTCATTTAAAGTAAGCAAACTAAATATTATACAAAGCACAGTAATTCTAGTTCGATTAGTCCAGCTTATTTACTGAGCTGGAGCGCTGGCCGCCCACGTTCCTGTAACTAATGCACACCATCGGCTATTACTTACCCTCCGTCTGTAAAATACATGGAATAGGAAGCGAATGGAGGGATGATGTGCGAGAAAACGAAATGGCTCTCCAATGGTGACAATCGCCCCAATTGCTATTAACTTTTCGTCGTTGGGTATTACCAAACACAGTGGTATTTATTTAATTACTTCACAAATTATTTGTGAGACCAAGAATATACTATAATAATATATAATCGGATTTCATATTTTATCATATTACATATCATTAAGGCCTATCATATGTTGCTTCTTCCCAACATCGCCTTTTCACCATAATGCCCACGTTTGGGTTGACTTCTGGTTTGCCAAAATGCGGCTGAAATCAAGTTAATTTCCGCATAGCGTTCACATGGACGGACAAATCAAAAACATTTGATACGAAAAAATGACAACTAAGTATTCTTCCGGATTCCTACAGAAATTGAGTGAGCACTCCATTTACTTACTACTCATTGGTAAACAGGTTCACGATAATCAGCGCGATGCTGCCTCCTGCGTGCAGCTTTGTACCCTATCATGATTTATAGTTTTACATAATTCTGTCGTGAAGCAGTTCCGCGGATAATCCAGTATTGTTGGTTTCTCCGAGCACCACCAGCTCTAGGTGTCAAGGGAACATAAAATTAATAACACTGGCAACTTGTGAAGTGTAACTGTTTATGCATTCTGCTGCAAACTTTATGTTGGCACCTATTTGAATTTGTATGAAACTAACTCTTCGACGTTTCATTGCATTTAGAAATCTAAAATGTCTTTGTTGCATCTTCGTTTTACTGACTGTTGATTATGTTTATATTTTGTGAGAAAATCTGATGTGTATCTTCGTTTTAATAGAGCTAAAAGTTAAACAAACAAAAAAACCAGTAAGCAGACGGTTGCGTGCGAAAGTCGAAGTAAATGTTGTACATAAGTATTGAAGAGGCGGTCGCTGACCGCCTGGACAGTAAGACCTTAGATACAACTCTCATTTATTTATTTAAACTTCTCGCACAAAAAGGTACAAAGGCGGACTTAATGCCTTAGGCATTCTCTACCTCATTCCAATAACCAACGAAAAATTTCAACGCATCGGGGTTTAGAATGCAGAACAGTGGTGGCCAAGTGGTAACGACCGCGATTTACGAGTTGTAGGTCGTAGGTTCGAACCCAGACAGGCGCTTTACTTTGTGTAAATTATTTCATCACCACTGCTCTCAAAACGGTGAAGGAAAACATCGTGAAGAAACGGCATGTCTTAGAACCAAAAATTCGAAGACATGTTACATCTGCCGACACACACTGGGCCCTCGTGGTGGATTACGGCCCATTCCCTCTCACCGAGAGGAGGCCTGTGTCCCAGCAGTGGGAACATTATAGGTTGATTATGATGGGATCCAGAATCATGTACTGAATCCATTGTAACAGGTTGTGCGTCGATGTCCCACCACCCTGTGTACCGTTAGCAGCCTCCTAATATTTTTAAACATCTGATGGCTGGAACCAGTGACTCATAGTTTGATCTAAGAATAGATCGCCAAATCAGTTTCCTTTGGTGACAGATATTATATTGGGAGGGCGTGTTGCTTGCACCTGGAAATTAATTAACTTACATTCCAGAATTGATAGTTCAGTTAGAGCAAAAACAAATATCGGTGATTCTCACTACCAAATACCTATTAGAAAAAAATGTGCAAGTCCAAAAACAACAAGGATTAATATTCACTACTTAATTTAAGCTGTCACGGCATCTCTTAAAAGCATCGAAATAAAAATGTCATTTTCTAGATTATATCTTCAAACATTTAATCAATTTCCAGAAACTTCCTTCATTGCTTCCCAGAATATTGTCTTGACGTCATCACTGAAAACAGACTGATAGAGACATCATTTTCAGCAGCACATGTCAACGAAAATAACAGAAAAAAAAATTTCAAAGAAGGATTTACTACTTCCACAGACTTCGCAAACTGCGCATAACTTTAGGTGTATAGCCAGCTAACCATGTTTATTTTGTTTTGTTTCCCCAGTACTGGGAACAGATTACATTCCCTTTGAACAACTTTGTTATTATTTATCTCTGCTTAGTGAAAGGCAAATGGTTATGTTCACCATTAGTAAGGTGCATTAAGTACGCTGTGTTATGTTAAACGTCTGAATAACTTAGAATGATGTTGTAGCTTAAGTTGCAGTGATTCTTTTAATTACTTCTTTCAAGAAGAAAGATTGCTATCATTACTTGTAAAGGTTCATTTCAACAATGCAACGGGGTGGTAAATGAAAGCTCTTTCGCACTACGTGCACTTTGTACGAAATGTACAAAATTGTCGTACAAGTAGATACTCTGCTGCGCTACAAAGAGGCATAAGACATCTTCTACTACTTTAAGCCTCCTTCAAACAAGCTCGACACGCGATATAATCGCGCGCGACTAAAGGCACCGCAAGTCGAGCAACGAGCGGTGCCTTTGTGTCGCGCGCGATTATATCGCGTGTCGCGCTTGTTTGAAGGAGCCTTTATAGTCTAGAAAAGGCATTCATATAGCATAATAAGCCTATAATGTTTCCACTGCTGGGACATTGGCCTCCTCTCTGTGCTGTGAGAGGGAGTGGGCCGTAATCCACCACGCGGACCCACTGAGGGTTGGTAGATGTCACATGTTTTCGAATTTTAGGTTCTAGGACATGCCGGTTTCCTCACACTTTTTACCTTTATTAATACATTGAGTGGTTTTTTTCTTAGTAAAAATGTTCCATACAGAAAATACTGTAGACTTGTACCTACCAATAAACATATAAAGCATTTGACATACAAGCTGCAGTTAACATTTAAAACAAAAGAACAGGGAAGCAATAAAGCTAGTGGTACAAGTTTGTAGTAAAATTGTGGGACAGGGGTGATAAATCGTTGGTCGACACCGTTGCCACAGATTACCTACGTAGACTTATATAGGTACCTACTTAATATTGTTAGTTATTGAGACTGCAACCGGTGTAGATTCAGATACGGTGACTTACTAGTACGTGCGCGTGAGCATGATCCTGATGTCTTCGTTAAATATGTGTGTTAATAGATTTAACTTTATGTTGTTATGTGGAAATCGATAATTGATGACTCTTGTTTTTGTGAACGAAGGTTTAGCTTGAGTTAGTTCATCATATTGATATAACAGATTTACGGATTAATATCTAATATGGTAATAAATAATGAACATTGAAGAAATACAGAAAACTATAACACTTGGTAGATATTTGCTATAGCGGTAACAAAGCAACAACAAACCACAAAGAAAAACCATAAAGCAACTTTGTTTATAGAAAATTAATAACTTCTCTTCATTGCAACTGCGAGAAAGCGGGTCAAAGGCCTCCTATTGAGGCGTGCATGATATATGAACGATTATAAAACATGGCTGTGACACTTAGAGCAGCCAGTAACGAAGAACACGGCTCAGTCACGATCCACGACGGGTATCGGCGACCAGCGCTAATGAGCGATCTCGCCACCCGATACCGACGCGACCAGGCGACCAGACCGCCACTTCTTCGCAAGAAATATGTTATTTTATGTCCTCTCACATCCTCTGGTTAATTGATTTTATTGAATACATATATTTTTAATTGGCATAGGTGAGCTGTAAATAGGTTGTATTCATTTACTAAAAACTTGCACAGTAAATCGTCAGGTGCAGAGCATTGTCTTGCCAGCCAGCATTTTTATAATCGATTTAATTTTTTTCCGTAAATTATTTATAAGTACAGTGCGTGCCACGTAAGAAGAGACTTGACACACCACGTGGTCTGACATGCGCAGAACACGATTTTAGGTATCTTTAGCGGTATGAGGTCTGAGTGCGGGACGGGACCAGACGTCATAGGGGCGGCGGAAAGAGGCGGGGGAGGCGGGATCAAGTCTCTTCTTACGTGGCACGCACTGTACTAGCTGGACGTCTTCTTTTTAAATCTTTATTTAAAATAAATGTTTTAGTTATTTCTTTGTTTTTCATAGTATTGACATCTTAGTAGTAGTTAAGTAGAGATTGTTAGTGTTCATTAGCGGTTAAAATAATTCTTGTTGAGACATAATACAATTTTGTTACCGTGTGAAGGTATTCAAAGCTACAAGTACGATCAAAGTTAGTGACAAAGACAAACAAGTAACTCAGTGCGTAGGTGCCGCACAGTAAGTAACGACGGCGGCTTCGTGACATTGCAATCTAAGCACTTTCATACTTTCTTGTGTTTCGTCATAGTTGCTCAGTACTCAAGTACACCTCCTCCATCACTAAGACAACGGTAATAAATTCAAAATGTCAACGAAGATGATGCATAATGGATTCTGCGCCGCGAGGTGTCACTTCGGGCACGATCAAACAAATTGAGGCCTAAGGGATTATGTTAAAAGGTTTGATTTTGTTTAATAAGTAGATAGATACACAGAATAATCTTTATTATGTACATCATAAAAATACAAATATGTATGTAGAATTTTACAATGGGCAGTCTTTTCGCTAAAAGCGATCTTTTACAGATAACCTTTGGATGGATTAAAGGGAGAAGGAGAGACAACATGGCGGCAGACAGTGGTGTACCATTTACATACATAATAATTACATACATACATAGGTACATAAAGTAAAGTAATATTGTAGTTATTATTTTGAAATTCGATTTTCTTCAGTGCGTAAGATTAATTCAGAAATATGATTATGTAGTAGGGAATAGAGAACAGACACAGAGAGCTGACACTCTATTGAAATGTAATCATTACTCATAGCAACAGCCCCGTACTTAATTTATATATATACCTAGCTATTAATGTCAGCTTTCTTAATTATCACAACATTAAAGTAAGAAACAATACCCTCCAACATTCACCACGCCATAAAATGTCCAGCTGAAGTCTTTACATAGTCAGGTAATTACGTGCGCAGTTAATGAAGAGGTTTCACGGCAAATCGCTGCATCGTCCGAACAATTGGGAAAGCGGCCGAACAACTTTACAGACAGCCAATAAAACGATTGTTTATAAGTTCCTTTGTCTGTTAATGATGAGTTGATGAGCAAAAAAGGATAATAAATGAGGTTTTGTTGATTATACTGCCAATAACGATCGTCGCTTGGGTTGGGTTACGTTTGAAGGCAGAATGTCTGTTGTACTATGTTAGAATTGGAGTCCTCTTTTAGTTTCTATGTTATCAATCAAGTCAGCGTATAGCAATCCAGTACTGGGCATGCATACGTGCTTATATACACGAGAGGCACGCGTCAACGGCAGAGGCAACTGCAGCCTTAAAGAGTGTCGACGGCTGCTGTCGACAACATGAGCACCGTACTCAAATACACGAGCGAGCGGCACGTTGTCGACGGCGCTATGGACAGCCCCCTTTGCAGGGGCTGCCTTGATGCCGAGGAATCAGCCGCCCACGTCATCCTGGATTGCGAGGCCGTGGCTTCTCAACTCTCGGAACAATGAGGTCGCTCCGCGAAGCCTATGAAGCTCCCAGGAAGCTTCTGTGCTTCTGGGCGGAGCTAGACTGGCTCTGTTAGCCAGAATCCCCACGCACAACGGACCGAATGGGAGTCTAAGTGCGGAAAAGGGAGTCCCATCATCATCATCATCACGTTGTCGACGATGCATGGACGGATGCAGTTGCCTCTGCTGATGTCGCGTGTCGATCGTGTGTATGCACACTAAGCCAGCCACAACTTGCGCTACAATACCCGGCATTCCGTTTTCGGCGGCCAGTCTGGAGTTCTACTTCCTAAGCAAGAAATACGTAATTTCAACCGAAGTTACAGGAGTTCCCTACTCCGTAACACTTATGGACATAAGATTAGTTTAGACGGTAACAGTGGAGCGAGTTCAATGGTTTTTTCCCATCTCAAAAAAAATAATTTGGAGTATGGAACTACTTTCGGACGGTTCCGTATCTTCGTTGATGGACTAGGAGAGTAGACTGCTGTCCCAGTCACCTTTTTAAGCTCGTCGGTCTATCTAGCTGAGGGGTGCCAAACGTTACGCTTGCCTGAACACGTTCACTCTAGGACTACGTATAAAGAATTTTAATGAACACTTGGTATTTTAACATTATCACCCCCTTGGGTCGCTCCCTAATTGTTAATGCAGGCATAACCTATTTGTAAATTCTCTAGGGAGTCTCAGTAGGACATCAAAGCAAATACAGGGGATGATAATGGCTTTGTAGCAATTTGTTTGTCCGCTGGTCAGTGAACAAATCTCATAGCACTAGTCCGCTTATTTCCATACAATTTGTGCCACACACGACGCGGCGCATGCTCACTCCTTTTGCGAACAATTCCGAACTAAAGCCGGTTACTTTAGTAAGTACTGCAAATGTTTTGCGTTTTTATGAGCTCTGTTAAAATGTCCACTTAAGTAGTCGTGCGAAAATTAAAGACTTGCCTACTGATTTTTCAAAGCAATCTATTTGGACCATTAAATAATATTTACTGGTAATATATTTTAAATATATTATTATATTCGAAATATCAGAATCACAAAGAATATTGATTCATGGGTTACAACAAAAAGTAAAATGGCACCTCTCTATTATTTCACAGTTTTTAATACCCACTAAATAACTGTTTGTCATAAAGGGTCGATTTTACAAGAGATAGAGGAGCGACCTCATGTAGGCACTTATGACAATAAAGTTTGGACAATGGAGGCGGGTTGTGTTTGCGGTGGACCACCGGCGGCGGCCACTCCGAGCCCAGCCTGTCACCACGCGTGTCTCATGCTACACGCACAACTCCAACAAAAAACCCAAAGGAACCGAAAATATCCAGACATTTACGTGTCCCGTTTACGCAGCTAAACTTGCTTCAAAATAAGTTTACATGAAAAATAAGTTTGCATTTCTCCATTTATTTTATCCTTTTTAACTTCGATTTAAAAATGCTAGAATGATAGGCCTTTCCATATAATTACTGTTTCTTTAAAGGTATTACCGAGCTATGTTGATTAAATTTCAACGGAGAAAGAATTCCTGAGCAATTTTAAATAAACTATGTGCCTGAATTTTTGTCATTCACCGAGAAGATAATATTCAGTCGCTCACTTAAATAAATAAAAGGACAATTTATTCCGGTTGCACATTTATTTTTTACCTCCATGTTCGTCTGGTCGAAGGCATGTATTTTTTAATGTGAAGATATATCCTGTTTCATACCGCATGAACCACATACCTAACCAAGACACTTTTAATGATTCGTTTTAACCACGACAATATCAATTTCTAATAATTTATGTTGGGGTAGAATAGAGTTTATTACAACACCAGTTTAGAAAGGACTCAGGATATTTTCGATTTAAGAATAAGTATTATTATGTCAAGCTTTTTGAAAAATTATTTCTCATTGCCGTATCTATTTTATATAGGGGGTATAAAATAGATACGACCACGAATAGACAGTTTGCGGTAACTAAATTACTATCCGTCTATAATTTGTTTTTGATTCGAAAATGTGCACTTTGTGTCATCTCAATAGATGATACAAAGTGCACATAATACCGTTGTCGCATGCGGTCACGTAGGGCAACACATACCCACGTAATGTGCGTGTAGGCATTCCATTTAGCACTATGAAGTTCCATTTAGTGATATCACATCATCTGAAGCCCGACCGCCACTCTTCGATCTCCACAATTGACTTAATCGAATGCTACTCACTATAGACCAAAGTTTCATCGAGTTCCTGGACTCATGAACATTCATTGCCATGAACAGTAATTGCCAGTCAACTGTTTAGATTTAATTTGGACATGCGGTCAATAGACCAGCATGATTCATGATTATAAGTTAATTAATTATGAGTGGTTGTTTTCCAAATCTCATTTTGATTGTTTAGGTTCATCATCATCAAATAGTTCGTTCATTTTCTTAACAACCACATAGTCTATTAAACTATTTCGTGACGCGGACACACCTACAAATTCGGCGTCGACGTTAATTTTAGTATCTGGCCCCCCTAATATCATCAACTTGACATTAAAACATTCTTTACAAGTCAAGAAACCGTAAAGCTCTCAAAGAAAGATTGATGGCCACCCACAGAATGCATTTTTATTGTAATGGCTATCTAAATGGTTGTGCAATATGCTGGCATTATCGGTCGATGTCAAGGATAGATAGGTTGTTGATGGGAATTTATCGCCCTTCACGGTGCTGGGCGCGGCCCAAGGATACGAAACACGAGACACTAACTAGGAGCGGTCTTCGATAGACGTTGACGTTGTTTACATTTTAACGGTTAATGGAAGCCGCGGGTTATGTTCGCAAACATATTGTCTTACAATATATTTAATTTAACTATTGTAGTAATAAACACAGCGTAGGCGCACTCTGCGGGTAACTCCAATGAGGGCAGGATCGATCGCCACGATGTGGGCGCGGAACACCGTATCACCATAAATGAGCCCTTTGTGTTGTACATTGATCATGAGGGCCTGACCGATTGCCTTTTGCAATAACAAAAACTAATCATCTTCTATTTGATACCCACGCGGAAGTGTTCTGGAGCTTTTAGCGCCGTGCACGTCGCAGGCGCACCGGTCGGCGCGCAGGGCGCTGCACCAGTGCTATTTGTTCAACTCAAATTTAGAACGCGGGGCTTTCTCGCTCCTAACGAAATATTTAGATAAGGAAATGTCGCAACATCAAGCAAAAACAATGAGCTGTTAATTGTTGAGAGCTTTCCTTTATTCCTTACTTATGGTGCATCGACCCTTACAACGCGTGGGTGGAATATTGTACAGATTGTTATAATATTCAAAAAAAATGAGCTTAGAATCTGGAGACTGAATCAAAGATAAATGCTTAATGATTATTAAACTTATGCATTTTTGATTAATCAAATCATGATTAAAGTTACGTTCCCCTAATAGCCACGAAAGTAGCTTGTTAATACGGTCAAGTAAGAGACGACACGCGACGGGGTTTAGTAATGATTTATGTTCATTTAAATGCATAAGGGCATGTAGTAGACGAAGCTACGTGTGTATAATCACAGAGACCGCTGTCCGTGACCAATGTTAAATTGAATACGAATCGGTTATGTGCTATCGAGTGATCGAACACGGCGCGCGCTCCGAATCGATTCGATGCAAGATGATCGATGGATCGGCTGCCTTTTAGCCTGCATTATTTATTAATAATTTCGTAACTGCTCATCTTAAAAGCACGTTGACATCTGAAGATAAATTATTATAGAAACATAAAGCAATAAAAATACAAATTTCTAACAATGTTTTGCTTTGCGTATTCGTATAAGTTATTGCCACTTTAGCGGTGTGATGAAATCGAATATCTACTGGTGACTAGATGCATTAGAGTGCAGGACCGTTGCAATGTTAACCAGCCTTATCGGGAAAACAATGAATGTTCCACAAGCATTACCATGCAAATGTACCGGCTCTAATTAAGCCATGACTGGCTTCGGGAGGGATGGATCGAGCGAACCTGTAATTATTTACGCTAATTTAGTCTTGTGCATCTCATGTTTATTTACAGCTTTATTTTATGCGTGTTAGAGCTGGTTGCTGACTGTATATGCATTTTAATTTTATATTGATTACAACATAATTGTTGTTAGGAGTTGTAATATGTAGTTTAATATTTAAATTTGTCAATAGTTATTTGTTTGATTTTTACAAGATTTATTAAACAGCGACAATTTCCGCATGTCAGCCCATATTCGTAGTAAATAGTAGGCACTTACCTACATACCTACTCGGTTTTTAGTAAAAACTAGTGAACGTTCATTAGTACAATAAATATTGATTTAAACACTGAACTCGATTGTTTTGCCTCCGAATACGGTATTTGAGTGTTCATGCTCAATTACTCCCGACCGACTTCAACCGTTTACCGAAATACTATAATGATTTAAGTTTGGGAACCTTAAATAAAAAAATCATGAAATAAAATTAAAATTTTCACACGTTACTCATCTTTGTCATAACCATTAGGGACAACGTTATTAATTACGTCACACTGAGTTAGCCCGTTACTTCCTTATCGAGGATCTTGTAAACATGGTAATCTGTGATCTCGGCATAATTACGAAGGAACACCGTTTGTCGTCGCGTACGCACCGTGTGTCCCGTGATTACGGACATAATGACATAATGAAAGCTCACAAACGCACCGCAATCATACCTCATTATAGTCAATGGACAGTGACGGTTTTATTCAACTATATTCCTTTTGATTCATGAATGGGAAGATAATTAATTAATGATAGTGTTCACTCGTCATCAGAATTATTGTTTTTATTACATCCTCCGGAATAGAGATGCAGCGAAGGCAGTTATTTATAAATGTTTCCTTTTATTTTATCTTTTTCTTAGTTACATCGTAATCGGGACATTAGTATATTATTTATGATACCAACAGTTATTATCTAAGATGACCTATTTATTGCTCTTTATTGCTTGTTTGTAATTATCATCTAGATTGAGCTACAATTAGTAGAATTCATGAATTAAACATCGCACTTAGTGTTATCCAATTTCGTAGATTAAAGGTTATGATGAGCTCATTCGTTTCCGCTAGGTTTACTACATCATTAATATGATTAATTGTATTATTATGTTAATAGTAATTATCCATATCAAGGGCGCTACGCTACGCAGCTACGAATTGTAATTCGTAGCGGTCTACGATTATGTCGAATTTATTTGTCACGATAGTGCACGCTTTCTTTTGAAATAATGCCTCTGTAATCTTTGGATATTACCTACTTAACATAAGTTTACGTATTTAATTAACTAGTCTGTACTCTCCCACTGTAGGGCAAATGCCTTCCTCCCCCTTTTCCACACAATTCTGTCTTTTCGGTGGGAGTCAAGCTTTTTTTTATTTTTATTTTTTTATTACAATGGGTTTGCTCTTGACTTTAGTATAGGTCAGAGGTGACAGAGACAAAGTCTACGATGGAGTGAGCTTACCCAAAAGAAGCCTGTTCACTCTTACTTTGGAGAGATCATGCCATCTTCGCCTTGGTGATTCTTTTAACCCATTTCTCATGACATGTGGCAGACATATCCGGTCCAGTCCCACTAAGCTAAACAAAGCCGCTAGCTTTGCGCCTTAGTTTAGGTATACAGTACTAACTTTAATTCAGTTAATAACTCTTGTTTTCTTTATCACAGGTTGCTGGTTGGCGCTCCACTGGGTCAGAATCTTCAACCGAACACGACCAAATCGGGTGCGCTATGGAAGTGTAGCGTGACCTCAGCTCCCACAGACTGCATACAAATCATCACTGATGGGAAAAGGAGTGAGTAAACTGTGAATAGAAGCATTTGTTGTAAGGATACTTCGCAGAAAAACATGACAAAGCTCGTTCCTATGTATTGAACCTTTCGTCAACAGCGTCAGCCTTCAGAATATCTGAACATCGATTCATTGCATTTGACATCTGATCTCCATCATACCTATTCCTTTTTTCAGACAATTTTCAAAGAATATAGGTAGTTGTACATACTACTTACTATGCAGGATAAAGGTTTACTCACAAATCAAGTGTTTTAAATTAAGTTTTAGTATATAAGTGAGTTAGTCTAAACAATAGTCTTAGTTCTTACACTGTGTTTAATTTTTAAAATCACTATAGAAATACTTGTCAAATACACACATAGATGACTTACCTAGATGATTGTGTAGTTAGGGCTCGCAAAACACTAGCTAAGTAGTCCCTAGCGTGTTCTCACAGTCTAGATACAAACGAAGGAATCGCTGGAACGTCCATCGATACCGAAGAATCAATGTAATCGATTAAAATATCGATATAAGTTTTAACTAAAATGTTGTCTTTTGTCGGTGGTGCCCCAAACAGCGAAGTACGGCAAGATAGACACGAGTAAGTGAGCTGTGGTCTCAACCTCCTTTTATTCTTAATCATTTGCTCTTCGACTAATCGACTAATCGCTGTAATGTACTTTTTGATTTACTAATTGTCAACTCTTGCTCAAGTTCCAGCTGGACCGTCATTATGATACTGCAACGCATGACATCACTAACTTAGTGGTTTGAATTTTATTTTGCAAAACATCACATTCACGTCTTTACGTATTCAGGGTGCATTATCTGTAATAGAAAGCCTTTTAGTGGTTTAAAGTGGAAATTTTCAACTTTTCTCTATACTACGTCAGCCTTATTCAAATGAATACTTAAAAATAGCTGACTATCTATAAAAATACCTCAGTGAACTTACTGACAAGTAAATGATACCTAAGGAAAATTCATGGACAGAAAATGCATCCTCCTTACAATAATATAAAGCACTAACTGCTTGCAACAGCACCAAAACCACATGCTTGAGCTACACAGCACTTTAGATAGTACAACCTATTTATTTAATATTTATACGTATAATTAGTACCGATCGTTATCTGGAGTATATTCAGTTCAATGTGCTGAACGTGGAAGAAACTCAAACGAAAACGTATCTAGTGCAGATTCCGACGAACTTAGACCTAAAGGCTCCTTCAAACAGGCGCGACACGACACGCGACACAAAGGCACCGCAAGTCGCGCAACGAGCGGTGTCTTTGTGTCGCGCGCGATTATATCGCTTGTCGCGCCTGTTTTTAAGAGCCTTAAAGCTTGATAGAAGTGTAAAATAGAGCTTCGTAATATGGTAGGCATTAAAATCTGAACATCGTAATAGGTGAACATTCACAAAACCGTCTTAACTCGTAACATGAAACTAAGGGTGACTGGCTATAATATCTAAAACATTAGTTATTAACGAATCACACATTCGGACTAAATGTGCGGAGAACATTGCACTTACAAAATTCTAATTACTTAATAATATGGTCAAAACCAATCTATGTCTGGTTTTGAGTAATAATAAGTTAACAAGAGACTACAAAGTAACGCTGGGCCGAATAACTTACATATTAATTAATTAATTAACATACGTAGTCTTCGATAACGTCCATTAACCCGAGACCACAAGTTTGAGCCGTATCTTCACGTTGTTATCACCTTGATTCATTACAGGTTGCAGGAGTATATCGTCACCTTAGCAAACACACCTTGATCACTTATACTGACACTTTTAATATCGATAAAAACATATTAAAACCACTAAACGATGGATAATATCAATTCGGCTAATTACACAATAAGTCACTGTCTGTCCACGGTGAAAATAACGTATGTATGTAGCTTCCTTATTATCATTTTAATTAAAGCACGTTTTAAAGTGGTTTTGTTTGTACTGATATTAAAAGTACCTATCAAATAATAAAGAGTTTTATCACTTTAGTTTGATGACCTTATAAATCAGGTTTTGTTATCGAGTAGGGGGATGCATGTTTATACGAAATGCTATGTTCTATCAAATGCTCGATGTTTGTGCAACGTGATACTGAGAGTATCATTTTCTGATGCATTTGCAAGATTCCTTTGCTGTTAGTTGAGAACTTTGTTCTTGCATTACACGCCTGGTTGCAATGCTTTGCATTTGCCGAGATTATCACCGATTCAATTTCTTATTGGGATTGAGTCTAAAACTTCTGTTTTGTAAGCAAACGCAACCACCCATCACTTTCGATAAAGTTGCCTTTGTTTAACGCCTCTCTAATAAATATATTCCTTTGCAGTTTTGATTCATTTTTAATTTACTTTGGGTTGAGTTTTTATAACATGGTGTTCTAGAATTGCGTAAATGCTAAGAAATTATACCCTAATTTTGTTTGTGTCTAATTGAGCTTTTTAAAATTAAGAGACCTTGTGCTAAACACCTTAATTAAACATAATCCATATGAAATAAAATATGTGATTAATTTTATTGGACTCATTTTTAATTTAATTTTGCTATGATTTATAAATCGATGCTTCTTAACAGATGACTGCTTTTTGTTGATTGGCACGTATTGATAATTTGTTAATGTGCAGATTTGGATTCTGATCACCTGACTGCCCCTTACTCGGATGAGATCAAGGAGGGGCAATGGCTGGGAGTGTCTGTGAGGAGTCAGGGTCCTGGAAAGAAGGCTGCCGTCTGCGCACACAGGTTTGTATGATTTGGGCGATTTGAAAGACTGTTTGAACAACTGGCGACTGTTTGACTTTTTGCTTCATTTATGTTTGAAGAAATCACGTACAAAATAAATTGTTGAGACACGAAATTCATGTTTGAAATATACATATTCAAATATACAATAAGATTGAAAGAAACTAATTTAAATGACGATTATTGCTGAAATGTGTGCCACAAAAGTCCTACATTTATAATTTTACTTACACGTGCGATAAATGCTAACAAACACGTTTATTTTAGCGAATGCACAGTAAAATCATTTTTGCGACCTAGATCCCAGATTTATGCGTGATTTGTGATCTGTGTGTTTGCTTAGAAATTTTATAATGCATTAATATTTTTTCAGATATATTCGAAAGCAGGGAGAGCTGCAATTCGGTCAAGGCTTATGTTACACACTGAGCAATGAATTAGAATTAGTGGATGTCATGGAGCCTTGCAGAGGAAGATCTGTCGTTAGGTATGAACCTTTATATTTGTTGACCTCAATTTTTTCCTTATGAGTAAGTGATTATGTTAAGGGGCTTACAGGACCTAAACGCAAAAAACGCAAGTTTTAGAAACAATAAAAGTATATGATCAACTACAGTAAACAAAATCAAAAAAATATATGATATTCTTCAGGATATATGCTAGGTAGATAGTGTGTTGAAAATATAATATAACTAATTTGATACGATAGAAAAAAATCATGAAGATACCTCTAAAAACTTTCTTTTTACAATAAAAACCATACTAATATACATACAATAATTCTGACAATTTGTCAGATTATTCTACAAGCAACATACTAAAACACTAGTGTTTTAATTTTTTAGTCCAAACAATAGATTTATTGTAATTAAATAGTTGCTTCATATTTTGCAATAAAGTACCAGCGTTGTGTCATCGCGCTTCTTTCTTTTCTATGCAGTCCGACAGTGACCGCCAATGGCCGCCGCGTTTAGGTCATGTAAGCCCCTTAAGAATAAGGGCTCATGGATAAGCAATAACAGCCGCACGGGTCGATCATCAAAGTTAAGCAACGCTTACTGAGGTTGGTCCGTAGATCTGTCACCAACCATTACACAGCGATACCCCTCCGTGCCTCGGAATGCACGGTAAGCCGTTGGTCACTGTCATTATTAGATCTTTGACAGCCATTGGGGTTAGTCAGAGCCCGACATCGACAGTCTGACTACCAGTTTTACCAAGGCGTATCGTGTTATCCAGTAACAGGTTGTGGAGGCCGGATAGGTAGTCGCTCCATGTAAAATATTGGTATCCAGCTGCATCCAGTTAGACTGGAAGCCCACCCCAATATAGTTGGGAAAAGGCTAGGCAGATGAATAAACCACTATGTATCCCCATTAACCCTGATTTTAAATAACACTATATATTAATCGCACTAGCGTAACTATCATCACTAAGTAATTTATGTCCTATAATTTCAAGGCATGATATATGGGCTATGATTAGGTATCTATATTATAATTATCTCGGTCTAGATATTTTGTAGATAGACAGTAATTTATCGTCTATGTCGTCGCCTAACATTTCGATTTGTCATAAATCACAAGCAAAATCAACACTTTGTTTATCCCTATAATATTATGACTGCGAAAGGAACTCTGTCTGTCTGTCTGTTACCTTTTCTCACCTTAATCACATGAGTAGACAAACGATAATGACTGAAGGGATTTTAATGAAATTAGGAACACAGGTAGACCATGACACAGACACAGTATAAAGGATACATTTTATGCCGGTAATACTTTCCCATGGAGTAATTTCCGACCTCTACACAGACGAAGCGCAGTTAAAAGCTAGTATTTCCATATGATGAAAAATTTGGTAATCTTCCAGAGAACACGAAGAATATGGATTCTGCCAAGTAGGAACAAGCAGTTCTCTTCTGGACGACGACACATTGCTGATGGGCAGTCCAGGTCCTTACACCTGGAGAGGCACTATCTTCGCCCAGGACACCAGGGATGATGTGCTGGAGAGAGACAACGTCGTCTATATGGCGCCAGTGCAGGACGGCGCTAGTCCTGTTGAGAAGTATAGTTATTTAGGTGGGTTTAATTCAAATTTTATAATGATGAGAAACAGAGCAATGCTTCATAGACTTCATTTTTCTGCCCGGTTGTATATGACATTTGGTCCGAAATAGAGATCTATTAGACAGCGGTATTTATTGGTATTGGTAATCGTCCATGCGAAGTATTACTTCTTTTTTTTAAGGCTAAACCCTCAAAGCTCTGTTGGGACTTCTATTTTCAGTTGCTATTCAGTATATATACAGTTACAAACAATTTTTTTAAATTCCAGGAATGTCAGTATCAAGCGGTAACTTCTTCGGAGGTGACAAGGCCTCGTACGTGGCTGGAGCACCACGTTCCCAGGGCACGGGACAAGTGGTCATCTTCAGCAAACTCGCCACTGAAGACTGGGGCAGAACAGACCTGAACATACTGAACTTCACCCTACTGCTGAAAGGAGAGCAGTTCGGTTCTAACTTTGGATATGAAGTAGCCAGTGCTGATGTTAATGGAGATGGGTAAGTTGGTCTATTTCTTAATTTTTCTAGGCCATCGAATTGGTGAAAGACAAATGATGATGTCAGAGATAAGATTCGTGATCAATTTTGTGCCGTTATAGTAGTTTGTGAGAGAGATCCAATTAGATACGAATTAGATAGTGATAAGTGTATACCACCTGTTACACGATTTCAGTATCTAGTAGTTGCAATAATCCATTTTGTGAAGTGCAACATTCCGCAGCATTTATGAGATAATAATATAAGAAGCACTTCAAGACCAACAAGTATTAATAAATAAGTCATCAATGTATGATTTATGATGAGGTATTTTTCCTAACCTTAGCAAATTCATAATACAAAATGCTTATTTCTGTTCCAGGTTACCAGACTTATTAGTCGGTGCTCCCTTCTATTTTTCCCGAGACGTGGGCGGTGCAGTATACTTGTATCTGAACATAAACTCAAGTCTACACCAAGAATACAACGTCAAGTTGACGGGCAAACAAGAATCCCAATTCGGCATTGCAATTTCTAATGCTGGAGACTTGAACAAAGATGGATGCCAAGACATAGCTGTAGGAAGTCCCTACGAAGGCAATGGTGTGGTATATATTTACATGGGAGATAGGGAAAAGGGTCTGAACTCGAAACCTGATCAAGTGATAACTGCGGAAGCATTGCCGGTTCTGATGAAGACTTTCGGCTATGCGTTGTCCGGAGGAGTTGATTTGGATGCCAATGGATATCCTGATTTGTTAGTTGGCGCATATGAACATGTAAGCTCAAATTATTTGGTTAATGTTAATGGCCATAATTTAATATGGAATGGTTAGACTGTAGGATTATATTGGTTGTTGATTATTTTTGATAGTTAGATCCGGTTAGACTGGAAGCCGACCCAACATAGTTTGGAAAAGGCTAGGTAGATGATGAGTTAGTACACCTATATATTTTTGGGCATTTTTCAATTACTCTTCTTATGTTATTTATTTCTACTTGTACACCAGAAATTACATAACAAAAAAAAAATGCATTTAACACTACAAAACAATATATTATTATTATGTTCTTGTTTTTAACTAAACATTATATTCTCCTGTTCCAGAGCAGCGTTGCCTTAATACGAACGCGACCGATCATCGACATCAAGACCTCAATCCGACCATCGAACACCATCATCAACATCGACCCCACGATCCACGGCTGCGAGCGCGACTCCGGCTCCAACTACACTTGCTTCCACTTTCAAGCCTGTTGCACCATCGAGTCTTTAGTCAAGACCACTCAGTCCACCATCCATAGACTCAACTACGTCATCGAAGCTGAGACCTTCCCCGGTGGAAGGAAATATTCAAGAGTCTTCTTCGATTCGGATAAGAGTAATATCGTCAATAAGACAATTATGCTCGGAAGAGATGTTGAGGATTGTAGAGAACATATCGTGTATTTGAAAAATAATACGAGGGATATACAGACTCCTATTAAGGTAATTTTAAGTATACATACTATATTCTCTTGGTGGAATTGTGTGACCAGCTGAATGATATATTAATCGCCACATCATTGACATATCTATATGTTTAAACTACCTACTTATGAATGAGAGGTTGACGACAAAATTACACTATGTAATTTTTTTAAATGAAAACTTTGGGCATTTCTTGAGATGGGAAAAAACTATTGAACTCGCGTCACTGTTACCGTAACCGGTACCGCTTCGGATGTATTTGGCTGTCCTCGGGATGTACTCGATTTTAATGTATATCCGATATGTCAGTGAGTGATGGCAAAGTATTCTGTTTGTGTTTTGTTTTCTCTTCTGTCGGCACTCCTGGAGTGGCTCTTTTATTTTCCTCTTTCCTAACAATCATCTCTTTGTCCACAGTTCCAGTTGAACTACCTCCTCGTCCACGCAGAGCCTCGCTACTCTCCTACCGGCACACTTCCCGATGTGGACCAGTACCCAGTGCTGAACGCCACTGCCAGTTCTATGTTCACTGCTAACTTCCTCAATGACTGCGGAGCGGATGCTGTTTGTATTAGTGATCTGGTTGTGGAACCTAAGCTGTTGTTGCCGCTGAGTAAGTACCTATTGTAGAATTTATATTCGCCTGATTATTTGTACTATTATGTTTCGGTCCTTAGTGGTTCATGTTTTAACCGACTTCAAAAAAACGAGGAGGTTCTCAGTTTTTTTTTGTCACATTAGTTTTGATAATCTTAATTAATGATAATATTACGTTCAGGCAGTAACGATCAAGCTATCATCTATCTTCTTTAAAAGAGATGACAACTTATCTTGATCGTCACGGGTGTGATTCAAAGGAAGAGGGTACCTTTATTTGTTGTACTTGAGTAGTTTTGGCATCTAAATAACAAAGTCCAATTTAAGAGCCCCTAACAATTTCGCGGACTAAAAACAGAAAAATCAGTTTTTTTCAGCGCAAATTTCTCAATATCCTTAAGTTATCTAGTTTTTTAAAAAATACACAAGTATTTATCACCTATCTATCTAGTAAGTCTACGAATTTAATTTTTGATAACTACTTAATATAAATTCCAAAAAATAAAAAACAAACACACGTTTTTACGTAATCACGAAACACCAAGTTTTTCGATTGCTTTTTTAGCTTACTGGTAGCAAATAACGATCTGAAAAAAAATCCTAAATACTAGGCATATAATATATTAGTAAGTCTACGATTTTTTTTTTTTAAGTTTAATGTATTAGTACCTGTAAAAAAATGTTAACTACGCTGAAAAATCCCAATAAAGTCATGTGCAAAACCGTCGTCTACGCGTAAGAATTTATTGAAAATAACAAAAAGTGTTAAATATTTTAAAATTTGAGATGTTTATCTACCAAACTCAATTTTTATATTTTTATTTTGACTACTAATTTAATTGTAGTAAAATATCTAAATAATGCCTTATAAACCGATGCGCTCGCTCGATGCATTCAGTCGCGCCCAAAGGCTTCTAGACGACGGACCTGTGTCGCCTGTGACGTTCGCCGCTCCCGTCGTAATTCTTGAATCGCGAGTGATTTTGTACTACGCCTAACCAGTTTTGAGACTGTATGAATATTTATTTTTTTATGTCAATAGTGTGACACTTTGTGATTTGTTAATGTTATTCATACATATTAATGTTTTGTATTGTACTTTTGGATAAACAAAATAATGTTTCGTTTGAATAAAGCTATCTTCAATATTAAAGTAATTTTCCTCCATGCCCTGCTCGTTTTCTCCTTGTTCTATACAAATAAAGTGATTAGCTTTATAAAATAGGACAAAATGACTTGCTATACTATACTCTCATGGTCTGCGGTCTTATGGCGAGGGAATACTACAGACCTCCCCGTCGTTCTGTATTACGTAAACAATAACACGTGTAATTCGTTTCAGACGTACCTTATAATACGCTGGTCACACTTTATAATTTGGTTTTACGAGTACTATAGTGAATGCCGTAATAGGTTACGATATTTTTATAGGGTACCTGAACATAACATGTCATAATCACCATAAAATCCATCCAGTATTACGCAATCTAGTAAGTAAAACTATGGAGTGCTAATAATAGCGGTTACGGACCAAGATTATTTGTTCCCGCTTCAACGCACACTACGATTATCAGTTTATAGTTCGAACGCACACAGACACACTGCGCTCCTATAATTACCTAATCTAATAGTGCGCCGAAATTGATAGGGGCTCTTAACACCCGTACTAATGTTCGAACTTTGTCATTACAGCAAAGGACAACAAGTCTTACGCGCTAACTCTGGGACAGGAAGAAGAAATCAAGCTATCTATAGCGGTTGACAACTACGGGGAGTCCGCGTACGAAGCGCAGCTGTTCGTCAATCATCCTCCAAGTCTGCATTATATTGCAGTTAATATTAGCGTAAGTTTCTAAACCCAAAATACACTATAATAATATACAAGGGACCTACATTTTACGATGAGATCAAATCTGTTTTTAGATTATTGCGACGGAACATCAACTATCAGTCCTGGTTTTTTCATTAGCGTGGGAGTAATTAAATATAAGAGCTACTAGAGTAGATTCTAGTCATTGTAAAAAGGTCGAGCCCATAAAATATAACTGTCACGGCCGCATGCAAACTTCGCCGTCTTTAGGACCGGTCCCGCCATCTATCTTGACAAACGGTTACTATTTACACAATACACACGCATGGTGTGTTACTGTGTTCAAGATTTGACTCAGAAACAATCTTGAACAAGACTATTTATATATTTATTTATTTAACTTTACCTATACCTACATCTATACAAGTAAATACAATTGAAGTGTCTGTTTGAAGTGTCAAGATAACAGCTTTTTATTACAAAATGTATATGAAAATATATATACATAGTTTTAAAAAACAAAAAAAGCGTGTTATATAACAATTTTTAAAAATGTTGTTTAAGTACCTGTTGTCTGCCTGCCTGTCTGTTTGTTCCGGCTAATCTCCGAATCTTCTATTTTGACGGGACTTTCACTGGCAGATAGCTGATGTTATAAGGAGTAACTTACGATACTTAGACTTTTATTTGAGAAAAAAGAATTAGGTTTCTGCGCAAAAAAAAATAATACCAATGAAATCTAATTGTTTTCCAACATGCATGTGAACGAAGTCGCGGGCATTGCTAGTGGACAATAAAGGTACAAAGGCGGCCTTAATGCTTTAGGCATTTTTGTACCAGTCAACCAAGGGTGGTAGAGAAATAACATGACAGGTGCATTATCGTATTTAAATATGTTTTTTTTAATATTTCAGGACAAACACGTTATCTGTACAAGCCTAAACAAGACGACAGTAACCTGTATGCTGGAGAACCCCTTCAAGAAGCAAGCGGACGGTTCTCCACCAATCACGATGCGTTTTGACGCGCGTGCGTTAGAAGACAACGACCAATCAGTGGTGTTCACCGTGTGGGCTAACTCCACGTCTAAGGAACTGCATGCTGGGAAGAAACCTGTGGAGGTTGAGGCACTGGTTATTAAGAATGCTGAACTACTTATTAAGGGGTAAGAGCATTTTGATTTAAGGTACAGTTACAGGCTACAGTTGGTCAATAATAGGCTACTTATTATTATAATAGTTAGCTATTAAAGGGTCTCTTACTTGACTTCTGTTAAAATTTTATTAAGTAGGTATAGGAACTTCAAGTGAAAATATTTGTTTTTGATTTATACGAATTTTAAAGTCTATGTTGCGGAATTCTACTGCATGCGGGCAGCGCAGGGGGCCTAAAAAGGCCACTGGCAGAATCATAAAAGGATAACGTTATGAATCAAAATATGGCGAAGACAGTCCGTGTTTTTCTTTTTTTCGCTGCACTACGTAGGTATAATCAAAGAGATAGGGATTGGATTGATTAGTATTTTAGCATAGACAAAAAAAAAATAACTGAAAAAATCCTTCATCAATGGGATTTGATTCGATTAACTTAACAGTTAACTGTCCATTACGATTCATAATGTTACCCTTTTATGATTCTGCCAACGTGGCCTTTTTAGGCCCCAGGACGTGACATTGGGCCGCTTCGATGCTTTTGGAAGGCCTATATCCAGCAGGTTTGGGCTGATTCGATGATATTGATGCTTATCTATGATTGTCCTGTTTACAGTGTGGCGCGTCCAGAGCAAGTGTTCTATGGCGGCGGAATAAAGGGAGAGTCTGCTATGACGTACTTTGATGACATTGGGACCAGGGTGGTGCATACCTATCAGGTAAGTTTGAATAAAATGGCACATATACAGTATGTTAACTAACAGAGGGCGTTCCCGTTAACCCGCAATAGTATAGCATCCATACATGCTAAAAAAAATATTACCATTCGAAAATAAAATGTTTTTATTTTTTTTTATATTAAAATATTCACTAAAAATCATAAACTGATACGTTAAAGAAACACTCTGTACACGCGTACTTGAAGGACAGCAATGTCGGAATTTATTTAATTAAATAAATTAGAATTAATTAAATAAATAGAGTATCAATTTACGATTTTTAGTGAATATTTTAATATAAAAAAATAAAAACATTTTATTTTCGAATGGTAATATTTTTTTTAGCATGTATGGATGCTATACTATTGCGGGCTAACGGGAACGCCCTCTGTTAGTTAACATACTGTATGTAGTATTTCAACACGTGTTCAAAGTTGGGTTGTCTGGAAGTTTCGGAAATGAAAACAATAATTATCAAAACCTCCACTGTGCTTATTCGACTTGAACGATAGATGTATTATGAAAGTATTAAAACAATTGATGAGGATATAATTTTTACAGCTTTTCAGCCATAACTCATTTCGCTCAGCTCTTTCAAACTCAACAGAAATGCATTAATATCTTAATTTATCTCTTTCCAGGTGTTCAACGAGGGTCCATGGCACGTGTCATCGGTTCAAGTCGTGATACAATGGCCTCATCAGCTCGCGTCTGACTCGTCGCAGGGGAAGTGGCTTCTCTATCCAGAAGATGTGCCCACTGTTGATGGAGAAGCTGGTCAGTATTGCTGAAATACACATTTTTTCATCCTTTCTTATAGTATTAGAAGGTGGGAAATAATAGAATTTTTTTTTTTAAATCCAACACGGACGCACGTACTTACTCCCCGCGCACCCGGCACGTTAAGCCCTTGGTCCCGGCTGTCATTCGTGGATCTTTGACAGTCGTTACGGGTAGTCAGAAGCCCGAAAGTATGACAACCAGTCTTACCAAGGAGTATCGTATTACCGGGGTTGTGGAGGTCAGATATGCAGTCGCTCCATGTAAAATACTGGTATTCAGCTGCAGCCGGTTAGAGTGGAAGCCGACTCCAAGATAGTTGGGAAAAGGCTAGACAGATGATGATGATGATTTTTTCAAATCCGACTGGTAGTTCCAGAGGTTACCCCCCACAACAAACAAATTTTACCTTTTTATAATATTAGTATAGATGGGCACACTGCAGACCTTCAACACTGAGTCTTGTGCCGAAGGACCATACGATCACCGTCTATCTAAAATAATAAAACTAACCTTACACTCCAACATTTCAGATCAAAACGGAGAATGTTTCGCCCGAGAGACCAACCCCCTAAACCTAACCACTAGACCAGGAGCTCTAGAACCCCTTGAGAATTTAGAGATAAATCCATTCCTAACGACCGGCAAACTAAGCGTGAGTTCAAGCGAGAAATCCCACAACGAAACGAGAAGAAAGTTCATGGAGTACTCAAGTTCTAGCTCTTCTAGCAGTAGTAGTAACAAAGTGAGACGGAAGAGAGATGAAGATGCTGTGAAGGCTGAGGCCTATACTGATAGGAAACATGTTATCAATTTGGTAAGTAAAAAACTTTAATCATGGGTCGATTTAACTACGATACTTTTTCCCATGGTATTCTGACCCACGCATTTGGCCAACTTTTCCACTACTGTTCTTACTGTAATCCGCAACAACGCAATCGTTCAAGCATTTAAAACAAGTAATATTATGAGAAGGGGGAAATGGGCGGACCTAACATCCCAACCTGGTGAATTAAGAATTGAATAATATAATATATATATTATTACCTAATTTTGCTGATTACGGATAATATATGTAACTATATATAGTTACATATATTATCCGTAATCAGCAAAATTTGCTGATTACGGATATGTATGTAACTTTTTAAAGCCCAAAATCCGAGTTATTGCACTTATTGTAAGTACGGCAGAACGTTTATCTAAATTACTTAAGCTTTACCTAAATATAGTTCGTGCCAACAAGGCAAGGGTCTTACTCACACTCGGGAAGAGTTTGCGATCAGCAAGTTCAGTAGTGTCCATCCAGTTAGGGCCAGACCAAAGAAGGCCTTAAGCCTAAAAAAAATACAGTATAATCAAGCGAGTATCGTAAATTTTTTGGTTTTTTCAATCCTAAACCTGTAGCTCTTATTAATTTAATTTAATTCCAGAACTGCCAACAAAAAACAGCGAAATGCATCCAGTTCCAATGCGTGATCTACAAGCTGGGTCGCATGAAGACCAGCACCATCACAGTGCGCGCGCGACTGTGGAACGTGACTCTTGTGGAGGAGTACGCGAGAGCAGCCAGAGTTAATATAGCTTCTACCGCGTATATCAGTATACCGACGCATTTTAATATTCATCAGAATAAGCATATTGATGATAAGACTACGGTGAGTAGAAGCTTTTTTAGAGATCATAAAAAGCAATTATTCAGTAACACAAAGAAAAAAGATGGCAATATGCTGAAACGTAGTACCCGGCGATAAATATTGCACATCGACCTTTTTACACAAAACCATTTTTATACAAAGAATAAAAATAATTATCAAAAGAAGCAAATCATGATTGTTTTAACAGCTCCTAATAGATACCGGACTGTTTGTATTTCGTGCGACAGAGATAACGCTCTACGAAGCCGAAATTAGCCGATTGTCTCTTTCCAAATGTCGATGTGCAATATTTATCGCCGGGCACTGTAAAGCCGTGGAAGAAATGGTCCTAATGGATTTCCACATGGACCAATGTTTTGGTGATATCTACCTATGTGTTTAATTCAATTCCTAATGCATTGATTACTGACTGAGCCTGTGGGTAACATCCAGATTCAAATTCAACAATGTCAAAATATACTCGCGTGAATTTTAGGTGTTTCTATGAACTGGTACTCTTTGTGAGGACAATCCACCGTGGTATTGTTGTGACCTCTCAAATTGCCTCTCAAGCTTCGCTAATGAGACACAATTGATTTTTTATTGTATCGTATTATCGTTTTACATTATCAAGCTTGAAGCTATTTTGGGTCTTCTACAGATTATTCTATTTAGATTACTAGTATACTTACGAAGTCAATGTCAGTAAGCAGATAGCTGATTGTAACCTGTTAGCAGAATTATACGGAATCCTAGTTATGAAATGAATAATCAAGTTCTTTTCTCCCCAAATAGGTGGATACGGTCGCATATCCAGACTTGAAGATAAGCGAGCCGACAGAAGTGCCACTGTGGGTGATCATCATCTCAGTGATAGTGGGGCTCATAGTGTTAATCCTACTAATCATCGCGCTATGGAAGCTGGGCTTCTTCAAGCGAAGCAGACCAGACCCAACACTCTCTGGTAACCTGGAGAAGAACAACCATGAAGCAAGTCCCTTCATAGGGAGGGATAGGAACAGTGTTCGATAGCCCAAACTTGGAACATTTCAAGTGGTCAGAACGTTATACAGCTCCAAAGCTGCCTCCCAAGTGTAAATAAAAACGACTATATGTGCACAAGTATTTAGTATGTAATATCTCTGACTGTGATGTCTTCTTAGAGGAATTTGTGTGTATGTGATGCTCTAAAGTTATGTTCTGTTTTGTTGATGTTGACGCACGATAGGTATACAGGGTCAAATGAAACTAGCTAGCGAAACTCCGCAGACGTGACGGGTATCGACGTAGCGGGGTAATATTAAAATAAATTGTACAGTCACCAAAAAGAAACGAAAATGAATTTCGTTACAAAAATGAAAAGTGTTACAAAAAGAAAACAAAAAGGAACTACCTATGTAATAGGGCAATTTCACACTATGAACAAAAAAAAATAGGTTTCTGTTTTTTTTTATTAATTATATATAATCATTCACATAGGTAATATCGATATTTAAACATGATGAGACAAAATAAATGTATGTGATGATTTTTTTTAGGTCATATCGACCGCATTTTGTGTAGTCTGTACTGTGTACTCGAAATATCAGTTTAAAAAATCAGTTTTTAGGTAAACTTCACCAACGTTATTAGTATCGATACCTAATACGATAAAACAAAAGTAACTACACTAACAGCGGTCGTTGACTCCCAAAAAATACATCAATATTTTTTTTATTTTATCGTGTTTAGCTATCCTACCATCACGTTTGCGAAGTTTCGTTAGCTTATTTAATTTGACCCTGTATTTGTTTTATTGCATTTCTCTAGCGTAATGTGAACATGTTTCAGATTGTTTGTTTATATATTCTGATGGATTATGTATTATTATTACATTTTTTTTCTGTAAATACGTACATGCCTTTATTATTTATGAATAGTTTAAATGTCTACTTAATTTGACTAGATTTTTCACTAGTCACAAATTGTAATAATTATATAGTTTATGTGTAGGGAATAGTGATATATTGTCCTTTGTCTAAAGTGAAATCGGTCACAATTGATTTTGGACACTAAAACTACTGAAAGATGTTCAAAAAAGCTTTTAAAAAGTCCTGGTAGGTACTTAAATATTTAATGACGTTTTTTACAATTTATATGATAATGAGATACACACATTTCACTATTATCAAGCATGAATGATTGCGTAAAGTGCTAGATTGAATTTGTTATATTATAACAACTAGGGTTCATAATTATAAGTATTATATTATTGTAAATATTATTGTTTCCATGTCATTAGATTTTTTACAAAATTTTCTATTGCAAGTAGTGGTTATATACATTTTACACGTTTTTTTATAAAATCGCCCAGTAACACTGCCAACTATCCCATCACCTAGTACTTTATATACCTTTAATAAAATTTTGACTACCTAAATAACACTGGTTGTGATTACTTCTGTTATGAACTACATACCTACTTAATAGTACATTTTAGATTGAATAAAATTGTGCCATTTTGACTTCTTGTTTTATTTTTAAACAAAACACAGATAGACGAAGTAATTATGGATCTACTCTAGAGGTCATAACAAGAACGAGACGTGCTTACACTGCGTGCCACGAAAGATGAGACTTGACACACCACGTGGTTTGACATGCGCAGTACACGATTTTAGGTATCTTTAGCGGTATGAGGTCTGAGTGCGGGACGGGACCGGACGTCATAGGGGCAGCGGAAAGAGCGGGGGAGGCGGGGTCAAGTCTCATCTTTCGTGGCACGCATTGTACACTGCTATGCAAAGGCTTACTCAAAGATCTATAAAAACCTACACAAAACCTATTCTGAATCACCAAGCTTAACCGAGTGGTTGCTTTAGCCCATATATTTGTGACATAATCCCAAAATTTACGCTTGCCAGCGCGGTAATTACGTAACACACAGCAGTAATGGCTCTCATTCTGACAATTCAACAACATTCATTGCGTTATTTACGTTCTTACGCAGACAAAATTTTCGAATACATGAAGCAATGGATTAGCAATATACTTCAAAATGATTCAGATTGTGATTGATAGTGTGTCACACAATTAGGGTGCAGGACCAAACGAGAGCCATGACATATTCAGCATATTCTGTGAAAGATACGAGTGTTAAAACCTCGGTATTACTCGGTATCCTGGCTTCAGGAACATATGCCTCCGGTAACGGGCACTAGTGCTGTTACATGAAGCCAGATAATTTTACAGTACCTACCCACACTAATCGTGGTTGCGGTCAGAAAAACAAAACATGCAGTCATCAGTGAACACTAGCCAATCGAATACTAGCTTCGCCGGCCACATAAAACTAGCACAAGCCAGGATAGTAAAATCAGTGGTGGGGGTGCTACTAGCTCAAAAACCCCATTCTATTAAACTAATCGTGCTTGAAAAGCTAGCTAAATGAAGCTAGTTCTGTATAGGTATGTACACGAAACAAGAATTACTAGCTTGCTAGTTTACTAACACTATAGCTTTACCATCCTGGCTTGAGAAACTAGCCTCGTTTATCTCGGGCATTAGATTGGCAAATACATAGGCGCTTTGGGATCCCAAGACTAAGTCAATCAGTGATGAGATTATTACGATCTCTGTAACAAAATTGACACTAATTTTTGAGTTTATTTATTTATTTTTATTTTTCTTTAATGGCCAACCAACAATTGTATTTACTTACTGTTACAATTTTAAAATAATATTTTGCCTAAATCTATGGTTACTGTAACAATTTCTTATAGGTTAGCACCGCATGCCCCATAAACGTAATAATTGTGCCACGAGCCGAGCACCGTACTATAAAATTAATAACTAAGTAGGGAAAACAAATCATCAAAATTCAAATAAAATAATACAATTTTATTATAAAACTACATCCTTAATACGAGACTAGACCGAGATGTTTACTTATTTATTTACAAATAAATATGCCTAGATATATACTTAATTATATCAAACTATCTGGCAAAAGTACATACAACAGAAATCAAGGCGTACATGACAATATTAAGATAAAAATTAGTTTTGAAAAGACTTCAATACGTTTATGGATCTATTAACATTCACTTTGAGTAAGTACCTACTTATTTTATTAATAAATACCTGTGTTAGTAAGTATTTAGCGCTTCATCAAACAACAGTAAAACCATACGGATAGTTAATTAAAAAGATACTTCAATTAAATTTAATTATAAAGCATTGGCAATAACAATAAAATAAGTTATAAATGCATTTCACGTAAATCTATTAATTTATTGTTGGACTAGGCTGGAGTCTAGAATGAAAGCGCAGTCAACGCGGAGACTTGTAGTAACTGATTTGTGGTGCGTGCGGCTTCTGAAATAAACACGAAAATAAAAATACATGAATGCAGGGTGGTAGAGATATCGACGCGCAAACCGAAACCATGAATTCAGCATATGATTCTAGACCTAGAATAGAAATTTTCCGAAGGTGTTTCATAGAAAAGTGCAAAATAAAAACCTAACCTTGCGGTCAAAATGTACAGACGCCAACACATCAAGCTACTACAATCTGTCAAATTTCTTTAATAGATTTGCAACTTTATCGCTAAAGCATAAGATTCAAAGTTGATTGGGAAAATTTGACAGTTTCGGGTAGCTTGATGTGCTGGCGTCTCTGTACTTACTTAGGTCATAAGTCTGTGAGAAAATCGTGTTATAAGTATGTAGTTATTTACTTTTACCCATATGGTATTTAATCTGGGGGCACGGTAGTACCCCGCCAAGACGTCAAAGTTTTTACGTTAATTACTTTAAGCCCCGCTACAAAAAGTAATGAAGTTTTTTACTGAAGATCTGTTTTAATACTTACGTCTTTTTTAACGGCCGACCAACAAAAAGTACACACTGATTTATCTTCTTCGCTTACGTCATTCTTCTGTAAACAGGGCTGTTCCAAATCCCCTGAAAACATGAGATAAAAAAAAAACATTAATTATTTGGTAAATACTGCGCTCTAAGACATAAATAGCAGACGTCACCCAAAAAGCAGCTATAGCTCGAATGGGACTGGGCCGGACACGTTTCCCGGTTGTCGGGTGCATTGTGGGCTAAGATCACCACCGCATGGGGTCCCCAAAAACTTCGCATAGCAATGGCATCGCGGAAGACCCAGGTGTAGATGGCGGGACGAACTTTCACTTGAAGTGATTCTAGGGAATCAGTCCATGACTTTTTTTTTTAATTTAATTATAGTCGATATTAGCTCAGGATCGAGTTGAGTGGAAAAAGGAAAGGGAGGTCTTTGCCCTGCTGTGGGAAAATACAGGCTGATTTTTTTATTTTTTATTTGAAAATTAGATCGAAATCATGGTTGGTTAAGTTTAAAAGCACCTTGTCTTCAAATACTTAAACACTCAGTACGGATAATCGTACCGGTCTACTTAATTGGATAATGAGGTATAAGAGCAAACATGATCCAAATCAATATGAAAACCAGGAAATCGACTAATATAGAGTACAAATAATGGAATGTGCTATACATACATTATACCAAAGTAAGGCCACATCAACTCTTTGAGACTGAACACCAACCGCTCTTATTGCATCAGATTACAATTAGCCTCGGCCCACCTATGTCTTAGGTACTTACTTCAATAAAAATATTGAAGTTCTTGAGAGCCGGATCTGCAAGTTGTTGGAGGATAGTGGACTTTACGTTACCGGTATAGAGTTGATTGTCGAGGTGCGTAATGTAGCTGCCGGCTAGGCGTAGGATCTCGATCTTGCTCAGCTTCCTGTCGGGTGGTTCCGTGGGGATGAGCAGGCGTAGCGTGTTGAACGCTATGTTCACGCTGCTTGGAAACACAAATCTTTTGATAACAATTCTATTAAAAAAAGCACAGGATAAGGCTTACAAATACCTGCAACTACATATCTTATTGTAAATCAAACTTATTTTTTCAATCCCTTTCTTGAAAGACGATTTGTTGTCCTGCCAGTAAAATAGGAAATGCGAAAAGAAGCACGATATTGTAAAATAGGCAAGAGACCTGCTACGTCTTACAGATTTTAAACGAGCTAGACAAATCCCTAGTTTCAGGGGTAAAAGTAATTTCAAAATGTGAATGTGCCGTAATTGTTGCTAATTGCGTTATAATGTTATTGTCATTCGATACATTTGTTGTAGATTGAGAAATATTTGACAATGCAATGAAGTGATACACACCGTCACACAGCTCATGTTACGATGGAGATTTTGAAATACCAATTTCGGGGCCGTGTCTCTCCCGTTTTGGCGATTTGAACTGGTCGGCCGGATCGCCAGAACTGACGAGAGCAGAGTACTTACTTTTTAGCTTTTTGAAATCTCGCATTTATAGGGATTCATTTTTTTTTCACTAGAGCCATAAATGCTAACTTTGAAGAAGAAATCACCAATTTGGAGGAGGTTTTGCGAGCAACAATTCAAAATGCGGCTATAATTGTGAATCAACTCAGGAGTTGGGAGATTGACCGATATGATTTGTTCGTCTTAATGTCACAAATTTTACACCTTTAAATACACTTTCCGTGAAAACAGAGCCCATTTTTGTCATTTCCAACCAAATGGCAGCCAATTCACCATTACCTATGACATTACTTTTACCCCACCTTGTACCTATTAGGAGAATTAACATCGCCTCGTTAAAGAAGTAAAGCAAAAAACTTAGCTAGCAAGTCATGTAACTAATTGCCACTTGCAACATTATTATGTTAGTTCTAAACTTCTAAAGATTAGTAGTTTTTAGTCCAGTAGTTTGCAAGCGCCAAATGAGAGGAGTCTGATCTTATCATGACAAATGATATCTTACTGTAGCAATCATTACAGCCTTGTCAATTAAATAGCATCATTTATTTTATAAGTTCTACTATTTGAAAGTGATCGCAGCTTGAAGAAACGAGTGATAAATAAGAGGATAATTGCACAAAGTATCTACCTATACGTACTTTCGTAGACACCTTGCATTAGAAAAACTTATAATATTGAACTGCCACTAAATCAAATGCAATAAGTGTCGAAGTAGGTAATACAGAAATATTGCCCAGTCGAATATCATCTGGGTACTAACGGCAAATTAAGAAATTCTCGTGTGAAAGTAAACAGTATTGCAAAAAAAAATATTTATGAAAAAGCAAATAATAAAATGTACGGTCTACGTGATTCATTCTTATGAGAGTTTAAAACGCAGACTTTGGCTACAGGAAAGTGTAGTAAAAGTCCTGGAAGTGAAACCAATAAAGTAACTTCCACATGCAATATACTAACTTTTGCGTCCGGTCCCTCTCACGCGCATTGGCCTGGCACCTCTGCTTCGCCGCTGGTTGCGTGCCCGCATGTTGATACGAACTCACCGAGAACATACGCTGTTCCCATGTTTCTTGCGCACACTGGTAATTTAGGAAATTCTCCATTGGCGGAGTAAATAAACTTCGCAGTATGGTTTAAATACGCTGTAAGGCTATTAAACTTAGGAGTATGGCTAAACTACGTAAAAAATCTATATATTACGCCAATTTGCGTGTTCCGGTGATAGTATAACTTCGGATGCAGGATACGTACTAATCTGGGAACGCATGGGGGCTCACTAATAAGTATTCCGCTGGATATCGCTCATGAAGGAGTCATTTAGGAAGAACAGCGCGCGCCACTGACTCGCTCTTAACCGATAATTGTATAAACAGATGGCTGCCGATGTCGCAGGGACGCACTCGGAACTTGAGAAAGTTTCCTTTTTTTGTTTGATAATTCTAGTATGAAATTCAAGCGAGTGTCGTTGTATTGTAAGAAAGTTGATTATTCTTAAAATGATAGAAATGTATTTGATTTTTTTAGGATATTTTAAACAATACTCGTAGTAGTATTAGCTTGCAGAATATTGATTGGTGAGTTCATTACTTTTTTATTCCTTTTGCACCACTAATCCAGCATTTATTTTCATATTAAAATATCTTGAATATATTAATTATATTAGAAATTAATTGGGTCATCCCAGTGCGTCCCTGGTGTGGCGAATGGGTGACTTGTCATCAAGAATGTAAAACGCGTCTCCCCCGAGCTTTGTCTGTTGCTTTAAGCTAACTACCGCAATAAATATTTTTAATGACCCTGATGATTCCTCAAACTGAATCTCTTCTTTAATTTGTTACTTGATATATACTATACGTCATGCATGCTTTGTATATCTAGAATATACTTATACTTATGCGTTAGATTTCATCATGTGATTGATCTTGTTATAGGTAGTTCTCTTGATGAAGTTATTTCAAAGCCCCGGGATAGTAATCACTCATATAGAAATAATCATTACCTTGCCAAGAGAACTACGCCCTTATTCCCTTTCAACTGGTAGTGAGTTATTAGTGTTATTACACTACTAAGTGCATGCTTATAAATCATGATTAATTAATTGTTATCTTATATCTCATTGGGCCATGTCCGCCTATATCTCACGTTTCTTTCATTGAACTATACGTTCAATTCATTCAACATGTTTCGCGTATGTTCACGTCTCGAGGGGATGCGAGGAGTTCCGTGGGAACATCGGCTAATTGGTTAAATTATACGATATGTCGACCGCTGCGTTCATTCGTATTCATTTACAACAGTTACAGAGTTCACATAAAAAAAAAAACAATAGACGACACCAAAGACTACAAATTCGTTTTATGAAGACTATTCGCAAGCTTACACGCTCGAGTATGAAGTTTATACGGCTATAGCATGTTATTTAAATATTTATCAACATGGTGTTTGTTCTGATGTTACCCCATATTTCATCATTCATATACAGAACATTTATCAAATTCCGCCAGCTTTTTGGTAATATAATGGTTTGATTGATTTGCTGATCATATGTTAAGCTGCCAAAATATTTCTAACTGCAGGTAGGTTTCATAACAACATACAAAGTTGCTATCATACACCTCATTAGCTGGTCATCCCAACGCAACCAACAATGACTTAAGTAAGTGGTGAAGCAATGGGTGGTGGTGATGCTCAGGTGGCTGTTGGCTTAGCGTCGACGTCACGACCCCCCCACGTCGCGGCGCTGTCGGCCAACCGACGCGGCGCACCACGGCCGAGACTTTCTCCTCGCGACACCTCTGCCGGTGAAACGAGCGTCGCCGCGAGTCGCAGACGCAGCCGCGCGCGAGTCGACCGCATTCGACGCTGGCGCAACACTACCGACCACTTATACTTCCGCGTACAAACATAAACCGCTTTCGCTCCGTAAACAGTTTTCGTGTGAACTATATTATTGTGTTAGTACATTGACAACATCCTACCGGAGACAGTGCATGGCGTGTCGTGACTGAAACAAACTACTGAGTTTGTACACCAAAGTGATGCTTTTTCGTAATTAAGAGGTGAGTGTCGTTACCTTTCTACTAGCCGTGGTCCATTCTACGTTAGACGATGACATTAGATGATAAGGTGGGCGCAAACGTTAGTAGTGAACGCAAGGACGCGATCAGACTGGAAGTCGGAGTCGCCGTCCACCGGCCATTGTCCTAATTCATGTCTACTAGAAACACACGTTTTTCGTCGCAGGAGAAAAGAAACTACAATTAGCATATTAATTGAAAACTTTGTGACAATACTTGTAGCTGTCCTCCTTACGTTAGCTCCACACACCTACAGTATTTGTCTGAACAGTTACATTAGATGAACAGTTAAGCCACAGACCGGTCTGGGTATGGCCGGGCGTCGAGATCAGCTGGTCTGACAAAACAAGATAAAGCTGATACGGATCAAGGCATCCTGTCAAAATGTGTAAAGGCCGAACAAACCGCATAATGCTTTATTAAATACATACAACTTACAACATTAAATAATGCAATAATGTAAATAATAATAATGTGTAATGTAATGTAATAATGAATTTGATGTTTAGTGCTCCTTTGTGTTAAAGGCTTTAGCATCAGTCTTCGCATCACTGATGAATATTACTTAGCAAATAGGTACATATATTAACTACTCTAGCAAACGTGGGTTGTTTGTTCTAATTCGGTGTACCCAAAAGTGTTTCCGTCTTACCGCGAGTAGAAACAAAGGTACGTGACAAATCGCAAGTAAGTAAGTCAACACAAGGTGATAGTTGTGCAACTTTGCTTGACTTCCCGTGCTGAATGAATGGAGCCCTCTTTTCCTCAATACAATGTGTACTTATTTCTGATTTGCTTTTTTATAGCTACAATACTGTTAAAGGAAAATCTAATTAATTCAATGCCTTCACTTCTTTTAACCCATTAACAGATAGGGCTTGCATTTTATCCCTGTACTGATTACTTGGAATAACTTAGATACTTACCGTATTTGGCAATACATATATCAATATATGGGTGTTCCGTAGTAGGTACAACTTTAATCCAATAAAGCCCTAATGATATTTGTTTCCAGGATTGTGTACGTTGTACAAACATGAAATAACTACTTCATCGTTATCCTCCTGATGTATCCTAATCCTAATTTATTTGCTGTAGGCGCTTTTCTCCTTCTTCTATAAGGGTCCGTCCTTAAACGACCCTCCAACCAGTACATCATTTGTCTTATCAGTATCCGCCCCTTTCTGGCCGTATCATCTTCCACACTATCTAGCCATCTTTTGGTTGATCTTCTCCGACTCTGCTATCGTTAATCATGCTCAAACTTTGCGGACATGTTACCACATGGTAAACACATAATTATTAACCAAGAATGAATGTAGGTACTCCATGAAGACGGAACTATTAATGGATACTCATCAGCATTACGTTAGATTATCGAGACGTTAGTATCCGTTTAGTTTGCGCTTGAGCACCCTGAAGAGCCTTCGTTTTTTTTCCGAACGTCACCAACTGTGTTCGGCGAATCGAAATCCGCGTGAATCATGGAGGTGACAGAATCCTCTTTGACATCCTGCCAATGACCTATTACAATACGCCGCCGCATGCGGTGGCCGGAGGTCGTACGGTGCATAAACAATAATGAGGCACCTCTAGGTACAGTTATGTCTTATGTCACACTTCGACGTATTTAAACACGATATCGTAGTAGACACGAACGTTTTTCTTCTAGTGACACGCTTGTTCGTTATTGATTTTTTGCGATGGCTTTGTTGTTAAGTTTTTATAACTGTATAACATTGCGAGGGGTTAATTACAAACCTATTAAAGGATAATTGTTATCCTGTAATAATATGCTTATACCGTTTTAATAATAGCTAGTCTTTTATCAGACGATACAAATTAACGATTTTGGTAACTTGGTGAATTTTCTGTTCTATTTCTTTCCAGTGCTGAATTCGCTCGTTATTATCTTATTTGCATAAACACGTCTAGCAAACAAGTCTTTGAAAATTATTAAAACTCCTTCTAAGGTATTATATTTTTAATAAATGGATACCTATCTATGTTTTAATAGATCGCCATAACTATATGATTCTAGTTTTTTTTTTAATGATAAAAGGCCTCATAAGGTAAACATCACGGATTTGCTGTCTGATATCCTACTATATCCTACTAATATTATAAATGTGAAAGTTTGAAGATGTTTGGATGTTTGTAACTCAATTACGCGTAAACCGTTGAAGAGATTTAGATGAAATTTGATATAGAGATAGTTTGAGTCCCGGGAAAGTACATAGGATAGTTTTTATCCGGATATTCCCACGGGATCGAAACTGACGCGGGTGAAAACGCGTGGCGCTGCTAGTGTGACATATTTGAATTATAGTGGACGATCGAAGAAACGAAGGTGACATTACATTACATCTGCTGACCCACTTGACTCAAATTCTAAGAAAATGAACTTGAACTGTGTTTAACACATAGGTGTATACTTATGTTGACTTTGGCCCCTAGATAATAGAACCTGTCTGAGTTCATTTAAAGTTGGATATTTAGAAGACTATTGTAACTCGCACGAATTATTGTTCAGCATCCGGTCGCTGGTATCTTTTATTTCAGCTTCATGTCCATATATTTTATTATGATTTCTTAGTTGTCAAACATAACTTCACTACTTCTTTCTTCAGTCTCCATCCAGTCCAGCAACCAGGGGGCTTTATACTCTCCAAAATAATTTTAATTCCAATGAGATGCCAATATGATTCCAATGTTAATTTTACTGTCACGTGATTCGGTACTCTTGAAAACAATATTGTCAACAATTACCCCACGCCAAGCCCGAACCCATTTCCACTTAGTTCTCCAAAATGGACACCCAATCTAAAAATCATTTGGCGCCAGCATCGAACTCAAGAGTACGAAACGTCAAATTCCAATGTCGATCTATCGGAATTAAATTGATGAGTAAGCACCCTGCTTATATCAGAGCAGTTCAACCATTTTGGGCTTTTGAATTTTTAAAGTTCCCTGAAAATTGTAATGCTATACAGGGTGCCAGGGACATCGACGCGCAAACTGCTGCCATAGATTCTGTATATGATCCCTTCCCTTCCTTCCTTTTCCCTTTGCGTTAAAATTTTTATTTGGTTATCAAAGAAATCTGCGGTTTCATAGAAAAGCGCGACGAACAATTTCAACGCTTGTGGTTTCAGAATCACGTAATCCATCCAAATCATGGAATCCATGGTAGCAGGTTGTGTGCCGGTGTCCCTGCCTTCCTGTATTATCGATCTATTGATTTTTGTTGTGGGTACACTACAGATTTTGCTAGCCATCCTTGCTGAGTCACAATTAAAAGGAATTTGCGAACTAAACTACCGTTCAAAAACACAAAGAGCATCACAGATATCTGATGCGGCAGAAGATATAGTTGCACTATAAGCACAGTGCTGGCTGACGGTTTGGCAAGTCGGCCTTGTCTGCAAATGGGTCAAATTCACGCGCCGCTTGCCCAAGCGCAATTATACATGACCGACCATTATTTTATTTAATAATTCAAACACTTATCGGACCATCATGAGAAAAAAACCGGGCAATAGCGAGTCAGACTCGCGCACCGAGGGTTCCGTAACATCATATGTTTTTAAATTTTCATCGACGAGGCCTATACCTACTTATTTTCGTCAGAGAATTTTAACTCTGTGCACCGCGGTGTATAATAATTTAGAGACTTCGTTTTATTTTTCCTGTAATCTTTACATGAACTTTTATCACATAGAATAATTTCAGATTTTTCTCTTTGCAAACTTCGTAGATAAGGGAGGAGTGAACGGTTTTTTTTTACAATTTTCATCGAAAAATAAGCGGCCTTAAAAAAAAAGTTTGAGAATGTGCAAGCTGCACTCTTTCATATGATACCCCACATGCACTAGTAGCCCCACTTCGAATTTTTCAGACCCCCTTTCAGTCCCTGTTGCAAAAAATATACATATATTTTTATTTCTTTCTTATTTGAAAAATAGTTGGGCAAACGTCATCTAAAACTATTCCAAATTTCAAGTTGATAGCATTAGAAGTTTTTGAGATATCTAGCTGTGACAGTCAGGCAGACAGACCGAGTCTCACCATAAGGGTTCCGTTTTACCATTTTGGTACGGAACCCTAAAAATTAACGTCTATGATACGTAATGGCTTTTGTTGTAATTACTGTACTTGACCAAAACACTTCGTTTAAGACTTCGTATTCAAGGAATGCTATTGTTTCGCCGGACCTCATCTAATCTATTAATAAAACCAGCAACATTGTTGCGTCTAAGCTCACCATGTTCAGCCAGCTCGTGAACTTCAAGTTGGGGAATACCTAAATCTATGGTCTGTGTGGAATGCTAATTGGTCGAACCTTTCTGCTTAGTATGCAGGTAGTGTCTATTCTGTAATAGGTCCTAAATATCATCACTCACGATTTCATTTTGTGTTTTTAGTTTTTATTCGAGACGTGTTTTATCTGTGAACAAAGTGAGTTTCACGTAATACCTTCGTGTGCCATTACTTACGTTACTGATGACTATGCGAGTGAATCTGCTGTTGCACAAGACTGTATGATAATGTAGGCCAGACATCTCGGCGTACATCTTTCTGAGTGAGGGCATGAGGCGACGTCCTTGTGATATCTTGTCATTATAAAAGCTAATGAGCTCAGTACATGGTTGTTGTCAATCTATAAAGCCTTTTTGCTAAATCGTATACTTGTCAGTTGGAGCCAGTTAGTCCCTTCTAAATTCTATATTCGATAAGTTATATCGGTATCGGAATATACCTACTTGAGCTTGATCAATACACTTGTTATACTTGTTATACATACTTACCTATACTTGACATATACTTGATACATTTGATCCCAACTTTGTAAGAGTTCATATTGTTTCGATCGAATAGTTTCTTGTTCATACACGACTTGCCGTAGTATATAAAACCAGCCAAGTGCGTGTCGGACCACGCATAATGAAGGGTTCCGTAGTTTGAATGAATTTATCCCAAGAACAAACTTAACATTGTAGTTAAAAATCATGTTCCCCCATACATTGCAACTGCAAATGTAAGTTGGTCGACTATCACTCGTAAATTTGTAAAGCTGTGATTGTTTTCCTTTTTACTTCGTTATATATATATATGTACTACTACCGTGAATTTTTTCACATATCCATAAACAACCACTTAGCTGGCAGGGAGGGATACACTTGACTCTAACAAAAATTAGCACTTTAAAGCTTAATACTTCACAAACGGATCCCTGAATCAGAAAATGGTTTTCACAAATTTTTGAAAGACCTATCCAACGATACCCTACACCATGGGATAGACGAGAGAAAAAACATCCCCGCTTTACGTGTAGGAGGTACCCTAAAAAAAATTACATTCAAGATTTGATTGTGCCACTTTGTCGGCGTTATTAATAATTATGTATATCCATGCCAAATTATAGCTTTCAAGTACTAAGAGTCTCTGAGCTAAGCTGAGGACGGACAGTCGGACATGGCGAAACTATAAGGATTCCTTGTTGACTACGGAACCCTAAAAAGTGCGAGTGGTAGTTAAAAAATAATTAAGTAAAGCTGCGGCTTTTAAATCCCAATTTAACATTTCATATAGAGGTACGTCTGTTCGATTAAAACGTACTTTAAGTGTTGTGCAAGAAATCTTTAAAAATATTAGTAAAAAATTGTAGCATATATACAAAGCTAATTAATAAAGCGGAAAATTCACGAGTATTTTATAATATAAAAACCAGTTCGAATGCAAAAAAGTATATTGATTCCTCATCACATCATTGAGTCCTTGCATAAGCACTGAAACACTTCCTCATGCCATGCAACTTTATTTTTCTTTTAAACCTAATTTACAGGTGCAATTTCAACAGGTGTGAATACTCGTATAATAAAAAAACGATAACGGTCAAGAGGTCTGAAAGTAACCACAATAAAATAGCGGAAAGATATCCAAAAGTGATTGGCGCAAAAGGTCAAAATTTGAATGACACATAATATCTCTCTAAAAACACTACTAGCCCCTCGTCCAGTTCTATTTATATTATATGTAATACTATAGCACATTGTATATAATATATACAATGTGACTTTTATTGCGAATATATTATATCCGCAATAAAAGTCTATTTAAACATCGCAAAATTATCCATTAGACGTGTCCTGACGTCGTTAGAATGTCATTATTTCTATTTATTTGACGGTTTCTCTGTACGCATTGTTTGTATTTTACTGCATGAATACTTTTGCAGGGAGCAGTGGTGACCCAGTGGCAACGGCCGCGACTTACGAGGTCATGGGTTCGAACCCAGGCTGGCACTTTACTTTGTGCCAAATTATTTCATCACCACTGCCGTCAAATGGTAAATGAAAACATCGTACAGAATGTCCTAGAAACAAAAATTTGAAGACATCCGCCAACCCGCACAGTGCTCGCGTGGTAGATAGTGGTGCAGATTCCCTTGTTCACAAACTAAACTAAATTTAAGTTCAATGCATCTTTTTCTTTCTATTTCATTAAGAAAAGGACAGAAGATAAATTTTAGTTTAGTCCTGTCAAATTAATCAGCGCCTGACACTACTCCATACAAGTTTAGACGTAATTAAAAACTTGCCTGCTAAAATTACGTCAAATGACGACAGTCGCTGATTAATTTGACAGGACTAAACTAAAATTTATCTTTCGTCCTTTTCTTAATGAGATTGAAAGAAAAAAAAATTGCACTGAACTTAAATTTAGTTTAGTTTGTGAACAACTGATTCGGCACCAATGGCCCACTCCCTCAGAGAGGAGGCCTGTCTCCCAAAAGTGGGAAATATTATACTATTGCTAATGTTAATGCTATTGCAACTAGTAATTTCTTCATTATAAACATTGTCGTTGTGTACCTATACATTATATAAACACCATTACCGTCTGTAGCTTCGTAATTATAAACGTTTTAATCGCAGCGAGGTGTGAATCGGCCTCAAGTTTTATTAATATTCATGTCTCGAGAGGCAAGTGAACGTCCCTCCTTAGATACAACCTCTACTATTACGAGCAAAACAGGTCAATATGAGATTTACACACTGCTTTTAAGACATTGCGTGGTCGTTCTAATAAATTCGTTGTTTATTATTAGTAAACAAGCGTTTTATATTATCTTGTTGTGGAATTTACGAATCGCGTAAGATTAGACCACAATGTAGGCAGAATTATCATTTAAGAACAGGTGCTACGGAAAGTACAGCAGTATACCTACATAATTAATTATTTTAAAATATTAGCAGGTTTTAAAGCAATATAGACGTCCGTTTTAAATTGCTGTAATAACTATAAAACAGAGTAATAATGTGAGAATGGATAGGTACCTATTTCTGTAAAAACTTAGCTGTGAAAAAGTATTTCATGTCCTCACAAAAAGTATTAGGTGATCTGCTTACTTCATACACATTAACTGCTCAATGTTTAAATCACTGCGTTTTAAACATAATCAACAGAATTTAAATACTGATGATACTGATGAATTATATTATGAAAGTTTCCTTTCTCGACTTTTAGTGACATTTTAAATATTTTTTACTAACATAGCACCCGCAGCCGCATGTGTCAATCGAAGGTTAAGCTACGCTTGCCGCGGTTCGTGGATGGATGAACATCCGTTGCATATCGAGACCCCTCCGTGCATCGGAAAGCGCCGTCGGTCCCGGATGTCATTCATAGACCTTTGAGAGTCGTAGTCAGAAGGCCCAAAGTCTGACAACGAGTCTTACCAGAGGCTATCGTGTTACCCAGTGTTAAGACTCAGGAATTGATAGGTATCTAAATATTTAGACTTGCATTCTGCTTAACAGTGCGGAAAGCACGTTAAGCCGTTGGTCCCGGCTGTCATTCGTGGATCTTTGACAGTCGTTACGGGTCGTCAGAAGCCCGAAAATCCGACAACCGGTCTTACCAAGGGGTCCGGTCTTATCGTATTACGCAGTAACTGGGTTGTGGAGGTCAGATAGGCAGTCGCTCCATATAAAATACTGGTATTCTGCTGCATCCGGGAAGCCAACCCCAATATATGTAGTTGGTAAAAGCCTAAAAAATTAGTCTAAGTTAGTTCAGCTTCAGATATTGACGTGATGTTACTTATCAATTTCCGTTTCTAAGAAACCAATTTAAGGGGGAAGCGCTAAGGTAGCCCACGAAATTCAAATTTTCTTATGTTTTTTGCAATTTGCTGGGCAGTATTTAGTTGTACGTCGATCAAAATATGATTCGCGGCCGTAACAAATATGTATTTACAGAATTATAATCATAAATTAAAGTCATCAACACAACTCTCGAAGACCACGTAACTCCAAAGAATGATAATTTCATGAAACAGTTATTCTTTGGACTTACGTGGTCTTAGAGAGTTGTGTTCATGACTTTAATGATTATAATTCTGTAAATACATATTTGTTACGGCCGCGAATCATATATTAATCAACGTACAACTTAATACTGACCAGCAAATTGCAAAAACTAAAAAAAAATTGAATTTCGCGGGCTACCATTGATGGCGCTTTTAGCAATGCTTGAATGTGGACTTATACAGTTAATAAACATAGTTGTTTATCCACAGAACATAAAGTTTCGATCTAGATTAAGATATCGTGTCACTGCTATGCTATACTCTGCCCTTAGGTAACTTACAAGACTGTAAATGTGATATGCAAATCTCGTATAGAGGCCACATTTTATGGGATATTACATCGTGTAAGGTAATTAGGTTAACTGTTTATTGCTAATATTATACCTGCAAGCTTCATCTTTAACACAAGGCTTACGTCATATCAAAAAATACGCATTTTGCTTTAGTTACAACCTTAAAATGTATAATATTGTAAAATTTCATTGATAAATGTATATAGTATATACAATAATAAAATATTACCGAAGTCAAAACTTTACGTTGAATATTTTTTTAAAAAAAAGGAGCTGCTTCCGAGGTATAGGAAGGAGTCAGAAAATATAGTTTTTATATCTTTTGTCCGCTTGTCTGTTTGTCTGGATTTAGGTTCTGGATTGGTGCAAAAAGAGTTGAGCGTATTTGTTTGTCACAAAGATAGTTTATCCTGGTTTAACACATACACATAGGGTAATTTGTAATCTCGGTAGTACGCTCCCGTGGGATATTTTCCAACATCATCCATACGGGCACAAGCTAGTAAATATTAAAGTATAAAATAACCTCAATAAATCACACTAACGAAGCTTAATATACCATTGAGGACGTTAATCATTTCTGAAATTGTTGGCACAGGTAGAAATGTCAGTTAAATGATTAACTCAGAAAATTACAGTAGGCACAATTTAAGGTTTGCTGTGTGAACTTCCGCGACAAACAAGTGGCTCCTTGCGAACTTAAACAGTTCATTGACCTTTCAGTTAAAATGTTATGGTGCGGGATTGAGGTTCAAGTCTGCAAAAATTGAAATAGAAACTTCTTCTAATCTTCAAAATGTCGATAAAAAACTTTTATTAAAAACATTTGTCATAAATCTTTTATAAATTACAGTTTTCTTTTTTAACCCCGACAAAAACACAGGGGTGTTATAAGTTTGACGTGTGTATCTGTGTGTCTGTCTGTGACATCGTAGCTCTTAAGCGGCTGAACCGATTTTGATTTTTTGTTTGTTCTTAGCTAGGATTCAAGAAAATCGGTTCAGCCGTTTGAAGATTATCTGTTCTAGTTGATGAATTGATGTGAGCATCTTCCACGGGTCTGATTGAGTTGAAATTTGGTATTTCGTTACTTCAATGATAGTAGAAGAACATAGTAACCTTGAACTGCTGCTGCAGCATCACCTGGAATTTACAGGATACTCAACTCTCTTAACCTACAGCAGAAGTATCGTGTTTGGGCTCCTTAGAATGGTCTCAATGAATAGGTTATAGATAGATGGTGAGCAGGGGCTGATGATGGACTAGGAAAGAGAAATAAAGGAGGACCAGATAAAATGGTACCCAAAGCCAATATCAACCAAACATATGTCATTATCATTAGATAGGCATTTTAATAAAGAGCAATAACTACTATGGCGGTTCTTATCAAATCTATGTGTGAAAAAAGTTACGGCGATGTTCCGTAGGACGGACCTGGAGATAGATAACGGAATACTTGAATAGTAGGTACCCAATACACTTACAGACGAGACGACTAATGAAAATGCCAAACAGATGAGGTTTATACCCATCAATATGAATGTATGCTATGATGCTATTGTAGAAAACATAGCTGCTGTTAACTTATCCAATTTTCATTAGCCGACCGCCGACGCGAGGACGCTTGGATCAAATTTTTTCCTACCTATATTAAACTTAAAGGGTCATTATATATTACTATTTTAGTTTTTAGAGGTTTTTGTTTGAGTCGGGGGTTTTTAAAAATTTTAATTTATTTACACACAAAACCAGCCAGTGTCTACAAAAAGAAAACATTGTGATTTGAAATTATTGTTTTTTGTGCTCTATGCCTAATTTGAAAAAAAATAATAAAATGGCGTCATTTTAAGTCCACATGGTCACATACTGTCATTTGTTTTTATTAGTTCACAATTTTACAATTTAGCAGTACCTAGTTACAAACTTTCGATTGATTCAATATAATGTAAAAATATTTTTCTTGTTTTTGTACTTTGTGGGTATTCAATGTGAAAGTGGAAAAATAAATATGACTCCAAAGGTAACTAACGTAAAATGCCAAGCTAGCTAAATTATTAAGTGATTATTAAATGCATTCGTTTATTATATAGGCTTTTTTAGAGAGCCGAACAATGAACAGGTACTTACCTATTATATCAAACTATGTTGGGGTCGGCTTCCAGTCTAACCGGATGCAGCTGAATACCAATATTTTACATGGATAGACTACCTATCTGACCTCCACAACCCAGTTACTGAGTAATACGATACCCCTTGGTAAGACTGGTTGTCAGACTTTCGGCTTCTGACTACCCGTAACGATCACTGTCAAAGATCCACGAATGACAGCCGGGGGGTGCTTTCCGAGGCACGGAGGTCATGGTATGTAAAGATGGTCACCAATCCACAGACCAACCGCGACAAGCGTAGCTTAACCTGATCGATCGACCTGTGCGGCTGTTATTATTTATCCACGGGTCTATTATATGTATATAATAAAAATACTCCCGGTACTTATATGTATATTACTTTGCCCAATAACATAAAGTAAGTCGTACAGACAGTTAAAGATTTTATGTCAGTTTAAATATAACCATATTGGGTACCGACCGACGATCTTCAAATATGACGCGATATTACAAAGAGCTTCATACTTGGTACGATATTACACACCACCTACTCTTTTATCTCATAGTACGTGTTGTGGTCAATGGAAACATACCTATAACGGAATAATACGAATTTCCACCAATTGTTGTGCTTATTGCTCATCTTAAACTGTGTTTGCATTTAACGTTTACTCAATAGGCGTTAGACTGACGTACACACTTTATAAATACTAAGATAATAAAAAGTGGACCTTACAATTTAAGTGAATGTCACCACACTTTATGAACATTGTTACATAATTCGTATTGGGATCTGAGCCACAAGATACAAGATTGTGGTTCACCGGGTTTGGCTAAATTCTATTGTTTACTCTTTGATTAATAAACATTATTAAAAGCTCTTAAAAATCACGGTTTTCAGTTGTTTCTTTTTTTCTTTCAGGTTCTAAGCAAACAAGATGGCCGCGCCGGATACTGTGCGGAGTCGGACTTGGCTCTTGCTGATGCTGGTTTTGGTACTACAGATTATTACACTAGCCTTCTGCGAGCCGCCTGGTAAGTTTTTAATAAATTGATTAACTAATATTTTCCTCTTTTGCAAAACAAATGACTTCTACTTTGAGTAAAAACCCGGTAGATATGTTTAACATATTTTCCTCTCTAAGCCTTTCGAATCAGTAATGAATTAATGATCTAGCAGGAATATCTAGGAGGTCGTATAAACGTAGGTGTACAATGCGTGCCACGAAAGATGAGACTTGACCCGGCCTCCCCGCTCTTACCGCCGCCCCTATGACGTCCGGTCCCGTCCCGCACTCAGACCTCATACCGCTAAAGATACCTAAAATCGTGTACTGCGCATGTCAAACCACGTGGTGTGTCAAGTCTCATCTTTCGTGGCACGCATTGTACACCTACGATTATACGATAATGCACAATTCGTGTTTTTATTAATTCATCTTGAAAATGTGAAAATTATTTTCCTCAATTTTCAATGATGATATAATGTCTCAGAAATTAAGTAGTCATCGTAAAATTTTTAGTAATTGTTTACAAGAATAGCGTTTACCTCCAGCTTCAAATAATATAATAGTGGTAGTAATCGTGAAATTTACGACTTTATAATATTTGTATGACCATTTAATTTGGGTCCATTATTCAACAAAAAGTATATACCTACTTACATAATTATATAATAAATCCATTTTGTGCGCGTTTTCTAATGTAATAATAGATTTATAACGTAAAAATAATATAAAGTTGAAATCCGGATCCGGGTGCAGCAAACTGTTTCTAAGCGATTTTTAATAATAATTTGATTAGCGATTTTTCGTAACTTTTATTAAAACAATATAAAATATGAAAGTTCTTTTATGTTTCATCGTCCTCTTACTTATTTTATTTGACAGAATTTTAATGTTATTTACTACAATTTTGAATTGAGAGTTTAAATGTGGGTACCTACTTGACAACCACAAATTGCATTAGCCTACCCACTTAATGTTGCATATAATATATTGCGTTGCGATTCTCGTATTCATTTTAAACCTTGAAAAGTAATGGACAATTAATATCTCACAGATTAAAGTTTATGACCTTATTTATCATTTTATATTTTGCGAGTTTTGTTTAGGCATTTTTTTTTAATAAATTAAGTAGGTTACCCATGTTAGGATTCCTAATATAATTATGTGGTTTTACGTAAACTTTAATTGATTCCGGTTAGCGAAGGAAACGATAATATTATTGCTAAAGACACTACAGGCGGATGTATAAAACACGCGTGCAAACACAGAGTTGGCAACACAATTTATGCTGTCCATCATATTTGTACAAAGGATTCTAGTCCTTCACGTAAATGCCTATGGTATTTATTACCATACACGTAAGAACCCGGTGAATCTGTGCAACTAGGATGTGTACTGGTTACTATGTGTTTTTATTGTCACCAAGTACATCCCGCGTGTGGATCAGTCACGAATTGCGATTACGAGCTGGTAAACATATCGTTAACGTTCACGGAACATGAACAGGATTCACAGTATTGCCATAAAATCTAAACTTAGCCTGCTTGTCAGCAACGGACTGTTTGAAGATTACGCCGCCATATTCATTATGCGTCGTTGATCTAGCTAGTGGTTGTAAGTGCTACTGCTAAGCATGGGTTCAGATCCCAGGTCAGGCAAAGTGTTAGTGGGTTTTTCCATCTGGAATTTCTCAGTAACAGCCCGGACGGAGTCTGGATTTTGCCTGGTTGATGGCAATAGACTCGCCCCTTGTTACATGGGACTTAATCATAACTGGCGAAATGTGGCGTACTATAAGTTACACCTCTGCTTAACCCTTCGAGGAATACAGGCGTAATGTTATGTTATTTACTTACAAAATGATTTGATAGTAAACACCTTTCTAACTTTAACTTTTCTTCAAATCACATCCTATTGATCAAGGAAAGAGATAAGTAAGCTTATTGCATTGCTCATTTACGAGTACTTAGAGATCCTGGGTTTCACAACAGTCGTGCGCGATGCCCTGTGTAAACATCCGACATAAATCACGGAGTGTTGTTTAGCAGATGACTAGACACTATAAAAGATCAATAATAAAAAACCTCTTGGTTTTATTACGGCTTAGCGGCTTAACGTGTTTTCCGAAGCACGGAGGGGTCTTCCCCTCCACGCACGCACGCAAACTCGTTAAGCCGTTGGTCCCGGCTGTCTTTTGTAGATCTTTGACAGTCGTTACGGGTCGTCAGTTGCCCGAAAGTCTGACAACCAGTCTTACCAAGGGGTATCGTATTACCCAGTAACTGGGTTGTGGAGGTCAGATAGGCAGTCGTTCCATGTAAAATACTGGTATCCAGCTGCATCCGGTTAGACTGGAAGCCGACCCCAACATAGTTGGGAAAAGGCTAGGTAGACGATGAATTGAATTAATTATTAAAAAAAAAATAATGAAGCGAGAGTGTATATTCACCCATTGGTGTCCCAAGATAATGTACAAAACATATCAAGTCAGATTTTACTTGATATATTTGGTACATTCTCTTAGTTATAGGAAGAGGAGATCTCCTCTACTTATTTTCCAGTTTTATTGTATTCCGTAGCCGGTGTTGCGACGTATAATTTCAAGCAGTTCCAGTTGTGAAGTCGCTGTGAACGAAAAAGCTTTGCTTTAAAGTTACGTTTTTTTTATAACCTCATTTGTCACAGCTGGCCCGCCACCCATACTTCTCTAATTTTCCTTATCTTTTTGCCTTCTCCGGCAGTCATGAACGAGTCCAAATCGTCACACCAGCGTTTCTTAGTCTGCCTCGGTGACAACGTCCGTCTTCAGGCACTGTGTGACGATATTACGTTTACGTTTATAATAATGTTAATATTACGTTTAATCTGAACCAAATAGCAATCACCAAAAAGGAATGCATGGAAACAACCTGTCGCGTGTAGGCGTTAGTAACAGCTCCACTTTAAAGTGTAACATTTTGATATCTCGATCATTAGCACGTGAACTCATTGTAGTGACGTCGAGATCTTGACATTTTAGGCGCGTGCGCAGCGCAGCAGTCACGACACCCGCCAACATTTCCCCGTGACTTTGACTGCACTTCCGCTTCCTACGGGTCAAGGTTGAAACGTTTTACGTTTTTAAGAATTATTGATTATATCTCGGTTTAATACTGTTAATTGAATTCTATGTTTCGTAATTTTTAGTTAATAGTTCTTGTTTCTTAATGATACGAAGCTCTGTTTGATCTTGGTACATATTTGAATTGTGTATCCAACTCTCTATGTGTTGCCAACTCTGTGTATGCACGCGTGGGGAGTGGGGACCTAAATTTGAATCTCTTGATACGTAACTCGCCTATTGTCTTGGATTAATTTTTCAGCTTGCTAGCACGTTTTCTTCCGTAACAGCCGTCAAAGGGCGACCACTTCTTTCTTCATCCCCCAAAGTTAGTCGACCGCGCTTGAATTCGTTATACCAACGATACACGGTTGCCTTAGAAGGGCCTTCATCCATGAATGCCATTTGAAGTCTATCGTACCTACGATTCGTCCGGTTTCGGGCGTCACTTGAAATAGTAAAAAATCATTGCGCGAAAATGTTCCCGGCGCAGATCCATTTTTTAATGAGACATAATAATTTAAATTAGCTCGCAAACAATGTGGATTGAAATTTTGAAATTGGAACGTACCTATTTTTACTTACAAATAATCATATTTTCAAAGATTACAACTGGCCAGTCTCTCATACCTACATAAAAACTTTTTTCGCAAAACTTTCTGAGTGGCCTGGTATAATATGTAATAAAATTATAAAGTACCTACTAAAATATTATAAACTAGCTTCCGCCCGCGCCTTCGCCCGCGAGGTATGTCGATAAAAACTATTGTATATGTCCTTCCCCGGGATGCAATTTATCTCTCTGCCAAATTTTATCGAAATCCGTTTATTGGTTTAGGCGTGAAAAGGCAACATACAGACAGACAGAGTTACTTTCGAATTTATAATATTAGTATGGATTTGAATGCTCGTATAATGTCAAAGTATAAGTTCCCAAAATAAAGTGCAACTAATCAGAGTAGGTATATTAAAACCTTTAAATATTTTTTTAAAGAAACAATTAAACCCGCTTTCGAATCCTCCAAGACATAAGGTTAAGGCTGGCTGAATAACGTGACGTAAATTATAATTAGATAATTGCAGTCAAAGCCCTTGACTCACGCTGAACCTGCGTAAAAACATAACCTCACACACACGCATCATATCTAAGTATATTAACTAACTATATATTTTTGAGGAAGAATTCGGTTCCAAGGAGCAAAACTTTGTGCACTTTTTACAAGTGCTCACGACTCAAAAATGATTAGGTACAGACGCCAGCACATCAAGATACCTACCCGAAACTGTCAAATTTTCCCAATCAACTTTGAACCTTATGCTTTAGCGATAAAGTTGAAAATCTATTAAAGAAATTTGACAGATTGTAGTAGATTGATGTGCTGGCGTCTGTACATCGTCTAGCAAAACCAAAGCTGAATAAATCCAATTAACATACTAAGCTATAATATGGCCAATAATGTTTTTTGTGTATGTGGTTTGACATCCGGCAAATCTTGAAATATTAATCACAATAAAAAAATCATCGTAGCTATAATTTGCAAATACTTACACTAGTACATAATAGTAGTTATATCAAAAGTCGAGTGCATATTGACCTATTTAATTTAAAAATCATTGCTTATAAGATCTTTATACTGGATTACTCTAAAGGCAATGACAAAGGAAATGCTTGCTCGCAATGCTCGTTAAAAGTATCTATTTAGTTCCTGATCTAGACTGACCTTGGCAAAATGCCAAGTTAGAATCGGAGGATAAAGATGCATTGTGTTGACACCCTATCAACCAAAGATTATTAATTTGATCGACTACCCACGACTCACTGAAACAATAGATGGTGAAAATGTTTCACTTCATTTTCGTACAATACACTGTACCTACTCATGAGTGAATCGGATAGGTATGCAATTTTCTGAAGGTGGTCTTCGACACAAAATTATAATAACTACTCGAGCTTTAAGAAAAAAGATATTAAATAGTGACAAAAGATTCTTGAATCGTATTATCTGACTAAAGATTCTTGAATCGTATTATAAATCTTGCCCGTCTCAGCTGAGACAGCAATCGTTTAATTCCGGGACAATTTTTGACATTTAAAATAATTTAAATGTCATTGCACTACAATAAGTAATGATAATTGCTAACCTAGCTTCATATATTTCGAGCTTTAAGAAAAAAGATATTAAATAGAGTGACAAAAGATTCTTGAATCGTATTACCTGACCTATAAGTCTTGCCCGTCTCAGCTGATACAGCAATCGTTTAATTCCGGGACAATTTTTGACATTTAAATGTCATTGCACCACAATAAGTAATGATAATTGCTAACCTAGCTTCATATATTTCGAGCTTTAAGAAAAAAGATATTAAATAGAGTGACAAAAGATTCTTGAATCGTATTACCTGACATATAAATCTTGCCCGTCTCAGCTAATACAGCAATCGTTTAATTCTGGGTCAATTTTTGACATTTAAATGTCATTGCACCACAATAAGTAATGATAATTGCTAACCTAGCTTTATATATTTTTATGAAGGCCGATATTTCCATGTGGCTACTGTACCGGGTTTTTGCACTACTAGTAGTATAACGGTCTACATACTGAGTTTTAATCTTTTGCGAAAATGAAGGAAACCCTATAATGCTGTGTGCTTAGATGGAGATAAATCCAAATTCATAACATACTCATATAACATCTCATTATTATTATTTATGCCTTAATGGTGTGTGAAAGTGCAACTCTCACATAATTTCGGGAATCTCGAGAGTCTTGATTGTTATCAAATTGAAAATGAAAACAGTTCAAATTAACGTGAGATCACGTAAACCGTGCGCACACGCCGTGCGAATGCAGCGCGCGTCGCGTCGTTGTCTACATGTCGCGATAGTGAAAGCTGAAGGCCGCTGACTAACGTAACTCCTCAACAACCGTTATTTAGATAATCACTCTACAACGCACGCTCGAAGAGTTTCCTGTTTACTATCAACTAATTATTCACTAGTAAAGATAACTGGTACGCATGTTGCATGTAAATCACATGGAGGGTTAGCCTAACCACGAGGAGTTTCGACACAAATACATAGCCGATGACGGTTACTTCCTAACAATAGTGGGCGAGCCATAGCTATTTATCGAATTCCAACACGAGGATTGTAATTGAGGATTTCCCAATCGTAAATACCCATAGTTATCACTTGTTATACCAGATAATCAAACAGGATCGCCTCCCAGCTGCGCTTGGAACCTTTGTGCCAATAAACCGGTTATAAACTGAACTACATTTAAACCTAAATTCCATTCATGTTTTCACATTTGTCTATTCCTCGTGTTAAATTTTTGTCCATGACATTAATAGATTATTTGACCCTGAGGACAACGCCTATTAATGGCGACGCATCATGCAATCGAGGTTTACTCGCCATACTTATATGTAAACGCAAGATGCTGAATGTAATCTGTGTGATCATCCGTCTATAGAATCCTCACATTAGGACAACTCTTAAGTCATTCGACTTCGACGAACATCATTACATACACGCTATATTAAATTCAGCCATGTTTTTGTTTTGAATCCCATTAACCAAAGTGAAGTCTGATTTCCTATTAAGGTAAAAGGAAGCAAAACTCCATTCAATAAGGCTCGTGCAATTCTAGATAAATTATGATAAAATCGTGTCAAATTCACAATATGCGCAAAAACGGACACAACAACTTTACCTCTGCGTGGGCGTATCATTAGAGAATATGCGGACATCTTTGAATAACAGAATACATACAATAAATAACGAACACTTGTTTTTTATTCCTTTACATACAAAGATAATGACTTTGTATGATCATTGAATTGTCGCAGGACTATGTAAATAGACGCATCTTACATACTTGTAATAAATAAAGGCACTGAAGATTCCGTGCTTAAATAGATAAACAAATAATTATGAAATGGTAATTACACAAGTTATTAGTACAACTACAAAGTATGTGCTCATACTTGTTGCTGATTATATTATTAATTAATGTGTGGTCATTTCCTGGTTATGTTTATTGAAATAGTCATAAAAGTTGTCACATCACCTAACCAGTTATAACTAAGTAAACATAAGCTTATAAAGATATTTTTAGTTGACTCCTCCGGCAAGTACCTACTCGTAAATCTACTATATAAAAATAAGTCGGGTTTTCCTTCCTGACGCTATAACTCCAGAACGCACGGACCGATTTCCACGGTTTTGCATTCGTTGGAAAGGTCTCGGGCTCCGTGAGGTTTATAGCAAAGAAAATTCAGGAAAAATTTCAACAGAAAAGCGGGACCACGCGAGCGGAGCCGCGGGCGACCGCTAGTGTTTTATAACTTTTTAGGGCTCACGAAGTCACGACCAAGTTTAAGACTACCCTATCTACTCCCTATACTTAGGCACTAAATATTTGAACAAAAGGCAACAATATGTAGGTACCAATTTATTCATTTACAGTTCAAGCTTGGGAGTAATTGCGTAACACGCTAACAGTACGTATATAAGGAATGGCTTTCATTTTATTATTTAATGAATACTTTATGCACACAAATGTTCATAGGCGGACTTAATGCCATAGGCACATTATAAGCCATTTCATACCATGGTCATTATATGCCATTTTGACAGTTCAACAACATTTATTGCATTATTTACGTTTTTAAGCAGACATTTTTTTCGAACATATGAAGCATATAGTATTTATGCTTACTTACACTTTACTTTCATCACGCATAATACTATTTATCATCCTTTTTATTTGTTTATATTTTTACATTATACTTTTACTCAATTTTCATGTTGTGACACGTCAATTGTCAAACTGTCAGTTACTTTTTAAATGTCTTTCTAGTTTAGTCTATGATAATTACTCTTTGGTCTAAATAACTTAAATTATTTTTATCAATATGTTTAGCTATTGTATTGTTAAGATTATTAAGATAGTTTAGTTTAAATAACTTAATTTTAAATTAGATTTATAATATTCTTTACGCACTCGTGGATATGTCTTGGCCGACCACACTTGTCAGATGAGATGATGGCCACATAGAAGGAATCTGAATATATTTGAAAAAGGAAGACTACTTGAAAACGAGCTCACGAACAGCTGGAGGCTGCTGGCATTCGAGTCTTGGGACTGAGACATTAAGCATCAGAAAACTGCTTGGTTTTGCTGAGACATCTTGAACTGCTTGGTTCTGCTGTGACATCTTTGACTTACCCAGGGGATCCAGCTAAAGATTCCACCTGGGACCTTCTACTTCAAATCTTCGCGAGCTAACCACGTGTAACCTGCTACCCTGACGCCTGATTCCCGTTCCTTCAGTGCTGAGCTTATTCCATAACGTGAACTATAAAACTCCAGAGAGTGCGCGCGTGTGTGAACTATAAACTTCCGAGAGTGCGTGCTATTTAGTACTTTTATAACTAACTGTTTTTATAACTTTCTGTATTTATTCTTCCCTAATAAAATTTATTGGACGGTCTGCTTACCCTCTATTTTAATAAGGTACAGATCGTTACAAGCAATGAATTAGCAATAACATTAAAAATGATTCAGATTCTGATTGATAGCGTTTTACGCAAATAAAGTGCTGGCTACTGTAAAAGACTCAAAGAACCGTACAGCAATAAAATTAATACACAGATTTATGCGACAAAGTAGTACTTAAAAAAAAAGTTTCTTTATTAACTTCAGTTGTACAAAAACACTTATCTAAACACTATGCAGCGTTACAACTAAGGGATAAGTCAATTTGAGATTCCAATTAGTTATAGGTACGTGACTGTAAAAAAAATAAGTTATTGTGATGAGCTGATGTGTTCCATGAACCATGATCTCATTTCATTGCAAAAAGTTTTATTAGTGCAAAAACATGGCACATGAAACTATTATATTAATTATCCGGGCGTGTACCGGATTTACTTTTTGTGTTTAGGCGGAACCTACGGTCATCACGATTGAAACGGCAAAATTTTAGTTTTTGTGCTAATATATCAGCTAATAGGACCATTAGGCGGTAATGAGCTGTTCTGGCCCAAATGTTTAAGTGGATATTACCTACCATAGGGCTAAAACAATTCTAAGTAATACATAATTATTATGTTATGTGCAAACAAACACTACCACAATTAGCAAAAAAATATTATACCTAAGGCCGGGTCATGAGTATTTTATTTTAATTAGCCTTTTGCAATAATTTAGGTAGATGGGGCAGAAATAACATTAAAACCTGTTCTTCTAAATATTATAATAATCGATGTCAAAGACCTAACTTATCTTCAGATAGATCACATATAACCGTTATTTATTAAGTACACTTTGGTAGTGTGCCATGCCACTTCAGTCAGTGAAATTAATGAGAGGTTCCGACACTACAATCATATAATATATGCAGACGTATACATGCATAAATAAAATAAAAATTAATTTTAAGAGAATTCAGCCAGTCACGCTTTTTTGATACACGATTATTTTAACTACGAGACTGCAAGAGTCACGGAGCAATTCTTAAACTTGAAGATACCTCGAAAATGTTAAATAAGACATTATAGCAAAACCTGGAATCAAATACAGTCAGTACAACTAAATCAGAGCAAATTATTATTCCCTTGTTTAGGATAATTTTCTTTAATATACATAATCATAAATAAACATGCATGTCCTAACTAACCTACTTAGATCAGCTGTCAGCGGTCGAGACTAGCTAAACGAGCCCGTTACCACAAATTATTATGTCCCACGTGATTACGAATAAAGTCCTTATTTCACGTATATTTTATGTTACAAATTAACATTTCTTAGAACAAAAACAACTGGTTTAAACTAGTTTAGATTGAATGGGTTGGGTTAATAATAACGGTGCAATACTTATACTGCGAGGTTAGAAGAATTTAGATATCTAGTTGAAAACGCACCCAATTCTAAAGGCTCCTGCAAACAGGCGCGACGCGCGACGCGAATCATGCGCGGCACAAACCGCTCGTTACACGACTTGCGGTGCCTTTGTATCGCGCGCGATTTCATCGCGTATCGCGCCTGTTTGAAGGAGCTTTAAACCTTCCGTTTAATATTTGTACTCACTTAAGTTTTCGATTTCTTCTGCAATTTGTGACTAACGACTGAAGGATGCTGAACTTTTCATCATAGCAACGACTTCTAGTTAGGTAGGTATTAACCTACATCGAATCTATATGTATTTACTAGTAATACAAGGTTGGGCAAACAAAAAATAATGTCATAATGTCACCTGGCTGCCATTTGTAGGAATTGAAAAAAAATGGGCTCTGTTTTTACGGAAAGTTGAGTTGACGCACATTAATTGTGCTCATTTTATGGCATTTTGAATTCTTGCTCGCAAAACATTCTACAAACTGGTGATTTCTTCTTCAATGTTGGCTTTCGAGATTTGCAAGGTTTGTGGTGAGTTGTGATAAACGTCAGATTTCAAAAAGCTCCAAAGAAATACCTCTGGCGCCGTCAAATCTGGCGATCTGGCCGACCAGTTCAAATCGCCAAAATGGAAGACCACATTGCCGCAAAATTGATGTTTCAAAATCTCCATTGTTACATGAGCTATGTGACTGTTTGTATTGCATTGTCAACAAATTCTGTATTTGTCTAAAACATATGCATACAACATATTAAATCACAATGGCATTAATAACGCCATTAGCAAAAATTATAGCACATTCACATTATTTATTTTTTATTTGTTTCAGACATCAAGGCCCATATAAACACATACAATACAATATTAATATAACTTAAAAATACTATAAATACATACTACATTATATTTAGGTACACTAAAAACTAACGCACACGAAGTGTCTGCGTCGTGTTTTGCTGACTGGTGTCATGTAGCCAGCCACAAAACCGGCGGTACACAACACCCTTCGGCCAGAACTCTTCCTTGAGGAACTTCTCGAGATGATGTGTCGGAACACGTACCACGAACAACTTGAAATTAGTGTTGTGACGCAACTCCAACTTCTCGACCCTCAAAGTCCAGTTGGACTTCACACGCATGTGTTCCACGATCTCCTCAACCTTCGCGGAGTGGTGCAGTCTGGACACGTACAGCTGCGTCGTCGGGATTGCTGGACGCAGCAGCATGTTGAGTCCTGCCTGCGCAGTGCCGCACTGGTTCCGACTAGGAGGCTTCTTCTTCTCCGCCTTGATGAAACCATCCTTGTCGCACGTGTCCTTCTCTAGAGCCTGCCTTTTCAAAACCTTTTTTGGTTTACTCCTTTTTGGTTTTTCCGCCAGTTATACCTGCGAGTTTTGCGACTCAGCAGGCTTGTTAGCGGCTTCTATTGCTGCGTAGGCTCGTTTGGGGGTCGACGAACGTACATACGTCGTTGTCTCCACCTGTGTCGAGGCAGAAACGGCCACGGCACGCGTTGCAACGCATGCATTCCCGGCAGTTGGTGACGCATTTGAGCTCGCTGACTCGAAAATGCAGATGGAGGCGTTAAGAAATTAGTTTTGGACCACCTTGTATATATGGTACTTTCGAAGCCTCGATTTTGCGATTACAATCGATTTTATTCGACGATGCTAATAAAATCAAAGACTTGTTTTCGTCACTCGTTATTTGATCGATCAATGTCATCTTTCATCACCAACCAGTCTGAAAATAAACGACATACCTATGCTCTGTTTACACTTGTCCATACTCTCTCTCAAGCTTTCAACGTCTGCATTTGATTGTTACGCCGCACTAGATCGTCTACGCGTATAAATAGAGATCTTTTATTTTCATGTCACACCCACTGCCTATCAAAAAGACTGCCACTGACAGCCTCGATTACATTTATCTTAATTATCTACCTCCCCTTATGTGTGCAGCCTTTCGCTGTCCAGATCTTGGCTCGATAACAATAATTTATATGCACGAATTAGAATGCAACCAACTATGAATATGTTTTATGAACACGTGCACATGTGCGGTATAAAGCATTTGGCTTTTCAAATGTTTTTTTTTTATCCTTAATTAAACCTGATTGTGTCTTACAGAGAGTTACGTAAATAAACCTCAATTCATCATGCATTTGATTTTGCTTTTCTAATCACACACCCATATTTTTACTATATTTATTGCCATTATTGCCACAAATATTTTATGGAATAAAAATATATTACATAAAATATTTAGTTTATAATGCAATGCTCATGAATAATATGGCTGAAGACTTCACCTTTCGTCTGACCAGTCGATCTATTCTGTTCAAATGTCACCGTGAAAACTTAGGTGAAGTGAGCTGTCATTCCACCTAATGCTAGGGATTAACATTATAGACTACACACTTCAAACTTACTCCACCTAAGTTTTCACGGTGAGTTTTACAGAATAGCACCAATATTTACTGTTACCGAATATCGGATCGCCTTTTTCTTTGAATAGTTCACCGATCACTAGCTACTTGCCGGGTTATCTTATTTATCAAAGTTATCTTTATTTGTTTTGGTGGCTGATTGGCATGATATTGGCAAATCCCTATTAAAGTTACGACTTGTCTCTCTTGTTCAACTCTTATCAACTTCAAATACTAAATGCACATCTATCATCACACTAATGAATAGGGGTACCTAGTGAATACAAATGTCAGCGCCAAACATTTCCAATTTGCGTTAATACCAGTACAAATTATGATAATGAAGCTTAATATATCAAGCTACGGCATGCAAACTTACCAATACGCCGCAGGTGGCAGGTAAGTAGGTAACTTATTTTACTTATACTGTGGTCCAACCAACGATATAATCGGTCTACGATATCAACTGTGATGAATTATTAGCTCATAGTAAACTATGTCATGTCGCAATTCTAATAAGTAATAACATAGTTATTCTATTGACATTTTGTAACAATTTTTCAATCGATTATTGCGACCATAATTACTCATGAAACATACATGTGGTAAAAAATGCGCACACGCAGGTGTCCCGGCAACAAGCGATCTGTACCTATACCCGTTTCTATATGCAATCGTTAAATGGGTACGATTTTATTTGTTTATTGGTTATCGTTTGAGTACCTAAATAGAAATACTCTGAATGTCAAAAGGCAAATAGTGTAATTACTGCTGACTTATAGAATTCGGTTACAACTTCGGACCTTAAACCCATTTTATGGCTTCATGTATTAAAAGTCTTGAAAATCCAGATCTTTCAAATACATAAGATGATACAATCATACCTAATAAAGCATGTTCAATCATTCGATTCATATAATTAAACAATAACTTTGGTATTACGGAAGATTGTTAAGAAATGACTTTCTAGTTAGCCCAGTGGATGCAAGCGTTACTGCCAAGCATAATGTCCTGTGTTCAATACCCAGTTCAGGCAATGTGTTATGGTTTTCCCCAGTAGTCTTAGGTGTCTGAATTTGTGCCCGGTTGATAGATACAAGTTAATAAATGAATAGTCAAATGAAAACGGATCTTATATAAAAATGAATGAAATAAATGTTCATTTAATAATAATATAACGTCGTGTAAGCGGATTATCCATTAATTTTACGAATGTCTCGTAGGTGTGATGGCGGCATATCCTCGCAGCAGATCTAGATTTAATAAGACAATATATCTCCTTGCGACAGCCTGCAGTTATTTATAATGTCAACCTGTTATAATTTATGAAATGCTTTTAATTTTATAGAGCATTAAGCTGGTAGTCTTATTTTAATTATCAGCTTAACTACTGATTCTAGCCTATTCTTATTCAGACAAGACTTACAGAATTCATAATTACAATTTTAGCTATTGAATAGTATTGTCTGCAGACTAAACGAAATCAACAATTGGAATAAAACTGGCAGTGATTTCTCGTTTTAAGAAAATGATAAATTGTAACAAACGTAAAAAAACGCGTTCATTCTAAAAGTCTTTGTTTTTTTTTTTTAACCTTGCCAGTTGTGTATTTGATATATTATATTGAGATTGGTTTAGTTTGAGATCTTATTTAAGTCACAGTAAACATTTTCTCAATACATACATTATGTAGTATCTACGCAAGCCCACACAAATGTTACATTAGCAATCAGCGGAATGAAATAAATAATTTACTAAACATCTGTTAATAGGAGGTAGGTAGGTCCATCAAAGAGTTATTATGGCACGATTTATGTATTACTTTGAGGGTCACATATCTTAAATAGTGATATATTGACTACAAATAAGGGCAATTACATTGTTAATTACAAAATCGTCCACATTCCAGTCGATTACATCTATAAATAAACTCTAGCAGGACTATAGGAGCTTATTTATTATTCCAAACGATATTACGACTTTGACAGTCTATTATGTATTTTAGACAAGATAATTGAAAACACTTAACTCGAAATCCATTAGAGAAAATACTGTTTTGTCACTGATCGCAAAGCCATATTCATCTTTTTCTAGTATATTAAAAGATTTTTTTTGCAGTTTGTATTAAAAAATGCCCATTTCTTAGGTGTATCAACAAAATAGAAAAAAAAACCGCCTAATAAAAATAAAAACTTAAAAACTGTAGCTACCAAAATAAATCATAAATTGATATCCATGTACGTCTATTCATTTGCAACTTTTAAGCTCAATAAATGCGTAACGAGGAGCTCATTTCGATGCATCTCGGTTAGCGGACAGAGCAAGGTCTCGATAGGAACGGTCGAGCACGCATCTAGAACGGCGTAAAAACATACCGACTTTGTACCTAGGTCTGATTCAATGAGTGTTGATTAACTATGCTTACCAATAAAAATTCTATGCTATTCATTGTACGAGTTTGGTTAACCACCCAGGTTGATGTTAACTAGCTTGTTATTAAGAGATCGAACCGACATCTTTATGATTAAGTGGAATGACTTTGATAGAAATAGGATAACGACTTTGAATGAGAAAAAGTTGTCGTTGTGTACTTGAATACTACTTGCGTACTTTGCTACGTAACTAATCACGTTTCTTGCGCAAATAAAGAGACCGTATTCAAATCTTTTTGTCCTGTTTCAGAGGTGTACTATGAGAAGCAGCGGTACGATGGCTGGTTCAACAACAGAGCTTACCCAGACTGGGGTTCGGTTGGTGAGTACCACAAGTTATTAAGTAAAATAAGCACCATAACGTAACTGTTGTAACAGATACTCTGCAATTCAAATATCTTAACAGCTGTTATATGGCCGTGAGCCTAGAGATACGGATGTCCCTTAACTTAAATTATTAGAAGATGACTAATACATTCGGCATCGTTTATTGTGTTGTGAATGATGATGGATGAATCGTTGTGTTTTGTTAATTATAACTCCTGGGTATAATACAGTAATTAACCAGCATAATTCTGAATAATTTAGTCTCAATAAAAAACCTATATAAGCACAACAGACGAATAGGCTTGCAAAACAGTAATCAAATTGAAGTTAAATATCAAACAATGCGTTGTCCAAACATGCAAATATACATGGAAACCCGAGTAGTGTTGTAACACTTGTAACACACTATCGAGTAATCCACACGGTCAAATTCAACCTCTTTGTCAGCTGTCATTGTTTGAACTGACGTTAATCAAGTACGATTTGCTTTAGCTGTTTGATTTATCGAGTTAACCTTGCTCTAATCTGTTTGCCACATGGATAATTTGTCGTCATACGTAGGCCCACCTTATTTCTATTTTAAATTCTGTTGAGTCGTGCGGTAGGTGCATTGATTCTTATTTGAGGTAGCAGGTCTTCTGCAATTTAATGGCCGTATTTTTTAATCGTTTCATTTAAAAACCTACCTCTCTTAAATGAAGATAGATAGGACTAGGCACTGCTCCCAAAGCAGTTTTTGCTATCGGATCTAAATCGCTAGTATCAAAAATACATACGTATGCAAAATATGGATTTTAGAATTCTACGCTTTGATTTCTTTATATGAATACTAGCTGACCTGGCGAAATTCGTACTGCCTCAGATTGTTTTTTGTGATTTTTCCTTATGTTTTATAGTTATTCTGCTATTCAGGGCGGAGACAAATCCAACAAATCAAAGATCATAAAAATCGGTCCAGCCGTTCTTGAGTTTTAAATGGTGTAACTAAACCGACTTTGTTTTATTTTATATAGATAACACAAGAATTAAGAAAGGTACCGATTTATTCAAATGACATTAAGAGGCCTTTAATGCATTAACTGATCAGATACTAAAGTTAAAAAACCCAATGGCTCTCGCTTAATGTTTATAATACTCTCAATTTATGTCCTTTGTGCACATTTAGCACTTAAATATAGTTATTATTGCATATTATGATGTCGGCCCACATTTCTCTGGGCTTAATACAGGTATTAAGCACATTTTATTACTTGAAGCTTTTTATTCAGAGTGATCATAAAGCTGAATGTTTCGCATATTCTTTAAACGAATGTAATAATTTTAATAAAGCTGGAATAAAAAATATTATTCCATACGAATGATCATCAATAAATTTTATATTGAGTGTAATTTTAATTGCATTTGTATTGAAACATCTGTCCCTGTAAAATATTGCATCAGGTATAGATGATGATAGCTTGACAATAATCACAGCTAGGAAGCAGACATCATTCAAATAAGAATATAATGCGCTTGAGATTTTCAAGTTCATATTGACTGTTTTAGCTTTTGCATAAAAAAGCTTTTGGTACCCAGTGATAACGGCCCTGACTTACCGTTCAAAACCCAGAGGGGCGCTTTACTGTGTGTACACTATTTCATCACCACTGCTCTGAAAACATCGTGAGAAGTGGTGAAAACATCGTGAGGGAACCGGCATGTCCCAGAACCAAAAGTTCGAAGACATGTGATATCTTCCAAACCGCACTGGGCCCGCGTGGTATATTACAGTTCACTCCCTTTCGAGAGGGGAGGCCTGTGTCTTACCAGTGGGAACATTACACAACGATTACATGAGTAGGTAAATTATCCAATTTATTTACAAGCCGATGACTGTTTATCAGATGACAGTAGCTGTTTTGTGGTCCCTGAACCACTTTCGATATGATCATATATGTAACACAATTTATGGAAACTTGTCTTCAATGTGAGTGGGAACTGCTTTATATTTTTTGTGTGTGTCAATAATGGAGCAGAATTACGTAAATGGTACGCGCCATTGTTGTTGAATATGACTTCAATATTTATTAACTACCTTTTGGAACACATGGGCGACGTAAGTTTAATATGAATTAGGTATTTTTTGCCACATTTGTCCACAGGTGAATAAGTAATGGAAAATAAATAACCCAATTTGCAGTTCTAAACCTACATAATATATTCTCATTCCTTACTATGTATTCTTGCCCAAAAATGTTACAAATTACATTGCCAATTGCAAATTGCATTTGCCTACATTGACTTTTGGTTTAAAAATTTCAAAATGTAGCGATAGGACATTGTAAAAAATGGCCTATGAATCAACACGCATGAAACATTTACTATAATTAATAGTTCTTTTAATAATAAATACATTACAAATATTTCAATAGAACGGACACTTCTTAATTTCGAAAACATTTTAAAAAGTATTTACACTATTCACTTCCGTCATAATCATCGGTGTTATTATTTTTTGGTTCAATTTGAGGTTTTTAATAGGCAAAGGTATTATAGCTCATACAGCCAAGTCTTTGTAACAGCACTCATAATAAGAGTTTGACACAGACAAGCGTCAGTATTCTCAACGCTTGGTATACGATAATGGTTTTTAGTTACAAACGTCCGCTATGATGTCGCAGAACCATAATACGGCTTATCAAAAAACTCGATTGAGCGTTGTTTTTTTTTAATTTCCTTTTTGGCAACTGACGAGCAATAATATGGACACTGACAATTGATAAATTGACAGATGACATTTGACATTTGGTAGTAATGGCGCGCGCGTTCTGTTATTGCTACATACCGAATGTTTTTATTGACGTAATTATAACCTCAAAATCCGAAAGTGTTTTGATTTTTTCCGAATTCTCAAAAGTGTCCGTTGTTTCAATTTAAGTTCAATCGAATATATACATTATCTAAAACCCAAAAAGTAAATACACCTCCCTGTTGGATCTTAGGCCAACTATGTATGGACGACGAGCAATGTCCTTTGCAACCTGCTTCTTAATTAAACAACGTCCACCGTTGAAAATTGAGTTATGGCATATCTTTAAGTAAAAAATACCATTGAAAGGATTTTTATGCTAAAACACTTCAAAATTGTAATATTCGAATATTTGAAGCACAATCCGATTCATTAAAGTTTCCATATAGGGGCAAGCACGACATTCGTCCGGCGGAACGCACGACGAATGGTTAATTAATTAATTGTAAAATAAAAAATATAATTTATTACCATATTTGTAATTGTAAATCAACCGTTAAAACAGTCTTTGGCTGTTATTTAGCTAATTAGGTTGTTGAACATATATTTTTTTTATCACATCTATTCAAAAAGAGAGCTAGTGTATTTTAGGGACTAAAAGTGATTTGAATTTGGAATGTGAATATTGTTAGTAAAATTTCCAAACACCAAAGAGATCAATCATGAACATTGTATGAACAAGTAACAGGCTGTATGATAAAGTAAAACGCGCGAGGGCCAAATTAAAAAAAGTTTGTGAAAAAATAAAAAACGCGCGAATAGCATTTTGCATCCGTTCGTATTTTGTGTTTCACGAACTGCGTCCAAGTAAATTTTATTCTTTCTTTCTTTCTTTAATTGTTTACTCAAATTTGTATGTAAATAACTAAAACTAATTATTATTCATAAGTTCCACTTACTTATTTTTTCATAGAGGGTGATAAAAAGTAGAGTGTCCACCTCGGGAGCAACAATATTTTAAGCTCGGGTGACATACTTTGAATCCCTCGTTGCGCTCAGGATTCTACGAAACACTCTCGCCTTCAAAATAGTTGTTTGCTCCCTTGGCAAACAATCTACTATTATTGTTATTTTAAATTGATATACAACCGTTTGTTTCTCAATCGCCATAAAAAGAACTAAATTCATTTGTTTATTACTTTGAAGTTGCTCAGCGAAGCAGCAAAACAGATTATATTCATCCATCAAATGACTTGTCTGACGAATAATACCAATTATATCTAGCCACTGTCTTTCACGTCCATGCTCATACATAATCAATTCAACGTAAGAATCAATACGTCGTTGAGCTTAGCGAACAGATTGTATCTTTTCAATTTATTTTACATTGAATAGAGATTTTGTAAGATTTATTATAGCTCTGTATTTATTTACTATACAATTTAGGTTTATGATAATTGTATATTTATTTCACATTCAATTTAATCGCTTGTAAGTAAATGCAATGAAATAAATAATTCGAAATTAAAAATTTTAATGAAACTGCTATGAAGAGGAAAGCTTTCAAGTAAAAGATATCAACGCGCGGTTTATCAGTGTTTAATGTAGGTTTGTTGGCAAAAGATAAATAACCGAAACTATAGTTTTTAATATTTCTGAAACATATCTTTCATACATATGAGATTACCTCACCAATTCCTATATTTATTGAAACATTTTATCGAGTCATCGTAAATCGTGACTGGTGCTAAGATTGACGTTGCTTTATTATTACCTATTCTAAAGCTTTTAGTTATCAACACAAGCGATGATGAAATAATAAAACACTTGAGTATTGATTAAGGTAAGTATCCAAAAAATATTCTTTGGATAGTCATTGAGGCCTTTGCCCAGCAGTGGGACAGTACAGAATAAAAAAAAAGAGTGGCACTCCCGGAGTGCCGACAGAAGTGAAAACTTGAAACAAGTCTATGGTGTGGAGTTTTTGGCGGGATTTCTTCGAGTGAAGTCTAGTTGGCTGTTTTAATTATTCGCAAATTGATTCCTAGTGGATATTGTGATGTAAAATTGGTGTAGTTTTGTATCTCAAGTGTCTGCGCAACTGGACAATATGTGGAATCATTGAAACAGACGCGATCCCGGTAAAATGGAGCTGAGAATTTTTTTGTAGTTTTGGCTACCTCAGCGAAGTTTACCGGGAAACTTGATTCGATACATTCGCTGCCAAATACTCCTAATACATTAGAATGTGTACACCCATATTCTAATGTCATGTTAGACTAAAAAAAAATTGTAACTGATGACTAGGCAGCATGGTCTCAGACCTTAGCCTTTAAAAAAAATAAAAAAAATATAAATATAAGCGTCTAAGCGACGCTAACAAAATCACTTGAATTTGTAGTTTTTAAACTTTTGGGTGCTTGATTATTTGTATCAGCGAGTGCTTTTAACATAGGTAGTTCTGTGACTAAGAGGATAAATACAACTACCTAATGAAATGTGAGTATTATGATTTTTTCACTGATAGTATATGGCTATTATTACTATTGTCTCATCCACGAGTATTGTATGATACACGAGATATTAATAAAATTTAAGTAAATTACATGATTAGCTATTGTTTTACTATAATATGTACGTATAACTTTATTGTTGTAACGTAACATTGTGTGTTTTAGCATGCCAAGAAGTGCTATACTTTCATTACATAATATGAAAACTGTATAGGTACTTGGAAATTATAATTTTCATATTTAATTTTGTAGAGTCCTAAGCAACCCCTAAGACGACCTACTGACCAATTACTGCCTGTAGAACAATCTACTAGAGGCATGCTCCAGACCGAACAGTCCACACCTTCAATACCAGTAAGTTAATTCTAATAAAATATAATAATGTAATGTTATATTTGCAGGGCGAACGGACATACAACCAGGCCCATCTTTGTATAGGGACAATGTGCCAATGGAAAACCAGCCTAATACAGAACAAAAGGTGAAGTTTTAAATAAAAGTCTTACAATAATATGTTTTAACTTTATAATGGATATTTAGATTTTGTATTACAGTTTGAGGCTAGATCACCACTTGCAGTCTTGCAATGCGCCATCATAGGAGTAATGCCCCAATTGCATCTTCATGTAAGGTTAACTTAATTATAATTTGGTTAATTATTGGTTTAGTGTAAAAAGCACTACATAGTAGTGGTCTCACTTTTGATTCCCGGGTTGGGCCAATTTGTTGGGATTTTCTGTAGGTTTTTTCAACAGCAGCCCTTATTCAATCAAGATCAAGATATAGACTACATCTAATATGTATACTACATTGTAATATCTATTCCTTTAGAGGGAGAGTGATGTGATGTTGATGATACTTACATATTTGTTTTACCTCTGTATAGTAATTTGTTGCATTTTTATGTTCATAGCATCTCGTAGGCATCGAACGGCACACCGCCGTCTGATCCAGCACTCACCACCTTCTCAAAGGCAATCCAAATGGCGAGCCTGACTGAATGTTTTGTCGCCATTAAAGAGAGGTGTTTGGAAAATGAGAGACTTCTTATTGACAACCAGCAGAGGATGTTCGACTTTTAAGGAAATAAGTGAGTCATGGTCAAGGCAGACCCAGGCACTGCAGGATTTATGAGCATCCATCAGTCGAGGAAGTTGAATCTCCGAAACATGGATCTACTACTATGTTTAGATAATTTTAAGTTTATTTAAGATGGATGTTAAGAAGTTTAAGTATAAGAACTGTTTTTTTGTAGTAAATGTCAATGTTTGTTAGCGGGCATGCTCTTTATACCTGCAGGCTTTTATTTAGGTACTTATTTAATTTTGTTTTGCTTGGGTAGTTTTCATTGTATATACTAAATTATTTAATTAAATGTCCTGTTTCTTGTAATGTTAATTACTTTGCATACCTACTATTGTATAGAATCAAGTTTTTCTAACTGAATATCAAAAGTCATTTTGAATAAATGATTTTTGATTTGATTGATTGTTTTTAATAGTAAATAAAAAAGAAAATAATGCAGTTATCTGTTTAATTTCTCATACCCCTGTATACACTCTTACCCATTTAAAAATATAGTACAAATAGGGACTAAGGTATAAATAGGCACATATTATTATAGGCTATTGATATTATACTAATCATATACACCTTAAACACCACACTTTAAATACACACCTTAAATGTTATGACAATTGTTGATTATAATAATATTTTTATTAATAATTTAAATACCTATTTATTGTATCTAATCAATAATGGTGAGTATATTCTATCTAAACACGTTAACCACATCTGTAAAGGAACGCATAAATTGTAGATACAACATGCTCGCCATAATTGATTAACTAAATCTCGCCTACTTATCAGCCTACTCTCTAAGTCATCACGTGTTGGAGCCTGATGTCAGGATTCCAAGTAACCTAGATTCTTCATCTAAGTCACATTGGTCTCATCATCATAGGAGCTGGTAGCCCGGCTCTATTACATAATTATGTCGTTTAAAACACAGGAAGCCATCACAATTTCTCCCACTTTTATAGGATCATAGTACAATACCCTATGTACTAATAAACATCTGAACCGTCCTTTCAGGATTCCAATAGTCCTCTACACTGTTTCTTACACTGCTGTGCAAATTGTTGTAATGGCTCTGGAGTCTCAGTTTCTGAATTACTAAAGGGAGTCATTAAATAAGGCCTTTGAGGATATCCTGAGTCACCTGAAATCAATGAATGAAGCTAGAATTAAGCGCAATCTTGACTTGTGTTTAAGTTATCATTGTATTGTAAATAATAACTTCGTGGATTGCCCTAGAGGCAGAAGACTAAGATATGTATGTGTCTACATTCTTCCCAATGATTTTTTGGTAACTTCCATTAGCCAAAAATGATAGTGTGCATAATATCTGAAACATCAGGAATTCAATAGGCTTTTGTTGGTGTGTGGTGAGGTATACCCATCATATCTCAAGAAACCTAGATGTAAACAAACCTTTAGCCTCTTGGTTAAACCACTGGAACGAAGTCGCGGACGCATATATGGAGTTAAGTCATCTTCCAATATATTAATTAAATCCTCAGAAAGCCTGTAAATATGGATAAAATCTGTATCACGGAATATTGTTTTAAACTTTCGTATTTGTTTCGCCTGTCGAGCTTTCTTCAAATTATCACTTTTCTTAGCTTCTTCTAATAAATGTAGCTTCAATGGGTCATGTATGAAAATATTAAATTGTCTCGATTTTTTTTCTGCACTTATGAATAAGCTAATACTATCTACAAAAAAAGTATCAGATTTATCTGATTAGTATTTCCAGAGAAATAAATTAAATTCTGTTAGAGGCGGCCATCGACAGTAACCCACGGATTTTTATTCAATTTCCTTAGCCTACTCAATTAAAAAGTAAAAACTGTAGATAATCTGTACCGTCTGACATCCATCCATCATAACTTGTCAATTTGTCATAACATAACCTCACTTTTCACCTCTTGTTGCTTTGTGTTTGTTTGCGATTTTATGGATATATCTTTACGACGCTCTGAATACTGGATTAGATTTCGACTGCCTTCGCGACGACCCTCACGCTTTGGACACTGGATTAGATTTTGAGAGACCTTTGTTATGATGGATGGATGTCAGACGGTACAGATTATCTACAGTTTTTACTTTTTAATTGAGTAGGCTAAGGAAATTGAATAAAAATCCGTGGGTTACTGTCGATGGCCGCCTCTAACAGAATTTAATTTATTTCTCTGGAAATACTAATCAGATAAATCTGATACTTTTTTTGTAGATAGTATTAGCTTATTCATAAGTGCAGAAAAAAAATCGAGACAGTTTAATATTTTCATACATGACCCATTGTGTAGTAAAAGAATAGAAATATTTAAAAAATTAAGTACAGTTTATTATTTTTGTCAGTCTAGGGGAAGGTAGGGCAAAAAGGGCATGTTAAGGCTAATCAAGTAAAATGCACATGAATCGTAAGATATTTAATAATTAAAGTGAACACAAATTAACATTACCTCTTTGGCAATTAAAATATAAAAAAATAACATAACAAATAATCAACGTTTCTAAGACACAATTTTTTAAAAAAAATCTAGTAAAAACCCGTTTTGCCCACAGGGGGTGGGTAAAAAGGTTACCCTAGGCGGGCAAAGAGAATACTGATGCGGGCAAAAAGAACATTAGGTTCTAATCAAAGCAAAAATCACAAAAATAGGATCCATGACCATTGTATGAAGTGCAAGATTCGTGTGCCCATTCTTGACACTGTGAACACATAATCCAGTCTTCTGTCGGAGGATCTACATATAATTCTTTACAAACTAAACAAAAACAGTCTTTTTCTCTTGGTTTAGGCTGGTTTGAAGTTCTCTTCTGATGCTTTGCTAAACCAGACGTCGACGGATTTGCCTTTTTGCGGTTTTCCTTTTGTGTTTTTTTCTTCGCTGTCTTCGTCTTTTCCTGCTTTATCTTCGCTTTTTCAAATTTATCTTTTTGTTGAATTTTGATGGGCGTACTTGTTAACACCTCTGATTTTTGCAGATTTCTACGTCTGTTTGTCTTTTTCTCTACACCTTGAGGCAATGGATATATTTCCTGAAGAATACTGATATTCTGAGACCTGTCAATTGGTGGTGTAGTTGTTCCATCCATTGGATCTATGTTCGGAATATTCAGCTCAGATAGAATGTATTCTGAAAGAACACTTTCACTTCGTGGAGAAGCTTCGTTATGTACAACGTCAGGTCCGCGATTTGATGTAGCAGCTGTGATCTCCACTGATTCTTGATCAGGGACATTTTCCGGCTGCTGTTTAACATTTTCACATGCAGCCCCCGTGGTCTGCACTGGTTCAGGCTCAGAAACATTTTCCAGCTGCTGTGCAACACTTTGAGATCCAGCCCCTGTGATGTCCACTGGTTCAGGCACATGAACATTTACAGGCTGCTGTTCAACACTATCAGATCCAGCACCCAAAATCTCTACGGTTTCTACAACTGGAATATCCTGGTCTCGACAGTAAACAGCAGCAGGTGCAAAATACTCTTCTGGAATAGCATGTCGATCAAACGGTTGAATTCCAGCTGCTCGGAAGCCACTTAAAGCATTTTGTGGTGTGGCTGCTTTTAAATAAGCTTGAGTCACTAATCTTGCAATATCATACTGTCCGATCACTCGACCTGGATGAGCCTTTTGAAATTTATTGATTTCAATTTCGAAAAAGGTTTTGAACGGTGAATATACAGCCACGTCGAGTGGTTGCAATTTGTGGGATGTATGAGGCGGTATCGTCAAAAATACAACATTGTTGCTGGTGGCGTACTCCAAAGCAGGATAATACTTATGCGACTCGTGATTGTCTAAAAGTAGCAAAGCTTTACAATCTTGAGTTGGTCTGACCCAACTGACAAAAACTCGAATCCACTCCAAAAATATTTCGCCACTAATCCACCCACTATCAGAAACAGAAGCTTCACATCCTGGCATGGAACCATCAAGCAATCTAGCTTGGAATCTTTTCCTTTTGAAAATGAAGAAGGGCGGTGGTGCAAAATTTCCAGATGCACTGCAGCAGCAGACAACTGTTGTAAGTGTCCCCTTTTCTAAGCTGCTAACCGCCCCTACTTGCTTTTTTCCATAAACTGACAGTACCTTGGGTTGTTTTGTAGATGATGTTCTGACACCTGTTTCATCCATGTTAAAGATCATATCTGGCCTGATATTTTCTTTTTCTATGATATCTTGTAATAAATCGTAGAACCTATTCACCGCTGGTTTATTAAATGCTTGTAGCCTAGCTATGGATGTAGATTCAGGGGTTCGCAATACAATTTCTGGGTGACGTTTTTTAAAGTTTTTGTACCATTGTTTGCCTGCCACATTGCTTTTAAAAGGCGTTTGTTTATTTTTGCGCTTGGCAAACTCACCAACTAATTGCAAGAATTCTGTCTTGGTAAGACCGTAAAAGAGTGCATCTAGGTCCTTAAGATGCTGTACTAGCTCCAGTTCTTCTGCTTCTGTAAAAATAGGAGTGAACCTGCCTAGTTTCTTAATAGAAGACCCTGTCTTGACACGTCGCTGTAATGTGCTATATGGTATTCCATATTTTAAGGAAGCTCCTTTGATGCTACTTTTTTTGGCTTCGTTAATAGCTTCTCGCATCGTACGTTCCGACCAAGAAGCTCTCAGTGTTCGTCTTGTGTAATTATACACCATCTGTAATAGACATATTAGTAATGAGAAACAAAAACAAACCATAGCCACATATATAATATTTGGTGGGCAAAAAGGGTATTACCCGTTTTGCCCGCTCTCGTTATGCCCGACACCCCCCGCTAACCGTAAACCCGACAAAAAAATAATAACAGTCATAATGTTTTTGCCTGAAAGTAGTCACATTAGATAACACACAAACCAAGCTCAATTATCGAAAACACTGACATACAATAAGCTTTACATAAACCATCAATTTCAAAGGGTACTTACCTTTAAAATATTTTATTTTTTTGCGCGGGAATTAACAAGGTGTCCAATGCATCCACCATACACGCGCGGCTCGCCGCGGCTAACTGAATTGTATTGTGAAGGAAGTGCGCTAGCGCTATACGCAAATGTTTTGTCTCGTTCTTGTATTAACCGCGTGGTAGAGGATATACCCCTCTTGCCCACCATGTTCTTTTTGCCCGCCCTTCCCCTACGCCCGAATATTTAGAGCTTTTTGATTTGACAGTTAGAATCGAGGCTGTGGGCGAGACGTCTGACGTTTTACGTCTTACGAATTTTCGATCAGGGTCACGTGACCTGACGCGAATTTAGAAGTTTTTACCCATTCCAAAAAAAGTACACAGCGCCGCTAAAGAAGTTTTCACTTCAAAAAAAAATTGAAAAAAAGGCAGTTTATTGAATCGCAGAGATGCCATTGAATAAATTTCATTTGCTGGAGCTTTATTTAAAAAAGGAAAAATTAGGGTCTATGCAGATTGAAAAACGTTTAGATTTGTGGTTGACCTACTGAAACTATAATGGAGGTCGTGTAAAGTCACGATGATCAGTAGCTGCTGCGGTGAACTCTTGCGTAACGCGGTCAACTCGTGAATCTACTAACATCGAGATAGCGCTCGATAGAGGCCTTATTAATTTATCATCCAGTGTTGGGAAACCGATGATCATAAGTTTTTTTTTTCTGTGAATGGTATATGGCATAAAACTTATAAATTAAGCAACTACACTCTAAGGGCATCCCCTGTGGGGGTACAAAAAAGGGGTTATGACGTCACTGATGGGTACTGGTAAGACGCACTGATATGCAAGGGAAGACATACCTTGATAGAAGAGTAAAAGGTTGGGTAAGCCTGGTAAATTGTAGTCATTTATAAGAATGCTTTCATGCTTACCCAAAAACTATACCTCAGGTATTCGCCTCCTTGCTGGAATGTGTAAAAAGGCACGTAGGTAGGTACCAAACATGTCATTCGTTTAGCCGTTGACGAGTCATTGATTTGCTGACTCACAGATTAAACCAGCAGTACTTTTCAATTTACAAATGTACCCTACTTATCAAGCTTATCGGGATGTTTCATCACTAATTAAAACTACTTAACAGCCTAGTGATCATATGTCTGTACGATGATACGATAGATATAAAAGTCAGCTTGATTTGTCATCCGAAGTTTCGAAACTGCGATGTTTATCGACAGGACAAACTGACGGACTCACTTGTATCTATTACATACATCGATTGTCCGACATATTGCCTTTCATTTCAATTAAAATTAATTATGCGCCGCAAGATAATAAATTAAATTAGATCGTTAATCTATCAGTCTATTTCTACGTCTATCTGGATTAGATTATTCATTTGTTCTGTCTATCTATCTAGATTAAATTAACCCCGCAGGGCACAGATATTACTTGCCTATAGGTACAATCAACAAAAGAGATATGTATGCAGGATCGTCGGATATATTTTAAGTTTAGTAAGAAACCGATGGATGTTGTCGACTGAAATTTAATTTGATAAATGAGCTGTTTGTTTTCTATTAATAAAATTAAATTTTATTCGAAAACATCCATTGGTTTCGTACTAAATTTCAACTATATCCAACGATCCTGCATACTTATCTCTTTTGTTGACTGTACAATTAGGTACTATAAATTTAAATATTGCGCAGGTGTGCATTTAAAATATCACCTGATTTAATAGCAGGTTGCGTAAAATGCTGAACGAAAAAATACGACGATTCTTATCAGATTGTCAGTGATTTAAGATTACGTTTGCTCAGTTCACACGCTTTCCATCCACCACACCTTTCATGAGAATACGTAAATGTTTTATTAAAACGGCAACATATACATAAACAATACGGTAAAAAAGTAGAATTGATTTATAGCATAAAAATTGAATCTTTATGTCTAAATTATAATTATAGAGAATCACTGCGCTGCTTCAAATAATTTCATCTCAATTAAACATTTTGATAAAAACTATTACGTAAGATGATTATAGGATTTCGAGTCATAATCAAATAGCCCTATCATTGCCTATTATTATAGTATCGTGAGCAATTTATATTATCGTCTATCGATTATCGAGCGATAATAACTATGATGAGCAAAGTTTACGAAGGCTTAGTGTAATTTGCGTGCGAGTCGAAATCTCCTCGCCCCTAATTCGTGGCTCATGCAAATAGACGCGAAGTTGCGCCACCTAGCGTCACGCGCACATTCAATCCCTCGTGCGTCCAGTTTCTCGCATTCATAAAGTATTCTTATTGTTACCTGTGATTATCGTTTGTTTGGAGGAATCATCGAGATATACCTAAGTACTAACGTACTAGAGAAGACACCGTAAATTCCTACTTTGTCTCGTTCAACTGCGGCGATCGCGCCGCACCTCACAAGACATGTTGTTGCACTTTGTCGAAGAAAACGCGTAAGTGCCGTGATTTACATGGCGCTTAAGACCTTTTTGCCGAGAATAAAATTACGAAGAATAGGACAATTCAGTTATTTGACGTAGCTTCTCTAGTACGTTAGTACTTATATCTCGATGGGAGGAATAAAGAAATTAAATGTCTAAACATGTCAAGCCTTCAAAATATATCAAAAATAAGATAAAAACATGTTTATGTGGAGAATGAAGACTTTTCACACATTACGAAATAAATCTATAGCGCCATTTTAACAAATAGCGTATAATTGAATTATTGTAATAAACCTATGACAAAACCTAAGTATTTATCTTTTTTAACCCTTTTTATTGTACAAATCATAATAAACATTGAAATTAATAACGATGAACGCCATATAAAACAACTTAAAACACTTTCGATTTTCAAGTATGTGCAAGTTTACATAAATTTATTTAAATAATGACATGATCTTTACGCGATTTTAATTTTACGATTGTATTTTAATTACCCTATCAAACCACAGGCTTCTTGATAGCTATTAAATGTGAAGAAATCAATATTAACAATAAACATAATAATAATGTACAAACATGAACACTGGCAAAAATCGCGCGTTGGTGCAAGCTCTTCGATTTCTCTCTTTTAGTATTCTGTCAATTTTCATGTGTTCTAGAAAGGTAATTCAATAAACAGCGGCCCATCAGACCATAAACAACTCCTTTAAAGATATAAACAAAGAACTCCTTCCAAAGATTTGGTGATAAGCATTGGTGCCAAGTTTATTTATTAATCACAAAAAAAAACTGTAAAAGTAGGTAGTAGTAGTGTAGTAGTAGTATTTAGTTAAATACAAAGTTTTTAAGACATCCAATACCCAGAATTAACTTACAGATTTCAACTGCTTTTCAGTTTTAAACAAAATGTAATGCATACTATTTAATGTACCTAATTTTAATTCTAGATATTTTCGATAGCTACAAAAATAAATCAGGGCAAAAATATTCTTTAGATCTTTAGTAGATATTAATAAGTACCCAGCTAAATATATACTTCATAAACAACTAGAGCGCCCATTGTTTTGTAACTTTCTAAGTGTCCAATTGTTATTTATATGGTGTCCAAGAAAGATTACTGTATCTAGGTGTCTAACTAGATCTAGTATAATGATGCAATTTGTAGTTTCGCCACTGTTTTCATTCGGTTTGTAAAAAACTAGTTGCACCCCGCAGTATCAACCGCATAAATCTCGATGCCGTGGGAATACCGGAATAAAAAGTATTCTATGTCCTAATTCAGGTCATTGTCTACCCATGTGTTATTTCATCCAAACCCGTTCAGCCGTTTTAGCGTAAAATAGTAACAAAATAAAAACATAAAAAATCAAATCTTTTCTCTTTATAATATTAGAATTACATAAATACATAGGTACACGTGTAATGTACCCAGTTGTATAAATATCCTCAAAATTAGATAAGTAATCTGACATGAATTTATCAAACCACTAATTAATTATGATTAACATGTGCATAATAATTTTGTTCTAATTAATTTCACGCCTCATCTGATCGAAATGTCTTGTCAATAAACGTTTACACGTACCTAATAATAAAATTCGCATTGACAGTTTGTGAATAATTGATGCAAAACAACTAACTTTGTTTCAATGATGTAACGTGAAAGTTAGAAAGATATTGATTAGCTCGTAAGCTATGTTTCTGATCAATCTATCAAAAATATTCATTAATATTAGCGATTTATTTACATATTTTCCTGTAGGTATATAAATTATTATGTTCAAGTGATGCCACAGGGGGGGTAACCTTAACATTATCAAAAAAAATTATTAGCTTGTTTTTATGAAAAAATAATATCACTTCTTATTGCATTTTTCCTAGTCGGTAGGTATCAAATGTTTCTGTCGAAATATTTATCCCTCAAAATATTGTCCGAAACAAAAAAAGCAACAGAAGTAATTCCAGTTCAAACCGTGTCCGACCATATAATTTATTTAAAAATATGTAAGACTTAAAATTATGTATTAATTGCTACCTACCAAGTAGCTCATGTAAGGCTAATCAGAAAGACAGCACACGTTGATAAATCGGAGCAAAGATAAAAGCGTCGTTTTCAATGACCTGCCAAACAAGACACACTTGAATTTGGCCAATTTTAACTTAATTGATATCATTAATTTAAATATCACGTGCCTTGCTTTTTGAATTATCTTTGAGTAAACAGCAAGCATAGTGACTTGTAATAATGATAAAGTCGGTCATAAATCTGATATATTGATTTCAGAAAGAGCTTTTTTGCGTAGATGTGACGCATACTTTCTCCCAAATTGTTATTTTTGTTTTTCTGTCGTTTGTGTCTTTTATTTTTATGCGTCATGTTTGCCACAAATAAACGTATTTTCTTTCTTTCTTAGCTTCTAGCTTTAAAAGATATAACTGATACGTACATAATTATCTAATGACGTTCCCAGTCTGCATACAAAAATTATTTTAAAAGTATTAATTATTTTAGTTACTAATTAGACAGATCGGTATAATCCATAGTCGGCCCGCACAGTCACAACTATATTGTTTGTTCGAAAACGACTATTTTATAATTTCGATGCTAGGATTGATTTAATAGTTCCAAAGGGTTATTGTACATTCGTCACAAAGTAAATTCGCCACGAAAAAAAGTATGTGTAAACTCGTCACAACTCTATGTTTATGAAAGAAAATCCGCCATATTGTTTATTTCCGTACAGACAGCAGAAAAATCAAACAATAAAGAATAAAACGTTATTTCTTTATTTTTCATAATCATAGAAATTCACATAAAAATCACAGTTCTACTTACAGCTAAAATATACGGTAATATTGTCTGGTTTTGTGCGTTTTTAAGCCCGCGTTGTCAAGGACAGCGTGACATCATCATGATCATCTTTTTTTTTGGTAATTTCAAATTTGCATCTAAATAAAAAGGCGCACTTTTACTTACAATATATTTATTGCAATAGGCTGATTTTCCTGATATTTTTGTGGAATAATAACATCTTCCGGTATAACCGGATCATCACCGGACCATCTTCCGGTTTGTGATCTTAATAAATAGGTAAATAAATAAATAACATGACCGGTACGGCTAGAAAGAGATAGATACAGCGAGCGAGCGAGTGCGTGATAGCATGTGCAGGAGCGCAGGAGAAAACAAAAATTTGGAAATCATTTTCATTTTGAGCACTAAAAATCAATAACTTTGTTTTCTACCAGTACTTTATGCAAAAAATATGTACCTATACAGACTTGTGACGAGTTTACACATATTTTTTATGCATGTGACGAATACACTTTCAATGTATGGAATTTAGAAAATGTGACGAATTTACTTTGTGACGAATGTACAATAACCCGTTCCAAAATACTCCTATCTATTAGAATTGTCAGTATTTTCTTTTATTGTCGTAGTTTTTGCCCGCGGTTTCGTCTGCGTATTTCTGTCCCTCGGGAACAATACCTTTTTCTGGATGAAAGGTACCCTATGTTCTTTTCTGTACCCCTGACAACGTGTACCTACGCAAAATTTCATGATGATCGTTTGAGTAGTTACGACGTCAAAGCGTAACAAAAAAAAGAAACAAAAATTTAGTTTTGCATTTATAATATTAGTTAGAATTAGGATTTTAGTCTCCGCATTGTATAAAGTCGAACCTTTCTAATACTCGATGTTCCACGTGCAGTACCTACATTTATACGCGAATGTGTAAATTCTGCATTCGAAACTGTAATGTAGTAGTTCCTCCTTATTTGTCGCCAATAACAAGTATTGAGCTAGACCGTAATGTGATACAAAATTCTATGAAAAGGCAATAAATACTATATTATACAGAATGATTAATGCAACCCATAACCGATTCGAATTTGTGAAAATATATTGACTTAAAGGGGAAGCGCTAATGTAACCCGCCAAATTCAAATTTTCTCACGTTTTTTGCAATTCGCTGGTCAGTATTAAGTTGTAACGTACAACTTAATACTGACCAGCGAATTGTAAAAAACGCAAAAAAAAAAATTTCGCGGGTACCCGGGCGCTTTCGCCTTAGGAATAGAAATAAACATAGTGCTAAGCGACAAATAACGAGGAACGATGTTACCTACTTTATAAATATGTATGTAGCATTCTAAATACTTGAAATAGGAACCATAACCAACCCCAAAACTAAAATTCTACTCACAATTAGGTAAGTAATGTAGTATCAGTAATAAATCATCGACTTAAAATATAGTGATTAGATTACTAAATATGCAAATAATGCAATAGACGCAATTAAAATAAGGAAATACGCGGTAAATGTCAATGAAGACGTTGTCTCTACGGAAAGCAAATTACATTTATTTCATTATAATGGAAATAAGGTAATCACGTGCATATTCATATATGGATATTGCTAGTAACTACACGATGTTGTAACCATATTTGTAGATTTGAGTTCTATTCTGTCACTTCCACTCTATCTCGCTCCAGTTACATTGAACATCGAGTAGATGCTCGACTAAGAACTGTCAGCAATTGTTTGACGACGCTTTTATAATATATGCGTACATTTCAATACATTCAAATCTCTATCGAACATGAAAATAAGGTTTTATGATCTACGGGCAAAGTATGCAAATTCTTTTCGTTGTAGGTATATTGGAGATGAGTTTACATTAATAGTGTAGAAAAACTAAAAGCTCTTAATTATTGAGGTTTTTTTATCTAAAATATTGCACACGTTAAAATACGAAAAATAGATACTCGTAACGGATAATTTGTTCTAATCAGTGTCATGATGTGGTCGACATTATCTAAAATAGTTTTAGATAAAAATAACTAACTAAATAAGTAGATATAGATACTTGTCCCTTACAGAAAGATATGAATCTTTAAGCCCACCATAAATTGAGAAACAATTGTGATAAAATCGATAAATTATGTGCAAGAACAATGCAAAGGCCAGGTAAATGCATCTACAGTGAATGTTCACAGGAATAAAACAGAAAGGGTATTGCCCAATACTGAGCATTCTCCGAGAGCTTTGATTTTGCGAGAGTGAACGGCTACATTCACTTCTGGTAGCTATGAGTCTGTCCAATTATGGAGTTTATCTGAAACCGCTTAACTTTCCAAGTAATCTCCAGTTTCTTTGACGTAACCATCAATTTTAGCAATTCGACAAATAACATTCGTGTTTCTCCACCAGTAGCATACTGTTCCATATTTATCTAAAACCTAATTACAATTACCCACGCAATAAATAACTCATGAGTACAACTCCAAGACAACTCGCAAATACACACGGCACTGCCTTTTTCGACAGCTAAGAGAAGTTGTGTTTTTACACTATCAAAGCTCCTATATACATTAACTAGCTGCACCCGCGGTTTCACCCGTATAAGTGTCGATCCCATGGGAATATCGGGATAAAAAATAGCCTATATCTTAATCCAGGATGTCAGCTACCTCCATCCGAAATTTTATCAAAATTGGTTCAGCCGTTTGTGCGTGAAGAAGTAACAAACATATAAACACACACACAGTCACAAACTTTCGTCTTTATAATATTAGTGTGATGTCCACCGGATGTTTAAAAATTTTCTTTTATGATGTATTGTAAACAAGTTTCATTTGGACAGAAGTAGTTTTTAAAATCAAAAATATTTTTTACTAGGGGAGTGAAATACCTAGTTACTTAAATGTTTAGTTTAATGTGGTCATATAAACTTCAACACACAACACTTTTGCCTCTAAAAGCATAAAACTCATACCTACATGTGTGCAACACACAACATTGATCATCTTTGGTAATGATTATTATTTTATTACTCACATGTATGAAATACTCTTAATTGCCATAATTACGAGTAACTGCAGTAGTAAAATAAGATTTATACTGCCTGTTTCGCATTGCTATTCAAATTCTGGTAACAATTTCCTCCTTTCTTGGTTTTACATGTGTCTATTATGATTCCTGTCTTTCCAGCTCTGGAATACTCTATCTAATACAATTATTATTAGACCTAATTTAAGTATCCCGGTTATTTTCCGCAGTGAAAATAACTAGGATCTGGGATCCAAAAATATATGGTACATATATTTTTCGAGGTTTAAGTTTTACAAATCATACTTCGCAATATAATAAGGGGGAGTGACTATATTATATGAAACACATACATTATTTTAATGCAAGTAATATACGTGACATAGTTGGTGCAGTCAGTCGGTCGAGAAGAAAATGCTCTCCTAAATCCTGGTGATGTCGTAATTGCATATAGGTGGCTTACCTTACCTAAGCCGATCATTATTAAGCTGGACCAAGCCAAGTACAGCACCAGGATTTGTGGCAGAAAGAAAAGAAGTCCTTATAGCAGTGTGTGATCCCAGACTGAAATAATGATGATGAAGCCGAAGCCTCATTTCCTAAGTCCTTTGCAAAAGCAAATTTTTGTAACTTCAACACTTCAAATCATACGTCCTTATGTAATCCATGACACAATAACAGATTCCTTTATCCACAGGTAGCCGACTCACGCGCAAGACGCCGGCGTCATACGCTGATGGGGTCTACATGATGGCAGGCTTCGATCGGCCTGGCGCCAGGACACTGTCGAAACTCTTCATGAGAGGGCAAGATGGACTACCTTCACTGGCCAACAGGACTGCCTTGCTAGCCTTCTTTGGTAAGATCAAATCGGAAGAGACTCACAATCTTCGGACTGGATGAATATTGAATCTACGGTGTCAACTTTACCTACATAGGCTTTTTCCATGGATAAAAAAATGTTTTGCGATTTCGAAATTCCTTTATCAATCTACGCAACCTGCATGAGTTAAAGCTAAAGAGAACAAAGTTTTTATAAGGCTATACTATACTGGCACCGTTCCATAAAGGGATTAATGCGTGACTGCGACATATTATTTTTGTCCCACAAGCACAACGCATACAACTTTGTTTAATCAGATTACTCATTTTAGGCCAGGTCGTAACCGGTGAGATCGTGATGGCGTCCGAGTCCGGCTGTCCTATCGAGCACCATCGCATACCAGTGGACAAATGCGACCACATGTACGACCCTGAGTGCAACGGTGCCAAATACATGCCGTTCCTTAGAGCAGCATATGACCGGAACACTGGACAGAGTCCTAATAGTCCTAGAGAACAGGTAATGTACACTTTTTTTTAATATCGTAAATATACGGGTGGCAGAAGACATCGACGCGCAAGCTGTAAACATGGATTCTGAACATAATTCCAAACCCCTTTGCGTTGAAATTTTTCAAAGGTTATTAAAAAAAAAAGCGCAACCTGTAACCATTAACAGGTTGTTCTTTGTCCCTGCCTCCGTATATTATGGACAGATATTATTTTAAGTCATCACACACCGGACTTAGGAGTCGCTGCATGTGTGTTGTCATCAATGCTGGATAGTGGTTAACTTTTTCAATAGTAGGTTCAAAAAGTCTAGAAAAGAGGAATAAAGACAAAGATGAGTGTCCTAAACTGGTATGAAGGTACATATGAGTCTTCGGTAAGCTGGACCCGGTCGCTTCTGGACCCGCGGATCCAGTTGACTACATCTATATAACTAACTTACAACATATATGTACCTTTGTGTACGTTAAGTGTAATGAGTGACGTTCTGCCTTTTTAGGATCTCTGATTAAGTAATTTGTGTCATGACAGTGACAGCATTTAAAATAGGTATGTAGTTCCGATTATAGCCAGATCAGTTTTTTTAAACGTTACCCCACACACTGTGAATTACCTCTTGTATCATAGATGCATCTTGATCATTTTCGTCATCCACCTGCAGATTTTAGAAGCTTCAGTTATTGCTCATTTTTGTCTTTCATTCGGCATCTTTCACTCAATGGATCAAAAGTGTAAAATTAATTCATTAGTGAACGAATCCAACAATGTTTGATTTTGACACTCACGTTGCACGTCACATTTTTCACTAGACTACCAAAAAAATATAAAAAATAAGTAAATGAACGTTCATTCCTATGTAATTTAGTCCGTGTCGTATGCACGTGAAATGAAACAAAAATAATCATTCACTGAGTGTCTGATATCAGTTTTAAGAAGTTTTCATCGACCATTACCAACGTGTAATATTAGAATAACAGTAGTGGGTTTAATAGTTACAAAACAATGACCACATAGAACCCGTCTAAATGTACCGAAATCATGATGTCAGTATGTTCAGTTATGCCATTAGTATTCAATGGTAATCGATAGTATTGATCGCTACATCATCGTTACATTAGAGTACGTCAACCTACACATGACTAGTTTCGTTCAAGCTTTCAACTTTACTAATGTCATCAAAGATTATTATTGATTACTTGTGTGTTTCGTAGGGTGATGTTTAAATAATTTAAAGAGATTGTCATGTTATAATTTATTCATCATAATAAAATAAACAAAAAAAAAATAAAAACAATACTACTAAAGCATTGCTTTAGTAGTATAGTATTGTATTGTTTTTATTAATCATCCAGAAAATAAGTTATGATAACACTGCGATGACTCGTTTATTTGCATACAAACAACTAAGCTCACCGATTCCAGGCATTGTTTACAAATCAAACGTTTACACTGTTTGCATACAAATTCTAATTACGAAATCACATATTTTTCGTATAATGTATACTCGGCCTAAACTCCGACGGACCGTGCTCATCGAAGGCCGAATACCAGGCAATAAAACTTAATGGTAGATAACTTAACCCAGATACACCCATCACATGAATGCAGCGGCAGCCTACAAATATGTCCCTACGAGCGAACCTTACCTTAAATCTACAAGCTGCAATAGGAATGTTAATTGGCGTTTAATTGCAGCCAGTTTGATCAGCTATACACAAGTAATCACAAACATCTAATTCGATAGGGATTGCATGATATCCCGAAGACATTAGCTTAAAAAATAAGCCTGGTTCGAATCGAGATCTATTTGAGTTGAACCATAAAATGTATCGATGAATAAATTAGCAGTAACCCCATACCTGTTGCATTATTCAACTGTCAATTCTGTGCACTACACTTTGATGCAGCTCACTGGAATTTTAAGTATAAAACATCATTCTATTCAGTGGATCTAGGCATGCGCACTAGCACATTAATATGTCAATATACCTCTGGACATCAATGAATTAAAATAACTTGAATAATCTGTGTCAAACAGAACATGTGGCTAACACAGTAAATATATTTGACCTAATTACTTGATACAAAATAATATGTATTAGTTGTTTAGACACGATTCAATCACTTCGGAAAATGTTAACCTGCTGCGCGCGACCATAAATTATGGCATAAGTGCGACGTTTTATTTGTTTTTGCAGATAAACCAAATGACTGCGTGGATAGACGGCAGCTTCGTGTACAGTACCAGCGAGGCGTGGGTGAATGCAATGAGGTCATTTCAGGTGCCACCAGCAGCCACGCCTGCCTCTTTACGTACTTTCCTATAACTACATACGCTATCATAGACTCTCATCTACATAACTAAGTGTGCCTTTAGAAAAGCAACTTTCCCGTTATGAACCCGTATACTTTCGCTAGAACATATGTACGAGTATATACCTTAGAGATTGAAATAATATAGCTAATGAACTGTCTTGTCTCATGACAATAACATTAAATAAACGAAAGTATAGCTAAGCGCCATGCCTCTGATTCTTCAAGAAGTAGACAGAAGTGTGAGGTGCGATATAAGTTATCATGGTTTGATGAAAATCTATGGCGATTTGTGCATAATTATTATTCAATGCGGTGTTAGCACTGAAAACCTAACGATAATTTGCATAGCTTGACAACAAAATCAAGGATCTCCCTTCGTCAGTAAATCAGTCTAATAAGTCCGTTTCAATACAATTACATGCATATGTTTATCATCATATAGATATTGCAATATATCCTCATTTGCATCCATAAGTTCTAACTTTAAACTACCGTATAATTTATCATATTGCACAATATAATTGAATGAAGTATTTGTACGCGATCAGTCATGTTTCTTCATTTAACAGCGGGCTAGGTCTATGTGCCAAAGGTCACGTAACTCATGTATGTAATACGTACATTGAACACATTTTAAGCTTCATTAATTATTTAGCGTTCTTAATTTATTTATCCTTGGTCAAGAGTATGAGAAATGGGTTAAAATGTCGAAAAAATATTTACTTTTGTCCTTTTTTGGTAACTCTAATTTGTATGACTGATAAAAGAATCTAACTCACATATTTTTAAACAAAACTTACCTATTTCCCATTTTCCTCTTTAACAAAAAAAAAAATGTTTAATTACTGACCCAGTGCAGAAATCCAGTTCAGCATGGAGTGCATGAAGATTGGTTCCCAATAATTATTATTACTTCCAATTTCATTGAATATACGAATGCCCAAACAAGACCGCAAAACTTTTATCTTGGCTTACAAAATGTTCACATTACCACACAAAACAATGAAAAATAAATAATACATTTAGATTCAGACCATCAAGCACAGACTTATATTGATAAGTCTGTGCCCTCAAGCCACATTACAACTAACTTTATATCATTACGCGCACAGAACGGGAGCCTTGCGAGTGAAGGAGACATGCCTCTGCGCAACACCAAACGAGTCCCTCTCTTCAACAACCCTGTGCCGCACTATATGAGGATGCTCAGTCCTGAAAGACTATTCTGTGAGTTTTATTGTTTAATTCATTTATTTATTTATAATATATAATTTATTGTACACCAGAAAATACATAACAAAAATACGAGTATTACTACAAAACATACAATGGGCGGCCTTATCGCTTTTTAAGATCTCTTCCAGGCAACCATGGAGTGGACAGTGATTGCTTGGATATAAAAAATGGGGTTGTCATTGGTGTAAAATAATATACCTACTACAATAGATACATACTAAATATACATTCAAACAACGAAAAAAATTACGACTACAGAATATTGCAGCTGCAAATGCAAGATCACAACAACAAGTAATGTTCCTTCACGAGTCTCTTTAATACAGCTAACGATTGCGCGCGTTTTATTTGATATTTTAAAGCATTCCATAAACGAGCGGCCTGGACAGAAAAAGACGTGTCGAAAAATGTTGTGGAATGCATTGGCATTTTAAGCTTTAAATATTGAAGGTTTCAGAAGACGACATTTTTGTAAAAGTTATTAATTATCGGGAAGCAAGTCAATCGGCCTAGCCTTTTCGCAACTATGTTGGGGTCAACTTCCAGTCTAACCGGATGCTGCGGAATACCAGTATCTTACATGGAGCAACCGCCTATCTGACCTCCATATCCCAATTACTGGGTAACACGATATCCTTTCCTATCTTCTTCAGAGAGCAGTGGTGGCCCAGCGGCATCGGCCGCGACTTACGAGTTGTAGGTCGTAGGTTCGAACCCAGACGGGCGCTTTACTTTGTGTAAATTATTTCATCACCACTGCTCTCAAAAACGGTGAAGGAAAACATCGTGAGGAAACCGGCATGTCCTAGAACCAAAAATTCGAAGACATGTGACATCTACCAACCCGCACTGGGCCCGCGTGGTGGATTACGGCCCACTCCCTCTCACAGAGAGGAGGCCTGTGTCTCAGCAGTGGGAACATTATAGGCTGATAATGATGATGATGACGATATCCTTTTGTAAGACTGGTTGTCAGACTGGCAAAGGTTTACTAATGACAGCCGGGACCAACGGCTTAACGTGCTTTCCGTCTCGAAATGTAATGGATGATCACCCACCCACACATACATTTATTTCCAGATAAAGTGGATACCTTATCTGGAAATAAATGTCAATACAAATTGTAGAAACCAAGCGCCATTTGCTTTTTAATGTTTCGAATCTGTTCAGGTTTATGACCCAAAAATTAAAAGTATGTCCAAACGTTTGCGAACTGCGCGCATGTTGCTCGCGTACGGTTACAGCCTACGTTTGGTGTGCCGCTCTAGTGAAACTCCGGCAACGCTCGAGAGGGGTGCGAGCGCAGCGCGCGCGCATCACGTGCACACATAGCTTCTTCAGCGTTTGAACTATGAGCCTCAGTTGTGTGTCGAGGGAGGTGCACCGTGGGCGGCACGCGCGCACCTCCTGCGCCACTCGAGTACGGCGCATAGCTTGCGCGCGAGCGTCGTGCGGACGGCGCAGGGGCTGCGTACGAACATGAAATGGACGCGCGCAGTTCGCAAGAGGCTCGCGAGCGGAGCATTCGCCAGGTCTGGACACACCTTTAGAATGAGCCATTGCTCGTCTTTCCAGTTGCGCTACACCCAGTTCTCAGTTTTCCGAACCTAGTCTGTTCCAGACGTATTTTGAGGATCATATGGGTTACTACTGACATTACTCAGAAATTATGGGGTTTTTGTTGATTTAAAACCATGTCATACCACACTACTCTAATTCCTTCCCCATTTTTCCTAGTATTGGGTGATCCACGTACGAACCAGAACCCAGCGATGGTAACATTCGGCATGCTACTTCTCCGTTGGCACAACGTGGTCGCAGCTCGGGTGCACCGACAGCATCCTGAGTGGAGCGACGAGCAGCTGTTCCAGCGCGCTAGAAGAATTGTTATCGCTAGCTTACAGGTGAATTAAAAGTGTCCTGTCTTTAATGGTATTTTTCAGTATCTCATAGATGTAGTTACCTTTCTGAGACTGGCAAGTAAGCAAAGTAAAAACAATCAATCGCCTTCAATGTTGACTTCTGAAATGATTGATTACTTCAATCAACAAAACAATGGAATCCATGGAATGCATACTAGGTCTCTGGATCAGCCTATATAAACTGACCTCTGTAATTAAAAACTTCTCTTTTATGAAAATATGTTTTGTATTTGCGTTGCCTAAATACAGTTCTTGGACAGACAGGGATTCCATGTGTATGACCCGCTGATAACTAGCTAATTATTAACGACATAATTTGTGTTTTCCAGAACATAATACTCAACGAGTACGTCCCTGCCTTCCTTGGCATCCCCTTACCTCCATACAAGGGCTACCGCGCCGACATCGCGCCCGGCGTCACTCACTCCTTCGCCGTGGCCGCCTTCCGCTTCGGCCACACGCTGGTGCCGCCCGCCATACTGCTGAGAGATAGACACTGTAAATATGGACGCGCCCCAGGAGGACATGACGCGATCAGACTGTGTCAGACTTGGTGGGATGGAAATGTAAGTAAGAAGAGTTGATAAGAATAATAAAAGGTACTTAAGCAGCAGGAACTGCAGTTACACTAATATCTGAGTAATGTTTTTAAAGCATGGGTAAAAAGAATTGAACTACATCAGTTTTTCCACGCGCTAGCATCAGGCACTGCTCTGAACTGCTTCACATTCATGACCTATTTTAAATGCTATTGAAGCAAAAATGCTGTTTCACTACCTGCGGATATTTCCCGGTTACCCATACTCGTAAAAATTCGTCCTATTTTCAATTTATCTAGTTCAAAGCCAATGCAGCAAACATTTGTTGAATTGATCTAATACATGGTAAAAATGTTTCCAGGACGTGATGTCTCAAGTGCCAATCGAAGAAGTCCTCCTAGGAATGGCATCACAAGTGTCGGAGCGAGAGGACGCGCTGCTCTGTTCTGATGTTCGAGACAACTTGTTTGGACCCATGGAGTTCTCACGAAGAGATCTTGGTGCACTCAATATTATGCGAGGAAGAGATAACGGACTCCCCGACTATAATACTGCCAGGTAATGCAACATACCACGGTGACCAGCCTAAAAATAAATTTAGGTATTACTAGTTAACATAAATTAAGTGAGAAAATCTTACTGCAATTCATGGGCTCTCATAAGTGGACTGCATAAATCGAAGTCCACATCCACAAGCGGCTCACTTAGTGAACGACCATAAAACCAAATATAGGTTGGCAGGGACATCGACGCACAACCTGTTACCATGAATTCGGTACATGATATTGAATACCTCTGCATTGTCGTCGATTATTAAAAAAAAAGTTTCGCCATACATTTTGACCGCGTAGGTATTGCAATTTTCGATGAAAGAGCAGGTTTTATTTTTGATAACCTATGAAAAATTTCTTCGCTATGAGGTCTAGATTCATGGTTTCGGTTTGCGGATCGATATTCCCTTTCATCCCGTATAACAATAATTTTACATTTATACCAGAGCTCCATGAACAAAAAGTTATTTATTACAGAGAATATTTTGGACTAAAGAAAATAAAAACTTTCAACGAAATCAACCCTGACCTTTTTGAGGGCAACCCGGATCTCTTGCAGAAATTAATCCAAGCTTACAACGGAAGACTTGACAACATTGATGTTTATATCGGTAAGTTAATCAAAGCACTGTATACTATTGAAGTACAGACGCCAGCACATCAACCTACTCCAATCTGTCAAATTTCTTCAATAGATTTTCAACTTTATCGCTAAACCATAAGGTTCAAAGTTGATTGGGAAAATTTGACAGTTTCGGGTAGCTTGATGTGCTGGCATCTGTACATGCCTACCGATACAGGGTTATTGGTAAAACATTAACAAATTCTTAAGAGGTCATTGTACTCATCATTATGAACAACTTTTATTATGGGACCAAAACTGAAATCGAGAAAAAAATCAGCTATTCCCTACATTTATGTTCGTATATCTCGTCAAAATGTAGGGAACAGCTGATTTTTTTTACCAATAACCCTGTATAAGATTGGGGATACTAAATTCATGTTTAATTTCCAGGTGGCATGTTGGAATCAACTGGTCATCCTGGAGACTTGTTCAGAGCTATTATAATAGATCAGTTCACGAGAATTCGAGACGCCGATAGATTTTGGTTTGAAAATGAACAGAATGGGTGAGTCCATCTTGTACCAAATATTTTTTCTTTACATAATTAACCATTGCCTTCTCATCCAAAAACAGTGTCTTGAAGACACCTCTTTTTGGTTCAACTTACATTAATCTCCGCGTGTCTTTATTTAGCACTTAGAGGTAAGACTGACCTTAGTATCATTCAGAAAAAAATATGAAATGTACTTATAAAATCTTTTTATTTTTCCAGAATCTTTACCAAAGACGAGATCACCGAACTACGTCAGATCACGATGTGGGACATCATAGTGAACAGTACATCTTTAGGACCTCGAGACTTACAGCGCGACGTGTTCCACTGGCGCGCCGGCGACCCTTGCCCGCAGCCCTACCAGCTCAACGCGTCCAAACTGCCGCCCTGCAAGTACCTCAGAGGATACGATTACTTTGAGGTAAATACCGTATAGAGTATGAACAGACGCCAGCACATCAAGTTACTACAATCTGTGAAATTTCTTTAATAGATTTTCAACTTTATCGCTAAAGCATAAGGTTCAAAGTTGATTGGGAAAAACTGACAGTTTCGGGTAGCTTGATGTGCTGGCGTCTGTACAATATCATATTAATTGAACAATACTGCTACTGAGGCTTGCATTTTAATTAATTCAGCTGAAGCAGATACTGGCTCCTCGGTTCATGCTACTTATACAATATAGGTACCCTGAATATGTTATTACTCCTTATAATCTAATGATTAAAAATATAAACTTTGATAATTCAAAGTTTGTCGTATCACGATCACTGCTGGAAAGAGACCTCGCCCACAGTTTTCCTCAACGATCTTGTCTGGGCCGCTTGCAACCGCTTGGCCATTAACTACATCAGGGCAACGTTCCTTTTTTCCATTTGTCATCATTTCAGCACCCTTGTGTTCACCCCTTTACGAAACACAAACATCATTACTAAGCCATTTTTTCTTTTATATCAGGGCAACGAATTCGCATACATCTACATCTGCCTGATATTGGGTTTTGTTCCCATACTATGCGCGGGCGCAGGGTATGGAGTGGTGAAGTTGCAGAACAGTCGCCGAAGGAAACTCAAGATCCAACAAGAGCATCTAAAGAATGCACAGTATAAAGGTGAGAATTTGACTTTTATATTTATATCTGAAGGGCAACTCTCGTAATTAAGAACGCTCACAGTCTGATCTCAGTCTCAATCTGTCAAAAATACCTCTAAAATCCCTACATTTTTGACAAATTTTTGTCATTGATTGTCGCTGAGATAAGATTGTGACTATAGATTTAGAACATTTTTAATTACGGGAATTGACCTTCTGGTCAGCCTGAGCATCTATTAGATCATACAGAGGTATGGTTATGGTATGAACACTAAATAATATGTTTAGCAAATAATTGTATTAAAAAGGTTAAAAAAATAAAGAATCTTTACCATTCTTTGTTTGTTTTTCTTTTAAAGGTTCGGTTGACAAAATGGTGTGTCGTGAATGGGTGCATGCAACTCATAAACGTATAGTGAAGTTGCGTTTGGGTCCAGAACCAGCACTTCACGTGACCGACCGCAAAGGAGACAAACTACGAACACTTCCACTGGACCATACAGATCAACTCACAGTTCTTGAAAGTCAGGTAAATATCATTTTCAGTGCAAATAGTTCTTGCTTTGATTATGGTAAAATCAACGGTTCTAATAATACTACCCTGTGGGACTCCTAAGTTGATAATCTATTTTCTTATGTGTACTCAATCTCTGTATTTACTTATCAAGTAGATTTTGGACTAAAAAACAAATTAATTAACACACTTGTTAAAACTGAAGATATTAGGTACTTACATAATGTAGACAATAATAAAGCCACCACTGTTTGTATCTGCATCACAAAGGTTGACTGGTAGAAAATGCCTATGGCATTAAGTCCGCCACAGTACATTTATGTGCTTGAAGTATTACATAAATAAATAAAGCACCAAGTAAATCTATTTATCCCTTTCAGGAAAGCAGGAACAACAAGCGTCCTCTAGTCTTAATCCGTGCACCTAGAGAACACGACCTGGTCCTAGAAATGGACTCCGCTGCTTCCCGACGCAAATTCCTGGTTAAACTGGACACGTTTCTAGCAAACCATAAGAAAGCACTGAATTTGACCCAGGTAAGATTTAAACTTAATTACAGAGGTACACTTAGGTTGCAGACACTTGGTATAGAGTTTTGACTTTTGAGTCTTACTAATGTTATAGGCGGTTTTGGCAATAGATGCAATTTGGAGATGGTACTTTACCTAGCCATTTCTTACACTTATTCGTCGGAATATTGTTAGTAGCAATATTTTAAAGTATCAATGTTTAGCATTTCGACTTTTCTAAATGTTCGTTTACTCGCAGGGTCATCGTGAACAAATTCTGGCAACAGCAGAAACAAGAGAACGTCGTCAGCGTAAATTGGAACATTTCTTCAGAGAAGCTTACGCCATCACATTTGGTTTGGCACCCGGTGAGAAAAGGCACCGGAGGAATGAAGATGCAGACCCTGAAGTAAGTGATCCACTATCATAACTACATAGATTTTGGAAGAGATATAAAATATTAATAAATTGTTGTTTCAGTCTATTGTAATGAGGACCTCGCTATCGAAGAGTGAATTCGCTAGCGCACTTGGAATGAAAGCAGATGCTGTATTCGTGAAAAAAATGTTTAACATTGTCGACAAAGACGGAGATGGCAGAATCTCTTTCCAGGTAACATTCACGACATTCAATGTCAACTAATTTTATTATTTTCATGACCGCACTTCAATCATCATTTTTAGGCAAGTACAAGCATGACGAATTACAAAGTGTTCAAATACAGCTTCTTTAATTCTCAATGACTATCCATCGCTGCCATATAACTAAAACATTCGACTACTAAATGTGCTCTTCAAGGCATTATTAGCACTGGCAGTTCCTCAAATATAATTATTTTATCTTGTAGGAATTTTTGGACACGGTAGTCCTATTCTCCCGAGGCGCGACAGAAGACAAGCTGCGCATCATCTTCGACATGTGCGACGACGATCGTAACGGCGTCATCGACAAGGGCGAGCTCAGCGAGATGCTGCGCTCGCTCGTCGAGATCGCCAGGACCACGTCGTTGAGAGACGAGCATGTTACTGAACTTATTGATGGAATGTTTTCTGTGAGTATTATAAATTATTTATTTGAAAAGTTTTCATTTTACCCGGCGATAAATATTGCACATCGACCTTTGGAAAGAGACAATCGGCTTATTTCGGCTTCGTAGAGCGTTATCTCTGTCGCACGAAATACAAACAGTCCGGTATCTATTAGGAGCTGTTAAAACAATTATGATTTGCTTCTTTTGATAATTATTTTTATTCTTTGTATAAAATCGATAGGATCGAATAGGTCGATGTGCAATATTTATCACCGGGTCCTGTACATTGGGATTCCTCGTTTTTAAGTTTTACCTAACCTTTCAAGATCAGCTTAGTATCATATCGAATAGCAGATAATAATAAATTCTGTCTCAATTACTGCGTCAAAGTATTGCTGTTTTGGATTTCAGAACCGATGCAAAACAAAACGTTATAATATACATTTTCTAACATAATCCGGAACTGGCACTTGAAAAAAATCCGAATATGACAATTCTATGCATTTTGGGAGTAGTGTAGGATGACAATACAAATAATGTTTATTTTGTGTTATAGGATGCCGGTCTCCAACACAAAGATCACCTCACATACTCAGACTTCAAGGTCATGATGAAGGAATACAAAGGTGAATTCGTAGCCATCGGCTTGGACTGCAAGGGCGCCAAACAAAACTTCCTCGATACTTCTACTAACGTCGCGAGGATGACCAGCTTCCATATAGAGCCTTCTATGGAGCAATCTAGGTATGTATGTGAAATATGTCTCGAAATTTACGATCACAACCGAGAAAACCACATCTACAGTTAATATACTCAAGGTCGACAGACTCAAATATTTATCCAACTCCAGTGGTCCTTAGACTAGCTCAGAGATACGAAGATATGGAATTTTCCTCATCTAATCTTATGTTTTACGATAAAAACATTTTTGTAACGTTATTTTTATCACCTTCAGGCACTGCATCCTACTAAAATGGGACTACCTAACAACTTTCCTAGAAGAGAACAGACAGAATATATTCTACCTCTTCGTCTTCTACGTGGTGACCATCGGACTGTTCGTGGAAAGATTCGCGCACTACTCCTTCATGTCGGAACACCTGGACCTGAGGCATATCATGGGCGTCGGTATCGCCATCACCAGGGGTTCCGCTGCTTCTTTGTCTTTCTGCTACTGTCTGTTGTTGTTGACCATGTCGAGGAATCTGTTGACCAAATTAAAAGTGAGTATTTTCTTTCGTCGTTCCAGTTAAGTAAAATGTCCAAAGACTATTAAATCCAATTCTATGTATTAATGACGCACTAATTTTTGGAACGAAGTTTCTTCTTTATTTATATATTGCCAGAAATATTAGAACATTCGAAAAAAAAAAAGCTAAACATTTTTCTTGAAACTTCACACAACTTACATTTGCCATCATTTTACAGGAATTCAGCATCCAACAATACATACCACTGGACTCAAGCATCCAATTCCACAAGATCGTAGCGTGCACTGCACTATTTTTCTCCCTCCTCCATACGGCGGGCCATATGGTGAACTTCTATCACGTATCCACGCAGCCGGTCGAGAATCTACGCTGTCTTACTAAAGAGGTTCATTTCACTTCGGACTTCAGACCTGGCATCACATACTGGGTGTTCCAGACTGTTACAGGTACGGAAAAAGTGTTATTGATAACTTTACCTCTCATTCTTTTTAAGTGCAGGACCGAGAGTTTCACAATATGTTTGTTATTTTTTTTTGGAAAATATTATACGGGATCGTACTACCGGGATAAAAAGTATAAAAAAGTGTGCCAAGCCGTTTTTACGTTATTGAGTAACAAACTAACAAACTTTCTCGTTTATAATATTATTAGGAAATAGTAGAATTATAAAGGTTTCATGTATTAATCCCAAACTCATTATTGCGACTATTTGCGTCCATTATTGCCATTTCGGTGATGTCGAGTTACGATGGTTTTTGCTTTACGACGCGTTATTTTAATCAGTCTGAACTTGGCGATTTCGTTTCATTTGGTTGTATAAACCATACAGACAATAACTACTCTTTTGTTGACTGTACTGTAACCACCATAAATGGTTAACTTTTCAATACCTTCTATGTTATGGGTTTGGTTTCCGCATTTAGTCCTTCAATGGACCATTGTGCGTGATACCTTATAGTTATTTTATTCCTCAGGTATAACCGGCGTGCTCCTCTTCGTGATAATGTGCATAATCTTCGTGTTCGCTCACCCGGTGATCCGCAAGCGCGCGTACCCTTGGTTCTGGCGCGCGCACTCCCTGCACGTGCTCCTCTACGTGCTGTGTCTCGTGCACGGACTGGCCAGGCTGACCGGGGCCCCTAGGTTCTGGATCTTCTTCCTAGGACCTGCCATCATTTATATTCTTGATAAGGTAAGATATTTTATGATGAAGGGTTTTATGACACTTACGGCCAGTTCGGCTAGCAGCTGGCAGAAAGAATCTTCAAATTCTGTTTCAATTTCAAAAGTATTTGCCGGATGGTGCCAATCCGAAGATCGTGAATCAATTCTTGGTTGGCATTTTATTTATTAATTTTGCATACCCAGCCCAGTGTGGACATATTAGTTACAAGTATTTTAATTTCATGTTTATTTTCCTCAGGTGGTATCACTACGAACGAAGTACCTAGCCCTGGATGTATTGGAAACGGAAATGTTGCCATCGGACGTAATCAAAATTAAGTTCTACAGGCCACCTAATCTAAAATACTTATCAGGTAATTAACAAAATCATTTAGAACCTGTGTTCAGAAAGTAATCCATATACATAAAACAAAGTCGGGTTAGTTACACCATGTATATCTAGAGAACAGCTGGACCGATTTTGAAGATCTTTGATCTGTTGGATTTGTCTCCGCCCCGAATAGCAGAATAACTATTAAAACATGGGGAAAGTTCACGAAAAAAAATAATATAGATTTATAGATAATAAAGATTTTTGTTTTTCATACATTTAGTATGGAACTGCTTTTTTGATAATATTTCGAGAACGGATTGAATATTTTTTTTTTCCTGCGTCTGACCATTTTTTTATTTAAAACGTTCTTAATAGGTTAGGAATTAGGTTTCTATGGAAAGAAAAATTGGAAACTCATTTTCAAATTCAGGAGAAAGGAATACATTTTACATTCTTTGAAAATGGATTTACATTTAATTGTTTTACTTAAAATTGTTTCTGATAAAAAACTGACTAAGAATCTGGTTTCTGGAGAATAATCATGGTTTTTTTTCCCTAGGTCAATGGGTACGCTTATCATGTACGGCGTTCAAAAAAGAGGAGTTCCACTCCTTCACGTTAACATCGGCACCTCACGAGAACTTCCTGTCATGTCACATCAAGGCACAGGGACCCTGGACGTGGAAGCTCAGGAACTACTTCGATCCCTGTAATTATAATACTGAGGATCGTCCTAAAATTAGGTACGACATTAATCAATTTTGAATTAAAATGAATCTACATATAACACGATCAGGCGAGTTATTCCGGGGAAGTAGATCATTTAATAAAGAAACTAATTGAGCAAATAGTTATTCACTATTTTTTTTAGTAGGTATGGTATACATCGTTTTATTTCGTACTAAAAACCTTACTTTTCGGGGAGATACCACTACTTACTTTATCAGGATGGAAAAAAAGGAACCTCCACCTTCACACTTCTTTCTTTAGGTACAATGGCACTAAACATGCAAGAGTCGAGAAACGGCTTGCTGTAGCTAAAGGATATTTCGTGATGTTTCCTTTGGCAAAAACAATGAAATATTAGACAATTTTAGGTTGCCGAAGGATACCTCACTGCGATACATCGCCGGCTGCTTGGGGGTTTACCTCGAGGCCTGGCATGTGCGTGCGTGTCTAATAGCATGCTTTTGTTTCACATGGAGATGACATCGATGTCACCTCCATGTGAAATGTACCTCGAGGTAGCGAGCTGTAGCCACAACAATACTCATCTGGTCGGAGGATCCTCCCTTTTCTATAGAGTATGAGTGAACTTTACACTCTGTTCCTCATACCTCTATACTGGTGACACCTCATACCTCTATAGAGCTAAACCACGACCTCAAGGTATTGCAGTGAGGCATCTTGGGCATGTAATTACCCTTACAAATTAAAAAGTACCTACAGTTTACAACAAAACTTTTTCTTCAGCGAGAGTTTTAAAATCACCATTTCCCACCCAGGATCCAGGGTCCGTTCGGCGGCGGCAACCAGGACTGGTACAAGTTCGAGGTGGCCGTCATGGTGGGCGGCGGCATCGGCGTCACGCCCTACGCCTCCATCCTCAACGACCTCGTGTTCGGCACCTCCACCAACCGGTACTCCGGGGTCGCCTGCAAGAAGGTAAACTACACCTTCACCATAAATTGCGTAACACACTTTTTTTTCTTTTTTTTTTTTCAGGACGGGAAATCATCAAATGATCCCTCCCGCTCTGGGTGGAGCGGAAGGGAGTGTCAGACTCTTACTGACTAAAACCCACCCGTGTTCCTTCCTTAGCCCTTTATGTTCCGGGCCAGCGGTAACCCTTTCGGACAATCCCGCTGGTCCGCGTAACACACTTTCAATCACAACTTTGAAGGATAATATTGCTAATCCATTGCTTCATATGTTCGAAAAATGTGTCTGCTCAACAACGTAAATAACGCAATGAATGTTGTTGAACTGTCGAAATGAAAGCCATTGCTACTGCCAGTGTTACGGAATTACCCCGCTTGTTGTGTAGCTCATTTTCGTCTATAGCTTTCCTTTTAAAACTGCGTACAGCGCAACGGCAGACATTTAGGGGCCCACATATTTTCATACTAGCTTCTGCCCGCGATTTCGCCCGCGTGAAAATGTCTTGTCCCCCCGACCCACCGCGTCCCATCGTATCCCCCGCCCGCGCTATTACTTCGTTTTTGCTTAGCGTTCCGTCAAATGTTTTTTTCTTTTTATTCGGGTCCTTAGGGTATTGCGTAATGTTAAATTTATATAAGCTTCCTGAAGAATTGGGCAGCCAAATACAAAAAAATAATTCTAATCCGACTGTTAGTTCCAGAGATTAGGACGCAAACAAACAAACTCTTCAGCTTTATAATAATAAAGCTGAAGAGTTTGTTTGTTTGTTTGTTTGTTAACGTGGACAAATAATAATAATAATTATTATTATTATTTGTCCACGTTATCATTATCACTTCATACCTCTTATGCATGTAAATGTTGCATTCATTTGCTACTCTTAAATTATAGTTGAGAGAACTGGAGCATGCAATATTATGGAAGAGAAATAAAGTAATTTCAAGAATTGATTCTGTCATTTTGATTTACAATTTAATCTCAACAGTCAACGAAATCCTTTTGTCAACAGTAAAACTGTGAAATAACAAGTAATGATTGTTTAACTCAACAATAAAACCATTGTTATTATTTCTGACAACGATGACAATCGAATGATTATTTTATTAATAAATTCTCGATTTCGTTAAATAGAAAATTACTATTTAGAATTGGGAACGATTGACACTTACGCACGACTTTCCGTGACTTAGCACAACATTGACCAATGAATGACCTACAATAGACTGTTTAGTTCTTATGTAAAGTGATGACACAGACTCTAACTAGGTATTTGTGGCTTTTGTGTAATACATCAATACATCGTGACGAAATAATTGCCTAGCATTCAGGTACTACCTAGCGACGTATACGAAATACGCCAAAAAAATTTTTTTTTTTTATTGGATTTAAAGAGTCTTAAACGAACTAACCAGATCGCCAACCAACGTCAGATAATTTTATTCGTGGAATAATTTTAAAATTTTGACAGTTGTTCCATACAAAAACTGTCAGACGCCAATTTTATTCCACGAATAAAAATTATCTGTCTTTTGAAAAATCAGCCCTTAACCAACTTCTACCCGAGGCTTCTCCCGCGTTGTATGTTGATAAAAAGCAATCTATGTCCTTCCCTAAGGTTCCCATACCAAATTTCATCAAAATCAGTCCAGCAGTTTCGAAGATTAGCCGCAACAAATAAACAGACACACAAATTTTTAATTTTATTTTTGTTTTAAGTGCCGTATAAACTTACATAAATTATGCATTTAATAAAAAAACTGTTATTTTGTCATTACTAACATACACTTCAATTTTATTTATTTGTATAGATTGTATAAATGGCGCTTGGCTTTGACATTTCTTATTCGTAAAGTTTACCTAATAGCCAAGGAAACTTGCAAGTGTCATTCGAGTTTCCTTAAGTGCACTTTGATGTAAACTGCATAAAGTAATTACGAAATATCCGTTTTCACTTCTCATGCTCTGAAAGTGCTCCTTTGTGCAGGGTATAGGCTGCACAAAATCGAATTTTGTGCACAAGGGCATTAACGTATCTACTCATAAATGTATTATATTAAGGCAAAGAAAATAAGCCATACAGCCAAATGCAATAAGAAGTTCATAGATAGAATTTGTTATTATATAATATTTACTTTAATTTATTTGCCTTATGTGTTTTTTAAGATATAATAGATATTAAAATTTTAATTCAAGTACGGTAGGTTAGTTGATTTAAGAAAATTATTATTACAAAATTAATTTAATAGTAGGCTGTATAGGTCTGCAGCCTAATATCAATGTCGTAAGATTTAAAAAAAATAAAGCGGCGGGACAGCTCTTGTTCTTTTTTCGTGCATTTATTAATTTCTTCAATTTGCTAAAATTGTTAAAAATGTCCAGTGAAGAAGAGGATTTAGCAGTCTCTCCTAATACGCTTATGGAAATGAATGCACAGAGAGTTGTGCAACAGATATTACCGCCAAAATCTCGGGAAAAATATCTCAAAGTTTACGATAATTTTGTAAATTGGAGAAAAGTAAAACAATTTCCTTCAGTATTCAAAACTGTTCTAATTTTACTTTGAATTTTACTTAAAGAAATGTTATGTTATACTACTGTTTTATTTCCTCGCAATCGAAGTGAAAAGCAGAGTTTATAACTCGTCCACAAAACCATTTTTATCCTCGACATTACTATCAGCCCTCGCCTTCGGCTCGGGCTGCTAAAAGTCTCGGATAAAAACAATGACGTATTATATATAGACACGTTATCAACCAACATCTCGGCGCTTAAAAACGGCGAAAATACTAGATAACTACTTATACGCGTAAAGAAAGGGAAAGAAAATATATCACCGTACGGCGGGATGTCTGTTGCTAGAGGGAGATAAATAAACATCTTCAGTTACGTCACAGGATAAGTTAGTCAAATTACATGCTCATTGGTCGAGCGCATGAGTGACGTAGCTATCAGAGTCAGTTCATGCGCCGGCCGCCCGCCATTAGACGCAACGTCGTACAAAATAAAATAAAATACCTAATCTAGTTTTGTAAACTTACGCGTGAAATGACACATTTTTGTCTTTAACTTTTGGGGTATAATTTTTACATCCTCTGAAAACACACGACGGCATATTTTCTTTATGTTTTGCACAGGTTTTCACATACGAAATAAATTAAAAACAAACATACGTCGCGTCGCGTCGCGCGACAGGTTGGTGCGTGACTGAGCGCAAATGTGGCAATTGGCTTCATTTCATGTTGCCATTTTAGAGTGCGGACAACGTATCTATAGTTTTATACATCATTGGATAAAAATGGTTTGTTTTGTGCACTTGTTGTAAAATCTACTATTTCTGCGCCTCGAACTTAAGAATGTTAGGACTTTATAACACCATTGACATAAATGTGCATGCAACATGCTTTAAAGTAACCTTCTTTCGTGGTAAAATCAGGCTGACATAACATAGGATAGTAGTCATTTGGCATATGCACGGCACTTAGCATCTGCACAGTTTACCTTGCATTTTTTCTTCTGGCAACCGGTACTTTTTAGTTGCATACAGTATAATGTATAGGTACTAATTAGAGTCGCTTTTCGTGTCTGTCTGTGTGACCGCGTTGTTCTTCTAAACTACGTCACGGAATTTGATGAACATCATTTAGAAAATTTATTCCCGAAGGTTTATGAGCATTCCTAACGGCTAGGGCTATGAAGGTATGCTGCATGGCCCGCTAACTATCAGGTTAGTGTAAAGAGACAAAATAAACACTTAGGTAAGGTTCATACATATAATTTCTACACTAAAATGTAGGCTAGGTCGCGACCTAGTATTATTAAATATTTATTTACGACTTAACAAAACATCTAGATTTCTTTATTATATGTAAGTTTAATAATAATTTAATAGGCCTGTGACGACAGGCCCCCTACAAATGCCATCACCATCTGAAAGTGCTCAGAACAGAGTATGACGTTTCCCGCGGGAAACGTCATACTCTGTTCTGAGCACTTCACAGTCACACACACACAGTCGTAAATAAATATTTTATACCTGTTACTCACCCAGGTATACTTCCTCTGGATATGCCCGTCGCACAAGCACTTCGAGTGGTTCATCGATGTCCTGCGTGACGTGGAGCGCAAGGATGTCACCAACGTGCTCGAGATACACATCTTCATCACGCAGTTCTTCCACAAGTTCGATCTCAGGACCACCATGCTGGTAAGTAAACAGAATGTACTCCCAAAATATTATATAAGTACTTAGAGAAGTGTCAACCTGCCATTTTATCCACATTTATTGAGGTCACCCGCCATATCTCGCCAAGTCAAATCATCCTATTTATATTTTCAACTTTGACCAACCTTTCGTTTCTACTATACTATGCAAAATTACGAATTGCTTTCGATAGAAAGTTCTCTCCACCAACATTTTTATTATAAGAACAGCAAAACTGGATATTTGAAAACACTTCATCATGATCATCGGTAAACAACTTATAACTAGGCATATTCATTGAGGGTTTTGTTAGGTTCGTCTTCAAACTACAGCATTCGGAATATGTCTCTCATGCAACGCGATATTTTTCTCTACAGTACATCTGCGAGAACCACTTCCAGCGTCTATCGCGCACGTCGATGTTCACCGGTTTGAAGGCGGTGAATCACTTCGGAAGGCCTGACATGTCCTCCTTCCTCAAGTTTGTGCAAAAGAAACATAGCTATGTAAGTAACATGGGTTTTGCATAGACTAACTTTAAACATGACTAAATACATATTACATAATGACGACGAAAATTCCTAGCAAAACACACTTTATATAAAATAAAAGTCTCTGGCTTATATTAGTCTTTCAAAGTTTCATACATTTTTATTAGGTTTGGATTTAAGGTTATGATGTGTGTAATGCTAAAATGAAAATCTTTCTGTGCAAATCTTGAATGGTTTACGGGGTCATGTTAAAATTATACCTATAACTTATTTAAAACTTGCACTGCGTATAAAATTACCATGATCCTGTTTATTTTCATGTCATATTTAATTTCGTAGCAAAGATGGACTAGCCGCTCTCGCCACCACCCCGTTTTGATCAAACTGTCATTTTCTTAATTTCAATTTATCAACTCATATACATTTTTTTAATATTATTCATCCCCCAGGTATCTAAAATCGGCGTGTTCTCTTGCGGTCCTCGGCCCCTAACCAAATCAGTGATGTCAGCATGTGAGCAAGTGAACAGGACGAGACGTCTGCCTTACTTCATACACCATTTCGAGAACTTCGGATAAATGTACTTCTTCACCCTTTATTATGTATTATTTGTGAGAGATGGCTTTATCAAAGCCGTTGGCGAAATGTAGGTCGAAATAGACAAATTGTTGCAATGAATTTAAATGACAATTATTGTTATTTTTCGTGGAACCATAACACAGGTTACCAAAATGGTTACAGCTGAACCAAAAGTCTATTAATTTTGAATGTTTTTTTATTATTTTTTTAGCTATTAGTAATTATGAATTTTAATTAAATTTTTTGTACGCCGTTGACGGCAAGACATAGCGTTCAGTTCATTTTATTAATATTGACATCTCAGGTACCTTTTTGTTTACCTATGTTCTACGAATAAAAATATTTGAATTTGAAAAGTTACCAAGTCATATTATTGTAATTATAATTGAATGATTTATTATCCATTTGTGTCAAGCAGCCTTGGGTCCAATAAAATCCATGATGAACATTATGAAAAGTTTTCGACCCACGGAACCTTTTTCAAATAACCATAATTTATTTACGCAACCCTGTCATTATTTTTTCCAAAAGCAGTTCTAAAGCGCTTATTTATGTAACGTTTTATAACATGCGTTTGAGTCAAGGGTGAGTCAATCAATTAATTGGCTGTTTCGTCCTACATTGTCTTAAATACAAAATCGCTTGTGAAACTTTTAATCCGAGTTCGCAAATACATTCCTATTGATTACAAATAGAATATCGCTATTAGTTAACCAATAGAAATGCTAGCAAACACGGATATTTAGACATTCCTGTATAACTTAGATTAACGTAACTTATTTATTTTTTAGTTTGTTATGCTTTTATAAATCAGTAAATAATGATGTAGTACAAAAACATCAATCGCGCATTTCAATGTACAAAAGATCATTAAATAGTAGTAACTTTAGAAATTATAATACTCATTGCGATCTAAATTGTATTATTTATACGACGGTGCTCCGAAGAGGTGTATTGTAAATAATGTATAAATTGTATTGGCTTTAGTGTAATTGTATTTTTACGTTGAATCGATTGTAAATAAATATTTAAACACAGATACGTTTTGCATTTTATTTTTTTCCCGATTGGATTGGAACACTTCAGTTTTTTAATCTTAATTATTGAACAAAATATTGAACTCTCGGCAATTATATGAAATGCTGAAAAGCAGTTTATCGAGTCCAGTTTATCAGTATATCATTTTATGTCGATTTTGATGTTGCGTAAACGTGACAATTTTAATGGATCTTCGTTACCTATCTACCGTTACATAAAAGTACTGACTGTACTATCTTAAAGCTAAAGTTAACTTTCTCAAATAAATATTCAATATTATCATCCATACTACTTAATCCATACTAATATTATAGATGCGAAAGTGTGTCCGTGTGTGTGTGTGTGTGTGTGTCTGTTACCTCTTCACGCTTAAACCGCTGAACCGATTTAGATGAAATTTGGTACCTATAGAGATAGTTTGAGTCCCGGGAAAGGACATAGGATAGCTTTGATCCCGATATTCCCACGGGGCCACGGGATTGACACTTATTCGGGTGCAACCGCGGAGCGCTGCCAGTGAGTTAATAATTTTACTATTATCTAATAAAATAATAATATTTTACACACCAATATGCAATGAAAATGAATTGAATAATTATAAAATAATAATACCCCATCGCCGTATCCCTACGTTGACGTCGTGGTGGGGCTTGCGCGCTCCGAACTCTAGGCCTGTGCCGGAAGAGTTTACTTTGCCGGAACACGCCTAAGGTGAGGAGCCAGATCAAGAGAGATACAGAAACCCGCAGGGCAGCATGTGGCGAGCTGTTGGGCAGTAGCGACCCCACGGACCCTATCTCTTGGGAGAAGTCATGTTCCTCACCTCTGGCTTGCCTTAACTGGCCGGCTGGAGTGAACAATGACGAGGAACAGAGCTTCTACCTCTTTCTTGCCTTTATTGGCCGGCTTGAGTGGAGATTCGCAAGAGCAAACGTGCTCGGAGGAAGGAAGTATTCCAGTAAGATGCTGGTAGGGATCTTGACCGAATTTCCGGGATTGTCCTGATAGCCATGGAATACCTCTCCACTCTTCATAAGCACCTCAGGACATGTTGCCCCCTTGTCGCTACGTCACTATGTGCTAGCGACCGTTTCCGGAGGCCCATTATTGAGTGTGCAAGTCACCCCCTGCCATTTTATCCGTGTATTTAAAAAAACTTTGATCAGGCAGGGGTCATAGTTCTTTGTAACCAGTCCACATTAGCCACCCAAACCAATAGTCCAACTTTTTATTCTTCCATATCCTGCAACAGTCCTACACCAACCGAGGGTTATCCTTGGGTGCACTTGCATAATACATACAGGGATAATCGTCGATTGGTGCCGCATTTCATTAAAATTTCCTAAGGGGCCTCTGCGAGTTGGCTTCGGTTCCTCGTACGCCTTCCAAAGGACCGGGACCCCATGGTCCCGAGATATATAATATAAAATAGAATAATAATAAAATAATTTGCGTTTGTAATTGTCAAAAATAATTAGGCTTCAAGTAATCGCAGCTATAAGTTGCAAATCCATTTTAAAGTAGTTAACAAACCGCAAATTATCATGAATATGAAAAGCATTAACTGCAGAAATAGCATCGAACAGTTAATGCTTGACTGAACAGTAGTGCGTTACAATATTTAATAACAGTTCCAGTGTATGATTACCCCCAGACCTTAAGAGTCGTTCTTGGATTATTTATGGATTGTAATTCGAGGTTCCTCGCTCTTAATTCAAAGTAAAAGGTGCAGACAATAGCCTTGCGGGCTCGTGACACACGACCGCACCGAACACTGATCGTGCACTACTTTGAATTGAACCGGTACACGCTCTCAAAATTTAAATTGACATCTTCGATTACTTAATTACGTGTCAGAAGCAAGTTTTTTTTTGTTTTCATCTATGATCTGCTTTGTCATGAAGCATTAATGATTATGATACTTCTTCTTATTCTTTTCGAGTCGATGGTACATTATTAAATGAGTTCAACCCAGTAGGTGGCCACACCAATCGCGGCATCAGCGGCGTTTTAGGTCCTCAGAGGTGCAGGTGTATGGACACTTTGAACATGCCAACATATGGGGTATGGTTTGGTCAGGAGCACTGTATTAGCGTTGCGCATTGCGTTTCTGTTGGGTCCCCCATTTCGCTAGATTGTGCTTGCAGCGGCCTACTTGGGTACTACGTATGATGCTACATTAAAAATAGATAGATATATTTTATTATTGTTTAATAAGACTCTCATTAGGTATTCGACGTTGTCGATCAGACTTTTATGCCAGTAACTGAAATTAGTTACTTGCTGGTTAGTGAATCACATTTGAACATACAGACAAATCTGCAATATTAAGTCATAGGTTTCCATCTACCCTTTTTTTCCTCACGGTTAACCTCCGTCTGGAGAAATCCTCATGCTTACCCTCCGTCTGGGGAGAACGGAGGGTTATGTCGGACTCCTACCAACTAAAGCCCACTGTTCCTTCTATTACCATGAGTCGGGGGGGGCCCGGAAGATGCCACACCCCCGACTGGGATCAGCCCGCCATGTCTAGCGGGCCCCTACCCTGCTAACTATTCGGGACTTCACAAAGCTCTTAATCAAAACCCATTTATGTCCAACATGGGTCCTCACCTCAAGTTGTCCATCAAACACATCTGTGTGTGCTGTCTTAAGAGCGGCGCGTGCGAACAAATCACTGAGGTCCGGCAATTAAGGTCATAACTTAGTGTATAATATCATATTGCACAGATTCAGACCGCTCGAGTTTAATTCAGAGTTACGACCGCGCGATAAAGATTTGTCCCTACATCGTCTTGCACCGAAGCGAGACATACATCGAATTTCTTCCTATTTTTGCATTTTTAACAATATGGCCTCGCTTGGTTAATGTCCGTATATATGCCAGTTAATATTTTGTTCTTTTTATAAAAAAGGTTTTTTTATCTATCCTAGACGACGACGTTTAAATAAAGAAAACCTATGATCTATACCTAATCAAATCACATATATCATGGACCTTGTGACATAGATGTATGCATGCAATTATAAACCTTAAAGTGCTTTGTCACAGTACATGTCTCTTTTCGGCACGAGATGATGGGACGACAGGCTTTTGTCGTCCCATCATCTGCATGTTAAGCTGGCTGATCGCAGTATTGCTCCACACAGTAACACTGCACTCCCTTCGTTCACTGCAGCCTACACTTCACTTAAAAGCAAAATAAAGTAGTTCTTAAATTATCGTAAATGGAATAAAGTTCTAAATTGCTGCCTTCAAAATAAAGTGGCAATCATCATCACCTATTAGAACTATAATTTATAATGTGTCTATTGGGGATCCTAAATTGTAGGTTCTGTATTTACGTGAGTTATTAATATTAGTATTGCTGCACCTGTTTTATTGTGGTTTCGCAGTTGGTGCACTTACTAAGGTATTTCGTAACAAAAATAGATGAGATGATCCGTTCTATTTCACTTATGTTACCAAGAAACTGGTGTGATTTTAGTATAGCAATAAATAATTTGTGGTTTCAGCCAATCACATTACGTAGTTTCCTAGTTTGCTCTTTCAGTCGGGTGTATCGTGTCTGTTTAATGTCTCATATTTTCTGACTGTGCACTCTTCCGTGCTTTGTTTCATGCGAATAGGAACAGCGCCAATCAATATTTACATTACTATTATTATAACCTGAACGAAATATCATGTCATATTGTGTTTATCATCACACTAATATTATAAAGGCGAAAGTTTGTGAGTGCGTGTGTGTGTGTGTGTTTATATGTTTGTTACTTCATCACGCTCAAACGGCTGGACCAATTTTGATAAAATTTTGTATGGAGGTAGCTGACACCCTGAATTAACATATAGGCTACTTTTTATCCCGATATTTTCACAGGATCGACATTTACGCGGGTAAACCGCAGGGCGCAGCTAGTTTTATATAAATTCACATAGCAATAAATTCCAGCAGATTGAATATTGATACAAAATAATACATATCATGTAGTATGGAGTGTGTTGTATGTCGCTATTTACATAACAATATTAGTATATAAAGTTTATGGTATCCATTACAGTACTACATAGTAATGTGGTAATAAAATATACCTAGTGTAATTCGTGAGTATGGCTCTGTAAGCACTTAATCACGACCATATTCATCGTGTCGTCCATCTTGCCAGGAAGTACTTAATTATCATGTCTCTTGATATACAAATATAAATGTGCTTAATTTTTTTCCAACATAATTTAAGTACTTCCCAAGTAATTGTCATTCTATAGCCATCATTGCACATAAGACAAATATATGTAACGACTCTTTTGAAATTATTAATGATTTCAAACTGGGTTAAAACAAAAAAGAAAAGTTCAATAGCACAGTCAAGTGGACAAAAGCAAATATTCACTACATCTGTCGCACGTCTGAGCGTCTCAACTTCCGTACAATAGAGTTCAACGCGCAAAGGTCCTCGGACGAAGATTTCTCTTCGCAAATTCTCAAGAACACAGAATAATAACATGACATGCACAATTTCATTCTCGTTGCTTCATTATTTACGACTATGGAGGTTGTCAGCGGTGCGTTATGCAGACGATATCTACATAATTGTTGTTAATTACGGTCGGAGTCACGTAGTGCGCGCTCCAGCAGTTATCTAACCGCCACGCTGACACAGCGTACCATAAGCCTGACAGCACACCTAGAGGGGCTCACTAACTTAATCTATCATGACCACAATTATGATTGGTGCATGAATTAACTTACTTTCACAGCCTACGGCTTCTTACACAAAAGGTTAGTAATGAAACTAATCAAACACAAGGTTCTTGATCTTAACAATAAACAGCTTGACCCCTAACCTGTTAAAGTGCTTGTTATGTATAGAAACAGAACATGTTGCAAATAATTGGAACTGTCAGTCACCATCGACGTGAACATCCGAATGTTACAGGCAGCTCAGACAGCTACATCCACAATGTTTAATACTTCTTACAAAGAACGACGGTTGGTTAAATATATCAATGCCAAAGTACAGTTTCCTAACGTATTTTACTATTTGTTTGAGTAAGCTAGTTTCACATCAATCATAATAATATACTGAACACGTATTGTGCCATACGTGAACAAGAGCAAACAAATAAAAGACGATGATAATAAATTGTACGAAACCCGAAAACTTTTCCTTTCACGTTTTCCTTTGTCTGAATTTTGCTACATCATTTAATTCATTTGTTGAGCACTTTAACTTGATTGATACATTAAATCTTGACACGGGCAATCGATCAGCTGATTAAACTTTAATTTATCTTTTCTTTCATTAGGACAGCAGACCGAACGTAAACTTCCCCAACAAACGCTCTCAATTCGACACCGTTTCACAACGTATTCTTTTATGCCGAAGTAATAAATTCAGCCACTTCATCACCTCACTTTTATCCTCGGAATCACACTGAGGTTCAATTTACTCGGTTAATGTAATGTTCAAACAAAGTCAACGGTCCGTATCTTCACAACCACACGCTCTGTTTCCTACACTCATACTTATGTAATTTAGTCTCATTTTGTGTCCAAAGTAATGCAAATTAATAAGGGTCAATTAATATGTAGTTTTGTTGTGACCTTTGACAAAATAAGAATTATGGTATTGGATTCTTTTTAATTTTGCTTCTGTTTTAATACTTTAACGTTTTATTTCTTTAGATGAAATAAAAGTAATGTATTGGTGATGTTATAGTAATTATGCCGGGAGGCCTAAAAAGGCCACTTTCGCAGAAACTTAAAAGGATAACATTATGAGTCGTAATATGGCGAAGACAGTCCGTGTTTTTCTTTTTTCGCTGAAGCAGTACGTAGGTATAATCAAAGAGATTGAGATTGTATTTGGATTGGATTGATAGGCATTTTAACACAGACAAAAAAAAATAACTGAAAAATCCTTCACCAATGGGATTTGATACGATTAACTTAACAGTTAACTGTCCATTATGATTCATAATGTTATCCTTTTATGATTCTGCCAAAGTGGCCTTTTTAGGCCCCCTGAAGTCATTAAGCCTGAATGTAATATTATTAAACCAACTCATATTTTTTCCATTTCCTTCTATAGTGATAATACCCACTTAACTCATGCCCACATAAAATCAAATTATCTTATTTTTTTATCATTGAAATGAGATTAAAAAGTCAAACAAGAACATTAAAATGACGTAATCCACATTTAATATTGTATTTACATAACCGACAAATTGTTACAATGTTGTTAGACTGTAGGTACTGAAGTCTGACATCCGCGACCCGTTACGTGTGGTGAAAAGTTGGCGGAAAATCAACGTGCGTTCCGCACGGGTGCGCGTGCGCTGATAAACCTCGCCTGTTTCCTGATTATACGCTCTCTCGCGAGGAAGCTAATTGAAAATTACCGATTACAGTTTACTAGAGAGTTATTAATGCTTCCAGTGAATGTGTTCTGAAGGAAAGTTAATTGAAAATAATTATATATTTTTAATATTTCTTTTTGTTGAACTGTCCAAACCTTTCAACAGACACAGGATTGGACATTATATGAGTTTCTTTTTGTTTTTAATAAATTAATGATAATCGGTTTCCTTGATTTATGTTAGTTTTAAAAAACGTGTTTAACCAGCTTGCAGGTGCTCGCCGGCTCATTGGCTATCAGCCATCAATATGAAAGCTGCTATTTATTTATCGATGCCCGACTAAAACGAAAGAAATGACTATTCGTCCCTTTCTAACGCGCTTTCGTCTCTGCGCCGGCGACGGCGACGCGGCGAGCTGCGCGATAGTGTGCGCGGGTTTAGTTTTCAGTGATCGCGCGGCGACGGCGCTCTCTGCCGGCGACCTCCGAAGTTTCGCAACTCGACACATTTCCTAGTGCTAGTGATGTGCTAAGCTTATCCGGTCGGAAGTCCACATAACGTGTGCCGCAGTGACGTCACTGGGAGACTCCGTCACTGGGAGGCCGATCTCGGCAGGTGAATACGATCAATTAAAACTGTGGATGGAGCCTGCGACCGCAGTCGCACGCCACGGCCCCAGCTCGACATCCTTGTCCTCAATTAAAACAATTTACGGCAGTTCTTGTTTGAATTTTACAATTGTTGTACCGATTCATATTATTGTGGCAATAAGCTTGTAATTTACGATTACTTGTACTTGAAGCGAGTACAATTATTTTTGATGCATTGTACTGCACTAAAATCTATAAAAGGAGACAATTATAGTAATTGTGAAGTGCTTGAGTGCATTGTTTAAGCTAGTGGACGAGGCGATTTGCAATTAAGTGGATTATACAGCTATGAATATCCATTTGACTAAAGGTCGATGTGCCTTATTAGGACAAAAAGAATATGTATAATAATTTTAATTTTTAGAATTAGCGCATGTTCCACATATGAACAACGTTTCGCAAAGTAGGTAGGTACCTAATGAAAATTATATTCCGATCAAACAAATTCAATTCAACATAGAAATAGCGTTATTTGCGAGGGTACAAGTAAATAAATCAATCAAGAATTGCGCATGGTGTGAGGAGACATCTCATTTATTTCGCATCAGCACCGTGTCAGCCCGAACTCACCGCAACCGAAGCTAATATGATTTAATCGAAGTGTAATGTTGTAAGTTATGCGACGGACTCGAGATTAGATCTGCTCGGTGGTTTGTTTTGTAAGAATGCTATCAGTTCGACACTGTCGTAACTGGGCCTACGGGCAGTGTACGGGCTGCAGCGAGTACGCAACGGTAAAGTTTGTCAGGGAGAAATGCGTACAAACGCTAACAACGACAGTCGGACATTGTATCTATTTAATTCAAGCTTGTCTAATTTTTATGATATGTTTTGTGTAGAGAAAATAAAACTATTTGAATTTCAATTCGATCGCTGAATTTTGCAAGTCGTAGAGAAATTTATCGTAGAATATTACTTGATATAAATACCAACCAATGTGTATGTGTGTATGCGTGTGTGTGTGTGTAGCAAGTTGCAAAAAGTTACGCAAGAATACTCGACTTTATGGATAGCATTGAAATCTTCTATTCCAACTTATTCTTCAAATCGTTTGAGTTCATTTGCAGGTGATCTTTTGCCAACTAGGTTGGTTATTGATAAAAACAGGAAATACTTTAGCACCCCAGGCACATAACTCACAATAAATACCAGTTCCTATTAGTTCAACAAAGCTGCTAAAACTCTAAGATTAGATCACGGAAAGTGATTTGCTGTATCGCTTAAAATATTTCGGCTAGAAAAAGCGAGGACAACCGGTAGTAGTCTACTATGTAGTTATGTCTACACAGTTGATATTCAACTTTAAATATCATGTTCTATGCCCACTTATTGAAATTGATCAACCACGCTAGTCCGTGACTCCAATCGTGACTCCAAGATTATTTTTATTGCAATTTTTAACTCTTTGTGAAAATCACCTCACACTTAGAAAAGAAGTTGTTGATAATTAAACATACTTTTGTATTCCAAATTACAAGAGACAAAGAAGCTAGTTTTCTAGATTTAAATGTGTTATGTTTCTCAATACTATGTAGCTAATAAGTTAGTGGTTTAGTCTTCCGGTGCTCAAGTACAGACGCCAGCACATCAAGCTACTACAATCTGTCAAATTTCTAGATTTTCAACTTTATCGACAAATATTAAGGTTCAAAATTGATTGAGAAAATTTGACAGTTTCGGGTAGCTTGATGTGCTGGCGTCTGTACATGCTACCTTATGTTTTCAGAAATAATTAAGAGTACGTTACACAAATCTTTTAAAAAACATTCATTTTTAGGATAGTCCCAAATATAATTATAAGTTCCATAGCTGCCAAAGACTTTAAATTAAAACATTGGAGAATTCACTCCTTAAAACTTGAAAATCTCGTTATTTGTCAGATAGCACGAGCGTGATTATGAGGTATAGGTACCTACTTCAAGTTTTCAATTTAAGTAGAGATGAGACGATAAAAGATAAGGAACATTTCAGAATTAACTGAAGTTCATAATAATCATAACCCATTAGGTTACCCAATGCACCTTGGAACAACTAATTGTAGATAACAATAAATGTCAGTCGTAACGAACAATGTGGAAACATCATTTTATGTATATACACAAGAAAATTTGTTGGCAAAATATACCTACATATTTTACCTATGTTTCAATATAATTATACGGTATTATCATAACTTAGATAAGACAAAATCAGTATAGTAGATACATTTGTGAAAAAATATTATGTTTGTACAGACGCCAGCACATCAAGCTACCACAATCTGTTAAATTTCTTTAATAGATTTTCAACTTTATCACTATAGCATAAGGTTCAAAGTTGATTGGGAAAATTTGACAGTATTGGGTAGCTTGATGTGCTGGCGTCTGTACAATGGATCGAAACCGAATGACCTAAGTATACAAGGCAGCAAGGACATAGATGCGCAACCTGCTACCATGGATTCACTACATGATTCTGGATCCCGCAGTTTTATATGAAACAGCTGTTTTATTTTTTGATAACCGACGAAAAATGTCTATATTATACGCTAGGTTGTTTCCTCCGTTTGCAAAACGTGATGATTGCGACTGTACGTAATCACCACGTCTAATAATCATCAGCGGTAGGTACCAATGTGATGATCATGTTCAGCAATAATTTGTAATAGGTAGGTAATAAAGAATAGGGTAAATAGGGCAAAATGCATTCGCAGTAACTGGGTTGTGGAAGTCAGATAGGCAGTCGCTCCATATAAAATACTTGTATTCAGCTCCGGTTAGACTGGAAGCCGACCCCAACATAGTTGGGAAAAGGTTAGGCAGATGATGATGATGACATACCTACGCATTTTATAATATTGTTAGCTTCTGCCCGCGACTTCGTCCGAAAATTTATCTTTTGCTCGCCTCCTAAGGGTCATAGCGTGATGGTAATTAGCCTATAACCTTCCTCAAGAAGTGAGCTATCGAATGCAAAAGATTTTTTTGTAGTTCCAGAGATTAGTGCGATCAAACAAATTCTTCAGCTTTATTATTTATTAGTAAGTATATTATAGTCCGCGAAGAACTAGTTGGCCGTGCCTTAGGTGGGGACAGGGGTGAGGGCGGTGGGGTTGCCTATTGTTCGCAACGCACGTACTGACTAATGACAAAGCGCCCCCACCCCTCCGTCCCACCGCTCACATACCTAAGGCGCGGTCAACTAGTTCCGCGCGGACTATAGTACAAGTATCAATGGAATAAATAGTAATAATATGTTGACGACCTAGTTAATTATTCAATTTAGTCATGTTTAACAAAATATTTGTTCCTAATACCGACATACGGGCTATTATTATGCAGAAGTACCTACACAAATACAGTAATACATCGTTTTGATTTTGAAGTAGAAGTGAAAACTGATATAACCTGCACAAACGTTTAAAGGATTAAGGCTCCTACAAACAGGCGCGACACAAAGGTACCGCAAGTCGCGCAATGAGCGGTGCCTTTGTGTCGCGCGCGATTATATCGCGTGTCGCGCCTGTTTGAAGGAGCCTTTACAAAAAGGATCACTACCGATTTCAAAAGTTCTTAGCACATCTTAATTACAGGTCGCTTCATAGAACTCTTACATAGCGTGCACAAACAGTATAATATTTATATTAAAATTATATAATAACACGTAACAGTAATAACACAAAAACCGTTATTGAAGCAAGTGAGCCGTTTACGTGGCGTTTCCTCACGCAACTGATATTTGAGACGGTTAATGGATACTAGACATGTATAAAACGTAAACATTGCTAAAACGTACGAAACATTATTTACTAAATTGTATTCGTGTACAGGATATGTGCATATTTTTTCACAAAGGTTTAGTCGTTTGCTATTCACGATTGTATAAGTGTGCATGCACACGAGCAACACGCGTCGACGACAGCAACCGTAGACGCGTGTCCCTCGTGCGTGTGCACTTAAATGTCTTCTTTTTTATAGCCACGACGACGATGGCACCTAAGGACAAGGTCTATAGACATCAACCCATGACCACACCCGGCATAAAGAGTTTTCATGAGAAAACAGAAACTACCAAAAACTGCTACGATCCTTCCTAAACGTGTAATTTGCAAAACATTACGCTTTCGTGGATGGAAAGCGTACCTACTTAATAAGAGGCGGCTCAATTGAGTTTCATTCTGATGGGTCTCTTTGTAATACTTACACCACACAAGAGTCAGGAGTGTCACAAGACGTATAGTAAAAATCTTCGTTCCATCAACAATCGTGTCCTACGATGTCCTTCTCACCGCTCTGGTTTCATTCACTCTTCTTTCTTTGTCCAGGCGGTCTTTCTTTGGAATGCGCTCCCTCTGAACTGTTGCCTCAGGGTGGCAACCAGCCTGTTATCATTTAAATTGAAGGCAGGTGAAAATATTCGTAAGAAATTGTCAAAATCATCCCAGCGCTGAATTGCTGGATTTGTTTTCTCATCTAGCATTGCAGAGCATAATCAGTCTATAATGTTCCCACTGCTGGGACACAGGCCTCCTCTCGTCAAGAGGGAGTGGGCCGTAATCTACAACGCGGGCCCAGTGCGGGTTGGCAGATGTCACATGTCTTCGAATTTTTGGTTCTAGGACATGCCGGTTTCCTCACGATGTTTTCGTTCACCGTTTCGAGAGCAGTGGTGATGAAATAATTTACACAAAGTAAATCGTCTGCCTGGGTTTGAACCCACGACCTACAACTTGTAGGTAAGTCAAGGCCGATACCACTGGGCCACCACTCCTCTACCTACTTATCGTTATTTCTCCTGACAATGTTTATTTTTGTTATATTATGTATGTACATATATGTTCTCCGTACGCAAAATACGCGCATTGACGTGGAATTGCGGACACCAGCCCGTATTACCAATATGTATGTATTATTTTTTATCATTTTCCGAGTTTCAACCCCTTATGTTGCACCTGCCATGTTTGTCTCTGCATCACACTAACGTTGACTGGTAGAAAATGCCCCAAGCATTAAGTCCGCCTTTGTACAGTATTTTATTTTTAGTTGTGCATAAAGTTTTAATAAATAAATATGAGGCACGGTTTAAAAGTTTGCTTAGCAGTAAACTACTCGTAAGATAAGCTGAAGTCATACATCATATTCCACCGCAAGTTTCCAAACGTATTTTCTACTCTAAGTGCAGATTAATAAATGAACTTATCTTTATACCTAACACATTTTATGCAAATAAACAATTTTGATTTGATTTGAACTTTGATAAAAACACAATCGAACACGATTCAAGGCTCCTTCAAACAGGCGCGACACGCGATAAAAACGGGCGCGACACAAAGGCAACGCAAGTTGCGTAACGAGCGGTGCTTTTGTGTCGCGCGCGATTATTTCGCGTGTCGCGCCTGTTTGTAGGAACCTTCATATCACAGTCCAAAGCAGTAGCGGGTTCATTGTGAAGTTACAAAATTAAGCATATATTTAGCCTGCCCTGTTTGTTATTTATTTATTTTTAAATAACCAAAACAGATTCACGATCACACGTGAAAAATCTTGCGCGAATACGTAACTAAATCGTGTTTATAATCATATCCGCACAAGTTTTTTCACGTGTGAAAGTTGATCTTAAGCTATCATTAACTGCGTCCACCTTTCTATACGACTAAATTGAAAATCAGCGTGACTATTACTAGCTTACCTTTCTACCAATCAATCACCGACCGAGATAACGTGGGAAGAACCATATAGTACGTAGCTCATACGTAGCTACAAAGTATTCTATGGTAATTTAGTTGTGATAGCAAAAGATAACGCAGTAATACTATTGGCTAAATCCTCGCATGATCAATTGCGAGTTGTTGAAGATTTCTCTTCTACGTATGTCGTCTCCGTCTTCAATGGAGAATACTCGAATGAAGGAAGTCAGATAAGGCTAGTCGACATTAATTGTTCGCACAACAATACGAGGTCAAATTAAATTAGCTGACGAAACTCGACGCGATGGGTATATCTAAACACGATAAAATAAAAATATAAAATACTAGCTGACCCGGCCACGCGTTGCTGTGGTAGACATATAATTTGCAATAAAATAATATTGCGATTATAAATGGAGATGTGAGCTATCCTATCTTTCAAGTTGGATCAAACTACACACTGTGTACAAATTTGATTAAAATTGGTTAAGTAGTTTAGGAGTCCATCGCGGACAAACATCGTGACACGTAATTTATCAGGGCGAACGAAGCGAGCCCTGCTATATCCCACAACCTGAGCATTTTGTGGTACACTTTACGGAAAAACTATTACGCCTATTGATTTGTGCTTTAACATAATAATTTCTATTTATATGTAGATGTGTTATCAGTGACTAGAATCAATTCTATTTTTTGTAATTTCTGACGTTCAAAAGTGCCTTTTATGTGCCTATTTATAATAATATAAAAATAAATGCTTTGACTTTGACTTTGAGTAAAAAAAATAATAATTTAAATTACGAAAAAAAATATTTAAAAAAACTGCCTTAAAGATTATTTACCACGCAGAAAAACGACGCGAGCCCTCACAAAGCTCTGCTTTTAGCTAGTATATATTAAGAAGATATTATATCTTATGGCTATTGGGCTTCAGGACAGAAAGCCATAGTATGCTGTCCATTCTCCTTTGTTTAGATATCGATACCCATCACACCTGCGGAGTTTCGCTAGCTAATTTAATTTAACCCGCCGCACGCCGCACGTTCAATGCCGCCGACACGCGACAGCGTGTTCTTGCGAATTTCTATAACTACGCCTTGAACACGCCAGGCGTGTCCTAAATGTTTCAGTGATATTTCGAAAATTAAGCTAAACCGAAAAAAAGACAGATTTAGAATTTAAGTCTATCGAGGTGCCACTGGACACGCCTAGCGTGTCCATGTTTAACAAAATGCAGTGCCGCTGACACGCCTGGCGTGTCCGCGTGGCTTTATAGGGCGGCATCGCTATAAACTTCAATAAAATTATGGTGGCAGTGAACGTGTTAAGGGCCTGATTCTGATACGCTAATATTAATAACATATCGTCACCATCTCGCCTGCGTTTCCCGATGAGTTACACAGGTACACCCACGTTTCGTCAGTTATGTTTAAGTCCCATGTGATAGGTAACGAGGCTATTGCCATCAATCGGGCACAAATTCAGACTCTGAGCTGCTACTAAGAAATTCCTGATGGAAAACTTCAAAAACACCTCCCCGACCTAGCAGGGAATCGATCTTAAGATTTGCAATAGCGCTTGCTAAACTTAATTTTAAGTTTAATGCTGGCACTGCCACTTTTAACTATACTTCCTCGGGTAGAGCTGGTACACGTATGCACCACAACCAGTACAACTGTGTAACCAGTACAAAGTGAGGGTTAATAGATGTCACATATCTTCGAATTTTTGGTTCTAGGGCATGCCGGTTACCTCACGATGTTTTCCTTCACCGTTTTGAGAGCAGTGGTGGTGATAGGTATCATTTACACAAAGTAAAGCGCTTGTCTGGGTTGAAACCTACTATTCTGTACGGTGGTACGGAACCAATCGTGTCCAATATGCACTTGGCCCCTTTTTTATTTTTTACAGAATCAATTCTTACTTATTCTAATACCTAATCTTCTAGTTAATCACCAACTTGCCTTCCTTATCACCAATCGACTACAGAGATAGTCGATTGGTGATAAGGCAAGGCTTGCTGGGTCCATTAAACATTTCACAATACAATCGTTCTAGGAATTTATGAACGCCCACACACTTATTAATTATTAACTTATTAACTTTTTTAAAACTCTTTTGTGACTTGACAAATCAGCTGTCCGCCTACTGCTCGTGGCCGTACCAATGCAAAACATTCTAAAAAACTTTTTTGTAATGGTTTTTTTCTTGTAATGGTCTCCATTAACAAGTTAAATGCCTATGGACGCGTTTTGTTTTACTAATGTCCTACGATTTTCTTTAGTGAAGGTCTTAGGCTTGAAATCAAACTATTACTTGGTACAAGTTGGTAATGCCGCCATCGCCAGTCTCTTGGGTATATTACCAGTCGACATTATGCGGATGAATTTTTCAAAGCTATATTTTAGTTTTTGAATAGTTTTAGTTAAGTTAGGATATAATTTTGTTATTTTTAATAATTATTTAGGCATTAGTTGTTATTTATGTACCTACTATTAATAACTTATATAATGATTTGCAAAGGTGAATTGTTTTGACGACCAGTGGGTAGTGGATATTGAGTGGAGATTAGCTATCTAGTCACGGAACCAATATGTTATATGCCTGCGGATAAATTGTTCCTTATCTGAATGTTTGTGATCTTGGATTTAAGGCTCCTTCAAACAGGCGCGACACGCGATAAAATCGCGCGCGACACATAGACACAGCAAGTCGCGCAACGAGCGTTGCCTTGTGTCGCGCGCAATTCACGTCGCGCGTCGCGCCTGTTTGCAGGAGCCTTTACGCAACGCAACCATAAAATGAAATAAAAACATGTGCAAGATAAGAAAAAGGGTTACATTTTTAATTTGTGAAACAGTTACTTTTAAAACACAGTTTATTTATAAAGCGCGATTCATTGAAATGTGTTAGTATGGAAACTATTAGATATTATATTATATTAGATATAACTATTACATTATTAGGTAAATTAATAAATTAATCCCCTAAATTTCGTCATCAAAACTTGTTTTCTCAGCTCTACAAAATGTATAAGAACCCAAATGGAGGTCAAGTTTTAATATCGCGGACGTAGTCACGGGGCACGCCAGTCGCACCTAACTAACTATACATAGACGTCCTCGACAGCTGATTGCAAATTGTTTTTATGATCAAATCTCCTTAACAATAGTGTGGAGAGTAGCGCGTGACTCGAGCTAGCTATTGTTCAGGCGCAGGCACAGACTGACTGTTCACACAGAACCTCCGCATACACACATACGTACCTACCTACTTAGTTTTATACACATTGTGGTACAGTTTCACACGTACGCGTTCGACTAGCGACGAATTTCTACGAAGGTACCCGAGTCATTTACATTATAGGTAGTTGTGGCGCAAATCCAATTGTTTTTATTCACCCACGTGTCCGCATTATCATGACGAATCACTGCAACAAGGCGTCGTTTTATCAAAACCAACTATTACACAGCTGCGGTTGAAATAAAATACTGTTGACGGAACTAATTAACACTAACCACAATGTTGGCAAAATATTCGGCTGTTATGAAATTTTAAAGTAAACTAATGTCCAGTAACATACAGACTTGTGCTACTGCATCCACAAGACATAATGTAGAAGCGGTTCTACACATTTTATAGCAATTTTGTTTCAAGAAAGAGCAAAAGATAACATATACAGGGTGGCAGGAGCATCGTGTAGTAATTCGCTTAATAAAAAAAATTTGCTGTTCCGTACATTTTGACCGCGCTTTTCTATGAAACAGCTGATTTATTTTCATAACCGACGAAAAATTTCTACGCTAGGGGTCTAAACTCTTGTGCTGAATTCATGGTTACCGTTTACACGTCGATATTGTCGTTTCGTCGTCGTCGTATTACCCAGTAACTGGGTTGTGGAGGTCAGACAGGCAGTCGCTCCATGTAAAATAAGGTATTCAGCTGCATCCAGTTAGACTGGAAGCCGACCCAAACATAGTTGGGAAAAGGCTAGGCAGATGATGGTGAGTTTACACGTCGATGCCCCGCCACTCTGTATTAAAGTTACGTGACTGTCTTGTCCTAAAAAAGATTGATAGATACTATACACGACTCCTAAACCGAGCCGCAGTGTAGTACTATGTAAAATATACAACTCTAAAACATCAAAATATGTCTCAAACTCGCGCCACTGTTACCGTAACCAACACCACTTTGGATGTGTTCGGCTGTCCTCGGGATGTACTCGGTTTTAATGTAGGTACTTATATCCGATAACATGTCAGTTAGTGATGGCAAAGTATTCTGTTTGTGTTTTATTTTCACTTCTGTCGGCACAGGAGTGCCGCCAGGAGGCGTGCCACTTTTATTTATTTTTGTAAAATGTTTTTTTCTTGATCATGTATGATTGTGTTTCAATACAAAATGCAATGTTAAGGTACTATTTGGAACCGAGCTGCCAACTGCAACTGCCGACAGCACGTGCAGCGGCTCATGCCTCGTATATTGCAGTTTTGAAGCTGACATACTGGCTATCATTTTGGTGTTATCATTGTTCCGAATTTGAATTCACGACCATTAAAAAATGTAGTCTTTTCGCAGATGATTTACCTCTGAATTTGCATCACTGACAAAAGCACTGTGATCTTTATTTTCATTACAATTAGGTTGCTATTGGGTTGCTGCTGTCAAAGCCTCAGCGGTAAAATAACTATGAAAGGAAATAGGTGAGTGGCTCGATATAAGAGTCCGGAAGTGTATATCTCGTTGCTGGAAAATGACCAAAAAGGTACATACGCCATATATAACATTAGTCAAAACATTCTGATTCAGTTTGACCTACTAACCTGGGCCCAATTGATTAGAATTGCAATCAAAATACAAGAACAAAAGATTGTATGCATTAAAATACTGCACGTTAAAATAATAACAATCATTGTAAGAATGGACAGACAATGTCATCGGTCGAGGTCGGGTTTTTGCATAGAGTCAATGTATTCATACGTCTTCTTATAATACTATACATCGTTTATCTACGTCATGTGGGTAGTATCGTCGGTCAGTCTGCGTGACGCTATCGAATTTTCCAAATGAGTAAACACGTCCGTATTATAAATACTATTCTTCGAAATCAACAGGAATTAACATAAGATAGAGATTTAGAAACAATTAATTTTTTTAACCGTCTCCTACACCTTGAATTTCTTATATTTTTGGACAATATTTTTGTTATGGTAAAAGTTGCCCTGCCTGTAGATGGGCTACTTTTAATGCGAAAATTATTTGAACCAAAAAGCACAACCTACCCAAACATGATATTAGTACGTGTCCTAAGACTTAAACAAACCCCTAATTACGAGCCTATTAACATAGCGTACTCCACGGAATGTCGTTTTACTTCAATAGAGCCTACTGCCTAATGGAAAGGGTGACGCCAGCGGTCAAAGAAGAATTTCGGGCAAGGTCGCCTGATGGATGTTTGTGTCCACTCTTGCGCAAATATCTCGCGTAAAGGTGTGCGGGCGTAGCAGAGATGTCACTGTCACTATGTTTTCATTTTCATTTTCCTTATATTTACATTAAATACATGTTAATTTCAACGTCCTTCTCCGTACAGAGCGTGTTTAAAGTAAATTATCCTACTTAAAATGTAATGTAGTTAGGTGTTTCGAAAGATTAGTCATTAATTCCGCAGTCGTCAGCTGCATAAATATTTATCTCGAGTAAACCTTAGAATTTGATTAAGAGTCGTAACTCAAGGATTTAGACTGTTTTGGTATTAAGAAATTGATTTTATTTTCATTCAGTGTATGGCGGGCGTTTTAAGGGAACTTTCGTATGTAATTTTGACGTTCGATATGTGCTGATTCTCAGCCTAATTTGAATAATTGACTTTTGATTTCGATTTTGATTCCGATCCCTTCGATTTACCCTATCTTATTTCAAACTAATTTTGAAAGTATCGTATTATTCGCTGGTTAGATCAAATACAGTTGCTTCGTATTCAACAACATTAATAAGCCTTATTGCAGCAAACGCTCTTTATACATTTACCATCAAAGAGCTACATTAAATCATACAGACAGACGGCACATAGCAATTTATTCTGAAGCTATTACTGCAATTTACTGGCTCGCATAACATAATTTAGAAATGTCATTTACCAAGATACTTAGAAACGGCTCTAAGGATTTTAGATCTCTTCCAATCATAAGTTTACACAATTAAGATACTACAGAGTTTCTTTTCTAGACAACTAGCTTATGACAGTAATTAAAACTACACATAGGATGCAATTATAATGATAACGGAAATGCTTTAACTACCTTTCATTATACCGTTTGTAAATTGTCGTTTAACACAACGAGCTGTTCCAAAGCATCAGTTAACGTGATTATTCGATCTTATAGAGTCTATTAACAATGTAAGGGATGCTATCAAATATTTTCGTCCAAACGCTTTTGCCTGGGGTCTGACTGACAGAAGGCGGATTCCCGAAATTAAAAACGTTTAAAATCTAGTCGCAATCACGAAATAAAGTTTACAATACAAATACTGGATTTGTATTTCAACATTTATTTAGATTTAGGCAAAGTTCTTAATACTAAAATGTCCACTTAGCACCGAACTAATAGTGTAAGATCCCATGAACGCCAGGCCAGACCTTTGTTATTTTATAAAAAAATAAAATCACACTAGTATCATAAAGGCGAAAGTTTGTGAGTGTGTGAGTGTGAGTGTGTGTGCGTGTGTTTATATGTTTGCTACTTCTTCACGTTCAAACGACTGGACCAATTTTGATAAAAAAAAAATATGAAGGTAGCTGACACGCTGGATTAATATATAGGCTACTTTTTATCCCGATATTCCCACGGGATCGACATTTACGCGGGTGAAACCGCGGGGCTCAGCTAGTTAAATTATATGTTGGTCTGGCCAGGGTTGAAAGTATCAAAACTGTCTGGCTGCTGAGGAAACATCTTCTAATAGTCACCGAAGTAACATGTACTTATAAAATTCAGCTTTTATACTATAACGAAAGTATAGTTAGGTACAATTTATTAAAGTTTAAGTGTGTCTGGCAAGGGATTGCCACGATGGTAAGTGTCTGGCAATGGATGACGTGGTTTCTAATATGTATTATCCCAAAGAAAATGTAAAAAAATACGCTTTATTATTTGACAAAATTAAGTTGGTATCTTTTAGACCTTTACTACCTATTATTACCTGCCAAAGTCACGATTATTCAAACTTCATAGTCGCCCATCGTTCCTACCTGTGTTGGGAGCATGCGCTGAGAAACTCTCAGCTTTTATAAAATAACGAAGATTTGACGTGGATCTATTTTGATCTTGGACTATAAGCTGTAATTTTTGTATAAAGAACTGCATTTCCATAACATTTAGGATCTTAATTCAATAACTGGCTAATAAGCGTAATAAGCGCCCCCTTATTACAAAATAAGGTTTTTCTTTTTTTAGTAATACGGGTTATTTAGTACCAAGTATGCTACACATTTTAAAAGTCACTTAGGTGGGTACATTTCTTTATGCTTTTTGAACCATTCACTATTGGTGTACCTAGTACCTACAAAAACGACAATTCATGATCATCGTGTCCCAGATAATGCAGACATAAATCAAGATTCCCGTACAAACGCAGGTTCCCTCGGTAAATCACGTGTAGACTTGTAGAGTGATGACGACTCGCTCGTGTGATCGAATCGTGACAAAGCACATAATGCCTCGATCGAACAACCATTAACGTAATGAGTAATTATAGACATCGAGTGATTGTCCACAACAGGACCCGAACCGAAGGCCGACGCTTGCAACACCGCAGATAACATTTGAGCTATAAATAACAGCGGCAATTAGGATAAAGGATATATCTAGGTACGCGTCAAGGATTAGAACGTAAAATATGTACATACAATACTGACACTCAGTTTGGTTAATTATTTTATTAATTGGTGCTGTACTATACAATTTATACGACGGGTTTAGTTAAGTAGATATTAATGATCGATGTTAAGTAGCGATAAAAAATTTATTATATTACTAGCTGTTACCTGCGACTTCGTTCGGGTGGAATTTATATAACAAAAAGTTATTGTTCAGTTCGCAGAGTTTACGATAACTTATTAATTCTGTATTCCGCGTAAAGAAATCCCTATGCTAATTTTAATGAAATTCTTCTATTTTATGAATCGATATTTTGTTTTTGTACATATTACTCCATTTAGTTCCTTTTTTTCGTTTTTGCATTTTTATATTAATTATTATTTATTTTTAGTTTTTCGTATTAGCTTTATTGAAAAAAAAATTTATATACAATATTTGGTGTACGATTTTCTTGGGCTAAAACAACAACACTACTGGCATTCCTCGCACGTGAACATGCCACGTACATTTGCCATGGTAAAGCAACCCTTAGTTAAATCTAGGTCAGCTTTGCTTAACGTTTGCCCTTGTGACTTGTCGATTGTCATAGCAAAACTGACATTGATAGGGAATTGCAATCTTTTGTATTCAAATGGAAAATTCGACGGTAATATAGGAATCCGTGGTATAAATACTATCTCACCTTTTCCTCATCCGGATATTATACGACCTTTTATAACGTTTCTTTGCAACGACACTACTCGCAACCTAGTACCATTGCAAAGTTTCTGTGGGTTTAAATTACGGAGTAGTATGATGGGCACGCCAATCTTAAGTTCTAGTTTGTGAAGGGGTAGACCAGGCACAATTATACTGTTTAAAAATTGTGTTGGGTAATTAACCACTTCTTCCGGATTGCAAACTGTATTGATGGAAAGGTATGTTTGCGATTCACCAGATAGCTTATCTAAAATGTGCTGATTAAGCGCAGTAACCTTTCAGTTCACAGGTGCTAAAATTGATTTATCACACAACCACGAATCTTCTTTATATTGTAATTGTGAATATCATCATATATACTATGTATTAAAATTTCAGGTTCCGATAGGTAGTTCTATATAATGAGTACTTACTATTCACTTCTAGACACTTTCCCTCACCAACATCAAGAAGAATTTTGCTAAATTCTGAATCGGCTGAATGTGCTCTCATTACAAACAGACACTCCAATTTTATTTATTTGTATATAGATGATGTGTAGATTTTATTTCATTGGTTTTAATTTATTTTCGTGGAAACCATTTTTTTTTTTCTAAAATAAAAATAGCCTAAGTTACTCCTTATTACATCAGCTATCTGCCAGTGAAAGTCCCGTCAAAATCGTTCCAGCCGTTTCAGAGAACAAACAGACAGACAGACAAAAATTGTAAAAAATGTTATTTTGGTATGTACTGTGTATACATTCATATGCATTTAGTAAAAAGCAGTTATTTTTATGTTAGAAACAGATACTCCTATTTTATTTATTTGTATAGATGCACGTGTACCGGGAGGATTCTGTGAGAGGATCTGTTAATTGCAAGTACAAAAGGCACTACGGGTAGTCAGACCTTCAGTCGCAGCAAGTCATATAACTTACACGTGATGTGTGCAGTGGTGGACCCAGTGGTGTCGGCCCCGACTTACGAGTCGTCGTAGGTCGTGAGTTCGAACCCAGGCAGGCATTTTACTTTGCGTAGGCATTTCATTACCACTGCACTCAAAACGGTGAAGGGAAACAACGTGAGGAAACTGCGATGTCCTAGAACCGAAAAATTCGAAGATATGTGACATCTACCAACCCGCACTGGGCCCGCGTGGTGGATTATTGCCCACTCCCTCTCACACAGAAGAGGCATGTGTCCCAGCAGTGGAAAAATTATAGGCTGATTAAGAACATACAGTACCCGGCGATAAATATTGCACATCGACCTTTGGAAAGAGACAATCGGCTAATTTCGGCTTCGTAGAGCGTTATCTCTGTCGCACGAAATACAAACAGTCCGGTATCTATTAGAAGCTGTTAAAACAATTATGATTTGCTTCTTTTGATAATATTATTTTTATTCTTTGTATAAAATCGATAGGATCGAATAGGTCGATGTGCAATATTTATCGCCGGGTATTGCAGTACCTACACACTTTTTTTTCGTTATATTTTTCATTAAATTCTATGTCATAAAGGAACTACTTGTTATATTTTTACTGTATCTATTGTTCAATTAACTTCCTTCATGTACGATTTGCATGATATTTTCTAAAACTAAAGCTACAAGGAATGTCTATTGTCTGTGAAACAGTGCGACAAGCACAAATTTCTCACGATCCAGACTCGAACGTCAGCGGCGACGTGTTTTGCTCGTCGTGATCTAGAATGATCGATAAAAACTTCTGAACAGGCATAAAACAAGCTCCCGACCGATTTCGATCACGGAGGCCAATCTCAACAGAGAAACAATAATTCTGTACTACTATGGGTAGGAAGTTACAGAATTATTAAGAGCCTGCCTATCAAATGATCCGATTTAAACTCTTGTTGTTCTCCTTTTAAGACAAGTTTGATTAATGAGCATTGAAGTTATTATTTGATACAGAACACTCTCACAATTTATCACCCTTCTACGAGTAAATAAATAATAGAAGTCGGTTGCGAAAAATTAAGCCATTGCAAAATTCACGACAATGATCTACGTTAACAACCTCTCGAATACCTAAATGTAATACAATATAATAACATAATCGATTAATTTGCTATCCGAGAGCAATCGATCAATCTGATAGTGTACGAGTTGATTGGAGACATGTCATCAGATATAATAATAGTTCCAAACAGCATAAGCATATGATTTCGAAATTAGACCATTATATAAACTAAATTTTAGATTCAACATCATTCTAGAACTACGGTATGGATTTATGATAATCATCTTTAGCTCAATCATAATATGTCTAATCTAAACTATTGAATTGTGTCTAAGTTTGTAACAGAGGATATTGCATGACTCATAATGCGAAGCATTAGAAAGTGCTTTAAGGCTCCTTCAAACAGGCGCGACACGCGATAAAATCGCGCGCGACACAAAGGCACCGCAAGTCGCGCAACGAGCGGTGCTTTTATGTCGCGCGTCGTGCCTGTTTGCAGGAGCCTTTACGATCGAAGTTTTATTTTTTGCCTCCTTTCTGCATCTGTTTCTATTGTTATATTCCTGCTAGTAGGTACACAGAACCTACTTAATTTATATACAATTGTATAGATAATTTAATGGAGATTAATTCTGTACTTTTCAAAAATGTATTTAATGTAAAATAAAAATAAAACATCAAAATATTTCTTAAAAATTTCCTGTCAATCAAGTGTGAAACCTAAAAACATTGTAGCTTAAAAAAAACAATTAATAAAGTCAATTTTTTTTATAGATGGTTTCACCCATACAAGGAACCCCATTGAAAATGGCTCTTTTATTCAAAGTAACTAGTTTAATTATAATTAATAAAAAACTAACTAATATAATATCCATATCTATGGTTTTTTATACGATGAAATGAGCATTATGAGTACTTTTGGATTTTTCAAATTTTTCTAAGAAAACCGTCTAAGTAGGTACCTACGATATTACCCAACCATTTCGTACGTGACAACGTTATGTTGCGCTATCAGCAATAATATAATAGAAGACGCCATTAAATAGGTAAACGGATGTTCCACCAAAACTGTTGCCCACACTTTCGCGTGCCGACTCCTATAGCCGAACATAACGAAATATTCACGCGTCACTAATATCCAATATCTTTGTTACAGGTCGCAGAGTCATGGGACTGGCCAAAATAGTGAATCTGACAAAGTGATAATAAGCAGTGATTATGTAATGAACTGTACAGTGTGTGCAGTGAGTGTTGTGACATGAACAGTGAAACGCGCCCACATCTCTGAACAAACACGTGGAAATGAAAAGAGAAAAGTACAAGAACACAACTCCGGAACACGGGTAAGTTCAACACTAACTCGTTTTAACATTTAACGAGGTTACAACACCGAGATTCCTTAAGTTCTCTCTATAACTAGGAACTCATATATTATTAACTTGAATCGAAGTTACATTTGATTGTTATATTCTGGGTCACAACGCCGCCAGACAATAAAGAAAACCTAGTATTAAATAATGTGCGTAATATTCCGTGAATCTAAATTTATTATGTTTCATGTTTGAAGCGTAATTATTACAAAACCACACATTGTTTGAAGCCTATATCGTAATGGATTTGTGCTGTGACGTAACGGCTAGGAGCTTACGATATAGTCCACGACAAGAAGTATCGCACGACTAGGTAAAGAGAAACCGCAAAAAAACAATGGCTCTGTAGACCTGTAGCCGCGCAATACAAACACCTGTGTGTGTAATCAACATTACGGTATTGAAATATGTTCAGCAAACTTTACTATTGTTTTGCGCATATTGCTTAAATATTTTCAAATGCTAAAAGCCCTTTAGACTGACCGTGACCAGAGCCGCTCATGTTCTTAAGGAGAATAGGATATTTAACATTCATTAACGATAAAATATTGATAATTACATATTATATTCGTTTATACTTTGAACAGCCATTAAAGAATGCTGTAATTACTTATGTCAAGTCGGCCGGCAAATAACTTGAAATAACAAACGCAAATGGTAAGGTTATCGAAGAGGGAGTCCATGTTCGCGTGAATGTCATGTCATAACACATTACGGTTCTAGGTTACAGACATAAAAAAAATCCTATGTAAATGTATTTGTCCATATTTTGACCACCGTTCAAGTGTTTTACCAGACAATTTAATCCGCCTGGTTTCAATGAAATATTTATTTACATGACATTATGTGCAAAAAGTCATTGCAATGAATGAACACAAATTAATACATAGTGACATAATAAGAACTTCAAAAAATGGAGACATATAATTTCAAGCAGATTGTGGAAACTTAAAACAGAACATAACCCTTCCGTCTCCCTCCAGTAATTAGGTTAGGTAGGTAATATGTATTTCATTAATAAAAATCCCTCATATCTTAATTGCTGAATGAATAACTTATGATTCGTTTGGTGCATAAATTGTAAATATAGAAAAGACTACCTACTTAGTTTCCATTCTCTTCTGTGGTGACTTAATACATGATTCATAATGAAATCCCCTCCTCAATATTGCATACGTACGTGAGAATGAAAACGAAATTGAAAATGTAAATCGCTTTCCTATTCATTATGAAACCTAATGACCGATAACGAACATCGCAACTCTCCAAAATACAATAACTATACAAAAAGTGAGACTTGGGTTCAAAGCCCAGTGTTCCACTGTGCCACTTACTCAGCAGCTGATTTCGTGATGATATAATTGCGCCGGCGCAGCGGTGACGTAAATTCTGGTAAAGCCCGGAGTGAGGTGAAAGTGTAAATAGCCGCGGACCGCCACCTCGGAACCCTGACACCGCGGCGATCGCACTCGACTCCATATTATATTACTGCGCTTGCACATACCCTTTATGGTCAACATTCGATCAAAAGCGAGCTAGATTGCGAGAGAGTTTAATCGCCAACGAAACCGAACACGACGCGGAAGTTTACAGTAGGAGTTTTCAAAGTGAGTCAGACATGACCTTTTGGAGCTACATCGAAAAACAAATTGCCATTTTTGACACGCCGATAAGTCCTTGCAATGTACCTACGTGGAAGAAAGTGTGCTTTCTAGTGAAGTAGTGTTGCACAACCGCACGACGGCGACGCTGCTTCACGGTTCTCCGTGGCACGGCTGCGGGCGCGACAAGGTCGTCATTGTTGACGCACCTTTGTTTTATTTTTGCCGTGAATTGCGCGAAGCCGCAGCCGAGTGGTCATGACCATAACTAAATTATACTTCGTTCAACCTCAAACTATGATTTCAGAAATACGAATAAGAATATTTTATTTACTGCGAAGCAAGTTGAAAACGCTGCTGTTTTTTATTACCATGATAATAATTTACATACAAATTATCAAGTGTTATTAATATCTAGACTGTAATCCGAAAGCAGATAGAAATATGAAAGTGAACTTTAGCAGTGATTCGCACCGGAGCCGCATCAATCGTGACCGTTTTAATCACTCAGCGGAACGCACTATAGCCTTAACAATGTCATTCGATATAAACTAGAGGAAAATACTTACACAGGTACATCGAAGATGGTTTTACCATCTCTTATCCTGTTCACAACCGGGTTCATGGAACACAATATGAAAAAGTTTACGGAACAATTACATCCTAATCTGATCCGTCCTCAGTCGAAATGAGGCTCATTATTGTTATTAGTTGGGTTTTGCCTGCCGGATCCGGAAGAGTGGTCATTAGGCGTGCTTCACACGAGCGCTGCGGCCGTGGGCGCTGCGTGCGCGTCGGCCTCCTTGGGAGGTGCGCCTCGATGCGCAGTGAGGCGCCGCCGCCGCGCGCGCCGCCTCGCCTCGCTCAGGAAGCAATCACAGATAATCTTCGAGCTACTTACTGACATTAACATTCATCAACGAACACACGCAAAACAATTGAACATCCTGCGACCACCCATAATCATGTTGGAGGTTACATGGTGTCGTCCCATTGTTGAGATTTGATTTCAAGTGTAAATATATGAAAACAACCGTCGAATAGGTACATTAAGATGTATTAAGGCTTGATGCCTTTGCATTACCGGCAATTCCATTTGATGATATTATGTCGCAAGACATTAATGATGTTATTCATGACGTAAATTGTTTTATGCGAATGTAAGGTACATTAAAGGAATCCATTAGTTAAGGGATTATATATTTTTTGCTGTGGAAACCCAACCTCTGACGAGTTATTCCTCTGAGCCTCTAAACAAAGATGCAGGTCACCTTTGGTGTTTGAATGCTAGCACCAAAATGTCATACAAAGTTTGACAAACATGTAATTTATTATAATGTCGTAAACACAACATTATTATAATTCGTCGACATCTGCAAAACAACTTTTTGTGAACTATTCTGGGTTTGACAGTTTGAAGAGAAGGCCTATTAAAACCAAGAAGGAACTTCGTAAAGTATTTCATTCTTAAAGCTGGGGCAAGGGTGAGTAGACTATATTGTTAAAACTAATATTAAAACAATCTTGTTTTATGATATCACTTCCTAAGGCATGTTAAATATATCATAGTTGTATGATATATATATATATCCCTTCAACTTAAGGGGAGTGCCGGACGGCGCGTACGTGTTCCATGCGCGCCTCAAAGAGATGTCAGCATCAAATTAAAGGCCCGAAGCCTGCCGGGTCAGCGGGATTGTCCGAAAGGGTTACCGCTGGCCCGGAACATAAAGGGCTAAGGAAGGAACACGGTTGGGTTTTAGTCAGTAAAAGTCTGACACTCCCTTCCGCTCCAACCAGAGCGCGAGGGGTCATTTGATGATCTCCCATCCTGAAAAAAAGGGGATTGCAGGACCTAAACGCAAAAAATGCAAGTTTTAGAAGCAATAAAAGTATGTAATCGACTCCAGCAATTGACGATGAATGAATATGATATTCGTCAGGATATATGCTAGGTAGATAGTGTGTTGAAAACATAATACAACTAATTTGATACTATAGAAAAAAATCATGAAGATACCTCTAAAAACTTACTTTTTACAATAAAAACCATACTAATATACATACAATCATTCTGATTTTTTGTCAGGTTATTCAACATTGTCATTTATAACTATTCCAAATTTCAAGCATTAGTAGTTCTTGAGATATCCAGCTGTGACAGACAGACAGACTGAGTCTCACCATAAGGGTTCCGTTTTACCATTTTGATACGGAACCCTAAAAATATCTTCCCCGTAATTTGTACGATTAAGCCATAGTAAAACGTGGAGATAACTAGTGGCAAAGTTCATGTACGTAGACAATTTTTGAAAATTGTTAATTGAAAACTTTTAACTGATACATGTTTTAGAAAATGTGGTGTCATCGAAAGGTTTTGCTGAAGGCCATTCAATTTGTGAGTTTACAGAAAAGTGATATTTAGGGACGAATTCCGGGAAATCTTCAAAAATACATAAAATTTGGGTTTTCATCCACGAATTTTCGCCTAGACTTTATGGGGTGCTTAATTTTTGCAAATAGGACCCACTATCAAGTCCTGGAAAGAATACGTCAAATTACAAGTCACCCTGTATACAGACAGATCGACCATTATCATTACAAATTACAATATACGCTGTGGTAAGTTAATGCCCACTCAGTATTGGCCATACGTACCACCGCTCGGAATGCCGCCGGCAGTCGGCACCCTCACGTTTATGTAATGAGGTATTTACGAAGAAAGTGTTGTCAACGTACCGACTCGTATGGTTACCGCCAACGACATGCCGACTGACATTACATGACGCCTTCATTTAGAATAGTTATCACACAGAACCGAGAATTGGAGAAGACAGTAATGTACAATGCGTGCCACGAAAGATGAGACTTGACACACCACGTGGTTTAACTTGCGCAGTATACGATTTTAGGTATCTTTAGCGGTATGAGGTCTGAGTGCGGGACGGGACCGGACGTCATAGAGGCGGCGGAAAGAGCGGGGGAGGCGGGGTCAAGTCTCATCTTTCGTGGCGCGCATTGTACATCGTTGTAACGTCTCTCTACGTGGAGCAATTCTCGTAATTTTAAGACGGTTCACATTAGCAATCTGTCATAAATACCTCTAATTTCCTTACATTTTTAACAAGTTTTTGACATTGATTGACGCTGAATTGCGACTAGATTTTGAACGTTTTTAATAACGGGAATTGGCCTTCAGGTCTTTGTTGCAACACAAGTTCTCTCTTTTTCCGCATGAATACCTACTTTTTGCCAACATTTTGTGTATTATTTTTTTTTTATTAAATTGACAAAAAGATGTAACGTAGGTATGTGTCTTTTTGTACGATATTGATTAGCTCATCATCAGTGTTCTTGCCCTGAAAATATCCTGTCCGCGTATAATGGCAAAACACTAAAAATGTTTTGTAATCGAAATTCCAAACGCCGCAACCAGTTTTTGTATTTACTTCAAACCTTCTGGTACTACCAGAAGGTTTGTAGAATAATATTGTGCCTACCAGACTGGTAGGCACAATATTATTGTACAAATCAAGTACAGAAACGTAGAAAGTATAAAACATAGCGATATCTTATATAATCCATGACACTTGCAATAATGTTCAGGGTTGAACTTCGATTAACCTATGAAGAACGCGTACACAATCAAAAACGCACATTCCTGTGCGTGAGCAATCGATCTTGTGTTTCAAACAGCGATTGGTTCCAATCTCCTCGTAATTGATTTATGTACATATTTTTTAATAATTGATCGTTTTCTTAGGAAATCATAATTATACTAGCTTCCACCCGCGGCTTCGCCCGCTATGTAGGTATGTCGATAGAAACTATCCTATGTCCTCCCCCGGGATGCAATCTATCTCTCTGTCAAATTTTAGCGAAATCCGTTCAGTGGTTTAGGCGTGAAAAGGTAACATACAGACAGACAGACAGACAGAGTTACTTTCGAATTTATAATATTATATAGTAAGTACTACAGTATATAGTATGGATTCTTTAGCATGATCACGATTTTCCCTTATATACTTTACAATGGGTTACTCCAACCTCTCTATTTATTCACATAGTTACAATTGTAGCTAGTGATGTGCTCATCCACGTAGCACTTAATCCGAAAATTTTGAAACAGTCACGCTCTCGTGACTCCAGATTAGAATGTGTACTATAAAGCGAAGGATTCAAACTAAAGCCAAACTATAAACGGCAGCTACATGTAACTACTTAAATTTTACAGGATACTTTTATAATAGGATTAAGGAGTTCATTTGACTTATCACAATTGGCTGGTGAAGGAAGGTTGTAAAAATACGAATAAAACACATATAACACCTTCATTTACCAACTCGTAAGAAAGGTATAAGGTATGGGCAGGGGTTGCCCAGTAGTATTAGCCCCGACTTAGTCTACAACACATTCGTCGTAGGTCGTGGGTTCGAACCTAGGCAGGCAATTTACTTGGTGTAAATAATTTCATCACCACTGCTCTCAAAACGGTGAAGGACAACATCGTGTGGAAACCGGATGTCGAATGTCCTAGAACCAAAAATACGAAGACATGTGACATCTACCAGCTCGCATTGTGCCCGCGTGGTATATTATAGCTCACTCCCTCTCGAAGAGAGCAGTCCTGAGTCCCAGCATTTTTTTTTCAGGATGGGAAATCATCAAATGACCCCTCCCGCTCTGGGTGGAGCGGAAGGGAGTGTCAGACTCTTACTGACTAAAACCCACCCGTGTTCCTTCCTTAGCCCTTTATGTTCCGGGCCAGCGGTAACCCTTTCGGACAATCCCGCTGACCCTGTGTCCCAGCATTGAGAACACTTTAGGCTGATTATGCAAGGAATGTTACTGAGTTGGACAAAAACTACTTAGCTACGTTTTCTTCTCATTCTTGGACGAAAATTCATTTTTATATAGTTTTTTCACTCAGAAACTTTCCATAACTGATCAAAATTCACAAGTTCATATTTTTTGCGTACCGTGTTTAATTGATAATTATTTGCAATAGTTAGTAATGACAGTCTACGGCGGCTTGCTCAATGCCGTCAATCAACTTAAGTTATGCATTTCCTCCGATTGACTTTTAAAACTAGATCAAGATAAATCGCTGCGGAGATATGGTCTGATTTCATTATTTCTTATTTAAACGTGTGTTGTGATTCGCCACAAGATAATCCAATTTCTGTGGCAATTCTTTGAAACATGCGCGTTTTATTATTTGAAGTGAACAACGCGAGTCATTACAACTTACGACATTCGAGTGGATTCATTAGATCTTCTGCACAACATTTACCTACACATATAGCCTTATAGTTTAAATATATTTTTCACTTCAGTAGCTCAAACAAGTAGGTTTTGCTGCGTGAAATCAGTGAGCAAAATGCGATTTTGCTCACTGAGTGAGACAAAGTAACTTTTTAATTTTTTTTTTCAGAAAGCCGCGAATATATTTTTCAGCATTGGGTTAATCATACAATTCGAAACATTCACACTCTATCTCTTTCCCGCCATTAGAAAGAGAGAGAGACAAAGACCAGCCCTTTCGAAGTTCGGATTTTGAATTCGACTTCAAAGACAAACACGTTCGGAATTTCGTACTAACGAAAGAAATTTTGCAAAAAGAAAATTATGTCTTTTAATGTAATTTATTGAATTTTTAACTTATTGTTGTATTTAAACGAAAATAAGTATTTATTGCAAATAAAACTGATATTTAACTTGTAAATATTTATTTCTAGTTTCAATAAATGTTAGGTACGTAATATATGTATTTTAAATAATAAAATATCATGGGTGCTATTTCCGAACACGCCTTAATTTAAATAAAAGAGCGGGAATAAAATTTCGTGACTGGCGTACAGAGTTGAATAAGTTAAAAAATATTAAAATAATCGTAAAATATGAGTGAAACTAGCGACGAGAACAGTATTTTAACACCGGAAGAGTTAAAACAACAAGTTATTAATGCAGAATTAAGTTTCCTACCTGAGAAGTCTCGCGAGAAATATCTGAAAGCATACCATGTCTTCAATGAATGGAGACTTACAAAGGGCACAAGCAGTTTTTCGGAGACGGTGTTGCAATCTTATTTTTTATATTTTATAGAATTGGTATCTAACTACCTACAATGTTAATTATTTTGATTCACAATAAATAGTTATTTCAATCTATTCCTGTTTATTATTTTATCTCCTAAAGTGTTCTCGCTGCTGAAGTGAAAAGATATGTGTGTTACACGAGAGCAAAGTTTTTTGCATCTCGTGCCTTTGAATCCCTCGCCACACTCAGGATTCAACTTTAGAATCACTCGCTACGCTCGTGATTCAATCGTTGAATCCTTCGCTTGCTCGGGATTCATAATCAGCACTCGCAGCAAAAAACTACTTTGCTCTCTTGTTGCACAAATAACTATAGCATTGATTGCGTGACAAAACCCCTCAGCAATGCGGCTTATCCTACAAGTTTACTGAATGCATATAACTGTAGAACATACAAAGCTACACCCACGCGCCAGTAGCAAGATCAGCGAGATTATTAAACGCGTACTTAATACATTATATTATTATACATATATGCGGTTCTGCCAGTCAATGTGGGGACCTGTTTAGTCAAAGGTCAGCTGTAATACTGACTACCGACTACTGTCTTATAGACGCCTCGCAGTGAATGAGTAATGTGACAGCTAATCCATAGATCAGGTGATATTTATTATGTCACCACCATTATCTTTATTAGATTTATATATTTTACAATATCGACTTAGTGTTTATTTATGCGGCATTTATCTTTTTAACCAAAACATTTTGAAACCGGATTTTTAATGTATCAGTAGATAAAGTGTCTATGGGATTCCCCCAAACCATCGTGGTGAGAAGATTGACCGAATTTTAGACGAAGCTTATTTAAAATATACATATAAACGGAATCATCGATACGACGAAGAAGTAGTTGATTAGGTATTTGGCACACTCAAACGATCACTCCAAGAACAGTCTTGGAGTGAGTGATCGTGTTCCATAACATAGGAACCGAAATCCTTTTCGTATATAATAGGTATAACGAATCCCAATGCAACTTTTTCACTAGTCGATTAGAATCACCTTTGAATCCGGAAGAAATTCTCGAAACCAATGATTACTATTCAATGGCTTTATCCATAGACAATCTTCCTTACATATTAAGTCTCAAGGCTTTCCTATTTCCTACAAATAACAGAAATTCCGCTACTGTACATCAATATGATGTAGTGAGTAATATACCGACGACTAAGTTGAAAGAATGCCAAACTAAGTTTCGACACGTGAGGTGCTTGCTATGTGCGAAAAATAATGAAATGTCAAATCATTTTCGAAGGGTTTTTCTTATGTATACTCGTATTTGAATCGTGACTCAGCACTCAGCATGAACGCAATTGGGAGAAAATTGCACAAATATTGAACGGGTTTGGGTGTTATTACGTCATCGCCATCGAAATAGAGTACAAGACCAAAAGTTTCTCTCTTCTTACCTAAGCCAATTTTGTTTTGGACTTAACTTCCTAACACAGACAACTTCCTTTATTTTCGCATTACTCTCCATTCTTTCGTTATGTAAAACATATTGAGATGTTTTCAAAGCAACGTAATGATCTGAATACAGTGATTTAGAGAAGAAACAAGTAATATACATTTACACCCCGTGATTACTTGGTAGTCTGCGAATCTGGCGCTACTATAAGGAGAAACTCGCGTAAGTACTTGCGCAAGCGCGGCCCGTACATTTGATTGTTGCACTTTCTTTATCCAGACGCTAGGAATTAAATACCTAAAAGGCTGCAGTCTATTGGCATTTCCACTTGTTGGGTTACAGAGGTCATGACAGTTGCTCCTCGTTGTAAGATACCAATGTTTAGCCACATCTTGTTAGCTACTAAAAGCCAAAGTACTTGGGATAAAACTAGTCATCATCTGCCTAGCCTTTTCCCAGCTACGTTGGAGTCGGCTTCCAGTCTAATCGGATGCTGCTGAGTACCTGTATTTTACATGGGGTAACTGCCTATCTGACCTCCACAACCCAGTTACTGGGTAATACGATACCCCTAAGCGAATACTAGATGACAACAAATCATATGAGCATTTATCTTGATTTATATCCTGTGTGATAAAAGCAACGACTTATAAACACTGTATTAAACTTTCACGGTTTATAACTGCACTTAAATTGTCACTTACAGGATATCCACCGTGATTATATCGAGACCGCAATTCAATAAAAATCATGCAAGACATCCTGTGAGGCTGTGAGTGACAATTTAACGACTTTTTAATTTCCAGTTGTCACAAAGATTGTATGATACCTACCATACAAAACTATCAAGTAATTAAATAATTAGGGTGAGTACGATTTGGTTGATTCCGGGACAACCATACTTGAATGAACTGAATTTTCCCACATCTAGTTTTGATTTTTTATGACATCATTGTCTTCCTTTACGTAACGTTCGTATAATTTTGGCCATATACTATATACGTAAGACTGCAGACGGAGGCACCGCTTAGGTTAGGCTTGTGGCAGAAGGGGGTAAAAGATCATGTCTTTGCGTATCTAGACAGTCGAAGACGACTTACGCATGGGCAATGTACCGTGAAAATATATAGCCATGCATTGCATATGCATATGCAACGTGCATCGTAGAAACTTAACCAAAAAAATCATATAGGTACTAGATAAGTATTTCTGAAAAACAACTATTGGAAACAACTTTATAATTAATTGACGTTTAAACGTTAAAAATGTATAGTTAAACAGTCGCTAATAGCTCTTAACTTACAGCAACGTTGTGTAGTAGTTAAAAGCCTACCCTTTAGTTAGGTAGATATAATTTATCCACATAATATTATTTTTCATTTATGACTGTTCAATTATCTCGACAGAGCGAGCGTTAAAACAATATAACACCATATTTCACAATAATGTCATGTCAGTTTAATAACATAAAAGTTTCGTAAACTAAAGCTTGAATGACTCTCCTATGAATCGCATATATCTAAATAGTGTTTCCTAACATTTTGACAGCAAAAACCTGTAAATATTTCATAATAAATTGTTATCAATACCTGTTTGAAGTTATTTACTATAATTAAATTACTTAGGTACTTACTCAATAAAATCACCTTACTTTGTTTCTAGAAACTCCGCCATGCTATGAAAAAAATTACTAAATTAGTCTTTAATTCGTCAATAAACCTACGATTGATTTCTATTTTATGAATAATCCCTGGATTTTCAGGCATCAGAATCTAATTATTTCCTTGGGGTCTTTTCGATTTTAGGTAGGTTCTGTAAAGGTTATCTGCTAAAGTCGACCTTATGTAGCTGGTAATAAAATAACTGGTTGCGTTCGAACAGTCAAGCAAATTTTGAATGAGGTGTCAAATATTTGTAGTAAGTTTTGAAACAAAATATAGCGGGAATGATGTAAAGACGTATCTAATAAGCTAAGAATAATAAGCTATGAAAAGCATATAAATAAATGAACAAAAAAAATGAGCATTTTATGTATAAGCTTGGAATAAACGTAAAGAAATCATATCGTTGTTTGATTTCTTATAGTACCTTCCTTACTTCTGCTAAAGTTGGGCCCCGTTATTTACGTCATCGGTGACTCAAAAGTTCACATATCCGGATACTTGGGAAACTCCTGCAAGTGGCATATAGTCTGTTGATTTCCTTGGCGAACCATGCCCTTTAAAAAGATTTTCCTCGCGATATCGGCGCTGTTTCGAACTCCAAGCCACGGGCATAATCTCTCATAATCAATCACTGCTAGTAACTCCTATTAGACAACTGACTATCGTGATCGCAGTCACGCATGGCATTTGAATCAGGAAAATATTCTTCTTATTAGTGATGATCATGATATTATCGGCTGCCAGTCATATTCACCCTTGTGGGATGATATCATAGTGCATGACCATGACAGGCAATGACGGGCGAAGCTGAAGGAGTTCGAAGAAATACTCTTAGTATCGAATAAAAAGTGAGATTTATCTTATAACGTTCGATAACGATTGTACAATTCTAGGAACAGTATCGTAGGACTTGGTATGTGACCTTATCTTTTCTTTAATACGTATTTTGTTCAAGTTTATTTGTAGCTCGATATTAATACGGTTGTTCTTTACCGTTATTTTTTAGTGTTTAAGGAAATACAATTCACCGTTTTTATGATGTAATTTCTTAATGACTATGTATAATTTGAGGCAGTATTTCAATATTTTAAACTAATGAACAAAAACAAACGGTGTTTTTACTGTTAAAAACTTTAGCCCTCATAAAACCCAAAATTTAGCATAAATTATTTTAATTAATCAACAACTGAGCAAAATTCTCAAGAGGTCAAGTAATTTTTTTTACGATTTATCTATACATACAAATAAATAAAATTGGAGTGTCTGTTTGTAATATTAAAATAACCGCTTTTTACTGAATGCATATAGACGTATACACGGTAGATACATATACAATATACATGCTGGTCCTGCTCCATAGGACAATCTGGAGCCTAGACAAAATCAAACTGGTTGCTAATTTAATTGTAAATTTATACTTTTTTTTGACATTGATTTACATTCTGTAACTACTTTAACTCACACCCTGACTTATTAATTGTAATTTTTTTTTTATGAAGATCGTTTACTTTTACCATGTTTGTAAATATGTGAGCTCCATGTATCTATCAGATAATTAATTTATGTCCTGGTTTCATTTTTAAGTCTTTTACCTATTGTGGTACAGTAATTTTATTTTAGGTGCATCGTGTTCACATATTATTATTATATACCTAATTAATGTATGCAAAATTTTGTAAAATATTTTAAAAGAGTAACGGTGGAGTTTCTTGCCCGTTCTTCTCCATACGAAAACTACCTTTTGGAATGGGCGACTAGAATCAATTCTATTTGTTTTAATTTCTGACGTTCAAAAATGCCTTTTATGTGCCTATTTGAAATAAATGCTTTGACTTTTGACTTTGATATACCAAAATAACATTTTTAAAATTTTTGTCTGTTTTTACTATATCCGTCTATAATATGAGGGAGTTATGCCCGAACGTACGTTCGGGCATAACTCCCTCATATATAGACGGATTATTTTTTTTTTTATTAAAAAAAAATATATATAAACATCCGAATTGAGAACCTCCTCCTTTTTTGAAGTCGGTTAAAAATAAAACATGAGAGCACATTTAGCCGATTCAGAATTTTACAAAATTCTTCTTGATGTTGTAGAGGTAAAGTGTCCAGAAGTTAATAGTACTCATGATATAGAATTACCTACCGGTCTTTGTCAGATTGTGGCGGACAGTAAAATTTTAATACATAGTAGGTATTTACGATGATATTCACAATCTCAATATCAAAGAAGATTCGTGGTTGAGTGAAAGATCCATTTTAACACCTATGAACGACCAAGTTACTGCGCTTAATCACAGCATTTTAATTACGCTATCTGGTGAATTACAAACATACCTATCCATCAATACAGTTTACAATTCGGATGAAGTGGTTAATTCCCCAACAGAATTTTATACAGTATAATTATGCCTGGTCTACCCCCTCATAAACTAAAGCTTAAGATTGGCGTGCCCATCATACTACTCCGTAATTTAAACCCACAGAAACTTTACAATGGTAGGTACTAGGTTGCGAGTAGTGTCGTTGCAAAAAAACGTTATAGAAGGTCGTATAATATCCGGATGCGGAAAAGGGGAGATAATATTATTTTATACCAGGGATTCCTATAATACCGTCGAATTTTCCATTTGAATTCAAAAGTTTATAATTCCCTATCAATGTCAGTTTTTCTATGACAATCAACAAGTCATAAGGGCAAACGTTAAGCAAAGCTGGCATAGATTTAACTAAGGGTTGCTTTACACATGGGCAACTATACGTGGCATGTTCACGTGCGAGGATTGCCAGTAGTGTTGTTGTTTTAGCCCAAGAAAATCGTACACCAAATATTGTATAATATATAAAGAAATTTTTCAATAAAGCTAAATACGAAAAACTATAAATAAATAATAATTAAACTAAAGATGCAAAAACGAAAAAAAGAACTAAATGGAGATTTATAATGTACAAAAACAAAATATCGATTCATAAAATAAAGAATTTAATTAAAATTAGCATAGGTATTTCAAATACAGAATTAATAAGTTATCGTAAACTCTGCGAATTGAACAATAACTTTTTTGTTATATTCCACGCGGACGAAGTCGCAGGTAACAGCTATTTTAAATAAATATGTATAATCTCATATATTATTTGCTAAGATGGCAGCTAGAGTAAAGTATCTCATGAACTCAAGGAAAAAATAAATGAGTAACATTAGTGACGGTCGTTAGACAAAATGTTTCAGGTGTACGGAAGCATACATTTTCCTGTAGGTATATTATGGTGTGTGAGGTCACGGCGGAGGCCGCCCTGCGTCCGCGCACTCAAGGTAAATGATCTAGGACAGGAATGGTGAACCTAAGGCACGCGACAGAAAATTCTGGACAGGGATGGAAGTGAGAAAATAAAGTGTTTTTTTTTTTTGTAATGAATTATATCGATAGTGTATATTTTAATACAATCTATTTATTTTTATTTTAGAAGTTGTCTTTTATAGAGGTATAATATTTTTGTTTTAATTTAACCTCTCCTATCTCAGATTTGGTATCTTAGAGCAAGTTTTGGGCAAAAAATATATTTTTCTTTAATTTGTCTTGAATGTACGGAAAGGTTGGCCATCCCTGAACTAGATTATCATTATGCTCTGACAATCTCCAGTATATTACATTTTGACAAAGATAAATGTTACATCCATGTATGTATGTGATCTAAGGTCAGTTTAGTAAGTTTCGCGTTACGTCACATAATATGCATGCTACTGCAACTTGCAGCTTGCAGCATTATTTTGACGATGTCAGTTGACATGCGTCAATAATTCTCGTTTGTCTCTATGGCCTTTATATTTTCTATTAGGTACATGTCATCATCATCATTATAATCAGCCTATAATGTTTCCAGTGCTGGGACACAGGCATCGTCTCGGTGAGAGGGAGTGGGCCGTAATCCACCACGCGGGTCCAGGCGTGTTGGTAGATTTCATGTCTTCAAATTTTTTGTTCTACGACATGCCGGTTTTATCACGATGTTTTCCTTCACCGTTTTGAGAGTAGTGGTGATGAAATAATTTACACAAAGTAAAGCGCCTATCTAGGTTCGAACCTACGACCTACAACTCGTAAGTCGCGGCCGATACCACTGAGCCACCACTGCTCTTATTATATTATTAATATTACATGTTCAAATGTATAATTTATAAATGTCAACCGGATGTAACACATGTTGCATGCTTGGATAATTACACCTACGTGTGACAATTATAAAATCTTAACTAAGTTCATTAGATATATGCGATTGATATGTCCTGTTTTTTTTATTGAATAATTAATGAGTTGTAACTATGGGAATACGTTATTACTTTGCTTGCAATGTCGTTCGTAATAGTGATTCTGTCCATTTATCGTTGGTTGCGAAGCATTAAAAAGTACTTTAAGAACGAACATTTTTTTTCCCTTCTTTCTGCAACTGTTTCTATTGTTATACTCCTGATAGTACACATAGGTAACCTACTTAATTTATAAACCATTGTATAGATATTTAATGGAGAATAAGTAATTCTGTACAAAATTCTTTCAAAATTGTTCTTTTCAAAAATTTACAGTAGAAACGAAAAATATATCAAAATGTCTAAAAAATTTCCCGTCAATCAAGTGTGAAACCTGAAAACATTGTAGCTTGCGAAAAAATCAATTAATTGAGACAAATTTTTTTTTAATAAATTCTTTTCACCCGTATGAGGAACCCTATTGAAAATGGCTCTTTTGTTCAAAGTAGTTTAATTATAAGTAACAAAAAACTAACTCCTATAATATCTATGGTTTTTTATACGATCAAATGACCATTATGAGACTTTTGGATTTTCCAATATTTTCTTTTCTCCTAGTCTGATCTGCCGACCGAGACAAAGGCTTCCCACCACTCCTTGCATATTTTGCGTTCCCGCGCGTCCTCCTTCCAGTGTTGACGGTACTTACCCAGTTCGTCCTGCCATCTTCTACGTGGTCTGCCGTAACCCCATCTTAGATCACTCTTAGCGATAAGACCGCCCATTGTGTCACCCTTTGTACAGTTTCTATATTTTTGTCTGTATTTTATATGGTGTACATAATAAAGAGTATTCTATTCTATTCTTACTACCTCAGGACACCAGTTTCTGTGCTATTTGCCCACAGTTTGTCACTGCATACGGCAGACATATCCTGCCCATTTGAGTTGGGCAGCCTTTTGAGCCACGTCAGCTATATTAGTTTTGGAGCGCAGTATTGTTTTTCCGAACACGATCTGTTAATTTAACGCCTAGTAGACTGCGTTCCATTGCTCGTTGGCAAACCTTGAGTTTTTGCTTCTGGATTTAGTCAAAGACCAAGTCTGTGCACCAAAAGTTAAGACGTGTATTGCAGAAAATATTAACAGAATCTTGAAGGTTCATTCTTTTTATTAAAATATTAAGTAAGTAAATAAAAATGCATAATAACCACAAATTACCTACCAACAATGGCCAATTTAAACTGTAAAATTAAACATACATGCGTCGATTGTTTTCCCTATTCATATTTCCGTCGTAGCGCTACGAAAAGCCTGTTTAGTAACCATACATTTATATTGAATGTCATTGTATTTATTGTCCTTATTAAGAGAAAAGGTTGGAAATTATTATGGAATGTTGGCATTTCAAAATCCTGCAATTCTGCAATCCCTCGATAATTAATACAAAGCTATGTGTGAACATGTAGAATCGCCATAAAAATTCCCACGACATTTTTACCGTGGCGAACTTCTTAGTACTTGGTGAAAATTAGCATATAACACCCATCATAAATAGCAAGTCGTACCTATGGAGATAGGCTTAACATTTACTTCATCTGTGAATACCTATATGCCGCGTTTCGTACGACTTGCAAAATGTATTGATATGGTGACATATGTCATATGCTTGATGTCATGTATTGACAAATATCAAGGTAATACACCTACTGTCAAAAAATTGACAATCAGTCTTCGACTATTAACATAGGTATTGTATTAAATTCGCAGACAACATGCTCGCAGTGAAATTTTGGATTTGTATACCTACCTAGTTAAGTTCGCTTCACTAAAAGAAAATAAATAATTAGTTTTATTTAAAGACATTGTATCAGCACCGAGCAATGCATCCAAGTGTAATAAAAATTGAGTAACAAAATTCCAAACGTTACCTGCCTTTGGAATTTTGTTAATCTATTTAGAAAAATAAAATACGTCCTAATTAAGCCTCATTTATATAATAAATGATAGTGTTTAATCATAGTCTTTTTTGTGGCTATTCAAATAAAATTGTGCAAGAATATCAAATTACAACGTAACAAGTATCAAACTATCTTTACTGTTACGATTGAACAACTAATGAAGTATTTCTTTACTTTGGGACGATTAGGTAATTAATGTTGTGGTCGGAAAAAAAAAACATAATACGAGCCTGTTTTTATGGAAGGGCAGGCAGAGGCACATTAGAGGTGGTCTAAGTCCTATTAAGAAATTAGCCCAAATGTCATAGCCATTGACATAACAAATCCAGACTTCTACTGAGAAGTTAATTTTGGAAAAAACCAACAACACTTTGCCACCCAGTGAGACACCACGACATCCACTTTTACTGCCTGTAAAATAAAATTAAAAGCAATATAACAACAATGTTGACGAGGTGCTATTTACTGCTACTCAATATATTTTAATGCTCACGTATTATCTTATTTTAGAGGTTGAGCTTGCTGAGCGAGGTTTCACAACAGCAACCTCGGTGTGTCGGTGCACTCAACACAACGACATGCACTTTTAAAACTTGATTGTTCAACGCCTTCCGATATGCGGGAACATTGTAATGCATTTCATTCAGCAATGTGGTTATAAAAGTATTAACGTAGTTTTTGATGACGCAATTTGGCTCCTTGACAGGAAGAAATACGAATATTTGAGCCGGAATTATTCATGTTTTTAGTCATTCGGGTATTTTTTTAGTTGATATAATAGGTAAGCTAATAGTCTTAAAATAATAGTACATGTATATGTATAAAAAAGGAGAGGAAAGAAACATAGGGTATCAAAAAATTCGTCCGCATCGCTCTCAACAGGAAAAGTGTCTCAAAAGCTGGCAGCACTGCTACGTTATATGGCAATGCTGATTCTTTGGCAAAAAAAAGTTTTCAGCGATTAATTTTGATGAATGATGAAAAAACATCAGAGACACTTTTATTTTTATAATCGCACGCATTTTATAATTTCCTTTTCTGTGACACGTTCTACAGTGTTTAAATCAATTCTATGGAGACTTAAGTTACTATGGAAGTACTGACGTAATAGCACTCAAACTATTCAATTCAAACAATAGCACTAAAATATTCTACTCGTCGGAGTAAAGTACCGCGAGATCCTTAAAGCTAATTGGTCTATTACTAGCAAGTACTTGCAACTTACGCGACACGAACAGAATAAAAATACAAAACGAGTGAATCCTTGATGATAGACTAAGTATTTTATAATTGTAAATTCATATAATTGTAATGTATTTTACTCATAGTGACGGTGAGGCCATTCTTATGAGCGATCGGGCATTCAATGAAAATATCATTTGAATCGGTTAATGTTCCATTTGGCCTCCGATGTTTTTATGCGCAGGCGATCATGAGACGTTTATAGGTTTAGCAGTCTAAAGACTAGTGTTTAGTAACACGCATAATTTTAAATCAACATCTTTTGAGTACCGTGAGACTGGGAATACAGAACACTTGTGATAACCGTGAGATTACTTATACTATTATTTACAAAGCGAGTGTTTCAATCACTTTGGGACTGCGGTTCATCAGGATCGACTTTTTACCTTAAACCATTACGCTTAACTAGTAAGTAGCATTAGTACCTCTAGGGTCAACATTTTTTATACCTGTTGATTTGTAACCGGGACTGTTCCTATCATGATAACTAACGTTCAACTTTATAACACCTTTACAACACCTGAGATAACCGTGAGATTACTTAAACTATATTTACAAAGCGAACGTTTCAATTTATTTTCAATCGCAAGTAAGTTACGCTCCAGTAAATGTATTGCTATTAAACTATTAATAGAATTTCAATAAATTCAGTTAATTTAGCACTGACAATGATTGATCATCGCATTCTCTTTCAGTCTTAAGGCGCTCCCAGATCGGGAGCATTTGCCTGTAATGTACATTTCAAGATTCCACTGTAAAAGCTAAGGCTTTGCAAGTAGACTGCACAGGCCGTCACCTGCTAGGTAGTGTAGAGAGATCATTGAAGCCAGCAGGATAGGTTAATAGATACAATTAATTAGGTAGAATTAATACGGCTAGGTTACAGGTAAAGGTTACATTACATTGCGAATGCTCTCTGTGATCCCGGGAGTGCATTTAGAGTTCCCTATACTATCGGAATCTGGAACGACAGGTTGACACTTTGACGTTAGTGACGCTGCCATGCGCAATCACACACATTGAGCTAAACCGGCCTGAAGACGGTAACGGTATCACGGTTAACGAATGAATTAATGAAATAATTTTCGTAACTTCAACATTCCAATAAAAAAAAAATGCAAACCGACCGCTCTAGATTTTGCTGTTTAAATGGTTTATGGCATTTTACGTTAATACATTATTATTATTATATAACAAGATTTCCGGAAAGGTAGGTAAAGTTACTTTTTAATTTGCACCACAACTACAATTTATGTGTTTGAAATAAATTATTTTGAGTTTGAATTTAGACTCATTTTCAGCTCAGCCTGTGTGTTATGCATTCCTAGTTCCGGAGGTCTTGCGACGACTCATATACGAATTGCTTGACCGTAGCCTGTGTGTTCAATACGCTAGTAATATATAAGTCAATGAACGTAAAGAAAATTATGAAATCATAACATAACATTCTTAACAGCCAGGCTCAAGTATAATAGTTACGCGTTCTCCTAATGGTAGCCCATAAGAAGAACGCGTAAGAATTCACACCGTAACTGGGACGCTAAATTGAATTAGACACAGTGGATGCGACACAGAACGAAATACTATTAGGTCTGCATTATATAAACAAATTTTCGTTACGAGGTATGTACAGACAGCAAAAAAATTTACTGTGCAAGTTGACAACGAAGATTTTGTGCACTGCAATAATCGTCATTAAGAAAATTATGATGATAAGGAAAGTGCTTACTGTGAAACCGCGGCTAGCAGTTGTTTCAAATAAAAATAAATTATTTTTAAATGAGTTCATTTTGGTAATTATTAGATACATCATCAGCCTTTTGGGGGAGGCCTATGTCCAGCAATGGACGTCTTTCGGCTGAAATGATGAAACAGCCTTTTAAGGAACTCCCCTACAGGCGCGTTTTATCGGTCGATAATATTGGGTGCGTTATTGCGGTATCTGTTTTCAGTACATTTTGTATTAGGACGGCCACCACCTGGCGTCCTCTCTGTGAGAGGGAATGAGCTGTATTCTACCACGCGGGCCCAGTGCGGTTTGGTAGATGTCACATTTCTTCGAATTTTTGGTGCTAGAACCTACACCGTTTTGAGAGCAGTGGTGATGAAATAAATAACACAAAGTAAAGCGCCTGGCTGGATTTGAACTTACGACCTACAACTCGTAAGTCAGGGTCTTTACCACTGCACACTGGGCCGCCACTGCTCCCATAATAAGATACATCTTTAATCATTTCCTTGAACTTTGTTCTCACAATAGTAAACATTCATAAAGCATGCCTAACTCCATTGCCATTTTTTTTTATTTTGCCTACCATACCCGCAAAACATTCGAATATTATGCAAAACTAAGAGCGACTAACAAAGAGCCTCGCGATGCTTGCAGTCAGCATGTTTGTTAATATAAATTTCAAAAGAATATCTCTCATATTACCATCACAATACCGCGTCTAATTTCATTATAAGACAAGGCGAATGACACATGTATCACAGTTTCAACATACTCATTTATCCTTCATTATACCGGGAGTAATTTAATATTTGGTAAGACATGGTATTCTGTTGTGGAATTTGTTATTAAATGCATTGATAACCTACTGACTATAAATTACTTTGAACTGATTGGTGACCCCCTTTTTCCTATCTCTTATCGGGTTGAACTTTATAAGAATAGCACAAACTGACCAGGCAACAGGACAGTCTCCTTGTTTTCGTTTCGACGGTACATCAATGTTGCTTATACTCTTTGGGCTCAGTAGATGGTCGCATTTACCATATACATATCGCATATCACGTGTCAGAGGCATTGTTGAGATCGTCAAAAGTGCAGGAGAACGGACAATTAGGACACTCTAGCAGATAGGACGTGAGTGCGGTGCTCCTAAACAGACTATGTTTAGGAGCACGGCACTCGTAATGGATCGATAATGCCCCATTTAGTGCTAACCAAATTAGCTACTGCAGTTCGCGACCGGGAGGCAGGTGTTCTTGGGGGTTTACGAAGTTTTGAGGTGGTGGATACCTTTCTTTCCACAACATTGGGCTGTACTGTGGCGGCTACTGATGGTGCAGTTATGACCATTTTAGAAATAAATTATGCATAAGAAGCCTTGGAGGCTTCCTAGCAAATAGTAGAAGCATCCTGCAAAGAATTTTGCCAATTCTGCAAATCTATTCCAAGTCAACATTAGTTGCTAACAATTCAATTAACAAGTAAAATTATTCGTTTTTAATATACAAACAGAACCAAAGTAAGCAAAGTATTCTTACTAATAGCTCTCGTCATTATCTGTGAACACATCTACATATTTTATTCCTCTATTATTAAACACAAACTAATACATAGAGGAAATATAAAAAATAACCTTGTGCGAGTAGGAAGTGATTTCTGATTCCTATTTACTTCTTTACAAATCGCTATTGAATATGCCAAATAGAAAGGTCAACCAGCCAGTTATAATTCATTTCCGATACTCGCTATCTTAAATCTACTACCTGCTTATTATCTCAGCATCAAAATCAATAGGTATAATGATATATTATTGAATGTATCTAGAAAAATATATTGACGGAACGTAGTAACAGCAAATATTACACTATTCAACACCTGTATTAGGTTGTAAGTTTGTTTGTCGTTTTAATATTAACTTCCTAATTTTGTAAGAGTACTCACGATGTGACAAGAGTCACAGTATAATATTTACTTAGAAACTTCTTTGCCGACATCATATTTCCGCGTACGCTCGCCACCCTTATCTTTTCGTAGCATTTCTCTACGTCCCTCTACGCGCTACACGCTACGGGCTACGAGTTGCTACGAAAATGGGATAGAATTAAAATGGTTACCTAGTAATGGAATTTTTGGGGAACTGATTTTCTACAAAAAACTTGTCATAGAAACTCTTACTATAGAAAACCCATCGTTTTGGTTGTTTGACTTCCTTAAAATCGTTTTGTAATCATCGGAACTATGTATTTCATCACTATTTTATGAAAAATTTGTTTTAAAACCTGTATGTGTCAGATTCTAGACAAACGGTAGTCGTCTAGTACTTACAATAACACTGCTTCATATGACAGACTGTAGTATTATATACGTTCAAATACACACATAACACAATACGACATTGTACAGTCAACAAAAGAGATAAGTATGCACGTTCTCGAATAAAATTTAATTTAATTAATAGAAAACAAACAGCTCATTTATCAAATTAAATTTCAATCAACAACATTCATCGGTTTCTTACTAAACTTCAACTATATCCGACGATCCTGAATACGTATCTCTTTTGTTGGCTGTACATATTCTACTTTTTTTGTTATTTAACATTCTGTTAAATTTAAGTTTGTTATCGGATTAAAACGCATAAAGAAAGTGTTCTAAAATAATCTAATTCGATATGTATATACCTAAACATTCCTAACTCTTCGCAAATTAAACCACAACCACCTTTGTGTTTATGACTTCGGTTTACATAGTATAAGTCTGTAAATCTAACATTAAATTATTGTATTCCAGCATGTTATTGAGAGTTGTTAGATAGAAGTATGGTAGGTACTGCCTCGGTGGTCTAGTGGCTGTATGCACGACTGCTGAGCATGTGGTCCTTGGTTCATTCCCAGGTCGGGCAGTCGGGCGGGATTTTTCCATCAGGAATTTGTCAGCAGAAGCCCGGAGTCTGGATTTATGGCCGGTTGATAGCAATAGGCTCACCCCCTACTGACTTAAAAATAACCTTCAGAGAATAAAGGCACGATGGTAGGAATATTATTTTAAATGAATATATAACCGCTATTCAATGATAGGATGAAATGCACTGACTGGCTGTTGATGGATGATGGTGGATGTTCAATATATTTCAATAAACAGAATCATTTTGCAGTGGTTTATGAAATTGAAAGTTTAAAGATAAGAAGAGAAGAAAGACAACTTCAAGATTTAGAAGCTCTAAGATGTGAATATCACAGAATCGGGGCAACCGATCAGAACAGCTTCTTCATCCCACATGGGTTGGAAAAGATCAAAGACCCCATCTTGATCTCCTGTCACGTCACGAAACAGTCGTTTTCCAAAATAGTACAGCGTGAAGATTCCGTCGTGATACGCGAACGTAACGAGACGCAAACGAGCGAGTCGTGAGCGACATAGGCGACTGCAGATAAGCGTCGCTACGTGCTGCGTGGGCCTGCGCCGGCCGCGGCCGGAACCTTGAATACAGCCGCGCTCCTTGCCGCGATATAATAATAAACTGCTCAGTCCGGCCCGAGCCTTTAACGATACAACACGACCGATATCTGTGATAAGTTGTCCGATACAACTTCACACGACGCGATCTTACGACCCCTAGTGACGTAGTTTATCAGTGCACCCCCGTCCGATTAGTGACACAACTAGTATACATATAGTGTATATTGTGATGTTTTGTGCCAACGCTCCTTGTGCCATATTAGGAGGTGTTAATTGTGTTCACAAGTGCAGTTGTATTAGGTGAGTGAGTAATTACAAACCAAGATGTGCTATCGTTTTGAGTGACAGCTGCATCTTTGCTTAGATATAAGTTTACTTTATGTGATAAGACTAGTATAGTTAATGTATCTTATGTGTTATCGTTAAAGTTCTGCTAAATTGTTATTTATTTATTTGAAAAATGGTTTATTATTTTAACAAATAAACCTTAAAAACTAGTGATTGGAGCCTCCTTTTAATCCGATAAGCCTGTGTTAGGAGACTCCGCTTTTCCATAGATTAATAAGTATCAATTAGGTACTTGTTTTATGCAAAACTAAAGGGAATAATAATACAAAAATATTTAGAACACTACCACGCCTAACACATGTCATAAGTTGCACATTGAGTAATTATTTGTCTCTGATATTATCATTGTGTTTTGTGCTTGTCATTCTTGGGCGGGGTTTGCCATAATCGTCACGCTTGGCAGGCAGGTTGGTGATCGCAGTATGGTATGGTGGTGAAATGCATAGAGAACGCTGCTGCCCATCCTCCGCTACGACCCTTAGTCGCCTTTTACGACACCCCGGGAAGTATGGAGTGCTTGTGCGAAGTGGAGGTGCTTGGGGGAGGCCTATGTCCAGCAGTGGACGTCTTTCCGCTGAAATGATGATGATGATATTATCATTTGTATTTTCCAAGAGGAAGCTCAAGTGTTTATCGTTTTAATAACGTCTGTACATAAAAGTAAACTACAATTATATCAATACCTATCCATGTTATAAAACTAAATCATCTAAAATATAAAACATTGTTTTTCCAATACTTGCATCGCTATTGACAAGAAGGTGCGAAAATATTCCTATTGTAAGTGTTTATGTATCGTCGGGCACACATTGTATCAGGATCACATACATGGTTTATACCTAGTTGATGTAGCGAAGAACAAACAAAGCTCGTTGAATCATTCAACAAGCCGCACAATGGCAACACAGGTCAGTGTTTCTACTAATGTAGTACGAATGCATAATTTATTGCATATATGTAGAATAAACTCGGTGATGCACTTTTCTTTTATACTTTTCTTTCAAAGATAATTTTCTTCCAAATGTATGTGATTGTTTCACATTTTGTCCTTTTACCTACGAGTAGGTACTTTGGTAATTTAGTTTTTGGGTCTGTGTTTTATATTTAATAAAGACGCACTGAGGTATGAGGTGGTTATGGTCTCTTTTACTCCTGATACAGACTTGTACTGTGTTTATAGCCGCCTTTTTAAAATAAGAAAACACATTCTTAGCTGGGCATTTGTTGTAGCAGTGCTATTTCTTTTCTTTCTGTGGCTGAAATGATATAGGTAATATAACCATTACACCAGAATTTCAAACATTGAAGTGCATACGACACACCCACAGTACGCTGACAAACTCGTCAGTAACGCCAATATTATGTTTCATTTGGCAAGGAGCGGAACATTGCCTCATGTGGGCACTATTCCAGGTCAATGACAAAAAAATTTTACAAAATATAAACACAATCCAACTTTGACCCATCCTAAGAATGTGCCGGAAGGCACAAAACATAGCTACTTAGTAACTATTGTTTATTTCGTAACCAATCAGTGAGACAACAATATTGATGACAATAATAGTTTCCACAACCTACTCAGAATTCTTTAGATACGCATGACATCAATCACAACGTGCAATATTTTCATAAATTATGTAATTCTAATCAACTATTTGAATTTCGCAATGAGCAGCCTTAAGATTATTCTACGTATGATTAATCATGTCCCATGAGGAAACATATGCTTGTAGGTACGTCTTGTTAATGTTTACGTGGTGATACCATATCTATTTAGCAGTTTTCTTTTCAAACGGTTTAACTACAAAGGGTGACTGGTGGTTGCAAGCGCGCTCCTGTGTCGTCCATTTTCCAAATCAGGCAAATCCCCGTTCCCACTAACACTAGGCTACACCTAAATTAATGCCTCAATAAAACCGCGCTGTTGGATTTTTAACTGTCGGTGCTGACCCGAGCGCTGAAAATGCAATACACGCTTTCACTTAGGCATTCATTTAAATGTCTAGTATTAGTGAAAACGGGCAAACGTGTCATTAAACAATCAGTACAAGACATGATTCTAGATGTTTTGTGCCTGTTTAATTGCAATAGGCTTGCCCCTTATCATATAGGAGTTAAACATAACTGGCGAATAGCAGTCGCTACCTGCTAATCACCTCTGTCTAACCTTCAAGAATACAAGCGTGGTATGTTTCATGTAACTAGTTTGCAAAACATTTGGCAAATGTTTCATTGCCTTAATTGTTAACACTTTGTCCGTAACTATCTTTAAACAGCGCCTATTTAATCTAGTTTAAAAAATTACTGAATCCGCGCCATTTAATTCCGCAACTTACTTTATTATTCTGTGGTATGAAGGTTAACAATTAAGTTGGCATAATTAAGTAAGATTTGCTAAAATATTCTAATTTTTTACAATATCTTCTGCATTTTAGCGTTGTAATTACTCTTGATTGCACTACTTATTTCTGAAAATTATTTCCTGTAATGCGCCTATGATTTATTTGTATAAACTAAGTTTTCCTTCGCAAAAATGTTCTTTTGGAACAATAAATTCTAAACAAAGCTTCATTTTTTCATCCGCAAAGCACCACATGCTTGCGCTTCTGAACTTGCTAATAAGTTTCATTGATAAACTCAACGATACCATTGCATAGGTGTGTCGTCTCATTTATAACTATTCATAATCACCAATGTCATTTTCGTGCAGTGACCCTTGTTTGCTATACCCGCTACAAAATCTTTAGTTGTCTTCCCAAATTAGTATTAAAATTAATTCAGAAAAACACAATTTTTTAAATACTTAACCTATTGAATGTTTAGGTATTTGTTTTGACAATTTTCCTCCTCGTTTCTTAACACCTACATCATTACATTTGGGGAAACAATTTGAATGGCAAAATTAAAGTTATTAATTGTATGATAAGCTTATTGCTCAGGTCTCGACAATTTACCGGCGTAATAAAACTGGTTCGTTGGTAAAACATGAAAGTGCACGGTAATTCCGGATTGTTTCCAAACCGAACTATTATTACAAGCGGGCTGGGCAGTGGGCTCCACTGGGCAGGCATTCGACCGCTCCCACTGATCGACGATTTACACAAATTGCCAACATGAACAATTATCAAAACATTGTGACCAACTCGAGTAATTTTGTGACAACCCACGCAATGTTGACACAAACTGCTTTTTCCTCAGAGAAAGTAAATCGGTTAGATTACTAACAATTTGGATTAAATAAAATAAAAAGGTCATAGATTTTTTTATTTTTTATAAAGTAGGTTCCATATAATTATTTATAATATTATATGTTTTCACATCTATAAGTCTTTTTTCCGTTCTCTTATAAACAGTAAACTATACTCAAGAGATTTATTATTAATAATAAAATATATATAAATCTGTTCCGGTTTTTACAGGGAAATACACCAGTTAGAAGGATTTCGGCGACTTCCGGCTTTACTTCCTGAGATAGAACGAATATTGTAACTAATCGATAAACTCGTGTAATTTATGTTACAAAAAACAAATTGAGATTTTAATGAATGTTGCACAAGTATTAGTCATACTTACGTTAACTTATTACTTGGCATAATAAAGTGTTTATCTTTACATAATCCGAATATTATAACTGAGATACTTGTATGCTAATTATAAGTGAAGACTCATGACTTAGCTACTAAGTTCTGTAGTCACTGATCATGTTCTCTTTCTCAAAAGTAATATTTGTTTTCTTAGGTACTTAGAATTGTTCTTTTCAGTTTCTGGTACTTAGTTTTCTGTTTATCCACGTTAGAATATTATTTTTATTTAATTTTTTTTTTTTTTGAAGGTTGGAGTAAAGTTCTCGTGTCGATGGCAAAAAAAAAGCGCGGGCTAAATTACTCGAAATTTTTATTTTAATATTTTTAGTTTTTTTTTTAATTTGTGTACTGCTAAGTCGCCGCTAAGGTCCGCACAAAATAGGTCAGTCCGCCATTTGGTGACACCGGCTCTAGGATGTACGATAATAAGAATATATTTATTTGCAAAATTGTTGGTTATGCCTTCTGCACATCTTTAAAACTTGCTCTAATCGTCACTCATTCACGATTTAGATCGGTAATTATAATACATTTATCTGTAACAAGCAATCTTCATTACGTGCTGACAATCACAACACGGCCCATTCCCAACAATGGTTCTTAATGTTGCGACAACTCTTCATACTAATTGGAGTGTCCCTTCGAATTGTACTAAAAACATCAACTTTACATCAAATTCACACAGAAATATCAACAAGTAGATTCCCGAGGCACTTGTGATTGCATTAAATATAATTACTCAAGCTAACTTACATTTAGTTGTTTCATGTTAATTCAAAGGAGTTTTCGTGTGATCAAATCTCAATTAACACTACTTTTCTCGCTTCGCTGTTAATTTGACTTTACTTTAGGGCTGATGATGAAATAAACTTCCTTTTATACAGATTTCGACACTGATACTCTAACATTTAAGATATCATTAAAGTATAATAGAAAAAATAAGCATAGAATGTGTTTTCGGTTAATGTTTGTAAAATCCTCTTCGAAATTATTACCTATTAAAAACTGGTTTAAAAAAGTTATATGAACATGCTAACCAGTTTACAAAATGTGTTCAATCGAATGTAGAAAATTGAATTTTGGTAGGTATCACGATCCATCTCGATGCAAAAAACAAAATGCTATACAGTTTAATAATATTAATAACCGCAATGGAAAACTTCGATAGTTACCTATGATATTAAACAAAAAACTTGACGAGGATCCCGGAACCTGCAGACTTATGTACCTATTTATATCGTCCGTCATATGATTGACGGGACCACCAGCGGATATCATTCTTGATTTAATCGCAAATAGAAATACAATGTAGGTACGTATGACGACATATCAAGCTATATTTCCAGTATCAGCTGGCTTCTTATTGTACGAAAAGCCTGAGGTCAGCTAAAACTGGAACTGTATAGCTTCATGTGTCGACGTGCGTACAAACAAAAACTTCTGACAAATTGTAGTCAAATTCACACTTCTGTACACTTGTGTGCAGTTCCGCAAAAACTATTTACTTATAAAAGATGACTGAGTTCCAGGAATATCACCAAAAATATTCTAATCGTGAGTCATGATATCTTAACTTTATTGACTTTTTTACTCATTAAATTAAAAAAACCCAGCCATATTTTAATGTTTTATCACGTCCAAATTATTTCGGAGAAGACAGGTAGTTTTTTTGCCCTTGCAATAAAATTGAGATGGTGATTGACGTAATACATCACCTCACGACCAAAAAAACGTTATTAATTGCAAAATCAACTCAAACTGAGGCTAATGTTCGTACTTAATTGATCGTTAGCAAGAAGCATTGAACCCGGTTTAAATTATGTTTAATTAGCAGACGTCTCGACGAGCTTCATACAGTTTATAGGTATTCAATTATCGGCGTGATGGACGACTTAATTAATAATATAGTGCTTTGTCATTCGAGAAATTGAGGCTCATCTATTGTGTAGGTGTCAACTCATATGTAGTGCAGTGACTAGCCTCGTTAAGATATGTGACGATGACTATTGTTCATTAACGTGTAGATGGGCACGAGTATGTTTAATTGAAAGTATTAGTCAAAATTAATAATACTTATCAAAAATAATATTACAGTCAATAAACATATGTACTTTGTCTAAGACATGTATGGCTCAAAATACTCTAAATGGTATCAAATATCACCCCATTAAGGCTTTGTATCCAGCTTCCAAACACCCTATATACTTGCTCGACCAGATTCATAATAAAATTATATTCCTTACATTTAGATATACATATAGGCCCCCGGCTGTCTCCATCCATTTGATACAACCCTAAATTCTACCGTTTAGTTGCAATACAGTAAATTATACCTATTATACCTAGACAAACAATTCGACCGTAGCAATTGACATAAGTCGTATGTGAAAAAGCTACTTTAGGGTACGGCTGTTCAAAGCGTCAAATATGTATCAAATATATGTCAATGACGTATAAATACTAATTACCTGACGTAGTAGTATTTGCTTATGCGTATAAACTTATTCTAAGGCTTTTAATGCAATAAAATGAAAATCGCAAAAATGTAGATCCGACAATGTTAATTGCTACGGTCGAATTATATAAAGATGTAACAAACGAAAAAAAAAAACATGGGTGATGTAACATACAGGTCCCTAATCTATTAATAATGATACCTACACTGTGTAAAACCTTTGGAGCCTGCTGCCGATCCTTTAGAATTTTAATTATACATTTTTATTTATATCTGCTTAGAGTAATAGGTATGTCTATTGCACCAAAACCAGTGCCGGATTAAGACTGCTTGATGCCCTCAGCAATCCATGCCTCTCTCCTCGTATTTTTTCTAAAATCGACGAACGATTTGTAAAGATTGGCGCACGTCTCTAGAGTGACTTCCGGGTCTTGTAATATCTTGCTGACAAACAGCCTTGCCTTTCATGTGCTAGCAAATATTTTTTCGGTGCTGTTTATTGTGCCCGCCGAGACGCGATTCTTTAAGCAATTACTTAATTTGCTTTTGGGCTAATCCGGAACTGACCAAAACGCGTACTGTATGTGTCGACTAAACGGTATAGCGGTGAGCGCATACCAGCATTAGTTCCTCGTACTCGTAACTACATAAATAAAATAAGGCAACAATACCGTTTCAGTTTTATTTAGAATAACAATGTTCTTCAATCTTACGCAATGTTTACTATTTGCATGCACATAACTAACTACAGCTTCCTCATTAATAACAAATATACTAAAGTTTACTTTTACATCGAGGAATTCACTTCACAATCATGTTGAAATAAATTTTGTGATTTTAAGACACAAATAGGTACATATGTCGTCATTTGAATTTAATACGCTAGTAAAATGTTACGCTACAATAATCTCTTTTGAGGTATCTAATGTTGCCATACTCATCATACTTAGCTAGATGAACTAATTTATGATCTGTATTTTTTATTACCAAAGAAAGAACGGAAATCCATTTATTTTGTGGTACACAAGACGCAAAGAGAAAAAACACAAACACAAAAAACCGGTCAAGAGCGAGTCGGACTCGCGCACCGAGGGTTCCGTACCATCATAATAATATGTTTTTAAATTTTCATCGGCGAGGCCTATATTCGTCAGAGAATTTTAACACTGCGTACTGCGGTGTAGAATATTGCAGTTTTAGGTCAGCACCATCTTTTGACCGATACTGGAACTAATGTAACTTTAGTTGATGATTTCTGAAAAATTGTGCTATTTAGAGACATCGTTTTATTTTTCCTGTAATCTTTACATAAACTTGCGTAGAATTATTTCAGATTTTTCTCTTTGCAAACTTCGGAGATAAGGAGGGAAAGGTATTTTTTTTTACATTTTTCATCAAAAGTCGAAAACTATGCGGCCTAAACAAATGTTTGAGAATGTGGAAACTGCGCTCTTTCATATGATACCCCACATGCCCTAGTTGCCCCACTTCGAATTTTTCAGTCCCCCTTTCAGGCTTTCAGTGCCTGTTGCAAAAAAATATAAATCTCTTTCTTATTTGCAAAATAGTTGGGCAAACGTCATCTAAAACCAGCTATGACAGACGGACAGACAGACTGAGTCACCGTAAGGGTTCCGTTTACCATTTTGGTACGGAACCCTAAAGTTGAAAATAAGTTGGGGAAAATATGCGTCAGATTTATGAAAAACACACAACAGAAGCACACAAGACTGCTGTCAAAAGTTTACATGTCCCTGTAGTCGAAAATTTGGAGCTGTGAAAAAAAATGGATACCCTTTTCTTCCTTTACAGAAAACGACATAACCCCAATAACATAGCCACTAAAACGACCACAAATTAGGAAACCGTCCTCGGTCGCTTGCACAGAGAGATCTAGGTCAGGTAAATGTAACTTGCAAAACACATCCCATAAGCATATAATATTATTTTATTATTAACTTAATGACGGGATATCCAGCACGTTGCCAAAACAAGAACATTAAAATAAATAGCTCGCCAGAACTAACATTTACTACAAACGGTTACATACTACTTCGTAAAACTATGTATTCATTATGCATTTACTGTGGGAATATGAAATAACCGTTACGAGCGTTATGTCATGAAGAAAAAAGGTAGGTATAACTTCTTTAAACGATAACATATCAAGACAATGGTCAGTTATCGTAGGAATATGCAAATCTTTATAGTTCAGTGAAGCACCGCACGACCTCCCCGCGACCTCGGCGAACATGACGCAGCATCACACCGCACAATCTTGACCAAGTAGGAAGAGGAAAATCATCTAGCCATCACACTTTAACTACGCATGCTATAAAACTAAACACTTACTAAACAACAGAAGTCCAAACTCAAGATTCGCTAACGTGCAATGGTGCGCAGGATAATATGTGTCCTAGCTCGAGTTAGAAACACCACACTGTGCTCCATGACTCAAGGAGCGGATGTTGGAAAAAAAACAGCCAGGCTGAAGTGAGAGTGATCCGGACACGCACACGAATGCACCTGGAGAGATGGGCAAAGATCGTCACGGACGCCTGAGGGAGGACATCGCCGTCAAGGTAGACCACAGCGATAGCGGTGTGACGATCTGATAACATTTACAGGGTCAACATGGCCTGAGATCGCACAAGACAGGGAGGAAAAAGGGGAGGCCTTTGCCCAGCAGTGGGACCACGGATATCGAGTGGGACACAACAAAGACTAACCAAAAAAAATGCTATAAATACCAAATTCCTCTACATGCTACTTAGAAATAAGCACTCAATTTGCTTACATGTATTAAGAAAGACTTTAATTTTCTTGCTGGTAATTGATGCCCGCTGTCATAACGTTCTATGTTTTCTCAAAAATCTCATAATATCCGTCAAACAGTCGTGCCGGTTGTCTAGGAAGAAGAAGCCATTTGCACAATATCTTCAACAATTTGATTATATCCTAAACGTAATAAACCTAATTGGAGCGCGGTTGTAAAACAAGAGTGTATAATTCCTTCATAAAATTAAATAACAACAAAGGAATTAGTCGGTATACATTGTTCCACGCAGTTTCATTGGACATGCTGCCTCACAGCTCATGACTCCGATGGACGGATGAGATAAAAATAATAATTTCCCACGTTAATTGAGTGCACCACGGCCGCATGCGTGTCGCAATCACTTTATTGTTTTGGATCAACAGACAACGCCCGGTAAACTATCTACAACTCACATCAACCTCGATTTATACAATGAATTAATATTACTCTCTTAATAAGTATCGAATTCATAGCGATATCAATCATTAGGATACCTGCCTCTAAAAGGTTAATTAAACATTAATTCAACGGTTTTGTATTGTACTAGTAGTAACAAAAACAAAGATCTATGCGGGTATACGTATAATAATAAAACACTGATATTAATCCCGTCATTATGCGGCCTTTACCCATTCATTGTAATGAGTAACTGTCTGAGGTTCCTTCACAATCCGCACAATGCTGTACACGCGGCGTGTGCGCTCACGCATCTCGCTAATAACAACCCTGCACCGCACAATATTAATTATTAAACCCAGCGAAGCTTTATCTTCTTGCCGGTGGAATTGTCTTAATTCTCTTAGCACAGCTATCTACCAACATATCTCATTACAGGACCTTGGCTCGAATACCAACTGTCCGTTGTTTTTATATGCCGCTGTCATTTGAGAAGGTTGTACCGGAGCACTCAATGCAAACATGTTATAGTGTTGTTCGATGCACGCGACTCATGTTCGCACCCGTCACTTGAAAAACTACTCTCAGCAGGTAGGTGAACTATTTAAGTCTCTGCACAATAATAAATCAAAATTAATGGATTCAGATACTTGTCCGGGTAATTTATCATCAGGCCTTAAACGCCCAAGCACCTTGAACATTTTTTTGATCGTACATACAATTGGCTGATAATTTATTATGTAACATTGATCTTTGATCTAGATACCTACAAAAAACAACGAATTGTTATTCAGCAGCAGCATGTTAAAAAAATATTATTGCATTTGTTTTTAACTACGTGCTATATATAATGCATCGCGCATTAGATGTCGGTGGAGGCCGCCAGACGTTGCAACTAACTTTAGTCGTAACTACGTCACGTTTATGCAAATTGCTAAATAACGAAAACACACTGATTGAGAAGTAAATAGTCTCATAGTGAGCAGTAGCGTCCTACTCTGTTATACTTAAAATATAGACAAGAGGCAAATTAACACCAGATTCTAGCGGTCTAAACAACGTCGCTGTGTAGTTGTCAAGGTTGGCAAACATTGGCATCACGAACTAATTTATTCGACAAATGTCGATTTCAGTTCAACCCATTACCAAACTCCGAAAAATGAAGGCATTCGGATCTTTACCTCCGACAGTGTAAACGATTAAACTCTTGCACTTCTTGTTTGATGTTCATTAACAGCTTTTACATATTAGTACACCTGCGGCTATAAAACATGACGACGCTATTTTTGCATGTGTTTGCAGGTCGATTGTGCAATCCACAAAGATATTTAGTTTAAACATTCCTATACTCTAACCCATATTCTATGAACCAAATGACAAGGCTTAGCTGTATATTTTGTCGTTCACCTTCTTGAGATCATGAACCTTAAAATGGTTTGCTTAGAAAAACCCTGGCTAAAGTCGTTTTTATAACACCAGGGGCCTATTTAATAAAAACCGAAAGGCGACAAGTCACCAAGGTGACAATTTTACAAGTTCCTTTTATACATTTTCTGCTTTACAGCACCTACGACAGGTTTCGTTTTTTTTTTTGACAAATCATATTTAGCATTATCAATTACATTAAATTAGGCCCACAGCAGAATAGTATCTCCTTAAGACTGCACTCTAACAGGGTCTTAAACTTCTAAATCCACCACAGTGTAAAAAAAACTATTTAACACAAATATGTAGATCGTATTGATGGGCAGTAAATTGTTTGTGGAACAAGTCAAGGTCAAGTTCCGAGCACTTGGCTCTGGCCAGTGGCCACACGTCGGGTTATGTAACCTCAGCAACCGGCCGCACTCACGTACTAACAACCGTTGATTGATCTACTTTTAACCGGCAATAAGTACAAAAAACTACTGCAGACTGGCCACTGTATCTTGGCAGACGGTTGAAAAGTTATACTTATAATATGTACTGAATTTTACATTCTTGCTTTGCAAGTGACGCCCCCTTGTAGGGTCAAGTTAAACTAGTCGTCTGTTACTATTATTTTAACTCTCTACTGTCTGTGTCTACACAAGACGGACAATAATAATAATATTATGATCACAAAGGGTATAATTTTGAATATTAATAACACACGATTATTTGGTAGTTTATTTGGTATTGTCTAAAGGGACACGGCGAAACAATGAAAGAGAAAAGAAGGTTTTGGTTTAGGTAACTGTGATATAGGCATTTGAAAGAATAAGCAAGGATCGCTACATCTCATTTGAAGAATATTATGACACGTCCCTAAAGAACCACTGAAATCATGTTTGTTTGTCGTTTTTAGCGGACTTGCAAAAGCATGCAATGTTAAGGCTCCTTCAAACAGGCGCGACATGCGATAAAATCGCGCGAGACACAAAGGCACCGCAAATCGCGCAACGAACGGTTAGGAGCCTTTACTGTCATATCATAATGATGCTTATTTGGCCAGCTCACTGCTGGTAAAATTATTAGACAAGCAAAAAGATTTAAAACCGCTGTATACCTATCTCGAAGTAATAACCACTTCCTGACAGTCACAACAAAAAACTATGACCACCAAAAAGAACCTATCTGTGTCTGTGTGTTATTCACAATTTTGCATATCATATTTTGAGTGGGCGATTCTGCCAATTTTGACACTTGTATAAAGTGTAGGTACCTACGCAAAATAGATACTTAGTTCAAACAAAAAATGAAACTCTTGACTTTGACTTTTGAAAATATAAGTTCATAACGAATCACGAATCAATCAAACATTTGGTATGCGACGGCCACTATTTACTTAGTAAATACTTTTCAAAGGCTACGTAAAGTCTAAGTTAGATGACATTATGAACATTAAAGTACTGAATATACGAGTACGACTATGTGGAAGATAAAATTAGTTGCAGTAAAGGTTCAAGATGGCGCGGAAGACTTGGCCTTTCATAGCAGAGGGTCAGTAGTGGCTAGTTAAAAAAAAGACTCAGGAATTGAATATCGGTATCTAAATAATTAGACCTGTATTCTGCCTAACAGTGCGGAAAGCACGTTAAGCCGTTGGTCCCGGCTGTCATTCGTGGATCTTTGACAGTCGTTACGGGTCGTCAGAAACCCGAAAATCTGACAACCACTCTTACCAAGGGGTATCGTATTATCCAGTAACTGGGTTGTGGAGGTCAGATAGGCAGTCGCTCCATGTAAAATACTGGCATTCAGCTGCATCCGGTTAGACTGGAAGCTGACCCCAACATAGTTGGGGAAAAGCTAGGCAGAATCCCATAATGAAGATGAATGAATCAAAGTTTGTCAATATATCATCATCCTATTTGATTTTGCAATCTATTTTACAGATCGCAAAATCAATACGTGATTAAAATCATGCGATTTATTTCACATTTTGTGCAATATTTCCTTAAACGTTCCAAGCCAAATAGTCAAAGTATGACACATTTTAAATGGGTACTTATTACGAAACCATTTGAGGATGTGCCGTCATATTGTGTCGATCAAAGGGCCATGCGTGCGCACCGATCTTCCGAGCGTGCCAAAAGTCACGGATGCGTGCTGAGCCTGCGGTCACGTACACTGACAGACTAATTCACGTGCATAGAACACACCTACGGCGGTTTAGCTTAAAACCATAAATAGATAATAATAGTAGTACATATAATAAGAATTACTAATAAAACAGTTGTGAAATACCACTGCTCCTAATTGTCTCTAACGACTCAATGCAATCTACATAACATGTTCTGGTAAGAAATATTATGTTCTTAATAATTTCCTTGGCAGTTCGATCTGCCGGTAAATATTTTATTCGCAAGGACGAACATCTGACATTACGGCAGTACCAATGTACTGCCGTAATGTCAAATGTTCGTCCAACAACAGAAGAGACACAATTACCTGTATATTCTTTAGTCTTTGTAGTCGCCGAGAACACGTCGATAACACTATAATTACGCTGCAAACACAAATTACTGTAGTCATTAAATGCAGGCATGCATAATACCGCCTAGTGCAGTAATACTGGTAATGCAAAACGATAGATAATCTTTAAACTTTAAAGATACTGCCTCCTTACCTATACCTACATGGAGTGGCTAATAGTTGACCTTAACAGGCAAACCTGCGTCGGCTTGGCCTGACCAAACGATTCTACACGAAACTGTGAAAAGATTTGTACACCGTAGCTTCCGCCCAGTGGTAACGGCCGCGACTTACGAATTTTAAGTCGTGGGTGCTAACCCAAGCAGGCACTTCACTTTGTGTAAATTATTTCACCACCCCTGCTTTCAAAACGGTGAAGGAAATCATCGTGAGGAAACCGTCATGTCTTAGAACCAAAAATTCGAAGTCATGCGACTTCGACCCACCCGCAATGGGCCCGCGTGGTGGGTTACGGTCCATCCCTTCTCACAGACAGGAGGCCTGTGTCCCAGCAGTGGGAACATTATAGACTGACTATCTATCTTCTATACATTGTACAGTTTTTAAAGACGTGAGGCGAACCTTTAGGATTCTAAAGTTCCAATAGGTCATTGAATCCCTCCGATAAGTCTATGAATCTCCAACAGTAGGTAAATAGGTACATCTTTGTTCCACCAGCAGCCTGTTTTGCCTAATAGGAAATGTTAACTGGCTACTGATAATGATCTGCAACCTTTCGAACACAATGCCCATTTCAAAGCTGAAAGGAGCTGATCGCATGTAGTCTTGAGCCAAATACATTTTCTTATGCTAAGAATGGGTTAATCAAAAGTGGTACGATGGAAATAAGAGAATATTTAACAATTAAATTATTTAAAATAAATAAATCGTTTTATTTCAGGCATTGCACGTTATCACATACAGTTCACCCTCAGTCCTCTTCTAAGTAACTAATGATCACTTTAGCATTTTCCAATTGTGTTGAGTTGTCCTAATTATATTATCATATAATTGTACGAAAACGGAGTGATGATCGTAGCTCCTTGTTCTTACTTAGGCCCTTTAAGAACCATAGTCAAATTAAATACAGTGAGATCACAATATGCATATCAGCAAACTGAGGCCTTTTTTCTATGGGAATAGGCAGAAACGGAGAGGTACAATTTTGTGGATGACCCAATAAACGTAGGCTCCTTTGACTTCGTCTAAGATCATTTAAAACACCTAGAACATATAATAGGTACCTACATATTTTTTATGACTACGCAGTTTTCAACACACGTCACATACTTCAAAATAATACTCAAGTGTAATTAAGTACCGCTCATTATATATTATCACTAAACAATTCTTTTAGAACGACACAACACTGTCCCTATGCCCACTTGTACAGCAGTTTGTGTAAGCTATTTGCCCAACCATCATAGTTTTACAAAGAATATTGGTAAAGAACAATTAGCTGGCAGTGCAATCAAGTTATCAAGTGTCGTCGCAAGGTTTTGACTTCGTAACTTAACTACGTGTTTGGCACTTGAAGCTCTTTACTTGGCTTATAAACCCGTTTCATTGTGGTATGTACCTACTAAGTTGTAAGTAGGTGTAAGAAATTAATTAATGAATAGGAAGTGTTAAAGTTCCAGGAGATAATTAGATATTAAAAGGGTTCTTGAAATAATAATTTTTCAACTTATAACAAGTCCAATAATGTAGTATAAAAACTTGTTGAAAAACCCACCACTTCCACGTGAACTACATTTCTCAAGGCATGAAATGTCAAAATCACAAAGATTGCGAACGACTTGCCCTTTATTTCCACAATAATAACTAACATCAAACATTTCGCAAGCCCGTAATAAATTGTACGACAGAACACATTAAAATGTTTAATGTTTCACATTAAGGTACTCAAAAAACGGTCATCAGGAGGGTCAATGACTGCAGTCAGACAAAAACCATGAAGAGGCAATGCCCTAAACCAGCTTATATATAAAAACTGAGCACCGGCCAAATACGATCACTTCCGATCTATTGCGACTTGAATTTAAATGAAAACGAAAAAATTGATGATGATGATTGATGATTGTCTATAAGATTTAATCAATTGTTTATTGGCAAAAACGCAGGTTATGGAAAAAAAAATAAAACGAAGAGGTAGGTTAGAGTATCTGTATTTCAGGAGCCAGTTACTTCTCTCATTTAAGTTGAAGAAAAAAATAAGCTAGTTTTATGCAACAATGTTACAAAATTAAAAGATTGATAGCAAAAAAATATGCAATATTAAAGACAAGTTTAAAAATAAAATCTGAAAACAAAAACAATTAAAATACAATCATAAGTGGAGCTAAACCAGCGAATCAGCGATTGGATAGTTTAGGTCGTTCGATTAGGAGCTTGGATGTATATCGTACTATACATAAGTACCTTTGTCATAATAATATGACGATACGTGACACGCATCTGTTATGGGCTCATAATCTTCCTAAGGAGCAAGGCTGAGTCACTGATGGAGGCAAGTTGCTTCGTCCCCGGTGCCCTCGACTTCGAACGACCGTGACAGGTCCATGACCACACTTGGAAGTCATCTGATATGGACAAAGAGGCATTTTCCTGATCCGAGAGCAGAAGATTAATGTGACGTGCACGTACTGTTCCTTGATTTGATTTGTTCTCTGAACAATACAGTTTGTTCCAAGGAAAATTAAGTTTTAATTTTAATTAGAAACACTACATAAAAAGGAACACAATGAATGTGGGTTTATCCATTCATTGTAGCTATGGTCAAGGTAACTCTTTTTGATTTTATCTGATTTAAACAGAAGTTTTATAGCTAAAGATCACATCACTAGGTATACGCAATATTTCAAAGACGATTAGGTGCCGTGACCTAATGATTGAAAATAAATCAATTGGTCGCAAACTTCGCAATCGCATTTATTAATTAGAAATAACTCAACATAGACTCAGCAAAATAAGCAAATTGGCGGTTCGATACATACATTAATTTTACGTTGTAGTCACAAAAACATAACATCTACGTTCACGTAATCTGACGGTTGTGATCGCCCTTGCTATCACCGATGGACATACAAGGTTATTGGGGCGGCCTTCCTCCGAGCACAATGACCCAAGCTTGGCTTCCGGAAGCTACAGGGCAAGGTTTCTTAGGAGGAGCTTAATTCTTTACAAATTCGTGTTGCTACAGTGGAGTCATTTTAATAGGTAACATTTGACGTCTGTCAGTTTTATCCTCATAGTGAGGTGACCTGCTTATAAACATCGATTAAAGTGAATGAATCGATACGGACTTGAAACATATGCGAATTTAAAAAATCATCAGGCGAATCCCTGTCCCATTATTATTATTTTTTTCGTAAATTTAAGGAGCAAAATAAGACAAGTACACAATTTAACAAAAAAATTGCATTTATTCAGTTGAACTATCAGAACTGTTAAAAGTATTGTCATCTTCATCACTGCTGTCAGCACTCAGAGATATTATTAATTAATTTTCAATAATATTGTCTATTCTCACATCTCGTTCAAAATCTTGTAAAATTATTTTCTTTGTTTTCTCTACGACTTTTTTCCAGTCTTCTGTAGTGACTTCTGCACACGCAGTTTGTAGCAGAGACATCATTTTAGCAGTACTGAAGGGTGGTTCAGTATTGTTCCGCGCTGCATAACCCTTTATTTGTGCCCAAATAAGCTCGATGGCGTTATACTGGCAATGGTAGGGAGGCAATCGAATAACTTCGTGTCCATGCTCTAGGGCTAGTTCATCGATTACATAGCGGAGCTTGGACGGCTTAGTTGCTTTTACTAGATTTAACAACTCAACTTTTAATAAAGATGGACTTGCATCCACACCATTTCTTACCAGCCACGAGACAATTTCTTGCTTTTTATATGCTTGAGTTGGTGGTTTATCAACTTGTACAGAATGATACGGTGCATTGTCCATTATAATTTTCGATGGGTTTTCTAAGCTGACTAGCAGCTTCTCAAACCACTCTTTAAAAACCTCAAAGTTTATTTCCTCATGGTAATCACTTGTAGTTTTAGAGGCGAATGCGAGGAGGCAGTTTTTATATTTCATTATTTTTTGTATTTTTATACCTAGTTAGTTAAAAGAATAATAAATAAATTTTTTATTATAATCACAACGTGGTTATTAATTTATGGTGATATTTCTTCACAAATCATCATTGCATTCGATTCTACTTATCAGCTTTCGATTTTTAGAGTAACATCCCTAGTGTTTAAAAAGAAAAATGGTTAACTGACGTAACCTTGTAACGACGTTCAGTTCTTTAGATCAGAAATTGTTTATTATGTTTAGAATGGTTTATTAATGAAAGCAAATCGTAAAATTACTCGTATCGGTCATTATTACAATAAATATGTAATCGTAATTGAAAAAAGGTAAGCAATTGTGCAGTTCTAACAAAACGAAAAAATATGTTATTTTATGCCCGCCGTTACAAGGTTACGTTGTTGAATATTTGATGAATTGTCAAATGTTACCTATTAAAATGACTCCACTTTAATGATGATGTTTGTGCGCGATGTAGGCGGACGCCGGACAGGTGACGTTTAGACGTTTGTCTGTAAATACGTGAACACTATTATTTTGCCTGTCCGATGAATATTATTTTCTTAATTGCTTCCCAGATAAAAAGTGAATGGCAATCGCTCAATTCTCGTTTAAATATTTTTACTGCCCAGTCTAAATATTATTTTTTCGAGTTCGATTCTCATATAAATATGGAAAAGTTTCAAATAAACGGCAAAATTTTCAAGTGTAGACACACTGTTCTCACACAGTTCTCTTTTGGTTTATTTACCCCCACAAAAATAGCGTTTTTCGATACGATATCAAGGTAGTTACAAGAATATCTTTAATTTTTAACTTGACCATGAATGATGAACTCAACAATACAGGTTTTATTTCAATTAATATTTTTTATTTTATATTGTAGGTATATGTATAGGTACCTATGTAGTTATGTTTTATAATGTCTGACATAATATTTAAAAGGTAAACTAATCATAAGTATTACGACATTTTTTAAATTAACATAATATGAATTGTAATAGTCGTATGTGAGTCGTACCAATAGGCATGCATGTTGGAAGCCGAATGAAGAAAACGATCATCAATATTATAAACAGATTAACATACGTATAAGTTGACAGGTGTCAGGTACATGCATATGCCAAGTATTTACTCTTACTTAAATCTATTACAAACCGTTCAACAAAATGACTAAACGCAAATTGTTGTTCTAAACATGATAAACTTTAGCGTAAACACAGTTATTGCGAAACGGTATACCAACATGAGACACAGATTGGCCCAACATGGACAATAAGGATTAAGAGGTACTGCATCATTCTGTTCGTACTCGAGTACCTCAACATCGTACATCACTCGGTTATTCAAAGAGAAAGCCAGGGCACAATTTACTGTTGGCAATATTTCATTCCACCAATATTTTTGAAACAGTCCACATTATACACACAAACTGCTGTATTTAATCACTATAACAAAGATAAAGAAACTGCTATTTGTAGAACAATAAACTTGAAACTACGTAACCATTGTTTAAACATACAATTTATATGCATAATCTTAGTACAATTATCTGCTGAAGCGGTAAAGAGCTTTTTATGTACAAGAACATTATTATGCCATTTATAGACCAACGGGTTATTAACAAGGATTAAGTGACAATATATATTAAATGCACAAAAGCTAAATAATGTATGTAATTTTACTGTTCAAGCGTTCACCCTTGAACTTTGCAAACCACTTCATTATTAACTTAATAATACCAGTATGCACATACATACTAAGTGAACAGTATTGAAATATAACATATTGGATGTTCATTTGTGCTTATTTTTTTGTGTTCCTTAGGAAACATGGAAAAACCGCAACATTTGTATCAATGCCGTATGATCGAAATGGGATTTCTGTGACGAACTACACTGACGAAGTGACGATCACGGATTTTCCAACAAAAATTCTGGCCCATCTGTAAACTCAATAGTTAATCCGGTTCAGAATATCAAACCAGATATGTTTTTAATCTAAAAAGGATGACTTTTCTTTTTTTCTTGACCTTTTCATTGATGTTATCATCATCATTATATTTTCTTTGCTCCTGTTTCATGATTATATATATAGGTAGATTAGCATACTTAATATACTTTATTTATGTATTTATTGCATTTTGTAAATGGTATACCACGGTAAGACCGCCCATTATGTAACCCTTTGTAAAATGCCTACATTTAAGTATATCTGTAAATTATATGATATTCTGTAATAATCTCATCGTGAAAACTTAGGTGAAGTGAGCGTGGAGTGAGCTGTCAATAGTGTCAATTCCTAACAAAAACAAACTCACTTCACCTAAGTTTTCACGGTGAGATTTTTACAGAATCGACCGGCTGCAATTTATACGGTGTACGTAGTAAAGAGTATTCTATTTTACTCATAATTAAAACAACGAAAACTGATGTTGCTAGCCGATATTCTGCTACAAATAAAACCTGAACGAATCAATTAACAAAAAACTATAGTAAACTTGTGCTAAATAATAGTTCATTCATATTCGTCCACGTTTTGTGAAGAAACTGCCACAAATAACTAATTTAAGCATTGAAACACTACAGTCCCGCTATGCATTTGTTAATAAGAATAGTGAGTGACCATCGACATAATTATTATAACTAGACAATAATAATTTCAAAGTCGTTAAAATTTAGGTACATAATAAGAAATAACCATCATATAACTGTAAAATTATTTTGAAAAATGTATAATCAGGCATGAAGGTCCCTCAAATGGTTCTAAAAGAAATAATCATAACACATAGTAGTCAAATTTTATTCACAGAGCACGAAGTAAATAGTATCGTGTTTAATTCGTTCTTGAACTTAATTATTTTCTTTTAAAAATAACGTTTGAAACTTGAGATATTTATTATATCTGTTTGTTCATGTGTAAATGAGGATAGATGGACTATTAATCATTTGTAACCAAAATACATTCGTTGTCATCATGTAAGACCTCTATAGACTCGAATATAATTTCACATTGCTTAAGTATGTATCAGAGAAGTTGGCAAATAGGGCCTTAATCGTAACCAGTTCTCCTCTACGAAGGTTAGATATGTTCTGTAAATAAGAAGTGAACCAACCTCGATGGAATACTTCAGCGACATTTCTTCCGGTACGCACCCACTGGCGAGTTGTTCTTATCATCGGGCATCATAACACTTCCGACAAACTACTACACGTAGGTACCTACCTTAATTTGTGTCAAGAACTTTATCTCGCTAGAGGTCAATAGTTTGTTATTGATTGAACATTTGATTGTATTCAATTTTAAGCTATTTTTATTAAATATCTATTAAGAGAATTTTCCGACACTTACGTTAAGTTCAAAGGTCTGAAAACCTTCAAGGTACAATGGCTGGCTTATGTCTGTCAGTAGTAATGGTTTTATTTAAAGAACTTAATGTTTAAAATAAGAAAGAATGCGAGAATGTAGGTGTGTATTCCTTCGGCCTCTTTAAAACGAGTAGGGCTCGCTAGATGTCATTCAACCCGTCTCGGGTAGAAATAGCGATCGAAGCCAAGTACAGCCTTAACGAGAGATAAGTGTATTCGTTGATAGTTTTAACTTTAAGTTTGTAGGTACCAATTATTGCTTGCTGTCGAGGAGCAGTGGTAGCCAAGTGATAACAGCCGAGACTCACGAGTTGTAGGTCTTGGGTTCGAACCCAAGCAAGCACTTTACTTTGTGTAAATTATTTCAACACCACTCCTCTCAAAACGGTGACGGAAAACATTGTGAGGAAACCGACATGTCGTAGAACCAAAAATTCGAAGACATGTGACATCTGCCAACCCGCACTGAGCCCGCGTGGTGCATTAGGCTGCTTTTCCACCAGAGATAAGCGAGGATGCGAAGCGAGGGATGTGTAGAACCAATAACATCGCTTTATTTTTATAGCTTGAACTAAGTTAGCGTTAGTATTGGTTAGTTTTACACACATCCCTCGCTCATCTCTGGTGGAAAGACAGCCTTACGGTCCACTCTCTATCACCGAGAGGAGGCCTATGTCCCAGCAGTGAGAAAATTACAGGAAGATTATGCAACGGCATTGAGAAATTTCTTAATTCTCCTCCAATTTCACACCATTATTGCGTTAGGTACTTTAACTTCTGACAACTGTAGATAGGAAGGAAAAATCCAAACTGTTTCATGGGGCAACTGTTTAACAAAATGCAGATACATTACTGCAACGACTATCTGCATTCGAATCATACAATCATAGTCCTTGCAGCTTTTACTAAACGCGATTTGCTCCGTATTTCACACTCAGTGGGTTTGTTGCGCAAGGCATACAATCTCTGAATATCGCGAGCAGTTTATTATTTAATTAGTGGCTGAACCGAGTGCACCATAAGGCGTGCAACTACAACTACATCCGTTTCCCGAAGGCGAAGCGACGCGGGAGTGTTTCGCAACTCCTGCGCACGCCGGCCGCGTCACGGCGCGGCGCGCGGCGCCGCGATACGATAATCTTTGCGACACTGTATTGTTTTCTGAATTATAAAAAGGTCTTTGTTATTTAACTTTAGTGTTATTGAGAACTGAAGTTAATATTTTATTGTAACTAGCTTTAAATTCTTTTACAGAATTAAACTGGAAACCAATGGTTTATTTGCTGCTATCCATCTCTTAAATATTTTCTTCCAAAAAAGGTCTGAGTTGGCTACATTATGATTCCATGACCTTAATCACAACACCTGTTAAACGCATTAGTAGTCACAGATTGTATCCACCTACATAATGCTGTTTATTAATCATTAGTTGTAGTCACAGCTGTACCTGTGGCATCTACATAGATGGATGCTGTCCATCTCGTAAACCTTGCGAAAAGTCCCTACACCGAAATGGGTAGTGGTGTGCTAGTCTACCCAATTCAACCTGGTACAGCCATAACGATAATTTTATAAAAAACTAGCTACGCCCCGCGATTTCAGCCGCATATGTCTCGTTCCCTGGAGAATATCGAGATAAAAAGCATCCTATGTCTTAATCCAGCCAATCTAGTCTGTAAACATTTCACCGTGAAATCTTAAGTGAAATGGCCTTGCAGTGAGCTCTCAATAGTGACAACCCCCAGCATCAGGTGGAACGGCAGCTCACTTCACCTAAGTTTTCACGGCGAGAATTTTACAGAAAAGACCGGCAGGTCATGGTCTACCAGTGTGCCAAATTTCATCCAACTCCGTTCACCTTTTTAACGTAATAGCGTAACAAACAAACATACAGAAAATAAATCGTTTCTCTTTATAATATTAGTTTAGGCATATACAACTAAACTCATTTACGTATAAACTTTAATGCTAGCAGCATCTCATAACTCTGCCGCACGCACTGAATATTCGTGTCAAGTACGAAACTCGTCTTATTAACATAGAACAGTTAGTAGTCTGAGGTAGAGGTAGAACCGACACCGAGCAATTCCCACCTACCCTTAACTTGTCTCTACGTTGCATCCATGGATATTTGCATAGTTATTATTTACATTAGCATAATCATAAAGCCTAATGCCATGTTTATAATCTGAATACTAATACAAATGTACCTATATGTGTATGGAATGTATCTCTAAAATGCCGACTAATGCCATACGATTAACCGCTTCGTGGGTTATGTTTGATTTTAATTACTCCGTTCCATTAGTACTTACGTAACCAATTTATAAATTAGATAAGCTAATTAAAATCGGATATCAAATTTACCTTATTTACAAGTAATTAGCATTCCGTTAAGCCTATAAGTAGATCTCGTTTCGATTCCTATCAGTTTCATGTCCACAAGTGACTAACATTGAATCATACATTCTTGCCTCATACACATTATTATCAAAATTATAATAATAAAACGTCTATTCAAGAATGGCTGAAATTGTCACACAGGCTCCGAAAGTTATATTCATATTATTCAGCGAATGCCAAACACAACCAACAAGAATAATTTCTGAAGTAGGTGTTTCAGAATTTCTGAAGTATTTCGTCAGGTTTCATCAAAGTTCGTTAATAAAAATTCTCAGCTGGAACAGTTTTAGCAACTTTTAATATTTATGAAGACTTGTATGTAACACAGTTGCAATGCTCTGCTTATATTTTTATGAAACCAAGGATAATAAAAGTGATGTGTGTAATTTAGTTAAAACCTAATTGCCTTCTTTCTCATCATTTGTGTTAGCAAAGCGTCGTAACGAGGTTCATTACTTATGATAATACTAGCAGCGCCCCGTCGTTTCACCCGCATAAGTGTCGATCCCGTGAGAATATCGGGATAAAAACTATCCTATGTCCTTTCCCGGGACTCAAACTATCTCTATACCAAATTTCATCTAAGTCGGTTCAGCGGTTTAAGCGTGAAGAGGTAACAGACAGACACACTTTCGCATTTATAATATTAGTATGGATGTGGCTCATATCGTAAGCTTTTAATGGGAACAAAGATTAGAATCCAAACCATCTGGTAGGTACTTTTTTGGTTCATGAAGAAAATTCGCCGTTCTAGATTTTACTGTCCTTGATGGGTCATCTCAAGAAGCTCTTTTGAGCGATTTTTGCTTAAAACTTAAGAAGTTTGTTTAGGCGATGACTGTAGGTTTGCCCTCTATTATATGGGAGTTAAAGATATCAACGAAATTTGGTTATCACTACACCTCTGCCGAACTCTTCGAGGAATTCAGGCGTGATGTTGTGTTACTCAAGAAGTTAATGGAAGGAAATGTGGACCGTTATCATTTTGTGCCCATTGCCGCGGAGACCATGGGTGCTTGGGGCACTGAGGCCAGGTAGCTCATTAGTGAGATAGGGCACAAGCTCCGTGATAAAACGGGTGACTCCCGCTCCGGCTCGTTCTTGGTACAAAGGTTAGCCATTGCCATCCAACGTGGCAATGCAGCAAGCGTTTTGGGCATCTTTGCGCCGGGAACAGTTAGGGGCGGGTTATTTGACTAGGTTGACTTGTTGTGACTGTTATTATTATTATATTAATAATTTATGACATTGTATATTAATAAAATAAAATAATTAACCCTTAAGAAGTTTCTATGTATAGTAACTATGTACATATCTCCTTCCACTAACCTAGCTTCGACAGCCCATTGCGTCACCCTATGTAAAATTTATATAATTATATCTATTTATTTATACGGTATGCAAATAAATTATAGGTATTTATATTCTATTCTTAGTACTAAGATTCCACCTCCCTTGTTCCAGGCTGGGTGAGCGATGAAGGGGTGGTTTGACGCGTTCCGCGAGGAAGGCGGGCCGACTCTCTACGCGTACCACAACCGCACGGCCGTCGCGGCCGACGTGCCTGCGCTTGCGCTGCTCATCGCGGCGCTTACGCTCTACGTCGCCTTCCTCGCTGTCTTCCCCGGCATCAGGAAAGAGGTTGTACTCTTCATATGTTGTTTTACGTTTAAAATAAAGGTTTAGTTTACTTACGAATAGACGGAAGCAAAAGTTGCCTAAAAATTTGCTCGATTTTGACAAGTGTTATTGTCAATAACTTCTTACAGATTTGTAGACAAAAATACGATTTCAATCGTCTGTTGCTTATGTACCTACACATTAACTCGATTTTGTTTCGCATGTGTCGATCGAGCAAATCTGTAGGCACCTTTAGACCAACACAGTCGAGCACTCGGCAGATAAAGCATTTAAGTATTTCTTACTTAGACCCCTTTGGTCATAATGATGGTTCTTGTGCAAGGTTGCATCGCCTCTGCAGTTTAGACTTGACTACGGTCTAATAATCAATTGAACACCAGAAATGTCAAACCTTCACCTTCCCGAAGATTGACATTATGATAGTCTTTTCTTACATACCTCAAGATACAGTTTAATGATAGCAACATGATGTAATTGTAATATTTCAACAGTACTAAAGATTGTGTAGCTCTACGGAAGTTTATAGGCAAGACATACACTCGGTACACAGTAATTAAAGTGTTTCAATTATCATTTAATACGGCTATAAAATTAAGAATTTCTTATCACTGCATACTTCTCCAAATGGACAATCAAAATAATATGTAATTATAGTTAGATGACTTCATAAACATTCCACTACATCTTTCATCGTACAGTCTGCTTTGGTATCTGACCTATACACAAATAATAATAAAGCCTTATTACCTTACTATATCTATATGCATTCTTGACAATCTAATGGCCATTGTTTTGTTTAATATTACACCTAACATGTATTATTTCCACCTGATTGTACTACACAGAGCATTATTTACGAAACCTCTTCAGCCATCACGATAATGACTAGATATAACTCATAACAGCTACATTAAGACCTATCCATTGTTTGTTACAGAGATTCTCAACGTTCACGATAGTCACACTTAGTCTTTTCGTCGGCACCGTCATTCTAGGTAAGCATTATGGAGTATCCAACTTTCCACTTTCTTTGTTCATAGTTTGTTCATTAGTGAGACGTAACCGCACAGTCTTTAAAAACGTCAATCATTGCAGCAGCCGTGACAGCCTTGGCAACGATTTTAACGACTTAATTACTCTCATTTGCCATGAAAATCCTAATGGACACTTAATTAAAATGCAAGTACGTTGCTTAAAAACAACAAGAAACAAGATTATTTATTAAATTCAGTAAAGTTTTATTTACTAAGATAAAACTAAAGGTAGTGTTTCGTAAACGTCTACGAAACGGTGAGGAAATATAAATTATCGTACGATTTATAGAGACCTACTATAGATGACGAAAATAATTGTTGATAGATACTTTACAATAATTGACAAGATGATTGGAATGCTTATTTCTAAATCATGCTCGACGTGCGTTAAGAATATACACTTCAACAACAGTGAAACTGTCTCCTCTAGCTTAGATGCTATATAAATGCTTAAATGACTTTTACACAATTATATTACTAGGTACTTTAGGCAAAATGAAACGAAAATATTTAAAACATCATCATCTGCCTAGCCTTTTCCTAACTATTTTAGGGGTCCGTTCCAGTCTAACCGGATGGAGCTGTTACCAGTATTTTACGTGGAGCGTCTGCCTATCTGACCTCCACAACCCAGGTAATGGGTATCACGATACCCCTTAAAGAGAAGATCCAGCTAGGCTGGGCAGCGTTTGGGAAACTACGTCGAGTCTTCTCGTCATCTATACCGCAGTGCTTGAAAACGAAAGTTTTCAATCAGTACGTCCTACCCATCATGACCTACGGGGCTGAAACGTGGACACTCACGATAGGGCTGGTCCACCAGTTCAAAGTCGCTCAGCGAGCTATGGAAAGAGCTATGCTCGGAGTCTCTCTGAAGGATAGGATCCGTAACGAATACATCCGACAGAGAACGAAAGTTATCGACATAGCTCAAAGAATTAGCAAGCTGAAGTGGCAGTGGGCCGGCCATATCTCGCGAAGAACCGACAACCGCTGGGGTAAACGAGTTCTTGAGTGGAGACCGCGACTCGGCAAACGTAGTGTAGGACGCCCTCCGGCCAGGTGGGATGGCGATCTGCGAAAGACTGCAGGCAGATGCTGGATGCGTCGAGCTGAAGACAGGGCGCTATGGCGCTCATTAGGGGAGGCCTACGTCCAGCAGTGGACTGCTATAGGCTGATGATGATGATGATGATGATGATACCCCTTAAGACTACTACTTAAGACTGCATGTCAGAGTTTCGGGCTTCTGACGACCCATAACAACTGCCAAAGATCCACGAATGACAGCTGAAACCAACGGCTTAACGTACTTTCCGAGATACGGAGGAGTCTCGGTATATGTAAGGATGGTCACCCATCCACGTACCGACCGCGGCAAGCGTAGCCTAATCTGATCGATCGACACACGCGGCAGTTATTACTTAGCCTCGAGAGAAATATTTAAAAAGATAGGTAATAATATTTTAGGAATATTAATAGGTGGCCTTTATCCAACATCTTACACTGACGATGATGATGTTAAAAATAAGATAAACCGTAGCACTTAATTTAATGAGGAAAATTAATATCTGGTTAAACTGGAAGCCGACCATAACGAGTACACTAAGAGAAGGTTAATGATGTATGATGATGAGGAAAAAATTACCAAGGTAAAGATTAAAAAAGACGTCCGTAGCTAGACTGGAAATCATATCCGGCAGAGCTCTTAATATTTATATGTCTTGTCCATAATCAAGTCAAAATTAAGATTTGTTTAGTCAAGATTTTGTAAATTTTTCGTAATGAATCTGCCATTGTTTCGGGTGGCCGCTCGAGTGGTGAAATCAACTTGCCTTTTGCCATTGACCGCGATTTTCGGGTGTCAAAAGTAATTTTGGCTGCGCACCTCGTGCGTACACGTTTTCATGTTTTGTCGTCATGTATAGGTACATACCTGGACATACCCCAAGGTATCAAATAAGCTCATGAAATGTTATTTAACTGTTTACGCTTACTGGTAGGTACTCATACCGGCATGATTCATTATAAATTCAATGCAAGTAATGATATTCCAGTTCGATAATTTTAATAACGGTACAAGGCAAAACCGTGTTGTATGCAAAGTTTACTGGGACTGAACTGAATAATATCGCTGGAAAGTTTCGATTGTCTGCACACTGTAATATAAACCACAAGAAGTTGTTTCGTATAGCTCTTAAGATAGATCTGTAGTTACGCGTTTTAAGTCAAAGATCAAGATACGGCACTTTTTCTTCTAGACATAACATTATTTCAGACCATTATTATCAGCTTTTTTGTCATCGAGGCTTAGAGTTCTTACCAATGTTTTTGTTGTGTTGGTTCCAGTTTGTAAGCATGGCTCGTCGTGGCACGTTTCGGGGGCGCGCGTGGCTCGCGCCGCCTACCGCGCCTTCTCAGCCGAGCGCCTGGACTGCTGGCTCGCCGTGCACGTCGGGCTTGGACATGTCAACGTCACGCTCACAGGTATGATACATACAATGTGCTACTTCATAATAATACCAGCCTATTATTGTCCCACTGCAAGGTAAATGACTCTTTTGATACAGAAACGGCACGAGCATTGATCTACGCCAATAATACGATACCTACTCGTAATAACGCGCAGAGTGTGTGTAATGTCTATCAAAGTATGTGTAATGTCTATGTACTACTAGTTAATAATGTTAGACTTTTGTGGTCTTAATGGCTGATTTATAAGCTAGAATTTTAGAACCTAGCTAAGATTCGGAAAATCAAGCTGTTGCGGTTTATTAACCGCTCTTACTTCTACATGTTCTACTTATCTATTTTATTTTTGTTACCACACATCGCCACACTGCGGGGCAGTTTTACTATCCCTCTTTCCTCTTATCTCTGTCTAGAGTCTTTTCCCATCTGAGAATAAAAAGTCAGACATACCTACACTCATACCATAATAAAAACGAAATTCTTAAGATATGAATAACACTAATACTCGTAGAAGATCCAGCAACACAGAAGAACTCTTGTAAGAACTTTTAAATTGTGTGTGTAACTCCCTGATTCCAGCCTTATCATGGGGCAACACGAGCGTGGGTGACCCGGGCGTGGACTACAATGAGCAGTTCCGCTGGGAGGAGGCCGGCGCCATCCAGGAGTTCTACCACGACGGCCTGGCGCGGGGTCTACCCTTCCCTCTGCTGTCAGTCGCGGAACATTTCGCTGTGCAGCATGAGGGCTTCGACTGGGGGGCAAAGTACCGCGCCGCGGGGTACACCACATCTACGCTGTTATGGTATGGGCATTATTAGGTTATGGTCTGCTTGAAGGCAACTGGCTCGCTATTACATGGGACTTAATCATTAACTAGCTAAATGTGAATGCACTAGCAGACTCCTTCTAATTTAGGGAATTTAGGCGACATGTTATACATATTTTCTGTTCTCGGTCCTAAGCCAAATGTAACATGATTTAAGAAGAGAATAAGGTCAAAATTCAATCTCGTTCGAGATTTATCAAAAAAACAATTATCTGGCAAAGAATCAGGATTAACACTAGTTCGTAATCGTGTTCCAGGACGGCGCTAGCTCTGTGGTTACTGATGAACCTGCTGCTGGTGGTGGTGCCGCGATACGGCGCGTACGCCATGGCCACGCTGGGAGTGGTGCTGTGCGCAGCCGCGGGGGGCTACTGGGCGTCCCTACCACACGCCCCTCTAGTCGTGCGCCTCGACGGAGCCATGCTGTTCTTCTCGCTAGGATGGTGCTTCTGGCTTGTTTTGATAGCAGGTAAGGTTTGTGAACCTGTATTATTGTACCGACTACCGTATTTATGTATTGATCAAGCCATCCGGCTCGCTGGGATGTTAATTTCTTGTGGCGTAATTAGATGTGCTGTTATTATAATGACGTAGTGCGTTTATAGAAGTATGAGGAACAGGATATAAAGTTCACTCATCCTCTATAGAAAAGAGAAGATCCTCCGACCAGACGGGTGTTGTGTCTAGAGCGCAACTACCCGAAGATTGATTTCGGGACGTTGTATATAATATAATTATGCTAGTTGCGCGGTATATTCTGCTTGCGCGATGCAGGATTTTGCGTGACGTCAGTGTGATGCGTAGTTCGCATGTGCTGAAGTATGTAGATGTCCCCCCCCCCCCATACATACGTTAACGAGATCTTGTGCATTCCGAAAAACAAATATCAATCACAGTAAAAAAAATAGTTGTGCAGAGCCATTTGAATAATGCTGAATCACGTCAATAATGCTGTTCATTGTATCCTAGATGAAAGACACTCCATTTTGTTGCCTTGATCATGTACTTATGATATTGTCATTTTGTTCCAGGCTGTGTTTGCATAACAGTGGGTTTAATAATCGCAATCCTAGACCTGGTCTGGCCTCACCGGTTCTCCACAGTGCTGGAGGTGGACTACGATACGCCGTACGACCGACACGTGCTCATCGTTGACAGTCGACAGCGTGCCAGACCGCAGATACAAGCTTCATTACCTTCTAGGATACTAAGGTGGGTTCAAGCCCCATTTAGGGCTGAAACTGCGTTAAGCGCGCACCCGTCGCGTGTCTACGCGCGTGGCCACGCGTATGGGTTCCGTGGGAACGCGACGGTCCCCGTCGCGGATTTTTTTTTATTTCAGCACAGGTTTTTTAAAACTATGATATCTCTTAAGTTGAAATCAAATAATGTCAAGAGCAATTTTGTTCAAAATTAAATACTTGTGATGAATAACGTATTTATTTGGATAGGAATCAATATCGTGTTTATAAAAATACCTTCGCAAATAATGGATTATTTTAGAACAAATTTGATTACCATAAAAAAACTTACAGTGAGTCAACCTTAAAAGATAGACATACGCCGTTTCGGACTATTTTTTTAACTTTTTAAGGGGAACAATTCCGTCATACATGATTTTTGCGTAACTTTAACCGTTTACACAGCGTACGCAACGGAAGCTCTCAAAAGGAATAATTATCATTGATGCTCCGCTTCTATTGTTTGCAGCGTGATGTTGTATAGCCTATAGCCACGGTAATAATATATGATCTTTATAGTGTGCTATAGCCTTCCTCGATAAATGGACTATCCTACACAAAAATAATTTTTCAATTCGAACTAGTAGTTCCTGAGATTAGCGCGTTAAACTAAACAAACAAACTCTTCAGCTTTATAATATTAGTATCTTGTCTGTGGCATACAACAAAATTGAAACAACAAATTTTAATTACTTGCATCGTTTAGTTAAGATGGTGCAACGTTTATTGTTGCTAAAACTTATGTGTACCACAGGCAGTTAAATCGCACAGTGTAAATCAGGCTTTATAATCGCAGCTATGCCATCCAGATTCTTGGACGCGCATTTGACATTGTTTTGTATCGGGTTAGTTAAGGCGAGAAGTCAATAATATAGTGAAACTTGAAGGCTCATTAGACCCAGTCGGGTAAAATTTCAATTACCCAGAATCGGATCGGAATATTATCCACTCCGTTGATCGAGTTGTGATCGTGAACTAACCTCGTTTTCGACTAATCAAACAATGTATTTTTCCGTTTGGAAACCTCAGCTTCAATCTAGATTTTCAGTGTCCAGTAGTAGGTACTTATAATTACTAATTACCCTGTAACCTGTTTTTACATGGCACTCTTAATCCAGCCTTCTACGTATATGTAGGACGTAGGTGGACGATAAAACACCGCTACCTGCATAAAAAACTTAGTTTTTCTGTCCCTAATTCTTAGCGCTTCTGAACATTGCAGAAGACTGTCATCTAAGACCCGTGAGGAGGGGCAGGTCTCAACGACAGTTGTTAGCGAGAACGAGAGGGGTCGAGACAATCCCGCATACCAGCACGAGCAGAGGAAGCCAAACTCACCGTGGAGGTACCCACTCTTCAGGAGACAAATTGACAGGTAAATGAAAGAACAGTTTTTTATTTAAGATCCTGCAAAAATCCTACTTGCATCGCTTAAAACCGTTGTGGGATCATCATGTTTAACACTTTTGAGAGACACACGAAGATACATAAGTTTAGTGCACCTTTTTACACTTATAATATCATTGGTTTAGTGGTTATAACACGTCTATGGCCGTTGCAGTGTCCTGGAGCGTGTTCGGGCGTTTACTTATACAAAAGAACTATAAAACTATATCTATATACATTATATATTATTATATGTAATGTATTCTACTACTTATACCTACGAAAGGACTATCTACCGGTATGTAGAGGATGAACCTCTACATATCGGTAGTTAGTACTTTAGTATAAGTAAAAAAGAAATAAAAAGTATTGCTTGCATTTCAGAGGCACCTACTTATTTCAATGTTTCAGAGCGGACTCGGCGTCAAGTCTGGGGTCAAGCATAAACGGTAACAGTTCCGGTATCAAGTTGTCGCCACTGGCCACGGGGGCTCTCCCGGCGTCGCCACCTTCCATCCCTCCGCATAGGTACATTACGAGTACTTCTCAGTCTTGTCGCTATGTTAAATAAGTGCAGCTTGCTGACATTACTTTGTAAAGTGAGTATCGATGCAAACATGCAAATTCACCCGTTGTGAATCGAGAGCGGCGCCATTGTATTCAATTCACGTATCCATACCTATAGGTATCATTCTAACTGCCAAATTTTATAAAAAGAACTCGACTTTCCATCATTCACTATTGAATAAAACTGAGAATACCTAAGGCAGAGAATGCCTGGCCTGCCTGTCTGGTAGAGTTGTACCTTTTTTGTGCGAGAAGTTTAAATAAATAAATAAATAAAAGAATTCAATTTAGTTTTGCTGTTTTATATTTCTGCGAATAGCAAACAGAGTGCATAGCTAACATGATTTCTTTGTTTTCTAGGTACCGACCTCAAATACCAGCGGCGGAGCGAGTGAAGGACATGTGGTGATTAGTGTAATACTAGCATAATTTAATTACACGCAAATAATAAAAGGTGTTGTTGGCGGTACGTCATCTAAAGTTACTGATCTCTATGGACCTTCAATACACAGTGAACAGACAAACCCACGAGTTAAAAAAAATAGTGATATAGACGTAGGTAGTAATGTAGAAACTCCACAAATACAATCAGATGGGCAATTCTCGTAATTTTAAGTACATTCACAGTCTGATCTCGGTCTCAATCGGTCAAAAATACCTCTGATTTCCCCATATTTTTGAGTAATTTTTGACATTGACTGTCGTTGAGATGAGATTGCGATCAAATTTTGAAGGTTTCAATCAAATTACGAGAATTGGCCTTCGGATAAGTAAAGTACCATACTTATTGTGCCTAAGAATTGATTACCGGCTACTATGAAAATATGAAACGTTTCGTGAAAAGTTTTAAAGCTAATAAACTAAATACCTTATTCAAAACTTCATGTTTCATATTTTTAAAGGAAACCAACAACTTTGAAGCCAATTGAAAAAACTGTTTAAAATAAAAGAAAATTGTAAATATGTAAATTATAGTTAGGTATCTAAATTATGTATAACGAATCCGTCCAGTGTCATAAATTAAATGCCTAGAAAATAATGTTGTGTACCTCTTGTAAGATATGAGTGAAGTAAATGTATGACTGCATCGACACAAGTGAATGCTTTGTGCCATGTAACGAAACAAAACACGAGAAGTGTGAATTAAGTAAACATTTAATGGAGGAAGATAAAATATAAAACAAAGGGCATCGGCATACCCTGTCCGCCATTTTGTTTTTTTTTTAATGGCGGTCACGCATGAAACCTCTTACGCTTTACGGGTTTGGCCCTATAATGTTTTCTACTTGCATTGATGTCAGTTATCGATTTATATAGGTTTCATGGGTGGCCGCCATTTTGAAAAAATATCAATATGGCGGGCAGGTAGGTATGCCAGGCTCTTAATAAAAATGTTCAATCCCCTTTAATATTCTCGGAATGTCAAAGCTAAAATTACTTGACATGACATTGAGTTGAAATTAATAGAAAAAATCGACAACAATATTACAGACAAGAACGTAGAGATTAATAGCGACATATCAATTAAAATAAATGACATCGAATCAATTATAATAATTCGGTATTCTATTACTAGAACGAAGTCATTTAGTTGTACGTTTAGTTTAAGTTATTTATTTCTTATTTTCAATTCTAGTTGGATGCGTGAATGTGGTATGTAACCATTTGTAATAAGAATCACAATTATTTCTACGTCACTTTAGTCCTAACTACCTACATCACGTAACATGTTCAATGTTGTGAAGATGTGTTTGCAACAGTGAATGTATTGTACTTATGATATGTATTTTAATTGTAACTATAGTGAGAATACAGAGTGAATGATTTAAATCGTATTTATTGTGATCGAAAAAATAATTATACAAATTCGAAACAAGGACGCTGAATATTTATTTGTGAAATATGATTAATAATATATCTCCACCCTTCCCAAAATTCATACAAAAGGAAAGTAGGTCAACAAATTAGTGAATGCTTCACGATTTCAGTGAAGTATCAAACGTAGGTAGGTACCTATAGGCCCTATAGGTACCTACGTACGTTTGATACTTCAGACTTCAGACTTAGGTACCTATACCCTATAGTATAGGGTATAGGTACCTAAGTCTGAAGTCTCCAGCCCGTCTTAAAAGTAAGCGTGGTGATCAATACCAATGCCTACTCTGTATGAGAAGAGGCTTTTGCCCTGTAGTGGGACAATATTGGGCTGGTATTATCATCATTAGTCGAAAATCGGTAATTTTTTCCCCAAAATTCGTTCATTCAGGTCAAAATCTGACAAACTCAGGTTAAAAATAAAAAAAAATCACAAAATACTATATAATTATATTCACACACAAAAAAACATCATCACACAGAATTGTTGAAATAAAGCAAATATATTTTAACTTTAAGTACTAATTTTACTATTCCGAAGCTTCATAGGAACTTAATTTTTTTTTTATTAGGACTTTGATTAAGGAATCTACGTAGATCATGTGGCAGTTTCTCTCATATTGCTATGCAAAATTTACTATTTATTACGTATTAGGATGATGAATCATAAAAGTGCTTTATTATTAAGGTATAAGTAGTAAGAGGTCAGCTACACTGTCACATACAATCATTAAACATTTTTGTTCAATAATTAAGATTTCAAAAACGACTGTTGTGTTAATCGACTTTTGCTGTTGACTGTACCTTACCTTACCTTACCGTACCGAATCTTTGATTACAAAGTTACATATTATTTTGGCTACTTGAATGATTCTACATTTGTTGTAAGGACTATGAAATGTCTCTAGCTATTCCAAGCTTGATAGGTTTCACGGAAGCACTATGTATTTTGATTTTTAAATAACTGATGTTACTCTGCTTTCAAATACTTAGATATATTTTGGGCCTCGTATTAATTAAACCTTTTGTAATTGCCGCAGACAATTGCAAAGAAACAGATATTCAAATAATATAATTAGTTATATTTGAAAGTAGGTAATACATAAAGGCAATTGACGTGAACCACTGACCTATAATATACAAGTAGGTACGCTGGACTAAAATACTATGTACTATAGGAAATGACAGTTGTTTTTGTGCCGATTCAAAGCGCCTAGCTCGAGCGTCTCAGCAACTAAAATTGACACATTGCTGCAAATGACCGACGTTTTGTTTTGGTACGTCTCTGATGATTTAGGTCTAAATCGTGGAATAAGACTTTTTTGTGTATTTTGTATTTATTACGAGATATTTAGAATTTTTTTATCATGAGAGTATGCGCATCTTGTAAAACTCGCTATCAAAAATATTAGTTCCACGGACGCTCACGTTGCTGTCAGCGCCAAAATGGCGAAAATCAAATTTCTTCATTTTGTCATCGATAGTATAAAGACCAGTGTACTTGTTTACTATAGACCAGTGACTTGAACCTTTAAAGGAACTTTTAAACGGGCAATATGTTACTGCAATATGTTGCTGCAACACAGTGGCCGGCAACATTGCCAGCAATACCAGCCAGACAATGCAATACATATTGCAGTAATGACCCGGCCATATAGCCACACATGTTTGATATGACTGGGTATCGGCCAATGCATTTTCGAAAGGTTGTCGGACTATCGATGAGCGATCGAAAATACTGCAATATTGCCCGGGTAGTTCTATTGTTGTTTCAGCCACTGTCTATTGTTGTGGCATAGTGCATCTTTTTCTACCGCAAAATGAAGTTTAGCGTGAGTGACGCCGCGATTAGTTGCTATATTCTGCGAAGTATGTTCTGTGCTTTATTTATTCTGTGCTAGCTGTCACGTTGTTGTTTTGTAGGTATACATTATTATCTAATAAAAATAAAAAATGATGAATACTTGGACTAATAATTACATAACTATTTCTTTTAAAACAGTAAGCTGCTGCGACGAGAGGGATTTCGTCAGCCATTGTTGCCTGATTGTACCTATAGCCCGTTTACGAGTGTGAATCAAGCCATAGAAGATTGCAACACATGGCCCAACCATAGATTGCTCAGCCATAAGCATTAATAAAATGTTTTTGTGATGGCCGACCAATAGTTGCCAATAATACAGTTACACATTGCCATATAAAAATATAGCCCGTTTATACGGTTTTTATCAGCATGTATTTGGAAAAATATGAGTAAGTAAGTATACTATTTCTACCTATCCCCACTGGAGGACACCACTATTTATATCCTAGATATGGTGACATCAGGAAATCCTTCCAATTTGACTATTAATTATAGTCAAATTGGAAAGACTTTTTGGTATCCAAATGAGATCAGGCCGTTTGTTCCTTGACGAGGTGATCGAGGTTCAGCTGACAAAGGAACGCGCTCCAGTTTACGAAGCCGACGTGAATCTCCAACTCAGCCTCACCCCACAGCTTACACTATATAATATCAAAGAATTAGTAAGTAAACGTAAAACAAGACCCGACGCAGTAGCACTTTCACTAGATGATTCTAGACAAGATTTTTTTACCGGATATGAAAATAATCTGTTGTTTCATACAAAAGGGCTATCTATACCTACACGGTCAAAATGCATGGAAAAGCAGTTTTTTTTTTAAATAACCGTCTTATTTTTGTTTTATGGTGGAAAGTCTAGAATCATGTACTGACCTCATGGTAAAAGTTTGAAGTCAATGTTCCCATTTACACCCTGTCTAACTTACTTCTTCCTCTATTGCATTGGCATTTTACAAATAAAGGAAAGGCGAAAGATCAGTGGCATATCACCCTGCAGTTCTTCTTTGTAATCAGTCTGACAACCTTCATGGGTCACTAAAATGATCATTCTTAATAGAACGATGCAATACAACACACGGTTTAGAAGTATTTCTACCTTCCTTGAAACCTAATTCTCACGACAACATAGAAATTTTCCTTAGTAATTTTTTTTTCTCCTCATAAGGAATTGTTTAAAAGATCAAGGATGTGCAGTAAAGGTGCACTATGATAGTTTGGGACAAAAGTACAACACCTACTCCTATATATGGGGATAATAAAAAAGTAGGTGCCGGACGACCCTTTGACGAAAAGCTCCCGATGACCGATTGCCAGGAGTAACACTGAAGTACAGGTATCACAATAAAAGTATGCACTTCGGGAATCATCATCTAGCTTTGGAAAAATGAGCGCGCGATAATAGGATCTAATATAGAGCTGTTACTACCATGAAATTAGGTACTTTGCTATTTTGTATCATGATTACAAAATTATATATTAACAACGCTATGCTATTCCAAAAAACTTTTCAAAACTTTGGAGTCAGAGATGACGATTTGTGACCAGGGAATGTAACCCAAAAGAGTGAAAACTTAATACAAACGCGTAATGATAGGTCTGGTGCGTAGTGCACCTATCATTACGCATAAAAGAGCGGCTGTATCTAACTTAGAAGCTTTGCGTCTGTGGGGGGTTACCTACTTGGTGGCGCGGCGTTCGTGCTAATCCAGAAACACGAAAACTACCGAAGTGCATACCTTTTCTGGTTTAACTGTAACTTGACTGGGGTAAAACCTTACCTCAGTATCTTTAACGGGCGGTGCATGACGCACGACCTTGTCGTAGTCTGCCTCAGTGAGGTTGACCACCGGCCGAGTCTTGAAGTCCAAGAACATCATCAAGTCCTCGTAGTGGATGTTGCAGTTCTCGTCTTTTTGCAACCTGTCACAAATAAAGAATAGATGCCACCAATGATAAGAATTTGTGTCGAATCAATTAAAAAACGTACCTACCTACGTAGTTTTAATTATTTTTGGGATAAAAAATTACCTATATCAAAAATGACAGAAATATCGAATCGGTAAATTAACAAACTACCTAGTCTTATAATGTGCATAAATTCAGTAACACATATATGGTTCAACTTCTACTTTTGAGATTAGGTCCTGCCATACAGTAAGTAGATCACTCACACATTCAGCATGCAGTCCAGGAGATCGGTGTTGATCGGCAGGCGGTGCGCACGCAGTAGTTGACGCATACGTTCTATTGACAGCACGCCTGAGCCAGTAGCGTCAGCGTGCAGCAGACCCTCGCGAAGACGCTCCCGGTCATCCCACAAACCACGCGTCAGCTCCGTGAAAACTAGGGACCTAGTTATCAATCATTATACAGGGTGTAAAAAATCCATCACATAGCTGCTATTTACGCATTATGTATCAAAATAAGTAACATTGAGATAAAATGCTGGGAAACTACTTTTAATTTCGGTGTGAAAAATCGCTGTTTACGGCAACGCGCAATGTAACGCACGTAAAACATTGTGCATACGGGTGTTTGCACCGTAATATCTCCGTAACGAGAAAGTTCCCAGGTATGGTTCGGTACAAAAAAAATATCACAATGATGGGAAGAACAAGTGACTCTTAGCTTTGATGTGTCTTTTTACACCTGTTAATTATCATGACAGACTGCCTCGTTGATGTAAGTTTTGTATTAGTAGATCGTACTATGACGAACGTACCTGATCATCTCCCTTCGCGGAGATAGTTCTTTCCCAGGGTCACCTCGAAAGAATCTTATCAAAGTCACAAACTCGTGCTCGCTCATCTTTTCGCACATTATTTCTTTCAACGCTTGTCTGCAATAATAAATTTCTGTTTACCGTATAGCCCACTAGCTGTTGCTTGCGGTTTCACACGCATCTCGAGAGAACTACTTCGTATACTCAAATAACGAACTCGTGTATTAATCCAGGACATGGGTTATCCATGTGCCTCTCGAGTCTTCATTCAAAGTGTTAAGCTATTTATGCGAAATGGAGGTATAAAATATGTTAGCAAACTTTAAGAGGCCTTTATTATGTAAATACATAGAAATAAACCGGCGACAGCCCACCTGATATTAATTAAATACTACTGTTTCTGAACATTTGTAATACCAGAGACATTCCAAAAACAAAGCTAAGCCATACCTATAGCCTTGAAACCTAAACACACCAACACTATTTGACAACAGAAATAAGTACCGTCTATTGTTAGCAGCAATTATTTCAACGTTTAAATCCCTTTTAAAGTTTCTTTCCGATTCACCTCTGCATCCCTATTCACATCTTTATACTATAGTGGTAGACGGAAGGTAGTACTAGTTAACCTAGGTACTTCCCCGGAAGAGTTCTTTCACAAAATGCTGTACCACTATACGAAAGGAGGCTGTTCAGTAAAATTCATTAGAAGCTGAACTTACTTGAAACATCTAACAGACATAAGATCCTTCTTGTCTGGCACAACAGCTTCCATATATTTTGCTACAAAGTTCTTATAGCCATTTTCTTGAGAAGCCAGTGTGCGACGAATCTTGTCCATGATCAAAGCTATGTTCGCCATTGGGTACTAATGGACATAAGCAAACATTAAGATTTAAAAAAAAATCCTTGTTTATTAAGTAAGGAAGGTTCATAGGCTTAGATTTATGGGTAAATGAGCACAACACTCTAATTGTGTAACGCACTCGAACATATTTGAATCATTTTGAAAGATATTGCTAATCCATAGCTTCATATGGTCGAAAAATGTGTCTACTCATCAACGTAAATAACGCAATGAAAGTTGTTGAACTGTCTAAATGAAAGCTATATATTCCTACTGTTAGCGTATTGCGCAATCATACCCCGCTGATGTTTAATAGCATTCATAAACATTAACTTTGTCATTTTTCCAGTTTGTACTGGTCGAATTATATGGAAGATTATTTTATAATAAGTAATAAATAATAATAAAATATTAGGTACTTACTAAGGTTTCCTAAAACCTAAAACGGATTTACTCATATAAATAATTTTGAAGCAATATAGGACATTATAAAACGGGTTAAGTGGGTTGTTCTGAGGCTCACCTGCGCAGCGTTAAGCTCCATGTACCGCAAAGCATATTCATCAGAGCCGACGAGTCGGAACCGATGCTTGTTGACAACCAGCTCATTACCAATCCACATGTCTTTATCCGTGTAAGCTGGGGGCTCTTTAGGCACAAAGAAATTCACGTCTGGGAGATACATTTTTTCGCGCCTGAAGAATGTGCCACCCTGTTGAAAAACGATTACAAATTAGTATTAAATAAATACTAACGCAGAAAACAACCAATTGTTATTTCGCTACCTGAATCGAACTATTATTTCATTAACTAAATTGAACTTTTATTTCATTAGCTAAATAAATTATGTCTTAGCGTCATAGCTCTAAGCGTTAATTCAGCGTAGGCGCGGCTAACAGCCGCTTAGGAAAGCGTAGCAGCTGCGTAGCAGCCGCGTAGGAACCGCGTAGCAGCCGCTTTCGTAGAACGTTCAGAAGCCACGTAGGCGCTCGTAGAATCGGCTCAGACGCTTGTAGATGCCACTTAGAAGCGGGTATCCTACGCTACACAAGCGCCTACTACGAATTAGGCCGCATTATATATTTACCATAATCATATCTTACCAGAAAACCAGAATTACGCTCGCCGAGTTCGAAAACGCCAATAGTATCATCACACAAGAAATATTTGATGATGAAATACCGCCGCAAATCGTCGGGGTTGTCGGTAATCAGACGAGCTGCAAAACGCAGCACGTGTGAATCAAATCCAACCCTGCGAAAAGTCGTAAATTGTTTAGAGCCAATTTTTAACTTTTATAGCTACCTACTTAACGTATTCTGAAAATCTACCTTCGCATGTACGTAACATTTAACATTCATCTAACGTCTTCGTGCACTCTAACTTGACGTCAACTAATGTCAAATGCGAAGGCGTACGGACAGTCATTTAAATCCTACCTGTCCTTATTTAGGAATTTGATAAAGTCTCTGTGTGGTGCTTTAGGTTCCACAGTGCGACAGTTTTCAGCTGAGTCTTCATAGCTACCGTATCCGTTCCAGGGCGGCAGCTCTCGGTCAGACATCTGAGCACTGATACATTCCTTGCTTTCGTCACGAGGTGGTGCCAACGTCGTGAACGTATCTAAAAATATACTTAAGTACTCATAATTTGATATGACCAAAAGTGTAGGTAACGAAGAATTAGCATTGCTTATTTGCTATAGGTACCATTATCGCTCTTAAGATTGTAAATAGAAAAAATAACGTTGTTGGTAGTAATTAATTGTAGTTGGTAGTAAAAATTAATAGTAAGTAGACAGATGAATATGCTTCATTGTTTCTACACCAAAATACAAAATATTAAAAACAGAAACACAACACTATTTGTACAAAATATTGATTATGATTTCCCATATCAAACTGGACTCCTTCGATAAGAACTGATCCTTAGTAGCTCTAGACAAAGAGAAGTGGAAGGAGAGTAGGGAAGCCTTTGCAATGCAGTAGGACATTACGGCTTGTGTAATACTTGTGTATATCAAACTTACCAAATCCATACGTAACACGGTAATACTCCTTAGTATATGGATCACAGTCAGTGAGGACCACGTTACGTCCGAACACATTGAGGATGGCTCCAATGCTCAGATCTGCGGGACTGTACGACGGTATCGGCGGACCGCCAGTCATTTCTATCTTGGTAGGTTGTTTCTAAAACGCCGTCAAAATAAACTAGAGAATAAGCACCTAAAGTAACTACTCAAACTAAATAAATTGAATGATTTTTGGTAGATTCTTTGTTGTATTATGGACACAGATAGAAAAGATCAAAAGTCTGCAGACATGTAGAATTGGAAAGTACCTATGCTTTGAATAAAATTTGTATGTGACCACTGCGGCCATCCAATTCGCAGAAAAGGAACGCTCAGATACGATAATAGGATCGTCTACTAAAGTAGAGACCCCAAAAACCATGTGACTTACGCGAGGCAGACGCATTCTCTTTAAAAACATCGGTCCGGCCTCCATGCCAGAATTAGAACCTAACTTTTCTTTGATCTCAATAGTATCGTCTGCCAAAAAATAGTGGATCTCCAAGTGATGCAATGTACCAAATTCTGTATCACGATCATCCCAGTAACCATAAAACCTAGAACAGACGCAATTTAAAATAACTTAAAAATAATGGAACATAGGTAAACCGGGGTAAATGTTAGAAAAGATTATATGCATATACAGCGTTTAGCCTGAATAAAGTAGATTTAGAATACGAACAATCAGTTGTTCGTGTTTACTTTATTCCATAAAAGCTGTAGTAGGCTCAGGGCTACTAAAGCTTTTAAAGAGTATTCTGTCTACTTAATACCTAATGTGTAAAAACTACGATACGTACCGTTGAATATGCTCCTTTGTTTTTTTATATCAAAATAGCCGTCTATAATTTGCAAACGACATTTATAACCCCTTCGCAATTTTCCGTTTATTTACTCAGCCCCCAAACATATACGCAGGGAAGTAGATAATAAATCGTTAGGTAGGTACCTACCTCAAAACTTGTCTATCAAATTCCAAAAATTGTTTGAAAGGTCTACGTTTTGGTGGCTTTCTGTGATCCGGTGTTCTCTAAAACATTATGTTTCATTGTAATACAACATGCACCAGAAATGCGTGGTCACATTTTAGAGTGTAATACAGGCCACCAAACTGGCAATTTTCTCGATAAGACCAACATCATTATCGCGAAAAAATAATCAGCTGTCGTGTCCCATACAAAACTTCAGTAAGTACAATAGGTACCTACTCGATCCAAATGTATGATGTTGGTCGATAGTCTGTATCACACCCTTAAATACGACCACACATTTCAGATACACGCTGTATAAGTGTCTACCTATACAGCGTACGTCGGTACGACATCTTTCATTGAATCAGGACTACTTACTTCAATAGCATCTGGATATGGTATAGGATCCGGCACATTGATACCCAGGCGATTTAGAAACACTCTCGTAAAGTTGTCACAATTTAAAATCTGCAGAAGAAGCCATATTTATTAGATTAGAAAAATTGAATCATGAAAACTATTTATTGAAAGGTAGGTAGTAAATTTACCTTAAAGTTTTTTCCAAAGAATGTAACTTCCCGCCCAATATTGAGATCCAGTACATCGTAATACAAATCATAGGTATACGGGAGCCGAATTCTTTGACGACTAATCAGTGTTCCTGAACAAATAATATACTAGAATGCGGGAAACGCACTTACAAAGGTAATAATAATGTCTCCTACACAATATTTCGGTCAGAAAATTTTATAGTTTAAAGGGAAATGGTTACCTTGTGACAATCCACTGTTTTCTGTCTTCGGCTCCATCACCTTGATGGTACCATCTTCAAGATAGAAAAAGATCTCAACTTTCCGCAATATGCTAGAGGCAGATCGGAATTCGTGCAACGTTTGTTGGAAAAAACCTTGGAAGCGTAGAATCTAATCAACAAAAAAAACGGTCAAGTGCGAGTCGGACTCGCGCTGCCGAGGGTTCCGCACTGTATGTAAATAGTTTATCAGGGTTGTTTTTTATGTAGGTCACAAAAACAACAAACAAAAACAAAAAAAAAACAAACAAACAAATCAACAAACAACAATAAAAAAACAAATACAAAAAAAAAACAACAAACAAACAAACGACAAAAACGGACGGACGGTCTACAAATTTACGGTTTACCTTGCTTCTTGCCAAATTTCATGATTGTAGGTCAACGGGAAGTACCCTATAAATTTTGATTCCCTTGAGAGTATCGAAATATACCTACTTTTTTGCGGCATAAACGGCCGTATCTTTTTTTTTACTTTAACTTAGAATTTTGATTTTTGCACTGCTTCAAGGGACACGATACCTCTACGCGTTCCCGAGATAAAGGGTCTTGACAGACAAACAGACAGACGGACAACAAAGTGATCCTATAAGGGTCTGTTTTTTTTCCTTTTGAGATACGGAACCCTAAAAAATATCAAGATAGAATTTTAAGGATAGGAAGTGGAAACATTTAATGTGTAAGAACTTAACTTTTGGGGATATCGACAATTTGATGATTTTTGGCCTCCCCAAATTTAACTTCTCCTGTAGTCAATCTGCCTTTTTTATAAATATATTTATTAAAAAAAATACATATCTTGAACAACGGTGTAATTGCGTAACACACTAACAGTAGCAATCGCTTTCATTTTGATAGTTCAACAATAATCATTTGCGTTATTTACGTTGTTGAGATATCCTTCAAAATGATTCAGATTGTAATTGTGAGTGTATTACGCAATTAGGGCGTTGATGGGCCAATCATAACAACTTGAGATTGCAAACCAAAACTTGCTTAGGTACACCTCCAACTCGTGACGTGGAGCGTCATCTGTGATAGTAGGTATTGGTGCTTCAGCTAAATATCCCCGTCATCATTTATGACCCGAATTTAGCCACTGCTGCCTACTCAGTATAGGTCTCTCTTCCATTGTCTCCACGTACTTGCGCTTGTCTCATTCAAGTTGGGTCCGTCATTGCAAAAAAAAACTATGTCAATGGCGGTGTCGCTTCCGGATGACCGACATTAAATTCCTAGTTCCAGTTTTTAGACGCCACTCTTTTAAATGTGTTCTGTTACCTAAATACCTTACCCAAAATAATTGCTAGGTACCTTTGTGAAAGCAAAACTTTATAAGCCATTAGATATCTTACGTGCTTATCATACATGATCCAGGTCGGTAGATCAGGCGCTTGCTTGCGACAATACAACGAAGGCACTCTGCTGCCCTCCTCCGCTTTATCAACCAACATGTTAATTTTATCGACTGTCGTGAATACAGGCCGAACTCCAAAGTTCTTCTTCCCTATCTAAAATGGAAATTATATCATAGAAAAGGAACACATCCAAGACAGAGGGATTAGACGCACGAGGATGGACGTCTTAACCCAAATATCTCTACCCCATGCAAATGCTGCTGAATTCTTGAACATCAATTGGCACATGCAAGTGACCACCATTTGATTTTATAGTCATACATAAACTATTAGTATGTTGCTTCAAAGATTAGTAGAATAAGTCAGGCAGTGTTTTTAATTAATTTGTTACAAGTTGGTAGATACCTAGATATGGCCACATATATGCCGCATGTAAGTCCAGGATATACGGTAGGAAATAAAATTTTAAACCATCTGTCATCCAAGTATTGCAAAACCCTGAAGGATTTTCAATTTCTGCGCTTGCGACCAGTAAACCAAACCAATGCAGAATGGAATGTACACGACGTAGTGTCAGCTAACGAACATAATATTATTTTGTAACGTCTAAGGTCGTGTTAAGGGCAAAGCGGGTAGCCCGCGAAATTCATTTTTTTTTAGGTTTTTTGCAATTTGCTGGTCAGTATTAAGTTGTACGTTGATTAATACCTATATGATTCGCGGCCGTAACAAATATGTATTTACAGAATTATAATCATTAAAGTCATCAACACAACTCTCTAAGACCACGTAACCCCAAAGAATAACTGTTTCATGAAATCGTCATTCTTCAAAAAATTTAATTTCGCGAGCTACCATACGTTCATTGTAAAAGCTAACTTATTCAAATAATATCCCATTGAAGAGAACTTATTGTGCTGTCGGTACTTAACATTCTTGTAAAATTCTGGCAATTTGTATGGAACAATGCCATGAGATTACAGTACTTACAACTTATTTACTTACTCACCATTGGGTTTGTAGCATAGCCAGGCAAAAGCGGTAGCGCTGGATTTCGAATGGACATGATTTAAGCTGAAATCAAATCTACAAATCTAAATAAAACGATAATGTAATTATATAATTAAAACCTCAGTACAACTACTTCAAAATAAAAACAATTTAAAATATTAACAATTTCCGTATATATAAAAGTACTCTGTGATTAACAATGTATCGCTACTATGGTAACGCATTTCCGATGCAGGTACTATTTAGTTAAAGATGCAGTCTCATTTTATATTTATATTATTAACAAGTCTGATTCACATTTACATCTTTTTTTATCTAATACACAAATTAATAGGAAATAAGAATTCAGCTACATGATATTACAATCATATTTTTAAATTGTTTTTAGTTTATATCTAAAAAGTTATCCGAAACGCAACACTGTTGCTAATCTGTGGCTGCAATCTGCTATTATAGTTTCTCTGTCTACGGCCAATAAACCAGGCCAATAAAGGCCGCATTCCGAATTAGCTATAATCGCTCACAGGCGCTCACATTCACATCATCTCACATGCGTTCCGATTTAGATATTACGATTATGTTATGACAGATCGGCGTTATCGCAAGATGGCGCATGTCATGACGACATCTATTGACGATTCATAGGACATCGTTATCGCGTTCACGCTAATTCGGTACGGGTTTAAGCTCGCCCAAATCGATTATTTCCCAACTCGGATTGCAGGGATAAAATATTTTTTTTTAATTGACTTTTTGACAATGACATTGACAGGTTTGACTTTGACAATTTGTGGTCAATACTCATTAGTTATTTTTGTTTGTTGCAAAAATATATGATAAATACTTTGAGGACTTCTTCAACATTCTATACAATGATTGATGCAAAAGCTAAAATTAATTCTTTCTTTATCTTTAACTCAAGTTTTGGCCCCAGGGAAGGCGATGTAAGTATTTTATAACTTCATTCCCTATTCCCTACGCCAGTAATATTTTCAACATCAAAAACGATGGAAACTACCTATTTGCTTGTTGTAGGTAATGCCTATTACTGTTTGAATCCAACTTAATTATACTGTTTCTCCTTCGTAGGTAACGAAGGAGAAACACCATAATTAAGACGAAGATTGAAATAATTTTTCCAATATTTACAAAACAATATAAGTTAAACCTTGTCTAATGTCTATCGAAGTCATAGGTCGTTTTTAACTGGAGAGCCTAATTGAACATCCTGTAAAAAAGTTATTTAATATTACTTGTTATACTCTTATAACCGAGTAAAAGAAAGATATAATATTTAGCCTTCTTGCTATCATCTGTTGGTTGTTGTGAGTGTGTATGATTAAATACTTATCTATGTTTTGATATTTTTAGGAACTACAAAGGATATTATTCTATCATCCCAGTCAAACAAGTGCTGATGCCCAGAAAATGCAAGTTGGCTTATGTGAAGCTGTTGTCAAATTCATGTCGTAAGTTTGACTGCAAATGTTTTTCTTTTAATTTTTTATTTAAATTTTTATTTATTTATTTTATTATTCTGGTTTGAGGTTGCGCGGGAATGGAGTTCCTGAAAGGACTTGGGGGGCCTTTGCCCAGCAGTGGGACAATAAAAGCGAAACAAAAAATAAATAAACATCTAATAATTCTAATATAAAATCTAACACTAATATATTAAGTACAAGTTTAAAAAGAAAGAGCTCATTGGCTATCAAAAAATATGCTCACATTTCTTAATAAGCATAAATGTATATTTACTGTAACATTATAAATATTTACTCAGAAATGTTCCATATAAAAATCTTAACCCATACCTCTTAATAATTAAATATTTCAGGGTGTCTTTTATGTATAATAACTATGTTCACATTCTATTTAAATGGTAAACTTTGTTCCTTCTTTTCCAGAACATTCTCGTCAGAGCCATGTGAAGCTTTACAAACACAGACAAAAAGATATATTTTCTATCAACCAGAAAAAGGATATTGGATGGTATTGGTAATATGACTTTATAATTTGCCTTAAAATCTATTAAAATTCAAAGAGGTCTTTCATAAATATGATCAAGTGCTATATAAACCTTCTCTTATTAATAAATTAAAGTCCTCCAAACCGAATTTCGGCCATGGCAACCAATTTCAGAGACCTGCCTTCGGCACGGGAGATATTATAGAGCACAAGTGTGTATAGACACAGGTGCACTCCCACTTCCTTCACTCTCATTGTCTGATGGGACTGCCCCATTGGTCTCATGCTCGCAAGTGTGGGTTCAATTCCCGTGTCGGACAGTCTTAGTAACAGCCTGGACTTCAGAAGTTTGCTAAAGCACATTTTGCCTGATCTCTCTCTGGTTGTGTCAGATTAATAAATTAATATAATTCTTAATGAAGCATCCAACACTACTTACAACATAGAAAACATCCTTAAACACTGCAAACTAATTATGATTGACATCCTCAGACTATGTGAGACTCCCTGTTGCCCCACAAACTCAAGTAAATTTTTAATGTAGTATTCTTGATTTTTCAGGTTGTCAGAATACCTTACACAACAAAGGCATTGTCAGCTATTGGAGAAAGTCGAGGAGCTGCAGATGTGGTAAGTACCTGGAATATATATAATTTACATTTATTCTTTAAGTTGATTTATTGTTATAAAAAACTAAAAAACAAAAATTATAGTGCATGTTTCTGTTTATTGTTTAAGTGTTTTATTTCGGCCGAAAACGAAATTCGGTCGACTGCACTGTTACTGCCAAATGAAGCCATATTCACTATTATAGTATTTTTATCTCACGAAGCAACGCGCGCTTGACTTGATGTAACCAAGTGTACAGACACGCTGATAATGTGTGCGTAAAGACGAGTTTTAGCGTCAGCACATAACACGCATACGGACACGCACACTTCCGACTTCGCCCGTGTCTCGAACTGTACCAAGAGCTCCTACGCACTACAGGGGGGCGGGGGTCTTTGCTTTGCTTATTTTTAATGACATGCGGGGGTCTGGATGGTGATTACATCAGCAGTAAGGTAATTTTTTTTCTTTTTCGGATATCCTACAAAATTTAGTCGATTTTGGTTTGAACACATATGCCAACCCCTTACACACAAGCGGTAACCACAAAGCGCGCGTTACTTCGAGGAATAAAAATACTGGAGCTATAATACCTCATTTTACTGCTGTTCATTTTTAAAATCTGTATTTCCAGATAAATCCTTCTGTGATGTATGATTTACTAAAGTCAGCTTACAAGATGTTCAGAATGTTCAGAGGACCATTCAAAAACTACCCTATAGAAGAAATATACACAATATGTGACCAGTTCTACACACCTGTAAGATTTTTTATCAATATTTATGTATTAACTTCTAGAGGTATGAGGAACAGGGTGTAAAATTCACTCATACTCTATAGAAAACGGAGGATCCTCCGGCCGGACGGGAGTTGTGTCTGGTAGGCAACTACCTGACGATTAATGTCGGGCCATTGTGTATAATTATGCTAGTTTCGCGGCAAACTGCTTGCGCGGTGCAGGATTTTGCGTGATTGTCAGTGTGATGCGTAGCTCGTATGAGGCGATGTGCATGCCGCGATAAACTTCAGAAACAAATTAACCCACTTAAGCTAATCATCTAATAATTACCTACTTTTCAGTACATATCTTCGAGGAATCTCTCAAATGATATAACAGATGTTATACAAGGCATCAACTATTTGCCACTGGATAAGAATTCGTTCTTCAAAGTGCTATGCTTCATTGACATATTAGAAGTTAACTACCCACACTTCAAGTGTATTTCTTTTATCTACAATGAACAACTTATTTGGTAAGTTTTCAAAGAATATAGTGAAACTAAAATTATATTACCATATCATGTAAGCACCTATATTCTGGCAAATAAATAAATAAAATAAAGACTTTGTAATATTACTTATTATTGAGTGCCTCAGCAGAGTAGTGCTTGTGATCGTAAGCACTATTGCTGAGCATCCTCATGCTCAGCAATAGTGCTTACGGTCCTGTAATGCTATTCTATAAAAATCTCACCATGAAAACTTAGGTGAAGTGGGCGTAAAGTGAGCTATCAATAGTGTCAATCCATAGCATACTGTGGAATGACTTTAAGCTCACTTCACCAAAGTTATCTCAGTGATATTTTTACAGAATATCACTGCAGGTTTGATTCCCAAGTTGAGCAAAGTGTTATTGGGTTTTTCCATCAGGAATTTCTCAGTAGCAGTCTGGACTCTATAACATGGGAATTAACCTATTGACCATTTGGTTTTATATCAATTTCCGTGCTCCGAGCTCATAAATCGACAAATAATTAACATCTACGAGGAATACGGTCGTGGGAGGAGTACAATGCGTGCCACGAAAGATGAGACTTGACACACCACGTGGATTGACATGCGCAGAACACGATTTTAGGTATCTTTAGCAGTATGAGGTCTGAGAGCGTGGGAGGCGGGGCCAAGTCTCATCTTTCGTGGCACGCATTGTACGTCGTATGTCGTATTAATCCGACTGGGGCTGTCAATAAGTTAATCATAACTGACAAAATGTGAGTTTACTATAGGTACACCTCTGCCCCTGCCTCTGATTTGCCTCTGCCCTCTACCTCTGCCTAATCCTTCGAAGATTACATGCTGTATGTTATGATGTTGTTTTTTTTAATATATAATAAAGTAAACTTGCATTCATCCACAGGAATGGCCTCTCAACTCCTGACATGTTAACATTATACCAATATTTGGTACAATCACTGCTTCCGAAACAAGTAGAAAAGGAGATCCAAGGTGGTGCCGTGGCAGCCGCCCAGAGACACGGTCGCTTCATCCATCCCCCTGACGGCATCCATAACCAGGAGGACTTACAGAGACTTGTGAAAGTGCACCTCATGAGGGAAGATGATTTGGAAACTAAACAGTATTATTTAGTTGTATATAGAACTATGAGTGCCACTATCTGCTTCACTGTTGATGGTAAGTTAGTGTTAAGGGGGAAGCGCTCTGGTAGCCCGCGAAATTCAATTTTCTTAAGTTTTTTGCGGTATGCAGGTCAGTGTCAGGTTCTATGTTGAACAAAATCTGATTCACAAAATTCAATAAGAAAATTTGTATTTCGCGGGCTACCCTGGCGGTTTCGCGTTAAGGTACAGACGCCAGCACATCAAGCTACTACAATCTGTCAAATTTCTTTAATAGATTTTCAACTTTATCGCTAAATCATAAAGTTCAAAGTTGATTGGGAAAATTTGACAGTTTTAGGTAGCTTGGTATGCTGGCGTCTGTACCTTAACGCAAAACCGCCAGGATAGCCCGCGAAATACAAATTTTCTTATTGCGCGGCAGCCGCGCGCCGATTCCCTGTTTTGTGTTCTCCACCAACTCGATCGTATTGAACACCTAACTGTCGATAATATTTTAATCCACAAGTACTTGCAAACTGATAAATAAATGCAAAAGTAAAGCCAAATTCATATTACTGTGTTGTGTCGTGACGCCTTCTGGCGCAGTGTTAGCCAATCAAAACTCGTTGAGATTTGACGTAGTCCTGGTCAGATTCGTTTGATAGGTGTATCCCGAGTCACGACACAACACGACACAATAATGTGTCTGTGGCTTAACTCTGCCAATCTGTTACCAATTAACGCCTTAATGGCTGAATGGATTTCGATAAAATTTGGCACACAGCTAGACCATGACCTCGTGCATTAATTATTACGACAGTTTTATGCCATCATGTTTCCAGTGTAAGAGAGAGACGGAGCTATACATGACCAATAGCACCATCCCTTTTTCGCACTGAAATCATGATGGCATTAATACTTCGTAACCCTGTGTTAGTACATACATAGGATATTTTTTATCCCGGTAGTACGATCCTGTGAGATAGTTTCCGAACTTAACGTGGTCGAAGCCGCGGTCAAAAGCTAGTACGACTGTAAAGATTTAAGATGGTCTTGCTCTTGCAATACAAATTAAAATCTTTTTCTTTACAGTTGATGTGGAACTACAGTTCGAGATGTTCAGATCTCTAGACGCATTTATTGGTCCTCAACTATCTGCGATAGCTTCGACAATCAGTGAGCAATGCACATTGCATGCACTGCATACTGCACAGCTAGCCGCATCTGAACACAAGTTTGTGTACTTCAATAGATTAAATTTAGCATTTAAAACCTCGGTAAGTAACAGGATTTTACTTTTAAAAGTCTAAAAATAATCTTTTTTACAAAAAAATGTGGTGGGTAAGCAGTGGTGGCCCAGTGATAACGGCCCCGACTTACGAGTAGAAGGTCGTGGGTTCGAACCCAGGCAGATGCTTTACGTTGTGTAAATAATTTAATCACCACTGCTCACAAAACGGTGAAGGCAAACATCGTAAGGAAACCGGCATGTCCTAAAACCAAAAATTCGAAGACCTGACATCTACTAACCCGCACTGGGCCCGCGTGGTAGATTTATACCCCACTCTCTCTCTCACCCCCTCACCCTCTCACTCTCTCTCTCTCGCTCGCTTGTGACCCAGCAGTGGAAACATTATAGGCTGACTATGAAACTAAGAAATATATGAGAGACTGTTGATTTTTAATGTTTTCTGTTTCAGTCAACAATTAACAAATTGCATCCATCTACCACAATAAAGCCTGAAGTTCTAAGTATAATAGCAAACATACATTCCGATAAGAAAAGGTGAGAATAACATTAAATACATTATTGCAAAATAATCGCAAAACAGTGTAGTTCATATCCAATGTGACATACTTATCTCTTTTTCTATCAGCAGCCTTGGAAACTATGGAGAAATTATAATCAAAACACCAGATGAATACTGGATTACAGGGAAGTCTTCCAATGAAAGAGAGTTCTATGTTATCATTCAAGAGAAGAATGCCAATCTCAAAGAAATAGCAGGTATGTTTTAATCATTTGTATCTATTTCCTTTACATTTGAAATGTAAAGCAAATGTAAATGTAAAGCGCGTGTCGCTTCGCGAGACAAAAATGCTGTACCTAGTCATATTACGGTGATAGCGCTCAAAGGGTTAACTATGTTTTTGTTTGCAGATGAAGTAAGACGGATATGTGAAGCCCAAATGAAGGGAATCTTTTTTTATCCGATGTAAACATTGGAATATTATTATATAGTTGGAAATCAATAATGAATGAATCATGCAATTATGTCAATCATCTGGCAACAGCGCAGGGGCGCGGACACAACACATACTGATTGAACAAATGCTATGTATAAAATGTTATCTTGTTACTTTTATGTTATAAAAATAAAACAACTCTATGTCATATTATACAATGTCTATATTATTTTATTTACTTAGTTCTAACACTGGTAATGAATACTCATAAAAGCATTGAATGCTAATCAAGAGAAACTTTGTCTTCTTTATGCCAAACTTTTTTATACACTTTAACAACAAGTTCTCTATTTTCATATCCCCACGCTAGTAGGACACAAAATAACGATATAGCTCCAATGAATATGTGGAGGATTACAGAATCTCTAGATATTTTGTTTTCTGAAACTTTACAAACGCAACCAGCAACAAACAAAGTCAACAAAAAGAATTTACCAACATAAAGCCCATCCAGGGGCTTGTAATCTGTGTCCTTGTATTTATTGCTGATAAAATGAACACTATGAATTATCCTAGCAAACATATTAATACAATTTGATATAATAAAACCAACTGGTCCAAAAATATATGTTAAGAAATATGATAACAAAAGAAAACTTATTGAAAATAGTACCATCAAATAATTGTAACTGTCTAACTGGGCACTAGTCATTGTAGCAAAAGCATAACATTCAGTAACTCCATTAATTGCTAACAAAACGATAGCTAAACAATGGCTTCTTAATAATTGTACTGGCAACCCACTTGCAACAAATATCTCCCCACCATATAGTAAAAGTAAAGTTCTTGCATAGCTTTGTCCAAATACTAGAACTATTAAACCAATAGAACTGACTGTTTTACAAACGTGTGACAGTACTGTACATGATTCTTGAATTTTATTTTGATCTTGTTTTTGAAGGGGTAATTCTCTGCTCACCATTTGGGTGAAATAGAAGTAGCTACTATCTTCAATAGGCCTGAACACAAACCTTGCTGCCAGACTTCCCAAGTTGTTGACAACGTCATAAGTAGCCTGTTCACTAAAGGTCATCACAGGGCTGACTGACATCACATATTTTTCTCCCTCTGTTAGAAGTTGTTTAACAACACCTTGTTTAGCAAAACTAAGTGTGAGAGTGCTTAATTTTTTACTGAAATTTGTGTTTACTGGTCCAACATACATTGGTAAGAAATCATTTAGTGATGTAAATTGAAAGTCATCCATATTATCATATAGACTACAGAAAACTGAGTCAGGAATTACTCTACTTTTAAGAGCTCCTTTTGCATAGAGTGGCTTATTTTTAATATACCAATAAAAGAATATGTAGTAACAAACCACTATAGTTGCTATACTACCTACTTGTGCCACAGAGAATGCAATGAGGGCGAGAGACCTATCATATATTACAATAGACAAGAATAATAAAGTTCTTACAAAAATATGCAGAGTATCTAGGGCAACTTTTAATTTGATGAAACAATATATTTGTGCCACTAATGCTACATTAGCAGAACATAATTCTAACAAACATGATATGGCCACACTCCAACAACCAAATCTGTATTGAAATGCATGTTCTGGATAACCCAAAGGTAGCCAGTATAGCCAAATATAAACAAAAACAATTGATAGAAAACTACACATGGGTAATGACAGCCAGATTTGGTTTATTTTTTGCCTCCAGCTGAACTCATCTTTTTGCCCTAGACAAGCTCTGTTGAATGGTTCTCGGCTGAGGAATAGTATAGAACTCTCCAAGAGCAGCAACCGCACATTCATAATACCAAGAACTTCATGTCCAACATTCCTGATAACCCATGCATTAATTACAAATGTTACACATCTAAATATAATTTGAAATATAATGTTAAATGATGCATTCTCAAGGCTACTCATTAACAAGTTTCGACTCATGATGGTTTATTTGTCAATCTCAAACATTTACTGCATTCCCTTCGCTTATGTTCTGTTGTATACTGCGCTTCACCACATATATCTTCTTATTGGAAAGGCATATTACAAACCAATGGTCATCGTATGTTATAGATATTTTCTTGAACTGCTCATTCGGACCAAAAGCTAATGGGTCGACCCTGAAAATAAGAGAGCTAGTTAATCGCAAAATAATATAACCACGTCGCGACTTGTTGCTGTGAATGAGTCAGAACGGACAAACCACACGTAATTAAAATGTGCTTACTTGTTCGATAAGGAAATGAGATCAGTTATTATTGTAGCAACACGTTCGTCGTTTTCTAATTCTCCGCCAGATTCAAGGACCGCCCCGTCCTCTGTTAAAACCAAGTAACCGATCTGATCAGGAATCTTTTCCATTATCACTGCAATATCAAAACATACAATTTTGATAACAGTAACTAAATATTAAGGAAAGATGACTTGGAAATGTTTTTACCTCACACAATCACACATCTATAGTAGTGGATCTCTGTGCTCTGATCTGATATTTTAGAACTTTAGATAAAATTGACACTTCTGACAGAGTGACAGTGACATTGATGTCTGCACTGCAGAGTTGCTATAATTTAAAATTCTTATTTAATACTACAACTGCGTTTGTACTGGCGAATTAAAAATAAACCGGTCAAGTCAAATAAAAGTTGGAAGCAGGCGGGACCCATTTGAATTTGAAAATGTAATAAAAATGGTATGGGTAGCCTGCTTCCAACTTTTATTTAATTTAAAATGGGCTTGTTTTTAGCTTTTCAGTTTTTATAACTTAAGTTTTTTTACCGCAGTCGGGTTTTTTATTTTTTTAAATACTTATTTTATTTCCAGCTTTTTAGTTTACAAATGTGAAATATTTCGCAGACAATTTAGTTCTTAGTACTTACGTGTTTTTTACGATTTGTCACTTCGAATTACTTTGTAATCACTTTGTAAATCCCTTTAGTTTGATACCCTAAACGACAGGTTTTGAGAAAAAAAAATTTTTTGAAACCAATATGGCGCCAAAAATCGGCCACTACAATTTTTTTTTTCAATTTTGATATACCCAGTGTCACTCTCACAACTAAGACGAATCTAACGGCACCTCTCAAGCTGAAATCGATCAAGCCGTTTAGGCAACAGGGCGTGCCAAAGAAATATACATACATACATACACTCGAAAAACATAAGCGTTCCTGCACACGATGCCGTCACCGCGCCGTCGCCGCGCCGACGCCGCACCATTACACTGTAGATACGAGTCGCGCGAAGCCCGCCACCGCGCCGCCGCCGCGCCGCCACCGCGCGCGTTCCCCTCCCTATCTGTTTGATTCATTCACGGGAAATTACGCGGCGTGCACGTTCGTACGCGGCCGGTAATGGAATGAATGAAACAGTAAAAACGCGCGCGGTGGCGGCGCGGCGACGGCGCGGTGGCGGGCTTCGCGCGACTCGTAGATTCTACAGTGTAATGGTGCGGCGTCGGCGCGGCGACGGCGCGGTGACGGCATCGTGTGCAGGAACGCTAACCCTCCTTCTGGCGCAGTCGGGTAAAAATACGTTGTTGTATCAAAGCGGTTGGTATGGACTCAACGACTGTCAACGACTCAACCTCTGTGGACTCAACTAAACTACTTGCAAACAAATCCGACATGCGATCTGCAATAGCATCACTATTTTAGTTCAAAAACTTCATTCATTTCATTCATGTATTGAACTATTGATGTAAAAATGAATGAATAAAATAATAGAATTATTACACTACTCACATCTCACAGTAACTTGTAAAGAGAAAATTCCTATTTATTTCTGTGAAAAGCATTTTTCTCGAAGTGTTTGTGGAAAAAATTATAAAACAAGAGAATCACACTAAAACAGGCAAGTACCTTTGTAATTAAGCAGTCTTTAGGTAATTCAATTAGGATGGGCAGAATTTGTTACGTACATAAACATATGCGCTGTAAAGTAACATTTTGTAGCTGTAGGTCCTGTAGGATGCATTCGCTACAATATTCAATATTTGATAGCGTCGATAGCAACAGGGTTTTTTATTTTATCGTACGCTAATGAAGACATTGGCTAAAACTTTCCTTTTTTGAAGTGTGATGTACATAACTTTCTTATTCTCAAGATATTTTACTAAATAAGCCTATCTATAATTCCTTACTTAGTTTTGTAATGAAAATGATGGAATTCATGTAGATAATGAAACATTAATTCCTTCATTTCTATTATAATCGACCCTGATATGATGAAATGGGCCCTAATAGAATATTGTGTATATTACCTTTAGCTTATCTAAAATTAGTCAAAAATTACAACAAACAGGTAATAAAATTATGATGAATGATGGTGTCATTGACAGCTAATTATAATTAGTACTGTGGCTCAGTGTTTGGCTTTTGTGCTACAGTTTGTGAGTTCAATATGTCATTGAAAAAAATAGTTATCCCAAGTCCAGGGGACACATTTATAACAAGAATTCCTTATGTGCAGCAAATGTTTTCTCAAATAAAATTGGACTCAGCTATCATTGTGCTGATAGTTGTAGCCAATAGCCAAGACCCTCAACCAACACTTGAGGAGGCTCTCATTGGGCAACTGGATCAAGGGCTTGATTCAGAAAGTGGTAGGTACTTCTGGACATGGCCCACATTGTTAATAAGTTCCTTTATCTGGAGCCCTGACCGCCCGGTAGCTTGGACCCTGTTTCTAATATATAAAAATATAATTTATATGATTAAAATGAAATAAAGGAAAATGATAGTCAGCAACATGCTTACTTATCAATAGATAATAATAATACCAGCCTATTAGTGTCTACTGCAGATAATCAATAGTTAGAGCAATATGGAAACTACTGCCCAAGGTAATAAATAAAACCAAATCAATCGTGGATTTTTAAATAAATAATTTGATGATTCATACATAAATACACATACACAGCATTTTATTGCTTACATGTTGTTACTGGATTTCATATCAAATTGATTATTACTATGTTTAATTAACCTTGCAAATACTTATGAAAAAAACTGTTCTTTTTGTTCCGATTTAAATTTTGATTTGGTAACATGTTGTGTTTGTAGTTGGTATGTGGTACTTATTAGGTATCATTTACCTCACCATAATAATGTACAGTCACCAAAAATATAAGTATAGTAAAACGGGGTGAATAGGGATGCAGCGGTGAATCAGGATGAAACTTTAAAATGGATTTTAACATTGAAATAATATACTCTCTCTAGTGTGTTTACTATATTATAATTAACGATAAAGTATCTGTCTTGGCAACAAACTATAATACATCAACATTTCAATCCATTTTAAAGTTTCGTCCCGATTCACCCCGTATAGGGATACAGGGGTGAATCACAACCCTAGCTACCGTAAATCAGGGTGAATCCCTATTCACCCCTTTTTACGGTAGTTAGGGTTGTGGGATAAAGTTGAAGTTTTGTTAGAATCCGATGGATGTTTGTGAATGAACTTTAATTTGATACCCTTTCTATAAATATTTTTTAAATTTTGATGTGTAATGATAATGAATGAAATATAATATTATTCTGACTATCATGAAAGTCTTTTAGCCAGAATGCAAAAATATTGTTGCTCAGCATCATGCTGAGTGGAAGCCTTCTTGTCACAGTCATGACATGTAGCTGAAATCCGCCCCTAAGACGACCCACTGACCCTTTTTTGTGCTCGTGATTATAGATATATTTTGTTTTTCTTTATTATTTGATTTATTTAATTATCTTTTTGTATGCACATGTTTCTGTGACAAATAAATCTATTTTTCTTTCTGTTGTACTGTTTCTAGACATCTTTAACAATTTTATTATAAATAGCCCCCATACCAGAGCCAATAGCTACTAACTACCATATTCATTGAACACTGACACAATGGATTAATTGAAATATTTGCTAGTGCAACAATTTCTTGAGCTACACCAAGGCAATATTAATTAACAGATTGAACTATTGAACTTAAAATTGCTGTCATTTTTTTATTTTTTTTTATTCGAATTGGGTTTGCTCTTGACTCTAATCTAGGTCAGAGATGACACAGACAAAGTCTACGATGGAGTGAGCTTACCCAGAAGAAGCCTGTTCACTCTTACTTTGAAGAGATTCGGGTTGTATTCACTCGGAAACACAAACGCAGGTAGAGAGTTCCACTCTTTTGCTGTGCGCATTATAAAGGACATTTGAAAACGCTTAGTGCGAATTGGTGGAATAGCAACTAGGCAGGGATAGTAACTTGCAGTGCGTCATTGTGTCTTATCTTCACACTTGTTTTGATTATAGGATAAGCTGTAGTCATGAAAACTGCAGAATACATTAAAAAAAATGTACATTACGTAGGTAGTCAACCGCACATCGTCGGTAGTAAAACTTGAACTACGAAAACCGCCCTTACTGCTAATGAAATAAAGGCGCTTTCAAAGTCAAGAATATTTCTTGCGTAGGTACTCTTTTGTAAATCATTTCCATAATCAAGAAGCAGAATAAAATCAATTAATTTCTTTCACCACACGACGCTGGCAGAATAGTCGACATCGGCCCAGTTGCCAAAGAAAAAAATAAATAAAATCAATTAATTGTGTTTTTTTTTTATCCTAACAGGAAAATGTTAAGGTTTCGTCCCAAACTTGGGAGCGAGCGCAACAGCGAATGGCGCTGTTGCTTTTGTCTCCATGTGCGCACAGGGACCATTCTACTGGGAACATGGCACCTTGTAAGTATGATGACATGTATTTGTTATTTTGTTTAGCTAACCATAGCTAGACACAATAGAACCCTGCTGAGATTGAAGAAACAGTATTATGTAGTAGGTAATTTGAACCACATACGTAGTTACGTACCTCCGGTTTAATGAAGAATAATAAGATTTTAAATTTAAAGCTTTTCCTTGTTTTTATGCAAAAAATTGGCATAGCTGGTTTATTACGCTGAATAATAATTACTTTATCATGCGGTCTCCTACCATGACAATCATAATTATTATTCATTTACCTACTGTATATGTAAATTTGTTTAAGTTTTGATATTATTTTGTCGTCCCAACCACCGGGACGAAAAAACAAAATTTGCATGCAAGTTGCAAAGTTCCATGGTAAATCTCATGAGATGGCAAATAGGTACGCGCATTTTTTCCTTAGGAGTAGGCAAATATCTACTACATCCTTTAGCTTAGCTATGTACTTTATACACACATCAAAAGTGTCTAGGGATCAAGTACGTTTTAGTTAGAGTATCGCAGCAATTGAGGATTATTAACTTTTCTGGATCGTTATTGATTCTTTTTAGTTAATTTCCCTATTTGAATAAAGAATTTTCTTTAAATTTTGATTAAAAATCGAAAATTAACTGTTAAGTAATCAGGATTCCTATAAAAATGTGTAATAGCGTTTTTACAAATATTTTGCAATTTCTGCATTTGAACTGAAAAAAAATGCATCCATATGGAGCGACGACATCATTTGACACGAGAAAAGATGAGAGCAGTCGGAATACTGTCGCTCTTGGCACTACACAGAGCGTCATAAAACGCCGCTGGACACGCTATCGTATCACGGACAGCGTGGCCGAGCGACATGGAGGACGATTTCACGTCACCACTTGCAGACAGGACCGGTACATCCAAATTACTGCTCAACGGAATCGTACCATGACCGCCATGATGTTGGCTACGAGGCTCCACAGCTGTTCAGGCTTGCTGATAAGCGACCAAACCATCCGAAATCGTTTACGTGAAGTGGGCCTGCGTTCCCGAAGGTCGCTAAAAGTTTACCTAAAGCACCCCGCAATCATAGGGCCCGTTTACAATGGGCTCGCGAACACAGAAATGGGGAGGAAGAAGATTGGCGTTGTGTTTGCTTTTCCGATGAATCTCGTTTCGGTATGAGGCCGGATACCAGACGTACTCGAGTTTGGAGGACCTCTGGACGTCAAGAATGTTTGAAATTTTGTCAGGAAGTTCATTCATATGGGGAGAAACAATAATGGTTTGGGCCGGTATTTAGATCGGTGGAAGAACCGATCTCATTTGGATCAGGGGCAACCTCAATGCTCAGATTTATGCGGAGAGGATTGTTTCAGACATGATTATCCCTTTGCGAAGCCGGTTGGGTGATTCGTTTCGACTAATGCACGACAATGCACGTCCACACATGGCTAGAGGCATGCATCGCGCACCCCCGCGCACCCCTCGCAACACACGCCTCGAGTAAAAAAAACCGGTCAAGAGCGAGTCGGACTCGCGCACCGAGGGTTCCGTACCCTCATGGTTTTAATTTTTCATCGACGAGGCCTATATTCGTCAGAAAATTTTAACACTGTGCACTGCGGTGTAGAATATTGCCGTTTGTACTACGCACACGACCATTACCACATTGTGGTATGTGACTAAAATACACACATCAAAAGTGTCTAGGGATCAATCATTTTTATGCGGATTTCTTGAGATTGAGATGTGGCTTTGTAATAAATTTATGACTTTATAAATTTATATGGATCCTTTTTGGTGCATTTCATAATTTGAAACAGGAACTGTTAATCAAATTCGAGTAAAAGATGAAAATCAGCTGTAAATATTTTCCCTATAAAAACATACAACGCATTGAAGACATTATTAGTGCTACTGTTTCCCTACTACTGATTAAAACCAACGTTATTATGGAGCGGCGACGTCATTTAAGCAGGGAAGAAATGCTCAGAGCCGTGGGAATGATAGAAGCTGGTTCCCGGCAACGTACTGTGGCTTTAGCTCTGAATACAAGTCAGAGTGTTATCAGTCGACTTTGGACACGTTACCGAAGCACTGGTACCGTGGCTGAGCGCCATGGAGGACGGTATCGCTGCACCACACGGAGACAAGACCGATACATTCAAATCTTAACTCGAAGAGCTCCAACAATAACCGCCATGATGTTAGCCGTGAGGCTTCGTCACTCTTCAGGGAACTTAATTAGCGACCAAACAGTCAGAAACCGCTTGCATGAAGTGAACCTTCATTCCCGAAGACCGCTACGGGTACCACCTATAGCAATGCACAATCGTAGGATTCGATATCAATGGGCTCTTGAACACAGAAATTGGGCAGAAGAACAATGGCGTTTCGTGTGCTTTTCTGATGAGTCTCGTTTTGGTATGAGACCGGATACAAGACGTATACGACACTGGAGAACCCCTGGACGCCAACAGCGATTAAAATCCTGCCAGGAAGTCCATCCTTATAGTGGTGGAACCATCATGGTATGGGCGGGTATTTGGATCGGCCGAAGAACTGAGTTGATTTGGATCAGAGGCAACCTCAACGCTCAAATTTATGCTGAGACGATTGTATCTGACGTCATCGTTCCTCTACAAGTGCAAATCGGTCCCTTATTTCAGTTAATGCATGATAATGCACGACCGCACACCGCAAGAGTTGTAAGACAGACTCTCGCCGCAGCTAACATCAATGTCCTGCTCTGGCCTGCTCAGTCGCCAGACTTGAACCCGATTGAGCATGCTACAGAGAAGAGCTCTGCCGAATATGGACGGTATCCAGTCGCAAGAAGACCTTTTTTTGTTGTTGCAACGAACATGGGCGGCCATTCCACAGCGTGATATGGATGAACTCATTTTGAGTATGCCAAACCGATGTTCTTGTGTTGTTAGTGTTCGCGGTAGAAACACGGATTATTAATTGTTTAAGTTACCCAATAAAATTTTAAAGAAAACTGTTATTTCAGTCTTTTTTTCGAACTTTAATGTTAGTGGTTCAAATGTCAAAAATCCCTTTATTAGGAAAATGGCAAATTTCTTTATTAATGCAAAGGTGACTTGGTTTATCGTTACTGTGACAAACGAAAACACTTTATTTGATGAATCCTTAAAGAAAATTTTAATTAATATCAATCAGGAGAAAAGTTATTGCAAAAATATATGTTGATCCCTAGACACTTTTGATGTGTGTATGTTACAGGTATTATGCCTACCTTGCTACTTCAACCATAAAATATTGTAATTTTTATAATAATTACATACCTAGGTAATTTGTTTCCCGAAGGTGTGGTGGGCATGTGTAACGACTTGCAGTCGTACCCAATATTGGTCGACGATTCAGCTGTCCATCAGTCATTAATTAAGTGGGCACGAATCAATCTTGGCCTTTGTAGCTAAAGATGAAGAAGATGATGATGATGAAGATGGCCACACGCTCATGAACCGTGAGTTTGAGATTCCAAGACCATTGATTTATGATAACATTCTCCGTAGATGCTGCACCTCATTGCGTTAGGCTTCCTGGCGGCTATCGTTCGCGATCCCCGACTGCTCGACGAATTGGAACGCGACTCTGCCCCCGTCCCGAACTGGAGTGACGTGGCTCGTGGCAACGAAGCGATCCCCACGCCTCTGTCCAACGTGGAGGCACCGCCGAGCTCGTTCCCGCAACATGTCGGACAGCCAAGAGATCGAGATCATAGTCTGATTTATCGTAAGTGTACCTTCAAACTGAGTAGAAAGTAAAACAGAGTGCGCAGGTGGATGGAAGCTCGCTTTCTTTCCTAGAGTTATAGAACATGTCACTCCACAAAAACAGCAGCAGAATAGACATATTAAAACTGCGTTTGCTTACTACTTGGTGATTTCTCTTATACGGGTATTGATTTTGGCGTGTTTGCCAAATACCTACTTTCTCCACTTACATCATACACTAGGATATAGGGCGGTATAAAAATTGTTTGGAGGTGACCGAGATGTTCGACATAAGATAGCCCGCCTCCAATTGTGTAGACTGTAGAATAGCAGCTGTGACCTTGCAGGAAATACACAACAATGTACATAATAATGTATGCAAAGTGGCAAGCCTCTTTTAAACAGAACATCAATAATATAATTACTGAGGACTCATGCTCGTGGTATTTAATGCATAACCGCATTATTTATAATGAAATATGAAACATGTCTAAGAACGGAAAATAATACATAAAGACGCCAATACAATTAGGTATATTTGTCCCTCATACTACTTAACTATAAAGAAATGTTATCAATATAATTACAGTCCCTACTCATCATTTTCATTTTGCTTCATCATAAAAAAAAAACACAATTGAATTACAATACCTGACTACATACAACTTTTGAACTATTATAGTTAATAATAGCTCATAACTGCATCATTATCATATATAATTTGCTTGAAATTAGTATCACGAGAACACCGGAAACGGGGCACAAAATGAATGAACAATGTTCTAATAGATTTCAACCGTGTGTGTGTACTAGATGATGTGGATGTGGGTGCACTGGTTACAGTGTGCACCCTGGCCATCACGTTCATGCTGATCTACGGAGCCGCGCTTGGCAAGCCTGCCCACCTATTGCCATTCTTCTGCCTCCAGATATTCGACTTTGCGATCACGGTGTAAGTTTTTCAGTATCCTACTTACATAATGTCTTCCGTACCGTACCTATTAGTGATATTCTTATGAAAGGTCAGGTGCGTAGTACTCGCAACTGGCGTGCGTCTATGACCAGATGTATGAACGTAAACGTGGCAAAAGGAATATATATATGTCGCAGGTTTTTCATAAAATTAGGTTTTTGAAGAAAAACCGGAAGATGACACATTTTAAACTCAATTTCATCATAAACCTGTAACAATCCAGATTTTTGATCAAAAACCTGAAATAGTTTGGGTTTATGATAAAGTTCTTGACAAAATCACGGGTTTGCTTGGTTTTATGACAAATAAATCTATTTAAATGAAACAAATGACAATTCTACTAAGTTGCAAATGATGATGGATTGCCATCATCATTTGCAACTTAGTAGAAAGAAAATAATAAGATCTAAAGAAAATAATGAGGTACTAAGATCAAAGCATTTATACTAATTAACACCATCCATAGGTACTAATATTATAAATGCGAAAGTAACTCTATCTGTATGTTACCTTTTCAAGCCTAAACCACAGAACCGAGCGTTTTGAAATTAGACAGGTTGGTAGACCTGGAGAACGACATAGGCTAGTTTCAATCTTGGGTATTTGTATTAATGGTGATGAAAAACATAATACACGCTGACGAAGTCGCGGAAAACAGTTAGCTATTCCATAAGAAGACGAAACTATACCTTTCTATGTCTTTAAATGTAAATAAAGCAGTAAATAGGTACGTATTTATTTTCTGAGTACTTATAATACGGTCTCAGTAGCCTTGAACGTCTTACGTCGCGCGCGACCTTATTCAAGATCAGAAACTTACACTCGATTTAGTTCTGAAAGACTAACTAGTTTTTAGGGTTCCGTACCCAAAGGGTAAAAACCGCTCAAGAGCGAGTGGGACTCGCGCACCGAGGGTTCCGTACCACCATGTTTTTAATTTTTCATTGGCGAGGCAGTGCACAGTGTTAAAATTCTCTGACAAATATAATTCGTCAGAAAATTTTAACACTGTCACTGCGGTGTGCAATATCCAGTTTTTTCTCAGCGCCATCTCTTGACCGATACTGGAACTAATGTAACTTTTATTGAAGATTTCTGAAAAGTGTGCTATTTAGAGACTTTGTTTTATTTTTCCTGTAAACTTTATATAAACTCCTATCACATAGAATAATTTCAGAATTTTCGAAACTTCGGAGATAAGCGGGGGGAGAACGGTATTTTTTTCTATATTTTTCATCAAAAGTTGGAAACTATGCGGCCTAGAAAAAAAGAAGAAATGGTTGAGAATGTGCAAACTGCCCTCTTTCTTATGATACCCCACATTCCCCACTTAGTCCCACTTCGGATTTTTCAGACCCCCTTTCAGTCCCTGTTGCAAAAAATATACATATATATTTTTATTCCTTTCTTATTTGCAAAATAGTTGGGCAAACGTCCTCTAAAACTATTCCAAATTTCAAGTTGATAGCATCAGCAGCTCTTGAGATATCCAGCTGTGACAGACAGACAGACAGATTGTTTGATTCTCACCATAAGGTTTCCGTTTTACCATTTTGATACGGAACCCTAAAAACGGGACGCTATTACTAAGACTCCACTGTCCGTCTGTCTGTCTGTCACCAGGCTGTATCTCATGAACCGTGATAGCTAGACAGTTGAAATTTTCACAGATGATGTATATCTGTTGCCGCTATAACAACAAATAATAGCAATGGTTTTTCTTTCGGCGTTTTATGCCTTGTGGTACGGAACCCTTCGTGTGCGAGTCCGACTCGCACTTGGCCGGTTTTTTTCAAGAACGCCTGGACCTATTTTTTGTCGATTAGCCTTGTTGAAACCGTGTGTTAAATTCGTAGGATATCGAGATTTTTATAATAAAGGTCGCTCCTAAATAGTCCAGCGCCCTAATGGTGTAACTCTGTTTCAATCACAATAATCCGTTTGAAAAATCCGTCACTTTTTTTTTGTATTAACATAGTCAGTCAATAACGCAGTGAACTTGACTAAACTGTCAAAATAAAAGGCGAGCAATTGTCATTTTGTGTGTCTTACGCAATTAGCTCGCTGGGCCTACATTAAGGCTTTCCTGATACAATTATCCTTTCCCCATCAGTTTGACCGCAACCGGGTACCTATGCTACCTGCGCTCGATCCACCGGCTGGTCGCAGAGACCCGCCGTGTGCCGTGGCGAGCTCAGCTGCTACAGCTGCCGGCACCTGCCTTGGCGCTCGTCGTACTTTCAGCATTCCTAGTCGCCGTACTACTCAAGGTAATGTGTCACAACAAAACTTACTTTGTATGGGGAAACCAATCTTAACACTAATTCTAACAAAATCAGGAAAAACGAAAATATTGTCAGCCTAGGGTGTTAAGGATCAGTCACATTTGGTGCCGAGACCAGAATATACTGAAAATACTTTTCTGTTCAGTGAAGTATGATGATTTATTTAGGAAAACATCTAATTAGACGGAGATTTAGCACTTTTTGAAGGCCAAAGGTTAGAAAAGACAGCCCACCCGTCAGGCCATTTTATAATGTTTAAGCTGGGAAGAAGTTTTTTTTTTTTTCTTCATTGTTTTAATCTGCGATCGGTTATTACAATCATAATTATATGGTGGTGGTTCTTGCACATATCATTAGGTGGTTCTCCATTAAGAATCATCCCACAATCGTGTATCCCCTTTTCAGAATCTCTTTCCGATAAGATATGTCGCAAACAACCCCTCAGCAACAGAATCTCTGATGATGCAATAGCTAAATTGAACCGAAATGGACCACCTCTACCAGTTTAATAAATGCGATCGACGTCCCGACCAGATTGGGACTGCCCTGTGCCGAATGTGCTTTTTTCATTTTTACCTCATATTTATGTATTGTGTGACCTTTTAAACAAAATTGCCCAAACTGGTCTCATGCTATAGGAATAAACATAATTGATGCAAAACGCTTTAAAGCTCACATTTACGTCACTTATGTTTTTATTATTTATGTTAATAAATAATAATGAAACCAACATACTTATTGTTAGGGACCTAAACTAAGGACTTGAACTCAAAATGCAGTGGACTGTAATTTAAATAATATAATGCAAAATAGGTACAATAATTGACGATGGTAAAACGTATGGAGTGCGCGCGCGTGCCGTCGCCCGAGATCGGTAGTGAAGTGGCGCGACCGCCGCACCTCTCGTCGTCGTCGCCCGCCGCCTTCCGCTGTCACACGACAGCAGCCGATGGTTGCCGGAGGCGCCCGAACACTTATACCTATTCAAATCATTGTTTTGAATTTGATGTTATTTCCACTTACACAAATAACAACTTTATAATGTAAGCAGCATTATAGTAGTCATCATTGTTTTAAGGTTTAAATGAACGTCTCGCCAGCACACATAAATTCTAAGAGGTTTTCGTTGTGTGGCTAACACCAAATTGTCAAATAGACCAAGTGTTTCGGAAACAAATATCAAAATGACATAACATCACGCCTTTATTCCCAGAAAGGTAAGGCTAAGGTAAAAAAAAAACAATAATAATAAAACTTTATACCCACATTTTTAAATTGTGCCCTATTGTGCCATGTAAATTGAAACGAACATCACCAAGGCTCATGCTTGTAATCTGCAATGATGAGTGGCTTTCAACAAACTGTCGTTTATTTCGAATGTTCAAAAACATCACACCGTTACACTAATAGACAGCAGATGGCTAGTAGTATGTAGAAATAAGTATGTAGTTTGTTTTGATACATATTTACCAAAAAATTTGAGCCCATCAGACAGCTACTGCATCAGTGCAGTGGCAGTACCTTCATAGAAGCCGAAAAGCCCGGCTTGCCCTAATAAAATCATAATTCACAACAACAAACTTAAACCTATCAATAAATAAATATATTAAAAAAATACCAGTCAATGAACTCGAACACTGAAAATCAGCCAATCCCTCAGTTGGGCGTTTTTTTTATACGTTGAAAATCTGTGGGCTTGCCCTAATTTTCACCCCTAGGCACGCCACTGCATCAGTGTAGTATGATGCTGCTATTAGTAGCTGGCGATAGTGACAATGCGCGCGCACGCACTACAAACTCCTTTTGTGAGCTCGACCGCCTCCTTTGTCTAGTAGTAGGCGCAAACGCTTCTGCTGAGCTTGAGGTCCTGGATTCGATTCCTAGGTCGGACAGTGTTATTGGGTTTTTCATCAGGAATATTTCAGTAACAGGCTGGAGTCTGGATTTGGGTCCAGTTGATGGCAATAGGCCCGTCCCCTATTCCATGGGACTTAAAAGATAACTGGCGAAGTGTGGTTGTACTACAGGTACACCTCTGCCTAACCCTTTGGGGATTACAGGCGTGATGTTATGTTATGAACTTCTAAATTGACGAATCGCAGTAAAGAGATTTTTTTTTATTCGAAATGGGTTTGCCCTTGACTCTAATCTAGGTCAGAGATGACACAGACAAAGTCTACGATGGAGTGAGCTTACCCAGAAGAAGCCTGTTCACTCTTACTTTGAAGAGATTCGGGTTGTATTCACTCGGAAACACAAACGCAGGTAGAGATTTAATTAATCTAGCAAAAAAAGCTAGCTTTAATTTGGTTTTTAATTTACTCAACTAACTTCTATCCACCCCCCGCAGGGCTACTGCATCAGCGTAGTATGGCGCTGCTATAAGTACCTGACGATGCGCGCGCACGCACTACAGACTCCGTTCGTGATTTCGAGCGATGACGTCGTGTCGTCCGGCCAGCTGGCGCCGTATGCGGCCGCGCCGGCACCGGACTACTCCAGCTTGCTGCCGGATTACGAAGAGGCCGTGAAGCAGACACCGCCGCCGTCCTACCGCGCGGCCACACTCATGGCTGCTGCTGATCCCTCGCTTACAACCGTTGTGAGTATTTGTTACTTAAGGGGCTCACAGGACCTAAACACAAAAAACGCAAGTTTTAGAAACAATAAAAGTATATGATCGACTACAGTAAACAAAATCAGTAAAATATATGATATTCTAGGTAGATAGTGTGTTGAAAACATAATACAACTAATTTGATACGATAGAAAAATATCAAAATCATGAAGATACCTCTAAAAACTTTCTTTTTACAATAAAAACCATACTAATATACATACAATCATTCTGATTTTTTTTTGTCAGATTATTCTACAAGCAACATACTAAAACACTAGTGTTTTAACTTTTTAGTCCGACCAATAGATTTTTTGTAATTAAATAATTGCTTCATATTTTGCAATAAATTACCAGCGTTGTGTCATCGCGCTTCTCTTTCTTTTCTATGCAGTCCGACCGTGACCGCGCTTTAGGTCATGTAAGCCCCTTAATAGGGGGTATTTGAAAGCTTTTTATTTTTATGATTAGATTTATTTCTGAGGGGCTTGTGGTTAAGTAATAACAGATGCAAGGATTGATTGATCAGGTTAAGCTACGCTTGCCGCGGTTCGTCCGTGGATGGGTGACCATATTTACATACTAAAATCCCTCCGTGCCTCGGAAAGCACGTTAAGCCGTTGGTCCCAACTGTCATTCGTGGATCTTTGACAGTCGTTACGGGTCGTTAGGAGACCCGTAAATCAACACACCACAACCAGTCTTACCGAGAAGTATCGTATTACCCAGTAACTGGGTTATGGAGGTCATACAGGTAGTCGCTCCTTGTAAAATACTGGTCTTCAACATAGTTGGGAAAAGGCTGGGCAATGATGATGAAGATGAGATTCTCTCCCGAAACCTAGAACAAAAATAAAACACAGTAAAAATATTGTTTTTTATTTTTTGTAAAATGGCGATGTTTAATACAGGACATGTTCTTCCTGTGTGCCAAAGTTCATCTAAATCCGTTTAGACGTTAAAGCATGATTGAGTAACAACCATACAAACTAGCAAACATCCAAACTTTCATTACGATGTTGTTTTATGGCGCACTGCACCCCAACAAACCTTTTGCGATTGCATGCTGTAGGGCGACCGCTTAACTGAGACGTTGCCTGAGGTAGCAGCGCGGTGCGGGGGATGGTGGTAACGTGATGCGAGAGCTCAGTGATTCGTCAACTTGTGACAACTATCACCCCTCCCTCACCGCGCAGCTACCTCAGGCAACGTCTCAGTTAAGCGGCCGGCCTTTAAACAAGGACCTTTTGGCACTCGAATGACGTTGACGACGGCGCTGTTGGTAAACATGTCAATTATTTGTTAAAAACAAGATGGTGGCGTTAGTTCAGATTTTGGTCACGCGCCAAATGAACCTTTTAGTGCTATGACAATCGTCATAATCATAAGTCATAATTTCACTTTTCAAAACATATGCAACTATCTATGTAAATACATAATTTCAACATAAACTGACGAAGTTCTTGTAACATTCAACAGCAGGAGAGGGCACAAAACGAGCAAGCACCACCACCGCAGCCGCAGCCGACCAACACAATGGTTGTCTTGTCGCAGAACGGCACGCAGGCACGCGTTTGAATCTCATACTTAACTGACAGCACCGAGGATTCTTCTCACCATATAAGGGCACTCCTCATTTAAGAGATTGTTTGAAACTTCCTCTCCGCATCTGCGGCGCTACTACCACACTTTAATGTAACTGAGTAAATGATCTAAATACCTTGTGGGAATCTGGTGAGAAAGCAGCGCTGCATTTACTAAGGTGCATTCGCAAACGTATGCGCTGCGCAAACGTGACGTTAGTTCTCATATAGTCCTCCTCGACGCGACGCGAGCGCAGCATTTACGCGACTTGCAACCAACGCCACATGCAAAAGCACCCCAAGTCGCTCTGTCATTGTGCAACCGCTTGAATTGTAGAGCGCCCTTATTCTACACTTATCATCTTGAACGCTCAATACGGAAGTAACTGCACTTAGTCTGTGTCTAAAACTAAAGTAGATATCTTCCATAGAGCTTTTAAATATTTACAAGTGCAAGGAAAACGGCCCTCATTATTATAATTAAGTTCATAATCCTCGTTGCTATCATGTAAAAAAATGTGTCTAAAATTATTTCTAAACTCTTCGTGTTTCACTTTCACATAGTTGTATTTATTTTTAGACAAGTCACTGAGATGATTTTCGTATTATTTAATGTAATTTTGTAAAATAAATACTGTTGTTATTGTAATTCTTGTGCTTGACTCTTTGTGGAGTAGTTAGATTTGAGCCGATAAGTTCGTCTCGTCGTAAATGCCACAGATTTAAATCTAGATTTGTCGTACCATGAGTATAGTGCCATTGCGTTGATTGTAATAAATTTTATTTTTGTACTTCATGAAATCATTAGAATTATATTCCCTATCCAATCATAAAATACACTATTAAGTACACGTTTCGAGGCACCTGACGAGGTCTCTCATTTGCGTAAAAACGTTGCTGTACTTACTTTATTTTACTATGCTGGTTTTGTTTTTGTGATGATTTTATTTTAACAGTGTCTTTTTGAGTATCTGGCTCGATTTCAAATGTATGCAGATGGACGGATATTAGCATACGGAGCATATTACTAACATTCCTGAGAATTGCATTCTAAAATCTTTAAAAACTACGTTTGGCGTCAAATTGCGACAATATAAAAAGTACTCTTTGGCGACAATACGCCGTCCACAATGATTTGACAGTAGTGGCCTCAAATCCTGACATTGACATATTAAATTGTAAAAATCACTAACACAATATTGATAAGCAGCTGTCAGCTAGTATACAGCTGTAGTATACTCTATTTCAGGGATGGCGAACCAGTGGCACGCGTGCCATTGATGGCACGCGACAAATTATTTTGCGCACGCCTTCGATCGAAAAAGTACCTACGTAATACAATGAAATTTAACAAACGAACGCGTTTGAGCCTACTTTACGGAGTGAGTAGGCGCGGTGTAAGGAGCAGCAGGCGGGAAGCGCGGAATCGATAGTATTGTTTTATAATTTTCCCTGTAATCACAAAAAAAATGGCACGTTGATCCATAAAGGTTCGCCACCCCTGCTCTATTTCATAGCGATCATTAAAATTAAAACATTAAAGTTACCTGTATTGAAGTAGGTAGAAAAAAGATATACCAGTTTATCTATACTTGAGAATACAGTAAAAGCTCCTTATTCGCGCTTCCTTTATTCGCGTTTTCACTATTCGCGGATTAAAAAAATGCTACCCAATTCCTATATTCGCGACTAAAAATTTCTTTATTCGCGGATCTAATAAGTACATACATAATAATAAAATTATTCCAATAAGTATCCAACACAATATCCTTGTCAAATGGACTAATTAAAAAGTAAAATAGTGCTTATTACAACTTTACCAAAAGTATGTTGTTAAATGATATCGCCGAGGACTTTGACAAAAGCCGCCTTCGCCGCGAGCGGTGTTTTTGAGAATGTAAACAAACAGAATGAAAGCAACCTTATAACTCAATAAATAAAGTATATTTTTAAATGTTGTTGTTCCGTTTATAGTAAAAGCCGCTTTGCGTGTTTTATTGTTTCGTCTACGCAGGGTTGCCAACCGTACGAGGTTCCTCGTACAAATACGAGATTTGTGGTCTTCCGTACGAGGTACGAGGACACTATCAACCTCGTACAATTATGTACGAGATTTTGATAATATGGCCATACGAACATTTTGTCAGTTTTGAACCCACAAAAGAAATGTATAGCCGCATGAAAACAGCTATAATATACGGCAGAAAAAACGATGACTGTGAAGATGTTTCTAACATAATATTTGGAGAGATGTAAACTAAGTTACCTTGCAAAGTTAAGTAATAATATAGACACATTTAATTTTTTTTTAAATTTAACTTGAGTATTAATAAATATTTTTTTTTAATACAACACAAAATTATGTTTTATTCAGTAGGAAACTTGCAATAGTTTATTTAATTGAGTAAAAAGTCCTAAATCCAGCAGTTAAATATGCCTTAATATTGGTTTTAGCACGTTTTCTATATACAAATAAAATGTACGAGGTTTGGAAGTCAAAATACGAGATTTTTAGCTGCATATGTACGAGGGATTTTTCTTTACGGTTGGCAACCCTGCGTCTACGTCTTTCACATTCGTTACAAAAATTGTGATCGAGTAACACGTCTCTACTGCACTCTTCCTAGGTATGAACATTGATCCATCTATGGAACGAAGTCTTATTTTTAAGAGGCAAGTTGCTAATGCGGCTGCTGTGTATCAGTCTGAATTGAAGGAGCTTTTGAAAACTGCTAAGCAAGAAAAAATTACAAAATTCTTCAAACCATTGCCTAAGCCTTAAGATAATTAATTAAAATTTTCAAAAACTTCAATTAAATATTTTTTTTTATATATTTGTTGTTTTTTTTTTGTCACCTAGGAACGTATCCCCTATAATCCCATATAAATTACCATTCCGTATTCACGGTTTCTGTATTCGCGGCATATTTATGGAACACATACCCCGCGAATAAAGAACTTTTACTGTAATAGCAGATACTTACATACGTGTGGTTTGTAACTCAGGGTTAATAGTAATTTGAGCTTGCAATAGCCTTCCTCATGAGAACTATAATTATATCTAGTTAATATAATACGAGAGTACATTCATATGAAATAGGTATTCACGTTGTATAATTTTTCAAAACTTTGTATCTGTCATGCAGGAGTTGAATAAAAACTTAGGCAAAAAAAAATGCATACCACTCATTGGTGCCTTATCATATCGTTGGCGAATATGTTTGTAGTACCTAATCATCTTAACGATCACTCTAAATAAATTAGGTACAAACTACCTATTAAACGTATCTGTAGTTCCTAGATAGGGTTCGGTGTGACGTCATAGGTTGCTATTCTCGTCGTTGCTTTACGTGGTAACTTGGTAAGACACCGTAAGTAGTTTCGTATTGGCCTAAATTGTAAAAAAAAATGTCGTCAGTGTCTCCTAGTATTTTGCTTTTATTTATGTCCTTTCGTTATTTGAGTCTCGCCCACTATTGAACGCTGTAAACATAAAGTACCATATAACGAATAAAAAATAATTAGATACGTGTCATATTGTAAAAATGTAATTTAATTTAAATAAAAACGAGTCAGGGCGAGGTAATCAAAGAATAAATTGATCGGTGATCTTATAATGAACTTGTAAAACCTTGGTTTGTGTTTTTGAAATTCTAAGTTATTTTGTCTATGTTTAGTACCTAAGTGATTTGCAAATGCACTAACGATAAATTGACGTGTATTACTTATTACTTACTAAATTATACTTAATGTAAAATATTCTTGAAATAAATCATACATAAAATGAAGCTAAAATATTTTTATTTTTTAACTTTATGAAAACAATAAGGTAAAACTCTTGGAAATATGTAAGTAAGGTATACTAAACCCATGAGACACCACAAGGCAGAATGGAAGTTTTACTGCTATTAGGTACGAGTAAAACATCCATTCTGTCTTGTGGTGTCTTTCAACCTTCAAAACTTTTACAATTTGGATTTTTCGGATTGTGTAAAGAATGATTTACACCGGTTTCTGGAACGAAAATTTACACAAACATTAGCTAAAATGGTTAAATGCCGGCCAACTGCTGTAATTGGTTGACGAAATCTGAATTATGAACAGCCAATTAGATCACTTGACACGAGTTCAATTTTGACACGTTAATTTTCGTTCCAGAAAACCGGCGTTAATTTTCAAAGTTCATCTAGTATTATTCCGTATGTTTTACTAAAAGCAGTTTGCCATTTGACCCAGTTCTTGCACTATCAATGTGTACATATCTACGACGCGACGCACCGGTTGTTACTGCTTGAACCCAGTATCGTTATGAATTTGATTGATTAAAAGATACACGTATAAAGATACGTACCTACCAAATTACCAACAGAGAGCAATATTGTATAATAGGTAAAGGATGACCAGTTGACCTGTAACTCGGGACCTCCATATTAGATTAATCAATTGTAATATGATGTTGAGATAAATAAAGATGATTAGGTATAGGTAAAGGATCGACAGGTCCATCGACGCTCTAATTGTACTCCAACCAACCTGTCGATGCAAGGAACCGTCGCCTGTTTCATAAAACTAAACATGGAATCCATACAGCCTTAGCTTATATGTTATCCCAGATTGATAACCTAATTTGTCAACCTATATCTAAGCGTAGCTTCCAAATAGGCATCCCTATTTGGAAACTACTGATTAGAACTCCTTACTCGACTACTCCTTAGTTAAATCTTACATAATTCAATGTTATGTAAGAACAAGGATAGATCCTCGAAACTTCCTCAGTAGCTTTAAAGGTCACGTTGAGGGACAAACATGATTTACAAACAATGGGCTGCATCTGCGCGCGCAGCACGCCGCTGCGCGCCGCCGGCATGGCGGCAGGCTCAGTGATAGCGAGGGTCGCGCTCGGGCGACGCCGGCCGTCGGGACGCGCGCTGTCGCCTGCATTCTCTATTTATATCGACGGTTCACCCCCCGCCTCACTTCGCGCCTGCGCAAAACGCATTTGAAAACTAAGAAAGTGAAAATTGTACATCATGATAGCGTCCGGTGCACCGCGCCGCTCAGGACTATTGCAGCAAGCGATCTGCTAATTAGTGAGTTGAGGACACGGAGCGAGGCGGCGTGTAGTGCGCCGCGAGGATGGCCGCGAGGCGCACGGCGACGGACCTCAGCAGCACTGCGGCACTTCTGCGTCACATGTCAGCTGTTTCGCCGGCAAGGGGCGCGCGCTCGTGACGTTTCTGGCGAGTCGCGTTCCGCAGGCCGGCGGCGCGATGGCGTCCACCATGCAGCTCGAGTTCACGCAGGCGATGACCGACTTTAAGACGATGTTCCCAGATATGGACGACGATGTTATTGAAGCCGTACTACGCGCTAACCAGGGCGCGGTTGACGCGACCATTGACCAACTTCTAGCTATGAGTACTGATAACCAGAATGAACGTTTGCGGCTCGAAATGGAGCGCGTGGAAGGTAGCACACCGTCCCGTCGCAAAGATCGCCGCTCGGGCTGCAGAGCTACAGACAACGGCGATGACAACGACACTACAGCACTTGTGTAAGTAGATTAATATCTAAAGTAACTAACTCATAGGTAGGTACTGTTAAACAATTATATCGTCCGAAAGATAACCCCGCTGCGACACAAATAAACCGCGTCAGGTTATTGTGTGTTCGTCAAAACGATTACGTCTTCCGTTCGTAGCAGTGATGTTGTCATCTACACCGGTAGTTCAACTGACAATTATTGAGGCAACAGGTTAGCATGATAGCTGAAATGTCCAACAAGACTATGATATCGGTGGGCGCAAGGGTGCTCTTTATCTCTTAAGTAGGTATTAAAACATAGAGCACGTATTCGTACCTACCCTTGCGTACCCTTGCGTTATGCATGCCCATTATATATACATTTCGTATAATTTCCCCTGATTGGAGTCCTGATAATAGCCGTAATCTACTAACAGGACACCAATCAAGGGAAATTAAAATGTAATTAAATAAAACTAAGTTATTAATTAAAATAATAACTTACAGTTTATCGATACAGAACATATCGTTGTGACGTTAGTTGTACCTAGCGACTATCGGACGGAAAAATGTGCGTACCTATAGGCTGCTTACTTCTACTTTTCTACGGGTATCTACTTAGGTAGTAGGTACGTTTGGAATATGTCTTCCTCTCCATCTTACCATCCAACTTTACTTAGGTCAGTGTGCTAGAGCCAAAAATCCACCCCTTGAGCTGCTGCAATCAAACCTCCGTAGGTAATTCTGTAGAAATCTAGATAAGGAAAGTCATACAGGCACTTAGCTGCAATACCTACTGATGTATTTACCATCATCCACGGGCCGACTTCACCTAGTGCTTTACACGCGATCTTGTGTCATTCACATTGAGGTTCCTCCCACAATCAGCAACGACGGATGTCATTTAATCCTTGGTACTTCTAAGTTGAATTTCTCAGTAGCAGCCCGGAGCTTGGATTCGTGCCCGGTTATGGCAATGGCAATAGGCTAGCCCCCTATCGGGCCCTATTACATAATAAACTCAAAGTTTTATTTCGATTAAACCTTGTTACAGGCACTTTTGAATTGTCAAAATTAAATAGTCTGTCTGGTCTGTGTGTTCTGACTAACTAGTCAGAAAGTTGAAGCTAGTTAATATATTAAGGGACCTAAACATTACTGGCGAAATGTGGACACCCACAACCGGCTAGCCGGGTAATCATGTAGGCAAGTACACACTTGCCTATATGATTAGCCGGTTAGGTAGGTACACCTCTGCCTAACCCTTTGGAGACATAACAGTCCTGATGTAAAAATCTGCTTTTAGAGTAGATATCCTACCTACCCTTAATTCTTTCTTATTACAGAGACGTTGACGACGAATCAATTCCTTTAGCCGTAAGAAGAAAATGGGTGCCAAGAATGTTGGGCCCTTTACCTCCGATGTTTCTGCGAATACCGCCTGGGACAGACGCGCGAATAGATCTGAGTCTTGAGATGGATGATGACCGCATCGCCACCTTCCTTCAGAACGAGGAATTCATGGCGGAGCTGCGGTGGAACCAAGAGTTCATGGCAGCACTAGACAGCGAGCAGGGGCAGAAGACAAAGAGCCATGATGATGAGGCTGCGTTCAAGGAGAGACTGAAGAATATGGGCAAATGTGAGTAACCTTTAGACCTTTAAGAAACGCATGAATTATTATCGGCTTGATTTGCAGTTGAATGCAACTTTAAAGTCTGCAGTCTTTGACAAATGGGAAATATATATTTAGCCTATTTAGGTAGGTAGTAGACACCTAATGAAGTTAGTCTTCTAGCCAAGGCTTAGGCTAACATTATAAATGGTTAGAAAACGGCGTGGTGAAAACCAATTCTTTCGCTTTTATTAAATAAGCGAGAGTCCAGTAACGATGAACAGAATAATTTGAAATTTTGCTTAAATTCTCTTTGTCAAAGAAGCGAACATTAGGAGCGATGCAATTGTTATCCGTAAGCAATACAAATACCAACCAGAGACAAATACATGACCCATGCTTTTATAATGCACAGTCACACTCATTCAACTATTTTAATTAATCAGTCCTATTATAGACTTCCGAGGTAAATGTCTTAATTTACTTAAGGCTAGGGCTACATTGAGTTACCCTCAAATAGGCCGAATCCGGCAACCAGCGGTCATATAGTGGTAAAAACAACTCAGTTTGTTAAAATCTCTGATGATAAGTATTTACCTTCAGTTTCCTTATGGCTTACGGGAATGAAAGAGTAAATGAACTCGAGTTATTCAAAGCTATATATTCACTTCATATTTTATTTCCACCAAGTACAGACGCCAGCACATCAGGCTACCCGAAACTGTAAAATTTTCCCAATCAACTTTGAACCTTATGCTTTAGCAATAAAGTTGAAAATCTATTAAAGAAATTTGACAGATTGTAGTAGCTTGATGTGCTCGCGTCTGTACTTAGAATTTTCAGGACTTTATTTCTACATACTAAAGTTTTCTAGTGGTCGCAAGCGCGACTGCTGAGCCGGAGCTGGGCCTTGGATTCAGTTGTTGTCCCTTGTTGGACAAAATGCTCTTGGCTTTTCCATTAGTAGCATGCCGGAACCTGCCCGATTGACGGCTATAGGCTCTGCGCTTATTGACTGTGGCTGACTGCTCACTTACCTACACGGTGTGTTTAACGTACATTTAAGTACCGCCACTCGTGGAAGCTATTTTAATAAATTTTTAACGCTAATAAGATTACATCCTAATTTAGAAATCCCTTCGCAGCGTCCCGCAAAAAGTTCGCCCAGCTATCGAGGATATTCAGTCGGGGAGGGTCGCGCCGCTCGGGCAGCGCCCGGGCCCCACCACGAGGCCCCCCCGACAGCCTGCTCCTCCAGGAGGAGCATAGTGACGACGATGACCGCCCACAACACCACGTCAAAATATAACCACACCCTGTACTGTAATACCTGCGAGGTACAGCTTTAAATGAAGAGAGAGCCTTAAAGGAAGTTACAAGGTTACGGATAAGACTGGGTCTGTTTTGTATATTTAGGAAAGGAATACGATTGATATTTTTATGTATAAGCACTTTAAGATCAGCCAGCACTAACAGTTCACGTCTTTCAAGGATCGGATGTCGTCGAAGTGAAGTGGCGCCAATGTTGTTGAAATTGCAATAATTATGTAAAATATAAGTAGTTCATGGCTTTTACTGCGTCCGTCAAAATTGTAAATAGGAACTTGGAGTTAGCTTGGATAGAAGGGCCGTCTTTTCTGATGTTATACCTAAGTAGAGAGCAGATTTTCGATTAAATTCTCTTCAGATGTAGCTTTTGTTAGATAAATTACATAAATGCTACATTCCAAAGTATCTACATAATATATAGTAGAATACACGGAAAGCGTCTGTATCGGGCATGATACACGAAGTTCCATACCCGGTTATAGGTTAAAGACGGCCCTGGCCTTTGTCAGACAGGTTTATAGAAATAGCATTCTTATGGCATCTCTCTTAAACTAATAATTTAAATATTTTCACATACATCTTCCAATAGTTCCATGAAAGTCATGTATGAATAATGGTATAGACATGGCATTCATATACAAATATACGAAGTCACATCTATAACATTATAGAGAGTCAATTTGCAAAGAGATGGTGATAGAGTGCTCGACTCTTCAATAACTTAATTAAATTGTGCATAAACATCTGTGTGGAAAATAATACTGGGCACGTTTCCAAAGAAAGGCTGATAAAAGAAACAAATGTAAAGTAAGTAAATAATAAACGAACCACTTCATAGCTAGTTAATGTAAATAACTGTTCTAATAGATAAGTAGTCTGCTTCGTTTCGATCCACGAATTTTAGTGCCGTTAGTTGCTCATTTTGTTTAGGTCATCTCCTTGATCGAAATCTGTAAGATGATAGGTCGTTAGATTATGCACCGACTGTACTTTTGCCTGCACGATTGACCATGGCAATGCGGCTTTATTGGAACCTAAATAATAGGTGCCTATACTGCGTATTCATTCTATTGAAGTGAGCTTTTCATTCTGCCATCTTTAGGGAATGGCTGGGCCATTTCGTATGTGCAGAAAACGAGGTAAATCAAATAACGTAATATTAAATTTAAGCCTAAGTTATGTAGCTTTTGTAGTGACCTCCAGACTAGACTTGCTCTGGATAGCTGTGACATGTCGTAATTTAATTTCCACATTTTCTCAAGAATCTACACCGTCACCACACAACTCTCTGTGTTTAGTGACACAACTATTCAATTCTGTGTACCACTAAAACAAAATAATGATATCTTCACAAAATAGACTCATAAAAAATAATAGTACCTAAGTATTTCGAAGCACCGTTTTTTCGTATCTTTTTCACTCTTAGCCAAGGTATTGTTTTGAATGAGCTGCTTTTTTGTATGTGGTTTCCGTAATAATTTGAATAATACGCATACACGTTTGGATATTCGAAGTCAACCGGCTTTCGCAGAAAGAATCCTTGACATAATTTGCCTTGTTTAAATTACTCAATAGTTTTCTAGTCAATAAATTATTTGCCTAAATGGTTTAATTTCTATGGCATGAAATATTTAAATATTTTTTGTAACCTACATTTATATGCATTCATTTCAGTTTTAAAATAAGTAAGCATAGGATTGAAGTACTCTTTATGATAAGTTGGAATTTTAAAAAAATCGCTTCAGTCATTTTCATTTTAAAATATGGTACGTACGTATGCATGAAATGTAGTACTTACCTACTTACAATATTTAAAACCAGCCCAAAAAAACTCTTCTAGTTAGCTAGACTGTTTAAGTGTTTATGGTATTTGCAGTTTGTAATGTAAATTAGTTGTTGAAATAGGTAATTGTATAATTTTCGTGCAATTATATTTAAACTAGCGACCCGCCCCGGCTTCGCACGGAAACATTATTATTATTATACATATAAACCTTCCTCTTGAATCACTCTATCTATTAAAAACCGCATCAAAATCCGTTACGTAGTTTCAAAGATTTAAGCATACAAAGGGACTTAGGGACAGAGAAAGCGACTTTGTTTTATACTATGTAGTGACTATGTAGTGATATGCTCTTGAATAACAGCACTACTAGACTGCGACCTGCTGGGAAACTGCTTATACAAGGTCAGATCGAATGAGTTAGCGAAACCCCGCCTAACGTGATGGGTACGAGTATCTATAGATATCTAAATATGTATGTAAAAACAAAATAAAATAGTTTGATGATATTTTTTTGTGAGGCAACGACTGTAGATGGTGTAGGTGTACCTACTTGAATTAATTGAAATATCAGAAAAAGAAACGGTTTAAAAAATCTTTTTTTTTTCTGTGTAAACTTCACAGACGATATCTAAATACGATAAAACGATCGTTGATGATTTTCTCAACTCATACTTCAAGCAACTAGCGGTCGTTGACCCCAAAAAAGAACCTTTCTTTTGTTTCTTTGTGTTTAGATATCGATGGGGACAGGGCGACACATCAGCTATACCTACATTTCAAGTTTTAGCTGACCTTGTACGTTGTTCGTACAATCAAGAAGTCAGTTTATACTGGTTATGTATAGCTTGATGCGTAGCAGTGCGGAGTTCCGCTAGCTAATTTAATTTTACCATATTTATTATAATTATACTTAGTGTACCTACTATTTGTAAGGGAACAGCAAATAAAAATGTAACCTAATCAATACAAACTACAAAAGGCACTTTGTGTACAAGATTTAGTAAATAACTCTACTCTCTACATTCTACATGATGGAGCTTTGGTGTCTACGAGAATAACAAGAGTTGGGAAAGTGCAGTTGTCCTATGTATCTATTGCTGCCTTTATGTATCTTTCTGACAACAATGCTGTCATTGATTTCTTATACTTAGGTACTTTAAATGAAATAAATTATTTATAAAATTGAATTTGCGTTGAAGCTTTATTTCAATCACTCACGCTACGTCAGTGCAAGGACCCAATAATATCAATATCTTTAAATATGAGTAGCCATTGCAATAAAATATGGGTAGTCATTGCAATTGTGCATGTTGTGTTAGCCTATAAGTAATTGTTGCACTTATAAATGTATTATTTAGGAAAATATTTGTAAAATGTATTGTGTAAACAATTGTTGGCTAACCCCAAATAAATAAATAAAGTTTAGAGCGACTGCTAATTATCCATAACCAAATATCTAACAGTCATCATCAATAGTCAACGCGACGCGAAATAATAATCCTCCATCTGACGCAGTTGGGTACGGGGCACTAAAACCAAAAAATCCGTAATCGGGTCGTTCTTCTTTTTTACCGACAATGAAACGATGTTTTTCTGTTTTTTTGGTTTTTGAACTATCTATAATTTTGTTTTCTGTGTGGGATTTAAAAAAAACTGCATCTGTATTTCATTAGGACCAATTAAAGTTTCCTTTCTGGCTAATATTGATTTTTTTTTAATGTTAGTTTTTAAAGAAATAATGTGACAAAGTGGCCTTTTTCTGTAGAGACTACATTTCAGTTTACCACTCTGTCACGCCATTTTACGGAAAACAACGTATAAAATATGTTGGTTAGAGAACATGAAAAATGGCATAATATTAATAGATAAGAAAAATATGGACGTTTATTCGAACCGAATTAAAAAACCGTTTATATTAATACTCCAACGAGATGCCATAATAAGACCAAGGACAGACTATTGTCGGTAAAAAAGTAGAACGACCCAATCAGCAAATTTTGCTGATTACGGATATTATGTAACTTTTTAAAGCCCAAAATTCGAGTTATTGCACTTATTGTAGGTAAGTACGGCAGAATAAAAAGTGCGGCAGAAAAAAAACAAAATAAAAAGTTGACTGGAAATACTAACGACAGCAATACGGGAATGTTGAAGATAAAGGTTCGCGCCACAAATAATCCGTAGCATGTTTGTTAATAGTTGAAGGTCTAGGAAGATAGAGGTTCTGAGCACCGTGAGTTTAGTCTTAAGAATTAAGTAACCTAACTTCCTTATTGAATAATGGAAATGATATGCCTTTTCATCTAACGGTTAAATGCGCCTTTGATTGACCATTGAACCGATTGAGCTAATAATCCTCATTCTCCATCCCGTAATATCTGTTAGAAAACAGGCTACACGTATGCTAACTAAGCACCCATTATTCAATCACAATAATTTATATGCGTACATGGCATTAGAGAACCTAAGTACCGCTGGCATTAGGAAGCATAGCGAATCATGGCGCGGTTTACACATGATCGCCGATCGACGCCGGCGCATATCAACAGTCATCAAATAGTTCGACGAAGCAGAACGGGAAAGTCGTAGGCATTGAACGACGTGCATGCGACGGGCAGAGACGGCGAAATTATTAATAAGTGTCACTTGCTAAATTAATTGGTCGGACCTACATTGGACTACCGCTGAGATGAAAACAGTGAAGGTGGAATGGATCAAATTCTCTCATTTCCTTAACAATTCAGAGACGAGCTGTTTTTCTGTTTAATTTTAAAATACATAAAAAACATACCGTAATGTTTGATGTTTATACAAGTAAAAAATTTAAAATACAATTGTTAAGATGATATAATTACAGATCATGTTTCATATGCATATTCAATTAACCCAATACATTTGTTTCTTGTTATGTGTCTACCTACTGATGATTCAAGTGCAAAATACTTTCTGGATAAACCTTGGTAGGATGTTGCCAACGAAGGTAGCGGATCTGATAGTAATAAAATATTATGTTTGGCCTCTCCCCAAAAATCAAGCTTCATTCACTCACTAATTTTAATGAATTACCTACTATCATGCCATTCACTCCCCAGAGTCAAGAAACATTTAGGTAGGTATCTACAGGGCGTGGCATACTTTCCTACATGGATTACCCTTGAAAGGCCAATAATAATACTTACCTACTTCTAAACATAAACTTATCTAAAGCCTGAACCTTAAAAAGAACCACTTTCCCTTAGACAAAATCCGGACCTCGCAAGGCACCTCTGTGAGACCTCTGATGATTTGGAATTTTAGTAGTACCTAGGTAGTGTAATCAGATTTTTCTGACAATTGGTAACATTCTATGTAGGTATCCAAAGATTATATTAAACACCCATTAATTTTTTTTTAAATAAGGGCAGAGTTCCAGAACTTTATAAATTTTACTCTGGAGTCAACGCCCCCGAGGGATCGCCAGGCAATGACTCAAGTTGGGAAAAACTTGAGTTGTACTTGTATGTAAAAGGTAGGTAGGCGTACTACGTGTACCGACACTCACCATGGTCTAACCACCAAGTATTGTCTTAAGAAATGTACATAGGTGCCTAATGATCTCTCGGTGACTGATCAGCCTGTTATAACCAACGTTTTTGTATTCATGAGACTCATTAACTTAACAAATGAGTACTCTGCCTACTCAGTTAACTTAAATATTTTTAAACATCCGTGGAATTCTTGTCGATTGTTAAGTTTTCCACTAGGATTCGGAACATTTCGTCGAGGAGGCTCTGAGTTAGTTTTAATAAGTATGAAATACAATTATCTACTATTACAATTACTTTCAAATGATCTTGTAACACGCCAAAGAAAGTCACATTACTCATACGTAGATGTTTCCAGCATTGTTTGTGGTACTACAACACTATGACATACATTTTCCATTCTAATGGTCCGCAAAGTGAATGAATGTCGAGGAGTACCTCGACAAAGTAAAAAGTATTGTTAAATAATTATCTTATACACTCACAGGGTATAATTAAAAATATTACAAGAGTTTCTCATCCGGAAAATACTGAGCGAAACTCGGAATATAATAAAGACTTTCATGAAGTAATACAGTTGCCATGAATAAAACATACTCGTCTGTTAGTTGGCATTATGGTAGAGTCTGGGTTCGTTTTAGCCCCTAAATGTTCATTCCGCAAGTAGGAGTTACAGTAGCTAATTATCTCGTTGTTTATTTATTCACATCTCATGACGCAACTTAAAAGCTTATCGTCAATTGTCGTCAAAAAATAAGCGTCAAAACGGCGACACGCGCTACCTGTCCGACCACTTCATTAGGGGGAACGTACACAAACTTCATGCCGTGAGGCGCGTTTGTCCCTCACCGTGAGGGACAAACGCGCGACTCACGCGCATGCAAGCGAAACACTATCAGTGAACAGCAAAACAATAAAAAAATAAGCTAGAATCCTTCTAAAGCGATGACAGCTTTTATGCTGCCATGAATTAATTAGTAATTCGTGTCTAGTCTTGCTCTAAGCAAAATTCGACGTATGGACGTAAGAAATCATCAGCACGCTCGCCCGCAGCGCGTCGCTCCGCGCGCCTTTGCAAGACGCAGTGTATGTATAGCCTCCGGTAAAGATGCGTCTGCGCATCGAGCACGTGCACCCGTCACGCATCACGGACACCCAGAAATTCGCTTAGTTTGTCCTGAGACTCCATGCCACTCGCACGCATGGAAGCCCGGTGCTTTTCCCGCGCAAGTGACTATGAAAAAGCAACCTGATATTTATGACGTGGGCCTGGCCGTTGTGTTCTCGATAGCAGATCTAATAAGAGGTAGCAGCACTGAAGAAATATTTTCGTGAGTATCTTCTTTTTTAAGGGCCGGTTAGGGCTTTGACCGTCGCCGGCGCATCGGCTCCTCGGGGCTAAAAGAGTTGAGTCGATCTATACTGAACCTGTTGTTCACCTTGTTAAGATCGACGAACTTCTTTTGCTTGAATAGTTTGCAATTTGAATTTTTTGTCCGTTAGCTATGTTGTCTGAAATTAATAACAATGTTACGTGCCCATAGTCTCTATTATGAAACTTAAATAGTTGTTTTTAAAGCAATTTCATGAATCCTCAATTATTACATGTGTGATTGTAATAACTACTTTTTTAATAGCTAACTCACAATTAGTGCCTTCCATCGCGAAACAGTTTTTAACAACCAGCTACATAAACAAATACTGAATTAAATAGGTAGAATAAATGTTCGAGTTCTACTGGATGTTATTTATCGTGAACATGCAAGACACTATTTTCGTGTCGTACTTTATTATTTTGATAGACCTAAATGCTTTCGTTTGGACGAGCTCATTTTCCTTTATGGGCCCACAATTACGACGTGCATTAAACATCGCCAATTGATTCAAGGTAAAACTTTTATAAAAACGTAGCGTGGAAAGATGGATCATTATATATTTACATTATGTATGCAATCGACATTATCCCGGTCCGAGCCGGTGGTGCATCCGTTGTCTATATACGCATACCTAGTTGCTAGCTGAACAACTTTACTTTCATTTACATAATGCGAACGAATAATATTATTATCGGGTTGTGAGCTATATTTTATGATGCATGCAAAAAATCAATGAAAATGAACGAGGGAAAAACCGATTAAAATGTTAATCGTTTTTTCCCTCGTTCATTTTGAAATTCATTAAAATTTTAATCGTTTTTAGGGTTCCGTACCTCAAAAGGAAAAAACGGAACCCTTATAGGATCACTTAGTTGTCCGTCCGTCCGTCTGTCTATCAAGACCCTTTATCTCGGAAACGCGTGGATAAATAGAGTTGAAATTAAACCATATACTTAGCTCTACAGTCCCTTGAAGCTGTGAAAAAATCAAACACCTAAGGATACGGCCGTTTATGTCGCAAAAACCATATATGTATTTCGACACTCTCAAGGGAATCAAAATTATAGGATACTTCCCGTTTACCTAGAATCATGAAATTTGGCAAGAAGCAAGATCATGTAGCACAAGTAAAGGAAAAAATCCGAAAACCGATTGATGAACCGAAACTTTAAACCAACTTAGTGTGTAGTTTTACAGACAAATTCCAATATACAAATATGATCCAAGGTAGACTAAATATGAGTGGAGAGTCAACCTCAGATGCGTTCTTTCTGTACGTTACAGGCGCTCATAAGCCAATATATCAATAAAAGTTACCTATATCAGATCAGAATACTACCATGGGAGCCAATGATTAATCATCAATAAAAGAGTAAGTAAAGTTAATTCAGCTTCAGGAATTAATTCAAGATAATCCCCTCAATAAGCTTGGCTAACTCGATGTTAAAATATTACCTACGGTAGTTGTTTGCTACTTTCATTATGTAAGACAATTAACTAGTTCACACACAAATTACAAAACATTACCTACTTAGTTGATGTAATCTTATAAACTTAATTTATGCTTTACCTACTTGTTTCCTTTCGTCAGTTATATCTTCATCGGTGATTTTGTTTATCATTGCCTCGTAAGATGTCCACATTTTATCATTCTTATTTTCATTTCTTACTTCAGACAAAAGTAAAGTCATTGTCGTCTTATTTTTTTTTTTACTCTTTATCTCAGCTACCCCAGCAAATGTACCAACACCCTTGTAGGATAAGTAAAATACTTACTATGTGTAGGTATCTGTATACTCATTGTCCTCTTTCTACCACCACTTACCATTTAGGTACCCGGGTGACAGGTGTGCTGTCGTCCGTTTTGTCTGAACTCCACAATCCAACATCCACAAGTCCACAACTCCAAATTCATGTCATCTAAAGAAGCATTTGTGATTTTCCTTATAAAATTATCTTCTCGCGTTTTTCTTAATTGCAAAACTACGCACACCATTGGGACCAGCTAGCGAGCTCACATTTATATTTTTATAAGTACATATGTCATTGCTTCTGCATCCTTATGTAATTATTTCTCGTGATCTCATGCTCACGCTCTTTTTATTTACGTACAGAGAGGAAATCAAAATGATATAAAAACCAGCATGTCTGCCAGCCATTCGAACGCAAAGCATTAATCTCGATAGGTTATTAAACCCATCGCAGCGAAGTGACTGAAAGTGATCTTTAATTCTTTAAATTCGCAACTCAATAGTAAGGCCCAGGACAGCATGTAAATTATCTTCATCTGGTAGTTACATAAATCGCATTAGAAATTATATATTATGGGGTCATAACCTCTGTATAACAAAGCATAATCTGCTAAGACTTCCTTGTCCGCAAAACAATCTCGTAATAGCGCTCGCAAAGGCTCTGGGCAATGAAAATCGAAATAAATGTCCAGCCACAAAATAGCTCAGCAGACATAAATCAAAGTGTTTACGACGACGCGACACCTCGCCTTGTAATCCTGCGGGATGGCCGACGGGCCGGGAGCCTCGAGACACGCAGAATGTGCCTTCTATAATGGGAAAAATAATGCTCTCATGGAGCAATAAATCATTGTAATTTAGAGCATACTTACATTACCTATAACTCTTAGATAGAAGACAGCCAACGCAAACATTCATAGAAATTGAACTAGTCATTTATGGAATTTGAGTAATAATAATTCAGACGTAAAGCCTGTTTTAAATCAAGGAAATCCAAAGACTACGTGGACGGTAGAGGTTTAATTTATTGCGAGGAAAGGCACCTTAACTTCGAAGAAAAAAAAAAAAAGAACGAGAATGGAAATGAAAATTCGCTCACTTTAAAACACCTGTCATAAGCTCTCTTAAGCCTAGAAGTTTGGGCCTGCGGGCGGAGAGTAATGGCTAGCTCACCGTCCGATCAGGACCAGGCCCGTGCCGGACGGCGCGTACGTGTTCCACGCGCGCCTCAAAGAGATGTCAGCATCAACCGAAGGGGCCCGTCAGGGCTGAAGCCTGCCGGGTCAGCGGGATTATCCGAAAGGGTTACCGCTGGCCCGGAACATAAAGGGCTAAGGAAAGAATACGGGTGGGTTTTAGTCAGTAAGAGTCTGACACTCCCTTCCGCTCCACCCAGAGCGGGAGGAGTCATTTGATGATTTCCCATCCGGAAAAAAAAAAGCCTAGAAGTTTTGGATAGTTAGTTTTGAAGTTTATTAAAATTAAGTAGAATTGAGTTGCTTCATCACTCTCCCGGGTATTGTTAGGTTGCCGCTTGCTTAGATTTATCAGTTTCTGGTATATTCTGGCTGATAAATTATGAGAAATTCATGTTCAATGGAAGTGTTCTAATAAAGTCTCACTTTCATATATTTTACTGCCGTACAATAAAGCATTAAATTGATTTGGTTAGCGTCAACACTCGCTCTTTTCAAGCTCCATAAAAAACGTGAGTATGGTCACAGCAATCACGAAAATGTCGGGGTTCTTCATTTGAACATGCGTCAAATGAAGTATCGATTGTGTCACAATGTATTTACAAATAGGTGTTTTTTTCATTCTTTTAATTTTTCATTCTTTTAATAGCGAACTGTCACGAAATACTTGAAAGAGAAAACCTGTGTTCACATTACGTGTTTTAAATTCTGGACTCGGAAATATATTTTACCTATTTCTACAGTAATTTATAGATGCCTACAATACAAAGAATTCGAAGAGATAGCGAAACGATGTACACAAGGTAGAAAGGTACTAATTGCTAGTTACCGACTTGTAATATCCACCTCCTCCTCCTCTTTTAGCCATCCTTAATGCTGTGAGTGATCCACGTATTTATAGCAGGTTTCTCAGTCCACTCACCACAAGTAGTTATAACGTATAAGTAGGTACTGATCTCCATAATTATGTGATGAACAAAATGGGGCACAGAATGCAGCCCTGGAGCACACCTTTTTCAAAATGCAGTGATTTAGATGTTGTTCTGTCTACATTTTTAACCCTAACAATTTCTTGGCCGTAGAAATAAATGGTTCTAGAATAAGGAGATCTAAGTTATCTGGCACTTCCTTTTCAGTCTGAACTGGAACTGTTTGTGAAGGAACTAAACTGAAGTCTTCAGTTTAAGTCGTTCACAAACAGTTCCAGTTGACAGAATTATAAGCCTTCGAGTAATCTATAAAGCACTATTAAAATAGAGGAGTATTCAACTATTGTATTTGGACGCCTTTTCCACAGCACTCCGATTAAGATCTACTCAATTTAATTCAACTATTTTGCTGACAAAACCTGAAGGAATGTAATTCAAACTCCATTTTCCCTCTCCCTAATATGTTATAATAATAAATCAGCGAATCTGAAACAAGACTAAAATACTTACAAAAAAAGGGATGCCCTGCTCACCTTGACTGCTCAGACACGACAGGTAATGTCGAGCAGGGTTAATAGACATTCTCTTTTTAGGCTGCCTATTTTCCTTATCCCAATGATTTTAAAAACACAGATGCAAAACAAAACGGGAAGAATATTAATTAGTTTCCTTTCTAGTATAAGGAACAAAATAGAGACAACGGTTTACGTCAATGTCACTAAAAATAACATTATAATCACATGTAGGCCGCCTCGACTTTTCTTCAACGGCATTTAATTTGTATAATCATAATGCTGAGTAAAGCGGGTCGTTGACTAATGAATCAGGCACATCGTGGACGATCGTGGTATCACCTTGATGCCTGAATGTACGCCTCTTTTTCCATGACACGTAAATTACCATCATCATTATCATATCAGCAAGAATGACTGCTCCATTAATAGTGTGGGCATCTTTCTACCTCGGCCCACCTGCTGGATAGTCTGCAGTAGGCAGAGATCACGTCGGAGTCACCAGTTACGATCAGGACTTGACTACACCCAAGTCAAGTCCTGTAAATAAATGAGATGAGATAATTATCCTATGTGATCACTCCAACTTGCCATGAGCGAGAAGATCACGGCAATTTTTCGTCACGAACGTATTCGCATGCGAATTTCTAGCAGAAAACGCGTAAAGAGACTGACTAATTAGAAAATATTTATTGATAAAATCACTGCAATAGAACATCACTCATATTTTATTGACAGGCACAGGTAGGTATATAGTGCGTATTACCTATGTACTTACATTTCCATCATTGTATGCACGCACTGCAACTGCAACGGTTTCTGCTCTTCAATTTCACCCAGAACGTAGACAGATAGGTACCTGCCTTATGCCTGCACATCGTTACAATGCGCTCTCATATAATGCAGATACTTGCATAACAAAATTGATATGCCGTAATTTAAGGTAACTGCACAATTACATTTCATGTAATGTAATTGAAAGATAATAGCAGACAGAAAGTGCTCATGACACGAAAAACAAATTTAATTATTATCCGTGGCATTTCAAACGTGGTAATTCATAAAAAAACTACAATAAAGTCTATAAGTCAATCAATTAGATCGAAATATACGTTGTAGGAATGTACGCAGAAATGTTTTTTAATTCCACAAAGTGTTTTAATCACGCTTGTAATTTCGTATCGGTTTCTTGTGATTTACGAGCATTCATGAAGTTTCAATGACGTATGTCTTGAAATGTCCATGTGGCGTGTTTAACCGGACTTCTATGAAGAAGGTTGACAAGAGTATTCAAACAAGATAACTCATAATCTACCGCTGCCTGTATGCTGAACATAGGGCATAGAACTCACCCAAAATAGAGCTCTATAATGACCGCAATGAGCAAGTGGGTTACACTTGCAGATATCTGGTGACCGTGACGTTTATCTACATCTAACTTGCTGACAATTTTGGTAATGAACAACTGTTTCTTCACCTAATTAAGATACTACGTCTTCTTCAATAAAATTGCACAAACCAAACAAAACCAACCAAGTTAACACTTCAAGATAGTGTTAGGTATGCGTTGTATCATCTACTCATCACATCACAATGAATGAGCGATGCAAGTGAAATATCAGTTAAATAATTGTCTGTAACGGAGGAATGTGACGTCGCAGATGCGAGCACCACTCAGCAGTGTTGGTGTCTCCGCCACACAATCAGTTCAGGCGAGTTTCACTCCGAGTATTCGTGCTGTTACTTTTACAACGCGCTGGCGCACACGAACAACGCTCTGTTTCCCTAAGTCTCATTGTTTCTACTTCGAGCACTGCCAAAGGAAAACTTTGACTTTCCACTGTGTCACCAAACAGCGATAATACGATTTAGCCAATTTACATAGTTACTTACTCTTGATGTAATTACTTTGGAAGCTGGAAAGAGTGTATTATGTGTTACGTCCCTAAATAAAAAAAAGAACAAGGCAGAGCTAACAAATAGTGTTTTGTGTTTTCTATAAACATCAAAACATGTTACAAGGTGCACTATTTTTAAACACTAATCATCTGCCTAGCCTATTCCCAACTATGTTGAGGTCGGCTTCCAGTCCAACCGGATGCAGCTGAATACCAGTATTTTACATGGAGCGACTGCCTATCTGACCTCCATAACCCAGTCTGGGTATTACGATACCCCTTGGTAAGACTGGTTGTCAGTTTCGGGCTTCTGACTACCCGTAACGACTGTCAAAGATCCATGAATGACTGCCGGGACCAACGGCTTAACGTGCTTTCCGAGGCATGGAGGGGTCACGGTATGTACGGATGGTCACCCATCTACAGACCAACCACGGCAAGCGGCGCTTAACCTGATCGATCGACCTGTGCGGCTGTTATTATTTAGCCACGGGCCCCTCATTATTATAATACACTACACTATTATAATATCACTACACTATTTTTAAACACTATCAGTGCAATATCGTCGCTCTAAGTTTAGTCTAATGCGCTAATACCTGCTCGTTTAGATGCCTATCTATATTTATTGACGAGATAGATCGATTACGAAAGCGCTCGCGGCACGTTCACACTGGCTGAATAAAACAAAGTAGGTATCAGGCAATCATTGGACACGGTTCGCGCGGAGATTTGGAGGTGATTTAAGATAACACTACTCAGTCCCGTTGGCTGCAGAGATCGTTTGCTCCTACGATTGTCGGATGGGCCGAGAGCCGAGTCCACACACCGTTACTTTCGCACCAAATCTGCCTACAATACGTTGTTCAGTGTACTTTGATTCGGATAATAAGTTTAAAGTCACGACCCGGTCCGTGAAGCTGTCTAGGTAATCTCTCGGCTGAATTAGAGGGCTTCCTTGTAAGGAGAGATGCATATTTTATATAGAAGCTATCGTGAAGATGAATTGCGGTCACCGTGGATTTATTTTGTTAGGGTACATGTTAAGAGATAATACTGTTGTTGTAGTTTCAGATCATGGAGCTATTGTTTACTTTGAGCTTTATAAAGAGTTATAGCGTCTGAAGATCACCTTTCAGTTCTGACTTTCAGAGCCTGATTTAGCTTCAACTTCAACTTACCTTATAAGTACTTAAATTACCTACCTGGATTTAGCAGATCAGTAGACGCTGAAGACAAATTAATATCTTAACTCTTGTTGAGATTCTAAGATTATGAGCATTTCCAGCCAAGTGCGGCCTATAGACGACCCATAAGTTAAGGGGCTTACAGGACCTAAACACAAAAAACGCAAGTTTTAGAAACTATAAAAGTATATGATCGACTACAGTAAAAAAATCAGAAAAATATATGATATTTTTCAGGATATATGCTAGGTAGATAGTGTGTTGAAAACATAATACAACTAATTTGATACGATACAAAAAAATCATGAAGATACCTCTAAAAACTTTCTTTTTACAATAAAAACCATACTAATATACATTTATACATACAATCATTCTGATTTTTTGCCAGATTATTCTACAAGCAACGTACTAAAATAGGTACTAGTGTTTTAATTTTTTCGTCCAAACAATAGATTTTTTGCAATTAAATAATTGCTTCATATTATACAATAAATTACCAGCGGTGTGTCATCGCGCTTCTCTTTCTTTTCTATGCAGTCCGACAGTGACCGCGCTTTAGGTCAGCTGTAAGCCCCTTAAGAAGCTATATTTTTAAAATGCTTGCACTTTTAAGATGAAGTTACTAGGTAGGTACTTATTGCTTTATTCTGGTAAGGTAAGTTAACTTAAGTGAGCATCTATATGCAAACTTTTAATTGCCTACGTCTGTTGTCGTAGTCTATTTTATTTGCCATTTTGAATACAGATTTTCATGCTTACACATACCGATAAATTCTACATTAATCGTTCACGCTTTCGCTAGCATATAGACGAGCTCCCAGTGGCAACTAAGACATTACTGGCACATTATTACGCTCAGTACCTTACCTATACACACAGTTATAAAATATAAGTATTGAATTTGCATATACATAATAAAGTGATACCAGACTACTGCAATGGATAACCCGCCTATTTTCTAGGAAAAACGAAACACGTCTGAATGAAACTAAAAATTATTGCACAATAGGTACTTACTTACCATGTATAAAAAAATAATTAAAAAACCGATGCCATGATATGTCAAATAAGATTTTTGTTTACTTTTCTGCCACTGACGGTGATTTTCCATAATCAAAATCAAAATATTTTATGTCACATAAACCTACATGGGCACTTCGTTTCCTATGTAGAAGAGCCGGCAAGAAACTCCACGGTTACCTACTCTTTTTAAAAATAATTTGCTTTTACAATGTTTTCAAATTACAGTAGGTATGGGAGGACAGCGTAGCTGTCAACAAGTACCGGGCTACCAGGTACTTGATAAAATAAAAAATGGTCTACAGATCTAAAGTCTACAAGGCCTACAAAGTCCTCACATTTACATAATAAGAATCTATCAAAAGGATAAATAAAAAATAAAATATAAAAACCTACTAAAACCAAGTGATGATTGCCATTACAACCACTAATAAAGAGGTGAAAAATTAGAATTGTCTGTATATAATGTCAAATAATAAAAAGATGTATGTCAAAGATGTACCTATGTAAAAAATAAATAAAAATAAACATCGTAATTTGAGAGCAGTTAATAGACATTTACATAGTTATGCCGTTAATGAGGTGCCAGGGAAGCCACATGTGCAAAAGGAATTATTGCCAAACTACCTTGTCTTCAACGTAGTCTTTAATCTTACAAATCTTATAATATGCTTTTTTGATAAGGACACGTTTGATGAGTGTTTTGAACTTTCCATCGCTAAGTTCTGTAACCGGCTTTGGCAACTTGTTATAAAAACGGATGCTGTTTACAAGAAATGACTTGCTAGTCTTAGTTAATCTATATTTACATGTTTTTTGTATCACAATTTCATTTTTACTATGTGTACCTATATATTATGGAAATCGCTTCTTATTTTGAAAAGTCCTAAGTTTTTGCGAACATACAAAATACTTTCTAAAGTATAAAGAGAAGGCAGAGTTATAGTATATCAATTTCTTTGAATTTGTTTCTAAGAGACTGGCGAGGTCCCATTTTATAGATTGCGCGGAATGCCCTCTTTTGTAAAATGAAAATTGAATCTACGTCAGCTGCCGATCCCCACAGCAGAAAACCATAAGACATACCTAATACTGTGGAAATAAGCAAAGTATACTAACCTAGCTGTGGATATATCTGTCAACTGCCTTATTTTTCTTACTGCATATGCAGCTGAACTTAATCTACCTGAAAGAGCTCTAATTTGTGCGCCCGATTGTAATTTTGAATTTAAAGTAATTCCTAGAAATACAGTTTCCGTAACAGCATCTAGTTTTTTGCCATCAAGTTTTAGTTTCAGACCCACTTGAGGTACAATTTGGGTTACCAAGTTCTCATTAGAGAACTTAAGACATTTGTTCGCATTAAGTAAAAGAAAACTAGAAATAGAAAAGGGCCAAGAATTGAGCCTTGAGGCACGCCCATCTTAACTAGAGACCCCGATAACGTCGCCCCGTTAACGCTCATATCCACACTGTATACTATTATCCATAATAATTATGTCCTACACAAAGAGTAGGAGTGTAGGTATATGGGCGCCAGGACGGGTGCAAAGGCACACCCCTAGCTGACTTTAAATAAAATATACAAAAACAATAAAAAAAATATATAAGCAATTGAGCTTAACCTAACCCAGGGTGCAAAAATTTGCAAGCTGCTGTTCAGTAAGCTAGCTGTTCTGCATATGTCGACAAAGCTAGTCCTATTTTGTATCAATGGACGAAAGCAAACTTTGCACTCGAATCGCTCGCATCTTGGATAACTTTTCATAGTTACCTACTCTTATTTTTGTTCTTGTATTTAATTAAATAGATAAGTATAATATGTTTTATGTATGTTAGTAATCTTATTTATTGTATGTATATGAAAATGGTACACCAGACTAGCCGCAGCAGTCTCTCGTCTCCCTTTAATCCTTCCAAAGATAATCTTTAAATGATCGCTTTTATCGATTATACCGCCCATTGTGTCACCCTATCTAAAATTGCTGCATTTGTATTTGTAATTTTTATGGTGTAAGTACCTGCGCAAAATACGTGCTTGGACGTGGAGTTGCGGACACCAGCCCGTTACTACTATGGTGTACCTACATATTAAAGAGTATTCTACCTATTTATCTGTCCTACTAACATATCCGAGGCGGTATGTGTATGTAGGTACCTGCCTACCTACATAACAGTGCCTACCATTTTGGGGCAGGTGATAGGTAGATAGATATCTATAATTAATATAATAATAAAGCTGAAGAGTTTGTTTGTTTTAACGCGCTAATATCTGAAACCAGTCAGATTTTAAAAAATATTTTTACATTTGATAGCCCTATTCTTGAGGAAGGCTGTAATTAATAGCCTATTAAACATCACGCTAGGAACCTTAGTAGCCGAGCAAAAGCAAAAAGTCAGAAAAAACGCCAAGCGAAATTGAAATAAGTAGGTAATAATGAATGTTCACCGCATAATGCAAAAGTTCTTTTAAAAAATAATAAAAGCGCACATAAAGTTGCTAAAACAGAACAATAACATAATATAATAGGGTCTAGATATTCGTGATCACGTTCTCCCTGTAGGTAAGTATATGCAAGTGGGCATTCAGAAAGTTATGTCGGCTTTTTCAATCTTAACGACCTAAAATAAAACGACAAAGAATACCAAATCGGTTAAGTTAGGGCTCCTAGGTGGTGCAAGGCGACTGTCGAACCGGTTTGGCCGGCAGATTCTTTGTTTGGTTATCTCCGAGTCGAAACGTCGCGACTCGAGACGAAACGGATACATAGCAGTGTGACTGACGCCGCATTTATCTGTTGCAGAGATAAGAGGACGAGAGCGAATGTGTCTGCAGCGAGACTCGGGCAGCTGAGGGCCCCGGCGGCCTGATGGCGAGCGGAGCGGCGCGCGCGCTGCTTTTTGCAGCGACGCTGGCGACGTTGGCAGGGGCCCACGCGGCGCGCTTCGGAGACCGCCTTGCGCCGCGCGTGCCAGCTGCGTACTCGCCGCGCAACGCCCCCTCCGCACACCACTACGTCGAGAATGAATATGACGACGTCTACGAGCAGGACTACGAGGAACAGAACCTCTCCGTCGAGGAAGAGGAGACGCCAGAACCGGCCCCTCCCCCGCGCCGCCCCGCGCGCACTGAAGCTCATCGACTAGAAATGAGCACTGAATACTTCGTCATACCGGAAAGACTTTCATCGCCAACGCCTCCTTCGACATCTACAACTGGCACACCGGAACCACAACCGAATTTGACCATCGTATTAGCACCGACCCCGCAACTTTTGGGCGCATTGCGTCCAGAGTCCTGGGCAGTCCCTATATTAGCTCTCGCTTGTGTTAGTATGGTGACCCTCGGCGGGTTTGAAGCGTTTGTGATATGGGGAGCGAGTCGCAAAGCGCCGAGTCATCGCCACCTGCTTCTTGGACAGACGCTACTGTTCGGGTTGTTCTCATGCGCCGCTACGGCTGCATTGTTTGCAACCACGCCCACTGCGTTCACATGTGGTGCAGTCCGCTTCGGAACGGGTGTCGCGTATGTAATCGTCTTCGCTTCACTCCTAGTGAAGTGTGTTTTTTTGCTTAGTTTGAATGGTGGAGTATACTTACCTGCAGCGTACCAAGGACTCCTATTGTTTTTCGCTGTAATGATACAAATAGCGATCGGTGCACAGTGGCTCGGCGGCTCTCCTCCGCGCGTGATGAGCGGCGGCGGCCGGTGTGACGTACACATGTCAGACATGCTGCTGTCGCTGTGCTACGCCGCCTTCCTAATCGCCGTGGTGTGCGGAGTGGCGCTGCGGTCGCGCGGCATCCGCGACAACTACCGTGAGGCGACGCACATCGCGGGCGCAGGAGGCGCCACAGCCGCCGTGTGGGTGTGCTGGGTGGCAGCGGCGCTGGGCGCACCCGAGCGGCACCGGGACGCGTGTGTGGCGGCGGGCCTGCTCGCCACGTGCGCGGTGGTGTTTGCGCTCATGTTCGCGCCGAAGGGCCGGCGCCTGGCGGCGCTAGGCCGCGAGGGCCGCTGGGATGCGGACCGCGACGAGGGCCTCAGTTCATTGGGGGCCGGCGGCTCCGGCTACTCACCCTCGTTCTTCCACTTCAAGCCAGTCAAGTATGGCATGGTGTCGGCGGCGGCGCCGGTGCCCGTGCCGCCCCCGGTGCTGGACCGTAAGGAGCCGCCCGCTCAGCCAGCCGGTTAGTTAAGTATCTAAAGTGCGCTACTAGTGAGGACTAGCGCTTCCACGCACAGATTGACCGCAGATCGCGACGTTCTTTTCGCAGATCCGTACGGAGGCCTCTTCGCGAACTCGCAGCACCCGCACTCACGCGTCCTGTACACTCCGCCGCACTACACCATGCACCCCCTCATGCTAAACTATCACTACAATTACCCGCCCTATCCTTACTTGCTGCCGCCAGGTAACTAACTACTCATAAACCTACACTCGCTTGTAATTAAATGCACTCTCACTTCACACCTATTTTTTCACTGACAAACCAGATAATAATTATGACAGTTCGGTTAGATAAGAGTATTTCGATTTTCTTCAGTGATCACTTTCATGTACGGTTCATCCCGGATTCAGGTCCTCATGTACGAGACTACACTTGCAATTACTGCTGCAGGTCAGCTAAGCATACTGATTGTAGCGTGTTGTGTGCAGGCGTGATGGTGCGTGGGGAGGAGGGCAGCGTGTACACGAGCGTGGAGCCCACCTTCAGCAGCAACCCCAACGTGTACTTCCAGCGCACGGAGCCGTTGCACGTCGGCATGATGTACTGAGCCCCTGTCAAACCACAAGTTCCAAAGCGAACACTGGGATTTGCAGCGCGACGCCATTGTCACTCGCCAACCGGCAATCTGTGACACACCTACGAATATTGTGACGACACGTTCCCACTGCTGCGTAAAGCACTCCTGCGCTTATTTCAAATAGTCCACAGAATTATATAATTTAATTCAATAAATTATTTCAAAATTCAGAATGACACAATCTTAAGCAGATTATTAGTTAATGAAGGAACTGGTTACATTCGTTTTTATGCCCCAATAATTATGTTCTAGTCAAACAATCAGATAAAAATTATGTAATGCATAGTGAATAAATTACTACTATTCTTCATTCAACATTTTAATTTGTATGTTCTTTATACAGCAGTGGTAACAACTGATATGTGACATTATGGACTATGAGAAAAGACTTTTATGAACTTTGTGTGGAACAAAAGCTGTTTGTGATTTTAAACTATACTAAACCCACCCTGGAGAATATGAAGAACAGCTGTTAGAATAACTTTAGATAACTTACTACTAAGAATAGAGAAAAACCATATAATTGTAAGTTTTCCTTATGCAAATTTGTAAATAAAACTAAAGACTGTTTTCGGTTATTTTATTATTTTTAAATTATAAAATTATTCTATATTTATTCAATGTAAACACATAAATAACTGCAAAGTTAGTACACATGCCTCATCAAAACAGAGGCTGTCATGCTTAACTTTTGTAACAATTTCACTCACTCACAACGTTGCCACTTTCAGTTCTTCAGACAAAACTAGATGTAGTTCATTTTGTTCTGTTGGCAACACTATTCACAGGCAGTTCATTACTTGGTTCCAGTGGAGAGCAGGGCCAGGAGTCCTGAGGCAACCGAGAGCGACACAATGTAGTTTCTGTGATCAGAGAGTTAAGGAATCTTTTTGGACAAACTCATAATATTAATATTGAACTATCAGAAACAAATTTCAAACATTCTTCTGACAACAAAAGTATGTAGTGCATATCTGGCATACCTTAATAATGACGTAACTCACTGTTAAATTAAATTAACAATTTAATTTCAGTACCATTACCAGTACAAACAATTAATTTTGACCAACTTTATTTGTCAAGCAACCTATGGCAACAATAAACTTAATGGTATTCCATACATTATGTTGAAATCAAAATACTGCATAATTCATTGTTTCAACAATGAATTAGTGCCAAATAGTTGACCGCTGGATTTAAGCTTTCTGAAAAAAGAAGTTAAACATGATGAATTTAAAGAAATGATGATGTTTATCATAGTCATCAGGTTTGTATATTGTTTGTAAAAGGATACACAGTGGGTGTGAAAGAGCGGAGAATGTAGAAGCTGCTGAGGATGACAATGGTCAGGAACAAAGCGTTGTTGTAGAAGATGGAGTAGGTGGTTGCCTCGTAGTCAGCCACTTCATTCTTTTTCCATAGGATCCTGAAAATAGAATAAATAGTTTTATTTAGTAAGACATTTCCCAGATACTCTTCATCTTCTGTTTTAGAGCTGGTAAATATGATTCTGATAACATAAGTTTTCTAATAATCTAAATTATAAAAAAATATGCTACCAGTAAACTTAGTAAGCAGGCTGAAGAGAATATGGAAGAGACAACCATGATTGTTACTCAGTGGCGTGCCTAGGGGTCAAAATTAGGGCAAGCCCACAGATTTTCAACGTATAAAAAAAACGCCCAACTGAGGGATTGGCTGATTTTCAGTTGTTAATGTTTGTGTTAGAGTTCATTGACTGGTATTTTTTTAATATATTTATTTATTGATAGGTTTAAGTAAGTTTGTTGTTGTGAATAATTATGATTCTATTAGGGCAAGCCGGGCTTTTCGGCTTCTATGAAGGTACCGCCCCTGTTGTTACTCAGTATTTACCCTATAACCGTCATAATATGATTATGAAATTAAAAACCCTAATAAGAATCAATTAGGTAAATTTACATTGAATATTATTACAATCATTACATTCCAACCAGAACAGAATGTCTGAAGGTGATCAAATTAAAGTTTCTTCATCAATATAATATTGTACCTGGGTTGATGTTAGCAAGTAAAATAATAGTTTTTCTTGCTAACATCACTGATAAGATATCTAAGAACCCAAAGATCAGTAGTTAATAAAAGCTGAGGGTTCAAAGTGTTCAAACAAAAACTTATTGTCATTGAGAACTCCAACTGATGAGTCTCAGTAACTATACTTCCTAAACAATAGCAAAAGTGATAAGATTACCTTTCGTCCTTCTCCTTCCTGCTCATCTTCTTGTCGTCAGCCAGCTTGCGAGCCATCTCACGCGCGACGGCGTCTTCTCTGCGAACCGCCACACGGTGTTTCAGCTGGAACTTGGTGTTCCTGTAGGCCAGAGCCAGCAGCCAGGTGCTTGCTGTCGTTACCATCGCGAACCACGCCAGGGACGAGCTCACCTCCAGGGCATGCACCCTCCAGAACAACCCTGCAAAAGTGACACATGAAAAGTCGAACAGTACTTTCACTATACCGCAACCTAATATTTATGAATAAAACTACAGGTTTTAATTGCTTAGTATTGTCGGAATAGTATTATGGTAATACTCACATATGGGAATTGCAGATACGATGAAAGCATTCCCGTAAAAGAGGGCTGAAGATTTCGTCGACACATTCCGGCTGAAATCTTGTAGCAGTAATTCTTCCTCTTTAGTAAAAGCCTTGTTTGCCTTGCCCGACATGACTGCTTATTTAATATTGATCTTAAATTCACTAATACTTAGCACGAACTACGTGTAGCAAACATACAAAGATAGCTCGATATTATGCCACCACTTCAGCTTTCTGGCGAGCGAAAGTCAAACGTCAAATGACATGTAAGCAACGTGTCAAAAATATTGCCATCTTTCAAAAATATTGTGATAGTAAGTAGAATATTTTAATAAACATAAATAGAATAAAAATAATACCTAAGTTTGACTTACGGTGTTATTTTGTGATGAGATGAAATCTTTGAAAGAAATGCAAGGGATGAAATATTTCAGCACATCAATGGGGTGACCCCTCAGGTGACCCACAGATTATACAGGGTGGAAAACGCTTCCGAAGCCAGAACGTAGATTATAAGCTTGACTGTACCTTTCTCTAAGCCATAAATTGAGATAGGCGTATCCGGTTCCGGTACGGTGAAGCGCTATAAGCCCCGCAGCGTCATATCCGCCCCAATCCGGCAGGTAGTGGGGATACGTTTGCGGAGCGCAAGACGATATCCATGAACCTCATTGGCGTTCGGAATTCCGAACGGTGTAGTCGCGTTTAAAAGTAATCCGTTACTTTTAAAAAGGGTGTCCTACTTTTTAGTGTTAAATAATTTTTTTTTTTTTTTTTTTATTAATTTGTGTTAAAGAATAATGTTAGTATGGACAATGCCCCACGTGCTCGGTCGCAATCTAGTGGTTCGAGCAGTAGCAGCGATTCTTCTTCCACGGCGCGTTAAAGGAGACATCGTAGGCGAAAGGAGCGGCGCCGCCGTACAAAGCTAAGTAAACTAGAGGATGCTTTTAAAAAACTTACTGGAAAAGTATCCTCTTTGCAAGATCTTATTGTTAAAAATAATACTCAGCCATGCATGTCTGACAGTGAGTCCATTCTATATATTCAGAGCCCTACTGAACTGGATAATGAATTAAACGAATTGCTTAACAAATTGCAACATTTTAACTCGCCTGACTGGGCTCAAGTACGTTATTCTGGAGTACAAAAATTTTATAATTCTACCCCAGGTTTTGTAGAGCTTGAAAGTAATGATGTTTTGAAAAATTTTGAACGTAATCGTTCGTTAGCGGTCGTTGAAAATTCTTTAGCTGCTATGTCACATGCTGTTATTTTGCAAAGCGAAGCATTTAAAAAAGGCTTATGCCAATTTATTTCATGGGTCTCCGAATTAAAAAACCCAACGACCACTGTAGAGATAACTTCAAAAATCAATGAAATTTTTGGTGACGGGGAATATCAAAAAATACAATCGGATTTATTACAAATGCTATGTGGCAATCGGGCTGATATAGTGCAACAACGTCGTGATGGTATTTTAAATTCAGTAAAGGAAAGTTGTTTTAAGGAATCGTTAAGGAAAATATTTCCATCCGCGCATCATTTATTTGACGATTCAAAGTTTACAGATTTCGTAGGAAAGGGTATTTCGCGTATTTGGTGCATATTCCATGATATTTTTAAATTTCAAATTATTGTCAAATAACATTGTTTTTTTTTCTAATATCATTAATATGTAGACAATCTTTCAACATTTTGTAGATTTGACCTTCTTTCTATAGATAATAAAGAAATCAGTATTATGTATTTAAATTTCGGGGTGCGACGGTAATGAGAGTGTTAGAGAGGGTAATGATATTGAGTCGCTCATTAAAAGGATAGGTATAACAATCTAAAATATACAATCACAGGCTTGTTTTAATAAGAAAAAATAAACAAATTCACGGGCAGGAATAGAACCCGCGCCAATATACTTGACAGATATAACTAATTTAAAATATTTGCGAAATAAAAAATATTAATGAATTTTCTTGTTGAAGATTCTAATTGCCATCGTTTTGACCTCATTACTATCGCTCAAAAAAAAAACGACGGTAAACGAAGGCAGTGAGGATGAAGGTAATGAGGTTTGAGAACTTTGTAATTTTTTTCTTAAATAATATCAACATAATGAATTACATGTACATGACATACGTAACTATTTAAATTAATAATTGGTAATAAAATTTACAAAATCATAAATATTTACTCAACAACACATTATACGGGCGATAAGAAAGAGAACGTTTCCAAAATATTCACCTGTCGTGAAACTTTACACGTAAATATTTTTTTATTAAGAACAAGTGTGTACCCCCTATGACTTTTGCTGGCTGCCTGAGACGTGCGCGGGGGAGTAGGTGACGGTAGCGCCGCACATAAGGTTATACGCACACTATAACATAAATTCACATTCAGACCGATGGTAATCAGAAAAAATATATGACAAATATTTAAAAATATTTTTTTACTATATTATTGAGTTATTGCTATTTATTTTAGGTGAAAACGTTGTATTTTTTAATGTAGTTTTATAATGATAGTTACTTTGTTTATTTTCAGTATGGATATATTTTGGTAAAAAGCTAATTTATTTAGGAAATTGGTAAATGGACACCGAAGGAAATGACAATTAGTGAAGGTTTTCATTTATAATTCAATAATTTTATTATTTTGATCAGTAAACGTTCCATGCATGTAAGCACAACTTTATTTTGTTTGGTTTCCTATACAAGGAATAGAGATATGTATTTAATTAATTTTTTTTTTATCTGGACATGTAATATGCACGAAATTTGAGAAAAACCCGAAAACAAGGTGGTGTCTTAAGAATTTTTTCAAGCCGCACCCAATAAATTATCCTCGCAGGGTAGATCGTATAAACCTTCTGTCCAAAGAAGTGACACACAAGGAGGTAGGAAATATATAGTGCCTGTGCGCAACAGTGCAAACTATCGCCCCTCCACTAATAGTGGCTCTGATCCTGCGCAAGGACGAAAGAGAAGGGCAGAAGAGTTTTTTCGTCACACCGAAGATACACGATACGGTAAGAAACTTAACACCCTGGGACGGCGAGATAAACGAGTCTATTGACTATCATCAACGTTTTCAAGCCGGGGGAATCAAACATCAGGTAAGTGTCTGGAGGAAGTTGGGGGCACCTTTGTATATATGGAAGATAATATCAGGCTATCGGATCCCCTTTTTAACCATACCACCACTTATTGATCCCTTGAGGATTCCCAGAAGATTTCACACAACAAATTCAAAAGAAATCTTAATCCAAATAAAAAAGCTAGTAGATCAAAAGGTGTTAGAAAAAGCTTCATTGACTCCGAGCTTTGTCTCAACAATTTTTCTTGTACCAAAAAAGGAAATGACGGCTTCGTTTCGTCCAGTCTTCAATTTAAAAATACTAAACAAATATGTCAAAACAGACAAATTTCGATTGGTGAGCATGTACATAGTCCCCAACTTCCTCCAACCACAGGATTGGTAAGTGAAAATAGACTTGGAAAATGCATATTTTCACCTGCCAATCGCGCCAGGACACAGACGTTTCTTGAGACTAATAGTATCGGACCAACTTTGGCAAATGACCTGCCTGCCCTTCGGTTTGGCAACTGTTCCGAAGGTTTTTGCCAGCCTGACGAATTGGATCGCGCAGATCCTAAGAGACCAAGGTGTGCGATTGCTGGTATATCTCGACGATTTTCTCGTGGTGAATCAGAATCGAGAAACTCTGCAAAGTCACGCGAATTTAGCGGTAAGACTAATGCAATCCCTTGGATTTGTAATAAACTTTCAGAAGTCTCTATTGACTCCTCAGCAGTCAATCGAGTATCTGGGGATATTATGGGACCCTTGGCAAAATGTCAAATTCCTGCCGCCAACAAAGGTTTGCTTACTGCAGTCGAGAACATCGAAAATGGCAAAAGCCACCAAGGTAAGTTTAAAAGAAGTCCATACTTCCAGAGTATACTAGGACTTTGGAATTTTGCTAGCTTCGTAGTCCCGCGAGGGCGCCTGAATTCTCGTGCAATGCTGACCTTCAGCAATTCCCTATTGCGAAAAAAGGTAAAAGGTCGAACGCAGATGCCTGTCAAGGTGATTCCGAACCTGCAATGGTGGTTACAGAGTCACAACATGGCTTCTCAACTGCACGGTTCACCTCAAACTTATTTCCTTACGACGGACTCTGCCAAGGCAGGTTGGGGTGCGCAGCTCAACAACGAGACCTTATGTGGCAGTTGGTCAGTACAGGAAAGAGACGCTCACAGCAATATCTTAGAGATGTTGGCAATCTTGCGAGTAATTCAGATAAAAGGTCGCCTAATGAGCGATACGAGCTTATTAATTCAGAGCGACAATCGAACTGTAGTTTCTTACCTGCGCAACGAAGTCTGCACACAGTCACAGCCCCTCCTAAACCTAACATACGAAGTCTTAGACGAAATAGATCGTTATCGGATACATATGTCTATTATCACCTTCCCGGTCGATACAACTATGTAGCAGATCGACTTTCAAGGAAATCTGCCTCGACAGAATGGCATTTGCTTCCCTGTGCTACCTTTTTTCAGCATTTTGGAGTTCCCGAAATAGATCTTTTAGCGTCGAGAACTGCTCATTTAGTACCCAGGTATGTGAGTCTGGATTTAGATCTGGCGGCTGTTTTCCACAACGCCTTCGGTCGCCCTTGGCATTACAGGTTAGCATGGGTATTCCCACCACCGTGTCTAATACCCAGAGTATTAGCGCACCTGAACCAGGCAACCGGTATGTACCTGGTGATAACACCCGATTGGGAGAAGGTCTTTTGGAGAGCAGATCTGGTGGCTCGCTCCATGTGCCCTCCCTACCCGTTGAGGGATTTGGACCAAGTCTTGATAGACACAACAACCAATCGTCCGCCTCCACAAGTTCATCAATTGAATTTAAAGGTGTGGTTAATACAGGGTCGTTGCTATTAGATTCTTGGCAGAAGGATCAGATAGCAATTTTAGAAGGTACCTAGTTGGAGGAAATCGACCTTAAATACATACAATCCGGCATGGTTACGATGGTGTAAATGGTCATGTGACAATAATGTGAGCACTATAGATCCATCCCCTGAAGATGTGGCTCGTTTTCTAACTGATTTGCATCTTAAATTTAAATTTGCCTTAACACAATTGCAGTACATAAGTCGGTGGTATGTACCTTTTGTCGTCCACCCAGTGGTTTATCATTAGGTTCTCATATAATTATAAAGCAAATATTAAAGGGTATAGCATTAAAACAGCCACCCAAAGCTAACAGTCCTATTTGGGACATTAATGTTTTAATTAGATTCTTAGTTGACAAAATTCCCTCCAAAATGTCATTGTTCGAAATTTCTAAAAGAACTGCAATTCTCCTTTTATTGTGTTCCGGGCGCAGAGTCCATGACCTTACGCTATTGAGTATAAATAAAGAAAACTTTGTAAGGAGTGATGATTCTATAGTGTTCTGGCCGATTTTTGGGTCCAAAACTGATAATGTGTCTTATAAGCAATCCGGTTGGCGTTTACTTAAATGCGAGTCAAACTCTAACATTGACCCAATTTGGTTGGATTGACAAATTGCTAGAGTACTCTAATGGTCGAAGAGGTAATATTGATAGCTTATTTATTAGCACACGTGGTCAACCCAAACCCGCTACCCGCACCATCATAGGGGGCTGGATTAAGTCATTGTTAAAACAAGCTCGTATAAACACTAGTCCAGGTAGTGTGCGATCGGCAGTAGCCTCGGCTAGTTGGTCAGATAACATTCCCATTGATTATATTTTGGAGAGAGGAAATTGGCGCTCGGCTTTGACATTTCACAAATATTATAAAAAAGAAATCAAGGATTACAGGTCTACAAATGAATCAAGTCTTTCAAATCAGATCAGTAATCTGTTTCAAACGATGATTTACTTAATGGTAATAATGATGTAGTGTTATAATTAAAGTCATATGAGCTTATTCTGTTGATTTAATACAAGTTAAACTATCAAAAGTTTAAAATTTAATAATTAACTGTGTTGATCACATTGGCGTTCTAATTTAGTCCCAATCCAGCAGTCGATAACAAACACTTCTCAATTTATGGCTTAGAGAAAGGTACAGTCAAGCTTAATAGAACAATTTTACCTAAAAATAAAATTGATATTAAGCATACTTACCTTTCTCTAAGCCAATTTATATTTCTGTCTGCTGATTTTTAATTATAAATGTATGTGATTGATACCCCTATCAATCACTGTAAATTGAGCCGCAATGAGGTTCATGGATATCGTCTTGCGCTCCGCAAACGTATCCCCACTACCTGCCGGATTGGGGCGGATATGACGCTGCGGGGCTTATAGCGCTTCACCGTACCGGAACCGGATACGCCTATCTCAATTTATGGCTTAGAGAAAGGTAACTATGCTTAATATCAATTTTATTTTTAGGTAAAATTGTTCTAACTTAAATGCAAACGGATACCAATAAGTTTTCGCTAAGGTAGCCCGCGAAATTCAAATTTTCTTACGTTTTTTGCAATTTGCTGGTCAGTATTAAGTTGTACGTTGATTAATATATGAATCGCGGCCGTAACAAATATGTATTTACAGAATTATAATCATTAAAGTCATCAACACAACTCTCTAAGACCACGTAAGTCCAAAGAATAACTGTTTCATGAAATCATCATTCTTTGGAGTTACGTGGTCTTAGAGAGTTGTGTACTACAACACGGTCACAATAATTATCTCTGTACCTCGCTGGAATGCGATGCCCATCTCCGCCATCTCGCCTCCCCCTTCACCTCCCCATATACGCCGCGTTACGACGCGCATCGCGTGGACTTAGGGTCGTCGGCCGCGCGGCTGTTGACGAGCGCGCGTGCACTCTGAACTCGAGGTCATGCGCAAGCGTCAGATGATATTTATTTACGAATACATTGCTTGTTAGAGTTGAAAAGAAAAAAAATGTGTTTAATCGCAAATAATGGTTTCATTCTCACAGCATAGGTAGTGTGAGAAAAATGCTAAAAAATATGGGTAAAATTGTTCATTATTTTTTCCAATTTATTGATGGTATCATATCGAGCTATACTATCACCTGTCTTCGTTTTCGGAAGCGTTTCCCTTACACGCTGTATTAATCGTAAAAAACCAGATAAAATTATCGGTTTTCTTAAACAAGTAGATTAAATATATGAATATTGGATTCGAAATAATTATTTTCCATACGATTAAACTGACTATTTTTTTGTTATGTATTTTCTGGTGTACCTACAATAAAGTATATATAAATAAATAATCTCTTATTAAATTGCAGAGTATATATATTACAAATCGGTATGCAAAGTTCACAAAGGGCTTTCTATCTTTTATTTATATTCCATTGATTATAATAGTTCAAATCAACCATTCATCCTTTATCAAATTATTGCAGAATGGAATCGCCAGTTTGACAGACGATTGCTGTCTCGAGTTCTCGATGATGTCAAAATTGTCAAATTTAAAAATAAACGTTTCTTCTTGCTGCTTGCCGCCGTCCTTTTGATGTGATTGTTTTTTCCGCAAAAGCCATTAAACGAAGAGAAGAAGAAGATGTGATTGTTGTGGAAATAAAACTTATAATCTTTAACCCAAGATATTTCTTCGAATGGAAAAAACTTATTGCTCTGATACAAAATGAGCTACTTTGAATTTGCTATACCTCTACAGAAGGACGAATTACTAGAGTCTCATGCAGGACAATATCATGTTGAAGACGTCGTACAACCCCGCGTACTTTTGTCCAAATTACAAGGTACTATATTGTCTGTTTTTATATCAATTTACTTATCCGTTCTTACTCGATAAGAACTAATAAAGCTTCCTATTTATAGATGCCGCGCGAGCTTTTAATGCTGAAGGAGTGGAATACATATTGGAACATTTTGATACTTACTTTTCCATCATAGCACATGGAAACAAACTTGAATGGAATGTTATAAACAAAGGTAAACCAATCTTAACAGTTTAATATTTACAACTTCATTTTATTTGATAATCAATTAACAGCAAACTGTTTACTTAACAAGTTTCAAACAATTTTAGGTTTTGAACACATCATACGAGCGAGCAAAAGTCTCTGCAACCACCTAGAGCTTATAGTACAGGAGCAAGAAATAGATTCTGAGGTCAGAACCAAAAATTTGAACATTTTGAAAATGATGATGTATTTGTTCACTCAGATTATGAAGACTAAGGACACTAAACTTGCTGCTGATGTGAGTAGAATTGTGTTTGACAGTTTCAAGCCATGTTATTTTATAAGAATACTGAATATCAATATTATATGAGAGAAATATTTGGGTGCCCAGGTCTGGCAGATTTATTGTGTTTTTTCATCAGAAATTTATCAGTAGCAGTCCAGACTATGGATTTCTGGCTGTTAACTGGCAATTGGCTTGCCTCGTCTAACATAGGACTACTGCTTTTGTTATTTAGATTTCTTCATGTTGGAAAAAATAACTACAGCATTATGTGACTTAAACTATTGCGGGTTTAGGTCACACATTGCTATAAAGGTTTTTTTAAGTCACACTTTTCTGTGACTTCCATTTTTACACAGCAAAGCGTGACTATGTGTGGAGTTAGTTCACACGTGTTATAAAAAAGTATACAATCCATGTGACTTAAGTAGTCTATTAATGCACGGCATTGGCACTCTTGCTATGCTCAGGCACTAATTTCACACCATGCAATAATGGACTACTTAACTTAAGTCACACATAAATTGTAATGTACAGACGCCAGCACATCAACCTACCACAATCTGTCAGATTTTCCCAATCAACTTTGAACCTTATGCTTCAGCGATAAAGTTGAAAATCTATTAAAGAAAACTGACAGATTGTGGTAGGTTGATGTGCTGGCGTCCGTATTATTAACATAAAAGTTTTGAAACTGGTTTAAGGTGATCAGTACATAATTTTACAACATTGAAAAACTTCCTGTAGGCTAACATTTAATATTTCTAACAGAACTCCACAAAGCTAACACTAGGCAAAAAGGGCAAGAAGGTAACAGATGATGAAGAGTTCTGTGGTTGGACCGAGTCAGACAAACAGGCTGCCTTGGTGACACTCAATTTGGTGCTTCAGCAACCCTTGTCTAAGCTGTGGGACCCACCTTTGGCTGAAGATAACTTTGTTTCGTAAGTCATCTCATACGGTAGTTACACTGTGCGTTTCGTCTCATCTAATTTTTACTCCAGGAGTGCCGACAAAAGTGAAAACTTTAAAAAGCATAGTAATTTTATAAATATGTTTGAAGGTCATTCTTCCCAAACAAAATGTACTAGTGCGCGTCGATGTCTTTATAATGGCCAATACTTAAAACAGAGGTGTCGTTACGGTAACAGTGTCGCAACTTCAATGGATCATCTCAAAAAATGCCCAACGCGCCTAAAAAGTTTTCACTTAAAAAAACCGGTCAAGTGCGAGTCAGACTCGCGCACCGAGGCGAGGGTTCCGTATAAATTTATAGGTAGGTATGTATGTTTACAAAAAAACTTTTTTTCTTTATAATGTAACTACAAAACAAATTTACGGTTTTCGGATTTTTCCTTTAGATACTTGTGCCCTATAGGTTTTGATTCCCTTGCGGAACGAAACATAAACGCCCATATCTTTTGATTGCCTTGACTTAGAATTTTGATTTTTTCACTGCTTCAAGGAATTGCAGCCTGTATTTGATATTAATTCCAACTTGATCTCCACGCATTTCAGAGAAAAAGGGTCTTGATAGACAGATAGACAAATGGACAACGAAGTGCTCTTATAAGGGATCCATTTTTCATTTTGTGGTACGGAAGCGGAACCCTAATAAAAAAAAGACCTCACAATTAATTTAATTTGCCTCCTAGATTGTAGTTTCTCTATACTCTCTATTTTTGTGCCTTCAAAATAGTTACAACCTGCAAGAATTTACCTGAGAACTGACCGGGCCCTCCCGACCCCTGTGCTGTTACCCCTCTCGCCATCGACGCGACGACGCCTCAGAACCGCGCGCTTACGTCATCCGAGCGATGTCTCAAGTTAACTCTTGCGAGTTTATATGTATGATCCATAATTGCAGCAGAATGAGAATACTCTCAAATTTATCTAGTTTAAATTTCCCAGTTAGATTTAATTTGTTTTGGCCAATCGCAAATAAGTTCTTTAATTTATTTCCAGAATGGTTGCTGAACCCTGCTATAAGGCATTAGAAGAACAAATAATAAAGAACAAATCTGTCCGAGAAACTGTGTTTCAAGTGCTTGGTGTGCTGATCAAGAAATACAACCATGGCACCTCCTGCCTAATAAAGTTGGTTCAGGTAATCATTAGTATAAATAACATATTTTTAATATACAACTAGCTACTGCCCGCGGCTTCGTCTGTGTGAAATTTCTTGTTTTACTGACCCCACCCTGTCGCATCGCAACGCCTGCTTTGCGATATTAATTCGTTTTCGCTTAGCGTTCACCCGGACATTTTTTTTGTTTTTACAACTAAGGTTCTAGCGTGATTTTAAGTAGCCTGTAAGATTAGCCTTCCTCAGTAATTATGTGTTTTTTTTTTTAACCTGCGCTGTCTCTCTCCTGGGCAAAGGCCTCCCTCCACTCCTTCGATCTTTCGCGAGCCCGCGCGTCCTCCTGTCCTCCTTCCAGTTTTGATGGAACCTATCCAGCTGTCCCGCCATCTCCTACGTGGTCTGCCGTGACCACTGTCTCAGGGCACCAATTCTGCGCTATTTGGGCCCGCCTCACTAGGCGGGGTCGCGGCACTGTCTCAGGGCACCAATTCTGCGCTATTTGGGCCCGCCTCACTAGACGGGGTTGCGGCAGACCAGTATGGTCTATGCGGCAGACATGTCCTGCCCAGTTCGATTTAAGCCTTTTGAGCCACGTCAGGTATCTTTATTTTGGAGCGCAGTATTGTGTTTCGAACACGATCCGTTAATTTAACGCCTAGTTTACTGCGCTCCATTGTTCGTTGGCAAACCTTGATGTTAGTCAAAGACCAAGTTTGTGCAACATAGATTAAGATGGGTAGAATACACATGTCCATGAGCCTGCGTTTCAGTGCCATAGGCAACTCTTTCCTTTCGTCTCGAAATTTCTTTATCTTGCCTCGCCTGGAAAGAGCCTACTTGACCCAAGTAGAGGTATTCCTGTGGTGCATTTCTGTAAAAATCTCACCGTGAAAACTTGGGTGAAGTGAGCGTGGAGTGAGCTGTCAATAGTCTCAATTCCTAGCAAAATCAAACTCACTTCACCTAAGTTTTCACAGTGAGATTTTTACAGAATCGACTGGCTGGACATGTTGTATTGTCTCCCTGTCTACTTTTATGCTTCTAGGTGTTTCGTTGCACATAACTTTGGTCTTCCATACTGATCTGGGAGCAATAGAAAAACATAGAATGTTTCAGCTGCTTATCATCCCGTGCAGGTCGTAAAAATCGACTAATGGAAATGTTTACTCTTACATCTTCTAGTAAACAAAAACCAACTTAGGGCATGCAAACTGCCACAGTTTGCGAATGGCCTGAGTTGGACAATTGGCGCAAGAACAGGACGTCAATTTTAGGGTGGTGACGGTAAATATTAATGTTAACCGCGGCACCCATGAACCGAGTAAGCAAGTTCACTGTTCACCCGTCAACCCGCATTAGACAAGCGTGATGGGTTAAATGTCTAATCCGCTCCACAAACATGATGAAGATGAAGAAATGTGTTAAATTGCAAAAATATTTTTTAAATCTGACTGGTAAGTAGTTCCAGAGATTAGCGCGTTCAAACAAACAAACTTTTCTTTCATTATTAGTAGGTATATAGATAGAGATAGTATGTAACTTACGTTCAGATATTGGGTTTTTCCATTAGGAATTTCCTAGTAACAGCCCAGTGTTTGGAAGTTGGCGGTGTGATACCCCCGTACATCGGTACGCACGTTAACCGTTTGTCATGCGCATGATCTCTCTCCGGTCGTGTCGGATTGTGTGCCGTCCCAACAGACTATGAGAGTGAGGGAAGAGAGATTGCATCTGTGTCATAATATCTCTCGCGCCGAAGCCTATTCTCCGTTGAGATTGCCATGGCTGAAATACAGACCGGAGGACTATTATAAACCACTTATGAGAAAGAATAAATCTCAACAGTGACAGTGGTTTTGAATCTATGTATAAGTTCACTCTCACATATTGTGTTCCTTTACCTCTTATGCTTGATTCCTATAAACAAAAACTAATCGTTTTGCTTACTAATGAGCATTTTTTATGCCAAACTGGGCATATAAATAGATTCGTAAGCTAATTTAACCTGTGATAGCTACTTCCATATGGGAGGATCTACTATGCAAAGCTATGAGGTATTTTCTTCATTATTGGTAAAGATACTAGAATCTTAATTTTTTTAACCAATAACGGTCCATATATTAATGCCATGCCAGTTTATACAGACATAGTGTAGATGTGTAAATGTGTAGTAATTATTACATTAACTTTATTTCAGATCCTACAAATGGTGGAACATTCAGTGTCGCCAATATGTGCAGGTGTAGTGCAGCTGACCAAAGAATTTTCACTTGGAACATTTGGACCACAAATGGTATTTCATACATTCTGTTTTTCTTTTTCGATCATGCCTATTCTGCACGTTGAATTAAATGTCATTGATTTTAATAACAAATTACAATTCATATTTTTAGGTGCGTGAAATAGCAGAAGCATTAGCTTCATCTGAGGATGAGAATGCCGGTGCTGGCACCGAGCAGGGAGCTGCGAGGAACTGTGGCGCATTCCTACTGGAGCTCACTAAGGAACTCCCCAAAGAGATGACTAACGCTATTGCAACCATACAGCCATATCTGGAGAGTGATGAGGTATAATTTTGTCCTATTTTTTACGCTTGGAGTCCACACCCTCAATTAGGTTAATTGCGATTTTAAACTTTATAAACTAGGCAATAATATTCAAATTTCTCTAATTCTTAAAAACAGCGCGTCCCATTTCGATTTTCAAGCCTTTATTAATCGGTAACCGTTGCTGAAAATGTTTTTCATAATATGTGATGATTACTATTTTAGTCGTACACGCTCCGCATCAGCGTGCTGGGCATGATGTGCGAGGTGCTAAGCGTGGAGCTGCGCGGCGAGGGCCTGACGGACGCGCAGCGCACGCAGCGCGACGACTTCCTCGACGACCTGTTCGAGCACCTGCATGACTTGTCCGCGTATGTGCGACACAAGGTATGACACACATACTTTAACTCACGCCTTCTTACCATGGGTTAGGTAGAATAACTACAGGGCGCCACCTGCAACAATCCATACTTCTTTTGCTTTGTTCACGTCCAAGTCCATACATCTGGTCAAACACGCACGTCGGCTGCAAGTTTTACCTTTCTGAAGAAAATCACCAATAAGATTATTTGGTTATAAGGTCTTCACCTATAAGTTGTTTAGGGTCTGTATCGTGTGTGCCCACCGTGTCGCTCCGTTCGTCACTGATAGTCGTTGATAACTGTTCACATATACTACCTCTTCACATAGTCCTTCTCGATACTAATCTTCGTAATGGTTACATTTTGGTCTGACAATGGAACATTGTCTCGGTCTCTTTTCCAGCAGCATGTATGACTTTTATTATGGCTAGCGTAATACCGCGACACGATTAAACTGATGACAGTGACATTTATTTTTTAATTATTATGTGGTGGAACTCTAAATGGGGCACCATTTACACTATGCAAGTTTCTCGCCTGTAGCATATAATAAAATTAGAGCAACAGATGACTTGCGTCGTCTAAACACTGTTTAGATAGTGCAACAGTGCAGCTTTTATTGTTGCTTCAACTTATGGTATGCCACAGGCAATTACCGGGTATATCAGGTTTTAGACCCTTACGCATATGCTAGTACTTAGACGAATGTAACATTAAAACAGGTGCTTCAGTTCTGGTGTCGACTTCAGAGAGAGAACTGTGTGCCGGTTACTCGGCAGCGCACTGTGCTTGAGCGATCCATCGGACGCCTCAGGGATAAGGCTGCGCTCGTCAGGAAAGCCGCCATACAACTGCTTAAGGTACAGTTACAAATTAATTGTCAGCCATTTTCCTCAACCTAGCTTGAGTCCTACCATGTAAGTACCCTAACCTAGACTACCACTCAGGGCCGTCTTAACTATATTGGGCGTCGGGGTGCGAGAATCAGCCTGCGCCCCCTTTATAACGAAAAAAAAAATCGTTCCGGTGCCCAAGTTGTCATCTATTTAGTTCACTAACTCCGAACTGACTAACAACTGGCAAAAGTTGTTTTAGTAGCAAAGGTTCTACTTAATAAGCTCTTTTTCTTGTAGTACATAATAAGAAGCTTGCACATCGCAAGTCGCGCAAGGCGAATATGCCTAATGAGGCGTATATAAACAAGATTAAACAATATTGGTGCCTACATTTTTAAAGGTAATGAATATTTATTCAGTAATTTTTAAAACTGATTATGATTACTTATGGTATGTGTAGGTATAAGGCGATTGGCTTGCGCCCCTAAAATACTGCGCCCAGATGCCACGCACCCCTTGCACCCCCGGGTAAAGACGGCCCTGCTACCACTACACTATAAGCCACCACTATTGCTACAACCGTCATCATCATTCTCTAGCCTATATCCCAATGTATTCGGGTTAGGCGCAACAATGTCTTTCTCTTACATACTTCTATATTCGTCATCCCGATAGTCCCCTCCTTTCTGTTGCTACAATGAAAAAGAACTATCGGAAATGGCGCGTATTTTTAATATAGACCGACGTCAGGACATTCAAAATCAAATCTAAATACTTCGGCCTCCCGTTTAGGCTATCAAATACACAAATGCAATAAATCCATATTTTTCGTTCCATTCATAACATAACTTCACGCCTGTAATCCCCGAAGGGTTATAGGCAGAGGTGTACCTTTTTTTTTTGTTTTCGTGGGGAACCTTCAAAAGGCACCCGACCTCCAGGGAGTGAGGTCGGGGAGTGTGGGATTTTTACCTTACTAAAACCCGGTGATCACCATCAGCACATGGGGGTGGTTGCGGTTCCTCTTACAAGACCAATTCGGGGAACCCCCCCCTCCTCCCTCCCGTACAAAGCCTGTAAGCCACATTCCTGGGGAGGCACAGGTGTACCTGCAGTACACCCACATTTCGCCAGTAAGACGAAGTAATAAGGGTTTAGGGGTAAGGGTGGGGGGTAAGGGGGTTTCTCAAGTAATAAGGGGCGAGGCTATTGCCATCTTCCGTTCGTCTCTCTAATTTTCACATTACTTTCTAGATATTCTTGGAATGTAATCCATTTTCTGCACAACTGAAACTAGAAGCGTTGGAAGAACAATTAAAAACTGAAACAGAAATCTTAGAAGATCTACAAAAGAAGTTGAATCCGGGCCCTGACCCTGAGTTGGTCAAAAAGTGGGAGAGTATAGAGGGTGACGTCATTACTACTATAAAGAAAGGAATGGATATACTCACACAAGATGAGCCAGAATTATCTCAAGCGTCGCTGGAGAACCTGTATGACGCGACCCGCAAACATTTACGTGAAAAGAACTATTACAAGGCTTACCTGGTTGTAAAGCACACTGAGAGACAGTACCCTGATGCTAAATTACTTCGATGTGACATGGAGAAAAATGACCAGGTAAGAACTACAGAAATATTTGTTTGTAGAAGCACTTCCTGATGGACTGAAACCGATTCAGTGGCAAGCTTGCAAATACATAATGCATAAAAATTATGTATTAAAATAGTTATGTGTTGTATTATGTAAATAATGCACCATAGGCAATCTGCACATCATTTCTCCTAATCAATTCCATCACACCATCACAGTCAATTGTTGTCTGTAAAACGAAAACATCGCTTTTAGCGATAAGACCGCCCGTAGTAACACCGCATGTAACTCTTAAAAACTGCATAACCCGACCCCTTCTTCCTAAGAAGGGTTAGGTAATGCAGAGCACTGACCATACACTAAAAAGTATTGTACCTAAAAATTAACAACTCATTACAGATTGCATACTTCATAGCGTTACTTCGCAACATATTTATAATACCAGACCGAACCATATCTCTAACACAGCAATGTGAACAAGAACTTGCTATGCACAAACGATTAGAAGAAAAAGAAAATATAGTAGCCTTCCTTCAAGAGTCCGTTCACTTCAGCCGCATGGTCTCCGAAGCGGTGCCGCTGATAAACTCCTTGCTGATGTCGAAGCAAGCCGGTGACGTCAGCGAGGCGATAGATTTCTTTACGACGGCGCATCATTTTAATATTGAGTCTGCGAAAATGGGCGTCGCGAATATGTTGCTACTTGTGTGGTCGCCCGATCAGGTAATCTTGTTTAGTGGATGTTTAGTTGTTTGTCAAATGAATAGTAATATAGTTCAGTTTTTCGGGTGCCGAACCTCATAAGGAATAAACGGAAGTGAAAAAAATCGGCCAAACGCAAGTCGGACTGGCACACGCAGGGTTCCGTACCGCAAGGCATAAAACGCCGAAAAAAATGTTTATTTTATTCCCCTTTAAATTTTACCTTTATTTTTATTATTTGTTGTTATAACTGCAATGGAAATACATCATCTGTAAAAATTTCAACTGTCTGTCTAGCTATCACATTCATGTGGCATCATGGTTCATGAGATACAGCCTGGTGACAGACAGACGGACAGTGGAGTCTTCGTAATAGGGTCCCGTTTTTACCCTTTGGGTACGGAACCCTAAAAAGGAGTTTGTCCTTCAATTCGGAATTCGAAATTCATAGGCCGTTTCACATGAGTGAAGCCGCGGACAGCCTGTCACAGCTTTGAGACGGAACCCTCAGGGCGAGTCCTAGTCGCACGTGTCCAGTTTGTTTTTTATATTCTCTAGTTGTAATTTTTGGTAACGGATAATTGTAAAGTCTTTAATATACACCATCCACTTGAAAATATTCAGGAAAAACGCGAGGCGGTAGAGCGTGCGTACCGCGACATGTACCTGGAGTGCGACACGAAGGTCGAGCGCGCTCGGTGTTTCGCCATCGCTAAGAAGCTGGTGGCGCTGATGACGCACATCGACCGCGGCAGCGCGCTCGCGCTCGAACATCTTGTGGATAAGTGGGTAAACAAGGGAGACATCAGTCCCGGTATTATACAGGTATGCACATACATACTTAACAGAGATATAAGGCATGCCACAGCGAGTTTATAAAAAGTTCGGCTTTGTAGAGTGTGGTCTCTGTCATTCATACTACTTACTGTACATGTTTTTGAACTTTTTTATATTCTACTAAGTATTTTTATCACACGAAGCGACGCGCTTTACTTGTAGTTACCAAGTGAATAAACACGCTGTGTGCGTGAAAACTAGTAGCGTCACATAACCCACACCCGCACACACACTTCCGATTTCGCCATTGTCTTGGACATTATCAAGAGCTCCTGCGCTGACATACACATTCACAGCGTGTTTGTTCACTTGGTCCACAAGTAAAGCGCGCGTCGCTTCGTGAGATAAAAACACTGTACTACCAATTAAAGCTTGTTTCACTAACTTGATTTTTTATAACAAAAATGTAGTGTTATGTTTGGGTAGTTACAGCACTCTGGTCTCAAATAAAACCTTATTGTTTTCATTCACAGGTATTTTGGGAGATGTTCCTAAAGAAAATTGATGGAACTACAGACATGGACAGCTACGCCGCACTCACACTTCTAGTGATGGTCGCTAAAGCGAAGCCCTCCGTAGCAGTCGCGAACCTCGACGTCATTCAATCGCACGGATTAACTGCAGACTATAACTCACGGAACTTGAGCATTCAACTATTGATACCATTAACGAAAAAGAGTCAAAGATATCCTGTTGAACACGCGATTTTGACCTCTGTTTTCGACAGTCTGATGGAAACATTCTCTAAGTTCGATAGATTCACTGCCTTTGCTGCTAACTCCATAGATCTTATTTACGCGATCTGTGATACCCCGGAAATTGTAAGTGGGAAGATACTTGCGGAGATGTACAGAAGGGTTGAAGAGGCGATGGTGAGTGATAGTAGCAATGAGGAGGAGGTCAGCTTGCCTGTGGAGCTGTTGACGCGCTTCGTGTTCGTGCTGGGACAAATAGCTCTACAGCAGCTCATATACCTTGATATAAATGTGTACAGCGAGCTCAGGAGGAGGAATCAGGTAATTATTCGTTTTTAAACAGACTAAAAAAATTGTTGTTACTCCATTTTCAGAGCAAAACTCATAAAAATGGTAGTCTCTTACATCCAAAAAAAAAACTACTTTTGTAGGAATACTTTGAACACATGACATTTCATTGATTCACAATTCGAGAATTTGTTGCCATCAGGTCCGCGAAGATCGCAAGGTGGAAGAGAAACGCAAGAAGAAAGCGGGCGCGTTCGCGACGCCGGGCAAGCGCGGGCGCATAGACGACCTGCGCCGACAGACGCTCATGAACGCCAGCAACGCCAGCGCCTCCTCGCGACAGCAGCGGTCTGCGAGCGTCACCTCCAACAAGGGACCATCGGTACGGGCATGTTGTTAACAAGGATTTTTATTATTAAATTGCTTTTTTTAACCTGTAATCAAATTATATGTTTAAAAAACCTCACTTTAAAGTGAGGTTTTTCGATGGAATTGCGAGTGAAGCAAAAATAAGAGACGAAAACTTGATTTAGTTTTTTATTTTATTTTTTATTACATAGGATATTCCTTATTCTAAATGGTTCAATATTGGTGCGAACAGGTGAACACAACGATGACAGAGGAAGAGACAGGTCTTGAAGGCGCCGTAGCCGACGATGCCGACGCAGAATACGTGCGCGGAGTGTGCGAGCGAGACATCGTGGGCGCCGGCACTAGCCTGGCGCGCTACGTGCCGCTGCTGCGCTGGCTACTGTCCAACCCCGCGCGCGCCACGCCGCCGCTGCAGGCCGCCGCCGCGCTCAGCTTCACTAGGTAATGTGAGCGAACAGGACGGGTATAGTGTGCGGGCGAGACATCGTGGGCGCCGGCACTAGCCTGGCGCGCTACGTGCCGCTGCTGCGCTGGCTACTGTCCAACCCCGCGCGCGCCACGCCGCCGCCGCGCTCAGCTTCACTAGGTAATGTGAGCGAACAGGACGGGTATAGTGTGCGGGCGAGACATCGTGGGCGCCGGCACTAGCCTGGCGCGCTACGTGCCGCTGCTGCGCTGGCTACTGTCCAACCCCGCGCGCGCCACGCCGCCGCTGCAGGCCGCCGCCGCGCTCAGCTTCACTATGTAATGTGAGCGAACAGGACGGGTATAGTGTGCGGGCGAGACATCGTGGGCGCCGGCACTAGCCTGGCGCGCTACGTGCCGCTGCTGCGCTGGCTACTGTCCAACCCCGCGCGCGCCACGCCGCCGCTGCAGGCCGCCGCCGCGCTCAGCTTCACTAGGTAATGTGAGCGAACAGGACGGGTATAGTGTGCGGGCGAGACATCGTGGGCGCCGGCACTAGCCTGGCGCGCTACGTGCCGCTGCTGCGCTGGCTACTGTCCAACCCCGCGCGCGCCACGCCGCCGCCGCGCTCAGCTTCACTAGGTAATGTGAGCGAACAGGACGGGTATAGTGTGCGGGCGAGACATCGTGGGCGCCGGCACTAGCCTGGCGCGCTACGTGCCGCTGCTGCGCTGGCTACTGTCCAACCCCGCGCGCGCCACGCCGCCGCTGCAGGCCGCCGCCGCGCTCAGCTTCACTATGTAATGTGAGCGAACAGGACGGGTATAGTGTGCGGGCGAGACATCGTGGGCGCCGGCACTAGCCTGGCGCGCTACGTGCCGCTGCTGCGCTGGCTACTGTCCAACCCCGCGCGCGCCACGCCGCCGCTGCAGGCCGCCGCCGCGCTCAGCTTCACTATGTAATGTGAGCGAACAGGACGGGTATAGTGTGCGGGCGAGACATCGTGGGCGCCGGCACTAGCCTGGCGCGCTACGTGCCGCTGCTGCGCTGGCTACTGTCCAACCCCGCGCGCGCCACGCCGCCGCTGCAGGCCGCCGCCGCGCTCAGCTTCACTAGGTAATGTGAGCGAACAGGACGGGTATAGTGTGCGGGCGAGACATCGTGGGCGCCGGCACTAGCCTGGCGCGCTACGTGCCGCTGCTGCGCTGGCTACTGTCCAACCCCGCGCGCGCCACGCCGCCGCCGCGCTCAGCTTCACTAGGTAATGTGAGCGAACAGGACGGGTATAGTGTGCGGGCGAGACATCGTGGGCGCCGGCACTAGCCTGGCGCGCTACGTGCCGCTGCTGCGCTGGCTACTGTCCAACCCCGCGCGCGCCACGCCGCCGCTGCAGGCCGCCGCCGCGCTCAGCTTCACTATGTAATGTGAGCGAACAGGACGGGTATAGTGTGCGGGCGAGACATCGTGGGCGCCGGCACTAGCCTGGCGCGCTACGTGCCGCTGCTGCGCTGGCTACTGTCCAACCCCGCGCGCGCCACGCCGCCGCTGCAGGCCGCCGCCGCGCTCAGCTTCACTAGGTAATGTGAGCGAACAGGACGGGTATAGTGTGCGGGCGAGACATCGTGGGCGCCGGCACTAGCCTGGCGCGCTACGTGCCGCTGCTGCGCTGGCTACTGTCCAACCCCGCGCGCGCCACGCCGCCGCTGCAGGCCGCCGCCGCGCTCAGCTTCACTAGGTAATGTGAGCGAACAGGACGGGTATAGTGTGCGGGCGAGACATCATAGCATAGCAACATAAAATAAAAAAAAAATAAACAATAACGGAACACACAAAAAGATAGTACAATAAAGGAATTATTATATACTAATAGAATCTGCCTATCTATAATTTTCTCGTCCACCACCTTTTACATACGTGGTAAGCAGGCCGGTTGCCACAAAGTAGTTATTTTAACGCTGCTATTGGTTAGTCTGCCATATTCTTTTGATGATTGACACCATCTAATTTCGTGTTCCGTCTTTTAGTATAATTGCTTTGTTGTAAATTATAGGTTTATGTTGGTTTCCAACGCAGTTTGCGAAGAGGGTCTACAGCTAATGGTGACAGTCCTCAAGAAGTCCAAGAATGTGTCCCTGAGAACCAACTTGACTATCGCTTTCGCCGACCTTACCTTGCGATTCCCCAATCTTACACAACCCTGGACTCATCATATTTATCACATGTGAGTATGAATATTGTTGAAACCATAAAAAGTTTCGTAGTTAGAGAGAGGTGCAGTTTTCGTAATTTTAAGAACGTTCACAGTCTGGATCTCAGTCTCAAATTCTCAATCTGTCAAAAATACCACTGAATTCCCTACATTTTTGACAAGTTATTGACATTGATTGTGACATGTGATTGCGACTAGGTTTCGGACGTTTTGAATTACGGGAATTGGTCTCATTTCTTTGGCATCACTACACTGGGGCCTGTTTTACCACCTGATTAATGTCATACAAATACGGTTTTTTTTTTTTTTCATTTGTTATCTTGTAGTAAGGGCTATTAGGTCACCGTGAAATTGGCCCTTAAAGTCTTTAACACCTATCTATAACAATACTATAACATTTCAGACTGAGTGACGAAGAGTTAGAAGTACGACAATGCGCAGTTAAAATGCTCTCTTTCTTGGTTCTCCACGAGATGGTTCGAGTGAAAGGACAGATTGCCGACATGGCGCTATGTTGTGCGGACAAAGATGCGCGAGTCGCCTCCATGACGAAGCTTTTCTTCAAGCAACTGTCGCAGAAAGGCAACGCGCTGTATAATGTGATGCCAGACATTATATCGAGGCTCAGCGACCCCGAGTTAAACGTCGCTGAAGAACAATACAGAGTTATTATGAAGTGAGTATTACTTGTACAGTAAGATGTTCAAGTTCATGTAATATGTTACAAGCGCTTCCAACGTGATGGCAGCAGAAGTGAGTTTTATAGAGCTATTTTAGTCACTGGCGGCTTTTCTTTAGCATATCAACAATTTTTTTCTTTTCTTTTTTCTTAGGTATATAACTTCGCTCATACAAAAATACCGACAAATGGAAGCCTTAGTAGAGAAGCTTTCCCTTTAGCTTACCAGCAATTTTTTTCTTTTTCTAGGTATATAACATCGCTCATACAAAAAGACCGACAAATGGAAGCCTTGGTAGAGAAGCTATGCCAAAGATTCAAGTTATCGACCGAAGAGCGACAGTGGCGCGACCTTGCGTACTGCCTGTCCCTGTTCACGTACAACGAAAGGTCTCTACGCAAGCTCATTGAGAACCTCGATTGTTACAAAGATAAATTGCACTGTAATGGAGTCATGGACTGCTTCAACACTATAATGAATAACACATCTAAAATGGCCAAAAATGAAATTAAGGTAGGTCGAAAAGAAACATTGATCGAAGTTTCTATAACCTACCGATTTGTGGTTAAATATAAAGGTGGGGGTGGTGGGAGGATAGTGGAGGTGGTTGTATATATATTTATATCATGTTATATATTAACAAGACTTTTACAGACCCTTGTCACGGAGTTGGGCGACAAGATAGAAGAATGTTTCGCCGTTCGAGAGGGTGAGGAAGGAAACACGGAGGAGAATAGTGAGGGCGGCGCCGCGAGTGCCTCTCCGCCGCGACGAAACGAGCCCGTGCGAGCCACACCGCGACGCAAGCCCGCGGTTAGGCGGAATAGAAGACGATCCTCTACTAGCCCTGACGAGGTAAAGTAGTTCCTAAGTTCGTGCTTGTAAGGTATCTTTTGTCAAAACTTAAAGCATATTTTTACATTTTATTGGTTAGAAATTTCCGCTTCTCAACATCCTACTAAAGTAACTGCAGTATGAATACCTCTAATAAATAAAGTTCTAATGTTTTAAATATGTTTGTACTTTTTAGGAGAATGAACCGCCGAGCAACGGAAAGACCCCACAAAGTGTGAGAAAGTCGAATCGTAGAGCGGCGACAAGGAACAACAAAATATCAGCGAACGCTTCGGATGATTCTGGTAAACTTTTATTACCGTAAAATGCCCTAACTTTGCACGGATTTCGAGGTTTTTTCAAATTATTTCGACATGAGTAGGTAGTTCATTTATGACTTGTAAAGCGGAAATGGAAATAAAAAATTTGCACACCTAGCAAACCAACTCATTATGGCTTACACCCTAATTTTTTCGAGAAATAGGCATTGCAAAAGCCAGGCAATGTTAATGGCATTTCCTCTACTTTGCCTAAGCAAAAATATCGCAGTTAAATTAAATATTTCCGTATAAACAGATTTCGTACCCATTAAGTATTAGATTAGTTTTCATACTCAACCATGTCATAAAGTCTAAAACGTTTTCCTTTTTTTTTTAGAAGGTAGGCAAAGTTAGGCAGTCCTTTTGAGCAATAAGTAGCTATAAGGGGAATCCTTCAGGGCTGTCACCAAAGAAAATAAAACAACTTATATTTTAAAAATTAAAAAATCATACACACCTTGGTAACAATTTGCAGGTTCTGCAATACCTAATGAAATTACGCTTACAAAATAATATTAATTAAGAAAATAAATGTAATCTTCTATTGCAAATGGGTGGGTACCATCGCGGACACTGGAGTTTAACCATTTTTCAATGAGTTTTTTCGAATGGGATGAGGTCAAAAAGTAGTCCAACGCAAATGTCCGCGATGATACCTACCTATATATTTTAACTAGATTACAATAATTATGCATCTTTGGCATGATTTTAAACTTTTTATAAATCAACACGATTAGGCGGACAGGCAATCAATATCCAAAATAACAATTTATGCTTAAACGTAATGCCGACGATTATTTTTGTTTTCAGAACTGGTGCTTTTCTTGTTTCGGGGCATCTTCTACCTCTGTAAAAATCAGAGTTACGTTTTAGACTTTTTAGTACTTACTTGAGTTCTAGAATACTATAACTGGTATTATCTTTATACCTAAATTAACCGATAACATAAAACAAAGTTTACGTCCTTACAGTGGACGCGTTTGCGTATCCGGAATTTAGATTGAAAATGCGGGATTTCACTATTTTGGTTTCAAACTTAAAACTGACAACCCTACCCCCAGGCAAAGTTTTGTCGATTTTTCGTAAAAAGCGACACACGATTGTTTTTTTTTTATTTTACCCATTAAAACTCGCTTTACAAGTGCAAAACATAGAAAAAAGACAGAGGAATATTTTTCATTTAATTTGGTTCATAAAACCCGTAAAAATAACTTAAAATACTCACACAATTGAATTTTGAAGTGCCGCCAAAAATTCACCGTCCACCATTTGAAAAATTCTGACGTTCACTGACATTTCTCAACTTTCTTGCCATAACTAAAAGTAAGTGTTGGCACACGTGAATATTCGTATCATTGACGATATCCTCTAGCTAGAATAGTTTACTAAAGAAATTTAAATAAACCGTTTAGGTAAAGTAAGGCTAGGTAGGCCAAATTAGGGCATTTTACGGTAGTAAAATTTTTAGATAAACCAACCAGAAAATAAACCAAACGTAAACCATAAACTACCAAATTAAAATAGACAGAATACTCTTTGGATAGCTTCATTGTAAGTAATTCATTTTATTACAGATGAAGACTTCCAGAAAAAAGATGATGAAGAAGTATTTAAAAAACCTACAGTTAAAAAAACGACACGAAGAAGAAAATGATAATAGTAATTAATTAATAAAATGTGTAAATGTTAACACTAGTTTTGAAATATAAGACTTGAAATATATTTATTTTTATTTTATTGCCTACATTGCAACGGTAAGAAGGGCCAATATTACACACATCAAGCACATTTCTGCTAGTTACTAAAAATCTGTTTTTTTTTAATATTTTTTGTTACTCTTAAGGGTTAAGCGAATGGTTAGCAAAACCAGGGGGTTTCGTAGGTAAACCCGTTTAGGAAATACATAGGTATTTAGTTTTACCAGGTCAATTTTTTTTATCATTATATCATGTTTTTTGTAGACTTAAGAATTTCCAAACACTTTGCTTTTAGCACCTGTAACATTTGTTTTACATGTGTCTGAAGTTTTGACGTGACAACGTCTAATAAATCAATGAAGCTGGCTGCACTCACGAAAAAAACATGACTCATGTAGCGTTACCTCGCGGCCTCGCTCTGTAGCGTCCCATGGCGGCTTGAAGTGCAAGCGAATATTAACAAATGCAATGCAACTATTCAATCAGTATTTTCTTATGACGTTGTCACGTTCAACTATCGTCAGTAATCCGACTTTACAGACAACCGATTTTTTATCTTATGTTTTTGGTGTAAGTATGATGGTATTATAAGAAAAAAAATGTCGTCGTAAGGAAGTCTCCACTTTCTGTCTCTGTTCTCCGAAGTTTAGGTGAATATAGTGTCAGCCTATTCCGACCACTGCTTATCATGCATAGCACAGCATGCATAGCTCAGCTTGCATAGCATAAGCATAGAGGTTCGGCTTTATTTATTTGAAATCAAAATTTCACCAATTATTATCAAAACGTTTTCTAAGATTGAGACATATCTTGAAATAAATTGTGAAAGTGATTCACGATCCATTTTGGCGTGCAGTCACCTCCCAACACGCGCTCTAAATGCTAAATCTGTTATCTGCTGTACCTACAGCAAGTGTATGACACGATCAAGCACGCACGACACACGATCGCTCTGACGTCTATCTGCACGACAACAACGTTCGAGGTGGTCGGGGCGTTCGCCTCATACAAAGATCGCTTAAATTCAGCAAGCAATAAATTAGAATTATCGAATGCAAGAACGAGCGAAGCGAGCTCATATACTTAAGCAACTCCGCATCAAAGTTGCGACAAACAAAATGCACCCCGCCTGTCACTTTCGGTTTTCTTTTGACCGTTACTAGCGCTGCGCTGACTAGCGCACTGGCGATTACAAAATCTTACGTCCACACGATTTTAAATCGCTAGCGACAAATTGCTGTCAAAGTCGCGTGTCGACGTCGGTGGACGTGAGATTTTGAAATCGCAAGCGAGTCTTCGGCGACTTAAGTCGCTGTGTGTGTATCTAGCTTAAGACTTATCAGTTGATAAGAGTGACCTACCGACTGACTGACAGTTGTCACCGTTGACAAATTGACTTACTTGACAGTTACAGTTGTTTATATATTTGCTAAAAAGCATGAGAAATTATGAAAATAATACTGTTAAATTCACCGGTATTAGAATAAGAACACTTTTCATAATACTCACAAGTGTTTTAATGATTCGATCTAGCGTTATTATGATAACCACTCACATTAAATGTCGTGGAGGGTTATACCCCCGTTCTAACATTGAAAGATTCCCTGTGCCTGATGAAAAGGTCAGCTGGTCTTCAGAATATAAGGAATATCAACCACATAATCATACTGCGTCATCCATACATGGGCAGCCATGGGCAGATCCTAATATTGGTAACAAATTATATATTGTAATTACGTACGCCTTATTTCAAATCAGATATCTTTTATAGGAAAAGCTTTTATAATTTATTCATACGTGTTCAGGAGACCCTGGTTTCAAACCACAATGGAACAGTGTGGATGGTAAAGTGAGCAGAACCAGCTATATGGGTCAGTACAAAATAGAGAATGGATACCCTCTAAATCCCATAGGAAGAACAGGTATGTCTGGTCGAGGTGTTCTTGGGAGATGGGGACCAAACCATGCTGCTGACCCAGTTGTAACTCGCTGGAAGAGACTCGAGAATGGTGAAATTGAAAAGGACAAATCTAGGAATAAGTAAACTCCTTTGCTAATGTGGTAAATCATTTTTGCTGAGCTATTGGATACCTACTTGCCTTACAAAAAAATCTTTTTTCAGGCCCATTCTGCAATGTGTTGCAGTGAAAAGAAGGGACACTGGAGAATGGGCACTGCCAGGTGGAATGGTAGATCCTGGTGAGAAAGTGAGTGCAACAGCAGTCAGGGAGTTTCAGGAAGAAGCCATGAACTCTTTAGTATTGGAGGAAGGTCAGCAATAGTTATACAATATACCTAATATTAGTGAAATCAAAATGTCTACCATATAACCTACCTGCCTGTATACCTATTATTTATTGAAACTGTGTACACAATAAAAAGAATTCTGTCTATTTACAGATCAAAAACAAGCTTGGTTCCAAAGATTTGAAAAATTCTTCAATGAGGGAGATGTAGTGTATAAGGGATACATTGACGATCATCGTAATACAGACAACGCTTGGATGGAGAGTATAGCATACAATTTTCATGACAACAATGGCTCCACCGTTGGTGCTTTAAAATTACATGCCGGTGATGATGCGGTTGGAGTTTGCTGGGTGGACATTACTCCAGATTTAAAGTTATATGCAAGTCACAAAGATATTGTGATGGCAGTGTTTGATAAATGTTTGTCCACCTTTTCATAATCAAACCAATATGTTTTATTTCACTTTGTGAGGGTGTGATCCATTATTTCAACATTGCACTGTCTTAATGTTGTTATCTGATAATAGTGTGATTATATAGGAAATAAAGAATAAAACTGTGATTTATCAAAACAACTAGTTTTTCTTTATTTTTCTTGTCAATAAGCATACAGAAATAATAAGGTTTGTATTACTCTCTAACCTCACATACTATTATTTGAACTTTATCATACGACCAATTGCACCCCCAAGCAACTAAAACTTAAATGCAATAAATATCTACGAATTGTTTATTTATTTACTTCAGACAGCATTTTTACAAATTAAAAATAGCCAGTTATATTTTTGACCACATTTTGTGACCACTGCATTAAGTAATCATTATAAATATAGACAGATAAGCTTGGTAACTGTTGTAGTTTAAAAAGAACTTTCTCAGGAGATTGCCTTTACAATACAGGGTGTGAAAAGGCCTGTCACATAGCCATTATCTACATATTCTGTACATCAAACCAAGTAACACAGCAAAAATCAGTATTGCTGGGAAACTACTTTTAGTTGTGTGATAAATTGCCGAGTAATTATCGCACGAAAAACATTGTGCTTATCCATCGTGCGTTACTCAGCGATTTTGCATGTAACGGTACAGTTGTGGGGTATTTAATTAAATTTATAACATTTAAAACATATTTGTCATAAAAAGTTGTAACCTTGCAATATCTCAATTTAAAAAAAAAAAATGTGGCAATGGCATCCCAATACAAGTAACTCTTTGCTTCGATAAACATCTTTTTACACCCTGTCATAAATATTGTAAGTTTTGCCCCTCTTATAATAACATAACATTACACCCGTTTTCCTCGAAGGGTTAGGCAGAGCCTTAACAATAATATCAAAATTGAAAATTGGTACTGTAATATTTAAATAAGGTAGATTCACATTTTTATGCATCTACCACTTTTCAAATGAACCTACATCCTGCCTCTTTACATACAAATTCTTTCCAATGACTAGTTTCACTATCTGCGAAAATCGCATCGTGCCGATACAATATCTAATTTTACAAATGCAGATAAATGATTTCTTTTCTAGAATCACATCGCAAATTCGATTCTATGATTCGACCAGGCATTATAAAATAAGAATAGGTGTTATGATATATAGGAATAAACTCGAATGAATATTTATGTACAGTCTTATACGCCAAATTCGGTCAAGAACTTGATTTAATTTAGTAAAATTAGTAAACCACTACCTAGTGATAAAACTTAACATACAAACTACATTTATGTATTAATAGTTCTAAATTAAGGATTGGTCATCCACTACACCGTACCTAATAGGAAGTACCCTAAAACTACCACAAAATAAAATATGTTCTTCCAATTCGAAACAAAAGGAGGCAACATAACATAAGCAACAACAAGACTAGCCTAACAGATACTAAAATTTCTCATTCCCCTCTACCCTATAACCAACATACATTGGAAAATGAAGCAACTCATACAGTTATTCCTACACTAGATCAGTACAAAAATATTATTACTTGTCCTGGTCATTTACATATATTATACATACTTCAAATATGGGAATACTTCACATTCCATAGTTTTCACAGAGTATGCAAATATTCTCATAAACATTTTGTGATAGCGAATTTGCATATTCGTACTGTCACGAGCATAAATATATTACTATACTTAGTTAGTTCGACAATAATCTCTGATTTCATGATACAATCCTAAATATCTGTTCTCAAGAAGGCAGGAAATATAATTATGTAATCATCTGAGGAAGGCAGATCATCATACAAGACAAGCGACGCCAAAATACATAGGGGATACCGTATCGGCTTTAAAAAGATGTGTCGGCCTTCAGGATGCCTAAATATTGGACATGTCTTGCGTTATAAATTTAGCCTACTCGATTCAGTTCAGAGGAATGTGATACCTCATTGTGATCAAAAATATCTGACATCACTTTGGCAGCATAAAAACCTGACAGCATAATGTATAGAGTTTTTCTCTATATCGCAATCAGTGCAGATTATATTGCAAAAAATATGACAACCCAAGGTCAGCATAAATATCTGAAATCACTTTGGCAGCATAAATATCTGACAGTTAAAAGTGTCTAGACGTAATTAAAAGGAAATCTTGATTTTTTTTATTAATTATATTTATTACTTTTCGACATTTCTTTATTTTAGATAGTTTTTGTGTTTCTTCAATGCCACATATTTGTGGTGCTACTTGTATAAGCTTTCCACAGATGGTCACATTTGCCGTCTTCTTGAGAAGAGATATTAATGAATGAATCATGTAATAATGATATTATTGCTGATCTGCTTAAAGAATAATAATAGATAATAAATGCATGCTCGTGACGATATATTATAAAGAGGACTGACCTTAAAAACTGAAGTATGAACATAACATACAATACAACTTTACTTATTATTTCTAATGATCAGATTATTATTTCCACTGTCACAAATTCCTTTTAAAATGCTTGTATCTAGGCAACCCGGCCATTCTTATACAACAATATTTAAATAGTATTATTACCATGGTTATAAATAATTGGACCGACCAATCGGAACATACATTCAGCATATGGAATTGCTAATATGATAAGTTTTTTGTCTAATTTTCTTGTAAAGTTCGATGTCGAAACGAATACTTCCAACTGGAGGCACCTTTCAACATGATTACAATTTTTATTGCCAATACGCCTTGATTCACCATAAAATAATAATTTCGCGCTTTAAATGTCTGAACTGAACATTCAAATTGACGTTCTCACTGCTTTGAGCTTCGTAATGTTTAACATTCTCCCTCTTGAAATATTATTTGACGAAGTAACTTCATCGAGTCGTTCCCATTATTTCATTTTATCCACTATTTACTGCACGATTTGCAAATGTATGTAGAGCTACAAATGTATAAGTTAGTTATCACAAGTGGTCCAATATCACAGAGGCACGTGACAGTCGCGAAGGTGCTAGGAGGCCATCCCTACAGGTGCCAGCGAACTGTACGCGCGGTAACAGTTCACGTCGTTCATCAGGCGCTGGATGTTCTGCGTGAAGGTTGGTAAATCCTGTAAACAATGATTGCAGTATAAATATACGTAGAATTATTTTCTTCTAGCGATACTGCTACCAGCCCGGCAGCATTGGTCCGTCTTGGGTGTTCAGCTGGCGGTTTATTTAAAATAATTGTAAATTGTGTTTAAATGTAACATTATCATCATTGAAGCCGAGAATAGCTGGATGGACGTTTTCGGCTTCACACTTTCCCGCATCCGATTTTAACGACCACAACAATGACCGATCATTGATTCTAAAAATCTTCCGGACTTATTTATTTTATTGGTGAAACAGGCTTGGTAGTTGATAGCTATGAAGTCAGTTATTACCGTGTCTGGCGGGAACTGTGCCAGAAGGTGCTGGTGCTCCGGGGCGAGGCCGGGCAGCGAGGCCAGGAAGTGAGGCAGGAAGGCGGCGCGGAAGGCGGTGAAGTCTACCAGCGCCATGGCGTGCACGGCCGTCGTCACCTCGTCGCGCGCCAGTGCCCGCCAGCCGCCCTCCGCCAGCCCCAGCAGCAGCACAGACAGGAACTCTCCCAGGAACTCATTGCGGAACATCACCTGAACCACCGTACAAATATTAATATTAACATTATACTTCATTTATTTTAAGAACAAATGGTCGGAATCGGCGCACCCACCCTTGCGAACACGTTTACGCGAATTCTAAACACGACAGTAAAAGAGAATCCGAAAAAAGTTATTCGTTCGCTACTAGTGAATATATAAATATCATTGAAAGTACCCAAAAGTGAACATAATTTTAACGAATCGAATTGATTTGGTTGCTATTCAAATTTGAAGCTGACGTTTATGTCAAGATTTGGTAGTATTCAGAAATTTGACAATATCAAACACTTGATAGTAATGATTAAAAGTTATGTAGCAAAATTAGAACATTGTCGGACTACACCATAAACAGGGTTACCGCTACGAAATAAAGAAGCTGTGTGGCTCCTCACACTTGTATTACTCACCTTGTGGTAGAGTTTGCACTTGGTGTTGAGCGTGTCGAGCGTGTCTATGTTGAGTTTCAACAGCTCGATGTCGGGTTGCAGCAGCGCGCGACCCAGTGCGGCGAGCGCACCGCGCAGCTCGTCCGTGCGAGCGTTGCTCTCTGATTCTTCACATTTGTTTGGGAAGAAGTACCGCCAACGATGAATTAGCACGCTATTACATAAAGTTCGGTTTAGTTAATTTAGATGGTCACTAAGGGCTGTCGAATAAGAGCAAATCGAACAGTTAATCGTTGCACAACGTAAACGGACCGCTCGATCAGTCTTTAACAACTGCTTGAACGATCGCTTTTATTTATTTATTATAACTTTATAAAAAGTTTAAAAATGATGTATAAAAGCACACTTAATGCCTGAAGCATTTTATGCCAGTCAACTTTAGGTGATGACAAAAAATGGCAGGTGCAACATACCCATGTGGCGCTAGATAACTCGAAAATCACTATTAAATACAAGAACAAATAATGAACAAAATAACTTGGTCAGGAGAAATAACGATGTGTTGACGAGAAAACGAATCCGGCAAACAGCGCTAGGATCTTTGCAACGGCTTCAGCAGTCGACAAGTGGTCGGGTGCCTTGCTCACCTGGCGAGCAGCCGGTAGGCGGCGCGCGCCAGGTCGGGCGCGGCGGGCGAGGCGCGCGGCAGCACGTGGCGCGCCAGCAGCGCCAGCACGGCGCGCACCAGCATGCCGCCGCCGCCCGCCTCCACGCCCAGCCGCACGCACTCCACCAGCCGCTCCAGGCCGCTCTCCCCGCCGCCCCTGCACACGGCGACAATGCTTGTACTGTCGCGACCATAAATACAGTGCGTGCCACGTAAGAAGAGACTTGACCCCGCCTCCCCCGCCTCTTTCCGCCGCCCCTATGACGTCCGGTCCCGTCCCGCACTCAGACCTCATACCGCTAAAGATACCTAAAATCGTGTTCTGCGCATGTCAGACCACGTGGTGTGTCAAGTCTCTTCTTACGTGGCACGCACTGTACATTACTATGGACAGGGTGCTTACTCTTGAATTAAATTCCGATAGATCGACATTGGAATTGTGACGTTCGTTTCGTACTCTTGAGTTTTTGCATTTCATTGGAATTAAAATTTATTTGGAGAGTAAGCCATGTCACAGTCCATGAAATCAGATATTGGTGCCGAACGGGCACCAATATCTGATTTCATGGACTGTTACCAGCAAGAAAACAGCAAATATACAACAAAATATAACAAGTAGCGGCACAAATATGACATCGTAGGAACACTAAAATTATCTGAAGAGACACGCAACGCTAAAATATAGGACACCGCATCGCCTTTAAAAAAACGTGTCACATCTCAGAATGCATAAATATCTGTACTGGGGAGTTCAGTGTGCCAATTCTTCTTTTTTCGTTTTCGTGTGGAGAAGAATGGGTAAGAATGGAGTTTCTCACCGTTACTCTTTTAAAATATTTTGTATACAATAATTATATTATGTGAAGACGATGCACCTACAACAAAATTACTAGACCACAATAGGTAACAAAAGGAATTAAAAATTAAGCCTTGCCAGATAAATTATGTGATAGGTACATGGTGCTCACATATTTACAAACATTGTAAAAGTAGATGATTTTCCTAAAAACTTGAACAAGTAATAAGTCAGTGTATGAGTTAAAGTAATCACAGAATGTAAATCAATACCATAAAAATAATAAATAATGACTTTTTAAAAGTCATATCTTGCGCTGCAAATATCTGCCTATTCAGTTCTGTTCAAAAGAATGTGATACCTTGTGATCAAAAATACCTGACAGCCAGCCCCGGATCTAAGGGGGGGCAAACCGGGGCACTTGCCCCAGGCGGCAGTTTCATGGGGGCGCCAAATCCTTGAGACAAGAATTCGAAATATCGAACAAATGAAGCCTCTTTTCCTACAATCTCATAGGTTTTTAACAAGTAATCGAATCTTAATATAATATGTTAGAAAAACAAACTTTTCTATTTCCATACGCCCAGTTAGTACAGATCAAGTAAATTTTTGAACGCGTGCGTAGTGTTCGTGATCTTTCTGCCAAGGGGAATCCCCGTCACATATCTATACGAGCCGAGCCGAACAAATTCAAACAGTTGAACGTCAAGTGACAACACTGTTTGTTTATGTGGTTGATTGCGTTTGCGAGTAATCAGCGTTAATAAAATAAGTAATTTATTAGTGAAATCATATATTAGCGTAGTGGAAATCAACAATTTGCAAGTTTTTCTCAAACACTGAAGGGAGGGGGCGCCACTATCAAGGTTTTGCCCCGGTTCGACAAAATCGTAGATACGGGGCTGCTGACAGCATAAGAATCCGACGGTATAATGTTTCGAGCCGCTCTGTTCTGTATCGCAATCAGTGCCGCTCATAATGCAAAAATATGTGATATCCCACTGGCAATATTACCTTTATATTTATGTTTTCATTTATTTTTATACGTACCTTTGCGCAACCTCCAAGAACACGTCGATGGCGTTGTACGCAAAGTTGCCGAGTTGCGGCAGAAGCGCGGTGAACAGTGCGAGGAAGAAGTCTGTGATCTCCGCTTCAGCTGATGCGAAAGAAGGCTCGCATAGCATTCGTAACGCAGTCTCCGCAGAGCTCTGTATACCTTCCGCTATTGCCTGGTGAAGGAGTATTAATTTAGGTTATGTCATACGGCTATTTATGACCCTCCTGTCAAGCTCCGCCTATCCTATGTAATACGATACAATAGAAAATCAATTCTGTCTCATTAGCGGAGCTTGAGCGGACCAGAGTCCAGCGCGATTCAACAGTGAGCACATACCTTCTTGGCCTGCGTAGGCGCGTCAGAGAAGGCGTGCAGCAGCGCCGTGAGCGGCGGCAGCGCGTGTGCCGGGCCCGCAGCGCCCAGCGCGCCGCCCCACGCCGCCAGCAGCGCGCGCGCCGCGCCGCCCGCGCCGCCCGGCCCGCCCGCGCCGCCCGCGCCGCCCGCGCCGCGCAGCGCCAGCGACACTAGCGCCTCGCGCACCACCGCCGCCGTCTGATACATGCCACATTCACAACAATAATAAGACGAACTTATCGCAGTCAGCGATCTCTGCCACGACCTCAGCTGCATTACGCTGTAACGTTATCAGATGCACCAATTGAATGCTGTCAACGACATAGTTACTTTACTTCCGTTTCAATGGTTGTCTTTCTTATCATTCCGTTTTGTCATTGTCTGTCGTTTTTATCATATAATTATTTTTCAAATAGTAAATGCAGCTGACACTAAATGACGGTCCAAAGCGGTTAGGAGGAATTCTAAAAAGATTACAGAAGATATTTTGTGAGCTAATCCTACCTTAGACGGGAGGTACTGCAGAGATCTTTGTGCATGCTCATACAGGTCCCCAGTGAGCACAACAGGATCGCAGTTAAATTTCACGTTTTTTGCGAGACTCAAGAGAAGATGCGCTGCGGCATGGCACAATAATGGCGGTTCCTACAAAAAAAAAAGCACGATAAATAACCATACATCCAAACTTAAGGCCAGGATCTTCGAGCGTAGTAGGCATTTAGCGTTACCTCCGTCCTCGCGTGGCAAATGCCGCGAAAGCGCAGTTCGAATGAACTCGCTGACCCCTGTCACGGTTATTTTTATAAGTAATAGTATTGTGAATCGGCCCTATTCTTGAAATATAGGGCTGCTCGTCTACAGTATTTTAATTTCATCATCCTACTTTAGTTTCTTTCTAGTTTTGTGATTGTAAATATTATATTTTTAACCGACTTCAAAAAAGGCGAAGGTTCTCAATTCGGATATTTCTATTTTTTTTTATGTATGTTAGGGGGGGCATAACTCCATCGTAAATAGACAGATCTGCAATTTTTTTTTTATCACACCTGCTCTGAAAATACATACTAATTATACCAATTAGAGGGAAGAAACGCCTTTATCCCGCCCTTCAAATCCTTTCATCCCAAGGTATGGAAGTTTGTATGAAAATCCTTCCGACCCAAGGGTGGGAAATATGTATGAAATTCCATTACATACCCGGTTTTTCTTTTTTTTTAATTTGTCAGCAGTCATACTGCCAAGAGACTTTAACTGTCTACTAATTAAATTTCAAGTAAATTGTTACTGGCCACATACAGTTATTTTTTTTTACCAGTTACCAACCTCCTTGGTGCATACAGAAAATTAAAAACGAAATTATTTATAATAGCTGCACTTTTAGAGTTTTTGGCGGGATTTCTTCGAGTGAAGTCTAGTTGGCTGTTTTAATTATTCGCAAATTGATTCCTAGTGGATATTGTGATGTAAAATTGGTGTAGTTTTGTATCTCAAGTGTCTGCGCAACTGGACAATATGTGGAATCATTGAAACAGACGCGATCCCGGTAAAATGGAGCTGAGAATTTTTTTGTAGTTTTGGCTACCTCAGCGAAGTTTACAGGGAAACTTGATTCGATACATTTGCTGCCAAATACTCCTAATACATTAGAATGTGTACACCCATATTCTAATGTCATGTTAGACAAAAAAAAAATAGTAACTGATGACTAGGCAGCCATGGTCTCAGACATTAGCCTTAAAAAAAAAAAAAGCTGCACTTTTAATAATTGTACTTTTAACTAAATATAAACATTTCTATGCATTTATGTCCATAATTTTCCTCGTAGGTGTAATAAAAAGCACTATACATCCCTCAGGATAAAGTACAGTTCCATACCTCAAATGGTTTGCGCCCCTCGCAAGCTCGTGGCGCAAATGCCATAATCTCGGTATGGAACTGTCACATTCTTCCCTCTGAAGTAATGTACTATTTTTGAAGTGAAAACTTCTTTAGCATCGTTGTGATGTGATTTGAAAATTTTATGAAACGAAAAAGCAACAGTAAAAAGAGACATGAGATTTAACGTGGGAGAAAATGAGATAGGAAGCATTATACAGTGTTTTTGTTTTTTATTATTACAAATGACATCACATTTAATCCTATGCTACTAATTTGTGGTGATGATGATGATGAGGATGATGGTGATGGCGATGGCGATGGTGATGGCGATGGTGATGGTGATGGCGATGATGGCGATGATGATGATGGCGATGGTGATGGCGATGGTGGTGGTGATGGTGATGGCGATGATGATGATGGTGATGCGATGGTGATGGTGATGGCGATGGTGATGGCGATGGTGATGTTGATGATGGTGATGGCGATGGTGATGGCAATGGTGGTGGCGATGATGATGGCGATGTTGATGATGGTGATGGCGATGGTGATGGCGATGGCGATGGTGATGGCGATGGTGATGGCGATGGTGATGGTGATGGCGATCGCGATGGTGATGGTGAAGGATGGATGGATGGATGGATGGATGGATGGATGGATGGATGGATGGATGTTCTTTAGCATCGTTGTGATTTGAAAGTTTATGAAACGAAAAAGCGACAGTAAAAAGAGACATGAATTCATAAGATTTAACGTGGGAGAAAATGAGATAGGAAGCATTATACAGTGTTTTTGAAGGTTTCATTTCTACCACGTGTGAATTGCACACATGCTGTTTTTTTTATTTTTGTAAAGATCTGATGATGACTTTCAGAGACAAACAACGGAACTCTTCAATAAATGCCAGCAAATCAACCGCGATTGCTGCTATAGCATATGTAATCGCAATCACACAACATAACATCACGCCTGTACCCTTCAAAGGGTAAAGCAGATGTGTTCAATAGCTTTGTTACTGATATTCACATAGCAAGTAGTGACATATGAATTTGTTTGGGGTAGGTAAGTACAACTAAAAAGTGAAAAATAAAAACTTTTTTACAAAAAAAAAACCGACTTCCAAAAAAAAAAAACACTACAAAGTGAAAAATAACTTTAGTTTCGAAAGTCGGTGTCAAAAAATGAAAATATATTCTTCACGTTGTAGTGTTTTTTTTTTTGAGTCGGTTGTTTTTTTTGTAAAACACTTTTTTTGGTTGCTTGAATTCGTCAATAAGTTTTTTTAATTAAATCTACTAATCAAAAACACCACAATACGTATTTTTATTGAACTCTTCCTATTTCATTCACAACGAATTTCATATTTTTAAATAAAAAAACAGCAAGTGTGCAATTCACACGTGGTAGAAGTGAAACCTTCAAAAACACTGTATAATGCTTCCTATCTCATTTTCTCCCACGTTAAATCTTATGAATTTACATGTCTCTTTTTACTGTCGCTTTTTCGTTTCATAAACTTTCAAATCACAACGATGCTAAAGAACATCCATCCATCCGTCCATCCATCCATCACCATCACCATCGCCATCGCCATCGCTATCACCATCGCCATCGCCATCGCCATCACCATCTCCATCACCATCATCATCATCGCCATCGCCATCGCCATCGCCATCACCATCGCCATAACCATCGCCATCACCATCACCATCATCATCATCGCCATCGCCATCACCATCGCAATCACCATCGCCATAACCATCGCCATTGCCATCACCATCATCATCATCGCCATCACCATCGCTATCACCATCACCATCGCCACCACCATCACCATCACCATCGCCATCACCATCGCCATCACCATCGCCATCACCATCACCATCACCATCGCCATCACCATCGTCATCGCCATCGCCAACACCATCACCATCATCATCACAAATTAGTAGCATAGGATTAAATGTGATGTCATTTGTAATAATAAAAAACAAAAACACTGTATAATGCTTCCTATCTCATTTTCTCCCACGTTAAATCTTATGTCTCTTTTTACTGTAGCTTTTTCTACTGTAGCTTTTTCGTTTCATAAAATTTTCAAATCACAATAATGCTAAAGAAGTTTTCACTTCGAAAAAATACAATATTTTACCTATACAATCACAAAACTAGAAACACAAACTCAAAAACTCAAATTTTGCAATTGAATATAAACCTTATTCCGTTGTAGTAAAGTTGAAAATCTATTACAGATATTACGATAATTGTAAATTTATGGTACCGACCTGCTACTGCTAGTACTGTGACGAAAGCAAGAGAACCTATACAACTACAATATTATTCTGTCGCGTCGTCTTATAAGTGGGTAGTTATAAATACGTAGAAAAATAATAATCAAAATTACCTTATATTTTTTTAAGCTTTGCAGTTCAATGCTGAACGTTTTTTTTTCTTTCTTCTGTTTTTATTCCCCATAATTTAATCTTAATTATCACTATATTACAACTATATTATAACAAACTAATATTTAGTTTAATTGAACCACCAATTGGAAGAAGGGAATAAACGCCACTTTTTGACATATTCACTTTTATACACTTTTACATTCTTTGGACGTAGGGCTAAGTTTTGAGTTCGAAAAAAGAAAGAAAGACCATTCATTTCGTCTAGATTCATGCGGCTAAAAAAAATGTTAGTTGGAAGAAGGAAACAAATCCTTCCTTTATTCCCTTCTTCCAACTATCAACTTTACGAGTATATAAATAATATTTCTTTTTGGCTGATTTTCATTCCATAAACAAAATCCCATCAATTGATTTTGGGACAGCTAAAAGACTCATTAGGAGAAAAGACAGAATTTACGTTCCAAATGAATATAATGATCTTATTTCGGCCGCAAAAATCAGGGATTTTTCAGTTAAACCTGTTTCTTCAAACGACATACTTGATTTTAAAAACTCATGACAGCAATGTTTTAAGAAAACCTGTAAGTCATTAAACAAGGCCACGACATTCAAGATTTCGCAATATAGAAGCTTTGAGTATAGTTCAAGTCATAAAGGTTCCTTGACATGTTCCGAATTTATTGATGGTTTCGTTAAAGATACATTTTTGCTCCAAAAACCTTCTACAAACCCGAAAATACCTGAAACTCTGGCATATGTTACTACTGTTACTGTTACATTTTTTTCTCATTTATGGGTATTTTACCCATAAATGAGAAAAATGAATGACATACAAAAAATAGTCCAATATGTTCCTGACGAATTCAAAGATTTTTACGATATTATTCTGACCTGGCCAACTACAAGATCCGAAAGTGAAGAAATTGAAGAATAACAGAGTGTCCTTACGTGTTTGTAATAAATAAATAGTTTTTGTCATTATATTGTATATTATTTCAAATTATTTTGTACCTGGTATATGATAAATTGGAAGAAGGGAATAAATCCAACACATTTCGATGAACATACATAAATAAATATTATACATTTAAAGCAGGTCTGTTGGTGAATAAATCAGGATTTATACTTTCTTAATAATCGTTGATGTCCCATAAGCTTATAAGTTGAAAGTAAAAAGTTATGAAGTTTTTTTTGATTATCTCCGTTCTTATTTTTTGGAATTATTCCCTTCTTCCAATTGGTGGTTCAATTATTAATACTAGAACCTAAACAATATTTACAGACTGAATTTTGAAACTAATACACAAACACGGAAATTAACTAACAATATCATAACGTATATTTCGATCGATTAGCGGGAACGCGGCGAGCCAGCAAAAGCGACACAGGTCCTACCTCGGTAACGCCCGGCGGGCTACTGAATTGAAGCGCGCAGGCCGCCTTTTTAGATTATATCTTGTTAAGACAATAAAAATCAGTTTTGAGAAAAATTAACCGTAGAATGTTCTACTATACATCATTGCCTATTTTTTCATATATTTTTTGCGAGTAAAAGTTAAGTCTACTTCAAATGCGACTTGAAAAACGATTAAAAACTTCGCTGTTTTCGATTTGTTTGCGATTTTTTATGATCGAGTGAAGTTGTAAATATCGTGTTTTGAACCATAGAATAATCAAGAATGTTAGTTAAACTATGCCATATATTTTTTTCAGATTAAAACAAAGAATATTTGATTGTTTAATGTTGAATCAAAAATAGGTCGATTCCGAGATTTCCGAGAGTCCTGGCCTTAAGCTTATTGAATAAAAATTAGGATTCAAATGGTTGAAACTGACCGGTATTTCGTGTGGGAGTAAAAAGGGTACCGCAGATGAGAACAGTCCCTCCATCGTTTGGACTGGGACGCCGCACTCGTTCGCATAGCAACACCAGGCGCCCATGCACGCGAACATCTCCGCATGCCTGTGAAACATACTGCACGTGAGAACTAACAAGTAACTACCAGTGCTCTACTAGCGTCGCACCCAGCGCCCAGTGAACACTTAGGTGAAGTGAGTTATCATTCCAATTGATGCGGTTGACAAAGTGTTGGGATTGACACTATTGACAGCTCACTTCACCTAGCCAACTTAGGGCCGGCGCGCCCACCATGCGCTCCACTAGCGTCACGCGGTTGTACTGTACTGTGCGCGTGTGTACAATGCGCGCCACGAAAGATGAGACTTGACCCCGCCTCCCCCGCTCTTTCCGCCGCCCCTATGACGTCCGGTCCCGTCCCGCACTCAGACCTCATACCGCTAAAGATACCTAAACCTAAAATCGTGTACTGCGCATGTCAAACCACGTGGTGTGTCAAGTCTCATCTTTCGTGGCACGCATTGTACTTACACCTGCACGTGCGCGTGCGCGAGGTGCGCGAGCGGCGCGGCGCGGTGCGGGCGGGTGAGCGCGGCGCCGGCCAGCGCGCCTGCCATGCGTTCCACTAGCGTCGCACCCAGCGCCCAGCCCGTTGCACGCCTACTGCTTTCCGTCTCTGAAAAACAATGTAATTTCATTTCTAAAATAAAACGCATTATTTTCATACTACCCTCAATTAGACAAATTGTATACAATAAAAAAGTGAATTGTTGTATAAATAAGTGAGGTACCGGCAAGTAAGGCAGGTGCGAGGCGTCCCAGCACCCGGGTGAGCGTGGCGAGGTCTAGTAGCGCGGCCAGCAGGCGCTCGCCCTCGCCGCCCCGCGTGGCCGCGCGCGCGTGCACGCCCGCTAGGCATTGCCAGCGCTCCAACTGCGAATATTCAAGCCTCGTTTACAAGCATCCATACATCGAAGCCTCGTTTATAGGATTTTTCTCTTACTATTTGCTCAATTTCAGTAATTTGTATTTACAAGTTGTCCACACACAACAACTCGCACTTAATCAAAAATATTTTTTTCAAACTTTGTTGTCTACTTACCACTGCAGTGAACACGTCAAGCGGCGCTAGCTCCGCGACGCGAGCTATGCATTCTATACAATGTTTCAGGAATGTGTGCCACTCTGTCTGGCCCTGAAATACATTCAAAAGTATTAAGTTTATCTAATGATTCAATCAAGGCTACTATTTGAAGATCCTCATGAATCAATATATCTGGCAATACTTAAATGGCACGGCATCATTCATGTTAGATCGTTATCAACAAGCTATAAGATAATAAGAATATCCACTAACATCGTCATCTCGAATGTCGTTGTCGAGGTGTTGTAATTGCGCTTTATTGTGTTGGAACTGTATTTTATTCAACACTCCATTCACGAGTGCCTGTAACGCTTCCCAATATCTGAAATATCACAACACATGTTACATACAAATACTGCTATGGCAGCAAATTTCAATTCAAATCGAAACGTTAATATTTACGTACTTTGGAGTGTCTTCTGGCTTCAAAATATCGATAAATTGTATCCATATATCTAAACAGTTTACAAAAATAGAACACGTGGGCACCTGAAAACATTATTTGATTAGATCAACATTTTAACACGAAATGACTGAATATTTTCATAGCTTTTGAGAATAAAACATACCTGGAATGTATATTGGAATAGATATGACAAAAATTCTATGGCATCAAACTCTGGCTCCGCCTCCAACCTCTTGAAATGCAATGATACAAACAGTTTTAGGAACTCTGCTAACTTGTTAAGGTAACTGAAATGGACACAATGTTCAATGATCACTAATGAGAATTTATAATGTTGATTAGTGACACAGAAAGATTGTGTAGGAAAAATCTACATTGTTTTAGTAAAAGAGGTGAAAGACAATTATATCACTAGAAATAGGGACCAATTAGTTCAACCAGGTTTCAGGCTGGCTAAAGTAGACTCATCTTTCATGGGGTACTGTTTAAAAAGTTACAATAAAATACCTACCCACATACTGAATGAAACGAAATTTTAAATCTTGTTTATAACGCACACTATGCAGCCAGGGGGCTTACTCTCCAAACTAATTTTAATTCCAATGAGATGCCAATATGATTCCAATGTTAATTTTACAGTTACGTGATTCGGTACTCTTGAAAACAATATTGTCAACAATTACCCCACGCCAAACACGAACCCAATTCCACTTAGTTCTCCAAAATGGACACCCAATCTAAAAATCATTTGGCGCTAGCATCGAACTCAAGAGTACGAAACATCACAATTCCAATGTCGATCTATCGGAATTAAATTGAAGAGTAAGCACCCAGGCATATTATAAATTGGGGGATTACATCGCTGATAAAAATGCTTGGCTAAACGCTGGTCCTGCTCCATAAGGACGCACAAATAAATTGATTAGCATTGGAAAATACTGTTGGAGCTGCTGATGATTCTAAAATACTATTTTTGCATTAGATAAATTCAATCTCGTAGTGTTGTTTAATTTCATAGCACATGTGTGAGTACTATGGACATACTATAAAGCTACCGTTTACTGGGTACTTCTTTCATTGACTTGAATTTGCCCTGGCGGCTGAGAGTATGTCATGCTCACTCAAATGTCTCGCTGATGGTGGCGCATGTCTTGGATCATTTAGCTCCCTTCAAAATGGTTGAGCTGAATGGTGCTGATCCATGCGTCATGTTAGTAAACGGGCGCCGTCAGTAGGGACTGGTCATCTCTTTGCTGCCATGGCTTATTTTAATTTAATTTCATATTTTAATTGTTTTTATTTTTCATCTTTTCATTACGGACGCTTTTAACGTTCTGCATCTTTCTCACATGCATAATTTTTAACATGAATAATGTAACCAAGACTCTGTGACCATATTACTTGGATTTAAAAGAGTGTCAATGGAGTTTCATGCCCGTTCTTCTCCATAGGTACGCTTTGGAATGGGCAACTAGCTTCATATTTTCTGACTGACCAACTTCTTGACAATTCAAAAGTGCCTGTAAATGGTTTAATTGAAATAAATGCTTTGAGTTTGACTTTTTGAGTTTTTCGTTTGTCGGTTTAGGGCGTTCCAAAAGCTATCAACAGTCACAACAGTGCAGTCTTGGCTTGAGACGACTCCTTTACATTTTTCTGTATCTCCATTTCTTTCTGACACTTCTTCATTCACGAAAGCGAGAAGTCCGCTCGCAATCATGCCATCTCATTTCATTCGAATCGAAAGCCCTTTTAAGTGCGAATGGACTTCTCGCTCTACTAATTTACTACTTGCAATAATTCTATGAAACAAAAGGGAATATAATACAGGTAAATGCTGATTTCTGTGTCATTTGCGTGAAAATTCACGTCACCCTTAAGGGTAATGTTTCAAAAGTCATATAAATGCTGTAGGGACAAAAACTACTAACACACAGTCATCACCATATCACTAAACACGTATTTTGCTATAAGAGACACGGCGTGGTCTCAAATCTGGAGATCAGTAAGAAAGGGAGAGGAGGCGAGTGGAATGGTGTAGTTTTTAAAACTTTCTCCTTCCTACTATTTTGCTGTGCCCGACAGGGTCCATTATAAGTTAACATTTAAGAACACTGAGGAATGCCATAAATGATACAGTATTGAGTATTCAAGATGGGGAAAGATCGTCAATCACTGGACGCCTGAGGGACATTGCTATTGAGGTAGACCGCGGCGAAGGTGGTGTGACGATCTGAATAAGTTTGCGCGGCCAACATGGTTTGAAAGAAAAAAGGGGTGGCCTTTGCCCACCAGACGGAACTGTAGACAAAAAAAAAATTGAGTATGTAAGTACTAACTCGTGGTGAGCATGCATGATGGCGTGCTGCGTGTGCGTGAGGTGCCGCAGCAGGCGCAGCGCGCAGTGCTGCAGGCGCAGCGCCGTGGCGGCGGACGACGGCGGCGCGTACCGCCGGTACAGCAGCTCGCACACGCCGCCCAGCCCGCACAGCGCCGCCTCCACGCTCTGCGCACACACACCTTCATCCTTGTGACCTTATCTATCACTCTATTTTGCAATTTGCAGATCAGTATCAGTTTGTACGTTGATTAAATTATGATTCGCGACCTTAACAAATATGTATGTATTTAAAGAATCGTAATCATTAGAATCATCAATACAACTCTTAATGTTAGAATAAATTATTGATCTTCAAATATCATGATTTCATGAGATAGTAATTCAATAGAGTAATTTAATCTTAGAGAGGAGAGTAGTAATACTGAATTCTGCGGGCTACCTTAACGCATTCCACTTAAAGTGGCTCTGCATTACACAAGACTGCAGAGTTAATCCTCGTTTAACTTTTTATAATTTTGGATAAGCTAATGTATTTATAGCACAACATGACATACCTGTGATTGTGTTGCTATGCTGCCCCAATAGAACACTGTGGTGACTAATGATGGTGGCACGTGAGAAGATAATGGCAACCACGAGAATAGATGTTGAAGAGTCATGAGACACTTTACCACTATCTCCATATTCAGAGCCCTGGAACAAGAAGCAAAAAGATGATCATTTGACTTTTGCGTCAGTGGCATAAAGATTAAATTGCAATGTATGCAAATGCAAAATAATATAGATATGTTAGTAAAATAAGGATTTTGCTAAGATCTCTACCATATCATTTTCACAGTTATTACATGAAGCCGAATTAAGCAAATAGATTGACAGAAGCCCTGTCCATGTCTGCAGAATTTCTATAGATAGATTGGATGTAATTAAAAAAAATTAACTTACTTATCTGTAGTACTGACATCATGTGCATTCGCCAAGAGGTCTGGTAGTGCAGATGTTTGTGGAACACCATTTGTTGGTGATGGAGGCGGATTGGACTGTCCTTCCTTCTGGGCATTCTTTTCCAAAATATCTGAAAGAAATATGGGTGCAGATTATGTAGGAAGTGATACTGAAGAAAACAGTTGTAGGCACTGGGCTGTTACAATCAGCGATACAACAAAAACAAAACAAATTAAGATCTAAAACATTACTTGTGATATGATATTATGTGGCAAGATTAGTCTTAGATCTGAATTGGTCATCTTACCACTAAGAGCATTTAACAGCTGCGGCATCCCTTTGAGCATGAGACGCTCAAGCTGGTTCCTACGCGAGGATGGCAATAGGACGCCAGTGTCACGCGCCGCCCCTAGCTCTTCGCTGGCGGCCTGCGCTAGGACCAGGCCCAATAGACAACGCGGCCCATCACTTCTGATCAACTGCAAAACCAAGGAATGGCACTTTTATTTATTAAATAGAAACAACAAATAGCGACAATATGCTATATTACAATCAGACAAAGATAAATAACTTAAGTAATAATGAAGCCCACAGCGCTGTTCACAGATTACCATTAATAAATAAATCTTGTCTTATGTTTATATTTTATACAGCTCTGGTAATTGAGCTGTATACTAAATGGGTTTGATTCTTATTAAGAACCAAGATTACTACAGTGTAACCTGGTTAAGTGGGTGCTGGATATGTGAGAAACCTCTACTACTGATAATTACAATGAGGTCCCAACACTTTTGCATTTAAATACCACCCTCTGCTACTGGGAATAATTAAACCTTTATAACTGAGAATACATGTATTAGATTTTTTCGATATTATGACTTTGTAGTTCAATAGCCTATAGAGACCACTAATAATTATATTTATAATTTTGAACATTTTTAACCTTTTGACTGCCATGTCAAAAATGAAAAAACGTGCGCTCGGCGCCAAGCGACGAATTACCTACAAAAGTCTGTCATGTAGTCGTGACTGTGGCGTGCTGGGCACATTTTGGTTTGTCATCTATACATGACTGGCAGTCAAAAGGATAATGAACATTTTCACCAAATGAAAAATAGAACATTTTCACCAAATGAAAAATAGTACATTTCAACCTGTCTTAGCGGGGGCCTTTGTAAATAAGGCAACCGTCATTTTAAACCTGACTATTTTAGAAACTGGGTAAATGCCTCTTTAAGTATTAATAATCCTAGGTCCCTTGAGACCCAACTTATCCAGGTTACAGTGTAGTAGGTAAAGCTCTGTATTCATGGTAAAGAAAATGCAGCAAGTTGTGGCTTGCATTCTTGCATGCAGTGTGTGTTAAACATATTTCCAGTAGCATAATTTGCTGCAACAATGCAGCAAAACTTTTTTTACCATAAATATGGACTTTGATTTTACATCATATTAAGTAATACTTCTTCTTCTTGGGAAAAGCCATATTTTCTTAAAAGGGTACAATAATAATACTTTTTTTTCTCCTTTCATGCTATGTTTGTTGCTGCGTTTTAATTTGTTTGGAACTGATGAGAATAGAGTTCACTATGACATAGCTGTCATTCTCATTATGTAGTATACATAATAAGGATGTAATTTATCCCTGTTATCACTCTGCATATCTATAAATACTTAATTTACAGTGAATATACAAGGGCTTTCCTCCTTTATTTATAGTTGAAGTTGTTGATCTACATTTCCATTACAAAATTTTCCTTTTTATACATACCTATGAGTAAGATAAGTTACCTCAACAATGTTACTGAAGAAGTCATCATACACATGTGGCCAGTCATAACGGGCGATAGATACCATTAAGGCTGCAAGCTTGTTTCTGATAAAATACACCATAACTTCATGTTTGGCCAACAATTCATTCCATAATGTCAGTCTAACTTCTGTTTTTTCATTGTCTGACAGACTGATCCACTGCCGGTTGATAATATTCTACAAGATATTTACAGATTATAATTACAAAGTTATATTTGCTACATTGGCAGTGAGAGGGCTTGTGGCTAAACAATAAAAGCTGAACAGTTTGAATGATTTGGTTAAGCTATGCTTGCCGCAGTTGGTCTGTGGATGAGTGACCATCTTTACAAACCAAGACCCCTTCGTGCCTCGGAAAGTACATTAAGCCATTGGTCCTGGCTGTCATTTAAGGATCTTTGACAGTTGTTACAGGTCATCAGAAGTCCGAAAGTCTGACAACCAGTCTTACTAAGGGTATAGTATTATCCAGTAACTGGGTTCTGGAGGTCAGATAGGCAGTTGCTCCATGTAAAGCTGGTTGAAAGGGAAAAGGCTAGCCATATAATGATGACTTATATTTGCTACATCAATTTTTATCCATAATAAATAATATTCCTCAATATTAAACTCCCTCAGTTATTCAAATTATTTTGACTTACCTAACAATTTCGAGGAAGCTGAATAATGTATATGTAATTAGACAATGAGGATACTTTCGTTTGCCATATTATATTATTATTCAATAAATATGAGTGTGAAATGTAAACTTAATATTACCTCTAATGTAGTCAATGTGAACATCAAAACATACTGATTTTGTGATTTTTGTAGGAACAACAGACAATGTTTCCAGGAATCACTTCGATTGGAGAAATTCTCAAGCATACTCTCAATCTCTCTTTTTCTGAAGTTACTTGTCGCTGGTGCAAAGAACTCGGACATAAGTACATCTAATGAGGCTAAGGCCTCATCTACCTCATGATCAGCCTGCAAATAAACACTCAGTTAGATTAAGTAGTAAGTGATACAGATGAGGTTGTTACACCTGTTGATCATTAATTTTTTACTTTATTTGGTTCTACTCACCATCATTTTGTAAATAATTAGAGGTTTTTACATAATATTTCACTATTAACCTTTACATGTAAAAATTACATAAAGCATATTTTATAGGAATGAATAATACTTAGTTAGCACAATAGTTAGAGAGTTTTATCAGTAAATTGTACCAAATTTAATTCCTGTAAGTACTACGACAAAAAATATTAAACATATGACAATTCTGATAACCACTCTTTCCTATTTGACATTTCGGCTGATTCGGCATCGGCAACAAATTCATTAAATAATCTGTGGTAGAGACAGGAACCGACTTCCAATAAGACACTACAACTTGAACAATAACTTTAATTTTGGAAGTCGGTGTCGCTGAGATCGCATTTTCGTCGTTTGCCACCGACGTAAAATACTTACCCCACACAAATTCGTATGTAAGTCGTTCTACTTGATAGCTGGTATATATCAGTGACTGGAAGTTATTATAACATCTGCATCGATATAAACTAAGTGCCAAAAATACGTATTATTGAAGCTAACTCAAAAACTAACAAATAGAATTTTTGAAATCAATTTACAATTGCCGGAGATATTGCTTAAAAAAGTACAGTCGAATTGAGAACCTCCTCCTTTTTGAAGTCTGTTAATTATGTAAAGATAGCTACAATACAAATTCAACTAAGCCACCGTGGAAAAGTCATAGGAAAGCAAATCGTTTACTTGAATTTTTCCTAATTAATTTTGATTTTTTGAATTAAGTAATTTTGGTTTAAAAACAAGCTACTGAACCGATGTTGATGAAATATTTATGGGACCGATCTGAAAGTATATCTTTTCAAGTAAAAAAGAATTTTATCCTCCTTTTTCTGAAGTCGGTTAAAAATATGGGTGTCACGTGATCAACTTTGAACGTAATATCTCGGAAACGTGACACTTTACGGGGTTTGGGCTTATATAGCGTTGAAAAAAGCAGGAAAAATTCCTGTTTCTCTCCAGTTCCGTTTTTATTTTCAATACATCATACGAAAATTTCAAGAAAAATTTGCTAGTTGTTTTTTTTTTCAATAAATCCGAAAAAACCAAACAATTTGAAAGAAATGGGAAACATTTCTCGTTTTTTTAAAATACTTTCAATGCGTGCCACGAAAGATGAGACTTGACCCCGCCTCCCCCGCTCTTTCCGCCGCCCCTATGACGTCTGGTCCCGTCCCGCACTTAGATCTCATACCGCTAAAGATACCTAAAATCGTGTACTGCGCATTTCAAACCACGTGGTGTGTCAAGTCTCATCTTTCGTGGCACGCATTGTACTTAGTATTTTTAACTTAGGATATCTATGCTTTAACTCGTTCCAAAATAATGGCAAACTTCGCTGAATACCAAGCTAGAAGTGGTTTTTGGGCCAATTAAATAATTTGCAGTATGCGGTCGCAGTGTACTGTAATAGAACATATATGTATTATTAATTTATTATACTCCTAACGCAGGTACTGTACGATCATAGGTGTCTATGTATGTATAACCCTCAGAACAATAACTAAAACATTATTGTTCTGAGGTATAACCGACTTTTTATTCTCGTTGGTTTTAGTTTTGTTTGTCGGTCTGTCACTCTGTCATGTTCTGATCAATATAATTATGTTCTGTGGTTCTGATTCTGACAGACAGTTAGACAGCGTCAGGAGTATTAATGTTCTGTGGACAGCGTTCTTAGTCTGTGCTTTCGCGCGTTTTCGTTTTATGTCACGCGGCTACAATAATCGTAAATTCGCTGCTTGTTTTACATTAAATATGTATTTTAGTTTTTTATGACTTTTCACTCGTGTTTAAGTTTTTACATGTAAGTATGGTGCACACGTTTTTAAATCACATATTGTAAGAAAATTCCCATTCTCGATAGGGTTTGGCAATTTGCATTTGGCATAGCTTTTTTGTTTTCAAATAAATGCTTGGCTGTTGTTGTTAGACATAATACATGATCTATCAGATCTATCAATATTGGCTATCGTAGCTGCCTAACGTTTTTTTATCACAGCAAATTTACACGAAATTACTAAATGAAATCTTCACATCCTTCTATTCTTTACATTTCAGAGTTTATTTTATCGTTTGAGTCAAGCTGAATATGAATGCAATAACCTCTAAAAGAAGTTGGCCTGGTGATATGGATGAAACTCGAGATAGTGAGTATAATTTGTACTTGAGTTTACATTCTGAAAAGAAACTTAAAAATCTATTATTTGAGCTTTCTAAAGTCTAGAACATTTTGGTTTATTCTCTGTTTTAGTTAGATTGACTATCACTACATTTCCTCATACCAGCTAAGTTTAAGACTTTCAAATGCAGAAAATATCACTGTTTATTTTATTGTTTTAGATGGTAAATCCTCAAAAGGAAAAACAGGTGGTAGCAGGGAGAATTCAAACAGCAGGAAAAAGTCAAAACCAAACAATAGGAATGACACAGATACTAAACCATGGTATTAATATTATTTTTTATTTTTAGAGCACTAAAGGGGTAGGGATTTCCTTTAGTTTTTTGGGTAATCTCATATTTGCTAGTATGTATAACTTTTTCATGAAAACAACATTTTCCCTACAAATATTTTGGTGAATTGTCGATTGTTTGGTTTCTATGATTTTTAATCTGATATAGGTACTGTAATGCTGCATATTATGAAATTAATTCTATCAACATACAACTTAGTGCAACGGTACAATTTGCAAAAGAATGCAAAACTAGTACTTTCAACTAGAGCTGTTGTTGACGCAGGTTTTTACTGTATCGGCAGATGCCGATTCTTTCAGATCAATATCGGCGGATGCTGATTAATGAATTACTTAAATAAAACATATCCTACTATAAAATTATTAGCTAATGTAATATATTATTTTGAATAAAAGACAAGTTAAACTTATAAAATATTTAAATATTGCACTTTTCATTGGAGGAGGCATTATAAATTTGAATATGGTTTATGGATTACTTATTTGTTACTATTACACTACACATGTCACACAATAGTTCACTAGTGTCCAACTAATTTATGTTGAAAAAACAATTGAATGAGGGGAACAAGTGACAGCTTTTTTTGTATAACTGTCTGATTAGTTAAAACTCCATGTGACTTGCGCTAGGTCCCGCCTCACAAACATGTTACATCTCAGTTAGCATAAAAAAATCAGCATTGATTGTTGCTGATGCTAATATTGAAAACAATACTGATAAGATTAATATCATAAGCGGATGCTGATACTGATATTTGCAAAAACCCTGCTCTCAACTAAGACCTGTGCTTTGTAGGGACAAACAAGACAGGTAACCAGACCAGCAGTAGAGGGCGAGGGCTACTGCTGGTCTGGTTACCTGTCTTGACCACCTTGTAAGTGGCAGACTATATTTCCCACTAAGCACTTTATGATATCTATACCATAAGTTCATATCATAAAATTTTGTTTGTTTCTATCCAGCCCACCTAGAAAACCATTAGAATTGGAAACGGACCCTCTCGTACTACAGAGACGACAAAAACAGATTGATTATGGAAAAAACACAGTGGGATATCACAACTATATATGCCTTGTGAAGATGTAAGTATAGTTTGTTTTTCATTACTTCATTTAAACCTTTATACGGTCTGTTCGCCGCTTCAATACAGACCGTATTGAGGACGCGATAGAGCGGAATGAAGGCTCTAAGGTCTTTGCTAGAGATCTGTCTATTGGGCAGAGCCAGCTTACAAAACTGAAGACCGATGATGGCAGGATCGTATTCGCCAAACCTGGATTTTGAAAGAGATCGAGAGGTTCTATGGACAGTTGTACAAATCAACAAGTTGCTAATCTGGCTAACAACCCAAGAGCTAGATTGACCCGACACTATACCGAAAACATCCCGGACGTCAGCCTGTACGAGATTAGGATGGCTCTAAAACAGCTCAAAAACAACAAGGCGCCGAGTGATGACGGAATTACGGCCGAGCTCCTAAAGGCCGGCGGAAAATCCGTTCTTAAGGCCCTTTAGAAGCTGTTTGTTCTGTCATACTCGAGGGGTAAAACACCACAGGCATGGAACAGAGGTGTGGTGATACTTTTCTTTAGGAAGTACGACAATGCCCTTCTTAAGAATTATAGGCCCATCTCACTTCTGAGCCATGTCTACAAGCTGTTTTCAACAGTCTCGCGCGCAGGTTTGACGACTTCCAGCCTCCCGAACAAGCCGGATTCCGTAAAGGCTCTAGCACCGTAGACCACATACATACGCTGCGACAGGTTATAGAGAAGACCGCAGAGTATAACCTGCCTCTCTGCTTAGCGTTTGTGGACTACGAGAAAGCCTTTGATTCGATCGAGACATGGGCTGTACTGCAGTGTCTTCAACGGTGCCAGATAGACTTTCGCTACATCGAAGTGCTGAAGTGTCTATACGAAAACGGCACTATGTCAGTCCGATTCCAGGATCAGACCTCAAAACCTATCCTTCTGCAGCGAGGTGTTGTGCGTGTTGCCAGTGATGACCTATGGCACTGAAACGTGGTCACTTACAATGGGCCTTATTAGAAGGCTAAAAGTCACCCAAAGGGCAATGGAGAGGGCTATGGTTGGAGTTTCCCTGCGTGATCGAATCAAATTAAGAGATCCGCAGGAGAACCAAGGTAACCGACATAGCCCGAAGAATTGCCAAACTTAAGTGGCAGTGGATAGAGCACTTTGCTCGCAGAACAGATGGCCGATGGGGCTGAAAGGTTCTGGAGTGGCGAACGCGTACCGGAAGAGGTAGCGTTGGAAGGCTTCCCACACGGTGGACCGACGATCTTGTGAAGGCCGCAGGAACCCGATAGATGCGAGAAACACAAAACCGGTCGAAGTGAAGGTGCTTGGAGGAGGCCTATGTCCAGCAGGAGACGTCTTTTGGCTGAAATGATGATGATGATTTGAACCTTTTTTTTTTGTACTGCTTTCGCCCTCAGGAGGCGTTTACCCAGCGCTCCGTAAAGCCTTGGTGACGCCTCCGGGCAACGGCAATGTGGGCGACATTGCTATCGCCTGGAGGCAACACCAAGGCTTCACAGAGCGCAGTGGCAGTAACGGTATTTCACGGAGTTTTGCGCGTATTTTAACAGTACTTGTGTTTTATTTTTACATTTTAAAATAATTATGTTAATAACTCTCTTTTACAGCGACGAACGTACTAAAGATAATCCAAAAACACCTGATAAGTTTGCTAAATACAGCAGAAGATCATGGGATACTCTTATTAAACTTTGGAGAAAAAAACTACACGAGTATGACACTAATACCACTTCTGATGATGACAATGAAGATGCGGAAGATAGCGACAATAGACTGGAAAATCTTTTGTCAGAATTTGACTAAACTATGAGACAAGAGAAAGTAGCTTTGACTAGTAAAAACATTTCTCTGTAAATGTAAAAGCTTTGAATTCTAATAATGATTGATGTTAGATGATTTCAATTAAAATATTATGGCTATAGATATTTAATTTAATTAAGAAACTGAATCCCATGAGTAATAAGAGGGGTTAAGTAGTCTTATGTAGATTACTAAAGCACTTTTTTAATTATACAATCATAGTATAGCGAGTTGGTCATAATGTTGAGTGTCTGATCTTAACCACTTTCATTTATGCTGTAAGAATTGCAATTCAAGGTCAAATTAGCTAGCGAAACTCCGCAGGTGTGATAGATAATTATCGATATCTAAAAACGAAAATGAAACGGGTTTTTTTTTTGAGAAAATTCGGTCTTTTTTTTTTTCGTTTTTAATTTGACAAAACTGAAAATTTTACTTTTAATTTAAACAGATATTTTAATTAACTGAATCAATCCATGGTCATAAAAATATCATCGATGCATTTTTTTATCATGTTTAGACATTGTTACCCCATCATGTCTGCGGCGTTCCGCTATTGTTAAAAAATTCTAATTTTTTTTTGTAATCTACAGACCATTACAAATATTTAGGTAATGTATTGTTCTGTAGACTGCGCATTATTCTTGGCCGCTCTGAAATTAACGTCGCGTCTACTGAAGGTTTTAGCAGGTAGATCATGTTATACATAGGTACAAAAAAAAATGTGTGCACAATACACGTACATTTTTCGCTTAGATGGTGCTACATAGACGTGCACGCGGGTAAGCTTTGTCGCTTGCGCGAACTATTTGCTAATACACAGGCATGACGTACGGTTATTGCTTCGACTGAAGAAGGACTTAGTTTCTTTTGTATCATATTGCCCTTCTCATTGACTGTCAGCACTGTAAAGTGCTATCTTTAAGTATTGTTTTCTACTTTAAATACAGCATAGACATATATTTATGTAATAGATTTTACTATTCTATCTCTCATACTCTAAAGACAGTATGTAATCCTTTATCCACAATCACTATATACATACATATCGCTGGTTTGCGAGAATAGCGACGGAACTAAAAATTATTGATTTTAGAGAATGGCATTTTTTAATTTCTTTGTAAATATTTTAGTGCATACCGCAAAATGTAAATGATTTATTGAGGGATTGACTTTACTGATTAAAGGAAAATTTATCGTAGTATCAAAAAACATAAAAATATTTTAAAAAATTTATTAAAATTATTTAAAAAATCGTCATACAAAGGGGGGTTTCAGACATCAGTCTTTATTCATGAGACTCCAAATTATAAAATTCAACTTATGTCATTTAATTAGCTTTAGAAATACAAATTAAAACTTACAACCGTGTTTAAAACTTTTGTACTTATAAGTAAAATAAAAATAATTTTATAACATACAATAGTAACTTTATATTTAGATATTAAAAACCCTGTTTTTCAAAATAAATTAAATCAAAATAAACGTGAATTCTTCAAAATAAGTACCTAATGAAAAAAAAAATCAAAAACAGGAACATTAATTAATGTCGGGACAATAGAGGACATATTAAATGCTACAAAAGTTCTTTTACTTTGCAAATCAGGTAATTTATAATATGCGTCAAAAATATGGCGTCGTCGAGTCTCATCATTAAACTTTGTGTTACACTTTAACTTGCATTTTTCTGTACATCCTGGTCCTAATCGTCTCTCTCGTATATGTTTATTATTTTTGCCTACATATTCTTTCCCTGCATATCGTAGACGTTTTGATACATTCGATTTCCAAAGTTCTGGCTGCATTTTCCTCTTTTGGTTTTATTCACGTGAAATATTTTCTTCTTCATTCTCTTCTACTGTTTCATCCGAATCTGACGGTAAATCATTACTTTCAATGTGATAATTAGGATCTGCGATACTGTCATCCGATAAAAATCCCTTTCTTTCTTCACTTTCAGCATTCATATTGGTCAATTCAATAGCTTTTGGTTCACTTTCTATTTGTGAATTACTTTCTACTGCAGTCTTATCTTTCATATTATCAGTTACTGACTCTATACTTACCTTATTTTCTTTGGTTTTATTTTCTATGCTATGGCTGTGGATTCCTTTTTCATTTAAATTTATCATGTTTTGGATTATTTATTACATTCTTCTGTTTCTCTATTGCTGGATGAAGATGACCTAGAAGACGAGGAAGATGAGCTAGAAGTCGAAGAAGATGAGCTAGAAGATGATAATGACGATTTATGGACGATATGGATAGTGATCTTTGTCGCAAAATAAATTTATTTTCTTCTGAATTATTACCTGAAATTCAATAAACATTTATTTATTTACAGAATAAATACCAAAAGCAACAGTTATCGTAATCGCATGCATTTCACGGATTTCTTCAGGAGGAACAACCCATTATGTAATAGAAACACTCACATTTTTGTAACCCAGGATGTTACGATCAGCCACTAGCGTGAGTGTAAACTATTTGCAACAGGACGAACTACACATCGGAATAAAAATAATATCGAAAATTCTTTCGACTGGTTGAATTCAAATATTTTATTTTGCTTACCTAATGTGTAATTATAATTTATATAATTTTCGATATTTTCATCGCAACTTGTTGCATTTAATGGCAAACTGCTTTTATGTTTATTGGAACCTAAAATATTTTAAATAGTTAAATAGTTGAAAGAATAAATAAAATTGAGACAAACTGCAAATACCTATACGAAAATTGTAGGCTAACCTTCTTGTTCACTATTCGTAAAATCATGTTGATCCTCATTTCCTTTATTTTGACTGGCCGCTTCTTTCAACTTTCTCAAGAATAACATTCTTTCTGCCATCTTGAATAACTCTGATAAAGATAATTATCTAAAACAAATAATTTAACGTAAATAATTAATTATCAATGAATACCATGTAAAAAATTAAGTCAATATTTTTATCCCGAAATTCCTTGAACACAGACGCATTTCGTAATAAGAAGCAAAACCATGCCCATTTTTTTCAAAAAATAACGACGTTTCTTATTTACGACAAAATAAAATCTGTTTATTTTTCGTGAATATAGACTCAAGTTACAAAAAGTCGGTATAAAATACAATATCATAAGCAATCACCCATATTTATTCAAGAATACAGGCGTAAATAGAAATAAGACATAAAAAGATACTTACTTTTATCAGGAACAACGACGGATCACTTAATATGTCACTATTCTAGAAAAAAAATCAACAATTGTTGCAACCAAACTGTAAATACGTCGGTATTTTCGAGAATTGACTCTGGTTGTCATTGGCTTAACTGAGATGAGCCTTTATTTGTGATTACGCTTCGAGTGTTTTCTCTCAAATGAATAATGACGCTGTCTCTTTCTAACGAAAGCTGGCGCGAAATTGGCGTTGCGTCTCTGTTCACGATAAAATATCCAAGATTTACGATTGTTTGGCATACAGAACTCAATTTGACAGAATTTTGAATTACGTCGATATTCTCGCAAACCGGCGATATATAAAAATAAATAACATAATCTCTGAAATAATAGTATGTTGTTTCCACAATAATTTTAAGATGAATAAAAGAACAAGTTATTATGACTACACTTGATTTATTTCAAAAATTCAAATGCATCCTGAATACACACTAGACACTTAAATTATAGTACTTTGCTGATCTGTGCTGGTAAAATTAGTTGATGGGCAATTCAATCTTATTGAGAATGTCTCGAGCTTGTTTCACTACTGAACTGTTTTTGCCCTCAGCTGCTAGACCTTGCAATTTTTCCAAGTATTCCTCAATGTTCTGCTCTGTCGCTCCAGTCGGCCCACCTAGGTCAAAATTAATAATAATATCAGTATATTTTTATCGTCTTAACCCGTCGAACGTGGATCCACGCGAGACATCCCTACGACAGCTGATTATGTTAATGGCGTAGATTTAGTGATAGGGTAATGTTTTTGCACATAACCCAAGAAATGTATTTACTTATACATTGAATTCATTTAATTTCTTAGCTGACATGCTGCGGACCATAAGAGGAAATGTGGGTGGTCGTTTCTCCATAGAAACGCTCTCGCCTGTTTTCTTTCTGGTTAATGATTTTTTACAGAATAATAAATATTAAGTAACTACTTGTATGTCCCTATGTTTTCCCCTTTGATGATACATTATTTTAGTGCTTATGCACTAGAACCCTCAAAAAATGTCGATTTAACCTTTTGTGCTCCACGGCACGGCATAGAAAAAAAAAGAAAGTCAACTCGAGCGATAATAGCCTAAACACTGGCTGTGACTTATAGTTTATTCAGTCGTCAAAAATGCATAGTCAATCTATACAAAACAATTTTCCCCTGTAGGGTATTTAAGCATGCAAGCAGGGATCTTTAATACAAAGTTTTTTTTAATTATTTTTTCTACATTGGTTAAGAGCTGACTACATTTTTTTCATTACCTACGTCATGTTATCTGTTTAGTTATTTGAAAAATTACGATCGAAATATGATTAATTAAAACGTGGTTTTAGTGAATCATGTATTTATTTAAATAAAATAAAATGATTATGAAATTGTATTTTGTACACTATAAAGATATAATTTTAAATTCGAAAATTTAATAAGTATATTTTTACTATAACCTCAAATAATAGACATTAATTAAAGTGGTTATTAAAATTTTCTAGTGTTAAGAGTCGCATCTCAAACCGTGGGTTCGATTCCCACCTTAGGCAATTCGATTTTGTTCATTTTATGAGGGCGGTTTTACGTACGGCGTAGCCACGACTGGTGCACCTTTAGCAGCGATAAATTTTGTCAGTGTGTGCGTGGGACGACGCATACGTACGAGCGCGCTCACGTACAAACCGTGGTCGGTGCGTATGTATGAAGATATCCTACTCATTTCCGTGCTCTCCACGCCACTTCTTTATTAGAAAACAATATCTAATCATAACGTTTATATTATATTATTAAAATACATGAACAAATGTTTTTTGCGTATTTTTACTATTGCCTCTAAACTTATTTTTTATCTCAATAAGGGTCTTTTTTTTATATTAAAAACGGAATAATTATACTAGCGAAAATCTTCCGACTGTCCCAGGCGTGTACGTTACCCCAGCAAGAAAGTGTCTCCTAGAGTTATAAGAGTAGAACGTATAATATGTGCCCTATCTGCTGTAAATGTGCCCCCAAATAAAAAATGTGTGCCCCCTGTCGTTTTGGAAAAAAACGGAAAAAACGATTCCTGCTGGGGTAACGTTTTTCTAGCAGGAAAATTCTAAACGAATGATCGGAGAGAGAAAAATTGTGCATGGCCAGAGAGCTTATATGTGTGCCCTAATGTGCCCCCAAAAAAAAAATCTGTGCCCCTTCAGGTTTTCGAGATATTGCATTTCCTGCTGGAGTAACGTTTTGATGAATCGTATATCTCTACAACCATTGCATGTGCCCCTGTAGAGTTAACATACACGAGTAGCTCTTAATGTGTGCCCCTTAGTGCCCCAATTAGTTTTAAGAAAATATTTATAGTTTTCAAGTTATAGCGGTTTTATGAAAACCCGAAAAAACATCGCAGCGCCTAAATTAGACAAGAAACAAGTTCGCTGAAAACTGTATTCGGTCCTTCTTGACGCTAATAATAACCATACAAAGTTTCAAAACTATTCATGCATGCGTTTTTGCTAAAAGTCAAAACGATGGTGTCCTAACTTTGACGGCAAAATACAAGGAACCGGCTCAATCCGAAATGTGTAGGTGTAAACCAAAATCATGTGCCTTTAGTCAAAAATATATGGTGAAAATATTCAGCTTGGAATGTTTCGCATTAAGTAAATATTAACAAATAACCAAAATATGTAAGCAACGGCTGGTTATCCGACCAAATTTGAATGACTACTAAAAAGCGACGGATTCATACATATCGATGACCTTCTTTACTTTACTCACTAACCGGTTCACACGTGTTGTGCCTGAGTACACTGACTTACAAAAGTAATAAGTAATTAAATAAAGTTGTTATTGGATTATATTCTACTAGCTGTTTCTATGACGTTACACATGATTAAGTACATTATAAATAGTAGCCTAAGTGCTATTCCAAGGTAAGCTATCTTCTCGATTCTAAATTTCATTAAAATACATCCAGTAATTTATATACTACTAAAAAGAGGTAGCTCTTTTTTGTATATAAATAAAAAGCCCGTATTTGTCTTTTTATATTAGGTACATATATATTTATTGAAAGAGATTAGATATCGCTAAAGATACCTAAAATCGTGTACTGCGCATGTCAAACCACGTGGTGTGTCAAGTCTCATCTTTCGTGGCACGCATTGTAAGTTTTTCATCATTAAGGGGAATGCTCCAACTAGCCCGCGGAATTCAAAATTTCTTGCGTTTTTTGCAATTTGCAGGCCAGTGCTAGGTTGTATGTTGATTAAAATATTATTCGCGGTTGTAAGACGTATGTAGTTACAGAATTATAATCATCAATACAACCTTCCAAGTTCATAAAGGTGTAGGAACCAAAAAAAAGAGAAAAATTCAGCCCTACTACACCTTTATGAACTTGGAGGGTTGTATTGATGATTTTGATGATTATACTTCTTAATAATATTTTAATCAACATACTACCTAGCACTGGCGTGCAAATTGCAAAAAACGTAAGAAAATTTGAATTTCGCGGGTTGGTTGGAGCATTCACCTTAACCAAATAAATTTTGGTACCTACAGTTTTGAGAGTTTTATTTAGTGTATATGTCGCAGGTTTTTCATAAAATTGGGTTTTTGATGAAAAACCGGAAGACGACACATATCTATGAGGAATTTATAATTATTAACGATTATATTAAAGCTGATTATGTAGTGTCACATAATTTTGATTTGATGGCGTTTTAGATATATAAGTGTCATTCCTCAGTCAGGTGATAATGTTGTTACGTAGGTATATGGGATAAATATGTTTATTTATAGCCAAATACCATCAGATAATTTGTGCATATTCGATGTTTACAGTTATATCTTTATGCGGTTTACTATACTAACACACTTTATCTGAATCTATGTATAAGCAAATTACTCGTAAGAAAATTATTTATCTGTGATTTAAAATTTAATATTTTTTTACACAATGTTATACTTAATACTGATCTGTGATTTTTTGTGATGCAAATTTACTAATTATATGTTAGACTTAGATGAATAACTGATCTGTGATTTAAATAATAATGACTACACAACGTGCAAATAATTTCTTTGATCTGTGATTTGAAGCAATAATTACTTTAAGAATTAAAATTAAGGGAATAAAAATAATAATTTCCACATCAAGGTGCATTTAATATATTTTTTAATTAGCCCCCAAAACTTTTGAACGCGACTGTACGGACAACAGCTTAGGTATAATACGTCCAATAAAGAAGGTCATCGATATGTATGAATCCGTCGCTTTTTAGTAGTCATTCAAATTTGGTCGGATAACCAGCCGTTGCTTACATATTTTGGTTATTTGTTAATATTTACTTAATGCGAAACATTCCAAGCTGAATATTTTCACCATATATTTTTGACTAAAGGCACATGATTTTGGTTTACACCTACACATTTCGGATTGAGCCGGTTCCTTGTATTTTGCCGTCAAAGTTAGGACACCATCGTTTTGACTTTTAGCAAAAACGCATGCATGAATAGTTTTGAAACTTTGTATGGTTATTATTAGCGTCAAGAAGGACCGAATACAGTTTTCAGCGAACTTGTTTCTTGTCTAATTTAGGCGCTGCGATGTTTTTTCGGGTTTTCATAAAACCGCTATAACTTGAAAACTATAAATATTTTCTTAAAACTAATTGGGGCACTAAGGGGCACACATTAAGAGCTACTCGTGTATGTTAACTCTACAGGGGCACATGCAATGGTTGTAGAGATATACGATTCATCAAAACGTTACTCCAGCAGGAAATGCAATATCTCGAAAACCTGAAGGGGCACAGATTTTTTTTTTGGGGGCACATTAGGGCACACATATAAGCTCTCTGGCCATGCACAATTTTTCTCTCTCCGATCATTCGTTTAGAATTTTCCTGCTAGAAAAACGTTACCCCAGCAGGAATCGTTTTTTCCGTTTTTTTCCAAAACGACAGGGGGCACACATTTTTTATTTGGGGGCACATTTACAGCAGATAGGGCACATATTATACGTTCTACTCCTATAACTCTAGGAGACACTTTCTTGCTGGGGTAACGTACACGTCCCAGGCGCCGAAGTCTTTATAGGAAGACGTTTAGTGTTGTGGTTACTTGATTAATTTCTAAAGTGTCGATAGACACGAAAGGACATGTTAGGAAATGGGCTTAAAATAATAATTTTTTTGAACAGCTGTCATGTATGGTTTTTCTGATAGGGAAACTTATTCAGGATGGCCTGACAAAAACAGAAAAAATATTAAAAGCACCATTATTGAATAAATACATATTTTAAATCCAGATATTTTTGGTGTCATAATATTATTTTTGCACATTGAAACAAAGAAAAAATGGTTAAATATCATTTTTTAAAGCAAATTATACACCTTATTGTTATTTAAAATATTCTAAAATAATATTAGATGGCTTAAAATAAAACCAACTCCATGATTTGTATGTATGGCATTAATTCCTTTGCCTCCTAATGGAATCTATGAAAATATTACCTGTGCCAGTAAGGTTGTCATACTTGTCAGCTGTCAGTACACAGGTCAAAATTGAATTGAATTTGACACTTGATTGACGTTTACAATTCACAATGACAATAATGACATCCAACCGAAAAGTGTTGCCAAAATCAATAATTACTGTGGGTTGCAATTTATTTTTTAAATAATGATTATTAAAATGTATAATAATTAAGGAAAGGGTGCTTTAAAAAAAAAATTAAAAAATATACAAAGTCTCCTTAATTTATGTACTTTCATAAAAATATGATCTCTTCCCTGTTCACAGTAGCTTCGAATAAAAGCCCAGCCTCCATACAAAAACCTAACATGTCCTTTAAAAAAACACCTTTATTTCGAAACGAAATGTTGAGTTTTGAAAAAAAAAATGGGATCCTTAAAAGGAATGTACTTAATTTTGCTAGCCCTTACACATGTATTTACACGAATCTTTTAATACATACAAAATGCCATACGTTGGTTAATACTGATATCGATATTGAAAGATCCCGTCACTATGAAACTAATAAATATCAGTGCCTCGTGCCGCGTGCGCCATAGACATGAATAGAAGACACCCCTGTGACGTCATAGACGTAAGCGCATCAAGGTCAGTGTGAGATAGTGCAGCTCTGTATGTAGATGATGTTTGTTATTGTTATAAAAAATGAATGAAGATAATGAATTAAGTTCTGGAGAACTTATAAAAATCCTATAAGGTGTGGATTCTGAAGGAAGATCCGATGAATACAGAGTACATCAGACGGATTTCAATAATAATAATGTCAATTTTGCTAACGTTTAGGTGCAGCGCAGACGGCAGACTTTTTGTGCGATCGAGTCTGCGGCGCACAAAGTCTGCATGGCGCGCAAAGTCTGTCGCGGATTTTTCACAGACTCAACGCACACGACGCACATCTTCGATCATTCTGTCGGCAGAGCTGTAGGGACGTAGACGCTATGGAAATCGTGCAGAGATCGCGAAGTATTATTTTGTACATTCAGTACAGAAATAGACAATTTTGGGTACATCCTATACTTTCGGAAAGATTACTGAAGGGACAGATCCATACTAAACATTCAATTCTGAAACAACATCCGGAATTTTTTTTCAAATATTAAGTATAAAATGTCTGTTACTACATTTGATGAGTTGCTATTTATTTTAAGACCTGCTTTGACTCATTCAGAAACAACAATGAGGAGGTGTATTGGTCTTCCCTTCTTGAATTAACATCGTTACATCGACCTCTGGCGCCATGATAATAGATCGCGTGCGTTACGTCCACCCCTAGCAAATGCAGATTGCCGACTAAAGTGTGCGCCGTCTGCGTTAGCGCACGTTGAAGCAAACGTTCTATTTTTTTCACAGACTTTTTGTGCGGAGCAGCGCGATCCGGCGCGGTGCGGTCTGCCCGAATTACACGGATTTTTTGTGCGCCGGACTTTTTGCGCGTCGTGTGCGTTACTGCATATAATTGCATAGGTTCTATTTTCACAGACTAAAAAGTCCGTCACGGATAGTCTGTCGTCTGCGCTGCACCTTAAATTCATGATTTTCGGTTTCGGCCGAAACTAGTAGAAGGCCCTGAATATTAAGTTACGGTTTCGGCTGAAAATCGTGTTTCGGTCGGACACTAGTTATCTATAGTGCAAATGGGCCTAAGAATATAATTCTTCATTATTGGTTGTCCTGCTTTCATGCATGAACAATGTCTAGATAAGAAAATCAAACAAGAGTGTGTTAGTGGGACATCCGGTTGGAACGAAGTTCTTTAGCTTATGCACACTTGGCGACACTTTTGTTAGTATAACAAAAGTGTCGTGATGGTCAGTGTTACACATTTTTCGGTCTAGCTCTCATTTGCCAAGTGTGCAGACTGTAACTTGCGATAAGGAACTTCGTTCCAAAACTCGTGATGGGAGCAACACTGATAAGCTTACTTAAATATCAAAGAGTAAAATGTGGTACCTGGAATAGCTAGTAACTGCAATGCCTGTACTAGTGCTGCAACAAGTGTGCGACGATGCGTTAAAAGAGCAGCGGTACGTTCTGCGGCAGCTGCGGTTTCAACACGAAGTTTCGACGTAGCCCCACTGACTTCTTCAGCATGTCTTTGCAGTATTGCATTCTGAATAATATATATTTCAGTTATTCAACAATTTTTTCATATCCATGTATAAGTTTCATAAAAAACAATAATGTGAACGGTTTTCTTATTTTTTTTCAATAAATTACTTTATGTACCTAATGCATTTTACAAACCTGCTGCTCATAATCCGAATTTGCTTTCCGTAGTTGTCTTAGTTCTGATTCTCTTAGTTTATTATGTTGAAGAAACTGATCAGTGAATATTGGTATATCTGTGTCTCCAGCTGTCAACTCTTCACCCTACAGACAAAATATTATGTATCAGATAATAATTATACAATAACACTACAATAATAAATACAAAATATGTCTGTATTGACAGTAAAATTAACAAACTTACTGAAGCTGGTGTTATGCAAGGTCTGGGACGTGGTGGGGTAGGCTGTCGCGGCATATTCACAGGCATAGGGGTCACAGGACTATTTGTATTTGCCGTAGCATTTTGATCTGTAGTAATTTGTGTAGTCCCTGCTAATGTATAAAATTCTGTTTATCAATTATATCCTTTCAAGCAATGAGTATTGACTTTTAGTGTAATACATAGGTAGTATACTGATGCAGGAAATCTCTATTAGAAATAGACCTATATTTTACAAGTTTTAAGACTCCACAAGGCAGTTTATTTTTTATTATAGTACTGCCAACTTTGTCCAATTTGCCAAAAGGTAAAATATACTGTAAATCAGTATAGTCTTTTCTTATATCAAGTCATTCAAATCAACCTTTGCTTATGAGAAGCTCTTATTTTATTATTTGAACACAGAACTTTAATGTTAATTACCTGCAGGGACAGAATTTTCTGGTGGATTATGTTTCACTTTCTTTGACAAGATTGCATCCTTTTGCTCCATCTGTTGTTTCCTGAATTCTTTATATGCATCTGTCTTTTTGTATTCAGCCCATTCCCTGATGTATCTTATAAAATGAAAAATAATAATTTTAATATAAAGTATTTGACAGAACCATCATATCATTATAAGTCTATCACATGTTATCATTTATTACACATAATCTATACCACATGTTAGTGCATTTTCTTTAATTCTTTGTTTTTTTTCTAGTTGTAAGTTTGTAAGTCAGTTTTGTTTCAAAGAAGAATTTGTTTTGTTTTATTTGCTTAATAAAATTCTATTTTATTTCTTTTAACTTTAGAGCTGATTTTTGAATGCCAGATAATTTTATCTGAGGAATAATTTTGAATTTTTGGCAGTTCTTCCATACAAAATCTGCCAGATGTCAATTTTATTACACAAATAAAAATTATCTATTGATTGAACAATCCGCCCTTAGATACATATTTGTGGTAGCTTGTAAATGGCAACTGTAGCTCTAATTGTACATTAATTATCTAGATAATAAAGTGTTAGCTTTCTGAAGAATAAATAAATAAATTATCCTTGGTAGACAATTTTAAATTAAATTATTATCTACAGTAAAGTATGGTGTATACCTTTCCTTATCTTGGTCTGCAGCATCCAAGTATTGTTTCTTCTCTTCATGTGGCAGCTTGCTCCACTCACTAGCTAGTTGGCGTGTCAGCTCTGCAAACCCTAGGTCTGGTTGTTCAGCACGGAGTTGGTCTCGTCGCTCATTCAAGTATCGGACATACCCTACAAATTGTTTAAATTATTTTATGGGAGTTAAAAAGCCTAAGTTGTTTGATATAGGAAGAAATATACTTGAAGGAGCAGAACAACATGCAGGACCGTCTTTAACCTATTGGAGGCCCTGAGCACATTAGGATCACGGGGCCCCCTGTGTAAATAAGTAGATAAGCAAAATTCTAAAATTATTCAACAATTATTTTTATTTCTTTACAATCACAATAAATGAATAGACAAAATAGATTGTAATATGATTTGGAAAAGTAGGTAACTCTTAGCATCCACAGATTAGTGCTTAAATTTCTATGATTATTGTAAACCCCCCTTCTAGTACCTATTCAGATAAGCAAAATCGTCAATCAGTAATATTTCGTAAGTTTGAGGCTAGAAACTTACTGTAAATCGCACCGCAAATCACTTACAGTTCGTGCCACGTAAGAAGAGACTTGACCCCGCCACCCCCGCCTCTTTCCGCCGCCCCGATGACGCCCGGTCCCCGTCCCGCATCGGGCGTCATCGGGGCGGCGGAAAGAGGCGGGGGTGGCGGGGTCAAGTCTCTTCTTACGTGGCACGAACTGTACTTTGTCATTGAATTGTGTAGTAGGTAATAATGCGTAGAATGGAATGGCGGTCGCAATGAATGGTTTTTTTTATAGCAGGCCATTAGCAGGCCGAGGCCCTCCGTCTATCTCGGGGCCCTGGGCACTTGCCCAAAGTGCCCACTGGAAAAGAGGGGCCTGACAACATGTTCTTTTCATAGATATACAAATGTATGAAAATGTAGGCTTAAGACTATAAAGCCACAGAATATCTGTTGAACCATGAAGGTTGTAATGCACTATGTTCTAGGAGTAGAGTCTTCTTACGTTGTTGCTTAGCAACTGTTATGTTCTGTTCTGTCATCTTATATTAATTCCAGATAAGTTTAATTTTATATTCATAAAATGTAAACTACTTATTAAACCACTGTGTTACAATGATATTCTATTTTCATTGTAAGGAAGCTCAGCCAACAGGTTATGGGCCCAGATGTGATCTGGTGTAATATCTGAGCAAAATAAAAGTAGGTATCTCAATTTCGAATATGGAACAAGCTGTTGTAAAGAGTATTGAGAGATTGGCAGGCCAAGCCAATTATGGTACGTGGGCTTTTGCCATGGAAATGTTCCTGACCGACCTCGATCTATGGGAGTGTGTGACCGATGATTTTGTGGCAGACTCTGCGGAGGCTAAAAGAAAGGATGCCAAAGCTCGGAGTAAGATCTGCCTCATGTGCAAGGAAAATATTTATCCTATGATCATGCATCTCAAGACAGCGAGAGATACTTGGCAAGCGTTGCAAAAATCTTATGCTGATGGTGGGTTACTGCGACGGCTATATCTGTTGCGGAAATTATTTAACGCCAAATTGACAATGTTTTCGTCAATGGAGGAATATCTCAATGATATCCTGTCAACCAGTCAGTCATTACTTAGCATAAAGGCAGGTCTGGATGATGAATTTGTAGGGATCATTATGTTGGCCGGTTTAACCGATGCATACAATCCTCTGGTGATGACATTGGAGCATTCAAGCATAAAGATTACAACAGAGTCTGTGCAGGCAGCGTTGCTCAAAGAAAGCTTGAGGAAAAGCAGCTCAATGAACACAGTTGAAGATGACACGGCAACGGCACTGATGTCAAACTCCAAAAAGGGTGTTATATGCCATTTGTGTAAGAAGAAAGGGCATTATAAATGGCAGTGTCAACGTCGTAAAACGAGAGACAAGTCTGAAGACAACAAAGATACATATTTCAATAAGAAGAAAGACAGTAAGGAGACCTCGGGTCTAATGGCCGCTCTATCTATGACGGTTGGTGAGGGCCATTGGGTCGTAGATTCCGGAGCTACATCACACATGACGTCTGACGTGCATATTCTAGAAGATAGACAGTAGTTCTAAGCTAGTGACGACCGCGAACAATAATAAAATTGTATCTAGTGAACAAGGGGATGTGTATGTAATGGGGCGCTCTGTGAGGTTCGAAGATGTACTTATGCTTCCAGGTTTGACGACAAACTTGCTGTCGGTTAGTAAAATGTGTGCTAAGGGTTGCACTGTTCTTTTCGATGAGACTTGTTGTAAGGTTTACCAAAAGGATTACAGGGTAAAAGTAATTGGAAAGCCAGTATTGACAGCACCACTGAAACAGGGGTTATATGTTTTAGGTAAAGAAGCAGCAATGGTTCTGACGTGTCCTCGAGAAGAATCTCCTCGTGCTAGTTTTTATTTATGGCACAGAAGACTAGGTCACCTGAGTGGAGCTCTGATGGTGAAGTTAAAAAGTTTGGCAGATGGTCTGACTTTTAAAGAGGTGAGCACGGAACCTTGTGAAGGTTGCTGTAAAGGGAAGGAGTGCGTCAAAATGTTTCCAAAAGGTAAAAGTAAGAGAGCAAAAGACTTTCTTGAACTCGTGCATTCGGATTTAGCGGGCCCTATGGAAGTGGAATCCTGGGGCGGTAACAGGTACTACCTGATTTTTGTGGATGACTTCAGCCGAAAAACATTTGGCTATTTGTTGAAATCCAAGACCGAAGTTTTCGCTAAATTCATGGAATTCAAGGCACTAGTTGAAAATCAGACGGGAAAGAAAATAAAGAAATTTCGTAGCGATAATGGCACTGAATATACCAATGGAGAATTTCAAGGTTTCCTGAAGAAACATGGGATCCAACACCAGAGATCAGTACCTTACACTCCTCAACAAAATGGAGTGGCGGAACGCACAATCCGCACAATAACTGAGAAGGCTAGATGTATGGTGCATGAGGCTGGTTTGGACAAGAGATTCTGGGGTGAAGCTGTTGGTTGTGCCGTGTACCTGAAGAACCGATCTCCAACAATGGCCCTCAAGGATAAAGTTCCAGAGGAGGTTTTTACAGGAGAGAGAGTCGATCTATCGAATCTGAAAATATTCGGATGTAGAGCTCAGGTTCTGGTAAAGGATCATAGTCGCAAGAAGTATGATCCAAAAACGATTGAAATGATAATGACTGGGTATTCGACCAATTCGAAGGCGTACAGATTTATAAATTTGAAGGATGATCCAAGGAGGATTGTCATCGCTCGAGATGCTACTTTTATGGAAAATGTTCCCATGATTATTAAAGAAAAACAAGAACCTGCTGTTCCTGTTTCTAAGAAGGATGCTGTGGTCATAGATTTACAGTATGACATTCCAGGAGTTAGTCGTTCCACTACTCAACTAGAGGTGCCAAGGATTGCTGGTCCTGTTGCAGTGGGGGGTTCCGGTGGCTAGTTCGAATGAAGAAGAATCTGAAAGTGCATCTAGTACAACGAGGGCTAGTTCACTGACGAGATCAGATTCTGGAGAGAATTTTTATGACTCTATTGACGTAGAGGATCCTGCGGTAGAAGATTTGCAAAGTGCAAGACGTTACCCTGCTCGAAATAGGGTTCCGAAACGAGAAAAAGATATGGTATATAATTTCCATGTGTCAGAAGATCCTGATCCTACTTCTGTTAAGGATGCTATGGAGCGTTCTGACAAGAAGTTTTGGGTGGAAGCGATGGAGGACGAGTTCAATTCCTTGAAGGTAAATGGAACCTGGGAATTAGTTGATCGACCGTTAGACGCTAATGTTATTAAAACAAAATGGGTCTTCAAGTTAAAGATTGGAGCGGATGGCAGCACCCAGCGCTATAAGGCCAGGCTGGTTGCTAAGGGTTATTCGCAAAAACCTGGTGAAGACTATTTTGAAACATTTGCACCGGTAGTCAAGATGTCGTCGATTCGTCTTCTACTAGCACTGGCAGTTGAGAAGAACCTGAGCGTTCATCATATTGACGTTACCACTGCTTTTCTAAATGGAGATCTGCGTGAAGAAATTTATATGGAACAGCCGCAATCTTTTGTTCAAGAGGGGAGTGAAGGCAAGGTTTGCAAATTGAAGAAAGCCATATATGGCCTAAAACAAGCTGCCAGGTGTTGGAACCAAAAGATTCATGACCATATAATAAGGATGGGTTTTTCTAGGTCTAAATATGACCAGTGTGTCTACACAAAAATTCATAATGAAATCTTCACTGTAATAGCTCTGTACGTGGATGATTTTTATATATTTACAAATAGAGCTGTAGAAGCCAGGACGGTGAAACTTCAGATTGGCAGATCCTTCAAAATAAAGGATTTGGGTGAGGCAAGAGAATGTCTTGGAGTCCGGATTGAGCGGAAGAGTGGTAGTGAAATCCACTTGTCTCAAAAGAAATACATTTCAAAAATCTTAGAGAAATATGGAATGTCGGACTGCAAACAAGTTAGTACGCCAGTTGAAGTGAACCTTCGCCTGAAATATGGTGAAAAGAACGACAATACTCGTTATCAGGAAATTATCGGTTCACTAATGTACCTGGCATGTTGTACAAGACCTAATATATCGTATGCAGTTACGATATTGAGTCAATTTAATAACTGCAACGATTCTACTCACATGGCGGCACTGAAACGTGTGCTTAGGTATTTAAAGGGGACAGCGGAACTATCGCTGTGTTACAAAAAATGTAATAAGCCTTTGGTTGCCTATGCAGATGCAGATTGGGGAAATGGGCCTGATGGGAAATCTTTCTCTGGTTATACCCTTATTTTCGGTGGTGCTGCGGTGTCTTGGCAGTCCTTAAAACAGCGTTGTGTTTCGTTAAGTACTGCTGAAGCTGAGTACATCGCAATCTGTGAGGCCGCTAAGGAAGTGATATCAGTTAATGGATTATATTCTGAACTGACTGGCTATAACACTACTGTTACTATTTTTAGTGATAGTCAAAGTGCCAGTAAGCTAGTTTATACTCCTGCTATTGGAAAACGTTCCAAACACATAAATATAAGATATCATTTCGTTAGAGAGTTAGCAGAGCAAAGGGTTATTTGTGTTGAATATTGTGAGACTAGGCTTATGCCTGCTGATATGATGACCAAGGGAGTTGGTAAGCAGAAACATGTGTTCTGCACACAACATAGTGGATTAAGTGGGGGTGTTGAACCATGAAGGTTGTAATGCACTATGTTCTAGGAGTAGAGTCTTCTTACGTTGTTGCTTAGCAACTGTTATGTTCTGTTCTGTCATCTTATATTAATTCCAGATAAGTTTAATTTTATATTCATAAAATGTAAACTACTTATTAAACCACTGTGTTACAATGATATTCTATTTTCATTGTAAGGAACCTCAGCCAACAATATTTCTTATTGGATTTAGGGGATCAGTCGTCATGTTGATAAATATAAGTATTACCGGTTAGGGGTTGCCGAGGTGCTGTTACATCGCGAGGAACTTTGGGTTTCCTTTTTTTGGGTTTTTTGGAGTTGGACTTCTGTGCGTCCTTTATTACGGAAGGAACAGCCGGAGCAGCTAACTCGCCAGAACTCGTTGCGATAGGTGCCGCAGCATTAGTACTAGTATTTATTTCTTTGTTTGGTTCCTCCTCATTCTGGGTCGACGGCAATTCTGTTGTTGCTTCAGTTGGTGGTGGTTCAGACTCCATAGTTACTAGGAGACACGATCAAAACAACCGTAAATTCTGCCAGAGTAGTCTTTGCACAAAATAATTTTCGGCCTTTTCTGTCAACACCACAGAACACTATACTATATACGTCAACGTCAACACTCAACTCAACACTTAAAAACGGAATATATCTGTAGACTCTGTGGTTTAAACCCGTACCGAATAATTAATTAGCGTGAGCGCGATAACGATGTCCCGTGAATCGTCATAGATGAAGTAGAAGTCATGAGATGCGCCATCTTGCGAAAACGCCGGCCCAGGGTTGCCAACCGTAAAGAAAAATCCCTCGTACACATTGCAGCTAAAAATCTCGTATTTTGACTTTCAAACCTCGTACATTTTATTATATATAGAAAACGTGCTAAAACCAATATTAAGGCATATTTAACTGCTGGATTTAGGACTTTTTACTCAATTAAATAAACTATTGCAAGTTTCCTACTGAATAAAACATAATTTTGTGTTGTATTATTAAAAAATATTTATTAATACTCAAGTTAAATTAAAAAAAAATTAAATGCGTCTATATTATTACTTAACTTTGCAAGGTAACTTAGTTTACATCTCTCCAAATACATATTATGTCAGAAACATCTTCACAGTCATCGTTTTTTTTTTGCCGTATATTATAGCTGTTTTCATGCGGCTATACATTTCTTTTGTGGGTTCAAAACTGACAAAATGTTCGTATGGCCATATTATCAAAATCTCGTACATAATTGTACGAGGTTGATAGTGTCCTCGTACCTCGTACGGAATACCACAAATCTCGTATTTGTACGAGGAACCTCGTACGGTTGGCAACCCTGCGCCGGCCATGCCTTAGAATAATATCACCGTGAGCGCTGTCAAAAATGACATTGTGTGTGTGAGGATGTGTCAGTGTTTGTTTTGTTTTGAGTTGCACCATCTTTAAATTAAACTATCGTGGCATTTTCAAAATTGCGCTTCTGTCTGACAGTCGCCACCTAACCAAAAAAGAAGAAATGTATGTGGTGTTTATACAAAGAAATACAGTAATAATATCGTTTTTACATTGAGTAAGCACTGTGATTTTTTTTTTTTTTTTGGAATTTTATGACCTGGTAACTGGACCTTTAGGTCAAATCTTATTTTATTAAAGAGCACTGCACTATCACTTCATTTTTAAATTGATTTAATAGTATTTTTAATGTATTTATATATCGGTTTGTATGTATTTTTGTCTTTTAATATCTCTTCAAGTGGCGGCGGGCGGGATAAAGAATCGCACTTAATGTTCACATCACTAAGTTCACTAGCCAACACTAATCTGTCAAGCAAGAAGTTTTGACAGCCAAAAATAAGATGTTCCATGGTTCCTTCTTGGGATTCACAATGTGGGCATGTATTGCTTGTAATAATGCCAAGTCTAGCAAGGTGTGACGGAGCAGTATTATGGCCAAAGCGCAATCTATTTATCGTAGTGATAAAGTCTCGGCTGGCTTCCTTCAATCTATTGTACCAGGGTCTAACAGGTAAACTTTCTTGAATACTTCCATACCACTTTCCTTTGATGACTTGGTCTTTCTTCCACATTTCTAACCATAACTTACATATATTTTCACTAATGCATTGCAAGAAGTCAGTCATAGGAATGCCCATTGCATTTCTAACATCAATAGCATTATTACCTTCGTATGCGGTTTTATCAACTACTTCATTGCCAGAGATACCTCGGTGAGAAGGTACCCACAGGAATACAATTTTTATGTGCTTATGATAATATTGATAAATTATTTCTTTGATGTAATACAGAATATAATTTGACTTAAACGAAACTGTAAGGTTAGTTAGGGCTTTTATCAAACTTAGTGAATCAGAAACAATCAAAAAGTATTTACAATTGCTAATTTGGCGAATATGTATTAATGCCTGATAAACCGCATATGCCTCAGCAGTGAATATAGTACATGTATTGTATAGAACAAAGCTTTGAGAGAATTTAGTATGTGGATCATATATAGCAGCACGAACATAATCACTCCCCTTACTGCCATCAGTGTAAATAACATGATAATTCTTATTATCTGCCAAAAACTGTATCATATCTGAATTATTATTAATGGGATTTTGTAATTCTTTAACGGGATGTGAAATACACTGATAAGAGAAGGAGTAACATGGCCATGGGCATTGTTTTCTAATACCAGTAAAACTGTTTTCTGTTTCCAGCAATATTTTGGACAATGTTGGGGATTTACCATTCAAGAGATCCTCTCCTGTTGTTAGAGGCCCAAAAGTTCTACTTACAGAAGGTACAATTTTGTTTATTATTTTCCTGTTATTTGCAGCAATTAATTTAAGACAGAATCTCTCTGCAAGTAGAATGCGTCTCAAAATTAATGGCATAGTTTTAGTCTCCACTTCCATGGCCCTTATGGGAGTAGAGCACATTGCACCAGAAATTGTTCTCAAAGCCCTGTTCTGCAATAGATCTAGTTTATTTACATGAGTACTATTTATATACACTAGTGAACTATAATCAAAATGACTTCTAACTATACTTTTATACAAAATTGATAATATTTTCGGGTCTGCTCCCCATGAGACACCTGCAAGACATTTAATTACATTGAAACCTTTTAGAGCATTCTTTGATATGTATTTAATATGTTCCTCAAAGGTTAATTTCCTATCTATTACTATGCCTAAAAATTTCTTTGAATTTACTGGATTTATAGTTTCTCTGTTATAAACTACTTTTGAATTTGTGTTCTCATTTCCAAATATCATAACACTGCTTTTGGAGGGATTAATTTTTAAATGTAGCACATCATTGTAATAGTGAAATAGTTGGGACAAGGCTCTGTTAATATTGTCAATTGCAATTTCTAAATTATAATTACTACTGTACATAACAATATCATCAGCAAACTGCAGAATATCTACATTACTATTAACAAATTTACAGATTTCACTTGTGTAAATATTGTATAACAAAGGAGATAGTGTAGCACCCTGCATTGTACCCCTAGATGCACATTTTGGACCATGCAATGTATTATTATGTCTTACATAGAGTGTTCTATCATTCAAAAAATTATATATCCATTTACATAGTTGGCCAGGCACACCTAACCTAGACATAACTTGTACAAGTATAGCTGGATCCAGACTGTCAAAAGCGCCTTGAACATCTAGGAATACACAAACAGTGTGTGACTTTCTATCCTTTGCATGTTTCAGGTCTGAAATTAAGGAAGTGAAGCTGTCAGCACAACTTCGCCCTCGACGAAATCCATATTGTACGTGTGGAATGAAGCCGTTAGATTCCATATACCAATCCAAGCGATTTTTAATCATGTTTTCAAATAATTTACCTAGACATGAAGACAGTGATATTGGTCTGTAAGAGCTGGCAAGCTCTGAAGGTTTATCTGGTTTGAGTATCGGAATGACACATTGTGTTTTCCATGATTGTGGAATACATTTACAATGCCAAAGTAAATTAAGAATATTAAGAAACATTTTTTGTGCTGATTCATCTAAATTTTTAATAGTACAATAGGGGAGATCATCTAAACCAGGTGTAGTGTCTTTCCGAGATAACAAACTCATTTTAAATTCAGACCATGTAAAAGGATCTAGCAAAAATTTGGAATTTATATTATCATTATTTAATTCGAAAATATTGCCTAAACTATTAACATTATTTAGATTGCTGTTGTCAGATAATTTATCTAGAAATTGGGAAATGAACTCATCTTTATGTGATTTATTGCCAGCTCTTATACCTTTAAACATTTTTAGCATATTCCAAATCTTACTTATAGGAGTAGTTCTATTAAATGTGTTACATAAGTTACCCCAACCTATTTTTTTTTGTTCTGATATGGTTCTTTTTTTAAGTGCATCTTTTCTTTTATAATCTAAATAGTTCTCCATACTAGGTTCACTTCTATATAGTTTCAATGCATTGTAAGAGGCAATTACACTTTTTTCACAAATGTCATTCCACCATGGAGCTGGAGGTCTGCTTTTAAAATTATTTGATTTATTAAGTTTAGGAATTGTCATATCTTTTAAAGTACTCAATCGAGAACAAAAATCATTATAGGTTAAAATAGGATCATACAGTTTTAAGACTAAATCATTGAATATTGTTTTAGAAATAGTTTTATACTTTTCCCAATCTGCTTTTTTATATATAAACCTATCAACAGGGGGATTAATATGATATTTATCTATATGTAGTGAAATCTCTGTTATTGTTGGGTAGTGATAGCTGCCCATGGCATCGTCATGTACAGACCACTCGCATATTGATGCGAGGTTAGCACTAGTAAAGCTAACATCAATTGCAGATGGATTCCGTCTCGGGTTGTTAACAGTTGTAAAATTACCATCATTTAAAATACATAAATCCAAGTCATCAATGATATTAAATAAATCATGACCTCTACCCTTAGTGGATAGACAACCAAATGCAATGTGGTGTGCATTAAAGTCACCACTGACAAATATGGGCTTTGGAAGATCATTAATAATATTACGTAATCTATTGATCCGTATATGTCCACTAGAAGGAGGGCAGTATACACAAAGAATAGTCAAGCTACCATGTACAGTAGATAAAGACAGAGCAACAGTTTGAATGTCTTCATAAAATCTAGTGTTTAAAACTTTGTACTTTAAGTATGGTTTAATCAGTATTGCTACACCATTATGAGTATTTTTGGAATTTTTATTATAAATATTATATCCGGGTATTCTAAAACTATTATCTTTAAACCATGTTTCGTTAAGTAAGCAAATGTCAATATTTTGTTTTTGTAAGAATTGAATCAATAAGGGTTTTTTACTATTAGCACTTTGAATGTTATACTGAGCAATACGTAGCTTAGATATTGTGTGACTTGGATCCATTACTTGAGATTTTTAAGTAGTGTTTCTTTTATACTATTTACGGTGGTAGGCGTATTATCTCCCTTATTACCCAGTTCCACCAACGTCTGTACCAGGGCCATAAGTACATCGTTGTTGGCAACTATTTGGGCTTTAATGTCTACTTTAGGAGGGATATCTTTAGATTTATTTACACTATGTACAGTATTATTTACAGATATAGACTTATTTACAGATGTATGTACAGACTTATTTACAGAGTTAGTTGGTTTCATTTTTGGAGGTAGCAGAGGTGGAAATTCAGTGTTATCACTCGTGTGTTGTTTCGTCAATGTAGCACTTGCATAAGTAATCTTATTTTTCTTTTCTAAAATTTTATTTAACTTAATTGGACATAATCTAGAAATTGCAAGATGAGGCCCGCTGCAATTGCAACAGCAGATCTCTGTTGGTCTATCACATTCTTTATATAAATGCTCACCTCCACAAATGGAACATCTTTGTTTGCCATTGCATATCCTAGCAGAGTGGTTGAATTTAAAGCAACGGAAACATTGCTGTAATGGGGGCACATATTCAAAAACTCGATATGAAAATAGATCATATTGTACATTGTCCGGAAGAATATTCGATAGAAAAGTAATGCTAACTGTTTGTAGTGGTACTCGCTCCTGTCCTACCTTCTTTGTGAACCTTCTTACAGCTATTATTTCATAAATTGATGATAGTTTGGTGTATAGTTCTTTGTTTGAAATGTTTGCTGGTACAAATCTAATTATACCTGTTTTTTCTATTTGCGCAGCCGGAATAAATGCTTTCAAGCCATGTTTGTTAAGAAAAGCGCTGTTGTTAATAAAGTTATTGGCCGTATTATACTGTTTAAATATTACTGCTATTTTATTTGCGTTTATTCGTTGTATAGCCGTCACCCCTTTTATTTCGCTGGAGAATATATGATTGAGATAGATAGGGCTCTTATTGCCTATTCTATCCTTATTGTTGGAAGCTTCAATAAACACTTTAAAGTCTACATAAGTGGCATTTTCTGAATAAAGTCTTTTATAGTCAGGTTTAATGTACGGTGAATAGTCAGAATGCTCACCGCCGCCGCCATTACCACAGTCCATCCCATTCCCTCCGTCTCCGACCTCGGACCGAGGACGTTTATGTGAAGAGGGCGGGTTATCCCCGCCCCCCTCATTTCCCACCATTTTTTCAAGTTTGTACACCTATTACTATTGTTTTTAATTCACTATTAAGCAAGAAACTAGTAAATATTTAATAAAAAAGAAAATTGAGAAAAAAATCTGAGCGCTCTTTTTTAAAATTCCCGCCAGAAACAAAGCACTGTGAGTGCGTTCACGAGCGTTCCGAATTCTTGACAGCTCTTAGCTGTCAAAATCGTAATATCTAAATCGGAACGCATGATCGATGATGTGGGCGATTATAGCTAATTCGGAATGCGGCCTTTGTTGACAACTTGACAATGATACTCTCGAAAAAAGCGCGGGAAACTTCGTCTCAGGCGGGAGTCTTTTCAGCTAATTTTCAAAATTATTTTTATATTTGTGTAAATTTGATCAGTTGAGTCTAATAGTTGTATATATTTGTTGTAGTTAGTTTAATTTAGTATTTTTGTGTAAATATTTTGGTGTGATTCGGTAAGTTTTGTACATTTTTATTACAATCGGTGTATGAGTGGATGAGCGATCCCCCTGATATTGCGCTGGGGGATCCGGGCCCCAATCCGGGTCCCCCTGTGGCTTGCAATGTAACGATTTCGGATTTAAGTGGCATGGAAACTGATTCTTCCATTCTATCAGGCCTTGATGGAAAGGAAGCATCACGAAAACGCGTTCGAGCCTGTAAAGTATGCAAACGCTGCAACAAACGTAGGAAGAAGAGGTCCAGTCCAGATGATTTAATTGACTCTGATTGCCAGTGTAATGCCACCAATGAGATGGTTGTGGAATCTCATGAGCCTACATCTAAACCTGCATCAGCACCTCATTCATTTGCAGTGCCAAACCTTCCCTTACAACATGTACATCAACCCATACTCAAACAGACAGTAACAACTGAATCTGGTCAGTCTACCATAGGTCGTAAGGAGTACCTTCCAACTGATGCACAACCATATGTCGTTCATGTGCAAAAAATTGAATCTTCTCCTGACAGCGGCACAATTTTACATCCCATGACATTTGGTAATTTCTTAAAGAAAAATGAATTCAAGTGTATAATTCCTGGTAGTGTAAAAAGAATTGGTAGGAATAAATGTTCAGTGGCTTTTACTAGCTTCTCAGCGGCAAATGATTTTTTGAATAATGAAAATGTTCTAGTAAACAAACTGAAAACATTTATTCCAACCTTTAATGTAACAAGAATGGGAATTATTCGTGGTATCCCTACTGAGTGGACAGATGAGGAAATTTGTGATAATATTTCCACCCCTATAGGCTGCGGCAAGGTTTTAAAAGTTAGGAGACTTAATTACAAAATGATGGTAGATGGTTCTCCCACTTGGAAGCCATCTCAATCAATTGTATTGACATTTGATGGTCAAGTACTTCCAAAGAGGATATTTATGTGCTATAATGCATTCTCTGTAGAAACATACACATTCCCGACCATACAGTGTTATAAATGTTGTAGATATGGCCATACAAAGGTGATGTGCCGTTCTTCACCTAGATGCTTTAAATGTGCTCAAGAAGGCCATACAGGTGATTCTTGTCACATTGAGGAAGGTTCTGTAGAAGCTTCATGTATTATGTGTTCTGGTTTCCATTTTGCCATTAGTAAGTCTTGTCCTGAATTAGACCGACAGAAGCAAATTAAGCATGCCATGTCACATAGCTGTATTTCCTATATTGAAGCATCACAATTGTTCCCAGTTTCTAAAAAATCATATGCGGATGTTGTTGCTCATGCCCCTACTAATGATGGCCATCAACATCATACTAATGCTAGATTAAGTTTTGCCAATGAAAAACCAGTCCATACATCGTACAAAAAGACCTTTTTTTCCAAACCTCGTTCTCCACCTAAACCTACTAAAGGCTATGATGTTGTTGCTCACAATAAAATATTAAATGAATACCAGTTTCCCTCCCCACAGAATGGTTCTGCTTTTAAGTTGAGCGATCAGGAAAAAAAGCATAATTCTGAGGACTCTGATAGTGTGGGAATGTTAGAAATGCTTTTAAATTTGCTTTCAAAATTAATATTGCAACAGAATAATGTCTTGAAACCGTACCACGTTGCCATGTTGAATGATATACTTAACAAAACTCATAGTGATGGATTCCAAGATTATACAGTGGAATTGCAGAAGTGTAGTTCCTAAAAAATGTGATTTGATATATCTTATAAACAAATATAATCCAGCAGTTGTATGTCTAACAGAAACTTGGCTAAAGCCAGGTTTTATTTTTGGTATTTCGGGATTTACATGTCTTCGAGATGACAGATTTGATGTACATGGTGGTGTTGCCATATTAGTAAAAAATTCTATTCCTTTTTCTCGATTAGTTTTCCCTATCAGAAATTCTGATATTAATGTCATTGGTGTATGTATTGATAATATTTCCATTTTATCTATTTATATACCACGGCCCTATCCTTCATCTTTTGCTGATCTAAATAATATTTTTACACAACTCCACAGACCTTGTTTAATTTTAGGCGATTTTAACTCTCATCACCGAGCTTGGGGTTCCAGTATCACCAATAACCATGGTGTAGACCTGGCAGAAATTTTGGATTCACATAACCTCTGTGTGCTCAATACAGGTACCCCTACTCGACGCACATGTCCAACACAAAATTTAAGTGCTGTAGACTTATCTATATGTTCCCCCTCTCTTGCCTCTCGTATGTCCTGGAATCTATATCCACATTCTTTTGGTAGTGACCACTATCCAATTATTATCTCTTCTCCTTTGAAAAATAGCTCTAACAAAAAACGATCTTCTAATTTAAAACACAAATTACATGATGCTGATTGGTCAATATTTAAAGCCATGGTTGAGTCCAGAATTTCTAAGTTTCCTGTTGCTGTCATTGGTGAAGAATCTGATAGGGCAGAGGCTTTTGCAAAATGCCTTATAGATGTTGCAAATCAACTCTTTCCCATTAAAAATAACAACCCATCTGATAAAATTCCATTCCCACCCTGGTGGGATAATGAATGTATAGACGCTGTGCGTAGAAGAAAGACTACAGAGAGAGAATATGCTCTGGACATGTCTAATGAAAATTTACAAAATTTGCAGAATGTTATTATGGACACCCAGGAATTACTTAGAAATAAAAAACAGGCAGGATGGAGATCTTTCTGCTCCTCTCTTTGTCCTGACACACCACCTTCTTTAGTTTGGCGCAATATTAAACGTTTCAGATCTGCTTTTAAAGAACAATCTTCTTTCATCTCTCCTAATTTAGTCAATAGCTTCCTTGACCGCTTAGCACCACCTTTTGTTCCAGAGGCCAATGTCATATTTTCTCCTCCTAGTTTAGCAATTCCTACAAATTTTTCTTTATCTTTGAATTCGCCATTCTCTCTGACTGAATTAAAGGGTGTTCTCTCATCAGTGAAAAATTCTTCTCCAGGAGAAGATGGTATTCCATATTCCTTCTTATCCAATTTGAGTGATGGTTCTTTGGAATACTATTTAAGTTTAATCAATGATGTTATGATGTCGGGTAATGTTCCTGCTTCATGGAGGTCACAAGAAATTCTACCAATTTTAAAACCAAACAAACCAACCGATGATTCGTCATCGTATAGACCCATAGCTCTATCATCAGTGCTAGCTAAAACTGCAGAGCACCTTGTAAAGAATCGATTAGAGTGGTTCATTGAGAGAAATACAAAATTATCTGACAGCCAATTCGGTTTTCGTAAAGGCAAAAGTACTATAGATAGTATAAGCATTCTAACTACAGATATTAAAATTGCATTTTCCCGTAAGGAATTTGTGGTGGCTGCTTTGCTGGACATCTCGGGAGCTTATGATAACGTTATAATTTCAATTCTTAAACAGAAACTCATAACACTAAATGTTCCACTTATTTTAATACATTTTATAATTAATATGTTATCTGAAAGATTTATATCAGTTGTCTCTGATGACTCCAAAGTGTCTCGTTGTGTTTATAAGGGTTTACCTCAAGGTTCTGTATTAAGTCCACTGCTCTATAACATATATGCGTTTGATTTAGAGTCGTCTCTCAATGGCTCAGTTTCTGTCCTCCAGTATGCAGATGACTTGTTGTTATACACTACTGATAAAAACCTTAACAAAGCTTGTAATACTCTATCATTATCTCTTAATTTGCTAAAGAAATGGTTAGATAATAATGGCCTTGAATTATCAATACCTAAAAGTGAAGTGATAATTTTCTCCAGGAAAAGATCTATTCCCCTTGTCACTGTTAACTACAACAACTGTCCACTAACTATACAAAATAAAGCTAAATTTCTCGGAATCGTGTTAGATAGTAAGCTCACAGGTTTACCGCATTATGAATACATAGATACTACACTATTTGCGCTGTAGCATGGTGCGGGTGACAGTTGCCCGTATGACGTTGACATTTGTCAGTACCACGTACATAGGGATGTGAGGTTATGCAATTCATTTTTATCGCTAACGATACTCGCAGCGTGAATCTAGTTCTCTTTAATATTGTTATGAAAATTAGTGTATTATTCAGTTGTGCAGTGTAACTACGTGTGTGCTACGTGTATAAACTTGTCAATATAAATGTTTTATGGCTACATAATTATCTTTGTACTTATATAAAATAATCAAAATCGGGTTTATGTTTTTTTTTTCGTGACAACATTTTTGCTCTATGGTGCATCGGCGCGGCGGCCATGTTGTTTACCCGTGCGATGCTGTGAGTGCGAGTACGAGTGCAAGCGCGTTATATTGTGACTTAATGTGACACGTATTACGATTTCATTGTTTGTTTTCATTTTTGTTAAATTGTTATTTGTTATAAGTTTGTTGAGTTTGTTGTTATTACCATGCCTAAGCATACAAAAAAAACTGTTTTGGGTAGTCAGGCCAGGGAGCTTGTTGTTCGCCTCCGAGACTACTTTGAAAGAGAACAACAAAATAATGGACCGTTGTTACCATTGAATCATATTGTAGAACGAGTAGCCGAAGCTCTTGATATTGGCCGCAATACTGTTTCGCGTATAACACGTGAGAAAATTGGCCAAGATGGGATGTTTGAAAATAAATACTTTTTTTTATAAGTTCGTTTATTTTTAGGTTACGCCGCAAGAAATAATACTTCGCCGCCATTTACGGCAAATAAGATGTTGGCCCTATTACAAGAGGCCATCAACAATGTTCAACCTGAAGACTGGTCGAAGGTCGTGAATAAAACAAAAAGGGACATTATGTCTGATTGGGATCGTGACATACATATTGACAACATAATTGAGTCATCGTTAATAATATCCGTCACAGATTCAGATGATGAATTGAGTGACAATTCAGATGTTCCTGACTCTGATATGAGTTTAGACGAATAACATGTATTTTTTTTTAGCAACCTTTTAAGCAACCTTACCCTATAAATGTTCTGTTGTATAATTAGACCTTTTAAAAATAAAAATTGACCTACGCACAATATACGTTTTTTATTATAAAAAATATCGACTATCCATCGTAGCAGTACATCCCATCACTAAATACGTCTATGGCGTTACGTTATACGCATAACACTTTGCTTAATTTTTCATTCAATTTGATTTTATTTCTTGATTAGAACATTCTGGTTGGGTTTAATTTAATTTACTACAGTTATTAATTATTTAATATATTACGAATGTGGTACAACTGAAATATTAAGTCATAAATTGTAAATCGCGGCAACTTTCAAGAGTGAAACGAAATGTTACTGAAACTGTCACCCGCACCATGCTACAGCGCAAATAGTGTAAATGTGAACGTACTTTAAACATGATGAGATGCTTATCAGGAGTATGGTGGGGTGCACACCCTTTCTGTATGAAACTTTTGTATAATGCCCTTGTAAGAAATGTGTTGGATTATGGTACTTTTCTGCTAGAAGGGGGTAGTGCTGCAGGTATTAAAAAATTAGACATGATTCAGTCTAAAGGTATGAGATTGGTTTGTGGTGCTATGAAATCCAGCCCAATTAATGCTCTACAAGTTGAGTGCGTAGAACCTCCGCTTGTCCTTCGAAGACAATTCTTATCCGACAGGTTTCTTACGAGAGCTATGCAATTTTCCAACCACCCGCTTATTTTAAAGTTACACACTCTCAATGAATTAGTTCAAACATCTCAGTATTGGCGTCACAAACCTATTCCTAATCTTATTATTGTTAATGTTTGTATTTTTCTCACATGACAACACCTTTAGTTTAAGATATTATTTCTAAATGTATATGTTGCAACACTCTTCCCTTTTCTTTTTTTATCTGTCATGGGTGACGTTCCGCTAATGTTTCAGCGCATATTTTATATTTTGGAAATATCTAGTTTTTATAAATTAATCATCAAATTGGTATTGTTTATTGTGATCAATAAATCAATAGAAATTTGTCACACACAAGACGGTGTATTTATTTTCTCTGCTGACTCCACACCTGCTATTGAAGAAATCATAAAAGGTTATGGGCCCAGCCAGAACCTAATTAAACAACAGCAGCGAAAAACACCGGTGAGCGACATTCATTTTATTGTTCTACAAAATGCCAATCGATCCTGCAGTAGATCCAGCGATGGGATTGCCCGCCGCCGACGGAAATGTTGGCCTGCCGGCACATGGCGTGGGCATGGGCGGCATGGGCATAAATGGGATCAATTGTCCAAAATTAGAAGGCATTTCCAACTACACTGCTTGGAAATTTATTATTAAAATGTTGCTGACATTAGATGGGACATGGGGATGTGTATCCGGAGAGGACAGGGACGTGACGCGGGACCAGCGGGCGCTGGCGCGTATTTGTTTGTCAATCGACACTAGTCTTCATCAGTATGTACGCCAGGCTGCCAACGCCAAGGAAGCGTGGAACAAGTTGGCATCTGTATTTGAGGACAAAGGCCTCTATCGTCGCGTTTTGTTACTGCGTCAGTTACACCACATTAACCTCACAGAATATAAAAACATGTCTGAGTACATAACAACTGTCATGACGCTAGTGCAACAATTGGCTGATATTGGTCGTGTCATAGAAGACGGTGAGGTTGCAGAGATCCTGCTTAGCGGTTTGTCAGGGGACTATGATGTTCTTGTGTCCAGTTTAGAGACTGCCTGCATGAGCCGGGAGCTTTCCAGCGAGCTGGTGCGCACACGTCTTCTACAGGAGGAGCACAGGAAAAATGGTTCAATCAGTGATAATGGTGGTATTAGTGCGGCATATGCCACTGGCAGTGTTAAAAAACTTGTGTGTAATTATTGCAAAAGGCCAGGGCATATAAAATCAAAGTGTTTCAAGTTGAAAAGAGACAAAAAACGTGAAAGCCAAGAAAAGACACTTATTGTCACTGCATGCGCTATGACAGCGCGCCATGAATGGATTGTTGACTCAGGATGTACGGCACATATGTGCAACAACCGAAATTTATTTAAGGACTTTAGAAATAATAAAAGTAAAGTAACTATAGCCAATAATGACCTATTAAATTGTGAAGGTACTGGTAAGATACATATTTCTTTAAATAATAATTTAGAGGTTGCTGCGGAAGATGCCATGTTCGTCCCTGATTTATCCACAAATCTCCTCTCTGTAAATAAATTAGTTAATGCCGGATATACACTTGTATTTAATAAAAAGGGTTGTCAATTTTACAATAAACCTCAAATAATTGGTAATTCTATTGGTTGCGCATCAAACCAGAATGGAATTTACAAATTGAATTGTGTCGTTTCGTCGCGTAGAGAATCTGAGCAGGAGCATTCTTCAGTCACTCTGAAGAATGGAGTTCAGAGTGAACAGAGTGCAATGGTAGCTACAGAGACAGTGTCTTTATGGCATAGGCGACTCGGTCACTTGAGTCTAGGGGGATTGAATACTCTGCGTAGGAATAACCAGTTATTGTTTCAGGATACTGAAAATAATTTTGGTGAGTGCATTGCATGCCTGCAGGGGAAACAAACTGCAAAACCGTTTCCTGTTGGCGAGGCAAAGCGTGCTACTCAGCCGCTAGAGATCATCCGCTCCGACGTGTGTGGACCGATGTCTGTCTGTAGTTTTGGTGGAGCCAGATACCTACTAACGCTGACAGATGACTACAGTAGGAAAAGCTGGGGATATTTACTTAAAAACAAATCGGAGGTAATGTCCAATTTTTGTAATTTTAAAGCCCTTGTAGAAAAACAAACTGGATTGCGTATAAAGATTCTCAGGTCTGATGGTGGAGGCGAATACTGTGGCGCTAAATTCGAAGCTTTTTTGAGGAGTGAGGGGATCGTGCATCAAGTCACTGTGCCTTACTGTCCTCAACAAAACGGTGTTTCGGAACGCTTAAACAGAACCATCATGGAGAAGGCTAGATGCATGCTTGAGGAGGCTGGTCTTCGCCGGGAGTACTGGGGTGAGGCGGTGATGACCGCAATATATCTTAAAAATCATTCCCCAACATCTGCCCTAGCGGGATCTGTACCTCAGCAGGTTTGGACTGGTTCATCGTCTCTGGACCTCAGTCACCTGCGTGTGTTTGGCTGCATAGCTTATGCCTTAAAACCTGAACCAAAACGTAATAAGTTGGAGTCAAAATCAACAATGTGTTTGTTTGTTGGATATAGTGACACCACTAAGGGATATAGACTTATTAACCCCATGAAGCCCGGACAGATTATTTTAGCTAGGAACGTTTCTTTTCTAGAGAATAAATTTTTAAAAGATATTAAGTCAAATAATATGAATAATATTTCTTATAATTTTGACAATAATAATTTGATAAATATTCAATGCAATAATAATTCTAATAATTTAAATAATGTTAGTGAAAAGTTGAATATTAATGAAAATAATAATTCTAGTCAAATTTCAAATGAATGTGAATCAATTTTGAATAGTTTTGATGATCAGAATATTACTATCATTTCAGCTCCTAACTCAGAGTCTGAGTACTGCACTGACAATGAGGATACGAGCTGCCAAAGTCCAGCGGCCGAGGATAGCAGCGCGTCCACATCCGATGCGTCGTCTACTGAAGGGGATATTGCCGTGGTCAGCCCTGAGGTACCAGTGGCTCCCACTAGCCGTCCCGTGCGTAGTACGCGCGGAATAAAGCCTATAAAGTATGAGGACTATTCTTTATTAACTCAACCCGAGTTGGAGCCTCTATCCTATAAGGAAGCCATATCCTCTCCTAATAGTGAGGAGTGGCAGCACTCTATGCAACGAGAGTTCGATGCTCTCTCAGAAAAATAATGTTTGGAAGCTTGTTGACCGCCCAGCAGATCACAACATAGTTAAGTGCAAGTGGGTATATAAAATTAAAAAGGATACTTCTGGTAACTGTAAGTATAAGTCTCGCCTTGTTGCCCGCGGTTTCTCACAACAGTATGGGGTAGACTATGACGACACTTTTTCTCCTGTAGTTCGCCATAGCACTCTGCGCACTTTATTTGCGCTTGCTACCGAAATGAATATGTACATTGAGCATTTAGACATTGATACCGCGTTTTTAAACAGCAACTTAAACGAGCGCATCTTCATGGAGCAACCTGAAGGTTTTGTTAAGGATAACAGTAAAGTATGCCTACTATTAAAGAGTATATATGGGCTTAAACAAGCTAGTCGTATGTGGAACATGAAAGTACACAGTATGTTGACAGGCAATCATTTTTCTCAAAGTAAGTGTGAGCCCTGTGTTTACTTTGAGAAAAATAATGATAATTTAACAATTGTTGCATTGTATGTAGATGACTTCTATGTGTTTGCTACTAATAAAGCATCTGTAAACGAGTTGCATGCTTTATTACAAAAAGAATTTAATGTAAAAAATCTTGGGCCTATTAAAAATTGTTTAGGCATGCAAGTAACTCGTGATATGTCAAAAGGAACATTGATGTTAAATCAGTCTCAGTATATTAAGACATTATTAGTTCGCTATGGGATGGAAAATTGTAAAGCAGTCTCTACACCCATGGCGCTTAATGTAAAGTTACAGAAGTCTGAAAATAAAGTGCTTGATGATAATGTTTACAAGTATAGAGAATTACTAGGATCTCTGATGTACCTGTCTGTGTGTACGCGACCTGACATTACTTACGCATGTAGTCAGTTAAGTCAATTTAATCATGACTTTGGTAATGAGCACTGGCTTGCGGCCAAGCGTGTCTTAAGGTATCTTGCGGGAACTTTAAATTACTCCCTATATTTTTATAGGACTGGTAATTTATATATAACTGCTTTTGCTGATGCGGACTGGGCCAACAATGTGTTGGATCGTAAGTCTTATTCTGGGTATGTTATTCGGATGGGTGCTAATACTATTAATTGGGAATCGCGCAAGCAAAGATGTGTAGCATTATCCAGCACAGAAGCTGAATACTTGGCAATAAGTGACGTGTGTAACTGTGTAAGGACTTGTCCTTCTTTAAAAGTTTTCTAGAAGAAATTGTTAGTGTACAGGGTAAAATTGTTTTGTATAATGATAATCAGAGTGCCCTTAAATTATTGCTGGCAAAAGAATATTGTCATAAAAAGACAAAACATATTGACTTAAGATACCACTATGTAAAGGATTTAGTTCAAAAGGATTTTGTTAACGTAGAATACCTGTCAACACAAGAAATGATAGCAGATGTTTTAACAAAGCCATTGTGTTCCACAAAACATAGAAACTTCATAAATGAAATGAATGTCAAATAATTGAGAGCGCATTTGTGTAATAATTATTAATTATATTATAATTTACTTTTAAATTCTTGACTAAGCATGTTGAGTGTGTTTGTTAATTCTATTATGTTTTAACTGAATGTAGAGTCATGTTGAGTAAAAAAGGGGTAGTGTTAATGTTTGTATTTTTCTCACATGACAACACCTTTAGTTTAAGATATTATTTCTAAATGTATATGTTGCAACACTCTTCCCTTTTCTTTTTTTATCTGTCATGGGTGACGTTCCGCTAATGTTTCAGCGCATATTTTATATTTTGGAAATATCTAGTTTTTATAAATTAATCATCAAATTGGTATTGTTTATTGTGATCAATAAATCAATAGAAATTTGTCACACACAAGACGGTGTATTTATTTTCTCTGCTGACTCCACACCTGCTATTGAAGAAATCATAAAAATTATTAGCTATCGTAAAATTATCTCTATTCAGGCTAGTATAGACCGATCTCCTTCTCTACCACTGTTTATGTACGATTTTGACCCTCTTATTATTTCTCCAACTATCTGCTATGATGTAGGTGTTCACAAAAGAGATTTAGGTTCAAATGTTCTCTTTAACTTCAACGTTAATGAGAATTGGAATGATTGTCATCACATTTTCACAGATGCATCTAAAAATTCTGCTGGTGATTGTGTGGGAGTTGGTGTATTTCATAAACAATATAAAATTATTCAACAGGTCAAATTGCCACCGGAAGCCTCGGTATTTACGGGTGAATGTTTTGGATTATTTAAAGCCCTAGAATATATTATTTTAGCAAAACTTAGTAAAACCGTAATATTTTCAGATTCAAAATCAGCTCTTCAAGCTTTAGAAAAGTTTCCATTTAAATTAAAACCATACTACCCTATTATTTTTGAAATCCGTAATAAACTGTTTATATGCAAGTGTAAAGGGTTGTCGGTTATGTTTGCTTGGATCCCTAGTCATTGTGGAATTGTAGGTAATGAAAAAGCTGACCAGTTGGCTAAAGCTGCATCAACTTGTGGTGATGTGTTTCCCTATAAAAATTATTGTCATGACCTGATATCTCTCCCTAAAGTTTATCTTCGGGATTCTTGGGATAGGCTTTGGAGAGAGAGTGCTAGATTTAAAGGAAAACATTACTTTAATATTCAACCCAACATCCCTATAAAACCTTGGTTTTTTAAACTTAACTTTGACAAACGTTCTACTTCCATTATTTGCCGTATGCGTCTTGGACACATGTGTACTCCTTCCCACCTTGCTAGATTTAAAATTGTAGATAGTGATATATGTGAATGTGGTGTTGATGTTGGAGATTTGGACCATTTAATTTTCTCGTGTTCCCGTTTTGACCACTCCTCCCTTCTGCAACAATTGCTTAGTGCTCGTGTTCCTTTTCCTACCCGAATGTCATGCCTACTTATGAATCCCAAACTCTATCCTATAATTACATCTTTTATTTTGCATAATGATATTAAGATTTAATAATATAATATAAAATACATATATATAAATTCCTATTATTCCTTCCTTCCTCATAAGTATTTTGTGTAAGTTTAATTTTGTAATACATATAATTAGATCCTAATAACTCACCTGAGGGGCAATTCTACTAATTTTAACAACGTTCACAGTCTGATCTCAGTCTCAATCTGTCAAAAAATACGTCTAATTTCCCTACATTTTGACAAGTTTTTGACATTTGATTGTCGCCGAGATGAGACTGCGACTAGATTTTGAACGTTTTAAATTAGTAGAATTGGCCCTCTGATCTTGTCAATAATTCCTTTTCGAATTTACCTCTCCCGTCCGTTTCCTAACCTTTTTACTTGACATTGGCACAAAGCCTGCTAGTGCCATAATTAAAAAAAAAAAAAAAAATGATACTCTCCAGCACCACCTTTAGGCAGTATTGCCACCACGCGGAGTACATTTTATATAGGGTAATGCCACAACCCCGAATAAACGATGGTTTATTTGAAGAGTAAATAAATATATGTCTCCATGGGCGTAGCTGGAGGGGGGCAAGGGTGGGCTTTTTTTCATATTCATGCCCCGTTGCCCCCATTTCGTATCAGGACCCTAGAATTTAAATTATTACTAGCCTGTGATGTCCCACTGCAAGGCTAAGGCCTCCCTACTCTCTTTTCAAAGCTGCTAAGGACCAGTTCATGTTGAAGGAGTCCACTGTCCAGCTCATCCCGCCATCTCCGTCTGGGCCTGCCACGATGTCGTTTGTCATTTGACAATTACTCACATTTCGAACTCCGTGCTTCTGAAGTCCTGACAGACTAACAATCGACAGAAGTCGTCGTATGTACATAATCCTACTCTAACTAATATATAAAATTCTCATGTCACAGTGTTTGTAACAAAACTTCTCCTAAACGGCTTGCCCGATTCTTATGAAATATTGTTTTTGGATAATTTTTTTTATGATTCGGCATTAAAAAATATATGCAACCTAAAATTTTGTATCCTACCACCAACCCCTATTTTTTAATAGCAATATTAGTACTTTAAAATCAGTTACCACTCGATCAGTCATAGATCACCCGCCAGGCGTCTACTGGTGTCACATCTCACCCCGTAAACGCAGAGTATTTTAGTTTATTATCAAGACAGATATTTTTTTTATTTAGTTTGTCTTTTCTTGATATATTTTTTTTTTCTTTTCGTGTAGGGTAGGAGTAGGATAAGACTGATAAGAGTAGGGTAGGAGTAGGACACCACGCGAACGATGTCGCGCCGAGCAGCTAGTAATATTATAATAATGTGAAAGTTTGTGAAGATGTTTGTTACACAATCACGCGTAAGCCGTTGAACAGATTTGGATGAAAATTGGCACATAGATAGACCATTTCCTGGATTAACACATAGGATACTTTTATCCCGATATTCCCACGGGATCGAAACTTACGCGGGCGATACCGCAGGGCGCAGCTAGTAAGAAATAATCTCCTATCGGCTATCCTTTAGCGTACATAACGCTATTATTGTGCGTTAGGGCAAATTATCAATTTATCACATATCAAACAAGATCACTTTTGAAGCAGTTTAGTGCAGTTGGTGGCAGTTATTTTAGTTCAATTTTAGATTTGATACCACCAACTGAATCGGTTTTTTTATCAACCTTTTAGTGCGTTATCTTTTTAGAATCGTCTCCTCAAGCTCCTTATTTTGATTTAAATGAAACCTCAAATGGTCATGGTGAATTTTTTTTAGAATTCTTAAAAAAATGAAGATATTTTTTTTTAGAATTCTAAATAAAAAGAAAAATCTTCTCTATAACACCTTTAATTACCTAATATTTTATTTTATAAAAACAAAATCTAGCCTGAAACATAACATTTGCACGACATAGAAGAGTCTATAGACACCTCCATGTATTTATAAAGGGTGCGACAAAGTTCAGCTAAATTTTCAACTCCGATAATTGGAAATCCGAAAATGTTCTTCCTAACATTTTTCATCCTAACAACCTAACAATCACAAATCCTAACTACTCTGTCTCTAATGTTTATAATTCCGAAGCATTCAACTTCATAATGTCAGTAGCAATAATCATCTATTACCTATACTTTTATTTGTTTTGTTTTCCTATATTTTCTCAACATAACCATCTTTTACACTAGGTATTATGCAAAGTCATATCTTTTTTGTTTAGATTTCTTTTTATTCATAATAATCAGTATTATATCTAAGGCTAAAAGTATCTTGGTGTTTTTTGTCTCCGACTAACCATTTGTCGTAAAAACGATGTGGAAGGGATCCATAGGTTAGGTTAAACTGTGACCAACTACGCGCGAGCCGAGCGAGCGAAGCGAGCGGTGCCGCGGCAGCGGCCCGGCCGGCGAGCGCTACCTCGAAATTGGTCGCGAAATTTTTCTAAGTATTTTTTTCATAGTTCCCCCAAGACGACACTGACCTGAATTTCATTAATTTAAGACACAAATCACTTGGTAATGTTTCTTTCTGAGTATGAGTGAAAATATTAATTATGGTAATAATGTTTAGGGATAAAAGCGTTATGATAAAAAACAGTAGGAGTTTAAATATATTTACAGTAATGATATTATTAATTACAATTTTCGGAAACATGAGTGTTATGAACATCGCCGGTAACACTACAAATAGTATGAATGAAAACTTTAGGATGAAAAAATTTAGGAAGAGTGATCATTCAGATTACAAATCATTAGGAAGAACAATTTCGGGTAAAGCACTTTAGGTGAGCCAATATGGACCCATTTATAAGAACGACACATGCATGTATTTAAAAAAACATCCAGCCGGTAGGATGCATTGCGGTCGTATTTATTTTTTTTTTGCGTGGGTCTCTGTAGACCCTCCTCGTATACACGCGTGAAAACCCTAACCTCTCTGCTGTCGCAGTTGGGTAAAAACATTTCAGTTTCTTTTTTTGTGATTTCTAAAGTTAGACTGACTTAGTGATTCAATTTTAAGGGTCGTCGCACATCTGACGGAAGATGCGTCGGGCGTAATTAGTTCTCAGTATCGGTTTAGCGACTTGTCCGGCGGCCTGGCCACGACCTTACTGCTATCAGCGGCAGCTTAGCGCGGGGCGGCGAGCAGTAAAAACAAATATACAAAAATGTATGAACCATGGCATATATGCATCGCACGCAGCGTCAACGCTAACACCACCGCGCCGCTTGCCGCTAAGCCAAAGTCGTGGCCGGGCTACCACCCGGCCACGACTTTGACTTACTTTGACTTTGGCTGGTAACGCGACCGAACTTTATGAGACGTATCTTCTGCCAGATTTGCGATCACCCTAATACTACGAGTAGCTACGTTTTCCCTTCGCAAATTGAGCGTTTCAAGATTTACCCAGTCGAGGTCGAGGTCGGTTTGTAGGGTATTGTAATGTAATTTGTAGGTATTAAAACACAGCTCCTTTTACTTCCAATTGTTTTTAATATATTGTACTATTTGATGCAAACCTTCTTTCCCTGCATTGCCACCAAGATGTTCTATTTCAAGTAAAATGTTGTTTTCTTTCTTTACTAATTTAAAAAAAGCATGTACTAGGGGTTGACATTTACTGGTATGTGCAGAATCATCCAAATGTTCATAATGATTGTTTCCATATAATTCTTCTTGACTGCTGACACTTTCATCAACTTTTGGAGACACTGGTAGATCTGCGCTATTTGATACACTGTCTACTTGATCGCCGTTGGCTGAAATGCTCACAGCGATATCTTTTTCTGAATCTAATTTAGGTACTTTGGCATGACCCTCGCTTCTTTTTTGCAGTCTTCTTTTACGTCTTTGATTAGACCATGTATTCGTATTTGCAACTATATCAAGTGTTACGTTCTTACCTCGCTTATCTAACAGTTTATGAGTGATACTTAACTTATCTAGCATCTCTTTTATTTTGCTTAGTGCTACTTCCATTGTATTATCCCAATTTGCTAATTCAGGTAACATGTATATTGTCGGTGTATGTTTTTTCCTGGGTTTGTCTCTTGGAGGTACTGTAACAATTTACTATACTTAAGTAAGAAAGATCATAATGCTTATTTTATTTTTAAACTACTATTTATAGGGGCTAGAGCTAGAGTTGAAGTCCGAAGAGAAAATAATTATATAATTTACGCGGAAAAAACCGCGGGCGAAGAGCTAGTATTATATAGATTAGGCATGTAAAAATTTTGGTATTTAAACATAATGAATTCAACAGTACTGTACTGAACTCCCAAATACTATACTGAGTTAGTGACAATTTGTATTAATTATTATGCTATGTATTTTTCTAAAATAAAATAAGAACAGTGTCATCATACCTAGATTATATAAATCATAATCTTTGTAAGTCCATGCCAGTCCCCACCTCGTAACACGACCTTGGCAAAATTCAGTGTGAGTGTGTTTAATTTCCTCAGATTTTAAGTCTTGTAATAAAACATTTAAGTTATATTTATGGCCTACCATAGTGGTAAATATTCTGAAAAAATAAAACAAATTGTTGAATTATACTATAAAAAGTGCTGTAATGAACTGTTTTGGTTATTGAGAAACAAACACTTACAGCACATTATCTCTGTGCTCTTTGCTCTCTCTAATGAGTTGTCTACAAAATTCCAACTCTCCACCTTCAGTAATCAGCTCCTGTGGTGACCCTGTAAAACCATTCTTTGGTGGTAGCCTGAAAAGTAATGTAATGACTTTAACTAAACTGAACATATTTCTATGCACTATTTATTATAGATGCACATTAATTTACACTATCTGTACTAATAGATAGAATAGATAACAAAGCTTAAGAGTTTGTTTGAAGGCGTTAATCTCTGGAACTACCCATTGGATTTGAAAACTTAGTCTTGCTTTTGATTTGATAGGCTAATTCTTGAGGAAGGCTAATTAACATCACGCTAGGACCCTTAGGAGCCGATCAAGACGAAAAAATGCCAGAAAGAATTATACGCGAAAACGAAGTAAGGCGGGCGATGCGATGCTACGGGGTAGCAAAAAAATTTCACGCGGCCTAAGTCGCGGGCAGAAGCTAGTATTATAATGTTGAGGTATAGACGCCCGCACATCAAGTTACTACAATCTGTCAAATTTCTTTAATAGATTTTCAACTTTATCACTACCAGCATAAGTTTCAAAGTTGATTGGGAAAATGTGACAGTTTCGGGTGGCTTGATGTGCTGGCGTCTGTAATAACCGCAGAAAAAATATTACATTTTTAATTAAAATTATAATTTTAATTAAAAAGGTTAAATAATAATTATTATTTAACCTTTTGACCGCCACATCAAAAACACTTTACAACAAGTTAATTAGCTTCTATAGTGTAAGCTATAAAAAATGTAGTACAATGCTATCAGAATACTCAATTACACAGACACAGAAAAACTTCTAGAAATTTTGTCATGATCATAATTTGATTCCCTTGAGTAAGTACTTTTGTGTGTTTACATAGATTTAGTATTAGGTATTAATGTACCAATGTGCTTTTTCTCAGAATTGCTAATTAATTATTTTTATATCAGTTCTATTTAAAAATTAACACTCCAATTTAATTAAAATGTAAAGCGATGGCCTGAAACACAGGTTTGAATAAACCTAGTTCGGGCGGGTCACTACCTAACACTCTAATTCCGAACCATCACTACTTGAACCTGTAATAAAATAAAAAAATTAAGTTTTAATTTATTTTTAGGTACTATAATTGTATGGAAAATTGTCTACTCTTGGCTAAAGGTACACCTTTTGTAAACGTTTTTATTACATAAATTATTATCATTATTTTATTACTTTTTAAAAGAAAAATTAAACCGCCGAAAAAACTGAAAAGCAAAAAATAATAAACCTTTTTTTATTTAACCTTAATAACTATGTACCAAGCCGATGATGGTACATTGGAGGGCAAGCGCAGTTTTCGATACGATTTTGGTTGATGATTAAATGAGTAACTGTGCTTGCTCGCGGGGAGACGGTTAGACCTTCCAAGTATAAAGTGCGTCACTCACCTGCTAGCCTCCTGTGGCTCTTCGAGGGGTATCTTGTCCTGTGGCACGTGGTTGGCGTTGCTCCACGACCGGCCGGTCCGATTGTCCACTCACAATTGGTGCACCAAAGTCTGTAAAGCACTATATGAGCCTTCAGGAACCACGATCAGTCCAGATCAAAGCCGTTTAGCGACAATTAGCCCTCATCCAAGGATTTTAACCGGGAGCGCGCACTTAGGCAACCGCAATTGTTGCCATCTTGGATTCGACTCGTTACTCACTCGTTCGCAAGCACAGTGCGCGCATAGATAAAAAAAGTATGGTTACGGAACAAACTAAGTTCTTAAACTAATGTAATTTAGAGTCAGCGCCAAACAAATTTTAAAAAATACACGTCAGTTTGAGAACCTCCTCCGTTTTTTTGTTGGTTGAAAACGCAAAAATGTGCCCTCAGTGCCAAGCTACAAATTACCTACAAAGTCATGTAGTCGCGACCGTGGTGTGCTGGGCACATTTTGGTTTGTCATCTATACATGACTGAGGCTGTCAAAAGGTTAAGCAGGGACGTACCTGGCTGGGCTCCTTGATTCACACAATTCCTGTAAGGTGCTGTAGAAAGGCGGGTTACACATACAGAAATCAAAATCCTGCTTGTCATCGTGTTGAAATACATGTGAAATTATAGATTTTGTGGAGTTTTTTCTCACTGAAATAAAAATTAAATTCAATAATGGCAAAATGATACATAGCTGTGATATGAGTGCATAGCTATAACTTAGTCCCATAAATAATATTATGTTCTCACATTGTATAAGTTCTTTTAAGCTATTTGTTTGTACATTTTCATCAGCCTTGGAAAAGCTTTCCGTATCAGTTTCTGTTCCAACAAAATTCCATTTATTTTTTACTGCTGCTAATAACGGGTAAATGGCACAGGCTCCTGTTCCTAAAAAAAAGACATCATTTATCAATAATATACTTAATATTCCTCGAATCAGACTCAAAATTTCCTCCATTTGATTTACATGGGCAGATTATATTTGGAACTACTTACCAATATCTAATCCCCATATTTTATCTTTTCTTTGAACTGCGTCCAGTAAATCTTCCAGCCATAATATGTAATTAAGCCTTAAAGGAAGGGTTGGAACTAATCTGTCTTTAGGAATGTCTACTTCAAGATTGAAATCAGATTTAAGAAGACACTTTGTGAGAACCCTCAGTGCATGTGGATCTTTGAAGTCAATTGTGATTTTGCCTGTGACATCCTGAAAAACAAAATATGAGACTATTTTTAAATGAGTCCACCACAAAATGAACGAGATAATGGGGAAGAATGGGCAAGAAAATCCATCCATATTAACTTTTTGGGGATATTCATAAGCCCTGGTCTTCCAGCAGACATCAGTATACTAAATGGGTCTAAATCAGTATACTAAAACTCTTATCTGTGACTGTGACTAGTTAGTCACAGATAAAAGGTACCTACTACCTAGGTCCCAATCAAATTCTCAACGCAAGAAAGGTGTCACTTTTCGCCGCTAGGATAAAAAAATCACGGTGCAGCGATTTATGAAATATCAACTTACCACTTTCGCAATGGCAGAAAACTCAGAATATATCTTTGATAGATTTCCGAAATCAGGCGGTGTCCTGTAAATGTTACGAGGGTGCATATATTTATTCAGAGCCATTGCAACCGAGTAAGTTCTAATATGAATAACCTCAATTATTATCTGAAGGTGTTAGAAATTCTAAAACCATAACAATAACTTTTAAAAGTGTATACTTCAATAAATTGATTTCGACCAAAATAACAACGCGCAACAACTAAAGCAATCCACAACACACAACACACATGACACAGAGTATTGAGAGTATAAACTTATAAAGTAAAGTCTGTTAATCTGTTTCACGAAAGAAGTCTCGTAGAAACGGCGCCACTGTCGTGCTACGGAATCCTAAATATTGATTGATTTATTTATCTCGACATCTTAGTAGAGGCACTGGTTAATTACTATACAATAATTATTAGTTCCACTTATTGCCGCGGGACTTCTTTCGTGAAACGGACTATAGTATATTCCTTGGTATGTACTCTGTGGAGTCTGTCTGTGGTATGCACAGAACATATCGCATGCGCGCTAAGGTAGCCCGCAAAATTCAAATTTTCTTACGTTTTTTGCAATTTTCTGGTCAGTATTAAGTTGTACGTTGATTAATATATGAATCGTGGCCGAAACTAACATGTATTTACAGAATTATAATCATTAAAGTCATCAACACAACTCTCTAAGACCACGTAAGTCCAAAGAATGATAATTTCATGAAACAGTTACATATTTGTTACAGCCGCGAATCATATATTAATCAACGTACAGCTTAATACTGACCAGCAAATTGCAAAAAACCTAAAAAAATGAATTTCGCGTGCTACCCTGGCGTGAGATAGGAAGCATTATACAGTGTTTTTGAAGGTTTCACTTCTACCACGTGTGAATTGCACACATGCTGTTTTTTTTTTAATATATTGTATGCAATGTGCAACCCCGTACAATCTTTGGTCTTTGGTAAAACTTTTTTTCACTGGAGTCTGTGAACTCTGTGGTTTGACGTTTGGGTGGGACTTTAGACTTTTTCTTTGTCTTCTTTTTCTGTGTCATCGACGCGCGTTTGCAGAAAGGAAAAATACAATAATATTATTTTAAATATTCTCTTTTAAAAAACGTGTCCATGATGGTTGACCAAATTGAAATGGCTTTAGATGATATTATAAAAGCAAACAAGAAAACACCAAGAGGTGGAGGAGGTGCTGGACGAAAATTCAACACCACCAGAAAACCTGGTGGCGGCCGTGGAGGTTCTGGTGGAGCTGGTGGTGGGTTTAGAAATGGCCGCACGGGGGGCGTATTACGTGGAAGAAACCGTGGCGGTATATCTAAATCGGCAAATTACACAAGGGTAAATTATTACTATGGTTATACAAATTACAAATGGCGGACAAACGTGGTGAAATGACGCATCTTGTTTCACTCTCAAATCAAAGGACGATCAAGTTGCATTGATGACTCAGTTATCTCTTTGGCCATCTTGTATGTAGCAGCAGGGTTAAACACTACATATCGTATTTTCGCTCTTGCTAACCTAGATCATAAGATCTATATTTGGCTTCCAGAAAGCACTATGTTAAATACGCGTTTGTCATGTTCTACAATGTTTAGACTGGAATATTTTCGCCTGAAAATAAATATCCAGATGTTTGTCATCAAAAGCTATCGAAATGCATCAAACAATTACAACACTTCAGATGTCACCTTTTCGGGATCACTGCGATTCAACATATATATTCAGTGATTTAGTGGAAGTGCCAGGATAACCTGGTAGGAATATGTCACCGTGTTGTCTTCACCATGGAGTCTTATAAGGGTCTGGGCTGCAGGCATGGGAGACAAGGAAGTCTGCTGTGGTGTTCATTCCTGACTTGATCTATTTGCAAGATGCAGTACTAAAATCAACGCGAGTGTGTGCCAGTCAGTGCTAAAATAAGAACTTCATTAAAATGTGGGACAAATTAATCCAGTTGTAATGCTTTGAGCAATTGAAAAAAAATCTTTTTATTTATTTGTCAATATTGTTTTGTAATTTGCATTGTAAAATTTTATATTGTTACATAAAATGTAGCAGTGTTTGTAACTAATGTGTATGCCACACTATTACACTTGGGTGTAATCATGTTCAATGAGGCATTGAGCGGTCAATCGGCAAGCTCTTTGAAGGACCACCTATTTCAGGGCGATGTTAACAGCGCATGGAAACATGACATGTTCAATGACTTTGGTGAAAGGAAGATTCAGAGAAATGCCATGCAGGCTATCACAACTGGTCCAACTAAGTTGTTAGTATCCAATCTGGATTTTGGAGTCTCTGATTCAGATATACAGGAGCTGTTTTCAGAATTTGGCACTCTGAAAAGTGCAGCTGTACATTATGATAGATCAGGAAGGTCTTTAGGTAAGCATAGCTTGTTAAATGTGTGTCTATTTTATTTAAGTGGCTATACACATACCAGTAATTACAACCATGTTGTAACTTCTATTTTAGGTACTGCTGATGTAGTGTTTGATAGAAGAGCTGATGCTTTGAAAGCCATGAAACAATATAATGGGGTGCCGTTAGATGGGAGAGCAATGAACATACAACTAGCAACATCTGAAATCAGTACCTTCAGAACTGAAGAAAGAAGTCGTATTGGTGGCGGCAGCAGTGGAGGTGGTGGTGGACCAATTAGGAGAAACATTAATAGAGGTATTTATCATATTTTGTTTGTGTCATTGATACAGCTTAGGAAATACGGGCTGGTGTCCGAAACTCCACATCAGTGCATTTTGTGTACAGATTGGTACATCTTTAATTATGTTTGGTTTTTATGGAAATCTCAAATGTCATTTGTTTTATGGTAAAAAGATCAATTTTATTTTCTTTGTGGTGTGCGGTATCTATCTAGCAATTACACTTTTGATTTGTAGAGCAACTAGCACGCACTATAATTTATAGATTACTAGCAGCACCCTGCGGTTTCACCCGCGTAAGTTTCGATTCAGAGGGAATATTGGCATAAAAATCCTATATCTAGGAAATGTTCTACATGTGATTGAGTAACAAACATCCAAACATCTTCACAAACTTTCACATTTATAATATTAGTAGGTTTACTAGTAAGTGTAAGCTTCAATCCCATGGGAATATCAGGATAAAAAGTATCCTATGTTAACACAGGATACTAAACCATTCAACAGATTTGGATGAAAATTGATCTATGTGCCAATTTTCATCCAAATCTGTTCAATGGTTTACATGTGATTGAGTAACAAACATCCAAATATCTTCACAAACTTTCACATTTAAGCAAAAACATTGCATATGACAGGGTGTTTGTGGTTCAGTTGGGTGCAGAAGACTGATAATAACAAATTAAAATTAAATCAATGGTTTCTCCTATAATAGTCATAATAATAATAATAATAATAAAGCTCATTTATTCCATATTTTCTTTACAAAAACGTTTTTACAAATTATTAGTTTTATATTTTATTTGAATATGGATCCCTTTTGGGTAAAAGCCTCCTCCATCCCGTGCCAATTTTCCCTGTTTTGGGCCGACTCCATCCAGCTCGGACCAGCTACTTCAATGATGTCGTCCGCCCATCTCTTGCGCGGTCTGCCCCTGTTCCTCTTGCCTCTCGGTCCAGACCACTTCGTCGTTTCCAATGTCCACCTCTGATCTCTGCATCTCGAAATATGACCTGCCCATTTCCATTTCAGACGTAAAGCGTGCTGGAGTGCGTCTGTTATTTTTGTTCTTTTTCTTATCTCTTTTCTTATCTTTTTTCTTATATCTTTTAGTTTTAATATGCTCCTTTCCATGGAATGTTGGCATGATAAGATTTTATTTTTTATTTTGTTAGTATATGTCCATGTTTGGCATCCATATGTCATACTTGGTAGAATACAGGTGTCCATTATTATTTTTTTGAACTTCATGTGATAGTCCCCTTTTAGGACTTCCTTTTGTGACCAAAATTTTTTCGACCTCTCTATGTAGCCTTTATTGACTACTCAAAGGCATTTGACAGTATAACACACACCTCGATCTGGAAAGCACTTGCCTGTTGCGGAATAAACAGAACTTATATAAATATCATAAAGAACATCTATTCACAAAGCAAAAGCAGAGTAAGGTTAGAAACTAAAGGAGAAGAGATAGTAATAGGAAAGGGAGTCAGACAGGGAGATCCCATGTCACCGAAACTATTCATTGCTGTGTTGGAAGGAATATTTCAAGAAATTAACTGGAGAAATAAAGGACTCAGAGTGCAAGATCAATATCTAAGCCATCTCAGATTTGCTGATGATATCATCCTCTTCGCGGAATCAGCAAATGAGCTAGAACAAATGATACAAAAACAGGACATAAAAAGTAAAAAAGTGGGGTTACACATGAACGCAAGCAAAACAAAGATCATGACGAACCATACAGAAGAAGAAATACATGTGTCAGGAAACCAGATTGAATACGTAAAGGAATATATCTACCTTGGAAAACAAATATCATTTGATACAAGAAATAACGAAACTGAAGTGGATAGAAGGATCAACTGCACTTGGAGAAAATTTTGGTCACAAAAGGAAGTCCTAAAAGGGGACTATCACATAATAGTCATACACAACAATAATAAAGAAACACTATTTGTTTATACAGGTGGAGCAAACAGAAATCAAGGTGGAGGTGGATCACGTGGCAATGCACGCCGTGGTGGGGGCCGTGGAGGAGCCGGAGCAGGCCGTGGCAAGCGACCTGCACCCACTGCTGAACAATTGGATGCAGAGCTTGATGCTTATGTCAAAGAAATCAAGTGAAAAATTAATATAAGTGTAGTGCAAAAGACACTAATTTAAATAAGTTTAGAATAATAATGGACTCTTCAAGATTGACAGCAGCAGATATTTTATATTCAGACACAAAAACAGCTAATTATAATGGTTAGCCAACTGCTAACTATAAAATTGTGGAATTGTTATTTTGATGCAATGTTAAACAAATTAATAAACTTATGACTCTGGTACACATTCATAAATTATTAATTTAAGTCCATCATTTACCTTATTTTGTAAACAAGATAAGTCAAAAATTCCTTTGACGATGTTGATACTATGTAAGGATGTTTACACATTATGCTGCAAATGAAGCGGCACCGCCGCCGCCGCGGCGCCGCTACGCCGCTGCAATAGTCGCCCTTAGATTTGTATGAAGCCACATACACACAACATACATACACACGACACCGCGGCGGCGGTGGCGGCGAATTTTGACGAGACCTATCAAAACTCCGCCGCTGCCGCCGCGACGGATCGTGCAAGTGTTCATACAAATCCAAGGGCAAGCAAAACAATGGCGCCGCCGCTGCCACGGCATAATATGTAAACGGCCTAACTGTTCATTTGACAAGGATGCCTTGATTTTTTGTTTGTCTAGCTGGCTAGCACGTCTTGAGAGATTTTTTTAAAAGTACTCTATCAATTTAATGAATGTCCGTGACTACCGCCGGACCACCAACGCCAATCGCTTCCATATTTGGTAAATCATTATTACTCAATTGGTACTAATAATTAGTACCTACCAATTGAGTACTAAATATTAGTACTCGAACAGCAAAATTGTTACCTTGTTGGTTTTCGAGAAAATCGGCTTTGAAGGTGGTCCGGCGGTAGTCACGTTCCCTTCAGCAGGACCACCATGAGCGCCGAAAAAGTAAGTATACAAATAATTAATTAGTACCCATAAGTGATTTAATCGTAAAAAAACACAGAACTGTAACATTTGTATTTACCGCAAACAAACATTTGTATTTAACTTTCTCGCAATTGTTCAGCAGGACCACGACTTTGAATGTTGATTCAAAGTTAGAGAAGCTTGTCGCTTTCCTCAAACCTACATAGAAAATTAGTACCTACTACAGTAGTTTACGAGATATACCATGCCATTGGTGGGGTGGCGGTAGTCACGGTGCCAAATTTTCATTTCAAGAAATCCCTATTAAAAACTGATTTCTTCCCAAATTTATAAAAAAATTAGTACTCCTAAAGAAGTTATAGCGACCAAAAATTCAGATTTCCAAGTGTTGTATTTTAAGAGAGAAATTAGCTTACCTATATTACTTTTCCATCCTAAATCTCCGCGTATAACCCGACCAAATTAAGTTGTCAATGGCCATTTGGTTGGCGTATCACATGATCTGTTCTTGGCTATTTGTTAGATACACTTCTGTTTTTTTTTTATTTTTCACTTTTTAGTGTACTTACCTACCCCAAACAAATTCACATAACACTAGGTACCTGCTACACAGCAGGAGAATGAACTGTGATAGGAAGCTGTTGAACACATCTGGGTACCCCTTTAGAGGGTACCCTCAATCAAGGGGGCAATCACACATCATAACATCACGCCTGTACAGGCGTGATGTTATGATGTGTGATTGCGTAAACAATGCATAGTTATGCGATAGCAGCAATCGCGGTTGATTTGCTGGCATTTATCGAAGAGTTCCATTGTCTGTCTCCGAAACTCATCATCAATCTTTACGAAATTTAAATGGGACCATTACGGAGTAAACCTTTTTCCTTTTTAGAAAATAAAGAATTTTGCAAATCCGTCTATAAAGCTGCCTACACACCGGGGTCGCCGGCACAAATCCGGTGCACGGTGGGCTGAAATCAAGCTTTCATAGACTTAGGGATTCACGAAAATTGATGAGCAATTTAAAAAAAAATAATAACGGCTTTGCGATCTACCACTAAATACAAGACATTTTTTTTTCTGCGATTTTTGTATATACCTAATATTTTTAAATTTATAACGATTTGAATTTATTTTGTATGGAGAAATTTGATTTTATATGAAGAGTTCTCAAAAAACGGTTTTCGGTATTCGATTGTGCTATTTTTTAGGCAAATTATCCGATATATCACTCGCTTCGATTTTGGAGAGAATTGTTTTTCATTCCCTATTCCACACCATCCTTGAGATAGAGAACTAAGCGCGTTTTTTTCATCAGTGGTGCAGTGGTGTCCCCAGGAGGCCTAATCCACTCATACGCACACTCTTACTCACACACGCATTCACAATTTCATCAGATTCTGATTCAGATTCGTTCTCTAAATGTTCCACATTTACAAATTCTATATTTTCCCGCTCATCATCTTCAAATGTTGGAGATAACAGAAGCACGGCTTTCGCTTCTTCTGAAAATGGTTTGTGTTCCCGTATCATTTTATGACGTTTTGATGATATTTTATAAGGATCTGAACTAATTAATAAATTATTCAAAATATCCTCATTATTAGCTCTTCTGTAGAATTTTCTTGAATGGTGTTGGCGATATCGCCTAGTCTTTATTTCTAGATTCAGCCGCTTCTTCCGATAACTTTCCAATCGGAATTAATCGCAAGTTTTCAAAGATAGCTGCTCCATGAACAAGAACATCTACGAATAATTTTATGGTGGCTTCCGTATATTCTTTAAACTTCACTGTGTCAATTTTATGACCTGAAGATATTCTTTCTAAAATGATTGAAAACCGTTTTATTAAGTTTTCATCGACACCAGTAATTGCAGCAGCAATCTCTGTATTTGAGAAAAATCTTCGAGCATCTATTATAAGGCCTGTTTGATTTTTAAAAGCTTCCTGAATGCTTTTTTCTATTTTCCATCAAAACTTTGTTTTCACCTTTTGCAACCCATGTTTCCACTCGATTTGTTGCGAATATGTACAGACGCCAGCACATCAAGCTACCCGAAACTGTCAAATTTTCCCAATCAACTTTGAACCTTATGCTTTAGCGATAAAGTTGAAAATCTATTGAATAAAATTGACAGATTGTAGTAGCTTGATGTGCTGGCGTCTGTACAAACAACTTGGTGTAGCGGTGGTTACAAGCGCACTAGCTAGCCACTACTACGCCCACTACTAGCCAGACTGCCAGAGCCAGCAGCTTCCTTTGAAGTAGACCGCCCATTGTGTCAACCTTTATTACATTTCTCTGTAATACATATGGTATATTACATACATAATAAAGAGTATTCTATTCTATTCGACCGACAAGCAACGTGTTCGTCCACACTCACGAGGCGCGGCCGCGCGGCTCTAGTGGGTACGCGCCTTTATACATCAGTTTGGTCTAACAAGTAAACTGGTTTTTAGGGTTCCGTACTAAAACTTCACTGTCTGTCACCAGGCTGTACCTCTAGAACCCTAATAGCCTGACAGTTGAAATTTTCACAGATAATGTATTTCTGTTGCCGCTATAACAACAAATACTAAAAACAGAATAAAATAAATATTTAAGGGGGAAGCGCTAAGGTAGCCCGCAAAATTCAAATTTTCTTAGGTTTTTTGCAATTTGCTGGTCAGTATTAAGTTGTACGTCGATCAAAATATGATTCGCGGCCGTAACAAATATGTATTTACAGAATTATAATCATTAAAGTCATCAACACAACTCTCTAAGACCATGTAAGTCCAAAGACTAACTGTTTTATGAAATAATCATTCTTTGGACTTACGTGGTCTTAGAGAGTTGTGTTGGTGACTTTAATGATTATAATTCTGTAAATACATATTTGTTACGGCCGCGAATCATATTTTGATCGACGTACAACTTAATACTGACCAGCAAATTGCAAAAAACCTAAAAAAAATGAATTTAGCGGGCCACCCTGGCGCTTTCACCTTAAGGGGTTCCCATTCAACAAACGTGTTTTTTTTTGGCGTTTTTGCCTTGTGGTACGGAACCCTTCGTGTGCGAGTTCGACTCTGACTTGGCCAGTTTTTATTTTAGTCTGTGCAAATAAAATAATTTCACATGGCAACACTACAGATACTGAAGGACATGTATCCATGGTCATGAATAAATAAATAAAAAAAAAAAATTTGTAGTTTATTGCTTGGTTTTTTCTTCAAAAATGTACTCTGTGCTTCTTTACAAACTAGTTGTACTCTCAGAAAATATGGAAAATATAGATATGATACGCTGAACAGAAGTAGCTAATTCACAAATATTAATAATATACTGTGCATGGATCCAAAACACCGTTCTCAGAGTTTTAATTCCTATTTGTCGGCCGGTTACTATTACGTTTTTACGTATTATTTTATCAGCTCGTGTTTTCTGAAATTCTGAACCAAGGCTGAACATGAATCTTTCAGGTAAGTTTACTAGGTAGCTAAATCTTTTACATTGTGAGTTGGTTGCTGTTGAAATTTGTATAATTTGTTACTTTTGCTATTAGTGCTATTGTTATTGTCGGCTTTTAACCTCAAAACTACACAACATCTCTCGTTAAGTCTCTTTACAACTTATTTATTCAGTACGGTGTACAGGTAACATTTAAGCATTATCTATTGCCTATCACCAGCATTTTCCCGCGCTGTAGTCCGATATTATCCTACGGGATCGTTCTACCGGGATAAAATAAGTATCCTAGGTCCTAGCTCAGGGCTTGGTCTACCTGTGCACCAAATTCATTGTAAGTAATCTGTTAAACCGTTAAGACCTGAAAGGTCAGACAGACAGAGTTACTTTCGCATTTATAATATTAGTATAGATATTGTTTTATAATGGTATTGGATTTTTGTGTTCTTCATAAAAGCACAGTTACTGAAATCCTTTTTTCGTCAAAATAGTTGGGTTTTATTAAATTTTATTGATGGTTAACAGACCCTTCTGATGATGACAGCAGCAGTGATGAGAGTATAACTATACCGGCCAAGCGTAATAGAACTGACACATATGGTGCATCATCTACCACCTCACATGGCTCTGGTGAGTACCAAACATTAAATGGAAACACAATTTGGACTTCTTTGTGTCCCTTCACAGAAATCACGCTGGACTACAAATATGGTTCATGTGTCAGGGAAAGAGATAAGGGCTTATGCAGCTGTGATTGACAATATTTACATATCATTTTGGTATCCAACCAAAATAATACAGACAACTAATTAGTCACATTTAATAAGATAAAAACAAACTGAACAACAAACTATAGTATGCCAAATACTATATTGTCACTAATTCAAAATATGCTCTACTATTTGTATGAGCAATGAGCAAACAAAGATCTAAATTGCTTTAATAATAATTTTATAAAATGATTTACTATTATTTATTTAGCATTGCAAGAATCAGATAAAGGCAGCCCAGACACTCCAATTACTGATAATTATGGAGGTGATTTTCAACAGCCAGGGAAAGTAAGACAAAGCTATGGAGATCAAAGTCCTGAAGAGAACATTAGGTTAAGCAGAAGTAGTTTAAGTGAGAATTGTTCTTCACCCAATGATCAATATGATGATTATCGGCCAGTGTTTGATGAACCAGAAGATGGAGAAGGTGCTGGACGTCCCAGCTTCCAAGAATCGGGAGACACATTTTATAACAAAAATCTTGAACAAAACAAAAACTTGGAGGAAACATATACTGGGGAATATTCAGAAAAATCCAAACGGATGATGATGAACATGGGTTTTAAACCAGGGAAAGGATTAGGTAAATTTGACCATGGTAGAACACAACCTGTTGAGGCATCTGCACAAAAAGGTCGCAGAGGATTAGGAGCTAAACCCTCAGCAGTGGGAACTTTACCTCAAGATATTAGGGAAATCACCGAGGAAGCAAAGCCTGAAGCAAGGGAGGAAGTAGTAAGTTGTTTAATTATACATACAATAGTTGTAAAATAGTAACTATCACATCAATATAATCAGATACATTGTTCTGTCAAGCTAGGAAACATTAATTCTATTTTTTAAACAAAATCGCTTGAAGAATAATAATTAAGAAGAATATAATTTAGTTAATTTTGTAAGACTGATTTCACAGTAACTCACTGGACTATACTGTTTACTTGACTTACTTTTCTCATTGCAGTTATGGCTTGATCCAGCACCTGAGGAACCACCATCTGGTGATGTTTTGGACAAATGGTTACGAAGGGGTGCAAAAAAAACAACTATTGATGATGAAACACATTTCGTTGACCCAGCAATATTAAAAGGCGTGTTAGAATCCAAAGTAAGTATTTAAATATATTCCTAATCTTTGAATGAAATCATCAGACTGGGAACAACAAACAAAACAGGAATCCTATTTTGACTTCATAGTCAAAATATAATTCCTTACTATATAATATTGGCGGCGTTAGGCCACGGACACGAAGTCGGCGATAGCGGGGCGGGCGGCGGCGCGGGCGGCAGCGGCGCGGAAAGCAGCGCGGCGACTAAGGGTGCGTTTCCACTGAAGCAGAGCTGTGCGGAGCGCACCCTTAGACCCGGTCTCGAAGCCAGCGGGCAGATCTCGTGGCGCTAGAACGGCGTAGTGTTGTATTATGAGAAATTAATGTCTTTTTTCGCGTACGAAATGTAAACAGCGACGACAACATCTTTTTGATGCAACATTTTGAAACGTCGGTCGTTAAAAAGCAATAAAATAAAATGCCCAACACTACGTCAATGCAGACGCGCGGGCACCGCTACTCTGGTGCGCACCGCGCACCGCTCGTACGCCGCTCCCCGCGCCGCACCGTACCGCTACCTTCGAGGTCAGTTCTATAAAAATCTATGCATTGAAACGCGCCTCTCCCCGCGCCGCCGCCGCCCTGACTTCATGTCCGTAGCCTTAGGGAGCGTAAATTACGCTGTACAAAGTGAGTCGCCAAAGTCTGTTGCGTTACATTCGGTTTCAATACAATCTGATTGAAATTAAATTCGACGATACACTTCGCCTTACAAAATTACGCCTGTTTTTTTTGCCCCCAACTTTTAATATTTGACTATGTGTTATGAAGTGTAAAAAAATACTTATAAGTATTATTTTACAGACAATTTTCGATAGTTTGGATGATGAGGATTTACGACATGCGCGGTTTCGTAGTAATCCCTATGAAACTATTGGTTCAGTGATATTCCTGAACAGAGCTGCCGTGAAGATGGCCAATATAGACGCTGTATTTGACTTTAATTTCACAAACCCTAAGAAACAAAATGGCGAAGATGCTGTAGATAACAAAGAAATATTGTATTTTGCTGATGTTTGTGCTGGTCCTGGGGGCTTTTCGGAATATGTGTTATATCGCAAGGGTTGGAGGGCAAAAGGTAATTAAATTTCACAATTTTGTTTATAATTCATGTGAATTCGGAAAAACTACTTTAATCTTTTTACATATTGTTTTAGGGAAAAATGCCAATTTGAAACAAGATTATTCATAACTTTGTTTATTTGCCTGTATTGTATGCTGCATGTATACGAGAACTTCTCACTTCTTTAAGACCTTTATAATACTATGTGCACACTTGTGAACTATAAAATCTGCTGCATACTTGGCTAAGCCTCGTTGAGAATAGAATAGAATACTCTTTATTATGTACACCATATAAATTGAGACCGCCGCTGCCGCCGCCGTAACCAAAATTCGGTCGGGAGAATGTCCCACTGTGGCGTAAAAGCCACTTCTCATACAAAGAAGGCAAGCTTACTCAACTTACGACGGATTGCCGATTATAGACTTAGATTAAAAGTTCATGTTTCCTCAAGATATTTTTCTTCACCAATGTCCGTAATGTCCTAGATAAAGTCAGTACACACACAATTTTGTGCATGAGAGGCGGGGCCACTGGGTCATCACAATGTTATTATGTAAAATATTATTATATTATAATATTATTATATTATAATGGGTTACTTGTTTTAGGTTTTGGCTTCACTTTAAAAGGACCTAACGATTTTAAATTATCAGATTTTTATGCTGGATCTGCTGAAACCTTCAATCCATTTTATGGAGTGAAAGAAGATGGAAATATCTTTAATCCTGCAAATCTTACGTCATTAAAAGAGCATGTACTAAAACAAACAGAGGATAAAGGAGTGCATTTTCTTATGGCTGATGGTGTAAGTATTTATTTTCTCCTCATATAAGTTCCTAATATTTGCAACAGACATCAATCAAATATTTCTTTGTCCCACATTTTTTTACGTATATTGATAATTTTTATGGGTATTTCAGGGCTTCTCTGTAGAAGGTCAAGAAAATATACAAGAGATTTTGTCAAAGCAGCTGTACCTATGTCAATGTCTTGCTGCTTTGATGCTTGTGAGGACTGGTGGCCATTTTGTTGTCAAACTCTTTGATGTCTTCACACTGTTTAGTGTTGGCTTGATTTACATCCTGTACAGATGTTTTGATAAAGGTAAAATAAATAATAATAATTATTATAATATTTATAATACATACGGAAATTTTCTTTACTTCAATTTCCTGTGTTTAGACTTATTTCAACTGCCATTTTATGTTTCAGTTTGTATTCACAAGCCAGTGACTTCGAGACCCGCTAATTCTGAGCGATACCTTGTATGTTTGTGGAAGAGGCTAGGGACTGAATCAGCAGAACAACACCTCGCTTCCGTAAACTCAATTCTGTGGAGTGACGTCGACCGCGGCGGAGACGTCACACAACTTGTACCTTTAAAAGTCATGGAAGAAGATAAAAACTTTTTTGAATATATTTACAAAAGCAACTGCCTGTATGTATGCAGTCATGATAACTTATTGTATGGCCTGTTTCACATTGCCCGGATAGTCGCAATCTACTTGATAAATTAAGAAATGGACCAATATTTGTATGATCTTTCTTGCAGATAAGTTAACTGAAACTTAACTGGGGGTGGTGACGCAGGCCATTTATCTCAAAACAAAAAGAAATACTTTTACATTGCAATCAAATTTTCAGACTTGGAGAAAGGCAAATTCAAAATTTACTAAAAATAGCTAGGTTCAGCAAAGATAAAAATTTAAAGGACACCACACAAGCAGAAATGAAAGAACAGTGTTTAGCTTTGTGGAAAGTAAGTTATAAATAATATGTAATTTTGCCCATCTGGATGTCGATAAGCGATACCTGTAAACTGTATTAAGAACCATTCGCTCTTTTTTCATAAATTTTGGCATACATAATTTTTTGGTCAAGTGCGAGTTGTCCATAGTAAAATTTACCGGTTTTTTTGCACTCCAATTGATCATCATGAAAGTTGGCAAATATCATTTGGTAAGTGGCCCGTGGCTAAATACAAAAGCCGCACAGGTCGATCCATCAGGTTAAGCTACGCTTGCCACGGTTGGTCTATGGACTATCTTTACATACCGTGACCCCTCCGTGCCTCGGAAAGCACGTTAAACCGTTTGTCCCAGCTGTCATTCGTGGATCTTTGACAGTGGTTACGGGTGGTCAGAAGCCCGAAAGTCTTGACAACCAGTCTTACCAAGGGGTATTACCCAGTAACTGGGTTGTGAAGGTCAGATAGGCAGTCGCTCCATGTAAAATACTGGTATTCAGTTGCATCCGGTTAGACTGGAAGCCGACCCCAACATAGTTAAGAAAAGGCTAGGCAGATGATCATTTGGTTGGACACACTAGCAGCTAATTAGCTGATGCGTGTGTATCGTATAGCTTGGAAATATTTAGTTTGTCTGTCCAATCGATTCTTGAAGCAGTTCAGTGTGGGAGCCGTCACAACATTTTCCAGGGGCCTATTCCATGCCGTTACAACTTGGTTACACAAGAATTCAAGGGCTTTTTTGATGAATTTTCCCATAGCTTTAGGGAATGCCCACGCAAATGTGTGTTCGAAAAATAAATATAATGTGTATTTAGTCTTGGAAAAGGTTTTTAAAGGGTTTTATTCCGACCTCGACGCGGGCGAAGCTAAGCTAAAAAAATGTAACATGTTTCTCATAAGAACTTAATTAATTAGTAAAATATTTTTAGTTACCTGATGCAGTGAGGACACAGCCAGAACGTCGAGGACATGACGATACATTATCGTCTATCAGATCCATGATAAAGAAGCCGGTATCAGATGCGGACAGCTTGTTTTCTTTTAAATCTAACATATTGAACAAACCGCCCAATTACTTGGAGAACTGCTCCGATCTTAAGGTGTATTTTAGAAATGTATTAGACTGGAATTTCGTGTTTTTAAGCAGTGGGAAAAATAGCCCGGATTTAAGAATATTTATAGGTAACAATGTTTGGTATTTACTTGTGCTTGGTTGTATGGAGCTCTGATTTTTTTTTGCTTGTGGAGTAATAAGAAGCCATAACTAATCCATTTCGATTATTGTTACCCGACTGGCATTGGAAAAGAACAGAAGTAGTTGACAATGATGTTTTGCAACTCATAAACTTCTGATCAGATTTTGACAAGGTGTTGACTGTTTTGTCTTTATGTGTCTCATGCCATTTTTTATCGTTTAAGGTTGTGGAGGCAAGCAAGTTTTTAAATTGGAATCGAATTCTTGGAGACAAGTCGTAGATTTACACCTGACGTTGCCGGCTAAAACACTGATATACGGAGAGGTATCCACAATGAAACTATCAATATTATAATAATAGTATTATTCTAATATTTGTATTTCTTTTCTGTGTGCACCATCGCTTAAACGCCTTGGCAGATTTACTACAAAGAAACGACGAGGGAGACGTTAATTGAGTCAATTACTTTTTTTAGGTTGTAAAAGAATATCGTGGACAGGGGAACAATCAAATCTATAGCAAGGCGTTACACATTATAGACGCTTTGATGTTGGGTGGCGTTGATATCTCTGGCGATCCCCTGAGCGACAGGTTGGTCTTTTTATAATAATAATAATAATAAAAACTTTATTGCGTAAAAGGTGTTGCAGTAAATACATTAAAAACAGTTGCACTACAATTGAACACTGGTATACAACAAAAATGGTTGGGGTACTGTCCTCTTAGATAGGCTACATAATAGCCTGTAGTAAAGAGAAACAGTGCCGTAAAATTTTTATCCTCTCTTACGAACTATATTAGACTATTATTATGTCCTGAAGCCAAAAATTACTAACAAGGGTTGACTGGCCCCGCTATGCCGGAGGTATATTATGTACTTGAATGGTTGTTTAATAATGTTTTAAATTTTCTTTCCCAGAATTAATCAATGTAATTTGTTTTGTTCGGCATTGAACAAACCATTTGATAATCAAGCTCTTCCAATAAGAACCAAGAGATTGTACAATATGGAACAATTCGAATCGGCTGCTAGCAATTTAGAATATCGCGCCATGAAAAGAGTAAAGACAGCGGTAACGATTAATACTCCAGATAGGATTAACAGAAATGATATGTTTTATGTTGTTGGATCCGTTCTATTTTTGAAAGAAATAAAAGGTAATAATATAATATTGCACACTGACTGTATTTTAAAATTTTCGCCTCCAGCTCATCTCAATACTTGCGTTTGCCGATAATAAATAAATGATAAATGGTTTTATTTTTGTAAGGTTTGCAAAAACATTTTAACACGTCAATCATATTTTTTTTTAAACTACATGAGGTCGGCGTTTCCTATTTGACCACTCTGAGAAGAAAGGCCGAAACAAACTCAGAGGTCACAGTCTCTTTTAAAGTCCAGACATAATCTTGGTCAGGTTAATAAACCATATCAACATACCTTTAATCTAGAGATAAACCAATTTCACAATAACTGCATCACTGAACGTTTTTAAATTGTGCATCTTTCAGATCCTTGGATCGCGGCTATATCAAAGAGCAGTGGACGGAAATATTTCTTCAGCATGGGCAAGGATGGAAAACCTAATAGCGAGTACCATATTCCAGAAGACGCCATAATGGATACGTTAAGCGCACACACACGGCGTGTCATGTGGCCGTGGGAGCCTAGAGCTAGTGCTATATTTGACAGCCAAACGAGAGAAAGTGTAACGCGAACAGATATGGAAAAATATATAGCAAGTGTGATTAGTAAATAGCCGTTTTAACTTATAATCTTAAAACTTATAAGTGTAGATATAACTGTAAATACTTGATAAATTAAGGATAGTAAAGACTAGGCTAATTAATGTACCCTCAAAAAATAAAATGTATTTTATTACTAACTTACAAGAATGAAAATTTTCAATTGACTCTGTTGTAAATGTTAGATAAACAACGAATTCCTACTCAAATAATTATATTATCTGTACTATTAAAGTTAGTGAAATGAAATTCATGTTATTATTGAACTGGTAAAATGTAGATCTACACACCTAATTCCGTCGAGGAAGAGACCCGTGATGTTATGTTATTATTTGAAACCCAAGTAAATCTGTAAAAGAAAAATGTTGCCTTTTATTTCAGCAGTGTATTTAAAGGCCTCGGTCTCGAAGTTAGCGACTGCGGGGCGGCGGCCGTCCCGCTGCCGCTAACTTAACGGTCCACTTCCTCTCACAGAAAGTAGTCCTGTGCCCCAGCAGTAGGAACTTTATAGGCTGATCATGCTAAGCGTATGCTATTAACCCTTTTTTGTAGTTGTACCTACCAATAGCTATGCTTGTAAAGACTACAACGCACCAGTTTTTTAAGATAACTGCCTAGTTTAAAATCATATTCGACAATAAAGAACTATAGCTTTAGACAAGTATCCTTGTGATTGTGACCCATCCTTGTAAGAGATACTCGTTAAGTCGTTATCTCTGCATCAGAAATACACCTACTACTTCCAATATAAAACTAACCTACCATACCGAAACCCATATTGTTAACGACCGTATCGAAATCGAATAGTGGAGACGTAATCGCTTCAGCCCTATCTGTCAAACAACCACGACATAAGAAAAATCTTGGGTATGTAGGTCAACCCGCGTATGAGGAACGAACTGAGATAAACCCTAGCGAGTACGGATACCAGATATTGGAACAGAAGTCGGAATTTTTAAGCGAACCCGGGGAGCGGCGCTGTATCGCAAACAGCGGGCAGATCGCGTGGCGCTAGGTGTTGTGTTATGAGAAATTAGTGTCTTTGTTCGCGAACGACGACAACATCTTTTTGATACAAATTTCTTCGTAACGTTAGATTTAAGAGCGCTATCACAAGTTTTTCTTGTTTAGAGCGTTTGACTCGAGTTTTGATTTGTGATTATGGTTTAACTAAAGTCACAATAGTAAAAAAAATACATGCCCGAGAAAGTTTAATTCCTTCTTTTGGGAGCGCATTCAATAAATATTTCAGTTTGTTTACATAAATCAGTAAAAAACTTGTTCCTGCAAAGGCTGTTTCATAAAAATTTAATTTCGGGCATCTCGCGATGCTCTGTTACATCGAAGATATAATAGTTTAATAATTTATAAAAATGTCCACGGTACAACTGTATCTTCTACTTTGGAATGCATACATCAATTTATTATGTTTAATACAGTAATAAACCAAAAATAATTCCGTAAAACAGAGAGTTAATGATATTTTTTCAGCCGAAATGATATTTTTTATCTCTGTTTATTTAATAGAAATTCAAACAAAAAGTGTTTAATAACTAAGGTTACTTTGTCACCTTGCTTGAAAAAAAAAAAATACTCTATTTTAAAGTAAAATAATATTTTTAAGGAATTGTTTTATGCAATGCTTTTTTATCAATATAAATCTCGGGATGCACGGTCTTAGCTTTAGTCCGCGCCGAGCGCTTTCAGAGGGAGGACGTAGCGCTCACTCGCTGCTGCCGTCACGTGATCTCGTTCGACAATTCGCCACGAATAAAAAGCGACCAACACTTCTTGATACAAGTGAGTTTTTTTTTTTAATTAGTTATGTTCTGATTGTAATGTATATAATATAATTATTTTCCTATGATGTTCCAACGCGAATATAATTATAGAAAAAAAACATACGTAAATATAGTTGTTGTTTTTAATTTTTCTGACTTTTTTATTTATCTCCAACATTAATTTAATTAATTATTTTCAGACAATAGTTCACAATAATGGGCAAAATAGAACTTTTGGTGCTGTCAAAATAAAAAAAAAGGTTTTGGCCGATAATTTGAAACGCGCAAGAGAAGCTCAGCGGTAAGAATTTTATGAGGAGTGCGTGCTTCCTGAAATCATAGATTCGAGGAAAGCACGGTCTATGCCGCTTCGGAGAATATTATTTTAATTATTTTACAATTATTATACTGGTTTTTTATGGTTCCGTACCTTAAGGGTGCCAACGGGACCCTATTACTAAGGCTCCGATGTCCGACCGTCCGTCTGTCTGCTAGTGTCTCATGAACCGTTACAAGTTCACAGTTGTAATTTTTAATTTTAATAAAACGACTTTTGATTTGTCTTTTTTATTTTCTTTTGACTTTTTTGACGTGACAACGTCTAATAAATCGATGAAGCTGGCTGCACACACGAAAAAAACATGACTCATGTAGCGTTACCTCGCGGCCTTGCTCTGCTGTAGCGTTGTACGCCATGGCGGCTTGAAGTGCAAGCGAGAGCGCGGAACGAGCGATGAGAGACAGATGATGTCGAACGCTGCCGAATCGGCCTCCGCGTTCGGCAATTTCATTAATGTTTTGTTATGACGTTGTCACGTTAAACTATCGTCCGTAAACCGACTTTACAGACAACCGATTTTTATCCAAACTGTAGAAACAACATCACATTGCATTTATTTCTATAAATAAGTACTAAAATGTCTTCCTACCTGCTAAATAAATTACATAATATATTAAACTTCGTAAAAAAAGTAGGTACAAAAAGTATTTATAAAAGTAGCACAAAAGTATTTGTAAGTAATGTTAGAGGCTGGCAACGCGCAAGTAATGCAGCTTCTGGCAATGCAAGCGTCTTTTCTTTAGGCCAGCGTTGCCAGTATGTTACTTTTGTAACATTTTACGTTACTTTTGACCCTCTCATGTTACCTCCATGTTACACGCCTCAAAATGTTACTTTTAAGACTTAATAAAAAATATTTCACAGAAAACAAAAAATAAACATGAAACGGAACGCATACAAGAAAGGTTTCGTTCGTCATGTTGGCGCACTTGATTGTCTTGATTTTGTGACCAAATTCTGACGCGACGACAGCGCGAAAATTTTTCACTTCGTTTGTCGTATCGCATATTCACTCACTCGCGTGAATTTCTAAATGACCCATCCCGCTTACTTAGGCGAGTGAGCGACAGCCTAGTAGTGGCATCCGTGTTGGTTCAGTTCAGTTTGTTATTACGATTCTTTCGAAGCCTACTAAGGGGACAGCTTTTTTTTATGTAATAAAGTGCCATGTTATTATTAGTCGTTTTCCACAAAAAATAAGGTAATGTTACTTTTCTCGTGAAAATGTTACTTTTTGAGCTCTCTCATGTTACATTTGACTATCTGTCACTGGCAACACTGCTTTAGGCTGCGGTAACTACACACCATCAAGCGGGCCGTATGCTAGTTTGTCACTTTAGTGGTATAAAATAAAAATTAAAAGTGAAGTAAATTTGTATGACCCTATTGTAACTCAAACCGTTGTAGGTAACACTCATCGGTACAAATAATATTTCATGAACTATAATAACAGTAATTTAATTTATTTTGAAAACGAAGGCTCTTGTTGGTTTGATCCTGGCGTCCGACGCATAGCGGTTTGTATGTGTGCATAGCGTTCTTCCCTAGACGCACACGTGCGCATCTGCTGCCGCGCGCCGTCGAATTTACCTAAAACTGAGCACTTCGGTTTTGTAATAACGCTCTTAAAGCAAAAAAAATGCACATATTAACTCAATTGTGGCTAATGAGACACAATTGAATTTCTATTGTTATAAATCAAATATTGATTTTCCCACATTTGAAAGCGAGGCCAGTTCCATACAAATCTATGCATTGAAAAGCGCCGCTCCCTGCGCCCCCGCCGCCGACGCCCCGCGCCGCCGCCACCGACGCCCAGCGCCCGCTGACTTCGTGTCCGTCATAGCCTTACAGTGGCAGATGGAGTAGAGTCCCTGCTGAATAGTTGGAAATCGTAGAAGCCAACGCTTCTACTGTCTCTCGGCAACTTTTCCCCACACACACACATCATGACATTTAGAAGATTGCGGGCAATTATTCTTGTACTAGCTTCTGCCCGCGACTTCGTCCGCGTGAAATTTCTTGTTTCCGACCCACGCCGTCGCATCGCATCGCATCGCCTGCCCGCGCTGTCACTTCGTTTTCGCTTAGCGATCTTTCTGACTTTTATTCTTTTTGCTCGGCTCCTAAGGGTTATAGCGTGATGTTACATAGCCTTCCTCAAGAATTAGGCTAGCAAATGTAAAAATATTTTTTTAAATCGACTCCGAGAAAAATCCGACCGATTAGCGCGTTCAGACAAACAAACTCTTGTGCTTTATTATTAGTATTTACAAATTTATCTATTTTTCAGCAAACAAAAAATAAACATGAAACGGAACGCATACAAGAAAGGTTTCGTTCGTCATGTTGGCGCACTTGATTGTCTTGATTTTGTGACCAAATTCTGACGCGACGACATACAGCGCGAAAATCTTTCACTTTGTTTGTCGTATCGCATATTCACTCACTCGCGTGAATTTCTAAATGACCCATCCCGCTTACTTAGGCGAGTGAGCGACGGCCTAGTAGTGGCATCCGTGTTGGTTCAGTTCAGTTTGGCTTTGTTTTGTTTGTTTTTATTTCATAGCATAACTCAACTTTGGTTGGATGTAGTTTTATTTATTACTTCACTAGCGACCCGCCCCGGCTTCGCACGGAAACATTATTATTATTATACATATAAACCTTCCTCTTGAATCACTCTATCTATTAAAAAAAACCGCATCAAAATCCGTTGCGTAGTTTCAAAGATTTAAGCATACAAAGGGACATAGGGACAGATAAAGCGACTTTGTTTTATACTATGTAGTGAAGTGATTAGTTTGTCGACTTGTGTGAACTTGTGTGTGCCAAACAAAACCAACATGGTAGGTAAGTAATAGTTAGTATTTAGGGACAACAACTAAGTCGTGTTCGCAACTGAATTAAGTTTATAAGTTTATTTGTATTACAATACAGTAATTAGCAACAAGAAGTTCATATAGTGTAACTTTGGTTTTGTTTACAAGAACTAGAGTGGGCACTGGGCTGAGTACCTACCGGCTGGTGTAGCCTAGAATTTGATTTTGTTTATATCGATCTCTTCGGCGACCAAGGTAAGTAGGTACCTACCTACCTACATACTTGATTTTCGTTGTAATTTGAATAATATTCTCACTCGCGCTCAAACTGACGCGACTTCCAGTGTTGCCATCGTCCGAAATGAGACGATTTCAATCTTTTTATAAGCCTACTAAGGGGACAGCTTTTTTTTTTATGTAATAAAGTGCCATGTTATTATTAGTGTCTTTTTCCACAAAAAATAAGGTAATGTTACTTTTCTCGTGAAAATGTTACTTTTTGAGCTCTCTCATGTTATATTTGACTATCTGTCACTGGCAACACTGCTCTTGTTAGTTTGTTGTCTGGCTTAAGGACTTTGCATCCAAAGCCTAAACTTTATAAAAAAAAAAAAATAGTTTGTTGTGGTTTGTTGTCCATTGGAGATTTTCAAATTTGTAATAAGTTAGTATTATTTGTAAGAATTTCAGGAATTGAAGTTTTAAATAATTTAATTCACTATTGGTTCAACACTTGGTGCATAATATATACATAGTTTAAAATGACTGTGGGCGAAGTGAGCAAAAATCTACCATGGTAAGTTACCCGGTATTTTTAACCACAATTTTGATTTTGATGCTTCTGATAAACAAACAATCCAAACAGACTTCCTTCCACCAACCCTCCCCTAAGATGACCCTTCGACCCTTTTGGATTTATTTATTTACTCGTAAAATTATTCATTCAACATTGGCTCACAATCATATTAGTACCTCTAAAAGAAAGATGTTACTGATAGACTCTAAAAACAGGTTTTACGTTTCAGGGTCGAAAAATATCGTCCTTCTAAGTTAGAAGAATTAATTTCTCATGACGATATAATTAAAACAAGTAGGTAACTTTTCATTCTAAGATTTGATTTAATAACAATATTAGTAACCTACAGTTTAGTTAGTACTGTGTTTATATTTGTAACTAATTGATTTGTGATTATTGTAGTAAACCAGTTTATGCAGCAGAACCAATTGCCTCATTTGCTATTTTATGGGCCTCCTGGAACTGGCAAAACATCAACAATATTAGCTTGTGCAAGACAAATGTACACACCACAACAGTTCAACTCAATGGTAAGTCATTACTTACATACATGAACTTGCTCCTTTTCCCATGGAGGCATAAACTACAAAATGCCACCTGCTAGTCCTGCTACGATCCTTACATACTTACTTTTGCCTCATTTACGTTCATACATCTGATCATACACACACTGTTGCGAGTAGGTACTAAGCACGCCTTTCTGAAGAAAATCACCAATAAGATCACTATATTTATGTCCTCCTAGGCTGTCCCTTTCCGGAGTTTCCGATTTACATCTGCCTTGTAAATACCTTTTGGTAGTCGCCTTTCATTCATCCTCTCAACATGGCCAAATCATTTAGGCATACTCTTTTCAAGTCATTATAATTTTATATATCTAAATAAATAATAATTCTTTTTGAATATCCTAGTATTAAACAATGTATATGTTGCAGTCAATACTCTTAACCAGTCAAAAGTACTATTGACTAGCAAAATCAGTCAAAAGTACTTTTGACCGTATGCTTTAGTCAATAATACTTTTGACTAAAATAACAGTTAAAAGTACTTTTGCCCAATGGAGCTGGTTAAAAGTACTTTTGACTAAGTGATTCCGTCAAAAGTGGTTTTGACTGGTTGTATCAGTCAAAACTCTTAAAAATTATTTAGCATATTATGTAGCATATTTATTTCTTTGAAATAATGTCATTTGGCCGAATTTTCAAATGCACTAATTTGCCTGTTTAATATGATATGACATGGTACCTAAAGGTATTTGTATTCTCATCTCATTCACTCGCTCTTGCATCCAATGTCGACGGAGCCCCGCTTCGCGGGGCTCCTATTTCTTTGAAAAGGGTTTAAAGTAACCTAACAAAACCGAACCTTGGGGTGGGAACATTACATCAAATGAACATTATACCTTTTGATCAACAGCGCAAATGTTGTTAACGCAAATAAATATTCGATGAAATGAAAATTATGTTAATCGATATTATACTAATTGATTATTTTCCTAAACGTTGTTCGAATTAGTAACATTACATCAAAAGTTGTTATACCAAACAAGGGTGAACCTCTTTTTTATTCACATCTAACGAGTTAATAGTGCTTTTGAGTTTTGACTGATGCTTTATTGCAGTTAAAACTACTTTTGACGAAGAGCGTCAGTCAAAAGTACTTTTAACCGCAAATTTGCACTATAATAACCAATAATTTTCAGTCAAAACCACTTTTGACCAACCTATTCAGTCAAAACTACTTTTGACTGATTTTGCTAGTCAATAGTACTTTTGACTGGTTAAGAGTTTTGACTGCAACATATACATGTAGCATTGGAAGGCCTCCCACAAGATGGACTGATTTGATGACTGATGACCGCAGGAATCCACTGGATGCGAGAAGCAGAGAGCCGGTTAAAGTGGCAGTGGTTGGGCGAGGCCTAAGTCTAAGTGGATGTTTTTCGGTTGAAATGATGATGAAACAATGTATATTATGCAATTGTTATTCCTGACTAATTGATTGTATACAGCGTGGCAGGGACATTGACGCATAAACTGTAGCCATAAATTCAGCACATGATTCTACACCCCCTAGCATAGAAATGGTTATTATAGAAAAGTGCAATACCATGTGCAATGGTGCCGATTCCCTTGTCCACAAATTAAACTAAATTTAAGTTCAGTGTATCTTTTTCTTTCAGTTTCATTAAGAAAAGGAGAGAAGATAAATTTAACTATAGTCCTCTCAAGTTAATCAGCACCTGACACTACTCCTTTTTTAGATGTGATTAAAAACTTGCCTACTAAAATTAAGTAGGTACGTCAATTTACGTCAGGCGTTGATTAATTTGACAGGATTAAACTAAAATTTATCTTTTGTCTTTTTCTTAATTAAATAGAAAGAAAAAGATGCACTGATCTGAAATTTAGTTTAGTTTGTGAACAAAAGAATTGGCAAATAATTATGTATGGAACAGCAATTTTTTTTAATAACCTAAATTTTTCTGTTGGGGGGTTCAAAATTATGTACTGAATCCATAGCAACAGGTTGCGCGTCGATGTCTCTGCCATCCTGTGTAACTATGTTCCTAATTACTTTTATGATTGTTTTTAATTCCTCAGGTCTTAGAATTAAATGCATCTGACGATAGAGGGATAGGCATTGTAAGAGGTCAGATACTTAGCTTTGCATCAACGAGAACAATATTCAAAGCTGGACCCAAGCTGATTATATTAGATGAGGCGGATGCTATGACAAATGATGCACAGAACGCTCTCAGAAGAAGTAAGTCATATTAATAGATGTGAAAGATATTTGGGGCTAAACATGTTTGGATGTTTATTAGGTACTCGGTCATGCTATATTGGCTGAACAATGCGGTGTGACATGGTATAGGTATTTTAGGCAAAGTTGCGTTGCGGGATGATTAAATAATGTCATAATTTTCGGTCTATGTGTCTAATAGTTGCAGATAAAGACTGTGACAGACAGACATTTGACTAAAGCCAAGTGTTTCAGGGTTTCATAGTAAGACAAGGAAAACTTATAGTTACGCCAAGTTAGTCTGTCTGAGAGTCCGCGGTTTATCTCTGAGACCCTTTTTAGCTGTATTTGGTTATACATAATAATCACGCCTACAAAGTTGTAAACTAAAATATTGAAAAAAAAACCTCCATTACCATCCCAACTACGGAATCCTGCACTGTGCGTGGTCCGACACGCACTTGGCTGACTTTTTGTTTACAATGTTGTCACGGAATTTTGGATGGCATTTTTCGGCGACGTATAATATATTTTTATTATATTAATAACGAACCTTATTAATTAAGTTATTTGATTGTTATTTTTGGTATTCAATAACTAAACGTTCGCTGCCGTGCTATTTGAACATACCTATTAAGTTGCCATGGTTATTTAATGAAAACAAATGCTTCTGAAATCATGGTATCATGGTTAATTTCTTAATAATGTTGAACCTTGGCTTTAAGAATTTATCACATTTGATGATGTTAGACAACTGTGATCTTTTAATTCGGAAAATGCGTTCAAAACTTTAAATGGGCCGATGACAAGTTCTTTACGATGCACTACGGTGAAGACGACGTAGTTGAGACCAGGACCATTCAGATTGCGGTTCTTGGTGAGCCTAAAACTGGGAAGGTAAGTGTTATTTTGTAATAAATTTATACCTTTTTTAAGACTTTAAAAAAGGAGGTTCTCTGTATTCGACCCGTATGTTTGTATGTCCGCGATTTTCTCAGAAACTAATGTAGCAATTTTGTTAATTCTTTCATTAATGTGATGTACATTTTCAGGAAGGTTTTAGTACATAATACATTAGGTAATTGTTCTTATAATATACGAAGTTATATTATGCATAAATGTACCTACTGTATCTCCGGCATTTCTATGCGAATTTTGATGATTCTTCTAGTCGGTGTCTTCAATTCTTCAATGCACTAGTAGTCCAGTCAAATAAGACTTTGAAGGTTACAATAATTCCCATAGAGCTAAAAATTGGTATGAATATTCAGAATACTATTATAAATGAATTGTGAAAAGTCCCCATCAATCCCCCTTGTGCAAAATTTTTTATTGATGATGAAAGTTTGCAAAAATAGGTTTTTCGCGTTTTTCAGCTAAACGGTGAGTTTTTCAGCAAAAATAGTTCAGACAAAAATTGTAGATCATCCGATTCTCTACAAAAAATGTATCCACACTTTTTTTCATAATTATTGCCATTTCTGTGATATAGCGGTTGAAAGAATTGAAAAAAATATTTTATTCGTAATATGCACGTTAATGTACTTTTATATACGTTTTTGAACCGTTATACGAGTAAACATATGAATCTCTGTCTTTTTTTTTTTTTTGTTTAGCCTGCGCTGTCCCACTCATGGGCAAAGGCCTCCCTCCACTCCTTCCATCTTTCGCGAGCCCGCGCGTCCTCCTTCCAGTTTTGATGGAACCTATCCAGCTCGTCCCGCCATCTCCTACGTGGTCTGGTGGTCGCGACCCCGCCTCACTGTCTTATACATACAAAATACCAGACATCTGTAAAAATTCATGTGCAGTGTCGAAAAAATTATACTCGAAAAAGTAGCATTGATACCGTGAAAAGACGGCGCCAAGAAGAAGAAGCTGGTTCATCAAAAATAAGTCCTCCTCTCCTCGTACTAGAGCACGAGTAAGTGAAACTACATTTTGCTTCAATCAGTGTTGTTTATTTTGCGGCAATGAATTAAATGAAGAGTTGGAGAAGAAAAAAGCACTGCAGTACCGACGTAAGATTTATGTAGTTCGGCGGGGTCGCGGCAGACCACGTAGGAGATGGCGGGACGAGCTGTATAGGTTCCATCAAAACTGGAAGGAGTACGCGCGGGCTCGCGGAAGATGGAAGGAGTGGAGGGAGGCCTTTGCCCATGAGTAGGACAGCGCAGGCTAAACAAAAAAAAAAAAAAAGACAGGGACTCATATGTTTACTCGTATAACGGTTCAAAAATGTATATAAAAGTACATTAACGTGCATATTACGAATAAAATATTTTTTTCAATTCTTTCAACCGCTATATCACGGAAATGGCAATAATTATGAAAAAAGTGTGGATACATTTTTTGTAGAGAATCGGATGATCTACAATTTTTGTCTGAACTATTTTTGCTGTAAAACTCACCGTTTAGCTGAAAAACGTGAAAAACCTATTTTTGCAAACTTTCACCATCAATAAAAAATTTTGCACAAGGGGGATTGATGGGGACTTTTCACAATTCATTTATAATAGTATTCTGAACATTCATACCAATTATTAGCTCTATGGGAATTATTGTAACCTTACCTCTATTTTAAGGACTAATTTGACTGGACTATAGTGTTAATTGAATTTGTGTGAGGTAGGTACAACAAAAAAGCGAAAAATAACTTTTTTACAAAAAAAAAAAACAACCGACTTCAAAACAAAAGACTACAAAGTGATAAATAACTAATTTCGTAAGTCGGTGTCAAAAAACGAAAATGCGGGACCAACCACACCGACTTCCGAAATTAAAGTTATTTATCAGTATCACTTACTTTCGTGGTGTTTTTTTTGTAATTACGGTTCCAGTTACGTATGTAATTTTGTTGATGCACATCTCCGAATCGTAACGAGATCATGCGATCAGTAAGAAATTTCATCTTCACGCTTTATGTAGTGTCGGTAATGATTACCTTGGCTGGATCTATGACAAACACATTTTTATGATTGATCTATCATAAAAGTAATATCAACTTAGATTAGGTAGGTATCTTATCATCATTCTCTTCCCCTTATCCCAATTTATTTAGAATCTTCGCAACATGTCTTTTTCTAGCATGTTTCTCAATTAGTTGTCATCTCGGTAGTCGGTTAGGTGTTTGTACCATAAGCATAACCAGCCTATAATGTTCCCACTGCTGGGACACAGACCTCCTCTCTGTGAGAGGGAGAGGGCCGTAATCCACCACGCGGGCCCAGTGCGGGTTGGTAGATGTCACATGTCTTCGAATTTTTGGTTCTAGGATATGTCGGTTTCCTCACGATGTTTTCCTTCACACAAAGTAAATCGCCTGTCTGGGTTCGAACCTACGACCTACAACTCGTAAGTCGCGGCCGATACCACTGGGCCACCACTGCTCTCGGCCACCACTGCTCTCTGGTGTTTGTACGTAATTATGGAAATAGCTAAGAGCTCTCACAAGTTGTGCTACAACTCCTTTTGCATCCAGTCCCAGCCGCCTTTTAGAAAATTCGGCGGCAAGTGGCAATGGGTCACCCATGTCGGTTGAAAAACTGTTACCGCATATCAGAAAGCGTCGTGAGGTGATATGATTTTCTAACCCTACAATTTCAAGTAACTTCACTACCAGCGGCCGTTGATCACGTCTACGTAGTTTCGCTAGCTAATTTATTTTGACCCTGTATAGTCAATTTATGTAAATGTTTTTATAGAGCTGTCTTTGCCATCGGTATCTGGGAGGGAACAGCGTGGCGCCGGTGGGCGGCACGCAAGGCGCGGAAGTGATGGCCGGCCAGTGTATAGGGCTGCGCCCAGCCGTGCCCCTACAGCTCTGTGACGTCGCCGGCAACGCGCTGGAGACTCACATGCTCGCTAATTATCTGTATGCTTCTGATGTAAGTTAAAAAGGGTTGGTTGTGTTCTATGAGTGCTTTAATAAACCTACTCCTAGTCCTAGCATGCCGAACATCAAGCAAAAGAATATAGTCACCGGTTGACAAGTATCATACAGAAATTGTTAAAAGTCCCGTGTGAACTATTAGGTACCTACCTAATGTTAAATATAACAAAATACATAAAGATAGTCTTAAAACTATGCATTGGAGGCATTGATGTTAAAATCATTCGTCTGTTTCAGATTATATTGTTCGTTTATGACCTCACGAATCTGCAAAGTTTCGATAAACTTACCGAATGGATTCGGAAAGTGAAAGAGATATTCGAAAATGAATTGACGAAACCTTTAATGGCTCTGTTTGGCAATAAGTCTGATTTGGAACACCAGAGGGCAGTGAGACTGTCTTGTGTACAAAAATTTGCGTCCGAACATTTTTTGGAGACCTTCAAGGGTTCAGCAAGGACAGGGGAGATGGTAAGTAACATTTCTTGGAAAGAATTGGGTTGTTTAGCAAATTTACTAGAAACTTGAACGATCTGTATATTTATTTCGCAATTGCCACACTTGCTTCCTAAGAAATAGCTATAATACGGTAAAAGACCGCTCAGCTTCTTGGCTAGCGGCCCATATTTCTTTTTTTTCTAAATTACAACGTGGTAACATTTGTATCTATACAAGCTGGTAGCATCGACGCGCAAACTGATACCATGAATTCAGTAAATTGTTGAGCGTCGATGTACCTGCCAGCCTGTATAATGTGAATGTGTATATTTAGATAAAAGTGGATAGCCATAGGAAACCCTATAATTACAATTTTATTTGATAAGCTGAGCCCATTCTTTGCATTTTCCTTTACATTGTGTGTCTTCTAAAAATATATTTCCCTGTTTGTATAAATTACTGTGTTGATTGCATGAACAATGTGTCTAATTTCAGGTGAGCAACGCTTTCACAAGCCTAGTGGCTCGCGTGTTAGGGGTGAAGGTACATCGTTTGCCGCCGGCCATTGTGGACGGCCGGTCTGTGGTGCCCAAGGACCCACAACTGAACGGCCACGTGCCCTCACAGTCGGAACCTATGCAATCACTTATCATGAATAGAAAAGCGCTGAGGAGAGAACAGCGAAAAGCATCGTCAGCTATATGTAGCGTACAATAATAAAAAGTCTGTCTTAATACTCGGGTTTCATTTATTTGTATCTTTTGCCCGCGGCTTCACCTGCGTAGAGGTCGGAAATTATTCCACGGGAACATACTACCGCGATAAAAATTATCCTATGCCCTAAGAGTTCCAGGTCATGGTCTATCTATGTGCCAAAATTAATCCAAATCCGTTCAGCCGTTTAAGCGTGAAAGTGTAACAAACAAACTCACTTTCGCATATTTATAATATTAACTAGTTGTTTATAATATGACATGCCACAGACCTAATTGATAAATCATTAATGTATCCATACTAATATTATAAATTTGAAAGTAACTCTACCTGTCTGTATGTTACCTTTTCACGCCTAAACCACTGAACGGATTTCGATAAAATTTGGCAGAGATAGATTGCATCCCGGGGAAGGACATAGGATAGTTTTTATCCCGATATTCCCACGGGATCGACACTTATGCGGGTGAAACCGCGGGGCGATGCTAGTCTTTTATATAATTCTTCATCTTTTTCTGCATTATTGCAATCTGCCTAGCCTTTTCACAACTATGTTGGGGTCGGCTTCCAGTCTAACCGGATGCAGCTGATATCAGTATTTTACATGGAGCGACTGCCTATCTGACCTCCACAACCCAGTTACTGGGTAACACGATACCCCTTGGTAAGACTAGTTGTCAGATTTTCGGGCTTCTGACGACCTGTAATGACTGTCAAAGATACAAGAATGACAGCCGGGACTAACGGCTTAACGTGCTTTCCGAGGCACGGAGGGGTCTCGGTATGTAAAGATGGTCACCCATCCACGGACCGACCGTGGCAAGTGTCGCTTAATCTGATCGATCGACTCTTGCGGCTGTTATTGCTTAGCCACGAGCCCCTTTTTCTGCATCATTATTTACATAAATATTTCAGTAAGTATGTTTCTCAAACCGCTTGTTTCAGTTATAGAAAAGTATACGGAAAATGTGAGGTTCTGCATAATTTGCAACTACTTGGGCAAAATAATACCGGCGCTGCAGTCAAGATGTACGCGATTCCGCTTTGCACCTCTGCAACAGACTCAGATAATACCGCGACTGCGGGAAGTCGCCAACGCCGAAGGGTAAATTCACTTTTTATAATCTGTAACATGAGCGTATCTTCCGAAAGTAAAATTTGATAAATAAATAAGGTGAAAATCACTATAACCATCTACAGAATATCGGTTATTCAGGCTGGATTGCTTAATGTTCTCGCCAGCAGTCTGTTGTTTGGTCAGATGCAGGTTTGTCTTTGTTGTTGTTACCTTGATAAAGGAAATAATAATAAACGTTAAAACGACCAACGAAGGATCCTAAACAGGCACAAAATTAAAAACATACAATTAATAAATATATGTACTTCACACAAACATATTACAAACTTCGATTGCTCATGCCTAATAGGTACGTGACCCATACAGCAATGGTTCAGGTATGTGAGGAGAAATAACTATTGTATCTGAAATTCTATTCCCTTAACCCTTACAGGGTAAAGATATCCGAAGACGGTATCAAAGCTTTGCTGGCTTTGTCGGGCGGCGACATGCGGAAGGTACTGAACACCTTGCAGAGCACGTGGCTGGCGTACCGTGATGTCACCGAAGATAATGTGTACACGTGTGTAGGACACCCGCTGCGCTCCGATATCAGCAACATACTCAACTGGCTGCTCAATGAAAACGACTTCGCTGTGTGCTTCAAGCGTATCCTTTTTAACAATGTTTTTTTCAATGAGCTTGAATAATCATATGTGTATTGTTTTTTTTCCCACTTTTGTTTATTATGATTAAGCACCTTAAGGGCTGATTTGAACTTTTTTGAATTCTAGACAGTTTTCCATACAAAAATGCTCAGGCGTCTGCTTTATTCATGGAATAAAGACAAACATATCATACAACACACACATCACACACACACACACACCATACACTACATACACACATACATACACACACATCCATACACACACATACACACACTTACATATCTTGTCATATCTATATAAATTACCTACCTACATGAGACGGTCAGTAACATCAAGGCGTTGCTGGCCTTCCTTGAGGAGCTGGGGTGGATCGAATGATCGATTTTCCCACCCGTACGCAAAATACGCGCATTGACGTGGAATTGTTGCGGACACCAGCCCGTTTTACCTATCTATATAAATTAATATTATCTCCTTAACAACGTCACACAGACATTCAAGATCTCAAACTTGCAAAAGGGTTGGCACTCGGCGACATTTTGACTGAAGTTCACACGATCATACAAAGAGGTACTTGGAACCTACTTACATTATGAAACTCCTGTCTATCTATACTATATTGCAAAGGGATTTAGTGTTTTCAAGGAGATTATATTCATTTGCCGACACTGCGTCTTCAGTGTCCACCCATATATAGGACATCCGTACCACAAAGTCTTTCGCGCGGCTTACTATTATCTAGTTGCTTTGCTCTGTTTACTTAATTTAAGAAAGCTAAGAGTTGTCGTCCAATTCCACTGGGTAGAAAATTTACCATCGACGTAAAACCATAAGTAAATCATTGCAATGCAACTCTTATCTAGGTCAGGTAAGGTATAAATTAGAATGATCGCCGCCTTTTTTTTATCAAACTCACATCATTCATTTCATCCTATTTTATTATTACAATGAGATAAGAGTAACATTGCAATGACTTACTGGTTTTACATCATTGAAATTTGGTCGTGAATGTCCTATCTTAATGTTACGAAAACCCAAATGTCTCAAAATAAATGGACCAATAACTATTGAAATATTTGCGTTACAGTGAAACTTCCTCCCGAAGTTCTGATATCGTTGCTCATAAAAATGGCGGACGCCGAGGCGCGCCTGGCATCGGGTTGTAGTGAACGTATCGAGCTCGCAGCACTCATCGCAGCCTTCCAAGTCGCCAGGGATCAAGTCAAAGTCGATGCAACAGAGGCTTAGGGCAAGTGTCAAACGCCCAGGTTCTGAAACGAAATTATCGATGCGTCAAAATTTAACGCAAGTCAATTCCTGCGATTGACTATTTATAAGGCTGAGGCTACAGTAGGCAGCGATTTGCGATGCGACTGGAAGAGCGAAACGAGAAAAACATGGTATGGCTACATTACAAGCGAAAAAAAAGCAATTTTCTAATAAATTCGCTTCAATTTCGCTCATGTTGATGTAGCCGATGCCGTGATTTCAGTAATGTTGTTCCTATCGCATAAAGAAATCAAAGATCGCTAGTAATATTTGATGTACGGTGTAGCCATATACGTGAGCATTCATTTACTTGTTTTAATCGCTCATGTATCGCAGGTCGCGTCGCGGCCTAATGTAGCCTCAGCCTAAATCATTCAACATATTACAGCAATTTACACGCGCTTGACAATTTTTCACGTAAATTTTGCGATAAATTTCGTTTGAGAAACTGGCCCATATACAGACTCTGACTTTGCTTAGTAAAGTAAGCGTCCCGAATATGAACTTTATTTTTATAACATTATTATTCATATTCGTATGAATCGCTTACTTTATACTTAGCAAATCAAAGTGTGGTGTATGAATCTTTCTATTAGATGCGATCCGACATGTGATTCCGACTCGTGTCATTGACCTCAGTGTAGTGTTATGTTACTGTGGACCGAGGTGTTTGCATCTAAAAATTGTGTTTCAACGTTTATTGTGTTGTAATGATTAATTAAGCATGTTCAATTCTTGTTAATATATACTCGAGAGCAATGAATTAGGGTCACATAGATACCTAAAAGTCTCGGAAACTAAGAATGCTAGATTAATGAAATAAATTGTGTTTAATAGACAATCAAGTGTTCCTTAAATGAAAGTAATAAAATGTATGTGTCACTTTGTATAATATTCATAAAAAATACATAAACAAAAAAATAACCTATCTCATCTTATAACAAAAATAGAAAATGAATTATTTTTTTCTACCACTTTAAAATTTTCTTTAGTTTTAGTATTTTGTATTAACCCCACGTGCTATCATCACTACGGTTATGCGGTTTGGCATGCTGTACACCAAGGTTCTCATACGATGTAGGGGAATATTCTCCCATTCCTCTACGAGCGCAACTTTGAGCTCTTGAAGCGTGATCGGGGAAGGGTTTCGGTGTCTCACACAACGTCTGAGCTCGTCTCAAGCATACTCGATTGGGTTGAGGTCCGGGCTGCGTGCTAGCCACTCCATGCAGTTAATGTTCACCTCTTGAAGGTACTCATTCACAATTTCACCAGTATGAGGCCGGGCATTGTCGTACGTAACTTATTCGTTTAAGATTTCTTCCACGTATCTTTCGTTAGTTATAGTGCCATTTTCTATAACCACCAGTTCTGTGCGACTCTGCAGAAAATCCGGCCCATACAAGTACGGATCCACCGACATTGGCCACTTTCTCTTCGATGTATGCTTGCTTGAATCGCTCCCCTGGTCTTCTACACACTCTTGTTCTTCTGTCGTTCTTATAGAGCATAAATCTTGATTCATCTGAGGACAATTCTTGACCAATCTTCAATAATCCAATTGAAGTGGTTCCGGGCATATGTTAATCTCAATATACGATGCCCACGCTTCAATTTAGGGCCGCTTGCAGTTCTTAATGGTTTTAAATTTGGTTCATCAAGTCGTCGTCTTACAGTCCATGCACATGGGTTACTTCCTCCGTGGCGTCGGAACTGATATGTAATTGCAGTTCCCGTGAGAAAGCGGTTTCGAAGCATTGTGTTGACCAAGTATCGATCTTCTCGTGGTGTGGTACACCTGGCCCTGCCTGTTTCCTGGTCTGCGTAGGTTAGAGTTAGAGCCGGTTTCTTCGTAACGTCGGAGAACTCGTTGTACAGTTGACAGCGACACACCAATTGTCCTTGTTGTATCACTTTGACTCTGACCGATTTCCAGCATTGTGAGAATTCTGGTGCATTCTTCAGGTGTAAGCAACATTATAACAGCTTCAATAATGCATATTGAACATCAGAAAAGATGTTCACATACCTTTTTGACGTGCATACGTCTTTAAAATTGCTTCCATAGTGGGGGGGGGGGGGGGGGGGTAAGCAAAAAAAACCAATGACAACAAAATCGGGGCATACAGTTTGGTGTTGCAGTTTTATATGTATCATCTCCATCCTAAATTCATTACACCAATGGATAGCTAAAGGATCAAAGAATTCATTACGCCAAGTGAGGACTGTGATGCATCGCGCGCGTGGAGGGGGATGCGCGCCATTTTGATGTCATTTTGCTGCTTATAGAGGTTTATTTATTTATTTAAACTTCTCGCACAAAAAGGTACAAAGGCGGACTTAATGCCTTAGGCATTCTCTACCAGTCAACCAAGGGTGGTGAATTCCACTTAGTATAACTTTTGACTCGGAAAAGCTATGACGTTCGTTTAAATTTCAATCGTCAGCTTTCGTCAAAATCTATCCATGTGTAAAATAGTTACAGTGAATATAATTTGTTAAAATAAGTAAAAAATATTTTTTTTTAAATTATTTTTTATTTATTTTAACAAATTATAATGTCGCCCTTTACGCGTGTAAAAGTCTAATCGAAACACAAATCGTATACGGTTGGAAAGGGCTTCTTGAGAGCAATCGAATGGCAATAAAACAGCATGTGTCATAGTCCAGCAGTGCCAGGAGCGTAAAAGAATGAATGCAGCCGAGCGGATCATTGACGGTGCTAGTACATTTGCAGCTAGGTCGGTTAATTATGCAAGTGAATGATTAAATCACTTCTATATCAACACTGGATCAATCCCGTTGCGTAAACGTATTCACGTACAACACAGGGCCGTGTCAATGACACAGCCACATCCCATTTTTAGGGTTCCGTAGTCAACTAGGAACCCTTATAGTTTCGCCATGTCTGTCTGTCCGTCTGTCCGTCCTCGCTTAATCTCTGTGACCGTTAGCACTAGAAAGCTGAAATTATATGTATATCAATATTATATGTATATCAATATGTATATCAATCACGCCGACAAAGTGCTAAAATAAAAATTGGAAAAAAATGTTTTATTAGGGTAGCCCCCCTATATGTAAAGTGGAAAGTGATTTTTTTTTTAATTTCAACCCTAACGTGTGATATATTGTTGGAAAGGTATTTAAAAATGAATAGGGGTTTACTAAAATCATTTTTTGATAATGTCAATAATTTCGGAAATAATCGCTCCAAAAGTGAAAAACAAACTTTTGAACCATAAGTTTAAAAAATATGAAAAAAATCTGCAAAGTAGAACTTTATAAGGACTTTCTAGGAAAATTATTTTGAACTTGATGGAAACAACAGTTTTTGTACAAAAAAGACAAAAAGTTGTACAAAATAATTTCTGGACTAAGTTTGTAGTATAATCGTATATGCAAGCATTTTTTTAACTTCGTTTACATATTTTATTATCCTGAACGTATCCCTTTGTGTTCGCGCTAAAAACCGTCACGAGTCGGAGCGCCTGCCGCGGAGCGTGCAATGATGCACGCTCCGTGTTCGCGCACGTACCCACTACCGGGAGCAGTTGCAGAGCGCGGAGTGCTGCTGGAGCGCGAACATAATGGACACCCACTTTTAAACTTATAAGTGGGAACACTTATTGTGACGGACGGGAAACTACGGAACCCTACACTGAGCGTGGCCCGACACGCTCTTGGCCGGTTTTTTTAATATGACAGAATAGAAACAAGCAAAAAAAGATTTAAAAGAGAAAATTCGTAGTTCCATATACAAAAGTCCCATTTTTTTATTTTGTAATTTTTGATAGCATAACTTTACAGTAACTAAGAAGTATTAAACATTTAATTTTCTATTAAACACAATTTATGTCACTAAGCTAGCATTCTTAGTTTCCGAGACTTTCAGGTATCTTTATGTCACCCTAATTTATTGCTCTCGAGTGTAGTTAATGTTTAATTCAAATTGTGGATTTATATTAACAATCCAGGGGGATCGACGTTTTTAAATCAACACAACACTACTCTTATGTTATAATGTAAAAAAAACAAATAAATAACACTTGTATGTAATAAATTAGTTTTTATTTTAACGTTAAAGCATCTAATCTTAGCAACTAATGTATATTTACAAACTCCTTATAAATATTTTGATCTTTTTTGTAAGAGATCTTTGCCTTTTGGAGTCGAGAGCCCTGCGATACCTACTATTGACATTACTGCATAATTTGGTATGAGTATACTTTTTACTTAGTATAAATGCGGAAGTATATCTTTTTTATTCTACAATACGACTACTTTTCTGCGTAGTCGTATTTTCTTTAAATATTAGATTAACTTTCATTGTTATCCGATGAACACAACGATATCTGAACATTTACTTAATCAAGTAGGTAATAATTTCGCAAATATCAACTTATAATATTACTGATAAATGGGCATTTTCACTTTAAATGGCGCAGGTCGTTTTTCGATTGTCTCATGACAACAAAATTATGAAAAAAATATTTAGAAACAATTTTTTTAAGAAAAAGGGTATGTGCACTGAAAGTAATTTTATAAACTTGTGGATTTGATTTATTGGTTCCTGATAGAACACATTTTCAATTTTATTTAAATTAATAAAGTTTCGGAAATGTGTAAAATCATGATGTCCCACCGACAGTATGTATCATTGCATTTAATTTTTTAGTTTTTTTTTGTACTACAGCTAACATAGCGACAATTTAATTTTATTGTTAGATAGTTAATTTATCATTTAAACTAAGCATTTAATCTCAGTCAGTAAAGAAAATATTAAATAAATTGATAAAAAGCTTGTCCCACGAATTCGCGACTACCGGACTTGTCCGGATAGTAACACGCTTTTTACTACTAAAATACACATTTATCGTGTAAATTTGGCTTTCATAGCAATCACGGGTACAAATGTCAAAGTATGAAATGCCATTTTGAAGGTAGTCACGCAAGGTGTTCAGCTGGTGCGGTACGTTTCGCGGTACAAAAAGTTGGTCAAGAAAAATCTATTGAGGTTAGTAACGTTTTTTTATGTGAATATTAAGTTTGTCTTTATTTCTTTTTTAGCTGTACATAACTCAAACACTGCTGAAAGCATAAAAGTAGAATTTGATTGATTTCTGATAATATTGTTTGAGTATTTTAATTTAGTTTTAAAACGATCTACATTCGTCACGTCCTGTTAGCAACCGTTACTATAGGATGGACAAAAAATGTTACGAAACAGACATGTAAAGCTTAGAACTCATAAAATAAACTTACGAAATTTGCAAATTGCTAAAACGGTAATAATATTTGAATTTCGCGACCAACGCGACGCTTCCACCTTAACTGATGAGCAATTTTGACTGATTAAAAATATTTAGTAAGTAAGTTAGAAATTATACTGATTGAAAGTTTAAGTTTTATTCTTATTTTATTAAAATTTTATAATAATTAAGATACCGTGGTGGTTATGTTGATTGATTAATAGTTTGTTAGTTTATAGTTAATTAGTTGTTAAACGATGATTAAGATACTCGATACGTACCAAATAAATATTTTAAAGTACTTTAACAAAATGTTTTATTAAAATACATATTTAATACCTATGCATTTTTGTTTAATTTAGGTAGATATATTATATTCTACTCTACTTCTACTCTCATAAGAAAACTAACATTTTGTATGATTTTAACCTCACAGTGAGTTCTATTCCTAATAATTCTGTTTCGTCACGTCACATGTCCATTTAGTAACTGTCCCAAAATATTTTTGCCTTATTTATTAAAAAAAAACTAAAAATATTATCCGGAATAATATTATTAGAATATTATAAATAAAGAAAAATAAACTAAATTAAGATTATATTCCAACTTTATCATTCCTTGACCGATCAAATAAGTTACATGAAAATTAAAACTTGCATTTGGACAATATGTTACGATACTGACCAAATTGTTGAAATTTTAATTAAAAATACGTATCTAATAACCAAGTATTAATGTTTAATTTCATTAATCGATATACCAAAACTTATCAATAGCGTTTTTCTCATTTCATTTCCAGCAGTTTAATTTTTATCGCGGTTTGATTTTTGTTACTAACAAGACATCTTTAGCCCGATCTACTTTAGAAAAATAATTTTAGAAAATTAAATACTTATTTCTGCACGGAATTATTACATAAATCACATAAATTATATATTTTTTTACAGTAATTCAAAGTTTAAAGTCCTAAAACAATAATAAATTTTTAAAAGCTGTTTATTATAACCCGCGCCATTTAAAATGAAAATGCCCAAATTAGTCTTAGTATGTACTTAGCTGAAAATATGAATCAACATTTTTATTAAATATCTACAAAAAATTGTAAAGTGAACACTTGTGGAATATCCCTGTATTTATTATCTACACATAAGTAATTGATTGTATAGCTACGTCAATCAAACCTCCCTACGAACACAGGTTTGGGCCTGTATTATGTCTTGTTAGAACCATCTTCATTCCAGTGCGAGAGAGATGGGGTTAAACAGGATGAATGTCATCATCTCTTTGGCACCGGGTCACCGATTGGTTTAACAATTCATAATCGGCGCTTGCACAATTACCTTATTTGTTCAGTTTATCCGAAGATGTTAGAGACGATGTTGTTGAAGGAGTTGGTGAACGAGGCGAAGATACCAGGCGGGGCGGGCGGGGACAGCGGGGCGCGGGGGGGCAGTGCCACAGGCCGGTAGTACGGCCCGCCGTCTATGCGCTGCAACATCACAACGTTACACGTTACCATTGACCCATGTGTAATCTTAATCTATCTGTTATTAGAGGTTAAAAGGGCTTTGTAGGTCCGTGGCATACCTACCTGTCCGCCATTTTGTTTTTTCCTTCAAAAAGTGCGGCCACGCATGAAATCTATATCTCGGAAACGTGACGCTGACGCTTTACGGGGTTTGGTCCTATTATATTTTCCGTTTGCTTTGATGACGGCTATCGTTTTATATAGGTTTCATGCATGGCCGGCTTTTTGAAAAAAACCAAAATGGCGCGACAGTAGGTATGCCACGTAGTAGGTATGCTAGGCTGCATATAAAAATTTTCAATTCCCTTTACAAGCAAGCAGCTTATCATTTGGTAGGAAAGCTCGAGAAAACAAATGTGTACCCAATTCTTAAACACATTTATCTCAAGCATACTAGGTGTCATGCATGTTAAATTTGACATTAATGTGCTTAACGTTTTCATTCCCCGATTGCTTAGTATCAATTATTATGCAATCGGAGAATGAAAACCTTAAAACATTAATGTCAGTTTAGAGGATGCTAAATAATTGTGTCATGCGATCAATTATTTTGTATTTGCGAGGTGAAATTCGTATTTTAAATCATACTCTGCAGTCTTAGATAAAGTTATAGTTAAAATACATTTTTAAGTTACTCACCGTGCTCAGGAAATCTTAAAAATAGGTAACTAGATAAGGGGAAAGATTTATGTACACTAATAATATGAATTATTAATATTATAATATAATGTAGGTACTTTTCAATGACACAATTTAAACATACACATTTGTACATAAGTAATTGGAATAACACTAAATACTAAGCAGACAAGTTTACGGTACATAAAACACTCCTCTATAAAAATAAGAGGAATATTTGATTACATGACAGGTACTTCGCGACTAATAAATCAATTGCATTTTTACGCCGCTTGCACACTAGCGCAATAACTCCGCGGTGCGAGGCCATTCAGTAATAGAAGTCTAACGACACAACACTTAAACCTCTGTGTAACCCTTATAGACCTGAGAAAACTCCACGGAAAAAAGGGGGTTACAGAACAACAAGAAAATCGGGATGGTTATAAAAAAACCCCGCGGTGGCAAGCGGTGTTTCCAACAAAACATTGTAAATAATTTAAAGTGAGCGAATTTTTCACATTTATAAAGGAATCATTCGGGATCAGTCTTCGGGGAACACAATAGCACCATCGTTATAGGGGGCAGAAGTAGCTGTGGTAGGTGCTGTCGGTAGGGAGGTAGTCTTCACAGTGGCCGCCAGCCGAGCACCAGCCGCCTTCGGGATGTAACCCTAGGCACATAAACTAATTGTAACCACACCACCACTAGTGCAACTATAAACAAGCAAGTGAATTATGGATATATTTACAGTTTTAATAATTATATATGTATATTGTAGGGTATTTTTTACAATGGGAAGTTTTTGAGTGGGGAGACATGAGCGTACAAGACATAATGTACATTTCTGCAGACGCCAGCACATCAAGCTACTACAATCAGTCAAATTTCTTTAATAGGTTTTCAACTTTATAATATATCGCTAAGTATAAGGTTCAAAGTTATTGGGAAAATAAGACAGTTTCGGGTAGCTTGATGTGCTGGCGTCTGTACAGTCAGGGATTGATTGTTAAGCAGATTGCCGTGTAATAGCCATTTCATTGGACTTTTAAAAAATTACAATTGTGATTTTAATCAGGAAAATTTTAGTTGATAGTCTATTTGCTTAACATTCAAGTCCCTTGAATTTATTATGGAAGTATAGTTTATAAATTCAGTTGGTACTCAACTACTCACCTTTGCTGAATGTAGAGTAACATTCAATAGAGTGGGATGGCTTTCTATTACGATGAACTCTACTTCTTGCGGCAGATATCCTTCCGCTGATACCTGCAAACGGATACGGACACGTTAACATGAAACTTTTGGTAACTATAAAATGCCTATATTGCCAAAACCTTTCTGATAGTCTACTTAACTATCACCATTGCTTTTCGCATGATGTCACGAAAAATGAAATTAGCAAACTCAACTTTAAATTTTAGGGGATATTTAGGACCAAAAAGTTAGGCATCTTCTGGGCACGCTCGTTCCATCATAGACCTCATCCATCGCTTTCCATCAGGCGTGATCGAGGTCAAGGGCAGACCCATTGAGCAATAAAAAAATAAAATACAAGTTAAATTAAAAAACCCCCGACTCAAACAAAAACCTCTAATAACTAAAATAATAATATTTATTGGCCCTTTAAGTTTAATATAAGTTGTAGGAAATATTTTGATCCAAGCGTCCTCGCGTCGGCGGACGGCTTTTGAAAATTGGAAGTTAACAACAGCTATGTTAGAACTTAGAAGTTAACAATGCTATGAAAATTGAAAGTTAACAACAGCTATTGGCCGTGGGGATCATTTTTTCCGGTCCTCCTTTATTTTTCTTTCCTAATCCAACACCAGCCCCTGGATTCGAAGGAGCCCAAACACGATCCTCTGCTGTAAGTTAAGGGAGTTGGGTATCCTGTAAATTCCAGGTGATGCTGCAGCAGCAGTTCAAGGTTACTATGGTCTTCTCCTATCATTGAAGTAACGAAATGCCAATTTTTGACTCAATTCGACCTGTGAAAGGTGCTCACATCAATTAATCAAGTAGAAAAGAGCTGATAATCTTCAAACGGCTAAACCGATTTTCTTGAATCAAAAAAAATCAAAATCGGTTCAGCCGTTTGGGAGCTACGATGGCACACACGTCAAACTTATAACACCCTTCTGTTTTTGTCGGGGGTTAAAGAATGTTATATAGGTACCTAATGCTTCTCAATGTCCAAGATTTTTATTTTGACATCATCTACGACAATTAAGTAGGTGGGTCGGTAAGCTCCTAGGTAGGTATCTAACAATCACTCAGGCTGTTACTACTCGGTAATTACATGAGGCTTATTATAATTATACCTACATGAACTCCTAGAGATAGAATTAAGTTTCAATGGTGCTTAGACTTGTAAGCGTTGAGAAGTGTTACGCGATGAAGTGGCCGCTAGATGAAAATCAAGTAATGCCTTATAGGCAAAGACGAGTTATGATGAACTATGAAGGCCAAGCACAATTAATTATTTTGGACCTCAGCAAGACACGGTTGCTCCTTGCTTTTACGTTTATGGTTTGTAAATCATTCTTTAAATAAAAGAGAAATCCATTCCGTTTGGGTTCTGAGGTTTCTATAAAATTAATAAACGGTTCATCCAGCTAGGTTGTAATACCTACTAGCACTTTGGAAATAAATATGTGCCTACTGCCAGGGAAACTTATCCTGTAGCTCACAGTATATTAAAGTACAATGCGTGCCACGAAAGATGAGACTTGACACACCACGTGGTTTGACTTGCGCAGTACACGATTTTAGGTATCTTTAGCGGTATGAGGTCCGAGTGCGGGACAGGACCGGACGTCATAGGGGCGGCGGAAAGAGCGGGGAGGCGGGGTCAAGTCTCATCTTTCGTGGCGCGCATTGTAAGTAGCTGTCATACTCCCTTACTTTACGTCGGTACATTTATGATAATGATTTGTAATTCTTACATCAATCCTGTAGGTTCCAGGCAGCAGTATGCGCCAGAACTCTCCGTACTTGGTGGTGTGGTACGTGACGTCACGCCTCTTCACTTTGATGGTGGCGCGCTCCACCGGGTTGCCATTCTCGTCCATCACGAAGCCATGCGCTCCGCGGTGTGCTTCTGCCAAGTATTTGATGAGGGACTGCAAACAAAAATATCTTTGGTAAGTACTTCAAGAATATTAATGAAATAGCCTTTACCGGGGTGCCGTGTGAGCTATGCTATGCGAGCTAGATAGATATATGGCTCAGACACAAAAGTTAATTTATCAAGTATTTAGATAAAACCAGTAGATAAGTACGTACCTACATACCTAGGTTTTATAGTAGGCATTTCTTAAATCAATCAGTACTATCTCTACTTGCTGGGCAAACATTTCATAGTTTTTATATGTATCTCTCTCTCTCTCTCCACTGCCTTCTATTATAGCATTCCTTCTATCAGAACCGACTAAATTGTCACTGAAAAATCGGCATAAACCCTCTTTGCCTTTCAAATTTTATAACATCTGCGTCATCTGCTAGGGCGGCCCGGATAAAAGGCTGGCGTTAATCAAATTTGTCATTTCATCAGTCCATCCTTGGCTCATGCCCATCCTCAATCAGCTCCTTGCAGTCCTTCCTTCTTCTTGAAGATCTTGCTTTATATAAAATTTATATGTGTTAATATGGTCTGTGGTACAGATTAGTCAAACCTAACATGAAAATAATTGAAAATATATAACACAAATGAGCCGTCAGTATTTATAATTGCAAAATGTAATGTAACAATAACTACCTAAGTGAATTTGTTTTCCGATTCACCAATCTGTATCCGGCATTGGTGATTGGGGCTTTTAAGGGATTAACATTCTACACAGAGCCTCGAATTACGAGTTTTTGGCAAAAGTCTTTGTCGTTAAAATAGTAGCAGAGTGGTCGTACGACTAAAAATTGGCCATTCCTCCATCATAATTTTTTATTTTTTTCATATTCTGAATATATGCCATGGCAAGATTGCAGAATGTGCAGCACTTTATTTATTCCATGTAATTAATTAGAGTACCCGATGATATCTTATCTTTATCAGTATTTTAAATTGATAACTGCATCACTTTTTACATTTCCTGTGCGTAGTCGTTCGTCTGAAGTTCTGAAGTCAACCATCTTTTGTTTGGAACACACGTTTATTTTTACATCATGATGTTTTTCCGTTTCTTATATTTTGTCGCAATCTTTGCTGTCGCTAACGTTAATGGTGAAACTAGATCTGCTGTAGCACAACTAGTATCGCAGAATGTGACGGGCAGTATCGTGTTCACTGAGATAACAGATGGGCTTCGAGTCACTGGAAACATTGCTGGTTTAGGCGCCGGCTCCTACGGGTTCCATGTACACGAATTCGGCGATACGAAGTCTTGCGATTCGTCAGGCCCGCACTTCAACCCTGACGGCAACACACACGGCGGTAGGGATCACCAAGTGCGTCATGTTGGAGACCTCGGAAATGTCGTGTTTGTAGGAAATGGCGTTGCTCTCGCTGATGTAGACTTCGTGGACAGCATTATTTCACTTCGAGGCCGTAACAGCATCTTGGGGCGTACTCTGGTTCTCCACGAGCTGACGGATGACCTGGGTCAGGGAGGAAACGAGGGTTCCTTGCTAACCGGTAACGCGGGCCCGCGAGTCGCGTGCGGTGTGATTGGAATCCGATCTCCTGGTGACCCTTGGAACTCCGCTGCTTCTACGACTCCGTCGGTGCTTCTGTTTCTTGTAGCAGCATTTGTTATCCGTTCAGTTTAAATAATTAATAAATGATTGTGTTAATAAGTGAGTTTTGTACAACCCGAACATAAGTGGCTTATAGGTATGTAATTATAAGATACAAATTAAATTTAGATAGGTAAGTACTGAACTGACCGCTATCAGAGTTTTTTTTATTAGCTGCGGACGAAATACTTGCATTATCTAAATCCTAATTAATCATTAGCTCGCATATCTATCTATAGTATCTTATATATATGTATATACTAGCTTCCGCCCGCGGCTTCGCCCGCGAGGCATGTCGATAAAAACTAACCTATCCTATCCCCGGGATGCAATCTATCTCTGCCAAATTTTATTGAAATCCGTTCAGTAGTTTAGGCGTGAAAAGGTAACATACAGACAGACAGACAGAGTAACTTTCGATTTTATAATATTAGTATAGATATGGATATATAGAAAAGGAGTGTAGCCGTATCTACAACGCCACAAGCAAACAACGCGTCATACTGACGTCACGCAAAATCCTGCATCGCGCAAGCAGAGTTTACCGCGCAACTAGCATAGATACAACAGCCCGACATGAATCATCGGGCAGTTGCCCGCCAGACACAACACCCGTCTGGTCGGAGGATCCTCCCTTTTCTATGGAGGTTGAGTGAGTGAACTTTACACCCTGTTCCTTATACCTCTATAGGAGAAACTGACTGACTGACATATCAACGCACAGCCGAAACTACTGGGACTAGGAATGTGAAATTTTGCACACGGTTTCCTTTTTAGGGTTCCGTACCAAAATGGTAAAACGGAACCCTTATGGTGATACTCAGTCTGTCACAGCTGGATATCTCAAAAATTACTAATGCTATCAACTTGAAAACGTTTGCCCAACTATTTTGCAAATAAGAAAGAAATATACATATATGTATATTTTTGCAACAGGGACTGAAAGGTGGTCTGAAAAATTCGGAGTGAAGCTACTAGGGCATGTGGGGCATTGTGGGGTATCATATGAAAGAGCGCAGTTTGCACATTTTCAAACATTTTTTCTTTTTTTTAGGCCGCATAGTTTTCGACTTTTGATGAAAAATTAAAAAAAAAATAACGTTCCCTCTCCTTATCTCCGAAGTTTGCAAAGAGAAAAATCTGAAATTATTCTATGTGATAGAAGTTTATGTAAAGATTACAGGAAAAATAAAACGAAGTCTCTAAATAGTTAACTTTTTCAGAAATCAACAACAAAAGTTACATTAGTTCCACTATCGATCAAGAGATGGCGCTGACATAAAACTACAATATTCTACACCGCAGTGCACAGTGTTAAAATTCTCTGACGAATATTCCTCCTCGCGGAGGAAAAATTACAAACATGATGGTACGGAACCCTCGGTGCGCGAGTCCGACTCGCTCTTGTCCGGTTTTTTGTTTTCTAAACTACCCTCTAAAGGGTTTAGGGGTGTTAAAGTTTGTATGAAAGAATTTTAATGCGCGGTCCAATAAACTCGGAACTCAGTATGTAGGTATATTTAAGACCAAAATAAATAATAAAGTGTATCAGGGTTTTTAGAAAATCTATCCCTGACGGGGTAAAGCGGGTTGTTAATTTCTCAGGGGAGTATTTTATTCCGTGGTATTTTCAGTCAAGTTATGGAAACATCCCTAAAGTTTTTCAAATTTTTACCCCTATGGAGATAAAAAGAGGAGATAATACAGTTTATATGAAAAATCTTATTCATTTGGTTGATAAACTTGAAACTTGACACGAATACACCTAAGAATTTTAAGGCTCTGTCCGATTAACTTGAAACTTAGTACCTATTCATACTTTTGACAAATTAAGAAATTATACATTTTTGGGTCTTTCTAAAATCGACTCTTGATGGGGCAAAAAAGGGTAGGTGATATTTTTTTTAAGGGGAGCATTTTACTGCATTGGTATAAATAATCTTTGTGTCAAATTATGGAAACGTCCCAATCGATTTTTTAGAATTCTATCCCTGTGGGGGTGAAAAGGCGGGATACAGTTTATTTGAAAAATCATAGTTTAACTTAAAAATTGGCCCGAATACTTATTTATCTAAGGGCTGATTTTTCCAACGCCAGATAGTTTTATCCGAGGAATAATTTTGAATTTTTGACAGTTCTGCCATACAGAATCTGTCAGACGTCAACTTTATTCCAGGAATAAGAATTATTTGTTGATTGAAAAATCAGCCCTAAATAAATTAAAAAGATCGTAACCATTAATTTTCGAAAACTACCTTTCAAGGGGAGGTGGAGAGGGTGTTAAAATTTTATGAAAGTATGCAACCCACGCGGACAAAGTCGCGGACAAAGTGCTAATAATTTTATTAGCACTTTGCCCGCGACATATGATTATAATCATATGAAAGATAAAATCGCATGTTTTATTTGTTGTTTTCAAGTTAACACTGAAACCACTGCCAAATGCCATACTATTACCTAAGTATAACGGAATTAAATAAGCCGATTGTTAAGGACCCTGTTAAGGACCCGGTTACCTGTTTGTTGTCTTGCCAATACTTGGCTAGTTCATGCGCAGGGGGATACTTGCAGCAAGAAATCTCTAATGTTATCTCCATACATCCGTGCCACAGGTAGTTGTAGTCTTGCATCCCGCCTGGAATTGGACATCATTGCTTTTGAGTAGGAACTTTCGGTATCAGTATGCATGACACTGCGTCTTGCGACGTATCACGTCACTAACATCTTTAACGCCAATGCAAGCTAATTAATTTAATGCCTGTAGGCCTACCAGAAACTCATGGCATAATTTTTTTTTTTTAATATTGATTTTCATTAGATTGACATTATATTGCCTTAGGAAAATTACAATGTTTTATTTTTTTTATGCCATGAGATTCTGGGTAGACCTATACATACAGCTTTTACGAATTACAGTAAATTGCTCAATTTTCTATAAAGGTTTATATTACGTCTTTTTAACAGACTTGAAAAAAGGAGGAGATTCTCAATGATGTTTATATATTTTTAATTTTGTTATGTATGTTCGTTCGGGCATAACTCCGTCATAATAGAATACTTAACGGAAGTGCAATTTTTTTTGTTTGTTCTAACGATTTTTAAGTATGTATTCCGAAATGGTCCCATTTAAATTTCGTGGTGTCAAAAAACGAGAATGCGGAACCAACGAGACCGACTTCCGAAATCAAAGTTATTTTTCACTTTATAGTGTTTTTTTTGGAAGTCTGCTTTTTTTTTTGTAAAAACGTTTTTAAAATCTTAGGTTATTTAACAATACCTGTAAGAGGATACCAAGCCGCGCCATTAGTGATGCCTTTCTCGAACCTGGGCGAGCCTGACTTGCAGGACACGCCGCGCGACATCTTGGCGTGGTTGTTGGAGTACACCAGTGACAGGTGACGGAACACGTCGTCATCTGGGGCTATCGACGGCGAGTGCGCATAGCTCTGGAATACTGCGTTCAGGCCACATGTTGGACGAAAACAAATATTATTAATTTTATTGGTATTTGTGTTAGAAGGTAAAATTGACGTGATACCTCACCGGAACACAGAACTGATGATCTGCATATTCCTGATTTGCGTGAAAACAAAAGAGAAACATTTCTGTCAACGCTCTCTATCTCAAAGACAAATTCCTACTCTGGTTTACTAGGTACCTATTTTACGTTCAAGTTCAAATGCTCTCAATATTAGCTTTATGAAGAACACCTCATAGTCTCTTTAATCTCCAAAGCCATATGGAGAAGTTATGAGAAACTACTAAAATGCATGCATGAGGAAAATTAACATAAAATGTCCATGAAACGTAATCATAATCAGTAAGTGCAATGATCAAATTCCGGCATTTGCGGCTATGGGCTATTATTATGACATTGTGACCGGAAACGTGTGACGAAACTGACCATTGAACATGGTTAGAGAACAATAATAGTGTTATTGATAGTTACTGGCACTGGGTGTGTTGTCGAAAGGGTACGATGCCACGAGAGCGCCGCCGTGCAGTGAACCAGACAGCACGAACTGAATCTTGCTTATCCATTCCTTGATGGCTTCCGTTTCTGGCTGCGGCTGCTTTGTGTTAGCCTTGAAGAAGTCCGGGAAGTTCCTGTTCAGGTCATAACGACGAGCATTGTGCCTGCAAATTAATAAGTGCCACTTGTACAATTGGTGTTATTTTGTCCATCATCAAGATCAATCTTGAACATCGAAAAAAGACGAATGTGGCAATACGGGTACGGCATTGAAAATGTATAGTTGTGCGCTATTCAAAAAGTTACTGCTCTTGGTATGTAACAGCTTTATATACGAAATACCAGTGAGATTTATTACTCATTTGCAATTCCATTGAAGCTATCCTTGCTAGTCATGCTAGTGAATATGTAGGTTATTCGCTCAATTTATAGTTTAGATAGTTGTCGCTTTTTCCTATAACGTTAAATTATAGTTTAGCAATGGCGTTACAATGATGTAATACCTATATTACAATGGTATATTATGAATTTATAATACATGTGTGCTATGTTGATCATTATACTCGAGGCGGTGTTATTCGATAAGGAAGCCGAGCGTATAATGATCAATGCACACGCGTTTCATACGACTTTTTCAACACACTTGTATTGTTAAATATTAACTTGTATGGAAAATGGCGCGCTGGTTTTGTTTTTCCGCGCGCCGCGCTAGCCAGCACTAGCGATGCGCGCGCAAGTGTAAATAAAAGCACAATAGACCGCTACAGCCTATAGAAAAAATATACCTAATATAAAATAATGTATAAACTGATCGTAGTGTTCTCGTATTTCAAATTGTAGTTTAGTTAGTATGGAATTAGAAAGTACTATTGGCATAGAGAAATATACATTAGTTCAGTGAGAATCTGCAATAATAGAACGCCAGTCAGAGTATTTTCCGTTTGGTTTCGGAAGGGACCACGGTCAATTTAAGGTGAATGCGCAGTGGTCGACCGCAGAAACTTCTTACGTTTTTTGTAATTTGTAGGTCCAGTATCAGGTTGTATCTTGATCAAATTTATGATTCACGACTATAACATATATGTATTTACCTATTTATAGTCATTAGAATAGTAATATTTAAGTTAGATTAGTTTTCTAAGAACTTTTCCATAAGAGATTTGTTCTTAAGGAACAAATCTAACATGGAAATATGTATTAATGATTCTAATTATTATAATTCTGTAAAAACGTACCTGTTATAATCGTAAATCATTTTTTGCTCAAGATACAACCTGACAGTGGCCGGAAAATGCCAAAAAATGTAAGTAAATTTAAATTTCGCTGTCTACCACTGCGCATTCACCTTAAATTGTCAGTGGTCCCTGCGCATTCACCTCAAGGTAAATAAATACAAGTTAATTTTGGGACCAAGGACAATAAAGACTATTTAAAAAAAAGTGAAATATGGCCCACGGATTTCTTTAGGCATGATGTCTCTTTGGTGAGACGTTATCGCACTCGTGGAATAACATAAAGTAAAAAGCACGCGTTTTTAATACACTGTATTATGGACCTAAAAGCGGTTCAATAAGAGCCACTTTACGAGCAAGTATGTTGAAAACAATATAACTAATAGTGTCTAGATATCCCGTACCTGCCATATGTGTTGTCACACTGTCCTTCTTTCGAGATGGCGAAACCGTCTGGGTTCATAGAGGGCATTAAATGGATCCTAGTGTTGTCCAGCAACCATTTTATATAGGGATCGGTATCATATGACGTCACAAGGTGCTGAAAATATTGAAAAGGGTGGTTTTTATACATTAATATTAAGGTCAGATTAAAAGCTATCCTCACGAGGACATTCAATGTTGGACTTTAAATTAAAACATATTTTTTGTTCCCTCTTTTACTAGGCTCAACAGCCGGTGTCAGTAAAGCTACGGATAATCCTCTTTAGTTTATAATAATAGAGGTTACAACAAGAACAAACAATAGTTAAGTAGGTAACTCTATTTATCTTACTAGAAAACGAGATTAGACGAACAAGTATTTAAAATGTTTCTCTAATACGATACGACGTAGCTAACAATCTAATAAACAGGTAGTCGCTGATTATGACAAGGAAGTGCTCATTGCACCTAAGCACCGGTTGTGGCAACTAACTTGAATGAGGTGCAGAAGTAGCTCGCGACCGACGGCTTCGTTTCCGTGAATGTTGCCAACGTACTTCACGTCGGGCTTTCCGATCATATGCTCGTACGGCGAAGCTGATACCACCATCACCCATAGATCTCGGCCTGGGGGACGAACATATCATTAATAGAGTCCAGGAAGGTCGCTTTATCAAAAATGTTAAACACTGGGCATGATCATAGATAACCTTAAAAACTCATCACACAGTCATGATCACACTGAGATATCAGTCTGAACAGACGGATCTCAGCTAGATCAGTCTAACGGTGTGTATGTGCCTACATAATATACATGATACGAAAAGATCAGACTGCTTAGTTTCAAAGATTCGAATCGCTCCGACCGACCGTTGTTGTGGGCGATCAATCTAAGGTCGTAACAGCCACACCACACACCATCCACGGTACTGCATTTCGGTTAGATCATAATGAATGTGAAGGTAAGACGGGCCATGTATGATAGTCTAGCAAATGTAATTTTTTCTTACCTTGCACAGATTTCCCGACGGAGTAGAGTGCAGTCAAGGCCGGATACTTTGCAGACACAGATCGCAAGTATCTAGTCATTTGATCATGGTCGTGGTACCGGAACTCCAGATCTGGGCCGTTCTCCCTGGATTCGATTTCGCCTAAGTTCGTAGATACCTCATCTATATAATATGATGCGAGATAAGTAACAGGAAAAAGCTTTGTGTTGGAAAAACCCCAAATTTGTAGGTATCTTCAAAAGAAATAAGATTAAAACCAAATGTCCCTCGTACAGCCGGTTTATACGCTATATTTAGAAACCCAATTGAATTGAGTCGGCATCAATAATCCAAAACTGAGATAAGTCCAGCCTGAGGGTTATATTATCCGTTGACTCATTGCCTTGATTCAGTTCTTATCTATGCATAGAGAGAAAGTCGAGAAGATGAGTGTGTTGCATACACGTTGAATAATCAAAATGACAGTACACACTTTTGCGATAGTGTGGTACTACATAATTATTTTAGATGTTCTGCAATGTCGCATGATTTCAACAAAAATAACTTTATTATGTTTTTCTTGATGAATGCGCACTGTACCTGGATTGTAAGTGGGATAAGTGAGTGACTGCGCACGCGTCGCCCATAGAAAGGTCAGCAAAAGGAAAATGCGAGCTATACTCGCTTTTGCGCTGCCAGCCATCTGCAAAACAATAAAGTATTCTAAATACATAACGTAGTTGATTTTCCTTGTAAATAGGTTCCTGTTTAATACTGGTTTGTTTGTTCACACACTGATTAAATGACGAACATCATAGATTATTTTTTAAACGATTATAGGTATTAATTATACCTAAGTATACATACTTAGTAAACATTTAGACTATTTTAGACTCATCATGGCAAAAGATCATAATTTTAATTATGGTGAACGTTGGATAAAGCGCTCTACGGGCAAGTTCTCAAACCATTTTGTGTTTTATAGAGAAAACTTATAGTCCAGTCAAATTAGTCCTTAAAATAGAGGTAAGGTTACAATAATTCCCATAGAGCTAAAAATTGGTATGAATGTTCAGAATACTATTATAAATGAATTGTGAAAAGTCCCCATCAATCCCCCTTGTGCAAAATTTTTTATTGATGGTGAAAGTTTGCAAAAATAGGTATTTCGCGTTTTTCAACTAAACGGTGAGTTTTACAGCAAAAATAGTTCAGACAAAAATTATAGATCATCCGATTCTCTACAAAAAATGTATCCACACTTTTTTTCATAATTATTGCCATTTCCGTGATATAGCGGTTGAAAGAATTGAAAAAAATATTTTATTCGTAATATGCACGTTTATGTACTTTTATACTATACATTTTTGAACCGTTATACGAGTAAACATATGAGTCCCTGTCTTATACATACAAAATACCAGACATCTGTAAAAAATCATGTGCAGTGTCGAAAAAATTATACTCGAAAAAGTAGCATTGATACCGTGAAAAGACGGCGCCAAGAAGAAGAAGCTGGTTCATCAAAAATAAGTCCTCCTCGTACTAGAGCACGAGTAAGTGAAACTACATAAATCTTACGTCGGTACTGCAGTGCTTTTTTCTTCTCCAACTCTTCATTTAATTCATTGCCACAAAATAAACAACACTGATTGAAGCAAAATGTAGTTTCACTTACTCGTGCTCTAGTACGAGGAGGACTTATTTTTGATGAACCAGCTTCTTCTTCTTGGCGCCGTCTTTTCACGGTATCAATGCTACTTTTTCGAGTATAATTTTTTCGACACTGCACATGAATTTTTACAGATGTCTGGTATTTTGTATGTATAAGACAGTGAGGCGGGGTCGCGGCAGACCACGTAGGAGATGGCGGGACGAGCTGGATAGGTTCCATCAAAACTGGAAGGAGGACGCGCGGGCTCGCGAAAGATGGAAGGAGTGGAGGGAGGCCTTTGCCCAGGAGTGGGACAGCGAAGGCTAAACAAAAAAAAAAAAAAAAAGACAGAGACTCATATGTTTACTCGTATAACGGTTCAAAAATGTATATAAAGTACATTAACGTGCATATTACGAATAAAATATTTTTTCAATTCTTTCAACCGCTATATCACGGAAATGGCAATAATTATGAAAAAAAGTGTAGATAGATTTTTTGTAGAGAATCGGATGATCTACAATTTTTGTCTGAACTATTTTTGCTGTAAAACTCACCGTTTAGCTGAAAAACGCGAAAAACCTATTTTTGCAAACTTTTACCATCAATAAAAAATTTTGCACAAGGGGGATTGATGGGGACTTTTCACAATTCATTTATAATAGTATTCTGAACATTCATACCAATTTTTAGCTCTATGGGAATTATTGTAACCTTCAAAGTCTTATTTGACTGGACTATTATGCCATATAGTTTGCATATAGGTATGGTGCACGTATTTGGTAGGTAGGTACTTACAATAAAGTATAAGGTACGCAACGCAGGTTGTCAATGTGAAAGTAAAAGAATTCTTGTTTATACTATATTGTATCAATTTTTGACCCGTGTAAGTAAAAATCAAACTGGTTTGGGCTAACACTAGCTTTACTTTGGCGATTCAATTCATGAACTATTGTTCACAGTGTAGTGTTGTGATGGGTCGTCAGTCAGCTTTCTTTTGAATATTATTATAGTAATGTTTGGGCGAGCGCACCAGTTATGCGGTGTAACCGGTCGCTGGTTCAAGGTCACTGGGTTAGTGGACCGACCTATACAGCAAGCTACGATCTTTTGATTTAGTTAGGTGTAGGTACTCGACGAGTCATTCGTATCTAACTATTAGATCAATATTTTTGCAACTGAACTTTGAATTGCCCTTGAAAGCTAAAATTGTTTATAAAGCTTATAAAATATTTAGAAACTTAATAGGTATAGGTGAGTACCATGGTAGTAGTAGCTATTAGAAGAAGTGCGATGTACATAATATTCCACCTACCTATCTACTTTTTTTTTTCAGGATGGAAAATCCTGAAAAAAAAAACACTCATTACTTTTTACTGTACACGCGTGTGTCTAAGTAATACAATTAATAATTTATTAAATACCTACTGGTACAGTCGCCTGCAGAGAAAACGGACCCCCCCCCCGCCTTTAAGCAGTGAGCGTTGAGGGGTCTGTTTTATCTGCAGGCGACTGTACCTACTAATAAACGTTTGGTTGATACAAAATTAATAACGAACTAACACCAATCGGCCCTACGAGTTTGGTTCAAATAAATAGACAAGCAAAAAAGTAAAATAAAAATAAAAAAATATTTTCAATAAAAGCAATATGCCCCTTGAACTGTTTCTATTGTTATACCTACTCCTGCTAGTACACAGAACCTACTTAATTTATATACCATTGTATAGATAATTCAATGGAGATTATAATTCTGTACTTTTCAAAAATTGATTTAATGCAGTAGAAACGAAAAAAACATCAAAATATTTTTTAAATTCTCGTCAATCAAGTGTGGAATCTGAAAACATTGTAAATGTCAATTTTTTTTAACAGATTCGTTTTACCCATAGGAGGAACCCTATTGAAAATGGCTCTTTTATTCAAGGTAGTTTAATTAATATTAATAATAAACTAACTAATATAATATCTATGGTTTTTTATACGATCAAAGAGCACTTTTGGAATTTCCAATTTTTTTATAAATGCAGTCCCTGTAAAACTTGATGCCCGCCCTGTGACGCAGCGCCCGCCCTAGTCTAAGAACTGGGTACATACCTATTATTACGTGCGATATAATATGAGGAACACAATTCAAATTGCAATATTAAATAATTCAATCTCAAATTGTGTTGAATATTTTTTAATATGTTCCTACAATATAAAATATTGGTATGTATATCTAAAAACCGAAACTGTAAAATTTCCCCAATCAACCTTTACATACCTTATAGTTTAGCGATAAAATTGAAAATCTATTAAAGAAATTTGACAGATTGTTAGTAGCTTGTTGTGCTGGCGTCTGTACCCAATCAAATATATTCATCATGGTTGTAATTATTGCCGGTTTCTATAGCCTCAACCTACGTAGGTACACTAATCCTAAATGCCCGACACATTATGTCATAAACTCATAATAACATAAGTTATGACATCGTGAGGCTACCTAATAGGGCTTTGGTCACCCATTGGGCCGGTAAACCGTAAACTGAATCCATAAAAAGAAACAAATGCACAAAAATTAAAAAAACATAAGTACTCGTATAAAGAACTACCGTTGATGAAAGATTTTTTAGGTTATTGAGATTACTTAGTACTTTTACATTTCTGTGACTATTTTGCTGCAAAATATCTGCAAACATTACAAGCGTTGCGTCGTCGCTTGGTATTTGACAACTTTCTTTTATTTATTTACTCAAAGCGTGACTTGCATATTACTTGGTATTTTGTATTAGTCATGTCATGCCGCGGTCATGTCCACACGCTATTTGACCCTACTGTGGAGTAGGTGATCCGTGATCATTGTGATCGCCATAATATCACGTACCTACGTACGAGATCGCCCAGTTTATTCGCACAACAGAATTCAGGAACACTGGTTTTCCGGCATTGTTTCACGGTTTAAACACGTAGGTATCTTGTGATCTCCATGTTCGGGCGTTTGTAGTAGGAACTAATGTATCTATGTATATCTCTGCTTTGTTCCATAATTTTGTGAAGGTGACATTTTAGTACATTAGAGTATCGCACAGTCGGCGGGAGGTAAAGCACAATTTACGCCGTACGGCATTTTATACAAACAAGCCCTTCTTTTCGAAATGAATGAACCGATTTTAATGAAACTTCATACGCTGAAGCATGATACAAAGATCTAAAAAGTTACAAGAACATTTTCTAAAAATAGTACAGCTAAATTAGACGGCTTTAAATTTTTTTCGAAACAGATTTCAAGTTATCTTTTTTTTAAATAAGACATTTCGAAAATGTTCTTAAGTAGGTAACTTTTTAGACCTTTGTATCCTGCTTATGCATATGAAGTTTCATTAAAATCGGTTCATTCATTTCGAAAAACAAGGGCTTGAAAGTTTGTATGAAATGCCGTACAGCATAAACGCTCATAACGCCTCTTACCTCTCGAGCTCACGTCCATTCGAGTACACATCCAATACCTACCTAATCTCATGCGAATTTCAAAAAATTAAATCATTCTGCATCTCTTGTAAAACTAGTAAAAGTAACAATTCATCACCCATTTCGACAGGCACCAATGAATGCTTTTTATTAATAAATTTCCCAACACGCACGATTAGGTACGGGGTTCTAGAGAAATCGCAGTGTATTTATAATTTAATCAGCAAATGATTCAAATGGCCATTGAGAAACTAAACACAATCCGTGAACCAGAAACCAGTTAACAAAAGAGATAAGTATGCAGGATCGTCGGATATAGTTGAAGTGTAGTAAGAAACCAATGGATGTTCTCGAATAAAATTTAATTTTATTAAAACAAACAAACAGCTCATTTATGAAATTAAATTTCAGTCGACAACACCCATCGATTTCTTATTAAACTTCAACTATATCCGACGATCCTGCATACTTAACTCTTTTGTTGACTGTACGTACCTTTAATAGTTTGTGGTCTTGAGACTATTTCACTCGCATCACGTTTTCTACAGTTCGTTACTGGATTATAGGTTACAGAGTTACCTCAGAAGCGTGTCTAAACTTTTATTCTTCTTCTCCCTAGCTTTTTCCCAACATGTTAGAGTCGGCTTCCAGTCTTACCTACTAGATGTGCAGCCGAATACCAGTATTTTACATTATTGACTAATTGGTAAACTTTTATTCTTATTGTGTAATAATTAGAAACTTTGCCTATTCTATAACAAATATATTATTGAAATATCTTTGTATTTCCTATTGATGTAACTATTTTCTTAAGAAAATTTTATTTAGTAGTTACCTACCTAAATCCAATCAGTTTCTACCACCCCGCGGACTGGTAATATTTTTACTTGGCATGACAATTTTTTATGTCGATGCCATTGACCAGGCATTATTATTAAAATGACAACGTGTGACTGTGTAGAACCTATAACCTAAAATGCTCACGCGATCTTCGATATCACTATACGAGTAAATCCCACTTTTCGTGCAAGCAATCCAAGTATGATCTTAGCTTGCTTAATAACTTAATAAGCAGTCGTGGATCAACGCCGGGAGAGTATTGCTCTACCACGTCTACGTTTACCGCGTTGTTGGTCGAATTTTAGATAAATTTAATAAGGGCATGCCCTTTTGTATCTCTAGGTATCATGATTTGGCTCGTCACCATGTGTGCTCATGCTCATGACAACAGTTTTTGTCAGCTTTCCTTCCGCCGCTGTTGCCATTGGCACAATAAACCTGTTGACGTAGTCCCGCTAAATGAAAGAAAAAACTTTCGTTTTTCAAAGACCGTAACTATCTCAAGATGATGTTTTCCATGTTATAATATTTACTACGCTTACTTACAGTGATGAGTCGAATTAACCTAAGTTGAACTTAGTCGGTGGGTTAGGTATGTCTTAAACTGGGACACGAGTTATACCAAGTTGAAGACTCTACAAGCTCAATTACCTTGGCCCAATTAAAGTCAAAGCAATATGTATCTATCTAGTAAGTTTACTGTAGTTTCGCATACCTTCTATATCAATTTAGCATATTGCTTAAATGATTTTGCGACAAGTCTTCTCCTTGCGGTACTTCGTGCCACTTAGTAAACCGGGTTGTTTTTTTTAGAAATAAACCATCAAATATTAATATATCAACAACTTCACAGACAAACAGGTTAATAATAATAACTAATTAATTAAATATCTCCATTCTTTTCACTTTTTAAAACAGAATTTTTAAAATGTGAAACTTCATTGATGCACCGCACCATGCATCGTTAATCAACAAACAATGCAGCACACTTTTTTGTTAAGTATGTGAAAGTTTCAATCTAGTTCGATTTGAATAGTCATGCCGTATAAGACATCTTGATAAGAACAATAATTGTTAACCTTTAATTATTAAAATCGCATTTAATAAAAGCAAGCAACAGTAAATGAAACATTTAATTCTTTGACACTTGAATATCTCGATATCTTCACACATTTCTAGGCCCATCCGAACGACTTTAATTTATTATCAGCTACATAAATAAAATAAATAAATCAGAGCATCATCAAATTGAAAATCAAGATCATATTTTTTCTATTATCCGGTTGTTGCAAGCCAATCCACTTCTTGCCAAACTATACAATTTTGAATTGATAAAAGCTAGACATATGTAGGTTCCAAAAACATTATTTAACTAAGCTTTTGCTATAGTTTCAATAACTTACAATTAAACAAAGTTGTCTAAAAATGTTTCCACAAAAGTACATCATCACACAATAATTGAAAACACTTACCTTGTAACACACTGCGTTATTGTTATGTGTTTGCTATCTAGATGTCATTTATTTGGTTTCTACTTGGCACACGGTAACTTAGTACTCGCGGAAAACTGTATGTTATGTAGAGAGGTCACGTTCTAGTCCTAGCAGACGAGCGGACTTCGCTCGACTGGCAAGTACTGGCAACCGTTGGTGGGCTGGTAACTCGGCGTGTCACGCCGTCGTCATCTGCGTCATCCAACACGACACACAACCGGAAAGTGCTTTCTCTCATAACAATATTTGTAAAACTGCTTCTAATTCCCCGCAATAAGGTCTAATTCGTGTCCGTGGGAACCGCAAATGTGTTCAGCACGACTAGAAGTTGTACTTTCCACTCTAGTGGTCACAGTATAGAAGCGAGTTTATAAAAGTTAGTTCGGCCTATCCGTGACGTAGTTTGAGTATTCCCAACTCTCGTCTCATCTGGCACTTTTCTCGCGGATAGAATTTCTATCTACCCGATATTTAATATGCAGTACCAACTTATTTCGCGAGAAAATTCCTAGAGAAATTCAATATTATCGATAGTACCTATGTAATTATATCAAAGTAACATTCTAAGGTTATGGAAGTATACTAAGCTTACGTTACTGTAGGGTGTAATAGCCCCTGGGTATATAATACTTACTCGTATTCTCCATTTTTTACCCGACTACAGAGGTTTGGTAAAAACATAATTTTAACGCACATAGGTTCTCATGATGTATATAGGCATTATAGTATTGGTATCTTTACCACCTTATTAACAACTAGCTTCTGCCCGCGACTTCGTCCGCGTGAAATTCGTACTTTGCTCTAAAAATTTCGAAAATATACTTATGTTTATGATCTTTATCATTTATTTAGATAAATAACATAAAATTCGGGCCAATTTTTAAGTTTATAGATCAAAGGGTTCAGATTTTCACCCCTACAGGGGTGGAATTTTGAAAAATCTTTTGGGATGTGTTCATAACTTCTAAGACCCATACCCATTTTCAAGCTAATCAAGCCACGCAGTAAAATCCTCCCCTGTAAAATTAACTACCTACACCTTTTCACGCAGTTAGAGGTAGATTTTAGAAAAACACAGATAAAGGTTATGCTTTATTTTTAGTCTTAAGTATAAATACTAAGTTTCGAGTTAATCGGACAGCGCATTAAAAATCTTCAATTTTGACACTCCCAATCCGGGCCAATCCCTCTTTAGTATTTAGAAAAACAAAAAATGCCATACTTCATAATTTAATTAGATAAGTATTCGTGCCAAGTTTCAAGGTCATTAACTCAAGGAATAAAATTTTTCTTACAAACAAAATCCCCCCTTTTCACCCCCTTATAGGTTGAATTTCCAAAAACCCCTTCTTAGTGGATACCTACTCTTCACAAAGAACATACCCTCCAAAATTCATGTCTCTAGGACCAGCGGTTTAGGCTGTGCGTTGATATCTCAATCAGGTCATTGCATTTTAGTAGATTTTTTTTGTCTAGCAAAATGACCTAGATTTACATCCCAAACTGCTGCTGCTACATGAATTGGATTTTAAATTCCAATATTTGGTTGGACGACCTAAATTCTATTATTAGTTCTAAGTTTGGTTATCGACTTTGAGAGGGTTATTAATTAGCTATTAATAACTCAAACGAAAATAGGTTTAGTCTAGCTAGTTAGTCTACTGACGCCACCGCGACTACAACCTAATTAGGCTTTTCTCAAATAATTATTAGCCTTTTGGGAAATTATACGGTTCTCGGAGATCCGGCCATGACCTTTCGAATGATAAATTGATTCCTATTCCAAATGTAGATCGGAGTTAGTGGAGTATGAAGATGAATCTTTATAGGGAAGGTCTGAATTATCATGTTCATTACTGTGGTTCATTTCATATTAGATACCTTTTCTCGACATAACTCTTTCAATTCTATTCGGAGAATTTTAAAGTCACCAATTTTTTTGACTTTTAATTCACATTAGGTACCTACTTGTTGTGTTCAGTTTGAGAATTATCAGAAACTACTGGATGGACAAAAGCATCTACAACAATTTTTATAAAGAATGTTTATAGGTAGTCTGCAGTCGCTATTTTATTCAAAGAGGTGCTCTCCTAGAAACATTATAAAAATTACTATTTACGTACTTGCTTTGTTGGTTGATGGGTTATAGTCATAGGTAAGGTATAGAGAATACAGAAGTTGGCAGAGGGATCCATCCATCCCCCCCGGTGGGTTCCCGCATTGTCGAGGCGGGGGGGCTCAGTAGCCGTGGCTTGGACACCCACGGTGAAGCTAAGAGGAACCCGAGGAGGGGCCGCTCGTCAGGGCTTCTGCTGACAAGCCGACGACGTAGCGGCCAAAGGTAGGTTGCGGTGTCGCTTGGGCGACATCGCAACTGAGGCGGGCCGCGATGTCGTACGTACCGGAGGCATCGCGGTTGAGGGTTGGAGGCCGCGGCGGGAGAGGAGTGCCGGTATTACGGTGCGCCGCTCTCCCTACCTTCCGCGGCCTTGACGGGGTCGCCACCGTACGATGGCGGACGCGGTGGGGCTGCAGGGGAAGAGGAGTGTCGGTATTACGTTGTGGCCGCTCTCCCTATCCTCTGCAGCCGAAAATTGGCAGGCGGCGGGGCCAATGTCCTGACCCGTCGCAGGGGGGACCAAGGGTGCCCAGATACGGGGTCGTCTGGCGCCCATGTGCTGGTTTGGTCCCTGGGGTGGTCACGGCGTGCTATGTGTTCTGGTGCGCCGGTGATGGGGAGTACTCCCCAGAGGAGGGTCCGGTAACGGACGGCCGCGGCGGGTTCACGGATGAGTGCTAACGCGTGCCCGTGTTCCCGCCGTAAGCGGCAGAGGAGGACACCGTGGAGTTTTAGTGGGTTAAAGTCCCACATAACTGCACTATCTCCCCGTGGTAGTGCAGTATGCATGAGCATTTCTCCATGATAAAAAAAAAAAAAAAAAAAAAAAAAGGGATCCATCCATCACATTGACACAGTAGCATTGAGTGCGACTTATCGGAATTTCTACAAAATGGGGATAGCACGTCCTACCCATCGGACTATGAGAGTGAAGGAAAAGGGAGTGCATCTGTGTTTGCGCACACACTTGTGTTCTATAATATCTCTTGCATAGGTTGGCTAATCTCCACCGTGGCAGAAAGTCGGTCCGGAGGAGTGCACTATTACCTACCACGCGGATGCACGTCTGAAAATCCGTTGGTAAAAGAGTGTCAGGTCTTGTAGCAACTCCTCTGCTGTGTAGAAAACCGACAGGTAGGCATCATACGCCGAAGTACCTACTAGGCTGGGCAACCTGTGGAACTTGACCACACGTGATTAGCCGACTACGAACCATTTTAATAAACGAAACTCTTTTTCTTTCTTTTCTTGGACTCGATTATCTTTGATAGATATGCCATGTCTTTCCTTACAATTAAACCAGCAACCGGCAGCCCTGTGTGCGATGCAGCGTGATTATAGCGGGACTCAAGGAAGTTCCTTTGTAAATAATTACTATAAGTAACAGGCGGTCAAGTAGTTGCTATGAGTCGTTTACAAGTAAATATAATATCACTAGCTGACCCGGCCACGCGTTGCTGTGGCTAAAGTTTTTGTGCAATAAAATAATATTGCGATTATAAATGGAGATGTGAGCTATCCTATCTTTCAAGTTGGATCAAACTGCACACAGTGTACAAATTTGATTAAAATTGGTTAAGTAGTTTAGCAATCCATCGCGGATAAACATCGTGACACGTAATAATGGTAGTTTCTAGAGCTGCCGCTGGTAGAAGTGGATAATGCAATTTATTTAAATGAGCATAGAATGAAAAATTAATAATATCGCCGATTGTAAAGACACATTTTGCACAGAGTCAATCCATTAACCCTAGCAAGATTTCCATTCTTTTTTAGTACCTACCTTTCGAAACGGCCTCTTGGCACATAGATAATAAGTATGTATGTATATGTATAGTTTTCGTATAATATAGCTATAAAGTACCATCAAAATTGCTGCTAAATTAGACAGCATTCAATAGTTCTTATAATTTTTTGTCAGCCTATTTTAATTTCCTCTGCTGGATAAAGGCCCCTCCTTTCTTACACCACGCCACGTCTTCTCTACAATATAAGATAAGATTTCTTTATTTGTTAAACATTGTTATACATACAATTAAGAGCATGTAAGATATTACAGAGTCCAATCATGTTTAGCCGTAAGTATCGGCGTATAAATATTTCCATAACAATGAAAAGAATTAACAATACTATAAATCGGAAAATTAATTTAGAAACTTTACAAATTAGAAATCATGTTCAGACCGTCAGTGCAAAGCCAAGATTGCCATACGTTCTATCGCCGCGGACAAATATACTATTTACTGAAAAAGAACAACAAAAAAAGGGAAAACCACCATTACTGTAATGTAAGAAAATTTCAATGGTTTGAACGATATCACCAAATGAATAAAACAGTTAATTTTGTGACCTTTTTTAGCTACTTAAAACGTTAAAGTTTACTGTAATGACGGTAACATTTTGCCTCAAGCTTTAACTGTTATCTGATCAGTAAAAATACTGTTTTGAAAGTTGGGCTCATATGGAACTGTTTACAGCAGTTCAGGATTATTTCTTTCACTGGAAATTCGAAAAGTCCTGACAAAAAGCCGGATATTTCAAAAAAAACGTCCGAACATTTCCAATAAAATCTATTTTCTCAGAATTCGTTAAAAAAATAACTCTTATGTCGAAAAGGCTGGACAGATTTTCGGACAGAGGGCAAAACGCTGGACAAATCCGGATGGATATTATTGGCTTAGTTTGGGCTTAAAGTTGTTCAGTGAGTGACCAGCTTTAGGCAACGTAAATTTAATACATACCGATAGGATACCTATCCTATCGGTATGTATTAAATTTACGTTGTTAATTTACGTTTGAACTCTAGAGAGAAAACCAATGGATACACCTGTATCCATTGGTTTTCTCTCTAGAGTTGAAATACAACTTTTCAAAAAAAAAAACTAAATACACTACACTACAATGGATGAATAAAAAAAAAACAGTGGCACTCCGGGAGTGCCGACTGAAGTGAAAACTTGAACAATTACGTGTGTATTTTGTGAATCGTCTTATAAACAAAACACGCGCGGTACCGGCTACGGCCATCCGTCTTACGAATTTTCGATCAGGTCACGTGTCCTGACGCGAGTTTAAAATTTTTTACCCATTACAAAAAAAGTGTAGAACGCCGCTAAAGAAGTTTTCACTTCAAAAATTAAATTCGTCTTTTGATTTTATCATGCCTGTTGAAGATATATAAGGTCCCATTAAAATAGATGGACAAACTTTTAGAAATCATTCACACTACCAAATTAAGGACGATGGTAAAAAAATATATAAGAAAACCGCATAAGTAGATACTTACAAGAAAAATAATCAGCTTACGAAAACACACTATTTATTATTTTAGATCAAAATAAAATCACTTTAATCAGTGTTTTTTTTTTTTGTTTGCTTGGATATCTTTAGTTAGACGTACTGAGCGCTGTGTTAAATTTGTCCACCTATTATAATGGGACCCTGTATAATTATGTATATGATGCAAATAAATAATATCCTCCTGTCCGACTTTTGGTCACCGCGACAATATGAATGGAAATTTAGCCAGATGAGTACGCAAGAGATGTTATAGTATACAAGTGTGTGTGTGTGCGCAAACACTCGTCACTCCCTCTTCCCTCAGTCTCATAGTCCGATTGGTGGGACGGCCATGCAATATGACCCGCACCCTAATTGCGTAACACACTATCAATCATAATCCGAATCATTTTAAAGAATATTGCTAATCCATTGCTTCATATGTCCGAATAAATTGTTTGCTCAACAACGTAAATAACGCAATGAATGTTGTTGAACTGTCAAAATGAAAGCCATTGCTACTGTAAGTATGTTACGCAATTACCCCGCGGGGCGAGGTCAGGCGCAAGACGAACGGATACATTTTTTGCTTTCCCAGCCGTATGGGAGTCGGGGGTGCCGCATATGATGAATTTTCAGTAGCAACCCGGAGTTTGGAAGTGAGTGACTTCCAAACTCCGGTTTGCTATAGAAAATTCCTAATGGGTAAAAGCATAACACGTTGTCTGACCTGAGAATCCAACCCAAAACTTCGCGCTGAACAGTCGTTCTTGCGACCATGAGAATAACGTGGCAGTCAAGTAGCCGCAAGCGCGACTGCAGAGCATGGGGTCCTGGGTTCGCTCCTCGGATTAGTCTAAAATCGGGTTGCCCGGGTGCCCGGGAAGTGACAATAGGCTCGCCGCCCCCAACGTACGTTCATGGAAGTTACAAAATGTTACTAAATTCACTTATAAAATCCCTTATCAGTATCATCAACGGGTTTGTTACTGACGTCTTCAATATAATTTCGTGAAGTTGCAAGTTCTCTTAAAATTGAAAAGGTAATTTAACCTTGGCCTAAATTCTCTTTCATGTTTGTTAGCTAGAAGTCTTACATTGACCTCATTTTCATTGATATTTTGTGACCGTCACCTCAACTGCCCTATTTAAGATACCTACCCCTGGCCCCTGGCTTTGATCTTTCTTCCAAGGCCGTCAATATTATTTGTCAAGGGTTTCGATCCATTTTAGGAAATGTAAGAGTCAGAGCATAGTACGTAGGATGTAGGTAACTAACCTAACCCAACAGTACGAACTGTGTGTGTTGTACCCTCTCTGTTACTTGCAATCACCCATCAATTCTGCAATCTAATCAGAATTCTACTTACCTAATTTAATAGGTAGATTTCTGATTCTTAAATTCGGTCACTGACAGACAACGCACAGAGTAAACCGCTAGGTAGCATGACATTTTGGAATAGAGCAGTGGTGGCCGAGTGGTTTATGCCCCGACTTACGAGTTGTAGGTCGTGAGTTCGAACCCAGGCAGTTGTTTTTAATTTCATCACCACTGCTTTCAAAATGGTGAAAGAAACCGATATATCCTGGAACCAAAAATTCTAAGACATATGACATCCACCAACCAACACTGGGCCCGCGTGGTAGATTATGGCCCACTCCCTGTCGCAGAGAGGAGGCCTGTGCCCCAACAGTGGGAACATTATAGGCTGACTATGCTATGAGCCATGCCAAGAAAAGAATTTTGAAAATTCAGCCCTAATGGGGAAAAACAAAGAAGAGGAAGGGGAATTTAAGTTTATATAACAGTTCAAATTTTTTGAAATCCCATCGCAGACACGGCTTGTGAATCTTGATAGATATACAGAGTAAACAACGTATGTCCACGTCACAGCACTCACTGACTGCACTGACTTTAACAAAATAGTTTTTTTCCTTATACTCAACAGTTACGAGTATTACACTAACCAAATCCGGTGATTTTAGTAAAGTAAGACGTTCTTTACCTCGTGTTCCCAAATTACTTTCTTCAAACAATTCTTACAATCATGATAAATTTTTCGCAAAGTAGGTGCCGGCAGTAATTTAACGGTGATATTTCCAAGAGATCGTTGGATTCAAAAGCGAACAAAGCGACTGCGTTAAGTTTTCTTTTGAACGAAAGTTACTTTATCGCCATAATGCAGAAAAGTTACATACATACAGACCAAAGAATTTATGTTTTTAGATTTATTTGGGGGCTCAGTTCGATATCCTAGTAGGATACATATTATAAACGCGAAAGTTTGTGAGGATGGATGAGACTGATGGATAGATGGCTGTTTGTTCTCTTTCATGCAAAAACTACTGAAAGGATTTGGATGAAATTTGACGCACAGATAGTTTATATCGATACTTTTTATACCACGGGATCGAAACTTATGCGGGTGAAACCGCGGGGCGCTGCTAGTTACAATAATAAAGTTTTAATTAAATATAGTGTTAGTTTAAACCAGTACCCTAATTGCGTAACACACTATCAATCGGAATCTGAATAATTTTGAAGCAATTTGCTTCTCCATTTTGCTAATCCATTGCTTCACGTTCGAAAAATTTTGTCTGATCAACACGTAAATAATACAATGAATGTTGTTGAACTGTCAAAATATAACCTATTCCGATTGAAAATGTGTTACGCAATTTCGCGCAGCTTACTTTAAAAGATTCAAAAAGCTGTTTTTCTTATAATATTTGATTTAGTTCCTTTGAAGATATAGCTCAAATCCAACTCCAACTCTAACGCAAATAAAAATTATTTTAATAATATTATTATTAGATACTTATCAATCCACTTTTACAGGAAAAATGTAGCGATTTGCACACTGTTATAATAGCCGGAAAATATTTAAAAAAATAGATGCTTTCATATGTGCAAAAACAGTACATAATTACGGCTGGCCATCAGTGACCGTTCCAAAGACTGCTAAATCTGTGGCTAAATACAATTTGTATCGGAACCTTAATTGTGTGAGCCCAACTAAAATCCCATTTCATTCCGGTATTGTACCTACCTGGGTAAAAAATCGAAGCTCCGAAATTCGTGGGAGATGGGTCTAATAGGCAGAGGAATAAAATTTTAAAATATGACACTGGACCCCAGAATACGGGTGGGTTCTGAATGAGGTCATGCTCAATCGATTTAAAACATAAAATATCTTTAAATTAAGAAGAACGGCTTTAGTTATATGTTTATTCTGTACATCGAACATTGAGCAAAACGTTATTGCTGGGAAACGACTTTTCTTTTTGGTGAGAAAAATCGCTTTACGTAGGCACGCAGAAGATTGCTTACGGATGCCAGAAACGGTTTAGGGGTATTGGGGGTACCTATCTAAAGTTTAGATAAACTTGTTTTCGTAAATGAGGTGTGGTCCAGTTCAATAAAAATATTTATATGAGGGGTATGGTAGAACTTGTTTACATGTACCTAGTTGATGTGGTGCTCTCGGTGTGTTTTACACCCGCTAGTCTACTTATTTCAATAGGCATTTTATCTAGCCTGCTAGAATCTCTTAAAACTAGTGTCCGACCGAAACAGGTTTTTCAGCCGAAACCGAAACCGAAACCGAACTTTCGGCCTTGCTCTTAGTTTCGGCCGAAACCGAAACCGAAACCGAAACTTACTTAAACATATTTTAAAAAAAATTAATTTTAATTTTTTTTTATCGTATACAGAAATCTGGTGTGTTTTTTACACATTTGTTTGCATATACAATGTATATTATACATACAGACAGTTGAATACTTACCTAATTATTTACGAGGTCGGTCCCATAATGAACTGGCCTGATATACATAGTTCTACGCGACATGTTGTGTTGCATTAAATAGTACGTTTATCGTGCACTTAAGTGCACGATAAACGTACTATTTAATGCAACACCAGACTAAGCATTTCATGTCGATGCGTGTTTCTTATATTAATATAAGAAACACGCATCGACATGAAATGCTTAGTCTTAGTTTAGCAGGCATTAGCATAACGAGTCGCGTATTTTTACAAAATGTCGAAAACTGAGTATCGAAGTGTTATAAAGTTTTTGTTTAAAGAAGGTTTATCCCTGCCCAAATAAAAGAACGATTGGATGACGTGTATAAGGAGTCTGCCCCCTCCTATAGCACAGTGAAAAATTGGGTGAAAGAGTTTCGCCTCGGGAGAGAAACCGTCGAAGACATTTGCCACGACGGTCGACCTGTGGAAGTGCTCACTCCCGAAACGATTGCTCTTATCGAAGAGGAGGTTCTGAGTGACCGCCGTTTGAAGATTAGAGAAATTGCAGCTAGGCTTGGGCTCTCTAAAAATACGTCATCGTGCGATCCATGAACATCTTCACATGAAAAAAGTGAGTGCAAGATGGGTACCGAAACTGTTAGTAGTATTCATGGTGATTATATTGAAAAATAAAATTGGTTTCGTTTCATTTCCTTCATTAGTTCATAGTTAGGCCAATTTATTATGGGACCGCCCTCGTATGTGCAAAACACAACCTCAACTCCATGCGATTAATAACGATGGACGGCGGCGAACTGGGCCGGCAATGCGACGAGCGAGCACGAGCTAGCCGCGAAGTTCGCCGAACGGTGGACGATAATTCATGAACACTCGAGTTTCGGCGCGGCCGAAAGTTTCGGCCATTTTCTGGCCGAAACCGAAACTAAGGCCGAAACTAGATTATTTGGCCGAAACTGGCCGAAACCGAAACCGAAACCGAACTTTCGGTCGGTCACTACTTAAAACTACCTAACTACATAATATTATTATTTTTGCATGTTTCGAACATTAAAAGATACAATAAATTTTGGAGTAGATCAGGGCAGCACGTTGGGACCGCACTTGTTTTCCAATTCAAACGACATTCGTCGAGTTTGCTGATGAAATTCTATAAAAATATAGTAAATTCAAGTATGTAAGCAATCAAATCCACCTAATAGGATTATAATTATTAAAGTTTACAAGCTGCTAAGTAGTGCTTTTGCTTCTAATGTACTTGATCAATTTTGATTTGGTTTTCTCCATCATTTAAATAATAATGATAGTTAGTAAATAATAAGTAGGCCATTTAAAAAATATAGTGACGTACACGACCTTGAATTCAAATAGAGCAGGTACAATGCCAATACTTGTGCATCTGGGGCAGTCAAGAGCTCGAAGTAGATAGAACATAGTGGGCGAGGGCGGCGACGCAGGCGCGTTGTGCCGAGGGCTTATCGACCGTTGGCTGCAAGTTGCCGCCAGTGCGCGCGCAGGAGACAGGGTTCGTATGTGCCCAACGAGGGCTTGAGGTTTTCCCGCGCAGTGAAACAGCGCATAGCTGCGCGCAAGGCCAAACAAAGGGGCGAAGAGAGGGGTGTCCTCCGAGGGCGCGAGCTCGGCCCGGGACCCTCACATTACGTAACATTAAACGCACAGGACGGCGCACAAACAATGTGATTTTATTTTATCTTAAAATTTTCTACTGTTTTTGATTACTTATACAATTTTTAGGATTAGTATCGTGATATTATGTTAACTTGCGGGCAACTAATTGAGTTCATTTCAACGTATTATAATTTAAGCACTGTTATATCGTGCAGATCTACTTTAGACCCAATATCTTGCGAACAATAATAAAACCGGAGATTTTTTTTAAATAATGTATTGGTGAAATGACAGTGAAGATTTTCGGGACAGTGACAATCGAGTTTTTAAAAACAAAAATAAATCGATAGTTTTAGGAATATTAAATAAGTTAATATTAATATAAGTAGTAATAATAAGGATAATGAAAACGTTTTCAAAACAAATGAATAGTATTGTACTAAATGTGGCAATACGAAATTATTCATTTTATTGACAAAGAAGTATTTTCACAACAGTCTTATATGTCGCGCTGATATTGTCAAGATGACTATGGGTAAGTTTTCCATTATATTCTTCTAAATAAGTGAAAGCTCTAGATAACGTTTTTATTCTTTTACGATGGATAAAGATTGATTGGATTTAGATTCAAGTTTGAGAAATTTTGTCGTAGGACAACATTTACTGATACTTAGGTACTTACAAGCTTTATCGATTCTCGCTGGTACCTACTAGTATAAGGCTACACCAGGTAGATTCAAGTAGATTGTAGATAAATATGGGTTGATATGTGAAACTTTATTTCAAGTCTAATTCCAATCCCATTGTGATACCCAAGAAGATTCTCGCGTCAAGACAGACGAGGTTGTCGAGGGTTGACTTGTGTACTACTCTAACGATCTTGTTTGAAAATCTGCCTTCGTCCTACCACATCTTGTCCAGATTTCAATGGAGATTATATCACATTATGTTTATTCTGATAATACCTGCACCCAAATTGCGTAACACACTATCAATCGGAATCTGAATAATTTTGAAGCAAATTGCTAATCCATAGCTTCATAAGTTCGAAAAATTTGTCTGCTCAACACGTCAATAACGCAATGAATGTTGTTGAACTGTCAAAATGAAACCGATTCCGATTGATAGTGTGTTACACAATTGCCCCGCGGCACCCTAATTGCGTAACACACTATCAATCTTAATCTGAATCATTTTGAAGGATATTGCTAATCCATTGCTTCTTAGATTCGAAAAATTAGTCTGCTCAGTAACGTAAATAACGCAATGGATGTTGTCGAACTGTCAATATGAAAGCAATTGCTACTGATAGTGTGTTACGCTATTACCCCGCTGATAATGGTAAGCCAATCTACACAGTCACGAAAAAGAGTCAGTTGCACTTATAGCTACAACCATGGCACATGAGGAGGCCCATACACAGCAGTGGGTGGAACAAGGCTGCTGATGGCGATGTTTATTATATCGGAATTGATATCCAGCACTCGCACAACAGGGATTACTAAGAGACACAGTTTTTTTGATACTAAATTAATAGAGGATCCGATCCTTCTTATGCCTGAGGGTCTATTTACTATTGCAGTAAATCTACCGTTTTCTAAAAGAACGGTGGCCGAGATAACTCCGCAGTCATGAAAATGATGGCAGCGGGGTTTCACTTTACGGTGTCAAAAAACGATCTAGGACAACACAAATTTACTGTCCTAAATAACGTTTCAGTGACGTCAATCACCGGTAAATTGCGGAAAGTAATTGGCGGCCACCGCTCTTCTAGGTAACCGACTAAGCAAAGATGCAACTCGTGTGTTTATAATACTAGCCCACTAAACGATGCAATTCCAAGCAGACAACAATACAAGATGCGTCGCGTCACCGGATGAGTCGCGGCTAAATCGCAATAAAAATACCTACCTATGAAAGTAGAGTGTGACATGAGGACATGGTCGCACCTGGCCGATGAAGAAAGATAGTCATTAAAAGGAAGCATATATTACGCTATGAATATAACAATAGGTATACGTAAATATCAGCATACTTAATATGATCTTATATATGTAGATATATTATTATTTTCTTTTTAATATACAGGTGGATTTTAACGTTTGTAACTAGGTATTGCTAGTATCCTTAACTTTCGAGTAGGTAATGCTAACCACATTCACAGACTTTGGAGAAATGGTATAGTGGTCAGCTAGATAAACGCTAATTCTCACATTTTTTTTTGTATATGGTGTACTTAAATCGATACAATTTCGTTTATCAATTAAAATACTCTTCTGGACCAACTAAGGTTTGAGTACCTACCTTCTAGATCACATGTTTAAAGGTTCTTCAATAATCAACATAATTATTCCGTTGGAGTGAAAAATACAGTTTTTATGAAAATCCTTTTAACTTTTATCAATAAACTTCAAAATTTACTCGAATACTTATCTTATACAGTGTGTTAGGTTAAACGAGGGACATATTTTAAGGGAGTGTAGTACTCATGAAAATGAACAACTTTTAATATGGGGCTGACTAAAAAATATGAAGAAAAAAAAAAACAGCTGTTCCCTACATTTTGTCCAGTTATGCGAACAGAAAATGTATAGAGAGGCTGGTTTTATTTTCTCGATTTCAGTGTTGGTCTCTTAGTAAAAGTTGTTCATTTTCATGAGTACTACACTCTCTTAAAGTACGTCCCTCGTTTAACCTAACACACTGTATAATAATAAGAGCGTACCTAATCATTAATTTTCGAAAACTGCAAGGGAGGGAAGAGGGTACCTTTTCCTTTTTTTTAGAGGAAAATATGAAACCGACGCGGATGAATGCTACTAATAAATTATCATGATGTTAAGATTTATCTCTGTAACAAATTAATCAAAAGATAATAAATGTCTTCAATTTGTTCTCAGCTTTTCTGTTACCGTTATGTAAGTTGGCGCCACACCCTAAGTACATAATTTTGTGTAAGTGTACGTACAACACCTGTAACTTGGTACTCATACTTTAGGTATACAACTATTTTTGGCAAGTTTATTTATCCTTGGTACTCTTAATAGGTAGGTATACATAAGTGATATTTAATTTGATCATTTTTCCCACGAGTTCATCCGTAGGCACTTTACTATATCTTCAAGCAAGCACAATTTTCACTTACTAGTGCCTGTTTTCCTCTTGTAATGGATGAGAATAACACGGTCAAAATTATAGGGAATTAAGTATACAAAGTTGACCATAATAGGTCGCTTAATTTAGAACGTTTTAGTGAGTTACGCAATTTTGACGTTCCATCTAACCACCTGAATCTGAGTGTCAGTATGTTTAGCGGCGCGCGCAGTGCGAACGTGCGCTCCGCAGCGGAACAGTGCGCGTGAGTCGCGTCGCGCCTTCCTGCGCCCGCGAATGTTCAGTGTTCACGGTTGCTCCTCAACTACACCATACGACGACGCGCGCCGATTGCCACCATCACCGTAACATAATACACGCTACAATTGAAAGTTTGAAACTCAACGTGCGTGACGAAAATTCCCGGGTTTTTCTCACAATTCACAAAGCCGACTTGCAAACCAACCATTGAAAGTTACAACACAAAACTTAAAAATTAAAGTTCATAAACAATTTGATTATGGAAAAAACAGACTCATTTGCTATTTTAAACATCAATATTGGCGATAAGAAAGATGCAGACACAGAGAAAACTAATAATCACGATGCTGCCATGAAAAAGAAGCCCTTTACCACTGTTATAAAAATTCGTAAGTTTACTACATAAACTTCCACCCTTGAAAAAGAAATAGTAAAGTCAAATGCAGAAAAAAGGGTTATTATTTTATACAAAAATTGGAAAAAGCCTTATGTTAAGTAATACAGTACCCGGTGATAAATATTGCACATCGACCTATTCGATCCTATCGATTTTATACAAAGAATAAAAATAATAAAATAAAAATCATAGTTGTTTTAACAGCTCCTAATAGATACCGGACTGTTTGTGTTTCGTGCGACAGAGATAACGCTCTACGAAGCCGAAATTAGCCGATTGTCTCTTTCCAAAGGTCGATGTACAATATTTATCGCCGGGTACTGTACGGCTTTTTATTTTGTAATTAGGCGCAATGACATAATTTTAATTAAAGCTCTTAATTATTACAAGGGCATATTCTAATCCGTACCTACTTCTGATTGTACTCTGCTAATGCAACGGAATACCCCGTGGTTTCTTCAACAACTTGGGATTATTTAGAAAATTCTTTAACTACTCGCAATTATTTTTTTACCATCAATGTAACAATAGTGTTTGGTTTTATGTTCACACAGTACCTATACTTGACAATCTTGCAAGAAAAATGTCGGTTGTAAGTAATCAACGCTTTTCATTGTCTAACTGTAAGATCGTGAGAGGAACCTAGATCGCAGAGCTCAGCGGTTACAACGAAAAACCTTTTTCCTGTAACCATAGTACTTAAAACATTCAAATATGTTCTCAATAGTCTGTAAGCTGTTATAGAGTATAGCTATTATAGGGTTTAAAATAAGAACAAAGTTGATAATTAGGTAGGTCATGCGGTGCCTTTAGTTTCTCTTCACAGTAGATAAGAACAAGAGTTTGTGTGTGCGTATTGTAGCTGAGTGGCACGTTTGTCGCTTCCGCTAGTCGACCTTATTGTCCTCAATATCGGGTGGCACGCGCCTCGTCCCTGGACGGCGCGCGGCGGCCCACAGCCAGGCTCTAAGGGAACCAGTCATGTTCCACTCCGCTGCGCACGCGTTACAATACCCTGCTTCCTATAAGCTAAACAGACTTAGTTTGATCGTAGGCACACAAAGAGAATAATAAACGGCCGACTGTTGTAAACTAATTAATGCTAATCGCATAACTTCCGTAATTAATAGTGTCAAGCTTGACAGACATTCATAATCTTCTACCTGCATCTATCCAAGATGTCAACTCATGTTAGCTAATTGACTGAAGGGGCTTACAGGACCTAAACACAAAAAACGTAAGTTTTAGAAACAATAAAAGTATATGATCGGACCAAACAATAGATTTATATTGCTTCATATTATTTTGCAATAAATTACCAGCGTTGTGTCATCGCGCTTCTCTTTATTTTCTATGCAGTCCGACAAAGACCGCGCTTTAGGTCATGTAGTCGCTTTAATGAGTAAATGACAGATTGGGACAAATTTTTTCATGACATGAACCTAAGAATTTCGCAATATTTTTTAAGACGCACCGATTAAATTAGTGATCACTAATCAACCTATAGGCGATAAGTGTAAGTACAGGAAACTGTGTTTACTAAATAAATAGTTTTTTCGTAAACCTAAACCAATGTATGTCGGTATCGTATCGATTACTGCATATCTGATGAATGAAAAAACCGGTCAAGAGCGAGTCGGGCTCGTACAATCAATCGTAGAATTAGGGTTCCGAACCAAACTACACTGAGCAGTATTTCAGATTACTTTTATGGCCGAAATTACTGTATTCCAAATAATGAAGCTGCGCTAACTCCTAAACTATACACCTAAATGAGATAGGTAGTGTAAAGGAAAAAATAAACTGCATTAGGTACTTATATGATTCAGCAAACTAACGATTATGAACATAGGTCAAACAGCCTTCGTAAGTAGTAGGAGCCTACTTACGAAGGCTGTTTGACCTATGTTCATAATCGTTAGTTTGCTGAATTTTTGGATTTTTTTCAGCGAATATTAGATAAGTACACCCACAAGCGGCTATAATTTTCATATACGTGCTGTATAGGTTCCAATTTTCGTTTCCGGTCTGAACCCTAAAAATTGAACGTTCCAATTTCTTACTTTGATTGACCGTGTAATGTTGATATTGTAGAAAATAAGTTATTATAAATCAGGATTTCCGACAATATTACAAAACTACGCCTGCACGATCTAACGGCACGCCTGCACGGTCTTTTATGAAAAAAATACTCCACCACTAATTCAATATAGTCATTCGTAAATAACTAACACTGTGGATTAGACGGAATTGATGTTTCTAAAACCATGAATAACATAGAGCATTTAATTTGGTTGACAGAACGTGATCGTGGTGAGCGTGACTACATCGGGTTCGCCACGCTGCCCGAGCAAGTGCATCGCAAGTCGGTGAAGAGAGGTTTCGATTTCACACTCATGGTAGTCGGTGAGTCAGGGCTTGGCAAGTCGACACTCATCAACAGCTTATTCTTAGGAGACCTTTACAGGAACAGAAAAATACCTGACGCTCAAGGTAAGATAAAATGAGGGTTGTCAGCAGGACAGAATGCTATTAGACTGCAATCAATGAAGATGCTTCAATATTTATTGTTCACATTGCAGACAGAATAGAAAAAACAACAACTGTTGAAAAGAAAACAATGGAAATCGAAGAACGGGGGGTAAAGTTGAGGTTGACAATAGTAGACACACCCGGGTTTGGAGATGCCATTAACTGCGAAGACTCATGGAGGGTTTGTTCTGCGTACATCGACGAACAGTTCAGACAATATTTCACAGATGAAAGTGGATTGAATCGGCGTCACATGCAAGACAATCGAGTGCATTGCTGCCTCTACTTCGTTCCGCCCTGGGCTCATAGGTAACACATTTTACATATATTACAATACACTACATTTTACCCAATCTTAGATAACTTTCTCTTTTGTTCTTTTGTGCTTGCGTTGTTTTAGATGCTATTGTGTTGTCGAACAAGTCCCTCCACCATACCTCTACTTGAAAATTATAGAGTACGAACACCGTGTGTAATGAGGCGAATAATTTGAAATTGACCAATTTGCCGTGGGTCTCTTACTTGGCCAAGACTTTCTGTCTATGGAGAAAACACACATTGACCCAATTCCGCTACATAAATAGATTCCATCTCATATTTACACTATATCCCATGTGCAGTACGACAGTCTACGACAGTACGTGTCCGGAGGAGAGTGTTATTTTTATTGGGTCAATTATGGTCAGGGCCATAGAGATAGGAGCACCGACGCGGTAGCACACGTGCCGTTAATGTTATAGGTACTAGAGGAGCTAAAATTCAAAATAACGTCCTCATTATATTATTATTACAATATTGTATGTGGTTAGGGACCTTACCTATCAATATTCATACAGTAATTTTCACAATATCTACCTAAATAACGCTTGTATTAGGTATTTAAATAATTAATATATCGCCTCTTCGCATTAAAAGTGTACAATCTCAAAAAAAAAACGAAATTGAGTTAAGTATACAAAATTGTTTAGTATCACAAATAATTTTCTCAAATGAAAAAAGAACGTAGTCCGACAAATCCCCGCTAAATGGCGCATTGATTAGTTTTAAATTATTGGTGAAAGTTCATTAGTCTTTAAACCTTTAAAACGTCCTCCTGTAAAATTAGCAAATTCTGAGATTATACACTTTTAATGCGAGAAGACGATATTCAACACCATACAGAGCGAATACTTATCGCAGGATAATTATTCAAAAATCCCAATATCTGCATAAAATTCCTATGGATGGATATTGGATAATAATACCTAATGGTAATTGCCTATCGTCAACAACTGGCTTGATTTATTTAGCGCATCGTAAACAGCAGTAACTTCACTTTATTTGATAGCTAGCAATAAACAGATCAATAACAACTCGATGTAGTATGGCTATTAAAACTCTTATGATGGTAATGCCAGCCATTTCCCCTCGGACATATTTCTCAACAAACATTGACATCCAATCATGGCCGTTAAAAAATCCATTGAATGAGTTTCGATTTAGTAACGTCTGACACATTCTATTAAAGCTTCCATTGATTGGTACAAATGTAACAAATTCGTTATTAGTAGGTACCTACCTAAATTGAAATGTCTCAGCTAATAAATAGTAAGTTGCCATTGCTTATTTTGTCTCTCAAGAAATGAATATGGGAGACACTTACATCCTCGACTAACGTATGCTCATCATCATCGAACAAATTAGGTTATTTTTTGTAGAGATCTGAATTATAATAAACTTGAGATGATGCATGTATATATATATATATGCTTTACATTTATATAGGTAGAGGCATAGACAGCAGAATGTTTATAATAGTTATTATATCTAGTTAGATATAGTATTTATCGCGTTACGAACACCATCTCAATTTGTCGAGCTACAGTGATGTATGCAAAGGCACTATAATTAATACAACGGCTCATTGCAGCTTACGTCACGTGGACTTGGAAATGATGAGACGATTGCACCGTAAAGTGAACATCGTCGTAGTGATAGCGAAAGCGGACTCTCTCACAGCTGCCGAGGTGAAGCGGCTTAAAACGCGCATACTCAACGATTTGGAAGAGCATCAAATACAAGTACGAACAATTTATTCGTAGAAACTCTTCTTATGATACCTACTTTTTCTTAGTAAAGGAAATGCTGAAATAAATTGCGTGAATTCTTTATTAGGTTTATCAGTTCCCTGAATGCGATAGCGACGAGGATGAGGAGTTCAAGCAACAAGACCGTGAGTTGAAAGCGGCGGCTCCCTTCGCTGTGGTCGCTTCAGATGTGGTACTAGAGGTGGGAGGCAAGCGAGTGCGCGGGCGGCAGTACCCTTGGGGAATCGTCGATGGTAAGTTTGTTACATAATTAAACTTCCTTTTCTCTTCTGTCAATTGAAGTAAAATATATCTTAAAATCGTTGACCTACCTTAATCGTAGAAAAACCAACAAGTGCATTTTTATAATATCAAAGAAAAATGGAAAATGTAAGAAACATCCCTTCACCAATCTTTTTACCTATCGATAGATGCGTTCCGGTTTTTAATCGGAGGTTCAGTACCTATAGGTACTGTTGGTACTGGAGTGGTACCAAAGATGCGCTCACTCATGCAAATCAAGTGCGTTAGTAGATTATGTTACCTACTAAACTTATAAATAGTTCGTGGGTGAAGACATGACCCACACAAATCTCGCTACGTAGTCTTTGTCAATAAACAATGATATTGGTACTTTTGTCGAGAGTTAGTAAACACTAACTGCATTCTAAAACAAGAGTCAAATAATAAATCGCGTCCACATCCGACGTCTGCGATCTAGTGAACAATCTACAGGTTAGTAACACAATAACAGATTACTCATCGGGGACAATAATATGTTTGAAAATGATGCAGCAAGCAATATAACATCATTTATGTTATTCGTTTCCCAGTCTACTTGAAAAGTAGGCCTTTGAACTATTTTAACATACATGACTAGTTACCTAATTTATAGTTGAACCCCAAAATATAGGATAGTAGTGTTGCTAATAGGGGAAAAAAGTAAAGCTGGACCCAAGATGGTTCCCTGTCGCACGCCGTAGTGATTCCGCGCGGTTCAATGAGTGAATACGTAACATTTAACTTTGTATTGATAAGCAATATCACCCACCCATTGCACCTCACATATTATGAGCTTACTTATAGGATTTCCAATGGTTGTAAATGTGTCGACGGACCCTAATCTTAATCAAATGACCTGTGTATGTAGTCTGAAAACATTCCAATAAATAGTTGTGATTTGAACAGTGGAGAACCCTCGGCACTCGGACTTCACGAAGCTGCGAACGATGCTGATCTCGACGCACATGCAGGACCTGAAGGACGTGACGCAGGATGTGCACTATGAGAACTTCCGAGCACAGTGCATCTCGCAGATATCGCAACACGCCATGCGGGAGAGAGGGTTTGTAAATATTACCTTTTCTTTCTCTCTTAATCATCATCATCATCGCCATTTTAGTAATCTATATTATGTCCAGAGTTGTACAATGATTTCTTATTTTCCTCTTCAACTAGTGAACGGAGTCCAGCTAAATCCTCTCTGACTGTATTTCCTATAACCACACAGTCTTTACGTGTTTCATAAGACCGTGTCCTATTCAATTTCATCATAAATTAGGGAGGAGTAAGAGCCCAAACCGCCTACAATACTTATATTAACGGTTACGTTGACCTCGCTAACTAAGCTAAATTGTCCGTGCTAAATAAAAGAGGGTTCACCTCAATAGACCATGAGTCGGGTCCTGAACCCGCGAGCTAGTACAGTCCGCTTCACAGTGATAGTTACCCCCTTGGTAAGGACATCGAACCTATTTAAGTTTTTTGTAATGTAACGCAAATGGCTTGTTGGTCTAGTGGTATACACTGCGGCTTAGCAATGTGATGGTCTCGAGTTCAAATCCGCGCATGAGAAGGGTTTTTTTTATTTATTTACCTTTATTATTTATTTTTAGTTTCTTTAGTAGGTGATTTTTGTTTATTATTATTAAGAAATCAAATGGAGGTTTGTAATAAAAGTTAGGCATTTTGCATAAACAATATTCATTTATTTTTCTAATTACATTTCTAGGACTTTATGGAATCCACTTCCTGGTTGAATATACAGATTCCTGTCTATGTTAAATTGGGGTTGTTTACTTAGAATATTAACTAAACACAAAATAGATACCTTATTTTGACTTAGAACGTTTAACAGATAACGGTTCGTTTATAGATATTTCTAGAAACATAACTACAGTAATATTTATTTATTTAAAGTTGTGAAAACATACATTTTTTATACTCTGTATGATCTTATCGGAAAAAAAGCTTGGTTGAAAATGAAATGTTGTCATTTGTGCCTGTGAATTACAGAGGAAGAACCAACATGCTAAACTACAACAGTATAGCAATATACATCTTTCTCTTTTATCACATTTTCTGATTAGCCTTATTTAACACAATATTAGAAAAATATGTGAGGTCAGATATGAATCGTTAACAGACTACTTGTAAACAAGAGTAACTGGATTGATTATAATAAAGGTTGTTTATTTTTGATTAACTACGAGATAATGATCCCACTGATTATGGAATGATATTGGGAATTATTAACACTTGCTCATATAAATGTTCCAATGCAATTTTATCAAATAAGTTACACAGTCAATCTGCCGAGTTGCCTATTCATAACGGATAGGATGGCCGTCACTGTCTAACACTTCTTGAAGTCAGCATTTGAACGCGTAGTTTTGAAGGGCTTTCACAATACATATTACGTTGTCGCTTCGATTCATTAGTGTAAGCAATCGGGCGAGGGCCTTGGTGATCACATTTCACATCACCCGTCGCTTGATACCTTTGTATCCATCTACGAACTGTTTTTCTCTGTAATGAAAATAATAATATTAGAAATACATTAAAAAAAAATTCAAGTTGTAAGTAATAATGCAACATGATTGCAACAATAAATAGGTATATGTGTAAGAATAACGTAAATCTTACCGTTATGATCATATCTCGTGATATTTACTTTGTTTTGTTCCTTTTCCCACAGAACAACAATTTTAGCCTTCAATAAAGTTGTTAATCGAACCATACCATCGATTAATAAAATCAACTGGTCAAAAACATAATAAATTGGATAATATTACGATGAAGATAATTAGACACAAGCGAATCGGCACGAAAATGAAACCATTTGAAAAGTAAAAATACCCTCAATCACAGTTTAGTAAATAAGGCGAAGAAGTATACTAAATTAAACCTTAACTCGCAGTTCATACGTCAGTTAAGTTTCTGAAGTAAAATGAGGGTAGTGCAACAATCGGAATCAACACATTCAATTCAACCAAACAAAAAATCTATGCTAATTTCAACCTTATGTTTTAGTTAATTGAGGAGTTGCGTATTGCATTTTGTAAAACAAGACGGTAAGGTGCTAGTATTAAAATAATATAACACGGAAGTTGAAATTTAAACCTTAATATCTAGAAGATAAGACCGTTAATAACCTTGTTCGATAAAAGGAGTAATGCTATTCAAATTTTCGTTGAGGTTGATAACTGAGCCAATAGCCTAGTGGTATAAGTCACGGTCTAGTTGATCGGCTGGCGCCTGGTGAAGCAGGTTCGTATCTTAATCGCACGCAGTGTCTTTTTGTAAGTTATTCTTGGTATCTTACAGTTCGGCCAGAAGGAAGCCGATAAAATACCATATAAAATTATTAAATACTTGCAAATATTATTTGAGGCGGATCGGTGGATGCACGCGGGCAGAGATGGGTGCGGCGGCGGGGGAGGGAGCTGCTCAAGGCTCACGTGACACGCGGGCCCGAGCTTGCTCGGGCGATAATCTTTAAGTCTTGGTGGGGTACCTTTTCTCTGCACTTGACTGTACTATCGTTAAATTAGTGTACCTAGTAGATAGAATTAAAGACGTCGTAAGTCTAACAGTTTTGGAATATAGCTATATTTAGCTCAACATAATTGATTAAAAGATGAGGTCAATGATTGGGCTTGGAACATACTTGTCCCGGCTAGAAACAGAAAATTTTATGTTTATAGGACCAAGGCTGTAGTTTGTGGCTGAGCCATACTCAGCAGCCTAGAATTTTATGCGAAGTTTTACAATAGCTAGGCTTAAAAGCGGTTTGTTTGTAGCGATATCTTTGGAGGTTCCATTTCACGTCACAGGAACGCGCCTGCTCGGCCTGTTTGAGCTTTTTGCATTATTTGAAACTAATGTTTACAGAAAACTGAAGAGAGACTCGATGGGGAACAACAACGACGTAGTTATCACGGACACCGACCGCCTGTTGCTGCAGAAAGACGAAGAGGTAACATTCTTACTTTTTATTCTATTCGATTAACGAACGCCACCCTCCAGAGCACACTCACCTGCTACTGAAATTGTATAATCAGCCTATAATGTTCCCACTGTTGGGACACAGGCCTCCGTCATTTTATATAATTTTTCTGAATTTACAGTTGGATATCAATCACATGAATGGGGATAGAAACTGCGAACAAATACCTAACCCAGACACTAATCAAAGAAATAAATAGACTATTAGTTATAAATTCAAAACGTGTTGTATACGATTGCTAAAACCGATACGGCCGTAAGTTACCAAAACAATGCTTAGATCAGTTTGAAGGATATGCACATGGAGACTACTTCGTCTACGCTAGTAAAATGTAGTGTGTCCGGTAATTAATGGATAACCTCTTCACGGGTTATTGTACTTATCATTATGAACAACTATTGCTCTGGGACCAAACCTAAAGTCACGAAAAAAGAATCAGCAGTTTCCTACATTTTGACGAGTTAATGCGAACATAAATGTAGGGAACAGCTGATTGTTTTTCGCGATTTCATGTTTGGTCCCATAGTAAATGTTGTTCATAATAATAAGTACAATAACCCCTTAAGAGGTTATCTATTAATTAGCGGACAACCTGTAAGACTTCGTCGAACATTTTACTATTTTTATATCCACTTATTCAGTCTTCTTGCATCTAGCCATTGCAATTAAATTTTGAGTAGGTAAATAATTTCGGTGACTTACTAATGAACTAATTTTTGTTTTGTTTACAGATCCGACGTATGCAAGACATGTTGACTCAAATGCAAGAAAAACTCAAAGCTTCCGATAAAAAACATGACAGTATTATAGATGTATAAAACATAGACTGCAATGTATGTAGGTAGCGTAGCATTAAAAATTACCTACTCACATAGATATATAACAATGAGAACCTCTTTAGAAAATTCAAATGAATTTAGATTTTTATAAATATAATAGTTAAATATATTGTGGAATAATTTTACACCTAATTTCAAAGAAAACTTGTTTATTTTGTAAAGGTAGTTGTTCACTAGGAAGGAATGTCTCGTTTGTAAATGGCTATCAATTTTATGGCTGTGGAGCGAGGTACCTACGGTAGGCCGTATGTCAGGGGTTACAAAACCTATAGTATAAGCTGGTCTCTTATTATATTGAAACTTCGTACACCACTACGCCAGCTCAAGGTCAAACTGTTACCAATGCCGTGCGGCCTACTGTACACGACACTAAAGTAATGTATGCAATGAAGATTTTATGGAATTCCTCGCTCCAAACCTGACGCGAGCCGCTAGTCGAGGCCGACCGTGGTGCGATGAGGAAACAGCAGTTGCGTGCGATGTGCCATGCCATGTCTAATATTGATGTGCACTAAATTGGAACGCGCGATAGACGCTCACGCCGCCGCGGCCGCCGCGCCGATCGATGATACTTCCGGAACGCAAGTTTGCGTGGAAGAAAATCTTTGAGTTTTTTTTTTCCACGGCGTCGTCGATCGAACTATATTTATATATACTTATCAATAATTAGGTACAATTTAGACAAAATTATAATGTCTTATTATGTAACCTATGGTCAGGAGGCCTAAAAAGGCCACTTTGGCGAATCATAAAAGGATAACATTAGGAATCGTAACGGAAAGTTAACTGTTAAGTTAATCGAATCAAATCCCATTGATGAAGGACTTTTCAGTTATTTTTTTTTTTGTGCTAAAATACTAATCTGTCCAATCCCTATCTCTTTGATTATACCTACATAGTGCAGCGAAAAAAAGAAAATCACGGACTGTCTTCGCCATATTTTGATTCCTAACGTTATCTATCCTTTTAGGATTCTGCCAAAGTGGCCTTTTTAGGCGCCCAGAAATAGCTAGCTATATTTTTATCCCTGCATATAGATTACACATAGATTACACATTACAGTAGGCATTTTGTTAGTTCTAAAATCAACTCGTTCTATGTTTTGTATAATTGTTATACTATTTATGTATTTTTACGCTAAAATTGTATGTGTAATCTGTACGAAAGAGCCCTATTAAATGAGACAACTTCATATCACAATATTTCAAATTTACATATTAAATTGTGTAACCAGTAAAAGGGCAAAAAGATTAAAAGACCTGAAACAATGTTAATATAAGTACCTACCTACTTACTTATTGTTTCTTAAATCGTCAGGCCCAAAACTCTAAAAAAAAAGTAACTACATTCTTAGTAAATTCTGTAATATAGGTACACGTATGATGCACACTTATACCTAAACGAGAAAAATAAATGCAACAAAAACGTACCTACCAAAAACATTTTGTGTAGGCTAACAATTATTAAAAATCACAACGACACAACACTTTACAAGGCAATTATTAGTTTTTGTACAATTATTTAATACTTAAAAACTTTGTACTATGAATTAACATTAAGTATAGGTAACTACCAGTTAAAACCACCGACTCTGTCACTGTCTAGGCATACCAAAGTGTTAAATGTAATATAATATGAATTTTGTATCGATATTATTGAAATTAAACAGTAAATTGATACTTTACCTATCTTTACCTTTTATTGTAGAATTGACCCCGCCCCGACTTCGCACGGGTATCTAATAAAAAAAAACGGTCAAGACCGAGTCGGACTCGCGCACCGAGGGTTCCGTACCATCATATGTTTTTAAATTTTCGTCAGAGAATTTTAACACTGCACACTGCGGTGTAGAATATTGCAGTTTTAGGTCAGCGCCATCTCTTGACCGATAGTGGAACTAGTGTAACTTATGTTGATAATTTCTGAAAAAGTGTGCTATTTGGAGACATCGTTTTAATTTTCCTGTAATCTTTGCATAAACTTCTATCACACAGAATTGTTTCAGATTTTTCTCTTTACAAACTGCGGAGATAAGGGCCCCCCCTTATCTCCGCAGTATAATAACGGTATTTTTTTACATGATATTACATCAAAAGTCGAAAACTATGCGATCTAAATAAAAAAGTAAATTCTTTTGAGAATGTGTAAACTGTGCTCTTTCATATGATACCCCACATGACCCCCTTTCAGTCCCTGTTGCAGAAATACAACGTGTTTTTTTTGATATCCCATAACTCTATGGGGTCATTGTACTAATCATTATGAACAACTTTTACTAAGGGACCAAACCTGAAATCGCAAAAAAAAAACACTGGCACTCCGGTAGTGCCGACAGAAGTGAAAACTTGAACAATTACGAGTGTATTTTGTGAATCGTCTTATAAACAAAACACGCGTGTTAAGGTGTGTTCCTTATTTTATAGGGTTTTTTGCAAATCAGGTATGATGACCAAAGTGACTGGTTTATTCTTCTCGTGAAAGGAATTTATTCAGATTTACAAATAAGCACACAGGATAGACTTCAGTTCGTGGTGTTGGTCGCGGCAGTGGTAAGAGAAGCAAGCCGCTCGCATGGAGCTCGTCGTCAGTTATATATCCGTGGTTCAGCGCCATCTCGTCGTTGTTGGATGAACTACGTAGTTAGTACGCGAGGCCCTCGTAGTTCTTCCCGATGTGCATAGATGGCGCTGTCCTCAACAACGCGCGTCTTACGTTTTACGTCTTACGAATTTTCGATCAGGGTCACGTGACCTGACGCGAGTTTAGAAGTTTTTACCCATTCCAAAAAAGTACACAGCGCCGCTAAAGAAGTTTTCACTTCAAAAAATCAACCATTCCCTACATTTTGACGAGTTATGCGAACATAAATGTAGGGAACAGCTGATTTTTTTTTCGCGATTTCAGGTTTGGTCCCTTAGTAAAAGTTGTTCATAATGATTAGTACAATGACCCCATAGAGTTATGGGATATCAAAAAAAACACGTTGTATAGTATATACACCTATATAATTTTATTTCTTACTTATTTACAAAATAGTTAGGCAAACGTCATCTAAAACTATTCCAAAGGACAATGCTCACAATGTATGGGGAAAAAACCCAAGCCCGGCGCAAATGAAATGTATCTCAGATTTTAAGTATTTATATGTGACATAATATTCAGTAGGGGGGCATTACCAAAATCTTTTTTTTAAATGTCATAAATTGCTAGTTGTTTTATGTAAGGAGCTTAAAAATGTGATTTTTTTTAAATTATTTCTTTCTTTACTCTTATTCTATAAATGACATATATATACATAATTATATACATCATTATATTATATTATTGTATATACATATTTTCTTTAAATAATTCTATTTAAAAATTACTTTCACGAAAAAAGGATTAGCAAAATATTACGTTTAAAAACGAATTTTTGGCTATATTTTTTTTAGTATGAAACTACTATTTTATACTAAGAATTTGAGATATGTACCGTTTGCGCCAGGGCCTGGGTTTTTTTTGAGCATTATCCTTTCAAGTTGATAGCATTAGTAGTTCTTGAGATATCCAGCTGTGACAGACAGACAGACAGAGTCTCACCATAAGGGATTCGTTTTACCATTTTGGCACGGGACCCTAATTAAGTAGAGATCGTCTAATTTAAAATGGCACGCCCCTCTACTAAAATGTATATAGGTCCAAACATTTGTGTATGCAACAAGCAGTATAGGGCACAGAACACTATATACTCTAAGGAGGTATAGGGCGTGCAATTTTAAATTAGACGATCACTCACCTTTGTATATAAGGACCTAAGTAAGTAAGTACTTAGTGATGCCCTTAACCTTCCCTGAGGCATGGCAAAAAGTAGGTAAGTAGGTAGGTAATTTGAAAACCGAACGAGCGATTTCATAATAAAATATTTTACAAGCCGCTTTAAGTCCAATAACGATTTTCCAACGGCAAAAATAACGAACATCTATACTTACAAACTTTGATCCCCTATTTCACCTCTTTAGGACATGAATTTTGCACAAGATTTCCATATAAACCAAAGAGAGTAAGTACTTTCGATAAACAAACACCCTGACGTTATGACGTAACACAACCTCGCTGCGTCGGATTCCCTTGTTGATGTTGAACTCTGACGGGGCATGGAAGTGAGCAGCTGTAAGGGAAGGTCCTAATTTTCTGCATTATGTTTATGTAACTCTTGTGCAAAATTTTAAGCCCACAGCAGACTCAGTAATTTAGAGACTGAGCGTTGTCTGTCAGTGAATGAATTTAAGACATTTATTATGTACTTCGTTTATTACATTAGAACATTTAAGGAAAATTTATATTAATTTATTTATAATTATGTAAAAATTCTGTAACAATATTCTGATTGATGTTCGATTCAGCACGGAAGCGTATCTAAAGATTGTGAAAATTATTGCAGTCTTTCCTCACAAACAGACGCTCTCTGTCTAAAAAGACTGGATAACAAAGAACTAAAAAAACAAAATTGTCTCCTGTGTCTGTGTCAAATGGAGTTGTCAAAATTGTCAAAATAATGAAATGAACCAATAGCGATTTTATGAATTGATTGCTGTGGGTGAAAAATTAAACATTTTTTAGATACGAATTTTAATAAGTGTAAAGTTGAGTCCATTAGAATAAAGCATGCGATAGTATTTTTTTCGTAATCAAATAGGAATTCAAAATGGGTGACAGAGACCTTTCTATGGGTCCCCGACAAGGTGTAACCTATCCACTAAAGGTTCAGTATTGTGGTAATTGTTCTATGCCGATAGAATATTGTGAATACTACCCAGAATACGATAAATGCAAGCAATGGCTTGAAAAAAACCTACCAACAGAATTTGAAAAAGTGAAAATCGGTGAGTTCTTGTGAGAATTTTGACATAACTAGGTTAAGTTTATCCATTAAATTTTGTCGAATTTTTGTATTTACTAAGCCATGAAAAACTTATAATTTGTAAGGATCTATCAAAATTGAAAAAAACAGCAAATGGAATATAGTAACAAAGAACCTCTATGTAAACACGGGACGCCTGGCAGATGTGAAACATTGCGCATGGCGACGCGTCGCCACACAGTACACAAGACTGTGACTGTATATATACACCATCATATAGCGTGGCAACGCGTCGCCACGGCATGCGTCGCCACGCCAGAAATTTGTTTTACGTGCGGCTATAGATGTTTCACATCAAAAAAAACATTAAATTATTTGATTCACAACTTATTTATAACTCATTCCAGATGAAGAAGAAAATGCAGGTGGTGAAGAAGAAAAGAAGCGCCAGAAGCGTGGGGGCAAGGGCATGTTGAAGTCAAAGAAAAAGGAAGATGTTCCCAAGCTAGTGCAAGTGTCTAGGGCCCCTAGGGGCAAAAAGAAATCTGTCACTGTGGTGTCTGGACTGAGTACTTTCGGTACGTAGAAGTGATCATTTTGATATTCTTTAAAAAAATCGGTTGTCTGTAAAGTCGGTTTACGGACGATAGTTTAACGTGACAACGTCATAACAAAACATTAATGAAATGATTGCATACTTTTATGAATAAAATTATTAATTAATTTAATTCATGATTTGTATATTTCAAAAAAATTACTTGTTTAACCCTAGACACCTAACCTTCGTCGATTCGACGAGTACGTGACAAAAAATTCACAGTCTCTTTTCAGCGCGTGGTGCGATCATAGCAACGTTGCTTGTCAACTCAGTGTTTGCCGAGCTCTTCCGGGAGGCGTTCGGGTCCGGCGGGTAAGTACTTCTTTTTTCGAGATATTACGATAGTGTTCGTCGTTTCGACGAATGGTTAGGGTTTGTGTATTCTTTCGCAACTAATGTTTTTTTGTTTTCTTGCAGTTTTCATCATGATTTCAAGACAATAGCTACCTGATGAACATATAGCGTGTTTGTTATTGTAAGAGGAAGATGTCAGTGCTTCGGAGGAATTATCTGATAGCGAAACTGAAGATAATCTGGAGGTGGATGCTGTTGAAAGTGATAATCAGACAGAAGAATCTTCCGGTTCTTCCGACGATGAAGTTATTGAAGAGCGTGTTTCTCCTGCTTTGATGGATGATGTGCTGGAACCACAAACACCTCATCCACCTCCAGAGGTGAGCTCGGGTCATGTCATGCAGCAGAAAAACCAAGCGATGGCCAATATGCGTCTTCTATGGAATGATGAATATAGCATGTTTCAACTGTTACATAATTTACTGCCACAATGCCTCTGTACAGGGTCAAAAACTAATGAACGGACGTGATTTTATGAAGAAGATGCATTCGCAACTTGTAGAACCATGGTTGAAAATCCGACTGGAAATTCGTACCATGCCAACGCACATCAAGAACAAAATCACAGATATATTGGGTTTAGGGCATGATGAAGGTCAAGGTCAGAGTCAGCCACAATCCGGTAATGACCTTCAACCAACAGAGCCACCAAATAATAGAAAAATAAAAATCTGTGGTCTATGTTCATATACCAAAAGGCGCACGACAAAGTCATCATGCGCTAAATGTAATTCAGCAATATGTGGGGAACATAAAGTTGATTTTTGTTCAAAATGTGCTCCAAAAAAATTTTTTTTTCTATTTTTCTAAATAGTTTATAGTATTATAATTTAGGTACGCCAAAGAAGAAAAGGCTGATTTTTGTTGTTTTTTTTATTTTAATTTTTATAAATATGTTGTCTCTATGATCTCATAAAAGTTAGTGCCTTTCTAAAATTGTGATAAAATAAATATAAATATTAATAAAACAGAAATTAATTGTTTCATTTTGTAGAATAATAGTTAAACCAAGTATAAGTGCAATACATTTAACGAAAAGTTATATTATAACTTGAAATTAAAACACCCTAAAAAGTATTCGTCGAATCGACGAATGGTTAGGGTTTATAGGGGGCAGGCAAACGTTAGGTGTCTAGGGTTAAAGAAATTAATTGAATGAAAGGGATTGTTTAAATGGAATGTTCAATTTATTTTAATGATGAAAGCACGAATTTTCGACAATATATCACTGAACATATATTTAATATCGAAAGAATCATTACCTTTATCGCCGCAATAATTATTGTTGCTATAAACAATTGACACCACATTCACTTTTCACTGCACTTCATACTTGACGAAAACTTGTATTATTGTATAGCAGCTGTCCACGCGGACGCATCGCTCACTCAAGTAGGAGAGAGACAGATGATGTCGAACGCTGCCGAATCGGCCTCCGCGTTCGGCAGCGTTCGACATCATCTGTCTCTCTCCTACTCATCGCTCGTTCCGCGCTCTCGCTTGCACTTCAAGCCGCCATGGCGTACAACGCTACAGCAGATCAAGGCCGCGAGGTAACGCTACATGAGTCATGTTTTTTTCGTGTGTGCAGCCAGCTTCATCGATTTATTAGACGTTGTCACGTCAAAAAAACCTTATTTGCCAATTCACCTTCACATCTTGCATCAAATGTAGATATTAAATTAGCCTCAAGGGTGAGGCTTGTTTAATATCAACATTTGCAACCTATCTTTTAAATCAAATTCAAGTAACATAGACATACTAAGAAATATGAACAAATAAGAACACATGCAGTCACATTAATTAAAATCACAGATTGACTGTTTGAGTAAAAGCAGCTGGGGTGGATCGAATAGCCGATTTTCCCACCCGTACGCAAAATACGCGCATTGATGTGGAGTTGTGGACACCAGCCTGTATTACCTATTGAGTAAAAGCAACCACAAAGAAAGAAAAGAAAGCCTGTATTACCTATTGAGTAAAACCAACAAGTGAAGCTATAGCCAAGAAAAATAACATCCATCTGAACACGAAGCATTGTCATTCACTGAAATTATCAGGTTAAGACATTCATAAGGTTTAATTTGTCATGGACAATAATAACTAAAGAGTGTCCTTGGAGTTTCTTGCCTGTTCTTCTCCATAGAGATTTACATTTTGGAATGAGCAACTAGCTTCACCTTTCTAACTGACCAACTATTTGACAATTCAAAAGTGCCTGTAAATGGTTTAATTAAAATAAATGCTTTGAGTTGAGTTCTCAAACTATAAAAAGGTTTTCTTTTCAGATATTGATTTAAAGGTGGCAGCAAAATTCTTTGGTACAAAGTTCGCTTGTGGATCTTCAGTTACTGGCGACGATGAGATTGTAATTCAGGGAGATGTGAAAGATGATCTTTTTGATATTATTCCAGACAAATGGCCTGAGGTATTTTATAGAACATAATTATAATTATTAATTTTATTGAAAAAAAAAACTCACATTACTTTATTGAAATATGAGACTACTCCCCTATAATTGAAACTATTATGACACCTATGCAATCATGATTTTATATTAATTATGTAGAGTCATGCATTCAACTTGGTAACTTAACAAATAATTCCTTGTAATTTATTTATATAAATATATACATTTCTAATCAACTTTCTTTTTTCCAGATTGATGAAGATAGTATTGAAGACTTGGGAGATCAAAAAAGATAGTCACAACTTTAGTGAATTGATACTAATTGATAATGCTTTATTTCTTAACTATTTGTTCAAAGATCAATTTAAATTTTGAAGGCAAAACCATTTCTTAGTTTTAAATATTATTTTAAACAGCTCCCTCTATAATAATAGGTTACATTACTAACTAATTCTTTCACTAACTTTTGTCACTCTAAAATTTTTTAGAATTAAAGCATTATCAAAATTTTCTTATTTATTTTATGAGCTTCATAATTTGAATAAATATGTGGAATGATTGTTGTGGTTTGTATTTCATTATTGTCTACCAATGACAAGAAAATATTTTGATTAAAAGATTACTGACCTGGATCCCAACTCGTATATACGAAAACTTCAATCCATGCTCTAAAGCAGTCTTTCTCAAAGTGGGCGATAACGCCCCCTTGTGGGCGCTGGAGGCCTAGAGGGGGGCGGTAAGAACCCAGAAAAAAACGGAGGGTGTTGAAGTAGTTTAGGGGGGCGATGGCTGATTTGTAATTTCATCTACTTAATAATTTAAAATTTAGTGACATTAAAATCTACCTACTACCTACACAACATCGATTATTTAGTTCATATTTCTGCCCTGTTTGATTGTATAAAAAATAGGTAGGATATTCCGTGAGCAATCAAGTTTGAACAAGTTTTTGTTAAATAATGCAATCCTGTTTCAATCGGCTTGTTCCGATGCCGATTGCCTATGAATCTATCATTTAAAGAGCTGTTTCGGATTCTATTCACTACTTTGATGACATGTTGCAGTGATTGAACCAGTCTTTCACATAAATTTCTTGCAACCAAATGTCGATGAACGACGCAATGTACTGCGAGCACATCTGGAATTTTGCTTTTTAAGTACAATCTTTTTGACTCTGTGATAGAGTTCTTGGAAAACAAAGACACAGAATTGCGCGACAACCTCATCACATCAATGAATGATATCGCATACATACATGACAGACCTGTATAAATTATTTAATGATATAAATCTACAACTTCAAGGTGATGACTTGAACAAAAAATGTCGTTGCTGCTTCCGTAGACAAACTGCTGTTATCCAAGAAGAATATCGGCAGACGTGAGTTCCACAATTTTCCCAATTTATCAGTATCCTGCAACAACGATGACTTGGTTGCCTACTGCTAACATTAGGAAAACCTCCACAGTGATTTCATAGATCGATTTCAGGACATTTTCAAATTGGAAATAGTAGACTGGGTGGTGGATCCTTTTTCAAATGTCAACACAGCAATATCATCCCAGCTGGTCTTCCAGCTCATAGAACTGACAATGAACGACGAAATAAAAACCAAATTAAAAAATGTCTACCAAGAATTATGGCTACAAAAGCCAATCCCGCAATTGTACCCTGGATTGTGGTCGATCGTTCAACGATTTTTGATAGCATTCCCATCGTCATATTTGTGTGAACGTGGATTTAGTGCTGTGGCAACGCTGCTTATTAAATGAATGTCATAGTGGTTTTTAAGTTGTGGTAAATAAAAAAAAAAATTGGGGTGCCATGAAAAATATCTAATTGATTTTCGAAGTGGGCGGCAGATGAAATAACTTTGGGAACCTCTGCTCTAAAGCCATCGGCAAAGCGCACAACCGTAGGTGTCAAGCAAGAGCATTTAATATCCATACTTAATATTATAAATGCGAAAGTGGGTCTGTCTGTTACCTCTTCAAGCTTAAACCGCTGAACCAATTTAGATGAAATTTGGTATAGAGATAGTTTATAGAGTTCCGGGAAAAGACATGATAGTTCTTATCCCGATATTACCACGGGCTCGACACTTATGCGGGTGAAACCACGGGGCGCTGCTAGTGATTTAATACGTTTAGGGAGGCCTATCAAATGGAATGAAAGAAGCAGGATCAAAGCTAAAAGTCTTATTTGGTACTCATCTCTGAATTTAAGAAGCTGGTTGTTTGCTATTTGAAATCCTAACTCTGATTACACTTTTCATAATCGCTTTAATTCCTGAATCCTTATGTGATCCGTATTAAGATAAGGACTTTTTCGCACAGCCTTATTATTGCCCCACCACAGAGCAAACGCCAGGCCTCTACTCATACAGAAAAGGTAGGCAAAGGCTGTGCTCAAACTATTGTAGAACATGGTAATTAAAGTAGTAACATTACAGTTTTTACTCATTTCCCGACTACGGCGAAACAAAAAGGAGGGTTGTGATTTTGACCGGTAGGTATGTATGTATGTTCATCTGTTCCCTCAAAAAGTCCAAAAAAAAATGAACATGCCGTGTTGGGTATCAAATGAAAGGGCTTAAGGGGAAGCGCTAAGGTAGCCCGCGAAATTTTTCTTATCATCAATCTCTCAAATCAATTCAATCATTAAAGTCATCAACATAACTCTCTAAGACCGCGTAAGTCCAAAAAATGATGATTTCATGAAACAGTTATTCTTTGGACTTACGTGGTCTTAGAGAGTTGTGTTGATGACTTTAATGATTATAATTCTGTAAATACATATTTGTTACGGCCGCGAATCATATATTAATCAACGTACAACTTAATACTGACCAGCAAATTGCAAAAAACCTAAAAAAAAATGAATTTCGCGGGCTACCCTGGCGCTTTCGCTGTTGTTCACGGTTTTGCTTGCATGTAAAACAAAAAAAAATTAAAACGGCTCTGCAAATACTTTATCACGAAATTCTCCAAAATAATTTAATTAAAAAATAAGTTAGAAAACTAAAATCTGACTACCTACCTAGTGAAAAATCACGGTCTAAAAAGTATGAACAAAAAAACCGTGGCACTCCGGGACTGCCGACAGAAGTGAAAACAAAACACCAAGGCTACTTCTCTTCTTTGTCTGTGCAAAACACAAACAGAATACTTGATCGAAGTTTGCCATTCAGAAATACATTAAAACAGAGTACATCCTGAGGACAGCCGAACACATCCGGAGCGGGTATTTTTTTAATCGTCTTATAGACAAAAGATGCGCGGTGTCGCTTACGGTAACAGTGGCACCGTGTTCAATGGTTTTTTCCCATCTCAAAAAAATAAGTTTACAAACCAAAACCCGACTACTGAAAAGGGTGAAACAAGGAAGTAACATCATGCGCTGTACTAACATGCGGTACGGCAGCATGCGACCACGGGAAGGTACTTTCTTGTTTCATCCCTTTTAGTAGTCGGGTTTTAGTTTTTAAACTTATTTTGTGAATATATATATTTATTTAAATGTTTGTAATCAGAAATTATGAATACAAAAAAGCGAATTTTTATTTTATTTTATGTCAATGTCACAGATCAACCTAAGACTATAATAGGAGGTTTAGCCCGCGAAATTCAATTTTGAAGTGAAACTTCTTTTTTTTTTTTTTTTATGGCATACGTTATAAGAACATTTTTGCCAGCGTCACGTCAGAAGATATATTACTACAAAGAGGCCGAAATTTTGAATTTGATAGATCTGAAAGAAAGGGAAATTATCTTACACTAATTACAGATATCAATTTGAATATAATGTAACAAATATTAATATAATGATAAAATTAATGAGAGTACTACATAAAGGAGAGTGTCAAATGAGAATATATAAAAAATGGTTTATAAGTAGCTAAAGTTTGATATTATTTAGTGATATGAAAGATGATATAATATCAATTGAAGATGGATTTATATTATATAAAATATCGTCTATATGTATAGGAAGTTGAAATTTGTACTTCATTAGAGATGCATACAATGGATCATGGTTAAATTTAGGACATTTAAAGAATATGTGATTCAAGTCACCTTCTTCCATACCACACTCACAAACAGACGAATCTTTAATTCTGAGTTTCTTTAGGTGAACAGCAGAACAGCAATGGCCAAACCTTAATCTACATAATATAATACTACTAATTTTCCTATCACATTTAAATTTAAAGAACCAAGGTTTAGTTTGAATTTCAGGTTGATATTTAACAAAATTAGAACCTGTTCGTTTACTACTGACCGTCCATCTTTTCAACCATCTAGACTTTAGATCGCGAATAGGGAGAAGCAAGAGATCTTGTGGATAATTTTTAAAGGGGACCTTATCACCACAAATAATTGACTCTTTCGCAATCTTATCGGCTTTTTCATTACCAGGAATGTTGCTATGACTTGGAATTCTAGCCAAATGGACAGTAAAACCTAAAGAAGAACACCTTAACAATAATTTTTTACACTGAAAAATTATCCAGTTTTTGTAACCAATTTTAAAAGGATTACTTTGAAAAGCTTGGAGTGCACTCAAGGAATCAGAGAAAATAACAGAGTTTTGTAATTTGAATAATAATATGTAGTTAACGGCCTCCATAATTCCTCTACATTCACCAACGAAAACTGAAGTTTCAGGATGGACATTTTATCTTTTGGACAATGTTATAATTCTGATGGAATAAACCAACACCAACACACCCATCTTGACTTTTTTTTGACGCATCTGTGAAAATGTAATGCCAGTCATGCCAAAGGTTATCTTTAACCCTAGAGAAATGTTTACTGGCAAAAGGGTCCCCTTTTATTATATCTAAGTTCAGATGTAAAGTGGGTACATATAATATAGACTGATAGTCAGATTCAAATAATGGGATTTTAGGATTTCTATGAGTTGGGTATTTTAGACTCATAAGTTTTGAATAGCTTACAACCAAACAAGGAGACTTTTTGTGATTCCAATAGGGCAGAGAAATGTAATTATGTAAAAGTTGTAGTTTCGGAAAAAGAGGATGTGAAGAAAACTGAAACAAGCGAAACAAAAACATGTCTGATAAATATTGCCGTCTTAAATCTAGAGGAGGGTCAACACATTCAACTTGCATGGCATTCTTAGGAGTTGACTTCATTGCTCCCAATATAATACGTAGGGCTCTAGCTTGAATTAAGTCCAGCGTATTGAGCGATTTTCTGCAAGCTGGCTCATATAAAAATGAAGCATAGTCTATAACACTACGGATAATAGCATTATAGAGAAGCTTTAAATAAAAGGGGTGAGCACCCCACCAGACACCAGCCAGACATCTTAGAATGTTGAGGTTTTTTTCACATTTTACTGAAACATACTTTAAATGGGATGAAAAGTTCAGTTTACTGTCCAAGATGAGACCTAAGAATTTTTTTTCATTTTCAATTGGAATCCTGATGTTATTAAACAATATATCAAGTCTCGGCTTCAAACGTTTTCTAGTAAAGATAACAACAGAACTTTTTTGGGGAGCTATATCTAAACCATTTTCATCCAGCCAGATTTTTAATGAAAGAAGGGCTTGAGATATTTTCTGCGCAGAATTTTCTATTCTACCATCTGCAGTATATAAAACTAGATCATCAGCGTATTGTAGGATTCTACAGTAGGGTGAAATAATAGTAGATTATTAACCAAGGGGATAAAGCAGTGTCTTCTGTCGCGGGTGACGATTTAAATCGCGAGCGTAACGAAGGACTCGAGGTTTACTCCCGAGCGTAGCGAGGGTGTTAAAAACTTAAATCACGAGCGAAGCGAGGGATTTAAGTCGAGTCCTGAGTGTAGCGAGGGATTTATGTTCACCCAAGACTAAGACAGCTTTATCACCGAGGAAAATACTCTACTTTTCGTACCATTTGCGAAAAAATTAACACAATAATAATATGAGATATGCTGATTCTGAAATTAATAGGCCTTTCGCACTTCTCCACGTTGAAAATTCTTCAATAGTTTTTAAATAATTTTCCTTGGATTTTGTTGGAAGCAAATTTTATAATTGCGGCAGTATTTGCACTGATGGAATCCGACAATTCACTGTCACTGTCGCTTTGATTTAACATCGTAACGTATTTTTAGAACATTAACTTATTTATAAAAATAAATTAAAATAAACTTAACGTTTATGTATTTGAAGAAAACAAAAACGCGGCAAATTCCTAGACTAATATTTTTTTGTCGGAAAAGCAAAGGCATCAAGCTCATACGGCCTCGTCGGTTTTCGTAATTTTATTTAATAATCATAACTGCACAACAAATGCGTATTCCTTTTTCAAAAAGATGCTTTATATACAAACTCGATGGTGTAAACACAGATGTAGTTCAGTATAAATTTCGGTAAGTATTCCAAATTTAAATCACATTCTCCCCCTAGAGGATGAATGAAATTCAGTACAATTTTCTTTCCCTGTTTTTAACAGATTAAAAATGACTATTGTTATGTTCGCTTTTTGTGGCATAGAATGTTACTTTTTTGAGCAAGTGGTACGAAAATCTATTTAAGTCATAGGTGTAAAGATTAAAAAGAAGAGGACTTAATACAGAGCCTTGAGGCAGACCCTTATTCAAACTTCTGGTAGATTTAATTTCACCATCAAGCCTCAGTTGAGCAATCCGGTCTTGAAACAAGTTAAGAATGAAGTTAATAATCTTGCTTGGTATCGATAGGTTTTCCATCTTGTTTTTAAGGACTGGGAGGATGACATTATCATAAGCCGAGCAAATATCTAAGAATGCTGCTACAATAGACTCATTTCTAGAGAATGAGAGTCTAATATCAGTGACAAGGATAGATAAGCTATCCAAAGTTCCTCTATTTTTTCGAAATCCATATTGAGAGTTAGGTAAGAGATTTTTACTTTCGATAAACCATTCAAGACGAATTTTAATAAGATGTTCTACAATCTTTATTAAGACTGAAGACATAGCTATTGGGCGGTAACTAACGGGCTGTTCTGGATCTTTTCCAGGCTTTAATACTGGAATAATAATTTGGGTTTTCAATGCGGATGGGACATATCCTAAATCCAGCATCAAATTTATCATTTCAAGATAATATCTTAAAATATTTTCTCCAGCATTAACCAAAAAAGAGTATGGGATCCCATCTGGACCAGGGGACGAATCCTTAAGAGAAGAGAGTATAATGCGTAATTCTTGCATAGAAAAAGGAGGAAAGCTTTCATCATGGACTGAAGAAACAGTTTTAACAAAATTAGGGACAAAGGAGGGGGCCAATCTATCCATAAATTGTTCATACCAGCTTTCACTGCTAGGGTATGAGGGAGAAGTTTCCTTGAAAGAACCACGATATAGTCGAATTGATTTCCAAACAAAAGACGAATGAACATTAGGGGAAATCGCCGAGCAGAACTTTTTCCACCCCTCTGACTTTTTGGAATGAAGGATATGTTTTGTATCAGACATTACTTTAACTAGATTATCATAATTTGCATCTGTCATTTTTTCGCAGTACATCCGCTCAGCATTCTTTCTTTGTGTTACAGCAAGCGTACATTCTTGATCCCACCATGGGGGAGATCGATGTCTTAGGATTGGTTCTTTAATAGGAAATGATTGTTTAGCTGCAGAATGAATGCAATTTATAAAAACTTTTTTTTGAAACTTCTTTAGCATCGTTGTGATTTGAATGTGTCATCGTTGTGGATGTGGATGAATGGATGGATGGATAGATGTATGTATGTTCTTTAGCATCGTTGTGATTAGATATTATGAAACGAAAAAGCGACAGTAAAAAGAGACATGTAAATTCATAAGATTTAACGTGGGAGAAAATGAGATAGGAAGCATTATACAGTGTTTTTGAAGGTATCACTTCTACCACGTGTGAATTGCACACATGCTGTTTTTTTTATATAGTACCTATTAAATTGTACGTTGATTAAAATATGATTCGCGGCCGTAACAAATATGTATTTACAGAATTGTAATCATTAAAGTCATCAACGCAACTCTCTAAGACCAAGTAATCCCACAGAATGAGTATTTCATGAAATCTTGACATTTTGGGATTATACTAACCGAACAAGTTGTATTATTGATTCTAATGATTATGATTCTGTAAATACATATTTGTTACGGCCGCGAATCATATTTTGATCGACGTACAACGTATACGTAATACTGACCAGAAAATTGCAAAAAACGTAAGAAAATTTGAATTTCGCGGGCTACCTTAGCGCTTTCCCCTTAACCGGCCTATCCTATGGATGCCTTGATAAATGAAGGCGTATGAAATTCTCAGTTATCATCAAAGTTCGGTGGACAACTGAAGCCTGTTAGTCACTGACCATGAAAAAGATAGCCAATAGCCCTGCCGGTAATAATGGCGATTGGCGATCATTCATGCATAGATCATTTTGTGTCCAAAAATTGTACTATGTGCGTGGTCCGAATCGCACTTGTCTACTTTTTATACTAGAGCTTGAGCCACACAAATGACACAAAATATTAATAATCGAATGTCATAATGAAATGGTAGGATATCAATTTATAATCTGGCAACATTGCTCTAAAGGTGCTTTTACACCGTTTTACAAGATCTATTCAAAAGGTTTCGGCAAGTACCAACCAGCATAGCTATTTACAATAATTCGATGCGATTCCATACCGAATCGAACATCAATCAATGTTATTGAAGGAGTTCTCTAGATGCTATTCACAAATCCAAAACTCAAAACTTATGGGGGCAAGGCAAATCAGGTTATCGAAATGTGTCATATTCGTCACGATAGCTTGTCGAATAGTTGTGAATAGCTATTCAGGCCCAGATTAGCCACGTAGCAGGTGTAGCAAATGCCTTAGGCCTCGCGCTTTGACATACAAAAGAAACAAGTCATGGTATATACCACTGACGTACGTCAGTGGTATATACTCACTGACCTGTATTAGAAAAGTACGCTAGACTAACGATAGGTACTCTACGAAATGACAGTTGTTTTTTGTGCCGATTCAAAGCGCCCTCCAGCTCGAAGCCCCCAGAAACTAAAATTGACACGTTCTTTCAAATAGACGTTGAGTTGTTTGGTTTGTCTAAATCGTGGAAAACTACTTTTTTTGTGTATTTTATGTTTACTACGTGATATTTAGAACATTTTTATTATAATAGCATGCGCATTTTGTAAAACTCGCTATCAAAAAGGCAGCGGAATAACCTATCACAAGTAAGTGAATTTTATGACTATAAATGTTTCGATTGCTTGTGTGAGCATTTATAATACTATATTATATTTAGAATAAATGTTTTCATTAATATCTCATCATATTTAAGTGTAATTAGGGCTCAGTTTTCACATTTATATTGAATACAATAATTTGAATAGGGTTGTAAATGTTCAATTTCGATAATGTGTCGATAATTTTCTTCAGACAGTTCATAATTCTAAATTTACGTCTTTCAAATAGTAATTTACTGTCGCCTGAAATTTCTGCAATTTGATTAGCTAATACAAACATTGATTATATCTCCTCCTTTTATATACTTGTACATATTATTATTATTTTAAGGCTGTCAGCTTTTAAAACAAATTAGCAAATACTAGTTTCCAATTTCAAAAGATAAATCCATATTAATATTATAAATTCGAAAGTAACTCTGTCTATCTGTATGTTCCTTTTTACACATAAAATTTGGCATAGAGATAGATTGCATCCCGGGGAAGGACATAGGATAGTTTTTATCGACATACCTTGCGGGCGAAGCCGCGGGTGGAAGCTAGTATTATATAATTATAATGTTTACTTGTTTCCGAAGTAAAGCCGTAACATCGAAATAAAACTTGCCATTTACAATGTACTGTATACTTTAGTCATTTTTACTTTAATTAAATACTTAATTTCAGATTTCCTACCAACTCAACTAAGCAGGGCTGAAAAACATGAAAATAGAAAATTGGAGCCCTAAATCTAATTATCATCTTTATAGTAAACACTGCGGACTGTTTCGTTAAACAATCTACACGTACGCTCTTCTCCATAAAATAACACTACCTTTTGGATGACTAGAATCAATTCTATCTATTGTATTTTTTGACGTTCAAAAGTGCCTTTAATGTACCTATTTGAAATAAATTATTTGACTTTGTTATTTTTTGTGTTTTTTTTTGTTATTAGTATGCACGCTATCCAGATACCCAACAATGAAAATGGAATCACTCTCCTTTCCGCTAGTAATCACTACATGGTAAGGTAATGTTACACGGTTCAGTTTTGGCATTCAATTTGAGTGAATTCGATTGAATTTGTATGGACGCTGTTAGTTTGCTTCTTCCAAATTGAACACCAAAAGTGACTATTATTTAAGTACCTAATAACTATTACATCAATGTAGTGCAATATAGCTCATGAAGACTACAACTGCCATTTGATTTACTAGGTTAGAGCGAAATGGCAACATAATAGCTCAATAGTTTTTAGTTCATATTGCGAACTAATGTGACCCCAGCTCAGCTTGTAAAACTAGTGTAGTTGAGCCAGGAGATATTAGCTCAACCATAGTAGTTTTAGGCTAAGTTATAAGCCTATCCTCATATTCAAAGCTCACTGATCTGTCCGTCATGCGCTATAACTTTACTAGGACACTATCCACTAGTTTCTAGCTTGCGATCTGACCACGCCCTAATGAATTTTCAGTTAACCTTTGCAGAACAATTATTCTATTACTTAAAAATTAAGCATAAAAATAACTGTGAGTTATTCTATGTGGTTATAACGATCGATAAAGTTCATAAAAGTATTTTTTTATCGAAGGATATATCCCATCTCTAATATTAGTTCCACGGTACCTTCACGTTGCTATCAGCGCCAAAATGGCGAAAATCAAATTTCTTCATTCTGTCATCGATAGTATGCAGTCCAGCATACTTGTATAATACAGGTCAGTGTATAGGTATACTGTACCTATACCACCAGCCAGTAGCTCCAAAATATTATTATGTACTACGTGCAGTTCCGGATTAGCCCCTAAGCAAATTAAGCAATTGCTTAGGGAATCAAGTCTCAAGGGGAAACAAACAAAAAAAAAAAAAACAGCACCGAAAAAACATTTGCTAGCACTTGAAAGGCAAGGCTGTTTGAAAAACAAAACATTTGCTAGCACATGAAGAGCAAGGCAGTTTGATAACACGCGTGTTTTGTCGGCGGGAGATGTCATTATCAATATTATACAGGGTGACTTATAATTTGATGTATTCCTTCCAGCAACCCACGGGCGTGGATTGCTTAGGACATCAAGTAGACTTAATCCGGCACTGGCGACGTGTGAATGGTCAAAGTAAATGTAACATCTCGGGTGCAATCAAATTTCGAGCTCGCGTCGCTGCTCTTACATTTTAGTTTCCCCAAATTCATCAGGTATTCTATTTCTGAATAAATAGTAACAAGAAATCCTATCCGAGCTACAAAAAAGATTGTTCTTAGAGACTGGATGTAAGAGCGAGCGAAGCTTGAATATCCAACTCTTTCACCGATAATCACTGCTGTGCAAATAATCAACCTTGAAGGTTTTTACAAAAAATATTGTTTGAAGCAAGTCATTTGATTAAAGTAACTTGAGCATTATGGAACACGACGAAAAGAAACGTCTTTGATTAGAAACATTTATTTGGCTAGTATTATAACGAGAAAAACTTTTTGTATTTTGTAATAAGTACCTACTGTTTTAGTTTATCTCATAAACTTTAAAACCAAACCATAAAACCAATCCATAAACCAAAAAAAACTACAGGTCCTGCACGGGCTTAATCCGGCATTGAGTTTTACCACATAAAATATTTCCAGTGGAAATAATCATTGTTTGGTGAGCGGCCGTTCACAGCTCTCACGGTGCGTATACGATATTTGGATGTACAGACGCCAGCACATCAAGCTACCCGAAACTGTCAAATTTTTCCCAATCAACTTTGAACCTTATGCTTCAGCGATAAAGTTGAAAATCTATTAAAGAAATTTGACAGATTATAGTAGCTTGATGTGCTGGCGTCTGTACATACGCCGACATATCAAGCTATACATTTCCACCTTTAGCTAATCTCGCATTGTATAGGTTTTTCGTACAATATACAATCAGGCCCCTCTTCTCCATTGGGCAGTCTGGGCAAGTGCCCAGGGCCCCGCGATCTTCGGGGGCCCCGGCCTGCTCTCATAAAAAACATTCTTTGCAGCCACCGTTGCATTCTACGCATTATTAGTAGGTACCCGATTCAATAACAAAATAAGTTATTTGCAGTGCGATTTACAATAAGTTTTTAGCCTCCCAGTTATGAAAAATATTAGTAAGTTTCTCTTATTGTCTCTTATCTCACAGGGGCCCCATGACCCTTATGTGCCCAGGGCCTCCAATAGTTTAAAGACGGCTCTGTATACAATGAGATCTCAGCTTATACTGACATACGTACAGACGGCAGCACATCAGGTTACTACACATTGACCTTGAACGCGCTATGAGCAACAACAGCGAGAATCGTGCGAAAGAGATATATAGCTTTTTGTCTGTTCTTACTTGTAATGTTTCGTGCTGCAGCGCGTACGTGAGGGTGTGTGCGTAAGGTCATTCGTTGTGTAGAATAAAATACTGTGCGATAAAAAGTAGCGTAGCAGGTTGAACACTTGAATCGAATCGAAATAATTTCATAGTAATAAAAGCGGCGGCCCGCGCAATGCCTAAAATACCTATGAAAGCTTATAATCGATGTTTTTTATTTCAATGATCTTTTACTTAATCCTTCATTTTTACATGGGTATTATTGGAAAATTACTTACCTAAGTATAACATTTAAACAGGTAGGTAAGTACGGTGCACATTACACAATTAATTAGCGAAACTTCACGCTCTCGATGAATATTGTTAAGTAGACAGACAGGTAGGTATAATCTGATGTCAGAAAAACATTTCTTTTTTTTTTAAATAGACCTTTTCCGACTTTTGTTACCTACTTACTGACGGGCTGGAGGTCACCTGTTTTAACGCGTTCCTTGCTCTTCTATTCTATTATTGATAGTTGCGCCACTGTTATAAACTTCTGTAGTTCTATTTTTATAATACCTATTGTAGGTATCCGTTATTGTTCCGAAATAAACGATTTTTATTTTATTTTCATGAAATTAAATGCTAAAAAGTAAAAACCCATAATACAATCTGCTTGAAATTTTGAAAAAAATATGGATACCTACCTTACCCCATCACGAACGTGTCACGTGTGTGAAGTTTAGGCAATTAATTATACCTACAAACAGCCTTTTGTCAGTCCACCGTGTTTATGATTAACGTTTCGTCGCAACACGATCTTATTACTAAAACGATAAGGTTGAACTTTGTAAATTACCTATACCTACCGATGTTTGCTTTTACATGAAGTTCAACATTATTGCGCTAGTTATGAATTTTCAAATCAAATTCTAATCTATTATTATCCCAGATACGGCGGAGCTACCCCCTGCTTTTGGTGCCATATTAACTACACAACCGATCATCATGGAATTTTGCACACCTACCAATCAGAAAAGGATATAGGATAGGTTCCTACAGGAACGCGTTTGAAACAGCGGGAAAAATATCATAATAAAATGCACAATAACAATCAATAATCTTTTTATTCTTAAGGCCAGGACTCTCGGAAATCTCGGAATCGACCTATTTTTGATTCAACATTAAACAATCAAATATTCTTTGTTTTAATCTGAAAAAAATATATGGCATAGTTTAACTAACATTCTTGATTATTCTATGGTTCAAAACACGATATTTACAACTTCACTCGATCATAAAAAATCGCAAACAAATCGAAAACAGCGAAGTTTTTAATCGTTTTTCAAGTCGTATTTGAAGTAGACTTAACTTTTACTCGCAAAAAATATATCAAAAAATAGGCAATGATGTATAGTAGAACATTCTACGGTTAATTTTTCTCAAAACTGATTTTTATTGTCTTAACAAGATATAATATAAAAAGGCGGCCTGCGCGCTTCACTTCAGTAGCCCGCCGGGCGTTACCGAGGTAGGACCTGTGTCGCTTTTGCTGGCTCGCCGCGTTCCCGCTAATCGATCGAAATATACGTTATAATATTATTGTTAATTTCCGTGTTTGTGTATTAGTTTCCAAAAATCAGTCTGTAAATATTGTTTAGGTTCTAGTATTAATAATTAAACTAAATATTAGTTTGTTATAATATAGTTGTAATATATAGTGATAATTAAGATTAAATTATGGGGAATAAAAACAGAAAAAAGAAAAAAAAATGTTCAGCATTGAACTGCAAAGCTTAAAAAAAATAAGGTATGTTTGATTATTATTTTTCTACGTATTTATAACTACCCACTTATATTGTATTGTATTGAATAATAATTATTGTAGTTGTATAGGTTCTCTTGCTTTCGTCACAGTACTAGCAGTAGCAGGTCGGTACCATAAATTTACAATTATCGTAATATCTGTAATAGATTTTCAACTTTACTACAACGGAATAAGGTTTATATTCAATTGCAAAATTTGAGTTTTTTGAGTTTGAGTTTCTAGTTTTGTGATTGTATAGGTAAAATATTATATTTTTTGAAGTGAAAACTTATTTAGCATCATTGTGATTTGAAAATTTTATGAAACGAAAAAGCTACAGTAGAAAAAGCTACAGTAAAAAGAGACAAGATTTAACGTGGGAGAAAATGAGATAGGAAGCATTATACAGTGTTTTTGTTTTTTATTATTACAAATGACATCACATTTAATCCTATGCTACTAATTTGTGATGATGATGGTGATGGTGTTGGCGATGGCGATGGTGATGGTGATGGCGATGGCGATGATGGTGATGGCGATGGTGATGGTGATAGTGATGGCGATGGCGATGATGGTGATGGCTATGGTTATGGCCATGGTGATGGCGATGATAATGATGATGATGGTGATGGTGATGGCGATGGTGATGGCGATGGCGATGATGATGTTGGGGATGGTGTGGCGATGGTGATGGCGATGGTGATGGCGATGGCGATGGTGATGGTGGTGGTGATGGTGATAGTGATGGCGATGGTGATGGCGATGATGATGCGATGGTGATGGCGATGGTGATGGCGATGGTGATGGCGATGTTGATGATGGCGATGGCGATAGTGATGGCGATGGTGATGGCGATGGTGATGCGATGGCGATGGCGATGGTGATGGTAATGGTAATGGTATGTTGTGTGATTGCGATTACATATGCTATAGCAGCAATCGCGGTTAATTTGCTGGCATTTATTGAAGAGTTCCGTTGTTTGTCTCCGAAAGTCATCATCAGATCTTTACAAAAATAAAAAAACAGCATGTGTGCAATTCATACGTGGTAGATGTGGAACCTTCAAAAACACTGTATAATGCTTCCTATCTCATTTTCTCCCACGTTAAATCTTATGAATTTACTACATGTCTCTTTTTACTGTCGCTTTTTCGTTTCATAAACTTTCAAATCACAACGATGCTAAAGAACATCCATCCATCCATCCATCCATCCATCCATCACCATCACCATCGCCATCGCCATCACCATCACCATCACCATCGCCATCACCATCGCCATCACCATCGCATCACCATCATCGCCATCACCATCGCCATCATTATCGCCACCACCATCGCCATCGCCATCACCATCGCCACACCATCGCCATCATCCTCATCGCCATCTCCATCACCATCGCCATCGCCATCACCAACGCATCATCATCATCGCCATCACCATCGCCATCACCATCACCATCGCCACCACCATCGCCATTACCATCGCCATCGCCATCACCATCGCCACACCATCGCCATCATCATCATCGCCATCGCCATCACCATCACCATCGCCATCACCATCATCCTCGTCATCATCATCACCACATAGCATAGGATTAAATGAGATGTCATTTGTAATAATAAAAAACAAAACACTGTATAATGCTTTTTATCTCATTTTCTCCCACGTTAAATCTCATGTCTCTTTTTACTGTTACTTTTTCGTTTCATAAAATTTTCAAATCACAAAGATGCTAAAGAAGTTTTCACTTCAAAAAAAAAATTGCAAACCTGTCTATTTACGATGGAGTTATGCCCTAACATACATAAAAAAAATAGAAATATCCGAATTGAGAACCTCCGCCTTTTTTGAAGTCGGTTAAAAATATAATATTTACAATCAAAAAACTAGAAAGAAACTAAAGTAGGATGATGAAATTAAAATACTGTAGACGAGCAGCCCTATATTTCAAGAATAGGGCCGATTCACAATACTATTACTTATAAAAATAACCGTGACAGGGGTCAGCGAGTTCATTCGAACTGCGCTTTCGCGGCATTTGCCACGCGAGGACGGAGGTAACGCTAAATGCCTACTACGCTCGAAGATCCTGGCCTTAAACATTAATATAATTGGAAACATAAATAAAAAACAAATACCTACTTGAAATTAAAATACATATAGCGGCCACTCATTTATTACGTAAGACTATTTTTGCTAGTTTTGACTCCCACCCCCATATAAAAAATAAGAATCGGCTGACCCCCACCCCCCCTGTACTTATAATATTTAATACGTGAGAATCTAAAGGAAAAAATGAATACACGTTTGGTTTATTGTAATGTTTACTTTCAAAGTAACAATTTTTAACTATCTACAATATTAAAATCATTAATGAGTATTGTTTACGCAAAAAGTGACAACTAGTTCACAAGCGGGGAGCTCCCTGAACGGCGGCGGCTGAGGGGTCAGCCGCCGCCGTCGCCCGATGCTGATGCCGCAGCCCGCGCGCCCCCTCAGCCACCGCGCGCCTCCAATCGTAGGCATGCCATGCATAGACATGCTCCCAGGGTTGATGTGGACTTCAAAGAGGGAGTGGACAATTAATGTTGTTAAAGCCGCGCCGAATTGTCCCTCTCTTCGTCTTCAGATCCGCGACCCTCGTGACGCCATCGCGCGCCTCCAAGCGTAGGCATGCTATGCATAGACAAAAGTATTGTATTTTAACTTTGCACATTTTTGTGATCTTACGTAAGAACTATCAAGACTCCCTCCCAACCCCTTGGAAGAAAAAATAAGACATGGTCGACGCCACTCCCCCATAAATCGTCTTACGTAATAAATGAATGGGCTTACAACAAACGTTATAAAACCAAAAAGATAATTTGTTTGCGTAAAACATGGTATACACAGGTTTTATTAAAGCATATGAGATTATATGTTTTGCTTAAAAATTAAAGCATGCAAACTTCACAAATAAACACATTTGAATTCATAAACATAGGTAATTTATGTTCAAAAAAACTCCTTAATATTATAGAAATTATGTTCATTCAACCATTATAGTTTAATTCTGAATAACCTACAATTTAATATTTTTAATACATTAGGTAATTTATAATAGGTATGCATGCTTCATACATAAAATTTTCGATAACCTATTACGTCAATAAAGAATTATTTCTATTATTTTTAAAATGTCTTTGACACATCTCGGAGACCTTTGGAAGGCGTTATTATTATTATTAATAGATATATTAAAAACAAGTAGATAATATTTATTTGTTACAAGCTTTTCTTTTTATTTGTAACAGATTAATTATACAGTTACATCAAACAATGGCTGCCAAGCAAAATCAAATGCGGTAGCATTTCATTGCCTAACAAAAATAATTAAGCTTTTAACCAGATTAGTATAATTTGACTGGGCTATATGTATAAGGTTCAGCACCCACTGGTGGCACGGCACGACAAGGGATTTTTGTAATACTTACAGATGATTTCGAATCTAATTTAACACTATTAACACTCACATTGCATTGAAATGCCTGCTTTGGTATCCTTCGGCACGTTCTGGCATGACGAATTGTGAACGCTAACCATGATAAAATAAGATCTCAAATCATTTGCGCTTACTAAAATCACGTGCCATGCCGCCAGTGAATGACGGCTGACGGCCCTAACTCAAATTATCACCAACAATAGTAAAGAAAAATTCTCAAAAATATAACAAAAACAATGGTGTAAAAAGAAATATAAAATTTCAATTTATAATATTATTATCAATTACATATCTTTATCACTATATTAGAAGATCCACACTAATTATAAATGCAAAAGAACTTTGTGTGTTATGCCTTCGCGGCTAAACCGCTGGGCAATTGTGATGAAAAATATGGAGATAGTTTGAAACCTGGGACATCGTCTTTCAGGCGCCTTCTGACTGTGTCCGTTGATATCTAAAACAAAGAAATTTTTGTCAATTTCAATACATACATAGGATTCTTTGTTAAGAGCTTAACTTATCTACATTCGCGATTTATTTGCCAAAAATCGTAAACAAAAAATGACTTTAGGGAAAAATAACTTTAAATCCTACATAATAAAGTTTAGTTTACGCTAAAACTGTAACTTTTTCAATAGTGCTAGTCACTCTGAAATCAACTTAATTGACATTAATATAAAGTTGATATTTGTTTAACTTCAAATAATATTAATTTGAAACAAGTTTGAATAAACTTTAAATTAGTATGAGACGGTTAAAAAAATATTCTACAAAATATAAACATACACAAATAAACAATCTGCCGAATTGACAACTTCCACCTTTGTTGAGGTAGGTTGTAAAGAACTGAACCGCAACGAGCGGTGCCTTTGTGTCGCGCGCGATTATATCGCGTGTCGCGCCTGTTTGTAGGAGCCTTTACTCAGGACGCACACTTAGCTAGTAGGTAGGTATTATTTTAATCAATTTTGTTATTCACTTTTAAAGGAAACTAGGTTTTATGTTAGTGATGAATAAGTTAAGGTGATAGGTAAGTGTGATTATTACAATCTACACATGGACTCACGCTGTACGAAGTTGAGGTTACTCGTGTGCTTAAAAAAGGATCGGCAGAGTGGATCGGCGGTGATGAGCTATGCTTCCGCTTTCTTCCCACCGCCGAAGCCAGAAGTAAACTGTTTTTTTCTGGAACGAAACAAAAAGCTGTAGTTTATTTGCCCATTATTATTACTCAATCACTATAGGCAGAGAGAACCTTGATTTTAAGCCATTTTTACATGTAATTTTCACACACACACACACACTGACACTTTAAAGCCCTTTTTTTATTTCTTTATGCCTGTTCGTTACAATTTCTTTGTATTGTGTTATGTGTAGCCTATGTAAATAATCTTCTTTCGTATTACGTAACAACATTTAAGTATCCTATCTCTATACAATAAAAACTTTCTAAAATATTATTATTAACTTTACATTAACTTACTGAAATCAAACTGGCATGTTTTCAATATACAAAATTCTTTCTATCTCTAAAACCCGTGGACCGATTTACATAATTCAAACGGGAATATCAGTTTTAAACATAATCCTCTCATTTGACACTAAAATCACGCAAACATTCCTATAAACGAAAAGCCACGTTTTCAAGTTACGTAATTATTCTACCTATAATTTTTCTTCGCATTAAAATTCTCAAAAATTCCTGTCAGATACATACTAATAATAAAAACAAGTTGGAAAGCTAATTAGAACAATACAAAATATTTAAATCGAATTAGAAATTCAAATCTAGTAAGATTTGAATTTCTAATTCGATTTAAATATTTTAGCGTAACTACATATTACCTAATGTTTTACTGAGTACAGTAAAACAGTAGGTAATATGTAGTTACGCTAGTAGTTTATAATAAGTCGATGGTTAATAGTCGGTATCAACTTGTGCCCTGGAGCGCGGATAGGGTCCTATATAACTATCGTATTATATTCCTATACTATCACTTTTATACTATATAATCATTCACTATTCGCACGCCCGGTGTTCGTTACAGTGCTTAATTGCGTAGGTATTTAGGGTAGGTAGGTAGGGAACAATTAGTTGAAATAGAATATTTTAACCATAAAAATAATGAAATCGATAAAATCCGATCATCATATAGTAAAGCAATTAATGGCTCAATTCCTCAAGGAAGTGTCATAGGATGCCTCTTATTTTTACTTTATATTAATGACCTACCTAAGACCATAGAAGGGCCACGTGTCTTATTTGCGGACGATATATCCATATTGGTCTCTTCCCAAAACAATGAAAATATAGGAGAAACTCTCAATTCCATACTTACTAAAACATGCAATTGTATGAACAATCATAACCTCGAGATAAACTACTCCAAAACCAAATTAATAACTTTCCACCCTTACCAAAAAACACCTATAACTTTAGATTTTACTTTCAATGACTCTAAATTAGAAACCATTAATGAATTTACTCTACTAGGACTAGTTATCCATTTATTTCAGGTGTCAAGGCCCATATAAAACACATACAATACAATAAACACACACACACAGACACACAGTTATAGACACACATATAAACTGGAAAGCACACATACAGAAAACTCACTCAAAAATTTCTAAATTCTCTTAAGCCCTTCGTGACATAAAAAAGACCACCAATTTACAAACAGCTCTCACCACCTATTATGCTTAGATGATAGAATCCTGGTTAACATTGAGCAAACAGATAGTTGCAAACCTTTCTTTCAAAAACATAATATTTTAACCCTTCCCTGTATATTTTAGAAACATGCGAATTTGTCCGGAAACATCAAGAGTTATATTCAAAACGTGAAGACATTCAGACACGCTATCTATTCAGACAAGTTCTCAACTAAAAATGCACTCTACAAGTCCCTATGTAATGTCCATTAAATTATATAATGAACTACCCGCACTAATAAAAAAAAGAAGAGAAAATTAACACATTTTTAAAAAAACTTAGACAATTCTTGCTGAATAAAAGCTACTACTCGGTAAACAAATATCTAAGTGATAGACTTAAGTCAGAACTTAAGAAGAACTTGATACTTTAAATTTTATTTATTTATTACTAGCAGCGCCAACAGACAGACACACTTTCGCATTTATAATATTAGTATGGATTATTACATCTCTTAATATTTATATTTATTGTTTTATTTTATATAGAAGCTATTAGTTTATCTCTAAAAATACCTACATCATTATTACCTATAATATAGTAGTTTGTTATGTAATGTTATAAAATTAACAAATGCTTCCTCTCTCCTAACTCACTTATTTTGCTGTGCCCGACAGGGTCCATATGATCTAACTATAAGTTTACCACCTAAGAATGCCTACATGTGGAATGCAATAAAAGTATTGAGTATTTACTTTAAAATCCCATCACTACCTACTGGAATAACTTTTGTTTAGAATGTCCCATGACAATGCAATCAAAAACAATAGATCATCGAATTTTGTTTACGTAGGTATAAATCTGAATATAAACTTTCTGTTACTTATCCTACATTTTGATGACGCTTGGAACAGCGGGCACTCATTAGGAAAGAACACAAGGAAGATACCTACTTATCTACCTATCCCTTCTGTTAATTTTAAAATTCTATAGAAAAACACCATTGACACTATTTTTCAATACTTACTAACCTTTATAAAATGATAATTACAAAAAATATTACTCACCGATATGCCCGTCTGCCGACAAATATCAATCTCGTCATCCACTCAATCGAAGGGCTATGATGATGCCTTTCAATTTGCGTCGATAAGCATATGCATTCGATAATAAGACAAACTTGTAAAATAATTAAAACACAACCGACTGAACCGACACAAACACGACTCCACCTGACGTAATGAATAAACGTCAAACGAACGATGTCCAATTGTCAATGTCATGAGTGACATTAGCGGGGGTGTGGCTTATTCCTAGTGAGACATGATAATTGGCTGCCAATTATGAGTATGTGCAACCATTGGGCAATATTAGAAACGTTGAAAACTCCACCAATCAAACCAAGAGTACTTTCTTTCTAACACTATACGGCGCGTCGTAGTTATAGATATGTATAGAGTTTACATCGATGTGCTGCCGTCTGTACATAAAATGTTTATGTAATTTGATTTTTTACTAAAATCATGCAAACGTACAAATAAAATTTAATTTTATTACTCAATAAAAATTGTTTCGTGGAACTATGAAACAGAACTTTCTTGTTCGTGGTAGATTTTGTATTCACATAATGGGCAACATCGTCTTCTACTTCGCAAAACAACACAAAATAAAATCACTTTACTCATTTTGCATTCGTTGTGTGTTGTGTTTTGGTATAACAATAATGATGATACGTTAGTGTAATATACAAAGTGAAATTATTACTTTTATTGGAAGCATGGAAGTGATTAGCAGCTAGTTGTGATCAATATGTAGCGCTCAGTCAAGTTCCGAAATCCATTAACCATAAAAGTTATTGATCTTTTTATTGTATGAGACTGTAAATAAATATAAACTCAAAGAAACATGTCTGTGGTCAAGGGAAAACTTGTGAAAATGGAAGTCATCCAAGTTGGTGAATATGAATTCACCAAACAGGACATTATAGGGCACGGAGCCTTCGCTATGGTATACAAAGGAAGGAAGAGAAAGGTATGTGTATGATCTCAATCTGAAGTTCCATGACGCGCTTTTGTTCTAGCTTGCCTTCACAATTACTAATGTGGTTAGTCTTTAACCTAACTGAATCCTGATCGCGAAAAATACCATGTTTCTCTTGTACGACGTAACTATTGTATTGATTTGATTCGATCGTGGGTGGTGGCATTTCGTCGTATTTATGTGCCACATTCAGCACTTATTTCGTGATTCACACACAATATTGCAATGTCTGCGTTTAGTAAACCGATGTTGATACAAATAATTTAAATGATATCAAAATAATAATATTTTGTCTGGACTGAGTGTGTGAAAATAATCAGCTGATAATAAATAACCTATAAAACTTGTAAACATTATTATCTTTACATACCTACTTTGTAAATTGGCATCCTGTCATTGTTTATTTGATTGATTTGTTTCCAAATATTTTTGCTTATTTAACCTAGATACTATGAATTCCACAAATTTTAGATCTTCATCAAAATTAGCACGACTGTTACACTTCTGTTCAACTAGTATTTGAACTGGTATTGGCAATTATAATAGTCAAATTATTGTACAATATAACTTTAATATTAAAAACATTAATCAATGTCTAATTACATCCATGGAAGTTACAATTTAAGTTATCTATTATCAAACAAATTATAACAAGTAAAGTAATGAACTTACTTTACATTATTTCATTTCATAAATTATCTTATAATTGTTAGTGTCTAAACACACTATGCCGAAGGTACACAACCGAAGTTCGCCATGATTACTCCTGCAATGCTATTTGAAGTAATGACGACAAATTATGCTGAAATTATGTTATGTCAAATAGCATTGCAGCTGTGTAATCGTGCCAAACTTTGATTGCATACCTTCCGCATAGTGTGTTTAGACACTTAGCGCTTGTATATAAAAACTCTTTGAAGGTGAAGCTATGGAACCTCCTTAGATAAATGGAACACTATTCAAAATAAAAATTATGGTGTCACTTCTTGTTAAATATTTTCCCATGTAAAATGTCATAGATATAATTAAACTTATATTACTACATTTATGCCTCTTAATTCTATTACTTTAATAATAATTTATTAGTTTGGCATACTTGAACGAACATACTAAATCACTGCAGACTGCTTTGCTCTAATTTAAAACTGATAAGATAGTATTGATTCAGTACCTAATGCATATGAAAGTTCACATTCATCATAATAGTTATGAGATTGAGGCTAAAATATAGAACAGCTATTAGCAGCTATATAGTAAAAGTAAAGTAAGTAAGTAAGTTCAGCAATCTGAAATAAAAAAGAAACAGCCAAGAGTGAGTTAAGCTCACACAACTATGATACCAAACCAAACTACACAGAGCTGTCTATAGAATGTTTGCTGGTATGCCATAATTACTATAATGAACATAGTAAATAAAGCTTATTAGCTCTAAAACTAAACATCTAAATTACATAGTGGCATAAAAATATAATCTGCACTAAGTAAATGATGCGGCTAACTTTTGTTTTTTATTATATCAAAATAATATTAAAAACTACATAAATCAAAAGGTCTTTTTATCACATCTATTAAAAAGAGCTAATGTATTCTTCGTAAACAAGGACTAAAATAGCTCTTTAATCCCTAGGGACTAAAAGTGATTTGAATTTAGAATGTGGATTTTATAAGTAATAGTTCCAATCACCAAAGAGATCAATCACGAATATTGTATGAACAAGTAACAGGCTGAATAATAAAGTAAAACATGCGGGCTAAATTAAAAAGAAAAGCTTGTGAAAAAATTCTGCCTTCATTCGTAATTCGTAAAAAATGAGTAAGTATGTCTTCCTCAAGTAATTGTATGTAAATAAATAAACGTACCTACTATTCTTATTCATAAGTTCACAAGCACTTACATACTTATTTTTTCAAAGAGGGTGATAAAAAGTAGTGTCCACCTCTGGACCAACACTATTTTAAGCTCGAGTGACGTACTTTGAATCCCTCGCCTTCAAAATAGTGGTTTGCTCCCTGGCAAACAATCGGCTATTTTATGTAAGTATGTAGGCAACTTTTTTTTTTCAGTAATTATTTTCATTGTTCTAAAAATGCCTAGAACCAGCAATAAATAATCTTAAGTCTAGTAGGTATTACATTTTCAATTTAGAAAGTAGTGCTCATGACCCAACTAACTATTACATAAACACTGGTTGACTAGTATATTACCTAGAGAATAACTGGCCAAGTGCGTGTTAGACCATGCACAGTGAAGGATTCCGTAGTTGGGATGAGTGTTTACGCATGCACAGTATTGATTTTATCTACCGCAAAACTAAGTTTGTATTTAATAGTAATACAGAGTTATTACTGCGGTTGTAACCGAAAATGTCCTGTATCTCAAAAACCATTAACTTTAATAAAAAAGTCACAGTCTATTCCAAAAGTATCTGATGAAAGTGTAAACAAACGCTGTTCAGGTTAAATTCATAAGCAAACTCTCGCTAACTAAAGGGAATTAGTAACAGATTCATCTGACTATTTAGATAGTTTCAATATTATATCTCGCCACCTTTTCCAAAAATGATGGCTTGAATAAAATTATACTCAAATTGTAATTGAAAAATCATTAACGAAAATTGAGGTTATGCAATCCTTAATTGTCAAATGAAAAACTTTATAGTAGATTGTTGCATCGAGCGCAAAGTGAGTTATTAATGCACGAGTGTTATGTTGGTGCATGAGCGCACGCGAGAGCACTAAATTAACACGAGTGCATTAATTACTCACTTTAGCAAGGTGCGTAATCTACTTTTTTTTTAACTACCAATCTATCAACCGTGATAAAATATAGCTACTCAAAATAAAAACTCAATTAATAAAAAAAGTTTTCATAAGCTTTTAAATATTTATCCCGCGACTTTTGTGGCATAAGGACAAGGTTATTAACAATTTCATTTGCAACTGTTTTTATACTTTCTGGGGTTGAATTCATATCGCTATCGCTCTCTATTTCCATTTTTTTAAAACTTTTCTTGTTAAATATGAAGTATCAAAGTTTTACAATGGTACCTACAAAATGCGCGACATTTGTTTTTTTTCACGAATTCGGTTTTATTCAGCCGATTTTATTTTCAGCCAGTATCTTTTTGATCCAATGCATACATTTTATAATATTTAACTTAATGGGAAACATTAAACCTCTCTGGTAAATTTATATCAAAATAAAAAATAATAAACAGTGCATTAATGAAAAACTGCAACCATGAGATTTCATATATAACATTTCTGCACTGTTTTGGTTCTAAGCAAAAAATACGTTCTTTGTGATCGGTTTTGTAGCGATTAATGATAACATTACTACGTAGTTGAAAGTAAAAGTGATTTAAAATTAGAATTTCGGGTTTAGTAATTAAATCAAATTTGTAAGAGGCGCATCAAAATGGCATCCACAGGTACGTTTTTTGATCCATTGCTTATTTTTCATTTGATACTTTTGAAAAAGACCATAATAGAAACATCATATAAATGTTATAAATTAACTAGCAGCGCCCCACGGTTTCACCCGCATAAGGGAAATTAAAAAAAAAATACATTTTCAAATTTTTCATATTTCATTTTTATCCCGTGGGATTATCGGGATAAAAACTATGTACTTCCATCCTATGTCCTTCCCTGAGATGCAATCTATAGATTGCATCGCGGCAATAAATTTTATCTAAATACGTTCAGTGATTTAGGCGTGAAAAGGTAACATACAGACAGACAGAGTTACTTTCGAATTTATAATATTAGTATGGATTATGAGATCCAACAATATCCCAGGCTTATTAATCATTTAAATAGCAGGGCATAAAGTTGAAAAAAAAATTCAATGCTCGAGCATTGAATTTTTTTTTTCATTCCTCGTTTATCAGCATGGGGAGAGCCATAATAGAGAGACCATAATAGAAACATCATATAAATGTTATAAATTAACTAGCACCGCCCCACGGTTTCACCCGCATAAGGGAAATTAAAAAAAAACATTTTTAAATTTTTCATATTTCATTTTTATCCCGTGGGATTATCGGGATAAAAACTATGTCCTTCCATCCTATGTCCTTCCCCGAGATGCAATCTATAGATTGCATCCCGGCAATAAATTTTATCTAAATACGTTCAGTGGTTTAGGCGTGAAAAGGTAACATACGGACAGACAGAGTTACTTTCGAATTTATAATATTAGTATGGATTATGAGATCCAACAATATCCCAGGCTTATTAATCATTTAAATAGCAGGGCATAAAGTTGACATTCCTCGTTTATCAGCATGGGGAGAGCCACCTCGAATAGTTTTATTTTTCGTAATTTCAATGTGTAGCACAGAATACACCTTCGTTCCGATTTTTATGTGTCTGATGTTATATTGCGAATGTGAAAGTTTGACAGACATTCACAGTTTGCGAAACCACTAGATTCTATAGCAAGTTGTTGTTATCATCATTAAAACAACTTTTTTTTTCCTTTATTTTCACTTAAAAAATGGTATATAATACATTTCAAACTGCATTTTTTGTTTTTTGAAATAGCTTCCGCCTGAGACAGGATCTGGAATTCGTTACAAACGGAACCAATTGTTTAAATTTCATGTTTCCAGCTTCAGTGGTTTAGGCTCTGCGTTGATGAATCTGTTTATCTGTCAGTCAGGATCTCTTGTATAATTTAATATATTTTTTACAAAGTAGTCAGCTTTTCTGGATAAGATGCCTGCGGCTGTTATCTAATAGCTTCTCTCTGTGACATCTTGGCGTCACCTCTCGTATCGCGGGGAACCTAGGCAGCTGCTCGACTATTCCGGTTTCTGTTTGCAGCTGGCTTAACTAGGTTAATTTGCACGTGTGCGTCTTAAAAATACTCACTACGGTACTTATTTGTGAAGCCCGTAAGTATAGGTAGTAAACATTTATGTATTAATGTACAACCATACCATACTTAGGAGAGATATTGCAACCCCGGTATTTCAAAGATAACGATAGATCGAGTCAGTGTGGTCTAAATGTCTTTGTTATGTTTCCATAGCTTGATTTATTAATTTCAGCAGCAATCGTTTCCTCAGAACCATTCCTGAGCTATCCCTCATTCTATTCTATTATTGCAATAACATTGAGTTTGACTCCCAGCTTTACAAGTACTTGTACCTGCAGTTGACTCCTTTAAAAAGCGGTGTGACCTGATCTGACGTCCTGGACGAGCCTACCGGTTAAGTTCTGTTGTGCGGTCCGAGCGTTAGGTTTCTCGTCTTTGTTTTAATTTTAAGCCACCAGACAATAGGTCGCCGCACAATGCGATACGCAACGTGCGCAACGTGCCTACGCCTGCCTCAAGGGCGTTACACTAGGCACGTGCATACACTCACAGGCAGGACATCTAAAACCATTTAAATAAACTGTAGTGACTTCCTTTGTAGGTCTGCTACAGGACATTTGCTGAACCAAAACGTCCTATATTTATTGGCCTGCAAAAATTTTGAAAGAAATGACGAGGGGCGTTCAATGTATTCTCGGGAAAAATTATCTGATAAATGCCATCCCATTTAAGTGTTTTGGATGTTTGTTACTCAATCACGCGTAAACCGTTAAACAGATTTGGATGAAAATTGGCACATAGATAGACCATTTCCTGGATTAACACATAGGGTACTTTTTATCCCAATATTCCCACGGGATCGAAACTGACGCGGGTGAAACCGCGGGGCGCTGCTAGTGCATATATCATAGGAACATGGTACAGACGCCAGCACATCAAGCTACTACAATTTGTCAAATTTCTTTGATAGATTTTCAACTTTATCGCTAAAGCATAAGGATCAAAGTTGATGGGAAAGTTTGCCAATTTCGGGTAGGTTGATGCACTGGCGTCTGTACATAGAGGGGCGCCACGTTAAAATTTTGCACCACCTAAAAAAATTATTTTATTGTTACACTCATAGGTATATGAACCTTCCAAGTAGTCAAGTAAAGGACATATGAGCCATATTTGTGAAATCAGTCTTCTGTAAGGGGGCGTCCATAAATTACGTGAGATGTTTAAGGGGGGGAGGGGGTCGAGTCAAATCTCATCTAATCTTACGTTGGAGAGAGGGGGGGTCTCGGTAAATATCACGCAATTTTTTTTCTGATTGAAACAAAAAAAATATATACTATTTTGGTCTATTTAATCTAGATTGTACATGCTTAAGATTTAATCTTAAGCGTATATCGTAATACGATTATGATCATTCACTAATTCGTTCGAAAGAAAATTATTTCATTTATACTTCGACGTTATCGGTTATACATCTACTGACTGTCAAACCACCATATTTGTTTTATACCAAATAACAATACAACGCGTTTACGTAAGAAACCCACATTTTGAAAAATCTCACGTGAGATTGGGGGATGGGGGAGGGGGTTGAATAAAATCTCACGACATCTCACCAGGGGGGAGGGAGGGACAGAAAATTTAAAAAACAACACGTAATTTATGGACGCCCCCTAAAGGGTTGTACTAGCCATTTTTGACCTATTCTGGACAAACGTATTTTGAGCAAATCCTGCTTTAGATAATAAATTACCTAATAAGTACCTATATTGATCATTTCATAATCATATTTTTTTAAACAACTGTATTTTTAGAAGTGTATCTTGTTTTATACTTACTTGTACTTGTAAGAAACCTTTGTTTGCATAAAATGTGGCAAATATAAAGGATTTTACAGATATCTTAGCGCAGGACACATTGCGCCTTGCAATAAACGTTCGCTTAAGCACGATATTGCCATTTCCATACGCCACTTTCAATTCATTTCCCAAGGTTTTTCGACAAATCGCTAGGGTGAGTTAGTATCATTTTCTTGACATGACATTTAATGATGTAAGAACGTAATTGCATTGGCAAACGAATGACGTTGGCAAGTGAGAAGTGCACCACGGACGGTGACCGTGACCGCACTTCAGACACGTATCAATACCTACGTTCTAGTGTAGATGTGGTATATTGTAATTAACTCTATTTTATAATTGAATGTTTAATTATCATTTTATTAACAATAAACTCCTTCCAATCATCTTAACCGATTACTTGCGTGTTGTTGCCTCATAAGCTGCAACTACGATGGAATTGGTCTAACTACGATCTCGCACGGGCCTCGTGATGAAATCAGGCCAAATTGTAATCGCTCCACGAGCCTACGGAATGTAGGGCGGGCTAATGTTAGATTTGCGCCTGCGCACCACCCTCTGGATAAAAGCAAAATTGAACCAAATCGCACTGAAGGCTTAAAATAAATCCATGCACGGATTGTGGAATAAACAAACACTAAAATATCATGCGCCCAGACGCAGACCAGGCGTGGCTAGCATTATGGTTTTCAACAAGACCACAATTTTGCCAAACTAATGGTAATAATATTACCATTAGTTTGGCAAAATTATAGTACATAATTATATTTCTGTATTGTTAACAGTTAATAACACTATTCTTATTTACTTACATCCAATTCATCATCCATGCGTTTGTAGGTACGTACATAGGTATGCCACAGCCACAGATGTAAGCGTGCATTCAAAACACTCAGTTGATAATTTTGTTATCTAAAGGATCAATCGGCATGTGCAGCGATAATATGTACGCATAGGTGTAGTCGATAACAGAACAAAAAACCAACAGACTTGGTTTTGGAAGTGGGTTGGACTTCCACAAACAAATCTTTTGTTTTGGAAGATTTTTATTTTTTAGTTGTAGTGTCCCACAAAAATTCTTGCCAGTGTCTATTTTACATTGCAAGAAGTGGTATAACATCTAGACGAAGTAGTTTAAATACATATTATCATAGCTAACTGAAAAACAAATTAGTTTGATTTGGTATTTACGTATGACCACCCATAAGGTACCAATAAAGAATCATCGATATCAATCGACGCGGCGACGACGTGGTAAAGAATAACCATTGAACTTATATAAAAACTCCTTTTTTAGAAATCGGATTAAAAATGACGCGATGACGTTTACTTCTTGCTTCTTTTGATATATCAGCTATGTTCGCTATCGCTGTGTTATTGTACAGTGCGCCGCAGTTGCGATGGGTGAATTTATGAAAAAAATGTCAATAAACCGTTTAATAAAATTCCTATTTCGATCTAGGTACTTTTGACAGTACCAAATTCATGTAATGCTAATAATAAACTTATAATAATAATGAATTCGTCGGAATAAGTATTAATATCTGTAAAAACCCATTTATTCCATAACCTGCTAAAATGTAAGAAAGCATAATAAACACGGCACAGTAACTCAACGTGTTTCTTATTTTCAAAACTTAACCTTGAAAGTAAATAACGCCCTTGCAAAAGTGGTTAACTGGTTTAATGTCAATAACCTACTTCTTAACAAAAAAAAAACTAAATGTATGTACGTTAGACAAGTAGAAACTAGTGTTCTCATTAAGGATGAAGAATTGAAACCCGAAGATACCACAGTATTCTTAGGCATAACGTTGGATGCCAAGCTTCAATGGGATAAATTAAAAAAATAATTAAAATTAATAAATAATTCCATATAGATAAATTGTCAAAAAAGCTTAGCTCTGCAATATACGCCGCCGTTAGGAAAATTGAAAATTATTAATATAATGACTGTGCCTTCTCCGTACATTTATGATCTTTTGTATGCACATAAAAATATTAATCTGTTTAAAAAAATGCAGTGACATCCATAACATAAATACTAGGAACAAACACAAATTTGTCGTTCTTACAACAAGGCTCGAGAAAATAGGTGGCTCGTTTAGATGCCAATGTATAGGTTTTTATACTAAACTTCCTAGCCACATTCAAGAACTAAGCCTTAATAAATTCAAATCTTTTACAAAGCGAAAACTATGCCAGAAAGCCTTATACTGTAAAAGACTATATTGAGGACAAAAAGGCTTGGGATTGAGCTGCTCCAATAGGTTTAGACAGTGAATGTTGTTTTTATTTTGCTATTTATCTACTTATACAATGACATGTACATTTACTGTATAAAGTATTGTATTATTTTAATTATTGTGAATGTGAGGACTATGAGGGTCATTGTTTCCGTTTTAATCATGGTCTGGCAGTTTGAGTAGTTTATGCGGCCTACCCAACTGTCCCGTCTTTGGTATTGTTCGTCGAATTGTTGAGCTCCTCAAGTTCTGAGTTGAGCTGCACGACACGTCCGCTCAATCTGTGTGGTTCTTTCCTCAAAAGACCATTTCAGACTCTATCTACATGGTCTACATGGTCTTCACATGATCTGACCATGATTTTGTCTAGACTTGAAATGAGCCTGTGACCTCTGAGTTTGTTTCGGCCTTTCTTCTCAGAATAGTCAGATAGGAAAGGCCGACCTCGTCTAGTTTAAAAAAATATGATTGACGTGTAAATGTGTTTGTACAAACCTACTTACAGAAAATAAATCATTTACCATACTGCGGCAAAACTGGAACTAATCCGTGTAGATGTGACTAGTAAATCCAGATTACCGCTTATTAGGCACAGTACAAAATGTAATATATTGTATACTAGCTTCCGCCCGCGGCTTCGCTCGCGAGGTATGCCGATAATAAATATCCTATGTCCTTCCCCGGGATGCAATCTATCTCTCTGCCAAATTTTATCGAAATCCGTTCAGTGGTTTAGGCATGAAAAGGTAACATACAGACGAGTTACTTTCGAATTTATAATATTAGTATGAATTACTAGCCGTGCCCGCTGTGCTGTGTGCGGGGTCCGTGGCTAAATAATAACAGCCGCACAGATCAATCGATCAGGTTAAGCTACGCTTGTCGCGGTTGGTCTGTGAATGGGTGACCATTTTTATGTATCGAGACCCCTCCGTGCATCGGAAAGCATGTTAAGCTGTTGGTCCCGGCTGTCATTCGTGAATCTTTGACAGTTGTTACGGGTAGTCAGAAGCCTGAAAGTCTGACAACCAGTCTTACCAAAATGGGGTATCGTGTTACCCAATAAATGGGTTGTGGAGGTCAGCCGTCAGATAGGCAGTCGCTCCATGTAAAATACTGGTATTCAGCTGCATCCGGTTAGACTGGAAGCCGACCCTAACATAGTTGGGGAAAAGGCTAGGCAGATGATGATTACTAGCTGTGCCCGCGACTTCGTTCGCGTGCATCCCTGAAGACAAATTTGATTTCATGGGTTTAATGGTATTTTTTTCTGATAGATCCTAATTTTCATTATTTATTGTACGTATAGATAACTAACTATTTACTATTGTAAATAGTTAGTTATCTATACGTACAATAAATACGAGTAGATACTGAATTAAATGACTAACTAACTTAATACATATACCAATAAATACAAAAACAAAGGACAAATTAGGCTTCGCAGTACTCGTCCGCATCGCTGTCATCCGGTAATGTGCCCAGAAGACGGGCAGCATTGCCACGTTGAATGGCAATGCTAATTCTTTGGCCAAAGAACGATCCAACCCTGTGGTCACGTGAACTGTCGACCAGCCGACGAGAAATTTCCTTAAAACGTATACGCGCACTCGGGCCCCATGACCCGAGCGTTTCGACCCCAAACGGCTCAAAACTGTAGTTACCCATAATAATGACGGGGGGCGCCTGAAGCTACAAGCCTGACTCCCATTCTCCCACTTAGCGGTTGAAACCGCGAAGCGCAGCTAGTATATAAAACAAGCAGCGCCCCGCGGTTTCACCCGCATAAATGTCGATCCCGTGGGAATATCGGGATAAAAACTATCCTATGTCCTTTCCCGGGACTCAAACAATCTCTATACAAAATTTCATCTATATCGGTTCAGCGGTTTAAGTGTGAAGAGGTAACAGAAATTATGTGGCCGGGCGTACGCAGTCAAGTACCCTAAGGCTGGGTTCACACGGCATTGTCCTGCACGTTTTTTTGCAGTATACGTCTTAACGAATAAATAGTGGCACATACATTGTACATAGAACCATTCACATGTCGTTTGTACTGCAAAAAATCGTACACCGTTTATGCGTTTAAACGAATACTCAACGGACTTGTCAAGCAAATCGAATGAACTTTAACGTATTCGGCTTGCAGTGGCACATAGTATAGCTCTGTCTCGTTCACACGACACGATGTTTATACGTTTTTCATCGAATCGTTTTTGGTAGGCTTGAATTTTCCATTTGATTTAATAAGTTTTCAAAACTTTCAATAGACATCCGAAAGTAATTAAAAAACTTCTTTTCATCGTTTCTAAGTTTATCATATAACTTCTCAAATAGTTTAGTACGCCCTGATTCTTCATTAATAGGATGTACCCAAAACCTTCTGCTCTGTCGGCGACGAAACCGTTGACGCCTTCGATTATACCAATATAAAAGTACAACCAAGCGTGGATCCATCACAGACGTCTACTCACTGTGACAATTACTGTGTGAAGACTGCTGCTATTCGTTTTTTACACGAATGAAAATCTACCGTATGAACACCCGGGTGATTGTACGTTAAAAAAACGAATACTAAGAAAACGTGCAGGACAATGCCGTGTGAACCCAGCCTAACTGCCATAGAGACAATCTATGCAGGCCTTGGTGCACGCATAAGATTCGCCCACCTGCAACGCGAGGTCCCTATGCACGGCTCACTGCACTTGCGTTAACTATCATTTTACAGAATAACTCTTAATTAGAACTGCTAATTTCAAGGTGTCTTTCATTAATCATAGAATTTATTGACATAACAGTATCAGAAGTTGATCACTTCTGGAATGGACAACCTTAAAAGTGTTTATTGCCCCTAATGGCAATTGCACAATTAGGTTTCCGAAAAGAGAGAATTACATTTTTTGTTTAAGCCAGCACTAAAAGTCGAAGATGCTTCCTTCGGAAGTATGATTATTGATTATTTTATGTTTAGACATCAGATAGTTTTTATTCACTAAATCTCTTACTGGCACTGACTATAGAAAGAGTGAGACCTACTTGTATTGCTGACTGTGCCTCCCTACTACCTACTGAAATGCAAAATGTTAATTAATAAAATAAAATTATGTTCCAAATCCAATAACCTAATAACAATACACAATGTAATCAACTGCTGTTCAGAATGCACCATTCACTATAATTTTTTTTTTGTTACAGAATCCGTCACAATCGGTAGCTGTAAAAGTGGTGACGAAGAAAGGTATACAAAAAGCTTCAGAGATTTTGGTGAAGGAGATAAAGATCCTTCGTGAACTCACTGCCCTCCACCACACCAACTTGGTCGCCATGCACGACTGTATGGACAGCCCCGCCTACGTCTATGTCGTCATGGAGGTGAGTTCATGATAAACATTATATACATATTAATATAAATTATATAATTTTCCGAGATAGCTGCGACGTTGTCCATAACAGACAAAAAAAAATAACAAGCAAAAACTAAACAACAACCTTTTTACAGTTCAAACCTGCTTCAATCATGTATTTGTGTGCTCGAGTTGTTATTCAATGTGACTCATCCGGTAAAGTTTATTGCCTTTTGGTCAGTCAGACATTTGGGTCTTGGGGTAAATGACAGCCTCGAAATGATTGTTCGTTTTCAAACTTTTCTACGTTTTGAATGCAGTCGTCCGCGTGAGCGCAGTAGGTGTTATCAAATATTGCCATTTGCCATTATAAACAATAATCTCGAGGGTCGACGCGATATTTCTCAAACAGTGGCTAAAATAACTCCCGTCAGAGAACATACCGTTTGCAGAAGTGTTTCTATTTTTAAACACGCGTTTCGGCTTTCCATTCGGCGCAGGCTAACTCCGAAGAGGCGAAAGACATAATTTCCTCACTCAAATGCTCATCATTTTAATTTCCGAAATGGACCAACGATTTATTAGTCGGTAAACGAAATACGTTGAATCCTACGTAGGTATGGATTAATGACCGCAAGCATATTATAACTATAAACTGAGTTCGCTATTGCAACCAAATGATCGGATATTGTTCCCTTCGATTATTCATAATGTAATGCTTAGTGCTTAGATTGGTGCAAATAATTTTAACCAGGTCAACACGTTATAATCCATAATAATTCATCTAGGTATGTATGATGATGGTTGATGATGTTATAAAATGAACGTAGCAAGTACCTAGTCGTATCTATACTAATATAATAAAGCTGAAGAGTTTGTTTGTTTGTTTGTTTGTTTGGTTGAACGCGCTAATCTCAGGAACTACTGGTTCGAATTAAAAAAATATTTTTGTGTTGGATAGTCCATTTATCGAGGAAGGCTATAGGCTATATAACATCACGCTACGACCAATAGGAGCGGAGCATCAATGAAAAATGATGCAAAAACGGGGAAAAAATATTCCTTTTGAGAGCTTTCGTTGCGTACGCTGCGTAAACGGTTAAAGTTACGCAAAAATCATGTATGACGGAATTGTTTCCCTTTAAAAGTTCTAAAAAAAAGTCCGCGACAGCATATGTCTATCTTTTAAGGTTTACTCACTATAACCTTTTTTATGGTAATCAAATCTATACTAATATTATAAAGCTGAAGAGTTTGTTTGTTTGGTTGAACGCGCTAATCTCTGAAACTACCAGTCGGATTTGAAAAATTCTTTTTGCATTTGATAGCCCAATTCTTGAGGAAGGCTATAGGCTATTTAACATCACGCTATGACCTTTAGGAGCCAAGCAAAAAGAAAAAAAGTCAGAAAGAATGCTAAGCAAAAACGAAGTAATAGCGCGGCAGGCGATGCGATGCGACGGGGTGGGTCGGAGTAACAAGAAATTTCACGCGGACGAAGTCGCGGGCAGAAGCTAGTAAATATATATGTGGGGTACTACAACTAAAATGTGAACAATAAAAACTTTTACAAAAAAACACAAAAGACTTCCAAAAAAATACAAAGTATTTTGCGCTCAGTGTTTTTTTAAGTACATAGGTGTTTTTGTTGAATAAATTATTAATGAATTATAGTTTTGAAGACTATGAATGTCCGATAAAATTTAAATAAACTTAGCATAAAACATAATCAACGGCGTTTTTGACATTTTGCAAGTTGCTTGACATTTTCATTGCATATGGATTAAGGGGCTTACATACAAACTTACATTTAAAAACCACAGAACAACTCGGCATTTTATATTTTTCTAACCGACTTCAAAAAAGGAGGAGGTTCTCAATTCGGATATGATACATGACCTATAATTATGTATACATGATACATATATGTATATATTTTTTTATCTATGTTCGGGCATAACTCCCTCATTAGGGAATGCAATACCGGGATACCGGGATCCCGAAATACCGGGATCCCGCACCATTTTTGCGGGACCAGTCCCGCGCCTAAATCGTGCGGGATCCCGCGGGATTTTCATTCTCTTGAAGGTATAATCAGAAAAGAAATGAATTTGCTGCAATCTGGTGGGATCAAAGGTGAACATCTTCAATTCGTCTACAATGCGTTGTTAACAGTTGTGCCCACCAGCGTGGAAGCGGAAAGGGCATTTTCTGCTGCTGGATACCTAGCATGCAAAGTAAGAAGCCGTTTAGCTGACAAAACTATTGACACGCTATGTTTTATGCGCAGCTACTTTCAAAATAATGAATAATTGTTTTTTGTTTGATTGTAATAGTAATTTTATTTCTAATTAGTAATAGTTTCACAAAACTTGTTGTTTTCTGTTTGTTTGTAATAGTTTTTGATCTTTGTTTGTAATTGTTATTTCTGATTGATTAGTGATTTGATCACTTAATAAATAGTTTCATTCAATAATATTTTTTAGTTTCATTTTAAGTTCTATAGACTCGTTTATGATACAGGATTCCTCTCTTTTCTCAATGACTTTCAAAAAACTTGCGGGATCCCGCAAATACCTGGATCCCGCGGGATTGAACCTCTCAATCCCGCGGGATCCAGCAATTGAAATTTTGGTGCGGGATTGCATTCCCTATCCCTCATATACTATAGACGGATTTGCAAAATTTTATTTTTGTTCGAAAGAGGTTCATTCCGAAATGGTCCCATTTAAATTTCGTACAGATCTGATGATAAGTTTCGGAGACAGACAGCGGAACTCTTCAATAAATGCCAGCAAATCAACCGCGATTGCTGCTATAGCATAATTATGTATGCATTGTTTACGCAATCACACAACATAACATCACGCCTGTACCCTTGAAAGGGGTAGGCAAATGTGTTCAATGGCTTCTTGTCACTGATATTCACGTAGCAAGTAGTGTTATATGTATGAATTTGTTTGGGGAAGGTAGGTACGGACGCCAGCACATCAACCTACCCGAAACTGTCAAATTTTCGCAATCAACTTTGAACCTTACACTTTAGTGATAAAGTTGAAAATCTATTAAAGAAATCTGATAGATTGTAGTAACTTGATGTGCTGGCGTCTGTACAACTAAAAAGTGAAAAATAAAAACTTTTTTCCAAAAAAAACAACCGACTTCCAAAAAAACACTACAAAAAAACTTCAATTTCGGAAGTGGGTGTCGTTGGTTCTGTATTTTCGTTTTTTGACACCGACTTTCGAAATTAAAGTTATTTTTCACTTTGTAGTATTTTTTTGGAAGTCAGTTGTTTTTTTTTTTTTGTAAATAAGTTTTGTCGAACGCGCACTAGTTCGCGGAGACGGCCATTTGCCTGGTACAACAGGCCCATGTTGCTCATGGCGCGTGGACACAGACACGCCCCCTTGCCTCTGCTCCTGTTTTGTACATTTCTATGGGCTTACCTTACATGACCTAAAGCGCGGTCACCGTCGGACTGCACATAAAAGAAAGAGAAGCGCCATGACACAACGCTGGTAATTTATTGCAAAATATAAAGTAATTATTTTAGTAAGGTTTTTATTGTAAAAAGAAAGTTTTTAGAGGTATCTTCATGATTTTTTTCTATCGTATCAAATTAGTTGTATTATGTTTTCAACACACTATGTACCTAGCATATATCCTGAAGAATATCATATATTTTTCTGATTTTGTTTATTGTAGTCGATCATATACTTTTATTGTTTCTAAAACTTGCGTTTTTTGTGTTTAGGTCTTGTAAGCCCCATAAGGGCAAGGTAACTAGGTTACGGACAATAATGTAGCCATTTCATTTAATAATATCCTGTAATCGTTGCAGCAAAGCGATGTAGATCAATCAATATGTCAAAATGATGCATTGTATGGTAATGAAGTAATAATTTAGTGATTCCGGAATTGCGCAAAAAGAAAAAAGTAATTGTGTTTTGCTTTATGTATTTCTTTTGTATTTGCTTTAAAAAATGTGGATTTCTTTTATATAGTATAATTACCTATGTATAAACATAAATTCATAATTACCACATTAAATTCTTTAAAATATCGTGTGTTTTATGTTCGTTTACTATAAGTACACATAATAAGCCTAGTACGAAAATGAAATGTTCATATTAAGTATACCTATCGTAATTCTTCGGTCTCTGGCTGGCATACCAGACTAAGTCTAAATTTTATCTTTGACTCTATCGAATGGATTAGACATGGGAGATATATTTAGTTTAGAATCACATATTATCCAAGTGAATTTTTTATTGGTGTGTCGACATCCATGCTGGCTTCCGCATGACACGCGCGCATGTGGATTCGCAGCAAGGTCACTACGCATTAGATAAATAGTAGTCCGCATCGTGGCATCGGCATCACCACGCAGGCAGGGCGTGTCGCACGCTGTCCGGTTGTCGTCGCAGATTACCTAAATTAATTTGATCTGTTGCCCCGAATACGGTTCTTTTTTGTATTGCGCAGTTTATAACCGTAAAAGGTCAAATCAAGATTATACAGAAAATAATTAAACAATGTAGCGTATTCTTATCCGAGTCAGAACTTAGAAGCGGGCGCCATAGCAACGTGCTATCGGATTCGACCGATGCCACTGCGATGCCCTACTAACCTATTTATTATCTATTGTAAATTATCCTTATTTAAACACTAGCAGCGCCCCGCGGTTTAACCCGTATAAGTGTCGATCCCGATTCCCGTTCGAAAGACACGTGGCGCCATCTATTATCATAAATGAAGGCGATGTAAATGGACTGTATGAAATAAAACTAAAGCCGTGTGTTAAAAGGATTTTAGTGAATAAAAATAAATACCTATTAAAAACATAAAATTGGAAACACAAACCTTTGACAGATGCAAGAAAAGAAAAACAATGAAAAAAGGAAGAATATCATTAAAATAAAAACTAAGTATAAAAATCTTCTAACTTTAACCAAGGAGTTTGCAACATTCCACCACCTTGTCCACGAAAGTGCACAAACTACTAAATTGGTTTTATGGTGGAAAGCCTTACAAGCTTCTTGTGAACCCGAAGTGGCTACGTCCACCACCCTTACTATGCGTCGGGGCTGCATATTAGACAAAATTTCTCTTAACCATCGGTGCCAAAAATGGTCAGCCAGCCGTAGTGCTTTCCGCCAATCCGATCGTCTTAATAAGTCCCGGTCATCCAGTGTTGAAGGAAGAATTTGATTGGACGATGAACCAAGCAGAAAATGAAAAGGAGTGAGCTTCTCTTGGTCTTCGTGGCACACCGAAACGTGACTAAGTGGCCGGGAGTTGACAATAGCTTCGGCTTCTAGCAAGAGGGTCACAAGCACTAGGCTTCTTCCTTCGGTGCTCTTTCAGTTCCGTACGCAAAATACGCGCATTGACGTGGAGTGGCGGACACCAGCCCGTTCTACCTATTACCTAACGTTATTGTTGTTTTCCTCGGGAACAGCACTTTTTTCGAGATGAAAGGTTTATGTCCGTTTCTGTACACCTGACCACGTATATGCAAAATTTCAGGATGATCGGATCAGTGGTTTAGGCGTGAAAAGGTAACAAACTTATTTTCGCATTTATAATATTTCTAGCAGCGCCCCGCGGTTTCACCCGCATAAGTGTCGATCCCGTGGGAATATCGGGATAAAAACTATCCTATGTCCTTCCCCAGGATGCAATCTATCTCTCTGCCAAATTTTATCGAAATCCGTTCAGTGGTTTAGGCGTGAAAAGGTAACGTACAAACAGACAGTTACTTTCGAATTTATAACGTCACCCTCCTCGCTAACTGTCGTAACTAGCTTTTGATATTTTTCCAGGGCAACGGTTTTTCGGTCGGGTGCTACAATCATGTCACTGTAGTGGTCTTAGTTGTGGCTTTATTAAGTAATTAATATCGTTTTTATATTGTTCTTGGCTCACTCTTTAAGATAGTAGTTTCTTTAAAGCCCTATAGTATCTATTTATTTAGTTATATTCATTTGAAGCAGATACGTCACTCTGTGAGAACTTTGTTTTACAACTTGTGTCTCTTACGACTTGATTATTTTGTATAAAAATATAAATAAAACACTATTAATATTATATAAATTTATTAAAAATAATAAAACTGTTCGTTCGAAAACTCCCAGTTACGTTAAAGTTAAAAAAAAAATGTTTTAACATTTTTGGCAAATTTTGTGTGTTTACTTTATAATATACCTACTATACTTTATCTATAAGTAATGAGTTGAGTTGAGGCTTAAGCTTAACCTTCCTTAAAATAAACGTTATTTATTACTTTAAGCACACAAATATTATACAGAGGCGGGCTAAGTGCTTAGTATACATTTTAAGTTCAATCAGTCTTTGCAAAAAGATTAGTCTTTAATTGGACTTGCTTTACCTAGGGTTAAAGCGATCAGTCAATCAATCTTATTTGTTAAAAATAGGAACTAGAAATCAGTCAAGACGTAATAGGTAGACAACGTCTTAATATTAACGTAAGGGCTAAATTCTAAAAACAACCAATTAGTAAAATCAATAGTAAATTAGTAATTAAAAAGTATTAGTAGGAAAGTGACGTATAAAATGCTACATGCTCCAGCAACTTAATGACTGGGGTCCCCTGTTGTTAGTCCTTATATTTTTTCAGTAATGTTCTAACAGTATGAAAACTTATTCCCAAAGTGTTTAAGAAAAACGTTTGGAAAACTTGGAGAGGTTGATTCTGAAGAGGAAAAAAATATTGAAGAGTGGCTTGCCTCCTAGATTCCGGTCCAGCAGTTCGATGTTTAACGGGTACTTTTTTTACATGCCTCACTATAAACTCACGCTGTGACTGAAGATTTCCTTGGTCCCAATAACTTTGGAATATATATTTACGAATTTCATCAGCTGTGAAACGATGACAACTGCGTTTACAGTTGAGGATTTGACAAGTAGGGCCCATTTTCCTTTCCGGTACAATAGTTTTATGTACTTGAGTAGTATGCTGTTTGTCCGTGTTTTTCGACTAGAATCAATTCTATTTGTAGTAATTTCTGACGTTGAAAAGTGCCTTTTATGTGCCTATTTGAAATAAATGCTTTGACTTTGACTTTGAGCTGATTAATTTTTCTTACGTCTGGTTTTTTTGTTTTAGTTTTTTCAACCTCTAGTGGCGACCCCTCCACTTCAAAATCTTCGGGAAGGACCTGAGTATTGCTGGAAATAACACACTCAGTGCCAGCTATTGTTTGTAATATACTTGGCGATAGTGACTCACGATGATCATCACAATTAACATCATTGAAGTGATCCCAACACACTATAATACTGCCTCTTTATTGCACCCAGCGGCTTCGCAGAGTTGATTTTGCGTTTGTGTTTCTGATAGCAAGTCATAGATTTCGAAATCTTCTAAAGTAGGTATGCATAGAATTATCGGCGTGCTCTACATCTTGAGCCTGTGTTTCTGATGACAAGCCATAGATTTGTAATTCTATTGAAGAATGCATTGAATTGTCAGCGTGCTCGTGCTGTGACGAAAATAACGACAGATACGACAGGTAGTGAGAATATTTTTTCCCTCCTTTTGCACATACACAAAACAAAATACGTGATTATCTTCTAAACGGTAAACGACACAGACACGACGATCAGAGAGAACTTATTCGGAACAAAGTTTTGAACTCGTAGGTAATGTCAGTGCAGTTACGACAGTTTGTGAGATACGACAGTTAGCGGGGAGGGTGACGATAATATTAGTATGTATTATTATTATAATAGTTATATATATTATTAGGATTCAAAATGACTGTGATGTAAAGTATCTATAAACAAAAGAACATTGATAAACAAATAGTTATCTGTTTAATTTACTAGAACTAGATGGTTTCCGGTTTCCGGTACTAATACCTAGTTTTATTCATTGCCAAAATTAAGGATCGTATGTATATTATTTCATATTTCATGTGTGTCACGTACAAAAAGATCTAGGTTGGTTACCCCTACCTCTTGACAAATTTTATTCAACGTGGAAATTCCTATGAAAATTATTACAGTATTATAAATAGATAAATTAATACAGTGCATCAGCATTTTACAAATTGATCTTTATCCCGCCTCTAATATTAATTATTTAATTAAGTATAGACTGTTGATTAAGAGAAAGATGACGACTAATGGCGACATAATGTCTGTTAGGATCCCCCCACACGTGTCGCCTCAGTACGTGTCTCTGCCTCGTGGCGAGATACCTACATGAGTATAAATAAAACTATATTGTCTACTGTTCTTTACTGATAAATAGAATATTGCGCAGAAATGACGTTCGTCATCGCCAACAACATCGATACATAGGTAATGCTTAAGCCTAAACGAAACAAAATACACCAGTAAATGTGTCATATTATTAGTGTCTACGTCTAGCTAAACACAATTATGGTGTCGACCAGAAACTTGCCCAGTTAGATCATCCTCACGATGATAATGAACTACATTTATAGTATTCTTCCGTAATTATTATGTGTGTCGTTAATTTGTTTGAGAAACATAGGTTGAGCTTGCTTCTCTTTATGAGTCTCTAGCTAACATTATCGTTGCAATTTATTGCTTTTGTATTGCGTTATTTGTCGTATATATGTGTGTATATGTCGTAGTGGACTTGGCGAGGAGCATAGTTAGAATTATTTCTGTTTCTTTCCAAATATACAATTTGTAATTATAAATAAACTTCAAGGGCACCCGAGTCAAATGGACGCAGCAGGTCACAACCGACGTACAGCCAAGTACCTGCGACGCTATTCGTGTATAATATTACGTACACTTGTTTTTATTGCGTAAAAAAAACTAAAACAGCAATGCCCTCATCGCGATACAAAGCCAAACTCAAGTTCATTGGCACGATTTCCTTTTAGTTGAGGTACGTGGATAGTCGCCATGGCTGCTGTGGACCATGACTCTACTAATTGGCAACGTCAACGTTTAGGATGTTTATTTATAACTTCCCTTTATAGTCTTCAATAAGTAACTGAATATACAACAGTAACGTCAACAAATTGAATTGTTAACTAAGAAAATATTATTATGATATTAATTAGGTATTAATTTTTTAATTTTTCGCTTTTATAACTACTTTCCGATAAAACAAGTATTTAGAACGAAACCAAACGTTCACTATTGTTACACATACATTATTTGCAAAGTCACAATTTGATCACATTTAGAATGATCACACTCGTCGTTAATTCGTCATCCACCAGTTAGTATTTTAATAGCAAAGCAAAAAAGCAACCCGGAAGGACCAAAATTGTAACTACTGCGTCGTATTTATTCTGGCTTGCCATTGTGATACAAATGAGTATCGCTCTTCTTAACATTATATTTAAGGTCATGTGTATGGGCGTACGCTTTACAAATGCTCTCGAACTCTCTGAATCCCCCCATAGATGCGCCCATCAGCACCATGTCGACTGCGTGCTGATATGGTTAACACAAACATCATCAATGTGACATCCAAGGTGGCTACTGAGCTCGACAATGAGCTTTAAATGTCTCACTGATGGTGGCGCGTATGTTGTATCATTCGGTTCCCTACAAAATGGTTGACCTGGAAGGTGCTGCCACGCGTCATGTTCGTAAACGGGCGCCATCGGTTGAGACTGGTCATCTAGATTATTTTTAATCTTATATTTTGAATAGCTGCTACTTTTTTTTTACATTGTTCTCACATAAGTGTAGGAGCAACAAGAATAATGTACCCTGGATTTTTTTATAGATATAAATGAGTAGCTCCTAGCCAGAAAGTTAGAACAAGTTCGGAGTCAGTTAAGGTTAGGAGGTTCATACGTCTTAGATGGATGACACATTATTATGAGAAATTATCTCCTTAAAACCAAAATTGATAACTACTGCTTTGTTAAAGTCATTAAAAAGAAGCTAAGTTTTGCAGTGTAATGTTGATTTTCATATCTCGAAACAGCACCTCATTATCTAGACACGGTCTGCAGACTGTACGTACACACACGACACACAGTATGTACTTGCCACCCAATTTAAACTGGTCACGTGCTGTCGTCGAGATTGGGACAGAACACGTGTGGCTTGCCAATGTTCCATATTCGTGCAAAGTCTTAACACTTTACGAATAGTTACACTATTCTATTCATTCCTCCTTGTCTTTTTGTCATCGATGAAAGGTACACTTAAGCTGTATGATTATGTTCCATAATATAATAATACTTTTGTCATTTTAATCAGTATCGATCGTCGTATCATCTCTAAATATGAGTCTCTCAAGGACTCAGATAGGCCTGCAGGCTCCTTCAAACAGGCGCGACACGCGATAAAATCGCGCGCGACACAAAGGCACCGCAAGTCGCGCAACGAGCGGTGCCTTTGTGCCGCGCGCGATTATATCGCGTGTCGCGCCTGTTTGCTGGTCTTGACGCGGAACTACTACTTCGCTTTGCACTTTTGTATAATGATTATTGTCTATCACATTATTTTCGTTGTTTTTATCAATGCTGTTGCAATTTCCTTACAATTTGACCACGAAAATTCTATAGATTTTATTGCACTGAATACTAAACATTTGATGAAGGGTAATGCCGTTAGAGTAGTTGTGAAACTGTCTTCAAGCTATTGCGAAAAAAGCACATTCACTGCGTACAGTGTGCACGCAGAATTAACAATGTACTAAGGTCATCTGCCGATCAAATGCATTGCATGCACGTCTGATTTCATGCCGGATGGAACTGAATCACAACTCACATAACAATATTTATGAAACAGATAATGTGAACAATGTTTAGATTTTAGCTTTCATTTTACATCAACACCATTTGACTCTAGAGATTCTGCTGCATAGAGACCAGCTTTTAGAACGCTTTCTTTTGGTGTGATTTATAAAAAGTGACTTCCTATTCTGTCAAGAGAAAGAACAACACCTGCGGTTGCTGATCTGTTTCCAAAGCGTGGTGATGATGTATGGCAAAATGGCAATAGCATTTTCTTGACGCACTCTCATTTCATGCCGGTTGAATATAACCTCAAGTTCTATTTTATTCAGCAATTTTCACATTCAGAACCCATTATTACGTAACGTTTGTACGTCACCTGGCTTTAGATCATTTCCGCTTCTGCATTGCGTACGTTTGATGAATGAGTACTCTAAGTGCGCGTGAAGCCTATTTATTTAGAACTAGCAGCGCCCCGCGGTTTCACCCGCATAAGTGTCGATCCCGTAGGAATATCGGAATAAAAACTATATGTCCTATCCCGGGACTCAAACTATCTCTATACCAAATTTCTTCTTAATCGGTTCAGCGGTATAAGCGTGAAGAGGTAACAGGCAGACAGACAGACACACTTTCGCATTTATAATAATAGTATGGATATTGCGACTGCTGAGCGTGGGGTCCTGGATTCGATTCCCGGGTCGGACAGTGTTATTTCGTTTTCCATTAGGAATTTCTTAGTAACAGTCCGGAGTTTGGAAGGTGCCTCGGAAAGCACGTAAAGCCGTTGGTCCTGATCTCTCCCCGGTCGTGTCGGATTGCCGTCCCATCGGATTATAAGAGTAAGGAAACATAGAGTGCACCTGTGTTTACGCACACACTTGTGCACTATAATATCTCCTGCGTACCTGGCTAATCTCCGTTGAGATTGGCCACCGTGATCGAAATCGGTCGGGATTATTATTAGTATGGATTGTATCCGAAATTGCATGACTAAGAATGGATACATGGAACAGTTTTGGATATTATGATTATGATTACTGTCTCAACTTTCATAATCAGATATAAAGAAAGAGAGAAAAAAACCTGTTTGTTACTTGGGCGCGATGTACATCACCACAATTTTGTAGAAGTGTTGATATCGAGATTGTATTGGCTAAAAATCGCAGATGACTCATTTAGATACCTACTGACATAAAAACACATGTCTCTCTCTTCTCTTAGTGGTTGTGATTTCACAATAAAATCGGGTTCGTACACTGAACTGTGATCACTTTGAACAAAGACTGCGCTGCCTACAATGATAAGCTCGTTTAGGTTGTTCGTTCATACGATACACACGTGTACTTGTACAATATTATATTTCATAATTTTTCTTATACTTATTCAATAGGTACTTAAATGTTATGTAAGAAGGTTATTTAAATCAGCGTCTATTCGAACCACGTTATATCTCAATTAGTTTTTTATTGATTTACGGCACCGGTATCTACATAATAAAGTAATGATTTTTGTTAAGTAAATCCATAATCATCATCATAATTCAGAGTGTTTCTTCGGAATTAAATGGCAAACATCGTCACATCTACAGTTAGCAACACAAGTTCTATAATGCAACTCTTAATAAGAGCATTAGTGCATAGCTCAATTAAACTAACAGAATAGGTATGATGTATGAATAATATAGCACGGATAATATAAACACAAAGAGATGTATCGTTAGTCAGGTGGTGACCTCGTGGTCGCATTAATGTACGACTGGTTCTCGCGGGCCCTAGATCTCGCACGTGGCCGGTTGCTGGCTACACTGGGCACAATGGGCCACCTTGAGCCTTCTCTCAACAGTGCTTTGATAGTTAATGTGTGATGTTAGTTCTCATTATACCTTTGACTTTGTACTTTAAGATTATTATAATTACACTAAACGTATTGCTGCAGTATGAAAATTTATAACTACGATGGTATTATATCCATCAATCCTATGATATTTTTGAAAATAGAGTAAATAGAGAGTAGAGTAGATATTGCTGTTTATTTCTTATTTACACTAAAACACCAGTAACCTTTCATATTTTCTAAGAGAAGAGAATGAAGAGGCGATACTTTTTGAATAATACAAGACTACATATAACTAATTTAACTACTCTATTAATATTTGGCTTTTTTCCTTGCTAATTACATTATTACTTTCCTCTACGACGTAAAGTCCTCGTACTTCTAGTCTACATACCTAGTATGAAAGTATGAAATAATCTATCGGCAAGGAAGGGGCCTCAAGTGTGTCTACTATTATCTTCAAAAATCTGTCTCTTGAAGTCTCTTCACATAATTATGTCAAAGTTAGTTAAATATTCAAATTGCCCATAGATTAAAAGTAGTTAAGTGTTCTACTGGTCAGCTAATAATAATATGAGTTAAAATCATTTTGCATGCATGCTGACACGATCACTGGTCTAGACAAATCGGCATGCTCGATTGCGTCAGACTGGTTTCTCTCAGCGCTGCAACGCCTCAGCAAGAGCTGGAAAGTGTCGTGTCGAAAACCACAGCTTTCTATCTATACGCTTAACGGCTCCTACAAACAGACGCGACGCGCGACGCGAATCGCGCGCCACACAAAGGCACCGCTCGTTGCGCGACTTGCGGTGCCTTTGTGTCGCGTGTCGCGTCGCGCCTGTGTGTACGAGCCTTAAAGGCTCCTGCAAACAGGCGCGACGCGCGACGCGAATCGCGCGCGACACAAAGGCACCGCTCTTTGCGCGACTTGCGGTGCCTTTGTGTCGCGTGTCGTGTCGCGCCTGTTTGAAGGAGCCTTAATGCTCTTGTAATTTAAAATACATACATACAATACTAAACACTTTCGGCCGTCATGAAGTAATAGTTTTCAGCCGCAGTCTGTCCTCGTTACTGCACCAAATGTTTTTACTTTCTTTTGTAAATGCCGTTGCTTATTCATTTACTGCAGTACTATGTAACATTTTATAATTATGCTGTTGTTGTCTATAACTACCATTCTTCTATGTACGAGTATATTGCGCTTTAAAGTTAGCGTTTTGATGTCCCAAATCGAGTGTTGATGATGAAATTGCTTCATAGAGTAGAACCGGTTTGTTTAAGAACACACACCTACGTTGTTATACATGAATTTACATGATACAAAGACAAACTCTAACGATCTCATGCAGTTCCCACTTCCCGTTGCGTCTTACGGTGTCTGGACTGATTAGCATGTAATTTCTTTGTTTAGAAACTGTGCTAGAAAACCACATCGTACGGTATGCTCGTTCCAGTCCATTCAAAGACATCAAACTATGCACCTATGCACAAAGCAGCTCTTGTCTAAAATTGAATGCTGTTTGACATTCTACTTACATATTTGCAAAAAGCATTATTGGATCTTTATAAGGTCCGAGGAGAACACATAAGAATCTGTTTTATTAAAAACAACCAGAATTTATTAATCATTAAAACATCTAAAAAGTTATAAATGAACGAAATACTTTTAAGTAAATTAAACAGGGTCAATGATTTTCCAGAATTGTTGAACACAAATATGAAACGAATGGGGGCACTGCACTTGAGTCATAACTTCAAAAGTGTTCGTATATCTACCTACTATCAAATCTTACAGGCGTAATCTTGGGTGTCGTTGATCGAAACGCGGACATTGGTAGACTTAACACGTGTACACTGTACATGTATGTATGCCGCATGGCATGTACTGACTGCTGTTCTACTATTTTTGCACCAAGCTTATACTTGCAGACCCACAAAGTAAAATAGTGTACAGTACGATACACGAAAGATGACCACGGCGCAGAAGGCATAAAAAAGGTTACAAGATGCATTTTAAATTACTTACGTTTGATTTATTTGCATAACCAACGCATAACCAGCATTTACAACATTACACAAATTATTTAACTATCATTTAAATATTATTTTTCTTTTCTTCATGAGTTTACGTGCGAAGACGGCCGCCATTTGTGGTCATCTTTCGTGAATCGTACTGTACAGAACTACAGACCTTACGATGCGCGGTTGAATGTCAACGACCCTCCCAATTAACTAAAGTGGTTTCTTTATTATCATTTTTCTTTTAAAGAAAATGAATACCGGAGAAACAGTTGATGGTGATACATGTTTCAAAAGAATAAAGCACACGGCATTATTGAGTATTGTTGTTCTATAACGGAGTGTAACGGGAAATAGTATGGTACAGGTTGTCGGTCAGGTAGGCAGGCAGTCAGCCGCACATCCGCCTGCGTTGCGTCTTGTGCCGACTGCTGCGACCCGGTCTTTAATGTTGCATTTCTTTTCACATCAACTTTCATCTACAATTCCATTGTTGTTCTGCGTGCGTGACCCGAATAGCCGACCTTAAACCGACCTGAGCATGAAACTTATATTAATTTCTATTATTGCGCGGATTTTCGCTTCTCATCGAAATTTTACCAATAAAAAAAACCTTTCAGTTTATCAAAACAAAGTTTTTAAAATGCGCAACTGTATTTTCACTAAATAAACAAATAAATAATTGAACTACGCAACAGTTTTATCGTTCATTAACGTTTACGTGGAAAACATGTTTGCGTGAAATGCTTACGTAGTGATCAATGAAATGTGACGTCTCTGAATATAAAAGTTAATCAAAGACGTATACCTAATCTTATTATGTTACTGATAGAAAATGTTCATAGGTACTTAGTATGTTTTAAGGCTCCTGCAAACAGGCGCGACGCGCGACGCGAATCGCGCGCTACACAAAGACACCGCTCGTTGCGCGACATGTGGTGCCTTCGTGTCGCGCGCGATTTTATCGTGTGTCACGCTTGTTTGAAGGAGTTTTACACGTTTCAGGTTATTGTTTTTTGTGAACCTACGACTGTCCGCGTAACATGCGTTCTACAGACATCTAGATTTAATGATAGTAGGTACTTATCTAATCATTACTGCTTGCAAATTGAGATATCTTAAATGAATACATTAAGTCTGTCTCTGTATCAAGGTCATTTATTAAAAAGTAGCTGTACCCGACTACATTTGGAAAACAGCACAACGACCACCAACTTATACCTACCAATATAGCTGTGCTCTAGGGGGCACTGTGTGTGTGGATCTCGACAACATCTTGCATTGACTGTACCTACTACCTACTAATCGACAATATACATCAAAGTAGAGATCGACTAACTAAAAATTGCACGGCCCTCCACCAAAATGTACAAACATTATTTTACAACAAATTTGAAATGTGTATGTAACAAGACTAACAAGCAGTGGAGCAGGTGGCGTGCAAAAATTTAAATTAAGGCTCCTGCAAACAGGCGCGACGCGCGACGCGAATCGCGCGCGACACAAAGGCACCGCTCGTTGCGCGACTTGCGGTGCCTTTGTGTCGCATGTTGCGTCGCGCCTGTATGTACGAGCCTTTAGACGATCTCAACTAGAATTTATGAAAAAAAAACCGGGCAAGGGCGTGTCGCACTCGCGCATCGAGGGTTCCGTACCATCATATTATGTTTTTAAATTTTCATCGGCGAGGCCTATATTCGTTAGAGATTTTTAACACTGCGTACTGCGGTGTAGAATATTGCAGTTTTATATCAGCGCCATCTCTTGACCGATAGTGGAACTAATGTAACTTGTTGATGATTTCTGAAAAAGTGTGCTATTTAGAGACTTCGTTTTATTTTTCCTATAATCTTTACATAAACTTCTATCACATAGAATTATTTCAGATTTTTCTCTTTGCAAACTTCGGAGATAAGGGGGGAACGGTATTTTTTTTTACATTTTTCATGAAAAGTCGAAAACTAAACGGCCTAAAAAAAAATAAAAAATGTTTGAGAATGTGCAAACTGTGCTCTTTCATATGATAATACATGTCCTAGTAGCCCACTTCGAATTTTTCAGACCACCTTTCAGCCCCTGTTGCAAAAAATATACATATTATTTTACTAGCTTCTGCCCGCAACTTCGTCCGCGTGAAATTTCTTGTTACTCCGACCCACTTCTTTCTGACTTTTTTTCTTTTTGCTCGGCTCCTAAAGGTCATAGCGTGATGTTAAATAGCCTATAGCCTTCCTCAAGAATTGGGCTATCAAATGCAAAAAGAATTTTTCAAATCCGACTGGTAGTTCCAGAGATTAGCGCGTTCAACCAAACAAACAAACAAACTCTTCAGCTTTATAATATTAGTATAGATTTCTTTCTTATTTGCAAGATAATTGGGCAAACGTCATCTAATTCGAATCGATCTAAGAATATTAATTACTTCTTTTCTACCTTCTGCCCGCAACTTCGTCCGAGTGAAATTTCGGCCCAAAGTCACCGCGTCGCATCGCATCGCCCGCCCACGCTAATACTTCTTTTTCGCTTAGCGTTCTTTCTACCTTTTTTTGTTTTGCTTGTTTGATTAAGAAATGATAAGAACAACATTTAACTATTACTAACGCCATCTAGAAGCGATGAAGTAAATTATAATAAATTCTGCAAAGACATCTCTCTAGGTTTGAATAGGAGTCTACCACAGTATAATAAAGTATACCACAGAAGTATAGTAAAGTACCGGTATACACAAAAAATAGAGAATTAGACTGTATCTCGGAACCTACCCAGCCAATTGAGAAGAAACCTGCCACAGACAGTTACAAAAATACACGTTTGTAGACTGCCTCTAGTTCAAAATAACAATTTTAGTTTCGGAAGTCAGTGGCAGTTTGGAAATACACAAAAAAAAAAAAACAAAACCGTACCCAGCGACTTCCAAAAACAGTCCCCTAAAACGTAAAATTATTTTTTATGACTAATCTTTTGCCATTAAAATGTAAATACTGCGGTCACGTGTAGTGATGTGCAGTTACCAGTAATTTACTCCAGTCGAGTATTTTCCCAGTAACGTTACCAGAAACATTCTAAAAAAATAGTAATTTAGGGTAACATAGGCTAAAATATTTGTTTTCTTAAATTTCATTTGTGATTATGAGTGATCCGATAAGACTTCTACCACTTCTAGTTTAAATGCAACCAAAAATTTAATTTTAAATAATATTTTCCCAATATTCCTAGTAACTTACTGAGTAACTTCCCGTACAGTAACTTTCTAGGTATTTTCTCATTGTTCCTATCAAGTTACTTAGTAAGCTTCAAGTTTACAAATAAAAAACTACATTTAGTAATCAACATAAATTTGGCTAAACGCATTAATTATATTACAACGTTTCAGTATTAGAAATAGTTATATCTAGAATTTTTATTAACACAAAAGTATTTTCAGACATAACCACAGTGAGTCAGAGTATACATTTTTAAAATCTAAACGTCTATTATGATCGGGTTATGCGCACTTTGTCCCGCTTTTGCCGTTGGTCACATTAGCACATCGTCCCATTTGAACTTGGTCCCATTTGCGCATAGTCCCTTTCGCAGTTCGTCCCATGCAAGTACTTTGTAAGGGAGGAGGTAGGTTTATGGACCAAAGTGGGTTGGATTTATAAAAAAAACCGGTCAAGTGCGAGTCGGACTCGCGCACCGAGGCTAGGATTCCGTACAAATTTGAAGGTATGTAACTACTTTACGGTTTTCGGATTTTTCCTTTTACTTGTGCTACATGACATTGCTTCTTGCCAAATTTCATGATTCTAGGTCAATGGGAAGTACCCTATAAATTTTGATTCCTTTGAGAGTGTCGAAATATACGTTTTTTGTGGCATAAACGGCCGTTTTTTTTTCTTACGTTCACTTAGAAGTTTGATTTTTTGACAGCTTCAAGGGACTGTAGACTTAGTATATGGTTTTAATTTCAACTCGATACCTCCACGCGTTCCCGAGATAAAGGGTCTTGACAGACAGACAGACAGACAGACGGACAACAAAGTGATCCTATAAGGGTTCCGTTTTTTCTTTTTGAATTACGGAACCCTAAAAATCTACAAAATAGTAATAAAACATCCAAATTCGATAATTTAGAAATGTAACAAGTAAAATAATATATCGAATTTTGATGTTTTATTACTATATTATTTTGGTTGGCCAATAAACCTACCTTTTCCCTTACAAACTACTTTGCATGGAACTAACTGCGTACGGGACCAACCGCGAATTGGGACCAAGTGCGAATAGGACGAAGTGCTAATGTGATCAACTGCGAAAGTGGGACGAAGTGCGCATAACCCATATTAATCAATATTACCAGCGTTGGGGAATATTAGCGGTAATAATAGAATCTTACTGGGAATATTTCCTTAGGGTAAAATACTGGTAATGGAGAAATGGTAACGGCACATCACTAGTTACGTGCTATAATTATACTTACCCGAGAACGATTCACTAAATATAAAGTGAAGTTAAACGAGTCAGTGTGCTAATTAAATTACTACAAAAACACCGGTATTTGTAACAACTACTTGCAATTGGAAATAAATTAGTTCCGCATATTAATGGAAAGAAGTTTTAAATAAACACCATGTTTATTGCGAAATTATACTTAATTATGTCAAAGTAAAAAACAAGTTATGCATGCAGCTTTCGTAATGTTGTGATATTAAATTATTTACAAAATTACTGCGACATCTAAAAAACTTAATCTATGTCCATATCATATTATTACTTAAAACACTAATTCATTCACACATTTTGGCCTGGTAAAGGATGGCATTAACTTTGACTTTCGTCAATAAATTATAACATTCAGATCGAAACAAATCATATCTCAAAATAACTATACCACACACAGAACTAATATTTTTAGTTTACACAGGAGATTTATCCTGAAGCGGGACCTCTTCAGGCGTGGTTGAATTTGCAGTAACGCTTGTTCGTTCATTTACGATTCGTGGAGTTGAACTAAACCGATTTTTGATAGAACTCCAATTTTTCTTAATTGTAATACCAGCTACCACAAGAACCATTCCAGCTACAATCATCCCAATAATGCTTTTATCGACACCTCCAGTTTTTGTTTCTACAGTGGTGGCTCCTACTACTTCATTTTCTGACTTATCGGTAGCTGCACTCGAAGACTCTGCATCTATTGGCTTAGGTTCCACCGCTGCTTTTATAATTGCAGAATGAAGAGAGACATCTCCAGCTGCTTTCTTGGTGTCATCATTAGCCAAAGTTGCTGTCTCGGTGGTTTCCACATTTTCTACTGGCGGCGTTTGTTCATTTTTCTGTGTATCACTCTCTGCTTTCACATCGGGCGGAGGATTTACGGCTGGGTCGACATCATCCTCGGGTGCAATTCCTAAGGCAATAAACCCTGGTAATGCGAAATCTAATAGTCCATCCTCCGTATCCTGTGGTTGCGGCGCTTCTGGGCATTCAAAAGATTTTACGCTACATGTTCCTGTACATACGGTTGCCAAAGATTCTTTTAATGATGTACACAAATCTTCCGCCAGACTGGCTGCAGCAGTAGGCAATGTAATTGAACGCAGAGCTTTGAAGTTAGAGAAGAATTCCGGTTTAAGATCCTAAAAATAATAATTTTATATTTAAGTGCATCTTGTTTATTAAGCTTTTTATTCCATTTATATTGCTTTTTTAGACAGATTCTAAAGATCCTGTTACTATCACTTTTAAAGAATACAGCGATAAATTAAACTACCTCTTTAATACAAGGTATGTATTATATTAAAAATCAGTGTAGTTTTCTGATAGACACTATGCTACAAGTTATTTACTTACAGTTCTCATATCGTTACCTCCCAGATCAAGTTCTTCTAACTTAGAAAGGCCGAAAGCATTTTTTAAATCTTGCGGATACTCTATAAGACGGTTGTTTCCGAGCTTTAAGCTTACCAGTTCAGGCAATTCACTTATGGACTGAAATGAAAATAGAAATTCGTTAGTTTTCATAGGGGTATTAGCGTATTTACTTCAGGGCTCATGGACAAGGTACATAGTTTATTAAACTTAAGTATCATTCATTGTATCGAGGTCCTAAACCATATCAACTATATTAAGATAAAGCAGCTCGATCTACTGTTTGTGTGTCTGTTGCAGTATTGCAAATAAATTCGCTAAAATTACAAATTATAAATCATCTGTGCCAGTTGATCCTCATGATGAGTGGCGTCGTCGGCGTCGTTGCCGGAAGTGGGTTAAACTGGTTATGGACGTGGTTTTTTGGACTTCGCCAATATTGACATACAATGCCGACATGGTTCAGCTAATGCAAAGTCTCAACGCACACTTTGCGGTTTCATATTAATACCTATCGACATATTATTTGAAACGCTCTTTAGTTACATGTACAATTTTATTGGCATAATTCAAATAATGTCGAAATTACTTGTCCGAGTTCTTTTTAAATATAATATAATTATGTTACTAGCAGCCTCCACGGTTTCACCCGCACAAGTGTCGATCCCGTAGGAATATTGGGATAAAAACTAACATGGGATAGTTTTTTTTACCATCCCCGGTATACAATCTATCTCTCTGCCTTTTATCGAAATACGTTCAGTGGTTTAAGCGTGAAAAGGTACTTATAGACAGAAAGAGTTACTTTCGAATTTATAATAAATATTAGTATGGATTAATATTAATTACTTACACCGGGAACGATCTTCATGATTTCATTGTTGTTAACATCCAATACTTTTAAATCCTTTAAATCAGATATTTCTTTTGGTATTTTAGTTAACTTGTTATTCTGTAATTTGAGCTCAGTAGTTTTAGGATCCAAAGGTTTTGGCAGTTCTGTTAATTCGTATCCAGAGCAATCTACAATGTATTTGTTTGAGTCTCCCTCTATATTACAAACGCACGGATTAGGACAAGAATGCTCTTCAGGCGCGACAGTGGATACGTTATCTGTTAAGGCATTTAATTGCACGTCCTCAAGTAATGGTGCCGCTGGTGCTTCAGTTTCAGTGGTAGCTTCAAGTGGCTCGTCTGTGACGTCTGCTCCGCTCCCCTCTATTACGCTCCCATCAGATTCAGGATGATTGTCAGGTGGAAATTGATTGTCATTTTCAACAGGAAAGTGTAATTCATCATCGTTTTGAGCTAATGCTATCCTGGAAATTGATATTAATGCAGTAATGACATGTGACTTTATCAAATTTATCGTACGGTGAGTGGTGACGCAAAATTGTTATAAATATGTAGGTGATAAAAATCGCGATAAGTGTATGTACTACAAGGGCGTAACTAGCACACTGTCTTGAGTTTTGATCGATAGAACAAAAATACACGTAGATTTATAATTTAGATATCGGTATAGTAGTCACTTTTTTTACTCCTTTTAAACGATATTTTTGGTAAACACTTGAACCTCCTTCAAGCTCAGTCACACCATATAGCCTTCCATGCCCATGGTATTACCACATTACCAAAGATTATTGTTTTACTTTAGTTATTTCAGTACCGGTATTAATCAACGATAATTGTATGTATTAGGTAACTGTACTGTCACATTGCTAGTTATTAAAGTAAATAAAACTACCTGCACTTTATTTCAAATACTCGTGCTTCTATGTACTTCCTTCCTGGCATTACATACGCCCAAATAAATTCACATAATATGTATTAACAACTAAATAACTGAAACTGTAAACTAAGAAATACTTTCTCAAACTTTACTAATTGACAGCAATGGCGGCTAGTACAATTTATTGCAATTCGACTGTGCACTCACGTATATATTAGTTGATAGATAAGAATGTGACTTTCTGTTGGTAAGTACCTACATGAAAATAAGATTACCAGCTACGGTTAAATAAAACAAATAAAACTTGTGTACTTACGCAAATAGTGCCAACAATAGCACGAAAAGATGTTTCGACGTCATGGTCACTCTCATATGCGAACACTACTAGGTAGAGATGTGCCAACTGACTTCAGGAGTTACCTGTCGTGGTACAAGTACCAGCGTAGCGTACAGCGCATAACTCACTGACACTTATAACTATTATCACTCAATGATAAGATTACTAACGGCATGGCAGCTTATCGCAAATCAACCACGATAACGACGCTCTGCATAAACGAGAAAATATTAGGTGGCCTTTTCAATATCACCTACGACCAGCAAATAGCACGCAATGTATGAAGTGTACGGTTTTATTTACACAGATATATGTGTAAATGATCGCGGCCGATACGCCACAATGGTATTCATGCTAATTCTACAAATACGCAAACCGCCTTTAATTATATATATTGGTTTGTAGTTAGTTGCACCAAATTACTTCTAGTTCTTTACATATTACTATGTGGCACAAGCAAATCGATTTTTATTTTGAGATGAATGATTCATAAGTCATAACATTAACGGAAATAAACAGCAAAAACTAAAATGATCGAACTTCACAAGAAAACGCACACGCACACTATGTTACTTCTCCTTCACTGATGTTACTGGTAACTTGGCTGATGCTTCATGTCTATAAATTGCTTTATTCTGTAAAGTTTAATGTTATACAACACAGCTGTTGGTTTTACTAATGTGACGTGTAAACCACAAATATGACAAGATGCTAACGTTGGTTTACAAGTAATTACACTTTGATTTAAACCGTTAATGTTCTCGTTGTGTTAAAATAATATACCACTCTGTTAAATTCATATTTTACTATCTGGTCAAGGGCGATCCGTTAATAGATTGCCATATTTCTCTTAATCCACGCCTCGGTAGTAAGTTTACTGGAGAACACGGAATAAAACGTAAACGTCGGGAGTTTTATTACTTAATGGCACAAAAGTACCTCCCAATAGACGTATTTTATGGTGAAGGTAATAGGTAATACGGCCTAGTGTCCACAACTCCACGTCAATGCGCATATTTTGCGTAGGTACATGGCGAGGGTAGCACTTAGATCGCTCCATCACAAAACAACGAACATCGAAAAGAAAATGTCGGGAAGCAGTAGCTGAACGACATGCGAAATAATCGCGTATTGGTCCGTGGTGTGCTTTTACCACGCGGCCGTGTAACCTGAAGATGCACTTGCTGCATCATCATCATTCTCTTGCCCTTATACCAATTTATTTGGGATCAGCAGGACATGTCTTTTTCGCTATTAATCATCATCTCGGTAGAATGAAAATAGCTCAAAAAAATCACTAATTTTTCTCCATAGCTACGCCTTTTGTTTACATAAAGGCATACTTACCGTTACTTACAGTTTCGAGTTTCTTTCACATCAATAAACTGCGCAGTAGTTTTTTCTGGATAAATATTATTTTTCTCTTTTGACGTCTATTGACGTAGTTAAAAAAATTGTACCTGGATTCTGTCCAATGGCTCCATTAGCCAAAAAATCACTAACGGTGAATGTTTGTTTTATTTGTTCAGTACTGCAACGGGGGCGACTTAGCGGACTATTTGCAAGCGAACCGTCTGCTCAGCGAAAGCACTATTCGGCTGTTCCTGAGGCAGTTGGCCGAGGCTATGCGAGCTATCCACGCTAAGGGCATCGTGCACCGGGACTTGAAGCCGCAGAACATCCTCCTCACGCACAACGTAGCACCGCCCCGCACGCCGCATGCCTCTGAAATAACACTCAAAATTGGTTCGTATTTCCCTTCATACTAAAAAAATTCGGTTATTCCGTTTATCCACCCTAAAGTGGATACGCGGAAACGCATGTCCGAGTATCCACCCTAAGCCTATAAATTTCGTTAATCCAACCATGCCTAGGGTGGATTCCCGGACACGCGTTTCCGCGTATCCTTCTTAGGGTGGATAAACGGAATAACCCACAAATTTCAGACATAGCAAAGTACCTGATTGTGTCTATCGGATGATATAAATATGTCGTTATCATATCCGTCGTCTTGTTGATCAATACACCTGACTCATCCAATTTCAACGAAAACTTCGTATACCTGGGTCAATATTTATAATCCAATACATACCTATCAAAAGTTAAGACCTAGCAAATTTAAACCAACCTCAAAGTTACGTCCTAGTATAATGTCAAACTTAATGTTTAATTCATTTTTTTTTCGTGCAGCTGACTTTGGCTTCGCAAGGTTCCTCGAAGAAGGAAACATGGCCGTCACGCTCTGCGGCTCTCCGATGTATATGGTAATATTACTTCCATATTAATAAATTATTAAGATTAAGACTTTCATAAAAATGTCTGACTATCATATAATTTATTCCAATACTTAAAAAAGACACTACTGTTGACATGCTATATGTGTGTATTTTCATCTCGAATTATGATAGAAAATTACAGACAATCTAGTGCGGCGGCTAGAAATAGGTCAGACCTATATTTCTAGCCTCGACACTAGATTGTCTATTTGAGAATAATGAGATTAGATTTGATTATTAACATTACAATAATTGTATAGGCACCAGAGGTGATAATGTCATTGAAGTACGACGCTAAAGCAGATCTATGGAGTCTGGGCACGATAGTGTACCAGTGCCTCACGGGCAAGGCGCCCTTCCAGGCCACCACGCCACACGAACTGAAGGCGTTCTATGAGAACAGCGTTGACTTGCAACCCAAGTGAGTAGTAGTTACAAATTATACACTAGCCTAATCTTATACCGATTATAATAATAAATATAAGGTATCTTGTTGTTTTTAAAAATGTATGTTATAAGTATTTAAATAAAATAAAGGAACTATAAGGTATAGGCATAAAGCATAAATATCACATTGAAATCAAATCTGAATGAAGGTAAGTATAAATTCAATTTTAGTCGTGCAAAAGAAATATCTAGACCAATTCAATTCACATCTTAACTCGGACAGTTTTTGTGCCTAGTTTTTTACTAACCCCCGAACTGTTGAGTTGGCTCTAGCGTTCAAGGTCTATGATACACGAATGAATTTGGCTCAGTGACAATTTTGTGGCATATTAGATCTTCGTAGTTACTAATAAATACGTACAGAAGGCGTCCCAAGCCGCCCAATATTTGTAAACAGTTAAGGCTCAATGCCATCTGCATATTCTACATATTGAGAGTAATTTTAAATTCGGTCCTATCTCAATGTTTATCTCGGAGACCAAGCATGTCGTGATATTTATATTATGTTTAAATTTAACTAATCTTCTGTCTGAGAACTGAATGAAAAGTGGTTCCAACATTCCGCTTTCAAATAAATCCAAGTCAATTGATTTGTTTTAATTATTGTGAGCTTGATAGTGTGTTCATAGTGTTATGATTATTTGAAGCTCATGTTGTCCCATTGTAGGCAAATGGTTTTCCGTTCCATTTCTTTCCACTTTTATTCGCTAGTCTCCTGCAACAAATGATTTCAAAATTCAAAGATCTACCTAACACAGGCAGGTTCACTGTGCGTACATAATAATATTATTAACTTGTCTAGTAGGTTAGTCATACTTCGCACTGGAGTCATTTTGTTATCGTCCTTCGTGATCGAGGGATATTCCCTTCAAATTGTAACACAATGTCCGGAATGTAGCAAATAAATGTAATTGATGTGTTTCAGAATGCCAGCAGGCACAAGTCCTGAACTGTGTAGCTTGCTCATTGGGCTGCTGCGACGAAACCCTCGCGAACGTATGCCCTTCGAAGCTTTCTTCAACCATCCCTTCCTACAGCGTCCGAGGACGACCTCCATCAACAGTAAGTACAAAATAAATACTAATTATATTACTATACCGTACTAACGTAACAGCCTTTTCCACGCCTATTACATCTGTCAAAACCGCACAAAAATTACTAAACTATATTGTACAAAATACATATTATATTATAGAATCCAATTAAGACAGTTAAGATCGCTTTTGTGAACTAACCACACTGAGTCATTAACAAGAATACAAAATACCTAACATTGAACGCTGAATACATTAAACTCTAATCAGTATGAGTGACTAATCATCGCCGACCCGTTCCATTGTTTATAACCTTTCGAAATCCTCTACGCGCTTCACCTGTTTAAAATGCCCTACTACTTTCATTGCTATTTATAAACAGTAATATATGTGCTTAATCCAATTTTGGTTTTACTTTGTTGAAATAAATAAAAAGAATTCATTTCGTTGTAAAAAAAAACAATTAATTGACAGACTATAATCATTCTGCAATATTTCACACAATCCAGCTATTAAAAAATATAACATGTACTCAACAGACATTAATTGTATTGAAAGAACTGTTTTATCAAATTATCACTATTAATAACACAGTAACAATACAATATTATCTAAATTATTAAATTAATTATGACGAAATTAAAATACTCTCAACAAACATCGTTAGAATTATCACCTGTTCATTCTTTTTTATTTACATTAACGTTATCTAGCTTCTAGTCCATGAATTTTTGAACTATTTATGTATTATACATGTACTTGGACATACATACACATTAAGCTATTAGCTACACTACAGTGCCCTCCGTCACGGTATATGAAGTTATGCATATTGTTCAGGTTTGGACTCGGATCTGCCCGACATTTTGGAGAGCGATCTTGAGGGTCGGCCCGATACTAATTGTTACCTAGAGGAGTCATGGGACAGTCAGGGTACATCCTCACTTATTAAATCTGCTTTGGTTGTGCATGGGGTGGGGTGGCGCATATTTTTGTAATCCGATCATGTATAACTGTGTCGAATCAGGTTGTCAATAGTTCTCTAAACAAACACCAATGCCACTTACAAGCCACTGACATGGAACAAACCGAATTTTGCACGTACAACTCATTACTTTGAGCATCACAAGAGGACTACTGGCGACCGGCGACCGTTGACAGACGCCCGGCAGAGTTCAAAAATTCCAAGGACTACGATTTCACTCGCAATCAATCATCTCATCGCTTGCTACTTATTATTTGTCGCTTGCGTTTTATATTATTACTCAATCGATATAAATGAAAACTGCACAGTTTTGCATGAGTTGTGTTTTGGGTGTGTGAGTAGTATGGTTTTTAAATAATTATGATGTGTGTTAACAGGAGCGAGTGTAAATCCTTCTACCGTGGCGGGCGCGGGTGGGTCCGGCGGGTCCGGCGGGGCGGGCGCGCGGCCGGCGTCTGCGCCGCGCAGCTCCAACCCGCAGCCGCAAGTGCTGCCCACGCTGCAGGCCTACAAGAAGTCACAGCCGACATCCTCCGGTAAGCACCAACCGAGCGGTACATTTGAGACCTATACACACGGCTGTGCCGCTGTTGTTGCGGGCGCCATGTGTAACAACGTGGCGGGTGTATATGTATTGATATAATGTTACACATTATAATATCATATGGATGAATCAATAAATCATAATGGAACTATGATGTCCTAGCTAGATAATCAAGTTTCGACAAAATAATGAACAGTTTATGTTAGCAATACATATAAATTTTGAATGAATGTATGTGCGTGTGTATGTGCGTTTTAATTATGTACAGACGCCAGCACATCAACCTACCATAATCTGTCAGATTTTCCCAATCAACTTTGAACCTTATGCTTTAGCGATAAAGTTGAAAATCTATTAAAGAAATCTGACAGATTGTAGTAGGTTGATGTGCTGGCGTCCGTACATGCTTTGCACTATGTGAATTAAAGTTGACTTTAAAAACAAATGACATTGTTGAATGTTGAATAAGTGAACCGTAACACAATGAAATAATTTCCGTTTAACACATTGTTTTACAAGACACTATGATCTTTATTAAGTAAACTCTTATGAGTCTTATGCCGTGGCTACATCAGGCACGGTGAATATTCGCGGCATCACGCAGGTCTCGGCTGTCCCATTTCAAAACCTAGTAAGGACTTAAAACGATTAAAGAGCGCATAAACGGAAATAGGTCAGACTTTGAAAAGTATTTATGTTAGGAAAAAATGCTATTGTTTATATAAAATACTAAATAATGCAAATAGTACTGCCAATATTTTAATACTTGTTTAAATTACATATTTTAAACCCCTTACTAACTTTGATACTTGACACGAGAGAGTTAGGTTCATGTAGCAAACCAGTTTAATAATATAGTAAGAGCACTTGCTAGGTTTTGTTATGGTTTATGGAACATGAAACTTAGCATAACACATTGACGAAAGCCATTTTTTTTTCAAAATCGCGATCACACACGTTACCTATGTAAATCGATGGCTAACCTCAATGCAAACAGAAAACATAATAGGACAAACCCCGTAACCCTGTTATTCGAATATTTTAAAACATGCAATGATTATTTCAAACATCTATGCTGCCTATACAAGATGAAAAAAAAAACCAATGAAAAAAAAAGGATGTCACGTGATCAACTTTCAACGTTAATATCTCGGAAACGTGACGCTTCACGGGGTTTGGGCCAAGTATATTTTCTGATCGCATTGATGTCAGCTATCGATTTAAAAAGGTTTCATAAGTGGCCGCCATTTTGAAAAAAAATGACGGATAGATAGGTACGCTACGGACTTTCAGAGCCCTTTAGTAACTATTTATCTGGCGAGATGCTTATCCTATTCACGATGCAGATGTATGCGCATAGATATTGCGTCGCCTATCGATACGATTTAGCCCTATAACCCGCTACAAACATTAATGTGCAGCACAATTAATTGAAAAAGTACTTCGCTATTAGATATTTATATATGTATTATTACATAACACGCTTATCGCATCGCACAAGGGAAGCGCAATACAATAAATCACGTTGTAGTGATATTTCGCCTTCACCCAACAGGGTTAACAATTGCGGAAGAAAAAGGAACAATTGTGAATAGATTATAATACATTTTATTAGAGTAATATGTAGGTTAAAGTAAACATATAGGTACTTCTGATAAGGAAGTACTTACACGCATATCGTTTCCTATAAAGTGTAATTATTTATTATTATCAGTGAGTGTACTTACACCGTGTGCTCAATGTTTTCAGAATTCATATTCATATGATTCAGGCTACTTCGAGATAATAGATTACGGTAGTGAATTATAATCACGAATGCAAATGGTCTTGTTTAATTTTGAAATATTTAAAAACAAGTTGCACAGATAGGTACAGATAGGTATATTTTTAACAAGTTTAGAATAGATTTTTTAATTTATTCAGATGTACAATTATTTTTCCTTTATTCCAATAATACATATAAATTATATTTTTAAATACTAGAATATAAAAACATTTAAAAATATAAATAAAACCCCACCAGTATCGCGAACAGAGTCCAAGCTACCGGCGCGGCGGTTAGGGCTTTAGAGAGAGGAACCACCTGACAATGCGAGCCGTGTCCAGAAGTACCGTTTTCTGAATCAAGCCTTTGATCCAGCTGCCCACCGAGAGCCTCCTCAGGTGTTGGTCGAGGCTCTTGGCTATTAACCCATTTGCTGTCACGACTATCGGCACAATTATTGCTGAGTCCACATGCCACATGTCGACAACCTCGCGAGCCAAATCAAGATACATACTTAATTCTTTATCTTTCTCGGCTTTCACGGGGTTATGTCAAAAAACATTGCGCACCGCTCTGTTCGATCCATCACCACTATATCAGGCTTATTGACAACAATAGTCCTGTCAGTGAAGATGTCCAATTATTATTATAACCGTTCGCATACAAATACGTCTTCGAATTAGAAATAGTAACAAAAAGATTTCGGGATTTATTTAAATGTATTGTCACTGACGTACATAAATAAGTAAGTATATCAAAGTTAAAATATTTTTGTTATATTTAGAATAACATGTTATTTAGGTATTTGTACATTTTTATCCGTAAACAGGTATGTCAAAGTTAAAATATTATCTTTAGCATAATATATTAGGTAGATATTTTTACATTTTAATCGATGGAAAATGTCTTTCTTTTCATTCTACCTACTTTGAAGCAAACAAACATTGTTTGTGAAAATTAATGCTTTTATCACGAAGAACATTCTATTCATTAGGACTTATCGTTATCATAGTGTCACCTCACTAATAATTACATTATATTGAAGGTGATCGTTTATCAACACGAATTCGCTACTGGGCGCTTGATATGTGGTGAGGTCGTACGTGTATTATTTGCAACGTACATGTATTATAAAACAACTCATGACATATATGTAACACTAGTTATCCTAAAAGTCACGTGGCGACCCACCCATAGTAGCAATAATGTAGCGACAGACTCTTGTGAAAAAACAGGTCAATCACACTTGATCAAATACTGTAACATACTCAGAAAACAGTTCAACAATGGTTCCAAAAATTAATAAAATATGTCTTTGTTCTCAGAGTAAACAAATTCGATAACCCCTACTAACCTGCCCTTGGGCACCTACAGCTGGTATCAAGTTTATTGTTGTAAACTGCAATAATTTATTGTCTGTTCCCCCGTTTATATGAGTTAATGCACCCATTTGCGTGTTGCTACCGTGCTGCAGATACCAGTCGTCCCACATTTTGAATGCTAACGGTTAGCTCGCGGTTCGCTCGCGGTTAGCGGTTTAGCTCATCTAGAATTTTGGTTTTTAGAATTAATATAACGGTAAAACAAGATTAGTCACCTGACATCTTATTAAAATTACCAAAAACTGCGACTTGTTTTTCGAAGACCAATTTGAGTTACACTATAACCCCTGCAGTTTTAACGATAATTAAGTTATCATCAACAGATTAGTAAAGAGTAATATACTCACGGGGCCAGTAGTTGCGTAAATAACAACGAGGTTATTAGTTCACTGGGCTAAACCAGCTTCTAATTAAACCTAAGGCTAGGCGAAGTCCGGGTCTTTATGAGCGACACATGTTTCTTTAATCTCTGAGTTATAATTTGATTGTGTGATTAAAGAAACATGTATGAACAAACGTATCAGGTCTAGATGAGACAGGAAGTATACTAGAACTAAGTAACTAGTAGGTAAGTATCTAACGTTATAACATAATATGTTTAAAATAGCGTTAAACACATTAGTGGTTGCACCATAAATGAGTTTTTTCTCCTGGTTCTCGCCTTATGGCCGATTCCTATAATTAACCGACCGTTACTGGTTAAACTTAAAACTCTTGTATCTTTACCAATAATGAAGCAAAGACCTCATAGCTTTGATAGTAGACCCTCCCATAAGGAAGTAGCTATCAGAGGTATTCACAGGTAAAATTAGCTTACGAATCTATTTAAAATGCTACCATTGGTAAGCAACAAGATTCGTTTTTGTTTAACCGAGCATTAGTGTTTTTACAAATAAAATATATCGCTATCGATACTGTCCCCACGAAAAACAATTTTACAAAAAAAATAAACAACCGACTTCCAAAAAAAAACACTACAAAGTGAAAATAACTTTAATTTCTGAAGTCAGTGTCGTTTTTTAACACCGAAGTTTCTATTTTTCACTTTTTAGTTGTACCTACCTACCCCAAACAAATTCACATAACACTACTTGCTATGTGAATATCAGTGACAGAAAGCTATTGAACACATCTGCCTACCCCTTTAAAGGGTACAGACGTGATATTATGTTGTGTGATTACGTAAACAATGCATATTTATTTATTTATTTATCCATTTATTTCAGGCGTCAAGGCCCATATAAAACAAATACAATACAATATTAATATAACTTAAAAATACTATAAATACATACAACATTAAAATTACATAACTAACGCACACGAAGTGTCGGCGTCGGCATAAATATGCTATAGCAGCAATCGCGGTTGATTTGCTGGCATTTATTGAAGAGTTCCGTTGTCTGTCTCCGAAACTCATCATCAGATCTTTACGAAATTTAAATGAGACTATTTCGGAATAAACCTCTTTCGAACAAAAAAAAAAAATTTGCAAATCCGTTTATACATGAGGGAGTTAAACATCAGAATTGACAACCTCCTCCTTTTCTGAAATCGTTAAAAAAACTATTCGAGTCGATAATTAAAAACAGTTGGAATTCTAAGATGCGTGGTTCATCCATTCGTGTTACACGAATGGATAGAATTAGAAGTGAGTAGGTAGCTAGGTAGGTATATAAAAGGAAGTCTAAAAATGGCACCGGTAACTAAAACGTTGTGTGGAAATCATTGGTATGATTGGTATGGGCATGTGGTGCGGAGGAACGAGGAAAATGTCGTGAGGAACGTTTTAAGAATAATTAATGTCGAAGGCTATAAGAGTAGAGAGAAAGACCGATAAAACGATGAATGGACCGTATGATAGCCCTATCGTCTAGAAAGGGGGAGACTATCGAGATGATGACTAATAGAGAAGTATGGCAGAAAAATACATGTTGCGATAACCGACCCCAAATAAATAGGCATAAGAGCAAGAGAATGATAATGATGATGATGATAATACTGGCATTTTCACAGCCTCGTCGTCGGACACGACGTGGGCGGGCGAGGACGACTTCGTGCTGGTAGAGGCGACAGAGAGCGGCTCGGCGGAGTGTTCGGGCGCGTCGTCAGGCTCCGAGGCGGCGCCGCGCCCGCGCTCGCTGGCGCTGCCGCCCGCGCCGCCCGCGCAGCACCACGCGCCCGTGCCGCTCACCGTCAACAGGGTGAGGCTCTTCTATCTATCTATACACAGACGTGCTGGTAGGCGACGGAGACCGACTCGGCGGAGTGCTCGAGCGCGTCGTCAGGCTCCGAGGCGGCGGTTTAAGTATATGTATATTTTGTATAATACATTCATATTAAACTTAAGTACATAACATAAAGAAATCTCGATGCTTTGTCAAGTCATACCAACCGTACGAACCAAGAGCGGGTCGCAAATAAACGCACTTGTTATCCATTAATTGGCATTTAGCATGCGTCCCCGTGTAAACTTTACGCAGGTACTTAATAATTATTGATATGTTAAAAAGATAAACAAAAAAAAACCCTGAATTTCTCAACTCATACTTCACTACCAGCGGTCGTTGACCCCAAAAAATTCAGCACTTTTTTTTTTGTTTTATTGTGTTTAGATATCGTTACCAGAGATATCGTTTACGTATACAGAGTTTCGCTAGCTAATTAACTTTGACCCTGTCTACTATTTTTGCAAACAAACGTTCTTGATCCATTGTTTTGTCGTGTAGTATCCGTTAAATTCCATAATGTATATATTTTCTTGAGCAGTTTTATGTACATAACTGTGACTTACAAGCGTGTTCATTGCAGAACCCACTCGCCGTAACATCTAACAATAACGTACCACGATCACAACCCATCGACGTGCTCCGATCGAATTACAGCCGTAACGCCACCAACATCGGCTCCCTATCGCCACCGACCGTAAGTACCCATCTGCTTGTCTTAATGCACCTAATTCCATGTTCAGATACCACACACCCAAGCCAAATTAGTATTAAACTATACTCGCGAAAGTTAACCGCCCAAATCAGAAATCCCAAAATCGGCATGGGATATACAATTTAATATTGTACTACGGATTGCACCTATACTGGATGTGGAGGTGACTTGCCAAAAGCAATAACATTGAACTTGTCCGGGAGTTGAACGCGATATCTGCGTGTCACTGATTAAATTCGCACTAAATAGGATACACGTATTATCACACTCACTTTTACATCCTGTGCGTGTTTCTAAACTTTTTAATATTCTATTCTATCTAACAATAAAAGCGAAAACTGGGATTAATTTTGAATTTTTACAAATGTCAATCGTCTGCCATCTCTTTTTGTCTCGTCTTTTATCTTGTCATAGAAATGCAAGTGATTGGCATAAAAAATATCGATTATCTCTACATGGAGTATTTAATACACCTTGAAAAAAAAAACCATTTAATGTATTTATATTGATTATACTGACAAGAATTGTGTCTCGGCTAGGATTTTCAAAATGCTGTTGGAGCTAGTCCGCGTTCTACTTGATAAAGATGCGGTCATTTTTTCCTTATTAAATAATGTCGTAGGTCATAGGTATAATAGGTAATATAGGACCCCTCAAATTTTTTATTTTTTTTTTAACGTTGCCCCACACTAGGAATTACTCCTGTATCGTGGGTGCGTTTACAAACATTTAAATTCACATACACAAACAGCCAGACTCGGAACAACTACCTGTAGGCAATACAAATATTTGTTCCGTGCGGGAATCGAACCCGCGACACGCAGCGCAGCACTCGATCGCTCAGCCACTGCGCCAACCGTGTCGTCAAAATTATACTGCTATAACATTGAATTTGTTACGACTCATAACGAATACTTTCAAAAAGAGCACTGCTTGACCTGGATTCGGACCAACGTATTGCCCAATGTCGCCATTCAATAGCAAATGTCAAAAAGAAAACTGTTTTTAAGAATTGAAACTCCAATCACATCCGCTTCAAGCGACCTTAAAACCTACGAGCTAACTAGACGAAAACAAATATTACTCAAATGTTCTCTAGTGGGTTATTCCATTTATCAACCCCAAAAATCTACTCAAAACATCGTAACATGGATAGCACCAAAACTTAAAATTCATACTACTGCAAGTACTGCATCACTAAACCATAGACAATTTCAGCGGCAATTGTGGTTTACATCTTTGGCAAAATTTTGAAACGCCGGACATTAGTTTACTTAGTTACAACCGATTTAAAAAAGGAAAATATATTTTTGACTAGCGCTTTTTTTTAAATAATAATCCCGATTTTTCTGGGCCAATTTCCTTTGTTGCCTGCATCGACAAATAGTAGTTTCCTGAACAGACGACAGATACTCATTTGAAATCAATGTCATACTGATTGTAATAACGATCTTCGTACTGATAAAAAAAATGAACAGGGGTAGGTATATGTGTGCTAGATTTTATTTACAATGACAATTTCATAATGCTTGAGACGCGTGCAGACTACGCGTTATCTTTTGTCTCAAGTTCACGCCATTACATGATGCTCTTACATATTACAGTTACAATCATTATAACACGTGTTGGTACTAATGTATGAGACAGTAACTCAATGTGTAGGTAGGTATGCATTTGTTAGCGGAATAAAGTATAATCTATCTTTAAGTATATATATATATTACCCCAATAGTTATTTAATATGTGTAATACCTATGAATATGGTATTTAGGGAAAGTATTCTATAAATAAAGCACAGAAAGACAAGACCAAACATTTATTCAATCAAGGCTTGTCAGTAAATAATCAGAAAGCTAGTCGTCCGTTCCAAATCTAGGTCCTCGTGGAGAAGAAGGACAAGAAACTCCACGGAAACAATATTAAAGTATTCTATCAACAATTCCTTATATTGCCACACATTTCTAATATTAGCAATATTGGCCATATTATAACATATACAGAACACCATAGTTATCAGCAATAATCTATATAATAATATCAATTAACTTACGTGACATCTGGTCGATCTATTCCACATAATAACGTCACTAATACTAATCAACTGAACATCTATAGACCGGAGCTCCGTCCTGGTCAACGTCTCGAACAAGAATCATCCCTGCCACTCAGAGCTCCCCCTTTTATAGTCGTGAACAAATAACTTTGACGTTTCCATCTACCGTCATTTAAAATATATCCGTTGGGAATACTTATGATAATAACAACAATATCTATAATTAGTATAATCTATCACGGCCATACTGACAAGTACTTCGCTCTCGAAGTACATTAGGTACCCTTTTTCTAGAATTGTAATTCACTTTTGTTTTGCCAATTGCCTAGACATGTCAAGTCCCCTCCACCCGCTGCTAGTGGGATAGACTTACACCAAGCAAATGACCGACCAGCGGAAACAAATACAATATCTAGTCAAATTAGGTACCTACGTACCTCTACATTGAAACCAAGCTTCGTAATTGTGACAGCTATTAGCCAACAAATAAATTGCTTATCGGTATAATTTACAGTTACCAATATAAAATTGGGATAGCAATGATTTGGTAAACCATTCATATTCAACAGCTTTTGAATCTAAGCATTAACCAACGAACATGAAAATAATTCAATTATCTCATCGCTCGGTCATTCTGACAATATTACTGAAAACTATAAATATATATAACTGGAGATGTCAACTAGATATTCACAATAAGTTATAACCACCAAGTTTCATCTTTGTGCATTATACTACTTTGCTATTATTGTATTCTTAAATATTATTTTAAAGCAATTGGTTCAATGATAATTATCAAGTAGTTAACATCGTCAAAATATCCTAATTATCGTCGTTTATAAGCCAAGTACTGTAAACTAAATGTTACATAATAATATCTAGAAGTATTTTTCAACACGTAGCCTATCAATTTAATCATCGTATCTAATGGCACTTCGCTTTGATCTAAAAGAGCCTCTAAGGGACTTACCGACTCCAGCAACTTCTTATTGCCTGGAAAGCTTCTTGAAGTTCTTACATCAGGTTAAGGTTCCGTAGTTTCAAAGCTCACACAGTAATTAGCAGTTCCGCAGCTCCGATTTCAGAGGCGGCGGAGCGATATTATGATTATGGTGACAGTGAATTGCGACCCGTCGACCAATGGCTTCCAGAAGATCGTCAAAAGCTCCAATATCGATCATGAAAATAGAAAAATAAAATGTATCAGTAAGCTGTTTTAAAAGGCTAGAGAACAATCCCACTTCTGATGTTAGCGGAATAAAGTATAATCTATCTTTAAGTATATATATATATTACCCCAATAGTTATTTAATATGTGTAATACCTATGAATATGGTATTTAGGGAAAGTATTCTATAAATAAAGCACAGAAAGACAAGACCAAACATTTATTCAATCAAGGCTTGTCAGTAAATAATCAGAAAGCTAGTCGTCCGTTCCAAATCTAGGTCCTCGTGGAGAAGAAGGACAAGAAACTCCACGGAAACAATATTAAACTATTCTATCAACAATTCCTTATATTGCCACACATTTCTAATATTAGCAATATTGGCCATATTATAACATATACAGAACACCATAGTTATCAGCAATAATCTATATAATAATATCAATTAACTTACGTGACATCTGGTCGATCTATTCCACATAATAACGTCACTAATACTAATCAACTGAACATCTATAGACCGGAGCTCCGTCCTGGTCAACGTCTCGAACAAGAATCATCCCTGCCACTCAGAGCTCCCCCTTTTATAGTCGTGAACAAATAACTTTGACGTTTCCATCTACCGTCATTTAAAATATATCCGTTGGGAATACTTATGATAATAGCAACAATATCTATAATTAGTATAATCTATCACATTCAAGTGTGAATGTGAGTGTGTTTAATGTCTAAAGTAACTTGTCAATTGCCATTTGCATCCAGTTTTGCATAAATAAAATACTATAATATGCAAAACTGAAATCCAAAAACCACCTGGTAGAATAGAATACTCTTTATTATGTACACCATATAAATTACAGACATAAATATAGAAACTACGTACGTAGTGGTTCAGCGGAATTGAATCTTTAGGCCCACTTACACCATAATCACAACGAATTTAAACTATCGTTCTATTTCTGTCAACGGTTTGAAGTCGACAATGTTTTTGTGGCTATAGCGGTCCCAAATCAGAATTAATAGAATGATAGTCATGCCATTTATACGTATAACCAGACCAGATCAGCCGAACCGAGACCGTTGCATTCACGATTATCTATCTGTCTCGGTGTTCGGGCTCACGTTTTTTGACTTGCGAGCCGTTTCCAAGAGTTTTTAGCGGAAGTAGTCTACCTTCTTTCTGTTTAGCTGAGTACAAAAATATTGACGGTTTCGCACCCTTTCGACAATACCAGCTAATTTTACTGATAGATAATTTCATGAAAATTACGTTGTACTTCTGAATCAATCAAGTTTGAAACTGGCCTCTATAATAATAATACCAGCCTATTATTGTCCCCCTGCGAGGCAAAGGAGAATGAGAAGAGCTCATACAGAGAAGGGACGACCATTAATCACCACGCTTGCTCAAAATGGGTTAGCGATTTCAGACTTATATTAACATAGTCCAGGTTTCCTCACAATGTTTTTCCTTCACCAATGTCAGTAATATTCAAGATAAACTTAGCAAGTACCTACATATGAATTGAAAAAGTCACCTTGGTACTTGCCCGGATTTGAACTCACAAGCTCGTGTATGAGAGGCGAGGCCCTAGCCACTGGGCCATCACGAATTGGAAACACGAAACAGGCCGTTACTAAATAATATACTGTTGTCCCGCCAGGTCCCGTTCACGATGACGCCGCCGTCCACGCGGCGCCGCAGCAGCAACTCTGGCAGCTCGCCGCCGCCCTCGCTGTGGCAGGTGTCGCCCACCAACGCCAGCCCGCTGCGCAGATCAGGTTACCGCTGTTTTATTATTCGCCAAAGGATTACACTACCTACGGACGTAGACATAAAAATAAAAACTTTTGTTTTGTTACCGTTTAGAGATATCGATACCCATCACGTCTGCGGAGTTTCGCTAACTAACTTAATTCGACCCTGTATTGTGCAGTCGGGGATTGTTTTGTTATTGTTTGGTTCGATTGAACGTATGAATAACAATAAGATGTGTTCCTTCAGGGTCGTCTCCGCCGGTGTCGCTGGCGCTGAAGGCGAGCGGCGAGCTGGGCGGCGGCGCGGGCTCGCCCAAGCGCGCGCTGCCCGACGCGCTGCTGCGCGGCATGAAGCTGCACGCGCCCGAGCCGCCCGTGTACATCCCCAACCTGCAGGAGGAGACCATCCTCGCGGTCAGTTACACACCTAGTTAAACTACAACAGACTAGACAAATAATTTAAAAAAATTAGGGTTGGGCCGAAATTCGTTTCACATTCGGTTTAACCTAACTTCGGCGGTTTCAATCGAACTTCAGTCCAAATGCCAAACTTTAATATAAGAAATAATAATATCTTTATTTTTGCTCCCTCTTGAAGAGAAGATACCTGTGTTCCAGCCGTGGGAACATTATAGGCTGATTATGTTTTGACAAAAATAATAATACGAAACGAGTAAAATGAAAACCCTTTAACACAGTCATTATAATGTTTGCAGGAGGAGCACAGCAAGGTGTTCTCTCAGCTGAACTTCGTGCTGATGCTGGCGGAGCTGCTGTCGGACCTGGCCGTGTCTTGTGGCGCGCCCATCGCCGCGCTCATGGATGTCTCTGACGGTACGTACCACCTCCGTGCGCCATATATACTTGAACATTCTGTCTTATTCAGTAACTTGACAGAAGCAAAATAATGTAAAACAGACAGAAGTAAAACCATAAAATCAAGTCATTTATTTATTCAATCCGACTGAGAATCAGCACTTTTTGAACGTCAAAATACATAAGGTAGTTCCCCAAAACGCCCACTCTTTCCGACTTAGTGCTTTAGAAGAAGTGCGCAACAAATTCCCTAGCATAGCATAGGTACTAAAACTATCGTGTTAGGTTGTTGGCATTGATGTCGGCTATCGATTTATATTTATATAACATGCGTGGCCGTCATTTTGAATAATAATCAAAATGGCGGACAGGTGCGTATGTCACAGACCTTCAAAGCTCTTTGGAAGTACGTCATTTTTGTCGATGGGAAATGCCATCGAGTGGTTTGTAAAAAATACGTAATGTTGTTGTTTGATAGGTACCCTTTTTGGCCTCGCACAGGACTTTTTTTTCGTAGTTTTATATGCCCTTTTTTATTGTTTGTATTTTCTGTGCGTGTCCTAAATAAAATATTTTCTTTTTAACAGAGCGCTGCAACGATAGCGTGCGGCTAGGTCTGCTGGTGCAGGCCATGCAGGCGCTGGCGGCCGGCCTGCGCCTCGCGGCCGCGCACTACCGCGAGCGCACGCTGCAGCCCACGCCGCAAGTGCGCAACGGTGAGACCCACCCGCACATATACAGTCTTAGGGAATGCAATCTCGAGATCTCGCTTGCGAAGTCTGGTGTCGAGATCTCACCCGGCAATCTGGCGAGATATCAATTTCCAGATGTCGCCAATTTTTTTTTAAATAATGCGTTTTGTTTTTAACCGACTTCAAACAAAAAAAGAGGTTCTGAATTCGACCCGTATGTATGTATGTATGTTTGTATGTCCGCGATTTTCTCAAAAACCTATGAAGAATTTTGATGTATCTTTCATTGACATGATCTACATACCTTTCAGGAAGGTTTTAGTGTATAATATATTAGGTAATTATTCTTATGTACGAAGTTTTATGCATGAATGTACTGCATCTCCGGTATTTCTATTCGAATTTTGATGATTCTTTTAGTGGGTGTCTTCAATTCTTCAATAATAAACTGATACTTACATAGTAAGTAGTGTTAATTGAATTTGTGTGGGGTAGGTACTAATAAAATATGAAAAATAAAACTTTTTTTTTACAAAAAAAAAACAGCTGACTTAAAAAAAAACTACAAAGTGAAAAATAACTTTAATTTCGGAAGTTGGTGTCAAAAACGAAAATGCGGAACCAACGACACCGACTTCCGAAATTATAGTTATTTTTCACTTTGTTGTTTTTTTTTTCTTGAAGTCTGTTATTTTTTTTTTTGTATAAAAGTTTTTTTAAATCAAACATTCTTAAATGTAATTCAAATGAAACTACATCTACTCGAGTAATTGTGTTATATTTTGTAAATAAAACACGATTATACGAAACTCGAAACAAAAAAAAAACAACTTCACCTGCAGGCTGCACTACGCATACATAACGCAACAAATCAGCACACACATATAAAGCACCCTATAAATCTATTATGAGGAAATCGGGTGGTCGTTTCTCCATAAAAACGCTCTCGCCAGTTTTCTTTCTGGTTAATGATCACAAACCAATGATTTTTTACAGAATAATAAATATTAACTACTTGTATGTCCCTATGATGATAGGACTCCCTTTTCCGCACTTAGACTCTCATTCGGTCCGTTGTGCGTGGTATGTCCCTATGTTTTCCTTTTTGATGATACATTATTTTTATAAGCACTAGAACCCTCAAAAAATGCCGATTTAAACCGCTGTCAATAGAGACCTAGTGTACAAATTTGACTACCATTAATGAAAAAAGAAAAATTTAGGGATACAGTATATAATTTATGAAATATATTTTAAATTGTTCCAATATTGGAGGAGGAAATATGTAGACTAGAGTCAAACCTCGAATTATGACTCTTTACTTAGGCTTTTTCAAAAGTCTCTCTGATCGTATTTCCTCTTAATTATTGAATTGAGAATGAACAAGGTGACTTAGCACGCGCGCTCAGTGTCGAAATCTCGTTCGAGATTTCAAGAACACCTCTATATGATTTACTAGTAGCGTCCCGCGGTTTCACCCCTATAATATAAGTGTCGATCCCGTGGGAATATCGGGATAAAAACTATCCTATGTCTTTTCCCGGAACTCAAACTATATCTATACCAAATTTCATCTAAATCGGTTCAGCGGTTTAAGCGTGAAGAGGTAACAGACAGACAGACACACTTTCGCATTCATAATATTAGTATGGATTTATTTTGTTCTAGTTGTTTCCCTGATGAACGGAAAGTACAAGTGGATTGTGAACGAGTCGAGGAGGCTTCATGAAGCCGGCGTCACTCCTGCAGTCTGCGACAAAATCCTCTACGAGCATGCTATTGAACTGGTACGTACTTTCTATATTACTAATCGTTAGAGGCGCATTCCGATATTAGTATTCTATGCAAACTCTTGGCTTTTTAACGTCTCGTGATTATAGTTCACTGCCACTCGGATAAAAAATTATATATATTAATATAGATTCCTACATACTCCTTTTGCTTCGTCCACGTTAATATATCATGCATATTTTACATTTAAATCAATATAAATGACATGTTTCGTCACAGTGTCAAATGGCGGCCATCGAAGAGTTGTTTGGCGACATGAAGGAATGTGAGCGACGCTACATGTCGGCGCAAGTGTTGCTGCACTCGCTGGTACAACGGCACCCGCTTCACCCGCAGCACCGCACCACGCTCTCCAAATGTGGGTATAAACAACATGATTACAAACTGTGCTCACAATGTATGTGACTCCAGAAAAGTAAATTTAATAACTACACATACACATTTAGTTTCCGCAGTAGCATTAATGATATTTATGACCTTTATAATTGTCTAGTCATTCTGAAATCAGCTTATTTAGACACGAGTAAAGTTTATATTTGCTTGTTCTGCTTACTATATCTACTGACTTTGTTTTCAGACCGAGATGCAGTACAACGACGGCTGAACTGCCTCAAAGGGCCGCGCAAAATAATGGATGTAAAACTAGAGGCTGGGATCTCATAATGCAATATGCAACCAGACACGTAGGAGTAAGTGGACTTGATGCAACATGAAAAGTGATTTTATTTTGTTCTCAAAAAAAATGACTCGGTGAGACACAAAATACTATATAATCTAAAAATGTATAAAAATATAAAGTGAATGATATCAATTAAAATCATTGTATAAAATCGTTTAGCGATGAATGAAAATGCAGAACACAAGAAATTGCAATAGTGAATTATATTTTTTTATATTCAGTACATTACGAAAAGAAGTTCTTATAGATATTCATAGAATTATATTCTATACCTTATTTAGCGAAGCAGTCTGTTTAACTGAACGTAAAAAACAACTATCCAGTTTGAATCATTTTTTTGTTAGGACATGTCTTTGCTTACCTGAATGAGGTATATAGTATATTATAATGCTGAACTAAACTCAGTACCCGCTTTGAAATGAATATAAATATAATATATGTAGTTTAATAGATGTGTGTCTAGAAATCCTTTTAAATAAAAATGGTTGTATCATTTAGTGAGGTTTGAAATTTTAGTATTAAGCACATTTTCACTTGAATTAGCAAACTGTTTTAAACATATTATGAATAATAAGATTAAGAAATAATAAATATACGAGTTATTTTTCCCAGTCATCTACATTTTAGTGAAATAAATAGGCATAAAGTACTAAAACATAGGATAGAAAAAGTAGTATTGTTTCAAAGTAAGTCTCATTAACGTTTTATTATTACCAACTTGTAGTTGATCATGTAAATGAAAATTATGAAGTAATAAATAATGTCTCGGTATAAATATAATGCTATAGAGATCTCATTGACGACCAATAACAATATTATGGCATTTTTAGGCTAAGCTGTGAATATGATTTTAAAGTATTTTCCTTGAAAAAGAAGATTGTATGATTGAATGAATTTTAGTTTATTTTACTCTCATCACACTTACTTTGCCCACATTGTGATCCTGAAATGTGTTTTCTCCTCTGAAAATGTCTACTGCTTTACTGAAATAAGAATAAAGACTGTTGTATTATAAAATTATTTTGTTTTGTTTTAATAAATACTTATTTGTAACACCACTAACAATTATTATTATTTCTACTGTATGTTGAATTTTGTAGTCTCACAAGAGAATGTTAGAGGCGATGAAAAAAACATAATACACGTTTAAATAACCTTTATTATTTCAAACAATCAATACTGAACAAAAACTCCAGTGCCTTGTTTGAGAAATTTGTAGGGCTTCACTCTGTTACGCCCGCGCACTGGACAAAACATTACTTTATCTGGTGGAAACTCTGAAGAGCCAGTTGTCTCCAGGAGTATATCCAAACAAGTTAGCAACTTTGTTATCTGTACAGAAAGGGTGTACTGTTTGTTATCTTCTGAACCCCAATCCGTATTGATAACTCTTTCAATATCTCTGATATCATTATTGATACCAGCATGGTGTGTTCCATTCCAATGCAGAGTTAGTGAAAACATCGGCGCCTTTCTAGGATAGTCACTGCGAAGAGCTACCAACGCAACTAATTTGGCGGACTGACGCGTTATAATCGCCCTGTATAACATGTCATTAGGATTAACCAATCCCTCCGATATCAAAAATGCAGTTGAAGGTGACTGGCTATATTCTGTCCACCCAACTGACTGCCACTGTGTCAAAGATCCTGACAGCCTCACTGGACATGGCAAGTCTCCTTTAACGGGTAGTATCTTTCCAGATTCCAAATCCTGCAACTCTTTCATTAACTCAACTCTAGACTTCAACCTCTTTTTTAAAGTTAAAATAAAGTTTTCAACTGTGCTGACACTTAGACTAGGGCAGAGATGGACATTTTTATTGAACTTCTGATCTTCTGTTATTGTAGCCATAAAATCTAAACCACACATTCTCTGAGCCCATATGTAAGGCTTTCCAAGTTCTGAAATGAATTGCTGGAAGTCTTCAGTGATGCCTGCAGCATTCAACAAGTAAGAAGTGGCTGGGTGTGGAGAATCACTTCCTGTGTCTCCTGGGTATAACTCATTCAATATACAATGGCCATTCAACACATCTGCTGCTGACACACCTGTTATAGGTTTTGGCAGTGAAACAGTAAATTTGACCACAACTATTTTCAAATGAAGGAGATATGAGAAGATCAAATTCAAAGCAGTTCCATCTTGTACTTTGACAGATGCTTGCACACTTAGTGGATGTTTTTTTAAGACTTCCTTCTTCTTAGCTTCCGCCTTTTCTTCCTTGGATACCTTAGCATTTCTATGGTGACGCTTCTTTTTCTCTCTCTGATCATCATCATTATTTTCTTGGTCAGAATCTGAATCATTAGATGCAACTAGATCACTATCCACATTACTGAGTTGTTCCAATCTTCTTGCTTCATCTTCGTCTCCAGATATGCCTGTAAAATTATAATTTATTAAGTACTAGTAGCGCCCCGCGGTTTCACCCGCATAAGTATCGATCCTGTAGGAATATCGGGATAAAAACTATCCCATGTCCTTCCCCGGGATGCAATCTATCTCTCTGCCAAATTTTATCGAAATCCGTTCAGTGGTTTAGGCGTGAAAAGGTAACATGCAGACAGACAGAGTTACTTTCGAATTTATAATATTAGTCTGGATTCTATACTTTTAAGGATTTAATAAGATGTTGTAAATGGAAGATTGGACATAGTTTAGCAGAAAGGACTCAACCCAAAAAAAGTAATTTTTGTGTTACCGAGGTCTTAAGTTTAGGTGTATATTGCTGCAATGATGTTGTATTTGGAATATTTTGAAATATTGTCACCTATGGGCAAATATACTAATATTTTCATGAGTCAAGTTGTATTACACAGACTAACACATTTTTTTGTTCAGTCCTTTCTGCTAAACTACGTCTGTCATTCTAAGTATGAGTGAAGATAGATTCAGATACTTACTAACTGAAATAGTCTTAGCACCAAGTGCATCAGAATATGCACTAGCATTTGCAAACAGAAGAAATAATGGTGATGGCAGTAGAGAAGCAGCCTTAGCTTCCTCCCTTTTATCATCAAGTCTGAGAGCCAAACATTCTTGCAATGGTTTCGTAGATTTGAGTACATCTCTTAGATGTGGTACCAATGCGTCGAGTCTGGAGCGTGCGGCCGCTATAGCCGCAGCGACGCGCTCTTTGGACGAGACCAGCTCATTACAGGCTGATGACAACTCACGACGCTGACGCAATTCCCACTCTAATCTCGCCAATTGAAGTTGGTGATCGTCATTTTTGGTTAGTTCCTGAAATCACAATTAATTATTTATCTTCTATTCTATTCTTGCACATGAATTAGAAAGTCTATTTCATCATTTCACTTGACAGTGTTAACTTTACTTCTATGGTGGACGGTGGACTGGTGTCAAGGAATTAACAATTTATTAGTCAAAGTTGTAGAATGGTAATCTTAACGTACTTACTAAATTCTCTCATGAGAAATAGGCTATACTTATGTGGCACATCTAATTTTAAAAGTAATAGGGCAAAAATGTATGCGGCTTTGTCCAAATGACCACTATAAACGAGTCTAATGTCACTGAATATTCCTTTAAACAAGGAATAACTTTTACTAAGACACCCTTAAAAAAATGTGAGTAAAAAGTTATTTCCAAATAAAAACAGTTTTTTCAATAATTTCAGCCAAATGATTGTCTTAGTCATAATTATTTGGTACTACATATTAGATTTGTCCTGACCACACAAGTGACACAGATTTAGCCACCATTGAGTGCAGTCGTATTTTGGTGGGTTTTTTGATTTTGCATTATTTTTAATCCTTTTAGCATAAGCATAGCTTAACGTTTTTAATCCCTTTATTTTGATATCACACAACCTACAAATATATGACTACACTCCGCCATGCAGTTATTTATTTTAAATATATATGGCCAGTCACTTGTGGTGTCAAGGCAAATACAATAACACTCCATTTTCTGTAAATAAATTGTGCTGTATAGGCTAAAGTAATTGTGTTTTTTTTTATTTACCTATAACTGTTTAGTAACCATTTTTTTAATGGGAGTCATAATTAAAGTCATTCCTTGTTTCATAGATTATAATTAATTTGCATTAAAATCATTCCTTGTTTCACAGATATCAATTTGTATTAAAATGATTCCTTGTTTCATAGATTATTCATTGGCATTATAATGATTCTTTGTTTCATAGATTATTCATTTGCATAGGTCTTGTTAATGGTGGATATTAGAACCACTTTTGGCCATTATCTTTTAAACCTCAAGTAATAGTGATAAGAATGATTGATCAAATGTATGAACACTCACCGGTCGAGATATTTCAGCAGGTGCATCTTTATAAAAGTCTTCAAGCGGCACAAGTTCTATTTCTTCATCTTTAGACTTGAACTGCAAGCACTTAGTTACTTCTTTATTGAGATGATCAGCTTCATACAATAAGTTTTGCAAGAGCAAGTGAGTCGAGTCAACTCTCTGCTTTTCCTTATGTAATGCATCACGTCCAGCTCTTGTACGAACTTTCTCAAGGCGGTTTAGTTTTTTTAAAGCAACCAAGTTCAATGAAGCCTCGATGCGCTTTGCATTAAGTTTTTCTCTGGCCTAAAATGAAATCGAAACCAAAATATAATTTTGTTAACATCACATAGCTAGCCTTCTGCCAGTTGAGATTGGCATCCAGTCTAACTGGATGCATTTAGCTAAATACCAGTATTAGACATGGGCGCCTATTTATACCAATATAATTTTTTTTTTTAATTCAATTAAGAATTTCAATAAAACACCTCTGCTGTGGTGTAGACCTCCTAAGAAAATCAATAAAATATTAAGTAGTAGGGACTAAAACACATACCTCTTCAGTGTCTTTAGCTTTTAGTTCAGCTATTTCAGCAAACAATAGTCTAATATCTTGACAAATCTTCTTGAAAAAAGTGGCATCTTTCTCAGCTGGACGTAGTTGGGCTTCTGACTCTTCGAATTCTACTACACGCTGTATACAACAATAGTTCAATACAACAATAGTAATTGTTCAAGTGCTCATGCAAGGAAAACGGAGAAAAGAAGTTTCGTTAATTTTTAAAGACAATGTTTTCCATATATTGGCATTTAATTAAACTTCTGTTCGGATAATTTTTCACCAGGCTGGTGCAGTGGACTGAATTGAAATCAGTTGAGTGAGCCCCAGATTGTATTTTGGAGGTTGATTATTTTTGCTTTTATATAATGTTAACAGTATACGAAATTTCATTTGAATGGGCATTAATTATGGTTTGTTGCTATTTCAGTACAAAAATAAACAAATAAAATCCTAACCTTATAAACATCTGCTGGCATTTGTTTGGGAGTTTCACTTGCTGTGCTGGTGTTTATCTTGCGGCGTTTTTTTGCAGACACATCTTCTTTTCCCATGTTTCTGATTTATATTCCTTGGAAACGTAATAAATTTGTAATTTTTTATTGAAAGAATCTCTGAAACACAGACCCAAGTAGCACAGTCCAGCCAAAGAGTATAATTAGTTACTTTACTCTTTGAATAAATATTATGAGTCCAGCACAGAGCGTCAGACCTTCCTCTATATTACAATACCACAGAACATTAATATGTCATTCCTCCACAGAGCAATAGAGCATTCCTCTCACAGAACATTAATATTCATTCCTCTATAATAGTTACTTTACTCTTTGGTCTAACAGTCTAACACTTTAGTCACAGACTAAGGGAAGTTAGAATACACTTTAGTGCACTCTTTATCACTTCACTCACAGGAGCATAATTATAGAAAAAGACCACGTAAGTCCAAAGAATGATGATTTCATGAAACAGTTATTCTTTGGACTTACGTGGTCTTAGACAGTTGTGTTGATGACTTTAATGATTATAATTCTGTAAATACATATTTGTTACGGCCGCGAATCATATATTAATCAACGTACAACTTAATACTGACCAGCAAATTGCAAAAAACCTAAAAAAAAATTAATTTCGCGGGCTACCCTGGCGCTTTCGCCTTAATCTTACCAAGCAAGTATATAGTGTTCTGTGTTACCAAGACAGCAAAATCCATGTCAAAAACCGTCAAAAACAAAAAACGTCTTGCAACTGTCAGTGTCAAATCGTAGCCATTAAATTAAATAAAACTAAAATAAAATTTTGGCTTACAATCCTCCGAAAATTATTTATCATAATGGTACGAGTGACTCAGGTTCTTGCTCGAATTCCCGTTATTAAATTTCGTAAGGGCGGGTTGGGTTCAGGCGGAGCCCCCTCACCGGCTCCAGCGGCTGCTCCTCCGCCAGCTGCTGCTGCTGCTGCTGCCGCAGTACGTAATACACAATACACCTGATATTTTGTTTACCGATTCATTTCTATATTTTAAAAGTGTTTACGTAACTATATTTTCAATGTATTTTTTACTCCCGTCACATGTCAGAATCGAGTAAAACGTTATTGACATTCGAGATAAATTGAGCGCACTTATTATTTTGATGTACAGCCTGTACATCAAAATAATAAGTGCGCTCAATTTAGCCTACCACAACTCCTGTACAGTACAGGAGTTGTGGTAGGCTGGACATGGTGGCAATGAAGCATTGTCTGCTGTTCTCAGGCAGCACATTCACAATGGTTTTAGGTCACACATGGGCCTGCTGGAGTTAAAAAGTCTGATGGATAATAATTTTTTTTTCGTCATTATTTTTCAGCCAGCTCAAGTACAGGCGGCTGCATCAATGAGTACATCTGCCATTCCTGACATTGATCTACCACTGCGCTACAAAAGAGCACCTCTCTCAGAAGAAGAAATTGAACACATCAATGGCGGTGGAATTGTTTAGTCCCTCAACTTACAATATAGTAGATGCAGTTTTCAAAAGTAGATCTTGGTTAATAATATAGTTATTATAATTATATCTAGATAGGTAGTGGTAGTTATTGGTTTTATGAAGTTATTTTAAATATTTTGCCTGGCATTTAATAATATTTTATTGCTCTGTTATAATTTAGATCATAATATTATGATATCACAGATGCACTGAAAACTACAAAATGCATGTCTCAAGTATATATCAATCTAATACCACTTGACTTATGAAACAAGATTCTGATTCAACAACACAACTGAATTGTCAGAGTAGTGTTGTTAAATCAGAATTTTGTTCTCTCTACTCAACCCCTGCTGTACTCTAACACAAATAAATAAAAACACATCTTCAGGACTAATTGTCCTGATACTATAGATACAGTGTGTTGAAGATCAGAATGCCCTTAATTAAAAATGTTCAAAATTTAGTCACAATCTCATATCAGCGACAAAATCAAAAAGTAGGAAAATTTGTGGTATTTTTTACTGAGATTTATTTATTTGTTACTGAGATCAGACTGAACATTCTTAAAATTTCGAGAATTGCCTCAGTTGATCAACTGCTTTGAATTTGCATTTTATAGTTGAATACAGTCAACATTCAACACTTAATAATTAGTGCATCCTAATGAAATACAAATAAAATGTTATTATTTATATATATATTACTTATTTAACCAATATTAACACATTTCATCCATGTTGCAGATAGAGCCTTCCCAATCCCAGTCTCAAGGGTCACCACCAGTAACTATGGGAGTAATAAAAGTACCGCGTGGTGTCCTGGTTGATTGTGGCAACAAGAAAAAAGAAGTAGTATCTTTAAATATTGTGTTACAAAGATGTCAAAAAAAGTGAGAGCTCCTAATGGAAAGTTAAATTGTAACTGGGTACCATGTAATGTAGTAAATCAATGTAAACTAAAAGTATAATTTAATGATTTTAACAATACTAAAATATAATTAAAAAAATGTTATCATTAAGTTTTATTTTTTCTTATTCTTTATTTAGGAGTGTAGTCAGTATATAAAATATAAATGATATACAGTAACGATATTATGAGACATGCTCTAATAATACCGAACATTGAGTTTTTCGTTCTGGATGGCCCACATCTGTGCAGCCGGCCCATCGTAAGCGACATCACTGTTGATCTCGAACTTAATTATACCGAAATTCGCAAATCTACTTTTCCACAGTAGAGTCTGAGGTAGGTTGAGTAGTGCATTTGATATCGCCTTTTTTGTCTCGGCTGAAACGAATGTTACGTACTTAAATTGTAGGTAATTATTTATAGGATGGGATAACATGGCGCCATCTCTGGGTTGGTTATGTACGGTGTACCTAAATTTACATTATGTTAAACAAGTGAAGGAGCAATGCTGAACGCAACAGTTACAGTCGAATGCACCTCGCCCCCGACGCGACGTGCGTGCCACGCGACGCTAGGCCCTCAGGTGTATATAATATCCTTGCCCACCCTAGAATGGTCTGGTGCCCACCCTAGGATGTTTGGGGACCTATTCGAAATTCTAAGCTGGATACTTACATAACTTCACACAAAGCAATCAATTAAAAATCTACCACCAAGACCTACACAAACTTATTATTAAGTACCTATATAATACATAACTTTAGAAATAACAAAAATAATTGAATCTACTAATACGCAACGTATGCTAGAAGTACTTTTAAACTTCGTCCCACAGCCCACAATGCAAAGTGACAAGCAGGCGCACGTCGGAAAACCGCGCGCTGCCGCTTCGATCGATGCATTTTTTAGTTTAGATCTAGCATTTTGTGGGGTATAAGGGTATTCTCCAAATTGACGATACTCTTTTAGGAGCAGAATGTTTAATAATGAAAAACGTGCTAAAAGGAAAGGGTCGGTCGTGGGATCGCCTGCACTTGGGCGATGGGGCCCGCTAGGCATGGCGGGCTGATCCCAGCCGAGGGTGCGGCGAAAGTATATCTCTCGGGGCTCTCGGGCCCCCGACTTATGGCAGTAGAAGAAACAGTGGTTTTAGTTGGTAGGAGTCCGACATAACGAAACACGATGCCGACATTTCGTGTGCGTTAGTTTTTAGTAAATGTAATTTTAATGTTGTATGTATTTATAGTATTTTTAAGTTATATTAATATTGTGTTAGTAATGTGTTTTATATGGGCCTTGACGCCTGAAATAAATAACCCTCCGTTCATCCCAGACGGAGGGTTTCCAAGAGGATTTCACAAAAAAAAAAGGTTAGGGGCCAGGCCTCCCCTGGAAAAAAGCCCTAGATACGCCAATGGCTAGGCCACCTAGTTTCAATGTTACCCCTAACACTGAAACTAGGTGGCCTAGCGTCACACATAGTTTTAGGAGAATATGAGGCCGGTTTATTTGTTACCACCAGTTTATTTGCGGCCATTTGCGTCGCTCCAATGATGTAGGGATAGATAGATACAGTCAACTGAACGTGCATGGTAACAATTTGACTTTGTAACTTACCTCTTAGCTTAGCATTAACTACTATAGGGTATGGCGGCAAACGACCCAATGTCTCCAAGGTTATAATATCTTTACCACCATCGTACATAAACTTTTTTGTATAAAGAAGAGTAGTAGAATCAACTGCGGCCCAATCTGCTTGTTTTGATAGCACCATCTGAGCTGCCGATAAATGTGATCCAGATCCTGAAATAAAGATAATGTAAATGTGCGTACAGCGTGCGCACCAACTAACTAGCTGCTGCCCGCGCTCTCACAAAACTTTCATATTTATTATGATAGGAAATATAATAAATCACAGTACTTAGCAGAGATCCAAAGAAAGATGCGTTTTCACCCTTTTCTTTTAAGGTTTTCAAAACAATTTTGCTTCCACTTAGAGATTCCTCGTCACTGTATGCAAATGTACAACCGCGGAGATCAAGTAAAGTATTCACGTTATGAGCTCTGCAATTAAACAACTTTATTACATTATGTATAATTCAATAAAACAATATTAGCAGTTTGGAAGCTAATTGTAGAATAATAGAGGACTCTTTCTTATCACGAGTCAATGACATGTTGATAACATTTTTATCTATTGTGTGATTGTGTGTGTATTTATCTCATTGGAAGCTTAGTTCGTAAACTTACATCGATATCATTTTATATTAATATTATTCGAAACGTAAGCAGAGTAAGACCTATGTATAATATTGTTGCTGTAGATAAGTAGGTACAGTCATGAGCATACCTACTCACCTCAGTTTGGCAATAATTTCATGATTCGCGGCAAATAAAATAATGATCATTTGTGGAAGGCATATATACAACTGGAAGGAAGTATAAGTGTGTGATCTGTTGTATAGTCTGATGCTCATCGACATGCGTTGCGTCATAAATGGCCGATATTCAGTTAAATTCTGAAGAATGGCATAGCATACCTACCTCTTTGAGTTTACCTCTAAACTCGTTGCGTTTTATCAAAAATATCAGACATCACTTTCTTTGGCAGCATAAAAATTTCAATACGGTGCTACGGCGGCGCGCGGCGGGCGTAGTGCGGCCTCTACGTAAATCTTGCTGCATGCACCTTGGTAGGTACATGCACCTACCTAGGTGTCCATTTTTACTAATTGAAGGGTTCTTACTTTTTATCACTGTGAATGATGATATCTGAGAAATATCCTGGCTTATTTTCCACGTTCATTTGATGAGCGAAAACAGGTGTTACCGGAAGTAGATCAATATAGGCATTTTTCTTTCCACGTAGTTTCAGATATGCAGAAGCTGTCATGAACGCTGGAAGATAAATATTTACATAAATAAAATCACTAAAATGTAGGTAAGTATTTATAAATAGTTTAAATTACAATTATTATTATTAACTAGTGGAGGTGCTTGGGGGAGGCATATGTCCAACAGTGGACATCTTTCGGTAGAAATGATGATGATATTAACTAGCGACTTCGTCCGTGTGAAATTTCTTGCTTCCCCGACTCACCCCGTCGCATTGCATCGCCTGCCCTATTACTTCGTTGACGCTTAGCGTTCTTTCCGACTTTTTTCTTTTTACTCGGCTCCTAGCGTGATATTAAATATAACCTTCCTGAAGAATTAGGCTATCAAAAATGCAAAAATATTTTTAACCGACTTCAAAAAAAGGAGGTTATCAATTCGCTTGATTTAAAAAAAAATGATTGTTACTTTAGAACTCCGTTATTTCTAAGCCAATTTGCAAAATTATTTTTTATTTGAAAGGATATAGATAGGGTAAATACGCCAAACACCCCCCCCCCCCCCCAATCTTCGGCCATCTGCACATTTTTAACTTGCGTTCATTTAAAAAGTGGTTAAGTGGCAATTTTGCCACTCGAATTGCATCCTTAGTTCATACTTTATAAGTACAGACGCCAGCACATCAAGTTACTACAATCTGTCAAATTTCATTAATAGATTTTGAACTTTATCGCTAAAGCATAAGATTCAAAGTTGATTGGAAAAATTTGACAGTTTCGGGTAGCTTGATGTGCTGGCGTCTGTACATACAAACCGTTACTATCCGATTACGTCACTCGCTCTTCGAACACTGAGCGTCAGCAGCGATGCCGACGTTGAAGCGTCAAGTTCATCAGACTAAGGAAAAGAACCTTTCCTTAGTACTTGTAGTGAATACCCACGCTTCGGGGATTGATATCACAACGGTAAGCCATTCTTTTTTGGTTTTAAGCTTTGTTATCAATAAAAAGTTAGTTTTATTATAATACATATTTTGAGAGTTTTTTTTAACAAGGGGGCGCCATTAGAATACCAGTTGCGGCTTAAAACCGGATTCTCGACCCGGCCGACTTAAAGTAAATACAGTCTGTTTTATAAACTGCAATTCTACCATTTTTTCCTTTGGAATAATAGGAGAATTTGCAAAGCATATAGGTAAATAAACCTATTTTACGTTTATTCGCTAAATACCGGCCAAGACTTTCAAAAAAGACACTGCAAAAGTGCAAAGTGACAAACAACTTTAATTTCGGAAGTCGGTGGCAAACAACGAAAATGCGAACCCAACGACATCGACTTCCGAAATTAAAGATATTTTTCACTTTGCAGTGTCTTTTTTGGAAGTTGGTTGTTTATTTTTTGTAAAAAAAGTTTTTATTTCAAGTGCGACTGGATTTTATTAGTGTAGATAGATAACTAGGTAAGAAGTAGGTACTCATGCATAATTTATTTTCCTAGGTACCTTACTACGTAGGTAATGTACAGACGCCAGCACATCAAGCTACCCGAAACTGTCAAGTTTTCCCAATCTACTTTGAACCGTATACTTTAGTGATAAAGTTGAAAATCTATTAAAGAAATTTGACAGATTGTAATAGCTTGATGTGCTGGCGTCTGTACCCGACTTTGCTGCCGCTGCATTATGGTCAAGCTACACAATTACGTTGGAACAGAATAATGCATATAATTATCTATAAGTCCCTACCTCTTCATCATTTTCACAATTATAGAAAATGGAAGTGGAGGTAGCCTAGTTGTTTAAAAATAAAAGTTATTCTCTTACCCAAATCGGCCTTGTCAGTAGAAAAAGGATCAGGACGATCCGATAATGGTCCTGGGCTTCTGCTTTCATATTGTAAAGTTGCATAGCAACCCAAGGCATCTTCTAATAACTCCAGAATCAACTCGTATAACTGTACCGGATGAGATGGACACATATATGTCACAATGCGAAGGTCTTCTTTGTTTTGAGCCATTATTGAAAGTAGTATACGAAACCAATGTAATAACTAGACTGACCACTTATGCAAGTTATAATGAGCTCATTTTGTTAACGGTTTGATTGTTTACTATCGTCAAAACAAGATAAACGCTGCACGCGTCGATCATGTATGTACTGTCTAGTCTATTATAGATTCTTTGGTAAACGGTATGACGTCACGACACAAGCACGCAAGAGACGCGTGTTTGCAGTTTGTATTTGATTCGTACTTTTGTGTAGGTATACTACTTCCCTAGTTAGGGTTCCGTACCAAAATGGTAAAAAGGAACCCTTATGGTGCGAATCAGTCTGTCTGTCTGTCCGTCTGTCACAGCTGAATATCTCAAGAACTACTAATGCTATCAACTTTAAATTTAGAATAGATGACGTTTGTCCAATTATTTTGCAAATAAATAAGAAATATATAATTTTTTTGCAACGGACTGAAAGTGGGTCTGAAAAATTCGAAATGGGCTTACTAGGGAATGTGGGGTATAATATGAAAGAGCGCAGTTTGCACATTCTCAAACCCTTTTTTCTTCTTTTTTAGGCCGCATATTTCCAACTTTTGATGAAAATTGTAAAAAAAAAATACCGTTCCCCCCTCTTATCTCCGAAGTTTGCACAAAGAAAAATCTTAAATTATTCTATGTGATAGAAGTTTATGTAAAGATTACAGGATAAATAAAACGATGTCTTAGATACATCGTTTTATAATAGCACACTTTTTCAGAAACAAGTTACATTAGTTCAACTATCAGTCAGGAGATGGCGCTAACCTAAAACTGCAATATTCTACACTGCAGCGTGCAGTGTTAAAATTCTCTGACGAATATAGCCTATAGGCCTCGCCGATTTAAAAACATAATATGATGGTACGGACCCTCGGTGCACGAGTCCGACTCGCTCTTGCCCGGTTCTTTTTTAATAAGTGCTGCTTTCGCCGCAGCCTGGTAGCAATGGTGTAATTGCATTGGACTTACCACACCTACAGTTATTATTATTTTAACATGGACTATGAAATACAATACAACCTATATTATCTTATGGTAGGTAGGTACCTACTTAATTTATAAGGGGTTTGCCATAGGTGTGATGGTACAGACGCCAACACATCAAGCTATTACAAAAATGTGACAGTTTCAGACAGATTATGTTCTTTTCAATGAAGTAGGTACTTAGCGTTCCAAAAACAAAAATATGCATGGAGTCGAAAGACTGCTTTGACGAACAATCTTTCGTGTCGTAACAACAATGAACCACTCAAGTTATGGCGGTGTGCAGACAACTCTGTATATACCTACAGACGCCAGCACATCAAGCTACCCGAAACTGTCAAAATCTCAAATTAAAGAAATTTGACAGATTGTAGTAGCTTGATGTGCTGGCGTCTGTACATTTTTGTTACAAGAATTCCTAAAAACGTCCCAGGATGGACTTTAAAGGTGAATCCTCACCCTGATGCCACTACCACGTTTTCTGACTATCACCGACTATCACGGCTTGAAATATACAAATATGTAGCTCCGCATTTATTGCTTTAATAGGCGTGGCGACAGTATCAAATAATCAAAGATTTAATGATTTTAGGGGAAAGTACACATTAAAAGGATTTAAAACACTGATTTAGTTTTATTTAAAAACTTGAGATTAATCGGATTTTCACTAAAATAAAAGATGAAAATACGGCATTCGGCCATTTTGACTGAAACGCCAATCACAGCGCATGACGTCACGCCTATGTAAACATCACTTGCGTTTTGTTGACTACTACCGATTACGCATTTGGATCGATTTTTTATTAATTTAAGTGTAATTTATCCACTCCACTTGACTCTACAACACGAATCTATAACAACATGGTTTCGCCTTGCGAGCTTTAACCATTGAACTCTTATTATTTGCTTGTTTGGGACATATATAAACACCTTGTTGGGAGTGGTTATTGATGTGTTTTTACACTGAGGTACTGCACACCACTTATACACTTTGGAATTCATTTTTATCAGATGAAATATGCAATGTTTGTTTTGTCAACACGCGCAGTCAGAGGAAAGGTAAACACTAAACGTAAAATGTGTCAAATGTGTCAGCTTGACACATTTGACGTTTAGTGTTTACCTAGGCGTGACATCAGACCCGACGCCATGACACTGCGAGCTGTTTTCGCGCGCTATTGAAAAAATATTAGAAAAATGTCTTTAAACTTCGTTCAACTTTAGTTTATAACCGAAATATAGGTTTTTTCGTAAATAGTAAATGTGTATGTACATTACGGAAGAGGATTTCAAAATCATTCGTCATCCCTATTGAGGGACATCACCAGAGCAAGCAGTTCGTCGGATTTCAGAATTCGAGGGTACAAAATATATTTTTTTTTTAAACCAGCTGTCTATAGTTTCAACCACATCTTCGCATTAGATGCATGTGAGAATTTATTTATAATTGGTGTAAAATAACAGAACCTAAAATATTTTTAGCTTCTCTGTATTTTGCCTCAGGTATCTCAATAAAATAAGCACTCAAATACATAATAACATCATCATTTATTGAACTTACGCATTGATATCAATTAATTTTAAAACATAAAAATAAATCTTAAAATTTAAATAAATAGCATCATACACACACTACAGCCAGTAATCTCTTATAAATAAGGTACGTTTTTGAAAAAATGTGCTGTAATTTGCCCATTTTGTTACACACTACAGAGGATTAAAATGCTGTATAACATTCTAAGAGCATAATATACACATTTCAGTCATTGCGGTCGATAGCAACTACGTGTTCTTTGTTGAATATGCTCTTTTACGTCTTTGTAGATTTAAACAGGCTTGCGGAAGTTCTTGCCGGCGTACTTGGCGCCAGCGCCGAGTTCCTCTTCAATGCGGAGGATCTGGTTGTACTTGGCGAGACGCTCGGAGCGGCACGGCGCGCCGGTCTTGATCTGACCAGTCGACAGACCGACGACAAGGTCAGCAATGAACGTGTCTTCAGTCTCTCCGGACCTGGTCATAAAAAACCCATTATAATATCAAGCAACACTGGTGTAATTATTTAAAACAGAACATGTATTTTTTCAAACTTTTTATTATTTTTATACAAATCATAAAATACCTGTGAGAAACCATGGTGCCCCATCCATTCTTCTTGGCCAGCAAGTGAGCATCGATAGATTCAGTAACACTTCCAATTTGGTTTACTTTCAAAAGCAAGCAGTTGCAAGCTTTCTTCTCAACAGCTGTGGTAATGCGCTTGGGGTTTGTTACCTAGGAATCACAAAATGATCTTAATATTAATGTATCTTGAATCATCTGATGGATGGGTGGTTGGCCTCTTTTGTTTCTAGTTAGTTTTCAAAATGGTTTTTTAGTCTTCCAATGTTTGGATGAAAAATGAGGTGCAGAGCCAATCCTAAATAAATTGGGATGGTGATAGGAGGTAATGATGGGGTGAGGCGACAGGCGTCAGGTTGTTGTGTTGTCATTTGACATTATGCTGAGCTGAGGCCTTTTTGGCATTAAAAGCATTGTTTTCTGTTGTTTATAGTTTTACGGTGTTTCTTTTTTGCTATAATGCCAATAAACGCATTTTTCTTTCTATCTTTTACAGTTCCAGTCTTAAACCTGCTAGGTGCAAATACTTACTGTAAGATCATCTCCGACGATCTGGATGGGTGTGCGGGATGTGAGGTTGGCCCACGCGGCCCAGTCGTCCTGGTCGAAGGGATCCTCAATGGACACCATAGGGAAGTCCTTGATGAAGTCCAGGTATACCTCGGCCAGTTTCTCGGAAGACAGGTAGTCGGCGGGGTTAGACTTAGGGTTCTTGAAGTCAAGGTCATAGGTGTCATTCTTGAAGAATTCAGATGCCGCGACGTCCATTCCAATTTCAATCTAAAACAAAAATTATTTTTATAGCTAAGATTGTGATTATAATTTAACATTTACTAAGCTGCGATTATATTTTTATACAAAGGCGCGAGTGTGTATTGAATATCACTTTCTGTGATTGATCTATTCAAGGTGATGGTGTAAGTGAAGGTGCAACACATATAAATAATGATAATCTATATGTATAAAAATGAAATCGACGGCGAAGTGCCAATACCTCCTAACTGATTTTTTTTTGAAAAATTCACTTTTTTTTCGTTTTGAATTTTAAAGGCGATATTTTTAGTTGCAACAGCATTAAATTAAAATGTGGAAATGTGTACCTCCCAACTAAAACAACGTGTCTATTTTTGAACGTTTTTTTCCAGTATGTGTAAATTTTTGACTTTGTCAGGAGTTATTGGCACTTCGCCGTCGAAATGATGTTTGTTAGTCTCACTAAAACTCGAGAACGGCTGGACCGATTTGGCTAATTTTGGTTTTGAAATATTTGTAGAAGTCCAAGGAAGGTTTAAAAGGTGAGAAAATATGTAGAAGTTGTAAGGAAAATAGTAAAAGCAACAATTTTATTATCCCATACAAACTGTATCTGCCAAACAGGATGCATTCAGTAATACGGAGGTAATAAGATTTTATAGTTTGATTTATTCATTTGTTTGGTCTGTCCTTTAATCTTTTATTTCTACGGGTATTTTAGTTTATTATCAAGACAGATTTTATTTATTTAGCTTGATATAATCGTTTCTAGATTTTTTTCTTTGATTTTTTCGTGTAGGGTAAGGGTAGGGCAGGAGTTGGGTAGGGGTAGGATTAACAGTAGGGTAGGGTAAGGGGTAGGACACCACGCGAACGAAGTCGCGCCGGGCAGCTAGTAAGCAATAAAAGAAGAAAATTGCAATATCCTTATACTAACCTTGCCAGTGTAACCAGCCTGCTGGATGGCATCTTGAATGAGGAATAGAGCGTCCTTGTTGTTCTGGATATTGGGAGCGAATCCACCCTCATCACCGACAGCGGTAGAGTCCAGACCAAACTTCTCCTTGATGATCTTCTTCAAGTGGTGGTAGACCTCGGAACCCATGCGCATCGCCTCGCTGAATGTAGTAGCACCTAGATAAAAAATTAAATGTTCTTAAAACTGTTAATTAATGTAGCTTTTAAACTTTTGTGAATTTATTTTGTGGGCAATGAAGACTGCTTTATGTGTGATAGATACGCTTCTGGCGAATGGTTTTGTTACTCCAAAATATAATTTGGTTAAGCCAATAGGATTTCCGATTTCGTATTAGGGTCTCATGCAAGATGTTGTGAAATCCAATTCAGGCAAGTGCCAATATGACTTTTAAGATTCATATTATGTATCTTATGCGCCTGCCAGACTATGCTCCTTGCGCTGCTCATCGCTATGCTCCTCGCGCTGCCGTGATTTGCCGCGATGTTGCCCTCTCTGCCCACACACTGCTCTACTCGCGCATTTAATCGCGACGCTCCTCACTTGTCATTTGCCTTGGTGAGACAATGGACGTTGAAACGGTGGCAGCGTGCGCGCTATGCAATTTTAGTATAGCTAATTATATTAATGTAGTAAAAAGAAATATACATCGTCGTCGTCGTCCTCGCCAACGGAGATAGTGGATTATTAACACCTTTTCATTTGACCATTCCACGCTTGGCGACGACATAATTTCCAATTTTGCATACGCGTGCGTCTTGCGCGAGCGCTCCATGCAGACTGCGACCGCGCGATTATGTGGCCGGCCACTCGCACTCGTATTGCCGGTCCTTTGACTCGCGCGCAAAAACCGACAAAATAGGGAGCAGTGGGTAGGACGAGGAGCATGACGTGTGGCATGACGAGTAATGTTGCCACACTATGTCTCTGCCTCCTTTCCTCGTTACTTCCCATGCCACTCGTCGAGTGTGTGGCAGGCGCATTAGACATTACTGACATTGGTGAAGAAAAAACATTGTAAGAAAACCTGGACTTATCTATATTAATAAAAATGAAATGCTGTTTGTTGGTAAGCCTACCACTTGAGAACAGCTGGACTGATTTAGCTATTGTTTGTTTTAAAATATTTGTAATAGTTCAAATAAGGTTTTTGTGGAATGAAAAATTGGAAGCCTCAAGGAAAGTTTTCAAATCCAGGAAAAACTTATTCAAAATTGGACAGGACAACGTCTGTTGAGTCAGCTAGTAGTTAATATAAGTCTGAAATTGCCAAGCTGTCTTGAGCAAGCATAGTGATCAATGCTTGTGCCCTCTCTGTATGAGAAAAGGCCTTTGCCCTGTAGTGGGACAATAATAGGCAGGTATTATTATTAAGGCATTTCACATAATCATTCAGCCTTTTCAGGGACAGAGGGTATAATAATATAGACATTGAAAAACCTAGATAAGGATTAATTTACCATTTTGTTTTTGTTTTTTTCTTCTTCTTTGTTTTCTGTTTTAAGATCTAAATTACATGTAACAATTTAGATACTAGTGTTTGATGTAAATTAGGGTAGTTTTCTTTTAATTTTTTCTCTATCGTACGTACAACTTTCGTTTTGCATGCTGAGTTTACCTTTAAGTGATTGTACACTATTGTTTATCTGTTTCTGCTTGTTTTTTTGCCCATAACTGGTGTAAACAATCGTTGGTAGACCAATAAATAAATAATAATATTAACCTGTAGGCAGAATCATGAACTCTTGCATGGCCAACTTGTTGCCAGCGTGAGAGCCACCATTGATGACGTTGAAGGCAGGCACTGGCAGCACGATGTCGGTGTTGCCAGCCAAGTCAGCCAAGTGCTTGTACAGAGGCACGCCCTTCTTAGCAGCACCGGCCTTGGCAACGGCCAAAGACACGCCGAGGATGGCATTAGCACCCAACTTTGACTTGTTTTCAGTGCCATCCAAGTTCAACATGAACTGGTCAATCTGTTAACATACCATTAAGTTTTATTTCTTTAAAATTTTTTGTAAGATATGGTACAAAGGTGGATTGAATCATATATGTGTGGAATGTATGTGTCATAGAAGTTAGGTATGAGATAAGTAAGTTTTATCAATTTTTTTTATTTTTGTGTTTTCTATTTTTCTGAGGTGTTTTATGTATCAATTACATACATAGTCACTAAAGTAAATGTCTTTGTTAGCAACAAACATAATTAAGTAATCATAATATTTGCAGTTTTTACTGATTACTCATTAATATGCAAATCACTGCAAAAAAAAATTGTTTGTTTGAACAGTAACTGGTACAATCTTAATACTGGTAATATCTTACAACATTATTTGCTGTAAATGTAGTCTATTCAAATGCTTGTTTTGAATTGATGTTATGTACTTCCACTTTTAAGTTGATTTTAATGACTAGTACTTTTGAAAAAGCCATGAAAATGTTAGAAGTTGTTGTGCAAACTTAGCTGTTAGTGTGGCCATTAAAATTGTTTTTCCAAAACAACAATTTGTTTACATGTTTGGGAACATAATCAAGAACACATTATTATATATGATAGGTAGTGGTATGTAAAAGAAATAAACCACATGGCTTATCCTATGGCCATAAATGACCATCCATACCCTGGCAAACCTTAAATACTAAAGCAACAAAAAAAGAAGAAAATATATCGACGGCGAAGTGCCAATAACTCTTAACTGACAAAGTAAAAAATTTACACATACTGGAAAAAAACATTCAAAAATAGACACGTTGTTTTAGTTGGGAGGTACATATTTCCACATTTTAATTTAATGCTGTTGCAACTACAAATACACTTAGGCGATTTCACTAAAACATGCGAACAACGCCTTTAAATTCAAAACGAAAAAAAGTGAATTTCTAAAAAAAAAAATCAGTTAGGAGGTATTGGCACTTCGCCGTCGATATATAACAATAAAATTACAAGTACTCTAAACAAATACAGAGAAAACTTTTAGGCTTTTATGAAGTAGCTTATAGTATTAGCTTTATGCATGATCTTAAACTCATTAAGGTCAAAGTGAAGGTTAAAATAATGTTATCCTTATCACAAGTCACAACATACCTCTTTCTGTTGGGTGACTTCAAGGTTCTGTTTGAGCAGCTCAGGAGCAATGCTTTCATTGATGTTCTTGATGGCGGTGAGGACACCCTTTCCATGGTACTGGCCCTTGACATTGTCTCTCAGCTCCAAAGCCTCATGGACACCAGTGGAGGCACCAGATGGCACAGCCGCACGGAAGAGGCCCAACTCTGTTACCTATATTAAATAATACAATAATTCCAGAACATTTTGTTTGACTTAGGCTAAAAACTTTAGTTTTTCGTCTGATGCTTACTAGAAGGATGTTATTCTGATTAAATAAAATTATTTCCCATAAGCAGGTAAGTTTCTTTTCTTATTAGAATAAGTTACAATATTTATGATTTAAAGCAGTGATATATTTATTTATAAGAAGGAAATAAAATGATATTCTCTAACATGAGGAAAAGCGAGGCTGTAAACATGATTATACATACCAGGTCAACCTCTACAGTGGGGTTACCACGAGAGTCGAAGATTTGACGAGCTTTGATGGACTTAATCGGCATTCTGGACATGAAAACAAAATAGTTTCTGATTAAAGTAGGTATAAATTATTGTTCTTAATTATTTTGAAATATTTTTTTATAACGAAGTAACAATGCCATTACCTACCCCAATTTGTTCATGAATAGGTGGCAAGGTCAAATATAGGTTGAGTATATTACTCGAATAGTTTCAGTACAAAAATCAATATAAATATCGAGTGATTAATATGATATTATAATTAACATCGTACAAGTAACTAAACAAAATGATAAATTAATAAATAGTTAAATAAAACAACTGACGTATGCAAAAACTAAAGCAAGAAGGTTATATAAAAATGGGCATTTTCATTATTTTTTTACAGAAAACACTGGCTTAGCTTAGAATGATATCAAAACTAAAGCCATTAATATTTTTTTAGTATGAAAAAGGCTACTTACTTGATGATAATTCCGTATGTCAGCACACAAATGAAACTTTAAATGCACAAAATTTGCCGGATCCGCCGGAAAGTACCTACAGAACTAGGGAGTTTGTCCTTCACAAGGTGAAACTAGAGATTGAAAACCGGAACTTCCCAGAAAAAACATTAATTGTGAGACGAAACGTCTCGTCATACTGCGAAATTGCAAATAAGAATCTTCACAAATACGACGATTTGTACTGTGCGTCAGTCTAATTAATTTAATCAGTAGCATATTGTAAGATTTGGCGCCCCGGCCGATTCGGTTGGCCGCCCCGTAATTTACTAAAACAATCATTGGAACGAGCAATTTCCCTTCTTAGTCTGTGGAACGAGCGAAAGGAACGAGCGAAGCGAGCTCGAAAATGTCGCACGTCGGATAGATTTCTTTTGACCTAGAGTCCTAGACCATTCATGCAAATAGAGTAGTTTTTGTCAACCTATGCATAAAAGTTTGAGAACTGAGATAATTTGGTTAGGATTCAAGAGCAAGTGAAGAGAGCTCGAATATTTCTACAACCCGCCTCGGATATGTTAGATTTTCTCTTTACCATATAAACAGGTGTTATTGAAGTTACATGTTTTAAAATAGTTATATAATATGTATATTTAAGTTACTTTTTTACCATTCATACAAAATTACAGGCCGGCCGGCAGCGGTAGGGTTAAGCCATTGGTCCCAGCTGTCATTCGTGAATCTTTGGCAGTCATTACGATGATTACGAGTCATCAGAAGCCCGAAAGTCTGACATCCAGTCTTACCAAGGGGTATCGTATAATTACCCAGTAACTGGGTTGTGGAGGTCAGATAGACAGCCACTCCACGTTAAGCGAATTTCAACTCAAACTCAAAGCATTTATTACAATTAAACCATTTACAGGCACTTTTGAATTGTCAAGAAGTCGGTCAGTCAGAAAATACATTATGAAGCTAGTTGCACATTCCAAGCGTAGGCCTATGGAGAAGAACGGGCAAGAAACCCCATGGACACTCTTTTAAGTTATTTGATGTGAAACATCTATAGCCGCACGTAAAACAAATTTCTGGCGTGGCGACGCATGCCGTGGCGACGCGTCGCCACGTTATATGATGTTGTATATATACAGTCACAGTCTTGTGTACTGTACTGTACTGCGATGTCGATGTTTCACATCTGCCAGGCGTCCCGTGACGGCTCACTTATTTTTACAAAAATATTAGTTACATCATTAATGTTGAATTTATATTTATAATTATGTGAGAACGACGTAAAAAAGACGTACGCGTTAAAAGCGTCCAGAGTACAGCAAATAGTACAAAAACAACAATCCAAAAATAAAATAATAATAATAAGCCGAGGCAGCTAAGTGATGACCAGCCCCAACTGATGGTGCCCGTCACAGATTAGATATTAGTAGCTAGCTAGTGCCCGTTCACGAACATGACGCAAAGATCAGCACCATTCAGCTCAACCATTTTGAAGGGAGCTAAATGATCCAACTCACACGCCATCGTCAGCGAGACATTTGTGTGAGCATGACATACTATCAGCTGCTAGGGCACATTCAAGTAAATGAAAGACATATTACCCGGTAAATGGTACGGACCCCAGCACATCAACCTACCCGAAACTGTCAAATTTTCGCAATCAACTTTGAACCTTATGCTTTAGTGATAAATTTGAAAATCTATTAAAGAAATCTGACAGATTGTAGTAACTTGATCTGTCAGATTTCTTTAATAGATTTTCAACTTTATCACTTAAGCATAAGGTTCAAAGTTGATTGCGAAAATTTGACAGTTTCGGGTAGGTTGATGTGCTGGCGTCCGTACATAAGTTATAGTAATACATAGAACTCACATCTGTGCTACTCGACTGGCGTTCCAGGGGGGCGCCAGCCGTCATCCCGCCATCGCATTGCGAACGTGCGTCGCTTAAATTCTTCTCAGATTTTTATTCAGAAATTGAATAATTACTCAAAATACAACTCATAAACTAGTACCTACCTATCGTATATTATTTCGAAGCCTACACAGCGGCAGCAGCCGAAACAATAATTATAAAGTCAGTTTTAAGACAATTCACCACAACGACTCTTAGAGCACTTTTTTTTCAAATATTAATACGGTTCACAAAAACGTGTTTCGATTCAATTCAACTCTAAAGCACAGAGTCACTGAATAATTTTCAACACAGCATGTCAATGTCACTTTGACAGAACAGTTGTCAATATTAGCAATATTTTGTTGTTTTTATTTTTTTGTTCATTATTTTATTCCTGATCCAAAAATGAGTGATACAGAATCTAAATCGGAGAAGAAGCCTATAGTGATTAGAAATGCCACTGATTTACAAAGACTAAAATTACAAAAACTGATGAAAAACCCAGTGAGTACGAACTAGTCCAAATCACGGAATGGGAACCAAATGTTACGAATTCTGTTTTTATGAATTCTCACATATATATATTTATTTTTCAGGATAAGCCAGTGGTGATCCCAGAACCGCCAAAATCAAAATCATTAGCTGCGCCGCCTGACTTTGTCCGCAATGTTATGGGCTCGAGTGCAGGCGCGGGATCTGGAGAATTTCATGTCTACCGTCATCTCAGGCGAAAAGAATACGCGAGGCAGAAGTTCATTCAAGAGAAAAGTGAAAAGGTAAATGGGTCATAGTCATAGCCAACGCCAAAGTCATAGCCAAAAAAATCTTACTTCCTCTCACAGAGAGGAGGCCTGTGTCCCAGCAGTGGGTTATAGGTTGATTATGCAATTTTATAGGGATTTAGGCAAAAGGTTTTGTGTGAACTTTAGATCTACTGTGGTGTAAAAAGATGTCCAGCAAAGAGATCAAAATCTTATTTTTCTTTTTCACACTAGACCCATATCTAATACACATTATTTACATTTTATGCTGTAATTTTGTACCTTAATATCATATCTAAAATTTTGTTCAATTCTTATTGTTGGCCCAACCAAAGATATGGGCAGTCATCTTTAATATTCTGTCATTTTGCAATTGTTTTAGGAAAAACTTGAAGATGAATATCATAACAGGATAGAACAAAACCGGCAAGCAGCTGCCGAGAGAACAGCAAAGAAACGAGCCAAGAGGCTAAAGAAAAAGAAAAATGCTAAATTGAAAGGAAAGAAGCCAAAGTTAGAAAATAAGCAGAATGCATCATCACAGTCAGACTCCAGCTGTGAAGATGATAACACGGAAGATAAGGAGAAAAATAGAGAAATTATTTCAACAGCTGAAGAAAGCACTTCATGATACAATATGGTCTTAAATAATAATAGTAGTAAATAAGGAAATAAAGTATTTATAAACTTTACAAACTTTTCGGGCATACCTTGGAATTACTATGCTTACTCTACAACAACAGGGGTTGTTTTAGAAAGAAGTGGACAAACAATTGATTCCTTTCATGCTAACTGATCATTTCAAAGAATTTGCAACAAGACAGGTTTGCATTTGCACAAAGCAATTTCATTTAAGTTTAATAAAGAATGGCACATCATAATGCTGTTTGCAATGACTGCAGAAGAATGTTACATTATAGTAATTATATATATTTTTTAACGTGAAGGCAATTAGCACAATCGCAATAATAAGAAACCACAGACAAAAATCTGTCATTTTAAATAATTTCTTTCTTATACACGTAACAACAACTTTTACAAACTAAGATTATTACTTATCTAGGATCAGGTAGCAGGCCCCTCTTTTCCATTGGGCACTCTGGGCAAGTGCCCAGGGCCCCGCGATCTTCGGGGGCCCCGGCCTGTTCTCATAAAAAACATTATTTACAGCCACCGTTCCATTATACACATCATCATCATCATCATCAGCCTATAATGTTCCCACTGCTGGGACACAGGCCTCCTCTCAGTGAGAGGGAGTGGGCCATAATCCACCACGCGGGCCCAGTGCGGGTTGGTAGATGTCACATGTCTTCGAATTTTTGGTTCTAGGACATGTCGGTTTCCTCACGATGTTTTCCTTCACCGTTTTTGTGAGCAGTGGTGATGAAATAATTTACACAAAGTAAAGCGCCTGTCTGCCCAAGTAACACAAAATCGATAATGGAAAAAGTGATGACCAGAAACTTTCTTCTAGCTTCGTTATAGAATTTGAAGGGTTTTAGCAATGTCTTGCTTCTGTATAACAGCATTTTATTAACTTTGTAGTTCCTAAAGCTATATAATCCTCTTTTTCAATCTTTTGTGCAGCTAAAGGTTTTATTTTAGATATAATTTATGTCTCTATACAGCTTCTAATACAGCTGTAAGCATTATACAAAAGTGTAGGCCGTATGTTAGCATTAATTACGGCTTAGGCTATTAAAAAGCATTTTAAAATTATTTAAAACTGCTCTATGTTTTATAACGACCTTTCGCATGGGTCACAACTGTTTAAAGGTGTACATTGGTGCTGTTTTAATGCCAGCTTTTTAAAAGCTTTCATCATAATATTATATAGCCTTTATCTACACAAACGTATAATGACAAGAATTTTAACAAGCAATAAGTCGTATACCGGCCATCCGCATGCCTAGTTTTTAATTATGCTTACGCCATTTTGCTTTTTGTCTCGATAATATTTAAAATTTAATTTTATGGTAAATAGTCCTTTAGAAAGGACTTCAACCTATGGTATTGACCGGCCGGTACAATACAGGTATCATAATGACTAAAACTAAAGATTTCTTCGTAAGAGCATAATTTTTTTTACAATTCCACATATTTTTATAATATTTTTGTAATAAATAGCTCTTTAATTTGAAGGCGCATGAAATATTTGATTCAAATATATACATACTTTCACAGTAAACTGATACTCGCAACCTTAATTCACTCATAGAGAACAAAAACAAGAGTTTAATTACTTACACACTTAAAGTAGCACTTATTTTTTGTTGAAAGTATCCATGTTCTTTTTACACAAGATTTATTAATAATAACAGAAATTAAAAATAACATTTGAAAATGTTTTTATTTTGCCTTTGTAATGGTACAAGCTGTATAAGAGCCGCATTTAACATATGCGCACTGCTTTAACCTGTTTTGATAGCCCATTATAATGCGTTTATCATTCCGGTAGACAACCAATATAATGCTGCTAAAATGCCATTCTAACACTTAAGTCTGTATAATTTGGGGCCCAAATTAGCATTACAAGAGCTGTATAGTGGTTTATAATGCCTATATGTAACTTCTTATAAAGCTAATATGGTCCCTTTATTGGTAAAACCGATTATCTACCGAAAACTAAACTTGTGGCAATAATGATTTAAAAGTTTGACAAAATAATTATGTAACTAAATTACATATATCTTACCTGCAGTCATGTAATTATAATGAAAAAATTAATAAAGTATGTTTGTAAATCATAAAAATAGAAGTACTTCATTGATAATGCTTGAAAAAATGCCAAACACTATCTTCAGGGAGGTCATTTAGTTGGTTTTTCCTGAATGACGACATAAGCATATATATCATTAATTAAATCACTTGGAGCTTATCTTATAGCTTCACCGTAACCTTTCGAAGAAAGTAATAAGGTACCAAAAACAAGTGTAAAAATAACACTCTTAAACATTCTACAAATTGAAATTAAAAAAATGATAATTGGTTTTGCTTGAGTAAAATTAAGAATTGTGGTAGACTATCTGCAAAATGTTCATACAACGAACTACAGCAAGCCTGGTCTATTTTTATAATTATAAAAATACCAAAAAATCATTACTTAAGTACATGAAAATAAAAACTGAATAAAGTAGGATAATAATAAGAATGATATATTAGGAAATAATCAACTTTATTAGTAACTTTTTATTTTTATCTAAGTATACAAAACAATTTGTGAAAAAATGAATTAATTTAGATTTTCTAACTACTTAAAGAAAACAATTTGTGAAACCATGAAATTAATTCATGTTTTAGATAGAAAAACTAAAATAATGTATCTTTCCTTCATCAGCTGATGAGAAACTTGTAATCAGGAAAAAGATAAAGATAAAAAGAGAGCTGAAGAAGAAACAAATTTTCTGTCTGCTACTTTCGATTTGCAGGCAATTCTACAATTGCCATGCACTGATGTTGGTCTCCTTTACTATACAAGAAAATTAACTTTATACAATTTAACGCTGTTCGAAAGTGTGCCTCCTAACGAAGCTTATTGTTTTGTATGGTCCGAGACAAATGGTAAAAAGGGAAGTTCAGAAATCGGAACTATTTTGTGTCACTATTTAATGAAATCTGTATCAGAGGAAGTCTCGGAAGTCTGTTTGTTCTCTGACACATGTGGAGGACCAAATAGGAATCAATTCGTGGCTGCTATCCTATTGTGGTTAATTCAAAACAGCAACCATTTACAAATCATAGAACACAAGTTCTTAGAGTCAGGTCACAGTTACATGGAAGCTGACCACAGATGACTCAGATTCTGACTCTTCAGAGGCGGCCACATCAGGGACGCGTTCAATGCGATCCCTATCTACAAGCAAACTTCTGTAAGTACCATCCATGGTACTCTTCTGGTATAAACCCCTTCTCACATAGATTAATGAGATCTTTTTCCTTAGCTTCCGTTATTGGAAGAGGTCCATCATACAATTGTTCTAGCGGTGGGAACTGCAGTTCCGAGGTAGTTGGTAGTTCAATTACCTGTTCTGCTGCCAATCGCTTTGCTTTGTTTCTTGTTGCATAGCTGTGGTGTCCATGTGCTGAAGATGTCGATGCTGTGTTTATATTAATCTTATTTTGTGTCTGAAACAGTTACTTACATCCATTGCCATAAATGAATTTGACATGACATAGTTATAGTATATTTTTTTGTTTCCTTTTATGTACTTCATCCGTTTTATTTTTAACCATTTCACTTGCTGTCCATCTGTTTTTGGTTCTATTCAAAATTTAGCCATTTTTTTGTATTAGCCAATTTTTTCAAGTCTTTAAGCTCGTTGTATTTAAATTGCTTGACTTGATAACAATTTTTTGTTATAGTCTTTGTGTCTTTCCTGTAATTTTTTTTTTGATCTAGCACGTTTGAAAATTTTAATCCAGTCAGTCATCAGAAAAAAGATCAACATTTTTCTTGGCAGACTCAATCGCACTGTGCATTGAGTCTGCTTCCATGTAACTGTGATCTGACTCTAAGAACTTGTGTTCTATGATTTGTAAATGGTTGCTGTTTTGAATTACCCACAATAGGATAGCAGCCACGAATTGATTCTTTTAGTTATTGTTCTGAGATTGATTCCTATTTTGTCCTCCACATGTGTCAGAGAACAAACTGACTTCCGTGACTTCCTCTGATACAGATTTCATTAAATAGTGACACAAAATAGTTCCGATTTCTGAACTTCCCTTTTTACCATTTGTCTCGGACCATACACAACAATAAGCTTCGTTAGGAGGCGCACTTTCGTACAGCGTTAAATTGTATAAAGTTAATTTTCTTGTATAGTAAAGGAGACCAACATCAGTGCATGGCAATTGTAGAATTGCCTGCAAATCGAAAGTAGCAGACAGAAAATTTGTTTCTTCTTCAGCTCTCTTTTTATCTTTATCTTTTTCCTGATTACAAGTTTGCTTCCTATCAATGTGTGTCTGATATTCTCCTTGTATTTTATTTTATTCTTCTGGATTAGCGCGATTGTACCTAGTGCACAAAAGACATGGTCTTTTTTCGGCATGAAAAATCCCAAATTAAATTCTGTAGAAAAAATTCTAAGATATGTCATCTCCGACACAGGTTCCATATTTTCGTCTTCGCATTTTGTGACGTATGTACAAAGAATACAATTTGCATAATGTAAGGTTTCAAGTTGCTTTTACTTGTATTTAAATCTAAACGATACGATCTCTGATGTTGTGGAAAGACAAATAAAGCTGTTTAATCTCTTTTAATTGAATTAAAATCTGCACAAGTGCGAAGGATTATGTTCTGTTAAAAACAAGTAGAACTATTTACTTTCTTTTTAATGTGTAAGATTCTAAGTACTTTCCAATAATTCAGCAAAACCAGAACCATTTAAAGTATTTTAATTTGTATTAGTATAATGCTACAGTATGTTCAGAGTGTAAGCAAATTGCAACTAAAATAAGATATGAAACTGAATGTGGTTTTGATTGCAAGGCTTCAAAAAAATCGTACAGGTATAAGACTTTAGCTGTTATTGAATGCAGATGTTACCTAAAATCTTATATTATAATTGTTTTTTGGCGTATCTATCTCGGAAACTATGCATCGTATCGAAAAATCGGTTTTATCTGTAGATAGAGCTCAAAAAGTTGAGTAGCTTGGTGTAAATAACTCATTTTTGAAAAAAAGTGTAGATAATCGGTTTTACCAATAAAGGGACGATATGCTAATTCTGTTATCCATCGATTATAAAGCTATTTTGTGCTACTTGGGTGGGTTCGAACCTACGACCTACAACTCGTAAGTCGCGGCCGTTATACACATCATTAGTACCCAATTCAATGACAAAATAAGTGATTTGCAGTGCGATTTACAATAAATTTCTAGCCCCCCAGTTATACTAGTATGCTTCTCTTATTTTCTCTTATCTACACAAGGGCCCCGTGATCCTTATGTGCCCAGGGTCTCCAATAGGTTAAAGACGGCCCTGTCAGGTAGGTAGGTAGCAAGTTAAATTTTATTTACTTACCTACTCCCTAGTATTGGTTTTTCGTGTAGAACGTCATACTCACAGGAAACCTTGCTTTATAGAAATCGATTTTTAAATTATTCAAGTCTTGCCAGTAAGTACGTAGGTACTAATTACCTATTGGATAGTTAGTAGGACATGTTTAGGTGTTCCTGCTTTACCGAGATTACAGGTTTTTATGATAAAAGCCTGTAAAATCTGAGAAGATGTCCGCGAAGATTTCCGCGGCCTTGCGGAAGGTAGGGAGAGCGACGCACCGCAATACCGGCACTCCTCTCCGGCCGCGGCCTCCAACCCTCAGCCGCGATGCCTCCCATACGACATCGCAGCCCGCCTCAGTTGCGATGTCGCCCAAGCGGCACCGCAACCTACTTGTTGGCCGCTACGTTGTCGGCTTACCGGCAAAAGCCCTGACGAGCGGCCACTCCTCGGGTTCCTGTTCGCTTCACCGTAGGTGACAAAGCCACGGCTACTGGGTCCCCCCGCCTCGACAATGCGGGAACCCACGGGTTGGGGGGGGGGGGGAATTCTACATTACCTACCATAACTGGTGAAATCACGATGTTTTCATTTAAGTACCGTTTTAATAAAGTTAGGCGGATACAGACATTGCGAGGCATGCGCAGCGCACGGCGCTCATCGCATGATTCGCAATGTGTGGACGTTCATATTCGTACTACGAATATAAACGTCCGCCTTAACAGTGGTAAGTAATTTACCTGTATAAATATGTACATAACTCCAGCTTCCTCATATGTGATAGAACAATTCTACCTATGCCAAAATTTAAGGCATAATAGCTGCAATCAAAGTTCCCAGTCTTATTTTAGCTGCCACAAAAACTTCGTTAATATGAGCCGTTTAGTGTGTGTTAGCTGGAGTGACGTCACCCCAGCTGCTCATGTCATATCTTCCAAACGAAAGAAGATATGATTATGTATTATAGCTCAAAAATTAAGGCATAATAGCTGCCATTGGCAGCAAAATTTTCAAATCTCTGGTCAAAACACTATGAGTTATTAACAAAATAAACATGTGTAAGCTGGAGTGACGTCACCCCAGCTGCTCATATATATCTTCCAAACGAAAGAAGATATGATTATGTATTATATAGTGTCCGACCGAAACAGGTTTTTCAGCCGAAACCGAAACCGAAACCGAACTTTCGGCCTTGCTCTTAGTTTCGGCCGAAACCGAAACCGAAACTTACTTAAACATATTTTAAAAAAAAATAATTTTAATTTTTTTTTATCGTATACAGAAATCTGGTGTGTTTTTTACACATTTGTTTGCATATACAATGTATATTATACATACAGACAGTTGAATACTTACCTAATTATTTACGAGGTCGGTCCCATAATGAACTGGCCTGATATACATAGTTCTACGCGACATGTTGTGTTGCATTAAATAGTACGTTTATCGTGCACTTAAGTGCACGATAAACGTACTATTTAATGCAACACCAGACTAAGCATTTCATGTCGATGCGTGTTTCTTATATTAATATAAGAAACACGCATCGACATGAAATGCTTAGTCTTAGTTTAGCAGGCATTAGCATAACGAGTCGCGTATTTTTACAAAATGTCGAAAACTGAGTATCGAAGTGTTATAAAGTTTTTGTTTAAAGAAGGTTTATCCCTGCCCAAATAAAAGAACGATTGGATGACGTGTATAAGGAGTCTGCCCCCTCCTATAGCACAGTGAAAAATTGGGTGAAAGAGTTTCGCCTCGGGAGAGAAACCGTCGAAGACATTTGCCACGACGGTCGACCTGTGGAAGTGCTCACTCCCGAAACGATTGCTCTTATCGAAGAGGAGGTTCTGAGTGACCGCCGTTTGAAGATTAGAGAAATTGCAGCTAGGCTTGGGCTCTCTAAAAATACGTCATCGTGCGATCCATGAACATCTTCACATGAAAAAAGTGAGTGCAAGATGGGTACCGAAACTGTTAGTAGTATTCATGGTGATTATATTGAAAAATAAAATTGGTTTCGTTTCATTTCCTTCATTAGTTCATAGTTAGGCCAATTTATTATGGGACCGCCCTCGTATGTGCAAAACACAACCTCAACTCCATGCGATTAATAACGATGGACGGCGGCGAACTGGGCCGGCAATGCGACGAGCGAGCACGAGCTAGCCGCGAAGTTCGATACGATTCATCAAAACGTTACTCCAGCAGGAAATGCAATATCTCGAAAACCTGAAGGGGCACAGATTTTTTTTTTGGGGGCACATTTTGGCACACATATAAGCTCTCTGGCCATGCACAATTTTTCTCTCTCCGATCATTCGTTTAGAATTTTCCTGCTAGAAAAACGTTACCCCAGCAGGAATCGTTTTTTCCGTTTTTTTCCAAAACGACAGGGGGCACACATTTTTTATTTGGGGGCACATTTACAGCAGATAGGGCACATATTATACGTTCTACTCCTATAACTCTAGGAGACACTTTTTTGCTGGGGTAACGTACACTGGAAGATATGACATGAGCAGCTGGGGTGACGTCACTCCAGCTAACACACACTAAACGGCTCATATTAACGAAGTTTTTGTGGCAGCTAAAATAAGACTGGGAACTTTGATTGCAGCTATTATGCCTTAAATTTTGGCATAGGTAGAATTTTTCTATCACATATGAGGAAGCTGGAGTTATGTACCTGTATAAATTGAACAAAGTAAACTGCACGTTTTCCTGGGTTCGAACCTACGACATATGATCCGTAAATAGGAGCCGCTACCACAATCAATAATCGGTTCCCATAGGTACAGACGCCAGCACATCAAGCTACCCGAAACTGTCAAATTTTCCCAATCAACTTTGAACCTTATACTTTAGCGATAAAGTTGAAAATCTATTAAATAATTTTGACAGATTGTAGTAGCTTGATGTGCTGGCGTCTGTACATCCCACTCCCCATTATGAATCTCCATTATTGGAGATTGTGAGAAGCTTTTCCCACTATCCCCATTAGTCATTTTGCAGAATTACCAGTTGTAAATAGTATTAATGATAGTTACGTGGAATTAATGATAGTTACACTGTTATCATATAGTAGATAGGGGGTGCAGATGGGAGCTTCACGATATAATTGAAAGAAGCATCGACTTGAATTAAATATATTCACGACGTTACATGGTCACGTTATTTCTAGCCCCTTTTTCTAAAACAATCCTCCTACCATATTTAAATATTTGACACTTGCTTGAACGTTCGAATGGAACACACCGGCTATTATAACCAGCCTGTATGTACTGCAAAAGGTAGAGCTACACAGTCTCTACAGTACCTACATTATTTTTTGTACTTACCCCAACTTTAGTAATGGTAATGAAAACAATCGCTGTAGTAAAGAACCACAGAGAAATGTCCATCAGTTTCTTTCTTATACGTTCGTAATGACGATTCTTTTACGTTACGTACAGTTTATTGACGATAGGTAGGTAGTGAGTCAATTGTTTTACAATAATTGAAAATATATTACACCTGACCTTTCATCCAAAACCGCGATGATAATGATAACCTTAATTAATAAAATCACACTTTGAATAGTCCTCACAATTTAATTAGAACTGAAATGAATACAGATAAATGTAAATTAAATCTAAGGATTAATAGCTAGTTTTATTGAACAGAAGCCATAACGCTATCCTCATTCTTCTTGAGTATGACGAATCCTTCCATGACAGGTGACAGGGGGATGTACTCGTCGGTAGCAAGTTCAGCTCGCTCGCCGAACGATAGTAGTACGGGTGTTGTATGCGTGTGGGAACCAGCGATTGTTTTTGGCGTTCCTGCCTTACCGATAACGTCGACAGCCTGCGAAATAATGAAAATATGTAAATCTGAACTAATGATAACAGCCAACGCCAAAAATATCGAGAAGAACAGACTGTTCTCAAAGTGATCTGAATTAGAATGACTTTTATTAACATTAACTTAATTACAATGGCATAAAATTCTTGTCATGACTTCAAGAAAGAAGGTCTTGTTCATCATCATTTCAGCCGAAAGATGTTCACTGCTGGACTTGGGCCTTCCCCAAGCACCTCCACTTCGACCGGTTTTGTTAACATGAATTTTTATTTATTTGAATTCGCGCATTTACAACGAATTTATTCAATCAAAATCGACGGGCTGATTTGCCATGACAGATACTTTTACAAAATTGCGTAGCCTAATATTTGTTTCCATTCCAAGCTGTTTTGTTTTCTTACCTGTCCGACGCGCACGCTGACGTTTAAGGGCTGCAGATTCTCGTCGAGGGTGACGAGCCAACGGGGCTGCATCGCCGTCGCCAATACGTACAGCAAGTAGTGAGACTTGCCGAGGATTACTGTAACACAAGGCTTTGTTTAAGAGATGCATTAAACTATTACATATTTGGAACTCGAATAAGATAAATTACAGTCACACCTTTCGAACATATTTCGGATACGGACGCATAGGTTTTTTTTCAACTAAATTCTTGATGCTTGGTCTATTGAACGGAATAAATGTTTGATATCGTTTTTAAAAAAAGAAAAGCTGGGCTAAGGCATGGACTCTACCTCTTCTGCATAGGTATTTGACAAGCGCGCGTAGCTACTACGCCACATTAATTTTGCAATATATGTATTTCGTTGGAGAAACTGGCCCTAAGACTAATGAAAACTTATCGTTCTAATAAAACTTTTACAACAAACCTAGAAGTGTACTTACTGTTCTTACAATCCAAGAAGGCAGTTAGCACAACAAGCAGGCCGGCGAGTGCGGGCTGGTTGATGAGGCGTCGGTCGGCGTGCGTGGGACACAGCGTCACCGTGCCCTTGCCGGCGTGGCACAGACCCTGCGCCAGTCGCACCATGAATAGGTGCACCGGTGACTTGCCGTGGTACAGCGCTAGTGCGCGCAGCATTGTTGCCAACCTAATAATAATAATGTTTACTAATGTGTGAGACACAGTCCATAAAATTGTTACATAGAAGGCTTTAGTAGAGCTATTATTAGTACACGTCAAAATAAAAGATGTTTTTTTTTTAATGAAACTTAAAACAATGAAGCATATACACAGGGTTATTTTGAATTTGCTTGTGGGGGTCATCGACCGCAGCTATTCATGATTATCATCATCTGTCTAGCCTTTTCCCAACTTTGTTGGGGTCGGCTTCCTGCTTCTTCTGTCATCAACCGCAGCTATTGTAGTCACTTAAAATATCAGTTTAAAAATATTTTTATTTTTGCTAACTTCACGGACATCATGTGATAGCTATCAATATCTGAACACTATAAAATAAAAAGTTTGATGTTTTTTTTAGGCCTACCGTGTCTGCGGAGTTTATCTAGCCAATCCTTATCCTACTATAATATAATAAATGTGAATGTTTGTGAAGATGTTTGTTACTCAATCAGGCGTAAACCGTTGAACAGATTTAGATGAAAGAATAAAGGGCTTCGAACTTTTGACGTGACAACGTCTAATAAATCGATGAAGCTGGCTGCACTCACGAAAAAACATGACTCATGTAGCGTTACCTCGCGGCCTTGCACTGTAGCGTTCCATGGCGGCTTGAAGTGCAAGCGAATATTAACAAATGCAATGCAACTATTCCATCAGTATTTTCTTATGACGTTGTCACGTTCAACTATCGTCAGTAAACCGACTTTACAGACAACCGATTTTTTTTGTATGGAAGCTGGCATAACACTCACCGTCATTTTGATTTTTTTTCGAAATCGCGGCGCACGTTGATAGTGGTATGTACGGGTAGAGGACACATATAAGAACAAAAATATCAAGTAACATGATACCCCAAAGTATCATGTTACCGAGATATTTGAAGGTAAACATCGACATAAGAGTACAACGACAATCCGCCGCCGCCGCTCTACCCATACATACCACTTTCATCGTGCGCCGCAATTTGGAAAAAAATATTTAAAACGGTGGCGGGTCGATATGCTAGATGGGTTCTATCCCCTTTGGTACAGAGATAGGTCCCGGGAAAGGACATAGGATAGTTTTTATCCCGATATTCCCACGGGATCGAAACTTACGCGAGTGAAACCGCGGGTTGCTGCTAGTTTAAAATAACCCTGTATATAATGTAAAATGTTGTAATGGTAAGAAAGCTTACCTGGCGTTGTTTGTGCCAGCTCCAACCAGTCCCATGGCGAAGATGGCGTTGTAGGCGACGTCGTTATCAGAGTCGTGTGAGTACTTGTTGAGTACGTCGATGACGGCCAGCTGCGGATTGGAGATGGAACACAGCGCGATGGCCAGGGGCACCGCCCGCCGCACTGCCGGCTCGCCGTAACGACCCTGATTTGTAAAAAATAAATGATTTGTAATACTCTTAAAATTGACATTGTTATTAATTGTCTGTGGTGTGTTCTTATGATTTTTTATTAGGGACGGGCTGACATTCGGTTCTAATGCGTTCTGGATTTTAACTGAATTTCGGCCCATCAATAGAAGAAAATATTAAAATACTAGTTGCGTTATTTTAATATTTTCATTTATCAAATGTTTGAATGCAAGTCATTTGTTGCTAAATTTTTATTGTATACCACAGGCAAGAAACCTACATCATGTAAACGGGGTTTTTATTGACTTGTAAGGTGAGTGCGTCAACTCACCAACTGTCCGAATATCCTGGTGCACATCTCGGCGCCGGTTTCCTCGCCGAGCGCGATGACGGCGACTCCTATCGTAGCGACAGCTTGAACAGACGACAGCTCCTTGTTGGCCTCTTTCTCCTTTTCTTTCTCCTTGTTCTTGCTGTCCTTTGATGACTTGCCTGGTGAAAACGGTAGAATATTCAGTATGCTTGTACATGACAGAGAACTCTGCAGTAACTCCATGAACTAACATAATTTTTTTGGGTATGCTTATGGCAGCTGCAGACTAGTCTGAATGACAAAGTGGTGAGAGGACAAGATGCAACTGCTGCAATGATCTATCGTATTTCGTTTGTAATCTGGACGTTACCTTTTGTGCTCTTATCGTCCTTTGAATTGCTGGCTGAGTTTGAGCTGGTAGCAGTGCCTTCTTTGGATTCTTTCTTGTCTTGCTTCTTGAATGCAGTGTCCTCGGTTGACGATTGTTCATTCTAAAATACAAATAGAGTTTAATATTATGCAAATGAAGTACATAGATACAGTTGTCTATGAAATGTAGTGCAACTATGGAGTGCTAATACGCATATTCTTCCTATAACTTAAGTTCAATCTATACTAATACAATAAAGCTGAAGAGTTTGGTTGTGTATTTGAACAGGCTAATCTTTGGAACTAGTCGGATTAGAAACATTCTTTTTGCATTTGATAGCCCAATTTTTGAAGGTCAGACCCTAAGGAGTCGAGAAAAGAAAAAGAAAGAATGCTAACCTATAACGAAGTAATAGCGCTGGAGGGAAATCGGATGTTATTTTATTTTCGTGGCTTACGACTTCCACGCGAACGAAGTCGCGGGCAGAAGCTAGTGTTTTATAAGTGCAGCCGAAAAGGATATATATTATTGTGTGTTAATGTTAGCAGCGATTCACATGTTATAAGTAGTCCATTATTTAATTACTCCGTGTTCCAAACTCAATAATAAAGTACACGGGCGCAAAATACGATTCATCCAGCTGTAGATAGAGAGAGTGAGATATGAGTGAGTGAGAGAGATGACGCTCTAAAAAGCGGAACTTTTTCTGAAACCATGTTCCATTTACGACCGGGTATATGTGGATGGATTGTGTGAGGATTGGTACGAAGGAAAAGGGAATTAATGACAGCGTAACCATTAACAGAGGAGAATTGAAAAAGAAAACTTGTTGCCTCGACCCCAAGAACATGGGAAAAGGCCGGGAAGATGATGATACTTTGCAGTGATGTATCCAGGGTTGCCAACCGTACGAGGTTCCTCGTACAAATACGAGATTTGTGGTCTTCCGTACGAGGTACGAGGACACTATCAACCTCGTACAATTATGTACGAGATTTTGATAATATGGCCATACGAACATTTTGTCAGTTTTGAACCCACAAAAGAAATGTATAGCCGCATGAAAACAGCTATAATATACGGCAGAAAAAACGATGACTGTGAAGATGTTTCTAACATAATATTTGGAGAGATGTAAACTAAGTTACCTTGCAAAGTTAAGTAATAATATGTGGTCGTCCAAATCAAAAGGGACCTTATGGCGGTAACTAGTTTCCGAGATATTAATAAATTCGTAAAATACCTCAAAAAAATCGTTTTTTTATTAACTGTATTTTTAAAAAGATGATTGTATTTACTACATGTGTGTGTGTTCAACTTTTCGAAAAGTCAATTTAAAAAAGTTTTGTATTCATCTAAAGTTTAGTAAAAAAGGAACCTTATCGCGGCAAGACCTAACAAATCGTTTTTCTTGTAATTCAAACCATATATTATATCGACATTTTAATATTGCAAGGTATATATAATAACGTATATAGCCGCCATTTTTTTTTATTTTTTTTTTTTCAGGATGGGAAATCATCAGATGACTCCTCCCGCTCTGGGTGGAGCGGAAGGGAGTGTCAGACTCTTACTGACTAAAACCCACCCGTGTTCCTTCCTTCGCCCTTTATGTTCCGGGCCAGCGGTAACCCTTTCGGACAATCCCGCTGACCCGGCAGGCTTCGGCCCTTACGGGCCCCTTCGTTTAGTGCTGACATCTCTTTGAGGCGCGCGTGGAACACGTACGCGCCGTCCGGCACGGGCCTGGTCCTGATCGGACGGTGAACTACCCATTACTCTCCGCCCGCAGGCCCGCGCCTACGGTGGCCGGGAGTCGTCGCGCGGCTCCCGACGCCCGGAGCGTCTCCCGCGGCGGCTGGGACGGGAGGCTCTCTCCCTCAGCCGTCCCGCCGCCTCCTTCGCTAGCATGACTGCTTCGCAGAAGGAGGCGACTGCCCCCCACTCCCTCTCGCCCCGGACCATGGCTTGAACCAGGCCCGGACGCGAGAGGTCGCCGCCGCTGCCGATCGCCTCTACGAGGACACGGCGGTGCTCCGCCCAAGCGAGGCAGACCTCCACCGTGTGCTCCACCGTGTCCTCTGGGCGATCCTGGCAATGGTGACACCCGGGCGTTTCCTCCCGCCTGATTATGTGCAGGAACCTCCCAAAACTTCCGTGTCCGGTGAGGACCTGCGTCAGGCGGTAGGTGAGGGCGCCATGACGCCTCTCTAGCCACTCCTCAAAGAGGGGTCTTACCGCCGCTATCGTGGCGTGCCCTGCGCTGGGTTGTGACAGTCGCTCTTTCCATGCCGCCATGAGATCGCGCCGGAGGTCCGTCCGCTCCGCCGCAATTTGCTGCGGAAGCGGAGTTTCCCCCCGGCGTAGTGCCTCCGCGCGCCACTCATACAGGCGCGCGAGGACTATCGCCTCCAGATCCCATGGCGGCAGTCCGGTAAGGAGGCTTGCCGCCTCGCCCGAGATCGTGCGGTACCCCCGGATCAGCCTAACGGCTACCACCTTCTGGGGCGCGTTCAAATAATGGGCGGCTCGCCGCCGCAGTGAACGCGCCCACACCGGGACCCCGTATAGGGCCATGGACCGCACGACCCCCGCGTAAAGCCTCCGGCAGGAGGCGTTTGGCCCCCTCAGGTTGGGCAGGAGCCGCTTGAAGGCGGCCGCGGCCCGTTCCAGTTTGGGAGCCAAACGTCGGAAATGCTCGACGAAGTTCCACCGGCTGTCGAGGACGAGACCAGGTATTTCATCGTCGTCTCGACGCCGATGTGAACCCCTCCTACCGTTAGTTGGGATCCCGATGGTGGCGTATTCCGGGGCCCATGAAACGACATGGCCTCGGACTTGTGCAATGCCACCTAGAGACCCAACTGCCGGATCCCCTCCACGACTATCGCAACCCCGCGTGCCATCGCGTCGGCCGCCGCCTGATGCGACCTCCGCTGCGCCAGGACTAGCGTGTCGTCAGCGTAGCGTATAGCCGCCATTAGATAGTGTCGCACGCCGCTGCATGCGGCATTCTTTGTATATGCGTCTTAGGTCTAAGGTCCCACTATTGTAGTCCATATTTTGTTTAGGTACTTTTAATAGAGGTAAACAATCTTGTTATGTTTTTTATCATAAAATATATTTTTAAAATAGGCTAAGGCTAATAGCAAAAGTAGGTAATTCATTATAACATCTGTTATTTCATTTTGTTTTTTTATCTTGTAATGGCTATAAATTATTTCATAAATGTATTTTTCGACAAAAACCTATCAAGATTGTTTACCTTTATTTAAATACTTACTATACTAAGAGATAAGTGTCAGCAGACTGCAACGGACCGCCTTAAGGGCCCTTTTTTACGTATATACTTGTTACGAACATTTTGTTAAATAAGTAACATTTTCATACCTTGTGATAATAAAAAAAAAATTGTTAAATAAGTAACATTTTCATACCTTGTGATAATAAAAAAAGAAAATTTAAGTTATCTTGAATGTTGCACTAAAATATTGATTATGCATGCTAAAAATAAAAAAATTTGTTTAGTGCCTACCATTAGGGCCCTTTTTTAATTTGTTTGAAGAAATTGTTCAGTTCTCTATGTAACTTTACAAGATCATAACTAATAGTTATCATTGATCTCTTAGCTTTATTAGCATCTAAACCAATTATGTATAACCTATTTAGTGATTAAGTGTTGATTTTGTTACTGTCAGATCTCAAAGTTTATAAAAAATAAGAATTCTTGCTAGTAAATAAAAACTATTTTTTTTTTAATTATGTGTTGTTTTTATTTACATCTAAGGCCTTTCGCAAATCTATGTAATTAGGAGCAATATAAAAACAATAAAAGTTTAGTGAGAAACAGGCGTTTTACTTATTTTTAATACTATTATCGATACTTTGCATCTCATTGATAATGCATTATGTTGGCGGGTCTAGTTCCCACAACAAACAAGTTTATGCAAGGATTGTAAGAATTTCCATTAGTAATAATCATAGTCAATCAAAGTATACCATCAGTTACATAACTTCACACTAAAACATAACTTTTTTGTACGGCATACTTAAATTGCGATTTTCTCGAAACTTATAATTTCGATCAGTGAACTTCAAAAATTCGTAAAAAAATAACGGTAGTGGTTAGAAGGTTGGTTCTTGGGTCTATAGTTCGGTACATTTATGTAGTTTTCAGCCCTGTAGATAACTCATTTCCGCCATAAGGTCCCTTTTGATTTGGACGACCACATATAGACACATTTAAAATTAAAATTAAATTTAACTTGAGTATTAATAAATATTTTTTTTTAATACAACACAAAATTATGTTTTATTCAGTAGGAAACTTGCAATAGTTTATTTAATTGAGTAAAAAGTCCTAAATCCAGCAGTTAAATATGCCTTAATATTGGTTTTAGCACGTTTTCTATATATAATAAAATGTACGAGGTTTGGAAGTCAAAATACGAGATTTTTAGCTGCATATGTAAGAGGGATTTTTCTTTACGGTTGGCAACCCTGGATGTATCCTTACGTCAGTCTCGTAATGTTTGGAGCAGATGTGCAGCATCTGTTGCACGACCAGCACGTCGCCGGTGCCCGCGTACGCGCACATCGACAGCGTGGTCTGACACAGCGACTGCTGAGGCTCCGGTAATACTTCCAACGCCGCCATTGTGGCTTCTGTGCGCTCCTTGCAACCTGAACAATAAAGGCAAAAATGAATACAGGGTCCAATTTAATTTAGCTAGAGAAACTCTGCAAGCGAGATAGTTATCGATATCTAAGCACGATAAAACGATAAAAAAATATTATTTGATGTTTTTGTTGTTTTGGTGTCAATGACAAACTGGTATTGTAGTTACTTGAAATATTTAGAAAACCAGTTTCTTTTTTTGGTACCTTCACTTATCTAATGGGTATTTAACAATATCTAAACACGATAAAACATAAAAGACTGAACTTTCAACTGCTGTCGATGACCCGAAACCAAATCACCGAATCATATATTTTTGTTAGTGACCGACCGAAAGTTCGGTTTCGGTTTCGGCCAGTTTCGGCCAAATAATCTAGTTTCGGCCTTAGTTTCGGTTTCGGCCAGAAAATGGCCGAAACTTTCGGCCGCGCCGAAACTCGAGTGTTCATGAATTATCGTCCACCGTTCGGCGAACTTCGCGGCTAGCTCGTGCTCGCTCGTCGCATTGCCGGCCCAGTTCGCCGCCGTCCATCGTTATTAATCGCATGGAGTTGAGGTTGTGTTTTGCACATACGAGGGCGGTCCCATAATAAATTGGCCTAACTATGAAGGAAATGAAACGAAACCAATTTTATTTTGCAATATAATCAACATGAATACTACTAACAGTTTCGGTACCCATCTTGCACTCACTTTTTTCATGTGAAGATGTTCATGGATCGCACGATGACGTACTTTTAGAGAGCCCAAGCCTAGCTGCAATTTCTCTAATCTTCAAACGGCGGTCACTCAGAACCTCCTCTTCGATAAGAGCAATCGTTTCGGGAGTGAGCACTTCCACAGGTTGACCGTCGTGGCAAATGTCTTCGACGGTTTCTCTCCCGAGGCGAAACTCTTTCACCCAATTTTTCACTGTGCTATAGGAGGGGGCAGACTCCTTATACACGTCATCCAATCGTTCTTTTATTTGGGCAGGGATAAACCTTCTTTAAACAAAAACTTTATGACACTTCGATACTCAGTTTTCGACATTTTGTAAAAATACGCAACTCGTTATGCTAATGCCTGCTAAACTAAGACTAAGCATTTCATGTCGATGCGTGTTTCTTATATTAAGTGCACGATAAACGTACTATTTAATGCAACACAACATGTCGCGTAGAACTATGTATATCAGGCCAGTTCATTATGGGACCGACCTCGTAAATAATTAGGTAAGTATTCAACTGTCTGTATGTATAATATACATTGTATATGCAAACAAATGTGTAAAAAACACACCAGATTTCTGTATACGATAAAAAAAATTAAAATAATTTTTTTTTTAAATATGTTTAAGTAAGTTTCGGTTTCGGTTTCGGCCGAAACTAAGAGCAAGGCCGAAAGTTCGGTTTCGGTTTCGGCTGAAAAACCTGTTTCGGTCGGACACTAATTTTTGTCCATTTTATCATGTTTAGATGTCGATACCCAAGACGTCTACGGAGTTTCGTGTATAAACGGAACTACACCCCTGCCTGCCCTTTTTTTGAATACAGGCCTGATGTTATGTACACTTAAGTAAATATGAATTTATTTTCTTACCCAAGAAGCACAGTCCCAGTCCCAAATGCAAGAACCTAGCGTAAGTAGATGAATGTAAGTCCTTGTTGTCATCAATCAGACGTTGAATGATCGCGCATGTGACCTGTGAACAAGCATTTTAGTTGAAATTCCTTTTTTTTATAATACCGATAGGCATTAACTTATTAATCATTAAAGATTTATTATAAACTAGCTTCCGCCCGCGGCTTCACCCGCGAGGTATGTCGATAAAAACTATCCTATGTCCTTCCCCGGGATGCAATCTATCTCTCTGCAAAATTTTATCGAAATCCGTTCAATGGTTTAGGCGTGAAAAGGTAACATACAGACAGGGTTACCTTCAAATTTATAATATTAGTATGGATGTATAAATATTTTTGTGTTCTTGAGTATGTCATTCTAACACAATGCTAGAATTTTCGGTCATTATTAAAAATAGGCACTGGAAACAGTTTGATTATAAATACTAACATCGCCATTACAGGAGCCGACAGCTATCAATCCGCAGGACACGGCAGCAAGCGCACAGATTTCTGCGGGTGCGGCCGTGTCGCTCAGTACGGGTAACAGGTGCGATAGTACGTCCTCGCGTTGAGTTCCCGCGTATGCGATACCCAAGCCTGCAGGAAAATATTACTTTGGTTAGAAAAGAGTTACTGTTTTAGAGTATTTACGGTTTAGTTTAGTTTCATAGACAGTTAAAATGAATATAATATTGTTGCTTGTTGAATCATAAGAGCCACACGATCGACCATTCTTACTCGATCAATGTTGATTGAAAAAATCATAATTTTTTTTATAAACTCTATTAAAACAAATTGCTTACCCAAAACACTTCCAATCCTGAGATTAGAGCTTGAATGTAGCACATAATCTGACAAGAGCGCAAGCGCCGGGTCACACTCGTTGCGTACGCCGCAGTTGACCAATCCCAGAGCGAGTAATGCACCAGCCTTGATGTGTTCGTCAGCAGTGTATAGGTACTTGTCGATGGGTGTTAGACCACCATCCACATCCCATAAGTGGATCATACCCAGAGACGCAGCTGCTGATAACATGCCTGGAAAATAAAAAGGTGATTATTATTACTTTATTGTTTAGGTAATTCAACTAGTAACTTGAAAAAACTGGCCAAGTGCGAGTCGGACTCGCACACGAAGGGTTCCGTACCACAAGGCAAAAACGCCGAAAAAAACACGTTTGCTGTATGGGAGCCCACGCCAGCCGGCCACAGAAATACATCATCTTTGAAAATTTCAACTGTCTAGGTATCACGGTTCATGAGATACAGCCTGGTGACAGACAGACAGTGGAGTCTTAGTAAATTAGTAATAGGGTCTCGTTTTTACCCTTTGGGTACGGAACCCCGGAAAAAAGATCTTGAAAATGTACCTAGAACTAAATTGTAACAAAAATAGATAGATATTTCGATAGAAAAGTCTTTATTGAAAAGTGCACCTTATACCCTGTGTCCCCCCACACATGTTTTTTAATAAGTAACATCATACCATGATCTTTGTTCTTGTACATCCACTTGTTGCCATCTTCAGTGGTGACAAGCTTGTCCCGGCCAAAGCCAGCGTTTACAAAGGCGTTCACAAATGTAGCGGATAAGTTCTGTCTGGCCGAGTCGACTGGGTGCTCAGTCAAAAGAGACGGGCGCAGAGCCGATCCAGCAGACTCTAGCCATGTCTTGTACACCTCCTCTGGAGTTTTGGGTTCCATGATGTCGAGCTAATAAACAAAGACAAAATTTTTTGGAATTATTAATCTATTTAAAGGCTTTAGGCTTAAACTATATCTAATTACTAGCTGCGCCCCGCGGTTTCACCCGCATAAGTTTCGATCCCGTGGGAATATCGGGATAAAAAGTAGCCTAATGTTAATCCAGGGTGTCAGCTACCTCCATACAAAATTTTATCAAAATTGGTCAGCCGTTTGAGCGTGAAGAAGTAACAAACATATAAACACACACACTCACCACACAAACTTTTGCCTTTACAATATCAGTGTGATTTTTGGAGAGTTATAATCACACAAGTGCTTATATTTGAATTATCTATGATGTAGCGAGGGAATGCAATCTCAAGTCTTTTTTCGAGATTCAACCTAGTTTAAGATTTCGACCCTGTAGGTTGAGCGATGCTTCTTGAGAAGATATTCCGTATTATGATAGGTAATACGGGCTGGTGTCCGCAACTCCACGTCAATGCGCGTATTTTGATAAATAGATTTATAGTGTGCGTGATCTGTGTCAGTTCGGAAGATTATTTCCTAATTAAAGGTTGAATTAAAGGCTGGTGCGTACGAGGGGCCCAAGACAACTCGCAGAGGCCCCTTAGGAAATTTTAATTAATTATTATTATTATGTTGCTATGCCCTAACCGGGTTTCATGTTGAAACTTACTTATATTCTAACAACTAAATATACACATGAATGCAATAAACAATTAGAATTAGATTTTTTTTTTTCGAGTTTCGTTTCATGTTATTTTGTTTACAAAACATAACATGATTAATCTTAGTGTCTAAAAACACTATGCCGAAGGTACCGCCACCGAAGTTCGGCATGATTACGCTTGCACTGCTATTTAAAGGCTAGCGTCCACTAGGCGGATCGGGTCGGGCCGCATCGCAACGCAAAAATACGCCTGGCTATGTTTTGTATGAAATATCGTTTATTAGCGACGGATCGGAGCGCGGCGGGCGGCAACGCATTGGCGGATCGCTTCGCAGGCGTATTTCTGTCGGCGGTGCGCTGCGACCCGCCCCGATCCGTCTAGTCGACGCAGGCAGGCGGATGTTGTTTCTGTAAATCTTCACGTAATATATTAAGCAATGTTTCAAATTTTCCAAAACACATTCGAAAATACTCGAAGAATTTGACTGGATCTTTCTTTAAATCGTTAAACAAATGATGCTATTCACCAAATACATTTCTTTTCTGGCATATATCATGCACCCACCTTGTGTACTCGTCGTCGTTTTTTATTTTTTTGCTCTTCCTCAAGAAGGATTTGAAACCATAACATCTCTTCGTCTGAGCTGTCCATGGTAGCGCGATGTCAGTCCAAGCACGAAAACACGTCTGTAAGATCAAATCCGCTTAGGCGGTCCGCCGCGCCCCGTACAGATGGACGCAAGAGCATCACAGAACCGCGGCCCGTTCCAATGCGACCCGCCCCGATCCGTCCCTAAAGGACGCCAGCCTTAACGCTAACGCCGAAATTACGTTTCGGCATCATTATTTGAGTTACTGACGACACATTTGTCGTCAGTAACTCAAATAGCATTGCAGGCGTAATCGTGCCGAACTTCGGCCGCGTACCTTCAGCATAGTGTGGTTAGACATTTAGTAGTGATGTTTTCAATTGAATTAAGTTTAAGAATTTTCGCTTTAAAAAACCGGTCAAGAGCGAGTCGGACTCGCGCACCGAGGGTTCCGTACTTTATAGGTAATATGCAAAGAATATAATATAACCACTTGACTGCGCATACAGTGCCCCGACGCTCGAAAACTATTGGCTTTTGGTCGCCTATGTATAGGCTACAGTACTAGTAACCATTTTAGTTGTGTCCAAGTGTTAGACCTCTCTGCACGCTAATTTAATACATTTTTTTATAAATTTTTATGCAAATATAATCAATATTTTTCCTTTGTAGTTTTTGAGGGTGGTGGTATTTGATGTGAAATAGTTTTTTTCATCTGTTTGTTTGACATACCTACATGTTTTTGCGTTTTGAAATAGAATAACGATTATTTTATAAGGTCGGTTTTAAAATCTCTGATTGGAGAAAATTTATTCCCGGATATTAATTTTCATCAATTTGAAATAGAATCAACAAATCATTTAATTTAATTAGCAAGATGCATAATTCAATAATATGTAGACGCTCGTTTATAATTTTTTACAAAGAACTATCAGGACCCTAACACTTTAATTCGTAAAACATAATTATACCAAATTATTTCGTTTTAAAAATTAATATTATCAGGATACATGTTTTTTTTTGTAATTGATTGATTTTGATTAAATATTATTTCTATGATTTTAATTGAGTATTTTTCATAATGTTAAAATCCATTATATCGATATCGACTATTTTCCCTTAATGAAGTAGAGCAGCCCTAACTATTATATAGGCATACCTACAAGAACCGACCAATTGCAGTCGCGCGTTCTTCTTTGTCGTCCGGCCGGCAGTAGTCAGTCGTCTGCTTCCAAAAAAATCGGCCTATACGGTCTCTAGTGATTGTATCCTCTTTGTTTATCACTTTTTTTTTTTTTAATTAACTACAAAATGGTTTTCGGATTTTTTCCTTTACTTGTGCTACATGACCTTGTTTCTTGCCACATTTCATGATTCTAGGTCAACGGGAAATATCCTATAAATCTTGATTCCCTTGAGAGTGTCGTAATATACGTTTTTGCAGCATAAACGGCCGTATCTTTTTTTACGTTAACTTAGAAGTTAGATTTTTTCTCAGCTGTAATGGACCGCAGACCTGAGTATAGATTTTACTTTCAACTCGATACCTCCACGCGTTCCCGAGATAAAGGGTCTTGACAGACAGACGGACGGACAACAAAGTGATCCTATAAGGGTTCCGTGTTTTCTTTTTGAGGTACGGAGCCCTAAAAAGCATTATTTCAATAGTAGGGAAATGTTGATGACAATAATCTCGACATCAGACTTAGCACGCGACATCTCGAGGATGTTTTAAAACAAAAAAAAAGTAATTAAAAAACTAAAAGCCAGAATGTGGTAAAAAACTTAAGTTAAAAAAACTGAAACTTAACAACAAGCCCATTTTAAATTAAATAAAAGTCGGAAGCAGGCGGCACCCATGTGAGTTTAAAAATACAAAAATGGAATGGGTCCCACCTGCTTCCAAGTTTTATTTTTTTTTTCAATTTTTATATACCCATTTTCACTCTCACAATTAAGACCGTAATCTAATGGCACCTCTCAAGCTGAAATCGATCAAGCCGTTTAGGCTTCAGAGCATGCCAATGAAATATACATACATACACTCTAAAAACATAACCCTCCTTCTGGCGCAGTCGGGTAAAAAGACCTACCTCTCTTGCCAGGCTAAGAAAGTGATCATTGATGTGTGCATTGAGGAGAATTGTGCGCAGGTCTTCATCATCTACTTCCAAAGGTATGTATTGGCGCGCCAGCATGTAGCACAGCTGTTTCTTAACCAAGCTGTATGGACAAGTATTATAATAAGTAATGAGATTGTTCATGTTATAATGTAAAACTTCTGGGAAATGCCATACAAGAAAAACAAAAAAATAATAATTTATATACAAAATAAGTCATTTGAAATGATTTGTTGTTGTCTTAATAACTATATTTTTTTTGCAAACTTACGGATCTGTTGCAGAATTGAAGACTTCTTCACATTTCGCCTTGTCATGCAGCTGCATAGAAACAAGCAGAGCCCGGGGGTATTCACCAAAACGTATGTATGTGTCTAAAACTCCTTGTAGGATCTGAGTGGACTCTGGCTCAACAACGTAGCTAGCACAACTGAAATAAATATGATTTGTAATGTTTATGCATTGAAACAGAAATAGCTTAGCCCCCTTACTAATAAACATTGTATAAGATATGTATATAATAGTTACACAACACATGGTCTTCTATTAAAAAAAGTCAAATTACTGAAGACCGAAAGAGAAAATTGGTGTGTAACTATTCATCTGATATAATATGTTTATTAGTACAGGGGTAAATATAATATACAACACTACAGGACATATCCTAGTTTGGGTGTCAGGAGTTTCATGTTATTAACAATAATATAAGGATACTAGCAGCGCCACACGGTTTCACCTGCAAAGTTTCAATCCCATGGGAATATCAGGATAAAAACTATCCTGTCCTTTCTTGAGACTCAAAACTATCTCTATACCAAATTTCATCTAAATCGGTTCAGTAGTTTGTGTGAACAGGTGACAGACAGATACACTTTCACATTTATAATATTAGTATGGATAACTTGATGGTGTTCTTTATGCTTCTGCCTACCACTTCAGGGAATACAGGCGTGAGATTTTTTATGTAAATAAATAGACTTTGGTTTTTACTTACCCAATCAAATATAAGCAGACTCTGGGATAGTTGCTCTGATCCATGTGTTGAGTCAGGAGGTCCAGTCGGTCTATCTCCATCAGTAAGTCACAGGCTTGAATCTCAGCAGAGTGCTTCATGTCAAAGGAGATCACATCTCTTACAAGGTTTAACAGGGAATCCATATTCTCTATGTTCCACTCTTCAGCTATTTCACCTTCCAGTTGTCTGTTATACAAAACAATTTTTTTTTATATAAAAAAGGAGAATAATTGTTTATTTACAAACAATGATTAAAGTTAAGTAGCATTCAGACATCAAAAATGTTTGGGTAAACAGTTGCTAATCACTACTTAACTTTAAACGATGTTAATGAAGGGATTATTATATATTTTTATTATCAATCAATATCAATTTGTTGTTAGGTTTATTTAAATAAATAACAAAATTAAAATTAAATACTAACTTAACTAAAACTATACAGAAACTAAAAAATTGCGTCGAAAAATTCATCCGCATCGCTGTCGACTGGTAATGTACCCAAGAGACTGGCGGCATTACCACGTTGAATCGCGATACTCAGCCTCTGGCCAAGGTAAAAGCCAGCTCTTGAGTCACGGGAAGTGTCAACCAGCCGTTTAGATATTTCTTTAAAAAGACCATGAGCACTCGGACCCCACGGCCCGAGGGTTTCAACCCCAAACGGCTCGAAAATATAATTTCCGATAAGGTTATCATATTTTCGCCGCTTGAGGTTTTCCGCAGCCGCAGCAGCAGCGCCAGCACAGCACGCCGAGCCAGGAAGATGGGATGGCGCAAGAGTATCGACACACGTTGCGTCCCAAACTAAAGGCCTACCCACCTTCCATGGAAATAAAGACATACCGTCCGGTCTCTTGCCATCGTCGCGTGCCAAGCCATTGGGTTCTAATACAGCTGGAACGCCGGCGGTAACAAGAGCTCGTCGGATGATGTCATTAATGTTTGCGTGCCGTGCTAAGCGACCCGCACTTCGGCTGCAAGACAGGCCGTGGTGTCCGAGGCTGTTGACATCTTCGCCACAGTGAATTGTTGTTTGTGAATAAACTGTTTGTAACCGTACCTGACATATTCATGTCCCCAGTCACCTACATTAGACATAGTTCCAAGAAGGCAGTATTTGAGACATTCCCTTTTCTCAGCAGCATCCTGTCAATCATAATTTCATTTTCATTAATAATTGATCCTATAAAAACCAAAACAAGGAATAGATGGAATACAAAAGTTTATACTCACAGTGGAACCACTGACACCCATAGCAAGGACTGAGACAACATCAGCACAGAACTTCTTTGTCTGAGCATCTTGAATTTTTTCATAAACTACTTTCAGTGAAGGATAGTGTTCCCTCAGGAACTTCAAGGGTTTTGGGACTGATGTCATTGAAGTTGTCGATGTCCTAATAAGTTTACTCAACATTTGCAAAGCCGGTAAATATAAATCAACATCTTCTCCCTGTAGATGAAACACAGAATTAGGTTATAAGTGTTTGATTCTCACCAGTCATGTTCATAACATATCACGAATTATGATAGATATACATACCAGCAATTTCTCAACCAACATATTGAGCTCCTCTTGCAAACGTTTGTCTTCTTCAGACTGTAAAAACAACCAAACAATTAATTCTTACTAATTTCCAGGTAGGGCGATTGATTTTGTTTTCTTTTAATAAATTACATACCAAGTCATCATTCGGAGCGGCTGCTGGTTCTGCCTTCTCTTTTTTCGGCTCCTCGATTTTATTCTTCACCGTCATTTTGTGTTTATTTTGGTTTAATTCTTTAAAAATGAAACGATCTCACTGTGAATCTCAACTTTCGGTGATTTTACAAATTTTGACAAGTCACCATAGCATCGGGATACCTAGCAAAATAAATCGATTTCTACTATGAATGACGAATTTATTAGCAATATTCTACTATTGTTCGAATTTTTCTTTTTTCAACTTTTCACTGAATATACATGGTAAGGTACAAAAAATTTAATCTATTATTATTATTATTATATCTTTTAGAAAAACTACTCAAACAGCACATCATAAAAAAATCACATTCCCTACCCTACAATAATTTCAAGCCACATCGAGTTACAATGTGTTGAACGGAAACTACTTACTTTTTTTGTTTGATGTTTGAGCCCGTGTATCAAATGAACATTGAGTTGGTTTATTTTAATTTATCTTCCCACACATTAATGTTAGGTATGTATAAATGTCTAGCAATATCGACTTTATAAATGTTATAAGTACCCAATTTTAATATTCTCATGTAGGTAAGTGAATTATTGTATTCTTATGAGATTAAAGTTAACTCAAACCTTATTACATATAAGCATGTGTGCCACTGCAAGCTAAAGGCATCCCTTCCCTCTTTCCGCTTTGTACTGCGATTATGGGCCAGAAGTGATTATTACAAAATGTATGTTAATACGGCTGGTTCAAGGTGGTGGCCACAGCAAAAAAGTTTCTGGAGAGTCTTGAGGGGAGGAGTTTTCCCAGTTGTGGGACAGTATACGTAAATAAAAGAAAAAGCACTCACACCTTTTCCCTGCAGCAACTACTAAGTGGAACGTGCTACGATCCTTAAGGGGGGAGCGCTGAGGTAGCCCGCGAAATAAAAATTTTCTTACGTTTTTTCTTAGAATAATAATTCTATGCGTTTTTTGCAATTTGCTGGTCAGTATTAAGTTGTACGTCGATCAAAATATGATTCGCGGCCGTAAAAAATATGCATTTACAGAATTATAATCATTATCATCAACACAATCTCTCTAAGACCACGTAACCCCAAAGAATGACGATTTCATGAAACAGTTATTCTTTGGGATTACGTGGTCTTAGAGAGTTGTGTTGATGACTTTAATGATTATAATTCTATAAATACATATTTGTTACGGCCGCGAATCATATATTAATCAACGTACAACTTAATACTGACCAGCAAATTGCAAAAAACGCAAGAAAACTGAATTTCGCGGGCTACCCTGGCGCTTTCGCCTTAACTTTATAATTATCTACAATTGTGACAGACAAACGGACAATCACATGACGTAGGCTTAGCGGTAGGGTCCTGATGGCACCCTTTAGCCATGAAACCCTAAAAGAGTGACCAGTTAAACGTAGTGCACTGCAAAACGTTGACACAATGGAAGCGCCAGTTTGCAGCGCATCACCTGAATAGCACAGGTCAACAATATTAAAGGCTAAATATTATTACAATAATTAATGTAGAACATATTTCAAATCTTCATTAGTCAGTAATGCATACATTACAAAATGCATTAGTTGCAGTAACATGATGCGAGAGGTAATAACAGTAATGTGATACTACAAAGTCTACAATCAGAGCGACATAAATAGCATTTCATTCAAATTCTGTATTGCCACACACACATAATTCAGAAAAAATAAATTACCAATTCAATGATGAGATTTTCCTGGAACAACAGTAAGATCAGGTAGCGGTCTCAAATCGAGAATTTTAATTCAGTTTGTTTGGAGAAGTAGCCAGATCAAGATCTGGGTTGAGCGATAGATTTTATAAAATACATGTTGACTGTGTTTACTGCTTTAAAAAACGTTTTGATTCAAAATTAAATAGGTATAATTACTTCAACGACATCAACGAGAAGGTCAGTAATCGTTCTTTGTAACTTGTAAAAAGTATTTTAGCGGTTTTTTGAGGATATTGTATAATACTAGAATCATTGATATATAAAAAACCCAAGATGCACACTCAACGTCTCAAAACCGTCCGCATAAAAAGAGTGCACAATTCTAAATTGTGCGCTCATTTCAAATAGTGTCGCGTCGCTCGCGTCTAGGTAAGCACGTCAAAAATACCGAAGTGTTCTTTGAAAAATTGTAAAAATATTACGTCAAGAAGGCTAAAAAAGGATGGGATATCGTATTTTCGATAAGTAAAAGAGTTTATTGATTAGTTTTTGTTGTACTTATGACTGAATATAGGAAGAATTAAGTGATTTTGATTTAATTTGTCTTAAAACTTCATTCAACGGTCAAAGTATAATACGGCAAATTTCAATGGCCGCTTTTTTAGTGTCGGAACAATATATTATAGCTACCTTTTTATTTTAGTCGCATAATAAAAATGACCCTGTTCTTATTTAATGGAGTCGATTTTTTTTTATTATGTTTATTTCTTTTATTAATAAATTTTATGTTAGTTTCGACCTTTTTGTGTTTAGTTTTTTACAAATATGTATACGTTATATAATGTAATACAGGAGAAGAGGTAGTCAATTATACGATTTCTTTTATGTTCGTAAATATTATATCTATATCGATTCATTATGGGATAATTTATGGGTTCGCGACATGCGGCCTGCTAGTGACAGAAGTGTCGCGTCTGTGAGTAATGCTTTGGCGCACTTTTAATGTTTATATTTTAGTTTTCCTCGTGACCCAATACGATGCAGAGAATGGAGATCAATTGTCAGTCAACAAAGGTGTGAAGATTATTTAAAGCCGAATAAAAAAAATATATATAATCTATAAACTATAATATCTTTTTTAATAACAAATTATTAAAAAAGATAATTATAGTTTATAGATTATAGTTTTTCGTCGAATCGAAATCGTTTATTGAAATTTTTGGTTCAAAAGGTATTCAAAAATACCTTTTGAACCAAAAATTTCAATAAACGATTTTAACAGTTAATGTTTGTTTCATTGATATACACAAATGTTCTAACCAAAAACATATGTACGCTCAGATAAGAGTATAATTATGTGTTTAGAACACAATTTAACAAACTTTTATAATACCTACTAACACAATGTCTTAAGAAAAAAAAGTATTAAAATATTAAATATTCGTCTCCACTCAATGCCTTGTCCTACTGACCAACGTCGGTCGTAAAATTTTATTGCTTTTCGCACACTGCATTGTAAAAACAACTTTAAACAATTCGCGTAAGGTTGAATTTACAAAAACTTATGCTTATAGCATAACTATAAGTACATACTACGTTGGCGACAGTTTCGAGCGTTACTTTTCTTCGAGACTGTGCATCTAGGGTTTTTATATATCAATGACTAGAATCGGTGAAAGGCAACAAGGGTCACTTGCCTAGAGAGTCGGTGACCGCAACTAGTGGCGACTGTGCAGGCGAGACAGTACTACAGTAGTGCACATTTTGTACAAGCGCGACAGACATAAAGATAACGACCTCTACACGTCTCGTATAATGTACCTACTTACGTGCAGCGCCCGTCTTAGCCAAAGCTATCTTATATAAACAGAATTCGAATTCTGAATAGTCATTCAATCTGCCTAGCCTTCCAGTCTAACTGGATGCAGCTGAATACCTGTATTTTAGATGGAGCGACTGCCTATCTGACCTCCACAACCCTGCAGTTACTATAATAGGTAATACGATACCCCTTGGTAAGACTGGTTGTCAGACTTTCGGGATTCTGACGACCTGTAACGACTGTCAAAGATCTACGAATGACAGCCGGGACCAACGGCTTAACGTGCTTTCCGAGGCACGGAGGGGTCTCGGTCACCCATCCACAGATCGACCGCGGCAAGCGTAGCTTAATCTGATCGATCGACCTGTGCAGCTGTTCTTGATTCGAATTCTGAATAATAACTATAATAAAACCAGTCATAGCGGAGGCTAAGGATTACCCATTTTTCTTTCGTTTTGGCTGTCGTATGACCTGCTCGAGCGCCGGCTAACCTGTAATGTTCAGCAGTCGAGGGTGGGAAGCTCACTCTGGTGCTTTACAGTCTGCAGCACACAAGTTCTGTAGAGCGTACACATAGCTAAAATCTAAAATATAAAGCAGTGTTTCAGATGATCTGACAGTGCATACCGTATTACCTTCAATACCGTTATCATGTTTCAGATTCAACAATAGTATATTATTTTTGCAAATGGTCTGTTGTCTATTTTGGGTTTATTTAATAAAAAAACCATTTTTTTGCAGGTACTATGCATCGCAACCAAGTTGTACCTCTTTTGAAAATTCTAAAATTTAACAAGTTTTTGTCACTTGATGCTTCGAAAATGCCTTTGTCTATTGAACATATGCCTCGTCCAAAATCACTGCCTCTTCTCGGGACAAAGTTAGACTTTATTGCGGCAGGCAGCGGAACAAAGTAAGGCACTATCTTATTTTTTATTTTTTAAGACTTGAGGAAATCGTGTTTACAAAGGAGAAACATGATCGATGAGTGTGGATCGAGAATACCTGGGTAGGTAGGCAAGATATTAATCATTTTTGTTTTACTTTACAGGTTACACGAATATGCCGATTCTCGACATAAACAGTTAGGTTCCATATATTGTGAGAAGTTAGGTGGTAACACAGAACTGGTATTTGTTAGTGATCCTATGCTAATAAGAACACTATTACTGAATCTTGAAGGAAAGTATCCCGTTCATATTTTGCCAGAGCCTTGGGAATTATACGAAAAACTGTATGGGTCTAAAAGGGGTTTATTTTTTATGAACGGTGATGAGTGGTTAAAAAATCGAAGAGTTATGAACAAGTATTTACTTAAAGAAAATTCTGAAACTTGCTTCGAAACACCAGTAAGAAGGACTGTAAATAATTTAATACAAAAGTGGAAATTTGAAATGGAGAAAGGCACATTTGTGCCGAATTTAGAGTCTGAGTTTTACAGACTTTCTATAGACGGTATGTTTCGAAAATAACTCAACCTTTTATTACTTAAGTGATGACTTCGGTCGACCTATAAAACAAAATTTTCACATGTAGGTATGTATTTGCTAGTTTAAAGACAAGGTCAGCATGAAAATCCAAAATCCAGTAATACCTTTAAAGTAAGTCAATGGTTCGAGTAATATGAGAAGAAAATATTTTCATGGGTCGCCCGTTGCATCCAGCTAAGCGGTGATCGTTTGTCTGAATGAGCGTATCCTATTGATCTATCCCTTACTTACATTATATTATGTATTTACTTTTCACAGTTATAATAGCAGTAATGTTAGGGAGCTCTTCATCACTCAAACCAGATCAACATTATGAGACACTGCTGACCATGTTTTCTGAAGCAGTCAAGAAGATTTTTCAAACCACTACAAAGTTGTACGGGCTACCAGTTATTATGTGTCAAAAGTTGAATTTAAAAGTATGGAGAGATTTTAAAGAATCCATTGACATATCTATATCATTAGGTATTTATTATAAAAGGCGTATGCATCAGGTACTTATTGTACCTATGTTAAACTAACTGTTGGATTTAAACCTTTCTAGCTCATAAAATTGTCAGTGAAATATTATTACATAGCAAAGACAGTAACGGATTGATAAATGTTCTGGTTGAAGAAAATGTTAAGCCCGAAGACATTAAAAGAATAATCGGTGATTTCGTTATTGCGGCTGGAGACACGGTATGTACTGTTTTTAATATCGACATACTCGTAACTACTTTTCTTTAAGTTTTATTTATGTTAGTTACATTTCAGACTACTTATACATCCATATGGACATTATTTCTGCTTTCAAGAAATGAATGTGCAAAACTAGAATTACATTTAAGAAATTCTTATATAAATTATGTGATCAAGGAATCTATGAGGTTGTATCCTGTGGCTCCATTTTTAACAAGGATTTTGCCCAGAGAGTGCATTTTTGGGCCATACAGACTCGACAAAGGCGTAAGTATAAGCTTGCAATTTTTCTAATCTTGATAATTATGATATAAACTAATCAACTTTCTATTTATTTATTCTAACTCCAGTAGGTATTCAAAACGCGTAGTGATGTTTTACATGATAATGATCCTTATAAAATATAATCTCATTACGTGTAAAATGACTATACCTTTATACCATGAAAAAGAGAAAGATTAAAGAGTTAAAGAGAGAGTTAAAGGAGAGTATAGTATAGTTGTAAAATCCCTTTGACTCTACTCAGTTAAAGGAATTTTCTTATTTAAAAAATCGACGGACTAACGACTTAAAGACTGACTTGTGTGAGATGAACCATTCACTTTGTTTTTATTAAACTCATTGATATAAACATTAATTATATACACTATTTAATTCCCTCTCCCGTATTAAATAAAAATGCCCCCGATTTAAAGAATTTATGTACCGAGACTAAAACAGATAAATTCATATGGCAGTCGGGGGACCTCTTAGAATTGACTTCGTGTTCCACAGAACGGTCCCCAGACTTCCATATGAATTAATCTGTTTTAGTCTCGTAACATAAATTCTTTAAGTCGGGGGTTTTTTAATTACGTATTTTATCCTTTTCCAATTACATTTAAACGTCGTGGGTTTTTGAAAATTTTTCATTTTTACCTTTTTTGTTCTATTTGTGGCTATTTTTTCATAGTGTTTTTAACGTGTTTTAGTATTTTTACGTTCATTCTTTTTTTTATTATTATTTTGTGTCGGGGGATTTTAGAATTTTTAATTTAATTTGTTATAATTATCATGTTTTTTGTAGGTATTCCTTAATTTTTTATTTCATGCTTTTTGTAGGGAGTCCTTAATTTTTTTATTTCATTTAATTTTATTTTCTTGCGTTTTAAGATTCAGGTAATTTGGTGTTTCATGGTTTTTTATCCGTCAAAAAATAATTATTAATTTACAGTTGAAGAATAATTTTTAAAACTTAACAGATTTTTCTGTTTAATTATATCCTTTTTCTAGTTCTTCCTTTAGTTATTCAACTTTCTTACAAGTATTTAATAGCTATTAGATATCTTAGGTATTTCAGATCTAGTTTATAAATTGGACTGCGACAATAACTGATGTAGAAATTAGTGACCGACCGAAAGTTCGGTTTCGGTTTCGGTTTCGGCCAGTTTCGGCCAAATAATCTAGTTTCGGCCTTAGTTTCGGTTTCGGCCAGAAAATGGCCGAAACTTTCGGCCGCGCCGAAACTAGTGTTCATGAATTATTGTCCATCGTTCGGCGAACTTCGCGGTTAGCTCGTGCTCGCTCGTCGCGTTGCCGGCCCAGTTCGCCGCCGTCCATCGTTAATTGTATGGAGTTGAGGTTGTGTTTTGCACATACGAGGGCGGTCCCATAATGAATTGGCCTAACTATGAACTAATGAAGGAAATGAAACGAAACCAATTTTATTTTTCAATATAATCACCATGAATACTACTAACACACTTCTGATATCTGTGAATCAACATCTCTAAACCTTTATAAAAATAATCACAATTTTTAGCCTCAAAATGATCGAAGACGGCCGCCTGCAATTCTTCATCGCTTGAAAATTTTCTAAATTAAATAATTCTAAATTAGAAAATTTAAAGCGAGACGGCGGGCGGGCGGGCTTTTTTTTTTTTAAAGCGAGACTTAAGTCTCGCTTTAAATTTGGAAATAAATACCTAATAGTCGGACGGGGCCATGTCTGGACTGTGAGTTGGATGTTCAACTTCTGTGAACCCGCATTGACGAAGTGCATCCTTCGAAACACCAGCGGTATGAACAGGGGCGTTGTCATGGAGCAAGAGGACACCTCTAGACAGCTTGCCTCTTCGTTTTTCCTTTATCTTGTCTCGTAATTTATTTATTAAAGAAGCATAATATTAGCCGTTCACGACTGTATTACGTTCTTTAAAATCCACCATCAAAATGCCTTGAAAATCCCAAAAGATTGTGCACATCAGTTTTTTAGCCGATTGTTGCACCTTTGCCTTTCTAGGGGGCTTTTCACCCTTATAACGCCATCCCATTGATTCGCGCTTGCTTTGTGGGTCATAATACAAGATCATAGTTTCATCACCAGTCACTAGCCGCTCGATCACAGTCTTTGAATTTTCGCCACAAAGATCCAAAAACTCCGAAGCGCAGCGCTTTCCTGTCTCTGTACCGCTGAAAGAAGTTTCGGTACCCATCTTGCACTCACTTTTTTCATGTGAAGATGTTCATGGATCGCACGATGACGTACTTTTAGAGAGCCCAAGCCTAGCTGCAATTTCTCTAATCTTCAAACGGCGGTCACTCAGAACCTCCTCTTCGATAAGAGCAATCGTTTCGGGAGTGAGCACTTCCACAGGTCGACCGTCGTGGCAAATGTCTTCGACGGTTTCTCTCCCGAGGCGAAACTCTTTCACCCAATTTTTCACTGTGCTATAGGAGGGGGCAGACTCCTTATACACGTCATCCAATCGTTCTTTTATTTGGGCAGGGATAAACCTTCTTTAAACAAAAACTTTATGACACTTCGATACTCAGTTTTCGACATTTTGAAAAAATACGCGACTCGTTATGCTAATGCCTGCTAAACTAAGACTAAGCATTTCATGTCGATGCGTGTTTCTTATATTAAGTGCACGATAAACGTACTATTTAATGCAACACAACATGTCGCGTAGAACTATGTATATCAGGCCAGTTCATTATGGGACCGACCTCGTAAATAATTAGGTAAGTATTCAACTGTCTGTATGTATAATATACATTGTATATGCAAACAAATGTGTAAAAAATACACCAGATTTCTGTATACGATAAAAAAAAATTAAAATTAATTTTTTTTTAAATATGTTTAAGTAAGTTTCGGTTTCGGTTTCGGTTTCGGCCGAAACTAAGAGCAAGGCCGAAAGTTCGGTTTCGGTTTCGGTTTCGGCTGAAAAACCTGTTTCGGTCGGACACTAGTAGAAATACGTTTTTTGAGTAGGATAATTCCATTCGTAAAAATGGTCAAACTCAGTAGTGGTAGGTACCAGTCATCACTCCACTTTCCTCATCAATCTTAATCAATCCTTGATCAGACAAAAAAATAATTTTCAAATTTTTAGCTTTCATTTCGTTAGTTAATATTCCTCATTCCCTTTCAATATAGTTTACAGTATTCTACTTGTCAAGCCCTTTCATTTGATACCCATATTGAGGGAGTTGTGAAAAAAAAAATGTAATTCGCAATTTTATGGTGGCGGCCATCTTGGACCGATTTTCATCAAACATAGCTAAGAACACTTTCGCGATTAATTCACCTTTCAAACAAAAAAAAAAAACAAAATCAAAATCGATTCATCCGTTCGGGAGCTACGATGCCACAGACAGAAACACACACACACAGACACGTCAAACTTATAATATAACACCCCGTCGTTTTTGCATCAGGGGTTAATAAAAACTACGCAGTATGGCGAAAAACTACTAAAACTTTACTAATATTATTATTTGGCAACAATATTGATGTTCGGTTCGGTCGGTCGACACAGTAGGATTTACTTGTTCCATGTGGTAGAACACAGCTAAACTACTAATATAATCTATTAGTTGTGCAAGAAAGAATTGCTAAAAGGGCCCAGCAACCAGGTCATTAAAAAAAAACAAGTTTGACATTAGTGGTTAGATTGACTTGAAACTAAGGTTAGAAAAAAAGCGCGGGAAACTTCGTCGAAGGCGGGAGTCTTTTCAGCTAATTTTCAAAATTATTTTTATATTTGTGTAAATTTGATCAGTTGAGTCTAATAGTTGTATATATTTGTTGTAGTTAGTTTAATTTAGTATTTTTGTGTAAATATTTTGGTGTGATTCGGTAAGTTTTGTACATTTTTATTACAATCGGTGTATGAGTGGATGAGCGATCCCCCTGATATTGCGCTGGGGGATCCGGGCCCCAATCCGGGTCCCCCTGTGGCTTGCAATGTAACGATTTCGGATTTAAGTGGCATGGAAACTGATTCTTCCATTCTATCAGGCCTTGATGGAAAGGAAGCATCACGAAAACGCGTTCGAGCCTGTAAAGTATGCAAACGCTGCAACAAACGTAGGAAGAAGAGGTCCAGTCCAGATGATTTAATTGACTCTGATTGCCAGTGTAATTCCACCAATGAGATGGTTGTGGAATCTCATGAGCCTACATCTAAACCTGCATCAGCACCTCATTCATTTGCAGTGCCAAACCTTCCCTTACAACATGTACATCAACCCATACTCAAACAGACAGTAACAACTGAATCTGGTCAGTCTACCATAGGTCGTAAGGAGTACCTTCCAACTGATGCACAACCATATGTCGTTCATGTGCAAAAAATTGAATCTTCTCCTGACAGCGGCACAATTTTACATCCCATGACATTTGGTAATTTCTTAAAGAAAAATGAATTCAAGTGTATAATTCCTGGTAGTGTAAAAAGAATTGGTAGGAATAAATGTTCAGTGGCTTTTACTAGCTTCTCAGCGGCAAATGATTTTTTGAATAATGAAAATGTTCTAGTAAACAAACTGAAAACATTTATTCCAACCTTTAATGTAACAAGAATGGGAATTATTCGTGGTATCCCTACTGAGTGGACAGATGAGGAAATTTGTGATAATATTTCCACCCCTATAGGCTGCGGCAAGGTTTTAAAAGTTAGGAGACTTAATTACAAAATGATGGTAGGTGGTTCTCCCACTTGGAAGCCATCTCAATCAATTGTATTGACATTTGATGGTCAAGTACTTCCAAAGAGGATATTTATGTGCTATAATGCATTCTCTGTAGAAACATACACATTCCCGACCATACAGTGTTATAAATGTTGTAGATATGGCCATACAAAGGTGATGTGCCGTTCTTCACCTAGATGCTTTAAATGTGCTCAAGAAGGCCATACAGGTGATTCTTGTCACATTGAGGAAGGTTCTGTAGAAGCTTCATGTATTATGTGTTCTGGTTTCCATTTTGCCATTAGTAAGACTTGTCCTGAATTAGACCGACAGAAGCAAATTAAACATGCCATGTCACATAGCTGTATTTCCTATATTGAAGCATCACAATTGTTCCCAGTTTCTAAAAAATCATATGCGGATGTTATTGCTCATGCCCCTACTAATGATGGCCATCAACATCATACTAATGCTAGATTAAGTTTTGCCAATGAAAAACCAGTCCATACATCGTACAAAAAGACCTTTTTTTCCAAACCTCGTTCTCCACCTAAACCTACTAAAGGCTATGATGTTGTTGCTCACAATAAAATATTAAATGAATACCAGTTTCCCTCCCCACAGAATGGTTCTGCTTTTAAGTTGAGCGATCAGGAAAAAAAGCATAATTCTGAGGACTCTGATAGTGTGGGAATGTTAGAAATGCTTTTAAATTTGCTTTCAAAATTAATATTGCAACAGAATAATGTCTTGAAACCGTACCACGTTGCCATGTTGAATGATATACTTAACAAAACTCATAGTGATGGATTCCAAGATTATACAGTGGAATTGCAGAAGTGTAGTTCCTAAAAAATGTGATTTGATATATCTTATAAACAAATATAATCCAGCAGTTGTATGTCTAACAGAAACTTGGCTAAAGCCAGGTTTTATTTTTGGTATTTCGGGATTTACATGTCTTCGAGATGACAGATTTGATGTACATGGTGGTGTTGCCATATTAGTAAAAAATTCTATTCCTTTTTCTCGATTAGTTTTCCCTATCAGAAATTCTGATATTAATGTCATTGGTGTATGTATTGATAATATTTCCATTTTATCTATTTATATACCACGGCCCTGTCCTTCATCTTTTGCTGATCTAAATAATATTTTTACACAACTCCACAGACCTTGTTTAATTTTAGGCGATTTTAACTCTCATCACCGAGCTTGGGGTTCCAGTATCACCAATAACCATGGTGTAGACCTGGCAGAAATTTTGGATTCACATAACCTCTGTGTGCTCAATACAGGTACCCCTACTCGACGCACATGTCCAACACAAAATTTAAGTGCTGTAGACTTATCTATATGTTCCCCCTCTCTTGCCTCTCGTATGTCCTGGAATCTATATCCACATTCTTTTGGTAGTGACCACTATCCAATTATTATCTCTTCTCCTTTGAAAAATAGCTCTAACAAAAAACGATCTTCTAATTTAAAACACAAATTACATGATGCTGATTGGTCAATATTTAAAGCCATGGTTGAGTCCAGAATTTCTAAGTTTCCTGTTGCTGTCATTGGTGAAGAATCTGATAGGGCAGAGGCTTTTGCAAAATGCCTTATAGAAGTTGCAAATCAACTCTTTCCCATTAAAAATAACAACCCATCTGATAAAATTCCATTCCCACCCTGGTGGGATAATGAATGTATAGACGCTGTGCGTAGAAGAAAGACTACAGAGAGAGAATATGCTCTGGACATGTCTAATGAAAATTTACAAAATTTGCAGAATGTTATTATGGACACCCAGGAATTACTTAGAAATAAAAAACAGGCAGGATGGAGATCTTTCTGCTCCTCTCTTTGTCCTGACACACCACCTTCTTTAGTTTGGCGCAATATTAAACGTTTCAGATCTGCTTTTAAAGAACAATCTTCTTTCATCTCTCCTAATTTAGTCAATAGCTTCCTTGACCGCTTAGCACCACCTTTTGTTCCAGAGGCCAATGTCATATTTTCTCCTCCTAGTTTAGCAATTCCTACAAATTTTTCTTTATCTTTGGATTCGCCATTCTCTCTGACTGAATTAAAGGGTGTTCTCTCATCAGTGAAAAATTCTTCTCCAGGAGAAGATGGTATTCCATATTCCTTCTTATCCAATTTGAGTGATGGTTCTTTGGAATACTATTTAAGTTTAATCAATGATGTTATGATGTCGGGTAATGTTCCTGCTTCATGGAGGTCACAAGAAATTCTACCAATTTTAAAACCAAACAAACCAACAGATGATTCGTCATCGTATAGACCCATAGCTCTATCATCAGTGCTAGCTAAAACTGCAGAGCACCTTGTAAAGAATCGATTAGAGTGGTTCATTGAGAGAAATACAAAATTATCTGACAGCCAATTCGGTTTTCGTAAAGGCAAAAGTACTATAGATAGTATAAGCATTCTAACTACAGATATTAAAATTGCATTTTCCCGTAAGGAATTTGTGGTGGCTGCTTTGCTGGACATCTCGGGAGCTTATGATAACGTTATAATTTCAATTCTTAAACAGAAACTCATAACACTAAATGTTCCACTTATTTTAATACATTTTATAATTAATATGTTATCTGAAAGATTTATATCAGTTGTCTCTGATGACTCCAAAGTGTCTCGTTGTGTTTATAAGGGTTTACCTCAAGGTTCTGTATTAAGTCCACTGCTCTATAACATATATGCGTATGATTTAGAGTCGTCTCTCAATGGCTCAGTTTCTGTCCTCCAGTATGCAGATGACTTGTTGTTATACACTACTGATAAAAACCTTAACAAAGCTTGTAATACTCTATCATTATCTCTTAATTTGCTAAAGAAATGGTTAGATAATAATGGCCTTGAATTATCAATACCTAAAAGTGAAGTGATAATTTTCTCCAGGAAAAGATCTATTCCCCTTGTCACTGTTAACTACAACAACTGTCCACTAACTATACAAAATAAAGCTAAATTTCTCGGAATCGTGTTAGATAGTAAGCTCACAGGTTTACCGCATTATGAATACATAGATACTAAATGTGAACGTACTTTAAACATGATGAGATGCTTATCAGGAGTATGGTGGGGTGCACACCCTTTCTGTATGAAACTTTTGTATAATGCCCTTGTAAGAAGTGTGTTGGATTATGGTACTTTTCTGCTAGAAGGGGGTAGTGCTGCAGGTATTAAAAAACTAGACATGATTCAGTCTAAAGCTATGAGATTGGTTTGTGGTGCTATGAAATCCAGCCCAATTAATGCTCTACAAGTTGAGTGCGTAGAACCTCCGCTTGTCCTTCGAAGACAATTCTTATCCGACAGGTTTCTTACGAGAGCTATGCAATTTTCCAACCACCCGCTTATTTTAAAGTTACACACTCTCAATGAATTAGTTCAAACATCTCAGTATTGGCGTCACAAACCTATTCCTAATCTTATTATTAGCTATCGTAAAATTATCTCTATTCAGGCTAGTATAGACCGATCTCCTTCTCTACCACTGTTTATGTACGATTTTGACCCTCTTATTATTTCTCCAACTATCTGCTATGATGTAGGTGTTCACAAAAGAGATTTAGGTTCAAATGTTCTCTTTAACTTCAACGTTAATGAGAATTGGAATGATTGTCATCACATTTTCACAGATGCATCTAAAAATTCTGCTGGTGATTGTGTGGGAGTTGGTGTATTTCATAAACAATATAAAATTATTCAACAGGTCAAATTGCCACCGGAAGCCTCGGTATTTACGGGTGAATGTTTTGGATTATTTAAAGCCCTAGAATATATTATTTTAGCAAAACTTAGTAAAACCGTAATATTTTCAGATTCAAAATCAGCTCTTCAAGCTTTAGAAAAGTTTCCATTTAAATTAAAACCATACTACCCTATTATTTTTGAAATTCGTAATAAACTGTTTATATGCAAGTGTAAAGGGTTGTCGGTTAAGTTTGCTTGGATCCCTAGTCATTGTGGAATTGTAGGTAATGAAAAAGCTGACCAGTTGGCTAAAGCTGCATCAACTTGTGGTGATGTGTTTCCCTATAAAAATTATTGTCATGACCTGATATCTCTCCCTAAAGTTTATCTTCGGGATTCTTGGGATAGGCTTTGGAGAGAGAGTGCTAGATTTAAAGGAAAACATTACTTTAATATTCAACCCAACATCCCTATAAAACCTTGGTTTTTTAAACTTAACTTTGACAAACGTTCTACTTCCATTATTTGCCGTATGCGTCTTGGACACATGTGTACTCCTTCCCACCTTGCTAGATTTAAAATTGTAGATAGTGATATATGTGAATGTGGTGTTGATGTTGGAGATTTGGACCATTTAATTTTCTCGTGTTCCCGTTTTGACCACTCCTCCCTTCTGCAACAATTGCTTAGTGCTCGTGTTCCTTTTCCTACCCGAATGTCATGCCTACTTATGAATCCCAAACTCTATCCTATAATTACATCTTTTATTTTGCATAATGATATTAAGATTTAATAATATAATATAATATAATATATATATATAAATTCCTATTATTCCTTCCTTCCTCATAAGTATTTTGTGTAAGTTTAATTTTGTAATACATATAATTAGATCCTAATAACTCACCTGATCTTGTCAATAATTCCTTTTCGAATTTACCTCTCCCGTCCGTTTCCTAACCTTTTTACTTGACATTGGCACAAAGCCTGCTAGTGCCATAATTTAAAAAAAAAAAAAAAAAAAAACTAAGGTTATAAAGTTTTGAATAGCACTTATCTAATTATACTTACGAATTACACAATAATTACCATCAAAATGCTGATTTACAAACATATAACCAAGTTAAAAATGAACTCTACAATTAAAAACTATCGTACTTTCATTGCAATTTGTTGTAACCATTCTGCTATAGGAAATAACGAAAACAAAGTGTATAAATATAGTGTACTAAATCAAAATAAATTTAATTCGATGGATTGCCACCTAAGAAGATATATATCAATAGAAGGATTCGTCAAATGGCAGGAACAAACGTACGCAAGCATATCTAGTAGCACTCCTGTGCATTTTATGCAGGATGGGTTACTTTACTTTCACGACGTAACCGGCATGACCTGGTGGGCCACAATTGTTACAGCCACGGTACTCATAAGATCGCTCATGACTCTACCACTGTCAGTTTATCAGAACTACATATTAGCTAAAGTCGAAAACATCAGCTTAGAACTTAAGGACCTGGTAAATGAATTAAAAAAGGAAACAACAATAGCAAAGAAAGTTTACAAGTTAACAGACAAACAAGCTGTTATATTGTACAAGAGATCATTGAAAAAACAATGGAACAATTTAATAGTAAGAGATAACTGCCACCCTCTCAAAGCCAGCTTACTAATATGGTTTCAACTTCCAGTGTGGGTGTGTATGTCATTTGCACTGAGGAACCTAGTTTACATGGCTGATGCTGACCCTGCAGCATTAGTTACGTTTATGGAGTTATCTACTGGGGGCATAGGATGGATTCCTAACTTAACTGAGCCAGACCACTCCTGGATACTGCCAGTGGCATTTGGATTGACCAACTTATCAATTATTGAAATACAAAGGTTATCTAAGCTGAGACAACCTTCTAAGCTGTACAATGTTTTCACAAATGTTTTTAGAGTATTTACAATAATTATGATACCTGTTGCTGCTAATGTACCTTCATGTATGTGTCTGTACTGGATGACTTCGAGTAGTATAGGCTTGGTCCACAACTTGGTATTACTGTCCCCATCATTGAGAAGGAAACTGAAGATACCATTGTCTCCAAGTGAACTAGAAGAACCCTACAAACACATAAAAGAAGAATTGAAACACTCGTATACAAGAATCTTGAAAAGAAATATACCTAAAGAATCATAAAGCTATTTTTTATTCTATATCCAAATCATTTTCTTTAAGTTTTTAAGTATTGAAAGAAAAAGTATTTGACAATAATTTTTTGTTTTAAAATATTAAAACAATTCTGCTCACTAGTCTAGACTAACAAAGATTTATTATATTATTTTGAGAAGAAATGGGAATTACTTTATGCATAAATGATTCCAGACTCCAATCATAGCTTCAATTTACACATCAGGAAGAGATGAACAGAACTTCAGTAAAGCTGATGAATATCTTCCTTACCGCTGGGACCGCAATGATACAAGAAGGAAAGATCTGGTGAACCATGTGTCCTCTGCATCACTGCCTTTCGCGCTTGGCGCCAGATCTTGCATAGGCAAAAAGTTAGCAATGCTACAGATGACAGAGCTTATAAGTCAGGTAAACATTCAATTTATATGCAATTATTCTAGGTTGGGATTTCATGTTTTATCAGGGCGAGCGAAGCGAGCCCTGCTATATCCCACAACCTGAGCATTTTGTGGTACACTTTACGGAAAAACTATTACGCCTATTGATTTGTGCTTTAACATAATAATTTCTATTTATATGTAGATGTGTTATCAGTAAAAAAAAAAAAAACTTTAAATTACGAAAAAAATATTAAAAAAAACTGCCTTAAAGATTATTACCACGCAGAAAAACGACGCAAGCCCTCACAAAGCTCTGCTTTTAGCTAGTTTATTAATACCCAAATTTTTGTGATCCTTTTTGGGTATAATAATATGTTTATTTTTTGTTACAGATTGTCCAGAACTTTGAATTTGAGTGTTTAAACAAAGATGAGATAAAAGCAAACACTTCACAGGTTCTTGTGCCTAACAAAGATATTAAGTTGGCATTTTCATTGCGAAAACCAGAAATTAGGCAATAGGCCTCCTGTAAACAAAAGTGCATTTATATTGATACTGAACTACGGAATAGCTGTAAATGGGCCAGGTTTCACTATCTTATTAGTCATATTGTAATGAGTCTGCTTTGACTGTTTTATGTTATTGTTATATTATATGGTATAAGGTATGATATTGTGAGGTTGGGAAACCTATTGATACAAAATACATTGAAGTGAATATAATTTTAATTACATTAAGACTGTTTTTATACCTGTTTATAAAACAAAACTATTATTTACACTCTCACTAAGAAAAATAAATTTTTAGGTTTCAAATTCATTATTATATTTTTTGTTAATGTGATGGATTGCTCAAAAAGACGAATGAAGGGAATTTTATAATATGAAATCACAAAATATTTACTGAGACTTTTTAGATGGGTAAATCATTAGTTTAGATAAAAAATAATATCTATAATTTTCAAATAAATGCAATATCCATGAATTAAAAACCTTAAAACTAAATAAATACATCACATTATAAAACATTGCTATAAATGGCAGTTTTTTAATAACATTTCTTGTCATAGTATAATCAAGCAATTAAAGCACAATGACAAATGATTTGCGTAACTCCTGATTAGGCAAATCAAGTACTTCTCGCTACCTAAATAATATCACTTCACCAACTGTCTCAGTATCATAGATTTGATATCTTCAAGCCATTGTTCTTTATACTCTAGGTTGAGTATGTTTCTAAAAGCTGTCGTGCGATCTGATTCGCCCATTTTACCCGTTAGCAAGTAAGCAACTGCTTCCACGCATAAGAAACCCATGCCTTCGCTTAGCGACCATACATATATTTTATCGGCAGAGTCCGGATTCAATTGAAACTGTAGGATAGCACTGCTCAGTAAGCCTTTCAATTTATCAAATAAAAATCTATCTGCTAACAAAAGGACTTCTAAATTAGTTTCTAGTTTGTCAGCCATTGGGAATACTTGGACGTCGCATCTGGTATTATTCAATCCAAAGTGCAATAAAGTAAATAGGTATTCTAATGCAGGTTTGGTAACATTCTTTAACCGTACACATTTTTCTACAGACTCCTTAAAACACCCCATTAACATGGCGCTGAAAACTTCGGAGTTTTGACACAGAAATACTCTGTTGGCTTTAACTGTTGTAAAGTCGTCTAGTTCAAAAGTGACTATTTCGTCAAGGGATAAGTTATCAAGTATAGGATCGTAGCTAACAAATATTTGGCCTGTAAATCTATTTTCAAGTACTTTAGGATCTTTTATGTGGACATTATTGGCTAGTTTTGCTAAAGCAGTTACGCAATCTTGTATGTCTTCCTTAGACTCTCCTATTATTGCGAACAGCGAGTTTAGTGCACTGCAGTCTATCAAATATTTCTTGAGCTGTTTTTCGGTTCTGTGAACATTCGAAGTCGTTAGAATCATGAAGGTAAACTGTAATTATAATCAATTGTAATTGGCTTTACCTCACGATGTATGGTAATGTCAGTGACAGTGTTTGTTTCATGGATGAGCTGCCTTTCAGTAGTTGATAGCTAATTTCACCAATTCCATAACTAGATTCTGCTAATATTGTTAGTTGGCTCAATAACTTTGAACTCAGCTTTAAAATCTGTAAAGGATAAAAATGTTTTAAGTTTACAAGCGCAAGAGAATAATTTCAATTTGAGTGTTATGATCTTTCTCATAAGAGCGACATTACAAAAGCTCACAAAAATAAAGATAAGGTTGGACTCACTTGTTTGCACTGCTGGCATTTAGTAGGCGGATGCTTAGAACTGACGGACATATTATGTAATCTAAGAGCTAATCTATGTTTCAATATACTCATTAGGCAGAGAGCATTGCTGCAAATAAAAACATTTATTTATTATTGAAGGAGCTAAACCTAATAAAATAAAAATTACACTAAGGGTCTGCTCACGTTAACGCGTCTTGTTCACAGCGTCGTCGTAGCTACTTGGACTTCCATCAAATGATAAGCGAAAAGCAACAAATTTTTTAATGAGAACTGGGCCAATTTATTATTAAAGATATTTTTTAAATACCTCAGTACTCTGGCAAGAATGCGGGCGGCTCGTCCTAAAGGCCGCTTACACCTTTCTACATAATCCAACAATGCGTTCAGGCACTCGCGTCCCGTCAACAGCTCAAGTGTCTGGTTCGGCACTGGCTCCTCACGTAGGGCGCCGAACGAGTTGCAAGCTCCATGGGATACCCGGAATAATAGGACTAACACGCATGCTATGCGCGATGATTTGGTATTCGTGACGAGCTTGGAAACATCTGAAAAGTATAGCGTTATTCTTTAACATAATACTTTGTAGCAATTCATGTCGAAGGGCTGTGCCCAGAGGTGTGTCATTCGAATCAAACTATGACGATAAAAATGTAATAGTTACATGGATTCTATTATAAAATACCATATTCTTGCCACGTCGTGAACTTACAGACATCAAGAGTAATTGAAGCCGTCGACTGCCTCGTTGGTATCGTGCTCATAAGCGCTACTGCTGAGCATGAGGTCCTGGGTTCGATTCCCAGGTCGGGCAAGTGTTATTGGGTTTTTCCATCAGGAATTTCAGTAGCAGCCCGAAGTCTGGATTGCCTGGTTGATGGCAATGGGTTTTTTTTTTTTTTTTGAGGATGGGAAATCATCAAATGACTCCTCCCGCTCTGGGTGGAGCGGTAGGGAGTGTCAGACTCTTACTGACTAAAACCCACCCGTGTTCCTTCCTTAGCCCTTTATGTTCCGGGCCAGCGGTAACCCTTTCGGACAATCCCGCTGACCCGGATGGCAATGGGTTCGCCCCCTATTATATAACTGCACTTACAATATAACTGGCGAATGTGGGTGTACTATAGGTACAGCTCTGCTTAACTGTGAAATGTTAAGAATATGTAGTATTTTATCAAAGGTTTTACCATCTAAAGGTGCTTCTTCTTCGACACTCTCGTCGTCTTCCATGATCAGTTCATCGAGGTCGTGCACCATTTGCGCCGCGTCCAGCTCTGCGGCCGCACTGCTCACTCCCGCTAGGTCTACCGCCTCACCCTCGTTGTCACTACACACGGGCGAGTAACGACCCGAAATTTCAGAGTCGGAACTGTCTGAAATTGAAATCGTAAGCTGTAAAATCAACTTTATTCTTAAAACCATAAGATCTTAAATTGATTAACTGGCAACGAAATGGTACATAAAATGTCAACTGACCGTTTCTTAATCCATACTAAGATATGAATGCGAAAAGAATGGTCTGTCTGTCGGTCTGTTACCTTAATGGCTGAACGCTGAATGGATTTATACGATATTTGGCACACAGAGCATTCACAAGACAAGCTATTGACAAGTTCACAACCACTCAATAGGTCGTCGAATCGAAATTTACATATTTTCAATGAGTAATTTGCCTTGCACTCGACAGCAAACAGCTATAATAGCTGACCGAAATTTTTCTCAATTTTAATAGACCAATAATAATGGCTCCTGAAATACAGGTACTCTAACCTAGCTCTGGAGCCAGGGTCTACATTTTTTTGTAACCTGTTTTTATGGCAATAAAGAAATTATTATTATTAATAATTGGTCTATTAAATTTGAGAAAAATTTCGGTTTTTGGATTTGGAAACAGCCTTTAGACGACTCTTTTGATAACATTGATTGATGTTCTTTTCGGCATGGTATCGTATCGTACGGTTATGAAGAGCTATGCTGATGCTGGGTTAATAGGAGATAGGATAGTTTTTATTCCCGTAGTACGTTCCAGTAAGATAATTGCCGACCTCCAAGCGGGCGAAGCCGCAGGTAAAAGTAGTGTGAATATAAATGTTCTTACCTTCTTGAATGCTAAATGGTGAAGTAGGTCCTCCAGAACTGCTTGGACTCCATTGATAGTCTGTCCAATACGGAGACATTGAACTAGCTTCTCCTGAACTGACGCCGGATTCAGGACTCCAGTCCCATCTAGCCCGTTTATTGGTCGAAAACCCTCTATACTCCGGACTAAAACCAGACTGACAGCCATCTGAATATGGAGATAATGGACCATGGTCCCCTCTATCTGGACTCATAGAAACGCGAGATCCTGATGCTTGAGGGTTTGTGGGCCACTCAGGACTTTTAGGTTCCCAATACACACCAGCTGACCAGTCTTTGCTTGCCATTTTGATTAGTTGAGATTTCTAAAAAAGAAAAAAAAACATATTAGATATTGCTCCTTAGGTATTAGGTAGGTACTTGTCATATTATAGGGCGCCATCTCAACGCACAGCGTGACATAGTCGCGATTATCTCATCCATGGAGATGGCGCCTAAAATAGCTAATGATTACCTTTTTGATAGCCTTTGGACTTTGAGATCGGGCCCTTTTGAGGCACTTACGTCGAAGTGGCGCTGACTCATCTTCACTCTGGCTGTCATCAGTCGCATCGCTGTCGACGGCATCAACAAATCCGACAATCATGTTATCTCTTTCTATCACCACCTTTAATTCATCTTCATTTTGAGAAGACAGGGGGCCTTTACGACGTGCGAACAAACTAACTTTACCTTCGGTATTACTTGAGCCTTCAGTGGATTGCAATTCAGCATCAGGTTTAATGTATTTAGAACTTTCCTTGACTTTTTCGACAGCCTCACATAAAATTGATGTGTGTTCCAGGTTGGTATGTTCATAATTCATAGTAGTCAAATATGTGGTCAGTTCATCAGTAAGTAAGCTTACAAGACCTTCATTGACTAAAATCTGAAATGCTGTGGGTGAATGCATAGAAAGTTGAATATGAAAACATGATATAAAAATGTTATTGTATCTCTAATGGTAAAATTTTGTTCAAGCTGAGCCCAGTTGACACGAGGATACCAAATTCAGCCATCCGTCGACAAAGAACGAGGAATTTCAACGAGAAAAGATTTTTGAGCTAAATGATCTAGGTACTAATTATTCGTATTATAAAAACTCACATGTATCATCAAAAACATATTGCAGAAGAGCGTGCATAGCGTGGGGGTTGACTCGAGCGGCCGCTACCAACAAGGGAAGGCCGCCACAGTGACGCAAGCGCGATCGGTTTACTGACTCGCCGCTCAGCTGCGCCAAAGCATGAGCGGTGCCTTCCGGCCACATGAAAACATCTGAAAGTCACAAATAAATGTTAAAGTGTGTAGTACTTATTAGCATTAGTTACACAATATGACGTGAAGAGACGTATGGGATAGGCAGTAAGAATGAAGGAAACCAAAGAAAGCCTTTTCATGACCCTAAAGTTTAGTTTCCTTTTGTTATGGTTAAGTTTTGGGGACCATACCCAAATAGTGAAGTAATGACTTATGTCAAATTTAAAAATGTAATAAAAAGGTCCTAATACCTGTAACTTTCTGCAGTATGCTCACCAAGCACTCCACAAACCCCGCAATGCCTAGAAGAGGGCGACAGCTAGACAAGTAGCACAAGTTCATGAGACACTTCAATGCAAGAGATTCGAATTTCTTCGTTAGAGCTACAAGGCATTGATAACCCCTACCATCTCCTTGAATCTGGAAAATAAATAAGATATGATGAGGCAGTATGGATGTGTTGGCAGTTAGTTGTAAGGAAATTGTAGACAGAAAGGACACATTGTGGGCCACATCATGCATGTTACTGTAGTTCAAAATGTTATATCTATCACATACATTTTAAGTAGTTGATTGGATATAATAAAAAAAAACAACCAACTTCCAAAAAAGACACTACAAAGTGAAAAGTAATTTTAATTTCGGAAGTTGGTGTCGTTGGGTTCGCATTTTCGTTGTTTGCCACCAACTTCCGAAATTAAAGTTATTTTTCACTTTGTAGTGTCTTATTTGGAAGTTGGTTGTTTTTTTTTATTATATCCAATCATCCCTCTGCGCTCTGTCATAATTAGGCTGCTTAGGGCGATAGGACGATAGGAAGTAGAATCTTTTGGGTCTTTCCCAGGTTTCAAAATTGGGATGATTATTAGGGATTTCCAAGACTCTGGAACTTGGCCAGTAACGAAAAAGGAATTGATTAGGTTCAGAAAGATTAGTTTACAGTCAGAAGAAGATTTGGAAATAAAGGAGTAGAGTATTCCATCGACCCCCGGAGCAGAATCCCGGAGATGATCTAAGGCACAAAAAATGTGGAACGCTTCACGATTTTGCGTGTCATCCTTGCGCAGGGGCCATGCTAATCTACTCTTTATCGTTCAAATTTTACCTGTAAAAGTACCTACTGCCAAAGCAAGTACTAGTAATTTAATTGCATTGTGACTAGGAGTCCGTACTTTTTTATTTTATTTACGTGCGTAGATTTTTTAGTTGTGGTTTGTTGGAGTACCCACCCACACACGGTACTAGTCATTATAGCAAAATATTATTATCGTTTATTAATCTATCGAATAATAAAAGAAAACGAGAAAGATAATTGTTGAAAAGAAAAATAACAGTCTCATCTCGAGATTGGAACCAGACCTTCGCATTTGCTAATCCAATATGTAACGCTACCAGCTATGCGTACTTGCTATCATTTAGCAATTGTATGAACCCACCGAGGTCATATGTAATTACGTACCCTGTATTTAAAAGCGACGGTATGTTTTTGTTTCGTTCGACGCTAGCCAGTGTTCGAAATGTGTTGATCACTTACACACACAGATGTAGGTACAGGCCTGCGGCGCGCGGCGGTCTTCACAGCATTATGAATCTTATTAGGTATGCTTAAGCAATTCTGATATATACTATACTTACCCCACACAAATTCGTATAACACTACTTGCTATGTAAATATCAGTGAGAGGAAGTCATTATCACATCATCAATATAAACTAGGTGGCAAAAATACGTATTATTAAAGCTAACTCAAAAACTACCCAAGCAACAAAGTTAACAAAATTTACATGGGATCACCCCTGAGGGATAACCTATCCTTAAAAAAAAAATTTTGATATCGTGTAACAAACATACAACAAAAAGAAAAGTACAGTCGAATTGAGAACCTCCTCCTTTTTGAAGTTGGTTAAAAATGATCTTGGTGTCATTTTATTGAACAAAGTATTCATTTAGAAGATTCAACCAATTACATTTTGGAGGCTGACCTGTTCAGCACATTGTGCAGTAGAATGTGTAGTAAAGTATCCCAAGCACTTCAGTATGCCAGTGATCAGTTCTTCCTGACTCTTCCTCAAGCCTTCAGTTTCACAGCCTGGAGTGGTTGATTTGATAATGCCAGCTGTTTCACATTCTGTAGTCAATAATATTGCTATACAGCGAACTGAGTTCAAGCTAAGCATCTCATCTCTTTTCTCTGTGACCATCCACAGCTGCCTAGAGAAACAAAATGTTTTTTTTTAAAACATAACATTGTCTATAATCTTGCAATGCAAAAAAAAAACAAGTTATACTTTGAAGTGTGTGAGTAATGTTTTAATAACTCTACCAAGTACATATAAGTTACAGGAGCAACAGGGATTTTGGATCTGCACAATTATCCAGTAAAATTTAGTTTATCTTCACATGCTTCCTGGAGATTAAATTATATATCATTTATCACAAAAATGTTGAGTATCTGAGTTTATAAGTACATCTTTATTTCGCTAAATAGCCTACGAGCTCGGCGGCTTTCTTTGATGTGATAAAAGATGCCGCTAAAAGCTGGCGCGGCACCAGGGGGTGCCCCGGGTCGGTACCACGTACCTACGTATCCCTTTACCCCGCCATGGCCGCCACCCATCGTCCTACGAATCACTTCCTTAGTCGCCGCGCAGATTACTTTCTAACAGATGATATTGTTGACCTGCATAGTGAGTGACTTGTGTTTTGTTTACATAAACATTGATCATGTCTTATTCTAACGTAGAATATTTTAATAAGTTGATGTGCCTTGGAAAATGTGACAGCAATTATGCAGAAGCACGCAGACTCTACCAAGAATGTTTTGCGAGTCTAGGTACTATCACCGTCAGTGATGGCATTCCAACGTTTGCACATACAATACATATGTACAATACCAGCAGTGTGCAGACCACGTCCAGACCCACGTCTAGCTAATACAGGCAGACTGAGGACTCGAGACAGTGACATCGAGGACCAGGTCAGGTTTTTAAATGTGACAGACGCGGCGACTTTGTTTTTTTTAATGTAGCGAAATGTTAGATGTAGTTGTGCATAAAAATACCTTGTAAACAATCATTTTCACAGATTCATTTGTTAAAGTGATAAACAACAGCTGACAAGGTTACGAATTTGTGTACAAAACAGGTAGTTCAGCGTGGGATTGCAACGGCGCAGCGGCACCTATCAAAGAGTGGCGCTTCATGCAGAGGTAAGAAATCAGTTAAACATGACAAATATTAATAATTAAATAGTTATTATAATTATTTTTGTTGAACAGTTTTTATAAATGACTTGTTGCTTTATTGCGTATGTATACCAATTCTTAAAACGTAGGTAGAAGGAACAACAGGGTGTTTGTTACATATTGTATAGTAGTAAAATATTAGTTTAAAATTACCTGATGGCCCTCACAGCCATTGTGAGAGTAGGATAAGATGTATTCTTGTCTCTGTTCTCAATTAGTGCTACCAACGCAGTCACTGCTCCATGATTGTGTAAACCATCTGCATTTAAATTCTTTAGTGCTAGATTGCCTATCACACGGCATGCTCTACCTACTATGCTATCACGGCATACTGTTTTTATTATGTTCACTAATGGTCCAAAGGTGTATAATTTACCAACCTGAAATGATGTTGTCAACAAAACTTTAATAATACTCAAATATTACCACATAATTAAGTAGGTATGTAGGACAGTCAACCGCATAGCAATGATATCAATTGACACATTGACAGCACCTTTATGTCGTAGCAGTAAGGACGATTTTCGTAGTGCAAGTGTTACCACTGATGTGTGGTTGACTGTTTATATTTTTTACTAATGAGTAATGACTCTCTTAGTAAATGTTCAATATCACATACTGCTAAGCTGCTTTCTTCTTCGAGACAACAATTCCCAAGTATGCTTAACGTAACATCAAGTATTCTTTCATTCGGTTTGCGCAAATGTGGCAATAAACATTCTAAGCCACCACATTCCCGAAAAAGCTTTATTCCACTGTCGTTGGTAATGATTTTGCTTCTTATTTTAAGCAGGGTTTCTTGAACACGACTAGAAGATGAAGATTTTAGTCCTTCAATAATGGATTTGACATAATTTGGATCCATGTTCTTGCAAAAATTAGGATTTTAATTTTAATAACAAAGTTTTGACATTTTCATTCTCCATTGTCCAGCTGATTTTGTCTATGATAGGTTTTTTTTTTTGAGCAGTTTCACTGTCACTGACTAGAAATAGCAGAAATTCTCCATCGGGCTACTGAATTTAAAGAACGAAAATGTCTATGTTTGTTGATGTATTGAAGTTTTCATGACATCTGACATCTGTATTCTTCTTACATCTGTGGTAAATAAAAATGAAGAATTTGCAATGCGATGACAGAATTTGTTATACATTTTTTACACTGATAAAATTACAAAAATAATTATATTTGATTGTATTGTAACATAAATTTGTCATGACATCGTTTTCTAAGAGATGAGTGTCTTCGGAGATTTTCAACGCGTGTGGGTGCAACGTTTTCCAGAGAGTGCATTACCAGCAGCTTGGGAAGAAGATGTCAGGGCCAATTTGGCTAAACACAAACAAAAAGTTGCTATATTGAGAGAAGAATTAGAGAAAGAAGAGTTTTACGTGGAGTATTTAGAAACATTGCTGTCAGATGTGGAGAAACATAAAGCTGCCGCAGAAGGCATCCGGACGGCTCCGCCCTCGGGGGGTGACGTGAACGATCTCGACGATAAGGCTTCTGATAGCAAGCAGGTAAATCTTTGTGATCATATTTACTTAATACAGTTCAGTAATTTACACACAAAATAGGAGTATTATTTATTTTTTAATATTTCCCCCAAATACTTACTTAATTGTCATACAATATCTAATCGGTTCTACCATATTTATGTTATCTTTACTAAATCTAACACTATCTGCCAAATTAATACTGGAAGTTTTAATTTAATTTTAAAAGAAAACATGTAAACAGATAAGTTTCATTTTATAAGTAATTAATTTAATGACTTTCAAAAAATCCCATATTGTACTGATGATGTTAATTATCATTTATTGTAAGACAATGAAATATAAAAATCATAGTCTTGGAACTGGATCTATTCGTTTTTTTCTCTTTAGCTTAATTGATGTACTTGATGATGATGATTAATGAAGATTTATGAATATAGCCTTGTGTGGTCTAATTATTACTACTTATGTTCCATTATTATTATTGATTTATGTTCTTAACATAAACCAATTCTTTGAACCACTAACAAACACGCTGCATGTACCTATACAAATTTTTTACCAACTCTACTAGGAGTCGATATCTCACCCTTGGAAGCTGACTTATACTCTACCCATTCACAAAAGTGGTCTAGCAATCTCAGCTCTAACAAAAATGACAAATATAAACTAAGTATATTCAAAAAAAGGTTTGCAGACCTCATTCGACATCATAAATCTGATAAAGATGCACAGAAAGAAAGCTGCCAAGACACCCCTGACAACGAACTCAAATGTCTTATAAAGAACAGAGTGATTGAACGAACAATTTTGACAAAAATGAAAATGAAATCCTCCAACTGCCTATCTATCTACCAACTAAGAAAGACCATTTCGATCTATCCCCATTAGAGTTCAGAGAAGCACTTGCGTTATGTTACCACAGATTACCAGTTTCAATCCCAAAATCATGTGATGGCTATGGCTGCGCTAAATTCAACGTTGATCATGGCTCTATGTTGCAAAAAGGGTGGTCTTAAACAAGTCGTCATAATGAAATTACAGATTTATTCTGCAAATTATGTCAATACGCATGGGGAAATGTAGTCAAAGAACTCATCATCTCCAAACGAGATCGCGGACTATGTGGAGATCTTTCTTGCCGTGGTGTTTGGGATGCTCTGAGCGAGGCATTATTTGGTATCTGTGTCGTAGACACTGACGCTCCTTCTTATATTGCACGCCCTGTCGCCTCTGTACTAAAATCCGCTGAAGAAAAAAAAATAAGGAAAATTCAAACGCTTGTGAAATGCGATATGCGACATTCACCCCCTTCTTGCATCTGTTGACGGAGTCTTCGCCTCACAAATGTCTACCTTCGTAAATCATCTTCGAGCTGTAATCGCTGACTGTTGGAATTGATCTTTTAGCATAGTGATGTGTTAGCTAAGATCAAGAATCATCATCTCAATAATATGGCACCACTGGCATCTGCATTCGTGGCACAAGGCATAAATTTAATAGCCAAGTTATTTGGCTTCGATGATGGAGCAGCCCTTAGGTAGGGCTGCTCCCGACAAGACTCGTGTGGATGTAGCCAATGAACTGAGAAGACGTTGATTTATCGATTACAATAAATCGCGATAGATAAATAAACTTGCTTTATTTGTTTAATTAATCAATAATTTGATAGTACTATTGTTATAGATTGTTTTGTATTGTAATAAGTGCATTTCCCTATTGCTACTTATGTTCCTGTTTTAAAACAACACTCATTATAATAAACTCCATTGTAGACAAAAGTTGAGTTATAAGTTAATTATTATAACCTTGTTCCTTGTGATGTAACTGTAACTCTCTCTACTATGTGTGGACATCATTATCTTATTAATTGGTACATAAATTCTCCTGTATGAATGCTAAATCAATTATGTAAATAAAAAACTTTCTAACTGTAAATAAAATATGTACTTAAAATAAAAAAAAATATTTTTGCAAGACTTCTTTGATACAAAAAAAAACTACTTAGTCTATTATTTTATTATCAATATGCCTACAATATCAGATTGCATTGATATTATAAAATTCAAAGTCCTGACTGACTGATATATCAATGCACAGCCTAAACCACTGGTCCTAGAGACATGAAATTTGGAGGGTGTGTTCTTGGTGAAGAGTAGGTACCCCTAAAAAAGGGTTTTTCGAAATTCCACCCAGAGGGTGAATGGAGGAGTGTGAAATTTCACGCGAATGAAGTCGCGGGCAGGAGCTAGATATTTAATTTTTCATAAATAAACAATATTGATTGACATATATCATACATGATTAATTGATTAATGATGGAGGAGTATTAGCATAGCTATTAACAATTAAGCACCTAAATATATAGCAATACTATATATATAGCAATACTTACAATATGAATACCTAACTTTTAATTTTGTTAATTTACATGAATAAATTTAACAATGCAAATCTAAGTTAGTTAAACTTCAGGTATACATCTCAGCTATGTGTGATTGTAATAATAGTTTGATGAGTAATAAATTTTAAAGTATCATAACATTATTGCATTAGTCATCAAATTTTTGTCATTGTGTTATTTGCCATAGGCTTGTAGTAAAATGTTTCATCTTGTAAATGTAGTTCAGCATTACATGCAGTATTCATAACTGTGAGATAAATATTAATGTTATGGAAAAATTATCCACACACAAGTGCCAATTAATTAATATTTAATACTAACTGTTAATTGACTTGTGAAGCGTGTGAAAGTAACAGTATGTTTGACCTGCTTCATGGCTGCTTAATATCTTGCAATATAAGAGCGTCTACAAATGGTTATACAACTACACTGAGGTGTGATGAATCATCAACGAGGATGTAAATAAGATGGCCGATATAAGGCTTTGAATACAAATAAGTTCCTATACTTATACATGCATACACTGAGGTGTTCAATACATCCCATGATTTATGCTAGTGTCTTTGTTGGGTCAATATGCTGAACCCATGAACTGAACCACTGAAAGACTTCAAGCAAACTACTATTTATTTGCATAAATAAAAGTTACTCATTCAAACATATCTTTTGTGTGACTTGTTGCATCATGAACTAATTTAGAGGAATAGGCATAACACTGTGTTAATTAGGAGAGTATGAGGTAAATGGGCACATTGGCATTCATAAAACTTAATTAAGTATCCAGTTATTACAGCTATTTAGATTGGCGTAACATCCTCTTAGTTAACAGTATGAAAGCTATTACTATTTTTTTTTTTCTTTATTAAGGAGCTTTTTCACAATACTGACTATGTCGCTCCATCATAGCCAAATTTTGAATTTGAAATTAATTTATATGATTGTAATATATTTTGTACAGCTTTTTAGCCTCGTCTGACATAGGCATAGCTAAAACGCTATTTAAAGTACCAATTCCAAACATATTTTGGGTATCAAAAACATTTCTCCTGAGGCGTTCGCCCCGCTCACACTCGGTCAGGATATGATGTACGTCCTCGATTATTCCACATTTCTCGCAATTAGGTGAAGGTGTGATACCCATGAGGAACGTAAACTTCCTCGATGGGATAGAATTGAATAGAATAGAATAGAATACTCTAAAAACTGAATACTCTCTCTCTCTCTCTACTCTCTCTCTCTCTCTCTCTCGGGATGTGACCGGATCGAAGCCTCATGGCAGTAACAATATCTTTTCTATTGAGTGAACAGTTATCTATCCAGGGAATGATTAGAGGCTCAGGCTGAATGGTTTTGTACCAGATACCTTTTTCTCTTGATCTCACGTCATGAAATTCTTTCCACAATTTATGACAGTATTTTTTAACCAAATAGGAAGTTATCTGAGAAAATTGGTACTATATCTAACGGAGTACCCTCTACACAGGCCCTCTTAGCACAAATATCTACCACCTCATTGCCATGTATTCTGATATGTGACGGAATCCACTAAAGCTATTACTATTCAAGGCTGAATTATGTTTTATTCAGCATTCCATTATTTTTAATTGAAGTTAGTTTAATTCGATGTATTTTTTAGGGTTCCAACACTGATTTGTTACTGCAGACAAGTGAAGTAAGTCTAAACAGCAATATAAGTGAAGACTCCACACCTGAAAAGGTTGAATGTGAACCAGTGCAGCTCAGAAACAAGCCAGTCCGTATAACTGAGAGGAGCTCAGTGAACCAATGCATCAATGAATTATCAAATCTTGCTGCAGAGGCAGCACGGAGAAGGTGTAATAGTGAAATAGTCCAGAGAACTGACATCAATCATGATCATGATAATGGTAATATTCTCTTGTTATTATGTTAAAGTTTTTTTTTATATGATGGGTTTAGAATAAATTCTAGTAGTAGGTGATTAACATGACTGAAAAATCAAACAAATCCTATTGTCTGGACTGTTAAGGTCTCAATTTGTTACTGTTAACTGTATAGTGTGTTTACTGTATTAAATATTACACCCAAATCCTTAAAGGGGTGTAATGAAGTGTCGAAGTTTTATGGGAAAATTCCGTCATCCACACAGATGAAGTCATGGTCAAAGTGCTAGTAATATCATAAACTATAAAGTGATCCCATTATTGCAGTAGCAGTAGAACAAACAAGTCCAAATCAAGCCAAAAACCGTCCAACGTCACAAACTGGTGATTTTGTAACAGTCATCGAAGTAAATGGTCTGAAATTAGCAGAAGCTTCCAAGAAGTCTGAAGAGTCTCAGCAGTCATCAGAAGGCAGTCCTGTTGATCCTGTGGCAGTTGCTAAGAAGAAAGTACCACCCAAGTAAGTTATTTTTAACCCTGGGTTATTTAGAAAAGGTGTTGCAAAATGTGCCTATCTATAGCTCAACCCTATTCTATTCATCACCATCTTTATTTCTTTCTGTTTTGATGGCTATATGATTGAATCTCCCATAATGTTTTTGTTAAGTTCCTTCAAATATTTAGTAATGTTGTTTTCTTTGATTCATGTCCAGGCCTCCACCAAAAGTGTTCAGTAAGCGTGGTGCTTCGTTACCGGAGACCGGGCTAGCAGAAGACAGTCCGCCCTCCTCACTGGGGCGTAGAATCCGCAACGCGGAATCACGCGAGTCCATTGCTAGTAGAGCGTCGACGCCCTCCATTAGTGAGAGAGTAAGTATTACCATAACATTATTAATCCTTACGTCTAACAAAGTTTTATTACATTAGAAAAGGTAATTTAATTAATTGTATGGCATGAGGATGCTGAAGTGTTGAGGAATAGGATAATGTACAGGGTATCTAGTTGATATTGTACTCTCAAAGGGCGTACTCTGCTCATGTACTGAGGGCGAAAGTAACCACAATCGTTTCCACCGCTGGCTGCTGGTTACGTTAAGTGTAACACTACGCGATAATACTGGTAATTTTATAAGTCGCAACAATGTAGGAAATTCCGGCCTCATCTTCTCACTATTAATCTTAAATTCAATGACAGACTATACATTTTGCACAATAGTTCCTTATGTAACAATGGAGATCACCGAGGATTTTTAGAAATGCATCTCCTAAAGGTGTTTAAATAGGGAGGAAAGTTTATCATTTTTGCCAATGGGAAATCTAATCGGACACTCGGCTTATTTCTTCTAACAGTGGTTCTTGTTTCAAAAAGTTATAAATAAATATACCCATGAACGTTTTATTTTTTGTATTAATTTTTGGTACCTATATGGTATTTGAAACAATGCCATGTACTGATTTAGGCGCTATTTCCACAGGCGAGAGTATCGCGGTAGTCACGCCATGCGCTGTGTCATCAAATTCAATAGAAACTGTGAATCAATCTCCACACGTCGATATCATTGCGGAGAGAATTTGATGGCACGGCTAGAGGCGCGTGTAACTCTCGCCCGTGAAGATGGCGCCTTATGTATTCTTCTATTTTTTTTTTAGGTAAAAAGTTATGAATCGATCAACTCCCTATCTTCGGAGCGCAAGCGTTCTGGTGGAGCGGCGACACCCCGGTCCATCGATGAGGAAGGCACATCCACGACGCCGGACTTGGGTGACGCCACTGACGCTGATAAGTCAGCGCCTATATCGTTAGAAAGCATACCGGCTGCCGTGCCCGGCTCTGAAGACGAGCCTTACTATGATCAAGTGCCCGTTGACATAAATGATGGCGAATACGTATATATACAAGCAGGTGAGCAATAGTACCACAAACACGACATAAAGTACGTCAAAAATAGGTTATAAATTCCCATGTGTCTTGTGGTAACCTTGTTAGGTACAAGGTTACCACAAGACACATGGGAATTTGGTTATGACAAAATACAACTGCGTCAAAATAGGTTATTAATGTTAAATCGAGAATGTATTATAATGAAAAAGTACGCGAGGAAAACCTTAAAAGTAATCATGTCAAATCATGTGTCATGAGAGTTATAAATTAGAATAATAAACTAAATTCATGTTGTCAAGAGCTGTGGCAGCCCAGTGGTAACGTCTACGACTAACGAGTAGGTAGGCCAGCACTATAATTTCATCACCACTGCTTATTAAAACGGTGAAGGAAAACCTCTTAAGAAAAGCTTGTCCTAGTACCAATAATCCAAAGACATGTGATATCCACCATCCAGCACTGGGCCGGCGTGGATTAATACGGTTTGCTCCCTCTTAAACAGAGGAGGCCGACATCCTAGCGAAGGGAAAGTTATAGGCTGACTATGTGTTGTGTTAAACGTCAGCAGTTGGTTACTGACGATGTAAATAGCACGATCTCGAACGTAGTCCACTGGTGCAATGTTAATAATAATTTGCTTCTAAACGAGAAAAAACCAAATGCATTAAGTTTACGCTAGGCAGGTGAAAACGAATGTGTTGATAAAGGGCGAGGAATTGAATCCTGAAGACAACACAGTATTCTTGGGCATAACTTTAGATGCTAAATTGCTAAGCTTCAGTGGGGTATATAGATAAATTATATGAAAGCTAAGTTCCGCAGCATACGCTGTTAGAAAAATTCGTAATTTAATTGATATAGAGACTATCCGTTTAGTGTACTTAAGTCCGAGACACTCTCTCAGAGACAAATTTAAAGAGATTAATTTAATGACTGTGCCTTCTTTATGAAAATCTTTTATATGCCCATAAAAATGTAAAATTCTTTAAAAAATACAGTGATATCCATAATATAAATACTAGAAACAAACACAAATTTTTTGTACCTACAACAAGGCTCAAGAAAATAGGTGGCTCTTTCAGATGCCCAATGTATACGCTTTTATAATAAACTACCAAGCCACGTTCATGATCTAAGCCTTAATAAATTGATCAGCGGGATTGTCCGAAAGGGTTACCGCTGGGCCGGAACATAAAGGGCGAAGGAAGGAACACGGGTGGGTTTTAGTCAGTAAGAGTCTGACACTCCCTTCCGCTCCACCCAGAGCGGGAGGAGTCATTTGATGATTTCCCATCCTGAGAAAAAAAAAAAAAAAAGCCTTAATAAATTCAAATCATTCATTAAACGTAAGTTGTGCCAGAAAGCCTTTTATACCGTTATATTGAGGACAAAAAGGCTTGGGATTAAACTGCTTTAAATTTCTGCATTTAAATTTTTTTATATAAACATTGACATTAATGATTTTTTTATAAACAATGACATTTGCTTACTTTGTAAAGTATTGTATTATTTTATTTACTGTGAATGTGAAGATGATGTGGGTCATTTTATATATTTGTTTTTATTATTCTCTCTGTTCTGTTAGTTTTTTTTTTCATGGTCTGGCAGTTTGAGTAATTTATGTGGCCTACCCAAATGTCCTTTCCTTGGTATTGTTCGTCGAATCGTTGAGCTCCTTAAGTCTTGAGTTGAGCTGCACGATTTCTGATAAATGCGTGCACTGATTGGACAGGTCCTCTCAATCTGTGTGGTTCTTTCCCCAAAAGACCATCTCAGACATCGATCGACATAGTCTTCTTATAACCTGACCAAGATTATGTCTGGACTTTAAAAGAGACTGTGACCTCTAGAGTTTGTTTCGGCCTTTCTTCTCAGAGTAGTCAGATAGGAAACGCCGACCTCATCTAGTTTAAAAAAAAATATGATTGACGTGTAAAAGTGTTTGTGCAAACCTACTTACAAAAATAAAATCATTTATCATTTAAGGTGGTACGGGCTCAAGTACAGAAGACGGATCGAGCGGCACGAGCACCTTGCCACTGGGCCCGCCCGCGCCCGCCGCGCCCGCGCCGCCCACCGCGCCGCGCGCGCCCGACTCGCCGCCCTGCGCCACCGCGCCCAACTACGTCAACATACACTACTTCCTGCAGTAAGTTATCTACTGTACTCGACCGTTAAGAGGGCAAATACAGTTTTACACAGTAACTGACACACGTCTATGAGTGACAGGCAGCTGAGTACTGTAAATATTACTTTCGGCGGTTGTCCATCGCATCTCCAAGAACGACAGGACAAAAATCAGCTGTTCCCTACATTGGACCACCAAGATACAGGCTGTGCCTGGTTTGGGGCCCACGGCTACTTCTACTTAATGCTGTACGAGCCAATAATGCTCATACAGCAAAAGTGCGTTTACGCGTACTTTAATGACAAATCAGTCGAGTCAATCGTCACTAAAACTCGGTCACGCGCTAATGTGCGGGTCGATAATTATCTAATAAACATATATTAAGTGCGGCTCAGATAACTAAGCGAATGCTTTAAACTGTTTCCACAAATAAACTATTAAACTTATCTGTGGTTTGGTGTAACTTAACATGCTACCTACAACTACCGGGGTATCCGTCAACGACGAGAAAACCCCCCAAACATCTTTTGGTCCTTCGAGCCGGATCATCGCCGCTATAATGAGGGTTTTCTGAAATGACGTTCGCTAGGTGGCAGCACTGGCACGTCAGGTCCAGGCATCTGTCAAAGAGCCTATATTTTCTTTAGTCATGACGGAATGATGAACGAATGAATGAATCGAATGATGAACGTCATCATATATTTTATATTGGAAGACCTCTTGTCACAGTGGTGCCAACTGGTGTCGTAAATTTTCACGAAAACCCTCATTGTTTGGCGAATAAGAAAATATCTTCAAGCGCGCCAGAAGAGCAGTATCAATACGAACAAGACTCGAGAGAGGACAGAACAGTGTTGGCATTAATCAATTAATTTTTTAATCAATTAATTAATTTGATTAATTTTAATCAGATTTAATTAATCACGATTAGAATAATCATGATTAAAAAAGTAATCTTAATCATGATTATTGACGTTAATCATTAATCACTAATCATTAATTGATTAACTCGATTATAAACGATTAATTATTCAAAGAACAAAAAAAAAATTCTAACGTTCAAATACACTGAATTCTAATTTTGAAGAATATTTTCAATCAATTAAACCTCCGATCCATTTCTGATCTCCCCGGTGGGTTCCCGCATTGTCGTGGCGGGGGGGCTCAGTAGCCGTGGCTTGCACACCCACGGTGAAGCGAAAAGGAACCCGAGGAGGGGCCGCTCGTCAGGGCTTTTGCTGACAAGCCGACGATGTAGCGGCCAAAAGTAGGTTGCGGTGTCGCTTAGGTGACATCGCAACTGAGGCGGGCGCGCCGCGATTTCGTGTATTGGAGGCATCGCGGCTGAGGGTTGGAGGCCGCGGCGGGAGAGGAGTGCCGGTATTGCGGTGGGCCGCTCTCCCTACCTTCCGAGGCCTTGACGGGGTCGCCACCGTACGATGGCGGACGCGGTGGGGCTGCAGGGAGGAGGAGTGTCGGTATTACGTTGGCCGCTCTCTCTATCTTCTGCAGCCGAAAATTGGCAGGCGGCGGGGCCAATGACCTGACCCGTCGCAGGGGGACCAAGGGTGCCCAGACACGGGGTCGTCTGGCGCCCATGTGCTGGTTTGGACCCTGGGGTGGTCACGGCGTGCTATGTGTTCTGGTGCGCCGGTGATGGGGAGCACTCCTCACAGGAGGGTCCGGTAACGGACAGCCGCGGCGGGTTCACGGATGAGTGCTAACGCGTGCCCGTGTTCCCGCCGTAAGCGGCAGAGGAGGACACCGTGGAGTTTTAGTGGGTTAGAGTCCCACATAACTGCACTATCTCCCCGTGGTAGTACAGTATGCATGAGCATTTCTCCACGATAAAAAAAAAATCATTTCTGATTTCTTGATGTTCAAGTTACATTTCATAACTACTTTTTTTTCAAATAAGTCTTCAGATAATTTGTGTGACCTAGGTTTATTTAGCATAGTTGCAAAAGAAAACATTCTTTCTACCGAGCCAGAGGACGGCATTGGTGTATTTTTCTTAATAAATTACTGCTTTTGAAGTAGTATATTTATGTATTGCATAAGCTGTTGGTGTTGCTCTTCCAATAAATTAAATGAATAAACAAGTAGTTAATAGTTAATCAAATAATCAAATTAACGATTAAAGATTATGATTAATAATCTTAATCATTTTAAATTTGATTATGATTAATTAATCTTAATCAAATATTTTGATTATGATTTTTAATCATTAATTTTTAATCGTTAATCAGATTAACTTTGGGCCAACACTGGGACAGAAGATATAGAACTAAAGGAGATTCCTGCCTACGCTAAAATACGACATGGACATTCAGAGGACTACCGTCCGCCGCAATCAGCAATTGGAACAAGATTCCAACTATGATTAATTTTATTTAAGAATTATGTCCTATTTCTTTATAGTTTTAATTGCTTTTATTACTTTTATAACATTTAATACCTATTTAACTTGTAACGCAAGTTTGGTGATCTGAGTACTCACATTTTTCTCTCGGGAGCATGTATGAGCCAATAATGCTCATACAGCAAAAGTACGTTTACGCGTACTTAAGGCCTGTATTAATGCCGATAACCTTGAGCATTTGGGCGGAGCTAACGACCCCTTCTCCGCGCCACTCCGCTACCCGCATGTAACAGAAAATGTGCGGTTGTGTGCGCCGCCACCACGGTTTGCCTCGCCTAGTCTCGTCACAGAGTATCGAAATCACAGAAGGTCAAGTCATCGTGAAAGTTAAACAATTATGTGTACCACATATACAGGATGTCCCAGAACTCAACGTCAAGCCGAAACGGGGTGACAGGATTGATCATAACCATCACGAGAAAAATATAAAAAAAATCTATCCCATGCAGTTTGAAAATTATGGGCATTTTAAGAAAAACCTAGAAATTTGATCAAACTGTACCATTTTTCGGTTATTGTGGTTATTCTTTTTTATTTTTGTTCAATTAAACTTTGGAAACGTAATCCTAAATAACATTTCTAGAATCCCAATAAAAAATAATGACACGATTGCCTCAAGTTTCCGAGAATTGAGACTATTCGTTAAACTACGAATTTAAAATTTTCAAGATTCGTCGACTTTGATTGGCCCTCCTTTAAAAAAAAAATGTACTAGAGTGCCTTGGCAAGTGGTATTAAAAGTTGGCGCGTTTAATCAGAATTCTAAAATGGTACAATACTTGTTAGTTCCATACAATAAAAAAGAGTAAAAAAATTAAAACCTCAAGTAACCCGATTTTTGCTATCTCAGTTAAAATGTTTTTGATTCGCACAAGCTCTAGGTAGGTTCTTAATTTTAAGGCAAAATGATGAGAGAGATGGATAGTGGGTATGTTTGCCATGAGTGAGCGAGACAGATAGTGACGCCACTTTTATTAAAGTGAAAAAAAGTTAGTAAAATAATGAAAAATCTTGATCTAGTTTAATTTAGGTTTGTTGGAATAAAAGTCAGATAGAGAAATAACATTTTTATTACAATAAATGTTCAAATTGTTTACCATCAGCCTCAATACAAGCCCTACATCTTCTTAAAAAAGATCTACTTATTAGTCGGGCATATCTTCAAGAGTTGATCTCCTCAGCTGCTTGAGAAATGCGTTCACGCAGGTCGGCTACGTTCTCAATGGGCTTATTTATTGTAATAAAAAACGTTATTTCTCTATCTGACTTTTATTCCAACAAACCTAAATTAAACTAGATCAAGATTTTTCATTATTTTACTAACTTTTTTTCACTTTTTTCACTTTAATAAAAGTGGCGTCACTATCTGTCTCGCTCACTCATGGCAAACATACCTATCCATCTCTCTCATCATTTTGCCTTAAAATTAAGAACCTACCTAGAGCTTGTGCGAATCAAAAACATTTTAACTGAGATAGCAAAAATCGGGTTACTTGAGGTTTTAATTTTTTTACTCTTTTTTATTGTATGGAACTAACAAGTATTGTACCATTTTAGAATTCTGATTAAATGCACCAACTTTTAATGCCACTTCCCAAGGCACTCTAGTACATTTTTTTTAAAGGAGGGCCTATCAAAGTCGACGAATCTTGAAAATTTTAAATTCGTAGTTTAACGAATAGTCTCAATTCTCGGAAACTTGAGGCAATTGTGTCATTATTTTTTATTGGGATTCTAGAAATGTTATTTAGGATTACGTTTCCAAAGTTCAAATGAACAAAAATAAAAAAGAATAACCACAATAACCGAAAAATGTTACAGTTTGATCAAAATTCTAGGTTTTTCTTAAAATGCCCATAATTTTCAAACTGCATGGGATAGATTTTTTTTCAGATTTTTCTCGTGATGGTTATGATCAATCCTGTCACCCCGTTTCGGCTTGACGTTGAGTTCTGGGACACCCTGTATTTACAATGGTCCAGTTTTGGTTTTATTTAGGTATTATCTATTGATATGGATGTACTTTTCGGGCTATGGTTACGAATAAAATTGTTAAAAGCTTTCGAGGCCGTGAGTAGAAGCTCTACCCTTAATATAAATCAGCCTGGCTTGCCATGTGGTAAACAACTTAATGTATCTTTTTAACTAAAATTAATGGCTAAATGTGCTGCTAAGCGCAAAACTCAAGAATGGCTGGACCAATTCGGTTTTTTTTTAAATATTCGTTGAAGTCTTAGGACGGTTTCTATGAAGAGAAGAAGGGTAGGTAGGCATGTACGTAGATAGGTAGGTAGGTATGTAGGGTAGGTAGGTAGGTAGGGTAGGTAGGTAGTTAGGGTAAGGCAGATAGGAAGGTAGGGTAGATAGGTAGGCAGGTAAGGTAGGTAGGTAGGTAGGTATAGGTAGTATAATTATCACTAGTGTATGTCATATTATTTGTTATATTTTTTATAAACAAATATATTATAACTAAAATTCAGCTGAATAATCTTCAAGTTCTTCGACAGACCTTACAAGATGCTTGTGAGTCACCATGTCATCCAATAGAGACCGTAGTTTTTGAATGCCCAAATCATCTTGTTCCTAAAATGAATGCAGTTATACATATATTTACAAGTAAAACAAAAATATAGGTTCATAATTTGTAAAAAAAAATACATTCACATCCAAATCAACAGAATCACCTTCAACTTCTCTGGTAGAACTTATTGATTCACTACGTATAGGTAATGATTTTTTTATTTGATTTAATTAGTTGAATAATATTATTGACCCACTTTAGCCCACATGGATAGTAATGATAAGTGATAATTATAATAAAAAACATGACTACCAATTTGTTTTTCTAATTTTATGTAGTCTGTGCCACCCGCGGTCTGCGATAGGCTGATTTAATTGATTGATTGATGTCACCCGCGACGATAGAAGTCGAGTAAAAAGTATTCGACTTTCGATCTGCCATAGAGAGATTTGATCCTTATGATTTACCCTATCGATTGATGCCATAAAAGTACAGGGTATTATTTTTTCGGATTTTAGGCGGTTCGATTCCCGAGAGCGGCAAGCGAATTTTCGAAAATCTTTGAATGCAGATTTGTTTTTTTTTTAATGAAGGGATTTTCCTTTGAGTAAAATTTGCTACCTCCAGTGTTTAGAGTACTTGCCCTCTAGGTGAGGTTAAAAAAATCCAGCCTGTATATACATATATATTATTGAACTATACTACTTTTTACTATTGTATGACATTATTATTTTTAATTCCTTATTTTGTTGACTGATCTGTATTTACGATAATTTTATTTTCAATGACATTGTACAGACGCCAGCACATCAAGTTACTACAATCTGTCAGGTTTCTTTAATAGATTTTCAACTTTATCACTAAAGCATAAGGTTCAAAGTTGATTGCGAAAATTTGACAGTTTCGGGTAGGTTGATGTGCTTGGCGTCCGTACTTTATTGAATAGTGAAATTAACAGTTAACATTCTTGTTTTATATTTGCAAACCTTATATGGTTATTAACAGTGTACCATTTGACCTTTTTTAACATCCACTGAACCTGTTTTATGCAAATAAATGATTTGATTTGATTTTTTTATTTGAAAATAATTACGCCGGTAATCAATAAATTGACAAATTATTTTAATACCTACTTTAGGAGCATTTTCAGTTTTGTGTCACAATATGTCACAAATAATCGCAACGCATCAGAATAATAGACTTTACTTAGGCACCGAAAAGTAAAATTTATAATATTGACTGAATCATTTCGTGGACGTGGACCTTCTGTGATCATTCACTACTAGTACTTACAACTTTCGTTTGAATGAGGTAGGTATTTTATAAACAGTACCTATGTACACAGAGTAATGGACAGCGCATAAGTTTCATAAAACCCCGCTTGGGTAGGTACACTTTTTGTTTTTGCAGTAATATTTTACGATTTTATTTCGTAGTGCGGAGTTCTCGCAACGCGACATACGTCCACCTAGCAACACGATGCGCCCCGCACTAAATTTATGGACGAGTGCGGGGGTGATGTAGACGCAGTCCTTTATCAGAGGCCTTTTTAATTTATTATCATAAAAATAATACATATTTTAAAAAAGTAACAAAACCAAATTATTCTCCTTTGTATTGCGAAGATGTAGATATATTTTTTTACACTCTTTTGATAAAAAATGAAGGAGTAAAACGGTTTCATCTCAATGATTTGGAGGTGATTTGGTGATTTTTTTTTAAATTAAGTGATACCGGTAGAAAAATTATGGCTAAACCAAATTACGTATTATATCATGAAGATTACTAAGGATTTTTTTCAGATGTAATTTCTCTGTAAATGCCGACAAAAAATGGCTTCATCTGCATGCTTTTTTCAAGCTTTTTTCGAGAGAGCGGCCTTAATGACAAATCGACGGCGAAGTGCTAATACCTCTTAACTGACATTTTTCGAGAAATTCCCTTTTTTGTCATTTTGACCACTTTTTTTCGTGTTCTTCGCATGTTTTAGTGGAAACTCTTAAGTGTATTTTTAGTTGCAACAGCATTAAATTAAAATATGGAAGTACCTCCCAAGTAAACCAACGCGAAGTGTCTATTTTTGAACGTTTTTTTTTTTTCAGTTTGTGTAAATTATTGACTTTGTCAGTTAGGTGTTATTGGCACTTCGCCGTCGAAATCAGTCGAGTCAGTCGTCACTAAAACTCGGTCACGCGCTAATGTGCGGGTCGATAATTACCTAATAAACATATATTAAGTGCGGCTCAGATAACTAAGCGAACGCTTTAAACTGTTTCCACAAATAAACTATTAAACTTATCCGTGGTTTGGTGTAACTTAACTTGCTACCTACAACAACTACTGGGGTATTCTTCAACGACGAGAAAACCCCAACATATGCACTCTTTTAACTACCATTGTTACTTTTTGTATGTTTCCCAACTTGTGTTTGTCAATAAATTGATGTTATTATTTATGTTCGTATACTTTTCCAAATGTAGGGAACAACTGATTTTTATAATAAACCATTCTGTACTATTGTATTGGTCAGATTTCATATCTATATATCTTTTCCTTTTAAAGAAAAGGAGGTGATGGTACTGAAATAAGCGACACGGTGTCCGAGTTGGCAGATTCGAGCGACACTCCCCTTCTCCTGAGGACCATATCTTCGGACACAGATGCCAGTGCCACACCGCCGGCGCTGAGGAAACTGCACACTCAGGTAAGACCTCATCATCATCCACATCCCTTCACCCACTGCTGGACACATAGTACTCTCTTTGATAGTACCATTTTTCAAACTCCTGAGCCGGTCTCATCCAGGCAAAAATATACTACAGCAAAACCGTGACCACTTTGTTTACTTTTATGACATCATCTTTCCTTATCCATACTAATATTATAAATTCAGTTTTTATCGACATACCTCGCGGGCGAAGCCACGGGCGGAAGCTAGTATAGTATAAGAATTAAAAACTAGAACCACCCAACTACGACAAAAACGCCAACTAAAAAGGTTCAAAATACGACGAAAAGTTTAGGAGTTATGTATGAGGGAACAGATGAAATATAATTAAGAAAGCGGCATCTATTGCTTTTAACTTTGTGAACAGATCGATTGCGCTAACATAAACAAATCCATCTTACCATGGCCAAGTGCGGTGGTTGTGGCAAGTTTCTCTCGTCGACAGAGGCCGCTAATTGCAGCAAATGTAGGTCTTGGTGCCATCGAGCGTGTGTGGGCATTTAGAATACAGGCCATATGACGACCCCCTGGCACTGTCCTGGGTGCAATAAGAACCTGGCGAGGGATAACTAGTCTGAAACGCCGGTAAGGACGCGTGCACCAGCGTCAGCTGTACACGAGGAAAGCCTCGTAAACCTTATGGATACCAGCCCTGTAAACAGCACAGCCCTAGACGCCACTCAGGAGCTCAACATAGACTTCCTCAGGGCAGAGCTTAGCTCATTTAAAGAGGATTTTTTGAAGACGGTGCGTGATGAATTCCAGCTGCTTCGTGATGACCTGTCGGTGCTAAGGTCCTCTCTAAACGCCACCAATGATAGGATGAGTAATTTGGAGGAGCGAGTGGCTGTATTAGAACATAAGCATACTCAGCCCCAAGTATCGTCCGAGGTGGATGAATTAATAACTCAACTTCGAAACGACATTAATGACCGAGATCAGGAGCTGTTGGCAAATGATATCCAGATCTCCAATATACCCGAGATTTGTGGTGAAAATCCAATCCACACGGTGATGTTGGTTGCGTCTAAGATTGGCGTCAAAATAAAAACACGCGATAGTAAGTGCTGAGCGTGTCGGAGGTAGGCGCATCAACGCGACGCAGGCGGTGGAGACCTGCCCCCGTTTCCTTGTCGTGCGCCTCGCGCGCCGCGAGCTGCGTGACGAGCTGCTGGAGGGTGCACGAGTGCGACGCGGGATGACTACTGCTGACTTGACGAGCGCTACACGAAGATATAGTATAATAGTGAGCAATTTGTATGGTCGAAACGAGGCCGTATTCTCGCCCGGTACAAACCCGGAGACGCGACTTGCCAAATCCATTGTGAGGTTGACTTACAGCGCACCTTCGGTTTGGCATCAGGTAGCGGCGGAAATAGCACTCTATTATAGAATAACTTTTTTGTTTTGTTATACCGATTATTTGTCTAGTTAAGGTCATTCTTTCCTATAATGACAGGTTGCATAAAAACAAAAAAAAAACGACCGAATTTTTGAATAGCCTCAGTCTTACTCAAATAGTTACCTCTCCTACTCACTTCACAGCCTCTAGTGAAACTCTCATCGACCTCCTGCGTACTGACCTAAGAGCAAGATACACTTCAATATAATCTTTTGGTTTACTTAACAGTCATTCTATCATAGTTGGGGAATTTCACGTAAAACGTGACAAGTTTAAACCATACGTAGTTAAATTTAGACCACTTAAAAATGTTTGCATGGATAGCTTTAATATGGACTATGTCTTGAAAGCATTTCCTCGTTTGACAATGTAAATAACATGGTGCATGTATTGAACTCCCGCATAATTTCACTGTTCGATGTTCACGCGCCAATCAAACTATGTACTGTCAAGGAAAGTCTTATCCGTGGATAACTGATACGATTAAACTCATGATGCGTTTACGGGACGATGCATTAACTTGTTCCAGGAAAACGAAATCAGATTCTAAAAAATAATACTACAAAGAGTTAAAGTCCCTTGTGTTTAACGTAGTTCACGAAAAAGTTGCGTTTTTCAAGCACAATATAAATAATAAAATATAGAACCCTAAACTATTATGGAAAAATCTTAAATCCACATTATCACCTTGACACGCTAAACAAGATACCATACGCACTTAGTAGGTACAGACACCAGCACATCAAGCTACCTGAAACTGTCAAATTTTCCCAATCGACTTTGAACCTAGTGCTTTAGCCATAAAGTTGAAAATCTATTAAAGAAATTTGACAGATTGTAGTGACCGACCGAAAGTTCGGTTTCGGTTTCGGTTTCGGCCAGTTTCGGCCAAATAATCTAGTTTCGGCCTTAGTTTCGGTTTCGGCCAGGAAATGGCCGAAACTTTCGGCCGCGCCGAAACTCGAGTGTTCATGAATTATCGTCCATCGTTCGGCGAACTTCGCGGCTAGCTCGTGCTCGCTCGTCGCGTCGCCGGCTCAGTTCGCCGCTGTCCATTGTTAATCGCATGGAGTTGAGGTTGTGTTTTGCACATACGAGGGCGGTCCCATAATAAATTGGCCTAACTATGAACTAATGAAGGAAATGAAACGAAACCAATTTTATTTTTCAATATAATCACCATGAATACTACTAACACACTTCTGACATCTGTTGTGAATCAACATCTCTAAACCTTTATAAAAATAATCACAATTTTTAGCCTCAAAATGACCGAAGACGGCCGCCTGCAACTCTTCATCGCTTGAAAATTTTCTTCCTCTTAAGTCTCGCTTTAAATTTGGAAATAAATAATAGTCGGACGGGGCCATGTCTGGACTGTGTGGTGGATGTTCAACTTCTGTGAACCCGCATTGACGAACTGCATCCTTCGAAACACCAGCGGTATGAACAGGGGCGTTGTCATGGAGCAACAGGACACCTTAGACAGCTTGCCTCTTCGTTTTTCCTTTATCTTGTCTCGTAATTTATATATTAAAGAAGCATAATATTAGCCGTTCACGACTGTATTACGTTCTTTAAAATCCACCATCAAAATGCCTTAAAAATCCCAAAAGATTGTGCACATCAGTTTTTTTGCCGATTGTTGCACCTTTGCCTTTCTAGGGGGCTTTTCACCCTTATAACGCCATCCCATTGATTCGCGCTTGCTTTGTGGGTCATAATACAAGATCATAGTTTCATCACCAGTCACTAGCCGCTCGATCACAGTCTTTGAATTTACGCCACAAAGATCCAAAAACTCCGAAGCGCAGCGCACTCTTTCCTGTCTCTGTACCGCTGAAAGAAGTTTCGGTACCCATCTTGCACTCACTTTCTTCATGTGAAGATGTTCATGGATCGCACGATGACGTACTTTTAGAGAGCCCAAGCCTAGCTGCAATTTCTCTAATCTTCAAACGGCGGTCTCTCAGAACCTCCTCTTCGATAAGAGCAATCGTTTCGGGAGTGAGCACTTCCACAGGTCGACCGTCGTGGCAAATGTCTTCGACGGTTTCTCTCCCGAGGCGAAACTCTTTCCCCACTTTTTCACTGTGCTATAGCACAGTGAAAAAGTGGGGAAAGTGAAGATAAAAGGAAAGGAGGAGGAGGAGGTGGGGAAAGTGGGGGAAGTGAGTGGGGAGTGGGGAAGAGGAGTCTGCCCCCTCCTATAGGAGGGGGCAGACTCCTTATACACGTCATCCAATCGTTCTTTTATTTGGGCAGGGTATAAAACTATAAACCTTCTTTAAACAAAAACTTTATGACACTTCGATACTCAGTTTTCGACATTTTGAAAAAATACGCGACTCTCGTTATGCTAATGCCTGCTAAACTAAGACTAAGCATTTCATGTCGATGCGTGTTTATGTGCACGATAAACGTACTATTTAATGCAACACAACATGTAGCGACATGTCGCGTAGAACTATATCAGGCCAGTTCATTATGGGACCGACCTCGTAAATGATTAGGTAAGTATTCAACTGTCTGTATGTATAATATATATTGTATATTCAAATAAATGTGTAAAAACACACCAGATTTCTGTATACGATAGAAATTTTAAATATGTTTAAGTAAGTTTCGGTTTCGGTTTCGGTTTCGGCCGAAACTAAGAGCAAGGCCGAAAGTTCGGTTTCGGTTTCGGTTTCGGCTGAAAAACCTGTTTCGGTCGGACACTAACAGATTGTAGTAGCTTGATGTGCTGGCGTCTGTACCTACTGTAACTGACATTATAAACTGCTCAATAATGACTTCACGTTCCCTAACCAATGGAAAATTGCTTCTGTTAGGCCGTTACCAAAAAATGACAATCTAATTGAAATAAAAAAAAAGATTGTGAAAAAATAAAAAACACGCGAAAAGCATTCTGCCTTCGTTCGTAATCGCTTACTCAAATTAGGATTTTATTTAGTTTTATAAAAAATGAGTATGTCTTCCACAAATAATTATATGTGAATAATTAATATACGTGCTATTCTTATTCATAAGTTGCACTTACTTATTTTTTCATAGAGGGTGATCAAAATAAAGTGTCCACCTCGGGAGCAACACTATTTTATGCTCGCGTGACGTACTTTGAATCCCTCGCTGCGCTCAGGATTCTACTTTAGAACCCCTCCCTGCGCTCTAGAATTCTGCTCTAGAATCCTTCGCTCCGCTCAGGTTTCAAAGAAACACTCTTGCCTTCAAAATAGTTGTTTGCTCCCTTGGCACACAATCTACTATTTTTTTAATTCATAAAGATACCACGAATTGAGTAGTGAGAATGTGGCTGTTTGATAAGTAAGGAAGGATCGAGAAAGCAAAGGAGTTGCATAATGAAATTTAGTACATTATAACACTCGTGTAGATGATATTATGGTTTACTATGACACTGGTTGTTTTAAGGCCTGTATTAATGCCGATAACCTTGAGCATTTGGGCGGAGCTAACGACCCCTTCTCCGCGCCACTCCGCTACCCGCATGTAACAGAAAATGTGCGGTTGTGTGCGCCGCCACCACGGTTTGCCTCGCCTAGTCTCGTCACAGAGTATCGAAATCACAGAAGGTCAAGTCATCGTGAAAGTTAAATAATTATGTGTACCACATATACAGGATGTCCCAGAACTCAACGTCAAGCCGAAACGGGGTGACAGGATTGATCATAACCATCACGAGAAAAATATAAAAAAAATCTATCCCATGCAGTTTGAAAATTATGGGCATTTTAAGAAAAACCTAGAAATTTGATCAAACTGTACCATTTTTCGGTTATTGTGGTTATTCTTTTTTATTTTTGTTCAATTAAACTTTGGAAACGTAATCCTAAATAACATTTCTAGAATCCCAATAAAAAATAATGACACGATTGCCTCAAGTTTCCGAGAATTGAGACTATTCGTTAAACTACGAATTTAAAATTTTCAAGATTCGTCGACTTTGATTGGCCCTCCTTTAAAAAAAAATGTACTAGAGTGCCTTGGCAAGCGGTATTAAAAGTTGGCGCGTTTAATCCGAATTCTAAAATGGTACAATACTTGTTAGTTCCATACAATAAAAAAGAGTAAAAAAATTAAAACCTCAAGTAACCCGATTTTTGCTATCTCAGTTAAAATGTTTTTGATTCGCACAAGCTCTAGGTAGGTTCTTAATTTTAAGGCAAAATGATGAGAGAGATGGATAATGGGTATGTTTGCCATGAGTGAGCGAGACAGATAGTGACGCCACTTTTATTAAAGTGAAAAAAGTGAAAAAAAGTTAGTAAAATAATGAAAAATCTTGATCTAGTTTAATTTAGGTTTGTTGGAATAAAAGTCAGATAGAGAAATAACATTTTTATTACAATAAATGTTCAAATTGTTTACCATCAGCCTCAATACAAGCCCTACATCTTCTTAAAAAAGATCTACTTATTAGTCGGGCATATCTTCAAGAGTTGATCTCCTTAGCTGCTTGAGAAATGCGTTCACGCAGGTCGGCTACGTTCTCAATGGGCTTATTTATTGTAATAAAAAACGTTATTTCTCTATCTGACTTTTATTCCAACAAACCTAAATTAAACTAGATCAAGATTTTTCATTATTTTACTAACTTTTTTTCACTTTAATAAAAGTGGCGTCACTATCTGTCTCGCTCACTCATGGCAAACATACCCACTATCCATCTCTCTCATCATTTTGCCTTAAAATTAAGAACCTACCTAGAGCGGGTCCATATTGGCTCACCTAAAGTTCTTTACCCGAAATTGTTCTTCCTAACGATTTGTAATCCGAATGATCACTCTTCCTAAAATGTTTCATCCTAAAGTTTTCATTCATACTATTTGTAGTGCTACCGGCGATGTTCATAACACTCATGTTTCCGAAAATTGTAATTAATAATATCATTAATGTAAATATATTTAAACTCCTACTGTTTTTTATCATAACGCTTTTATCCCTAAACATAATTGCCATAACATTTTCATTCATACTCAGAAAGAAATATTTACCAAGTGTAATAAAAAATATATGCGGGTAGAAGATGATTTTATAGTTTTAATTTGAGGGTGAAATTATTTTCGCATAACAGCTTACGCATAATTTTTTTACGCATAATTTCTCTAATCATAATAATGATTAAGCATAACATTCTAAAGCATACATTTTTTAAGCATAACATTCTAAAGCATAAGTTTATTAAGCATAACAATAATAATAAGGCGTAGTCGACGGAGCCCCGCTTCGCGGGGCTCCTATTTCTGTCTGCAGGGTTTAAAGGAACCTAACACGAAGGGGATGACGGGGGCTCGTTCGCTCGCTCCGCTCGTTCACTTGAGCCCCCGTCATCCCCTTCGAACCTAACCTGTCCGAGTCGGGGTGCCCCAATTCCCGAGCTCGCTTCGCTCGCTCTTGCTAAAAATATACACCTAAAATAAAAATACATAGTTAAGTTACATAATGTTTTGTATAATAAATCATTAACGTGGAAATCCAAAATAAATACGTAAAAATAACTCAAATTTGTTTCCGTTATTTCTATTAATTGTATGCCTAAATATTATTATGCTAATAATCATTAGGTCTAGTAACGTTATGCGAATTAAATTTATGCTAAAACAAATTAGCCTTCAAGATAATTATGCCAACATAAACTGTATGCCAAAAAAAAATATGGCAAAGTATTATTATGGCAAAACTAATTATGCCAAAATCGTTATGCCAAAGTATATTAGGAAAAGAATACCTATTATGTGAAAAGAAGGGATCCCATTATTCTTATATGTTATACATGTTATGTGAAAATAAAGTTACTCAAAATTAATGTATATAATACTGATTATTATGAATAAAAAGAAATCTAAACAAAAAAGATATGACTTTGAATAATAGTGTAAAAGATGGTTATGTTGAGAAAATATAGGAAAACAAATAAAAGTATAATAGATGTTTATTGCTACTGACATTATGAAGTTGAATGCTTCGGAATTATGAACATTAGAGACGGAGTAGTTAGGAATTGTGATTGTTAGGATGAAAAATGTTAGGAAGAACATTTTCGGATTTCCAATTATCGGAGTTAAAAAATTAGGTGAACTTTGGCGCACCCACCTAGAGCTTGTGCGAATCAAAAACATTTTAACTGAGATAGCAAAAATCGGGTTACTTGAGGTTTTAATTTTTTTACTCTTTTTTATTGTATAGAACTAACAAGTATTGTACCATTTTAGAATTCTGATTAAATGCACCAACTTTTAATGCCACTTGCCAAGGCACTCTAGTACATTTTTTTTTAAAGGAGGGCCTATCAAAGTCGACGAATCTTGAAAATTTTAAATTCGTAGTTTAACGAATAGTCTCAATTCTCGGAAACTTGAGGCAATTGTGTCATTATTTTTTATTGGGATTCTAGAAATGTTATTTAGGATTACGTTTCCAAAGTTCAAATGAACAAAAATAAAAAAGAATAACCACAATAACCGAAAAATGTTACAGTTTGATCAAAATTCTAGGTTTTTCTTAAAATGCCCATAATTTTCAAACTGCATGGGATAGATTTTTTTTCAGATTTTTCTCGTGATGGTTATGATCAATCCTGTCACCCCGTTTCGGCTTGACGTTGAGTTCTGGGACACCCTGTATTTACAATGGTCCAGTTTTGGTTTTATTTAGGTATTATCTGTTGATATGGATGTACTTTTCGGGCTATGGTTACGAATAAAATTGTTAAAAGCTTTCGAGGCCGTGAGTAGAAGCTATACCCTTAATATAAATCAGCCTGGCTTGCCATGTGGTAAACAACTTAATGTATCTTTTTAACTAAAATTAATGGCTAAATGTGCTGCTAAGCGCAAAACTCAAGAATGGCTGGACCAATTCGGTTTTTTTTTAAATATTCGTTGAAGTCTTAGGAAGGTTTCTATGAAGAGAAGAAGGGTAGGTAGGCATGTACGTAGATAGGTAGGTAGGTATGTAGGGTAGGTAGGTAGGTAGGGTAGGTAGGTAGTTAGGGTAAGGCAGATAGGAAGGTAGGGTAGATAGGTAGGCAGGTAAAGTAGGTAGGTAGGTATAGGTAGTATAATTATCACTAGTGTATGTCATATTATTTGTTATATTTTTTATAAACAAATATATTATAACTAAAATTCAGCTGAATAATCTTCAAGTTCTTCGACAGACCTTACAAGATGCTTGTGAGTCACCATGTCATCCAATAGAGACCGTAGTTTTTTAATGCCCAAATCATCTTGTTCCTAAAATGAATGCAGTTATACATATATTTACAAGTAAAACAAAAATATAGGTTCATAATTTGTAAAAAAAAATACATTCACATCCAAATCAACAGAATTACCTTCAACTTCTCTGGTAGAACTAATTGATTCACTACGTATAGGTAATGATTTTTTTATTTGATTTAATTAGTTGAATAATATTATTGACCCACTTTAGCCCACATGGATAGTAATGATAAGTGATAATTATAATAAAAAACATGACTACCAATTTGTTTTTCTAATTTTATGTAGTCTGTGCCACCCGCGGTCTGCGATAGGCTGATTTAAGGGCCTTACTCTCGTTTAGTACCGTAACTCGGTCACTTTATGAAGCTTATAACTCATTAACGGTTTGGTTAGAAGGTCTGTAAAAAATATATGTTTGCTATAGATTCATGTACAGCATTTTTGAAACAGGGTTTTTTCATAAGGCTAATACTTTTGCCTTAAAAAAATATTTACCAAAACGCTATTTTCGCTAACATTTGCTTATAACTTCTAAACGGCTTTGATGTTTGGAAATATTTTTACACTGAAAAATTGGTGGTTAGAGGTACTACATATTTGAAATAGCGTTTTTAAATCAATCAACAGTTGCAAAGACAATGCCCCATTTTGAGATATAGGTTCAGAGGTGCTCTGCGCGGGCGCGGGCGGCAGTCGTGCGTTAGCACTGAGACGGGGTGGCTGTGTCGCTCGCTGCTCCGCCCGGCTATCGATCGACTACGCGCGTTTGGCTGTGTTAGTGCAAATATTTATGAACGAATTGTATCAGTATGCGTTTATAGATTAGCTCGCTGCAGAGGGCCCATTTCTATTGTCCGCATGGACGCTTTATTAGTGGTGCCATTTCTAAATACTGTTTTTTTTTTTATATTGTTTATTTTGTAAATATGTATAAGATACATAATTTGTAAATAAATAAAAATGCTAAAGCAAAGCAAGTCAAGAAAAATACGTTTTCTCTACGACGACGCACCGTTTTATAGATACATATTAGCGAAAAACTCAAAAGTGGGAATTTTTATACCCCCCACTCCGGCTCACCTCCTAGACGCGGGGACTTTTAGTATGTTTACTCCCTAAGCACTCTGAGCAACTTTCTGAAGAAATCGCTCAGGGCCCAGCTCACGCACTCTACACCTCTTTTTGGTTTATTCGTTGAGTGGACTAATAAGTATCTATCTATCTATACTTAATCTTATAAATAAAAAACTTTAAAACTTTATCTAATAAATAAAATTGGAGTGTCTGTTTGTAATATTAAAACAACCGCTTCAGGCCATTTTATTTTGACTGTTTAGAAAATAACTACATACTTACTCACAATAAAAAAAAAATGTTTTCAAATACCTTAATTTATAAAAATTGAGCATTCTTAGTTGTCAATCTACGAGTAGGTATTTGCATTACTGAGTTTATTGATTACTACCTTCTCATATTCTTGTGCGGATTTATTTCTGTGACTGGGACTTTCACTAGCAGATAGGTGAATAAGGAGTAACTTAGGCTACTTTTATTTTAGAAAAAAAAAAAAGAAAATAGGTTCCCACGAAAAAAAATTAAAACCTATGAAATGAAATATTGAATAATATCCGATTCAAATAGGGAGGTTGTATACTACGTTTATTTAGGTACTTAACCAAATGTAAATAAATCATATAATAAAGAAACGGAGTATAGTTTTTTTTAATTTTTTATAAGTGGATCCTATACGTGAAGATTCCTTAATTTCCAATGAAATTGATTGGATAAATAATAAAATAATATAGTGTTTTTGTTTTAGCCCAAGGAAATCGTTCACCAAATATTGTATATAAAAATGCTAATACGAAAAACTGAAAATAAATAATAATTAAACTAAAATGCAAAAACGATCAAAAAGAACTAAATGGAGAAATATTAGAAGAATTTCAATAAAATTAGCATAGGTATTTCTTTACGTGGCGGTGAATAGACGACTTTTATGTATTTGAGGGGGTGAAGCAGATGAAGTGGGATATGAATTGTCCCCGCCTTCGGCGGGGTGCACCGCGCGGATTTCGTCGATGAGCGACTTCCATTATATTTAGAAGCGTAATTTCGCGGCTCGAATAAGATGCACGATTGCCTCCGCGCTCTACTGTCCGGATTCTCACTGCGTAATCACCAGGTTCAAATCTCAGTGGACGGTATAATCTTTAGTTTTGTTATTTTTTAATTATAATGTACTTATCTTTTGTTTTGTTATTTTTTAATTATAATGCGCATATTTTTATTTTCTTATTTTTAAAATAATTCAATAAGTAATTGTTATTTTAATAAAAACAATCATTTTTATTCCTATAGTTATTTTTCTTCAGAATCTAGAGTAATATAATAAAAATAAAATAAAAACGTCCACCAAGCTTGATTCGGAAAAAATTATATACCTACAGTGTTTTACAAAAGAGTGTAAGCAATAATAATATAGTCTGAAAATTTTCAAACAAGAAAATCGGCAAAAAGTAAAATAATAATTAAAAAAACATATCAAATAAGAAAATAAAAAAAAACCAAATATGGAAAAGTTTGGATTTGAAGCCGGGCGTTAGTGACTAAACTATAGTGACGCGACGTGACGCACGAGACCACTAGACCAATCGAGCTGTTGTAATGTATGTCGAAATTACGCGTCATAATCTGTACAAACAAAATATGGTGTGTACAAAAAAATAAGGTACTTACTTTACAATTTGTTTCGTCGAATAAGATCTCTTTATTGCCTTCCGTTTATTTTCTTGTTGACCATTTTTTATATACTGATAGTACAAATATTTACACCAACAACATAACTTAGAAAAAACTAATCAAAAAATAAAATATAATAAACAGCTTTCATCAACAAACAGATAGGTACCAAAGTACGTACCTACACTAGGTACCGACTCGAAATAATTGCAAGACTTCAAAGTATTTTATACGGCTACTCGCTCAACTACATAGGTACCCAACGCGTCAGTTTTCGCAAATGCGATCATTCTCCTTATCAATTAGAGTCTACGGAACAATTTCGTATGAAAGTATTTTTACTTTAATGGTTTGTGAAAATATTAATTGTAAACGCGATTATGCTCCTTATTCATAGAAGGTAACGGGTCAATTTCCTATGCAAGTATTTTTACTTCCAACTAAGATTGAAAATAATAATTGTAAAACAAAAGAATCTTCGTTTATTTGTGGAATATTTAACATAATTATTGGTTAGCAACTCGGCATTCTTATTTCACGTGTAATACTTAAAAAATATTTTTCATGTTTGATGTGAGACTCGAACCCGAACGTTCGCCATGCGAGGTACAGTGTTAGCCACTTTGGCCACCGTAACGCTTACGAACCTTATTGAAATTTCTAATAAGAATCATGTGGCCAATTTGTAGTGTTGTCAAACGTTCTTATAAAAGAAGGTCATTAGTACTAATATTGCTATGCCATAGTTTTGTGAGATTGCTAGTCGACTTCTGACTGTTTTTGTAATATACCAAAATATTTTTTTTTACAATTTTTGTCTGTCTGTCCGTCTGTCTGTCTGTTTGTTCCCGCTAATCTCTGAAACGGCTGGACCGATTAAGACGGGACTTTCACTAGCAGATAGGTGAATAAGGAGTAACAGTTTGTTTTGTTACTTTTTTTTATATATAACTTGGTTTTTTATTTTGCTGTATTTAGTTTGTGATCTTCCTGTACGAGTCGCAATAAATACTTTTTCTATCTTTCTTTCTTTTCTTTCTTAGGCTACTTTTATTTTAGAAAAAAAAAGAAAATAGGTTCCTACGAAAAAAAATTAAAACCAATGAAATGAAATATTGAATAATATCCGATTCAAATAGGGAGGTTGTATTATATTCCGTTTAATTAGGTACTTCCAAATGTAAACAAATCATAATAAAGAAACGGAGTATAGTTATGTTTATAAGTGGATCCTATACGTGAAGATTCCTTAATCTCCATAGAAATTTATTGAATAAATAATATAATAATATAGTGTTTTTGTTTTAGCCCAAGAAAATTGTACACCAAATATTGTATATAAAAAGGCTAATACGAAAAACTAAATATAAATAATAATTAAACTAAAAATGCAAAAACGATCAAAAAGAACTAAATGGAGAAATATTAGAAGAATTTCATTAAACATGCATAGGTATTTCTTTACGCGGAATACAGAATTAATAAGTTATCGTAAACTCTGCGAACTCAACAATAACTTTTTTCTTAAATTCCGCGCGGACGAAGTCGCGGGTAACAGAAGGGAATGGCGGATGCAAGACTGATATATTTTGTACTAAAATATATCAGTCTTGCATCCGCCATTCCCTTCTGGAATCGTAGGCAAAAATGGCGACCTACGTGCGGCATGTCTGCGCCTCTGCATATTCTTTGAATTTCGTTTTAGTGTAGCGCGCCACCGCACGCGTTTTACGTAGGACGCTTAGCTCCGCCCACATGCACAAGGTCAGTGAGCCATCTATACACCTTAATTGATTGATTGATGTCACCCGCGACGATAGAAGTCGAGTAAAAAGTATTCGACTTTCGATCTGCCATAGAGAGATTTGATCCTTATGATTGACCCTATCGATTGATGCCATAAAAGTACAGGGTATTATTTTTTCGGATTTTAGGCGGTTCGATTCCCGAGAGCGGCAAGCGAATTTTCGAACATCTTTGATTGCAGATTTGTTTTTTTTTTAATGAAGGGATTTTCCTTTGAGTAAAATTTGCTATCTCCAGTGTTTAGAGTACTTGCCCTCTAGGTGAGGTTAAAAAAATCCAGCCTGTATATACATATATTATATTATTGAACTACTACTTTTTACTATTGTATGACATTATTATTTTTAATTCCTTATTTTGTTGACTGATCTGTATTTACGATAATTTTATTTTCAATGACATTGTACAGACGCCAGCACATCAAGTTACTACAATCTGTCAGATTTCTTTAATAGATTTTCAACTTTATCACTAAAGCATAAGGTTCAAAGTTGATTGCGAAAATTTGACAGTTTCGGGTAGGTTGATGTGCTTGGCGTCCGTAATTTATTGAATAGTGAAATTAACAGTTAACATTCTTGTTTTATATTTGCACACCTTATATGGTTATTAACAGTGTACCATTTGACCTTTTTTAACATCCACTGAACCTGTTTTATGCAAATAAATGATTTGATTTGATTTTTTTATTTGAAAATAATTACGCCGGTAATCAATAAATTGACAAATTATTAGCAAGTACGTAACCTATAATCATAATTAATACCTACTTTAGGAGCATTTTCAGTTTTGTGTCACAATATGTCACAAATAATCGCAACGCATCAGAATAATAGACTTTACTTAGGCACCGAAAAGTAAAATTTATAATATTGGCTGAATCATTTCGTGGACGTGGACCTTCTGTGATCATTCACTACTAGTACTTACGACTTTCGTTTGAATGAGGTAGGTATTTTATAAACAGTACCTATGTACACAGAGTAATGGACAGCGCATAAGTTTCATAAAACCCCGCTTGGGTAGGTACACTTTTTGTTTTTGCAGTAATATTTTACGATTTTATTTCGTAGTGCGGAGTTCTCGCAACGCGACATACGTCCACCTAGCAACACGATGCGCCCCGCACTAAATGTATGGACGAGTGCGGGGGTGATGTAGACGCAGTCCTTTATCAGAGGCCTTTTTAATTTATTATCATAAAAATAATACATATTTTAAAAAAGTAACAAAACCAAATTATTCTCATTTGTATTGCGAAGATGTAGATATATTTTTTTACACTCTTTTGATAAAAAATGAAGGAGTAAAACGGTTTCATCTCAATGATTTGGAGGTGATTTGGTGATTTTTTTTTAAATTAAGTGATACCGGTAGAAAAATTATGGCTAAACCAAATTACGTATTATATCATGAAGATTACTAAGGATTTTTTTCAGATGTAATTTCTCTGTAAATGCCGACAAAAAATGGCTTCATCTGCATGCTTTTTTCAAGCTTTTTTCGAGAGAGCGGCCTTAATGTTGGCAATAAGCTAACTGTTTCAGAAACTTTTATACGACAATTTATAGCATGGTTGTAGATAAATAATATAATAGTAGATGGATAGTTTTGACATGTCGCGACATAACACGCTTGTTTATAATATAGAAAAAAAAAATCATATACATTCCGCCGCCCAGGTAAACTATGGACTAGCTAACATGGTTGCTGGAAACAGCACTTTTAATAAACGGGTTACGATTCATTATTGCAAAAGAATTAAGTAAAATGAGTTGACTTAGCTCGCGATGTGTGTCGGTGTTACTTTTGTTTGGTGAAATTGTTATTAAAGCACGATGCGCACAAGGCTTGCCTTTGCTTGTCTGTATTTCTGTATTTAGTTGTTCGTGAGCCAACATGCTTGCAACTAATAATTATGCAGTTTTCTCTAATATATTATACATGACAGAATGTAGTCCGTTGAAAATCAGAGAAATTAATTGTTATGGAAATTGACTAGGTACCAACTTAATCTGTCTGCTTATTCAAATCACAACTGGCATTCTTTAACAGCTGTGTGAAATAGCACGGCAAATTGACGTAGGGTATTAATTTGCTTAACACTTAATTTCTCTGACTACATATTTATAAAACAACAATAACTAATATGTAATTGTTTAATAATTTTGTAACTTAGGATTCTAACAAGGAAAGGAGAAATAAAAAATACGTTTCATTATCTTAATTTAATAATCAGTCCATTCGTTTAGGAGCTACGATGCCACAGACAGACACGTCAAACCTATAACACCCCTCTTTTTGCGTCGGGGGTTAATAAAAGAAACAAGAATGATGTGAGTGAATTAAGATTAGTTCTCTGTGCCATGTGTGGTGGATATTAGGTACATATTACACGAAAAATATATCAATAAATTATTATTTAATTATGCAACGATTAATAAGGGTTTTTATAATTTATTTAATCTAGTTAAATTATCTGCATGGCTGGGTATGTCTTATTCTCTAACACTCAAGTTAAAACAAACCAATATAAGAATGACTTAACTAAGCTTACGTCCCTTATCTAGAAATGACACAGGTGATAAGAAATTCTCGTAGGATTTTCACATACTTCGCCTTCCCGTCGGTTGTGACAATAGCAGGCATTCCTTTTTTGTTTTGTTAAACGATTCGACGACCAAGTCTGTTTTCTTTATTACTGGGAAGTTATTCATTGTTTTGCACATTACATAATGCACTCCAAAGAAGTGCAGATAACAATATTAAAAAAAGAAGAACTATTTTTGTTTTATTAATACATACTTCCGGTCAGTTCTTGGTTTATTTAGACCTGCAAAAGATAACAAAAATATAAAAACACATGATACCTCTCGCATGCCGCACAATAAAGTTTACATTGTGTCTCGCATAGATCTACGTTCCGGAGTTCGGTATTAGGTAAAGGACAATTACGAATTTTGTTTAAATATTGCAAGACGATAAAAAAAAACGATAAGAATACTTTCCAAGGCTTGTTTGACAAACCCGTAAACGCACTTTCTTATATTAAAAAATGGGGCAGAATTTGTAAGTCAGCCAAACAGTCAGTCATGTTCGCTGGAACTTATCAAGTGGGTAAGCCGGCCATAAAGTTTTAAGATTAGGCTAGTATTTTCTACTATAGCGACATCGTCCCCGTAACTAGAAATGAGATGAAAGCTACTAATAATCTAATGTTTAGGACATGAGGATTGTATAAAACTTGAAGTGGTCTAAGTATGCGTTATAACTGCTCGATATACGCAACAATATCGCCAAACAAGTGCAAAAACATGCAACACCAATACAACAAAACAACGTTTTTTTTTTAAATCTGCATATATCTCAATAAGATACAATATACTTATTATTATCATTTTTGTTCTTGAAAATGTTAATAATAGTACATACTCTTCCAAATTGTCAATAGTAAGATTACGTCTTTTATAACTTCAAAGTATTTTTATAATTAGGCAGTATTTTGTTAACATAGATAACAATTTAAATTATTGAAAATATGCACGATCGAGTAGATTTTAGGTAAAATATGCAAATGCATATAAATGATCCATTTGTATAAAACCGGTCTCTATTCATAACAAATTGATTCATAGAATACAACCAGCAAAAGAATGCAGCATAAAATGACTTTATAGCTCACCTGGGTTTTAGAAATAGTCGGACCTTCTTTGCTTCCAGAATGTTTTTCCAGATTTAGTTTGTTTACAGTTGACGATAGAGCTGCTTCTAGTTGTAGTGGATGCTCTTCAACTGTCGAGTTATTGTCATTTTCTTGAGTGTTATTACCCAAAGAAGTTTCATTATATGTTTCTGTAGGTTTACTCGGTATAATCTCTTTTGGTGTTGTCTCTGTTGTCTTTCGCACTGTGAGTTCATCAGAATCAGTTGTAATATTATATTCTCTGCATTCTCCTTTAAAATTTGTATCGTAAATATTACAGGTAATGTTCCTACATTGGGTGTTATCGCATTTCATTGTATTACAAGTTTGATCGTTACACCAAATTGTAACATTGTGGCTTCTGATGTCTACAACGTCGTTAGGGTTGTTCGTCGTGGATCCTAAAAGTTGAGCAGTCACAGGTTCTTCGGTTTCCCCTGAACTCCACCATGAAAAAGGATATGTTATCCAGCTCCATATATAGGTCCCAATCCCGCGGCCCTCTGTTACCTCATCTGTAAGTATCATTGTCAGTATATAAAAATGTAGTGGGATTTTAAAACAGTAACACTTCATCTATACTAATAAGCTGAAGAATTTGTTTTGAACAATCTAATCTCTGGAAGTACCAGTTGAATTTAAAAAATAGTTTTTGCATTTGTTAGCCAAATTCTTGCGGAAGGCTACTTAGCATCACGCTAGGACCCTTTAGAACCGAGTAAAAACAAAAAAGTCAGAAAGAACAAGAAATTTCACGCGGGCAGAAGCGTCTTTACGGTACGGAACCCTAGAAAAAAACATTGAATAAATAAAGGTTATTGAGTTTTACTTACTTCCTGTGGCTGGTTTGCTTACGCAATTATGCACGAAACACAAGAAAAAAAACACGACAAATGTTTTAGAAACCAGCATGGTGGCAGCTAGAACAGATATTCTTAACGGGAATAATTGTTTAAACAGTCCCGTCTCACCTTTTATACTTACTTCAACTAGTACTTTATTATCTTTGAGATAAGAGCCTGTAGGGAATGTTTACTTAATGAGCGAGGAACGACCATACTTAAAGCCTTAAAAAGTTTTAAGTAAGTGTTTAGGATGGAAATAAAATTAAATAACATTTGAATTAATATTTTTATAGACTGCCGAATTTTTTTTTTTTCACTACTTTGTTAGAAACGATGTGTCATACTTTTCACAGCGCGTAGTGTTTACATCAATTTGCTCACGTATGTTAACTTCACATAGAATACAATTTACTTTAACATTTGGGCATGCCAAAAATCTACATATAGTTCCAGTTTTATTGCACCGGGTTAGAACTTTCAATCTGGTCTTAATTTGTTTTGCTGCCATACTGTGAATTTCCTTGACAAGACTGTCTATGATTATAACACTATTCGAATGCCCCTTGTTCACATATTCCCGTAAAGGTGTAAAAGGAATTAAAATGTGAACTTTCGAAATGTCCTTTAATTTTACGTCACCATTTGCATCAAATTCCACAACTTTCGGATTTAACTTGTTTCTTGTTCTCCAAGGATTCAAATATGTTTCTTCATCAATCTATTGCATACAAATACAATTAAACATAGATATAGTTGTCATACAAAAAACATATTTTCATATAATAATTTTCCAAGAATAGACATAATGCAACAGTAAAATATCATTAATAAAATACATAATCTAAGCAATATATATTTTGGTTTCAAATTACATAGATCATATGCCACTTTCTATACCCAGTGGTCTTTGTTGATGGCTCCCACAGCAGTGGTGACTGTAGATACTGGTTCGCGAAAAGTTCACACTAGGTGTTTATAATATTCCGTATGAGAATTAGGTGCATTATACAGGATGGGCAACTTGCAGGTATACAACATTTATTTGGCGGCGGCATATATGACAGTTGTTTCATGAAAATTATTTTGTGTAGATACGGCAAATTTGTTATGGAGCGTTTTACGACTAAACAACGTGTTTTAATTATTAAAACATTCTACTCAACCCAATCATGTATTGCGAATACTCTAAGAATATTGCGGCCAATTTTTAGTAGAAATCACTTACCTTCGCGGCTAACAATAACACGTTTAGTGAATAAATTTGAGCAGCACGGCATTGTAACAGATACAGCAGTTCCTCGTCGAACAGATAAAGCAAGTCCTCGTCGCTTAGGAAACATGTGGTCCCAACAAGACATGGCTACATGTCATACGGCACGAGCCACAATCGACACATTAAAAATAACGTTTCCAGATCGATTCACTTCGAAAAACGGTGACATTGATTGGCTCCCAAGATCCCCGGATTTAACAGCTCCTGATTTTTTTCTGTAGGTCTATCTAAAGGGACGTATCTATGTTAATAGGCCAGTGAACCTTCAACAATTAAAACAAAATTTCCGAGACACAGTCACTGAGATAACGATAAAAGGAAATGGGTGAAAATGTCTGAAAAACGCAATGAAAAGGATTCACATCTGCCATGCTGCTAGACGTGGATATTTGTCTGACATTATTTTCCATACTTAATTGCCGGCCCTAAATACTATATTAAAAAAAAACTTAATATTATTCATATTTCACAGATTAAAATTTAAAAAATAAAGTGTATACCAATTATTTGCCCACTCTGTATTAACCGCCAATCCGTTCGTTGTAAATACTGAATTTAATAAGATTAAAGTTAGCTGTTCTAATAATGTAAGAACGCCTCATAATATAAAAACTACAAACTAAAACTTTCTCGAGATAAGAAAATATTAATATTTACCGGAAAAGCAACAGCCGAATTGAATATTAAAAATATTATCAGTATCATAACCCGAAACAAAATATTCAATTGTAAAATCAAACTTAGCACCATTTGGTTGAAATGTATGCGAACGAATAAAAGTCGTCCAACATCCTACTACAAACTTACTTGTACTTACTTATCAAAGCACTAAACTATAGGAAAACGAGTGCATTTTCTAAACAAACGATTCTTCAGATCGATTTATTTATTAAACATTAGAACTTACATAACTTTAACGGCCTTAACATTCGAACAATGCCCTGCTGTGTTTAAATCCTTGATAGAACATCGAGATTTCACAAAGTTCTTTTTAGATGCGATGAGCGTGATACATTTGACATTAATGCAAAACGTTGCTTTTCCAAATATTTTCCCCAACATTTTGTTTTGCAAGATATCTACTATTTCAAATGCCACATTAGAAGGCAAATCCATGATAGACTCCATCGATGCTACGCTATCTGAAAAAATAACAGGGAAATAATCAATATAACCATATCTAATCTACGTAAAAACCGGCCAATTGCGAGTCGGACTCGCACACGAAGGGTTCCGTACAAGGCATAAAACGCCGAAAAAATGTTTCTTTCCCTTTAAATTTTAACTTTATTTTATTTTTATTATTTGTTGTTATAGCAGCAACAGAAATACATCATCTGTGAAAATTTCAACTATCTAGCTATCATGGTTCATGAGATACAGCCTGGTGACAGACAGACAGACAGACGGACAGTGGAGTCTTAGGGTCCCGTTTTTACCCTTTGGGTGCGGAACCCTAAACATCTTAGGTTTTAAAAAATATATAAATCTATTGTAAGATTTAATACCTGTACTGTTGGTCCCGGCACAATGTCCTCTGTTATTCAATCTATCTAAGGGAACACACACTCTATGCAGGCATGTCTTATTTGCACAGTTCATCGAGTGGCAAACTTTCTGAGAGCAAAATGTCAAAACTCCACGAATGTATTTGCCTACAAAAGACATGAAAGCTGGCGCGACCGTGGCGACATCGTCCCAATCAACGTCACCAAATATAGCCTGCTCTAGTACTCTGGTATGATTCTGACGAATTGTATCTTTACTCATGTTTAGCTTTGTCTTCTTATGTTCATTTTCCAGTATCATAGTTGTGATATTTTTAGATTTAACATCTCCTTTATTTCTAGTTACATTTGGCCAATACAACAACTCTACATCACTTAATAGGTTTTTGTCAGCTTTTTTCCCGAAATTTCTTTCTTTAGTCATATTAGTTATTGCTGGCTGTAAAGCTTTCGGCGCCGAATGACTTTTACTAGAGGTTACATTAACCTTGGATACATTACGTTTTTTGCGAATTGCAGTAGTCACGTTAGTGATCTTTCTCGGTAAATCAGTTTCGATGCTATTTTCGATTTTGTGTGTATCTTCTGTTCCATTATAAGAATTATTTGTAATATTGACCATCAAATAAAGACTTTCCTCGGTCTGAGTTTCGTTTAAAATATCGTCAGTTTTATTAATCATGGCATTCATTTCAAATTGCAACACATTTGAAGGTGAGGTGGTATCATTAGTTAGATTATTGTTAATTTCGTTCTTAAATGTATTACTGATGTTATCACTAAAGTGTTTCGAGAACAATGGTTGCTGCTCTACCTTTATATTGTGGAAAGTTATAACTTTCTTTCGATGTTTCTTATTATTGTTGTTAGTCTTAGACTTCTTTTTTTTATGGAATGTTATTTTGTGTAATGGGGTAGCATCATCTTTACTGTACTTTGCGGCTTTTTTGTATCCAAAAAGTTCCATGGGAACAGGGAAATTAAAATATGGAAATGGTAAATTCATCCCTGTTGTTAGCTCTTTAGATACTGCGTCATCCTGTTCAAACATTCTATCGCGATTGTGAACTTTAGAATATTTTCCCATAATATCTTGTGGTTTTGGTAATTCAAAATCAATTTTAATGCGGATGTTTAACGTATTGTCAGGTAACATTTCTTTCATATTATCATCAATTAAGTGTTCTGATTTTTTTATAGCATTTTCATATGGTGAAGAATGTTGCAATACGTTCTTTTTTTGGTCATCTATTGAACGTATTTGTTCCATAGGGTCATGCCACATTGGCTCAAAACGTACTAGGCACTGCTTGCAGCCACAATCACAGGGAATGTGATTGTTTTTACAATAGCACGATGATTTCATCGGCTCGAAAGATGATTTATGCATGACAGGAGATAAGTCCACTGTTTTTTTTTCATTGAACATAAAGTTTTCAAGTGGTAGAAGTTCTTCACGATTTCCTTTTAGGGGTGTTGACGTGTCTGGTTTATTCATATATTTTCCTTTCGAATTAACGGGTATGAATACGTCTAAAGGACTACCGTACGATGTTGGTGGGAATTTATATTCACCGGGATTGTAGAAGCTGTTAGCATACAAGTATTCGTCATGTTTAAAACCTACACCACCAGATTTAGCCTTCGTATATTGATCGTGGCGTGGTAGAAGTGGTACTTTGTTTTTCGTTTTAGATTTTTCTATGTAATTCTTTCTCTGTTTGTGTGCCTTTTCCAAGTAATGCTGATATTCAGAGAGCAAATTTTCAATGGCTTCATCACTTTGACTGTCGCTGTTCGATATGCTCCCGAACATATCAAACGGTGAAACCTGTAAACATTACAAATACATTTACAAAGCGTATCTCGATATTATCACCGAAAAATAATGATAGATACATTAATACTTACACCATTGTTTCCAAAGTCATTTATTATATCAGCGATATCACTGTAGATAATAGTATCGTAAAATGGACTCACTTCAACTCGATTAGATTCGGAACCTAGAAGTAAACGAGATTCACTCAAGTTAATTAATCCTTTTAATAACATTATTTGTCATAAAGCATTTGACTTACTTTCTGAATCATAGCAGTAAATGGCACCTAACAGAAACACAAAACTGGAAACTAATATAATTTTCATGATTCGTATGCCATGGAGAAATCCAAAAGAATGATTGAAAATGAACTGGCACTGGTGGTAATCGTTTTAATGTTTACCTTTTTAAGTTGAATGTTACTCCAAACAAAAGTTTAAATGGCTATTGTGTACTGTTGCGAAAGTAGTTATACAACTTACCTGATTACGCTTTTAAATTGTTATTTAGGTATTTTTGGTTTTGAATAATTTATTTAATTATTTTCAGGAGTCGACTGGCAACAATGCGGAAGCGGAGCGTCTGACTATGCACCGTTGTATAATAACGAGTATCATTGAGAGTGAAACCGTTTATGTTGAATGTCTTTACGTTATGGAGAAGGTACTATCATTTGAAATTGTTTTACTATCTTTGATTATATTCTAATGATTTTGTCCTAATCTGATTACAGTCAACCAGTGAGTCATCTATTAGGTGATATACTAAATACATTTTGTTAAGTAGAAAGACCTGTGGGACATTTTTTAAATACCCTTATTTTTTCGAACCACGTAACGGATTAAAATAAAAATTGTGATAGTAAAATATGTTTGTATGCAATGGTATTATAAGTAAAAAGAGGTTACCTACCCAACATCATACCATTAAACGATACGTGACAGTAGAACGGCATCGGCATGTCGTAATAATCGGGAGCGAAAAAGAGATAAGACGGTACGTAACTAGGCTACTTAGCCAAGTTTTGACGTGCCATTTGCGGAGCGTGTATAACTTATCTACCTCTTTTTACTTAAAATATCATTGTTGTTATGTGTATCATCCAGATGGATGGACATGACGAAAAGGGTTTAGTTTTTTGCGAAATTTGGCTATGGAACCCTAAAAAGTATCCAACTTCAGAAAAAATAATCACACCTTCAGTTTTTTTTTATGTACCTACGTTCAAAATCAGTAATAAATAAATACATTGTACGGAAATCAAGTATCAATACTAGAACAGAATAGGATACGATAAAAGCTTGAATTTTACTGACAAAGTATATGATCTACGTTAGTTCATAACGCCATGAATTGCAGTTCCTTGCATTTTTATATCATCGTCGACAGCCTTGTCCCACTTACTGCTGAGTATAGACACCTCCTCCCTTTTCTGCCACGCTTTCTTGGTCTGTGCAAGTCTCAACCTGAGGGGCAATTCTCGTAATTTTAAGAACGTTCTAAGTCTGATATTAGTCTCAATAAAAAAAACCACAAAACAAAAATATCTCTAATTTCCCTACATTTTTGAAAAGTTTTTACGTTGATTGTCGCCGAGATGAGATTACGACTAGATTTTGAACGTTTTTAATTACGGGAATTGACCTTCAGGTCTTATCCGCTATCTTCTGAATGCCATCTCGCTGTTTGGTCTGCCAACACTCCTACCGACTCTTGGCAACCATTTATTGAGTGACCTATTCCACCACGTCTAGCCAAGTGTCCTGCCAAACTTCATTTCAGAGCCGTTACTCGAATTCTGACATCTTGCACTGTAATCCTACGTCGGATTTCTAAGTTACGTACTCACGGCCTTTCAATGATAAGCCTTTCATGGCGCGCTCCATAGCCCCGTTGTGCAACCTTGATTTTAAACACAGTGTGTCTGTCTGTGTATGTCATGGTAGGCAATACACATTGTTCATAAAGTTTGGTTTTCAGGCATAGTGGTATCTTTCGGCCCCAAAATTTGTATTTTCGTGTAGGTACTTACCTAAATTTACTAGTCAGGAAGGGTCTTTGATTATAGAAAATACGTTTAAAATGTAACATAAAATGAAATGTAAATGTATTTATTGTCCTTACAGTATATGAACGCAATAAAAGCGACGCTGTCGACATCGCAGCCGGTTATAACTGAAGAAGAATTTAATACAATTTTCTACAAAATATCTGAACTACACGAGTTACATAAGAACTTCCTCGAGGGATTAAAAGCAGCTGTCGCTAGTTGGGAAGAGCCTCTATCTGTAGGGATACATTTCAAGAAAATGGTAAGAAGCACATTATTTCCTAGTAATTCCCCCAAATCAATAGTACCAATTTACTGTAGATTTCGAATAACCTACTACTAAGTTCTGGATCGTTCTGCTACCGCTTTATGAAGAACTAAATGGTAAAATTGCTCTATAAGTTCTATAACAGTAATATATTTATAACAACACCCCTCTGGTCGGAGGATCCTCTCTTTTCTATGGAGGATGAGTGAACTTTACATCCTGATCCTCATGCCTCTATATAAAAAATTAACAGTTTTTTTTTGTTATGTTTGTTGTGTTTTAGGCTGAGAACATAAACATCTACGGCGCGTTCCTACACAACTACGGGCGCGCCACGGACGCGGTGCGGCGCCGCTGTTCGACATCGCAGAGCTTCGCGCACCTCACGCGGCAGATCGCGTGCCACGGACAGCCCATGTCGCTCGACGACCTGCTGCACAAACCCGTCGCGAGAGTCCAGAAGAACGCGCTAGTCCTGCATGTCAGTCTATTTAGTATTGAAAAAAAGAGAGTTCTTTAAACGATTTCTTTGAGGTCTCGAAGATTTATCGATTTTATTCACACTTAAAATTTCACGTCAACGGAGTTAGCAAACGGTGACTCCGTTTGCTAACTCTGTTGACGTGAAATTTTAATCTAGTGACAAATGTTTCATTGGAAACTGTACGTCATTTATTTTTCAGGATCTTATAAAATATACTCCAGCCAGCCATCCCGATCACGCTATGTTGACGGAAGCACTGAACATGACACAGCATTTCCTAGACGAATTCAATATTATACAAACAAAATCCATGTTTCCTGTAAGTATAATTAAGAGCGTTTAAATAATAATATGAATTAAAGTTTGTATGTCAATAATTTTTTACATCTGTTTAGAATGCTGACCGCGCTCAAAGAAGACTTGTTAAGAATTCATTTATCGTGGAACTCTCAGATGGACACAGAAAACTAAGGCATCTCTTCCTCTTCAACGACGTCATTGCCTGTGCCAAGTATAAGGTAACTACGGTAATACGAGTTTGTATTTTTTTACACAGAGTAGTAATCAGATGAAGTGCCAGCCAACGCGTGCAACGATTCTATTCGTATTTGGAATCCAGCGCTTCGGACAATCTAATGTCAGTTGCCGCTGCGGTTAACACTCCATTTGTGTACTACTCCGTGTATTTTTAATAAATTAAGGATTTTTGATTATTATTATTATTGTGTTTTGAATATTGGCACAGGCATCTGGGCGCGACAAGTTCACGTTCGAGTTGAAATGGTTCATCCCTCTGCCGGACATCGTGGTGGTAGAGGACGAGAGCGTGGGCGCGGGCGCGGGCGACGCGCGCGAGACGTCGCCCGCCAACATCGTGGCGCTCAAGTCGCAGGCCTCCACCGTGCGCGACCAGATACTCGCTGAGGAACGAGCCGCTTCTGATGATAAGGTTAAGGTTTAATTGATATCCTTCCAGGGTGTGCAAGTATTCATCAATATACGGTGTTAAATAATTAACTGTATGTTAAGTAGTTGTTATGGCATATAAAACATAATCAGGAAAAAATATTTATATATAACAATCCGTTTCAAAGATATGTAATATTTTCACTACGCACAAATGATTAAATATTCACACGCAGACTATATCGCGTCGTGTAGAGTGCCGCGCCAGCAGCGGGTCGCGCGCTTTGACAAATAGGTAAACACATTTACAAAATAAGAATCTATCAAAAGGATAAATAAAATAAAAAGTAAACAAGCTTACTTATTTTTCATCACACCATCCGTCCATGCGTCAAGGTCAGATCAGGAGATCCTGATCTGACCTTAGGATAAAAAATTAGAATAGGATAAAAAAATTGATGATTAATGTATTAATACAAGGCGACAAAAATTTGTTTTTTATTCATTTTATTTGTGGTTATATTACGACGACAAGCTTATAGCCCTTACGACGTTCTTAGTTCGTGGAAGAAGTCATCTCCCGTCGCACGTTGCGGGAACTTCGAATATTTTTGTTTCACAAATCAGTCGCCGGGACTCTGTTGAGACGAGAGGACTGTGCTCAAATATTTGGCTGCGCTGGTATATAATTTATTTGCGTAAATAATATTTTCATAATTTATCACTTTGTAGGAAAGACACCGTGAAATAGAAAACATGGAAAAATAACTAAACCACTTCCACAACTAACTATACCACTCCCGAAACGATTATTAAAAACAATAAGACTTGATAAACTAAATAAATACCGAGGAAAAACTATAAAATTTGTTTTCGTCGTGTTTGATGAGAGGGGTAGGCAAGGAGGCGCGGGTGAAACTTGATTTTTTTCTGGGTTAATACGCCCTCTTAATTACGTTACATAACCTAGTATTGTATATATACAAGTATTTTCTAACTGATCAGACAGCTGTGCTGCTGGGGAGTTTGTTGCGCCACCTCTTCTTCCCAGCGAAAGCACTAGGAAGTGGTAAAGAGCGGGCGTTTTGAGGGACTGTCTTTTGTAATTTTAACGTTCGAAAAGTGCTGATTCTCAGCCTAATTGAATAACTGACTTTTGATTTTGATTCCCTACAGAAAATGCGTATCGGCGGTCGTGGCGCAGCAGAGAAGCAACGCAAGAAACTGGCGGAACTCGAAGCTCAGTTAGTTCTAGCATCGCCCAACCTTGTGTTCCGTGTGGGAGCGCGCGCGCCGGGCTCGTCCACTGCGCTACAGAGGCAACACATCTTCTTCCTGAGCTCGGAGTATGAGCGCACGCAGTGGATCGACTCTATACATGCTTTGCAGGTTAGTGTTCTGTTGCAGAATATTTTTATGATGCTGTGGGCCTGATTTAGCGTTATGATAGACTAGCTTCTGCCCGCGACTTCGTCCGCGTGAAATTTCTTGTTACTCCGACCCACCCCGTCGCATCGCATCGCCTGCCCGCGCTATTACTTCGTTTTTGCTTAGCGTTCTTTCCGACTTTTTTTCTTTTTACTCGGCTCCTAAAGGTCATAGCGTGATGTTAAATAGCCTATAGCCTTCCCCAAGAATTGGGCTATCAAATGCAAAAAGAATTTTTCAAATTTGACTGGTAGTTCCAGAGATTAGCGCGTTCAACCAAACAAACTCTTCAGCTTTATAATATTAGTATAGATAGCTATTCAGTATTCATCTTGACACATCATTTGCGAATAAGTGTAGACCAAAATAAAGTTTACATATTGTATGTATGACCTGATTGAATTGAAAATCTTGATATTACTGACCCAGTTATTAAGCAAGATATTTTTTTTTTTGATTTGTTTTCATCAAGTTACAAATTACTTGAAGCGATATTCTGCAAAACTTGCCAGGCATCATCAGCTCCCCCGGCGGGTTCGAGTTCGATCTCAATGTTAGAGCTGCAGGCGTGGGTGACGGCGTGCCGCAGCTACCTGCAGACGGACATGGGCTCGTATTTGCTGCGCAGCGGCCGCGACGACTCGCTGCTGCTGGGCGACCTGCAGCTGCACGTCGGCGGCATGACCGCGCCGCTCGATACCGCCGCCGGTAAGTAAGAGCGAAACAAGTCTCCCATAATATGGATGATGTAACCAATATTTTGTAAAAATATTTCGAATTTAAAAAGCCATGGAGTTTCTAACACGTTCTTCTCCATAGGAAAATACTACGCTCTGTAATGGGCACATAGCTTCATGTTTCTGACTGGCCAACTCCTTGACAATTCAAAAAGTTTGTATCTGTAAATGGTTTTATTAAATTACACGCTCTGAGTTATTTTTGAATTTTGCGAATTGAGAATAGCCCATGCCGCGGTGAAAATACGCAACCCAGCACAGCAGCGAGGCTTACTGCCCAGGGCCTCGAATGCGTTCGACTTACATTTAAGTGGAAGTATTAGCGTTACTTGCAGACTAAGCCCGATAAAGGGGCCGAGTCCTGCCTTTTTCCAGTTCCTTATAAAATCAACGAAGAAACTGTTTCATCGCAGATTACTACATAGTGGTGGAGGTAGACTCGTACGGGCACTACTTCCGCAAGGCGAAGTCGAAGCTCGTATGTCGTAGCGCACAGCCGCGGTGGAACGAGAGCTTCACTTTAGACCTGGAGGGCTCACAGAACTTACGACTGCTTTTGTATGAAGACGCGGCTAGACCTGTGCTGCGAGGAAAATGTACTATCAAGGTAAATACAGTATTGTTTATTGTATGACATCGATGCTAGAAGTGCTTTGAATCTGTTCGGCATTTAAATAATAATTAGATACTTTTGTGCTTAGTTGACCTGGCTAATACGATTGGCGTCTTAGTTCAATTATTAAATAAAAAAAGATAGATTTATTGTATGGATGTTTGTTTTATTTGATCTAGACCAAACAGACATACGCACAATAAATCTTATTCTTTTTTCCTTTCTTTACTCCATTATTTGTTGCAATATTAAGTATTATTTCTAGCAAAAAAATAATGGGCTCCTTTCCAAAGTAGACAAAGCGAAGTTTCAAATTACTAAAAATTCATTTTAAATTTTCGTCAAAATCAAGCATGACTGATTGATATTTCAAGATGACCCTAGCGACTCCGTGTCTCGTGATACTCGGTCGTACCATAACTTCTGACTTTTTTAACGTCTGGATAAAAACAGGATGTAAAAGGTGAACGGAGTGAAAGCCTATGGCACAGAAATCTATTTTTTTATCAAAAACCTAAAATGGGCTTTAAACCTATTGGGCTCGCCTTGGTCCGCCATGATGTTTTTTTTTTTTCAAAATGATGAAAATGACGTCACACTATAATATCTATATAGATAGAGGACATATAGAGGAACAAAAATGTCATATAACATGATATCTTAAAGTGCCTATGGCACAAAAATCTCCTTTTATTTTTCTCTAGTCCGTTCACTTATTATAGTCTTTTTTTGTCCAGACGGTAAACGGAAGGAGGTATAGGAGGGTTTTTTGGCGTTTTGCGGTTAGTGTTATCAAGTCTTTTCTTTCGGGGTTTTTTGTTTTAATTTTTGTAGACAGAGCATAACTAAGCTTGTGTCCACCTCGCAGCTGTCGCGCGAGTGGGTGGCGGAGAGCGCGGGCGGCGGCGTGGGGCGCACGGTGTGCGTGGGCGGCGGCTCGCTGACGCTGCGCCTGCGCCTGCTGCCGCCCGAGCGCTCGGCGCGCCGCGTGCCGTCCGCCAAGCCCGGCGCGCTCTTCGGCAACAAGATCACGCACGTCGCCAAGTGAGCACCGCATTCTTATTATTCATTTATAAACAATCTACACTACACTACACTTGTACTTTAAATTATGCCCCACAATACTGTTTTCACGGTTACAACTCGTGCAAATTAACTTGGCACCTCGGTGGAATACGGCCATTCTCGCGCTTCCCCGCGCGGTACTCTGCGTTCTGCTCGCGCGTTCAATAGCGATAACATCTTTGTGATGTGACGTCACAGCGCCAAGTGAGTTAAGTCACACGGGTTGTATATCATAGAGTAACTACACACATCAAGTGTCTAGGGATCAAGTACGTTTTAGAGTATCGCAGTAGTTGAGGATTATTATTTTAACATTTTGGGCGTTTTTACTATTACAGCGAAAGTCTAAAATTAACTATAACTTATTTGTCTTAAAATCGGCAAAAACAAAAACTCCAAATATTTTTAATGTCCCCTGAACGCCATGGACTTTATTTAGAGTCGGCCAGTGATGTAACGCGAAAGTTACAACTGTTTAATTTCGCCCGTTGAAATATTCATAAATACTACTATCGCAAACAATTTGAGGTCAGAAAAATATGAACTTGGTTAACTATTTAATAATATCAAAGGGAAAATAGACGAATTTCGACCTTCAGATGGGTCCCGATCCGGAATTAAATAGTTGTTGTCGATAATTATATTCCCATCTCTACAAAATAATTGGTTGTCAATGCCCCGGGCGCCACGGACTATTATAGAAGTCGTTCTGTGACGTCATAAGCGTACGGCTGTCAAGATCACTTTGGTATAGTGCGGCACTAATCGAGTTTATGTTTATGAATCGAGTGAGCGCGCACGCATTCTTCTTTCAATTTGCTTGTAACAATACTATTACTAATACTATACTATATACTATTTTACTAATAAGTAAACAAATAGTGAAATGAATGAAGAACGATTTAGGCGCATAATGCCCACTTCTCAAAATGGCAACTGAGTCGCTAATGGACTAATTCTCAAAATGGCTAATTCTATAAATGACTAATTCTCAAAATGCCTAATTCTATAAATGACTAATTCTCAAAATACCTAATTCTATAAAGGACTAATTCGCAAAACGGCCACTTCTATAAATACTTAATTCTCAAAAGGGCAGTTATTGAAAAAAAATATAGAAAGAGAATTTCATCATAATAATATATTTTATAAACAATTTCCATATTAATCAACAACAAAAGCATAACATAACACATACCTAACACAACTGTCACACATTTGATACGTAAAGGTATATACCTAAACAAAATAAAAAACACAACTTACATAATAAATGTAAAATACCCGTGAATAAAGGAGCATATTAGACGCTTTTTTTTTTAGAAATAACGGGAGGGAGATTACGTTATTTTTCAAATGTTATATACAGCGTGGCGGTACAATGGTGACATTAATTTAACACACATATACGTTTTCACATTTTCGTTTCATGAAGAAATTATGTTTCCATTAAACGTTATTATTTGCGGATTTATTTAAAGTTTTCTAAAATAGCATTTTGGAGCAACCTGTACTTAAAGAACTGTCGCGCAGCGGTCATTTGCCGGGTCACGGATCATAACATCGCATCAATGAAATTAAAATAAATAAACAATACTTTAAAGTAACGTGATATCCCTTTGTCGGCGAGCGGGCGGCGCAGGCGACGCGTGCCCCCCCCCCCCCCCGCCCCGTCGCGTCGCAGCGAAATCCAATTCTTTTTTTTGCATTTCTAGTGCTAGCCTAACTCGTGCCCTTGACACACTTCTTCACAGTAGTGCACATAATTACGTCGACTAATTTTGTGAATGTTTCCGCGAAAAAGACGCTTACCTATTGTTTTATTTATTTATTTTTGTGTAATGAACTAATGAGTAATTAGATTATGGTACTGCTATAAAGACGCTTTGTTTTGTTTTCGTTTTCTAATTTAGTAGGTACGTTGACATCTCTTGCCATACGGGCGCTTTTATTTGTGTTATTAGTGCTTGTGTAAACTTGTGATCGTGATGGCAAATACACATCCGAACTACACATCAGCTGAATATGCAGACATGATCCTAATTTATGGAGAATGTCGTGAAAATGCCGCTCTTGCCATAAGGACATATCGCGAGAGATATTGCGGTTCAAGACAATGCCCTACTAATCCTCGCACTATTGTAGGAGCTCTTCAGCGCATCCGCGAAAACCAGCCAGTGGATCCTAGGTCTCAACGCCCTGATCGACCACCTACACGACAAAACCCAATCCATTTAACTGAAAATGTGCTACAATATTTCCAAAACCAACCCAAAACTAGCCTCCGCCAGAGCGCTAGGCATTTTCAAGTTCATCACAGTACCGTCCATACGATAAAAAAGCGCGAAAAGTGGCAGCGCGTGAAGCGACGCGTTGCCGCTCCGAGTTAACGTAAGCCAGCGTAACGTAGTAAGTAATTTCATGAATGATTTTTTGCAAGGGTGATCCCAATTTTAGTTACATTTTTATCATTTAGTTTGTTTGAAAAAATTTTTTTTTCAATTTACGAGTTATTTTAACCTACTAAAATTAATATGATTAAAGGGCACTAGCCCTACACGTGTGTTAAATTAATGTCACCATTGTAGCGCCACGCTGTATAATAAACCACAAAAGTATTGCTATTTTTCGAGATTTTTTTAGTTATTTACAATATTAAAGTGTCTGTACTTATACCTAAAGGTCATCGCACACATATTACCACTGCACCTTATCGGCATTTTCTTTTTTTTTTTTCTGGATGGGAAGTCATCAAATGACCCCTCCCGCTCTGGGTGGAGCGGAAGGGAGTGTCACACTCTTACTGACTAAAACCCACCCGTGTTCCTTCCTTCGCCCTTTATGTTCCGGGCCAGCGGTAACCCTTTCGGACAAATCCGCTGACCCGGCAGGCTTCGGCCCTGACGGGCCCCTTCGGTTGATGCTGACATCTCTTTGAGGCGCGCGTGGAACACGTACGCGCCGTCCAGCACGGGCCTGGTCCTGATCGGGCGGTGAACTACCCATTACTGTCCGCCCGCAGGCCCGCGCCTACGGTGGCCGGGAGTCGTCGCGCGGCTCCCGACGCCCGGAGCGTCTCCCGCGGCGGCTGGGATGGGAGGCTCTCTCCCTCAGCCGTCCCGCCGCCTCCTTCGCTAGCATGACTGCTTCGCAGAAGGAGGCGACTGCTCCCCACTCCCTCTCGCCCCGGACCATGGCTTGAACCAGGGCCGGACGCGAGAGGTCGCCGCCGCTGCCGATCGCCTCTACGAGGACACGGCGGTGCTCCGCCCAAGCGGGGCAGACCTCCACCGTATGCTCCACCGTGTCCTCTGGGTGATCCTGGCAATGGTGACACCCGGGCGTTTCCTCACGCCTGATGATGTGCAGGAACCTCCCGAAACTTCCGTGTCCGGTGAGGACCTGCGTCAGGCGGTAGGTGAGGGCGCCGTGACGCCTCTCTAGCCACTCCTCAAAGAGGGGTCTTACCGCTGCTATCGTAGCGTGCCCTGCGCTGGGTTGCGACAGTCGCTCTTGCCGCCATGAGATCGCGCCGGAGCGCGTCGGCTGGCCGCAAGCGCGGCGTCATCCAGCAGTAAGCGGCATAGGAAGTGATGCCTACCAGGTGCTGACCCGATCCGATTACGAGCTTACAATGAGTTGACGCCTGGTTGATGATGAGCCGATAAGGTGGAGTGATGCCGATAAGGTGGCGGAGCGGACGGACCTCCGGCAACGCCTCTTTTTCGACTGTGTGAACATGGCGACACCCTGACGTAAACTGGTTTACTTGCTGACACCGAGCTGGGTTACAGTATAGAGTTCCTGAAGGGCTCAAGTTAAGGCGATGCTTAGCCCGTTTAGTGCTTATATTTTTTCCTTGACCTATAAGTATAAGTACAGTCAGTTTCAGAGAAATAGTACCCCTCCAAGACTTAAAGATTATCGCCCGAGCACGCTCGGGCCCGCGTGTCACGTGAGCCTTGAGCAGCTCCCTCCCCCGGGCCCCGCCGCCGCACCCATCTCGTGCACCCACCGATCCGTCTCAAATATTATTTGCAATGTTTTTACTTATGTTTTTAATAATTTATATGGTATTTTATCGGCTTCCTTCTGGCCGAACCGTATAGATACCAAGAATAACTTACAAAAAGACACTGCGTGCGACTAAGATACGAACCCACATCGCGAGATCATCTAGACCGCGCCTTATACCACTAGGCTATTGGCTCAGTTAGCAATCTTAACGAAAATTCGAATAGCATTACTCCTTTTATCGAACAAGGTTATTAACGGTCTAATCTTCTAGATATTAAGGTTTAAATTTCAACTTCCGTCTTATATTTAATACTAGCACCTTACCGACTTGTTTTACAAAAAGCAATACGCAACTCCTCTATTAACTAAAACATAAGGTTGAAATTAGCATAGATGTCTTGTTTGGTTGAATAGAATGTGTTGATTCAGATTGTTGCACTACCCTCATTTTACTTCAGAAACTTAACTGCTGTATGAACTGCGAGTTAAGGTTGAATTTAGTATACTATTCTTCGCCTTATTTACTAAACTGTGATTGAGGGTATTTTTACTTTTCAAATGGTTTCATTTTCGTGCCGATTCGCTTGTGTGTAATTATCTTCATCGTAATATTATCCAATTTATTAAGTTTTTAACCAGTTGATTCTATTAATCGATGGTATGGTTCGATTAACAACTTTATTAAAGGCTAAAATTGTAGTTCTGTGGGAAAAGGAACAAAACATAAAGAAAATAGCACGAGATATAAGCATAACGGTAAGATTTACGTTATTCTTACACATACCTATTTATTGTTGCAATCATGTTGCATTATTACTTACAAGTTGGATTTTTTTTATGTATTTCTAATATTATTATTTTCATTACAGAGAAAAACAGTTCGTAGATGGATACAAAGGTATCAAGCGACGGGTGATATGAAATGTGATCACCAAGGCCCTCGCCCGATTGCTTACACTAATGAATCGAAGCGACAACGTAATATGTATTGTGAAAGTTCACTCAGTGGCACCCTTCAAAACTACGCGTTCAAATGCTGACTTCAAGAAGTGTTAGACAGTGACGGCCATCCTATCCGTTATGAATAGGCAACTCAGCAGATTAACTGTGTAACTTATTTGATAAAAATGCATTGGAACATTTATATGAGCAAGTGTCAAGTGTTAATCATTCCCAATATCATTCCATTATCAGTGGGATCATTATCTCGTAGTCAATCAAAAATAAACAACCTTTATTATTATCAATCCAGTTCTTGTTTACAAGTAGTCTTTTAATGTGTTAACGATGCACCATCTGACCTCACATATTTTTCTAATGTTGTGTTAAATAAGGGTTATCAGAAAATGTGATAAAAGAGAAAGATGTATATTGCTATACTGTTATAGTTTAGCATGTTGGTTCTTCCTCTGTAATTCACAGTTTCTAGAAATATCTATAAACGAACCGTTATCTAAACCAAACTAGGGTATCTATTTTGTGTTTAGTTAATATTCTAAGTATAATAACCCCAATTTAACACAGATAGAAATCTGTATATTCAACCAGGAAGTGGATTCCATGAAGTCCTAGAAATGTAATTAAAGAAATAAATGAATATTGTTTATGCAAAATGCTAAGCTTTTATTACAAACCTCCATTTGATTTTTTAATAATAATTAACGAAAAAAACAAAACTAACTACTAAAGAAACTAAAAAATAATAATAAAGGTAAATTAATAAAATAAAAAAAATCTTCTCAACCGCGGATTGAACTCGAGACCGTCGTATTGTTAAGCCGCAGTGTTAACCACTAGACCAACATGCCACTTACGATACATTTCAAAAAACTTAAATAGGTTCGATGTCATTACCAAGGTGTAACGGTTTCTATGAAGCGTGCTGTACGTGTGCGATGACCTTTAGGTATAAGTACAGACACTTTAATATTGTAAATAACTGAAAAAACCTCGAAAAATAGAAACTTTTGTAGTTTATTATAACATTTGAAAAATAACGTAATCTCCCTCCCGTTATTTCGATATAAGCGTCTAATATGCTCCTTTATTCACGGATATTTTACATTTATGTAAGTTGTTTTTTTATTTTGTTTAGATATATATATACCTTTACGTATTGAATCAAATGTGTGACAGTTGTGTTATGTTATGCTTTTGTTGTTGATTAATATGGAAATTGTTTATAAAATATATGATTATGATGTAATTCTCTTTCTATAATTTTTTTCAATAATTGCCCTTTTGAGATTTAAGTACCTATTTATAGAAGTGGCCGTTTTGCGAATTAGTCCTTTATAGAATTAGGCATTTTGAGAATTAGTCATTTATAGAATTAGGCATTTTGAGAATTAGTCATTTATAGAATTAGCCATTTTGAGAATTAGTCCATTAGCGAATCAGTTGCCTTTTTGAGAAGTGGGCATTATGCGCCTAAATCTGAAGAACTGGATTTGGATGAGCTTTTAAACATTTTACAAGGCGTGGAATCGGACTCGGGAGTATTTTCGGAAAATATTATGGTCCAGAAGTACTGAGGTATGTCCAACTGGATAATAATATGTAATAACGTTTATTCAACGAAAAGTAAGAATTCAATAAGTGAATGGTTTGGTGTGCCACAAACTAAGCAGTAAGCGTCGCTTGTAAGTATTTTGTGGCTCTGGAGTGCGAATTTAAAAAAGTTGTAATGGCCTTACAGTTTGAGGAGATTATCATAAACAAGAGATAAGAGTTCAAATAAAATAAAACATTATCACCTATTTGTGAGATTCGACTCTGAATGCAAAATAAAAATAGTAAGAAATACCATAGACCACATCCCTAATCAAAGTTGAATTTAACGTGCTCTGAGGCCAAGGACTTGAAATGAAGTCAAATAATGACGACATGAAAGAAATAGAGATGTACCTCATTTCATATAGCTCTAATTGAGTAATGTGTTTGTTTCTTTGATACATACTTATAATTTATACTGGTTTTTCTTACTAGGGATACTGTGACATAAAACAAATATGGAACTATTTAATCAGTTTTTATTTATATTCATAAAATTATAAATAAAACTTAACGCGTATAAATCTGATTCATCGATATGACGATACCGTCATCACTACTGTTTACTGTATATTTCGTTATACATTTATAGCTTGGCGCCTGGCGAGGCATCGCGTTCTGTGAGCGTTGGCGGTGAAAAGGTTAATAGGTGTCAAAACAGTCAATATAAATCATCATAATCTTCATTTTCGACAGAAGTATCCCCAAGGACCATGTAGATTAAACTCATGATGAGACAATATGATTGTTCAATTTATTATTTGTACAGACGTGAGAAGCGCAACATCCCGTTTATAATAAGCGCGTGCGTCCGCGAGGTGGAGCGGCGCGGCATCCACGAGGTGGGGGTGTACCGCGTGTCGGGTAGCGCCTCCGACCTTAACAGACTCAAGAAGAGCTTTGAAACCAGTGAGTACATATTTATTATAATAAACCTTTATTAATAGACCACAGTGAATCCATACACTAATGTTAGGAAAGAAAACTTAAAACTAAAATTAGTTTCCAAGTAATAATCCTGTTAGGTTAGGTCTGTAGCAGAACTTTACGCTATCCACGTAGTATGTACTCATAGACGTGTGAAGTCCGACCCAGGGACGCACCATTGGACAATCTCACTTACCGCACAACGTGCTCAAGATGCTGTGGGAACTGGCACGCATTCTGCAGAGGATCCAAACACACCGCTTTCAAATGATTTAATTAAAACCATCAGCCCATTCATATCAGGCTGCTGAGGCCATAGCCTTCATATGACCTGTAATTTCAAATTTCGTGTTATGTGCGCAAAGTGTTCTACGTAAAAATTAACAGCCCAAAATAAATATCTCTAAAACATCATTTGGTTAACACAAGTTTCGCTAAAAGAGAAAAACTAAGTTTGTCAGATATCCTATAAAATTCACGTTGCATCATATTTTTCATTTATAGTGCCTACTATGCAAATTACACACTGTTAATCTATACATATTATTTTTGCCCAGATGCCTACGAAGCGGAGCAGTTACTGAAAGAGGTGGACATACACTCAGTCACCGGTGTCTTGAAGTTGTACTTGCGGGAACTGCCTGAGGCTCTGTTTACGGATGCACTCTACCCCGAACTACTGAAGGCGTGGGGTGCTACACAAGTACGTATACAATATTCCGACAAAAATCTTTGCGAGTATAATAGCAGGGCTGCTTGTAAAGGGTACTTGTATGTTATGTGTATGTAAGTCTTGCAACAATGTTAAACTAAAATATTTATTTTGAACAACGAAGGGCGCGGGTACGTCTGTGGACTCTGGTCCGGCGCATACTAGACGCCATGCGCTGCTGAAATGTTACGCACAGCTGCCGGACCTCAATAAGAATTGTATCGACTTTCTGTTAAACCATTTCGTCAAGTAAGTGTAATTTATATTATGATTTATTTTTGTGGTGTTCAATAAAGTATATATAAATAAACAAATAAAAATCCTCCTTTTGGACTCAGTTCCGGTGAGATCCGACTTGTTTAGAGACTGAACTTGACTGACACGTTTCGATGTATACAGAGTGAACCAACACGAGAGCGAGAACAAGATGTCGATGCACAACCTGGCGACTGTGTTCGGGCCGACGCTACTGCGGCCGGGCAGCGCAGGCGCGGGCAACAAGCAGCGCACCGACCTGCTGGCGGCCGGCACCGTGGACGCCATGGCGCAGGCCGGCATCCTGTACTGCCTGCTGCAGCAGCGCCAGCTGGCCGCGCAGCTGTCCAGTCACCACCGCGCGCCGCACTCGCTGCTGGACTAGCCAGTAGCCACCCACAGTAGCGAGACTGTCACTGGACACTCATTCGTGTAAGTATTTAAACTTGAATTAAGAATCTTAGATAATTTACATTTTAATCTAATTCATTTTGATTTTTGGGTGACCATTTGTATTAAAAGCTCCTAAGTAAATTTTTATTGCAATGAAATTTGAACTTTGTCATGTACATCATTGAGTTTGTTTTTCCAAAACTTGATAATAATTATCAAAGATTCTAAATTCAAGGTTAAAGCGTTGCCGTCACAAGGGACGACATTTTTTTCTTATCGATAATGTCTGTTACATTACTGCAACCCGTAATTGTTTTAACAGTTAAAGTACGATTTCTGTATCGCGGTATCAGTTCATATTACGGGTCAAAGTAGACGCACTAAAAAGCTTGTCTTGTGTATTTTAAGGCTGTGCCACTAAAAAGTACCCCGTCGCCAGCCTATATATTGTTTCATTTTGTCCGCTATTATATTACCCCTGCGCCTATTACACGAATGTTGGGATTTCTTTCCAACAAGAACCATGGGGTGATGTACCTAGTCGGGAGTTTACTTATCTGTCAGAGTATTTTTAAACTCTAAATTATAATGCCGGTATAAGAACTCCAAACAGATTGGTGAAATGCAATTAGTTGTTTACCGTATTAATCCCGAAATGTATTGAATAAAATTAATAATATTAATTATGTTACTTATAAGTATTACTACACGTGACCCACACACACATTCTATTATGTACGGTCACCAAAAGAGATAAGTAACCAAGGTCGTCGGATATAGTTTAAGTTAAGTATGAAACCGGTGGATGTTTTTGAATAAAATTTAACTTAATTAATAGGAAACAAACAGTTAATTTATTAAGTTAAATTTCATTCAAAAACCTCCATCAGTTTCTTACTAAATTTTAACTATATTCGACGTCCCTGGTTACTTATCTCTTTTGGTGACTGTATATCTCTGCCTAACCCTTCGGGGGATACAGGCGTGATGTTATGTCGTGTAGTGTAGTATTTAACGACAAAGAACATGCGTAGGAACAGTGTTCGAGATGAGTTATGTTATGCCGCTCATTGATGTAATTTTCCCGTTTCAATTGACAATGCAGTACTTATTTATACAACACCCGATTTATTCAAATACATTCCATTAATTACGACAACAGACTGATCATAGATGTATCATAGAAGATATAACATTTACAAAAATTAGCGTGTATTTAATATGATGAAGTGGATGTATGTAGATAACACTGAGAAACGGCTTTATCAGATGCCGTGTGTTATGTGGTTCAAATGGAAAATTTAAAATTAGAACGCGGTTGTGACGTGTGCAGCTGACACCGGCGCAGGGGCCGCACGGCTTGTTCAGCTCATGAACATGGAGTAATGATTGATTCAGAAAGGTTAATGGTTTTAAGCAAGTATTAAGAAGAGGGACCGAAATAAATTTAATAATTTATGGTATTAAAATCATTAGCATAAATTGAAACAGACTGATACTAATAAAAATGTGAGCGGTAGTGTTTATTTTGAGCTTTGAAAGACATTTTGGATTTAAACAAGTTTTTTTTAAACCAGATTTCCTATGATATTTTTAATACTATTGGGAATTTATAACATCATACAGTAATGGTACTAAAAAATTAAATGGATGATGAATACATGCATGTTTACTTTAGAACTCAGAGAAAGATAATTCATTAAAAGAGTGACTCCATACTCCAATAGTGGGATGATAAACAGTTCAAAATCAGCATCACAATCATTTAATTGACGTATTTATTTAGTCAGTTTTTGACCTGGCAGACAACACATTTTTATGTATTTGATAGCACATTGATCTCGGGTTGTTTGATTTCTGAGTCATATTGAATACAAAATTAATAATATGGACGTAGTAACAGTTGGTGCACTTAAGTATAGCATTTTACATGCTAGTCGTGTGTATGTTATTATTTAGAAGCTTTATGTTATATCAGCACCACTTTCTAGTACTTTTGTAAGTTCCCTGCAATCATAGGTGTCACATAAAATCGATTACGATGACTAGTTTAAATAATATAGGCGTTCTATTTCACAAATAGGCTTAGATGAACGGTGTTAAATTAGTACTTAAATGGAAATTTTACCAAATATAAAAATTCTTAGAACAATATTAATTTCATTTATATTAATTTGTGTTTATTTTGTTGAGAGACATTAATTAACCTTTAATTTACGATAGTTTATATTGTTGAGTAATATATTCAAGACTTAAGTTAAGTGACTCCACGTTTTTGTCATCTTGGAATACATGTTTATTCTTCACCAAAGACCACTGTTTATCACATAATTTCTTCAAATATCATGAATCACTGTTCACAAATATTTCCTTTTTAGTTTTGGTAGGAACTGAAGGTGTAGCTTGTACTTTTATTTATCATAGTGATTGTCACGAACTACTGACATTGTATACATTTATACACTGTATTCTATACTTAGTCTTATCATTTGTGATAAGTTTGATGAACACAAAATAACAGTGTTTTTTTTTTATGTTGCTTATTACTTTTCCAATAATATTATATTGTTTGTATAAGTACTTTTTTAAGTTGAGATCTTTTGTTGATACTTAAAACAATGATGATTGATGTTAGTCAGCAGGTTTTGACTTTTTACACTTATATTAAAATAAATTACATACACTTAAGATTGTAATAATAACATTATGCAATTATCAGTTGCTTTATTTATCACATCATCAGAGAACACTGTTTTTAAGAACAAATAAGCACATAAGCACATTGATTTATCAGTCAGTCATCATAATATTTTATTATTCTTAAGAATTATCTTTTTGTCAGACTGAGAATGTATACTTGTGCTTGCTGTTGCCAAAATAACTGTTGCCAATTTTTATTCTTGATAATGATAAAGTAACATTTAAATATTCCCTCACAATCGATAGTTCGTTAGTTGGTCTCAAATACATGTGGTTATAATGACTTGACCTTCTTCACAGAGTGCAGTCAATGTTAGTTAGCTGCTAATGTAAGACTTGTGAATTTATACCTTAGTTTAATACATGTTACCTTGTAGCCTGTTTTACAATAAATATAAGTTTGCTATTTAATTACTTTCCACTATAGTTATTGCCGACCTACATATTGTTTATGGATTTGGGATTTTACATATAAACTAAGGTGAATACTGGGGCAAAGATATTGTTATTACCTGTACTACTCTTAATTTAAGTCTACCTGGCCTATTTTAATATTTTGCTCTATTTGCCTTCCAGTTTGTGTGAGAAATCTTTGCACCAGCAGCTGTATTATATAGTATTCCACAACTTGGTTATAATACCTAAACTTTGTATTTAATTTTTGTATATAAATGACACTAAAATGTAGTTACATAAATTTTGCAATAAAATGTATTTTTAATACACCTTTTCAAAGCCTTTTATTTGTCACAACCAAACTCACCAGCTGTATCAGTTTTTAACTCAATACAGAACAAAATGAATGTATCAATTATAACATCTTTAAACAATTCACCAATGACTAGGCAATCACAGATGTAAAACAAGACATGTTTGTATGTAAATAAAACACACTTTTTCTTAAATTTAAGTTATTTTATTACACTCACTATATTACAGATGACACTGTGACAAGGAAATGACAAGGAAATATCAGGTAAGCCGAGAATAGTTAATCTTAATTTTAAAAAGATTTTACACATAAATGCTTATATCATTAGGGACTGGATATTTACATTATTTTCTGTAATTAGGTACAAAAAAGGGTGAAGTGAGTGTTTTGGTCTTGTTGGTCTTATAATCTTTGCACAATGGGCACAGCTAGTGTTAACCTGTTGACCAAACCACTTCAAAAAAAACAATGTACCCTCGGCATCAAAGTCTGTCATGTAGTCAAACCATAGCATGCTGGGCACATTTTTGTTTGTCATCTATACATGTCTGTGGCAGTTAAAAGGTTAATCATAATATCATCTGTACAACTGGTTGCAAAAATACTTTAGACATACTTATCACAGACAATTATACTATTTAACTTACATATTTTGCATGTAAGGTCTGCAAAAGAACATCCATTGTAGTCATTTTCAAATTTCTCTCAGAGAAATATATCAATAGTGCTATAACTAATACTACAATTGAAGCTACTGATCTTGAGGTACGAGATATATAAAATGTTATGATGAGCAAGCCAACATACAATGCTATTCTTTTAAAAGTATTTGTTAAAATATTTTGTTTCAGTTCGCTGTCAACACACATGCCAAACCACAGAACATTAGTTGACTCACATGATGTACAGTTTGAGGGTCCCTCACCTATACAAGTTTTGCAGGAGGATTCACATTCATTACAACTATAGGAACCTTCTTTATTGCTACAATATTGATGAAGCTCACACACTGCTGATGCACATTCGTCTATGTCTACACACATACCAGATTGTAATTGCCAGCCTGAGTTGCAAGCTTCACAAGCAGCTGTACCATCACCATTACATCCATCGCAAGCTTTGTGGCATACTTTACAAGAACCTACACTCGTTTTATAGAAGCTCTTAGCACATTCATCACACAGTATTCCTGTGTAACCCTTTTTACAGATACATGTACCATTTCCTTTACGTGTGCCGGCACCATCACATCGGCCATGTCCAGCACAGACTTTACTGTTCCCATCCTGAGGACAGGCTGTACATGCATCGCCGTAATGATTACTGGGACAACAATATTGAAGAGTGTCAATGCACAGCCATGTGTACAAATCTAAAGAAACTGAATCTTTGTTGAACCACCACTGTTCTAGAACTTGCTCAGATTCTTCTGCGATAGCATAACATGCATCTTGATGGGTTTTCAACTCTGAACACAGACCTTCTTGTATTTCCACCAAACGAATCTCACTGCGTGAATATGATTTTAATTTAGCTTCCTCCCAAGCTGCATCTCCACCTTCATACTTTCCTCTGGAGGTTTGATCAAGCCAATAATTAAAAGAATCCGTTAATATTTTACAGCGTCGACATTCAGTCAGTTTGTGAGCCCCATTGACATCGCGAGAAGTTTTTCTTTGACTACAGAATTCACAGAACAAAAACAATAACAGAAAAGATATCTTTGGGATCCCGAAACTCCCCATAATTATAGTATAACTTTTGTAAATAAAATGTGATTTCAGTGTATCTGGATTTATTTTAATTAAATAATCATATTTTATACAGTACTGAAATAAATCCTCTTAACCTCAAAAAATATACGTACGATAAATAAACGTCAAGGAGAAAATCAGGTGAATTACTGTCAAATGTCAATTCTTGACGTTTATTTATCCACTTGCACGTCGCTGGGTACTGTAGTACCACAAAAGTTTTTAGGGACTTACGTCAGTGGTACTACAGTGCCATTATGAGGAACGTTCGGAAACATGAACTTACGGTTGGATTACGGCTCCTTCATACATTATCTGTAGTTTTTAATACACAGAAACAAATATAGATGGCTCTGAAACCAAATGCAGTGCATTTTTCAATATCCTGTGGTTGTAACAACGACTTGAAGTCAGGCGTGTTTCGTGAACTTTCGTGTATGAGTATGTGAAAAGTGTTAACGTAATTATGTCGTGTTTTATTGCATATTTCTAATAATGTAATATATTAAATTTTTCTAGACAATATACACGTTATAATGGTGTATAATTATCATACTCTATAACTCTCGAAAGTTGATAAATTTAGCAAAAGAAGTTGTCGAATTATGTTTGTGTTTGTTTACGTTCGGTTTCTGGTTTGTTTACGGACTGTAGAAATTATTTGTAAGAGAAATAGAGAAATTATACCATATTTTCATAAAATAAACTATTTATATTAATTAGTTACATATAACAAATCAATAACGTTTATATTTTTAACAGATTCAACGAAATTAATAATATGATACGCAGCGTTCCGGCCGTTCCGGCCGAGGAGTCTTGTTTTGAACAATTTATTTAATCTACTTCCCATGAATGAAATACAAATCTTTTGCAATCATTTTGAAGGACATATAGTCTACTTTATTTATAATTTTTATAAGTGTTACAGATAGCATATTTTAATCACGAAAAATAAAATTGCCGGGAAATCGGAAAAAAATATTTACTTTTTTAACTTTAACATTTTTTTTAAGTATGGATATGTATGTTTGCAGCATATATTTTTATTTAAGTTTATTCTCTTTAAGCTAACGTAATCAATGGCATTTTTTTTTTTTAAATTGCTGTAATATTTTTATTTTGGCAAACGTTTTTATCGGGGAAGATCCGCGGCATTTTTGACGCGCTGGCAATCGGTTGCGTTGCGACGTAAGTCCCACATCACGGCTCGCGAACGCCGACGTGCAAGTGGTTATCGTATAATTTTTTTCACACTATTTCTCAACTCGGATGCGTTCCGAGTTGAGAAATAGTGTGAAAAAAATTTAGTAATAATTAATTAATCTATTATCGACTTAAACCCGTAACGAATTATCGTGAGAGCGATAAAGATGTCCCGTGAAGTCATAGATGACGTCTTGGCGTTATCGCAAGATGGTGCATAACCATCTTGCGATAACGCCAACCATACCTTAGAATAATATCACCGTGAGCGCTCAGAGTCAAAAATGACAGTGTGGATGTGTCAGTGTGTGTTTTGTTTTGAGTTGCATCATAACATGTCCGTGACTACCACCGGACCACCAACGCCAATCGCTTTCATATTTGGTAAATAATTAGTACTCAATTGGTACTAATTAGTACTCGAACAACAAAATTGTTACCTTAGTAGTTTTCGAGAAAATCAACTTTGAAGGTGGTCCGGCGGTAGGCACGCTCCCTTCAGCAGGATCACCATGAGCGCCGAAAAATGGGGCACGCTACAGCTATTCTAAGTATACAAATAATTAGTACCCTCTATGTGATTTATTTCGTAAAAAAAAAACAGAACTGTAACATTCTATTTACCGAGAAATCGCAATTGTTCAGCAGGACCACGACTTTGAATGTTGATTCCAAGTTAGAGAAGCTTGTCGCTTTCCTCAAACCTACATAGAAAATTAGTACCTTGCAGGATAAAATTAGTACTCCAGTAGTTTACGAGATATACCATGCCATTGATGGGGTGGCGGTAGTCACGGTGCCAAATTGTGATTTCTTCCCAAATTTATACAAAATTATTACTCCTAAAAAAGTTATAGCAACCAAAAATTCAGATTCATATGTGTTGTATTTTAAAAGAAATTAGCATTCATTACTTTTTAATACTAAATCTCCGCGTATAACCCGACTAAATTAAGCTGTCAATGGTAAAACAAAATTAACAAAGGTATCACGACTTCTTGACAATTCAAAAGTGGAAATAAATGCTTTGAGTTTGACAGGCTATGGGTAGTGATAGGTTATTTTTTACTCTTATATATTTAACAATAACATTGTAACAGTGTTTTCTGCAAAAATAAATAATTTAATTTGATATTTATTTACATGCAGAAAAATAATTATACATTAGTACAGACGCCAGCGCGCCAGCGCATCAAGCTACTTCAATCTGTCACATTCCTTTAATAGATTTTCAACTTTATCGCTAAATCATAAGGTTCAAGATTGATTGGGAAAATTTGACAGTTTCAAGTCCATGGTTTCGGGTAGCTTGAAGTGCTGGCGTCTGTACATTATAAATTTTTCTCAAAAAGCTGATATTCAAGCAAGCGATTTTACTATTTTTAAAACAATTCGAAAAAAAAAACAAGGTAGGAATGAAATGAATTAGGGTATATTATATATGTTCTGTGGAAATGAATGTCATTTGTGCGTTGTAACAACGAGGCACGGAAAACTGAAAATAACTTATCGTACGCAATATTATTATTATTATTTCAACTAAAACTGTAATATAATAAACTGAATTTGTCTTCCACAAGTAACTCGGCAAAAAGGTGGAGGATTGTGACAAATGGACTAACCTTAGACTCGCTGCGATTTTTTCCTATGATCGTAACCAGCATTCACGTTGAAAATGGCAGATAAAATAAAGTAAGTTTGCTTGATTTCTAAGGGAATTCATTTGTTAGTTACATAATTATTGTTGGTAACTTTGTCTTTTCTACCTGAAAACTGAATGAAATGTACCGTACATACTGATCGTCAGTAATCAAAGATGGCAATCGTCAATAAGCTGTAGTTTTTTATTTTTGCTTTTGTGATACGAGTCAGCTATTCGTCCTTATTATGTAGTGTACTTAGATAGAACCAAAGTAAAAATAAAAATTGTAGCTGCTAGCTATCTGTGCTTTTTATCGCCCATAAGATGACTATCTGATCTTTTGGTCATATTCATTCTTGATTCCTTGTTCGTTGTTGCAGAGTCAAGTCTAACTTTGATAAGAAAGGTAACTATGAACCTTCAGATTCAGAAGATGAATATACACCAAATGAAAAAAGATTACTTGAGAAGGTGCGTAAGAGAAAACATAATGATTCAGAGAGTGAAGAAGAAATCTATGCTTTCTCCGAGTCAGGTGACTCGGAAAATGGAAAAGAAGATTTAGGCATTGCTGACAGTGATGTAGAAGGTCAAGAACAGTCAGATGACGATTTACCAGATTCTAAGGCCTGGGGTAAAAAGAAAAGATCATATTATGCAACAGATTATGTGGATGAAGATTATGGAGGCTTTGGCAATGATGAAGAAATTGCACTTATGGAAGAAAAAGAAGCAAAAGACATTCAGAAAAGGCTTTTAGAGCAGCTTGGAGAAGAAGATTTTACACTTGATTTTTTGTCAAAACAGGTTGCAGATGTTGAAGAAAAAGAAACTGTGATAAAAACTGATTTAAGTCAGATGTCAAAAAGGCAGAAGTTACAGCTACTTGAAAAAGAAAGTCCAGAATTTGCAGGCCTAATTGATGATTTTAAAACAAAATTAACAGTTGCAAAAGATGATTTACATCCTGTCCTAGAGCTTGTCAAAGATGGCAAACTTCCTACATGCCCCGCCTCAAAATTTGTTAAAACAAATTATGATCTTATTTTGAATTACTGTACGAATATTAGTTTTTATGTACTTCTTAAAAGTCAAAGAATCAACATTCAGAATCATCCTGTTATAAAAAGGTTGTACCAGTACAGGAAAATGTTAAACAAAATGGAGCCAATATACTTGGAAGTTGTAAAACCTCAAATAGACAAAATATTACTAGCACTGAGAAATAATTTGGAGCTGCGTGTAACTGAAATGAAAGAACTAAAGAAAGATAAGAAACGCAAATCAGAAAGACAGTCACCTGAATCAACACCCAAGAAGTTAAAACTTATTAATGCAATGGAAAAAGATGAAGGTGAAGATACTGGCGTTTCTGATGATGAAGATGAATATGAAGGCAATGACTTCTTCAAGCCTGACAGTGGAATTGATGTTCAAAGAAATAATGATGAATCTGAAGAGAGTGGATTCTCAGATAATGATACTGCTCCCAATGATATTGAGATTGAAGACAATAAACCTTCTACCTCATCACAGAATATTGTTCCAGAGGATGTCGGCGAAAAACGTCAGATTACTTATCAAATTGCCAAAAATAAGGGCTTGACTCCTCATAGAAAGAAGGATCAAAGAAATCCAAGAGTTAAACATAAGCTCAAATACAGGAAGGCTAAGATCAGGAGGAAGGGAGCTGTCCGTGAACCTAGAACCGAGATGAGTAGATATGCTGGAGAAGCATCAGGAATAAAGGCCAATGTCAAAAAGAGCATTAAAATTAAGTAAAACTAGTTTATTTATTTAAAAAAATATATTGTAACAGGTTATTCTGTAATAAAGTTGTATTTCACTGAAGAAGGCTTGTCATCATTTAGTGTTGCCATCTGAAACAATAATTTAAAATAAGTATGAAAGAAAATTACAAAGTATTACTGTGTTGAGTTAAAATTCAAACTTACAATTTCAAAACTTTGTCTTTTCCCCCTGAAGCTACATTAGCTCCATCTGGTGCCCAATCTACAGCAAAAACTTCATCAGCATGGCCTGGTAAATCCAATTCTAGTTTCTTTATTTTCATATTCCAAACTGAATGAAAAAAGAATAACATTTAAATATACTTTATAGTCTGTAGTGGACTAAAGTCTGGGACGACAAAACTAAATGGCCCACCCTGGTCTACAGAAGTTTGGGAATGAGAGAGTCAAGCTTGTTTGAACATTTTAGAACCCCTCCTTGGAAAGGTTAGGTTTTTTGCTGAAATTGGAGATTGTCGAGTTACTTAGAAAAGCAAGAATGAAAGAGCTCGAAAAAAATATACCTTCGCCTATCATAAGAGGTGAGATTTGTCGGCCGGGGGCGGACCACACCTGAATTAGGATGGGTATCCATAGAGGCGGGGACGGGCAGAGCGGAGATGTGCAGGAATCGACCAATCACATGGATTGATCCAAATACCATCTCACGCATCTCGTCTGTGATTGGTTGATTCCTGCATGTCTCTGCCCCGCTCTGCTCATCTTTCGAACGCAAACGCGCCCTTAGTCCACTAGTGTATAGATCAAAAATACTATGTATCAATTCAAAATTGAATGTCAATTAATTGGTCAATAATTCATAACAAACCTTTTAAGGTAGAGTCTGCACTGGAACTCAATAGAAGCCTTGAATCAGCTGACCAGGCTACCATGTACACTGCCTGCACATGTCCTCTGAGAGTGGTTATAAATTTGCCTGTAGCTGCATCCCACAGTTTCACTGATTTGTCAAATGAAGCTGATGCTATAATTCTGTGAAAAAAGAGATAAGCAAAAGACAGATAGAATAATGATAGGTATAACGTTGGTTATTGGATGGTGCAGCCATAATAATTTCTACTACTAATATCTTTGTTTCCGTCTGTTCTGTTACTTTCTAGCACTCCATCGCCATCAGTTAAATAAAAAAAAGGGATAAGACTTAGTTGTAGGGACAGATACAGTACCTTGTGTCTGGAGAAAATTTGACGTCATTTATGAGCTGCTGATGGCCCGTCATTCGGGCTAAAGGACGTTTCTCCTTCTCAGGTAGCCAAAGAAACAAAGTGAAATCATCTGATCCTGATACAAGACGTTCCTCGCTTTTTTCGCATACTGCTTCATACCTTTCTAAAGCCCGCTGTTGAAGAACACTTTCTGAAAAAAAAAAAAAAACCATGATGTTTCATGATTAATTTTAACACTAGAAATAGGGACAAATTAGATCAACCGCGTTTCAGATTGTCTAAAGTAAAAACTTCTTTTATGGGTTACTGTGTAAAATGTTATAATAAAATACCACTCAACTTCAACTAAATGAGAAGAAATTTAAAACATGCATTAAACGCACACTATGTAGACAAGCATATTAAAATTGGGATGATTATATCGTAGATAAAAATGCTTGGCTTATTGCTAGTCTTGCTACACAGGTACTTGGGCTCAAGAGTTAAAATTTCAATATTTGGAAGAGGGGCTTTTTTTTTTCAGAATAGGAAATCATCAAATGACCGTCTCGCTCTGGGTGGAGCCCACCCGTGTTCCTTCCTTAGCCCTTTATGTTCCGGGCCAGCGGTAAGTAACCCTTTCGGACAATCCCGCTGACCCGGAAGGCTTCGGCCCTGACGGGCCCCTTCACATGATGCTGACATCTCTTTGAGGCGCGCGTGGAACACCCTTCCCTTCCCTTTTTCTTTTTTAGTGTTTCTGACATTACGAACATTCAATCAAGTTTTAATTGTTGAATACTTCAATATTAAATATTTCTTCCTGTTCGGTAGTAAAATTCTATTAATCTCTTAAATAAATAATTGCGAACTATAGTTTGTATAATTTAGAAGCATTTTTTTAAATTTTGTAAATTTAAGAACCATGTATCCGTTTATTATAATTTTTTGATGTTGATTTGAAAGAGCATGGCAGTTGAGAACGTGTCATGCTCACTTAAATGTTTCATCGATGGTGGCGCGTGTGTTGGATCATTCGGTTCCCAACAAAATGGTTGGGCTGGATGGTGCTGATGGTGAACGGGCGCCGTCGGTTGAGACTGGTCATCTCTTAACTGCCAAGGCTTATTTTTAATCTTATTGAATTGTTTCTTCATTTACATTGTTCTTGTGTCTTTTTTTACATTGTTCTCACATATAGAAGCAACAAGAATAATGTACCCAGGATTTTGTAATATCTTGATTTAAAAGAGTGTCCATGGAGTTTCTTGCTTGTTCTTCTCCATAGAGATCTAAGTTTTGGAATTGGCAACTAGCTTCAACTTTCTGACTAACTGACAGACTATTTAATTTTGACAATTCAAAAGTGCCTGTACAAGGTTTAATTGAAATAAATGCTTTGACTTTGAGTTTAATAATGCATGGGCATTATTGGGTTTAATAGCAATAAAATGAAATAGTTATGCCAATAAATTAATTAATAATAACAAATCCATATATGAATGAAATTCAGGCTAATATTGTTTTATTTGAATTTAGTACTGTTTTTTTTACAACAATGCTAAAAGTTTAAAGCATCAAGAAAAAGGCACCTCTTTCTTCATACTTTAAACTTTAAAATTATCAAAATTGTAAACAATAAATTTACTCACTATCACTAATGATGGATTGCTGGTCAGTGATGGGATGAAAAGGTCCAGTTCTGAGCACATAATCTGTACTTAGCGCCAATGTGTTGACCCAATGTGCGTGTCCTTCTAAAGTCCTGCAGAGGATGCCATCGTCAGCTCTCCATACCTTGACAAATTCACTTTTAAAAATTATAGATAATGGGTAGGAATGTTTCGAAGAATTTTACTTTTGTCACCTTTTGTGAGAGACCCTCAAGCATGCAGATCATACAAACCTTTATTGTTCTGTCTTGAGAAGATGTGTAGATAAGTCCATTGCCACCCCACTTCACAGATGTGACTGCTTTTGCATGACCTGTTAGACTTAAGACTGTGAGGCATGTGACTGTGTCCCATATTCTGACATCACCATCTTTAGATGAACTGGCTAGCTTTCTGCACTCTGGATTCCTAGAATATTATAGAACCATTTATGTGACGTGATGACAAGTAAGTCCATTGGGTTCCATACCAATCAAAAATTATTCTGTAGTATATTTTTACTAAAGGGGCAATTTTAATTTTACCTTCCTATATTTGTCCAAATATTGCAGTGTCAGACATACTACGAGCCCCGATGCAATATAGTTCGTCTAGTGTGAAATTTTCTCTGTGAGATTTTTTCTAACTTCATTATTTTTGTATATCTACATATATAAAATATTAAGCTGTTCTACTATCACATGTCGCGTTACTTATGCCATTTTTGAAGTGAAAACTTCTTTAGCATCGTTGTGAATTGAAATTTTATGAAACGAAGAAGCGACAGTAAAAAGAGACATAAGAAAATGAAAATGGGGAAAATGAGATAGGAAGCATTATACAGTGTTTTTGTTTTTTATTATTACAAATGACATCACATTTAATCCTATGCTACTAATTTGTGATGGTGATGATGGTGATGGTGTTGGTGATTGTGATGGTGATTGTGATGGTGATTGTGATGATGATGGTGATTGTGATGGTGATGGTAATGGTTGGTTGGATGGATGGATGGATGGATGGATGGATAGATAGATGGATGGGAAATTTAAGAGGAAAGCGCTAAGGTAGCCCGCGAAATTCAAATTTTCTTATGTTTTTTGCAATTTAACCACGTAAAACCACGTAACTCCAAAGAATGATGATTTCATGAAACAGTTATTCTTTGGACTTACGTGGTCTTAGAGAGTTGTGTTGATGACTTTAATGATTATAATTCTGTAAATACATATTTGTTACGGCCGCGAATCATATTATGATTCGCGGCCGTAACAAATATGTATTTAGTTGTACGTTGATTAATATAATTATTATATTAATCAACGTACAACTTAATACTGACAAGCAAATTGCAAAAAACTTAAAAAAAATTGAATTTCGCGGGCTACCCTGGCGCTTTCGCCTTAACGTGGGAAAAAAATGAGATAGGAAGCATTATACAGTGTTTTTGAAGGTTTCACTTCTACCTCGTGTGAATTGCACACATGCTGTTTTTTTTAATTATGAACCAATAAAACTATTTTAGCTTTTTAAATTTATACGTACCCTGTTTTAAATTCGAGGAAGTTATAAGCAAAATAGTCCGTCTAATTGTTAATCGATGCAAAAGAGTTCGTCTATCGGTGAGTTAAATAAGATTATTCCTTCTTTGTACAATTATGTTGCATAATTTAAATTTGTAAAAGTAATTCTGTGTCATTTGTCAAGTGAGACGGTATAAATTCTGAAAATTCAGGTTTTTTCATTAGTTTTCAAATAACAATGGGTTATGGCAAACCCGTGTGTGAAGAGCTTCGAAAGCGAATAGTTTGTGAGGTTCATGTTGGCAAATCAAGTTACCAAATATCTAAAGACTTGATACTTCCCAGGTCTACAGTCCAATATATCATTCAGCACTATAAAAAGAATAGAACAACTTCTTGTTTGAAGAAAACTGGTCGACCACACATCACAAGTGCAGTAGAAAACAGAATCCTGAAGAAAATTATCAAAAATAATCGTCCTGCTCGAGCTGGAGAACTCATGGTGCAATGGAAGGACATGATTCACAAAGACTTCTCAGTTGATACTTGCAAAAGAGTCCTAAAAATAATGGGTTATAGATTTTACACCGCTAAGAAGAAACCACTGTTGCTGTACAAAAGAAAAAGAGGTTGAAGTTTGGTCGTGATCATTTAAATTGAACTTCCGATCAGTGGCGTAGTATCATTTGGAGTGACGATTCCAAATTTGAAGTGACAGTCGGCGATGAAAGGAAAAAAGTGATTCAGAACAAAAATGAGGCATTTCATACTGATTGTCTCAAACGCAAAGTGAAGTTTCCAGCATCTCTTATGATATGGGGCTGCATGTCTGCACAAGGTATTGGTGGTATGCAGTTTGTGGATGGTTCTATCAATGCTGCAAGGTATCAAAACCTTTTGGAAGAGAATTTACTGCCCTCTATTCCGTCACTTAAGCATCAAGATTCCTTCATTTTTCAACAGGAAGGTAAGTCATGAAAGTATTTCAGTTATGTTAAAATGTTCTTCAAATTGTGGTTTACTTTTTATTAAATGTTCTTAATTATTTTCCCAATATTTACTTTCCATATTTTACGCTTTGCACTTCCTTTCCATACTAGACAAACTATTTTGCATCGGGGCTTGTATAATACATGAGTATAACATACCTATGATAGGGTTCCCAAGCAAGTGCTGTGACCCATTGCTTGTGCCCTATCATTGTTTTTCCTATTTGATTCCCTGTGATTGGGTCCCATATCATTACTCTGCCCTGTTTGCATGCTGAAGCCAATTTTAAACCATCAGGAGACCAACTTATGCAAAGAACCCAATTGGCATGACCTGAAAAAAAAGAATAATTAAAGGATTATGTTTTTATTGAATACACAAGATTTGTTTATGGAATGATTTAATTTGCTTTACCTTTACATACATGTAATGGTGTTTGTGTGCTTAGGTCCCAAAATCTGACAGTGGTATCTCCTGAACCGCTAGCCAATTGTTTACCAGACGGGCTGAAGCTTGTTGATATTACTGCTTCTGCATGGCCTGGTATTGAACTAAAACATTATAATAGATTAAAATACGTGTTTTTGTTTTGCTAAAATTAGATTCTTCGATTTCTAATACTAACCTGGTACATCTGGTAACTGGTCTTACTCTAAAGACAGCTTGTTGCTGGTATATGATTTCAACAACTTCTTCCGAGTTCAAACTTTTTATGTCAAGGGCATCTTTCAGGCTATTTGTTATCTCAACATCTTTGACAAAAAATAGAAACGGCTTGTCTTCCTGGAATAATAATTAATAACATAAATAAGCAGTAGAGCTAAAATATAGTGGTGCAACTTTTCCCAAATATTTAACAATAAAAACCAATATTTTCAGCCAGCAGTAGGTACTAAGTGACTGACAGACAGTTGATTTTAACTGAGAGTATAGGGTACAGTTCGTGCCACGTAAGAGACTTGACCCCGCCTCCCCGCCTCTTTCCGCCGCCCCGATGACGCTCGGTCCCCGTCCCGCACCGGGCGTCATCGGGGCGGCGGAAAGAGGCGGGGGTGGCGGGGTCAAGTCTCTTCTTACGTGGCACGAACTCTACTCATAAAACCAGCAACTAACACAACAGAAAGGACAGGATAAGAATAACATGACTATTAGTTAGCTGCTATAAGTTCTCAAAGAAGAAGAATTCTAACAAGAAGAATTTCTATTAAAAGTTAAAGTTCCGTAGTTTCTGCCTGCCCGCATGAGAAGGTAGCGTGAGATTACGTATGTGTGTAAGTTAACATTCACGTCAATAAAACAAGTTGTCTAATCAATTCTAGACATAGATTAATATAATTCTATGATTCTAGACATAAAAAAAAAACACTGACGCCCCTAAGATGACTATCTGACCTCAATGGTAAATAAATGGCCATTAACAAATACATAATTACTAAGTAATAATAAAATTTGCTTACCTCTTGTAAAAGAGCATTGCATATTAGCTGAAGTTGATCTCTAGTTATGTTTAGCGGTAGATCTAAAGGGCTTCCTGTCTCTTCTCCAGTGTCCGATTTGAGTCTAGCTTGGACACAACTAGGTAAGTCCACTTCCATTTTTGATGGTTTATACTTTGAGTTAATAAAAAATCAAGAACATAAACACAAACACATCATAAACATGCACATAACCTCAAAATACCACTCGATAAGCCATAAGTTTGGCCATAAGGTTTTTTTTTTTTTTTAAAGGCTAAGGTCTGAGACCATGCCGCCTAGTCATCAGTATTTTTCTTAAGTCTAACAAGACATTAGAATATGGGTGTACACATTCTAATGTATTAGGAGTATTTGGCAGCAAATGTATCGAATCAAGTTTCCCGGTAAACTTCGCTGAGGTAGCCAAAACTACAATAAAATTCTCAGCTCCATTTTACCGGGATCGCGTCTGTTTCAATGATTACACATATTGTCCAGTTGCGCAGACACTTGAGATACAAAACTACACCAATTTTACATCACAATATCCACTAGGAATCAATTTGCGAATAATTAAAACAGCCAAATAGACTTCACTCGAAGAAATCCCGCCAAAAACTCTCTAAGCCCTTTTTTGGAATTTTATGACCTGGTAACTGGACCTTTAGGTAGTGGTAACAAGACAATATAGCTCGCAGCGCACAGTGTTATTATTGCCCCGAAAAACGGACATCCCCTTTTTATTAACTAATCCGATAGAACAGATTATTTAGAAAGTAAGAATAAAATACCCGTGTGCCAATTTTACACTAAACACGAGTAAAAAATTTTGTTTTTTTTTTTTACTTTTTCTAAATTAATTAATTACAAAAAAAATACGCATTATTTTACCCCTTTCTTTATTATGTGTAATAATACTATATTAAAGATATGTGAAAAAAAATACAAAAGGGTACTAACTAGTACAGATGTAAAGGAATATGGTTTTTTTGTGTTTTTAGATTTTGATTTATCATGGTTGTATCTTTGCTTAGTTGGATTCAATATTTATTGTAAATCATGTTTAGACCCCAACCAATCACTTAAAAAAAAACCGCATCCAAATCTCGCGGTGTTTAGGAGTTATTCACTTCTAAATTTTATTCTGATAATTTTGATTTTAGGGTCATCACTTCACAAAAAACATTATTTTTGTTTATAGATTTTAATTTTATGTTGAATTTTATTTATATCATAGAATAATACACATATACATATTTACGCCCACTCCCACAAAATTTTACAAATAATATTCTTAAATCTTTTTATTATTTTTACATCGGACAAAAATACAAATAATATTTTGATACAAGTGGAGAAAGTTTGTTATTGTATTCGAGGCGGAATTATAATGAATGTTTTTGAGCCGAGAACTGCAATAACAAATGTCCACGTGTATCAAACGACGTTTTTCAATACACTTTTGAAGAAATAAAATAAAATAACGAAAAATTTTTTTTTCGCGCTTTGCATTCGCCAGGTTGAAGGAGAGGCAAAGGTATGAAGCCGTTAAACAGCCTAATATAAAAAATAGATTAATTTTATGTTTTTGAATTCAGTACACAAATAAATATTAATTTGTTAAACACAACTAAAGTAACTAATAGTTTCTAATAATCATGTTTATCTATGATATTCTATTTATAAACACAATTTGTATTTTCACAAAATATTTATGCCGGAAAGACGCGTAGTGCTTTGCCGAAATTAGAAAAAAAAATAATCACCTGAGATTAAGCATTGAACCAATTTGAACTAAGTATAGGTATAGTTATCTGTGGCAATTTTCATTCCCGCACACGTGCGGGAAAATGGAAAAAAACGCACACGTGTGAAATACATTGCATGTTATACCTAATCGTAGTGCGTTATGGACCAGTTTTCAAGGAAGTGTATTGAAAAGTTAATTACTTATAGGTACTATAATTTGTTCATACTTTATTGCATGTCAAGCCAAGTTCAGAGATAAACAGGGTGAAGTACACCTTACACGAACCATTTCGAGCTACTTTAGACCACCTAAAACTATTAAACCTACCTTCGTTAAAGCAAAACTCTCAACAAACAAATACTTTGAATACTTGCCAAATTGCATAATCAGTAGCAAGGAACTTAATAAACTCTCTTTTACCTACTTAGAACTTGGTACTCAATTAGGTTTCTATTTTATTATCGTGTAGGTACTTTGTACCGAACTCGGCCCTTATTTTATATATATGTTTTTGGTGGGGCAAAGTTCATTTTTTACTTATTATCGCACAGCCTGAAACACTTGGTCGAAAAACTTGAAATTTTTAAAGTAAAATACTAAATATTTACAGAGTTCAGTTGCTTAAGTACCTTCTTTAATTATCATTTTCCGTAGGTAAAACTTCAGTGCTATCGTCATTCCACCCTTCTATAAGATTTTGCATAACGTCTTCTTCGTCACTTAAGCTGTCGCTATCTTGGGCCGAAACATCTTCCTTTGGTATTTCGTACGGTTTTAATAACTGGAGAACGGCAGGTGGTAATGGCATCTTTCTCAATTTTTTTTTTTTGCAATGATAGTGTAACTTCTTTCAGATAACCGTGGCCACGTTATTATGTCCTTTGTTTATTTTAAACACATTTTACGTTTTTAAATACATATTACTAAACATAAAAATTCAATTAAAAAAAACATCTTAAAAAATACGACTTCTGCCAACCCTAGCGCCTAAATTTCAAAATCCTGTAAGTTCTAAACACCATAAGATTTGGATATGATATTTTGAATCGGTGCTTCTTAGTGCCAAAGCAACATCTTGTCTCGATGTTGAATCCAAATAACATGAAATAAGCCCATAAAAAAATAAAATCGAAAATATATAAAATTCAATGTTACTCACAACATGTTAACGATAAAATTTGAGCGTTTGCTTAGTAATTTACTTAATATAAAGCATCAATTAATTGCGATCAAAGACATAACAAAAACGCATTGGATCTAAAGTAATTGCGATTTCTATGGTTTTTATGGAAACCATAGAAAAAAGAAAAAAAAAATTATATCTCCATATTGGGACAAAATTGGCACACGGGTATTTTACTCTTACTTTAAAAATAACCTGTTCTATCGAATAAGTTAATAAAAAGGGGATGTCCGTTTTTCGGGGCAATAATAACACTGTGCAGCGCTCATAGCAATAATCGCTCACAGCGCTCCACAGTGTTATTATTGCCCCGAAAAACGGACATCCCCTTTTTATTAACTTATTCGATAGAACAGGTTATTTTTAAAGTAAGAGTAAAATACCCGTGTGGCAATTTTGTCCCAATATGGAGATATAATTTTTTTTTTCTTTTTTCTATGGTTTCCATAAAAACCATAGAAATCGCAATTACTTTAGATCCAATGCGTTTTTGTTATGTCTTTGATCGCAATTAATTGATGCTTTATATTAAGTAAATTACTAAGCAAACGCTCAAATTTTATCGTTAACATGTTGTGAGTAACATTGAATTTTATCTATTTTCGATTTTATTTTTTTATGGGCTTATTTCATGTTATTTGGATTCAACATCGAGACAAGATGTTGCTTTGGCACTAAGAAGCACCGATTCAAAATATCATATCCAAATCTTATGGTGTTTAGAACTTACAGGATTTTGAAATTTAGGCGCTAGGGTTGGCAGAAGTCGTATTTTTTAAGATGTTTTTTTTAATTGAATTTTTATGTTTAGTAATATGTATTGAAAAACGTAAAATGTGTTTAAAATAAACAAAGGACATAATAACGTGGCCACGGTTATCTGAAAGAAGTTACACTATCATTGAAAAAAAAAAAAATTTGGGAAAGATGCCATTACCACCTGCCGTTCTCCAGTTATTAAAACCGTACGAAATACCAAAGGAAGATGTTTCGGCCCAAGATAGCGACAGCTTAAGTGACGAAGAAGACGTTATGCAAAATCTTATAGAAGGGTGGAATGACGATAGCACTGAAGTTTTACCTATGGAAAATGATAATTAAAGAAGGTACTTAAGCAACTGAACTCTGTAAATATAAATAGTATTTTACTTTAAAAATTTCAAGTTTTTCGACCAAGTGTTTCAGGCTGTGCGATAATAAGTAAAAAATTAACTTTGCCCCACCAAAAACATATACTCGTATATAAAATAAGGGCCGAGTTCGGTACAAAGTACCTACACGATAATAAAATAGAAACCTAAATGAGTAAGTACCAAGTTCTAAGTAGGTAAAAGAGAGTTTATTAAGTTCCTTGCTACTGATTATGCAATTTGGCAAGTATTCAAAGTATTTGTTTGTTGAGAGTTTTGCTTTAACGAAGGTAGGTTTAATAGTTTTAGGTGGTCTAAAGTAGCTCGAAATGATTCGTGTAAGGTGTACTTCACCCTGTTTATCTCTGAACTTGGCTTGACATGCAATAAAGCATGAACAAATTATAGTACCTATAAGTAATTAACTTTTCAATACACTTCCTCGAAAACTGGTCCATAACGCACTACGATTAGGTATAACATGCAATGTATTTCACACGTGTGCGTTTTTTTCCATTTTCCCGCACGTGTGCGGGAATGAAAATTGCCACAGATAACTATACCTATACTTAGTTCAAATTGGTTCAATGCTTAATCTCAGGTGATTGTTTTTTTTTTTCTAATTTCGGCAAAGCACTACGCGTCTTTCCGGCATAAATATTTTGTGAAAATTCAAATTGTGTTTATAAATAGAATATCATAGATAAACATGATTATTAGAAACTATTAGTTACTTTAGTTGTGTTTAACAAATTAATATTTATTTGTGTACTGAATTCAAAAACATAAAATTAATCTATTTTTTATATTAGGCTGTTTAACGGCTTCATACCTTTGCCTCTCCTTCAACCTGGCGAATGCAAAGCGCGAAAAAAAAAAAAAAGAAAATTAAAATCATAGTTTCTTAATTCATGACAAAAATATTTTTCGTTATTTTATTTTATTTCTTCAAAAGTGTATTGAAAAACGTCGTTTGATACACGTGGACATTTGTTATTGCAGTTCTCGGCTCAAAAACATTCATTATAATTCCGCCTCGAATACAATAACAAACTTTCTCCACTTGTATCAAAATGTACTATTATTTGCATTTTTGTCCGATGTAAAAATAATAAAAAGATTTAAGAATATTATTTGTAAAATTTTGTGGGAGTGGGCGTAAATATGTATTTGTGTATTATTCTATGATATAAATAAAATTCAACATAAAATTAAAATCTATAAACAAAAATAATGTTTTTTGTGAAGTGATGACCCTAAAATCAAAATTATCAGAATAAAATTTAGAAGTGAATAACTCTTAAACACCGCGAGATTTGGATGCGGTTTTTTTTTAAGTGATTGGTTGGGGTCTAAACATGATTTACAATAAATATTGAATCCAACTAAGCAAAGATACAACCATGATAAATCAAAATCTAAAAACACAAAAAAACCATATTCCTTTACATCTGTACTAGTTAGTACCCTTTTGTATTTTTTTTCACATATCTTTAATATAGTATTATTACACATAATAAAGAAAGGGGTAAAATAATGCGTATTTTTTTTGTAATTAATTAATTTAGAAAAAGTAAAAAAAAAAAAGAAAATTTTTTTACTCGTGTTTGGTGTAAAATTGGCACACGGGTATTTTACTCTTACTTTCTAAATAATCTGTTCTATCGGATTAGTTAATAAAAAGGGGATGTCCGTTTTTCGGGGCAATAATAACACTGTGCGCTCACATCATCTTACATCTGTCTACGTCTTACATGCGTTCCGATTTAGATATTAAGATTATAACAGCTCTGCCCTGCCAATCCAATACACTGTAACTTTTGAAAACCACATGTGAGATTTTTGACGATATAAGTTTTTGACAAATAATTGCTTTTTCTTATGATTACTGTTCAATATTATATTATTTTATGCATTCTTTAGCAGGTGTATATCTCTAACTACATAGCCAAGCAATTTTTTTTTGATAAATTTAGTAAAAATAAAAGATATTGTCACTAACTTGTATTGTAAAGACAGAGTAGCCAAGTATAAGTTTATTATAACAATGCAAAACACTGTAAAACCAATTACAGTGTTTTGCCTTGTATAAACGTAAGTAACTTATTATTACGCAATAACACTGTATTCAATGATACAGTGTTTTAAAAAGATCAATAATTATATTACATAAACATTATGTATCGAGTGCAGGCTGTTAAGTAAGTCTGTTAATGTTAAGGTAAGATCCAAATAAGTCAATAATATCAAATACAATTTGATCAAATAAACTTTAATGAGAGTTTTTAATTTTCATGACGAAAATTTTAATAATTGTATGAACTTATTCATAACTAGCTGTGCCCGCGACTTCGTCCGCGTGGAATAGTGACTTTTCGGGCAGCATATTTTGAATTACATATACCGTCGTTTGGGTAGCTAAAAATTTACTTTACAGTAATGCTTCTCTGTATACGACATTTGACGTATGGCCATCGGGGATGAAAGCATACAGGCTCCTAGGATTACTAACCCGTGACAGAGCCACATACAACTAACCGTGCGGAAACAGCTGATACTTAGATCTACACCCACAACTTTCAGCGTCTGACCTTGGGCTTTATTAATTGACATCGCAAAACATAAATTTAAAACTAAATGGAAAATTGTTTGGAATGAGAGGAATCCGAGGAATGAAAACACTTTCACCTTTTCCACACCCTGTTAAAATATCTGCTTCTATCAGATTTCGTTGTAAATTGGTCACTTTTAACCTGGTGCCTTGTGCCTGGTGCCTCTAAAAGATAGTCCCTCATGCGTCTGCGATCCCATTGCGAAGAGACAGTCTGGCACTTGCTCTTCGAATTCCCAAGATTCTGTCAAGAAAGAATGGAGTTGGAGGTGAAAATTGAAACCCCACTTAGCCAGTCCACACTCCATACCATCATGGGGAGACTGGCTACCAGGACTCCATTTCTGGCATTCGCGAGCAAAGTCGCCACAACAGCAGCGGCGGCCAACAAATCAGACGCAACCCTGCGTAGTCGACCTTCCACGCGGACACACACCATAATAGCAACATCCACACCAACGACTACACTTATAACAACAACCACACCAACGATTACACAAACAATAACAACCACACCAATTACTACACAAATCACAACACTCACGACATCAACCGACCCACAAACCTTACGCACACACACCACCCAACAACAAGTGCCAGAGACACCAACAGCAGCAGTGGGAGCCAGCCTACAACCAGCCCCTACAACCATGTCCACCACACAATTCCTGGCATGTGGAGAAGACGGGGTCCCAGGTATCAGACTTCGCGGCGTGGCCCTGTTCATGAACAGAGACCAGGAGAAGTTAGGCATAGGCTTCTGCATCGGCTCCAGTCGAGCTGCGGCCCGAATACCCATCTCGCCAGGCCTCGCCGCCCTGATCAACGGTAGCACTACCAAGACGAGCATCAAAGGCAGTAAGTACGCTGCACTGCCCCAGGTGGAAGTGGCCTCTCACCGGTGCCGTCTAGTGCGGGTCAAAGGAAAGACGATCGCACTATTCGAGTGGGGAGAGACCACTCCATTTGCTCAGGCGAGCTCATTGCTCCAGAGGATCAGGGAGGCAGGTGAGTACACGGCAGCCACAGCCCGAACCATTAGTGTGGACGCAATGATGGTGGAAGGAGAGAGAGGAGACGTCGCAGACCGCTTCGGCTGTCTAAAAGCCTCGGAACATCACGAGGTAGTTGTCTACGAGGACCGAGGGGAAACTTTAAGTTTTCTCAAAGCCCCCAGACAACCAACAGCCAGCGTGACGAGCCCCAACACAAACCCCACCACCACTCTAAGCGGTTCGGAGAGGGCCCAGCAAAAGGCGGCAGCCGAAAAAACTGCAAAGGAGCAGAGCACCACCACAAGCCCAGAGCACCGGGCCCAGTCGAGGAGTCGCCTGAAAGCCTTCGGCACTTTCCTCAGCGCTCTGCTCCCTGGCACCAGCCGAGCATCGAAACAAGAGAAGGCAATACAGCGGTTCCTCAAAAAGACTCCGCAGGAACCAGCCCCACAGAAGCCTAAGCCTACAAGAGCCGACAAAGGGCAAGTCAGCCCGCCGTCCCTCGTAGAGAGGTCTGGAACCACGGACCACGTACAGAGCGCGTTCCTTGAGTACGTAGCGATCGTGAGAGCGACCAGGGAGGTCAATCTCATGATATGCAAGAAGATCCTGCAGACCTTCCATAGAAATTCAGAAGGACTGCTAAGGGTACTACTCAAGGAATCGGAGGCAGCGGTGTACGACAACGCCACATCCCAAGTCATCACGGGGGAAATGACGGGATCGTACATGGTACTGGTTTATGAACCGATTGACATGAAATAAACACTAAATGTTAAGTGAAGCTTACTTCAATATATTAGTGAAAACCGCATCTAAATCGAATAAGCGGTTTCTGATATTAGCGTGCACAAACACACAGACAAACAGACAAACCGACAAAAAAAAATTTAATTAAAATTTCGGGTTCGGCATCGATATAATAACAACCCCTGCTACTTTTTTTTATATATTTCCATTGTACAGACAAGCAGCTTGTGGGTAGGTATCAACGTGCGAGTTACGCGTCCGTCAGTTCAAAACACTGTATCTTCAACGACACTCGTAGTTTGTTACGGCAAAATACTGTAAGCTTTGTTACAGTTTTTTAGCATGTTTAAACCATAACTTGAACGTAATACAGTGTTTTTTTGGTTGCCTTATCTTGCTAAATGTACATTGTAATGAAAAAAATGTTGGTCAGGGGTATTAAACAGACTCCAAGAAACTGAATGGGCTTTGTTAAGCTAAAACACTGTAAGTCGACTTACAGTCTTTTGGATTGGCAAGGCAGAGCTGAGAGCTGTCAACAATTCGGATCACTCGTGAACGCGCTCACAGTGCTTACTCAATGTAAAAACGATATTATTTTAGTATTTCCTTGTATAGACACCACATTTCTTCTTCAGTTCTTCTTCTTTGGTTAGGTGGTGACTGTCAGCCAGAAGCACAATTTCGAAAATGCCACGTTAGTTTAATTTAAAGATGTGATGGATCTTTTAAACTACGCAACCATCGGTCACTATTATAGAACTTTATTAGTGACCACTCAACAGTATTAGATGTACGCAACGGATTCCTATGCAGTTTTCAGCAATAGATAGAGTGATCAAATTAATGTATTACGGAATTGTATAATTATCTTAAAAAGATCGATAAAAAAGTCCGCGATGGCACATGTTTATCTGTTAAGGATAACAAAAAAAAAAAATTATGAGTTATTTACCAAGTTATGTTAACAATACAGTGTTATTCCTTATCCAATTAAATACATTAGATGCGTTGTGCATTTCACGTAGATCAAAATTGCCTTTAACAGCATATCATCAAGATGAATATCTTAGAAGATATCAGAGATTTAAAAAGCGGGTGCAGAGCGCCTGACGCGTGGTGGGGCGCGCCCGGGCGGTGCGAAATTTGCCGGGTCAGCTAATACTAAATTAAATTATTTAACTAATAAATAGAAAAACAAAAGGACACTTAGGCGTTGAAGCACTAGTCCGCATCGCTGTCATCCGAAAACGTACCCAGAAGAGTGGCACCATTGCCATGTTGAATGGCAATGCTAATTCTTTGGCCAAAGAACGACCCAGCCCTCTGGTTACGTGAAGTGTCGTGTCGACCAATCGGTGAGAAATTTTCTTAAAAAAGAGACATGACCTGTGAACTGTAGTTATCCACAAGGTTACAGTATTTGCGTCCGTTGAGGGTCTCGGCAGCCGCAGCAGGGGCGCCAGCACAGCCCGCCGTGATAGGAACATGAAATGGCGCAAGGGCGTCGACACAGGTTGCGTTGCGTCCCACACTAGAGGCCTACCTTCCAAGGCAACAACGTCATGCAGTCTGGGCTCTTCACATCTTCACGTACTATTGTACCATGCCGTTTGGTTCTACGCGCTGGCACGCCGATGGTTACAAGTGCTCGACGAATAATATCGTTGATGCTGGCGTGCCGTGTTATGTGACCTGCATAGCTATTCACAACTATCCGACAGGCTATAGTATCGAAAATGACACATTTTGATAACATGATTTGCATTGCCCCCGACAGCAAACAGCTTTCAGAAGAATAGCGGTCGTCTATTTGATTAACGTGACAAAATTTTCGGGTTTTAAATTGTGTATAGCGTTTAGAGGACTCTACGATAAAATTGATTGATGTTCGATACGGTACGGAAGCGTATCGAGTGATTGTGAATAGCTATGCTGCGCTCCTGCAGCAGGATAGGCCATGGCGCAGCAGGATAGACTGTCGACACCTTCGCCGCAGCGACACCAATGTGGAGTACACAGTGCACCTAAGCGGCGATACGTAGCGAGCTGAAACGGTGAGTCATCCATCCTAGTGCCTATGGAGATCGCCGATAACGGGTGCGCCTGAAGCCATAAGCCTGACTCCCATTCTCCCACATCCAGCAGACGGGCTCGCTCAACAGTATTAGGTGAGGTGTTTACCCGGGTATTCCATAAAAAAACTTCAGTATAATAGTACTTATAGGGTTGGATTCTAGTCTAACCACCAGCACAGCACCACCAGCATTTTTATTATAGACTAATTTCCAAAAAAAAATTACGTTTCAGATGTATTATTTATACAATACTAGCTTCCGCCCGCGGCTTCGCCCGCAAGGTATGTCGATAAACGGTTTCACCCGCATAAGTGTCGATCCCGTGGGAATATCGGGATAAAAGCTATCCTATGTCCTTCCCCAGGATGCAATCTATCCCTCTGCCAAATTTTATCGAAATCCGTTCAGCGGTTTAGGCGTGAAAAGGTAACATACAGATAGACAGAGTTACTTTCTTTATAATATTAGTATGGATACAGCATGACAATAAAAGAAAATGTAATGGTAATGCATCACTGACCTTTATAGAGGTCAGTGTAATGCATCAATAAGTTTTCTTGTTTTATTAGTATCCATGAAGTTTCCGTCCCGAAAGTGACGTTTCAAATCTTATCAAAAAAATATTTTGTGTGATGGCAACAATTCCATAGATGTCCGACATCGGCATTTCACATACGTGTTATGTTTATTTTATTTGTACTCTAATTGGTTTTAAGAAGTTAATTGCAGCATAAAAATGAAATATTTGTATTTATTGTTTATTTTTTGGACTATAGTTAACTGTGACGAACATACTCATACATACAAAGATGGAGAACAAGTTGTGCTTTGGATGAATACAGTAGGTCCGTACCACAATCGCCAAGAAACGTATGCATACTTTTCATTACCTTTCTGCGTAGGTACTAAAGTGACTATTGGACATTACCATGAGACTTTATCTGAAGCGCTCCAGGGAGTCGAACTAGAATTCAGTGGTCTCGATATCACCTACCGGGATAATGCACCGGCGCAACAATTTTGTGCCATTGAACTGAATGACCAATCGTACAAAGCACTCGTGTATGCCGTGAAGAATCACTACTGGTATCAAATGTACATAGATGACCTACCAATTTGGGGAACAGTAGGTGAAATTGATGGGGATCATTATTATATTTGGACTCACAAGAAATTCGACATTGGATACAATGGGAACAGAATTGTGGAAGTAAACCTTACAGCTGAGAACAAGGAGCGACTGTCATCCGATGCCAAAATTCCATTCACATATGAAGTAAATTGGAAGAAAAGCGATATCCACTTTGAAGATCGATTTGATAAATATTTGGACCCAAATTTCTTCCAGCACCGGATTCATTGGTTCAGTATCTTCAACAGTTTCATGATGGTGATATTTTTAGTGGGACTTGTTTCCATGATCCTTATGAGAACACTTCGTAAGGATTATGCAAGATATTCTAAGGATGATGATCTTGATGATTTAGAAAAAGATTTAGGAGATGAATATGGGTGGAAACAAGTTCATGGCGATGTTTTCAGACCAGTTCCTCACTTGCCAGTATTCTCAGCACTGATTGGAGCTGGGTACCAGCTTACTGTAGTGACTTTGGCTGTAATAATATTTACCATCTTTGGTGAACTTTACACTGAAAGGGGATCATTACTGTCCACAGCAATATTTATCTATGCCGCCACATCCCCAGTCAATGGATACTTTGGTGGTTCTCTTTATGCCAGGATGGGTGGTAAGCTCTGGATAAAACAGATGTTACTTTCAGCATTTTTACTGCCTGTACTTGTTTGTGGTACAGCATTCTTTATAAACTTCATTGCTATGTATTACCATGCATCAAGAGCCATTCCCTTTGGTAGTATGATAGCTGTCATGTCCATTTGTACTTTTGTGATATTGCCCCTAACCTTAGTAGGAACAGTACTTGGTCGCAATTTAGCAGGACAGCCTGACTACCCTTGTCGCATTAATGCAGTTCCTAGACCTATTCCAGAAAAGAAATGGTTTATGGAACCTTTTATAATAATTATAGTTGGAGGAATATTACCATTTGGTTCTATATTTATTGAAATGTATTTCATCTTTACATCTTTCTGGGCATACAAAATTTACTATGTGTATGGATTTATGCTACTGGTATTTTTGATCTTGATGATTGTAACTATCTGTGTGACAATTGTTTGCACTTATTTCTTGCTGAACGCTGAGGACTATCGTTGGCAATGGACCAGTTTTCTTTCTGCTGGCAGCACAGCCATCTATGTGTACTTGTACTCTTTCTATTACTTCCTTTTCAAAACGAAAATGTATGGCCTGTTTCAGACTACCTTTTATTTTGGCTACATGGCATTGTTCAGCTTAGCTCTGGGTATTATTTGTGGAACTGTTGGATACATTGGTACTAGCATATTTGTCAGGAAAATTTATTCAACAGTAAAGATTGATTGAAATGTTGTGATTTATGTTACTCATGAATATGTAATTTGATTTTGTTAGAGATGATTGCATAGTTACAAATTATTGGAAATATAATGACATAAAGCAATCTGATTTATTATCAAATAGCATTTACTATTGGTTCAAACATGTCTAAATCAAAGTTAAACATACTTTTGTAAAAGTGGTGAAAACATTCCTTAAAAAAAAGTATGTGCTACACAGCATTTAGACGACGTACATTGATTATGATTAGGCACTTACATTATCACCATTTACAAATGAGTGTAAATGAATTATATTAAGAATTACTAAGTATTCTTCTAATACTTTGGAAAATATTGTAAATTTTAGATCTCACCCTCAAATCTATCATTTAGCACTGCTATTATATGTATGTACTTTTCTCATAATTTCATATTGTATGTTCACTTCATTATTATTGGCAGAATCCTATTGGATACATTGTTAAAACCAATTATGAATTGTAGCCGTAAATTGTATGTATATTATAAAAGCTTAAGGGGCTGGTGGAGCATGCATAGTTCATACAAACGTAATACCAAAATAATTTGTAAATCAAACATAGTCTTAATGTAGTGTGTATTTATTCCGATTGGATTACAGAATATCTAGGTTCCCAAATACATATTTTGAATGGACACTGATTTAAAGACGAGTTATGAGAAAAATAAGTTTTCTATAGAAATTTGAAATTCCTCATATCTCGTCTTTATATCAGAGTCCTTTCAAAATATATATTTGGGAACCTAGATATTCTGTAATCCAATCGGAATAAATACACACTACCTTAAGAATATGTTTGAATTACAAATTATATTGGTATTACGTTTGTATGAACTACGCATTAGTATGCGTAGTTCGCCGGCCCCTTAAAATGAATCAAAGTCATGCTAATTAAAATATGATGAAAGTATTAACAGCTAAGAGTTATAAAAAAGGTGCATGAGACATTTCAAGTAAGTATTGTGGTGTAAGTTTTAGTAATAATAATGCTGACATCAACACTATTATGTAGACTAATTTAGAACCTCTGGCCAATCAGTTTGTTATGCTATATTATTTTATCATTGTTAGTCACATAATTATGTAATTATTATATCCCTAACTTACTTTCATGCTATTCTAATGGTATGTAAATATTTTCCCAGTCTTTCTAGTGTTAATTAATGTAAAACCTTTAGTGGTACTGTACAATCAGCAACAAAAGTAAGTGTACACCATCTAAAGATTCGGAAGAGATTAATTATGAATTAGAACTTGCTAAATTAGTGCTTGTTTGTAACATATTATTGAAGACTAGAGGGATATTTTGGAGACTAGTATTATGATCTATTTGTAGCAATAATTGAGTTCATAGTCATATTATTTAATCAACATTCTGAAATTACTTTTGTGGTTGACTGTACCAAACTCACTGATAGTGCAATGACTGGTGATCATTGCTCTAAACCATAAGTTTGTATGTTTAGGTGTGAAATATAATTAAAATATTTCTTTATTTTATAAAAACATTAAAATAAAGGTCACTTATCGAAAACTTGACTCTTTCGTAAAAATGTCGTTCACCATGTTATGTCGAGATCTGTCTTAAACTTTGTAAATACTAGGGCATTAATATAATATGAGCAAGTTAAGAGACATTACATATTGAGATTGTAGCTCACGTTTCTAATAATTTGTGATGCAGATAAATTTATAATAATGTATGCCATCCATCACTCTTGTAACTATTTTGGCATAAAAATAAAGACGGCTAACGATATTCACCATTGTTTAATTTATATGATTTTCTTTCGTGGCAGCTAAACGCCTCTTAATAAGTTTCGCAGTAGGTATGTAGGTCTAGGGTACATATTTAAAAGAAAATCTGGTAGGCAGCATAATTATTTATTTATTTAAACATCATTGTTATCACCTTCAACGAACTTCTCGACGTCAACCGCACCTTTTCTAGATTTTTTACCTCCTGGAGTTTGCGCATTAAATGTTTGAGCAGTTCTTTTTCTTAACATACTGATGTCTTCCGTATCATCACTTTGTTCTGCCCACTCTAGCACTAATCTCCTGCCGTAAAGATGCGTAGATTGACACAGAGCTACAAACGCAGACTGAAACAATAAAAAATGAATGATTAATTTGTTTATGAACATTCCAATAAGAACATATCTGAAGTATTAAGATAAATACCTTTGCGTCTGCCTTGGAATGGTAGTCTACAAACGCAAAACCACGATGTTGATTTGCTCCAAGGGATAGTTTGATAGGTAATCTCAAAGTCTTAATTTCGCCAAAAGCCCTGTAAAATAGTAAAACACTATAAACAGTGTTATTTAATCCATTGTTTTCAACAGATAAGAAATTAAAATTGTGTTTAATCTCACATTGGAAACGATAGTGCATTAATTACCAGTAACTCCGTATCAGTTCATTAACATTACAACAACGAATTATAAAGTGCGTTGGGGCCTTCGTGTTTGCATTATGTGAATTTTCTGCTTATTAGAAAACTACTTTCATTTACGTTATACAATGTCTAGCTTTAAAAATACTTTGGTGGTATGCAGCGGGACTTGAAAGGTTACTCAAAATAACGTTACGCGTAGTTCCGGTAACGATAATTTGTACCGTTCCACCAGGATCGTAACAAAATTAATTCCTTGGCTATAACGATACTGACAAACGGAACGAAATCTTAAACTGTTCACTAACAATATTATCAATATATCGTTATTAGTATAACGATATAATAATATATTAACGTTATTCATTTCGATACTGAACTTTGCCAGCTTCATGACTTGTAAGATGACGAAAAAGACGAAAGTATGAAGAATAACGTTACAAATGAATCTGTAATGTTATTACAAGCGGATAAGCTTAACGTTACTGATACCTATAACGTTGCTTATAATATTGTTCTACGAAAATGATATTCTATAACGTTTTCTTTTGTAACGTTACAAATTTTGGAACGTTATACGATAATATTAGTGGTAACGGAACGAAATTCATTTCGTTTTTAAGTCCCTGGTATGTAGGTCACAAATACATAACGCCTGAGACTGGAAGGGTAGACAGAGTAGGTATGTAGGTAATCAGTAGCAATCACTGCTCAACTCTGGCACAGTATAAATAATGGATATTATTACCGTGACTCTGTTGTTATATATTGTGTATAGATTTTTAAATGAGAATTAGAAATTAGAAAAATTCTGTGTTATCTGTGGAACAGATCCAATAAAAGGTTAAAACGAAGCTGTTGTTTTTCTTATTAAGAACCTGCGAAGAGTCTCCATTAAAGACTGCAATCTAACTCTGCATGCATCAGGAGAATCCAAAAAAATTACCAAAATCTGTATTGAACAAATTAAATCACCACTAACATTTACGGACAATTTTCATACAAAAAAATAATTTTACGCTGGTTTTTTTTTTAATTAATTATGTTTAGGAATCCCACTGAAAAGAAAATGTCATCGGCGCGCATGCGTCCGCTAGGCCAAATATTAGATCTAGACTAGGCGTAACAAGAAAGAAAAAATAGTACTTTCAATTCAAAGTAATAAGTACTTATTTCTTTGGCTTAAATACTTTACCTAAATATTTCGTGTAATTCGTCCCTGTTCGCTTGGAACGGTACATTTCGAACGAGAATTTTGGTGCCGTTTTGCGTCGTTTCTTTATTGGATTTCTTCGATGTTCTTACTTCATTTCTGTAAAAAAAATTTTTTTGTAAATAGTATAAAAGAAGGTGCAGAAACAGAAAATAAAATAAACGTAACGTAAAGGCTCTCCATTAGATGGGACTTAAATATAACTGCCGAAATGTGGATGTACTAGGTAGTACACCTTTGTCTCTAACCCTTCGGGTAAATGTCATGCTTGATGTCAAGTTATGTTATAATATTAATAATATGCTGAAACTAACGTATTTCCTCTTTCTGATCTTTTTAATTCTAATGACTTTCCATCAAGAGTAGTAACTTGCAGATTCTTGAGAGCTTCGTTGGCATGTTCCTTCTTATAATATCGCACAAAGCCATAACCCATTGAAAGAAGTTGACCAGGATTTTTCGGGTCTTTTTTTCTTGCAATTGACACACTGTGTACTTTGCCAGCTGCAGAGAAATGCTGTAACAAAAATAATTATTAGATTATTGTGCTGATAGACAGTTAATATAATAAATTCCGAGTTCACGTATTTACGAACCGATTTAAGACTGGCTTCAGTTGTTTTGAAATTTAGATTTTTAACAAACAATGTTGTGTCGTTTTCGGGAGCCTCCAGCTCCGCGTCATCGTCTTCTTTGACATCTTCCTTACTGTTCTCAGGTTCACGAGTTACAGCAGATGCATTCAGTTCAACTTTATTTATAATTACATTTGATTCTTCTTCAATTGTAATCTTATCCGATTCAGTTCTCGCTGCAGATTTTACAAATACATTTTCCGGTGCCCATTCTAAGTACAGTGGCGCGCTCTTGAATTGCGAATATGCCAATTTAGTAAATGCTTTTTTGGCTTCGAATGGTTCAATAAAGTCAACAAGGGCAGTTATTCCATGTTGTGGCATTAAGAATCTCGCTATTTGGCCGTGTTTTGTAAACAATGTCTTTATTTCTTCTTTCTCCGAGTTGGCTGGCAAATTTTTGACAAGTATGCATGTCTTTGATCTCGTTGTTGCAGGCTATAAGTGAATTTTAAATTTAAAATATTGGTAAAAAGATTTTTGCTAGTCAAGAAACCGATTTTTTTACTAATAAGTATCACTTACTTTATTAAATGCATCCAAATATACTCCGTTTCCTTCAAGGAAACTTCTAGTTTCGGCAACTAGCTGCGTTTCACCAAGTGCCAACCTCACAGCAGCGCTTGTATCTGTTCCATTTCAAAGGAGATTTCGTCAACATATAAACTATACTTAAGAATAAACTTGATGATTTTAGCTTTTAGTTACATCAACATAGGATATCTTATTATCCGTAAGTGCATTATAAATAAGATGACTTATACATTTTAAGCATTTTGGGATGCATGAAAGTGATGCCAGTTACTCAACTGAATTGAGAGCTCTGCGCATCCTGGACAGTCACACCCAACTATATTTGACTGGCCAATTCTTCCCTTGTGGTGGTAGGGCTAACGCCCTCCTGGTTTGCGACCAGGGTTCCCACCAGAGTCCGGCGTCAAGCAGCCTGCTGTGTTTTGTCGATGCGTGGGAGTTCCAGTGCCTTAGGCATCTTCCGGGTACGCTCGTTCCATCATAGACCTCATCCATCGCTTTCCATCAGGCGTGATCGAGTTCAAGAGACAATCGGCAATAAAAAAATCATAAAGTTGCACTTACTTTTATTATTATCATTGAGTAGCTGTTCCTTCGTGGTGTTATACGTAGACGCGATGACGTCAGCGACCGCGTTGGTACCCAGAAACAACACGTTCCAGTTGTGGGAGGATTTTACTTGCGCTTTCAGCTTCTTTGCTTTCTTCTCTTTGAATGTTAGACCCTCTGCAATGGTAATATTATATTATAGTTTCCACATCAAATTTGAATCTAATAGTTGATTTCACCAAAATAATAAATCTAAGATTAAAATTATAATTGTATCTCTCGCCTATAAGATAACACTTTTTTCAATTATTTATTTAATTTATTGGATTGCAAACACGAAGGCCCGCCCACCTTATAGTTGGTCAAGTGGTCGCCAATACCTATGGACTGCAATATCAGAGGCAAAGCAATTCCCACATCTTTATAATAACAGTGAAATGCTGTTTGTTGGTAAGGACATCACTTCTTCAATCGGTTGGACCGCTTAGGCTATTTTTTGTTTTAAAATGTTCGTAATAGTCCGAAAATAAGAAATAAGTTTTTATAAAAAAAACACGGAAAATGTTGAAATTCGGGAAATACTGAACGACCTTTTCTCATTCAATGGGATTTTTGTATCTACTCAAAACCAATACTCACATTATCCACCGTGTTCTTCACGTTATGCATAAACTTTGGCAAACGCTTCTATGGCTTTTACAAATCAAATCTAACGAAGGAAGTACTATTTAAAAAGGCTTCGTTACAAAGATATTTGTAATGTCATTTAATAAAATTTAATTGTGCTATGCAGTAAGAAAGAGTCTTAACTTAGTTTTGATAAGTTTCAGCGCGTCAAATCTTATGAATGAAAATACGACGTTGCCAATTCGGATAAAGAGGCATGCATATCGGGTGATTTACGTCAAGGTATTTAGTTTGAATGATTATTAACAAAAAATAAAAATTAATTAATGAGTCTATAATGAAAAATGCTTATTTCCATGGTCTGAACATCTGGTCGAAGTTTATGTATATCGTCCGGAATACGGTGTATATTGAAATCTGGATAAAAGAAACGTTTTTTTCGGCATTTTATGCCTTTTGGTACGGAACCCTTCGTGTGTGCGAGTCCGACTCGCATTTGGCCGGTTTTATATTTTCAAAATCAAATGGGTCTTGCCTGCTTCTAACTTTTATTTAATTTAAAATGGGCTTGTTTTTAGCTTTTCAGTTTTTTTAACTTAAGTTTTTTACCGCAGTCGGGTTTTTTAGTTTTTTAAATTACTTTTTTAATTTCCAGCTTTTTAGTTTACAAATGTGAAAGATTCGCAAACGATTTAGTTCGCGTACAATGCGTGCCACGAAAGATGAGACTTGACCCCGCCTCCCCCGCTCTTTCCGCTGCCCCTATGACGTCCGGTCCCGTCCCGCACTCAGACCTCATACCGCTAAAGATACCTAAAATCGTGTTCTGCGCAAGTCAAACCACGTGGTGTGTCAAGTCTCATCTTTCGTCGTTCGTTTCGTCTCATCGTTAGTCGTGGCACGCATTGTACGGTACGTGTTTTATTGCGATTTGTCACTTCGAATTACTGTTAACCATATAAGTTGTATATATTTTTATCTGACTGCGCCAGAAGGAGGGTTATGTTTTTCTAGTGCTTGTAAGTATGTATGTATATTTCTTTGCCACGCTCTGTAGCCTAAACGGCTTGATCGAAATCAGTTTGAGAGGTGCCGTTAGATTCGTCTTAATTTTGAGAGTAACACTGGGTAAGTATATCAAAATTAAAAAAAAAAAATTAAAATAGCCGAATATTTTGGCACCATATTGTCTTGAAACATTTTTTTTTCTCAAAACCTTTCGAATGAGGTATCAAAATAAAGGGTTTTAAAGGTGATAAAAAAGTAATAAAAAAATACACCACACCTCACATCACCTTTTAAAATCCTAAGCTACAGAGTGTGCCAAAGAAATATACACATACATACATTGGAAAAACATACTTAACCCTCCTTCTGGCGCAATCGGGTAAAAAGGAGGTTTCATTCAGGTACGTATTTTCACTCCGTTACATACTTTACTAATTAGCTGAGGTACAGTCAGCGACAAACTTTGATAATCATTTCGGAGTTTTGGGCCTAACTCAAGTATTTTATGAAACTACGAGTCTACGATAGATTCAAACGATGGCCAGCATAAACCTATTGGTATGAACGGAATATTTATTACTTTACTTTCTCACGTCGATAATTCAAATGGCATGGTATGTGTAGGCAACTCAGCACTTACCATAAAATATTTTTTATCACACCTGCTCTGAAAATACATACTAATTTTACCAATTAGAGGGAAGAAACGCCTTTATCCCGCCCTTCAAATCCTTTCATCCCAAGGTATGGAAGTTTGTATGAAAATCCTTCCGACCCATGGGTGGGAAGTATGTATGAAATTCCATTACATACCCGGTTTTTCTTATTTTTTTAATTTGTCAGCAGTCATACTGCCAAGAGACTTTAACTGTCTACTAATTAAATTTCAAGTAAATTGTTACTGGCCACATACAGTTTTTTTTTTACCAGTTACCAACCTCCTTGGTGCATACAGAAAATTAAAAACGAAATTATTTTTGTATATAAAACGCGGACTTCTTAACAATTCAAAAGTGCCTGTAAATGGTTTAATTGAAAATAAATGGTTTGAGTTTGAGAACAGAAAGGAGGCCTATGTCTCACCAGTGGGAACATTATAGACTGATTATGCCATAATCTTGGTATGGAACTGTCACTTTCTTCCCTCTGAAGTAATGTACTATTCTTAACATTAGGAATTTTTGATGAATCGGTAATTGTTAACTGAGTTGATGGTCACTAACCTAACTTTCAATACCCTGGCCCACAACATCTACAACAGTAAACGTTCGTTTAAGTTTCAATCGTCCGATCTCGTCAAAATCTGTCGATTTTATACAAAACATTAGTGTAAAATAGTGACAGTGAAAATAATGTGTTAAAATAAAAAGTCAAATAATATCAAAAATATATAATGCTATACCCGTCAAAAATCCTAATCTAAATATAGAGATCATATACGGTTGGAAAGGCCTTCTTAAGAGCAATCGAATGGTACCAATAAAACACCATATGACCGAGTCAAGCAGTGCCGGGAACGGGGTTGATTCGCTCGGCCGCATTCATTCTTTTGAATGACTGCGGCTGAGCGGATCAACTCCGTTACGTTAACGTATTCACGTACAACACACGGCCGTGTCCATGACACAGCCATACCCCATTTTTTTTTAAATAGATTCGTTTCTCCCTTTGGAGGAACTCTATTGAAAATGGCTCTCAATCTATGGTTTTTTATACGATCAAATGAGTACTATGAGTCGTGCAGTTTTGGATTAAAAACATTTAATATCTGAATTTTAAGTCTGTTATTAAATAAATAAAAAAAGCTGTTCCATACCTTTTGACCGTGTAGGTTTTACAGTTTTCTATAACACAGATTTTTTTTTTGATAACCCACGGGAAACTTCTATTTTATAGTCTAGATTAGAATAATTTGCTGAATTCATGGTTACAGTTTGCGCATCCATGCCCCTGCCACTATGTATTTAGTAAATACATCAAACGAGAGTGTATGGTAAATACTATTTACCATACACTCTGGTTTGAAATAATTAATTTGAATTGTATTCGATGGAGTGAAAATATGATGATATCGTAAATATGCTGGTCACATATCCAGGCAAAATTGTGTGGTCGTAAATAAAATTGCATTTAGTGATAAGAACGCAGTTTGTGCCGTTCTTTTGGTATTAAATTCATTCATATTATATCAGTAACTAGCAGACCCGAGTCCCTATAATGCACGTCACTGTAATGCACGTACCAGCAATGCACGACACTGGATTGTACAACACAGGAATGTACAACACAAGAATTGGCGACATCGCGATGTCTCCAATTCCTGGGGTGTACCTTGATGGTCCGACCCGAGAGTGTACAACACATGAATTGGCGACATCGCGTGATTGGCCGATTGGTTGGCCAATCAGGTGACTCGAAATTTTGGGACTTGGATACTAGGTAATTGAGCTAGATAGTGCTGTTCCGAAAAACGATTGATTGCGCGATTGATAAGTTTTTAAGCAGAGAAGTCTTTATAAAAAGAGTTTTGTACAGCATATTAATTATATAAGCTGCAATCAGCTGCTCATGTTTAATAAAATTTTGGTAAGCACTCAGAGTGTAAGATAGGTCGACGGAGCCCCGCTTCGCGGGGCTCCTACTTCTGGGTGGTTTAAAAAAAAATAACCACGAAGGCTAAGGCGGGAGCTCCGCTACGCTTCGCTCCCGCCTTAGCCTTCTAACCTAACCTATCCGAGTCGGGGTACTCTGAGTCGGGGTGTTAACCATAATGTAGCGGCACAGTACATATCCTTCTTATCCAGTTTATGAAATATCTTTTAAATTGGTTCAATATTGGTGAAGAAAATAGGCGAGAGCCAAACCTCGAAAATGTGACTTTTTACTTAGGCTATTCAGTCGGATCTGCAGTTGTCCTTATCGCACGCATTAGAGGGCGGGGGCTCGCAGAGCGACAGCGATAGTTTCTTCAAATACCTAATTTTCAAAAGTCGTTCCGCCCGTATTTCCTCTTAACGAATAGTTCACAGATTTACTTCAATAATAATTGATTGAACGTCAACCACACGTCAAATGAAACAAAATCAATCAAAATCAATCCTTAATCAATCAAAATCTCATCCCTAGTTTCACATGGCTTTTTACTTTTTTATTGTGACGTCACTGTTTGTTTTGATTCCAATTCCCGTGCTGTACATTATCAAGCCGGACACTCTTGGTCCGGGCCGAGAATGCGCGACATGACAATGTACGTCATTGGAATTCAAAACACGTTCATTCCAATGTCGTGCGTTCTCGTGCCGTGCATTGCTGTGTTGTGCATTGCTGGTTCCCGCAGACCCGACAGACGTCCTTCCCGAACGCAGCTACCGGGTCCATATGTAAACCATCCAGGGATCGATTCAAACTCACATTTTTTTTATCAAAATCGTTCCAGCCGTTTAGAAGGAGTTTAGAGATATACAGAAGAATTATAAAGATAATACATACCATCGTCATCATCATTTTCCAGCTTCTCAGTCTTGGCGGGTAACAAATGGAGCATTCTGCCGCAGAAGGCGGTACCATCCAGCCCTGTATACGCTTTCACAGCATGTTCGGGCATCACGAAGGTCACTGTGGCGAATCCCTTTGGCAGGCGCGAGATTGGATCTATCGGCACGTTTACTTCAGCTAGTGGTCCTGTGAAATACATTATGAGATTAAGTAAAGAATGCAGCACGTATTAAAGTTAAAAAACTAGGAAAAGATAATAATATTTTCAGCGGATTCCCGCGCCTTTTCATGGTTCGGTCTGCCTTATGCGGGGCCTATTTACTCTGCGCTTTCCAGTAAGCTGGATGCTAAGCTTCGACAAATTGATCGGTCCGGTGCTTCCCGATCAATTTGTCGATGCTTAGGAGAGGTTTATTTTATGTCCAGCAGTGGACAAAGGAGATTTTCTAAGTGTGGAATATCGGCTGAATCATCGATAATTAATAGAATGTGTGTGGGTTAGGTACAACTAAAAACTGAAAAATAAAAACTGCTGCAAAAAAAAACACCAACTTCAAAAAAAAAAACATTACAAAGTGAAAAATAACTAAATAAATTTTGGAAAATAAATAAATTTCGGAAGTCGATGTCGTTCGTTCCGCATTTTCGTTTTTTAAAAAGTTTTTTTTTCACTTTTTAGTTGTACCTACCTACCCCACAAAAATTCAATTAACACTACTTGCTATGTAAATATCTGTGTCAGGAAGTTATTAAATATCATGAATATAAATTAAGTGAAAAAAAAATATTGTATTATTGAAGCTAACTCAAAAACTAACCAAGCAAAGTTAATCAAATTTATAATTATGGAACCACCCCTGAGGCATACCTTATCCATTAAAAACAATACATAGACGTATGTATGTATGTAATGTATTATACTAAAAACTTCCTGAAAGTATGTAGATCACATTAATGAAAGAAACATCAAAATTGGTTCATTAGTTTTTGAGAAAATCGCGGACATTCAAACATACATACATGTAATACGAATCGAATAAGAACCTCCTTTTTTGAAGTCGGTTAATAAAAAACCCCGCCGCGTCCGTCTGTCTGTCTGAACGCACTAATCTCTGGAACTAAATGTCGGATTTGAACAAATATATTCTTGCATAAGACAGCCCAATTCTTGAGGAAGGTATTTAACATCACTCGACCCTAAGTACAGACCAAAAAGAAAAAAAGTCAGAAAGAGTGCTACGCGAAAATTAAGTGATAGCGTTCTATCACTTCATTTTGGCGTAGCACTCTTTCTGACTTTTTTGCTCGTTAGCAGGCGATGCGCAGCGACGCGGTGGGTCGTTTGCCGAGATTTACGCGGACGAAGTCGCTGGTGGGCCTAGTGAATAATAATTTTAAAATTCATTTATGCTACGCACCATACTTTTCAAACAAGGTTGATATTTCTTCCTCAGACACCACGTACGCTAAGTTCCGTACAAATATACTTCCACTTTCACCGATGCTCTCTTCATTGTGGGATGTCTGAAAATTAATGGTGCTGTAGACAGATATTCTATACGGCAAAATCTATTCAAATGTCTATCTATTTTATTGCCAGCATGTCTGTTATGTATATGTACAACATAGTTTGGTCAGTCAAACAAAATCAAGGTTACAAGTAAGGAAGTTATTATAGAAATACGAATCTCTTTGGTTTCAGTTACGAATACATACTCATCATCAGAACTTTATATTGTTTAATACGAGTGTAGTTTGTTTGAGAATTGTATACTGTCTCAAGGTGGAAGGTTGTGTCTGAAGGAGTACTTACATGAAAAAAGTCCTGAGTTTTAGCTAATACTTAAGTTTAATAGCACTTAGCAGATAGTTAAAATTATCTATGTCCACTATCAATTTTTATTAACAGACACAATTGACAAGGAATGATAAGGAAGTCTATTTACGAAATTTCAATTAAAATTATTTGTTACAAAGCAGATATGAATCATTGATGTATATCTATACATTCTGTGAATACACAGGGCTGTACGCGGCGGGACATGTAGAGAAACATACTGCTCTGTAGTAAACCTAATTTTTGTACTTCAAGCTCAACATCTAAAATTATTTTCTATAAAAATCCCAAGTTATGACTTTCTTATTAATAGTATTTGGTAAATATAGGGTGTAAAAACTCACATCACGTACTACGCGTTCTGTACATCAATAGTAACATTGCACAAAATAATTGCTAGGAAATTACTTATATTTTTGGTGTGAAAATTTGCTGTTTGCGGTAGTGCACAAAATAACGCACGCAAAACATTGTGCTTATTGGTGCATGCACGGTTCGTGGGCCATTCCATAGAAACAGATTTCCAGTTATCTTTTTTAAATAAGACATTTCGAAAATTTTCTTAAGTAACTTTTTAAACATTTGTATCCTGCTTATGCGTATGAAGTTTCATTAAATCGGTTCATTCATTTCGAAAAACAGGGGCTTGAAAGTTTGTATGAAATGCCGTACGGCGTAAACGCTCTTGACGTGCTTTCCGAGGCATGGGAGTATCACACCGCCAACTTCCAAATTTCGGGCTGTTAGTAAGAAATTCCTAATGTAAAAACTCAATAACACTTAGCCCGACCAGGGAATCAAACCCAGGGCCCCACGCTCAGCAGTCGCGCTTGCCACCACGAGACCAACGGGGCAGTTAAAAAAACACCCGTACCTACCTATAGTACCCGTAACTACAAGTTGAGGCTTACTTTACAATGACAGGTTCACTTCTAAGGAGCTCCACACCAAGTGCGGTTTCTATAGCTTTTCGTTCAAAATGAAGGTACAGTCATGAAAATCAAAACATACATAAAACCTTACCGCGCGTAGTTTATTGAGCTCCTAAAGACTGTTCCAGCAAAGACTGTAGCCGTAATAACATGGTTCTATATAATCGTTACATATTAATTATCGACATGTAGTTCTCTTGTTTAGCAAGTATGGAATGCATCAAAATAGCGTCACCTACGCGTGAAACGATAACGGTGACTATACTATTTTAATAGAAGTTTATGCTCCGTGTACAATTCGTATCAAATACTGTTGATGTTTTCCGGATGCGCGATAGAGGTCTGCAGACTGCATACTTCATGATACTACATATTTTAATTAACTTTTGGCGGGCAATAACTGTATTTGAATTCAGAATTTGGGATAAATATTACATTTTTTTAATTTAGCACCTTTTTATTATAAATGTTCACTCAATAATCACCTTAGATTACATGACCCTAAAGTAAATAGTTGAGTAGGGGATGGAATGCAAATTATCTGAGACTAGCTAACGCCCGGCATGCGTTCCAAATGCCTTTTCGATGTTAAAGTAAGACTCGACCTTCTATTACATAGAACTTAATTACCTATCTGGCGAAATATTCGGGCACTCCACACCTCAGCCGATCCCTCCAGGGATTACAGACGTGATGTTTTGTTACATTTGCCGGTTTAAAAAAAAATACATAAATACCTCTTCCCTCCTTTTTTTACTAGTCTGTTCCTCCTCCTCGGCAGCCATCTTTGATTTATCCTCATATTGATGTATGTGAACACGATGATTGCCTAATAATAAAATTCATTATTTAATGGATTTTTTTAAAGTACATAACAAATTATTGTATTGATCTAGATTCTAGCTTGTTCATAAATATTCAGGCCCACTTGCACCAAAAATCACTAATGATAAATGAACTAAACACGTTTAGCGCTTAACGAATTTAAAACATCATTCTGGTGCTCTAATCGTTTGAAAATGACTGACAATGAGGTTTTTAATGTCTTTAGCGTTAAACGTATTTAGTAGTGATTTGTGGTGCAAGTAGTGGGCCTAAGTCTAAGGCCGTGTCCTAGTAGAAAGCGATTGTAGCATGAATAGGCGATTTTCATATTCTTTTGTTCGAGCTCGCCGTATTAACGCGTCGGTCGCTTTCTAGGAAACCGAGTAAGGCCCTTTATACACGGTTTCATTACGGTATGGCGTATAAACTGCGTCGTAGAAAATACGATTCTGTCAACAAGCTTACGACAGTAGTGCCGTGAAAAATTACGGCATTTTCACTGTGTAACAGCGAATAAATCGAAATTCTTCACGGCAAGAAATACGTGTGAGTAAAAAGGGCCTAAGACTGTTGGTCCAGTGTCCAAAGGGATTACTTAACACGTTCCCCGTCCCAGAACAAAAATTAAAAAAATATTCGTACGTCCATCGATCATACGTACGTCCATTTTCTTATAAGTTTACAATAATTTTTTAAGGGTTTACATCTATACTAATATCAGTTAAAAAATTGTATATTTTTCAGACCAAAACTGAAAAATAAATTTATGACTCCACAAGGAGTCAAGGACGTGTGAACTAAAAATTGTGTGACTCCTTATAGAGTCATGGACGTACGAGTTTGGCACAAACGTGACTCTTTTGGAGTCATTGGACAGGGAACGTGTTAAAATAGTCAAAAATAAAATAAATACCTAAAAATAATTTGTCTTTCGCTAATGCCTTTTTCAGCTCTTTCTCAGTTCTAAATCCGACATAGCAGAAGCCAGTGACCTTTTTTCCTTTTCCGAAGGGAAGTCTTATTGAAAATGGAACTAATGGCCTGAAAAACTCTTTTATATCCTTCTTCTTACATTTATATGGAAGACCCATTATCTGAAAATAAAATATACAATTTTTGTATGATGATGAATGGGATTATAGGAATAATGATTGAAAGAAGCTATTTGATACTAATTAACTTCTTGTTTATGCTGAATATGTCCACCTATGAGATGTGATAAAAGTTTTTGCCGCTATTTAATCCTTTCTGCAGTAATGAATGGTAAACAAAAACTTTACAAAAGTTGAGAAACAAACAGCAATTACTTTTGAAAGATATACCTTAAAAAGTAATACAGTGTCTTCTCATTAATTGTTGACCAGCATTTGTAAGTACCTAAATTTGATTTTTGTTATTACTTTAATACTCACTTTAACATGAAACAAGGGTCTATTTCTGATTTTCTTTGGCTGTTGTTCCTCTTCTGCAATTTCACTTTTTTCTTCCGTTTTGTTTTCACTGGGGGGATCTCCTACTTTCTTCATTAGTAATTTCATGTACTGTAATAATAAGAAATAAATTTACACACAGTAATATGTTGTAGCATTATCCATGGGCATTCTTATTCACTACTTAGTATTTTTATTTTTGGTGGTAGATGTAAGATTAAGGGTTGATAAACCCAAAACCATAACAGAACATCACACCTGTATTCCCCGAAGTGTTAGGTAGAGGTGTACCTATACAACGTCGCAACTACAGTGCGTCAAAACGTCACTAATGCAATTTTTGTCAAAATTGATCTGAGTATGAGAAAAAGTAGCTAATGTACCCCTTTACCTGGTGAGTAATTGTCATTTGTATAATGCGTACTTTCCGCGGGAGGGCAGTTGTGTCGTTATTGTTTAGTCAACAAGAAATATACATTTAATAGGGTGTTGAATTTTCAAACGCTTCTTCTGAAAAATTACATCATTTGCGTAAGTGACGTTTTTGCACCGTAGGTGCGACGTGTAACGTTAAATGCACCAAACCTCTTAAGAGGTCATTGTAAATCAGCTGTTGTAGTACATTTTGACGAGTTATGCGAGCATAAATGTAGGGAACAACTGTTTGCTTTTTCGCGATTTCAGCTTGGGTCCCATAGTAAAAGTTGTTCATAATGATGAGTACAATGACCCCTTAAGAGGTTTTGCGCATTTAATGTTACACCTTGTAGTACACACACATTTCACCAGTTATGTTTAAGTCCACTGTAATAGGGAGGGAGCAAGCCTATTGCCGGGTACAAATCCAGCCTCTGGGCTGCTACTGACAAAAAATAGTTGGAAAAACTCAATAACACTTTGCCTGACCCAAAAAATGAACCAACCAACCACCAATAACAAACATGCAGAGGTAAATATGTTTTTTTCAATGATTTATAAAATATTGATTTCTATTTAGAAAAAGCATGTTTGCTGCTGTTTTATTTTCATGTTTTGTTGCAATAACTTACCTCTAAATCACTAATAGGTTTATTAGCTACTTTTTTATCTTTGTTCTCCTTTACTTTAATTTCCTTTTCTTTCTCAGTTTTCTGATCCTTCTTTACTGGAGCTTCATCTTTTTCTAGGTTTTCATTGTGGTCTTCCTTTGTTTCTTCGTCATCATCATCATCACTTTTAGACACAGACTCTAGAGCTTCTTTAATCCAGGTTGTGTTATCATTGACATGGGCTTCAATGAACTCTGCAAATAGTGGATCATCTTTATGCTGAAATAAGATGTGAATAATACAGTATGATAAGTATTGTGTAAAATATTAAAAATGATTAAATAGCCTTTACAAAAATACCTTTTTAAGCAGCTCCTTAATTTTATTTTTATTTTTCTCAATTTTTTTTTCTTTCTTTTCAGATTTCCTTTTATCTTCTATTTCATCTTTATGAAGCTTCTTGTAAGCAGTACTATCTGGTGCATATTTGCTCCATGCTTTAGGTTTTTTCTCATCTCCCAGATTGGCACATGTTTGCACTTGTATTTGCATAGAATTTATGCATGTGCCATCAAAATACTCCCGCGCTTGTGTTGCCTGTTCGTCTGTCCGGTATCCGATGAAGCCAAAGTTCCTGAACTTTCCATCTTTAGTGTATTTTAACTGTACATCAGTTACTTCACCCTTTTCTCCAAATACGTCTTTTAGTTTTTCAACAGTTACCTAAAAGACAAATTAGATATTATTGTCATGATTATGAGTTATACTTCTAAAATATTCAAAGGAGATAGAACAGCCCTGGTCGAACATTTTTGATGTTTATGATTTACCTTAGGTGCAGGTTCATCAGTAGACATTTGTGCGGGAGGTTTCAGCACTAATATTATAATCGTACAACAATAATGAACAACCAGCCTGTTCTTTGTTTTCCTACAGTCAAATATTAAGCAGTTTAACCAACGAAATCTAAGCTTAATCGGTGTCTCTATAAAATTCCAGACATAGCTAGTGTAAATCTGCATAGAAGACGCGTAAATCCGTTTGAAACATTTTAGACATATACGCACCTTATTTGGTAAATTCTTTACTATAAGTCGTGACATTTTACAGAGTAATTAAATCATTTTCATATATCCATAGCACGTGTCACGTGTAATGCACATTTCATTTCATAAAAAATTTGTTTTTGGCTCTGACAGACAATAGTTGACATTGACATTGTTATTTATTTTTTATTTTTTTTTTAAAGGCTAAGGTCTGAGACCATGCTGCCTAGTCATCAGTTACTATTTTTTAGTCTAACATGACATTAGAATATGGGTGCACACATTCTAATGTATAAGGAGTATTTGGCATAGTGATGGGTAACTCGTCAATTTTAAATGAGGTTGAGGGAGCACCTCATTTTGCCTCGCGAGGTACTCACGAGGCACCCCTCATTTGAGGTGAGGAGTCGTCTGTCGGCGTATTCACCTCGCGAGCCGAGCCCGAACCGAACTCCCCCGAATTCAGCCGATAAACCGAGGCAGCGGGGCGGACGGGTGGGTCGACTCGTAAAGTACCTACTCACGATTCCGATTTGACGTCTCCCTCACACACATACTTTGCTTTCGCTCATAATTTTTGACCGCCAAAATAAACGATTCAATGACACTTGATTACCAATCTTATGCTAATGATTTTAGAGTTCATAGTTAACGTTTAGAGTTCATAGTAATGGCAAAATTAAAAATATTTTCTCTATTTTATTTGTTTTGAGTAATAAAAATAATGTTAGTTTACCTATGTTGACCTTGAACTCCTTCCGATAGAGTTTTTTCGAAAGCAGGACACGTCGTTACTGACAGGCGCAACCGATTGGATGGTAAAAAAGTTCGCCTGATTTTATTTTTACACGCATACATGTATTTCATACGATTTTTTTTTTACTTTTTTATCCTTTGATCTCAATTAATAGACTCAGTTCTTTTTTATTTGCTTCGTGTGTTTTATTTACCCTGCAACTCAATTCACGCATTTTTTGTATCTCTTCACAACATGAACAATCTAAATAAAATCCTACAAAAAAATCAGTATCACACATAATACCAAACATCATTATTTCATTGTGCATACAAATCATAATTTTTGCTGTGTTTTCAAACTTCCGAGACCTCACTCAAAGCTCACTCGTTCACACAATGCCTCAATACTCACTCCTAATATCTAATCTGTAACTCACTCTTGCCTCGCACAGAAAATATTCACTCTACGAGCACTCGCGAGTACAACGTCAATAATGTCAATGTCAATTTTTAAGTGAGGACGAGTGAACGAATGAGGTGGTTCAATATTGAAATTCGAGTAACTCTTTCAAATTGCGATCACGAGGACCTCAAATGAGGCACCTCATGAGTGAGGGACACATCTCTAATTTGGCAGCAAATGTATCGAATCAAGTTTCCCGGTAAACTTCGCTGAGGTAGCCAAAACTACAAAAAAATTCTCAGCTCCATTTTACCGGGATCGCGTCTGTTTCAATGATTCCACATATTGTCCAGTTGCGCAGACACTTGAGATACAAAACTACACCAATTTTACATCACAATATCCACTAGGAATCAATTTGCGAATAATTAAAACAGCCAACTAGACTTCACTCGAAGAAATCCCGCCAAAAACTCTTGACATTGACATTGACGATATTTTTTTTTATGAGGTTTAGGCTTTGGATGCAAAGTCCTTAAGCCAAGTCCTTTTATTGTTTTTCACTTTTCAGTTCACTCCACTTTCAGATTTCACTTTATATTTTAAATTCTTCTTGTTATCCTCATTTTTACAGCAGTCCATCCAATATTATGTTTGTTTAGTTCCTAGTTGCCATAGCACGGTCACTGTATGTAGTCTGTGGGTCACTGTGTTGACGATAGATTGCCATTGGTTGCCAAATTGGTAGTGAAGACCGAAGACTCACTACACATAAGGAGTTTTTGGCGGGATTTCTTCGAGTGAAGTCTATTTGGCTGTTTTAATTATTCGCAAATTGATTCCTAGTGGATATTGTGATGTAAAATTGGTGTAGTTTTGTATCTCAAGTGTCTGCGCAACTGGACAATATGTGTAATCATTGAAACAGACGCGATCCCGGTAAAATGGAGCTGAGAATTTTATTGTAGTTTTGGCTACCTCAGCGAAGTTTACCGGGAAACTTGATTCGATACATTTGCTGCCAAATACTCCTAATACATTAGAATGTGTACACCCATATTCTAATGTCATGAAAAATGCTAAAAGACTAGGCGGCATGGTCTAGGGATGCCCAAAAAAGACTGTTGTATCGATATATCGCATCGTAACCGTATCGAATGTACTTGTATCGATACGCGATATTATCGTATCCCTTTGTATCGATATATCGCATCGTAACCGTATCGCTTTGGTATATCGATTGGGTAGGTTATTTCGTAGGTAAAATATTATTATAAACCTAAATATATCTTAAACATTAAAGAAAGATATACCTTTTTTTAATTTTTACAATATATTGTAAGTTATAAAAGAAAAGTATTTATAGTATGTATGAAAGGTTAGTGTAGTACATAAATAACTCTAAGTAATCCCGACCTCTGCTTATTACGAATAACAATATTATGTCTAAAGGTAGGTAGGTTTAATATAAACAAAAAGAAATACATTTTGATCAGTCATAGTTTGATACGATACGTTAATGCGATTTTTTTTTGGAATACGATATATCGAGGCGCATCGTATGGCCAAAATATCGTATTAAATATCGATATATCGTATAGCACTGTATCGATATTTCGATATATCGCATCGTATTGGGCATCCCTAGCATGGTCTCAGACCTTAGCTTTTTAAAAAAAAATCAATCAGTCAATCAGCTGTTTGTTTCCCAAGACTAAGTTTTTAGTTACAAAATAAAAAAAACGAGATCTTTATGAAAAGCAAATTTCTATAGAGAAAGTCCGCTAGTAATTTCAGTGCTTTTGCTATATCATTGTTTTCAAATAAAAGATTTGCTGTAATACTTACTTAAAAATGTCTACTATGACGTTTGGACAGAAACAGTTTATACCGACTCCACCTGATAAGGGTAGCTTTCCTCTGGATCACGACGGAGTTTGTAAGGACAACATGAGGAAATACATGAAGTGCTTATTAAACCACGACGGCAATAATTCCATGTGCCGAGATGAAGCTAAAGAATACCTTTTTTGTAGAATGGAAAATAACCTTATGGCTAAAGAAGATTGGAATAAATTAGGTTTTAAAACTGAAGTTCCAGTTGAAACTAAGAAATGATATTCTATTTATTGTTGGTAAGAAAATTGTTAATATATTGTTGTATTTAATAAATTTTAGAAATAGCACTGCACTGTTTTCTTCATTGCGGCCTTATTTTAAAAGTAAAGTAGTTATTTCGTGTATCTAGCTTTCATACCATTTGTAAATATTTCCAATAAAAAAATAAAGAAATGTCATGAAAAATAACATTCTATAAAAATAGCACTACTTTTATTAATACAGCCTAAGCTACCAGGACCCCAATACTTATCCTTATACATTTGTCCCAAGTCCAGAACACTTCTTTCTTTATCAGTCCAGATCTCATTTGTTTAATGAAACAATGAATTTTTAGGGGTCTTTGCTATTAGACATTGCAGATAAAGTAGTTGAGTTCTTTGTGAAGGAGTTTATCTGCAGAAGTACTTACTACCGCCATACATGTTTATGTTGGAAGGTATGGTTTAAGTGAGATCACAGGCTCGTTGAACTTTTCAGTTGCCTCTGCAAAACAAAGTGATTCTATAAGTAATCTGCCTAGAGCCATCTCATCATCAGTTCAACCATCAATTCAAAGCACAGACTGCAGCTAAGAAGCTGGGCATCCTAAAGAAGGTGAGGCTATACTTAAAATCTGGACAGCTTTTAAGTTTGTACGAAGCACAGGTTTGTGTTTGTCCTGTATGGAGTATTGCAGCCTCTTAAGGGATGACTCGGCAAAATACCTTCTTGCTGAACTTGACTCGGTGGGTGGGACACAGAGCAAAAAGGCTTATAAGCGACGATGGTGGCAATGCTGCAATCATTACGCAAGATTGCGGTCAAGAGCGGGCCCATGTTATGTCGTAATTTCAGTCTCCTCTTCTAATCTTACACTAGTTTTATAAGTGTACGTTACTCCAGTAGGAAAGTAGCTCCTAGACTCTAGGAGCTCTATCACTCTAGAGTGATAGAGCCACTCTAGGTCCTAGGACCTAGAGTGATATGAGTGGAACGTATAATTAGTGAATGATGGGTTGAGCCGATTCTTGTATTTTGCTGTCAAAGCTATGACCCCGTCATCTCGACTTTAGGAAATATTATTCAATAACACATGCATGTACACTTTTGAAACTTTTGTATGGTTATCATAAGCGTCAAGAACGACCGTATACAGTTTTCAGCGAGCTTATACGTTTTCTCATTTAGGCGCTGTGATATTTTTTCGGGTTTTCAAAAAAGCGCGATTACTTGAAAATTATAAATATTTTCTTGAATCTAATTCTGTTACAAATACGCACAAATTAAGGGTTACTCGTGTATGTTTATTCTACAGGCGTACATACAATGGTTTTAGAGATACACAATTCTGCAAAACGTTACTCCAGCAGGAAATGCAATATCTCGAAAACCTGAAGACGCACAAATTATATTTTCAGCGCGCCTTTTGCACAAATATAAGCTCTGCCCATGCACAATATTTCTCTCTCCGATCATTCCTTTAGAATTTTCTTGCTGGAAAAACGTTACTCTAGCAGGAATCGTATTTTCCAAAATCACAAAGCGCACAAATTTATTATTTGGCGCACATTTACAGCAGATTAAGCACTAATTATATGTTCCACTCATATATCACTCTAGGAGATACTTTCCTGCTGGGGCAACATACACGTTTCATAATGCATTTTAATCATTTCTGTGTTTGTGTCGCAAATATATGCAACTTAAAAAAAATAAGCTGATTTAGGGATCGAACCCAGCACATACGATCTGCATAATGCATATATTGCTTTTGCAATCGCACAGGTTGAATAAGTAGGTAATTTGAGTTTTGAAGGAGATAATGATGAACAAAATATCATAGAAATTTTCTTTATTAAACATATAATATGTATATTACTTATAAGATATTACATTAAACTAAAATTATTCATTGAGTAATTATTTTAGAAAGACTTTAGAAATTTTTATTCCTTTTTATCGCCAGTATTTCATGGCATTTTTTATAAAAGTAAATATCACAGTTATTATTAAAATGTATTTGTGACCAAAGAAAATATAAAAGTCTAATGTAGCCTATATTACACTAAAATGTTGAGTGGCTTGAGAGGTATAACATTGTTTTATGTACAAGTCACTCTAGTTTATGGACCACTTGGCAGTAATTATTCTAACTCCTTCAATATGAACATACTGCTGATTGCACAAGATTGTGTACTGTAACTGTTTCATATAGGTATATTTCTGTTCTAAGGAATAACAGGGAAAAGGAGAGGTACAATGCGTGCCACGAAAGATGAGACTTGACACACCACGTGGTTTGACTTGCGCAGAACATGATTTTAGGTAACTTTAGCGGTATGAGGTCTGAGTGCGGGACGGGACCGGACGTCATAGGGGCGGCGAAAAGAGCGGGGGAGGCGGGGTCAAGTCTCATCTTTCGTGGCACGCATTGTATATCACTGACTTTTATGGTAAACATTGATTCAAGACACAACAGCAACATACAAAAATATCCAAAGAGAATTTATTCTGTACAATGACTAACTATAATAAGCACCATTTTCATTCTACCAAGTTTTACTTTTTCTTTCCCACATTGGCAACACAATCAGATTATACAATTCATAATACATCATCCTCCTTAGCTTTTTCACAGTACACATAAGGCCATTTGTTAAAAAATACATGTATATATCATAATTATGATAAAATGTATAGGTATAGTTAGCATTGATTAATAATGGCATCTATAATATTTACTTAACCATTATTAATTCACTTAGGTATATCATTTACAAATTACAGTTAAAGTGTACCTCTTTTAACCAGCATAAGAGATATTATAAATAATTTACTCAACTATTATATAGATGACATACATATAATAAGTGATAAAGTAAATGAGTACAATTTTTACAACATTAATCTACAAATGCATATTTTTATTATATCAGATAAGTAACTAAGGCAGTATGTGTTGTTGGTACCTAGCACCTATGACACAAAGTATTTGTTAGGTACTTAAATCATAGGTAGGTACAACGTAATGTAATTATCTCTGATTTCCACGTTAACAATTAAACATCGAAGTACAATACAAACTGTACAGAAGCTAAATGGATGGTGTTTCATACCTTACATGACATTAACAAACCAAGCACACGATCGTTATGAGATCAAAATGTACAAATATAATAGAAATTATAAATTTTATCAATACTTAGTATCTAATTACATTATAATTATATTTAAATAATAATAGTATAGTATTGTAGATAATATTTTGTTAATACTACACACAGGCAGTGACATTTTGCGCAATAGTTACTAAGTCTAGTTTTTAATTCAGACGTTTCCGATATGTACTTGTTATCCGACGTGGGTACGCGTCTGTGTACATAAGTATTATCAGTTAACGTTACAATTATTATAATAATAATTTCTTTAGATTGTGGAACCCAGCAGCTTTATTATGACCGGTTCATTTGTAATAATTCGTTTCCTTTCAGTGGTGCAAAAATATACAAAGGTGTTATTGGGTAGAAATAAGTAAAGTCAAGCTCTTAGCTGTCATTATAATTTTACAATGTTCCCAATTCTTTTCCGTAGGTACATTACATAGGTAGGTACCTATCTAAAATATTACCTATACCGTCGGTAACCAGAAGGCCAATTCCCGTAATTACAAAATTATCAAAATCTAGTCGCAATCGCATCTCAGCGACAATCATGTCAAACACTTGTCAAAAATGTAGGGAATTTAGACCAAGGTACTTTTGGCAGATTGACACTGAGATTACAATGCTAACGTTCTTATAATATTCCCTCAAATTCCCCCCAGATTAAAGCGCTAACACTATAAACTTAGTTCCTGTACATACTTCTGTTACTTAGTAGATATACATTTCATATACTTACATAGTTTAGTAGTATGCATGCATACTAAGTTGTTGACCTAAAACTCCTTTCTTTTAACATGCTGCAGTCATAGAAATAAATTACGTAAGGTTAAAATATAATTAACAGTACCTAATATAAGTTGTCAATAATAAAAGTGTAGAGTATAAGAATGGTAGGAAATTAGTAGTAATAGTAGTTGCAGCACTTGGTGAGCGTAGTGTTGAGCCGGGCGCGGGGGGCGTCTTGTAGCCAGCGCGGCGTCCCGTGCGCTCCGTGGCGCATCCCATCCAGAACGTAGCCGATGAAAATTGCTTTTCATTTTCAACGCGCATCTGGAGGTCGTTGAACTTCCAAAAACCTTTGCCTTTGAAGAAGTATGTTTTACCTGGATAAGTAAAAAATAATTATGTTTATTTCATTCATAAATAAAGGACAATGAGTAATGGTGGGCCCACCTCTCAAAAGAAATAAGATACTCATGAATGAATAGGTATTATTATGCAGAATAAATTTAGTATTATGACTAAGGTTAAAAGTCAGTACTTTCGGAGATATACCTACTACCTATTATACTGCCATAAAAGTCATCTCAATCTAAGCAATTAATGATCGTCTCATTATAGAATAAACATTACTCAGACTCAAACTTGACTGCTGTGTTGCGTGTCGCGGGTTCGATTCCCGCACGGAACAAATATTTGTATGACCTACAAGTAATTTTTCCGGGTTTGGCTGTTGTATGTGTTATAAACGCACCCACATTATAGGAGAAATTCCTGGTGTGGGGCAAAGTTAAAAAAAAAAAAACCGTATCGTGTACTAGTCATTAATACCTATATTAATGGAGCGAAACCAAGTTGGAAGAAACGCGATAACACAATATTATTGCTCTTGCTTGACCGGACGGCGAACTGTAGGAACTTGCGCTCACACCATATCTTTGATTTGGTTCCTAGGAGTTGGGAGATATCAACCATTCGTGGCCCCCGCGGTTTTTTTAAAATCATGTAATTGTCACTGTCTAATTGATGTCCAGGACGAATAATAAATCATTTTTGTATTAAAGTGAAATACCTACATGTATTATTACTATTCTACCATATAAATATCCATTAAAAATATATTACCTAGACTGAGACGACTTTAAGAGGTCGTATCTCCGAGTAACAACATTTGATCACAGTTTTATTAACAACTAATGTTCCGCTTAAAAAGCTCTATCCAACGGTATATCAAATGTTACTATTGAAGGGTGGGCCCAGACCCCATACATTTGTTTCTCACACTCCTTTAGGAGGGTTGTGTGTTTCTTTTTCTTGGTGTAATATGTTGAAAGGGGTCGATCCTTACCATCTTTCCATTGGAACACGCTGTCGATATGGTATCCAACGCCTTTCCACATAGCCATGTTGCGAGGGTAATCGTAGTCAACGCGACCTTTTTCTTCATCATACCTGAAACAAGTTAATTGTTTTAATTAGCTAGTGTCGGTATCGTTCTATAAAAATGTCATTAGAAACTTAAAGTACGTAGTACGTAAGTAGTGGATTAATGCCCAGTAAATGGAACTTAAGCATAGGTGTCTAACTTGCGAAATGTTGGGCGACCTACTATACAACCTATGTTTTCGGGGAATACAGGCGTGATGATGTTAAGTACTTAAAACAATAAAATTAACTCACTTCCAATACATAGTGCCGCTGTAAAAATAGGTATTGCCGTTGTGACCCCAAACCATGGCAGCGTCTAGTTTGTCCAAACTTTCAGGCAGACCAAACTTTGATAATGGTTTCGGGTATCCCGGCACCAAATTTTGTGTTTCGAACAAGTACAGCTCTTTACCTGAAATTAATAATAAGGTGAACCTTAGTTTAGATATAAATCGTAGAATAGTGGAGGCAGGTATGATCAGATTTATTTAATCGAGACCTAAAACTTTTTTTTATTTTTTTAATCTGTTTTTATTTAGGGGTTTTTATCGTAAGACATGCCAACCCCATTATACCCTTTTACATTTACCTACATACATCGAATTTTATTACCTTAACATCTATTTGGATTATTATTAGTACTAATATTACAAAGAAAGTGAATCACTCAACAGGTACTGTCATTAACTCACAAAATTTTTTAGTGGTCTCTGAACATGGTAAAGATAAAATTGACTGTATTAAACCTACATCTAACCTATTTAGTTTTAGCTCGATCATGAGTGATTCACGTACATCTTTATTTCGGACACAATCCATCAGCAAATGTTGTACATCCTCGACTTTATTGCACACTGGACCTAAAACTTGAAAGATTGAGTTTTTATGTCGTACCTATGAAAATAGCTATTTTCCGATCCGGTCTTTCATAAACAGCGTCGACGTGTGTAAGGTTCTTTGGTAAACTAGCCCACATCCTTGTTATTTCCATAGGATAACCAACGTAAAGCCCTTGAGCTCCTATCCTCCAATGGTACTGAAAAATAAATTAGAAGTTTAGATAGAGCAGCATTTTTTGCCTGACAATTTACCGTTAATTGTAGCGGTCTATGGATCCAAAGAATATGATGCAAATAATAAATACTTACTCTATTTTTAAATATGAAGAGTTCGTTACGTATCAGTGCGACTGCGTCGTAACTCGTATCACACGTGTCAGGTTTGTCCGCAGGAGTCGTGGTCGTCGTTCGCTGTGTCGTCTTCTCTGGGTAGTGCGGCTTCCTCGGGTTGTCTTGTCTCGGATCATTCGGGTAATGAGTTCTAGGATTACTTGGATACTCGGGGTGCACGTAGGGGTAGCGCGGGCGGTACGTGGTGGGGTGGGGGGTACTTTCAGTGGGGCGGTAGGTGTGATGATGATTAGTGCGACGGGGATGATCTTCGCTCGTGTTGAGATGACGGCGGTCGGGGTAGTTTGATCGGTCGGGGTAGTATGGTCTGTCGGGGTGATAGCTGGGTCTGTCGACGGGATAGTGAGGGTATTTAGCGGGAGGACGCGGATAGGAGGGGGTGTATCCCCGGCTGGGGACCCGTTCTGGATGTCTGTTGTGGTGATTATGGAGGAACGGCCGTCTGGTGGTCGTGGTGGTGGTAGTTGTGGTGGTCGTCGTGGTAGTAGGTGGTGGCACTACTGGGCGGTAATATGGTATTTTGGCCCACTTTGTGCTCTTTTTAGGTCCTGAAAAGTAAGCATAAAAGATTAGTTTAAAAAAAATCCTAAAATGACGATAATTTGAATATTTTATATTCAAAGTCAAAGTCAAAGCATTTATTTCAAATAGGCACATAAAAGGCACTTTTGAACGTCAGAAATTACAAAAAAAAAATAGAATTGATTTTAGTCGCCCATTCCAAAAGGTAGTTTTCGTATGGAGAAGAACGGGCAAGAAACTCCACCGTTACTCTTTTAAAATATTTTACAAAATTTTGCATACATTAATTATATAATAATAATATGTGAACACGATGCACCTAAAATAAAATTACTATACCACAATAGGTAAAAGACTTAAAAATGAAACCATGACATATATAAATTAATTATCTGATAGATACATGGTGCTCACATATTTACAAACATGGTAAAGGTAAACGATTTTCAAAAAAAAAAATAACAAGTAATAAGTCAGGGTGTGAGTTAAAGTAGTTACAGAATGTAAATCAATGTCAAAAAAAAATATAAATTTACAATTAAATAGCAACCAGTTTGATTTTGTCTAGGCTCCAGATTGTCCTATGGAGCAGGACCAGCATGTTTCCAAGCGTTCTTATCTTGGATATAATCTTCTAATTTATAGTATGCTTGTTTACAAAGTGTACGTTTAATGTGAGTTTTAAATTTTCTTTCATTTAACTGCAATATATCACATGGTATTTTATTGTAACATTTAACACAGTACCCCATAAAAGATGTATGTACTACTACTAATCTGAAAAATGGTTGATGTATTTTATCTTTATTTCTTGTATTAAAATTATGTCTATCGCTTATTTTATTAAAAAGATGTAGATTTTTTCTTACATACATAATATTTTCATAAATGAATTGGCAAGGTACCGTCATAATATTAATCCTTTTAAAAAGTTCTCTGAAAGATTCGCGGCGACGTAGATTATAAATGGCTCTGACAGCTCTTTTTTGCAAAATAAAGATGGATTCAATGTCAGCAGCTCGACCCCATAGTATAATGCCGTACGACATAATGCTGTGAAAGTAGCTAAAATAGACTAGACGCGCGGTTTCTACATCAGTTAATTGTCTTATCTTTCTAACAGCATAAGCGGCCGAGCTAAGCCGCCCCGCAAGAGATGTTATGTGAGGTCCCCATTGTAATTTTTCGTCTAGCGTGATTCCCAGAAAAACAGTTTGATCAACAAATTCCAGTTTTTCTCCATTCAGTATGATGTCACATTCACTACTTCTAACATTAGGTAATTTAAATCTAATGCATTTAGTTTTCTTTTCATTTAGTACCAAATTATTTACCGTAAACCAATCTTGGACCTGAAGAATAGAGTTATTCACGTCGTCAAGATTTTGTGCCCGTCTGTCTATCTTAAAGATCAATGAGGTGTCATCTGCAAATAACACCATCTTCGGTTGATTTTGAAGTAATTGGAGTAAATCATTAATGTAAACTAAAAAGAGGAATGGACCCAATATAGAACCTTGAGGAACGCCCATTGCTATTCCAGACCCTACTGAGTTTACGCCGTTTACTTGAACTTTAAGCTTTCTATCTTTTAGGTATGACTTTAGTAAATCAAGAGCTAAATTCCTAATCCCATAGTGCTCAAGTTTCAGCAGAAGTGTCTCATGGTTTACGCAATCGAACGCCTTAGAGAGGTCGCAAAAGATTCCAATGGCATCTTGTGCTTCCTCCCAGGCGTTAAAAATGTTCTTTATTAGGTTGACACCGGCGTCAGTGGTACAACGCCCTTTGGTGAAACCGTACTGTTGTTCATGAAAGATGGAATTTTTATTAAAGTGGCGTAACATTTGATTGATTCAGCAGTGTAATAATAATAATGTTGATAACTGAAGGGCTAATACGATGCTTACCATACATTTGTTGAATGCCATTGCGGTCGTCCTCGGGTAGTACAAAGTTTGGTTGAATGCCTTGATACCACGGAAACATAAGCGCACCTTTCACAGAGCTATGACTGAGACCTAGTGAATGGCCAAACTCGTGTGCAGCCACCGCAAAAAGTGAAGTTCCTGAAAAGTAATATAAAATTCTGTTAACTAGGTACGTCATTGAACATTAATTGAAGAGGCTTAGGTACGCTAGAAATTTCCCTACAAAAGCCGATTTTTCCGCAATCAAAATCATCATGTTATCATCGGTTAGCAAGGCAGTCTATATTCTATGCACATGTGGGTTCAGTTGAATAAAGGTGGATATTTACACATGGCTAGCCGAATACAATTCGAAGTGGCGTTGTAACCGTCCGTTGTCCGTGTAAATTATCACGTGTGCACAGTGCGGAGCTGCGCGGTAATCGCAGCGGCGTCCTCGCCGCGCTGCGGTCGCCACCTATCGGCTGCTGCCGTGTTTACACTATACATGCGATGACCACACTTGGCTCGCTTCGCAATGTTCCCTACATATAGCATGTGTATTAATTCTGTGACAAAATTCTGATAGCCCTATGAAGTTCCGTAACGCTGCGAGAATTGCCAAAAGCCCCAATTGCCTATAGTTGATCTATGTAACTCCTGAAATGTTTTGAATATGCATTAGGTCGGATTCGAAGATGACTTCAGGAAAAGCTAGTAGGTGAACAAAACGTTGTGAAAAGAAACTTGTTGAATCAAATGGGGCACAAAAATCCTAGCGTTTTATTGAAAGCAACTAGTACCTTTAACATGATAGAGATATAATATTCTATTGGCAAGTTATTTAATCAGGAATAATATCCTCGTTAAGCGTGTATTTAATACTGAGCCTACAAAAAGCAAAACGTGGGCGTGTGTAACAACGAAGGTGAACAGCGTATTCCGGCGCTTTCGACATTTGCATGTCAAAACATAGCTGACCGCAACATGCTCATTTCCGAGCTACACGTGAACTTTTCACGGAAGCTCTGCAAATTCATCGGAAATCTGTTAATTACGTGCATACGTATATTTATACTACGTACCTATTATATATATTCTTTTATTAGAGCCACTGAACAAACACAAAATTAATTTAATTCATGTGGAAATACTACGTACAGTTTCAGTGGTAACACTTGCACTACGAAAACCACCCTCAGTGCTACGACAAAAAGGCAGGCGCGGTCGGGGGGGGAGGGAAGGAAGTACATCATTCAGACTCTCGACATCTTGAATGATTTTGGGGGTCAAGACCCACCACCAAAATCATTCAAGATGTCGAGAGTCTGAATGATTTACTTGCCTTACTAACTTAAAACTGTACTTGATTCACGAAAACCCCGATGGGTAAAAAACAAAAAAAAAAGAACAGGCAGACATGGGGACTGCTGACAGAAGTAAAAACTTAAAACTATGAAATGACAGTGGTTTTTTAACGCGCCTATAAAAGTTTTTACTTTAAAAACCCTGTTATGAAATATATAATCTAGGATACAAAAGCGAGCGAAGCAAACTCGGGATATTGGGCACCCCGCTCGTGCGTATGGTTCGAAAGGCTTAGGTTCCAAAACCCTAAACTGCTGTAAAACGAGTTTAAGCTTTTCGCCATAATTCAATAAAGTAAGTTCTCTTTCTGTATGATAGTTAAAAGGAAACAGAGAATATTCAAGGTGCGGTGCTAAAATTCTAAAATTTTCAGGCTCGCTCCTCTTGCTCTTGCAATCTACATTCTGTTGATTCTTCAGCTTTTCTTCATAAGTCGTCAAAGCAAGTAATTCCTAGTCCTTTTGGAATGATCGAAAGAAAATCGAAACTATCCGAGAGTGTGCAAAATTTTCAAGCTCGCTTCGCTCGCTCCTGCATTCTACATTCTGTTAGTTGCTTGGGCTTGCCTGCATAAGTCGACAATGTAACTCTTATTTCTGCTTGAAAATATAATACGAAATCTAACCAAACCGAGGCGGGTTGTTGAAATTTTCGAGCTTGCTTCGCTCGCTCTCCCCGTCCTACATAATCTACCGTTCTAATACATACGTCCAATTTGGCAGCATTATTAAGTAACCCCCCCCCCCATGTGAAAGCTGCGTCCCTGAATAGCATAAGTAATGTGGAGCTGGAGATGTACATGAACCTTAACATAATTATCATCACGCCTTTAATTCCCAAAGGGTTAGGCAGGGGTGTACCTTCATATATGTAGTATTTACACCTACATTTCACCAGTTATTAAGTGCCATGTCATAGGGGGCGAGCCTACTGCCGCCAACCGGGCACAAATCCAGTCTCCGGGCTGCTTCTGAGAAATTTCTGATGGAATAACCCAATAACACTTTACCCGACCTAGAAATCGAACCCAGCTAGTACCTCATGCTCAGCAGTAACGCTTGCGACCACTAGGTAGATCAACGAGGAGATGTACCTTCTTTAAGGGGACTACATGACCTAAAGTGCGGTCACTGTCGGACTGCATAGAAAAGAAAGAGAAGCGCGATGACACAACGCTGATAATTTACAAAAAATCTATTGTTTGGACTAAAAAAATTAAAACACTAGTGATTTAGTATGTTGCTTGTAGAATAATCTGACAAAAAAACAGAATGATTGTATGCATATTAGTATGGTTTAAATTGTAAAAAGAAAGTTTTTAGAGTTATTTTTCTATCGTATCAATTAGTTGTATTATGTTTTCAACACACTATCTACCTAGCATATTATTATACTTATCATATATTTTTCTGATTTTGTTTACTGGAGGGCTGATTTTTCAATCGACAGATAATTTTTATTCGTGAAATAAAACTGACGTCTGACAGATTTTGTATGGAACTTCTGTCAAAAATTCAAAACGATTCCTCGGATAAAATTATTTGGCGTTGGAAAAGCCCTTAGTCGATTTAGTGCTTCTAAAACTTGTGTTTTTTTGCGTTTAGGTTCTGTAAGGGGATCCTTAAAATATTCCTCGGCACCAATGGTGTTGGTGACCCCCCCAAAATCTTGGGCTGCGAACGCGCCTGCATAAAGGTGATGATATCAATGTTAAATTTGTTGCCACTGATGTGCGGCTATACCTAACAAAGACAATCAAATACATTCTTGGCCCATGCACCCTAAATGAGTAATAATGTCAATGTGCTGATTTCCTGAACATGGGAATAAATCGTGCAAATCTTTACCTTCTTCATCGTCGTCTCTTGGTTGCAGCAGCCATAACTCATCATCGTCGAAGTGTGCGTCTCCGCCGCGACCAGTGCCGGGGAAGAACGCGTGCGCAAGGATCGAGCCCCGGCCGTCAAAAGGATAAGCGTCGTCATGGTAACGCCTGTTTCAAACAAAACACAAAAGATATTAACCACAGATAAAATAACACCGTAGGTAACATGACAAAGTTGCATTAAGCTTTTACTGTTGATGAAAACAGTCATACTGAAGTAATGTATTCATCTTGCAACAAACAACAATGAATGGAGTGGATGGAGTCTGCAGAGCAATCAAACTTGCGTCCCGGGGGTCCTACGCTCGGCTACTACCCAGTACCCACCTAATCATTTTTCGCGCCAACAAAACACAACGGAAAGACCTCACCCATGCATATTTCACGCGATATTAGCTGACCGTTGCGTTATTGAGTTTTCATGTGAAAGTTCTGCCACTAACCGATATGGGCGTGGTGCGCTAATAAGGAAAATATTCCTATCCTTAGTACGGCTATTATTATGCTCGCTCGGTTTCTGAGTCGCTTAGGTAATAAGAGCCGCAGTGGAATATTCCCGGAGCGAGTTTACCGCCGCCCGCCGTCCCTATTGGTAGTATCGGGAGGCCACTTTAATTTTTTTTTGTATTTACCTTTTCTGTGTAGATTTGAAAAGCGATAGAAAAACGCAATACTTGTTTTGAAATCTACATTACCTTGTTCGTAATGACAGCACTTTATTGAGTGCTTTCACAAAGGTAAGGTAGTGGAATGAGGAAGTGTCTCGCTGACATACGCCGTCAAATATAATGGATTCGGAATGGAAAGTTTCCGAGTTTGGGGGATGATTTATTGCCGTGTTGGTATCTGCCCTTAGCAACCGCGCTTGAACCCAATGTGTGCGGATATGAAACGGGTCAATGTATGTCATATTTCAAATATCCTTTCTGTTTCACAAAAATGCAATAAAGTCAAAACTTACAGGCATAAAGCCAAGTAGAAAAGAAATATAAAGTTCTTCACTTGAAATTGGTTCATAAAATATACATTACATGTCTAAATGCATATACCTAAGCGTATGATAGCAGCCAGTGATTGCACTTATATCATTCGTGAGTTGGAGAGCGCAGTTAAGTTGTACGTATCCTTTATTACTTGGGCAATATTACAGTTTATGAGTGTAATAAATCTGGTAGACGCATAGTGTAGGGTACTGCGCTATGTGCAATCACTCTCAGCGTTCCACCCCAATGAAGTGATGATAGAATCGTGTCATATTACATAATAAAATATCGCACAGAATTCCTATCAACTACATATTATATGTTTATGTTATGTATCATTATTTACTGTAGAGCTATTAAAACAGAAATTTTTCACGCAGGCCATACATTTATTTATTTTGGTACTCCTTTGCATGCATACATGTGATAAGGTTGATTTTATTTGAATAATATGGAAATAGTGTTAGATGAAATAGAATCTATCTATAAATAAATTAATTTGAATATTTGTCTCAACTGGGTTTTCTGCCTCTAATACTATTTGGGTAGGTAACAGTTTTAGATAGATAGATAGATAGAATACTTGTTATTATGTACAATTGTACACCATATGAATTACAGATATAAATGCAAAAATTTTACATAAGTAATTATGGTCACACAAACAGCGGTATTATCGCTAAAAGCGATATTTTAAGACAACCTTTGGATGGATTCAAGGGAGAAGGAGACACAATACCTACTTCAGGTAGTCTGTGGTGTATCTACCATTGTAGGTCTACATTCAGTCAGACATTCAGTTTTCCAATTATTTATTTTTACCTACTGTAGATCCGTCTAAAATAAATGAAAATTCATATATCTAATATTATAATAATATTATAAAGGGGTAAAGTTTGTAAGTTTGAATGTAGGGGGTAATCTCTGGAACTACTAATCGGATTTGAAAAAATATTTTTTATTTGATAGCCCAATTCTTGAGGAAAGCTATAGGCTATTTAACATCACGCTATGACCCTTAGGAGCCGAGCAAAAAGAAAAAAAGTCAGAAAGAACGCTAAACAAAACCGAAGTAGGTAATAGTGCGGGAAGGCGAAGAGATGCGACGGGGTGGGTTGGGGGAACAAGAAATTTCAAGCGGACGAAGTTCGGGCAGAAGCTAGTCTATATATACTAGCTTCCGCCCGCGGCTTTGCCCGCGAGGTATGTCGATAAAAACTATCCTATGTTCTTCCCCGGGATGCAATCTATCTCTCTGCCAAATTTTATCGAAATCCATTCAGTGATTTAGGCGTGAAAAGGTAACATACAGACAGACAGATTTACTTTCGAATTTATAATATTAGTATGGATATTAGGTACTAAGCTATCATTTTCAATGTGTTTTTTCCTATTCAACATTGACTGAAAATCCGTCGCATTGTGTGAGAACTACCTCGTAACCGACGATCGTCAGAGCCTGTATGTACTTCTTGATCGTCAGATGTTATTACGTCACACTCAAATCACACTAATATAAAGGCGAAAGTTTGTGAGTGAGTGTGTGTGTGTGTGTGTGTGTGTGGGTGTGTGTTTATATGTTTGTTACTTCTTCACGCTCAAACGGCTGGACCAATTTTGATAAAATTTTGTATGGAGGTAGCTGACACCCTGGATTAAACCGCGGGGCGCAGCTAGTAGGTTATAAAAGTCAAGAAAACACCTATTTATATTGATCCAGAATCATCTCACCATCTCAAGAAAAACAATTCACTAAGTAGGGGTGTATGTAATTACTCTTTTGAACAACATATTCTATATCAACTATCAGGTACCTACAAGTATCGTCATATCGGTTTCTATATCAATAGAAGACAACTTTGCTGTAGATATAGTAGGAAACGGAAGACTTTTATAGAGTGTAATATAAGTTAATGGCACGCATAAAATCCGAGGCAGGTACAGACGCCAGCACCTCAAGCTACCCGAAACTTTAAAATTTTCCCAAACAACTTTGAACCTTATGCTTTAGCAATAAAGTTGAAAATCTATTAAAGAAATTAAACAAATTGTATTAGCTTGATGTGCTGGCGTCTGTACCTACGGCGCAGCATTTGATACTATCCTTATAGATAAGGTCTTTACTATAGATCTATAGTAAAGACGACTTTAATAATCTAAAGCCTCATGCGTTAATATAAACCTATATTATTTACATCTGTTGTACCTAACTTATTTCTGAAGTAAAACAATAATTTCTAAGCGAGGGAAACGTGTGGAACTTAATTTCAAATACACCTTACCTACCTGAAACGTTCAAAACTGAAGTGTAGGTATAAAGAATGTATCGCAAGTCGAAAAGCATTATCGAATAATATATCGGAAGTCGTGAGCAAACTTTTTATTGATTCGACAGCAAGTAATAAAAGTGAGCTTGTGACGTGACCACGCCAACACGGCAGCCTGAACTCACAAAATAAGACGCTCCCGAAGCACGAAGAAAAAAGAAAATTTTATGCAGAGTGCGGAGAAGTTGTCGGCTGCCGCTGCAAGTTTGCAGCGTTCACCGCAATATGGTGGTCGCAATATGTCCAGTGTTGAGGTTTTTGTCACTGCTCCTTTCTCATATCGACGTTTACGGTGATCTAATAAGTGAAACTTCGCCCTACTCTCATTCAATATGAGGCTCCTGTCGGAAACTTTGCGTCGTTTGTCAGGGTTAGCTTCGTTCGTCGCCGTTGTATCTGTTTACTATTATACTTTTGCTATTAGGTCATATAAAATTGTTCTGAACTTCTGAAATAATATCGTTTCGGTGTATCGTAGCCATGAAAATAATCTAACATACGAATTTTTTTTGCATATTTTTAAGGTTTAATCATTTCTGACATACCTACGTATAGTTCTCAATAAACTCAAACTTATTTTCGTCGGGTACAATTGGATAGAAATGGATTTAGCCTCCTTTGCATTAAAGCGAGTCATGATCGGGGCTTCCCACTCTTATATATGAGCGAACGTTCTGAATTTAACTTGAAGTCCAGTACATTAGCGGAATGATTGAAAACACTTCTTCAGAATTTTATTGAGCAGGTAAGTAGTAAGAATGTACGCGAGAGCTTAATAAATATCTCCCTTTGATTTTGAAATGATCTTTTCTGGTTAGTCTGTTTTTAACAAATAACCTTATTTTTCAAATCTTAAAATTTTTCACCTAGGTATCAAAATCTTATTTGATTTTAAGAAAAACGGGTTTGACATTGTATGCTGTAGTTATTTTATACGTTAAGTGAACGCTATAGTGTTCAGTTCGGCTTGAGCAGTGTCCGACCCTATTCGTATGCCCCGCACGAGGAGATCGCAAATCCCCTTAAAATGGATAGGACGTTTCTGTAAATCCTCAGTTGATTATTATTTATTATCAACACAATAAATCAAGCTTGGGGATATTTAAAGAAGTCTGCCAATTTTGTTTAGAGAGAGTAGAGATATTTTCTTTTTATGCAAAAAAGGACCTGAGGACTACCTACGTACATAATGTGCTAAAATTACAAAATTCAACACATTTGCCTTTTCATTTACAGATTGTTGTGATGGCAACTGTATTGAGTTTTGTTAAAATTCATCGTTAGTTTTGTGTAAGTACCTATACCTACCTAGTTAGTAAATTCAAGTCTCCTAAACTACCCGACTCTCCTAATATTTGCAATTTGTTACGTTTAATTTCTTCAATAACTGGATACCACTACTACATCAGCTTTATTAAAATATTGTACGTGACAGTTCTCCCTATTTAGCTACGGGATAATCTTCCTCCAGAACTTAACATGTTGCGAGGATGTTGAACTAACTAACGGTCACTGTCTAAAGTCATAATTTCTTTTGATTTACCTGGCAAAGGAAACAACGATGTCAGCCTCATCGGAGTTGACTTCTGTGAAGGTTAGGCGGGATGCTTGGGCCCAGACCTCGAGCGCTCGTGACAGCACGGCTCGGGTCATGTGCGCGTCTAGCTGTGATGGCCGCCGCGCCGAAGACAAGCTGGAGACAAAATATCATGACATTAAATAACCTTACATATGAAAAGAAACACAGACAGACACTTATTATAAGAACAGACCGTATTATTTCAAATTCATTACTCTATAGTAAAAAAAAGACGAATAAAAGAAAATGCGAAATCGTGTAAGTATGGCGAATTCTATAATTCGCTATAATTTGGAGTATAAGCCTCGACACAAAGTTTAAGCGAAATGTTCCTTTGTATATCCCTGCTGAAGTCTAAGATCGCAAACGCGGCTGCAAAACTTGTGGTTCCGTCTTTGCATGCGGCTGTATGTAAATTATCTTTAGGAAAATGTGATAAATACCTCATTTAATTAATTTAGGTAGATAGCTAGGTTGAAACATACACATATCTATCGACCTAAATTAATTAAATGAGGTACCTAAGTATTTATTACATTTTCCTAAAGATATTAGTTCAGTATTATTCCTGAAGTCATCTTGGTTTAACGTTAGTCAAATCTTGTATGTTCTCTTAATTTTAATTGTTTTCTCAAAATCTATAAACACGTTACTTACTAGATTATGCACCTAAAAGTCTTTATGATTAAATACTATATTTATAATATCTATAACCAATGAATCTTGAATGCAAAAAGAAAATGCTATTTCTTTACATGTGTAACTGTAAAAATTACCGAAAAGTAATACACGCAACTTTGGACACAAAAACCTTACACCAATGTATTGCTCAACAAACGTTGTCATCCATTGTTGCTTATACAACTTTTAAGAGTATATAAGTCTGTAAGTCCTAATAATAAAATAGTGAGCCTTTGCTTAATACTTAGTAGGTAGTTGTCGAGAGTGGTCATTACGTAAAGGGACGCGGCGTTATGTAGGTATTGTACTCGTGTGTGAGTGGCATGGGGCTGGACGTACCCCATTTCAGAGCTGTGTTGTGTGTGCTGCGGCCGGACAGGTTTCGAGTAATGGAATAATCGCATTGTGGACAATTTGAGTGACTCGGCTCTATTTAACGCTCGCTGCGCTCATTACACGGGATTTATGCGTTGTCATGTACAACACAGAGACCTCATTAGGTCCGCACAGGTTTTAATTAGAGATCTAGTCCTAGCTTAATACCACTAAGCGGATATTTGTCGCGAGGTTATTAAAACCGTAATGGATGAGCTGTAGCGGCTCGCATTATTCAGATGTATCGGCAAGTGCACCAAACCGCTAGTGTCGTGGTCAGCTTTCAGTCTATATTTGTACAACACATTTTGCCGGATAAAATATGGTATCCGCGGGTAATTAAAATTAACCAACGCGGCTGCCGCCCGCAGCTCCTGTTCTTAACAATTATTTTAATATAATTATTTAGGGACACCGGGGAAATTAGAGAAATAAAGCGGAATAGGACCGTACTAATGTTTCGAAGTCGGCGTTATTCATTTGAGCGGCAGTATGCACGTCTCTAGGCAGCAGCGACGTACAGCACTAATGAAATGATATGTGCAAAATAATTCATCGAGTCTTTTTAATGTGCCGGTTGCCCCAGGACAGTCGGGCGGCGGCGGATGGAAACCGCTCGAAATTTATTATTGCCATATTAACATGGGCCGCCGCTCGTGCACGCACTATATCAGCCAACTAGTTAATTGCAAGCCTTGGATGAAACTCGCAACCGCATTTCGAAGTTAATGTTGTTATGTCAGCCCAAAATAATGAGTGTGGTCGAACTGCATGAGGGAATTTAACGTATCAGTGCTGATGCTGATATAGATTAATATAATCTTGGTGACAACATCTAAAGTTGGATAACGTTTGATATTAATTTGATAGTTAGGTAGTCGAAATGTTCATCTGTATCCAGTCAGTGTTCGGATAGTACGGTTTGTGTAACATCGGTTATCGACGCGGCCTCCTGGAGCGGTCACGTCACGCGTGTCATGTATCTTTACACCCCATTACACTAATTATCTGATAATCAAATCCACACACGTCCGCAGCTACGTATGTTAGGGGACAAGCTTTACACACACTTAGATCTCGTGTACGCACATGAATTTTAATTAACTTTATGCCTAGCCAAGTAACTAAGTAGTATTGATTATTTTATTTCTATACTAAACATCTATTTTTTAAAAGTATGAGGTTAAGCTCGCTCCTTGTTGCTGGACTAAGAATTGTACAGTCTTCATTCGGTACCAAAGTTCTCGAGGATGAAGCCAACAAATGCCCAATTTTTTACGAAACGAGGTCAACTCCGTAATAATTTTCATTTAAATGAAACACGTGAGTACGCAAATAAGTTTCTAGTGGTTTTGAAGGACTTCGCGGCACGTTGTTTATTGGTGGGTCAGTTTGAAGGAGTTGAGAGTAAACAGAAGCCTACGGTCTGACTCAAGGGGTGAACTGTGGACACGTGAGCAGGCGGGAGCTGGCGAGGGCACGTGATCACGTGCTCGCCTTCACATCACAATGCCCTGGGTTACGCCTACGCCTTTACGCTCTCGCGGCACTCTTTCCTAACCATGCCGGGGAAATTCCACCTTTTTTGCTGGAAAAATCCCACACTTTTATACTTGCTTTATTAGCAATACCTATGAAATACAAAATCTACGGTTTTTAGAAATCGATCTTTATCAAATAGAGCTAACATTATCAATAGTTAATGGATTTTATAGATGATATGCATCTGCCCGCGACTTCGTCCGGGTGAAATTTCACCCTCCGCCATTCACCCTCTTAGAAATTTCATGACTCTAGGACCAGCGGATTAGGCCGTGCGTGATATCAGTCAGTCAGGACTTTTATAAAATACTAGCTTCTGCCCGCGACTTCGTCCTCGCGAAATTCGTACTTTCCTCTAACAATTTCGAAAATGAATGTTTATGATCTGTATATTATTTATTTAGATAAATAAGTATTCGGGCCAATATTTAAGTTTATAGATCAAAGGCATCAGATTTTTCAAATAAACTGTACCCCGCTTTTCACTCCCACAGGGTTGGAATTTCGAGAAATCGTTTGGGATGTGTTCATAACTTGACTCAAAGACCCATAACCATTTTCGAGTTAATAGAGGCAAGCAGTAAAATCCACCCTTTAAACTTTATTACCCTTTTCCACCTTGGTAGGAGTCGATTTTTTAAAAACCCCAAAACGCATACTTTTTTTATTTTAGTAGTACCGGGTTTTGAGTTAATCCGACAGCGGGTTACCTAATTTTCTAACCTATCAACTTTGTCACCCCCTAAATCCTCTGTGAGGGGTTTTTTTAAACTAAAAGTGGCAACCTTTATTATTTACCGAGCCAAATATTGCCAAGTTTTAAGTTAATTAACCAAATGAATAAGATTTTTCATATAAACTGTATCCCCTCTTTTTATCCCTATAGGTGTGGAATGGAGTGGTGGGAAAAGGCTAGGATGATGATGAAGTGTGAAATTTTGAAAAATCGTCTGATATGTTTCTATAACTTGACATAAAGATTATTTATTCCAATTTTCCAGTTAATCAAGCTACGTAATAAAACAATCCCTTGTGAAATTGGCTACCCTTCTTCACTTTATTATTTATTCTGGTCTTACATACTGAGTTTCGAGTTAATCGGACCGTGCGTTAAAATTCTTCCATACAAACTTTGACACCTTCCAATCCTTCAAACCCGCCCGGGGATCCTCCAAAAAACAAAAAATAATAAACTTCATAATTTACTTAGATAAGTACCTATGCGTGCCAAGTTTCAAGGTCATTAACTCAAGGAATAAGATTTTTCATACAAACAAAATCCCCCCTTTTCACCCCCTTAACGGTTGAATTTCCAAAAACCCCTTCTTAGTAGATACCTACTCTTTACAAAGAACACACCCTCCAAAATTCATGTCTCTAGGACCAGCAGTTTACGGTGTGCGTTGATATATCAGTCAGTCAGGACTTTGAATTATATATATAGATTATATAATTATATATTAAATATTAAAAACAAAATTTCATCCCCTTTTCACCCCCTTAAGGGTTAAATTCTAACAACACCGTTGCGTTAGCTTCCAACCATACGCCTAGATTGTGATTTTTACTTCGAAAATTAAGGACTTTCTATACACAACTTCATCCCCCTTTTTACCCCTTCGGGGATGGAATTATCAAAGACGCTGAGACGCGTATAAATTAATTTTCAAACGTCAGCCTAAACACAAAATTTGAAGATCATAACTTCAAAACTGACGGAATTTCATAAAAACTTCCATACCCTATTTTACCCTTTTAGGGGTAGATTTCCCAAATATCCTTTCTTAGTGGATACTTACTTTTCACAAAGAACACACCCTCCAAGTTTTATGTCTCTAGGACCAGCGGTTTGGGCTGTGTGTTGATATATCACCCAGACAGTCAGTCAATGAGTCAGTCAGTTTACCATTTTATTTAAATAGATATAGATATTTTTTATATTAGATCTGAAGCGTTGTTCAACACAATGAATAATAAAAGCAGGTATTTATTATTGTAAATACCTACGTCAGATAGTAATCCTGCAGGTATAATTTCGAATATATTTTCAGGATGTCATTGTTAATTTTGTCATCAGTGAAAAACTTACAATGAAAGCATTTTATTATCATACTCGTTTATCGAATGCACGTATCTATATAGGAGATTGACACCCGCATGAGTTCATGAAATCTTTATTCCCTATAAATAAGTTCCATTGTTATATTTATTGGTAATAAACTGTCATGATGCACATTCGATATTCACATTAAAATGTTTCTGTATAATTTAGCAGAGGCGGGTGGCGCGGCGTGGCAGCGACTCTGCGTTTATTGCGTGAAATAATAAAACATGCGATATTGTGACGACATGGCGACGCGAGACGTCTTCACTGCGAAATGGACATAATCTCGTTACGATGTCATAACAAACAGATTTGTAAGCACGAATTTTATGGGCTGTGTCCAACGAGCTAAAATTTAATTTTCTGAAATAATCTGTCAGCGAGCTATTAAAATTATTCGTCCGTGTATAGCCCTACAGACGTTACACTTTATTGCTGCAAAAGATGTTACAAACAGGACAAAGCGACTAACTTTGTTGGCCGAGTATTGCTTTATTACCGCGTATATTTTCTGTTGTATCATATTATACGTCTTTACTATCAGAATTTGTACCAGCAGTCTTTTGTGATCTTCACAATAAAAATCTACCTAAGAAGTTGTTCTACGATGGCGTCATAAAGTTCTACGGAAATGTGCACGAAGTTGTCAGTCATAAATATAACTGTCCTTTTCTTTCTAATTTCTTGAAACATGCCCATAATCTTAATCGTGCCTACAGATTTTAGAATAGGTATTACTTCGTCATGAGCGGCAGATGTACTAAAGAAAACACGTGTCGATCGTCAAAAATCGAAAAAGTGTATAGGTTAACCTTTAATATTAAGTTTAAGACTGTTTAACCTGACTTAACATTGTTTATAATGTATGAATAAATTATGAATAGTGCGAAATAGCTCGTACATAAAGAGGACCGAAGGTTGTAAATGTTTTACCAATAACCCTGTATATCACGGCGGAATATTTCAACAAGGACAGAGATGCCAAATTACTTTTTATTTTACTGTTCGAAGGGGGAAATTAGCATAAAAATAATAAAATGTCAGTGGGATAAGGTCCCCCGTGGCGTGCCTAGCGCGCCCTGCCACCGTCTGTCTGTCACAACGATTGTCAGCTCACCTCCGACAGCGAGACATGGAGGCGGTATCTCGATTATTGTTGATAAATAGAAAACATCGCTAAATTGAACGCTATCGATAGGCGATTATAAACGTAATAGAGAGTCGATAAACACAAAGCTAAACGAGGCCCGCATCTTTGACAGCAAGTCTTGATTGGGCCTTAGAATTCTACGTCTCGATGATAACGTTCCTTCCTCGTGGTCAAACTTAATGGTCAAACTGATTTGACCACGAGGAATTCTGTTCCGGATAGTCAAACTACTAGTCATGACATTAGTCAATTGTTTTTATTGGTACCTACTTGAACAGATGACTTAAATAAAGCATCAATACTCCACGTTCAGAAATGTTAATCGTGCCTGCCGATTGCTTTAATTGTTCACCCGATGCAGTAAGGCACTCCTTTGAAATGTCTTCCCCTCCGTGACGCGCTGCCTGCGCCTTCAGCTCTCATGCCGTACATTGTAGATAAGCGACGTGGCAATAGGCATTGATGCTCACTGGGGATTTCAAAAGCAGACTACCGCTTGAATTCTTTGATGTATAAAGGGATTTAAAGAGACTCTATAACGTGAGGAAATGTCGATTTAAAGTCGATGCGTTCAGTTTTGCGTTTTTCTAGTCCGTAATGAAATTTTAGTAGTTAAGTATCTAGTTACAGCTAACGTGTAAAAAGTGTCGAAAAGTGCTATTTTTCCCGTTCTCTTACGCATGAGGGCATTTCTCAGTAATCAATTTTATTAGCGCCTGAATAACGGACTGTCTAGTGCGATCCATTGACGCTGCAATGACGTCGATTCCTAATTGACCTCTATCGGCGTATTCCTTTAATAATAGCTCCTTTGAATGTCGGCTGTCGGCCGGCAGCTCTCACGTGCGCCATTGTGGAGGAAGCATTGATGCTCCTTAGGGATTTCAGAGGATTTCTAGACAACGATTTACCGTCTCTCTATAGACATCGGTTTAAACGCTAGTTCTGCCTCCATTGTGTAGACGTTTACATGTTTACAGAAGATTATAGAGCCTGTCTTATACACTAAATTTCCGTTCACATTGTGTTAGGCTTCGTAGAAATTGTGTGTGCTATAAACAAACATCTGTTGTATTCGATAGGCGCTTAGATTGGGTTTTGACGGTGGGCGGTGCGCATAAGAGAAATTAGTGAAGCCGGCTGGCCGGCAGAGCGCCGGGAGCGGAATTAAGTCGAGAGTAACGTTGTTATGATGGTAATGGCATATTACTGTTCGCTCCATGCGGACATTTTCCGCATGAGCACAGATACAAAATTGAAACGATTTTTCAGTGATACGATTGCATCGGTAATCAGTGAGCGTGCACTTCACAATTCACGTTGAATATAGATGATGTGACTCCGAAGTCCGTGGGATCGCTTTCAATCTTGTTACAGATTTATTTCGACAAAATGTAGATCATTGTAATGAAGGAGGAAGGTTCAGAAAGCATTTCAATGAAAAGAAAATTGGTTCTCAGTGTATTGTTTTATTTGATAGTTATTCTAGAGGCGCAGTTCTAGATGTACCTACATATATCTAATTCATCGCTCATACTAGTATGATTAAAGTCATAACAGTGGCTAAACTAAGACCTAGTTAAGGACACGCGTTGTTAGAACTTTTATATGAGTTAGCTAAACTGGGAGGGATGTAATTGGAAAGCTGAGACGGCTTGCAATACCACCGCTGTACTGGTGTAGTTACGACCTTAATTTTGGCTATAAAAGCGCAGTTTTTCTAGAGATAATCGGTTCACTAAGTTTTGAAGAGCTGAAATTATATGGCACAGCAATTTTCACTTATCTACACTTTTTTATCTTTTTTTTTATCTTTATTATATTATTTAACGTTAACTAACATCGTATACCTAAATATCGTGCGGTACTTAATTTATATAATGGGATTTAGTTAGAAAACAAAATTGTTATTGTGTGCTAAAAAACGTGAGGCAGTCTTTGAGAAAACTTGCGAACTGTTTCTAAACCAAAGTAATTTACAAGGTTTCCTAGCAGAAGAAAAACTCTGCTGTGTTTGGGTTTCACCATAATATTATAATAGGTTGCGAAACGTCGAGTTGTGTTTTATTTTTGTAGAAACTCGAAATTCGCTAGATGTAATCCTACCCTCTGTTTTTAAAAATTATTTATTTATTAATAAAGGTACAGACGCCAGCACATCAAGCTACCCGAAATTGTCAAATTTTCCGAATCAACTTTGAACCTTAAGCTTTAGCAATAAAGTTGAAAATCTATTATATAAATTTGACAGATTGTAGTATAGCTTGATGTGTTGGCGTCTGTACATCAACAGCTTCTGTATATATCTTAAGCACTATAGTTAACTCGGACTTACACAGGCGGCAATTACAAGGGAAGAAAACGTTTTGGCCTTTTAAATACTTAAATGAGAATTAAAAGGATGTTAAAGAAACATGTGAAAGTGTAATTTTCTCGTATCTCTTTCGATATAGTGTTTGTGGTGGCGCGGCGGCGGTGCGCGGCGGCGGTGCGCGGCGTCGTTCCGCCCGATAACGGACGGATGTAAACGGGCTTTATGAATATTCCCGCAAGCTTTCTGAAGCTCCGGGGCTCCGGAACTCGGTGAGATTAGAGGGCACTGCGCACGGATGCCGAATGTGCATGCCTACACATATCCTGCACTCTATGCAGATGTTTTTTTGAGAAACGCATGTTTTGGCATTGGTATCGTGGTTTTGTAATAAATAGTCTCGTAGGATGGGCCTTTCAGGGTTTCATTTGACTTTGTCTATAGGTGCCCAATGTTACCCAATGATGGCGAGAAAAGCATTTAGTGTGGCGTGTTAAAACCAGAACATACATCTTCTTTCATCATTGATTGAAATTAAGCAGCAGGAGCAAAGCTTAGGGCAATAAAAAACCTGTTAGTAAATCGATAAACGGACGGTCAAATGATATTCAAGCTTAAAACTGTTCTCTATTTTCAATATTGTCCTTAAGTTTCACGAGATAACACTAGCACTTCAGCCGTCTATGTTCGAAGATGTGTGTCTAAGTGAGTCTCAGTTTATCTATCCAATAACGCCATCGGCTAAAACGACGGGTGCTATTTGATGTTCTAACTCCATGCTCTCAGAACAGCAAGTGTCTCAAGTTATTTTTATCGTCCCCTCACCTTAGTGCACTAAAAGCGTTTGTCTTGAATTTTTAAAGCATCAATTGAACTTTAACGGGCAGCGGACGAAGGCGCGGGTTAACTTAGCAATACAAAAGTTTAATGCTAAAATATGGACTGTCTAATTACGAAAGTACCGGATACAACAAAGTTTATTTTTGTTAGAATCGGAAAATGAATTGGGCTCACGGCGTACGTGTTAGTTTTGTGATACGTCTATCTAGAGAACGGTATAAGGATTTGATAAGCAAATTGAATCTCCCTACAGTGTTGTAAACAAAGGACAAATATCAAGTATTCAAAACGGCGTCGCGGCGGTCGATTGCGGAAATGACAAACCGATTAGTTGCAGGTCTCTGCGTCCTGGGAGAGATATATCCGGCGGAACTGAGCGAAATTACTTCCCGCGTAGCTCCCGATGCACCGCAACAATGTCCAACCAAACTGCGCAATTCGATTTAAGAACGAGCCACCAGCGAAAAGTCCCCTCTACGTCCACTTGTAAAGTTCCAACTCGCTCGCTTCATTAGAATCGAAATTCCCACGGTTCATTAGGATTCCCCAGAATTCTCGGCGTTCGTTAGAAATACTCTGGCGGCAGTGGACCCCGTAAATAAGTGATTAACGCAGTTGGGATTGTTTTCCGACGCTCCGGAGCCGGCGCAGCACTACATAGTTGGAGTGAACTCTTGATACATTTACAATGAGTCGCCGACTTCGGCCGCCTCCCGTCAACTGTACGCGCTAATGTTTCATGAGATTACTTACGATCTCTTTCAACTGACATTGTCATCTCTTTAAATATTGCCGACATTGTAGATAACAATTTCAATTCGTAAGATCTTGTAAGATTTACCTAAGTACACTGCACAGACAGATGATCGCACCCAGCTTTAAAATATTTTCATATTCTAAAACGAATATAGGATACTAAAGCTGCGATCAACGGTTTGTAGACAGGTACGTAATGGGTATTTTTAAGCTGAATTTTATTACGTCGCCATGAAAGAGGGTAAAACGTAATCCCAGGTATCAATGTAGATTCAGAACTACATTTCGTTGGAAGTTAATATTACATCCTTACTTTGTACAGGCGGCTCTGTCACTTTTTATACTGTTCGCGTAGATAATTACTGATTCATTTTCAAAAGTGGTCGACTATTTATTCGTTTAGTTGTAAGCATGAATTTCCTTGGGTCTTTCTTTAATGTTACATTGTCCAGCTGTCATAAATCATGTGGTCCGTTTTTGAGTCGAAGTGGTAATTCGGAAACTTGTAAATTTATTATCTAACGATTTGGGCATCCAGATTTTCCTTTAGCTTTTCATTACGCAGAAATGATTAACATTCGTCACGAATCCATTTCCTTCTTCCCCTCAAATGAGATTGAGAAGACAAATTCGTTTCGTGATATTGTATTATGTCTGTAACCCCATAGCGTAGAAGTGCGTAGAGTAGAGCTCACGTATGGGCTAGGGCGAGGTGACCCTTTTCGTGCGTGTGTAACTCTATTTACCGTAAGCAAGGGAGGATAACCGGTTGAATTCAGTTTTAAAAAGTGTGTTCCGGATATTAATGACTTTGGAAAAACCCAGGAGCGAAGCGTCAACCCTCTAGTCTCACAAAGCTCACATGTGTATGAATAAATCAGTACGTAATTCTGATGTTATGCTCAACTAAGATAATTTTATCATTATAATCTTTGTTGGTTATTGGTGCTTGCTCAGAAGTTAGCAGTTGGTTTAGGGACTAAATGGACCCGCACGTCCGGACAAACATCGCGGGAATTCGCAACTCAAACAAGTTTAAGCAAATTTATAACTTCCGGATTGGAAGCAGGCTGTTGCCTTCTTGCGCTCCCATACCACCGTATCTACTAACACATCTAACAATTATATTAAACCAAATTACACGGGAGAGTTAAAAGAGTCATAATTAACTTGTTAATAAATCAAAAAGTACCCTCTTATTAAAATAAATAATTAGTTACAAAAATAAATGTAATAACCCTTTATTACATTACGAAGCTCGTGTTAAATAAAGTTGTACTGCTTTGGTTACCCTGCACATTAATAATCGAGGTAGTGATTTAATCTCATCGCGTTGTAATACAATTTGAATTTCTTATAAACACGCAGGTAAAGTAAAATTCAATAAACACATTTTATCGTTGAAATATTTTCATTCTTGTTATGAATACGAAAGCAGTTCAAACAGCAATTGCTGTAATTCAAGAGTGAGCGGAAACTTTCCTAATGATAAAGCTCGGAGAAATGATATGAAAATAGTTTCCTTATACCGGTCGATGCGCTCTTCAGAGGAAATAAGGAGATGGAGTATTGTACGAGCGAAGAGTCGAAGACCGCGAGGTCGTGGCACTCACATGCGACACAATGCAGCAGCTTACGGAAATATGTTGCATCCCTCATTAGTTTCGCGACAGATTTACAGAAGGTTCTTAGAACCATGGATATGGTTTATACAGATTTTTATTCCAATACATATTTGAAGAAAATAGGCCTATTATTAAGAACATCGTCATTTCTAAATAATAAACTACTAACATCGGTATTATAAAATAGTATTTATTTAAAAGGAGCTATGAACCTTTTATTGTTTTATGGAGCTGTTAGAAAACGAACAAAGTTACGTAAAAGTGCATTATCTTAAATAGAGTAGCATAGAGATAGAGCAAGGGTGCAAGGTCCTCGAGGGCGGCGCCCTACGGGGTGCATGTCCGCACTAGCACCTTTTGTCTTCAGTCTTACGTCACGCAGGTGACCGCATATCTCTGAATCATGCCAGTAAGCCAAACCACATAATGGATGGGGACAGGAATACGTAAACAACTTGTCAAATGAACCATAAAAAGAATGCTTCAGCAATTCAGTAATATTATATGTTTGTAGTTGACATACATCAGCATATTTTACTGTTTTAGAAGAAAATGTGCAGTGCAATGTTTTATTGGCAGGTCTTTCATGTTTTAAACCGAAAATACTTGAAAATGATTTAGCTATGGGAAGGAAGCTTTTGAAAATATGAGAATTATTTTCCTAGTGCTGAATATGGAAAATCGCGTACCTACTTTATGTACCGTGGAAATTCGATTTTGAAAATAGTAGTTTTACAATCTGAAAAATGTGGGGGATACCTGAACTGGTTTCAATACTCGTTTCCACTTGAGTGTAAGTGTGCTGTATTCTGTAGTATATTGCATCACTACAATATAATTTTATTTGAGAAGCCGTCGACCGCGAGGTTACTGAACATGTTCAGAGTTCAACCGCTCCTGGGGTTCGGAGGTCGGAGTCCGCATGAAGTGTCTTTGTTACGTAACGCGAGTATGTGAACTGGCTTGTCTAACTTCGGCATCATTAGGTATGTATTTTCAGATCACATTTTTATTTATGAAGTTAAGTATAAGTATTAATTAAACGGTTACTTTCGTGAGGGGATCTGTATACAAATTTGAGTTTAACATACATTATTATGTGTGAGTCACGAAATAGTTTGATGATCAGTGTTTCCTCATAGTTCAAAAGGTAGCAAGAAAAGCTTACCTTTTTTCCCGCCGGTGTTGCAGTGGGGTGCTTACAAATTAACCATTTGGTATGTATCTAAGTAGCTAAGCTGCTCGGTTTTGTTATTGTTACTTAACTTATGTTGTGTATCTGATTCTGATAGGTACAAAAAGGTAAGGTATATCTACATATACATAAAATTTCGCTAAAGCAATATAAAAGTCTGCACTTCATAGTACTGTTGTTGCTCTGAGCAATAAAAGAATTCAACTTCTGATAATACTTTTCTTGAATAATGTCTGGCAGACTTCGAAAGGTTCTAGTGTTGGCACCTAAGCATTAAATCATTTTGGCTGTCTACGACTAGCAAGTAGTTCGTGGAAACTAGTTTTCGTGTTCCAGCGAAGGTGAAGCCCGTTTGTATAGCAGAGGAACATTGAGATAATCTTTGTCTGCCATCGAGTCGCTCGTATATCAAGACCCAGGAGTTTATCATGCTCCTTAGAATAAATGGACCATGTATGTAATATGAAAATTTAACCATTGTGTGCTTATGTAAGGTTTCGTTACTATTTGTTGCTTTTTAAAATACATTTACGTTCACACCTAACAGATTTTTGCGATTGCCTATTAATGAAACTAAACCAATTGTTGCGTAATTACCCACCTGTTTCAGTTCGGTTGACCTGAAATGTTATTTAAATTAAGTCCCATATTACAAAGCGAACCTCATTTGCGTTTACAAAAGTGCAGATCATATTTTTTCTTCTGTGTGTTCGAATTGAAAGCGGTGTAATATTCTTTTTTGTCTGGCAGCGGGTGCCGCGCGCGCCGCGCACAAAGCCTGCCTGGTTTTGTATTCGCTCCCTCACTCACCTGGAAACGAAAGAAAAGAAAATGTTAATTAAGAGCCACTGAACAAAATTGATATCGTCGGGAATGAAGCTTTCGCTGTTATTGTAAACGGATGCCAACAGATCGTTATAGCTATCAAGAGAAATATTCTTTTATTTTATCCAAAAGCCACAAAGTTTGCCTCCGTATCGGGAGAAAAATCACAGTTTACGAACAATAAAACTAAAGGGGAGCTTAATATGAAGTGCCATAACGGCTAGATATTTAGGTAATGTGGCACGAGCGACGGCGGCGGCTCCGCGCAATGCCAAACGAGGCTGAAACGTACGTCTCATTAACACGTAGCGGTGGCGATATTTAGGGAGCGGTCGCGCGCGGTGAGCCGCGAACTAGCATTTGGCAATGCACGCGCTCGTACACAGCCGGCTCTGTAAACTAAACAACTCGTAAAAGTGTAAAAGTCGGAACGATAGCGGCGGAGAGACCGCCTAATATGAGCGGCGGCTGGAGTCGCGCCAGTCGCGCTCATTATCAGATGGGACGTTCCAGCGCAACCCTTTCGTTTTACGATTGGCCTCTAATTACAGCAGCGCTCAAGGCGGCGCGCTTTTTCAGTTGATACGAGCATGGAGTGGGCGCGCATTGCCAAATGGATATATTTATCGGCACAAGCCAAATCGTTTACGCGATTCGACTGCCGCGTCCCGGTCGTCGGTTAGCGTTACAATCGGCAGCCGTTTTGCGATATGAAAAAAGTCTCGGGAAATGTCGCAACCGAGCTGCAATAACAGACGGCGTTAGTTTACGAGAGGCCGCTGATAAAGCCTGCGCGGCTCGCAGTGTGCGGGTCGCCTTAACCCTTATGTGAGTGACAAATAAAACACCTTTAACAGAGTGACGAGGTACCCGGGTACCTTCATACAGTTTACACGTAATGTAAATATTCAAGATCGGCTTTTGTGTTACACATACTTTGAATATTATTATTTTAGCTAAGCTAAACAGCCGGTCGATTCTGTAAAAATCTCACCGTGAAAACTTAGGTGATGTGAGTTTGTTTTTGCTAGGAATTGACACTATTGACAGCTCACTCCACGCTCACTTCACCTAAGTTTTCACGGTGAGATGGTTACAGAATCGCACTGTAGTTGACAATCTGTGGCGATCAAAGCGGAGGAGAGGTGGAGTACTCAATACATGCCATCAAAACCTGAAAGGTATGGCATAAAAATATTCTGGGCTTGTGATGCAAATAACTCCTACCCCCTAAATGGACAATTATATACAGGAAAGTCAGGTGATGGCATACGTCAAACAAATGTAGGAGAATGCACTGTATTAGATCTCGTGGCTAAATATAAAAACTCAGGGCTGAATGTAATTACGGATATTTTTTTACGTCGCTTCAATTAGCCCATTCCTTGAATTCGTGGAATATGACACTAGTTGGAACGGTAAGAAAAAATAAACGTTTTCTTCCTGCTAATATGCAAGCACACAAGGAGAGGGCGATTTATTCTTCTAACTTCGCATTTAGCAAAGAAGCAACTGTGTGCTTTTACGTACCTAAAAAGAATAAAGCAGTAATAATGTTGTCATCAATGCACATGTCACCAGTTATTGAAAATAATAAGGAAACTGCCAAGCCAGAAATTATTTTATATTATAATAAAACCAAAAGTGGAGTGGATAACATGGATAAGCTGTTAGCAGAATATACCGTAAAACGCAGAACAAATCGGTGGCCTTTAGCACTTTTTTACAATATCATTGACATTGCAGCTTTGGCAATATTTATATCATTTACATGGAACATAACCCACAATTGGTCTCGAGTGACAGACGTAGAATGTTTTTGAAATCATTGAGTCTGCATCTGTGTGGTAAAAATATAGAAGAGAGATCAAAAAATTGCATTGTGACTTCAAAATTACATGTGAGATCTGCAATGCAGGACGTGCTTGGCCGAGAACTTGGGCCGTCAATTTCTTCTGGATCTACAACTTCTATAAGTCAGACTATACGAGATTCTAAAGGGCGCGTTGCAGTCGTCGGAAGTTGTTACCTATGCAGAGAACTCAAACGCAAGCAAAGAAAAACTCGAAAAGCTTGCACTAACTGCAGAAAATCAATTTGTGATGGACATGCAGTAACTCGTCCAACATGTAACACCTGCTTCGAAAGCTGTACTAATTCTGTATGAACAAAGATTTGTATTGTTTATAGAAATAAAACACTTTTATAAATGCTTCTTATTAAAATTTTGTATGAAATTATAAATACTTACTTCATAGTTACAAAGAGGTACCCGGGTACCTCGTCACTCAATTATGAGTTTATAATATGTTTTGGTTTCCACAAAACATTGTAAATAGTAGACTTGGTCAATACATAAAAAAAAATGTAATTCATAAATAGTTAAGAGCTCTCAGGAAGTCACAGCTACCTACAGGGCGTAAAACATATTTTTTTTAGAATTTGAAAACGCCAAAGGTACCCGGGTACCTCGTCACTCACATAAGGGTTAACGACGTGTTGCCAATTTATGTTATACGATAAGCTGAGTTTGTTTAGCCTGAGGCTGAGACGAATTACGAGTGCTGAATCACGTCAAGCCATAACGCTCCAGGCTTCAAGCTAGAGTGGATAACTTTGTAGATAGAAAAAATATTATAGAGCTATTAACTTACAAAGAACTCAATGCGTTTAATGGTTGAGCGTAATAAAAACTAAAGGATTTTGTGGGTCCATGGATTTTTTTATAGATTTCCGTTTTCGATTCCGTTATAGAGCAGGCGTCTCACAAGGTGGTGCGACGACCTTGTGAAGGCCGCAGAAACCCGTTGGATGCGAGAAGCACAGAACCGGTCGAAGTGGAGGTGCTTGGGGGAGGCCTATGTCCAGCAGTGGACGTCTTTCGGCTGAAATGATGATGATGATATAGAGCAGACGGTATTGATTGTGATTGTTTGAAAGCTAATGAACGGCTTTCGTTAGTAGACGAGTTATGTAACACACGCAGTTGTGATTACGCACACTGCACAGATTTGAGTATTGGCATCGGCATTTCGGAGGCATCCGACAGAGCGTTCGGTAGGTCCTAGTAACATATTCAAGATACTGGCTGGCATACAATCGGAGGCGGAGTACCGACTGGAATTACATGGAATCGGTCGCAGAGAATATTAGTATGCCAGGAGCGATCACCGCTGGAATGAGTCGACGTGACGTAGCCGGCATCTTCCTCGTTGCTACGTCAAAGTGCAATAACAGGAATATCTTAAACTAGGAGAAAAGGCGGTGTATAATGCAGTAAATAGTCTAAAACGTTGCATATTCATGTAGTGCCAACAGAGTGTCTGGCTTTATAATGTTATATTTTATTGATAAATTGCTTTTGAAGAAATGCGCCTTATTTAAAAAAGCAATCCGGTAATCGCGCTTGATGTTCGTCTTAAACAACGTGATAGTAGTCTCTTTGAGAAGACGGCAATTTATTTAAATCGCCTTTACACAATATAAAATACCCGAAGCCCTTATATGGTATCTAAATAATGATCGAGTATTATTAGGGGGACCGTAAAGCTATTTGGAAGGAAATCGCGCGATGAACGATGAGGCGTTTTTGTCGGTTACTCAAAACATAGCGCGTGACGTGCATGGAGTATGTGGGAGTGTTCGGTCGTAATCCCGACGTATTGACGAGGACATGACGCGCATCCCATGCCGACTAAATGCTCGGAAAGTAGATATAGCTTACTAACGACATCCTTCTCATTGTGCTTTGAAGTCGTCGAACGAATTGAGTTGAGATGTCTAATTAATATTTGAATAGGCACATAGGTAATTAATGGGTTGCCATATCAGTGTTTGTGGATTCAAAGTACCTAATTACCTACTTAAGTATGTCAATCAATTCGCAATATTTAAAAAGTTTGTTAAGGTCTCTACCTAAGCTACTTATTTTGATTTAAACATAGCTTAGTTTAAGATAATGTAAAGGCTGTATGTAAATGTGATGTTGTGCGATGAGATGCGTCGACGTCGGGTGTCGGCGCGTCGCGGTGTCGTGTCGTTACCGTCGCTCCGGCTGTCGCCTCGCCGGGCCGGCGCGGCGGCGGCGGCGGCGGCGTCCCGCCCGCTCGCCGTGGGGACCGTCAACTCAATCTTGCCCCATTACGCGCGACAAATTGGAAAAATATTCAATTACATCTCGCTAAATATTGAATTATATCACAGCAAATTACAATTTTGCATCGGGGTAACACTATACTCTGTGCGAATCATAAAAATTTATGTTAGAAACATGAGTAGGTAGATGATCAGATATAGGATTATGATATTATGTGGCGTATTATACCTACTCTAATTTTAACCTTTTAGGTAAGATTGTTAATGGAAAGGGAATAAACGGAAAGTTAGGCTGCGGTTTAAAACTATGCATGTAACTGTTAGAAATAGATCAAAATCCCAGTATGATTTCAGGCGGCAACTAGGACCTATTTATTATTCAGCATTATTGCTGTAACACAAAACCAAAAGCCCGATTCAATATTGATTGTTCGTATATGCAATTACAAAAATACCTATTGATTACCCGCGTCTTAAGTGTTTGATTGTATTTTGTTCGCAGCACACACGATCAATTTATTTACTCGATGGAAAAATAATATGCGAGCTTAGCTCAGCGACAAGTGGGCGCGGGAATTACTCGCCAGTTGGAGTAATTGCCAATTAATCACCAGCCGTTTTCTATTTCAGCCGGCGACGGCTATACGTGCCGCCGCTAACGAAATTGAGACTGCACCGTATGGACTGTTATGGCAGCACTCTTCATAGCTTCGCTACTTCCTATAACACTAATAAACGAGAAAATTGAAGCTGTGAGGATCTCGTATGATCGATCGACTTCAGGTTAAATAAAATGTTTATCAAAGAAAGTGAATTGCTGTACCTACTTAGTCGTATTTGCATCTGAAATGAGAACAATTCTCGTTTGTGTCGAAAGCAATAAATAATAAAACGGAGCAAGTCGCAGTCTGAAGCCGCGGCGATGAGATACCTACCAATTGTCTGTCGGTCCAGACGATTATTCCCTCGGCTTTCGGCGCTCCGTTTTATTCAGATCAGTATCTTTAAAACATAATTAAGTAAATTTCGAAGTCGTCGCGCTCCATCACCGAAGTAATAAGAGTGAGAGCTTAGATAACCCGCGATTTAATACAATTTTCTCTTATTTTGCTATCTACCGTAATTAGGAATTTCGTCGTGACTAACGAAATCACGCTACGTATCACGTTTTCCGTGAAATATTATGATTCCGGGCGTTTTTACCAATTAGTTAACGGTGCTCTTTGCAAAAGCTGAATCTAATTGGTATTAATCGATTCTGCACTTTGGGTTAATTTCATAAGGCTTAAGATTTTCTATTAATTTTTAATTGAGTGAATACTAAAAAATAAAAAGTAAGATCTCTATCCTTTTTGTTATACTAATAAAGCAACACGTATTTGACAAATGACTTCATCATTTTTGTTTACGTAAACAAGTTGGATAATAATATAACTTTTCGCGATCAGGTAAATGTTTGTCATAAACAACGCTACAACTTTCTGAAGTTAAGTGGGGACAAACAAAACAGATATGCAAAACGTTTTCGACGTTACCATTCAATTGAACAACATCAATAGAGAAGCTTTCACAATATCGTCACCGTGAGTGGCGTCGACGGTATCGGTATCGGTCTTGGTACTGCGAGATGTTGTTTAAACACATGTCCAGCTAGGTAAATGGGTAGAGCAACTTATTTCCTCAGAGTGATTTATACCCAGGTTATTCTAGGTCGGGTATTTGTATCGGCTGTGATCGCTGAGTGGATTGCGCGGCGACACCTTTCAAATAAATTGTCTTGAGATCGGCCGGAGACGGTAAACAAACTCTACCCTATGCAGATGTTCTCAAACCAAACACCTTCAATTTCCTAGAGGGGTAGTGTCAGCCCTAAAATTGCACTCGACTCTCGTTTCTTCTCGCCGTAAGTGACTTAGGGGGCTTTCTTATTTAAACTGCAAAGTGAAATTGTTTTGGCTTGTTTAAAGAGCACTATCTTGTATAAACGTCTAGAATAACGACTGAATTTTATCAAAAGAGACAAAAGGTTTTTCTTCACTAAGGTTAAAGATTTGTGCGTCGAGTACAAAAGTTGTATTTGCAATAAATATGTATGACGGACGTCGGCAAAGTTTGTTAATTAGCGGCACCTTGCAGCGCGCAGTGATAACCCTCAATCGCTACTAAACAAGTTGATTAATTACTGGACAGCGTGCGCTGCTAACAAAGTTCCATTGTCAAGAGTAGAACTAGACGGAGTCACGTGCAAATTATATTGTTACCTGGCTGGCGGTAGGTACATAACTAACGAATGTTCAACTTGACTGTCTCAACTAAAAGGACACATTGACACTATGTGGGAGAATTGGTTCGTGTTTGTGGTGCAGCATTTATAATCATCCATCACTTTTATAATTCGAGGGTTGATGTTTGCTGAATTGAACATTGAGATACATAAGTATTTTTTTATCAAAGATAACATAGGTATAACCGCACAGTCGTAATTAAGTTTCAGATCGTACAAAGACTTTAGCGAAGGTTTCCTTGTTTTTGCCAATTTTTATTTCCATGAGTATCGCTTGCTAATGATAATGTGTGCGTACAGACTGCAGTACAGTCTACGTTAGCTTGTATAATAAAAGCAATTCCAGCTACACGTTGTCGGTATGAAATTGGTGTTGCAATAGACGCGATGTCGCCGCTGCCAAATTACCGGCGTGTGTGGAACCGCCCTAACAATTACCTACACCACTGGCCTTTAATGTTTCGTCGTTGTAATAACCTGATGTTTTTGTATTAACTTTTAGTGTTATTACTGACAATACTCTTGTACCAATAGAAGAGGGTTACTTGTAATGCTTATCTGTACTTAAAATTTTTATTAATTTCTCTACACACTGGTATAATTAGCTGCCAAGTATGGGTATCTTTACAATTCCGTTATAATTACCATAGTATTTTACTTAATCGTATAATGTGAAACACTTGTTCTCACATTTCTTTACTAGTTTATGAAAGTTTATTACAAGTTTTCGATAAGCATTACCTACTATATAAAACAATAATCTATGTTACACACAACAAAGGTACAGCAAGCAAATAGCGCAATAAATATACGATAAATTACTGTCGGGGTAATGAAAGTGTAATTCTCGTAGTCGGCTACGGTGCGACGGCGTAGCACGCGACGACAGCTGATATCGGCTTAGCCGCGTAGGCCTGTTAGTTGGCAACTGCTACGAATGCGCGAGTTGCCAGCGCCTAACGGATAAGCCCACCAGTTACACACATGGCAAGACACGACTACCTACATACGAGCACATACGCAAATTGTAAGGTACAGTCGACATACACCAAACGTACAATCAAGCTAATACGGTATATAGGTTGAGTTACGCTCTTAATAGGCGGAAAATTATTTTATGAACCATAAAACACTGTACGCATGCATTACAAGGTGATTATAATAAATGTATCAGCGGTTTGGATTATAAAAACAGGTGGGATGTTGGGAATGTAACCATGCGTTGAAGTTTTTCGAAAACAAAAACTGAAACTTTTCATCAACCATATGAGAATTACAGTCATCATTCAAGATAAAATGAGTAATTCAATATCAATGTTTGCCCGACATATACGTTCATTATATGTCTAATTATGTCGCTTCATGTTTGTGTAATTATAATAACAGATGGCAGATGCAATCGGACAAGTATAAAGCGAATACCATCGGTGTCTAAGTGTGAAACATTGCATGGCTAATCAGGCGAACAGTAAGCGCATATCAATGCGGCCAGGTGTAACAGCCAGATAATGGCGGCTAACTATTGCGTACTTGATGACTGTACATGACTGTACCGCTTGGTATGGCAAGCATTGCCATAACAATACTATAAGAGGTATTCAAGTTATTAGAGACTGTGCGGAAACTAGCGGCTGTGCGGTACCTACACTTGATGGCTCATATATACCCATGTTTTAATTATCTACATTAAATAATCCAGTTCCTTCTACAACAAAATGAGCGGTAATCTTTACCGCTCATTTTGTTGTCCATACATGTACAAAGAATTAAAAAACCTTTCCTGAAAAATGCTTTACCTTTATGATTGTGAAAAGCATACGAAATTCTTTACAGTAGTTTCTGCGATATTCCGAAGTGTCGATTATACAGAAAGAGAGACATGGTTCAAGTAATTTGTAAAATATTTAGTGACTTTTTTCAAGCTTTATTCCCAAAGGAAGAAGATCGTAAATACCTACAAAGAATTTTGTTTAGTTTCCAGAATAATATCTAGTTTGTAGTTATTTCGCTAAGCGATTTGTACTCAACAATAACTGCGCCAAATGAAATAGAGGAAAGGATAAAAGCACTACTTGACGTAAACAGAGTACGCCTCTCGGATAACGATGTTTGCGAATCTTCTTTAACGCGAGCACGATGCTTTGCAGGTGCATTGTGCGACCTGATATGCTATATATTATTATCTATCGTTCATTTGACACATCCGTCTTGTACTCTACTTATCTGAAACGTATGTCGTAAACCGCCAAATCGGTAGCCAATAAAGCATAAATCACGTGATCGATGCGCGCCTGTTTTCTGTATGTTCGTGATGCTATTTTTGCCGACCGGCAGGCCAATCGTTTTTCTATGAAAATTTCGACAAGATGCGTCTTGATACACCTCATTGATTTTTACTACAAACCGCTAGCGCAATACTCCTGTATTTATGTTGCAACGGTTACTTAATATCCAAACATAGACTGTATGAGAAGGTGTGCGCATATTAAAGATTAACATTCTGTAATCAAGAACACATAAAAGTCTATTATACTTTGAATTACACAAATAGGTACGTCCTTTGACGTGATAAACACACAATACTGTCATTAAACAAAACAAAAGAGAGTTAATTAAAGAGTTCGTTCAGCTGGTAAGTAACGTCATTTGTTGAGCTTGGTGTCGAATCTTCTCTGGAGCTCTTGTATGTCTCATCCACGGTCGCTCACTCAAGGAGGTTGTGATGGGCCGAGCAACGAGTGCACACATCACACCCAGGTTGAGTGAGTAACCGGGAACGAGGTTAAGAGTCTTCTGATCTTCTTTAACTGGATATACTGGCTTCTTTCTTGAGGTTGGGTTTCTTGTTAAGTTATACACACATAAGAACGCATTAAAAGACGAAGACAAGGTGACGACAATTTTTGAACAATTTACAGAAGAGTAATTAATATAGAGTTGTACAATAATCTTTGCGGAACACATTTCAGGTACATAACCTTCGTACATACAAATTACGAACACATGGAATAAGTTGAGCGATTATGACATGTTACAACAAAAATCCCTTTTCAATATTTTTTGCCCAAAATCCGACACCGCAACAAGAATTATGTTCAAATCATTGTATAAATTCATAAGAGCAATATCGACGCTTGTTTGATGGAGCGCCCAAAATAGCACGCTGTAAAGCCCCGCTTGTAAACCGATCGAACGTCTTACTCCGACTATTTCGGCCTCAACGCGAGGAACACGGTGTTTTCATAATAAACACTCTTATAGCTTTCACCTTCAGGTCTTGACCGCTACTTGCTATTAATTAGCTACACATTAATTTATTATCTTCTGTTACGCATACCACTTTTCTTAATGCCTCACTTCGGCAAGCTAGTTAAAATTTTATACAAAAGTAAAGCTTCAGAAGAAAGACGAACTGAAATACATGTGTACTTGTAAAATAAAGATATAAAATACATGGCTTTGTTTATAACATCTTTGTTCGGCAATAAAACACAAACAGTTTTATGTAACACAGCGACAGATTCGATTTATTTATTAACTACGTAAGTAATGCCACACGCGGCCAACGTTTTATACGGCAAATAAAATTGTATTGTAAAGGGGTGCGGTTCGAAGGCAACGCCATCTATTATTTACAGTACGCACTGTGCCCAGCCTACCCTCGTTTACATCACAATTAATTTAATTTGCTTTTTCACAGGCTTCTTCCATTCCCTCATTGTGACGTGGAGGGCTGAGGGCGTGAATTTTCTCGTGATTTGGTAACGGAGGCGGTAATTAGAGCAATTGTGAGGTTTCTCCATTTGTTTTTAACTGTTTATTACCGCGCGCGGTTATTTTGAATGTTCCTAGAATTAGCTTAATGTTTGATATCGCTGTAACTTTGTATTAACACTTTGTTTTTGAGAAAACGAGTGGTTGGAGATGATAAGATTTACTGATTCCTTTTGATACTTTAGTAGGTAGGTATTGATTAGTTAGCAGTGTTTCGCGGTAGGTCCGCTACATGTAAGGCGAGCCGAGTGGAACCCGAGCCGCCCGGCTCGCTGTCGTCGTATCGAGTGTCGCCGGACATGCGCGCGCGTCGCCGGAAGCCGCCCACGAGCGCACTTCCGTCCACAATACATCCGTCTGACATCTGTTATCGCACTGATATGATAAGGCTTCCTGGACAAAACATTACGCCCGAGTTAAATATAATTAATTAATATTATTTACTTTTAGTTCCTAGGCACTTACATAACAATCAATAACATCGACGCAATCTTAAGCTGTGATGGAATTATAAAGCAACATCTTAAAATAGAATTTCTAATGAGATGATAACACGAAACTCCAACGTATGCACCCACTCGTAATATTTTCATGAAATTGGCTCTTGAAACTTACACACATATATGTATAAATTGACTCTTGTATCAATGCACGACCTTCGATTGATATTAGTCTATTTCATGTATGTACGAGTATATTCAAGTAAAAGAAAATGAAATGTATTGGAATTAGTTTTATATTTAGCATATGCGTAGGTATAATTGTTATGTGAGTGTTGAAACTAAAACACGCTGTATCACATAGTGGCAGGCAGCTAGGCGTTGAGAGCAGTGCAAAGTTGGTGTAAATCTTGGTCTAAGTGAGCTGGGATACAGTTTAAGCACGCGCTCGCGTCGCCGCGTCGTCGCCTTCAATCTAACTTTGGCCGACAGTCGCCTGTCCGCTACACCCCTGCATAATGAAATGGGGACTGTCCTAGAATTCACAAAGTTACTCGATACTCAATAATTACATCCATGTTCCATGTTCCTTCATGTCAAAGTTCAATATTCTGCGTATTAAAATGTTTAGTGCAGTTTTTACACGAGATTTTCCCGACCTTTTTATGCGCTCCGTCCTTATCTAATGCGTCGTAACATTTATCTAGTATCTGTCACTTAAAGCCTTTGCTCTCGTGTAAACGGGCGACCTTATTTTTTGCCGAAGGGCCGGAGCTATCAGTTGGTCCCGCGACACAATATTACCCTGCACGGCGATGTATCGCGCTGGAATCACGTCATCGTTCACTTGCTGCCAGGGCGTGGCTGCTCAGCGTGAGCTTGCGGGAAGTAAGCACAAAGCTACCGATAGATATGCGCTGTTACCGTCGTCGTCGTTCACACCGCTATCATGTCATCACAAAACTTTATAACTGTACCTTACCACATTTTGCAATACCTTGGAATTGTGCTCTATATGATTTCAAAGGTTATTTTTAGGCGAGAAACTTATTACAATAATGCCAAAAACGTAAAAAAGGTGTTAGGGAAGTAGATGATTATATAGGCATGTGTTATTTTCCTGATCACAAATTAACAGTTCAGACCGTTTTATGTGTGTACTAGACTAAAATATATTAATATACATAGGCAATACAATAACTAACCGTAACCCAAATTAATACCTACTGGCAGTGTCGCTAACTAAGCCGAGTGCATACTAGTATGTATTATATCATAGCGAACATTCGCGTCTGTTATAAACGTACAAGGGACATCTGCACGGAGCCTTATGAATCCAGAGGTTGATGGATGGATCGGTCTGAGTAGAACCATGCATAGTCGATTATATGTCGTTTACAACTAATCTATGTTCTTGTATATTAAAGTTGAAACATCCACAATGATATTAATAATAGATATACCTATTATTATGCAGCTACGAAAAGTTACAACTCTAAAGTATTATCGAAAATCACATCGAATAGGAATTTCTCTAACCAATTAGATATTCAGCTGAAAACTTTAAAAGCATTTGTAAAGTAAATTAAGCGTACCAGTGGAGTAATTTGTCGAATGTTTCGGCTCACCCTTTTGCGTTGAATGACCTAGAAAAATAAGCTCTATCTCTCTCTGAATGGCCGCGAAATGAAGTAAAGTTTTAAGACAAGCTGTCAGTTTCACGTAAAACTGACGTAGAGTTGGAAATGTTCAGAAAAATCATATTTTATTATGTTTAATTTGAAATTTCTTCCAACTTATTGGCATATTCGACGGCGGCCTTCAGAATTTTGCTAGATAATAAAGTGTTTAAGAGTAATAAAGGAAGGTAACAAAAGCAACCATAATCATAAACATAATGCACAATGCACAACCTACAAATAAAGCAGGAGTATCCACAACATTGTAGAAAGTACTAAAACTTGACTCTTATACTGTTCACGTTTAAATAATTTTAGATATCGTGTTGTCAACGAGGAGGAAATGAGCCAGTTGATTATAATGCTGCGACGGCACGCCACCAGAGGAAAATTTAGACGCGCGCCTTTAGCAGATCGTATCGACAAGAAGGCAGGTTAATGATGAGGTCGATCACCTATCGTTTACTCACCCGTGAAGGGACAATGTGGCGTCATGAATATATAAAAAAGATCACCTGACAAACCCGCTTGGTCGTGTATCAGTACATAATGTAAGATGTATCTAGTTGTTACATTACGTATGTATACTTTGCGCGTGTATCTAATGGTCTTACATACGTGTATGGTATAGGTGCGTACATATAGGCGACACCACGACAGAGCACTTAGCGGAGCCGCGTTGAGGCGGGGTCGCATCAATCACAACACAATTTTATATCAAATGTCGCTCTCAATCAATTTGTGCCAGGATCGTATTCCCCACTACACTACCAACTAGTGACGTTCACCTTCCCTCTATACGTTGTGTGAAAGGGGGTGATACTGCCACGAATCCAGGTATAACTAATGTCTTGTTTACACAGCAATATGTATTGGAAAAAAATTGATGGCGGCGGAACATGGTATATGGTGATAATAAAATACGTTGGAATAGAATAGGTCGGGGAAAAAGTTTTTTCGTATTTTTTATACAAATTTAAGAAATTTTTTTTCATAGTTTAATTATATTTGATTTTAATATATGTGATTTTGTTCGATAAATTGTTGCCATTTTGTAGGTAGTGCCATATTCACATTGCTCAAAACTCTGCGATAAGTAGTTTTGACAGTCCTCTCTTGATGTTAACCTAACACTACATATAGAATTCTGAGGAGAACGAATCAAGTGGAAATCTGATGGTGCAAGGTCAGGACTATTTAAGATGGATGCATTAACACTTCCTAACCAAGCTCTCTTAATTTTTGCTGAGTGGCTAAAGATGTGTGGTCTGGCGTTATCATGGTGAAAGACCCTTTCAGTTTATCAATTCCGGCCCTTTTTTCTTAATAAAAGCTTAAAATGAACGATGTCCTTCCAATCCCACCATACACTCAGCATCACCTTATTGCGAGTCAATCCGGGTTTCGTTATAGTCTGTGGAACTTGACAGCCCCTTGACCATGATCTTTTTCGCACGTTCTTGTCGTAGGTGATCCACTTTTCATCACCAGTGATCAATCTTTTCAAAATGGTTCGGCTTCTTTACGTTTCAATAGAAAATCGCAAATGAGTAGGTAGGTACATGATTCATTACTTTTCTTTCAGTGAGCTCGTGTGGCACCCAAATATCGAGCTTTATGGTATACCCAGACCTTTTGAAATGGGTGAAAACTGTTTTGTGGTCAACCCCTAATTCTTCAGCTATATCGTAACTACTAATAGGTCGATTTTGTTCCACTTTTCCAAAAATGGCATCGATTTTTTCCGTAACGGGCGACCAGTGCAGAGCGAGCTGCATAACTGACATCAAAATTCCCGGACTGAAAACGCTTGAACCAACTTTGTGCTATTCTTACTGACCCTATGTTAGTCCATAAACATCACATATTTTTTACGTGGCTTGTGTCGAATTTTTCTTTTTTTTGTAATAAAACCTTCAAAATTTCTTCGTTAAATTCACTCATTTTGGCGGAAAGAAAAACAAGTGAAAAGTGGCGGGAAATCGTTTTTAATTTTTCTTTTTTAGAATGTCATCTATTTAATGGTATCAAAACCAGCCAGATATAAACAGTACAGCCAAAGAGATTTTACTACAACTAAAAAACCTATAAAATACGAAAAAACTTTTAGAAGCAGTTTAGTTTAACAAAAATAAGATGAAACATCAGTTAATGTCAAAAGTTAATTATATAATATAGGCCCAGCTATTGAGTTAGTTTTTTTTTTCCTTTTTGCTAGCGTACATATTGGTAACGAGTGAGTAACCAATTCTAGCGTCACTAAATGTGAATGTTTTCGTCCGATATTATATTCTCTGTTGTATTTTCCTCAACACGCTCAGATGACTAATATCGTATGACGTTGTAACGTGGTCTGAGGTGTTCCGTTAGCCACGGACTAACTTTCCTAATGGATGGCGTAGTTTTGAGGAAACCACTAGAGATAATTAGAGAGTTAGCCGCTCGCATGACTGTTCTTAATTGATCGAGACATTCTTACGTCACAACAATTCTACATGGCAAATTATGTTCAGTCTTTCTTTTCATTAAGCTCCGGCAGGAATATTATAAAGGCAACATTTTGAACAATTTGAAATTCAAATGTGTTTCAATTTCTTGCGTTGAATCATACTTGTTTCCAGTGTGTAATAATAAGAAATTACAATTCCTTACGATATGAGTAGATCGAGTAAGTTATGGATAGGTATGAGTGTGGCCACACAAAGGCGCTTGTTTATAAAACAAAACAGCCGCGATTCTTGGTCTTGCAATGCGTATTGGGAGACTATGAAAATAATGGTCTATTAAAGAGCTAGGCAGCTCCTTGTGCCTAGTGCTCTATTGTTCTGTAGACGGCATTGCACTCACGTGCAGTATGGAACATCTACCAGGAAAATAGCGGGTAAATGATTCTGCTACATACTGATTGTTGACAATTTGTTTTGGATATCGGTCTGAACACGTGTTTCGAATTAATTTGTTGACGTGACTTAAGAATTTAGAGTACGTAGGTACTCGAGTGCTTACGAACTTTGCAATAAAAATTCATTACTTAAGACGATTATAAATTCTATGGAACTGTTTTTGGGGTGTTTATATCTTGAACGCTTTTAAATAATTCTCGAGTCTATTGCCTGATTATAATAACGACTATTACGACTCTTTATATTTTAATTCACTTGGTCTCAGTACACGCCTCTTTTAAATAAGAATGTATGTATTCACAATCATTCTTCTCTTAATAAGGGCAGTTAAATCTCCTTTATAAATGTTTTATGGTTCTATAAAGCCGTGACAACCACAAATGTTTATAATGTGCGCCTTATTTTATCAGGAATACGTGCTACATACAGCCTTTACATACGCCTTTTTCTTCTAAATTCCTCTATCTTTTTAGAGCTACAACGTTCAGAGTATAGAAGCGTTGCTCGGTTGCTTGTATTGAGCATTTTCATTAAGCGCTATGGTTTTTTTCTGATATCAGGGTGAGAGTGACAGGCAGGGGGCGGGCCGGTGGAGATAAAGTATCTTATCATCTGCTATCTAGCCAAAGGGAAGCCACTCAATCGATAACTGAATGAAATACTTTAGTATTATGGGAACATAATGCGAGGAGCTATTAGGATTGTTCGGGGTCATAACCGATTTTTATGAAATGAAGTTAGTGTGTGGAATGTGGATATCGTTTAATATGTGACCAGATGTTGTATAGATTCTGTGAAATTGTCAAGTTAACACGTGTGTCAATTCATGAAGATTTATGTGAAGATTATAGTACAAAAGCACACCTAATTGTGTAGATTAGTGATACATCCGAGAATAGAAATTTATTGTACGCTTACTGTTGCTTTCTGTGACAAGTTTAAACGGTCTAATGGAATGGATGTTGTCACTGATTGGTTCACAATGCGCGTGAGTTGAGAGTGCTCGGGATCACAAGTCAAATTGTTGTTACTTACAGATTTGTATATACGTAATTGTAATGGTATGTTACAGTTAACGTTTTGAAATTGCTTCATGTTTATTTCTCTTTTCACAAATTAAGTTTCAGATTGACATAGTTTCTCAACTGTTTTGATTAAAGTAGGTACTGCACTTACGGTACTGTACTTAGTAAGAAATATACGAAAACCTAAATATATTGAAAGAAAATTAAAACACTTGAACAAAAAAAAAAAAACTGAGAATCAAAACGGAAGTACCTCATAAAAAATAAATCAAATAATTTATTAATGCTCCAACTCACCATTTCATAGCCGGCCTCCATTTTCACTTACGCACAAAACCAATAAAAACAAGAATAACAACGTAAAAAATAATACAGTCCGCGCTGCTCGAGTGCAATTGCATTAGGAGATGCGAAATAAAAACGAAAATAAAAGACGGAGTAATAAACGGCGCGCGTTATCGCCGCGAGACGTACAATTAATGGAATGTTTGATTTGAATTGTTTTGCTTGCTCGTGGCACCAAGAGTGCGTCCGCGGCTCGCGGAGGTTGGATGTGATATGGCACGAGGGGCACGTTCGTGCCGTGACGTGGGCACGACGCGGGCGGCACGCGCGTGCTGTGCCCGGCCTGACACAGGGCCTGCGCCGTGCCGGGCGGGCGGTTATAAGCGAGGACAGCGGGGCGGCGTCGATAAATTATACGATAATATCGCATTACATACCTATTAAAAGCTGCACTTTACATAACTATTAACTGATAAATATTAACATGTGTTTAAGGACTGGCTCTTATCAGTTCTCTCTCACAAAATTGTTTTTGGGTTTTTCGTAATATGCTTGTGGCCCAGTGCGGTGCATGCCTATATCATTTTATTTTATTATAGCCAATTTATAGCTGTTAATTTAAAAACATGGACTTGGTTGATGGAATAGGTAATGCTAGAATTATTCGTAACTAAAAGAGCCTGGAAATAAAGTTCGTCTACGACATTCGTCAAAGAATAACCTATCACAAACAATATAGAAGCAAGTAAAACGCCGTTATGATAATCCTATAACGTATAAGGTAATAAATGTGTGAGTCAGTATCGAGTAAGGGCGTCACAAGGCTTCGGTATAAGTAGCGCCGAATTGTGGCTTCATGTCCGAGCGACGATAATCTAATGATTGTGGTGGGATATACCCGATATCTAATTATACTTGTAAATGGATACGTAGCTTTAAATATATTTAGTTTTTGATATTTCAGGATAGTAAAATTACATAACGGTAAATTTAAATGACTGAATCAGATGGACTTACCTAATTGTGGTTTGCTGGAGGATTCATTCAAAACTTACTGTTTAAGGGCTACAAGATGTTGAATCAGTTTTATAGGATTGAGTAGGCTACCTAATAATATGAGTAATCGAGTATTTATCAGTAGGTATAACAGGATGCGGATATTAGTTGTTTTCAAAAAGTCACTTGTTTTGACTAAAAACATACATATTTGTACTGAATTATGTAAACCACACGTTTCTATATGTACTACCTTACATAAGATATAGGTGGAGAGCATTGAGTTACGTATACGTCATATAAACAGGCGTCGCTTAAATTGTAATTTCACGGCTCGGCGGAAATTTTCATTGGCGATTAATTCGAGATTTTAGTTCGTGGAGTAGACGCCTCTGGCGGAGGGCGCTCTCAGCATGTCGCTTACGACGTTATTCAGCTCCCCGATGTCAACTGTATCATAACAATTAATTTGTTTTTGTTTCCCTTCTGTGAGTTCGTAGCTTTATTTAAATCCTACCCGTTCGGTTTTTGTTTCGCGCCCTCGTTAAAAGAAAGGGTTGTGCGTTTTTGATTTTCTCGTACCATATTTTTTATCGTAGTAGCTACGTAGTATTTTACGAAAAAAATCAAATGGAAATATTTATTTATCTTTTCTGTTACTCGGCTATTATTACGTTCCGGCTATTTCTATACTTATTGTTATTTCTACCCACAGAGTTATTAATTAAATCCTGGTTTTAACTTAGAACTTTACACTCTGCGGTGAAGTTGACTATATAATTATATATAGAGCGAAATATAACTCAGATTAACAACGCATGGTTACTAGGCATGTAAAGCAATAGGTATTTCTTATTTATTGTTTCATTTTGTTATTCATATTAGGGACTTATAATTACTGCTTTATAATTGGATCTTTGGATATTTATATAGAGCTTTTTGATAAGGCAACTGACAACGGTCATTAGTTATTGCAGGACAAATTCAATTGTGTCCTTCCACGATGTGCGAACCGCTGTAACTTGTCACAGGCGTATTAAGGGTTGGAATATGGAACTGTTACGATACTGCCCGCATTCAAAAAACAAAGAGCCGACGGCATTTTCGGCGCTGCCGCAAATTGTGACAAATTGTGTTATTGAAATTTATGTCCGGCAGTTTTGAGACATAATTGGATGCGGAGAGTCGGCATCCGTGTTCCCAGAGTGACGTCACGTGCTCTAATGACATTTATTACGGACAGTTCATTGGCGCCGCTCGTCTCCACAACGTAGTGCTATTTCACATTTGGAAATTAATTTTCGCGGCATTCTGCAGGCCAACGCCCGGCGAGAATGCAATGTCCCGACATTGCTGCCGGAGCGGGGCTTAGCTTCGAAATTAAGTTTGAGTTTTGTTTTTCTAGTAGCTAACTGGATTAGTGTTTTATGGCTTTTGGTTAACTTTTCTAAAGTTCAGACTTATTAGGCGTTCAATTAAACTTACTGTTGGTGTTCTTCATAACTGTCAGAAACTTACCTGTAACAAAAAGATGAAAATGAATTGGTTATTATAGACAAAACTGTAGAAAAGGGTTCTGTTTAACATTACAATGTTACTCTAATACAAATTAAAGGCGGATACAACTTGAGGTGGACAAAAGGGTGGTATTCACGTCAGCGTAAATCTGTTCCCAATAAAAGTAATAAATCGTGAAGCGTCGCTACACAGGTGGTGATTTTTTCTCCACAGCAAGAATGCGAAGATTGCGTCTATAAATAACTGCAGTAGTGAGATGGGACAGGACGTCCACTCTACTCGAAGGCTATTGACTGATTGCCCAGAAGGCAAGGAGCGACCGATAGGTGGCGTTGATTAAATAATTAATCAAGTTGGTAATTCTTAAATAGTGTGGACAGATATACATTTATAGATATATATTTTAGATATATATTTTATTAGGGATTGTCTTGATACAAGAATGTTGTAAAGGGGATAAAAAAGTGTTTTCAATAATAAGGAAACGATTTTCTTACACACTTGAAGCATAACATTACGCCTGTAATCCCCGAAGGGTTAGGCAGAGGTGTATACCCACATTTCGCCATGCAATTTACTTGAAACATTGACCAACAAAGCTAAGCCAAATTTCTCAGAGTACATCCCTTCCAACTTCTATGTTGTGTTTGAAATTATTTTTAAGAATATAAAGCACGATTTTTATTGTAAGTGTGAAGCTGAAATCACGTAAAAAGGCTTTATTTTTTCAGTAAAACCTCCTCTTTGCGCCATTACGAAACAACGATGTTTTTCAATCATCAATATATATCACGTATGTGGGTGGAGAGGATGAGGTTCAAGCCGAAAACATTGGCGAGGAGGAGTCGCTTTCAAACCTGTCAAATGTGACAGGAAAAAGGGCGGGAAAATGTCACTATAATTGATGTGTCACCGGCATCGTGGCATAACGCGACCCGTTGGCATGCACGGCCTCAGATAGGTACACTCCCTGTGGATTAAGTTATACCAGATTTGATGAAAATTTTAATACCTACGGGTAACAAACAACCGCAGATGGAAAACAGGGTTGTACTGACTGCCTAGCTGACAGTTGTTTTATTTAGAACAAAACAAATTAGTCGGGGTTTTCCAGGCACAGATAGCATCAACTTTCGTTTTTAATTTAAATCCGTATTGACTTTTAAATCTAAACCGACGACACGTTTTCTATGGGACAACGAATAGAATACGTTTTTGCTTGTGTAATAAATTAATATTTTTTTTAGTTATAACTTTAGTAGGGTAATCTTATTCCGACAATAATATACTAATTACTTCTTTAAAGTTGAAAGCTGAACTTATTCCCCACAGTAAAAATCAAAATGCAGTTATGGTATGTTGAAGCATAATGAATGCGATGGCTCAGTGCGATAGTCAATAAATACAGTTCGGAAAACATGTCCAGACATGATGGATGATGGAAGCGAAATGTGATGAAAGATAGAGATAGATGTCTGTTAATAGTCTTGTATATTCTATGAATATTGAGACTTTAATAAACAGTGAGATGTTTAAATGGAAGGAATTATTCAGTTCACACCTATTTACCTATTACCTACATACACTGATTTTCACCAACACTTTGATTAGGTAGGTATATGTGTAGGTAAGTTGAAGTTTGGAAAATTCTAAAATTATATTGCTTCTCGGACTCAAATCGTATAAGGGTCGTGCCAATTTTATATATAGGATTTTACAGGTATGTTCCAAAGTTTTATACTTACCTAAATTTATATCATGTCATATCAATATTTTTATAGACAAAGGAAAAAGAAATAAAATCTTGAAAACTACTACTTGCAGCTCGTTTCTAACTTGAATAATTCCGTTTGAAGCATCGTAGAGTGGAATTTTATATATTCGTAACAATTTTTCTGAAAATTTGGGCATGAACACTGAAATTCACCGAGGTACATCAGTTGATATCATCGAGTTGACATTTACCAACGGCCATATTGGTCGTTATCTGTCACCGCCCCCTACGATCCGTTTCACTTGCAACCCGATAGGGGGCGACACCGGGCGGCGCGACTACTCGCTCCATAATGGCTACCACGGCCCCTTTTTTATTACTGACCCGCTAGTAAACAGATCATTCGGGTTTGTGGTGTTATAAAAACGAAATTAACTCTGGCCGGTAGATGTCCAGATATCCTCAGTGCTTACTGCCCTACTATTAACATAAAATCGCGTGTCACGCACATTCCGCAGTTTAAAGCGTCTCAAAGACATTAACCGCTCGTGTATTGCCTAGTAATAACGCCCGAAAAGTACATCAACTCGGTAATACTCGCATATTTCCGCTAGCGGCTATCATTCGGATTCTCAGGTGCGTTCAGAAGCTCGGCTCTCGGGTCAATATCTCACGGGTCATTATCTTTTGGAATATCGGCATATTCCTTACGAATTCACTAGATAACGTACTATTGCCAGTCATAAATTTTTCGTTACCTATTTAGTTACTAACATACCTACTTACAGTTATCAACAAGAGCACGCGCTCATAATAATAAAACTGTTTAGGCATGTGTGGCTGATATGATTAAACGATTCACATTGCTATCATTTCCTATGCGCCATCCGCCCGATGTTCATTATACCTAAGTACATAATATGAGTGAACTGTGGGCACTAGCCAATAGGCACGTATGCTCGACCACCGCGAGTGGAGCCATTGTGCACTCCGATATTGTGTTAATAGATTAATCCAATCAAAATATTAATTCCACAACGCAGCTCGTTCGTATCTATTTACATTTCAATCGCACGATTTATTCGTTGGATTTGAGATATTCATCGACAATGTTCAGAATCAATTCTATTGGGAGGTATAAATACGCTTTTATAAAGTATGTTGTAATCCCCATTCGGGATGTGTTGGAACTGTAAGGGCTGAAAACATTTCTGAAATATGTACATAGAAACAGGTGGAATGTCGTTTAGAAAATCAGTTTGCGTTGTGCTTGCTACATAGAAATCTTGGACTCCAATTATCGAGTGTAATAGAAAAACTCCAATATGAAAGTCTATAGATATCATTTTATTGGAAGCAGATCGGCGCCGCAACTCGAGTCTGTACGCAACGTGAGCCTCTCGAGGGCTGCCTTGGGACCCATGAAAGCCGCTGTTTAAATAAGGGTCTAACTGTAAGGATTGCTCGAAATAGCACTTTGTAACACCATCGCTTGACTCGAGAACATTCAACTTACGCTCGAGGGTAATAACTGGAGACCGTATCGAAGGTGCAATATTATAAGAAACTGTAATTATAATGGATTTGTAAAAAAAAATTGGGTTCATAGGATAGCGTTAAAGCCTTTCCTCTAAAATAATGATACCACTTTAGGTTTAATCATTTTAATAGTGGTATTGAGAGAATTTCTAAATATAAACGCAAATTGTAAATTATCCAGAGGAAGTGTGGCGGTGCGTGCTCGCCCCGACTCGCCCTGGATTAGAGTCCCAGTTGTGCGTTTGTGCTGTTATTCCAGTATTCACGTATAATATCCCTCTATTGTTTCTACTAGAAAAACCTTTTGATATTCGTTTCAAAGCTTGGTGAAAATGAAAATACAAAAATCTGAACACAACGGCTTTTAATTACTAAAAGCTGGCGTCGATTGTCACTTTTACATTTTGCAATTAAGTCGATCAAAAAAGTTGCTAAAGACATTGTAAGCGGTCATTGGGCTCTGCCACAAGACAATTGAGTCCATTTGGGACGGCGATAACAGGGGTTAGCATAGATGAAATGAGTCGGGGTCAGTGTGCGCTCTCAGGACTCAATATTTGCGCTGCAATACAACCTTTATTGTGAGGATCAACACGCCCGGCCAACATAGGCGTGGAAACGCCCCGCGCCTTCACCTTTTAATGAATAGGCATCAAATCACGTAAAACGTTCGAAGCTTATGAGAATTTAGCAATTTCAACAAATTGTGTTCTTGAAGAATGTTCGTGAGCTGTGTAGATACTGCCCACAGTATCAACACAGCGCACGAACTTTCTTGCAGCAAACGAGACAACATTTTTCTAGTGTCATTTGTTGGAGTCGCGTGGGAGTGGATGATATTACGTCTGTGTGACGAAGACGAGCATGTAGCGGAGCACTTCGCAACTGCACCGACGACAGCTGCTCCTCTTTATTTGATTTCCAACTGCACGAAGGAGCATTCAAGTTTTATGTCAACGTTGCGACACATTCCAACATTTGGAACGAATATCTTCTCTAATGAGGTTTCAGATTTCTAGTTAGAATTCGATTTTATATCTATCCACATGTGGCTTTCTCATATCTGAATTTTTATCCCCATGCTGCCTTTACATTTTTCACCCTTATCGTAAGCAAACGTCGTAAGTGCGTTCACATAAAGTTTCTCGTGCGCTTTCCCGGAACCCATTTCGTATTTGTTGTGTTACATTCTGGTATAAAACGATACTGTTATGTTTGCTCTAGATTATTGGTGCAGGGACACTGCGTAAAAATCTGTTTTGCTAGTTTTCCTGCTTCGCCACCAATATCGTGACTAGGTACTTGTTGAACACTTATGGCTCGCTCGAAGGTCCACAGATAGTCCAGGAAATGGCTCCGAGATAGGCATAAACATTAAATCCTTTGTTAAACGTGGGTCGCGAATATCGTGCGTGAGCAATATCGTTTGGGACAGATGTCGAAGGGCCCCCGATGTTTGCGTCTGTGCCTCGGACGGTCAACAGCAGCGACAAACACGCGTGCGAACTCTCATGTGTCGAGCGAACGGCACGCTTGTTGCTATTTTGTATCAATAGAACTTGTGACGCGTTCAACGCGTTCAATTTGCGTGTTGTACGTTTTGCTATAATGCGGCGCTTTGAAGTGGTTTTCACCTGATTCATGTTTGTGAATGCTTTGCAATGCCGCTTTGTGCATGCCTACTTTAACATGTTACAGCTAATATTTGTTTTAGTAATTGGTTCGTAGACGCGAACTGAAGCAATGTAATGAGTAATGGCTGGTGCAGAGGTGGTTGAGTTAAACTAATTTTCATGCGTTGTAATTTCCCACTGCATTTCCTATTGTATCCTTAGATCCAACTCGTTATTTAATGCACGTTTATGTAATTACTACCTAGATTTAAGCATTGGTTATACTTAGTGCTCTAAATTAAACGCCTGATAATAAGAAAAATTTAGTACCTAAATCTGAAACATAGCCGCACTAAGTAAAATAGAATATTTCTACGGTTTAAGATAAATTCATATAAGCTGCATGCTAGTTGATAAGCAGCACGCAAGCGCCTCCTTTCGAGCGCATTTATCACCGCGGGATCAAAGTTCCAATACAATAACCTTGTTAGTTACATGAGTGACACTTTTTGTGTCGCCGCCCCCGCGAGCGGGAAAATACTGATAATATTAAGATACGTCGGTTTTGTACGTCGTATACCATACTTTATAAGTTAGGGATAACATTTTGAGGATGTAATTATTGAAAATTTTCTCAAGAAAAGCGATAATTGAAGCAATGTCACGTTGTAAGCTTTGGTGTGAAGTATGAGAATTCCATATTTCCACATAATATAACATAAAAGAATTCACAAACGGACATGCCAACATTTGGATGCAAGAAATTCTGTAATACCAAGTCCATAGAGCAGGGAGCAGATAACTGTAATTCCTTTTTCAAATTGCAGCGCTACGACGACGCGCTGATGGAGATTCATTGAAGGAGCGCATCATTTATCAAGCCAACATTTCTTACTCACTTTTATATCGCACAACCCTAGATAAAAACTTTATTCCACTCACTCGTTAAAGCGCTGCATACTATGATTGCACTCTTATTTTTTGGAGCTTTTTGTGCACCGCACACAAAACAACGAATGAGTCTTTTTGGTTGTTGAGTTTTCAATTTAAGTCTTGGATTTCTGCGTATTCAAACCAAAATATTAAAAGCGTGTTTCAAGTTTTGTGTTTCGCTGGGCGGAGTAGTGATGTCTCGGGGGTAACGGAGGTCCACTATCTAAATGGATTTCGGTGGCAATCTGAGTCACAGTTCCGCGGGAAATAATCAATAGTAGACGCATTGGTGTGGTGGCGATGGCGGAGGAGTTGCCGCTGATCACAGTTGTTTGTTTTATTTTCGCAGGCTCGTTTGGCCCCGCACTAGAAACAAGTTCGCGTATATACGTCGTCATTTGATCAAATTGACTTTTGGAGTGACAGCTGCCAAAATCTGCGCGTGCAACAAAGTACAAAGGAAATATTCAGTCCATGAGTCCTCTGCTATACATACTTACAAAAAAATCTTATCATTTGGTTCAAGTACAAGGATTCTAAGGCTGAACTCGCTGTCTTGATTTTTTTATGAAGACCCGAACAATGTAATGTGGCAAACATCTTTTATTTTTTCACAGAAGGTACGGTAAGGTTACTTCGCTTCGCTTCGTCAGTATCTTTGCTTTATATTATTCTTGTTTGGAGCTTATTATGACATTACAAATCTTATAAGTTCGGTATTCTCCATAAGTTTTATAAGATTTATTACACAATAAGAAACAACTGCGGAAACTTTCGTATTTGAGTTTTGTTTCCTCAACAATATTAAAACAGCGATATACAACTGAGAAGTATTGAAAAATCTGAGGCGGAAACATCAGTTCACGAAATACAAAACCAGCACACGAAGGAAGTTGTCCGCGTAGCCGCGGGCCTCGGGGCCACCAGTGCTACAACTTCGCGCTACCAACTGCTACGCGCGTAGACTCGTAGACCCGCCGCCGCGCCGTCGCGCGTAGCCATGTTAAACTTTCAGCTACTTAGTTTTATTTCACACCCAATTTATTCCTGAGTACCAATCTAAACGCGATAAACGTAGTTCGTTCTTGCTCTTTTACTACCTACCTGTGGGGTTACTAACTCACCATAAACGCTTGTTCAATTTAATTCCGATCTAAATCTTGAATTCAAAAAGTGCAAGTTATTCATTTAAGGGTAATTCAAAAGTTTCTACTGCTGTGAGTTCCATTGTAATGTTGGTTTTTGTGTGCGTAAAAGTAATACATATAATAACTGGCAATGTCGCAAAGCATAAAAAATATAGTGACGCAATATTGGTTTAAACATAAAACCGCGGTTGATGTCTAAAAAACCCTTAAAAGTAGTATCAGTCCAATTTCCCTATTGGGGTTCAGAGTGTCACCGCATAAAATAAAAATACCTACATAACAGCCACCCCTTACCCGTGCGGGTAGAGGCAGGGGGCACGCGGGGGGGCGCGGGGGGCGCGGGTGGTACTTGTAATACAAATTCGTTAATACTTTATTTACTGTATTAGTACACGTCCGTGTATTTTTGCTTCCTATGAAGCGATCAATAAACTTATGCGTCTTCAACTATTTATTAGGTTTGTGCTTCGCTTTTCCTTCACGGAACCAGCAAGGCTTTCAGCGGAAACTTGACGTCGGATATATGGGGAAGGTCAAAAGACTATAATTTATGAGGCTGGTTAAAGGTAAGCAAGTGATTTACATAAGTCTATTTTATTACTCGTTTCAGAAAATGAAATGAAAAAATCTTAACCAAACAGACAGCTTAATTACGTTTTAATATTCAAAATAAAGATCCTTTACAAGCAAGATTAGGCGGGTTTAAAAGCATTAGGGGTTCAGCAAACAATGCAGGAGATTATCTAGTGAATGGTTGTCAGCAGCATCGGTCTCGGAGTTATTGTAATATGTAAACGAGTCCCGCTCCCGTCCGTCCGGCCGCACTTAATTGTCCACGTCAATATTAAACTTATATGTTTGTCATCCCTGCCATTTGTATAGTTAGTGGTCTGATAGTGGGGATTAAAAAGGTATTTTCCTCAATAAAGGTGTTGCAAACACGCTGGTAATTAAATCTGATATTTAAGTTTACATCGATTATGTGTTTATATCTAATCTAGCAGTCTCTGAAAAAGCAGTAGACAAAAGTTGGTGTTTTGGTTATTTGTCAATTACAGTTATAGAGTCAACTCTTCTTTTTGAATTTTCAAGTGAAAATTTGGTTATTTTTGTGATTTTAACTCAAACAACTCTTTAATTAAATATACATAAAAAAGTAATTGGTCATTAGAGTGTTGAAAATGTATAGAATATTAAAAAAACAGTGTAAATTGCGGTATGATATAGTATATATATTACGAGTATCATACCACAATTTACACTGTTTCTAGACTGTTCACTGTTCCTTAGACGATCAGCACTCCGATAGTTTCTAATAGAGGTATAAAGTTCATTCAACTTTAATTGCCTCGTTAGATGGCTCAGACTGAAAATTTCCACGACAATAATTTTTCATTTTCAATAATGTTACAGACCTTTCGAATCACTGACTAATGGCGCGGTAATATTTCAAGGAGATATAAAATAAAGCAATCTGTTAGATTTGTGACCAAAAATAAGGTTCTTATTAGCCATATTGTTAAATATGAAAGCGGACTTTAACAATGTAAGTAGTAGACAACCCATGAATGAAACATTTGGATTGTTTTGTTGGGTTGGACTGTTTGGGCTAGTTACACGAGCAGCACACCGCAGGTGTCTGGCAGCAGGTGAGCACTAAGAATGCTCAGTATCCATGACTCAGCGCGTCGTTCCAGACTACTTACTGAATATATCTTCTATCAACCTCACGCAAATCTTTTGCGTTTCTCTTTTCTACGACTAATGACATACCACTTTTATTTCACCTTTTGAATGCAAGTTTTCGTGCCGCCTCACAATTTAATAAACTTATTTGCGGACCACCAAAAAAACCCGCCATTAATGTACTTAATTTTACAATTAAAGTTTAATTTGACTGCGGCTGCTCGGCCTGCGGGCACGGCTACACCTGCAAGGTCCAAGTAAAATGAAGTAATTCGAGTCGTAGCGGCACGTCCCCGGCATTACTTACCATCTAGCAACAATTTGTTTTTTCCCACCCTCGAGAGAAACTCGAGCAAGCGCGCCCTGCTTTTTAGTCCCAATTTATTCTTCCAATAAACTTTTCCGCTTTGCTTTTTGCACGGAAAATGTGCCTAAAATATTTAAACAGTTTATGTTTTCGTTCACATCCTTATGTTACTGCTTATGAGCTCAGTATTACTCGATGATACCATTCGCAAACTCTTAATGCCGTTCGTGCCCATCTTTTTTTTTTTTTTTTTTTATTTGAAATGGGTTTGCTCTTGACTCTAGTCTAGGTCAGAGATGACAGAGACAAAGTCTACGATGGAGTGAGCTCACCCAGAAGAAGCCTGTTCACTCTTACTTTAAAGAGATTCGGGTTCTAAGTTACGTAACCAGAATCAGAAAACAGTATGTAAATAATCTGAAAACTTTGTTTGCAAAACCGGCCCACAAAAACGTTGCTATTTCATTTCATTATTTTGGAGCGTCTGTCGTAAAAGTACTCGTACAAATTTTAAGCTTACGGAGTAATTGGAGACGTTTTCAACGACTCAGGATTTGTAAAAAAGGAAGACGACAATCTATGACAGTCCGTATTTGAGGGTACCTATGCGGGGAACGGCTGTACGCCCAGTGGCTCGCGACTCTAACGGGCCGTGACAATCGCTTCCATGCTAAATGTCATGGTGGCCATTGTTCTACACCGCCTCCCTCACCCCTTGAGTTGCCCGCACCACCCTAACTTTCCCTACTGAAGCACTGGCATTTATTCCCCACACCCTTACCTCCGTTAATGAAAAATGTAGGGCTCGGGATATTGATTATAGTTTTTACACGTGTTTGCTACGGTAAAATATTTTAGAGTAAAACTGACAGGGAAAGTTTCGCAATTAAAACTTGAAAAGTGTTGGTATCTCACATTCTGATCAAAGCTGAAAAAGGTTCAAGTGTGCTCACTCCATCGTAGACTTTGTCTCTGTCATCTCTGACCTAGACTAGAGTCAAGAGCAAACCCATTTCAAATAAAAAAAATATGTTCACATAATAATCTTCCTTGGTTATATTTTGTTACTTTTTCTATTGCATTCAGAGAAAAATACCTAAACTTTAAATGTCGAACAAAGTTGGTTGCTTATTTGCACATCTCAGACAGTCAGGCATAGTAAAGGATTCAGTAAGTTTTCGTAGTAAAAATATAATGGAAGGTCTGAACTCACGTTAATCAGGTCTCATCACCGTTATTGCCACCTTAAGTAAATTATGACAATGAAATAGTGAATTTAGTGAGTTGAAGTAAAGTAAAAGTGGGGGAGGGGGATGTTAACTTAATATGGCGGGGGCATCATGGCAATTTGTTCGAGACGAACCTCCAGTCAGCCTGAGTGCCGGCAATATCAGGGTTGCCGCCTATTATGTTAACCTTTTAGTGTTGTCATGATGCAGGTATTTGGAGCACTCGTAAACCAATTTTTATCTACTTTTTTGCTAAGATTTTTCTAAAATCTTTCTTTCTTCATTCCTCGTAATATTAATAGCCCAGCGAAGTTAAAAAATCAGGATGTAATAAATAATAAATAATTCATATTAAAAAGTGCCAAAAAAGTTTTCGCTATTTTTGTATTAGATACAGGAAAACAATTTTTCGTGCAAGCTAGATTTACCTATTAATGGTAAACCACTTTTGTGTTTGCCAGCCCTACAATCTTCATTAAGTTTACGCTTGCGTTATCGAAGGAAATCGCGCGCATAGTAATTATAGATCGGTAAGACCTTTAGCTTAAAACCTGCACTTACCCCGAGACCGATAATATGGTGAACACACACCGACACGGACTGTGTTGACGTCATTCACGCACACACCGAGGGGGCGACAACTTAATTAGGAAGCCATAAGTTGGCGTGAAGAGGCATCACATGATAGACTTATGTACATAGTAAATTGTTGACTCTACTAAGTTATGTACACGATCAAACTAATTATTTTGCCTTCTTCGTTGCGTCTGCGTTAGAAACAGTAAGGTTTTATCAATTTTGTGTTCCAGGTTATTTCAATTTAATAAAACGTAGCCCACTGCACTATGTACAATTATTATAATACATAATGTGTCACTTTATACGCTTGCAGATAACATATGGTATTCATAATTAATTGTGACAATATTTGTTACAGTTTCACATCTCATTACACGTTATAAAATGGAGCGCACAATTACCATGAACGTTTACTGCCGCCTCATTATTTATTCATTTATGAAACAAAAAACATTTGACTGCATTTGCGGACTGACTGTGTCGATATGAATATTTTTTGCTCGAGAGCATTCTTTGCATTGTATTTTATGCGAATACTTCGTCTCGTCCATAAAACGTAGTAAGGGCGGCCCCCATTTGTTCCACTATTTGCATACGATACAAACGAGTGAAGACAACGATGTCCTTTACAAAGATCGTTGGCTGTCGACAATAAAAGTGTATTGGCGAAGAAATTTAATAAAGCGGAAGTGGACTGCTATTAGGGCGCGCCCCTGAGAGTTCGTGGTACTTCGTACGTAGTCGTAGGTGTCCGGAGGAGTCGGTCGTACTGCGGCCTTGTTATGCCAGTAATGGTAATTCATATTTATTTAGTTGCGGCACTGAGAACACGTGTCGGATATCGGCGTTAAGATAAATATTGTCAGCGGAAACGTTATTGTTTTATTGTACTTTATTTAATTTGTAAAATATGGTAGGTAACGGATTAAATACAATAGCTATGTTTTGTTTGCTGATAAGTGATAGTGAGTCACGCTGTGTAGGGCTATCAAACTTATGAATTGATGACAGTTATTGGATGTCGTTGTTATTTATTGGTCGTTTCACTAATTCGGTTTAATTCACTGCTTCTAAGAAAGGAAAGTTTTCCTTCGAGCTTAAAATTGTAGGTAAACATTTTACTTCCACTATTTAGCCTCTACATAATATTAGCAGTATGTAGATTATCTACTTTGAAATTTAATCATAAACGAAGTAAACTCGTGGATTTACCTCGTATTATAAATTCGTGGAATTTGTCTCTTTACATGTATCAATAGCATCTCGAAGGAACGAGCTCATGGGTCTTTATTCTCCATGTCGATACACAGAAAAATTTCGCTTTAATATTATAAACCTTGGGAAATATTATTTTTTAACTTAAGAGATAGAATAACGTATTAAGGAGATTTTGCTGGCTTTTCAAGGAAATCTGCCTATGTTTAGTTTATATTATAGCATAATGTGACACAGCAAAATAATGAAAACGAGGATAGATCCTATTTTCTGTTAGAGTTATGTTGTTTTTATATACTTGGATTATTCCATAACGTCGAGTTCCAAAACATTCCATACGTTTCGATATATTTTGCTAATAAATAAAATATATTGAGTGAAATATATTTATGTACTATTTTAAGATTAAAAATTCTAGTTTGTGTCGTATAATATTGTTTACATGAACCTTTTCCTTCTATAAGCAACTTTAGTTGCACCTCCGTAGCACTTTCGTAGCGTCGTAGCACTCGTAGCACCTTGCAATCATAGGTCAATAAAATTGTCTTTGAATCAAAACTTTTCACTAAAACTTTATATACAAAGTCAAAAAACTTTAATCAAGAAATGTCAAATCATGTCAAACCAATAATTTCTAATTGTTTGAATTATAATGAACATTATTGATATTGTAAACTGTGGCCATAATACCGCAATTTCTGTGAATATTTCCAAGTATATTTTCATCCAAATAGTTTTCTACGTTATTTGAATTTCCTTCAAAGTTATCCAAGAAGGTTGGTTCACTAATTCCAATATGTGATGGCGCCGACGCGTCGCCCTACTTGTTGCGCACCACGCCGCTCAGTATTTACGTTCCAACCAAACAATATCGACTCTTTCACTAAGCACGCTCAATTGTTATGTCTCTATCTCCATATTAGATATAATGTCGTTAAACACATCTCTACTATTATTTTTCAGAAGTATTGTTCTTATAAATATGGCGCTGGAGAAGGCTTGGCAGTATGCCTTTAGTTTTTCATAAGTTTAAGTTAGTAAAGTCAAATATTGAGACTTTCTTAATTTTGCAGCGTGTAATTCTGATTCTAGTAACAATTTATAAGTAGAGCTCTGCAGAAATCTTAAAAGTAATAAACAATTAAAAGTTTCAACGACTGCATGTTTTCCATACTCTACTTAGGTACTTCGTAAGTAAGTGAACTGCAGTAAATTTCCGCGGTCCACCCGCAAACGAACTAGTCGAATATTCGAGAAAGCACGTTAAGGGTAATAAAAGACGGTCGCTCGTGTGTAATTTGCGCCTTTGCTCAGCTCATCACGACCAGATTGAAATTCCTTTCGCAGCCCCACGTCGGCGGCTGGCTGGCGCCTCTACTTGTTGCGTTGTGAAACGTCATAACTACCCTTACGTGAGGATATTATGCGATAGTTTGTTTTATTTGCGTCCAACTTAAAAGGACTATCTACATAATAGATACAGGGATCCCTTGGTGTTGGAAAAGCAATAATTTATGTCGTAATGTTGACATTCACGCAGTTACAAATCATAAGGTGTTGTTAACTTACGGTTCCTGTGCATTCAGTGTACAGATAGGTATTGTGACAAAAAGTTAAGTTTAAGTTTGATACGGAGTCAGACTAACGTGTTAAAATGTAAAATACGATAGCAAACTAAGACAGTAGTAGCATAGTACTCGCTTTGAAAGTTAAACTTCCAACTAAGTTTAAGAACAATCGTGCAAATGAAATTTCAGATTCTTCGAGTTACTGCATGGCGCTGGATGCATGGACGTCTTACTGATTCATGTTTAGACTATGTTTAACATTGAGCTTCACAAAGAATTGGTTAGAAAAAGGATTGCTGCATAAATGAACTGCTAAACAATCGACCAGTTGCTTTGTGTAAACTAAGACAGATTTCCAAAGTAATTACCAAGTTCGGTTAACTTTAAGGCTGTAGAGGCACTCAATATATTGTTAAAGTTCGCTATTTTAATGATATTTTATCGTTGTGACTGTGAAGGACTTTTCCAATGACATAGGTACTGATACAGTCATATTGAAAAGCATCTGCGCTGTAGAGAAAAAGCTCAACGCTTTTTAAATTCAATAAGGCAAGTCGAGTAGTGAAGCCGTTCGATGCGCACCTATGTGAAGGAGCAAGTAAATTAACTACAAGTCAAGTAAATGAAATCAATTTGCGTCGCCGAAGCTCCAAAAAGATTCTTAGAAGTGCGCTGTGAGTCCGTACGCCTCGCGACAAACGTGACCGTTCTGATTAATGGCGAAATGTTCACATGTTATTAATTAATTAGTTGCTACAAATTAATATTGTGAGGCTTGCAGTTGACGTGAGGCTGCAGCCCGTCGCCATCGTCGACATGCGTCACCGCGTGCCGTGATTGCGCTTTGCGTCACTGCACCGCCGTTTAATTAAAGAAGACTTACAGTTCGGCTATGCACATGTAACTAATAGCGAGGCGATGGCGGCGCCGCCTGAGAGTGAATCCTCAGAACTGTGCTGTTTGACAACGGTACGTTCAGTACGTGGGCGTGAATAATTACTTGCTTAACTAGGTTTTTATGTGATTTCAATCAGCAAGTATCGTAATTTACGTAAATATTTATGAAGGCAACCTTTGATGTCTGAATTAAAATATTTCAAGTGAAAACTATTGAAAGTTTCTCGCCACAAATATTTAAAAGTTAATATCAAAATGCAGCAAAAGCGCTAGAAGTATAAAAGCAAAAAATAAAATTATTTACGATACTCAAGATGGAAATCTCAGTGTGTATGAAAGAAAAACAGATATTCTTGAGGGCAACGGAGCCCCGAGCGGGCACTTAGCTTCGGCTATTAAGGGCGCTGTGACCGCCAGCGAGACGAAACGACGAAAACTATAAAACCGTTAAAGCAACGTTTCAGCAGCCGTAAAGAGCGTCGCAAGATCTGTTGACAATGTCGCCCCAACCCGCCATAAACCGTATGCACCCGGCGAAGCAGTAAAACTTAATGGCACTCTGATTAAACTTATCTCTGGGGCTGGCAAATCACGACCTCTAATAAGCGCTCATTCACAAAATCCTGCACTTTTTAGTAGCTGTATAGTCTTAAAAGGCTATAAGCCGAGGATTCCGGCGGAATATGTCAAGTGTGGAGCTATGGCGTCTTGGCGCGGCGCCCGCCGGCAGCCCGACATTGGTTTGTTGTCCTAATACGTTTACATGTACATATTACAAATAGCAACACTAAATGCTTTAGGATGCTCTATAAATTGTGCGGTTTGTGCCCAACTATACTGCATTGTATCGTTTCATTATTTGATTCATTAGTATGCCATTTGGAAGTCAACTTGCTGAAACATAATTTCCATTCGTTCTGTTTCAGACTTACAGAAGTATAGGAAAAGGTTTTAAGTTCCACCAACAAATATAAAGTAACAAGTGCTCGGCTACAGTCAAAGATAAGATCTCCTTCTAAGCGGGTAGACTAACGAGGCGTAACTTTAAAATACTTTCATTTATAGCGAGCGCTCGCGATATCCAGTACAGACGTCTTTATGTAAAAACTTGTCTACTTAGCGACGACTGTATGATCACACTGAGACACCAAAAAAGTGGAGATAGTGCGGGTAATGCGAGGTCGCATAAAACGACGAAGACTCTCAAAACGCTTTACAAGTGCTGGAAGGATGTTATAAAGGTTTTACGATCGCGTTCCGTCAGTGAACGTTGCATTGGCCTTAATGGACGACCTAAGTGCATAGAGACATTCATGACAGCGGTAAAGCTGTAAGAAAACGCTTGCAATACGAATGGTCATACCACTAACGGTTCATTACAGAGAAATAAACGTGGCCACAGTTGCCGGAATGTTTGTAACGCTCACAATGATGATCGCCACGGCCCGCGACGACACGACACTTCTCATTGATACTACGAGTATTGTCACTTTTGATGGGACACGGGAAACGAAACACTGAGGCCAGCACCTAAAAGTATTCTGATAAATTACTGCACGAAATGTCGGTGACTAATATTGCTGCTTGGAAATTTTTTATAGGCTCGTTCGTATTTACTACACTACATTAGTTATAGCTGAAAAGTTACATTAAATTAGATGAGTCGCGATTTTGTAAACAAAACGAACGATTAAAGTTCGCTTAACATGTACATGAACGGAAATAAAACGCTAAATAAATAGTATGTGAAATAAAAGCTTTCGACGCGTTGCTCTCGACTCGACATTTGATTTACTTTGTGTTGAAACGTTTATCTAGAGTGATTCATCACATTGGACAATAATGAGGGAGATTCAGTTCGTAAGTAAAACAAATCCATGTCATCGATTAGTAATTCGAGACTTTTGGGGTTTATTCCATTTTTCCATTTACCGACGATAAATGAGAATCAAATCATTATGAAGCACGATCATGTTTCCATTAAGTGATTTTCACTGTAAAATGAATTATTATTCATAACCTACGACTTTTATTTTGCAGTTCCACGATCTTAGAATTTAATAAACTAACTTTGTTCGCTCGTATTCATATATTCTAAAGGTGGCATTAATTACTATAATAAGTAACATATCCCTTACCATTGTTGTAAAATGTGAGCGAATTGCAAGACGACAATCCACTTCTAATAATACTGTCAAATACCTAAAAGACCCTTTTTTACGTCGAAATGAAAATGCTAATGAAACCCCAACCAATATTCCCTAAGCTAAATCAAACAGTCGAGTGATTTAATTCCCACAAGCTTTTATTTAAACAATAGTGAATAACTATTGGATCTGAACGTAACTACTCAACCGAGTCCACTCGTAACTCTGCCCTTTCCAATCCAATTCCATAAAACACAAGCTATTTCAAGTTTCAATCAACATGTCCCGGAATCGTTTTACTGGGTCATTGTACCAGGAACACAGAGAGTCGCAGGTGATGTAGGCTTTGTATAGGGTGTGCTAGGCAATGGCTAGACAGACGTCGGCGTCGAGCTTGTTTTAGCGGCTGATCGATACGCCCGGCCCACCGCGCCCTACTTTGCTGATGCCCACAACTCTATTTAACCGACTTCAAAAAAAAGTGGTTTCAATTCGGTAGTATTTAAAAAAATTAAAATTTTATGTTTGTTACCTCGGTACGCCGTCATTTATAAACCGATATGGAAAATTCTTTTTTTATTTAAAAGGATATACTTCCAGATTGGTCCCATTTTATCAAAATCCAGTTCTGATGATGGGATCCATGAGGAATTGAGGGAACTCCTCAAATATTATAGGCACACCTATAGCGATTTGGGTATTTTTTATAGTAATTCGGGCATTTGCTCTCGGAAACCACCATTTGATGAAGTGGAACTGATGAAGAAGACAACAGATGGCCACCGGAACTACTTAATAATAAGTATTTCACGGGTTGCGATCCGATTACTTTAATATGGTTGCTAAGCAATTTATGCTCGTCACAATGCGAATGATGAAATAGAGCTGATGGTGGAATACCAAGAGAACTCCTCAACAATTAACGTCCCTGCATCGGGAAAAGCAATATTTTGTAAAAGTCGATGGGCAAGTTGACGTATTGCAACTTAGATATATTATAAACAGACCCACTAAAAAGCGAGAAATAAAAACATTTTAACAAAAAAAAACGACTTCTAAAAACAACCCTACAAAGTGAAAAATATCTTTAATTTCGGAAGTCAGTGGCAAAAACTATTCAAAGACGAGAGACTTACGAAATTAAAGTTATTTTTCACTATGTAGGTTTTTTTTTGGAAGATGGTTTTTTTTGATAACAAAGTTTTTTCTTTTGCCCTTTATTTGAATACAACGATGAATGTATTATGAACAAACCTATTGCGATTACGAAGCCCGCGTATTTTGTATAGTTGAAACAAATAGTAATGCTTGCTAGATATAATGTCCAATAAATAATTCAACGTTTGCAAAAGGAATAGGAATCGCCCGATAAAATTCCAATGTACATTCTCAAAATAGGAGTAAAAGAAATTGAGCGTCGAAGAAATGTTGATGTATGTATAATTCTTCCTTTCTACGCGTTCTATTAGGTTTTTTACGTTGGGATTCGTCTTGATTTTGAAAGAAAGAATAAACACAACGGAGTAGAAAAAAGGGAAACCGACCACAATTTTATACGCCAAAAAACAAAGTGACAGAAGTCAGCGCTGTAATGCCGAGCTCAACAGCTAATTACAAAGAATAGTACCAAAGCTTGACGCGGACATTATTAAGTAGGTACTATGAACCCTGCCCTTTGTAAACTGGCAAATAGGTAGGAATCACCCGCATTTTTGGAATACTTGCGACAACCGGTCTAGAAAGTGTCGTTCGAGAATTTATGGTAAAATGTAAGACCCTGACAAATGAACTTTACGCAGTTCGACGGGACGTGATGCCAAAGACAATGTGAATGTAAAATAGATTCAACAACATAAATTCTCGCTGTACTGTTTTTTTTAACTGACTGGGAAACAGACGAGAACGTGAAAATACGTATGAAAGCTACGCTAATGGAAAATTGACTTCCTGAAAAGCAACAGACAAACATGAAAACAGTTTATATTTATTTTTAAAATATTTTATTATTTTTTCTAGGTATTCCTTTCTGATAATATTACACTTACCTTGGGTAAGTTACAAAACTGTGTACAAAAATAGGGTTTAAGAAAAAAAAAAATCATTGTGTCGTAGCGAGTTTAGTAATAGAATCATAAGTCCGTGGTTTCTCCTCGGGTTGTGTGCAGTGTTTCTCCGCGACTTGTAAAAGCTTTCCTTTACGAGAAAAACTTTTATAATTAAAGGACATCAAAGAACCGCCGCGATGGGGTTACACTTTGGATCGTTATTCAAAGCGGCTGTAACCGAGATAAGGGATCTTTTGGCGCCTTTTCAATGGAAGTTTTTTTATGAACTGTGACAAGGAGATAAAGTTTCTAAATATGTATAAATAAAATTTAATATGATTTGTGTAATTATGAAATATTTTTGGTCTATGGTCCCTTATTTACTGGTGTGGATAAAATTGCAGACACGGTCATGATGCAACATAGTCCAATGAAGGAGGCAAGCTACGGAGAAGGGTTTATTCTTACAATGCATAAAAACTGCCAGTGACAATCTCTGCAATAGCTTGGAAAATAACACTTCTGTAAAATACTGTGTTACTTTATTTTTGCTAATAGTAACGAATAAAGTCAACTTAAATCAATAAAAAGCATTTGTATCATTTCCTTATCGATTACATTTCGTGATACAAATTGCATCAGATAAATACGTGCCTTACTACTGAACGGAGTACATTGATAATCTACACTCGTATGCGAAACAGCCGCCCGATGAATACTAAAGACGTAATCGCAATGATACCGGTACACTGATGCGTTTGGACAATATCGTTAAGTCTACATCAGCAGTGGAGCAGTAATCAACTCCCCACTGGCGACTGCAGAGTAATTGATTGGTCTCAGACGCAGACAACAAAAGATAATACTGAGTCTCGTGGTAAATGGATTTGTCAACCGCTGCGCTAGTAATTAAATAAATACACTATGTGTTTCTTTTTCGTGTACGGTTAGTTTACATGTTGACAAGTTTTATCATCGGTCGCATGGCTTTTGTCGGGGGAAGTAATTTACGAGTTCTAATTGTTAGGAGAAGGTAATGCTAGAGTAGTAAACTCTGTAGTAGTATGAACGATTGATTATCAAAACTGAAAATTCTTGCACCTATCTATACATTTATAATAAAATAGTATTGAATATATTTTTGTTTGTCTGGATGTATGTTCCGGATTGGTAAAAAACGGCTGACCAGATTTGGATGAAATTTGGTACACAGATAGTCTATAACCTGGATTAACACATACATAATATATATTTTATGACAGTGGTATGTTCCTGTGGGATATTATCCGATATCCACTCGGGCGAAGCCACGGGCAGAAGCTAGTTTCAAATATAAGCTCACCTACACCTTAATCCAGGAAGGTTACTTTCAAATCTTCCAACTTATAATACTCATAGTTACTTATGTAACGCCAAATTGCTACGCCGAATTTGTTAAGTATACTTCTGAAAACCAAAGTAACCGCATTTATTGTCTTCGGTGTGGTATTTATAAACGGCCTCCTTCGTTGAAAACTGGAGATTTATTAACCTTTTCCCTCAATATTTACAGTAAAGAGCAGGAAAACGTATAAAGCTTATTTTACTTTTGCTCTCCCGTCACCAAATCACGTTTGAGAACATTTATTAGATTTTGATACGATTAAAACGTTACATACCCACCTATAATACAAAAATCTCTCCAGCATTACGTGCTCACGTATATTTGTGAGGCGTATATTATAGTTGGTTAGTCAGGGGAGAAGGGGGAAGGACATCAATCACTGAAACCTTTTTGTCAAGTTGCCACTTCGACACGTTTCCCCAATGTTATGGTTAATTCAAGTTGGCGTAGTTCGAGCTTTTGATGTTAAAAGGGTTGAACTGATATATTTGTTAAGATAATATTCATTTTTATTAGATTTCTGGATGCTACGATAAAATATACCACATCAGAGTTTATGAACCCAAGTATTTTAAACGATATTATCCAGGGGAGGGTTTATAAAATTAGACGAACTGTAACGATAAAATCGTTTAACTTTATCGTGGCGTTTTAATCGTTTACGCAAATAGAGCGTGATAATACAGCGGGCCGACCAGTCCGACACCGGCGTTCGGCACCGGCGCCCGGCGCCCACCTTATCCCTTTACCATGCTCTCTCAACATTTAACTTTAAAAATACCTTCTCTGTCTACCGACAAACAATTTAACAGTATAACTTCGTCGAATAGACTTTTCGGAGGAGATTTGTTATTCACTCAAAAGTTTTAAGTGGCTGTGAAACATCGTTGTCAAAGAATTAAATAACTACTCGCTTTAAACGATTTGATGCTTTAAAGTGGTAACGGAGGGTGTATAATTGCGTGTAGTTTGTTCGCGAACAGTTGTTAGTCGACACGTCGATCTCGGAAGTTTCACCGTCAGGTTGTGGTGAATCGAGTGTATTTCACTTGACGGAATGTAGATGTTTGTACTTGTCGCAACTAACTTTAATAGAATTAGGACGCCCTTCCTCTACAGAAAAGAAAGTTGTAGACACTATTGCCATAAGTTTTGATTTGATTCGAAGTTTTGACCCGATGTTACTTGGAGTTTTCTTGGTAAAGTAGATAGTAATGGCAAACAACTAAATACCTAGTAGCAATACCTTCTTAATGTTTTTATTTCGGTGCGAAACGCTGAAAATTATATTCAAAAATTACTCATGTTAAAGTTCATGTTAAAGACTTATCAGAGATATTACTAGTTCTATCAGACGGACTCAGTTTTATTCTATTAAAGCTCGGATTAAGACTTCTACCAACAGTTATAAGTCCCGTCTGCGGAAAAAAGTCCGAGAATCTTTTCGAAAATTGTATCCTAACGTGTGTTAGAGAGAAGGCTTAATTTTTCGTTATTAAGAAAGTCGATGTTCGATAAAAGGCGTATGTAATAGCCCCCCGGCGCGCTGCCGGCCCCTCCATTAGCGAGCGTGTTGGCTGCGGAACCCCACGACGCTCAGCGTGGCGCCGCACACTACCCACGACTTCAACCACTCTCTTTTTCAAAGACAGTCATCGCAAATTAATATAATCAGTTCCCCAAGGAAGCATAATTTCATATTACCTCAAAATTAATGGTTAAATAGTATAATGCTCCGAAACGCGCCCCTTGTTCAATCAGGTTCTAAGAATTTTGGGTCATGAAACTAACGATGAAAATGATAACCGGTTAGTCTTTGACACAATCTGAAAAAGCTAATAACAGTCATCGTAAAATTACAAAAAAGGGCCAGTAACCGAGTGTCGGTGAAACTCGTTAGTTTCCACGGACATGGGATAATTGTGATAACCGCATTTATTCACGTCCGGAACACTTGAATGTTAAACTTAATTGAGTTATTTTCTCCAGCGGCCTGCGCGTCCAGACGTCTGTGTACTAGTATCTGCAACGATCTCATACTGAATATTAAAAAGTAAAAAAAAGAACTGTCGAACTGTGTTTACAGTTACAGTTAAAATAATTGAAATTGATAATTGATAATATTGATTGATTTTCTTAATTGATTTTTAATTTTTTTTTTGATTTAATTGATTGCTTACAGTTGCCTTGTTCGTTATTGTCAATATGACTGACAGGAACTGAAAAGAGTACATATTTCTTTCATTCTATATTAGAACTACGTTTGATAATCCTAGTGATGTAACGATAGAGAGAAACATGAAAATTACATCTCTCTTAGTAACGTTATCGGAAACGTCATTTTTATATTAGGTATATGATACCTACTATTGAAAGTGCTAGGAAAATAACTGAAGTAGAAGAATTGGTATCAAGGCACGGTTTCAATGGCGTATAGTCTAGGAGGCGGACGGTAACTTAAGAGCCCCTATCATTTTTGGCGCACTATTAGATTAGGTAATTATAGGAGCGCAGTGTGTCTGTGTGCGTTCGAACTATAAACTGATAATCGTAGTGTGCGTTGAAGCGGGAACAAATAATCTTGGTCCGTAACCGCTATTATTAGCACTCCATAGTTTTACTTACTAGATTGCGTAATACTGGATGGATTTTATGGTGATTATGACATGTTATGTTCAGGTACCCTATAAAAATATCGTAACCTATTACGGCATTCACTATAGTACTCGTAAAACCAAATTATAAAGTGTGACCAGCGTATTATAAGGTACGTCTGAAACGAATTACACGTGTTATTGTTTACGTAATACAGAACGACGGGGAGGTCTGTAGTATCCCCTCGCCATAAGACCGCAGACCATGAGAGTATAGTATAGCAAGTCATTTTGTCCTATTTTATAAAGCTAATCACTTTATTTGTATAGAACAAGGAGAAAACGAGCGGGGCATGGAGAAAAATTACTTTAATATTGAAGATAGCTTTATTCAAATGAAACATTATTTTGTTTATCCAAAAGTACAATACAAACATTAATATGTATGAATAACATTAACAAATCACAAAGTGTCACACTATTGACATAAAAAAATAAATATTCATACAGTCTCAAAACTGGTTAGGCGTAGTACAAAATCACTCGCGATTCAAGAATTACGACGGGAGCGGCGAACGTCACAGGCGACACAGGTCCGTCGTCTAGAAGCCTTTGGGCGCGACTGAATGCATCGAGCGAGCGCATCGGTTTATAAGGCATTATTTAGATATTTTACTACAATTAAATTAGTAGTCAAAATAAAAATATAAAAATTGAGTTTGGTAGATAAACATCTCAAATTTTAAAATATTTAACACTTTTTGTTATTTTCAATAAATTCTTACGCGTAGACGACGGTTTTGCACATGACTTTATTGGGATTTTTCAGCGTAGTTAACATTTTTTTACAGGTACTAATACATTAAACTTAAAAAAAATAAATCGTAGACTTACTAATATATTATATGCCTAGTATTTAGGATTTTTTTTCAGATCGTTATTTGCTACCAGTAAGCTAAAAAAGCAATCGAAAAACTTGGTGTTTCGTGATTACGTAAAAACGTGTGTTTGTTTTTTATTTTTTGGAATTTATATTAAGTAGTTATCAAAAATTAAATTCGTAGACTTACTAGATAGATAGGTGATAAATACTTGTGTATTTTTAAAAAAACTAGATAACTTAAGGATACTGAGAAATTTGCGCTGAAAAAAACTGATTTTTCTGTTTTTAGTCCGCGAAATTGTTAGGGGCTCTTAACGCAAAAATGCATAAGAAGATGGATTTTCATGCTCAAAGAATTCTATTCACAACGTGCCAGTGTCTGCTAGATTAAGAACTTTACTACGACGAATAAAGTTTGGAATAGAACTCATTTTGAATTTTAATCGCATAATATTGGGTCGGGGCCTTAAAAGCTTTTTGTTGGAAGTAATGGCTTACACAGAATTTTTAATACTGGTGGTATTATTTTCGCTGATTTATTATTTTAACAACAAACTGAGTCCCCGTAGATTCTTTAGGAATTTATGAACTTAATTTCACAAGCAATTTTTAATTTTTTATTTGCATTCATAGTCAACACAATGAACCAAAAAATCTTGTGATTTCGAAATGTACTTAACACTAAAATCATAATGAGAGGGCTCTGTAAATTTCTAGCGCACACATAAGATACACGAGTTTCTGTTTCCAACTGTGTGGCGTCTAATTACAAATGTTGAATGGAACTTTTTGTTCGGCCAGATTGTCGCGCCACCGAGTTATATTCACTTCAAATTGAATATTGCAATACGAGGAATTTTTTAAATTCGTTAGCTGTACAGTTATTTGGATTGTTTTTACTGCACACTCTAATTTTACAGCAAGGTTTCTGAGTACCTGTCCCGGACAGAATATAAATGCACAGCATGTAATGACAACTCCCTATGCTTGTAACTCATCTTGAAGTGCGCTAAGTACGTAACTAGATTGTAAGTGTATGCGATCTCGTTGGACGTACCATATAACGTAGGTACATAATATTAATGTGTTCAACGCACGTACAGCTGCAGCTATTTCGGCAATACGACTGCATAATCCGCAGCATCCTATTTTGTAGCGGATGCATAGCGTAATAATCTCAGCTATTCGGTGGGCTTCGTCAGCGCTCGGCTCTCGAGGCACTCGAGGCGGCTCGAGTCTCCGGCTCAAGGCTCGAGGTGGCTCGAGCCCCGCGGCCTGAGAGTGCTGGCGCGGCGGAAGCGCGCCCTTACGTGCTCGTCGTCACGACACGCCGCCTTTGTCCACCCACTAGGCTTATTTGCTGAACAATGAAAAAGACGAAAGCCTCCGACATATTTCTGCAAAGCTTCTGCGATGACTGAAGGAAAAAGTATTTATTGCGTAAAAAATATGGCATGATTTGAAAATAATAGAGGCCGCTCCTTGTCAGTTTCAAATTCATTGTATTGATTGATGAAAAGGCTATTATGAGATTCCACCAGATTTTGCGAATTTTTCATTTTCGTTTAAACGCGACTTTGCAATAAATCGATTTCGGGTTCAATTTATCAAGCTTTCTAAATACTCGTCTTAGGCGAGTCGTGTCTGTGAAATTGAGAGGAACATCGAAAATGGCTAAAATTATTTTAACATTCCTACCGCATGTCGTTCTAGAAGCGAGCGACAATTAAATTTAGAGGGTGTGAGCTTTAAGTGGGTACGTGTTCCTTTAAAATGTTATTAAGGTGGAATCCTGATTTGATTCTGAAGACTACAGCGCCAGCTTACACCTAGCTTTATGATTTACTACAACGGGCGTACATTTGAAACGATCAACACTGATATTGGCGAGGTTTTTTTGATTAGATACGCGTTTCAATTTCTCAATTCAGTCGGTCCGTCGGAGCGCGTGAGCGATGCGCACGTCGAACTAGCGTGACAGCCGCCCCCTTGTGGCTAATACACACGGCTCCCTAACACCGAGTGTCGTGTAAGTATTTTCCGTTGGGTATACATTGTCTTTATGTAACAATAAAAAAATGTCTGAGTTTTAAAAGGCGGAAAATTTACATTAATATCGTTATGCGCTAGGTATAATGATACCCTGACTTATGGTACCTTTCCTCTCCACAATTCCTATGCAATCCCTAAACGATTATCTAGTTTCCAGTAAACTGGGCAACTACTACTCGTATAACTACATTAATAATTTAGTCGATTTTCAACCTTAGTGATTTGTTGGGTAAATCTTTTGCGGAAAAATCCCCATGTTTAGTCGGATTTCATTTCTACGAATCAATAATGTAATTTATACGTTACCTTCTTATTGAGATTAGTTATTGAAGTTTATTTTTCAATGCATACTGCATTGAAAAATAAATTTCGAAAACTAATCTTCCGTGCTCATATCAAAGGAGTTGTCATGAATTTATGAAAATATTAGCACGCGATCAAGTCGGTTCTCAACCTCTGTCATCGTAGAATAACCACAGTCACGGAACAAAGATTGCTATTGAAATGTTAGTAATACATAGGTATATGATTTGACTACGAACTGCATCGAGCTTTTGGTATATTTTTTGTAAGCGCGTTTTCGTACCTGTACCTTGATATCGGTATTTAAAATCATGTCAAATCAAGCGATTTTAGTAAGGAGGATCGCGGAGGAGAGTACTTGAAGCGGTCGAAGGGTCCGGAGTGCACTTATGGCGAGCCCGTCACATTATTCGACCTACTTAGCGGCAACAGACGAGACGAGCCCGAGGTGTCGCCCGTAGCCGCCTACTTGATATTGTCGTGCTTACGGATGACTCCCTGTTGAGACCTGCGAGTATTTTTATGAGCGATCCTTTTGTGAGCGCCACGAAATTATAAAAAATCCTGATAGCCGTTCTAAAGTTCTTCAACTTCAATTGAAAAGTGATGACGCTTTGTGTTCATTTTATTCCCTTATTTTCACATTTTCCCATCTACGACGTCAGAGTAAAGAATGCGGTAAAAGAAAGTGCCTAATAAACGTAAGTCACAATACAAGTTATAAAATGTTCGCCTTATACAAGCGAACTCTGTCTACATGTATACGGAGGGTATAATATTAAACGTAAGAAAATAAGGCTTCAACGAAAACGAATTGAAAAATTCAGTCGAGTGAATTACGGGATAGCTCCTAATGCCAAGATTAAGCAGGATTGCCTCTGCTTGAATATTTCCCTCCTTCTGTAAATAAAACACCCACATCTATTGGGTTGGTAAATTGAGAGCTCAGCAAGACAATTTACTTTTGTAATTTTCTTTTTATATCAAAATCTGGTCAAGTATATTGCGTTAGATGATACGAGCGGTTCGATATCGGTCGCCGGTCGGCGAGTGACAGCGGCCGCCATATTGGTCGCATAAATCAAGCGCGGGGCGGCGAAGTGACACCGCGCGCCGTAAGCGATCGAGTGTCACCCGTCTACAAATAAAAGCAAGAAAAATTTTCACTAGTTGAGTAGTTTACTCCGAGGCATGCGGTGAACTTTGTCTCGTCTGCTACCCACTAACTTGTTGTTTATGTTTTGTCTTCTAATTTGGAGACTCGGTTACTTAACAACTTGCTACGTTGTTTATCTGCGTTTGTGCAAAATATTTAATGTTGTATTTTAGTTACATAATCTTCTTCACTCCTGCGTTCTCCGAATACCGCCTAGCAATGAAATCTGTTTGGTTTTAAGGCTTTAGTTACGCCATGATTAGTTACGGTAAACGGCTTATTGTTTAAGTTTAATTATTTTTTTACTTGAGTATTTTTGCGACTTCAGCATTACGCAACAGTTATTTGCACAGATTATTGTAGAACAAAAATGTTTGTGAGGCTTCTATAACAGTTTGAAGTCCTTAAAGTTATTCAATTGTTTTGCTTAACTCCCAATTTAAATAAAAAAATAGATCCATCACTTGCGCAACGTTCTCTCAACATTAACAAGAGTTTACACAAACCTGCTACAGTAAAATCTGTACAAGCATACAGACAGGCACTTAGTTTTATTATATTAGTGTAGATTACTAAATCAAGTCTAGCTGCATTAGCGATGGGAAAGGATATCGATACGCGCGCCGGCGTTGAGTTTCGCGCGGTTGCATGTTAGCCGCAAGTTATGCATTCCCAGTACCTCCATATTACTGTTACAAATCAACATACACGGGAATTTGTTGTTACTTATACATGTATGTAGTTAATACCCTTGTGGGCATTATAGATAGGTACGATGTATCACGGGAAGTAAAAATAATAAAACAGATTTTGTGAAAACCTATAAGAGAACCAGACGACAAGCATAATAAGAAAGTTTGAATTCGTTCCAGTTAAATTATGATTTGATCCTGGCATCTTTAAGAACGTATACGAAGGCAACTAGGACTGTTTGATTCTCTCAAGGAGATCTTACTTTGGCATTGTGTTAAGGATGGTATATTTGCTAAAGTAATGTTAATTGCGTTGCATAATGTGACAAACGATATTGCAATAGGGAGATATTAGTCTAAGTTAAGGGTGCCCGGTGTCACCACAATGTACAGTCAGCATCAAAAGTCGATTAACACTTAAGTTTTTTTAATCTCTTTTATTGAGCAAAATATTAACCCTTCAGTTTTTTAAATCTCACTTATTGAGCTAAATATTTGTTCAAAATCGCATTATACTTCTGCTGCAATTTCGAACAAATATTTTGCTTAATAACTGAGATTAAAAAAGCTGAAGTGTTAATCGACTTTTGATGCTGACCGTACCTGTGTGTTTGCAAATGTTTCATGCATTTCACTCACGCGACTCTAAGGAGTGGCTCGCACAAGACTTTACTGACAATTAATGGATCCTTTCTATGGTTAATATTCCTAAGTACATGCTTTGTTATTTTAACATAATTATTAATTGCGTTGGATTTTGTCTGTCTTGCCTGTTCACTGCCTATTTCACAAAGTATGGAAATATATTGAGACAACTGGATTAGGAAGGCTTGTTCATGATTTATTGTGTAAAGTAGTTTTAGTCTGTTGAAATTAAAATAAATTCAGGGTTTCCGTTCATTTATCACGTTTTAACTTGTTTAAATATTAGGAAAATTTTATTGTTCGTATTTAATTCATGTTTGCTAAACGGACAAATATTGATAAGGCCAAAGAGAAAACATCATCCGCTCAAAGAGTAGTTTATCCATGAAGGATAAACGTTGTCTTGTAAACTAAAGCAATGCGAAATAAAAAAAGCATTTCATATCACACGTCGGAGGCGTGGCCGAATTTTCCGTTCTCCATGACACAGTCAATATTACCCTCTCTTTATCTGTTATGTTAAACCAATTTCGTTCAGGGTAAAAATCAAAATAAACTCAATGTGTCTTTTATACATAGTTTGGTCGACCGGACCAAAAACTCGGCAAACTTTTGAATAATAAAAACAACTCTACCGTACTTGATATCCAATATTTCAATAAAGCTCCAAGTTTTGGGTATGAGAAAATGGAGAGGCGAAAAATTACATTACGAAGGTCTAGGAGATATTGAGGCTCTCTTATCAGACGAACATATACCTAGTAGGTACACATGAGATGTCGTACGATGCGGCCAGATGGAGTTATTACATGAATAAAATCGCTCGTATCTCGTACGACTTTCATTTCGACATCTCTTCTACAAATTGTGATATAGTGGACGTATATACGTTTTAAGATGCATTCGTACTTTGAGCTCTTGGTGTACCGTGAAACAGAGTGCTTTAGATGTGTTTCGTTAGATTCATGTATCTATTATTCAGGCTTAAACAAACATTGAAATTTTTTACTATTAATCGAAACCTAGCCCTAAACGGTAACGATTAAAAAAAATTAAGTGTGCATCACAGTTGGTGTTACTTTATTCACGAATAAGTAATGACACCTTAAAAGATCGAATTCAATCAAGTCAAACTCAAAATCTGTCGTAGTCAATCATAAAAAAATCAAGAGGACACGTGTAGTCGCTTTATTACTAAATCATAAACATATATTTTGATGAAGACTCTTTCTATCTATTAAGTATCTTATTGAATATTGTAAAAGCCCTCGCGTAATTCGTAAAATATTCCACTCGCAGTTCCCTGAACGTTTAATATTGGATAAAATACACCCTAACGTTCCTCCGTATTCCCCCGTTGTTCATATCGGCATGTTATTCAGATTATACACGAATATTTCAATGCTTTCTACTAAATTACAGCTCACGAAACTCTTTTACTTAATGTCGTACGTTGGCTGGAGCGTGCCCGTGTGCACATCATGCTACTAGTTATAGCGATACTATGATAAATAATGTGAATTACTATACAACTTACTGAAAGAGGTAATTTATCGGTAATTTGTTTAATTCTACTTTTATCGAACAGATTAAAGTGGCAACAGAATACTCTATTTCAATTTATAAGTAAATATTTTTCAGTAAAGAAACCATTTATGAAAAGTAGAATTACGATTTAAGATAATAACAGCATCACCTAATGGTTTCTCAGGGCCGCGTTTTCTTCATAACCACGGAGCCCGTATACAATTTGCATACTGTTATTATAGACGAAAAATTGCAACACATTAGGTGGCTCCGTCTTAAATTGTAAGAGAATGGATTTCCTTGAGCAAATACGCCCGTTTCATTATTCTAAACAACGAATAAATTTACCGAGGGAAAACAAAACAATTGTATTCATTTTGAGCGACTGCGGTTGCTGCATTACTTGATCAAATTATTCATTCCTACTTTTCTTTTCATTTTGCTTCTTACATTATTTTTGTTGAACGCTAAAAGAATATCCACCACCCACCAAAAACAAACCAATTAACCTTCTGATTGGTCTGGATATATAAAATAAAAATCGCGTCAAATGGCAAAAGTCAGCATTTTGGACGAAACGGTGCCCTTTAATTAGATTCGAACCGGGCATAACCGGCTTATTCCAGCTTAGGCCGGTTCCGCGTAAACACAGCCGTGCCACTGCAAAAATGACCAACTAATTGGCTTAGAACGTTGTGTTACGCAGTTTTCGTATCCAATATTCTGTGGATGGGTGCTTTGTAAAAAAGAGCAATTTTTTCTTGTTAGTCCGATTTAGATAGGCGCAGATCGGTTTATCTGGGGCATTCCGGGGTCCCTTTTAGAATGGCGATTTGAGGCTTTTGTCCGTATTAAAATAGTACTCGGTAAATACTTTTTAACGTTGTCCCTAAAGTCCATTAAATGCCAACGGTTTGTGGTGAATACGGCAAGATGGCGTGTTGGCGTGATTGTCGCGGTGAGTCGGCTTCCGCTTGCCGGTGCTTGTGTACCGGATGCGTTACGTCTCCCGCGTCTACCGGTTGTTTCCAACTCATCTTGTTTCTTTGTATGTACACTTGCCACGACACAGTGAAATTTTAGGGTTAAGTATTTTGTGCTCGCTATAGGTACACAGTAAGGGAGGTAGTTGTGTGTAATAACCACATCTGCCTTTGAGTACATTTTTACGTATGTTTAAGTAGAGAAAATTGGTTGAAACAATTTTAATCCTTGCTCAGTGAATAATAAAAGCAGCTCACAACCATAGAAGTGTTACAAAAAGTCAAAGCTCAACGAGCCTAAGTGGGTCTCAAAGAACCTCTATTCGGTGGGTATGTTAATTTAACGAGCGCTTATTAAGCAAATAGCTGAGAGTTGTGTAACGTAAATGAAAGTGTTAGGTCGTTTCGGGCTGAGCTCGGGCCGCGGCAGCACGGGAGTGAGGGAGTGCGGGATGCGCGGGAGTGCGGGATGCGCACGATATGTTGCTCACACTTGGCTAGGCGTCGCAGCTACCTTTAGGTTCAAATACTTTTCATGTGTGTAAACAAAACGGTTCTTACGGGACAAAATTTACAACCCTTGATTTCCTTTCAATTAAATGCTTTTAAACGCTTTGACATACTCATAAAACTTCACACTCCAGCGACTTGTATTTTAGAATGTTACGGAAAAAAAAAATAACTTTACCGATTTGAAGTTATTTTTAGATGTCTATTTTAGGATAAAAATATATATGAGTAATAATAAATCATAATAATCAATATGAGTTTTCTTTTTGTCGATTGCGAGTGACGCCAATGCCATATATATAGACATATGTTTACGTTTTCTTAATTGGTGAGTAGAACATAAATAGAAATATTAGCTAAAACAAGAAAGAAAAAAAAAATAACAGAGCGCTGATATAGAATCCCTGAAACATTTATAGTTGCAGCGCAATACAAAGTTTAACTTCAGAGTGTACTGTCAAGTTCTCAACGTAAGTAAAGAGTAAAGCTTCATCTCCACAATATCATTGTTTCAAGCACGTTGGGAAAACGTAGGAAAGCGGAGAGTGTCCCAGTTACTCCCGACGCTACAGTTTCAACCGCAACTAGACACGAACTTGCTTTAGTCGAGTCACCTCAAGAAAGGTTTCGCGTGTATTAAGCCTATAACAAACTGTGAACTTCCACTACACAGCCTCTGCAGTAAATTTCGGGGTTTTATTGAGCCGTTTTTTCAGCCGGGTTAATGTAGAGACAACGTATGTTCAGCGACAGCACAATAAATTCGAATTTAAATAAAAATCCTTTTCGTTATACGCGAGTTTAACAGCCCAATAACAAACTTTATGTTGTACAGGTTTTAGCGAGCACTTTGTTGGATCTAATCAAAATTGCTTACTAATAATGCCTACACAATTAACGTAATTTGCGTGGCTCTCCCACGTTTACTACAGATAATGGTTTTAATGTATCTTAAGTGAATTAATTGAAACCGGGCGGCGAAAAGCCTTAACAACTAGCTCCGCCCGGTACAGTCAGTAAAAAAGTGAGGTTCGTAATTCTACTGAGGTCGTTGATACACATGGCAGGCTCGTGTGTGAAATACAGTACAACGTGTGTAGCATTGTAGTAGCTATTCATGTGAAGTTTGATATATGAGGTAGCGTCATAGCCACCCGGTGTACTTGTCCACGATACGAACGACTTTAACTATTGTTTCTCGATGCAGATAGAATTAGTCTGATAGTGGTTTAGATTTTTTTTTAATATTTGGAAATCATACGACTACCATACATTTCAACAATTTTGCTAAATCGATAAATAGGTATCTCTCTTAGAGGTTCTCATCGATACTCTTTCACTTATAACATTTTCATACGAAATCATTGTATTCCTTTTTATTCATATTCATAGATTTATTTGTATTCCATAATGTTGTAGGGGTGTTTTTCACGAAGTTTAACTAATTTCCCTGTCACATCCTTTTCTTCGATGACATAACAAATGTCGATCTCCGCCATCATTACGTACTTTAAAATGTAAGCGTTTCCCGGTAGCGACACACGACGTTGACAAGTGATGCGTATTATCATTCATTCGAGTATTCCAAGTAGCGATGTACTTGTTTGTTGTTTAAATAGAACGCAAAGCACGCCAGGCTAGCGCGCCAGTCGCGCCGGCGCCTTGCGCTTTAATCTTTAATTACTACACGTTTATATGACCGGAACTGTTACTCGCTGACGATAGTTGAAACACATTTTGCTTGTAAGTTTCATCGCGATAAAATATAAAAAAAAAAAACATACGGGAAGACTTTTTTGCGAAGGGGTAAACCCAGGGTATACCTATAGAATGTGTGTGCTCTAATACCTATTAATAAGTAGATATGGTGGAATTTGTTGCAATAAACACATTCCTAGGTAAGTACTTTAAATTATCCACTACTTATAGATAGTATCTGGATAGGTATAATTTGTTAAAAAGTGGAGTTGCTTCTAGGTTAACGTTAACGTAAATTACTAAGTACATAAATTAGGAGAACAAGTATTCCCGATAAATATTAATTACTACCTACCTAGTCGTTTTATTCGTTCGACTATTTTCCGATGAGTTTTACTGTTGGCTCGTTCCTTTCCATAGAATACTTTGTAATTATGTAACATTTGGATTCCTCGAATTCATTGAAAAGTTTTGAAATGTACCTACCTGAAATACAGTTGAATTATTTACAAGTATTGATTCTAAAGACATGATGTTTTTATCAAACCGCAGCAGTTATGCAGATAATAAGTTGAATTAACGCTCGATATGCACGGAGTATCAATTTAATAGACCTAATAGTATACCCTGCTAATGTCGAAGTTCAAGTTGTAGCAGAAATGTGGTCGTAATGTCAGTTTGCCCGGGCACTGGGCAGGCCGGCGGGGGCAGGCCGGCGAGGGCAGGCAGGGAGCGTATCGCTACCACAATAATTTACTCGATTACCCGCGTCGCGTGCCCGCTACCACTACAAATAATTCATACGACCCGTCTAGTAATGGCCTTTTAGCTGCCCGTCTAACTTCAAATGTAGTTACGTAGATGTGGTTACCAACTATTGCTATTAAAGTAGCCACTAAAACTTTCAATTTGTGTGTCACATGTTGCTATTGGCAGTCGGGAAACAATTGATAAATTAACGGGGGTTTAGTTCTATAGGATTTTTACATTGCGGCTCACATATTTTTCAAGGGTTGCAGACGACGCGCTTGTCCACTTTCCATTTTCATCGAGGGAAGGACTTACCTATAATGTACACTCTGTTTGAAGGGCTAGCATATCTTTTAAGCAAAGCGAAGTCTGGTATAAGACTGGGAAAAGTTAAGATGAAAAATTAAAAAAAACTTTATACATACTAATAAAAAGGAGTGGAGGACGCAAAAGATGTGTGCAAAGATTTGGAGCAGGCGGCGCGACGCAAGGTTTTTTGTCTTTGCAAAGGATCTTTTATTAAGATATGTGTTTGTACGAAACATAGGACAAAAAGCTTACTTTAATACAAGTTAAAAGAGAACTTCGTGCGAGGGACTATTTAATATACGATAAAAAGCCTTTGAGTAATTCACGAACAATTTATTATACCTACGTCAGGAATTCATTCAGAATATTTTAGAATCGTCCATATTTCAGTGAGGTGGTTTGTCCCACTAGGCGTACAGGCGCATGCTACACCATCATAACTTAAAGCTATCAATTATTAATGTTAACGTTGTCGGTCGGAGGGCTCAACAATAATTTTAGTGCGGCATTGTAATTTACCCGAGACTAGTCGTCAAGTTGGGACATGTTTAACTTCATTAAGCATAATACGAGCGCACAACATACTCGTTTAAGTCCAATCTAAGTTGTGTAAGAGGACGAGTTTACATGTGAATAAATTATTATCTTGCAGTCGGCAGAGTTGGTGTGAAACCTCGGGAACGCTATAAACTCGATGCACGGAATGTCTCTGAATTTGTGTTGCTAGTTTAGATAGGTACGTATTTAGCACAATATCGTAACTGAGGCAAGCGGTGGATTTGGTTAGCGGAGGCAATTTTCGATTAGACTTTAGTTGATATTTATTCAGCAAACGCAGACTTAGTATATGAGTAGCAAGTTCAGGGAATAGTGTCAAGAAACCTCTGTCTCGACAAAGGAAAACTTTCAGTATTTAAAACATATTTATCCTACCCAAAGTTACGGTAAGCTGTTAAAGGAATTCTCTAGAGTCTGTTTAGGTATTCGCTAACCCTTTCAAGACATATCCTTGAAGAATATAGATTATGTAACACGTGAATATGTTTTTATTAAGGTTGTTACAAACTTATCAGTAACAGTACATATGACGATGAATACTCAGAGATGTTAGTCGGTATGCCAGCAGCTTTATTTACTATGCCCGATTTTATAATAGCCAATTCAAACTATGTTATCTTATCTGTTTGAGAGCAGCCCCTATATTGTCAGTAGGACACTTCATACGGGCACAGATTCAAGCAAGGAGTTACTGCATAGGAAACCTATGTGTTTGACATATATTGAATTAATATCTGAAAACACACATTGATTAAATATCTAAAACAACACATAGGTATTTTCCCAAGGGGTAGGTGTAAATCTTCCTACTAATGTAATCTCCTCAACGTAACGTTCAGGTTTAGTAAGCAAATTGTAATAATAAATGTTGTAATAAGATATGGTCTGTAACGATTTATCAAAGAATAAGGAATACCTACATAATTACTTCTATAATTAACATAGGTATCCGAATACTTAAGTAGATAATAATTGCTTCCTATAATCGGCAATACCAAATCTTGCATAATCATTATCAGTATCTCTTATAAAGTCGAATTAACATAAACCACTCGAGGAATAAGGACAAGTTCACTAATAGAGTAATAAACTTATAAATAAGTATGTAGTCGTAAGTAGACGCAGCCAGTATATTCCGAAAATTAATGAAAATGTGAATAAGAGTGTAATATCAGCATGGCACATACGCGTACCCGTTGTGCACGAAGTTTGTCCGCCACTGAATAATTAACTTGCTAATGGCCAGATCGCAAATAAACTCCGAATTATTGCACTCAAACTTGTCCCGCGTTAGAACTGTGAAACACGACCACGTTTAACGAACAACACTTTTTAAACTACTTTCAGTAATATGGTGCCATAATAGCCACTAACTTATTATTTACCCCAGTTATATTTAAATAAACTCAAGGTCTACACAAACAAGCGCGCGCGTAGCATACTGCTACGCCGTAGCACACATGAGGATAAAATAAGGACTGTCATGTGGAATTACTAATGAAATATTTATGTTTATAATAAATATTATTGTAAAATATTATACGGAGCCATATATTTTGTCGAGCAAGAAACAAGTTTGCACAGCGATTGTCACGGCTCGCTGCGTAGACCATCTACGAAATAGTATTTTCTGTAAGCGGAGCAAAATTGAAACATGTTTTATTTTTTAAATGCTATCTCTGTGAAAATATTTTTAATGTTGAAAGCCTTCGTGTAAGGTTGCTTTTTGAAGAAGCTGTCTACTTCCTCTTAGTATTCGCCTGCTATGCTAAAAGTAAGATGTTTGTCTGCTCGTTAGGATACTACGAAAAGTAAAAAAATATGGCAAGTCTCCTAAGCCATTTTTATCAGAAATAGTGTGAAATTATTACTTTCGGCAACTATTCTAATATTATTAATGCGTTCGTTTGCAGTTTACATGGATAAATCAACCAATGCATTTAAAATCCAATTATATTTGAAACTCATAGTTCCAACGGTTCTCATTGCAAGCTACATTATATACGTTTGATTAATATTTGTTGGCAACTAGTTATCGTGAAAAATGGCATGTGCAATAGGAAAGGTTATTAAAACAGAGATAATATGAGTATTTTGACTTATTTATTATCCATTGCTCGTTAATAATGCTACGATATTTGCTAAGCGCATTGATGATCACGCGTGAGATGCAATCTACGTGCACATTGTCCAGCTAAAGCTCCGCAGTGGGGGCAGTGTTCCAATATTATCGCATAATACCTCCAATTGAGATTGTTCCACCGCACACGATTTACATAAACTGTGTTCCCGGGAGCACGTGCCACTAAAACTGCACTGATTGCCGTGTACTAGCAACCGATAAAACTTTTATTTGAAACCCCAATTGAACGGATATGTTTTATACTTTTTGATGGTTTCTTCTTCCATTGTAAAGTAAGCGATTTTATGGAGCGACTTAAGTTGTTTTAGAGGAAACTTAGGATCGGTTTCAGGATCGCTGACGACATTTACACCAAAGCTATTGCAATCTTTATAAATATTGTATAGGTTTATTTTATTATGAAAATTACCGACGACATTCTCGCCTCTATTTTAGGACAAATTTCTGGTTATTGATTAGGCAAAACCGGCAAAACTTCCGAACGGGATGCCAATGGGATATCGTGAAACCCCGAGGCAAATGTCACACACTAGAGGACACGCTATTTAAGTAATTTCTGCATTCAACTGTAAAGTAAACTAATATGGTTTATAGGCTAGCTTTTAATCATGTTAACGATCCCTGCACGTTTATGCAACCACCTACTCCATTTCAAATTATCAAATACAAAATGTCTTGTCGCGGCAGGTAGGTGGTTCGACTATGGTTTTGTTCGGCGCGCGTTCTAATTAAACAATCTAATTGGGTCAGTCGTACACTTCCCTATAAAACACCGAGCCCATACGTTATCTACCAAGTGGCTGACGTTTGCGGAATTGTCTACTCATATTAACTTTAAAAATGTATATCCCTTCAGTTTAATTTATTTTATAGAAAATACTTACTTTATTTTTGCAACGGCTAAACTTTTTAATAATTTACGAGTTTAGTTTTTTAATAAAACATATTTGTATTTGTTGGTCTCCAAACTTAAAAATGTTGTAGACGTCGAGACGAGCGTAAGGTCGTATACGAAATCTCCGCCGGTGGTCGTGGGTAATGGCCCAAGTTCGGCTAAGCCCCGGGAAGCCCCCGGACGTGTGAGGAATGCGCCCCAGCCCCGCCTTATTACATACGTGATTCTTATTTATATTATATTTGAGGCGAGAGAACGCGTTTCCGATATCGCCAGTCGGATTAACGCATTGCCGCCTTTTAGTGCTCTTAGTACTCCACAACTTTGTAAGAACCTTACAGAGTTACGTGAACATTGTGAACATTGCCGGGGAGCACTTTTACGGTTATAAGTTTGTTTTATAATGTATTTGATGGCTCTAAAATGTTATAACAACACTAAGTACTAGATTTACGATGCATATCGTAAAAATAATATATTTTAGTTATATCAAATGCACATAAATTCAGAGTACCTACATTCGGAACGGAGGAGCAGAAACGTTTTATTTACTTTAAAATATTACCTTTTTATATTTCCTCTTACATTTTATCCCCATTCATGGAGCACAAATCGATATAAAACATCCGGTAACAATATATCAAGTGTGAGAGGGACCTTTATAAAGTATTTTCGGTAGTGTCCTGCGGGCATGTTGGAGTTGTAAGAAAGTCCGGGCGACCCTGAGGGCCGGATGCACTGTTTCCGCCCGACCCGATGGTGACAACTGCTTCTATATTTCTTTGTACCAGTTATCTTACACTAGATTAGAATTAATAGTGCATATAATGAAAAGTAAGTTATAGTGAGCCTAATTTTTTTAGATCCGTTTTCAGACAGTGTCATCTAAGTATAGAAACTAGGCCTTATTTGTAATTACTAGCTCATTTAAATCCGAGCTATGGTTTCTCCAGTAATTTTACTAATTTTTGTAATTATTTGTAAAAAGACAGAACCTTAATTTATAAACCAAATTGTTCAGAACGAACGAAATAATAAGGACAAATTGCCCTTGTAGATCCCTCGGTATCAATGGAGCGTATGTCAATGGTTAACAAAGTTTGATCCTCATTCCCTGGATATCGGCCGCCATTTTCGCAGACTGTACCGTGTCACTGTGTAGCCGCTCAAAGGATTAATTACATCCTTACACTGATCGCTTTTTATCATGTCGTATAAACAATGAAATACTATTCGAAATTTTATACGTTTTCATTAAACGGTTTTTATGTTAGTCTATCCTAACAGTTGTTTATTCAACTCCCATATTAGCTGCTCTTTATATAAAACGTTCTGGTAGATAAAGAAAATCCTGGTGAAAATTGTTGTATCGACAGTAAAATATTTTGCTTACCAGATCAGCAGACTGTGAAAAGCGGAAATAAGGTACGTACCTGAAAATTAAAATGCTTTGTTAAAAACCTTTTTCGATATTATCCACAACTTATCTAAATTTAGAGGCACAATTTACATTAATTTATAATTAAGCCGGATCTCCATAGAGAAACGAATTCCGCGTTAATATATCAAAATAATAATTATAAATTGCGCTACCCTATTCATTTTCATATCCATACATCATAATATTACTCGCGTTTATACCAATTATGGCAGACGAAGATACATGTGGTTAGAAAAGTATAAAAAACAACATAAATATAATTTAAGCTACGTAATATCTGTCTAAATTATAACGGAGCGCAATTACTCAAAATTAATGGTGAAATTAATACTTTGACCGCTGTGTTAATTAAGAGCTTTATATTTACTGGTGAATTTGTAACGCTGATGTTTTAATTACATTTATATAGCTAGAAATGTGAAATACAGTGTTCATAGACCCGCGAAACACGATACTTTCCACAGGAATCCGAATGTACTCCTAATGAAATATAAGGAAAACACGTCGAGCGCCCAGATTTTATCTGATCGCATTTCAACATGGACACATTTAAATAACATTATGAATTTAATTTATTATGAGCGTAGCCAGGTTTAAATCGACTTTTCCGTCACGTTATTAAAGAACTTTGAAAGAAAATAAGCATTCCGTAAGCTACGCGGTAACAGAATAACAACAAGTGAAAGCTCTCTCTATTCGGAAATCTGTTCATCGACTCGCTTCACAGTTGATATTATTTTCCTTCTCGGAATATCTTTAGAGGGGACTGCCCGTTAATAGGCACACAGAGTGAATGCGTAAAAAGTTGCCTTTTGCATTACCGCGGAGTTTCACACGAACCGAAATATTCCGGGCGTGTATTACAATTTACATAAACTCCAACGTCATTCGAGATGTGTTAAGGAGAATGACATTTTATGCTTTGATATGCGGTGGCGATGCAACGGAGTCGAGTGTACTGAATAAAGTAAAATGGCGTAGAATATGCCATTATTCCTGTTTTGTGTGTAGTATTACGTGTGAAGCGCTTTACATTTCGTAGTAGGAAAATATCAAATGTATTATCTCATGAATTAAAAACGGTTTTGTAATTTAAGATACGAGAAAACTTTTTGAATTAGTATTAATTAATAAAGCGAGAATTGATAGCATACCGTGAATCACTGTGGCGTCTGAATATCTGTGCTGAAATTATTAAGGGAAACTTTTTGAAATGTTATCTTTTCTCAAGTAAGCCAGAAGTTTAACATTAAATTATTGGAATATTAATTATGAAATTTGGATAACAATATTTTAAGAACAGCTGTTTTTAATATATTAAGGTAAACATGATAGAATTACAGTTTATTGAGTAGGATCTATCGTGCATGACTAACATCAAACAAACCACAGCCTTTTGAGTCTGGTAATGCGATAGTTTCTTTGACATGATAACGACTCGCCTTCCCAGCTCATATCAACCGAATACATTATATTCTATTGACGTGCACCCTCACTGCCACTGTTCAGGCAAGCAGGAAATATTGAAAATATGAAGCTGCCATTCACATACTCAAACAGTCGAATGTACCCAAGTTACAATGTTCATTACAGCGACAAAAAGATCAACAATACAGCGTCAGAGGTCAGTAAATAAAATGTGAAAATAAAATTAAAACAAAATGTAATCCGAGTCAACTCGGCCGCTGGCTGCAAACCGAGCCTAAGCTTTGCGAGAGATAAAAACTTTTAATTGGAATTTTTTGTAGATTAAAACAATTATTACTGAGGAGTTTGTCAAAAAGTAACGTTGAAGGAAAATATGTTGAATTAGAAATATTTCTCTTCAGTAGGTATAACAATTAATATTTCATAAATTGTTTACAGGTCGATCAGAGACAGCAAAGTTTGTAATGATTAAACTCTTGCCTAACCTAATAAGTTCGGCACAAGGCGACACTCTTTCATTCCCTGTTTTTCAGTCGAATATCGATATCAATGAGCTTTTGAGCGACGGATTAAATTATATCTGAATATCGATTAGGGATTTAAACTATGTGCGTAATCCTGTCGCTGGAGGATCGCTATTGTCTTTCAGAATTGGTGAATTCTGCCAACAACGAACACTTTGTCGTGGCGCAGCGGTGCGTACATCGCTACGATTCATTTAGCGAACATTTTGTTGAACGCGTTACGTCACTGTCAAACCTATCTTCAACGATATGCTTATGTTTTTTATAAAGGCAATGCGATTTTGTAGGTTTTTGGACATTATTCGAAATGCATTTTGATTACTAAGGTGTGTGTGTAACTGACATTATGATCGTGATGTGTTCTCACTGAGGTTTATTCGTCGTGGCTTTACCCGGAAGCACGGGGCACTGTTTGCAGAAGTTGGTTTACTAGATGGAAAGCGATCTTAATTACAATGTTGATTTAACGTCGACACTTAGCAGATAGCGGGAATGTAATTTGCTCGATAAAATGCTTTTTATACACGACGTGAACAAAGTAATTTAAAAAAGAGACGACTAGGTAAAATCTAATTTACAGTGAGCGAATTCTTAATCCTTAACCAAACATCGCGGAGGGGGGAACTGGCGCATTAGCCGCGTCAGTCATCAGCAGAATGAATCATTACTTGAAGAGTGCGCCAGTGGCTCGTGTCAAAGAGCCTGTAGCTCAAAGGTCCTCGTGCCCTGCCCCGCCCCCCGCGTGGCACCGCGGATGCCGCGCGCCCCGCGTACGCCCGCAAGGAAGGGCTGATTGAAGGGCCACTCTAAAACCTCGACCACCCGCTCGTTCGCTCGCATTCAAGGGTCGAATCTGGATTATAGGGCGCCAAAGTCTGCACCTTCATCAGATATGTATAAATTTGTTTGCAGATCGGCAATTGAGGCGCCGAAAATTGTAGCCTGTCTGTAATTTCGCTCCATTCAATGTCTAAAATAAAACGGCTCTATGAGATTAAACTACCTTATCATAAGGCTGGTTGTGAGGGTGCTCGATGTAACGTGCTGACGTGATTGGAACGTCGAAGACCTTTTATCTTTTTGAAAATAGCGCAGTACATATCGAAATGACATGCCATCATGTATTAGACGGTATTCAGGAGTCCAGGAGGGCGTGGTGCGCTGTTCCCTGTCGCGCCACGTGTGTCGGCACACATCGATACCTTAAGGTGAAGTTGCCGTGTAAGTTATTATAAGAGAGGTGCGCCGAGGGAAATGAATGTCGAGTAGGGCGACCCGTTGTCATTCATATTAGCTGTGACGGCTTAAATTTGTAATCACACTGCGCCAATTCATGGCTGTTGCGTGGCATAACTGTGATGAAAATAGGAAAAAGTTAGCGCTGCCAGTAAAAAGTAAATACAGACGTTGATAAAATTGAGCTCGAAGTGAGAAGAAAGCGATGTGCTATACTGCGGGTCGTTACTTCAGAATAAAATTGGTATCCATTATGTTCCAACGTTTTGATGGGAAAATATTATTTCTGAAGGGATTATCGGTCGGATGTCGAGACTGAAACCCGATTCCAGTTTTCAGAGGGGCGGGCAATCGCGAAAACCGCTTGTATCTGTTGAAGATTCTGATTTTTGTTTCTGTTGCGTGTAGTGCTGGATTATAGGCGAAGTTCGTCCAAAAAAGCAAGGAGTCGGGTTTTTGATCTGGTCTATATGAAGATTCTATATTACGACTTAGGATTCGGATGTTCTCTGTGAAAAATCCTAGGTTTACAAGAAAGCGGAGGAATACGACATACAAAAGAAGACAAAGATATGACATGTTTTAGAACTCTTCAAATCGCGGAGCATAAAGTTCAGCGGCGGAAGGACAGGCGCGCCACTCACGGATGACGAAGTTCGTCGTAACAGAAAATGATTGCACACATAAAGAACCTTATCACTTTACATTCTACAATGGCATAAACCGGTTACAGTCGGGAGTAACCGTTTCGCAACCGCTCGAATGTTTACGCGAGTTTTACGCACCAATCTCGCCACTGACGTTCTCGCTAGAAATTGAAAACGGAATTATGATAAAATAAAAATGGCACACAAAATGTTCCCGTACCGTGGTCGAGTGGCCGCCGGAGTGGGGGCGCGGTGCAGTCATCTGCTGACTAGACAGCAGGAAATGTACCATGTGCCGCCGGATATCGGCGAATGTGTTCGAATTTTAAGTGAGCCGACGAAAATTGATTCTACTCAATTTTACGTAAACATGACGAGTGGATGCATTGATTGAACTAAATCCGGATTGCATTCGCACCCCGTCTGCACGACGTAGCCCCCGGCTGCGACCCCCGGCTCACGAATACAGATCGTCTCCGACCCCAATCCGATGCCAGTTGTAAACAGCGCACATTTACGAATTCGTAGCACCAAAATAGCAGAGGAAGCGTTTAATTATACTACATGCTTGACTTTCAATATGCACCGTAGTACCTGCGCGTGGAATGCGGTAGAAATATTCAGAATCTCTGCGTAGCCTCAATCATGACCCCGAATCACGGGAAAGCATAACTTGTACGTTGCGGAATATATATCTATTTGTACGTGTTATTCGCCTGTTTACAGAACCTACCTGCACTTGTAGGTTCTGTAAACAGGCGAATAACACGTTAACTACTATGTGCGGTAACATTTATGAAGTAAATGCTTTACAGAATATCTTTTACGTCAACAAAATAAATATTCTAACATACGCGATCGTGACCACAATGTTTGAAAATGTCAGCTCAGCCAAATAAGTTATGTCGTAAATGTAACAAGAACCTACTTAAACAGCGAACCTGGAAGCGAGTAAAACCTAAATAAGTATAGTCTACTGTGACCTTTCAGCGCGACGCGATAAAAGACGACGATGTTTCATGAAACAAATTGCATGTAAAGCTCCGATATAAATGTGTTTTTAATTATCACGGAGCGGATGAAAATGAATGTAATTTGATCTGCAAACGGAGCATATTAGCCTTTATGTCAGCTCTCTGTATTTAAATAGAACAATTAAAAGCGGTCAAGCGTTCTACGTAAACATTTTTACGTGCTGTTCACTGTTGTTGGGGCGATGGTGAATTTGCATTTTGCACCGCGTCGCGTCTGCTTGCATCTGATTCCGCACTTCATTGCAACCTGGCAATTAGCAAGGAATCAGTCGTCTGGATTTATTGATATACGACCTATCTTAATTACCGCTGCTTTTTAAACAACATTTGTTTTGAAATAATAGCCATTTACGTAGAGCGTGGAAATGGTACCTAATGATTCGTTTTGTTATGGATGTTTTCATCTGTATTCTGCTGTTTGTGTTCTTGTCTGTATTTACTTTATTATTCGAGTGTTTTAGATTAAGGAGTACCTAGCGGTTGAATGTAGTTAGTTTACGTATGTGTAAAAGTCATATCCCTGAATGGCTCTGCTAAAAGTTTCGCTAGTTTCAATTCCCGTGCGGTCAGCAAAAAAAAATCTCTCGGTCCGCTGTGTATGTAACGTGCTCGTCTTTTTGTGAACCGACAGCTTCTACCTGACTAGAGGCTACGAAATACTACTCTCTTCAAATACTTGTATGTTTTGCTCCGAAAACAATGGATTTACAGGCGGACTCTGTTATTAGAGTTTATTTGTCGTACTATAGGAAACTATTGGTATTGATGACTTTGTATGAAACTAATTCTAATTCCATAGGTAAATTATTTAAGGCTAAAGAGTCGTTTAGGAGGGGTCCATTACATAAAGAATACCTACGTTTGCTCAAGAGATTACTTTAAGGGAAAGGTAAAAGACATGTCAAACGGAACAAATACCCGTGTAAGCCACGTCTTTCATTGAACACTCATTTAGCTCCTTAGAGAAAGGTCGCGAGACACGTCAATTCTATTACCAAACCACTTATCCCTATAAAACGTCACGTTTGCGTTAACGTTAAACTCAATTGCGCTAAAGTGAGGTGCACTCACTCGCCAACGTGGATGTGTGGTAGGGCCTGGAATATTGAGCTAGCTCTCTGCTGACTGCTCACTGCTCAGTCCGTAGGTAAACATTTTTGATTGGGGCGGTACCAGCAATATTTTCTTCGGAATCGTTGAAAGAATTCCTCCGCATTTGCATTTAAGTATAACCTCTGCTACGAAAAATAAAGTTGAATCGATTATATATTTTTGGAGGGGCCTATGAGCACCGCTCCCTGTGTATGACACATGGATCGCTGGATGTGTTTTTAGATACCTCCTGTTTTATTGCGTTCGTCTCATGGGGAACGCAAAATCGTTTAAGGAATTGATGTGCTTATTCATCGGTACGAAATGGTACCTAATATAAGGGTAAAAGTGCTTTTCTAAGAAGCCAGTATCTTGATTGTTTGTTTAGTTGTATCAATTGTGTTTCTATTTACCGTTTGACTGAATCAATTTTACGCAAATAGCGATGTATGATTAAACTGACAGGTTTTATCCATTATCATGAAAAGTCTAGGCTGATGATTAAATACAGTGAAGAACATAGCTTTAATTTGAGAATACCCGAAGTACCTACTCGTAACTATGCATTCCCTTTTATATTCAACATAGGAGATTCATGTTAAAGTACACATTGTATATTCTAACAGAAACTCATTTATAAAAGTACAAAGAACTGATCTGGGTTTAATTTAGAGATTCGTATCTAATAACGAACCGTATGATGTACGCAGAAACATAATATATTGTTTTCAAATGTTATTATTGTACAATTAAGTACATCTGCATTGCATTAGCTTTAAATACACATAATGTTAATAGACAATTCCCAGCAACAACAAAATCACACTTGTATAACAATACAGAGGTAATTTTCATAATGAAAGGAAAACCATTTCCATTAGTTATTTAGAAATAGCGGTGCGTGATTTTGTACAGCTTTAATAGTTGTTATTAAATTGTTAGCCGCAGTCGTTACAACAAATTGACAGAATCAGACAAACTCAGAATGAATGAAACAGTGGTTCGTGTTCAATTAAAATTGATACCCTACATATTACATTGTATTCAATTTGCTAAAAATTTTACGTTCCTTCAAACGACGTACAGTCGCAAGCATAATTGCAGTCAGTCCGTAGGGTTATACATTGGCTTGCAAAGAATGAACTGTTTGCGTGTGTGCGTGAGTAACTGTTTGGAATAGGTTTGCTGTTTTACTCTTGATCATCATAGCTTCCGTGGTCGAGCGGTGTAATGTGACACTTGTGAAAGTGAGCGGCAAATAAGTCTGGGTTCGATTCCGGCTGGTGTCTGATTTTTGGAACCTTATGTTTAATCCTATTTGATCTATTGGAATCTTTTTTTTTAATCGTATCAAAACAAAACAGTTTAGTCACATTTTATTTAGTTTTTTATTAAAAATAAAACATTTCAAATACTTTTCAAGATTTTTTTATGATCTGTTAGTTTATTACAGTTATTATATTATAAAATATTAAAATCATATCACTCTATAACTACAAATTGTGTCTATGTCGCGTTTCTTTTTAGCTTAAGTATTCATTTTCGTAAAGAAAAGAGGATTGAAGCTAAACCTTAACACGATCTATATACACACTTTATTTTAATAAATATAAATAATATAACGGTTTTTGTGTTACTAACAGTATATGGACTACGTCTGAATTAAATGTCTTATTATTATTTAGTATAACCTCCATTTTTTTCTATAACTTCTAGTAATCTCCTCCGCATAGAACCAACCATATTCTCTCTCTCTGTTCCTCTTAAATCCTCCCACACTTGATGGCAGTGTGATTCCAAATCCTCTGTTATTCTTTCATTACACATGTCCCATTTTTGCACCATTAAACCCCACAGGTTTTCTATGGGGTTTAAGTCCGGGGATTTTGCTGGCCAGGGAATCACAGTTATATCAGGGTTTTGATTAAACCAATCATTCACAACGCGGCAACGTGAGCTCGATGGACTGGACAGTTATCTTTCACAATTGAAATATTTGGAACATCCACAGCTGGATACACGCATCGCACCGTCGGTAACATGTTTTCGTCTAAAATGTTAACATAGGTAGCAGCAGTCGCACGCCCAGGTGGTTGCGCTACTAGTTCACCTGGTCCAGCGACGCGACCCGATTACGTGTTTTTAATAACATGGTTTTCGTCATATCTAGTCCCATTTCTTCTCCACAAATGTAATCGACCGTGCTGAGACGACATGAATGTTTTTTCATCGGTAAATATAGTATTTTCCCAATCAAAATCTAAATATTATCTTGCAAATGATAATCTATTTCGTTTATGCACTTCGGTTAAGCTGGGTTTCTTTGCTGGCTTCCGATGGTGTATACCTTGTCTATGTAGGGTTCGACGAACGGTATCCACGGAGATATCGAATCTCCGAGCAAAGTCGTGAGTTCGTAAAAAGCCATTATCTTCATACGCTTGAATCATCGCTGTCTGCTGGATATCAGTAAGCAGACGCGGGCGGCCACTTCGCGGTCGTGTAATAACACTACCTTCTTCTTCATAACGTGTCAACCAACGTTTCACAGTCCTCCACTAAAACAAAAAAGCGCGTGATTACAATGGCTAAATAAACCATGACTTTATTTAAAACAGTTGCTGTATTATACTATATAAAGCTCGTTTTAAATATGTAGGTAATAACTAGATTAACAATTAACATTACTCACGCTTAGGCCGGTCTCATTAACTATTTGAGATATTTTATATCCTATGTTGTTCAACGCAATAATACGTTGCTTAGCCTCCAAATCAATATTCGCCTGCATTTCGAATAAACACGATACACAAGAAACACAGAAAGAAAGGGTAGACTGAACTGAATGTGCTGTTATGACCGATACCAGTGGGTAGCGTGGTAGCACTGATTCATAGACTAAGACCGATTGTTTGTGGCTTTGAATGACATTATATTCACAGACAGATTTATGCGCATGGAGCTAAAATATAGATGTAAATTTTGCCACGTTAGGTAAATGCTTCGTGGCGTGATGGTTTGACTCGCAACTTGCAATCGAGCGGTCATGGATCGAATCTAGTGCAAAAAACTTTTTAAAAATATTATGTTACTTGTGATCCATTATGACTATAAGAATTTATAAGTAAAAGTAATATTAGTGGAAAAGACATCAATTTCAACATTTTTTAAACGGAATATGAACTTTAGCTCCATCTGTTGAGACGAAACGCAACATCATAGCGACACACAAGTTCACTATTATGTGCTAATAGAAATAGATAGATGGCGGGAATAACATGCATATGTGTGCGTGTTTTCTGTATACATACGATGCCGAAGCGCGACAAACGACTTTGATTCTGAATACTGACTCCAGTTATGCATTCGAGTGTACATCTGTTTAAGATAATTCGCGAACGCCAACAAAATTCAGTATCAAAGCGACAATTAAATATAACATTAAAAGTAAAACGGAACCTTCACCTTTAATTACGGCGGCTGCTTTCTTTCCTTATCGCAATTTTATTACAATGACAATACGCAGGGGCACGCCTATTAAATTATTTGTGAGCGTCTGAAGCTGTGCGGCGGTAAGCCAAAATTACTTATTGTACAAAAAACATCGTCGGTAAATGGTGTCAAATCATCCTTGTTTACCGGAGCCAGCGGTCCGGGCGGGTGCCGCATAAATCATAATATTCGTAACGAGTGTAAGACGCTGCAAGGGTATACTGACAGCTTGCCAACGTTTCCTCTATAATTCAAATGCGGCCTCCTCCGTTCTCAGCGGAAAAGTTGAGCTTTCCACACATTTTAAAATGTAGCGGATACATCACGTATGTGTAGCGTACTGTCCTCATATATCCCAACATTTACAACGCTTCCTAAATAATATTTCGAGCTTTGAATTTTTATCTGGCTGTTTTTTAATAGTAAAACCTTACATTTTTATGTTGCGTATGAAATATTCTCGGAATACAATACTTTTACCGCTACTGGGATTAATTAAGGCAAACCCAGGATTGCTGAATCAAAGCATGAAAGTTTCGTCCCATTCATAATGTTATCTACATTAGGACCTACTAACTTTACAATCCCTGTAGTAATAAAATACTTAGTTGTGAAAATAACTGTGAACATTTCCTCGAGTAACTTGTACGCGCCGCTATATTTTCGGGCTCAAGGTACAAAACGTAGCACAGTCGGATTATGAATAATAGCGGAGTTAGAGCCCACTCGGCACATGATATACAGTACTTTTATGTACACCTATATTGTCCTTGGTTACACGTATCTAAAATTCATGCTCTAAATACAGAGCCGCGCGGTTCAGTACACACTTGCTGATCTTTTATTGCCAACCACACGAAAGCAATCTTGAATACGGTGTGTACCACCTCTTTTTAGTTTTTTCGAATTCCTTTCCCAAAATGTACGTTAAAATATCAAATCCAAGTATCGCTCATGCAGTTTGAAGCTGAAGTGTTACGTTTTTAGATTTTCTTTTAAAGTTTTCCTTATATTTTCGTGCATCTACTCTTATATTTTTTTTAGGAGTTGCACTTTAAATCAACGTAAAGTCAATTAAAAATTTGATTTGATATAGTAACTTATTATAACCCTTTAATACGATACTACACCCGAGAACTGACGCGTAAAATGAGTTGAAAACTTTTCCGAAACAGAGCGATAAGCGTAATCAGAAGACAGGACCGGTTAATTCATTAATGGCTCAGTTTAACGAATAAGTGTTTTAGCGGAAATAAGATCGTTCGGAACAGACGCGAGGCGTTTTTAAACAATGCGCATCATTCAAATATCCCATTAAATCGTGCGATTTAGCTCCGTAGAGCGGGTTCGGGTAAATTAAGCAAATTAAGAGCTCGCTCCTGAGACAGTAATTACTGCGCGTCTGTACTTGGCCACCGACCAAGTACCCTGCCTACTTATCTACATCCTGCTCGATTTATGAACGACTCGACTTTCCCGATTTTCGAACGTAACTCGATTGGTTCAAACCCCATGGGCTCGCTATGGATTATGAATGTTATCGTACGCGAGAGCTGCACCGCCGCTCAGCAATTTCTATCTCGACTACGGCTTAGATTTCAGGATTTTAAATGAGATTATACCTTTAATAAAGTGATTATCCCAACGAAGCAGTGAACTGCAACGATCGAAGGTTCTGATAATGAGTTTAGCATTGAATACTTGTTCCTTTACCGAAGGATGCGGTCGCGTCTTAATCGATTGAAGTTATTTATAAACTCAAACATCGATTGTAACAGACAAACTTATGCAACGTAATATACAAACAAACGCTAGTACTATAGACTCTGTCTAAACTAATTTTGTGCAACAAGACAACTTAACAAGTTTGAATTACTTAAGTCTAATTTAAAAGTTTGTTAACGTTCTTGATTATTTCCTGGAACCGGGAACTGTGATCAACCTTCCGTCGAATTGATGCTCGTGACGCTTCGAAGTGATGAAAGCTACGTCTAAATACAAGAAAAAGTGACAAAACGCCACGTTATCAAGTGAAACAGCTGTAGTGCAGGCGCGTGGGCGGGCGGCGCGCTGTGCCTATCGACTCGCTCGCCCGCGCGTGCATCACTCACCTCAAGGTCGCGCCGCCGACCGTCGCCCTCGTCGACCGAGCCCTACTCGCGACCCCGCCGCGCCACCCTCCTTACATTTCGACTACCCACTTTAAAAATTTAAAGTATTCCTCGTTCTTCCGCCACATTTTCCCGGGTGAAGGCGACCGGCGCCTGTGGCGTCCCTGAGAAAACTGACGGACGTCGCCGGTCCTCGTCGGGTTATATAGGCGGCGGCGGGGCGGGGCGTCGGCGCGAGTTGCGCCGTCGATTCGCGAACTCGATAAATAAATTAATTAAAAGTGCAAGTGAGTGATCGCCCGCGTGCAGCCGACCTGCGAACTCGTCTAGAGCTTCCCCTTAATTGGAATTTCAAACCCACCGGATACTTGGCCAAGGCACGGATTGTTTTGCAGTCCAGGATTTACGAGTCACTCGTACGGAGGTCTCCAAACGTGGCGTTTGAACGAGCTCGGCCGAGATTGAACCTGATTTATATCGTCCTGTTAACAACCTCATGTCTAACAATGTCTCAATTTGTGCTTAAAGTCAGGATGTATCGCAGCACCGGAGTTTAATGAAAATGGAGACTTTAAAGTTCAAAGGTATCAAAACCTTTCAATTCTTTAGGCAATTCACTTACGACTACGAATCAGTATAAGTTTAAGCCATCGAGTCCTTGATGTAGGTAGGTACTTATTAACCCACACTAAGTACGTACATCCTAGCTAAGAAATACGTTTCAGAATCTGAAACAAACTCTACATCCCCTACAACAGCCTTTCCGAAAACTTTGAAAACCCCAAGCACATAAAAGTGACAACATAACAAAACCATTTCTGTACCTAAAACCGGACACCGCTGTAAAAACTACGACAAGTAATAGAAAAAAAGCAAATGGATCTGTGTGGGCAGTAACGGAGTTAATCACTTCGTTACTGCTAGTAGTAACTTGAACCCTTCAGGTTCGAAGAAAAGCTGATTGCGGCCGCAGAGACGTCATCGCGGCAAATATACCGGCGACGACTCGTAGTGGGACAATACTTACCTACGGGAAGTACGGATAGTGTAGTGCAGGAATATCAGGCTTCCGCTGTCTGTTTATAAGTGTAAGACGTCTCGGGTATTTCAGGGAAATTCTTTTGTACTTTCGGGTTTTTTTGTATATTATAGGCAGCAGCCGGTGTTCGGAGTTCATAAGAAAAGGAAAGTCGCATACTTACTCATGTTGGAGAAAGATTGTGGCGATTTTGAATGACTTGCAAATGTGTAATTTAATGTTAAGATTTTCTTTATCGTGATATTTATTCCAATTTTCACGTTTTACGATGACAAAAACCAGTATGTGGTAATGGCTGATTCCTATAATTTACGGTTTTTTTATTGGTTAAAATTAAGACTCTTCTTTCTATCTTTACCAATAATGAAGCAAAGACTTTGTCGCTTTGCATAGGTATTAGACCCTCCCGTATGGAAGTAGATAATACCTATAGGTGAAATAAGCTTACGAATCTATTTATGCCCAGTATGGCAATAAAATTGCTACCATTGGTAAGCAACGATTCGTTTTTATTTATCCATAGGAACCGAGCATTAGTGATGGATTTTCATCTGGCCCAAGCTTACGTATGAAGGAAAGAGTTTGAATTCGGACTTTTGTTCGGATTCCAATTTCGATAGACCAACAAGGGTTGAGAAATATGAAGAACATGATGCCTTAGCATAAAATAAGAATAACATGTCTTCATCTGGGTAATTTCTAGCAATCTCATATTACCTATGGAGCGACTCTGTACAATCAATGTTCTCACATAGTAGAACGGCTAGCACTTTATTCCCCTATTCAAGGAACTAGACGCTATCTCAGTGTGTAAAATTAACTTCGCCTTTCTAGAATCATTAACTTTAATAATGAAAACTGTGATATGAGATATCGTTGAAAATCTAGCGACGTAGAATAGAGGATAGAGGAAGGGTTTACAAGAAATATTAGATTTCAATAAATAATGTCTCTCTAGAAGTTTTTCGTGAGCAATGGTATCGGCTCCGACTTACGAGTTTGTAGATCGCGAGTTCGAACCCAGACAGGCACTTTACTTTGTGTATTTAATTTCATCACCACTGCTCTCAAAACGGTGAAGGAAAGCATCGTGAAGCATGTCCTAGAACCAAAAATTCGAAGATATGTGACATCCGCCAACCCGTAGGTACTGGGCCCGCGTGGTGGATTATGGCCCATTCCTTCTCACAGAGAGGAGGCCTGTGTTACAGCAGTGGGAACTGTATCGGCTGATTATGCTTATGCTAGAAGTTTTTCTTTAGAGAGGAAAACGCTCTGTAGAACTCGATGTTTCTAAAACCCGTTAGATACAGTTTTTACAGCCTACTCGTATCTTACCAGAAGCTACACTGATTCCACTTCACCGTTAGGATAATATCTTTTCGGGCTGGTGGAAAAGAAGAGAAACATGTACAACCAGCACCCAGGTATAAATAAAAAAAAAACACCCGCGGTGTCGCTTACGGTAACAATGGCGTGAGTTCAATGGTTTTTTCCCATCTCAAAAAATGCCCAACGCGCCTAAAGAAGTTTCCACTTCAATAAAATAAATATTAAGTACAAATCCAAGCTATACTTGGGCCATCACCTCAATCCATACAGCCTACACCTTCTAAGCTGCCTGTAGTCCTGTAGGTACTAAGTGAACCTACCAGAGAAAATCAAAAGACGAGAGAAGAGAGACGGACGGGAGATGAAAGAAGGTACCGCAGCTTTGACATCGATAATGTTAATTTAATGGCATTACGATGTCATGTGAACACCGGCCGACCTGTTGGATATGGAGTGGGAATACATGGCTATGTTCTTATATTTTCCGACAGGGTTTCCGAACAACGTATGCGCTTAGAGACGATTTTGTATGAAATGCGTGCATTCAGGGTCTTCTCTGAATTCCTGATCAGGAAACCGAATCAGGAAACCGGACGTATGCCTTATGTGTCACACTCACAGAGTAAGTAAACGTTCAACAGGCCAACTCTACTAATTTATAAACGTTGCCATGGTCCCTTCATTGCATGGTGAGTTTTTGACAGATTTGCCATACAAAATCTGTCAAAATACTCACAATTGCAAACGTTTGTAAATATGTAGGCTTATAGGACCCGTATGAAGACTGTTGTCTAAATATTTGACGAACCGGCTTGTCTTTGAGAGGAGATCATACAGGAAGGTTACGGCTTGAGGGCGAGTCACGCCTGCCTTAGCTTTGGAACGCTACGCACGTGTAGTGTGAATCAGCCTTTCATTATCTGGGAATCTCCCAGCACAATAAAGGCACAGACTTTTCCTTAAAATTTCTATTGCAGTCTGGTTTGAATATCATCGTCATGTTCGTGAACGTGCGCCGTCGATTGATCCGGTCATCCCAGAGCTTATTAACAGCCAGGGCTTGTTTTAAATTTTATATTATGAATTGTTTCTTCAACCCCATTTTTTATATCCACGCAATCACTGTCCATTCCAAGGTTGCCTGGAAGAGATCGCAGAAAGCGATAAGGCCGCCCATTGTATGTTTTGTATTCATAATCATATTTTTTTGTTATGTATTTTCTGGTGTACAATAAAGTATATATAAATAAATATATAAATATGAATAAATAACAAGAATAATGTATCCAGGATTTAAAAAACTATCCTTGTAGTTTCTTGCCCGTTCTTTTCCATAGAGATTTTCTACTTTCTGACTAACTGACTGACTCTTTGACAATCCAAAAGTGCCACTTGTTTAATTGAAATAAATGCTTTGAGTTTTTATCAGTGCCTCGACTTTTATCACAATAAATATTTCTCTACCAAATATGTAGGGCGAAAGAAAACTGAATAAATTATACCTAGGTAGGTACATAACTAAGTTGTAGATTCCATTATAAGAACATCTCTTATCAGTATCACAGTTTCATGAATTATAACGCTGACATTTTTCGAGAAATTCACTTTTTTATCGTTTTGACCATTTTTTTTCTTGTTATTCGCATGTTTTAGTGAAATCTCCTAAGTGTATTTTTAGGTGCAACAGCATTAAATTAAAATATGGAAGTACCTCCCAACTAAACCAACGCGAAGTGTCTATTTTTGAACGTTTTTTTTCAGTTTGTGTAAATATTTGACTTTATCAGTTAGGTGTTATTGGCACTTCGCCGTACGTCGATAAGGTGTTTCATAGCTACGTAAATATCTTAAAAGACCATGCGGTCACGATCTCCGACGAACAAAAATCGCTCGCTTTGAACGAGGTGCGTCATTTCGCTGCCGCTTACGTGAGCCCGGATAGCTCAGTCGGTAGAGCATTGGACTTTTAATCCAAGGGTCCAGGGTTCAAGTCCCTGTTCGGGCGGCTGTGTTTTTGCCCTTGATTGAGAGTTAATTATTTTATTTATTAAATTATATTTTTAGATATTATTTTTTTATTTTTTTTTTCGCTATAAAATTATGCCAATATGTATTTATTTTTTTTATTCTTAGAACACTTTTATTTTTTACATACATCATCGTAGTTTTGGTACTATATTATATTGTAATAACAAATATTTTATTTCCCGGTGACATTTATTACATGATAACTTTGTTACATACTTGCACGATAACTTTGTTCTGCCGAAGTGAAAACGAGCTATAAAAATTTATTTACGCCTATTTGAGATTTTAATCTTATAATTTTGTTTACTCCATAATCGGACACAAGCGTGAAGTGTGAGTCAGCATAGCCATATACTTATTGTGAAATAACGAATAATTTCAACGCTGCTCGGAAAGCCCCTGTGGCCTAATGGATAAGGCATCGGCCTCCTAAGCCGGGGATTGTGGGTTCGAGTCCCACCAGGGGTACATAACGTTTTTGAATTCCACTCTTATTTATTTTACTTTTGGACAAAATAATAAGATAACTTTGGAGACGTCTATTTTGTCCTGTCCAAGTTAAATTTTAGCATAATTTTAATTAAATGATTCACAGATTCCACGTCGGTTTACTACATTCAATATACGCATAATAAGCTCTTTATTACGCCGTACAGTCGCAATAAAGAGCAATAGAAATTGTGAAATGCCTTCAATATTGAAATGTCGACCTACTTCGCGTGGCCACGGGGTGCCTGCGGGGCGCGGTTGGCGGTGCGGGGGGTTGGGGGCCGAGGACGAAGGGGGGCGGGCCACTGGCTACGTCACTACAATTAATAATGGCTCGTCATAGTCCACATCTATTTTATCGGTAAAAATAACAGTTTTCCATAACAGCTATGGGAAATACGCAAGCTACACCTACACAAAGACTACATAATTTGGTGAGGGTGTTGTTTTACCTATGCTTCGATACTTCAATAAAGCTTACAAAATAAACATTATCAAAGGATTCCGTTAGAAAAATTACGGCAATAGAAAAAATTAAATTAAAATTAAATTAATTTAAATTTTAGACTTTGTCTGTGTCATCTCTGACCTAGATTAGAGTCAAGAGCAAACCCATTTCGAATAAAAAAAAAATATCCCAAAACCTTCAACTTTTCCAAATATTACTGGTTTTTCACTATAAGGGTTTCTTCGCTTTAACCATTTTTCGGCCATAAGGGCTTGTCATTTATAAAAGGGGATTGATTCACGTGCATTAAAGCTTTATGCAACTGCAAACAAATTACAGTATGAGTTACATAGGGACATGCAAGAGACCTTTATTTCGTGACAATTTGCGTGCTCATCATCGTGACATGAGCTTACAATAGCTGCTCAACTTGCAGAGTTAGTTTTGAGGCTGGTGCATTTAATAATAATAATCAGTTTTAACTTTTAGAAGGTTTCTTTATAATACCTATTATTTTCTTTACATATTTTTTTTAATATTTAATCGGCACCTATGGGCCTACCTACACACAAGAAATGTAAAAGTACACATATAGGGTGGTTGGAAGCTGGATACAAAGTATTAAGGGGGTGATAGTTGACACCATTTAGAGCAGTTTGAGCCATACCTACATGTCTTAGACGAAGTACTTATGTTTTTTTATTTTTTTCGCAGTTAAAGTTGGTATGTTATTTTTTATTAAAAGTTTGCAGTTAAAAAAAATACTTCGTCTAAAACATGTATGGCTCAAAATGCTGTAAATGGTGTCAACTATCACTCCCTTAAAGCTTTATATTACTGTATATTACCTACAACTTACAAGTCTAGTTTTAACAGTTTTCAAACCTTATGATCAAATGAGTAAAGCTCAACTGTCAGTTACTTCGTAGGGGATGGTATTATCAATTCTGAAACTACTTGGTTGTGTTGTGAAATGTAAAATAATTAAATAATGAAAAACAGGAATAAATAAGAATATTTAATGCGAAAATGTCGCCGGAGACGTCACCACGTCAATTAAAACAAGACGACTATCAAGTTTCTCTACTTTATTCAACCACATTGTACCTACTTACTTATGCATGTTCTATTTGTTCCAAGTTTACTTCCAAAATAATACTCACAACATTAGAATGACATCTAAATATTTCCAACCGTTTAAACAATAAGCTTTATTTACATAGGTAGTATGGATTTAATAAAATAATAATATTATTCCTAGTGTTGAGCTGAGTGGCGATGACAGCGCCCCACGCGGCGGGAGGCGAAATGCGCCTGTCACTTCCCTGTCAGCGACATTGCGAAAACAATACAGTTATTTCCATGTAATAACTCTATCGTTATCGGACGTCTAAAACATAACGACGTTTGTTTACGTTTCATTGTAGGTATCCATTGCAATAGGTAACTAAGTCCAGTTGTGTTCAAACAATTACTTTACTCTGCGACATGAAGTCTAGTTACTATAATATCTAGGGTAAATTTACCTATGTACTTATGAAGTCTGTTTTTTAGTGTTTGTTATTTGTAATGATAAAAAGTAAAAAGTTTAGAAAATTTAGAAAAATTCTAATAAGTATACGAAAAGATAAATTTCGTAACAAATAATAACAAAATACACCTACTAAAATGAATTACTTTCCCAAATATTATGTTGTTTCAGCAAATATCTAGAATTAGATAGGTTTCTAAAAATAATCAAGTCAAACCCACGTCATATCGTCTACAAGTGGGGTGTGTTCTTAATACATATATCGCATACTCATTGTAAAAAAATATAACTATTCGATTCCCGTGACGTGGGTCTACGAAGCACTGTCTGTGCTGACCCGCTGGCGCCAGGTCTCGTAAACCCACCGCGAGATGGAGCTGCTAGTTTTATTGCTTGTTTGCACAACAAGCTGTAATGGAGGACTACAATATTGACACACCATTAATTCGACAGGAAATTGTGCTGAAGCCGCGGTCTGTGCAGGTGATTGTGAACTTTTCAAATTATCCGCGTGTTCCGCGGTTGTTTCCACTTCAAACAGTGAACGAGCAAGTCGGGCTTTTCACTCCAGGGATAGCAAGTTGAATAAACTCTGCAAGCTACAGCCTAGTGGGCAACGTAACAGTGGCACGAACACATGCACGAACACGACACATTTTTATAAATGTCCCGCTATCGATTTTTCTCGAACATGTCAGTCTACCTACAGTGAAGCGGTAAGTACATAGGTAGTGTTCTATATCCTTCCGCAGGTACATAAGCAGGTTTAAACATAACTGGGTAGGCATGCAAATTGTAAAATGAGTACGCATGTAACGTGTCACAGATACGTTGTAAAACTTATTATAGGCATAGGGCCAACGTTTTGCTCCAAATGCACCATATGGTACATGCACAGCCAGCGTAGGATCAGGTGAGCTCTTGAAACACAGTTGGCAAAAGTATTCAATGGAGCAAGGCAAGGATATCAGTACTTTCAAGTCAAGGTAATGAAGGAAACGTCTAGTATTGGAGTAGAAAATGTTTCATTTGTTATTAATAATTATACAGGGTGTTTGGAAGCCGAGTGCAAAGATTTAACGGAGTGATAGTTGACAACATTTACAGCATTTTGAGCCATACATGTCTTAGACGAAGTATGTTTTTTTTTTTTTAACTGCAAACTGTTAGTCAAAAATAACATACCAACTTTAACTGAGAAAAAAAATAAAAAACATACTTCGTCTAAGACATTTATGGCTCAAAATGGTGTCAACTATCACCCCCTTAAGGTTTTGCATCCAGCTTCCAAACACCCTATATGTTTTCTTCTTTACAATACTAGTAATTATAATAGGTACCCTGGCCCGGAACATAAAGGGCTAAGGAAGGAACACAGGTGGGTTTTAGTCAGTAAGAGTCTGACACTCCCTACCGCTCCACCCAGAGCGGGAGGAGTCATTTGATGATTTCCCATCCTCAAAATAAAAAAAAAACCACCTAGTGGCGCCCTCATCGATGAGGGTGCCACTGCGCGGTCGGCGTTTGGTCGGCGCCCTCTTAAGTAGGTACTTAGATACCTTATTATTTATTAAGTACATATGTCGAGGACACTGAGATTTAAAAATTGTACATACAATTTTATGATGTCAGGACTGCTAAGCTTGATTTATTGATCTATGATCTAATAAAAATAATTTGAACTACATATTTGCACAAAACAGGAGTGATGGGACGAAAAGGAATTGGGAAGTGCTGCAAGGAATTTGAAAGCTTCTTCGGGCTAAAATACTAGATTGATCAGAAATCACTGGAAATAACCAATGCTACAATAAGACATTATGCTGAAACTCCTAGTTACGTACTTAGTGGTACTCTGTGGTACCTATTGCATAACGCACCTAGGTATTGTATGTACCTACGTAGTTGTTATTGGTAGGTACAGTCAGCAACAAAAGTCGATTAATACTTCAGTTTTTTTTTCATCTCAGTTATTGAGCAAAATATTTGTTCAAAATAGCATTGTACAGTGCGTGCCACGTAAGAAGAGACTTGACACACCACGTGGTCTGACATGCGCAGAACACGATTTTAGGTATCTTTAGCGGTATGAGGTCTGAGTGCGGGACGGGACCGGACGTCATAGGGGCGGCGGAAAGAGGCGGGGGAGGCGGGGTCAAGTCTCTTCTTACGTGGCACGCACTGTACTTCTGCTGCAATTTTGAACAAATATTTTGCTCAATAACTGAGATTTAAAATACGGAAGTTTTAATGGACTTTTCTTGTTGACCGTACCTTCTACCTAGGTAGGTACTACGCAAACGTTACTGTGCCACACCTTGTTAGTCTGTTCCTAAACCGATGAAAACGCAGTTACCAATTACCATGCTACTTATACCTACAATAGATATATCAGAAGTATATCGTACAATGTTAGTACGAATAACATTTCTTCTTCTCTTCGCACCCATAACGTCATGTAGGTAGTGTCTACTTTATATCAATAAGAAATGTCGTAATCAGAGTGATTTTAGGATGAAGTTAAGAGCTTTCTCTGTTTATTTGAAGCTCCAAATATCCGTCGTCGTCAGGCGTCAAAAGGACATATTCTTTTAATTAAGCCACGCGGAAAGCGTCGTAACTTTTACGAGGTTCGTGATTTAACTATTATTTGTCATCAATTTTATGTGGTCTTAAAGCAAATAGTAGGTACAGTCGGAACTGTTAGACATAAAATAGGACATTAAGGTCCCACCTTATTCTTTTTCTAATATCGTTATTGCTCGTAATTTGCACACTTATCATGTTATTGAACCAAAACATTCAGTTTCTGAAGACATCTATATAGGTGAATACTAAATAGGGTTTCATCTACTTAATTGGAAACTTGAGTTCCTAGAAAACTACCGTATTTAACAGGAACTAGTTCTTACTTTACTGTCTCTTTAATCAATTTTATTTAATAGTTGTTCGTGCTGTAAATAGTTCTTCGCCAGAATCTACTAAATTATGTATCATCTAATACCCAACTGCAACAATGGGGTTATGTTTTTTTTAATTACAAGCAATAGCATAGTCGCGTCATCTAGCGTTGAGTAGCATAAGCTGAACGACGATTTGATTGTTGGCAGTCTTACTAGTGTGGGATACGAAAAACAGATGGCTCTTAACATTCTTGTTATGCTATTCGATACGAGATGGCGCTATTTATTAAATTTGTTTTTAAACTGTTGGCAGATGGCGCTGTTTATCTATTGTTGTCATTTTCGGAATGTATAGCCGAAGCACGGTTTTTTTTAAGTAGATTTTTGTAATATAAAAATATGTATCTTTTCTATTTCAGTTTTAAGAGGATTGTTATTGAAATATAAATCTTTTGTTATCAGTACTGGATTGTTCTGTAATGTATTAACCCACTGACCTAGATAAATACTAGTATTTTAGGCTTTACACGTTTGTCTAACGTGCTGGATAAATTACCGAAAAGCTCATAAGTATATGAAGCGAGGGTGGATATACACTGCGCGTGTGTTCTTCATTTTCGATTGGCATAAAGTTATTGCCAATTTTGTGTATATAAATATCTTACCTCCAAGTTAAGTTGGTGTACTTCCACTTCTCCCCCTGCACTGCAAACCGTTTCTTCCTCCTGTGCTCATCGTCACCTTCTTCCCTGTCTGGCCTGCCGCATCGCTTCTGCTTCATCAGCATCAATGTCGCTCTGTCGATCTCTCCTGTCTCTGGTATACCGCCGAATTGCTGGAATGGTGATAAAAAGTTAGAGGTAGGTATATCTTAAGGTTTCGTCAAAGTCGAGATAGAGTATAAGTCTTTGGAAAATTCAACTGCTACAAGGATCAGCCGATGCTCAGAATAATTATTTTACTGTGTATCTAGTTGTGTCCATGCACCTACAGTGTGTGATTTGCTAGTGTGATTAATTGTTCATGAAATTATAATCTGATTTGAACTGTAAACCGTTTTTCTATTGCGCAATAACCAACACTACCCACAGTACGCCCACAGTATTAAAATATGCCTGATAATAACAAGTCAAAACCTACCTTCTCCATTACTAGACGGAGAAGGTAGGATTTTGACAAAGTAATTGTAAACAAATCGTAGGATCGATTATTGTTCATATAGTGACAGAGCCACCCAAATATAGCGTGTTTAGAATACAGGTACCTATGCAATTCCAGCAGCGAGGCTGAACTTTAGTAAACCGACAATATTCTTACTTGTAATGTCCTGATGGCGATCCTGAAGTCGTCTTCATACTCCTGTTCGCTGCCCATGAGCTGCAGGTTGCCAACCTCCGGCCGGCCCTTCTTCAGGTATCCAAACGTCTCCAGGTAACCCCTCTGGAAATAAATTAGAATAAAACATAAGTATTGAAAGTAAATAATTAGGTTAGAATACGTCTCAGAATAGTTTAGACAAAAAAAAACACGTATTTTATAAACTCGCGTGGCTATATGAGTTTTCTCAAGAATAATCACTTAGTAAACAATAGGTAATTTCAGAAAGGCTCAGCAGATGTGTGGTTACGGGTATATTGGGTGCTATGTGTTATAGTATGGTGATTCTTATGGCTGACTAAGAAAAATAGACGAATGCAACTATCAACCGACGTTGGCAGTTACCATTCGTGAATTTTCGTGAGTTTACTTAGCTACTGTCTATACATGCGAATATATCTAAGTACCTACTCGTACTAAATCTAAATAATGAAATATAATTAATGGATGTGGTTTAATTTATTTGTAACAATTAATTATTGTTTTGGTCATATCCACTTAAAAGTTTTGCTGATCAATATTTCGTTCTTTACTTTGGTAGGTACCTAGGGACACAACGATGAGCTAGAATTCGAAAAGCTTAAACTAATTGTAATAGGTAAATCACAAACATACAATTTGTAAAACCCATTTTGCTTCTGACGTTCATTCAGAAATAAACCAACGTAATTACAAGACATTCGTACACACAAGTCCTATAGGTACCTCCCTACCTAACGTACCTACATGAGTATGTCAAAATATTCACGTGAAACACACGAGACGGCTAAACGGATTTACAGCGTACTTAGCGCATTAAGGATTCCTTTTTCTTTCTGAATTGCGAAACCCCAAAGTACAGCTGATATTAAGCCTCCATTAGCGCCCCCTGCCGGACGATAGGCCCTACATTTATCTCTTAAACTTGTCCTACAAACTGGACATGTAATTGTAATTATTTGCCGTAGAATACGACACCCTTTTCTCGTGGGTAGCGTAAAAGTTGAGTTAGGGATTCTAAGCGGATTTAGTGACAACATCTCTTCATTTCCATCATTGGTCACGTGATGATAAAGATTGCTAATCTACCTATTACACATATCATACATAACACTATGTTTGGCAAGTTCTAAATATGCTAAGAGAGTACCTATAAGTTCAGGATGATTGAATCAGAATTGAACAGACAACAACGCTCGATTCTTCAATCAATTTGGCAAGTGCGGTGAATATTTAACTTTTAATCACGTACCATGCCGAAGGTCTACAAAGCAATCCTTCAACAGGAAATAATGGCATCGTACCAACCACAGCTGTTCCGATGGTTGATGTAGTAATAATAGTACCAGTTGATGAAATAGAAAAATGTTATATCGAGTATTCAACGTCGCGTCGTTATGAATGAATGTAAATGAACCATAGCCGCTTTATTTCGACAATTAGTAACGAGATTCTCAGCTATTATTGCTTAGCAAACGGGCCCGGAATATAAAGATTGTGATCTACATTTTTAAACACCCTCATTAATCCTAAACCAACTTTATTTTCTTCATCAAACATCCTCTTTTTTACTTTTAATTAAAACCACACTCGTGGCTTGACAATGGTGGTTAAACAGATCCCTTTGTATTTTTTAGGAGACTTCCCTTTTGACTGTTTTTGTATATTTTTAGGGATACAGGGTTGGTATTCAAAGTTTTGTAGTGAGACTGGTGAAGATAACATCGGACTGTCAGGTCGTCTGATACGCTTGATTATCTCTGAAATGACTGAATCCGTTATCGTGACACTCGTTTATTTAGTGTTCATGTTCGGTGTACTGGACACGCACGTCTGGATGCTCTTGAATTTGAGGGTTGATAAAGATCTTCTGATTTTGCCCATGCAAAGGATACTACAAGATTCATATCTTATACATATAAGTAACTTTCCGTTACGAAGTTTATGAATAGGAAGGTCCCAATACATATTCGAAAACTAGCAAACTAATTAATATTGTGCATAAGTAGTGTAACACCGTGGCTTTTTATCAACAGCTTGCGGTGAGCGCAAAGTTTGTTTTAATCGAGGATGCCCCCGACTTTACGACTAACAATAAAGACTTTGTAAAGCAATCTGCCGTCTATTATTCACTCCCTTAACTTATCTAAGTTAGCTCCTAAACGCTTCTGTGGGACTCTGTTTATTTACATGTAGGTACCTGTGTTTGAAAAGGACCTAAAGTAACTCGCTTTCAAGTTGAACAATTTGACTCAAATTAAGACAATCATGCCTTTTATGTTCGGAGGGAGAACGGCTGTATTATCTACTATGTCTGCTGTTTGCATCAAAGTAAAATCCGTAGGAAAGTTTTCAAATAGGGACAACATTATCTGTCTGGGTATATTGCCTGTAGACGTGCGTGTGTATAGCGTATATTGTGTTTATGGAGGTTTAACTTATCACCAACGTAGAAAATGATGTTAGCTTAAAACTAAATTTCGTATATTTTATTTGTGCTCTAAGTACTTAATAATGCAATACTTATTTTATCACTAAAGTAAAAAAAAACAATTCTAGTATCTATAACGAGTCAGTAATTTATGTAGCTCCACATTCCTTAATTTCTAGAGTGCAACACGTAAATTAGATGGATAGTCATAATAATTTACAGGTTTCTGTGTCAGGTCAGCAGGTACACCCCTAGTTCCCAATGACGTAGACATCGAGGCCCATAAAACAATGCAAATATTTTACAATTAGGTTAATATTGTTGCTATTCGGAACGATCAGAAATTAGCTGATTGCCATAAATTGGAAAAAGCTCAGTCTTATAATACGTATTTTTTTATCGAAATGAGTTTTGTCCGTAGTTGTTATCGAAAATTGGCATCAACACAAATTAATAAAAACTTATGTTTTCCTGTAGCGATCCGAGGCTATTGATTTGAACGTTGCGTTATTTCTAAATTCAGGCCACAGTTGACACAGGTCAACGGGAAAATATCCTATTTTTAAAGCTTTTTAACTAACTACTTACGCCCTTCACCTATTAGTTTATCAATTTAGGACTATGTTAAAGTTATTATGAATAACTATAGAGGAAAACCATGAGACCTTGGTTCACGTTTCTAAGTATAGGCATAATTTGTAGTTTCAGCATTTTTTATGGCATTCTCAAATGATATTTATCAGCATCAGCTGAGAGGATAAGAGCAAAACTAAATATATGGCCGACCTTTAATGCGATGGATTTTTTTGTTGAAGCACTAATACATGACTGGCCGCACGATTTTTTTGAGGTAAAATGCTTTCAGTAGGTAGTAATATAAATGAATGCTCAATTTGCCTGACAGAATGCCCCAATTAGGCACTAGGTACTTACGTACACTGACGTGACGATTCACGTCTATATTATAAAGTCACACCATATTTGGCTTTAGGTACATTTTAAATAAATTAGGTATTTCCCTCAAATGATACACGCGTTTAATTAATAAACGAAGTAAGTGATTATCATTATTTAGGAATTATCTATTAATAATAAAAAAGATTAAAACATAATAATTAACGGCAGTACTTAATTACTATATCGCATGTTTTACGTACACGGGTACCTAACAAGCCTGTCATCAAGGTGCCTCTAAGTAGGGGCCGAAGATTCCTAAATGTAGGACACGGTAGGTAAGTTAAGTACCCTGAATCACTAAGTGCGTCGCGTGACGACGCCTATTTTGTCCCCTAATTAATTAACAAATCTCTGCCATCAACCTGTGCTAGTTTCTTCAGTGTTGCGGAAACAAGTCAAAAATCTTTATTTAGGTCGATTAGAATAATGTGTCGTTATGTTGGGCCGTCTTTTGATCCGTGTTGTTGCTACCTGCCGTAAGGAGAGTTTATGGAGTAGCTTTTGGTTTTGGGATATGACGGTTTCCTCACGGTGTTTTACTTCACCGATTTGAGAATAGAGTGGTGATTAAATAATTTATACAATATGAAGCGCCTCCCTGGGTTCGAACTTATTACCTACAACTAGTAAGTTTTATCAATAAATATATAATTATAATGATAATATGAATGTCATTTAATCCACCATGCATGAACAATTTCACGATAAAATGATGTACCTATCTAATAACCATACGTTGATATTATCATGTCGCCACCGCAAAATATGAGCTTCATTAAAATATAAATTCATACTTCATCAATATCCATTAAATTATACGGGGGTAATTACCATAGTGATTACCATGCGGCCGTCATCGCGCACCATAGACAACAGCCGCAGCGACATAGCGGCCATAGATTATAGAATGCATCGTGTGTGGTTGTCATCGGGAGCTAATCAACCGCGGTGCGAGGGTGACTGCGCCTCGCCGGCCTGGGGCTCGGGCTCATCGCACGTTGCACCCCATTGATTGACACCCGCTGTCACTCCGGTCGCTTTCCCCACTGGATATGATTATAAATTACTCACACCACTACCGTTTTGTAGTTTAGTTTTAATTTATGCAGTCTGTCTGCTCGTATATTAAAGTTTTAAGGGGACGAAAATTTATTTGGAGGTTGTTAAATGCGAAAATGCCGTTAGTCTTAAAGGTAGAATTATGCAGAGAACGGAATATTCTTCATAATAGTTACAAATACCTCTGCCTCATCTCAATACCTCACACAGTGCACAACGCACTAAGGTGCTGGAACATAAATATTCATAGCGCGGATTGCGATTTACGCCGTGCGTAGGAATTTGTTCAGAGATGAATGAATGCAAATGTACACATTCTTGAATGGACATTCGTTTAAGTTGACTTCGTACGTATACTTCGTATAGACTTGGTTCACGTTTATCGGCGAACATCTGCTCGTTAGATAATAATGATAACAACTTGTCGCAAGCGTGGGAGTTCTTCATGTGTTATTTTAGTTAAAAGAGCTTCCTAGTTCCAACAATAGAGCGCTGCACGCGTCTTTATAGAGCGTTATACATTAGTATACATGCAGGTTGTAATAAACTAGATACCTATGTAGCTATAATCTAACTAATGGGTATTTTCACCATTTGTGCCGGATTGTTAGGGAGATAACAATAAAATTGGAAATCTGGGAATCTTGCTTGTATCAAGAGAGCTAGGATGGAAATAGTCTAGTGAAAAAACCGCGTTTTATAGTTCACTTACAAAACACTATCTACAGCATATATGTAGGTATTATGTATGCTGTGGCTACATCCGAATGATAATAAAAAGCTTCAGGCAACACACTTTTCAGCATAAACGATTCATTTTCATCGAAATACTTAATGTACAGATAATATTGCGTTATTAACTACCGAATTAAATAAGTTGCTTATTTTGTTGGCATCGATGGTCGTTTCCTGCTAACGTAAAACATGGAGTTCCCAGAAGGGAGTGCGGAGTAAAATTAAACTGTATTTTATTGCAGCCTGCCCTCCGGGGAAATGTTTGTGCATTATGGACTGCTAATAATAACGACGTTATTAACTCAATGGATGTCTGATTTTCAACACCGTGTTTTATTGGACACGAAGTGACAAGAAAGTAAAGAAAAATCCACTTGGATTGAAAAAATAATCAGCACAGAGGAGACACCCAAGCGACACTTTAGCGCCCAGGAAATTTTCAATTTAGTTCTTTTAGCTCAATGAAAAGTTGGAATCTGTAGCTGACCTAATAAATGAGATTTCCTTGTTTCAAAATTGATTTTGAGTGCAATGTTGAGTTCGTTTCGGTTCAGATGAGTGACCATTTGGGCATAATTATGTGAATGCATAGGTATATATATAGTACATGAAAGTGCACAAATTAATGAAAGGCGTGAAATCCGTAAAAAAAATTGTTTTCGGCTCGAAAGTAGTCTACCTACTTTGTAAAAATGTGCGGGTCGAAAAAAAGCTCTTTCAATTTTAAAATCGATTTCAAAGAACAATAAATTTGTTTTAAATTAAGTGCGATTCGTCAAAAGCACGCCCATACACAGTTTTAAGTAATTATTTATTTGAGTGTGATGATTTGTAATTTCAAAAGTTAATGACTTAGACGCAACGAATGGACGGATGTAATAACCCGTACATTGAATGCATCCACATTCACCCGTCATTCGTCGTATTCATTGGCGTCATATAATGTGCAGGCTTCATGACGTGGCACGGGGTAACTCGAATCAAAACACTAATTCGAGTTTAGGGGACAATGAGGGATGAATTTGAAATTCAAATAGCGTCAGTGACACATGAAATTGAATGGAATCATGTGTGAAACAATGGTGGTGAGTTGTTTCTTTAATGTTTGTTCCGGCTTTTGTGCATCAAATCCGTTCATATAAAATGTAAGATGCTTATTTTCCTGTGGTCGTTACGACCGATTTAAGGTTTGATGACGCGTGACGTTATGTTTGGAAACTATAGAATCTATTATGATTAATATTTCTGTATTATACTCCTACATCGTGAAAAACATTTTCCTGTTGATCTTGTTTAGACAGATAATGTAATAATGACTATAATTATGCATCATGGTAACATTGTAATGCTAACACGTTTTGATATTCCCCTAAATTCAAAATTATGTATAATTTATGAGTCTTTCGTGTAAGACTGGATGATGTCATCGACTTCATATACTTCAAAAAGGTTGCGGTTGTTTCCATAAAGAAACAAACTTCAAACAGGTGTTTGGGCATTGACATGGCATGGTCAGTCAGTCGTCCTTTAAAAGTTCAACTTTATTTATATTCGCAATACAATGAAGACGTGACGTTTACAAGACGTCACTGACCACGGTTAACTGTTTAACTTTTATTGTTAATAAATTATTCAATAAACTGTATGTGGTGTCACTCTCTCTTGAAGATGGTACGACATACGGTTTATGGCGTGATGCCGATTAATTTTATGACTATTTTACTATTGTACGTACTCATTATAATGTAGAGGTGCGGTTACCTTTGTACAGCTAGTGGAAACTTTATCAATCGAGCTGTCACCATTCTCAAAACAAAACACGACGCGATGGGAGTGAAAATGTCGCAAAAATAGTAGATTGTTGCATCGAGCGCAAAGTGAGTTATTAATGCACGAGAGTTATGTTAAGTTGAAAGAAAAGTAGATTACGCACCTTGCTAAAGTGAGTAATTAACACGAATGCATTAATTACTCACTTTAGCAAGGTGCGTAATCTACTTTTCTTTCAACTACCAATCTACCTACCGTGATAAAATATACCTACTCAAAATAAAAACTCAAGTTAATGCAATAACAAAAGTTTTCCTAAGCTTTTAAATAGTTATCCCGCGAGTTTTGCGGCAAAAGGTTATTAACAATTTTATTTGCAGCTGTTTTTATACTTTCTGGAGTTGCATTCATATCGCCATCGCTATTTACATTTTTTTAATCTTTTCTTGCTAAATATGAAGTATCAAAGTTTTACAATGGTACAAAATGCGCGCCATTTGTTTTTTTTTTTCACCACGTCGGTTTTAGTCAGCCGATTTTTATTTTCAGCCAGTATCTTTTTGATCTAATTCATACATTTTATATTAAACTTAATAGGAGACATTAAACCTCTGTGGTAAATTATTATCTAAATAAAAAATAAAAAGCAGTGCATTAATGAAAAACTGTGCAACCATGAGATTTAATACAAAATTTCTGCACTGTTATGGTTCTAAGCAAAAAATACGTCCTTTGTGATCGGTTTTGTAGTGATTAATGATAACATTACTACGTAGTCGAAAGAAAATATAATTATATTATCTCTTGTCGGTGCTATATTTATGAACGGATTCTATTTTCAGAACATAACATTGTTTAGGTATCAACAAAAGTATTATGCTGAAAGAGAAATATCGTAGGAAGATAATAAGTTGTCTATTCTCGTATGTACTCCGCAGGTACACACCAGTCATGGGATATTCTGGTGTCCGTAGGCGTTGTTAAACAATCTGTAATTGCGTAGTTCCGCACTACAATCTTCTTGGCACATTACTTATATCTACTTAGCTAGATACGTGTATGTTCCATGCAGGTAACATTGCCTGTAAGAGTGGTGCCTACATCTGTTTATAGGGTTCCGTACCAAAATGGTAAAAAGGAATCCTTATGGTGAGACTCAGTCTGTCTGTCTGTCCGTCTGTCACAGTTGGACATCTCAAGAACTACTAATACTATCAATTTTAAATTTAGAATAGTCTTAGATGACGTTTTCCCAACTATGTTGCAAATAAGAAAGAAATAATAATCTTTTATTGCAAGTTTTGCAACAGGGACTGAAAGGCGGTCTTAAAAATTAGAAGTGGGGCTATTTACGGTACGTGGGGTATCATATGAAAGAGCGCTGTTTGAACATTCTCAAACATTTTTTTAGTCCGCATAGTTTTCGACTTTTGATGACAAATGTAAAAAACTACACCCCCCCTCTCCCCCGCCCTATCTCCATCCCCTTATCTCCATATCTGTTTGCATAGAGATAGAGAAAAATCTGAAATTATTCTATGTGATAGAAGTTTATGTAGAGAAGACAGGAAAATAAAACTATGTATCTAAATAGCACATTTTTTCAGAAATAAACAAAAATTACATTAGCTCCACTATCGGTCAAGAGATGGTGCTGACCTATAACTACAATATTCCATACCGTAGTGTTAAAATTCTCTGATTTTATTTTAAAAAAATATGTATAGAAAAAGGTTTTTATCCAGAGTTTTGAACTTTTTTATGTAACAAAAATAAGCCAGTTACTTCTGGTAGAGAGGTTTTAGAAAACTATTTTGTATTTTCCAATTTTCTGTACGACTTGACCTTTATACATTATTCAATATAAAGGGTGCGCTAACTGAAGTCTAGACGAGCCGCCCAAACTTATACAGCTGAGCTTTTATAAATAAGTTAGATATCACTTTTTGATCCAGTCCAGGGGGGCTAAAAGGCTACTTTGGCAGGATCATAAAAGGATAACATTATGAATCACTACGTAGGTATAATCAAAGAGATTGGATTGATTGGTATTTTAACACAGAAAAAAAAATTATTGAAAAATCCTTCACCAATGGGATTTGATACGATTAACTTAACAGTTAACTGTCTATTATGATTCATAATTTTATCCTTTTATGATTCTGCCAAAGTGGCCTTTTTAGGCCCCCTGTGGTGAGTTTTAGAAAAATCAGATTTTCAACCTGTCGTAAAACTATTGTTTCAGATAAAAAATGTAGCATACTGTATTTTTTATGTGCGTATGTGGTAATGTGGTTACGTGTTACGTGATACTTTTTGGGTATGTTCGACATATATACGCGTTTACCTACCTATTATGTAAATACCTTTCTTTTTACCTTTCGACTGACTGGCAATGAACTTTTTTGGCACTTAAATCAGATCAATGTCATGTCGTTTAAAGATACATTAAACCACATTTCCAGCTAAAATGCTTTACAAAATACGAATTTAATTGAAGCATTAAAAGACCCGCCATGTCTTTTAAATTAATAATAATTAGGTATTATGTTTTCCTTTGATTTTCCGGTATGTAAACACTCAGGACATTTCTGGGATGTGTTTCGAGATTTTCTTTGTTAACACCTGGTTTTTGGCCTCTAGCCAGCAGACTGTGTTTTAAGAGATCTTCATAAGGTAACGGAAATCTCCGCATTTCGTGCATAATGTCGTAAAAATAAGATTTTGTACAGCGGAAATATTCATCATCTCAATCTTTTCGCGGATATGGAGGCGATCGAGTGCAGCTTGATATCAGTACCTACTTATTAGGCACATGCCAAATAAGTAGGTAGGTACTGGTACCTATTCCCGAAATAACATACAACTGACTGAAAGCTACGAAAAAGTAACCGAATTAAGGCTCCTTCAAATAGGCGCGACACGCGATAAAATCGTGCGCGACACAAAGGCACCGCAGGTCGCGCAACGAGCGGTGCCTTTGTGTCACTGTTTGCAGGACTTTTCCTTTACATTGCATAAAAAATCTTCGTCAGATCAAAAGCTGCGAAGCATATTTAACCCAAAACTATTGTTTTTTTTTTCTCAGTTATTTAGGAGCCTCAGTTTTTTCTGCAATCCATCTTACAAAATACCTAGGTAGTTAAGATCATTGTGCTTGCAAAAAGCACGATCGTGAGAAAGCATGATGTGCGAGGTACCAGTAATGATAATTCGCGGGGAGGGTCCCAATTGGAATCTGATTACAATCGCGTTTCCATCGAACTGTGACTGACAGCCATTCTTAAGTAACCTGACGCGTACTGCTGAGAATTAACCCTATTCAGTTACATCGGTTTTTAAGTACAACCTCATGCAGTTCGTAAAAATGATACTTTTATGAACTGATAAAATCGTTTTGGTAATAAAAACAAACCGAACGCCTTTCGATTACTTGATAAATGTTAAAATATATTTATATATTCTTATTTTATATATTCTTTCGAATGAAATTCGTATATAATGAAACATACATAGTTAAAATGAGTACGTGACCCGACGTGGTGATACCAATCTAATAAAGCTACGAAAACTGTGAACGTGTTCTAATTATTTTCAGTAGGTTTATATAAATAAGTACAAGATACACGTAGAATTATGATTCCAAAATACAAATAAAATACTAGATTATTCATAGTAAAAATTTTATTTTGTTTTTTTTAAAGCATGCCTTATTTTTCATATAAGTAGAAAAAAAATAATGATTCTATGTATCTACTTACAGTTATAATTAACTGTATACTTAGGTAAGGTTAATTAAAGCAACTATTTTTGATTTAGCTAATTACTAGTAAAAATTAATTGTTGGAAATCAAGACACTTGAATGAAAGTAAGTAATTCGCAAGTAGTGTGCTGTCTATAGTAACTAAACTTTCTAGAAAGGCTTTGTACAGTCATTCACTCAAGCGTTCCATCTAAATGTTAACTGGTATCGTTACTTGTCTTCCTCATAAGAAAACTTTCTGCTCGAAATTTACCAACTATCCAACTTTTGTACTTAGGTAAATTAATGAAACTAACCTAGGTATGTTTCATCACAAAATATTTTCATTTAGCTATAATTAATTTTAACTAATTGAATGAAACTCCAAATTTCTTGATGGATGAGAAAGTGAATAAAGTCTAATCAAAGTGCAATTTTTAATTAACAAAGTTCATAACATTTTATAGCTCCGTTTGGTGCGTTAAGTCGTAAATGGGGGCGACATGCGACAGCACAATGTTTAATGCACTCGTGACTACTCGTGAGACGTTGGTGATACGCCGTTTGAATAAACCCGTTGAGCCGCGGATGCTCTTGCGCATGCAATTTGTTAGGTGCGTGAGAACAACCAGAAATGGCGTGACGTGTGATTGGTGAGGAGTGCTGAAAGTGATGCTATCGTGTGCCATTAGTCACAAATGGGTAAGGCGCCGTAAAGGAAACTGACCTCTGACGTAAACGTGAATACTGACCTGTCTGCTTTAAATGTCGCAGTTACGAATACTTTTGAATAACTTTCGAGTGAAATCGGTATGAAGATCGTAGCAGTCACTTGACAATAGTTGACTTCTCAAATCTTTTGTTGTTACATAATTTAATTCAAGACTTTAAAAACACGCATTATACTCAAAATCACAATACATGTTTGCGAATGTGTATATTATCCAAACACTCGCAAGAGAGCTTTTCAAGAGCGTTGTGTACCAAGATTAGTTAGGTATATGTAAATGTGGTTTGTTTTGTAAACAGAGAGGTTGAAAGTTTCTCAGTAATATCAAGGTGAAAATCTCTGGCTAAGCTGAGATCGGCCAAATAGCCCACGGCTGAACTCCTCCAAGTTTCAGTTATTGCCACAAAGTAAATACTAATATCGGCTGCCCGTGCTATAAACTTCCAATATTGCCCAACATTATATGGACACTTTTTACTGCTTTTACGAGTTCCTGAAGAACGTTCCGAGTTTTACTACAACACTTATGTTACATTTATGAAATTGATATAATATTATCTTCGTGAACGTGCCGGTGAATATGTACGTGTTTATAGGTATGGGAGACCGTAAAAAATGTTATTTTATGACATTATTAATCAAGACCTTTAAGGGTAGGTTGGTATCCAACATTACCAACCAATATAACCCTTATTTCGATGGAGTACAGAACAGTGTCGGCTTCGAACATAATAAACTGCATCAACACTGTAGTAAAAACAGTATAACGACACAATACGGTATACATTTTAGGATAATCCTCCTTTTAGGTGCATTATTATTTCCAAAAATATAAATGAAATCTTGAAACGACTGGCGTAATTGATTTGAAGAAAACACACACACGACTTCACTTCCTACACAGCTCTACTTCTATACTTCATTAACAAATAAATAATTATAATTTTATGCAATAAACAATACGTATTATGATTGAACCCGCTAACAACTAGTAACGCGGTGATTCAACGGACAGCTGCGTATAATGCAAGCTTACTTTTACTCTTATGGTAACTTACTGGACAACTTACACAAAGACTTTATTAAAACCTCATTAGCTCATGTCTATGTCTGGCCTGAAGCAATAAATATTTAAACATTATTTAAGATTTATAAAAGAACATTATTTTACCAGAGATTTACAAGCTTCTCGTAACACGAAATTGCTTTGTGTAAAATTAAAACAAGTCCAGTTAGATTGAAATTGATTCCGAGAAAGGTAGATTTAAACATTACGTTAAAGTTATGTAACAGTCCGAAGTGCAAATGTAAGCTAAATTTAAACTAATGAATACTAAAACAAAAGTTACACGAGCCCTCGCGAAGTAGCCTCCCATGTAAGTGGGCGCTAAAATATTTAACAGAATATGGCGAAACTTAAGGGCCTTTTAATTAACATTAATTTCGAAATAAGCTTAAAGCTGCAAAAGTTCGCAAACGGCTTTGTTGACGTTACATCGAACTTTGGTTTTAAAATGAAATGTCAACCATCTTTCGCACAAAGTTGGTATTAAAAGCCATTCGTGTTGTGCGAAATAACTCATACCTTCCTTTAGTCTTCAGTCAGATCCCTTAATACCGTAGCTCGTAATCTGATCAAGTAGGTAACTGTTAACTCTTAGACGCCAGTTGATAAATACAAACATACTTAGGTACCTACATACTTAGACTGAACTCTACATATCCATTAAGATATTTCAACAAATGATCAATCCACTCAATTTGCTTATGTGTAAAAGGTAAACACACAAGCGATATACTTGAGCTATTAAAGGATGCCTTACAAACGCTAACACCTTTCACAAAGACACTTCATAGAAACACGAAAGGGCCGAAGAAAGACATGTAAACAAACAATTCTCTATACATCTATGGATAACTTATTAGGTAGTGGAAAAAATCCAAGAGTAGGAGAGTGGAGATTGTAGCTAGTCACGCGTTACGACAGGATTGGAAGTCGAACACGTCACACCAGTGCCTCACTTTATCGGGAGATGCCAAATAGGGCGCCGGCAGCCGCGGGAACGAAACACGACTGGCAGGGCTGACAGCTTCACTTCACCATTCGCTCACCTAGTAATATATTGGCACATCTACATTTTCCACATTTTACAGAAACGAGGTTGCAGGGGGAAACAATAATAATATTACAATGATACTTACTGAATACTCTCGATGAATATGGAAACTAGCGTTGTGCCGTTATGCCACTTTATAAATTATGCACTTTTGAACACATATACGGTAAAAACTATTTCACATTTTTTGTAGATGTGCCGATATATTACTAGGTGAGCGATATGTAGATATGGTAAAGAACTAAGCTGTGATATACTTGAAATGGTCTATAGCTTGGGATAAAAGTGCAGAGGATTAATGCAGTATTCCAACAAACAAGTTGGATGGAGTTGCTGCTGAAAAGCTTCCTCAAGAAAAGTTCTAAATCATGTGTGTCAGAGAAAATCCAAGCCATTAAAAGCGTTGTTTTATTGCAAGTTGGCTTATATTAAGCCACAACCATCCCCCTTTATTAAATGAAAGGGCAAGGACTCACCAGAACTTTTACGGCTTTTTACTGACGTCGAAGCAATAATACGTAAGTTTTGTAAATATTTTCTGTCAGTCAACCCTAAGCCTGCTACGTTTAAGTGCATGCTTTACTTCACGTAGACAATTACACACGATATGCACGATTCTAACAACAACGATAAAGTGCATCGTAAACCCATAGTTACCGAAATATTTTTATTTTACTCAGAAACTAACAAAAACATTAGGGAGGCGCGTCGGAACGTAAAAAGCTATAGTTCTTAGTGTCACTCGTCAGCAGTTGTCGTTAAAACGCTAGTCAGTTTGTGAAAATTAACGATTGCATTGTAAGTTTACGTACAGTACCGTATTTATTATAACAGCATTCTTGGCAGCCTATATTGTGTCTATTTAATGATCGCACGTCGCGTCAGTCGTTGAACTAGTCTGGAGCATGCAGTGCGCATAAGCTTCTCTCGTTACACTGAGAGCAATAAGCGTGAATGAATCATCCGCGAATCAAAACAAACACTTCGCTACAGCTTTCTTAAATCATTTTTTTACTAATCTTACGGTTAACTGAAGGTTATGTACACTATACCGTATCTCCCACATTCTTTATGCGACATAAAGTTAGTTGCCAAACTTTATTCCATTGTTCGTTTGAGCAATTCACAGAGATACCTACTTACGTTTTTGAAACAGTTATTTTAAAGAAAATTATAGCCAATGATAACTAAGTTTTACATCTGTTGGAAGTCTTTGTTTAGATATTTTTTTCTTAAATGGATCTTTCTAATGTTCTTCAATGAACCACTTGGGACCACTATTACTATCCCACAAGAGACTTGCTTCGAGAATAATTGAGATAGTAATTTTCGACTAAATGACAAATTTCAGAAACCGAATCTGCAGACAGCATAGTTTATAGGTATCATTTATCACATAATTCTCGTGATATAATGTTTCCCACATCATTCAGTGTCCCCAGAGCATAATCACGACAATTTCGCATCCAGCCGAGATCAAAAGTCCGCCAATAACGAATTAGGTCGTCGTCTTGTTACACACGATCTTATTATACAAACTTATGAGTCAATGACCGTTTGCAAATTCGCGTATCATATGGCGCGAGGTCGGCAAACTGAAATGGCAATAGCAAGGTCGTTGCGAAACCGACAACCACCTCGAACGGTGAGATATTAGTGGCGACGACGCGACGGCCGCCTTGCGGAGTTTACTCCATCGCACAGGTGTTCAATGTGGTTACAATGTTCTGTAGTTGCTGCAATACAAATGCCAGGACATGATGTACTGCATTTATAGTAAGTGCAGAATGATTGCTTGGCCATTGAATTTGCAATTTTCGTTTCGCAATTAGGGCTGTTCAGGCAACTTTTTTGCTTGATGTTATTTTTATTTTGCCTGACTGTTTGTAGCGCATTAGCGGTGCTGTGGGTTCAGAGAAAGGTTATTAGGTAGCTTTTGTTTGTTTTCTAGAAGACTGTATTTATGAGCAGAATTATTGTGTTGGAATGTTAGCTATTAGTCAATCATTTATGTTTTATCATTCGCGTTTGTGTAAATAGGCTAATAAATCATCAAAAATAACTACCTTGCTACATTACAAATAGGTGCGGTAGGTACGTAAATACAGTGACGAATTTTCAATTTTAGTTGTGTTTAGTCACATCTTCATCGATTCTCATGAGTGTAGTATGTAAACAAAGAAAGTCAATTTGTGTGGAACTAATTTTACCGGTCGCCGGCGATGGGGTTACTCCCGAACGGTCAGACAATATCATCGGTTGCACTTTATGCAGGGATTTTAGCTTATTATGTCGTACCAAAGTTGGCGTGAGCTAAATTTTCAATGAATTACTACGTTAAGAATTAATTTTAAAATGTTCTTTTCTGAAATCATATAGATTTTTTTATTTTAAGTCCATTAGGCGTCGAAGTGAGTACTTCGGTTGACAGCGGTGCGACGAGTGTCCGCATTGCTGTCATCCGGAAACGTGCCCAGAAGAATGGCAGCATTGCCACTTTGAATGGCAATGCTAATATTCTTTGGCCAAAGAACGAGCCAGCCCTCTGGTCACGTGAAGTGTCGACCAGTCGGCGAGCACTCGGGCCCGATGACCCGAGCGTTTCGACCCTAAACGGCTCAAAACTGTAGTTACCCGTAAGGTTTACAGTATATCGACGCCAACGTGAGCAAAAAACAAAAAGAGTTTTTGAATTTATTTGTATATTTAGTTTACTACGCGTTTAATTTAGTACCTAGTGTAAATACTTAGTTGTGTTACATATTGTATACCTATACTCATTTTAATCTTCTTTTATAAAATAACGAAAGCTTTAATATGACTGCGAAAAGTTTCTATAAATAGCTTTCCCACGATGAGTAAACTGGCATGGCTGTCAACTTAAACCTTCGATTACCAGAAGAGATTGTCATCAATAAAGGGCTTACAACTATCTTAGTCAAGACAGACGTCCGTAAAGTTGGTAAACTGCAGTTTAGTACTCACTATTAATTGTCCAGTGGACTTTGTCACGGTATTGTGATAAATTGGAGTGGTCCTTGGACATATTAACGTCCCTTGGTTGGCAATGAGCGTGATTAATTATGTTGGACGAAACACACAGACGGCCACCCAATTCGGGTTAACGTAGTTCACTGACTTGATGTGGAAAGCTATCGACCAATGGCTGCCGTGAATTGAATGCATATTTGACATTTCGTACAGTCATCGTCACTGCGCTGGCACGCATTAGGTAACGTTTGGCGTGATTTATTCAAATGCAATACCTTTGTATACAATGAAGGTGAGTTGGACATTGATATTTAGGGTTTCCTGAATAACGTAAAAAAACCCTTAGGAATTAATGGTTTTCACGATCTTCCATGTTAGTGCATTTAATTTTCTTTGGCCTGTATTAAGAACGTCTAATGGGCCCTTCGTACAATTTCCAAAGGACCCCAGGGTCTCGAGAAATGTCAAGAGTCGTAAAAATAATAATTCCGATTTTGAGCTCCTAAAAGTATTATTGACATTGTAATGTAATGATTGCGCCTCTTTTTGTGAACCTCAAATAACACCTGTTTTAGGCACCTAAAACACTACATAGCCAAGTAACTGCTACTAACTTGGATGTAGCGCTCGCCGATGTCATCATTAGAAGGTCAATGAGTTTTTAGTCCCATTTTTTTCAGAACTTTATGTTGTTTACGTAATTTTTAAATTTGGTTAAAGGTTCTCAATTTGTAAATTGATTTACTCGGACTCATGACTTCATTAAACTTATTGATGTGTGACGTGTGCCGCATCAATTTCGTTAATTGTCCCTGATCAGCTTATGACCTGATACTGGCCGTAAAAACCTCGTAACCAGTTAAATAAATTACTGTTGATATGTTTTTATGGTTCGTATGATTATTATAGTCGTATAATAGCTGTGTTTTATTGACGTCGCGATAATAAGCAACGGTACTAGGGGCTCCGAGCTGCTACCTTTCTTGTGGTCCTTTGATCTATCCTTTGAGGTAAGCATTTATCTATCTCTTGAATGTAATGATTAAGGGCTGATTTTTCAATCATCTGACAACTTTATTCGAGGAATAATTTTAAAATTTTGACAGTTATTTCATACAAAAACTGTCAAACGTCAATGTTTTTCCTTGAATAAAAGTTATCTAGCGATGCAAAAATCAGCCCTTAGTTATAAAGTAGGTACATATTTTTCTTATTATGATATTATAATGACGTATCGTGACTATTAGACCCTTTGTACACCGCGCCGTAGAAAACACGTCCCCTACCATAATGATCCATACACTGACGACCGTGCCTACACGGAACACGGCGAACAAACCATAGTTCTTCACGGCAAGAAAAGGTGTAAGTACAAAGAAAGGGCCTTATTTGCATGCCGTGTACACGTATAATGTCTATAATATAAATCCTGCTTTACTAATGTACCTTCAGCCACCCAAGTTAACAGCTAGTGCCAAACTATAGTACTTAGTTAATACATATTACTTCCATGTGCCAAACATATAAAAGTCACGTCCATGTCACCTCGATGCAAAAAGTGTCAAGATTGTATATTTTATTTATTAAGTAGATATGTAATTTTACGTACTACGAGCCGTTTCACGACTTTATTCGTGTTCAAAAATCTGCTTTCTTTATCTCGTTTTTTTATGTCCCCACGGGAAATTTGGAAAATCCCATCTCTATATGGTTGTGTGCGATGAAAGATACCGACTTGTTCATATTATAGGTTAAATAATGTTTACAAAAACATTCCCACTTTTATATTTCTATTCTACCAGGGGGTCAAATAAAGAGAAATGTTTTTTTTAATATCAGTAAATTATCTTTTTATAATAGATTTATTTTTATTTATGTTATTATACTTAAAAGATTTTTATAGATAATAGGTACTATATTTTTTTTGAAGTGCCTTTGTACTGAATTTTCATATAATGGAAAGCTCATAATCACAGCTTTGTAGGTAATCGTCTCTTTTCGGGATAAAAAGATAAGGCTGCTAACATACTAAGCTTATTCGTAGTAAATTATGGATTTAACGAAGAGGAAGGCTTATAATAAATCAGTACAAGAGTACAAACATACAGCAACAGACACTTGACCCATTCCTTTAAGAAACGTCTGTAGCGTGATATCTTATAATTAACTACCCGTGTAAACGCCGATCAAGCCATTACACCACATTATCAATGCAGTTAAGACATTCAAATATAGCATTTATTACTTATTACATTAGTTTGAAAAAGATAGCAAACGTACTCATATAAATATTCACATGTGGTTTAGATTTGATATGCTGGACGCCCGCCGACAGTGTTGTCAAAACTGTTGAGCGGCCCACACACGTAGATCAGTGAAAATAACATAATACAATCAATTATTCACTACCTCCACATCCACATTATATTATCTAACATATAAATATAATATTTAGATTTACTCGGAATTTTAACTTGGAGTAAAGTCGTGAAAATTATCGAAGAATAAAATTAAAAGCTTGTTCAAAGACAGCTTTTCTCGTAACCCTTTAATGGTACCACATGAGTAGACAAACGGTCGTCTACTCATGTGATGGTACCTAGTTTTGTGTACCGATACCGATGTTACTTTATCGGTATCAACATACCTACATACTTAAGCAGTTTGTTGCCAGTTACTATCGCGTGTCATTATGATAAGACACGAAGGGAATGTGCTGTGTGGAATGAGAACACACTGAAGACAAGTGTTAGTATTGGAAATACCAATGGTTTCAATTTTAGTAGAGATGGCCGTAATTTCCCGGTATCAGTTTACGCTAAGATTTCTTCCGCCTTGCGGTCTCACTGGTAGTTCTATCCTTTTACGGTACTCACAAGGTGATAATGGGTATCACGCCCTTTTCTTTGTTGATACTGATGGTTATAAATATGAAATGAAATGTAGGTACTTATACGCGGTACACAACTACACACGACGACATAATATTATATCAAGCTCATTTTCAGTTTCAGCTGACCTCGTATGTGGGCTTTTCGTACAGTCAGAAGTCAGTTTATACTGGAAATGTATAGCTTAATATGTCTTCGCGCGTACCTTCCTACTTTCCTAGTTATATGAAGATAGAGACAAGAAAAATCGCTTGCATCGACTACTTAGGTACCTATTCAATCTTACCTACTTAACTACCTATTTAAAGTTTGGAAAACTTTGACAGAGTTTTAAAGTTCATCATTTATGACTCTATTTTACGATTTAAGGTAGAACCTACGTGTAATAAATTAATAAATTCTGTATAATGCGATGTTATCATGTAAAAAGTTAAACTAGTATTTTGTACCTTTGATGTATATTAGAAATAATTTAATAACTTTTAGCTCACATCGCATATTATAAGGGCGAACGTAGGTACCCCACATATTATATTAATATTAGCAAGGTACAATGAAAGAAAATTGTGAACGTCTAGGATTATTTACGCGCAACTTTACGATAAGTATAGCGTTTTATGAATGCATTTTTCATAAAACATTAACTTTTACAACGGTATTGCGTACAGTTTACACAAATTGTAAATCTAACATTACGATTTTTTTAAATTTACATGGCAGTCACGCCACGTCACTAATTTATTGCATCGTACTTTACCGAGATAAACATCGGTGGTGCGGTGCAAGCTATCGATGTTATTGGTATCGATACGATACGATAGGGTTGAGTTTTCCACGATGAGTACGTCGCGTCGCTAACGAGGTCGCATGATTCACTATCGTCGTCATCCCGGCGCGGCGCCTTGCGATTTCGCTATCCACATCTTCCCGACATCCCGAACCCGACTACCCCAGGGAACCGAGTAATCTATTTTCATTCGTTTGATGTGAAAAGCTGTGTCCGTCAGCCTAGAAAATTATATGTTACACACTCTTTTATTTACATGTTAAGTATATATCTAAAAGGCAATATGTATGGCACACTAACATTGGAATTGTTGTTTCAATTTTATCGCAAAACATATTCGATGTCGAAGTCATAGTCAACAAAAGTAATCATGACTAGTAAGACTACAAAGCTTTTCCAAAGATATTGCGGAAAATAAAATACACGCGGAAAATAAATTGGAAAAGGGAATAGGCATGGTACACAATACTCAGAAAAAAGAAACAATACACGTGGATAATATTCTCTTTGTAGTCATAAAGTAAGATCATCCATAAATTGGGATTACGTTTTATTTACATTATTTTAATTATAAAGTAGCTAATCGTAATCATAATCCTACTAATCTTGCTCCTGTCATCTCCCAATTATAGTCGATAAAATAAACTATCAAAATTAAATTATATCGTTAAATAACAACCTTATGTGCTCCGTCAACGTCATAACGGTGACAAGAGCTTAGGTAACAATGTTAAAACTTAGCACTTATTATGTGATACACTATATAGGGTTATAGAGGTATGAGGAACAGGATGTAAAGTTCACTCATAGGTAATAGAAAAGACTCTCCGACCAGACGGGTGTTGGATTCACGACGGGCCGTTGTATCTATGCTAGTTGCGTGGTAAACTCTGCTTGCGAGATGCAGGATTTTGCGTGACGTCAGTATGACGCGTTGTTCGCATGTGGCGTTGTAGATATCGCTACAGGGTGACAGAATCTTCTCGCAAATAAGACTTAATTAATTTATTCACTGTGAAGTTACGTAGCGTGTTGATGAATTAATTATGCAGATTTTAACGAAATCCGAACAAAAGCGGCGCCACGGTATACCTATACAGTCGCGTTATGTGGATAACGCCTTAATCTGTTGTTATGTCATATTGCGCAAACTTTACTTATTAATATTATTAATTTTTATTACACTTTGCGCTAAGAATTTAAGCCCTAGCCAAATTTTAATTCGTGATCATAATCTTGAAGAGTAATGCTTTTAAACTGAAACAATTTGTTAAAGATGGACCAATATTTCATTCAGGCAAATAAGTTGCAAGTGTCAAATATTTTGAAGGTGTACCTACCAAAGTGCGATGAGATATACCTACCTATCATTCATTTCTTCTTATGACACTACTAGCATTTGACTGTGGCTTCGCCCGCGTGTGTGTCGGAAAATATCCCACGGGAATGTACTTCAGGGATGAAAAGTACCCTGTATCAATCCAGGTAAACAATGCATTAATTCCGTTATAATATTTACGCATCCTACGCCAGTTAAACTCCCGATCGGCATGATTTTTCCGACATCTTCAACAATCATCGTCATATTTCAGCCAATTTACACAAAACCTAAAAAATAAATTATACAGCTTAACCTTCCTAATGAATCACTTCATGCAAGCAAGAAAGCTGAAAGCTGCTGAAGCTGCTTCATGAAAGCTGTATGAAAATTCGTTCGATAGTTTTTGAGTTTATCGCGTTCAGACAGACAGACAGACTTTGACAGACGAAGGTACTTTGGGGACATGGCGCGACTGCCTATATCTGACTTCCACAACTCAGTTACTGGGTAATACGATACCCCTTGGTAAGACTGGTTGTCAGACTTTAGGGCTTCTGAACACTCGCAACGACTGTCAAAGATCCACGAATGACAGCCGGGACCAACGGCTTAACGCGCTTTGTGTTTTAATATGTAGCGATAATAGGTTACTGTAGGTAATAAAATTATTAAACTATACCATACTATACCATACTTATTAGATTTAGTAATTTTGTTAAAAGCATGAGCGTAGTCTGTACATACAAATATAATATGAAAATATAATAAATGTAATTCAAAATTACATGTAATTTTAGTGATAGAGGTTTAGTGCCCGTAATAAAAGATGAGTATGTACCAAGTGTATTAGGTAGGACAAAATAGATTATATCGGTTTTAAGAATAACAATATAACAAACAACATTTAAAAAAAATAAAAGCTTATAACTTGAAAATAAAATGTTACAGGGTAGATACGAATCTTTCAAATAAAGCTATATTTAAAAAGCTTTTTTTAAATATCATACCAATGCATGAATGAGTTGGCCCACAATCGCAGTAGACCGGGAAAAGTAGAAAGAGGGAAGGGAGGCCTTTGCCGTGGGGCAACACAGGCTTATAATAAACAAATAAATAATACTAAAGGCTCCTGCAAACAGACGCGACGCGCGTTTTTACCGCGTGTCGCGTCTGTTTGAAGGAGCCTTAATGCGTGAAAGAATTTAGTGCGCGACTTGTTACAATATGTAGGTTCCTATTCATTTGTATAAATAATTTTTTCCTTATGATATTTATACAAACAAAATGACCAATTTATCACGCAAAGAAAAGGTTGGTTGCTTTTTGTTATCGATAACTTAATTATTAACCCAATAGACATCCAAAGCTACATAAATAATTAAATTAAGGAAATAAAATAGTCTTGATAAGGCCCTTCACAAATAAAGCTACGAAGAAGGTAGGTACTAAAAATATACATACATTAGTCTATTTATTAATTTTACTATTTAATATAATTTCACTGACTAGTACCTACTCAAGCTGAAAGCCCTGTTTTTGCAAGTAGAGCTATCTACATAATACATGTATTATCACGAAACTAATATGTCAACCGCTACAACCTAAACCTAAATAAAAACACAATTTTTTCTCTAAGTTAATCAGGGCGAGCGAAGCGAGCCCTGCTATATCCCACAACCTGAGCATTTTGTGGTACACTTTACGGAAAAACTATTACGCCTATTGATTCGTGCTTTAACATAATAATTTCTATTTATATGTAGATGTGTTATCAGTAAAAAAAATAATAATTTAAATTACAAATAAAAAAATATTAAAAAAAAACTCGCAGAAAAACGACGCGAGCCCTCACAAAGCTCTGCTTTTAGCTAGTTATTTAAAATTGACAATTTACAAAGTTAGCTTATGTTGTGAGCATATTCAATATTTTTTCCTCCAATGCACTGGTTTCTCGGAAAACCTACCATGATGCTCTCTGTGACATGATTACGTCATAATTAAAATATCTACCATTTTACATTATATTGGTATGTATTTTATTTGGATTCATGAGTATTATGATTCAGATTCTCAAAGATTGAAGTTCACTAATATTACGGAAAGTATAAATATAGACATTTACATAATAAAATGACGTGTGCTAAATCGCTGTTCTTGAAAAACTGCATATGCGGCAAAATGCTGCACGTTCGAAACTGATTTCTTTATAAAGGCATGAGTAGGTGATTTCCATGATTCCAGTTTATGTATTGTGTGGACAGGAGTATACTTTATTAACTAGGCCACACCTCATAATATTAGTCATAATATCAATAATGAATGACACAGGTGTTTGACGTTCTTTTGACGTTCGGTTCTCTTATATGCGTCTATAATGTAATGATGTATTATGTCGATATCGAGCTCCATTTATTATTCCTCACATATCGTAGAGGGAGCACCTGACTCATGCAGGTATCGATACTTTCGTATTGTGAAAACCGGTGATTGCATTTAAATTACAGTAGTTTATAAATGTGGTCTCACATTAAATTGAATTTTCCCGCCATGGCCAGCAAACCTGTCACCAAAATCCCACCAAATGGTCGCTTTAAAATTATTTACTGTTCCCATAACTCTTCGTAAATTTTTATGTCGCCATTGTTGCATTGCTGTGGTTTATGCGAAAGCAAATAAAAAAATGTATGCGACGTATTTTGTATACTGACGGGATTATACTAACGAAGAGTGATTTGTATTGGCGAAAGTTTGTAGTATTTTTCATTAAGGATGAAGTAAAATGAAAAGGAAAATATGAAGAAAAAGGAAAGTAGAGAAATGCTGTTTTTCTGGGCATTCCTAATATAATATGAAATATCAAAATCTTGTCAACTTCCACATTATGTTGTAACAGTTTAGTAGAAGCAGAACCCGCTGACAACATTTTAATAAAGCATCATCAAAAAACTCATGGTGACGCGTAACTATGACAATTCCCAGTAAGATTACGTTACACTTGATAGTAGTTAGTTAGAACAATGAGGCTTAATTAAAAGCTTTCATGCCAAACGATCCTTACTCCGCACATTGTCAAGATCAGGAGGATAAGTTACATGATTTATGTCATGTCACGAGCGACAGCTGCCTCTACGTTAAACGATTTTCGAATCTATTAGATGACATTTGCGGGCTTATACGAGAGTAAGGTGAAAAGTTCTCGGCCTCACACAGAAATGACATTCCAATCAGCAAATTTTTTTTTTTCCCCGCCTGGGTACGCGTGTCATTAGTTCGTATAACAATTTTCAACTTTTTCTCGCAAGTAGTTTGTTTATACGAATTTTTGCAGTAGATGTCTTGCGAGATTGTTAAAATGGATAAACTTGATTATCGTGCGGTCATAAAATTATTCGTTTTGGATGGATAACCGGTAAGGAAACTTATCCGAAGTTCTTCCATGTCAACCGTTAAAAAGTGCCAGCTGAATTTAAAAGTGGTCGTACGTCCCTCGAAGATGACCCACGTGAAAGATGGCCAAAAACTGCAGCCACACCGGAAACCCTCGAAAAAGTGCATGATATCGTGTTGAATTATAGGTGACTGATGGCGAGGGAGAGAGCTGACAGCTGAGCTGGCTGAGAGGCAGCTGAGGCTGTACGGATATGAAAAGAATGGATGGGAAACATCTTGCATACAGAATTAGGAATGCGAAAGCTCTGCGCAAGATGGGTGCCGCATTTGCTGAATGTCTTTCATCAGGACAATGCACCCTTGGCGCTTTGGCAATGGGAAAACTGCGGGATTTGGGGTACGATTGCTCGGCCATCACCCCTATTCTTTTGTTTTGGCATCCTAAGACTTCCATCTGTTCCCAAACTTGAAGAAATTTGTTTCTGGGAAGCGCTTCGCATCCAATGAAGAAGTTGAGAGGGCCGTAGATGTACAATTTCACAACCTTCCAGATTCTCATTTCCGGGAAGGAATACTGATGTTGGAGAAGCGCTACACCAAGTGCGTTGAAGTCAAGGGAGATTATGTAGAGAAATAAAATATGTTTTTACTGAAAATCACAGTCTTTCATTGTCAGGCCGAGAACTTTTCACCATACCATCTTACAAGTACACCTACACCTACATGGGTACTATTATTACCTACATAGTATACTATAGGTCCTATAGGTACTAATCACCTGATCGCAAATTCCTGCAGTATGACAGGAAAAGATTCATCCTCGTAATCGCAAAACTTATTCCAGTTAAATGTTATTATAATTAAGGTCCAGTGCACAATGGACGTCCGCCGGCCACGTCACTGCACCAACGTAACGTCTGGCGAACATCCTCCACTAAGCACAATTAATCACCGCTGACCCATCCAATCAGGATAATAAATACCTTATTTCAACGACGCTATGGCCCAGTATCCTGTGATTGATTCATATCTAACAGTAAACGCATTATGTCGCTGTTATAAAGACGGCAGGCGCCAACCAGTAAAGCTGTCTTGGAAAACGACATGATTGTAAAAACAAAGATCTTAATCATGCAAATTCTGCGCGAAGTGTTCTGAAGACTAAAATAATCATTGCATTATATAAAAGTTCTAAAACCTCAACTAAGTTTTATATTCAAGAACTTTAGAATCAAATAAAATCAAATTATATGATTGTCAGTGTTGAGGCAAAATTATTCATTATAATTATTTCAGAGCTTCAAAGTTTGATTGTTGTTTTCTAATTCAATGAGTTAATTGTGGTTAAGTTAAACGAGTAAATAATTGCAATTAATTTATGCATATATGTAATTACTTTATTAAAAACTTATCTATATAATTAAATAATTTGTCATTGATATAATAATTAGATTTTGCAGTAGGTTATCCCGAAGCTGCGTTTAACTGTTTATTGCGACATTCTGAGTCAATGGTCTTTAATTATGTAAAACATAAAGTGCAGTGAAGGTTCGCTAAAGCTTACAAATGCGCACTTCTATAAAGTACGTCGTGGAAAATGATGCGGACTCTCAAAAGATATGAGTAACGTGCACTCACAAAGGATTTATTTCAATTATTCTACGAACAGATGTGAACATAGATAGGACAGAACAATAACTTTTGTCTATATTTTGTACATTCATGGCATTTAAACGTGCGAATTCATTGTTATTTCTACGGTCAATTGTTCTCGATTGTACACAGGCAGAACACTCGATTCTCCACTCCAGACAGTTCGGTAGTATCAGGTTGTCCCGAGTAGGTACTTCCGAGCTTGAACTTTGAGATAGAAACTACCCAAAATCATGATCAACATCGCTACAGATAACCCGTAGAGCCACAGAGGTCCCATAAACTTTACTACGGACGTAAAGGAGACATTGATAAATAGCAAGATTATCACGAAATAAATCCTTTTAGGAACTTACTTCACCGAAAAAAGGTTGAATTTTTCATAAATAAAAACTTATAGTGGAAGTTTTAGTTTATCGACATTTAACGATCGTCGTGGTTGTTTGGTAGTTTGGAGAATAATTCAAAGAATCTAGTGTTTCAGATTGTATCTGACCCTTATTCCTCGATTAACAATAAGCCTACTTAATTAACTGTGTCACAATGATTCATTCCTACATCTACTATGAACCTATCTAAACGGAGTCTAATAAGTTAAATTGCAATGCCTATGAGTAAGCCCATTTAAATGAGGCAGATGAATGAGACTCACATAAAGCGCAGAACCCTAAAGGAATGAAAGTGCCATCCCTGCGTAATCTGGCTATATAAATCCTGCCATAAAGTATAACGACATTTCAATACCTTTTAAAGTTATGTGCCTACGAGACAGGGCTGCGTAACAGATATTTCGAAAGTAAGATTCCAACTTCACTTTTTGAGCCTCTGAATTTATAAATCTTTTTTCACTTGGAGCAGTGTTGACCCAGTGGTAATGGGTGCGACTTACGAGTTGTAGGTCGAAGGTTTGAACCTACATAGGTGCTTAACTTTGTGTAAATTATTTCATCGACACTGCTTTCAAAACGAAGGAAAACATCACGAGGAAACCGGCGTGTCCTAGAACCAAAAATTCGAAGACATGTGACATCTACCAACCTGCACTGGGCCCGTGGACGCCCACTCCCTCTCACCGGGAGGAGCCCTGTGTCCCAGTAGTGGGAATATGGAATATTATAGGCTGATTATGCTATTCTCTTTAAATAAATTTTATTAATAGCTATTTATTCACCAAGGGGAGTAATCTGTACTTACCCTCGAGTGATATATACTGCTTTATACTACACTTGTTGTACTACATTAATAAATTGCTATCATTGTCACTGGAATCACTCATTTTAACTTGTGATTTACACCGCCAAACTTTAAACTTCTCAAAAACACTCAATAACACGCAAAAACACTCAATAACACTCAATAACACTCAACAACACTCAAAAACACTCAAAACACTCAAAAACACTCAATAAAACACAAAAACACTCAAGAACACTCAAAACACTCAAAAACACGTAAAAACACTCAATAACACTCAATAACACTCAATAACACGCAAAAACACTCAATGACACTCAACAATACTCAAAAACACTCAAAACACTCAAAAAACTCAATAAAACACAAAAACACTCAAGAACACTCAAAACACTCAAAAACACTCAATAACAGTCAAAAACACTCAATAACACTCAACAACACTCAAAAACACTCAAAAACACTCAATAACACGCAAAAACACTCAATAACACGCAAAAACACTCAATAACACTCAATAACACTCAACAACACTCTATAACACTCAAAACACTCAAAAACACTCAAGAACACTCAAAACACTCAAAAACACTCAAAACACTCAAAAACACTCAAAAGCACTCAAATACATTCAATAACACTCAAAAACACTCAAAACACTCAAAAACACTCAAAACACTCAATAACACTCAAAAACACTCAATAACACTCAAAAACACTCAAAAACACTCAAAACACTCAAAAACACGCAAAAACACTCAATAACACTCAACAACACTCAAAAACACGCAAAAACACTCAATAACACTCAACAACACTCAAAAACACTCAAAACACTCAAAAACACTCAATAAAACACAAAAACACTCAAGAACACTTAAAACACGCAAAAACACTCAAAAACACGCAATAACACTCAATAACACTCAAAGACACTCAATAACACTCAAAAACACTCAATAACACTCAATACACTCAAAAACACTGTATAATGCTTTCTGTCTCATTTTCTCCCACGTTAAATCTTATAAATGTCTCTTTTTACTGTCGCTTTTTCGTTTCATAAAATTTCAAGCCGCAACAATGCCAAAGAAGTTTTCACTTCAAAAACAAAACGCGTTAGTAATGAACGCATTATTAGCCTGATTTTCAGGGCAGTAATGAAATTCCATACAATATAACTGCCTAGATTTTTGAAAAGGTTTAATGAACAGCTTTCAAGCCTTTTAGTGGGGTAGTATTGGTACACTTACTAAGCAAGTGTAGTATAAATCATATTTAAGTATCTCACTTCCACTTAGGGCTTCGGTATAATTAAGTCATTATCCAAATACTTGCTACATTTTGTCAAGTGTTAAACATGCAGTGAACTGTATAATAGGGTGTCGTGTCAAACAGCCCCTCGTCGTGTTTGAAGCCAGCCCTGAACTTAACATTAAAGAGAGCCCGCGAACGTGCGTTATACAAAGCAGTTAAAACTGACTGCATTGATTGACGGATTCATGGAGACTATAAAAAGTTCTTTGAACCTTCAAAAAATACTCCACGGATGTATTTGGACGTACGCGTTTTGTCAATAATATTGTTATTAATGTTCCCATTGACTCTGCCGGTGACCTATCAATTTGGAGTATGATGTATGTACCTATTTGCTATTTTGTCAGTTGCGATAATACGTAGTGAATGATACAAAAGAATCGATTACAATGTTTGAATCGATATATCGAAGGCTGGACGGTATAGTGAGGGCGGGTGTCACCTGTCTAGCATGTACATGTTAAGTGAACCAGATAAATTAATGTGTCTGACCCGGGCTCGAGCCCCTCTTCAAAGTAAAAGGAAAAATTAACGAGTATTTGTTACTATTTTTTTACTATCAGTTACTGCTGAAGGTTCATTTCACTCGAGTACATTTTCTCATTAGCTCTCTAGACAGTCTGCAGTAATAATTTGCAAGTAAATAGTTTTTTCTCTTATTTAATCAAAACGTGAGAAAGATGTGAAAAAAGTAGTGGTTTACAAAAATCTCGCAAGGCATTTAATGGTTTATGTTTTCAATTTAAAATTATATATCTAACCTCATTTTTAATTAGCTTTTGTGCAAATTTATAATAAAGCTTTGTTATTTTCTGCGTTTCCATTTGTTTTATCAGGCGGCCTGTTAAACACAAGAATATCCTTGAACTATTGATCGGTCAGTAGTTTGATTATGAAAATACAAATAAATTATCTAGTATTCTCAATCGGAATAATAAATATAATAAAGGCAAGGAATTAATGAATATAATTAGTTGATTCATTAATAAATAATAATGTTCAATAATGTAAGTTAATGAACAAAGCACTGGAAAGTTAATCTCTGTGGACAGTTCTCCGAGGCTGGCAAGTGCATTGGTCTCTTGTTCTAATAGTTAAAGGGTATGATGGCGTTTTTATGAGTGATGGTTTTGTTTCCAACGTCTAAACTTAATGTTTATTGTTCTGACATGCAATCGCCCCCTTGTGGAACTTAAAAACGTACCACACTAAATATTAAGAGAAAGAACGAAAGTAACACCACTTTAATTAATAGAACAATGCACTAACTCAAATTAATATATTCCTTACTTATTTTAGTGTTCAAATTCTAATTATTTTAGTGGAAGGCATAAAATAAATGGATTTATATTCAAATAATAGCCGTAGAAAGCTCGTAGGCTCGTAGCCGGTATTTAATTTAATCAAAATTCACCCCTACAATATTAAACGCGGTACTATGCCAGTATAATAACTAGGTTGGAGTTGAGTTATTTACATTATACAGGATATTATAATTAAATAAATGTGATGTTTATTTGTTTATCACTTGGATTGTGATGAAAATTAACATAATAGTCTCTAATAACGGCTTTTAACCCTACAGTCTGTCCATTCAATATAATAATGACTTGTAAGGTCATTGCTACTCAACCCTCGGTCACCGTTACTCTAACTTGAGCTTTAATATCTAGGCCATAAAGTGTAAAGCATGATTGTGGTTTATGTTTCCGTGGCAAGTTCAGAAAAGCTCCTCAATGGATGTGATAGGATACATCCTGCGGTTTCAATTACATTGAAAGTGCAATTTATAGTTTATTGATACGAATGCGGTTGATTCAGATAAACAAGCTCAATGGGCGTAGCGTAAATAAACCGCAATTTGCTTGTATAGTGAAGTAAAGAAAATAAAGTGATTTATAATAAATAATTCCTGACAAAGGCCTGCAATTACTGTTGCTCCTGGGAACGCCAACGTAGTTAAACAATTCACTCAACAATATACCTTAACACAAACCGTATTTCTAACTTCAATTCCTGTTTAAGAATTCAAACAATTCCTATTTAGGAACAGCAAACCCATTATCGGTGCAATCAAAATTAAACGTCAAGTACATAAAACAGTACGTAATTTTACAGTGACAATAACAGTGATTCATGTAACAGGTATTTTGAACGGTTTGTCGTGCCGCCAGTATACCAATTGCAATAAGCTAACTGCAGGTGCTCAGGCGCCGACTCGGTAGTAAACCACACGTGTTTAGAATCATTGTTGAACAGAAAGCCATCTTTGTGTCGCGCTCCCTACATAAGGGAGTTTTTTTAACAATGTGCGTTTTGTTCGTGATGCTAAAGGGTTGGGATTGCGTCTGGCGTTATGAATGTGGCGGACGAGTTGGGTTATTCTGCAAAAACTCACTTTTGAACTCACTTTTGTATATTCTGCAATGTCTTCTGTCAAACTATTTTACTGCAATACATAAGTCAGCTCTGGCGTTCATGTTGTACCTAAGACCTTTACCTAATCTCTTACGCACTGGTGATGTCGGTAACAAGTAGGTATAACCTTTTTAAGTATGTCATTTATTATTATTAAATATTCCGTTCAGTGGGTTCAGTTTGAAAATGACCTGTCTATTAGGAGGAGCTTTGTCAAAAGTATAATATTATTTCTACGATTCTCCTTAATTGTATCCATAGTCAGTCCTCTACTAAATTATGTAGGTACATCAACTTTTAAGACTCCCGGAGACAGGCGCGACGCGACGGTGCGTCGCGAAGCTGGTAGAACAATTTCCATGAAGTTTTCATAAAAATTGTTCTACTAGAGTTGCGTCGCGCCTGTCGGCAGGACTGAGCCTTTATCAAAATTTATGACAGACATCACAGAAAGTGTTTTTTTGTTAAAAAAACATAAGTTGGAGATGTTGGATGGTCCCTTGTCAATTTTGTTGACATTCTAGATATGTTAAATATTTGCGACGTAAGAGCGATGAACTACAAAAAAATTAGATAAAAAGTTTAGTCAAATCATTTCGGTCAAACCACATTTTAAAAGCTTTTATATGTACTTTACGTAGGTATACAAGCTTTTATATGAATACTGCTATTTTTTCAGAGTAAATATAAATAAAATCCTATGTACGTACGCGTTTTAATGTAGGTTCTATTGTCTTAATCCATATTTTCGGGCAATACTATATCGGGCAAAGTGTTATATGGTTTTTCTATCACGAATTTCTTAGTAGCAGCTTGGAGTCCAGATTAATGCCCGGTTTACGATAATAGGCTTGCCCTCTTACATGGGATGGCGAAATGTGGGTATTATATAATGTGGGTGCACCTCTGCCTAACCCTTCGGGGATTACAGGCGTGATGTTTTGTGTTATGCAAGAATAAACATAAGTGACTTATCAATACGTTTCCCTCCGTGCTTCGGAAAGCACGTTAATCCGTTGGTCCCGGTTGTCATTCGTGGATCTTTGACAGTCATTACGGACAATTCGAAGCCCGAAAGTCTGACAACCAGTATTACCAAGGGATATCGTATTACCCAGTAACTGGGTTGTGGAGGTTAAATAGGCAGTCGCTCCATGTAAAATACTGGTATTCAGCTGCATCCGGTTAGACTGGAAGCCGACCCTAACATAGTTGGGAAATGGCTAGGCAGATGATGTGACTTATCAATACGTTTATCAATAATATAATTATTGTATAGGTACTTAAAATGCATTATGTAAATTAATGTAGGTACACCCACAGCCAAAACTCAATGACTGTAAAAGCCGAACGTCCCAATAAAGCTAATTATAGATTATATTATTCACGGTTTTATGAAGACAATATTAAATTTTATTATAAACTAAATTATGAGTGACTGGGATTCAACTCGGCGTCCCCCGAGCTTTTATTCTGCATCATGTCAAAAGCCACACGACAATATTTTATTCACGACGGAGCGTATCCATACTTTAATATTTTACTACACATGTAATTTAAATTTCAGCTGAATGTCAGCGTGGTTCATTGTTTTTCATAAACTTTCAATATTTGAAATAATAAAATATGCTATAAGCTCTTCGTAAATAACATTCTGTTTCATATATGCATAGATATGTAATTAACTACACAATTAGAATTGAAATAGCAAGATACAGATGAATTTGACTGATCATCTCTCTGCATTCGTTGCATTTACATTAACACTGATCAACTGTTGTTGTTACTGACTGTACATCCAGTGTTTATGTTTACATTGTTAGCTGTGAATAATTGCCGATCGTTTAGAAGGAGCATGAGTAGAAACACATTATGTGTGTCAAGCTAAGACAGATCTGTTCCGTAAACTCCGGCGCCAGTTATGATTAAGATCGAGCACACGTGCCCACTTCGCCCAATAAAACGGTAGTAAAGCCGACTACACACGGACCACTGTTCAAATTATCCTTAATATCCTTAATAAACTGGAATGTGTGTACTTGATGTGTGCAATGAAAACTTCCACGAGAAAATATTTACAGCGATATAAAGTTTGGTACAGACCAGCGCATGATGGATGGCGCTTCAAGAGCTTCGTTTGTAAATCAAAATTTTATTCGTTCGTTTTGATTTCTTAGTAAGATCTTGGTGTAAGGTAACACTTTATACAGATAACATTTTATTTATTCTTTTTCTTTTGCGCTTTCGAAGGGGAAGCTCTCTTCGCGAATACTAATGTTGGCAGTTACATTTTAGAGTTCACAGTTTCTGAGAAAAAGGTCCAATTGAAAAATTATATACAGAGTAATTCTTTTACCAGAACGTATCCACTAGTCGAATGATGATACTCATTGTAATCTATGTCCGCACGACTACATAATCAAGCTATAGGTACATTTCCAGTATATGCTAACTTCTTTTTGTACGAAAAGCCTATACAATGCGTTGGCAGCTAAAAATGGAACTGTATAGATTGATATGTCGTCGTGTGTACGTATCAAATACAAATTACAGGTCAGTATCCTTCGGGAATAATTTGAACAACAAACAATATCGTCAATAACCCGTGACGCTTGACGTTGATGAGAAAAATTAAAATTAATTCTGCGCATCATTACGTTCAGTTCCAGTATTGTACGGATCGATTAAATAACGTAATGTCAACTTAATAAAGCAGTCGTTCACCTATCGCAGTGAAATGAAAATGTATGGGCGGAGTAGTAGGCAAATGGAGTCTCAATATGCGTCAACAGGATCCAATAAATGTAGTCGCAGACTAAGAAACGCACTGGTTTTGGTACCTTTTTTTTTTTTTTTTTTTTGTTGTCGGGGGGAAACCTTCAAAAGGCACCCGACCTCCGGGGAGGGAGGTCGGGGAGTGTGGGATTTTTACCTCACTAAAACCGCCCCGGTGATCACCTTCAGCACATAGGGGTGGTCCCGGTTCCTCTTAAAAGACCAATTCCGGAACCCCCCCGTGCAACGCCTGTAAGGCACATCCCTGGGGAGACTGTAAAGGGGCCTCCCCTGAGCCTCGCTATGCACGGCAGCACGTGATCACTGTGCCACCGTCTTCCCTGGGGTCACTTGGTGGGCGGACGGAGTCCCCACTCTGTGCGCCCGCGACCCCAAAGGTCCATTGGTACCTAGTGATGCTATAATATCGACGATGACTGCAATGATGATGTAGTTTAGATCGGTAACTTGCTTTTAGAGTTTAGTCTTCTAATGATAGGTACTCCTGTAGGGCAGGATCTCAAATAATCACCAACGAAAATGAAAACCAATTGAGCTGTCTTGAAATCTTCAAGGTGAGACGTCGTGTCGCACATTAGCACTCCATTCTTAAGTCTTAAATCGTCCATGTGCTGGCCCAATGCCCGCCATTGATTCAGCAGTGCGATCATTTCCGTGATCGATGACTTTGTTAAACAACGATCACTTATGCGTTCATCGTGATGAATAGCGTCTGACAACCCTGGGCTGAATTATTACATAACATAGGAATTAAGTTCTTTGACAGCGAAGGATTGTGCTTAGCATCAGTGGGTGAATGTGGGCTGAAGAGAGAACTACAGACACCTTTTATTATAAAATTGATTCGGGCACATGAATAGATTCAGTAAATTCTATAAATAAATTTATTATTGGAATTACCGAATTGCCAAACGTAGTGTGAGACGTCCCAAGGTGGACAACCTTGGAAAGACTTCAGGGAAGGACTGGAACTTGGAATTAAGACGTCTATATATCCTGCAGTGAACTGATTGGCAGCAATATAAAACTATGCCAAAATATATGATTGTTTTCTGCTGCCTTTACAAATCATGCAGAATGTCGTCACCATACATAGTAGGGTCAGTGAACGGTGCATGCATGTATTCCTATAAGTATAAAACATACAGTTTCAATCGGGATCAGCTCGAAAACTCATCAGAGTATCGATATTTGTTAGCATCAATCATCCCTAAAACAAACGCGTGGCAGTCTGAAGCCTGGTTCACACTACAGCTTTATTATTTACGGTACAGTTAGATTTAGAGTGGCGCAGGAAATGTTGAAATTGTTATTTATTTACGATGGTAGGTTTTATGATTAATGGTTTGATGGTTTTATGGTATTGTTATAAATGCACTCTTTGTTGAAGACCTGAAGGAGAAACCTCTCCTCTTATGGTCCAAACTTTATATGGAGAACGGTCTTTCAGCGAAAGTTAAAAAACATTGCTCTCCAAATATTTATGGAAGTGAAAAGCTCTTCGAAATGTGTTACAAAATAATAAAATCGCGCAAGGGTTTTATGGGTCGATTTCAATGGTCGTTTCTGATTCAGAAAACTTTTCGCAACTGGCCAACGATTTGCCTTTACGTATCTATGCGGAAACCATTGGGCAAGATATGATAATCGCTTGCCATCTAGAGAATAAGTTATAGCACCATGTAAATTAACCATCCAATCACTTGCCATAGGTCTTTTAAGGAACATGATATCTATAAAGTTTCTAGTAAAAGGAAGGTGTTTTCATGGACTCTACACGGTAAGAAATTGCTGTATGGAAGGAGCGTATTGTTATTTAGATGTAAAGCAGTGCTTCCTTTTATTTCAGACTTCTTCGGGGACACAGGGACACCTACAGCACCTCGATCAATATACCAAACCCGGAACTACTAGTATACGCAATTTCTTAGAGACGAGCCTTGTTTAACGGTAAATAATAATAATTATATGATCATTATTTATATCCTGAACTCTGATGTGCATACATTAATTACTTACATTAAACATACTTAATGCATAATGTTTGATATAAAAATCAATAAATCTCAGGCATGAACTTTCAACGACCTACATTTTATGTAGCAGTACCTCTTTAGGATGAATCATCGTTACTCCACTACCTTTTATCGAGATCATAAGACGCACAGTCAACCACATTCGTGGTAACAATTCATATCGCCTTTATGTCGCAGCAGTAAGTGGTGTTTTCGTAGTTCAAGTGTTAATACTGACAAGCGGTTAATCGTACAACGTGTATTGATAATGTTAGGAAGTAGTAACCGATGAACTTTGTACGGCCACTTTATAGTTTGTTTGTATTTACAAATACGTGCTAAGTGGTAATTTTATGAACAGTGTATGAACAATAAGACATACTTTAAATGGTAGCGAGTGTGAGTTAAGCAAAGGAAAACTTCTGTGAATTTAAGTATGTTGCACCGTATTCATTAAAACATCCATATTAGGTAGATATTCAAAGCTTGTGAGTGTTGACATGCTTGTTGATATCTCCATTAAAGTAGTTGTAAGCACCACCGACGCTATCCAGACAATCTAATATACATCACAATTTACATCGAGTTTCCTTCAATCAGTCCCATACACAGCGTGGGTTGTTATTAATTGATACTCTCCAGTCCCATCAACCAGCTTTACATGAAATACTGGATCGACAGTTTATTCACAACCGTAATTATGTACTGACAATATACGAGTATGTTAGCTAAATAATGGAGCAAATAAGCTTGTTCAGCCGGTCGGGATGACAACAAAAGGAGCACTCGATAGTTCATTTTCCGCGTCACTGGCGACCAGCCAAAGCATTGCATTTAATTCCTTCGAGCCCCCTTCGTACGACTTGGACTTATACTGCCTTTCCTCAGTGTCAGGGACACAGAACGATTTATTAGTAAACAAGAGACGCCACACGATTTCGTCCGGGGTGACTCACCGCGATATAACATATGCGTGTTATAATGGGGCTATAATGTCGCTTATAGTAGATAACATTACCTTGCTAGAGCATTGATTATCAAAATATGTAGTTTTGTATACATTATTATGACGTCTCTTTGAAATAATGTAATTTGTAGTTTTTTGTAAGACTTCTAACACCTAATTATTATTGGCTGTCTGTACTACTATTTTGCACCCAGCAATTTCATCGCCTTTTTCCTTTTCTAAATTAAACGGGTGTCGACGCGATGCTTTCACTCACATTTACTTGAAAATTGCAGTAAAAATAGATTACATTCTTGCTTCATCATTTGGGCAGCTAATTTAAGAGTGCTGTATATAACTGACATATGTCACTGTTTCAACATCTTGTTCAGACATAAAACAACGGCGCTTTTTGACTGAACTGAAATAAGTGAGTATTTGAAATTGAGTGAGTATGTTGCGTGTAAGTACTTGCGAATCGCGACAATAACATCTGTTTTCACTTTCCAGTGACAAGGCTTGGGTTATCCGAAACAAGTTACTTTATTTCTTTGTTGTTTCTTTATAATAATATGTTGGTAATTATTTTGTTGCTGTTAAAGAGTTTAATAGGATCATTGATGTTGAACTTGACCCTTACCACCTACTTTAATAAATTATAAATAATGAACAAAAATATTTAGGTACATGATATAAGCTAACATTTAAAATAATAATATGTACAGACGCCAGCACATCAAGCTACTACAATCTGTCAAATTTCTTTAATAGATTTTCAACTTTATCGCTAAAGCATAAGGCTCAAAGTTGATTCGGAAAAATTGCCAGTTTCGGGTAGCTTGATGTGCTGGCGTCTGTACATATAATATATGAAAAAATAAGCAAAAGAATCATAGGGCATCAAAAAATTCGTCCGCATCGCTGTCAACGGGAACAGTGCCCAAAAGGCTAGCATAACCAAGAATTAATTAAAAAAAAAACTTTTACTTTCAAATAAAGAGATTATTTAATTTTTCGAATAACAAATAACGTTCGATCAGCTGGCTCAAAGGTCAGCTCCCGTGCGTTGACCCCACCCGGCAATCGATTGCGCTTCCCGCCATGGCGTATTGTTGGCATGCCCATTGAATAATATCCATGTACTCTCACGAACATCGATTATTACGATTCATTAAGAACTCACTCAAGATAATCTTCTCATTCATCATCGTTTCGCAATACACTTGAAGAAATATTTGTATAGCACTTAGGTCACTTAGCAAGTAATATTTGTCTGGAAAATATTATTTATTGTATGTCGAACACATTTTGGAGCAACTTATAGGCTTTAATAAATCTATTTAGGAGAATAATATTAACTAAGTCTAGTTAGCAGCCAATTAGATTCAGTTTCGTAAACTACTATTGTAGGGTTAGATTTAAGCCTGGACCAACAAAACATGACAAGAATATTTGGCTCATATTGAGAGTACTGGAAATCTCATTTCAGAATACTTATAGACTAGACCAGACCAGTATTGACTGGCACATGTAGCATTCATTAAGCTTTGGCCCGACTATGAATATTGCGTGCCGTCTGTACGTGATGATGAATATAATATGTATTTAAATTCATCATTCTTTATTCTTTCACAAACCACGCCCAATAGAAATTAATTAAAAAAATATATTTACGACGCAATGAAAGTTAACCTGTTTTACATTTTAAATCACAAGTTTCTACTTTAAGGTAATGGAAATGCTGTGCAACATGTAGGTAATGCAAATACTTGCTGAACATTATACAAATGCAATTCTTTCGTTACCCGCGTACTGTTTGAATACAAATAACAGAAACGCGTAAACTCCGCAGATAAAGGAACTAGCATTCTACCGCTCCGGTAAACGCAGACTATGCTGAGATAATGTACGTAGATAATTAAAAATATCTTCTTTTCTTGCACTATCTTTACCTACAGGAAGTGGGCACGTGCGGAATCCGATATCTTGATATATTACTAGGGGGTCTTTGGCGCATTTTTACAACCCCCAGGGGTGTCTATCTATTTATAAGGGCGTGGGGTACCGGCGACCTTTACAAATACACCTCTAACCGATATGCTCTACAAACTGCTGTCATAAAAGCGTGTTCGATGAAAGTAAATAAATAAAGTGCCGTGAGGGAAACACTGTCGTGCTGCTTATACGGAAATACCTCATGGTTCCCTTAAGAATATGCTTACTACCGAGAAATGCACATACAGTGTACTTACTGGATTCTTATTTCTAACAAAGATATTAAAACCTGGTACACGACAAAGATAGGTGGTAAAGATTTGGAAATGAAAGGGATGACGATGACTCAGATTCAATTGTGTATGTGCCTGCGATGAGTGCCTCCAACACAACTGTTGATAAACTTCGATATGAATGTTGTTGTGCCATTTCTTTTGTGACACTGGGAACCACGAGTTTGTTTATAGGTATTACTATTCTGAAAGCACATCAAAGCTTTGGAACAAAGTGTACTACTAACAAACATTCCCAAAATATATTAAAATCATTTCTGCTCTATTATATTTATTATTTCTTGGAATTCATTGTTAACAGGCCTAGAATCGGTTGTGATCTAGTTTTGCGTTAGTGCTTCCTGTTGGCTTCGACGGCAGACACCGGTGTGTTAATCAGCAGTCAGGTATATATTTTCATTGGTAGTTACCGCTATGTGGCACAAGCTTTCGACTTATGTAAACAAACAACTTTTAATGCTCTATGAAAGGTACTATAAACGTGGGAACTGAATTGCGGAACTACCTATAATAATAGACGTTTTTATTTGTTAGGTTTTTTTTAAATGTTTAATGTGTTGGTGTATTTACATCTGTACTTATAATAAAAGAGTAGTGCAGCCTGTGAAAGGTTATTCTAGACAAGAACGTAGATATTATCTAGCTTCTTAAGGTCCGAAACTCCGAACGCTTCATTCCATAATATTGAGAGAATACTCCAATTCGTTTATCAAACGACATGATTAAGGAGTTATGTCGTTTGATAAACGAATTGGATGATTATATCAAGTGGACATCTACTTCAGTGTCTTCAAACGTAATCTCTTGATCGTCTTCTACAATATCCAGAACGAGGATGCAGCTATTCCTTGCAGCAAAACACATTAAACACAAAGTGAGATAGTCTACGGGAAATTAACTCAGCACTACAGTAGGGAAACGTTATTAATGTTATCTTGTTGTTAAGCATGTGTTTTAGTGTTTATTGCTAGACCAGTAATCTGTTGCTCCAATTCGCCAATACATCAGCTGTGAGACGGGTCACGCCCTCGCGGGCAAGCGGTGAAAGTGGCCACATTTATAGTTCGGCGCATGCACAGGTAGCCCCCTCGCTGCGTCAGTCTAAACTTAGCCTAAGACTGTAGACGTAGTGCATGGGCGGGCACCGACATTCTCGGGTGACAAATAGACTAATAAAAAGTATTGGGGTAAGGAGATTCGGTTATTAGAGTGACATAAATATACAAAGTCTGATGAAAATTAAAAGCTACTATTTTATTAGATTGTGCATTAAATGAACAATCTATCGTCACCACAAGCACATGCAAAGGTAGGTACTGAGTAATTACATTGTTTGCATAAAACTTAGCTTGCTGAGGTATTCATTGTTAATCTGCCAATAAAATCGCCATCTCTTGTATACTGTGTCCGCAGCTAGAGATAATATTAGGCCGCGCACGCGCCGGCCGCCCGCGCGCCCTGACTGTCTGCGTGCATTAATACATATTTGTATTTAACTGTATTGACTCCGCATAGTTTATGAATCCTGCACACAGCAGGCGTCGATCGACTGAAATATGATCGAGACGGAAGCGAAAACCTCTTTCGACATTGGGTTAAACTCATTAAAAGTTACTTGATGGTTTTAATTAGAACGACCAATCGTTTTATCAATTTAGGTACGTAATAATGTAACTCTAGCGCACATTGCCCGTCGATTCTAGATAGTTTCAAGTTTTAAGATTTGAGGGGTTTTGAAATCCCTAGAACAACAATTCAACCTAACGAGTAGGTACTAAAAACCACGCTCAATTACTTAAACACTTTATAGCCAGCATGTGAATAATAATTTATACGGTCACTTCACACAGGTATTAATAAATTATGCAAAAACCTCCTTTGCATGTGGACTCTAGTCACGTAGAGCCACATACGACGTTAAACAGTGTACAAGCGGAAGCGGTTAATCGATAACAGATACTGAGACTAACCACGGTTAAAGCCGTATTTCCACTTGCAAGTAAAGTTTACGAAAAGTGTCTGATAGGCTGTTTGCTATCAAACAGCCTATATAATTAAATTGAAAGTTACTATCAGACCGTCACTAAGTGACGCCCAAGCTTTCATGCATGCTGGAACACAACTTTAGCGATGACAATGATGGAGAGTAGGAAGAGTGGGCAAAGGGATTTTGATAGGAATTGATTATGGGCATTATTTCCAGAAGCCTAGTTAGCTGCATTAGGTGATTAATGATTAGATATGATAGATGACAGCACGTCAGAGTTGATTTTCTGCAAATCATATGGCAAATCGATGTGGCCTGTGAGGAAACGCAGGACATTATTGAAAATCCAAACACCAGCGCTACTAAGTGACCAGTGTAAAACTTGTGTAACTAACCGATGTACCTAATGCCCTTACTGTAGCTGGTGGTTATAAAGACTGGTCAATAAAGACATTCAAGACTTAATTGACTCGAAAGTTCCTCTATCGCACTGTTCTCGCTTTTCGGCGCCTCACATTTGTTTGTATACGTTTCCCATATGTTAAATTCACCAGCAATACAGCTTTCAGAAGTAATCACTTTATATAAAAATACAAATGGAGCGACACACAGATGGGGTCTCAAATCTTAACCATTCCTAAAATGAAGAGCATATCCAATAGGTATCCTATTCTTTTCATGACAGCCGGATTGTTGCCAGACAGCCAAGACAGTCTGTAGACGTTGCTAAACAGCTTTCAAGTTCTAGTCTACATTAGCTTTTCTTAAAATCAATGGCAAACATTTGGGACAGCTGCCAAAGTATTATTGTTTGTGCTAATTAGTTTTGTTTAACTAGTTGTTTGTATGTCTGTAATCTCGAAATTGGTGAGGTATATTTTAAAATCATTACTATTACTAGTTTTGCTTTTGTTGTAATTAACTAATGCAGCAATGCCACCCTACTTATTTATTAGAATGTTTCTAATGAATCTTTACCGTCTAATAAGCTTCACACTTCATATCATTTGATTTCAGAACCCATATCCACAACAGAACTTAACAAAAACATACAACCACACGAATCGAACAGCAATGAAATTCAATTTGTTGATGCAGAATGTGACTAAGGGGAGCATTAAAAGTAACAATCTGGTATAAAGCAAGGGAGACACGTAACAAGTCCAAGAAATAAACTTGACCATATAAAAACGACGGGTAACGAGAATGCAGTATGCACTTTTAAGGTTACAAAGCAACTACGACAAGAGTACACTTGGTCACACAGGCGACACGCCTTCAAAACAGTGCACGCCGAAATAATCGTTCTACCAAGGCCTGTCAGTCTGTTTTGCCATACAGTTTGGAACAAGGAGTCGTTAGCTTCTCGATCAGCTGTACCTAGTTCTAGTGAAACCTGATGAGCGTTGTGACATAAGGAGAATGCATGAAATGTTATGCTAGCACAAATACAAGAAAAATATACAATACTTAACAATGCTTGATAAAAGCACAGTCAATGTGACACCTGCTGTGGATACTGTTTTATGAGAGCTTGTCTAGGAAAATAATATACTAGTCTAAGAAAAATGTAGACTCTGCCTCTTTCTTTTATGCTTTTATGGGATTTCTCATATTATTGCACTATTTCATGTGGAGTGTAAGTAAATACTACTGATGTTTGAACTTTTGAAGGTGTATAATATTTTTAATAAAGTTTGTGAAATAAAAAATCTGGCCAGAGTTTATTCACACAGAAGATTATGACGACAAAGCTGATTATGAAGCTCCAGACGTACTAACACTAAACCTTAAACAAACTATACCCATGTGTAAAGATAATTATGACTAAATTGCGAGAAGTTTGAAATCCAGAATAAAGTCTGCCTTGTCAACTTGCTTGAACAAACTTATTTTTACAAAGAAAACTGTTACCAAAAGTAAGATTACTCATTGAACTTCAAATATAAAATTTTATCTTCATTGTCGGCAATTATTAGCAGAATTAAGACTAACAAATTAAATGCGCTGATTCTAAGAAGCCGAACAGTTGTTATTACATCCAACTAAATTTTCAGTCGCACGCGAATGAGTAATTCACATTAAAAGCAAAGAAGGGTGAGAACTTCTTTACAAGAGAAATAAATGTAAAAACTAAGAAAATATTGAACCATAATTTAAAATTTTCCATTCCATTAATGCATTTACATTAAACTATTTAGGAGATACTAAAGAAAATATAGGTCAACGACGTCATAGATATAAAGTTTAAAGAATAGGCTAAAAATACGATACTGAAACACATTTGGAATAACAATGAGAAAGCGGTATAGAGCTAAATTACTAACACAATTAACATTTGCATATGCGTTGATACTTATTAGAATGCTGTAGAGTTTAAAATTGTTCGGAGAATTGAAAATTTGGACGGATGCAGTGTGACTCACCGGAACATTGCGCTGAATAGTGTCCGGACTCACCTGGGAGTCGGCGGCGAACAAGCAATGAATACTAATTGACGAATCTGTGAATAGTTGGTGCCAAAGTGCTCAAACATACCCTCAATTAATTGTTACAATTTACATTGTTAATTTTTCGAACAGCGACTCGTTCTGAATTGAAATTAGGATACATAATATATTTTTGCATACTACAGTGTGTTATCGTTCAACAGATCTTGATTTATGCCAGTTTAGTTAAGCGGCTGTACTTCCTTGTCATAAGAATCTTCATTAGCAGTCCTTATTTATTCACTGTTGACAATAGATAAATAAATACCACATCGTCAAGCCATCATAGTCGCCTGCTGTTTCTTTACCACGATATTTTAGAGTTGTTTTTCTGTTGATTCTGTTAGCAGATATTTTGGCGACCTTCGATTCGGGTAAGCTCCTTGCTCAACGTCCGTCACTATTCAGGCACAATTGGATAAAACAACTTGTCTAGAGCTAACTTGGGGTCGATATGTCTATTTTTTCAACTTGACGGTTGAAAGCTAGACCTTTCTTCTAGACTTCTTTACACTTTCCGACATTTCTTCTTACTCCGTGTTTTATTATTATTTATATGTATAGGTAACGTAGACTCTAAAGCCACTTGATTGGTAACTAACCACAAAAAAAAAACAATTTTGGCGAACTAATCAAGGCAAACGCAATTAGCTACTCAAATTCATTGGAATTGATCAAAAACTCAGTTGCTATCAGCATTGTATGAATAACCCAATTATCATTGATTCACATGTAAATAGTGCAGGCCTATTCAGCAGCTGAACAACTGAAATGTATCTGTCTCTGTCTAACTGGTTTGTGTGAGTATTATTTTTGTATGTCCGTCCTCTTTGCGGCTAAATTTATCTCCGAGATGCGGTTTCCGGTCAGCACATGCCATTCGGCAGGCTCCCAGAGTTGCATTGCACTCGATTTGAATGAGTTTGTGAAAGTCATGCACTTCCTGAACTTTAAATACGACATACTTTTCGCTTTGTCACGATATTTTTAAGTAGATACCTATATTTTTATTAAAATAATGTTTATTTAGGTACAAGAAAGACAAATTCTTAATTTTTGTTACCTATACTTATATACCTAGTTGGTACTCGTAATATTAAGATCACATCATGCATTCATTCATGTATTTTATGTCCGGAAGCAAATGTTTTACCAGATAACAAAGAATGCCAGATTATATTTTTTTCTACAGCATCGCGTGGCACAGTTTTGTTTACTGCACCTTGCAGCAGATAGTGGCTGGAGTCTTATGTCATCGTTATCAATTTTCGGCCTTCTTATCAGTGAGTCTTAGATATCTCTGCGGGCGTTTAACAAGAGACTTTGAAGATATTGAGAATTTTAGAATACCGAGATGTATTTTTTTATATCAATATTATATTATGTTTTTAGGGTTCCGTACCTCAAAAGGAAAAACGGAACCCTTATAAGATAAAAAAATCAAGCTTCTAAGTCAACGCAATTAAAGGATAGGTACCTACGGGCGTTTGTGTTTCGTTATGCCGCATATTTTGACACTCGCAAGGGAATCAAAACCTATAATAGGGTCTTCCCGTTAACCTAGAATAGTGAAATTAGGCAAGAAGCAATGTCATATAGTACAAGTAAAGTAAAAAATCCTAAAACCGTAAAGTAGTTACCTACATACCTACAAATTTGTACGGAACCCTCAGTGCGCAAGTCCGACTCACACTTACCGGTTTATTTTGTTTATATTCTTGGCTGTTAGTGTTGAGCTTTGGCTGGCATTAGCATGTTTTTAACAACGATAATTATTTTAATAAGTCAGAAATGCAGTATACGTCTATAGTAATTATTGGTTTAATGCATGTTTGTTAAGGCGAAAGCGCCAGGGTAGCCCGCGAAATTCAAATTTTCTTACGTTTTTTGCAATTTGCTGGTCAGTATTAAGTTGTACAGACGCCAGCACATCAAGCTACTACAATCTGTCAAATTTCTTTAATAGATTTTCAACTTTATCGCTAAAGCATAAGGTTCAAAGTTGATTGGGAAAATTTGACAGTTTCGGGTAGCTTGATGTGCTGGCGTCTGTACGTTGATTAATATATGAATCGCGGGCGTAACTAACATGTATTTACAGAATTATAATCATTAAAGTCATCAACACAACTCTCTAAGACCACGTAAGTCCAAAGAATAACTGTTTCATGAAATTATCATTCTTCGGACTTACGTGGTCTTAGAGAGTTGTGTTGATAACTTTAATGATTATAATTCTGTAAATACATGTTAGTTACGGCCGCGATTCATATATTAATCAACGTACAACTTAATACTGACCAGCAAATTGCAAAAAACGTCAGAAAATTTGAATTTCGCGGGCTACCTTAGCGCTTCCCCCTTAAGCAGAATTTCAACAAGTCATTGTACACTAAATAATATTTTACATTACACATGGAGCAATAACTTACCAGCCTTATGTACAGACTTAATGTATAACAAGTAAAATTCGCAGAATAACACTCATTATCATCGTCTGCAATCTACAGCAGTCACATTGTATTTTTACTTTTTGATGAATAAACTTATTATTATTTTTATTTTGTTTATAATATTTATTTTCTCTTGGCCTAGCCAGATAGAACTGATGGCACGGGCCTAAGCCAAGTGTCCAACAGTGGGGTTAAGTGTGGGAGTAATATGTATTATAAGTAGACTATTTGGCAGACGAAATAATATTTAAGTGGGACTATTGGTGTAAGTTGCCCGATTCACACCGAATAAATTTTCTAACTAGCTTGTTATAGTTGACTTACTTACTTATACTAAAATATTTTTCATGAAAAAAAAATTCAATATATCTACACAATGGTACCTGACTTTGTTTTAATTTCCTACGGGCATTGGTAGTGCTTTAAGTTTTCTTAAAGAAGTATTTTTCCACAAAAAAGGAATTAGATTGCTTGGCTTTTTGGTATACAATGGCTAATTAGGACATTGGCCGTAAAGGTGTAGCAAAGATTTGCCTAAAACTTCCTTAGAAAAAGAACAAAGGCTCCGTGAAAATGAGTAGGTTGCACCTAATGACCTTAAGAATATAACTAACGGCGCCTACCTAACAAGCACATTTATTAACTCAACATTCAGGGCTCGTATAAATTGTAACATATTTAATATCTAGGTTATCAGCGCTTCCTGGAAATCTAGGTATAACCGAACATGGCGTGAAAGATGACCAGTGATCGGGGCATCGGGCCCAAGTAGGTATGCTAATTTTGACACGATTCTAAAAGCTTGATTAGTGTATTAATTACTTTGATGAAGCTGACAGGATGATTATCAAAGGTGCACCTCAACCATTAGGCACGGGTTCGTTCTAAAATGCAAATTCTAATTGGCGACGCATTCATGCGGGTAGATTAACAATAAAGTTATTTGACGCGCGGATGTGTGGAGAATCAGGAGAATTGGCTTATAGTACCTACATCCAAAATGTAAGTTTACTTTATGTGTTTTTAAATTGTTTAAGAGGATCTCACTTTTTGTTTTTTAGACAAAAGACGTGTGACGTTTTCAAATAAATAATCTTAATTATTATTATACTTGGTTTATAAATTTTAAATATCTACATTACAATTTTTCGAGCGAGATTCTGTTAAAATGATGTGTCGAATAGGATGCTATAGATAGCGTTACGAATATTTGGGTCAATAACGATGGCCTCCAGCGCAGTTTCTATTTAATTATGACTCACGTTAATTTTCACTTGTATTGTCCACGAAATTAACATTTTAGAGTAAGTAACATATTAAATCCCGTCAAATAATAAAGGCAACTAAACTAATGTGGAATTCATGTATGCTTCTGTTTATTTTCGTTGTTATGTTATTATTATCATGACATTACGTGTGAGTTATCTAATCGAAAATAGAAACTGATATGCTATTTTGGAAATGTTCTTCAAGCCCGGCTAGCTCAGTCGGTAGAGCATGAGACTCTTAATCTCAGGGTCGTGGGTTCGAGCCCCACGTTGGGCGCAAACTCTTTTTGTTAAAGTACTTAAGTTACTTTTATCATTACATTGGAAACAGGAAATCCAAACGTTGTTATTTAACAGTTTTACTTCAGATTGTCTATTATTCCTGGACTACATATTTCATCATTTTATCGAGATCGTTGTAACGAAAATTCACACATCTCATATGTGTGAATTTTCGTCCATTTATCACTTAGATCAATGTTAGCGCCGCATGTTACAGTCAGATGTGACCTCATTTCGGCTAAAGAGAATTATACACTTAGCATACAATGTCGGTTATACTATACGTATACATACGTCAGTTGGTACACCTATAGGTATAATAAGACTACTTTAGTATTAAGGCTCCTTCAAACAGGCGCGACACGCGATAAGATCGTCGCGCAACGAGCGGTGCCTTTGTGTCGCGCGTGATTCGCGTCGCGCCTGTTTGCAGGAGCCTTTACGCGAACCACGAAAAGCGGTAACCTAGTGTTACGGCAAAGGTCAATTTGTACGAGTCTGAGCCTAAACGACTGTTTACGACTTTAAAAGCCTACTGTTTAAAGTCTTGCACCCTGCCAAGAAATTAATAATTAGCGTAAAAGGTAGATGTTTGAAGACATAATAAGCCTTGCCTTGCTTGATTTGCCGTTTGTATCAAGAAAAAAACTGGTCAAGTGCGAGTCGGACTTGCACACCGAGGGTTCCATACAAATTTGTTTAAGGTAGGTATGCTTAACTAGTTTATCACGGAAATTGTGTCTGGAATATATATTTTTTTGTTTTACGGTTTTCTGATTTTTCCTTTACTTGTGCTACATGACATAGCTTCTTGACAAATTTCATTATTCCAGGTCAACGGGAAGTACCCTATAATTCCCTTGCGAGTGTCAAAATATGCGGCATAAACGGAACATACATAAACGCCCGTATCTTTTGATTGCGTTGACTTAGAAGTTTGATTTTTTCACTGCTTCAAGATGGCAGCCTTGAGTATTTAATATTAATTTCGGCATGATAACTCCACGCGTCCCAGAGAAAAAGGGTCTTGACAGACGGACAGACCGACGGACAGCGAAGTGATCTTATAAGGGTTCCGTTGTTCCTTTAAGATACTGAACCCTAAAAATGAATGGAATACGCACTTTAGATTGTGTTATTTACTTCGGTATTATAGATAGGTATATCGTATTCTAGTAAAGACAATAAAAATATCACACTTATGTTTCTGCACCAAAACATCCATGAATAATATAAGCCACTATAGCCAAGTGTAGACAGCCGAGCTAAGTGGTCCGCCGTAAGGGAAGGCAGTAGACAATGCATATCCCGTGCAGTTTGCAAGGTATTTACTAGCTCTATACCAACCGGGCCCAGACACCTTTTGTTTCATAGTACGTCACCCACACATAACCGCGGTATCTCAGTGCATAAAATGAATTTGGTCTGGAAAATGCCCGACTGTCGAGACTCGAGAACTGGAGACCAATGTGTAGAATGTGTTTTTGCTTTCTATCCAAAATTAATGAATTAACGTTTTTCGAGTGTGCTTTTACAATACAGACATTATCAGTGTCTCATTGTGGTTTGGCTTGGTATTGGCCAATATAGGGAAAGGTGATACGGTCAAAAATTTTGCGGATTAAAAAACAAAGCTTATTAATGCAAAAACTATACCTACAATATGACTAGAACTTAGAGCTTATACAGTTAGCGTTCCTTATAAAAACTGAATCTTTTCTTTTCTGTAGTCTGATTATCTGTAGGTTATTTGATCCTCTGCTATTACAATATAGTATTCATCAATATTTAATACTGCAACTGCACCTGTTACAATTAATTATAATAATTGTTCTGGACGGAATTCTTGAAATATTTATGACGATATAGGTCATTTAATTTCCACTTTATAAGACAATTAAATGTCAATGGCAGGTTCGTTTACGTTAATGTTTTCCCTATTTTACAATTATTATTTAAATATGGAATAAATTCAATGGATTGAGTAATTAAAGCAAAATATGGTTATGCGGTATAAACCAAAGAACAAGGAAAATATTGGATACCCAGTATATTTTGACATATCATGGTGGAGCTTCCTGCAGAGATTAACGTCAAAAATATGCCAAAGTCAAATATTTGAATTTCGTTCCGTTAATCACCGTCGACCAAGATACACTGGTCACTCAGCAGATTGCGACTACAATACCTGCTCCTCCTACGTCAATAATAAACTTGACGAAGGAAAGTGAACGTGTCATGATTGCTCCTTTACTGCACTGGATCTGTGTTGGTGTCAACAAATGCTACGTAATGTTCTAGCAATTTTGAATCGTGGTAATGTTCTAATCTAATAATATTGTTACTGTTGACGACGCGAAAACGGACAGAGTGACAAACAATATAGGAGAGGGACAGCTAAGGCCGAAGAACATCCCTGAACTGAGGTTCTAACTTGTCGATAGGCATACAATCAGACTGTAAGGAGACAAGTGGTGCCAGATGGATTTCAAATTAACTTGGTTTTTGTTTGATGCTCCCAGTTTTACTACAACATAGCGTCCTCTGATTTACGCATCCAACTGTCCAGTATTTATTGGAACAGGCTTTATGTCCAGCATAGTCTGCGATATGCTGACTTGATTGATTAATGTTGAATTGTTGATACTTAATAACGCATTACGATTGCTCTGGCCATAATAATATTATAGGTAAGTATCGAGTTTTTGCTTCCTATCTGTCTTATTCGTTTGAGGATGAAATAAGTGTAAAAATTCTCGGTAGCTAGGTAAAACTAATGACATAATAACAAATACATACAATAACAAGGTATGGAAATATCCATAGCGTTGCGTACTGCACTAGTTTTCTTGCACTACACACATAAATTAATTTGGTTTACTAAAACTTGATAAGTTGAGGTAAGGGCTACACAATCACTATCACAGAATATCATGAATGGAGTGCTCAGAAACAAACATATTTCTCACGATTTCCATCTACCGGATACAGGTATGAGAAGCGCAGATAATGAAACTTCTCAGTCTTTTAAATCAATAGCCCTCATGTTATCCCTCCGTTCATTTACTTCTCTGTGCTCGCAATGGACCAGTTATCACTTACATAACTAAGTTTAACACAAACACGGCTTATATGCGCTTGCGCAGGAAGCCGTTAACATCGCGGTCACGCCGTGTTTAAACTGTAATTAAATCGGGTTCAAATCTGATTCAACTCATCCCGTTCGACCTAACTAATTTATCTCGTTGTAATCTATTTTGTCATCGTATTAAGAAATTTTGGGTGTCATAATAGACTGTAAATATAATTAGTGCAGCAACGAAATTGATCTACGAAAGTTTAGTTTTAGATTTTGTGTTGGGGAAAATTTAGGTATGTGTCATAAAGGTAAAATATACATAATCATGATGTAGGTGTAGAGGAAAATGTTGTTCCGAAATTGGAAGAATAGGCATATGATAAAAATAAACATTAAGTCGAATAGAAACCCGTGTCTCCCACAGGACTAGCTATCGCGTGGCCCCAATAAAATTAGTCGAATTTTTCACTATTTGTAACGGTCCACGAAATAAATGAGCGGGATATCTTCCCGAGTCGCGGAGGACTACAGGCATGCCTCCCACTCGTCACTTAGCCCATTAATCTCCTCCCAAACGGTCCGTCCGTCTGTCACTGCCAGTAATCTAATACGACACGCCAGCTTTTTGTCCCCATATTACTTGCACTCAGTAGAAATACGCCTTAAAATGGTCGTTAATCCGTCAGTGGATAACGGTCCCTTCTAAAGGAGAATCAAACATTCTCCGGTTCAAAGGGAGACCTTCAATGCGAACATTACTGAGACATCCCATATGGACTTACATAACATGATTATAATCGTGATCCGACTAACTAGACGCCAATAATAAAAATGATAGTTGGTACCTACCTGTATAGCCCACATTCTATATATTATAGGTGCTATAATGGAATCATCATCATGTTAGATATATGGTTATGGGCATCTATCGTGCAGCATAACAGTAAAGAACTACTCATTTTTATGTTGTAGAATGTAGAATAACCGCTCAGCCGTAGAGATTAAAATTTTCCATGTAGACAAAGCACATTATAAAAGGACAGTACCAACTGTTTTTGTTTTGTATGAAAAGATCTCACACAAATCTGTCCGAGTGCTCAAAAAATGGCAATGTAAAGAGAGACATTGTCTGGTAAATCAGACAGATCCAGATAACACAGACAATGCCGGTATAATAAGCCGCACGTTTCTGGCGCGCTTGGGACAGGATTGAAGTTTACAAGTCCTCAGGATACACGTATCTTACTCCTTAGTATGCATGAGCTAGAATCGGCCACATCTTCCTACTTATAACAATTTATAAATCATAGGACCTATTGTCGTTATTTGTATCTCCGCAAATTGTTCGCTGACTGTGAATCATGATAATTTAAACTCGTAGATATTTAAAAACTTACCGCAGACTTCTCGTGTGCACTACGCGTGGGCCGGGACCTGCTCGAAGCGGGCGCCGCGGCACTCGTCGCCAGCACGGTTAGGAACAACCCCACGACGGCTATGGCGCGCACGTGAACGCGGACGCCCATTGTCCTCCCGATCGCTCCCATCCACTCCTGTGCATCCCGACTACATTTAAATTTCAAATTAGCGGAACGCCTTGAACCGCCGCATTCGTCAACCTCAACCCTCTTTCTGGTAATCGATTCTTTTCCGTATACGTCTTCTTTGTTATGCAATACGCATCGTTCGGAGGCTCTGTGGCAGGGACGATGTGTGGCAGAGTATCGTCTTTCAGACTCATGTTGGCATTCAATTTTTTCTTTATTAAGTATCCTACATCTATCTAAGTCAGTCAATTTATGTACTTGTTCTAAATTATCATTGGAATGATTGTCGTGTGCCACTCTGTCGATCTTTGTTACTACACATGAAGTTTGCGAGTTAGTGTTCATCTTGCTTGGTGCATTAACATTAGCGAGGTCATCCATGTTAGATGAGTTCGGTTTTGCGGCTAGATTGAGTTTTGAACTTCTGTGAGATTGATGAGTCGGGGAATCTGACATTGTGGTTCTGTAGCGGATATTCACATGGGTCAGCTAACCATATTATTATAAGAGGATCAGCAGTGTCGGTAGTTTTCTCATCAACACTGTAGTAGCAGGGAGTACTTTTTCGACATAGCTTGCCGTGGGATGCTGAGTTATCTCGCTATGGGGCGATGCGCTATGTTTGTTTTGTACTTATAATATTCTTGTGGGAACAAGATATCGAAGCGATTTCTGAAACAAAAGAAACATATTTGTTGGTTTTAATGATATTCAGAGATAAGTTAGTACACAAATAAATTCTTTGCGCATTGTGTACTAAGTAAGTTTGTTTTATTTCTACATTAGTAATGTTGTTGACATTGTAAATTAATTAGATTCCATAGCATCGTACTCAGGTATTAAATAAACGCAGATAGGACCATATGAGATCATGAACTCGTAACTCTCAAGAGTAGCATTGAAAACAGGAAATCCAGATAAGGGAAGCTCTCACAGAGCGACTTAATTTCGACTGATACCGCTGCTCAGTACATTGTGTGTTAATAACAGAAGAAAAACTGAGTATTTAATTAAGTATATTTTTGAGATAACACCTGCTTATATTAACCCTAGAAAGATAATCATATTGTGTAGTACGGAAAAGATACTCATGCGTAAAATTGACGCATGTGTTTTAATTAGCTGCAGGCAGAGGTTTATTTATTTATTTCAATAAAACGTATGTTATTATATATTTACACATTATTAGAATAATTAATACTGCAGAAAATTTATTTATACTCATTTATTTAAAAAAAAAACCAAATTCTTTAAACTTCTGCTATAAATCAACGAAATTTTTGAACACCTTACTCTTCCATATGAAAACTTATTTTTTACTTCAATAAACAGCCTTTTTTAGTACAAAATCAACAATTAGCATGTCTTATATATATTAGGAACATAAAGTTATAAAAAATAGTTAGAAACAGCTTTGGCACATATCAATGTTATGCTCACGACATTTTATATTTTACATTTTTTGCAGGACGCATTTGCCTTTCGCCTTATTTTAGAAGGGCAAAAAGTAAAATAAATACGTTTCTTTGCTACTGGCTCATCAGTATTGTCTTCTGATGTACCAGGTACTTCCTTTGGAAACATATTAACTCTTCAAAGTAGGTACTTCTAAACGTTTACGCATAAACGAAGAAGACAGACCCAAGCTAAGATTTTTCATAAAAATTTTGCGACTTGGAGGCTTTTCTCCTTTGTTGGTAACATTGTGGCTGTAAATTACATATTCGTTTATGCAGGCAATGTTTATCATTCCATACAAGAAAGCCATAGGCCATTTAGTTGTCCTCTGATGGTCCTCTGTTGCAAGGCTACGATCCTACGAGAGGCCGATGTGGAGACTGGTTGTTCAGTACTGCTTTGCCCGTCTATGATTACACTTCCACTTGGCGTCGGCTGTTCTTCTGGTACCTCATCTATAAAAGCTTCTTCTGTGTCGCTCAGCACGTCATCTTCACTTTCTTGGTCCGCTACTTCACTGTCAGTATCCTCACAGGGAAGCTCGTCGTCATTTTGCATAAGAGCGGCTAGGATATGGTCTTCTTGCAAGTTTCTAGTCCCCATTGTATTATTTTTATGCCTTAATATCTACAGAAAGAAAATAATAATATAAGTTATGATATAAGTCCTTATAGATACAAAAAATAATAAAACCATCATAGTAAGTCAAAATCATAAAAGTCACGTAAAAGATAATCATACGTAATTTTGACTCACGCAGTCGTTATATTTCAAAATCGGTGACACTTACCTTATTGATACATAATATGCCATACGGTAGGTCCCAGCAACTAATGAAATGTCCTAAACGCACAACTATGGATTCGCGCTATTTAGAAAGAGAGAGCAATAATTCGAAAACGTATGCGTCAATTTTACGCAGACTATCTTTCTAGGGTTAAGCTAAGGGCGCCCCTTAGCATAAATCTTCATTTATAATTATTATGCCTATGACAAATTATATTGTTTGTGTATATACTTTGTATGAATAAACGTGTCCTAGAAGAACTCAAACCAGTACGAGAATAGGCTAATGAGAGAAAAAAAATATTTTACCTACTTACGCACTTATTTATTATCCAGAATAATTTTAGTATTTGCCGTAAAATAGCAATTAAATTCTGGTATTTATGATCAATAGTTACCACGCTAATTGAATGGAAACTTAAAATTTAAATAGGTACTTTAGGAAAATAAATAAATTACTCGAAATGGTAAATTAATAAATTTTCCAGTCCTGTTTGCATCTATGTAAGAGTATGTGTGTTCATCGCGGGTTTCCCAATGAATAACATGCGGAAAACTGATGACACGGGACTATCACCTACATAAGTGCGAGAAACCTTACTTCAGTATAATCGCAATGGCGCCGATTTCCTTTAAAAACTATACTAAAATTAGAAAATTTATATCGGCACCACTACCTATATGAATAATATATTAAGTACTAGCTTACCAGTAATGAAATCGTTTCCTAAAATGATAACAGTGGTTAATTTTGCATGGGAGTAGGAAGGAAGCCTATATTATTTCTAAATTAGGTTTTGTAATCAAATTATGTGACATTATGCGTAAGAAAACCGCTTCGTGGATGCGCCGGATTCGGGGGAGCGCCAACGGAATCCGAGACCAGGTGAACGGTGGGTTAAATTGACGAAAGTCACAACTCACACGCACGTCTTGCCGAGTCCAATCCACATCAAAGGGTCGCTTCTCAAAGTTTTGTCTACCTAGAGCAAGTCATCCAGCTCCGTAGATACAACTTTAAGAAAGAATGGACAGAAGGGTCCAGTTGGTTTGGGCAGTGTTTGGAAAACTTTGTCAAGTCTTCTCGTCACCTATCCGCAATGTTTGAAGACTAAGATCCTCAACCACTGCCTTCTGCCCGTTATGATATTCGGTGCCGAAACGTGAACACTGACAGTCGGGCTGGTCAACAAACACAAGGTCGCTCATTGCGCTTTGGAACAGGCTATGTTCGGAATTTCTTTGAAGGATAAGAAATTAAATTATCCGGAAAAGAATCGGAGTTGCCGATATAGTTTCCAGAGTAAGCAAACTGCCGTGACAGGTGGCCATGTTTGTAAAAGGACCGATGGCCGGGGAAATAGATGAGTACTGGCGTGGAGACCGTGTATCGACAAGCGTAGTGTGGGACGCCCCCAGCTAGATGAACAGACGACCTCAAGAAGGTGGCTAGGACAGACTGGAAGCGGAAGGCGGAGAACCGGGTGTTGTGGCGCGGCCTGGGAGAGGTTTATGTCCGTGGACTGCAATAGGCCGAGTTCATTTCATTCAAACCATAAGTATTAGTTGTACCTACGTAATCGTTCAAATGGTATTGCAATTACCCATTTGTTTGGACTTATAACTACTGCGAAAGACATTTAAATACGAAACTTCAATATGTTTTTAAATGTATGTCATAAAATTATTGTCCTTCCTCCCTATTGAAAATATTAAGATGAATCCACTTTTGTAGACCTTATTGCAATTTTAATGTAGGTTTCTACCAATTAGGTACTGTAGTACGGTTTTTGTTTTTAAAAATCTATTAGGTTTTACGTATCAAATTTAAGTTTGCTGAAAACTTAGATTTAATTGCTAAGCAGCATATTAGAGTCTGGCCTAATTTCACTTCGATGTTCGGAAATTTTTGCCAAATTGTCAATTTTAGTTTTGAGAATATTACAAAGTTTCTTGTTATTTAAGTTTAAATGCTTAAATATAATGATTAAAAGATTGAAACCACATTTCTTTTAATTTTACCAAAGAAAACCCTATCGAAATCTAAAAAACAGTTTTTGGTTTCGTTACCCAAATTTAAGTCAACCTTCTTAAAGTTCCAACATTTTTTTCTTGGTTGCATTAAAGATCCCTTAGAATTAAATTAATCACAACACTATTACGTCGGCGCCATGTTGTTAAAAGCACCTCATCTGTCATGAATAACCTGTCATATCACATGTCATTTTCATTACTAAAAGTTATGGGTGCGTTCATGCATTACTGATTTGCAATAGAATTACGGCATATCAGTAGTTGGTGTTCTTAATGTCTTAGTTAAAAATAACCATTATTCGCCTAAAATATTTGATTGAATGTCAATTATTGTAGTGATGCATCTATTTACGATGAACAATGACCTTGGTTGACTGGTAGAGAATGCCTAAGGCATTAAGTCCGCCTTTGTACCTTTTTGTGCGAGAAGTTTAAATAAATAAACAATGGTATTATGGTAAAGTAAGTAAGTAGGTAAAGCATCAATGAAACTATTTATAAATCTTTCTTCTGCCCAAAATATTAGAAATACTCGACACCTTTAAGGCTATTCGGGTCATTAACCCGATTTTTTTTTGCTTTGTATTTAGTATGGCCATTTCATTATTGTGTTACTAATGTGATCGACTAAATACCTACAGATTCTCTTACAGATTAGGTTAGGATTTTAAAGCTTTTGCAAGAACCAAGAAGAGCATCCAACTGATACCAAACAACAAAAATAAAATATTAAAATAATGCATCAATGGTGAATTTGAATGAACAATGGTTTAGACAAACCTTAACGACATGTAAATTGTTATGATAACGGTTGAAACACTTAGGTAGAGGTTTACTGTACATTTGACAAGATTTTAAAAGCTCTCAACTTAAGTTTTGAATGATACGTGTAATAGTACCAAGCTTAGTTAGTCGTTGGCGCGAGTAACGTGCAAGGGATCCTAAGTGAAGACTATTTATAAACGAACTCAAGTCTAATTGGAGCCGGCACATGACCGAGAGTGATCTACAAATAAATCATAACACAACACAGTAACTAAATCAGTACTACTAGATGACACCACACAAATACAAAAAAGTTTTTGTAAGCACATTGATTTGTTGTTGTCAAAAATGACACTATTGACAGCCAAGATTTTTTCAACAACAAAATAAAAACAAATGATAAAATAATGAAGCACACAACTTCAGTGATAAAAAGCTCAAACAACACTTACATTTTCTTAATCCGCTCTACATTTACATGCAGCAAAGAAAATCATGAAAACAAAACAACGCTTGCTTAACACTCGGCCTTCCTTTCCCTTTCTACTTAATCGAGAGGGACAGCAAATAAGCTTACACAGCTGACACAAGCACTAATAACTTTGTAGAATTCACACTCAAGACTTTACATCCAATGAACTTGTACTCAAAAATTATGAAGCTAGCTAATTCTCTAAGGAGTTGCCAAAAATCGATAAATGGAACATGAAAATAGACACTATTATTAATTCATACGTACAAACTGTATAGTACTTAATTGAACTAACGCACTGTTTCCATTGAAATTCAAATTTAGTACGAGTTTATCGTAAATGAAAAAAAAACAGTGTCCCTGAGCGCAACGCTCGTCTCGCGTCTACCGCCGCGACCACGCGCGAACTGACTACAAAACTTTAGATTGGTCGCGGGGATCGCAACGGGCGGCGCGCCGCGACTGCGTCAGGGTTGTCAGTCTCTTCTTTTTAAATTCTGTCAAACAAACATCAGTCAAATATTTTCAATTTTAATTTTGAGCCTAAAAATACCTGACGATACGAAAAAAAATAAGGCCTGAATCTATTCAGTATTGGTGCAGGTTTTATGTTGTACATGTTATGGCCGAAGCCCTTGAGAAAATGAAACGTCTATTTTCTTCAAAGAGACGTTTTTTACCCTTATATTATGTAACTGTTTTGTAAGGGTTGCTATGCCAGATCGATTATTACCTACCCTGCATTATTGTCTTTATTTAAGCGAAATAAGTAAAAACAATAAATAAAAAGCTATAAAAGGGAATTAACTAAAACTATTACTATAGATTATTATAGATTACTATTTTTATAGATTATTTTTACTTTTATTGTCGATACTAGACCACATCTAGTTTTTTTTTCTAGTCGGAGTCATTTCGTTTGTGAAAATATCATGGATCACACCGTATTTAAACATAGTAGGTTGACAACCCTTGTTAAGCTGGGCCTACACTCGGCATTTGTTGCGTTGTCCCTTTCCTTTTGCATGCAAGAGATGAGATCCAACGACATGAACGCAGCCCTTTATACATGACATTGACAAATTATAAATAAATAAAAAATGACATGATCAACTGTGACATCTGTCACCTACTCTTTAGAATTTTGATAGCGATGTATGGTATGTATACTCGGAAACACGGGCAACACATTATTTTAGGGTTTGTAAAATTAAAGTTTAAAAATTAATTAGCCATCTGTCAATAACTTATAACAAGCCATCCCGTGAAAAGTGTAAATATTATGATTATCAAATGTCCAAGGACGACCATTAGCATAATATTTTTGTTACAGAACACCGAACCCCCAGTTCAATTCAGATTCGCACGGTTTTTTGTGTTTTGTGCCCGTGGCAGCTTCTGTAGGGTCTTTGTGTGCGAGCTTAGGGGAACTTATTAGTCTGTAGCTCAATGCGTTCAATTAACATAGTTTACCGTTAAGAAAAAACAAATGCCTCACTTGCTAACTGTGATGTTCATGTCCAAAATTACAAAGCAGTATTTACTATTAATTAAATAAACAAAGGTTTTCCTACATTTGGTAGCGAAAAGGTGAGACAAAAATTGCGGGTCAAATCTGGCTTGTTTTACCGAAACGAAACGAGCTAGCTATAAAGTTCCCTGGATCGTCTAGACATACGCAATACCCGTTGTAACTAGGTAAGCTCCAGACGCGACTAGTTTTGGAACATAACATCTGGTCTAGACACGAGACGGTTGCTTATTGACTACTAACACAATAATGTAAACAATCGCCTTTTTTGCGTGTCCAAAATAGATCGTAACCTATTTTTCTGACCAATGAATACTCATTGAATCATTAAAGTTAAAATTAGGGCCACATTTTTTATGAATCATTCCAGGCTTTATTCTCATCTTAATGGAGAATTGGAGATATAAATTTTATAAATGGGACGGTAAAGCGACCATATTCACGTCTGAATTCTTATATATGAACTTTATCAAAACTTAAGTATCTATATGAAGCAACTGACACGAATTTAGCAGCACAGACAGGTCTACAATCTCACCAAGATGAGATTAGTCCGGACACTGGTTTTCTCGATATTCCTTTACGGCTAGAGTCGTGGATGATTCGGGCAATAGAACGGAAAAAGATAGAAGTTTTTGAGATGTGGTGTTGGCGAAAAATGCTCCGCATACCGGACTGCCAAGATCCACGATCTGTTACCAAAAGATTTTTGGTTACTTTGGTCACATTGCCCGTCGGCAACCAGATAATCTTGAAAAGTTAGTGGTGATGGGTAAGGTAGATGGTAAAAAACCTCGCGGCCGGTCACCTCAGCGCTGATCAGACCAAGTAACCGCCCTCACTGGACTCTCTGTTACGAGCGCCCTGAGAGAAGCCGAAAACCAAACGAAGTGGAAGTTTTCAGGGACACGACCTTCAGTAATGAAGTACGCGACCAAGAGAAGAGATGAAGCTAAAAACTTAAGAGGAAATGCGGTCGAAGAGACTTTTTGAAAAAGCCCAAGTAAAAAGTCATAATTCGAGGGTTGGCTCTCGTCTATTTTCTCTTCCAATATTGGATTCTTTTGATGATACAATATTTTTATAAGCACTAGAACCCTCAAAAAATGCTCAAAATTGCCGCTGTCAACAGAGGCCTAGTGTACTTTGACAATTATTAATGAAAAAAGAAAACATAGAGACACAGTTTATATCCTTTTTATTCTGTTTATGAAATATCTTTTAAATTGGTCCAATATTGGAGGAGAAAATAGACGAGAGCCAAACATCGAATTATGACTTTTTACTTAGGCTTTTTCAAAAAGTCTCTTCGACCGCATTTCCTCTTTAGTAAGAGACAAATTCTTCCGTTTAAGTCCTAGGCAGAGGGAAAGTGTTACAACTTCTTTGTGTTCGAAAGGAAGTGCTATGATCTAATATCCCTTTTAATCAGAAAGAACTTGTGCGCAATATATAAACTACATAATAATATATATTTCTCACAACTATAATCTCATTTCCTTTCGTAATGTACTAATCAAGTGATACCTGAGCAATGACGATGCGACAACGGTCATCGATGACAGTGTGATACAGACATTATGAAGATTTATGTTGGCTCATATATTAGTAATAACTGGAACCGATACTCGATAGTGAGTAATAAAATGTCAACAAAACATTTAGTGCGTATGAACCAGCAGGTAAATTAAAAAAAAAGGTTTTTCTAAGACTACATACTTCTTTCATCCGTGTTACAACGACCTAACTGTTGTCGTTTATATGCCATTTTTTTATGCTCTTTTAGTTTTGAAGTATTGCTCATTTCATTTATATGTTCTAGGCTCTATTATTGACAGCGTCATTTTAGTGCCTAAAAATATTGTGATTGATTAAATACACAGCTGAACACCCCGTAAAAAACAAAGGTTATAAAAATCAAAGAAAAAAAATTCTTCCGTAAAAGGCTGACCTTTCGTTTTTACGGAAGCGAAAGCCACCAAATGATATTTTTGAAGACCTAAATAAGTAAATGGTTAAAGAACTATTTTTTAAGACCTAAAAAATATTGAGGTTGGCTGAAAACCTTCAAAAGATGTTTTTCTTAAATTTTGGGGTATACCTGTATACACTGACCTCTATCATACAAGTAATACAGGTCAGTGCCTGTATACCATTAAATTATGAAAAAAATATTTTCCCTCTATATGAAAAGGGCTGGCCCAATAATTTTTAGTAATACAAGCCAGGTATCGAGTAGTATTATCAAAGACCTAAATAATTAACTGATTTAAGAAGATTTTTTTAAGACCGAAGTGAGTGAAAAAAGTACTGGAGCCATTAATGATGGATGTCGAAAAGTTTTTGCCAGTTTTGTTCTAAAAGTGCTTAGTCATAAGTTTTAGTTTGCAAATTAACTGAATGCACAAACCGTGCGAAGCAAGAACAAAAAATACCTCAGCGATCGCTTCTTGACCCCCCGCGTGTTCTCCTAGATTTCTAGAGTTGGTAATGAATATTATAGCAGGACAAATAAATAAGGCAACGATTCAAAGTAAATAATAATTAATTATGGAGGTATAAAGTTCAGTAAAGACAATTAGAATAATGTTCAATCATAACATAACGTCTGGATGTCCACTCGCAAACAGGAAAAACCGGCAGTTACCTAAAGGAAACGGGCAAGTTCACGGTAATGTACTATAATGCGGTAGTTTAGCATACCCACTGTGTTTGGACAGACAGGTAGACGGCTACGATAATTGACAATGTTTCATCACATATAAGGACTCATTCTAAAATCGGATGTTAATAAAGGACCTTATGCCTGCACATTGTATGGTAAATGAATATTTCTCACGGTTCAATAGAATTGCGATGTTACATTGTCGGAAAACGATTTTCTTGGCTGTTTTATGGATCGAACAGTCAATACTTAAATGGATTATTAAAGGAGTGGTTTTTAGTCTCCGTCGGATCGAATCTGGCTTTAGATGATCCACCAGAGAAATGTTTAGCATGTCCTATAAAATTCCTAAGCAAGCAAAAGGCCAGTCATATTAGAAACACAAAAAGAATGGGGCAATTGGAGAGCTCTTTATGTACGGCAATGAACTGCTACGGGCTGCTGACAATATCTAATACACTCCCGGATCACGGATACATTTTTTAATGGTCGTGAATTCAAATTCGGAACAATGATGACACCATAATAATAATGGCCAGTATGTCTAGGCTTCAAAACGCATGAAAACTTTTTGATGTTTTAGGCCTACCCTACCCTACATACATGGTAATGCACGGCTTGATATACTCGTACAAGACCGGGAGTGTAGTTACAGAACTTTAGTTTATTTGTATTTTAATTAAATAACTTACAGTCCAGAGTGTGACGAGTGTGTCAAAGGAAATGATCGTCAAAAAAGAGATCATATCGTATATATAAGATTATATCGGTAACACGTGCTTTGCGTATGCGGTAGATAGACAGTTTTGTTCATGGTCACTACAATGATAAACAAGGCAACATTGTTTCCTTACTGTTTTTAATAAAGTTCCATTTCCATGCTCAAATTGATGACTACTTTAAAACTACTATGCTTCATCCATGATACATAGAAATCGTTGCAATTAGGTACCATAACAGGGTCATAACCCTATGATTCTGAAGAAGAGTAAACTTTGTAACATCTAGGTGTTTGAATGCTATAAGTTATTGAAAGGGTATGCAGAGGACAGCACCATCCTACAAATGACTCATTACTAAGACATTTTTTTACAAAAACAAAGAACTGACTTCAAATAAAAACACTGCTAAGTGAAAAATAACTTTAATTTCGGAAGTCAGTGTCGTTGGTTCCGCATTTTCGTTTTTTGACACCGACTTCCGAAATTAAAGTTATTTTTCACTTCGCATTGTTTTTTTTTTTTTGTAAAACAGTTTTTATTTTTCACTTTGTATTGTACCTACTTACCCCACACAAACTCATATAACACTACTTCCTATGTAAATATCAGTGACAGGAAGTTTTTAAAACATCATCAATATAAACTAAGTGGAAAAAAATCGTATTATTGAAGCTCAAAAACTACCCCAGCAAAGTTATTAAAATTTATATGGGACCACCCTTGAGGCATACCTTATCCGTTAAAAAAAGAATTTTGTAAATCGGCTTGTAAATAACGAAGTTCTGAGCTAAAAACAGTTTAAAAAAAGTCTTATCGAATTGATAACCTCCTCCTTTTTTTGAAGTCGATTAAAAACTATTGCGATTGGGTACCATCTTCCAATGAGGGTTTTCTGAAATGACGTTCGCTAGGTGGCAGCACTGGCACGTCAGGTCCAGGCATCTGTCAAAGAGCCTATATTTTCTTTAGTCATGACGGAATGATGAACGAATGAATGAATCGAATGATGAACGTCATCATATATTTTATATTGGAAGACCTCTTGTCACAGAGGTGCCAACTGGTGTCGTAAATTTTCACGAAAACCCTCATTCTGAGGTATAAGTCAAAAATCGATCAACTATCGCAGTCCACTGCTGGACATAGGTGAGGGCCTATATCCAGTACAGGCTGCGCCACTAAACGCTGTCCTCCGCCTTCCACATCCAGCCCAGAGATATGTGTATTAAATTATGACCGTATCAAAAAACCTTTCTTTGTAACCCCCAGATGCAAGGCTTAGCAGTAGACTGGGGCTCCAAAATTACAACAATAACACTATCTTAACACAAGCAAAACTTTAGTAAAAACTTCTTTAAACTTTCTGTAATTGATACACACACATAGGGACATTTAAAAGTAGCGTGTGTGTCCGACGCAGTTTACACATATCGTCGACCGTAGGTTCAATTGAGGTAAGGGACAAAATACCCAAAATGAGTTGAGTATACAGTTTTGTTCAGAATTTTTTGCTCTATCGAATGGTGTATATGAAAAAGTTCTAGCTTAAGAATAATGTCCCTTACCCTAATGATTTTTGGATCCAAATTTCGAATCACCCCCATAATAACAATGTATCTGAAAAACTACGCAATATATGAACTTGAAATGGTGTAATTATCGCCGCCAATCCACTTCAAATAAGGTAAGGGTCTTCCCAATCAACGAATTACCGTTACATGGTTTATTTTTGAAGAAACAGTAATATAAAGTGTGTACTTCATTTGCTGTCAAAAACCTCTTTACACTGTATTTTTTTCATAATTTTTTTCAACAAGTCCTTTACACTATTTTTTATTAATAGATTGGATCCAACGCAGAGGTCAATTTAATGTAAGGGACGGGACTACAAGTTACTTGGTCAGTAAGGGACATTACTAACAAAATACGTTGTTGTAAGGGACATCTATTTTCTTAAATAGCTAACTTATTTAAATAAATGTTACACATGTAGATAGAGCACTAAAATACAAGATTATGTGTGAAATCAGACCCGAAAAAGGTTAATAACTAAAAAAGTTATGGGCGATTTAGTCCGAAAAAAAAACTTTGTCGGCCTCTCCTGAAAATTCATATTTTGTCCCTTACCTCAATTGAACCTACGGTCGACGATGGAATAGTACGTGCCTAGGAGTGATGGCTGAGGCGCCGGCGCAACAACGTGACTTTGACCCACGACTGCGGATTGTTATTATACTAATCACGACGCCACACATGTTTTTTAAACATTTATCAAATGCATGTTTGTGTAGTCTGTTGTAGGTGTGGAAGAAAACAGGATATCAGTTTAATGTTATGATTGTAGGTAGCATCAGGCACAGAAATCCCTTTATGGAAAGCAATATAGGTACCTACAGTCTAAACACACCAATTTCCATTAGATTGAAAATCAACAACGATGATTTTCGACATCAAAGATGCGTCTATTTTTCAATTGTACATACGTGGGGCATGCTGAAAGTTTCTGGATGGCCACTAACAATAAAAGAATAAAAAAACAATTATGGAATTCGAAAATGGAACTCTTTGGAAATATGTTACTTTTTAATTTGCGAGCCTGTCATTTGTTTTTCATTGTGACGTCCTTTCGAAAACTGTGTGTCGCTATCAAAATTAATGTAACACGTGAACATTTTCGTTCAATGATTTTTTTATGATTTTCGTTGTGGCTTAAGTCAATAAGAGTTGCCAGAGACTTCAATTGGCATTTGGTGATGAAGCACCATGTCGCAGCTCTGTATATTCGTGGTTTGGAGAATTTTGACGTGGACGTGATCATCTCCATGACGAGGTAAGTGAAGGTCGGCCGGCGACTGCGGTTACAGACTCTAATGTTGACACCGTACGACAACTTATTGAAACTGACAAAAAAATTACTTGTCAGCAAATTCGTGCTTTGTTAGGCATTGGAAAGAGCCAAGTGCAAAAAATTTTACATGTGCATCTGAAGGTTCGGAAACTTTGCACTCAATGGATACCGCATGACTTAACGGAGGATCAGAAACGACTGCGTGCCCAGTGGTGCCGTAAAATGATAAAAAAGTTTAACGGAGGACAGTCATTGGCTGTCTATAACATCGTGACAGGTGACGTAACCTGGGTGTATTGCTTTGAACTCGAAAGAAAAAGCCAGTCGGCAGAGTGGGTCTTTCGTTTTGAAGATTTGCCGACGAAAGTTGAGAAATGTCGAAGCATTGGTAAAAAAATGGTTGCTTCTTTTTTCGGCAAATTAGGACATTACACTACAGTATCGCTTGAAGATCAAAGGACAGTGATTGCAGATTGGTACGTCAACACTTGCTGGCCCAGAGTCTTGGCAAAAGCTCGCGAAAAGCGTCCTCGAAGCAATGTCCTAAAAGATAGATCAGGCACGATAACGCATCCTCACATTTCGCTAAGGTAATAGAAGCCTATTTGAAGGCTTCAAATGTGGAACTAATGACGCAACCGCCTCACAGCCTGAACCTCGCACCCTGCGACTTCTTTTTAATTCCAAAAATTTAAGACAAACTTAGACGCACACGCTTTACGAGCCCTGAAGCGGCGGTGAATGCGATCCATGAATCCATTGAAGAGGTCGCTAAGGAAGACTGGTCCAACTGCTTTGTACCTACAGTAGTTTCAGCAAATGCAAAAATGCATTAATTGCGAGAGAATAAAATTTGAAAAACAATAAATGTATCGTAAGTCTTATATCTAGTCTTATTTATCAGAATCCAGAAACTATCAGTATGCCCTAAGTAACCCTTGTTCACCTTTGTCTTTCCGTTTCTGCTGTAAGTAGTGGATGGCCATAAAACTCATAGCATGCTATAACAGAATTCAGGAAATTAAAACTGTCTGAATTTCTTTACCAGATATTTTGTTTTTGTTACCTACTTCTTTTTGCAGTGCTTTTTCTTACTGTCCCTAATACAAACCTTTGTTTAAAATAACAATCAAACTGATCGAGCTTTTTTGTTTCGACTATAAAATAAAATAATATACAGAATTTTTCGAAACAGAACAGTCATATTTGATAGCCCGGATCAGGCAACCTGAAAAAAGACGGAAAGCGTGACGAGGTGCTGAAGTGTCATAGTATAACTTAGAAGAGGCTCTTACTAGTCACAGGTCTTTAAAATGCACCAGACATCACATTCCATTGTTCAAAAATTTGCAAAAAAATTAACAAAAATTGCAACACCTGTTATCATTTTTTCCTCGCACTGGGCGGTGATGACTAACGAGTAATGCGAGTTGTTCACCATTTCTAAGTACTTGATCCACATGCGAGCCGACAGTCACCATGTAAGTTGACTAATAGGATTTATGAAAGCTAACATTAAGTAGGTTATAAACTTAATGGAAACATTTTGAAGGAGTTGATAGCCGTACGTAGAAGCAATGTTTCGTTTACAAGGTAAATCTTTTGCTATAATTCAAACAGTATGCGGCCACCATGTTCTGGGAAGGGGGTTACTGGAAGTGGGACAGGCGTTGAAAATTCATGACGGTCCTGTTTTAGGTAGGTATTCGTGCTGAAAGTAAGATGTTAATTACATCAATACAGGGTCTACAGGTTTGTCCACCCCAAGTGGTCGATGTCAACTAATACTTTGGAAGAATGCAAAACGTAAATAAGTCCTTTTTACCCCAAGATCTGATTTATGGATGAACATTATTAAGTATATGTAAGGGGTCTTTTCTCTTTTCCACTCAAATCTGTGTTGTTCTTTTGTCAAAAGACCATTTCAAACATCAATGTACATGGTCCTCACACGATGTGACTTAGATTGTCTGGACTTTAAAAGAGACTGATTTTTAATTTTGTTGCGGCATTTTTTCTCACAGTAGGTAGTAGTACCTAAAGGAAACGCCAGCCATATCTCTAGTTTTTTAAATATGATTGACGTGAAAAACACACAAAAACACTAGGTAAGTGTTTAATACAAACAGTACCTACGCTTGTATAAAATAATTTATCATTATGTTTTATCCGAAATCAAAGTTTTGATTTAATACGGGACGTCCAAAAGAACGATAAAAATATGGGGATTCCGGATTTCCGATCATTCATATCATTACATGACTCAATGAATGGAAATGAAAATTCGAATGCATATTAATCATCGTTTTCGGAATAGGTCGTGATTCCGGCAAACTAGATGCTACCTCTTTTCTTCTATGTGTATAGTACTCTGGAAAGGGTAACAAAGGCACTGGGCAAAACGGAATCGGTTTAACGAAACTATATTATTTGTCTCTAAATATCTTACTATGTAGTCTCATGGTTGCAAGTTATTCCATCGAATGGAGGAAATCATTCGGTTTATGTGCTTGTGTTGCTAGAGTTTCTTCACCCTGCTTGAGTTAACTTAGAGTTGTATCTGCCAAGTCTTTACCAATTGATGTGAAGTATCTGTTTACTTCGTTAAGAGAATCAGCGGGGTTAAATTTAATCTGCAACAACTCCGTTGATACGTTAGAGCCTTTTTTATGTTACACATCATCATCTGCCTAGCCTTTTCCCAACTATGTTGGGGTCGGCTTTCAGTCTAACCGGATGCAGCTGAAGACCAGTATTTTACATGGAGCGACTGCCTATCTGAACTCCGCAACCCAGTTACTGGGTAAGACGATACCCCTTGGTAAGACTGGTTGTCAGACTTTCGGGCTTCTGACTATAACCCGTAACGACTGTCAAAAATCCATGAATGACAGCCGGGACTAACGGTATAACGTGCTTTCCGAGGCACGGTGGGGTCTCGGTATGTAAACCCATCCACGGACCAACCGCGGCAAGCGTAGCTTAACCTGATCGAACGACCTGTGGGGCTGTTATTATTTAGCCACGGGCCCCCCTTTTTATGTTACACATGTCAGTCTCTTTCATGTTATTTTAATTTTTTAGTGATTCGCTTTCTTAGTATGAGCTCTTTAATTTTTATTTTTTAAATCACGTGTGCGCGCGTCAATTGCGCCCGTCGCGTGGCGCGTTGTAGTGTGTGATCAGCCTAATTAATCTAAATGTAAAGCTTACTAAACCACTAGACCGTTTCATTACCGTGCTTAGGAGCTGTATATTTCAGGATTTCTATACTTATCTCAGTAAGACAAAAATAATAATAAAACTTTTATACTCAGCATCAACAACTCACAAGTTCTTTATTCGTTAGATGCATCTCCAGCAAAATATAACTTTTCTCAAGATTTCGCGACTTTATAGTCTCGAGGGTACATCAGCGTTGCGTTCCCAACAAATTTAAAGCTTTTTTATTTCTTCTTAACATGTGAATAATATATGCTTTCGGTGTGTGGGATTCTCTTAAGGGGATCGCTTGATAAACCCAGCTCCTAAATAGAAAAGGTCTGATGGTAATCTTGAATCACATCGGTTGCTTGCATTGTTAAACAAACATTATTGATATCTTATTACTATACTCTGAATACAATATTATGTTTAACATATTTATTTCAGATCAAACCAGAAATTAAGAGATGCCTGCAAGAGTGAAGATTGTAAGTCCTACCAAGTAAAGACATTGATGTAAGAGATCGGATTTTACAAGGATTTATTTACACAATGATACCTTGAGAAAGATTTCATTCTTACCACTTTTGTTCGTGTCCTTAATAAATCAGTGCCTACATTAACATATTTAATACTAAACTAATAACACATTACGACCATATTATATGTACACAGTTAGATACCTACCAATTGATATTCAAAAGCCTACATAGAGTGTTTAGTTTTTAGTATGATAAGTGATTTCATTTGGCATAAATAAATAATTTTCATTTGGTTTGTAATGACATTTATTTGCTGGTACGCCATTAATACGAACCTGTTTGCTACGATTGTATTGCTACAACCGTACTATGACCACTCGTTGCGTATTGCTACGCGTTCGTAAGTCGCTACGAACGACGCTACGATTCTCCGTGCTACGCGGTCGAAAGTTGCTACGAACGTGTTACTACAACAGCTACGACAACTTGTTACTACGGTCGAATGTTGATACAAACATGTGTTGCTACAAATGCTACGACCACTTGTTGCTACGATTGAATGTTGCTACGAATGCGTTGCTACAACCGCATGTTGCTAAGTTATTTTGATGCCACGTACGTTTGCAGAATTTATCATCAAATTGCGTCTGAAACATCAATGGTCTGAAATCATCAATTTGTCATGCATATTTGTATTGGGAAAACCCACTTTCAATGGCTCAGCGCGTGCCTAAAATGATAAGGTTTTTGAACGTATGTATTGCTATCATTTACTTATTCTCCGTAACGTAAGACTACCGCTGTTGCGTTGTATTGTAAGTGTCATCGCAGGAATGTATACTCTGTTGTTCGCCAGGTGTGCCAGGTCAGGTTTGCTCAACTATAGGTAGAAGGTACCTGCTCTAGCCAACGCGGCAACGTAACGCCTAGCTAGTTTCACTATGCACTACGATTTCAAAAACATCACTTGAGTTTGTTGCTACAAGTTTGCAAACAAGTGGTTAAACATCAATATAATTGACTTTCTGAAACTCTCTGATCACAAATCGCAAATGTATTTTGTTAGGTGTAAATATTTGGTCAATTTCGTTGTACATATTGTGAAGTTTATTTCTCGCCGAAATTCCAAGTAAGTATTTTGTCGAAATTGTCTTGAAGTCATTGAATAGGTATAAAGATAATTATAGTCTCAGATTCTCCTTTATCCATGTTGAAACATGTGACCATGGCACGTGCGCCCCGTCAAGGGTGAATACTACCCTCATGTCCTTTGTCTAGGCCGCTCGGATCAATGCTTACCACTTGAGACGTATGTTTAACAAAGAAGATTAGATACTAGTTATGTTGTATTCTTCTATCTAAACAACATGTGTTTGTGCTGCGAGTGCACGTACTCAATAGTGTAAATAGGATTCGAACTTGTGTCCTCTGGCTCTCCAGCACGTACCTTAACCATTGGGTTATTGCCGCTTACAACTCTGTATCTATTATTGAAATATGCCCAACTCAATTCTACGATTAGTTTATACATATTTTATCAAAACATTTCGTTCATAACCAGACATACCACACAAAGATGATAACCTTTGTTTTTTATTATTATAACATAACATTTAACAAACAAATTAATAAAAATAAATAAGTGCGACTTTTGTGCGGGGTTCACGATAAGTTCCACGAAATGCGTACAAAAATGAATATTTCTTAATTTTTGGTACCTACCTTCCTTGATTAAAGATACTGGTAGGGTTGCCAACATTTCTTCGAGGAAATATAGTATTTTTCAAACTAAGCTATAAAAATATATAGTACACTTCAAAAATATATAGTATTTTATGAAAAAAGCAAAAAATAGACAAAGATAATATTTGATACTTATTTATTTAAAAACTACTAGCTGCACCCCGCGGTTTCACCCGTATAAGTTTCGATCCCGTGGGAATATCGGGATAAAAAGTAGCCCGTATGTTAATCCAGGGTGTCAGCTACCTCCATACAAAATTTTATCAAAATTGGTCCAGTCGTTTGAGCGTGAAGAAATAACAAATATATAAACACACACACACACTCACAAACTTTCGCCTTTATAATAAGTGTGATATTTATTGCATTTAAAAAAAATGCCTAAAGTAAAAGTATCTTAAGCTTTATCACATTAAATTTTTAATTACAATGTAACTCAAAAGCTCATTTTTTATTAATGAGATACTACATTTGTTTCTTTATTCTTTCACTTCGAATTATAACTTTAAGATACGTTCGGATACACTACTCGTATAGTCGAACCGGAGAAAGAGTAGTTTTCTATCGAGTGGTGGGGAACATAGGTTGTTACAGGAAATCTATGTGGTGGGACGACGACTCTTTCTTCGGTTCGACTATACACGCTACCGCATCAGTCAAAAGTCAATATAAAGGCACGTTTATAAATTTTTTAAATGTTGAAAATATAGTATTTTTGCGTACTATGTATTTCTTCATAGTACGCAGACCCGAAATACAGTACAATCCTTTATATTATAGTACCTACGGTTCGCAACCCTAGATGCTGGAGATGTCAGATGCCGCGGATGCCGCAATGATTCATTTAAACGTGCCTTTAGAATATTTTGACCGCAAAACGTTAAGAGCACAGACGCCAGCACATCAAGTTACTACAATCTGTCAAATTTCTTTAATAGATTTTCAACTTTATCGCTAAAGCATAAGGTTCAAAGTTGGCTGGGAAAATTTGACAATGTCGGGTAGCTTGATGTGCTGGCGTCTGTACCTAATGTTGTGTTATTAGGTCAGGAGGATAATCTGTTGTACAGGAGGCAGCATGTCAGTAGTAACAAAACCAGTATTTTCATCTTATTCTATATATTCAAGCACCCCTAGACCTTACTAGATAATGTCGTTAACTACTCTGTCGGCAGTAAATTTAAGATAATATTCGCATCTATACTGGTTGTGGGTAAAATATGCAACTACAATCTATCACAACATTATACTGAGGTCAGAAATCAATTTAAGTCGACCTTCTCACAGGTGGCGTTTAAATATTTACGTCTCAGCGCATATTTATAGCGAAATATTCACAAATGTCTATATTTTAGGGTATTCTTACTTTTACGCAATGCTGAGAATAGCTGAGACTCGAGAATGTTCAAATCTAACAAAGAAACATTCTCAAGAAACAGTTTGAGGCCCGATTAAATTCCTCAACGATGGTTTTTGATACGATTTGGAAATAACATCTTAGTTCTATTATAGTTGTATCAGTATACATCTTATAAAAAAAAACTACCTTTTACCCGCGGTTATGCCCGCGTGGATATCGAAATATCCCACGGGCCGAAAAATATCGTACTACCGGGATTAAAAGTAGCCTATGTGTTTATCCAGGTTTTTGCGCCAATCTGGAACATACATCCAGACCAGTAGACAAACGGACAAAAATTCTAAAAACTATATTTTTCGGCATGTGATTCTCATTTCCCACACCCCGTAGCAATTATTTTTTTATTAAATATTCAATGTAACCTACAGTTTCAACGTCGGTACAATTTTTTTATTATTATAGATGTCAAAGGCAAGTGTCGAGATTTTTTTGTTTGTTTTTTTAAAACGTTGCCCCACACTAGGAATTTTTCCTGTATTGCGTTTACAAACATTTAAACTCACATACACAAACAGCCAGACCTGGAACGACTACTTGTATTACCTTGTACTTGTTGTATTTTTGTAGCCACCTATTTATAAGAAAGCTTCGTAATAAAAAAAATAAACTCAATATTTAGCAAACAAACATTATCTCTCTGTAATATATGGCAACACAATTTATAACAATTAGTTGCGGCCTGACAGACCGTCGACCCGACGACCACGACATCCTGCCACACGATAACGTACCGATCGACAATATAACTTAACTAGAACACTAACGTATAATAAAATCCTATACATACACTGTCATAAAACAACATTTATAAAATAATCATCACTCTCACTCACAGAGGAGGCCCGAGTCGCTGAACAAACCTTATCAGCTGTTTGTGTTTTGTTTTAAAACTGCGCGAAATAAATTCGTTGCTGAAACAAAAGAGTTGAAAGTTGACACAGATTATTTAAAAACAAATGCTGTAAATTGAATTGTATATATACTGAGGCAACAATCATTTTAAATTGCGTAAAGTTAAAATCTGGCCTGTCATAACCATTGTAGAGTATACACAATAAATTCTGATGAACGATGAATTAAAATATGTATGTGTTCTGAAAGTTTTTAATTTAATCTTAAAGCTCAGGCCATACTATTTATCAAACCTGAAAACAAAAGTTGCACTAACAATAGTCACACACAACTTGTGAGGGTTTTCACTTTCAACGCAAGATGACCCCATGATGAGTTTTATCTGATTAGACAGAGTGAAAAAAAACACTGGCACTCCGGTAGTGCCGACAGAAGTGAAAACTTGAACAATTACGAGTGTATTTTGTGAATCGTCTTATAAACAAAACACGCGTGTTAAGGTGTGTTCCTTATTTTATAGGGTTTTTTGCAAATCAGGTATGATGACCAAAGTGACTGGTTTATTCTTCTCGTGAAAGGAATTTATTCAGATTTACAAATAAGCACACAGGATAGACTTCAGTTCGTGGTGTTGGTCGCGGCAGTGGTAAGAGAAGCAAGCCGCTCGCATGGAGCTCGTCGTCAGTTATATATCCGTGGTTCAGCGCCATCTCGTCGTTGTTGGATGAACTACGTAGTTAGTACGCGAGGCCCTCGTAGTTCTTCCCGATGTGCATAGATGGCGCTGTCCTCAACAACGCGCGTCTTACGTTTTACGTCTTACGAATTTTCGATCAGGGTCACGTGACCTGACGCGAGTTTAGAAGTTTTTACCCATTTCAAAAAAAGTACACAGCGCCGCTAAAGAAGTTTTCACTTCAAAAAAAAAGATCAAAAGCGTGAACAGAGTTTTGAAGACAATCAACAACTTGTACTTACTGCCATTTTAATGCCTACACTTTATTTTATAAGAACATAGTGGCGTTATTCGCGTAGCTAGCACTCACAAACCAATACAACATAACACGTTATTATTTGTCGTAAAAAGTAAATGACAAAAAAAGTTATTGTGGGTTATCCATAAGAGATAGACATATACCATCACGGACTTTTCTGTAGACCTTTTCAATGTGTACAATACTTAGTACATTATTTTGATAAAACTCGTAGGGTTCAGCCTGCGTTTGCAATGTAAGCGGAAAAAATGTAATTATTTACGACATCACATTAGAAACCTCAAAAATAACAGTACTTCTCCACTATTTAATGGATGTTATTATACATATAAACCTTTCTCTTGAATCACTCTATCTATTAAAAAAAACCGCATCAAAATCCGTTTCGTAGTTTCAAAGATTTAAGCATACAAAGGGACATAGGGACAGAGAAAGCGACTTTGTTTTATACTATGTAGTGATTTACAAAACTTGTATAGGAATAGGTATACTAAGTGCCTAGTTAAATTTAGGAAAAGAATTCGGCCGGCAGCCCGTTAATCGGGAAATGTTTCGTATAGAGACGAAAATAGAAAATTCGGTCAAAGACCACGGCTGCTATTTAGCTGGCTAAGTATGTCCGCCCATTAGTTTTCACACCACAAACTGCTTGAATCTGGAAAATTTAAATATCAGCACAAAAGAATATGGGTAACCATGCAAAGTGTAAAGGAATTTCTGCAGGCTAGTCGTATCTTCGTAAAGGAGGATTTCACAATGCCGATGTTTTGGCACATAGTGCGCTGTGTGTGAGCACATCGTATCGTGTCATGTACCTAGTACAATAAGATCCTTCCCTTAGTACTTTATAATAATGATCTGACGTACACTCTCATTTCCCTGCATCTTAATTGCGTAACACACTGTTAATATCAATCAGCGGGGTAATTGCGTAACACACTAACAGTAGCAATGGGTTTAATTTTGACAGTAAAACAACATTCATTGCGTTATTTACGTTGTTGACCAGACACATTTTTCGGATTCGAACATATGAAGCAATGGATTAGCAATATCCTTCAAAATGATTCAGATTGAGACTGATAGTGTGTTCGCAATTAGGGTGCTGAACTGCTGAATCATTTTGAAGTATATTGATAATCTATTGCTTCATATGTTCGGAACCTTTGTCTGCTTAACCATTTTAATAACGCAATGAATGTTGTTGAACTGTCAAAATGAAAGCCATTGCTACTGATAGTGTGTTTCGCAACTTCCCCGCCGAACTTGTTACCGTTTTATCAGTAACTAACAACTTCCAACGTCCAATCCTATCATAAAACATTGAATAAATTGTATTGTTATGGGTTGTCTTCACATGAATATCCTAAGAATGCTTTGCACAGCAGTTATCAATGGCAGATTCATGAATTAACTCACGTTTTAAGCCCCCAGGGCTCTTGTGGCTAGAAGACAAGTGAGACAGTTGGTCTGAATAATATACGAAGAACCTACAGTTTGTCAATCAAAGTGGGAAACGGGATTCTACCAGTCATTAGATGACATATACATATATATACAATTATACATACGTATGTATGTCACGCGGTCAACATCCAGGAACTACCTGCGTACGATGATGTGATGAGTTGATGACACATTAATTTGTTCTACAATTAATGATTAAAACTGTAGGTAAGTGGGATTTTTTTTGCTGTGCCCGACAGGGTCCATATTGATCTTTTACTTTTAATATCAAACCATCTATGTAATACATATGGAATGCAATAAAGAATTGAGTATTGAGTATTTATTCATTGGTAAACTCGGAAAAATAAAGTAAACTCGGAGGTTTACTTTATAAAAGGATGTCGAGTAGGTACGACCTTTCTTTGCGTCTATTAACCATAGGTAACTATACATTTGAATCCTCTCTTGACCTCCTCTCCTAGTATCTCCAACTACACAGTGCGACGAAATTAATATGAACAGAAAGCTCTTCTATAGGTACTACTAGCTTCTGCCCGCGAATTCATCCGCGTGAAATTTCTTGCTTCTCCGACCTAGCCCGTCGCATCGCATTGCCTGACCGCGCTATTACTTCGTTTTTGCTTAGCGTTTTTTTTTTCTTTTTTGGTCCATCTGGTCTTGGCGCGATGTTAAATGTCATACCTTCCTCAAGAATTAGGCTATCAAATGAAAGTTTTTTTTCAAATCCGACTGTTAGTTTTAGAGATTAGTGCGTTTAAACAAACAAACAAACTATTGGTAGTATATTGGTATAGATTAGAATCAGTCAGGTCAGATGTGAATTTGGATTGTGAGACTTTCCTGTTGGGCGCTTCAACATCAACGTCTTTCTATATAAGCCATATTTAGCAATATAGCATGGTGAAAACGTCATAAATACATAACTACTTTCCGTTAATTAGTGAACAAATTATTATAAACACACAACGGAATCGATGTCGGAATTCCCCAATGTGATTTTTATTTATAGCATAATGAACATACATATATGAACGAAGCCTATATTTGGCACAAAACTAAATTACTATGCGTCAGGGAAACTGTTTTATTTAATTCCCCCACTATGAAAACAGTTTGACGTTGACAGCCACTTAATTTTGGAATGGAACAGTATACCTATGCCTAAGTGCTACAAAATAAAGGCGCCCAGTTTTGTAGTTCAACTTACGTAAAGTACAGACGCCAGCACATCAAGCTACCCGAAACTGTCAAATTTTCCCAATCAACTAAGAACCTATAATATAATGCCTTAGTGATAAAGTTGAAAATCTATTTAAGAAATTTGACAGATTGTAGTAGCTTGATGTGCTGGCGTCTGTACCTATATATACTCGTATGTAGGTTGACCGTAGGTACCAATTCCCACAGCCCTCTTTAGAAAGTAGGTACTTACCTCCTAATTCTTACCAACTTCAAAAAAGGAGGTTATGTATTCGACCCGTATGTACCTATGTATGTTGTATGTCCGCGATTTTCTCAAAAACTAAGGAAGCGATTTTGATAATTCTTTCATTAATGTGATCTACATACTTTCAGGAAGGTTTAAGTATATATTACACTAGGTAATTATTCTTATGTACGAAGTTAAATGCATAAATGTACTGCATCACTGGCGTTTCTATGCGAATTTTGATGATTCTTCTAGTCGGTGTCTTCAATTGTTCAATGCACTAGTGTTAATTGAATTTGTGTGGGGTAGGTACAACTAAAGAGTGAAAAATAAAAACTTTTTTCAAAAAAACAACCGCCAAAGTCGGTTGTTTGTTGACATTGTATTTTTTTTTTTCTAAAGGTTAATAAAACCCACAGGAATTCAGTTAAATGGAGTGACAAACACAAACAGGGAATCGTCAGTCTTGCACTTAGAGTAGGTAGTATAATGCATCTGGGTTTATTTCAATATTTTGGAGTCAATATACTGAAGGAGGAAAACGGTTATCCATGCAAATAAACGGTACTTGACCAGACATCGTCTAAACCGCACTTCGGTAAGTAATTGTGAAGTGTCATTTATTTTGACGTCAATGACGACATGATTCAACCTTGCCATTGGAACAATCGCTGTATGCGCGTCAATAAGAATTCACACCCGCCTTAACTGGACCAAAACAAACTAGAACAGCAAGGAATTATTGAGGAAAACGACAGTTTTACACATATGACGTATGTAAACTATGTGAGAAATTACATACAATGGAAAACCCTTCAGCTATATTGGAACATAACATAGTCTTCCAGCGAGATAAAATAATAATTTCGCATTTTATTCAAGTGGACTGCAAACCTACATTTTATTAAAATCTATTTATTTTTGACTAGTGAACCACTTTTGACAGAACAATTGATTTAATGATGACCAAAAAGCGATTGCGCCCAACGTGGGGCTCGAACCCACGACCCTGAGATTAAGAGTCTCATGCTCTACCGACTGAGCTAGCCGGGCTGTATCAGTTAGGTCGAAATTGACCACAGCGTTGAATAATCCGTTCCGGTAGATAAAAAATATACTGGCAACAAATAAAAACGGAACCGTTGACATAAATAAAAGAAAACTAAAATGTTACCGTCGAAGTATCGATGACGAAAACACAAAATGGTACGAAAAAAACGTTTAGCTTCGTGATTCATTGACTGCCTTTACGGCATAAAAAAAGGTTGCGCTGATGCACACGCAAAAAAATGGGTGCATTGCTACAAATTAGGACAGGTACTTTAATTGGAAACGTTTCCATCAAATACAGTCAACAGCAACCTTTTCACGTTATTTTTTTGTTTGGGAAAAACCTCCATTACAGATTAAGGAAGCAATTATTAAAATACAATAAATCATAATAACAATTACAATTATTTACCTACGTATTGCGTTTAAACCCCATAACAAGTAGGTGAACTACGTACTACCTACCTAACTACGAAGACGCACTTTGTTTTGTTACAGTCGCATTTTCCTTTGTTGGAATAAGAAATTGCTTTTGTACAAAATTTTATAGTCGCAATCGATCATTAGCTTTCACAATGTGATATATTTACGAGAATCGAGATGACTATGTTTACAACTAACTGACTCACGCGCCTCTGTGCAAGCGCATGCGTCTGCACTTCACTGTTTACGAAAAGGGTTTTGTAAACATGTTTCGAAACAAAAGGTTCGATACATCTTAATATGGTTCATTTGGGTATCTTGCCGGTGATAATTTTCGCAAGAAGTACTGGCAACAAGAAAAATTTATGTGAAATCATACCTAAAGTAGATTGCTTTGATATTTTGTAACTGGCAACGTGTTAAATGCTCTGTGCTGGCAACATAAGGTGTCCTTTAATATGCTCACAATTAGGCACATTAACTACAGGTGAACATATTGAGGTAAAGTATTATTAGTGTTGGGGCAGGGCAGGTTAACATCACAAAACAACACCTTTCAACGAGAAATGATTCATGACGTGTTCACCAGAACTTCAATATCAGTTACTTTAGGTACCGTTTCATTATGTCACTCAACTCATCATCCCACACAAATAACGGCACAGTTGGAAAGAAAAACGACACAAAAGAAAGCATTGGTATCATTACATACCACGCACAGTACCTACTAAATTAATTACAATAAGCACACGAGCATCTCCTTATTACGACGCGAGATGCACATAAACCCGTCGGGTCTCCATCGTAAACGGGGTGAACGATTCGATATGTTAGCATATTGTCATCGTACCGAGAAATGGACGTAATGACAAGCAAATTAACCTTTATTATGAAGATATGGTGCATTGGCAGTACCTCCTTTTTGTTTACAGGTATTTTATTGTAGGTACTCAGACAAAAAAAACTTCCCTTGTATCCATTGGTTTTATTGCTTTTGAGGGTTAATTTAGGATCCTTTGGTTTTGTTAAAACTAAACTATAACGTATCTGGGTGATGGCGGTGAAAATGTAGAAATCACATACCAGTCAGACGGATTAATGTCTGGAGTTTAAAAGAGACAATTGCTTCGTCATTTCTTCTCTTCATCCTCAGGGATGCCCACTCAGATAGGAAATGTCGACTCCATCGAGGTTTTAAGTCTTGTAAAAGTGATTCTGATATCTTATTTACAGAATAAACAATATTGCATTTCATTTCATTTCATTACCCCTCGAAACTTCTGAAACCTGAAACACAAAGTTTGAACCTATTTTGTTTGTATTTCGTTTGAGTGTTGAACTTACCTCAAACAGGAAAAACACAACTCCACAATGTAAATCTTAGTCAAGTGCATATAATTGTTGTTGTAAATTAAATTTTCCTGTTCTACATTAATTTCCTGTAATTTTCATAAATGTATAAGTACACGGCGACATATCATGCTATATGTATATTTTTATCACATCTATTCAAAAAGAGCTAGTGTATTCTTCGTATACAGGGACTAAATAGATCTTTGATCCTAGATTAAAAGTGATTTGAATTTGGATGAAGTATCAGGCTGTATGATAAATGCCAAATTTAAAATAAGATTTTGTGAAAAAATAAAAATCGCGCCAAAAGCATTCTGCCTTCGTTCATAAATGTTTACTAAAATTAGGATTTTACTTAGTTTTTAGGGTTCCTTACCCAAAGCGTAAAAACGGGACCCTATCACTAAGACTCCACTGTCCGTCTGTCTGTCACCAGGCTATATTTCATGAGCCGTGATAGCTAGACAGTTGAAATTTTCACAAATGATGTATTTCTGTTGCCGCTTTATCAACAAATAATAAAAATAAAAAAAATAAAAATTTAAAGGGGTATAAAAGAAACGTTTTTTTCGGCGTTTTACGCCTTGTGGTACGGAACCCTTCGTGTGCGAGTCCGACTCACACTTGGCCGGTTTTTTATAAAAAATTAGTGTGTCTTCCTCAAGAATAAAACGTAGGCACTATTCTTATTCATAAGTTGCACTTACTTATTTTTTCATAGAGGATGATAAAAAGATATTAAGCTCGGGTGACGTACTTTGAATCCCTCGCTGCGCTCAGGATTCTACTCCCCTCGCTGCGCTCGGGATTCTACTCTAGGATCCTTCGCTCCGCTCCGGATTCAAAGAAACTCTCTCGCCTTCAAAATAGCTGTTTGCTCCCTTGGCAAACAATCTACTTTTCCAGATTTAGCTGACCTCGCATTGTATGTATAGGTTTTTCGTACAGTGAGAAGTCAGCTCAAGCAATACATTTCCAGTATGGAAATGTATTGCTTGATATGGCGTCGTACGTAAATCCATAAGTACTGGGCTTTTCTCAATCATTCCTATATACTTTATGACAAAATTGCTAAAAATTCTGCGAAGGTACAGAAGCCAGCACATCAAACTACCCGAAACTGTCAAATTTTCCCAATCAACTTTGAACCTTTATGCTTTAGCGATAAAGTTGAAAATCTATTAAAGAAATTTGACAGACTGTATGTACATACATATTACAAGCGATACGTACTTATGTAGTTGAGTAAATAAAAGGTGTATGGTTTGATTCAAGTAAGTACTAGTGACACAGTCCGCTATTAAGAAATAACGGGAATCTTAACCGCATTAATAATTATATTCAGTGGTTTAGTCGTGTTGTGTAATAAAAATAAAACTCATTTACATAGACGAGAACCGGAAGTCTAGGTGAATAAACGAAGCAAGTGACGAAAGTCTAGGTGCACAAACAAGTACCTACTTTAATATTAAATGAATAAAAAGAAAAGGGGCCAAGGGGGGAAGCCACATAAGTTTTACCTTGATGGTATGAATGACAATATGAAAATCTATACATTTCAATATCTATAATATACATCTAAAATCTATACATTTAAATCTATAAATAAAAATAAAAAAAGAGTAACGAAGGTACACTGAATATTGTTGAAAAAAGTAATTGCTTGTGGGGAACGAGTCTGATGTCGAAAATACAGCTTTTGACATTTTTGCCCGTTTGTCTGAACGTTAGGTAAGTATCATGTATGTTTCGGATTGGCACAAAAATGGCTGAACGGATTTCTTTGAAATTTGGCACACAGATAGTTTTTAAATTGGATTTTATATAGATACTGGATGGACATAGGGTAGTTTTTAATCCCAGCAGTACGTTCCCGTGGAATATTTTCCAACATTCACGCGTGCGAAGCCTCAGGCCAAAGCTAGTGGTTCTATAACATCGTCGTTTGGAACTAAAAAGAGATACACTCATGAACCAAAGTCACTGTCAAAAGTCATCTTCTATTTTTAGACAAAGAAAACAGCTATGAGTTAAACGAGAATTTATTTCCACATGTAAGTTCCCAGTAGGTAACTAAATGCTACGTGAAAAATCCTGATGACACATCTACAAATCCAATGCACTTACAATAAAGCCTGAAACAAAACAGTAGCTGCCTTTAAACACGTGATTTCCGCCTAATTTCTTTGACGTTCACTACTCCTGACTCATTGGGAAAACCGCCCACAAAGTGCTAACTCATTTATTAGATAAAACCACAAAATAAATATATATGTATACGCACCTCATTTAGAAGAATATGCAGGTACCTATAAGTGGTGGTTAGAGTAGGTCAATAAATAATAGTTGATTCTGTGAGTCAAAAGGTAAGCTTCATATTGGAACTAAATACGTGAGTACATAAAAGTCATAATTATTTTGAAGAATTTTTATTTATTGACCGAGCACCTGAGTGCTATGTTTGAGTCTTTTGTATTAGCACTTGGAATTAATATATTAGTCTAGATCATTAGGTTATTACAGAACAACGTAACTGGCACCTGACTGTACACCTGTACCTAAACCTTCGGGCAATACAGGCGAGATGTTATGTTGTGTAGTAGGTGCACTACATACGGCTTTGTACTTAGTGCAAGGCACAGAAAACGATGTGCACCTGGTAATAATGTGTTAAATTGCCATTTTAGGCACATACACACACACAAACAGGTTATTATACAGGGGTTTGTGTGGTTTATCATACGCACACAAACAGTTTAACGTACCCGACCGACTCATTAATTTACGTACACAGTGATAATAAGAATAACCCGTTTGTGAGGGATGTAAATCGAATAGGTTTATTTATTTAATACTTCAAGCACATAAATGTACAGAGGCGGATTTAATGCCATAGGCAACCGAATAGGTTTGCAGTGTGTACCTACTTAAATATCAAGATATACCTACGTTTTATTATAATGACAGATACCTGCAAACCACACCTTCTTCCGATGGAGGCAGAACCTACAGAACGCCACCTGCTACGATCCGTACATACTCCTTTTGCTCGCTCCTTTTTCGCCGGTTGCGAGTACTACGCACCTTACCAGGTGACCACAGATACCTACCGTTATAAAAACATTATTTGAACAGTGCAAATAGTTTTATCCCTTTAACATACATTGACGATAAGATTACGTATGATAGTAGGTATATTGTAATTAAATATTGTTGACTTAGTACTAACACTGCTCGTGTACCTAAGTTAACTTGAAGTGTCTTCATTCAATAAAATAAACAGATTTTTTTATGGATTCTTTTGAGGTTTTTATAAACTGTTCCAAATGCCTAGTCAATAATTTACTACCCGAAAAGTTTTTCATATCGAATGTATCTTGTTGAGAGGTACTCAAAAATATATATAAATTCCGTTGAATGGTATGACAATATATCAAAACTTCATTGGATTACTGGCAAATTCGTAATCGTATTAAGTTGGCAGTTTTGAGCATACTTTGCGCTAATTGTATTTTGGGACCTGTCCTGCACAAGCGGGTTTTAAACTTTTGTTAAGTAAATAACCTCAAATTTGTGTTCAAGAACGATGTTCAAGAATAAATTCGGATTTAAAACTGTATATCTCAGACTAGCTGTCCCTGTTGCGCTCCAGAGAATATTATTCTGTCTATAAACTAAAACAAAAATCACGTAAACCTACGGGGTAAGTAATTCCCTAACACACTTACAATGGACATGCCATTAATTTTGACAGTTCAACAATAGGTATTCATTGCGTTATTTACGTTGTTGAGCAGAGGATTTTTCAAAGATATGAAGCAATGAATTAGAAATTTACTTCAAATTCCTGCGGATTTTGATTGAAAGTGTGTTACGTAATTGGGGTGTCCCTGAGTGGTTTTTGAAATAGCACATTAACGAACAGTCATTGATTTATTTTGATATTAATACGTAAGTAAGAGATTCGTGTAAAAGAAGTCACTATTCAATCAAAATTCATGCTTGAGCATCCTTCCACTAGACTATCTACAGTCCTCAAAGTGCAACACATATTAGAGAAACAAATAAAATACTAGACACCCGCCACTAACAGGCGCCTGCAAATAATTGCCCAAAGCCAACCAATGGCAACACCGGGCTATCTGAGGTCCAGTGACCCACATAGACCCCAGATGGTTATCGACGTAATAAGCGATCGCATGTGAGCTTAGGTCATCGCGCGTTGCTAAGTAAAAGCTAACTGTCAGCCGTGCCACTTCCTCTAGCGACGCGCGACGCCGGAATACCGAGCGGGGAGCGTCGCGCACACAACTTTAATGACATTCATAATTTTTTATGATCGTGTGATTTGAGGAAGGAATTTGCGATGTAGTTACGGTTTGCTGTTAAAAAGAAGCAAGCTAATATCAAAATAACGTTATGATTTTAGTAACTAAGTTCAATTTCAAGAATTACGACGTCATTGCACAAAGGATTTTATATTTCCATTTTCCAAACACATCGCATAGCTACGAAGGGTCAGACCAAAATTACATACTTTAACTTATCTGTAAACAATTCGTAATAGTTCAAACCTACCTACTCATAAAAATGAGTAAAAAAGCTCCGCTTTCAATGGATGCGCAAGCTCGCGTAGGTACCTACAGAATAAGTCAATTTCTGCAATCGAATTTCTTTAAATAAACAATGATTCTGGAAGCTAAAGTTACGGTTACTTGTATTTTTCTTGGAAGCAAAACTATTCCATATGAACTTGAAGTTGTGAAACCTTTGTTGGTGACTGTAGGTACTTGCCACCGGCGCCGCGCGCGACAGGCGCCAGCTATGCAATCACCTTCATGGTAATACAATTTTGACAACCTTTGTATTTAAATGATGCAAAACAAACTAATTACTTAATACAGAAAAATATAAGACGGAAACAAGTTAAGAAAGGCAACCGGAGTTTTTACATTTATATTTTTGTATTTATCTTCTTTTCTTTTATATTCTATTTGAATCTTGCCCCCTTTCTACATTAATTACATTTAAAGGGTGCATTTAACTTAATTATTTAGTATTAATGTTGAAGTTAGGTACTCATACGGTTGAATGGAATGTCATATCTACTTAAGTTGGTAAAGTGGGTAGAATGAAATAAGACACGGATCAATATTTTTAGAAGCGTAAGAGCCGTTTCGCACTACATCCGATCCGAATCCGGGAAATGCCGGTCCGAAGTGATCATAGTCCTCTTTGTATGAGGGGTTGCGCACTAGATCCGAACTCTATCCGTCCGAATTTAAAACATTCCCAATTCGGATTGAAATCGGATCTTTAATCGGATTAGGATCGGATGTAGTGCGAAACCGCTCTAAGCGTCTATATGTATCACAGGCATTTTTTATTACGTCTGGCATGGAAGAATAATACCTAACAATTTCGCCCAAATACACTCAGCCCATAGGTGACCTGATTATTAATTTTACAGCAGCTTCTAGTTGCCCGGCTAGCTCAGTCGGTAGAGCATGAGACTCTTAATCTCAGGGTCGTGGGTTCGAGCCCCACGTTGGGCGTAAGCTTTTTGACAAAGATTACGACATATTAGTACCTATTCTGCTGAAAATAAAAGCACAATTTGTTGTAGGAATGACAGCGCAGTAAGTATCTAATTGTATCTTATAATAAAGTTAAATTAAATCATGATGCAATTAATGAGATTTATTTTGTTGACTAGATTACAATAAGAAACGTAGAAAAATGACATAGGCATCTGCAACTTAGTTGCTGTAAAAAGGTTGTCATACATTTATCATTTATCAACGGGATGTTATTGACAGAGTTAATTCAAAGGGTTCAGTAACAAAACTGGAGAAACCAGACGATGAATCATTTCAATAACCAGCTCACCTCAAACCAATAAAATATGAACATCATTATTATAATTTGATCAGTTTACTTATTGCAAAGTCACGTTTCTACCAATACGTCAAATAAAATACATATAATTATCTTTGGTTAATAAGAATGGAATGATTTAGATTAAGACTGGAGTGAGTCATTTATTGTCATTGTAAATCATCAGCCCGTAAAAGTATTTAGTTGTTATTAATTATCTTGGGGTTACATGGGCTTACACACCTAAAAATTTTGAAGAACATTATATTTAAAGTCCTGTAAAACGGATATTTTATAACAGCATCGTAAGGTAGTAGGCGGGTAGTTACTGTAAGGAACCCTTGACTTTTTTTCCGCGTCGTCGATTGCTTCATTGCCTTTTTATTTGCAGTAATCAATAACATTGCCATACGATGTGTCACATCACAGCACTGACTCAGACTCGCATTGTTGTCTGCAACTTACTATCTAGTGCGTTGATAACTGAAATTAATCATTATATAACTAGCCTGAAATGTTGGGTAACTAACATTAATTTCAGGCCACTTTTTCACACTTGCTCAAAGAAAGAAATCTTTAGAAGCTTTCGCCGCGGTCGTTAAAACAGTTGGTAAGTTACGATATTTCCGAATTGTTTTTCTAAAGTTTCGACCTCATAATTTTATTAAAATGTATAAAACCTACATTATATTACTTTTGCTAGTTAAACAGAACCAAGGCCACTTATACTTCTTTGCGAAAGCTGTAACTAAGGTCCCTAATCCTAAATAAAATTACCTGCAAAAATACACAGAGATTATTTTACCTATAAACAGCCAAACACTATTTTTAACTCCTGCCGCTATTTTTGTTTGAGATTAGTCGCAAATCCCTTTGGATCGCGATCACAAACGAGCGCTGGTTGTATGCACGAGAGTCTGATCCTTTTTTAGGCATTAATACCTGAAAGCCGCTTTGTTAAGCGACGCTGCGTCCAATTATCCTATAATCCACATCCACAACAGCTTTGTTCTCTAATTTTGGATCTCGGAAATCGGATTTCGTGACAATGGTTATGATACGTTGTATAATTATAGCTTACCGTACTGTGTTGTTCTTTTGTGCTTACGGGAAGAACGGATTAGGTACCTACTTGCATCTTTTTTTAGGGTTCCGTACCCAAAGGGTAAAAACAGGACCCTATTACTAAGACTCCACTGTCCGTCTGTCTGTCTGTCACCAGGCTGCATCTCATGAACCGTGATGGCTAGACAGTTCATATTTTCACAGATGATGTATTTCTGTTGCCGCTATAACAACAAAAAATAAAATAAAGTTAAAATTTGAAGGGGTATAAAAGATTTTTTTTTCGGCGTTTTATGCCTTGTGGTACGGAACCCTTCGTGTGCGAGTCCTACTCGCACTTGGCCGGTTTTTTACCATTATGTATTTAATTTTAGTTGTTGATCTTATTATACCTGTCACTTCACTCACTTGTCAGATGACCCTTATTGGTTGTTTCATGGATTTAACTTTTAATCCTAGTAGGAATTAGCCCAGAAAAATTACAACGTTGCTTACCTAGCTGAAAAAGCTCTATAAACAGCGCCATCTACATTACCATTCTGTTACTATGATTTTTATTTTGTCTAATTGTAAAAAGCGCCACCTAGGGTCGAATAGCAATACTTTTAACGGATCAGATTTAAATTTCTCTGATAATGAAATATTTTGATAGATGGCGTTAAATTAAATTTCATTACGTGGGTTTATCATTTGCAACGTTCAAAATCTATTCACAATCTCATCTCAGCGACAATCAATGTCAAAAATTAGTCAAAAATATAGTGAAAAATCGAGCTTTATATAGTATAATTAGAAGTATTATTGACAGATGGGGACTGAGATCTGTGAACGTTCTTAAAATTACGAGAATTGCTCTCAGACATTGTTTAAGTGTGTAGCTACTGACATTATTGATATCGTTAAAAAATTATGTGTAAAGGTTCGTTCGTTCACACTGTGTAACATAACATGTTATTAACCATAGTTATATATACCTAACATGTTTCTATAGAAAAGTTAGCAATGTTAAATAATTTGGACGCGTTATATAACATAATCTAGATGCACCCTAAGTCTGTTTGGACTTTTGGACGGTATTTACTAGTCACTAGGTACGTATATGGCAATTTATAATTTTGCAAGGTCATCGTCAGCCGAAATAGCTCAGTTGGGAGAGCGTTAGACTGAAGATCTAAAAATCCCCGGTTCAATCCCGGGTTTCGGCAGTCCTAATTTTTGATTCATCTTTATTTGACCATTATATAACCGACTGTCAACTTATATTTTCCAGAGCCTTATTTGATATTCTATTTAATAGGTATTTTTATTTTAGATTCGTCATTATCAAACTCGATCTCCAAATTCAAATTCGAATAGTTTTATTTTCTCTTCACAAAACAATGGTATCATAAAAATTAGACAAGCTTAGAAACTACACAAAAGAAAGCAAAAAGTATTGCATCGACCGGGAATCGAACCCGGGCCGCCCGCGTGGCAGGCGAGCATTCTACCACTGAACCATCGATGCTTATACAAAGTGATCAAAATAAAGTAATAGTACCTATGTTCTCTTAATTTAACCCGGCGAGCGTAAGGTTGGGTGTTAACTAGGGATTGCAATCCCGCAAAACGGGATCCGGCATTCCCGCGGGATCCCGCTCCACTTATTAATCTGCTGGATCCCGCACCTTCAAAACGCGGATCCGCGGATCCCGCAAATTAAAAATTAATATATTTTGCAGTTCACTCAGAAGCAGGCTTGGAGATGATACTTTATAGTATTTATTTATTTATGGCATTTATATGCCATTTGCTTTTTAAGAGCGTATTTTTAAAAGTTATCACCATAGGTTAGTCGTAGTAATAGAATCTAGATAAGAGAAAGTTGTGATTTGATTATTAGTCATTATATGAATAAGACTATTAAGACTGAATTACAAACATCATAAAACTGTTGTTAGATGTAAGGGTAAAATTAAACAAAACTGTTGATGCTTAACATTTAAAAATTAAGGTCTAATAAGGCTGATTACTAATTACTCGTACTTAATTATAATTTCATTGTTATTTTGTTAGAAAACAAATAATTTTTGTTGCATAATGTAAGACATGTTTAGTTAATAATACTTGATTTTTTAAACAAAAACCTATAGTTTCAATTCGATTTTATAACATAATTTTAAATAAGATAAAGTATTAATTTTTCGATCTTATAGCCCTATGAGATCAAAAAATTAATACTTTATCTTAGCCCTATAAGATCAAAAAATTAATACTTTATCTTACATACAAACGGGGCAAAAAGTTGAACTACTGTGAATAATTTCAAATATGCGGGATCCCGCGGGATCCCGCGCGGGATTGATCAATCCCGCATATCAATCCCGCGGGATTGAGTGAGCTGCGGGATTGCAATCCCTAGTTAACACCCAGCCTGTAATAAAAAATCATTCGATATTTTTTATCTCGTACGTCAAAATGAGTTGTGCGTCTGAGTAGCTGCGCGGGTGGAGGTAAGTAAGCGTTGTGTTTCACGATGCAGTTGACCACCGACTGGCTAGGTGTTTAGATGGTGTCCAAGCTGCGGCTGGGTGAGTTTCACCCACCTTACGCTTCGTGTTACAAATTTGCGTAAATACTTTTTTGTTTTATATTCGATTTATTTCGTTTTTTTTTTTATTTGTTCAGGTAAATAATTAATATGTCATACGAAGAAAACCAAAGAAGATTATTAAGACTTTTCGAAGCAACTGGTGACGATAGTTCTTGTGATGATTCCGGTAGTGACTTTGAAGTTGATAATGTTAGCCAAAAAAGTTCTGAAAGTGACTCGGAACAAGAGATAGGATTACAAAATGAGGGAGAAAAAGAGTCAGCTGGTTCCGAAGAATGTGAAAGCGAAGGAAACAGGTCATATTTGCCAAAAGCCAGAAATGATTACCTTTTATAACCAGACCAAGGGAGGTGTTGATGTTGTAGACGAGCTGTGCGCCAACTACGATGTTTCACGCAATACAAAGCGCTGGCCAATGGTAATTTTCTATGCAGTTCTGAACATGGCTGGTATAAATAGCATCATAATTTACAAATGAATTTTTCTTAGAGACCTAGGAATAGGTTTGGTTTCACAACACTTGCAAAACAGAAAGGAGAATCAGCATTTACCTCAAGAGCTTCGCAAAAGAATTTTAGATCAAGTCGGTGAATCCTCACACTCACAACAACCTTCAAATAAAGTTCCTAAGCCTATCAGGTGTTGTGAAATATGTCCCACTAAAAAAGACCGCAAGACTAAACAAACTTGTTATAAATGCAATCGATATTTGTGTATGGAACATGCTGTTTTTACGTGTGGATATTGCGCTCAAACTGAAGATGATTATGAGAATTCTGAATAACTATATTATTATTATTTATATTATATTATATAACTAGTTATTATTTATACTATATAAAGCTCGATTACCACTCACTCACTGACTCACTGACTGACTGACATAATTGTTCTCCCAGATGGTGAAGGGGGAGGTGGGTATATTTTTACAGATTCGTATAGAAGTAACTCTCACGAGTATGGGAAAAATCCCAAACCTCCCCTTTTCCACCCCACTCTCCCCCATCCCTATCGTATCTCGGAAACTAAGAGTCCCGTGTTTTGTTGTTTTACGGATTCGTATAGAGGAGGCTCGGAAAAGTAAAATCCATTTTTCAAAGTTGCCCCCTTGTCCCCCTTCTCCCCCCCCCCTCTAGGTAGATCTCGGAAGTTAAGAGACTTGGAACATTTTTTTTTCAGATTCATATCAAGGGTCCCAGAGTTGGTCAAAATCATTTTTCAAAACTCCCCCCTCTCCCCCCTTCACCCCTCCCCCCATCGTATCTCGGAAATTAAGAAACCTGGGTTTTGTTTTTTTACGGATTCGTATAGAGGAGGCTCGGAGAAGTAAAATCCATTTTTCAAAGTTGCCCCCTTGTCCCCTTCTCCCCCCCCCCTCTAGGTAGATCTCGGAAGTTAAGAGACTTGGAACATTTTTTTTTTCAGATTCATATCAAGGGGCCCAGAGTTGGTCAAAATCATTTTTCAAAACTCCCCCCTCTCCCCCCCTTCACCCCTCCCCCCATCGTAAGAAATACTCCTCAAAAACACGACCTCGCGAGCTGCTTGCAGCTCGCGCAACGCCCAAATACTTTTTACAAGGGTAAGAAATACTCCTCAAAAACACGACCCCGCGAGCTGCTTGCAGCTCGCGCAACGCCCAAATACTAGTTATATTATATAAAGCTCGATTACCACTCACTGACATAATTGTTCTCCCAGATGGTGAAGGGGGAGGTGGGTATATTTTTACAGATTCGTATAGAAGTAACTCTCACGAGTATGGGAAAAATCCCAAACCTCCCCTTTTCCACCCCACTCTCCCCCATCCCTATCGTATCTCGGAAACTAAGAGTCCCGTGTTTTGTTGTTTTACGGATTCGTATAGAGGAGGCTCGGAAAAGTAAAATCCATTTTTCAAAGTTGCCCCCTTGTCCCCCTTCTCCCCCCCCCCCTCTAGGTAGATCTCGGAAGTTAAGAGACTTGGAACATTTTTTTTTCAGATTCATATCAAGGGTCCCAGAGTTGGTCAAAATCATTTTTCAAAACTCCCCCCTCTCCCCCCTTCACCCCTCCCCCCATCGTATCTCGGAAATTAAGAAACCTGGGTTTTGTTTTTTTACGGATTCGTATAGAGGAGGCTCGGAGAAGTAAAATCCATTTTTCAAAGTTGCCCCCTTGTCCCCTTCTCCCCCCCCCCCTCTAGGTAGATCTCGGAAGTTAAGAGACTTGGAACATTTTTTTTTTCAGATTCATATCAAGGGGCCCAGAGTTGGTCAAAATCATTTTTCAAAACTCCCCCCTCTCCCCCCCTTCACCCCTCCCCCCATCGTAAGAAATACTCCTCAAAAACACGACCTCGCGAGCTGCTTGCAGCTCGCGCAACGCCCAAATACTTTTTACAAGGGTAAGAAATACTCCTCAAAAACACGACCCCGCGAGCTGCTTGCAGCTCGCGCAACGCCCAAATACTAGTTATATTATATAAAGCTCGATTACCACTCACTGACATAATTGTTCTCCCAGATGGTGAAGGGGGAGGTGGGTATATTTTTACAGATTCGTATAGAAGTACCTCTCACGAGTATGGGAAAAATCCCAAACCTCCTTTTTTCCACCCCACTCTCCCCCCTCCCTATCGTATCTCGGAAACTAAGAGTCCCGTGTTTTGTTGTTTTACGGATTCGTATAGAGGAGGCTCGGAAAAGTAAAATCCATTTTTCAAAGTTGCCCCCTTGCCCCCCTTCTCCCCCCCCCTCTAGGTAGATCTCGGAAGTTAAGAGACTGTGAACATTTTTTTTTTCAGATTCATATCAAGGGACCCAGAGTTGGTCAAAATCATTTTTCAAAACTCCCCCCTCTCCCCCCCTTCACCCCTCCCCCCATCGTAAGAAATACTCATCAAAAATACGACCCCGCGAGCTGCTTGCAGCTCGCGCAACGCCCAAATACTTTTTACAAGGGTAAGAAATACTCCTCAAAAACACGACCCCGCGAGCTGCTTGCAGCTCGCGCAACGCCCAAATACTAGTTATACTATATAAAGCTCGATTACCACTGACTGACTGACTCACTGACATAATTGTTCTCCCAGATGGTGAAGGGGGAGGTGGGTATATTTTTACAGATTCGTATAGAAGTAACTCTCACGAGTATGAGAAAAATCCCAAACCTCCCCTTTTTCACCCCACTCTCCCCCCTCCCTATCGTATCTCGGAAACTAAGAGTCCCGTGTTTTGTTGTTTTACGGATTCGTATAGAGGAGGCTCGGAAAAGTAAAATCCATTTTTCAAAGTTGCCCCCCTTGCCCCCCTTCTCCCCCCCCCTCTAGGTAGATCTCGGAAGTTAAGAGACTTGGAACATTTTTTTTTCAGATTCATATCAAGGGGCCCAGAGTTGGTCAAAATCATTTTTCAAAACTCCCCCCTCTCCCCCCCTTCACCCCTCCCCCCATCGTATCTCGGAAATTAAGAAACCTGGGTTTTGTTTTTTTACGGATTCGTATAGAGGAGGCTCGGACAAGTAAAAACCATTTTTCAAAGTTGCCCCCCTTGCCCCCCTTCTCCCCCCCTCTAGGTAGATCTCGGAAGTTAAGAGACTTGGAACATTTTTTTTTTCAGATTCATATCAAGGGGCCCAGAGTTGGTCAAAATCATTTTTCAAAACTCCCCCCTCTCCCCCCCTTCACCCCTCCGTAAGAAATACTCCTCAAAAACACGACCTCGCGAGCTGCTTGCAGCTCGCGCAACGCCCAAATATGTACTTTTTACAAGGGTAAGAAATACTCCTCAAAAACACGACCCCGCGAGCTGCTTGCAGCTCGCGCAACGCCCAAATACTAGTTTTATTTATACTATATAAAGCTCGATTACCACTGACTGACTGACTCACTCACTGACTGACATAATTGTTCTCCCAGATGGTGAAGGGGGAGGTGGGTATATTTTTACAGATTCGTATACAAGTAACTCTCACGAGTATGGGAAAAATCCCAAACCTCCCCTTTTTCACCCCACTCTCCCCCCTCCCTATCGTATATCGGAAACTAAGAGTCCCGTGTTTTGTTGTTTTACGGATTCGTATAGAGGAGGCTCGGAAAAATCCATTTTTCAAAGTTGCCCCCCTTGCCCCCCTTCTCCCCCCCCTCTAGGTAGATCTCGGAAGTTAAGAGACTTGGAACATTTTTTTTTTCAGATTCATATTAAGGGGCCCAGAGTTGGTCAAAATCATTTTTCAAAACTCCCCCCTCTCCCCCCTTCACCCCTCCCCGCATCGTATCCCGGAAATCAAGAAACCTGGGTTTTGGTTTTTTACGGATTCGTATAGAGGAGGCTCGGAAAAGTAAAAACCATTTTTCAAAATTCAAACCTCCCCTTTTCCATTCCACCCCACTCTCCCCCATCCCTATCGTATCTCGGAAACTAAGAGTCCCGTGTTTTGTTGTTTTACGGATTCGTATAGAGGAAGCTCGGAAAAGTAAAATCCATTTTTCAAAGTTGCCCCCCTTCTCCCCCCCTCTAGAGGTAGATCTCGGAAGTTAAGAGACTTGGAACATTTTTTTTTTCAGATTTATATCAAGGGGCCCAGAGTTGGTCAAAATCATTTTTCAAAACTCCCCCCTCTCCCCCCATCGTAAGAAATACTCCTCAAAAACACGAACCCGCGAGCTGCTTGCAGCTCGCGCAACGCCCAAATACTTTTTACAAGGGTAAGAAATACTCCTCAAAAACACGACCCCGCGAGCTGCTTGCAGCTCGCGCAACGCCCAAATACTAGTAGTACCTATAAGTTTAGATCTCATTTGTTTCCAAATTTTATTAGCTAGAAGGAAAAGCTTTTCGTTTTGTTTTTTTAAAGTCTACTTTTTTATAAAAGAATAATTTCTAGTGCCATGTAAAAAAAAAGTTAAAAATGTTGATTTTGTTAATTTCGTAAATAAAGATTAAAAAATATTTGTTCGCTTTATTTGTCCCTCTCAAACACTTCTTGAATTATTAAATAATGACATTAGTAAATAAAAACATAAATAAAATATGATAAACACATTAAAATGGCTAGTCCACCATTATGGGTTTGCTGCACCCACCTTACGCTCGATGTAACAAATATTAACCTTATGCTCGCCGGGTTAATTAGCAGATGGTACTCTTCTTCAATTATACAAACAGCATTGAAGCAGTAGACCTAGCCTAGCCTACGCATTTTTTCAATGTGCTATCCTTTCATTAGGTAGATATAAGTAACTAAATCGCATAGTTTCACTTCACATTCCTAACATAGGTAGGTACATATAATTATTATATAGTGTACAAACGCCAGCGCATCAAGCTACTACAAACTGTCAAATTTCTTTAATAGATTTTCAACTTTATCGCTAAAGTATAAGGTTCAAAGTTGATTGGGAAAATTTTACAGTTTCGGGTAGCTTAATGTGCTGGCGTCTGTACCTACATACCCCGCATCCTGACTAGTGATGGTAAATTCGCATAGATATATAAAAAAACAGATCTATGTAAATTCCCGAGAATATTCTTCTAACGAAAACTTTGCTGTTACCTAAGTTCAGGAAGGAACTAACGCCGCCATCTTGACTTTTCACTACAATCTCACAAAATAATGTTTGACAACCTCGCCCTCTTGTCAATGCAGCCGGTCGATTCTGTAAAAATCTCACCGTGAAAACTCAGGTGAAGTGAGTTTGTTTTTGCTATGAATTGACACTATTGACAGCTCACTCCACGCTCACTTCACCTAATTTTTCACGGTGAGATTTTTACAGAATAGCACCGCAGGGTCAAATTAAATTAGCTAGCGAAACTGAAGACGTGATGGGTATCGATATCTAAACACGATAGAATTAAAATAACAAAGATTTGATGTATTTTTCAACGCGGTCAGCCGTCAACAACCGCTGGTAGTGTTGCTTCTTGACGTATGAGTTGAGAAAATATACTACTGAAAACCCATGCCCTAAAATAAAATATATAAACAAAATATACTCATCCGAAATTATTATGTACGGACGCCAGCACATCAACCTACCACAATCTGTCAGATTTCTTTAATAGATTTTCAACTTTATCGCTAAAGCATAAGGTTCAAAGTTGATTAGGAAAATCTGACAGTTTGTGGTAGGTTGATGTGCTGGCGTCTGTACAACAAACTATTTAATACTAGCAGCGCCCCGCGGTTTCACCCACATAAGTGTCGATCGCCTGGGAATATCGGGATAAAAATTATCCTTTGTCCTTCCCCGGGATGCAATCTATCTCTCTGCCAAAGTTTATCGAAATCCGTTCAGTGGTTTAGGCGTGAAAAGGTAACATACATACAGACAGACAGACAGACACTGACAGAGTTACCTTCGAATTTACAATATTAGTATGGATTTATCGTCTATTTAGTAAACAACTTCCCCGTAATATATTTTAATGTATTTATTACAATCATATTCATAGTCATATGATGTTCAGAGGATAGCCGTGGTCATATACCACTTTGTCCTAAAGCTTATCCTAGATCTCTTACTACTGTTAGAATGTATTGTGTTGTTAGGGTAGGTGGCATACGATCACGGCTATCTTGTGACTTACTTTCGAATTTATAATATTAGTAAAATTGATGACAAAGGCGCGCGATCAATCGAGTCCCGTAATTTTTTGTAATGGCTAATAACGTGTGTGCTGTCGGATACACACGTAACACGTTAAGGCCTGTATTAATGCCGATAACCTTGAGCATTTGGGCGGAGCTAACGACCCATTCTCCGCGCCACTCCGCTACCCGCATGCAACACGCCGCCATCGCCACCACGGTTTGCCTCGCCTAGTCTCGTCACAGAGTATCGAAATCACAGAAGGTCAAGTCATCGTGAAAGTTAAATAATTATGTGTACCACATATATATACAATGGTCCAGTTTTGGTTTTATTTAGGTATTATCTATTGATATGGATGTACTTTTCGGGCTATGGTTACGAATAAAATTGTTAAAAGCTTTCGAGGCCGTGAGTAGAAGCCTAATATAAATCAGCCTGGCTTGCCATGTTGTATCTTTTTAACTAAAATTAATGGCTAAATGTGCTGCTAAGCGCAAAACTCAAGAATGGCTGGACCAATTCGGTTTTTTTTAAATATTCGTTGAAGTCTTAGGAAGGTTTCTATGAAGAGAAGAAGGGTAGGTAGGCATGTAAGTAGATAGGTAGGTAGGTATGTAGGGTAGGTAGGTAGGTAGTTAGGATAAGGCAGATAGGAAGGTAGGGTAGATAGGTAGGCAGGTAGGGTAGGTAGGTAGGTATAGGAAGTATAATTATCACTAGTGTATGTCATATTATTTGTAATATTTTTTATAAACAAATAGATTATAACTAAAATTCAGCTGAATAATCTTCAAGTTCTTCGACAGACCTTACAAGATGCTTGTGAGTCACCATGTCATCCAATAGAGACCGTAGTTTTTGAATGCCCAAATCATCTTGTTCCTAAAATGAATGCAGTTATACATATATTTACAAGTAAAACAAAAATATAGGTTCATAATTTGTAAAAAAAAATACATTCACATCCAAATCAACAGAATCACCGTCAACTTCTCTGGTAGAACTAATTGATTCACTACGTATAGGTAATGAATTTTTTATTTGATTTATAACTCACCAAATATTCCTAAAAAAAATTATGATTAGTTGAATAATATTATTGACCCACTTTAGCCCACATGGATAGTAATGATAAGTGATAATTATAATAAAAAACATGACTACCAATTTGTTTTTCTAATTTTATGTAGTCTGTGCCACCCGCGGTCTGCGATAGGCTGATTTAATTGATTGATTGATGTCACCCGCGACGATAGAAGTCGAGTAAAAAGTATTCGACTTTCGATCTGCCATAGAGAGATTTGATCCTTATGATTGACCCTATCGATTGATGCCATAAAAGTACAGGGTATTATTTTTTCGGATTTTAGCCGGTTCGATTCCCGAGAGCGGCAAGCGAATTTTCGAAAATCTTTGAATGCAGATTTGTTTTTTTTTTTTTAATGAAGCGTAAAATTTGAGTAAAATTTGCTATCTCCAGTGTTTAGAGTACTTGCCCTCTAGGTGAGGTTAAAAAAATCCAGCCTGTATATACATATATACTATTGAACTACTACTTTTACTACTTTTTACTATTGCATGACATTATTATTTTCAATTCCTTATTTTGTTGACTGATCTGTATTTACGATAATTTTATTTTCAATGACATTGTACAGACGCCAGCACATCAAGTTACTACAATCGGTCAGATTTCTTTAATAGATTTTCATCTTTATCACTAAAGCATAAGGTTCAAAGTTGATTGCGAAAATTTGACAGTTTCGGGTAGGTTGATGTGCTTGGCGTCCGTACTTTATTGAATAGTGAAATTAACAGTTAACATTCTTGTTTTATATTTGCACACCTTATATGGTTATTAACAGTGTACCATTTGACCTTTTCTAACATCCACTAAACCTGTTTTATGCAAATAAATGATTTGATTTTTTTATTTGAAAATAATTACGCCGGTAATCAATAAATTGACAAATTATTAGCAAGTATGTAACCTATAATCATAATTAATACCTACTATAGGAGCATTTTCAGTTTTGTGTCACAATATGTCACAAATAATCGCAACGCATCAGAATAATAGACTTTACTTAGGCACCGAAAAGTAAAATTTATAATATTGGCTAAATCATTTCGTGGACGTGGACCTTCTGTGATCATTCACTACTAGTACTTACGACTTTCGTTTGATTGAGGTAGGTATTTTATAAACAGTACCTATGTACACAGAGTAAATGGACAGAGCATAAGTTTCATAAAACCCCGCTATGGTAGGCACACTTTTTGTTTTTGCAGTAATATTTTACGATTTTATTTCGTAGTGCGGAGTTCTCGCAACGCGACATACGTCCACCTAGCAACCACAGAACATATATACCCTAACGGGAAGAATAACCACTCCGTACAAATTTTAGGAGGAAAATTTTCCTAACCGACCGGCGCCATCTGTGTTCCGCCCACGAAAACTAGAGAGTAGAAGCTAGGGCGGGAATTTCAAACTACAGTGCATTGTATAGAAACTTTGTATTGCATTTTATGCACAAGTACAATGCGTTTCTCGATAGTTTCCCACAAGATGGCCAATTTTTGCTCAGCAATAATTGACATTTAAACAGAATCACTATCGAGAAACACAGTGTACTTGTGCATAAAATGCTAAAATTTATCTATAAAGAGCAGTCTAATAAAACAAAGATTGACTTGACTTTTTTATTTAGCATGTTATAATAATAATTTATTTAACAGATTCATTATTGTATTATGTTATGACTGATTTTACATGATTTTATATAAGTTATTTATTCATTTTCAGTAATATGGTACAAACGGTGTTCACAAATCACAAGTATGTGTAGTCACTGTCTCAACACCGAGTCTATATCTCACAAATGGGTCATAATCAAAACTCGCAAAAAAAGTGTTATCACATATTTTTTCCATGTTTAATTGACTTGGTAAGTTTTTTTTTTGGCAGAGATACAGATTGTAGACTGAGCTATGTGCGTGATGTAGAATATTAAATATATTTTTAGTAAAACTTGTTTTTATTATGCACACAGTGTGATAAAATATCCTTCTGTGGACTTGTTACTAGTAGGAGTTCGTAGCTTTGCGTGGTTATACAAAATCAACTGTTCTTCCTACCATAGTCAGACTTAAAATAATTAATAACTAACATAATGAACTTATATATTCCTGACATTTCTAAAATTAATTTCACTTATTTTTAAGAAAAAACAGATTAAACAACTCGTTACAAAATTCGTATCCATCCTGTGGACTAAAAAAACTCGGATTCTAGAATCGATTTCACAAATTGCAAATCGATATTTTTGTTTTGACACTGGCAACTCTGTGCAGCTGTCACTTGTCATTGTGCTGAGAAAATTTGTATGGTGAGTGTGTTTTAACGATAAAAAAATTGTACTAAACAAGTTTTTTGTCAAAGATCGCGTGTCTTTCCTTTGTGTTAAATATTTTGGTAAGTTTGCATTGAATTAACATGAAAAACTCTGACTGGTTGCGTCTAATGAACTTTTTTAAGAATTTCACATTGTTGCTTTACTAACCTAAAAAACTACGACTATAAATTGGATTTTGTACAAAGCAGTCCCTTCTGTGGAATTCTTTTCTGTGTTTCTGTGTCCACAGAAGGGATGATTGTCAACAGAATGGATAATATTAGTGCTAATGACTTATTTCTGAGAAGCTATTTCTTTTGCATTACCTTTTTGTTTATATGTATTGCCCGTTCCATGTAGCTTATTTTGTTTCAGCAACCATGCCTCCAAGAAAAAAAATTACTGAGGAAGAAAAGAAGACGTCGAGAGCAATTAAGCGGTATTAAGCGTACATGTGACCAGACAGTTGCAACTGGATCAGATATATCCGATTTTAATTCATTGTTAACTTGTGTGAAAAGTAAATGTAAAGGTATTGAAGCGATTGGCATAGATGATTCTCATGTGGCAGAAATCGAAGAAATTGTAGCATCAAATACCATACGCCCTTTTAAAGGTACACTTAAAATTCACCAAATCTCTTGGTCCAAAAATCAACCAAATATTCTTCATGCAAGGCGGTTAAGTTGCATAGTCTGCGCAGCTCATACCAAATGTAGCCACTATGAGATTGGACAAATTAAAGTTGAGACAGATTTGTTAGGTTCACCGTCGAAAGAACCCAGTTCGCCACATAGTGCATCAATGCCAATTACTTTAAGCTCTATTCCTTTCTCGAGAATGGGAACTCCGACTGCCTCTACTGATACTGCTTTAAGCAACTCTCCCATATCTGAAGGTTCAATAGAAAACCTTTCTCCAGTAGCTTCAAGAAAGAGATTGCACTTTGATGACGTTTATTCAGATGATTTTGATGATTTTGTTGTACCGCTTCACAGAACCAAGAGACTGATTAATAGTGATGATTTTAACGTTAGTGATAGTAGTAACGAAAATATCTTTTAATTGTTGTAATCAACGGTAAATGATTATATTTGTCTCTTCTGTGGACAAATAAGATATTTCCTGTGGAATCTCACAGTTTATTTTTTTATTGATTTTCTAAAGACTGATTTAACAAGAAAATATGTTAATTGTATAACGCAGGATACATTTAATCATTACAAGTTATTTGTTTTTATTAAGATTTAAAATCATCGATGTATAAGTTGATTTCATTAATTTCTGTGGTCAACTTATTATTTTCTGTGGCCTTTAAAAAAGTAAATAGTAGCAATATTTACAGAACTAATTAAAAACGATCTTTTTCTTATGTGTGATTATATTATTTTTAATATTTAGCAATTAAAAGTTGATTTTGTATGCAATCTGACGACTTTTACTTTTTCAAAAACCGAATCTTCAATTTTGATTATGACCCAAATACACACTTAATTTCACCAAAACACAGCAACGGAGGAGCAAGCACGACTCAACGTTATCAATGTATGTAGAATTAAATGGAATTAGTTTATTTATTACAAATAAACAAGTACAAGATAAAATGATGCGCAAGCGGCGGCAGACATTTTTGTGAGATCATAAACAATGTGACTTGCAGACGTTAGTGTTGCCACACATTAACCCCTATATAATAATTTTTTTATTATGTAATATTCAATTATATATGTTATTTTACTCAACAAATGTATTTGTTTGGCATCAGAATAATAGCTAAAGGTATTTTCAAGGGTAATTTACTTTGAAAATCAATTAATAAGCCCATTAAAATGGACAATACGAAATTGTATTTTTGGTGGCAACATTATATATTCGTCTCTTTTACACTGATGTCGTTGTCTCTCTCTTGCTATCAAGCCCACCTACATACAGTTCTTAGAACAAAGTTGACAGGGCCTGCTAGCAACACGATGCGCCCCGCACTAAATTTATGGACGAGTGCGGGGGTGATGTAGACGCAGTCCTTTATCAGAGGCCTTTTTAATTTATTATCATAAAAATAATACATATTTAAAAAAAGTAACAAAACCAAATTATTCTCCTTTGTATTGCAAAGATGTAGATATATTTTTTTACACTCTTTTGATAAAAAAATGAAGGAGTAAAACGGTTTCATCTCAATGATTTGGAGGTGATTTGGTGATTTTTTTTAAATTATGTGATACCGGTAGAAAAATTATGGCAAAACCAAATTACGTATTATATCATGAAGATTACTAAGGATTTTTTTCAGATGTAATTTCTCTGTAAATGCCGACAAAAACTTGCTTCATCTGCATGCTTTTTTCAAGCTTTTTCGAGAGAGCAGCCTTAAGATTCCCCCACGGAAAGCTTCCGTGGGGTTTCGCAGTTTAGAGGTTCCACTGCTGACGTCAGCTCAGATAGCGGCAAACACTGTAAACAGAATAGCTCGACGAACGTAGCCTCTTGAAGTAAAGATATCCGCCACTCATGCTAAATTAGGTACATCAGTCCCACGATACAGCTTTCTTCCCCTTTCAGTTTCAGCTGATGAAAGGAAATGATTGATACCGAAATCTTTTTCTATGATCATAGATATTTTTAAATTAATATGGGGCAAATTATCAGTAATTTGAGTTATAATATAACAAAACATTTAACAGATAAGCTGAACGACTTATACACAGACTGTATTTCTAAGTTGCAATATTCTCTATAAAAATATTACTGCGTTTCTGGTTTAGGCAATTGCCTAAACCAGAAACGTAGTGATAATATTTTTTCTCTTTACAGGCCCAATCATTTTTTGAGCTAGGTTACTGATTTAAGATTTTCGACTGCCACAGTCTAGTCATAATTTCAGTCGAAAGACGTTCACTGCTGGACATAGGCCTCGCCCAAGCACCGCCACTTTGACCGGTTCTGTGCTTCCCGCATCCGGTGGATTCCTATGACCTCCCAGGAAAATCTGTGAAATTCGTTCATCAACAGGAAAAGTTTAAAGTTTAGGACGCTCATACAATTTGTGTTATTTTTTACAGAAAACTCACTGCTTTTTACCGGCTGAAGAATTGACAGCAGAAGAAATAAATTACCTATGACGCTATAGAAATCAGCTCTCCATCGCCAGATAACTTTTATTCGAGGAATGAAATTGACGTTTGACAGTTTTTGTATAGTAGAACTGTCTGAACTGTCAAAAATTCAAAATTATTCCTCCGATAAAATTATCTGGCGTTGGAAAAATCAGCTCTAAATCTATTCAATTGGCCTTTTGGAATTTTGGATGCCAGCGCAAACACTTAAACCAAACTGTAGCTTAATAGTTATAAGAATGTTGGAGTAAATAAGGAAATGGGTATGCGTTACGACTATTCTTTAAGTACTATTAGTTATTCTGTGCCTTTGCAAATATAACAAACAGGTTTCACAGTCAACGTCGCGTCGTAGAGTCTCGGGCGAGGCGAGCTACCGCATGCTGATGTCATACAGGAGATTTTATTGTTGAAAATCTCTCCAGCTTACACCCAGAGTTCATCTGAAATCATCGGCAACCCTTTGTAAGAAATATTACAGGAATCTTAAAATATAGACAGTTCGGTGGTGGTGGCTGCTAATATAATGCACATACTATAAAATGATATGGCGCCAGTCTTGTCAAATTAAGGTGCCACTAGTCGGTATTTTTTCCATACAAATTTCAGGAAAGTATTGCTCCACTGTTTTACATTGTGTATCCAAAGTTAAACATGATATCGTTTTGACATATTCATTTTGTCTGTACAGAAACAGAATAGTAAAATAAAAAGCCATTAAAAAGTTATGATCCAACAAAGATTCGGTTTTCTTGCTATTTTTAACGTAACTTTGGTTGTAAAAAAGTGGTTTTTTCATAAAACTCTATTTTCCAAAGCACTTTTCGATATTTTTTTACGCGCCTTTCAGTTCGGAACGGTGTTTCTGTGCGTGAGAATTGGACGTTGTGCGTGTAGACTAGCGTCTAACTGCTCATCACTGATATTAGCTTTGTCGGTCATGAAGCCAGGTGAGACAGCGTGCTCACGACTAGTTTGCCCTTAAGGCGACTACATAACCTAAAGCGCGTTCATTGTCGGACTGCATAGAAAAGAAAGAGAAGCGCGATTACACAACGCTGGTAATTTATTGCAAAATATGAAGCAATTATCTATTTACAAAAACTATTTAATAATAAATAATCCATCACTGAACGCAGTTTGGCATTAGAAATTTAATGGTATATTTTTAATTATAATTAAAATTGTTGATGAAGGGATAAACTGCTTTTAAACACAATTATGTATAATATGTTTAATTATGATTTGAGTTCCATCGTTCTATTAAAATAAGACTTGAAAATATCTTTATTTTTTGGTCAAAATTATTTACGGTTTAAGAGATACACTGCTTTAAAAAAAACAACTTTTTGACCCTTTTCATGAAATCTCCACCTTAGTATGACTACACGTGGGTGCTGTTGGATACCTACGCATGATAAAGCTACGGTTTCCTACTGCGTCATAAAAATCTGATTTGCCCTTTAGGGTAATATATCTTCTGTCATCTGTGAGTATTTGACATAAAGGTGTAAAAAATTATGTATTTTGACAGCCGTTATCTTTAGGGTAAGTATACACGCATCGACGAAACACAGCAGGCTGCTTGACGCCGGACTCCGGTGGGAGGGTGGTCGCAAACCAGGGGGCTTACTCTCCAAACTAATTTTAATTCCAATTATAGGTATATGTTCTGTGGCCGTTATAGTGTGACCATTTACCGTTTTCTTAGGAATCCAAATGCGCGACGAACATAGGACTTAATTAGGTAATTCATTTACATAAGCGTTGCAACGACCACAGAAAAGAATCATACATTTTACTTACGTAGGTACCTATAATTTATCTTAAATCTTGTTTTTATTATCGACAACGCTTTATAACCAGGAAGAACTTACCTAAGTAATAATAACAACAAACACGAATTTCCTTTTTTTGTTAGTGATGTACTTAGGTAGATAAATCGATATTATTAATAGAAATTATCTAATCGCCTCGAGAATCTTAACATGGCGCCGGCGACAAAACTGCTGACGCCTAATGCCTATGTCATTGTTTTAATAAGTTTAATTGTTAATATGGATTAAAACATGTTTCGCAATAAGGATCTATTTACTTCATAGTTATGTGTCATGTCGAACAAAGTACCTAATGGAACAATAAATATAGATATAACGAGTGATAGCAGCTGAGTGTATCTGTAATATTGATTTTTATTTGATACGAGGTGGCCTGGTTTGTTTTAATTACCAATATGTTTTATTTTAGGGAAACTTCGAAAGGGCCGAAGTATTCGTATAAATAAAAATAATGTCTAACAACATAATCAATATTATGTTGTTAGACATTATTTTTATTTCATTTTTATTTTTTTTTGTTTTTTATTTTTATTTCATTTTTTTTATTTTTTTTTTTATCCACAATTGGATACTGCCCACCTACCTATACAACGGCTCAAGTTAATTTAGCTAGCGAAACTGCAGTTGATGGGTACGGTAACAAAAAATAATTAATTGGATGTTTTTGTTTTGGTCAACTATCGTACTTTGTGTAGTTACACTAATTAGTACTTAAAATATCCGTTTAAAAAAACTAAAAAACCCGACCAAAAACAAAAAAAAATAAAAACTTAAGTTAAAAAAAAAATTGAAAGCTAAAAACAAGCCCATTTTAAATTAAATTAAAGTTGGTAGCAGGCTGGGTCCAATTGAATTTGAAAATATAATAAAAATAGTATGGGTCCCGCCTGCTTCCAACTTTTATTTAATTTAAAATGGCCTTGTTTTTAGCTTTTCAGTTTTTTTTATTAACTTAAGTTTTTTAACGCAGTCGGTTTTTTAGTTTTTACCCGACTGCGCCAGAAGGAGGGTTATGTTTTTTATTACTTTTTTTTTTATTTCCAGCTTTTTAGTTTACAAATGTGAGTGATTTCGCAGACGATTTAGTTCTTGGTACGTGTTTTTTACGATTTGTCACTTTGAATTCGATCGAAGGGTTCTAAAAGGTACTCGTAATTACAAAGATATACTTTTAAAACCCTTTATTTTGATAAACCACTAGATAGGAATTAAGAAAAAAAATTTGTTTTGAAGACAATGCCAAAAATGGACCATTTTATTTTATTTTTGTCAATTTTTATATAACCAGTGCGAATCTAGCGGCCTCTCTCAAGCTGAAATCGATCAAGCCGTTTAGGCTACAGAGCGTGCCAAAGAAATATGTAACATACCTACATACATACATACACTCGAAAAATATAACCCTCCTTCTGGCGCAGTCGGGTAAAAATTAGTTTTAGTATTTAATCGTGTTTAGTCAATGATATCCATCACGTCTGCAGAATTTCGCTAACTACTTAGTTGAATATGTCCCTGTATAGAAACAGTCTAGGTATATTAAGGGGCTTACATGACCTAATGCGCGGTCACTGTCAGACTGCATAGAAAAGAAAGAGAAGCGCGATAATAACGCAGGTATTTATTGCAAGCATTTATTTAATTAAAAAAAATTTAAAACACTAGTGTTTAAGTATGTTGCTTGGTTTTTATTGTAAAAAGAAAGTTTTTAGAGGTATCTTCATGATTTTTTTTTATCGTATCTACACTATCTACCTAGCATATATCCTGAAAAATATTAAGATATTTTTCTGATTTTGTTTACTGTAGTCGATCATATAGTTTTATTATTTCCAAAACTTGCGTTTTTTGCGTTTAGGTCCTGTAAGCCAGAAAGGGTTACCGCTGGCCCGGAACATCAAGGGCCAAGGAAGGAATACGGGTGGGTTTTAGTCAGTAAGAGTCTGACACTCCCTTCCGCTCCACCCAGAGCGGGAGGGATCATTTGATGATTTCCCATCCAGAAAAAAAAGCCCCTTAATACCCGACTCCGCCAGAAGGAGGGTTATGTTTTGTTCCCAATGTTTTTTGAATATGGGTGTGGACCGAAACCGTGATCAACCACGAGGACCCAGAGCTGATTGATGGATGCCACATATTATTTTCTATTCTTTGGTTCCAGAGTGTACTGGTTTCTGTAGGTGGTGTGCATGTGCACAGTGAAACACCAGATATTGCGAAAGGGTGAAGCGTGGGGAGACGTACGCAATACGTCCGTGCGCAATCTTTCGTAGTGAATACTAAAGAATTGTTTTGCAAATCGCGGCGCCCGCCGCCGCCGCCGCTAGGCGAGCGCCCCCGTCCCGCTCCTGTTACCAGCCTTGGATTTATTAAACATAATTATGTATTACAAATACAAACAAATACAAAAATATTAAATAGTGATACGATCACGCCTACAGGTTTCCTTCATTATCTAACACTCCAGCTAACAGCAGATAAACTTCCAATAATTTCGAATAATCAAGAGAACTCTATCTTTTGCTAAGCAAGTCCTTTGATTTTGTTATTTTTAGGCATCATAGAATGCTTTAATATGTTCGTCTCGTAGCCAAAGGTATTTTCGCAAACGATTATAAGAATCGAGGCTATTCGTATCATTCGCCGAAATCGCAGCTAGTTATATTGTCTCGTAAACTTTTATATGTCGGCTCACGAATTGAAGTGCTGTCAATAGTCGGTTTATGGGAGAAGACCGTTAACTTTTATTCTCCGGTTCACGGAATGTTGTGGTAATGTTTCATAATCGAACAAGTGCGAAACACTTTGCTAGATTAAATTGCCTGAGAATTTTAGCTCTTATTCACTTCCCATAAACAGTAGGAATGGTTTTTTATAGTATGCCGAAATAGCATTAACATTAAACATTTATTCAAAATCCAAATAATGATTTCATAATACTTCCCAAGTCTGTATTAGGTTCCTAATTTCCTTTATACTGTGTTACTGATATCCCAGATCTGATGATCGTTTATTAATAGCAAATTGGAAGATGAACAATATCTCTACTCTAGGACTACCTACCTAGGTAGATAGACTGACGCCACATTAGTGTGCTGCCGGTCGATTCTGTAAAAATCTCACCGTGAAAACTTAGGTGAAGTGAGTTTGTTTTGCTAGGAATTGACACTAATGACAGCTCACTCCACGCTCACTTCACCTAAGTTTTCACGATGAGATTTTTACAGAATAGAACCGCAGATGTGAGATCCGACCGAAAATTCTGAAAATACCTTTGGCAATCGACCGACATCGACGCTTAGTTATAGCACGAAAAACTGGCTTGCGGAACCGTAAATAGAATGAGTTTAGCAATTTTTAATGATTTTTAGATGACAATCAAACCGACGCGACGGCCCTGCTGAAGGTGGATCACTGCTGCCTATGGAAATCTACAAGACCAGAGCCATCGCACATGTGTTGCCAACTTGCGATCGCTGAAACAAAACTGAAATAATATTATGTCAAATGCCACGTGCAAAGCTGCTAGTTGGCGGAAATAGGTAGCTATGATGGTATAGCCATTTTTCGAACGAGCTCCATCACATACAGCGGAGTAATTGTGTTACACACTAGAAGTAGCAATGACTTTTATTTTGACAGTTGAACAACATTCATTGTGTTATTTACGTTGTTGAGCAGACAAATTTATGAAACAAATGTAGCAATGGATTAGCAATATCCTTCAAAATTATTCAGATTTTCTATTAAGTACTACTCCTCAAACCCTTACCCTCCTGTAATCTCCTGAAATAAATCGTAACTTCAAGCTTGACTTAAGTAAAATGCCGTAATGACCCGCCCTGTGGACCTGCCCCTTTTGACGATTGTTCATTATTATATCATGATAACGGTATTATTTTAGCACTAGAACTCCTCATAATTTTTTTACCTACCTACATGTTCTCAATATGGTATGGTCCATAAATTCATCAGCGGAATTATACCGCTTTAAGAAAATATACCGCTATTTCTTATAATCTCAGAGAAGATTCTCTCAATTAAATAAGTAATAATAATTTTTATAGTGCTTTGAACTCTACGAAAACAGCTCAACTATGACCAAATAGCAACATAAATATTTTTTGTTTTTATACGATCACAAAAAAACAGACAAATCTGTGCATTCACCCTCAAGAGCAATATTTAAGAATAAAAGCAATAGTGTGTAGAATACTGTTTTTTTGGTTGAATCGAAAACATAATGGTTAATGTTTGTAAATTATTATTGAATGAATAAACAATAATATGCGACTGTAGAAAATAGTTTTGCCTAAATGTCTACCATTTAGGAAAAAACCTTGCCTGTGAACATTGCAACACTGGGCTTAGTTAAGCCTAGTGTTGCCATGGTACTAAACTATGATAAACGCGTTAGCTGTGTTATCAGATTGAAATAAGTAGCACACTCGCAGCTATTTGTCGCGTGCGTCTGATATGTTTACCTTTATTTTGTTTGGCCAGGTTAGTTGCGGGATCCATTGAACACATGGAATACTTTTCGAATACCTAGGTACATAAAAAATTCGGAATATAAAATTACCAATAGATGGATTAAATCGAATACCGGAGGAAATAGAGACCGTATTTTCTGTACCTATAGGGAAAATAAAATACGAGTAGATAATAAGCATAAGGGCGCGTTCCCACTATGTCGTGACAATTAATTTATCGTTGGACGACTGTCGTCTCTAGCTGTTCCCATTATATCGACTGTTTATCGTCAATAAGTCGTCGATATCATTGAACGACTGTCGTATGATCTAGCTGTTCCCATTGGATCGTGACGACATTTTTACTGTACACGGCAGTCGCCTTGACTTTTATGTGATACGTGCTACGATAGATAGTCGCAATACGAGGGCGACACTGAAAGCTTTTAAAACTGGCCACTTGTACCTAAACGATATAATAAAAAAATAAGTTCAAAATTTTGAAAATGGAACTCTTTGCCAATATTATTGTGTATGTATTTTTTATTTGTTTATTCATTTGTCATTTGTTTACGATTTGGCGGCAAATTTAAAATTGTCTGTGTCACGTCAGCATGAATTTAACGCGAGAAAATTTTCGTACAATGATTTTTTATAACTTTCGATGTCATTTAAGTCAACAAGAAAGTTATGATGATAGACTGCGATTGGCCTTTCACGATGAACCCCCATCTCGTGCCACTGTTTACAACTGGTTTAATGAGTTTAAACGTGGTCGCACTAATCTCACCGATGATCTGCGTAAGGGACTGCCTTCTACGGCGACGACTGAAGATAACATCAGTGTTGTGCGGCGTATGATAGAGACTGACAAAAGAGTGACTTATCAGCAGATTCAGACAAGCTTAGGCATCGGTATGCGTCAAGTGCACAAAATCCTCCATGAAAATTTAGCGGTCAGGAAGCTTTGTGCCCGGTGGATACCTCATAATTTGACAGAGGCCCAAAAACTCCGTCGTGTTGATTGGTGTCTTTAAATGTTTCAAAGATTTAAGGGGGTGACTCAAATGCTGTGTTCGACATACTTACGGGTGACGAAAGCTGGATTTATTGTTATGAAACTAAAAGACAGTCTGCTGTCTGGGTGTTTCCTTCCGAGGAATTGCCAACTAAAGTGAAGAGAGGTCGAAGCATTGGAAAAAAGATGATGGCCTCGTTCTTCGTAAGGACAGGTCATTACGCAACAATTCTTTTAGAGGATCGAAAACAGTTCCTGCAGAGTGGTACACTAACAATTGTTTGCCAATTGTCTTGGAAAAATTTCGGGAGAAACGACCTCGCAGTAGGATCCTCCTTCACCACGACAACGCCTCGTCGCACACCGCCAAGCAAACAATCACCAGCCCTATAGCCCCGACCTCGCACTTTGCTATTTTTATTTATTTCCGAAAATAAAACAAAAAAAATTTCCGAAAATAAAACAAAAAAAATAAAAACCTTTGCGTCATTTAATGTGAAACTTGTTAAGTTGTTGACGAGAATTAGTACACTGAAACAAACAGATAAAAATATTGTTAGTTATATTATTAAAAATGTACATAAATGATTACAGACGCTAATCGTCGGCGGTGGGACCGGTACCTTACGCTGAGCGCATAGAACGTGTGTTGCTACCCCACATTTTATAAATGACATTATTACAATAATTTGTTAAAGTTTATGTTGTAATAAGTTCATAACAATTGTTATTCCTAGCCTGTAACAGTGATGTTATTAATATTAGCGAAACTGTTAATTTATATTTAATTAAGTACTTCCATACTAATATTATAAATTCGAAAGTAACTCTGTCTGTCTGTATGTTACCTTTTCACGCCTAAACCACTCTACGGATTTTGATAAAAATTGGCAGAGAGATAGATTGCATCCCAGGATAGGACATAGGATAGTTTTTATCCCGATATTCCCACGGGATCGACACTTATGCGGGTAAAACCGCGGGGCGCTGCTAGTTATGTATATTTTTAAGTTATGAAGAAATTTTCTAACCTTGAAACTAACCGAAACCCTCGTGTACATATTTATTTATTTTGATTTAACATAAAACAGCATTCTACCAATTACATTATTATTATTTACTAAAGATAAAATATTCATTCATATACACTCATCTCACAGAACTCCGACCTACTGTCATTATCGCCTTCCATTCATCTGCGAATACATCACAGTCAGGTTAAGCGTCCAAGAGAGCGTTGAGCGCAGAAACAGTGGAATAAGAAACTTCGTAACCCCGTAAAGGCTCCTGCAAACAGGCGCGACGCGCGACGCGAATCGCGCCGACACAAAGGCACCGCTCGTTGCGCGACTTGCGGTGTCTTTGTGTCGCGCGCGATTTTATCGCGTGTCGCGCCTGTTTGAAGGAGCCTTAAATATGTAGTTCCCCAGATACGGGTTGATTTGACAAAAAAAAATACGGACTGTCAGACAAACCTTCATCTCCTATCATCGTTATATCGTAAACTAACAGAGGAAAAAAAACTATGTTTCGTACTTTTCTGAGCCGAAACACCAATTTAAAAAAGCATGGGATTCTCCAAATTGGTCTCTTCCATTGAAATACGCTAGCTGTAGTTCTTCAATAGGCTACGACACAGTTCATTGTACCTACCTGCCTACTCTAGTACACAAAGCGTAACCTGATACAGTCATAATTGGGTTGACTTGTGACAGCCAACTGGGACAGATCTGTGACAAGGTCGCCGGCCGGAGGTCGGCCCAGCCCAATTCCTTATTGTCCCGACAAAAATGCCGAATGGGATCGGCTGGTCCTCGCGTCTTATTTGCTTTTTATCTTATGGTTTGTTTCATAATTTTTACCTTATTTTATTTGACACTCGCTAGTATCAAATAAAATAACCCGCCGCCCGCCCCTCTTTCACACTTTGACGTAACGTCGAGACTTTAATATTTGTAAGTTTCATATTAATGTATTGTAAACATAACCCGCCCCGAACAAGTTCTCTAAATGATGTGAAAACCGCATCAAAATTCGTTGCGTACCTACTTTAGAAGACCAACGATAACGCGGTCACCGTGACGCAGACAGACATTTCAGAGCAATATTTAACACTACAAAAGTCGCAGTTACTTTGTTAACAAAAGTCACTGATATGATCTCTGATATCAGTAGCATTGTTTATTCTAAAAAACAACGTTTTGACATGCATACGTAATGTTTCGCATTCTAATTAATTACAATATTTTTGTGTTATCTTTGTCTGTTGTATCAAAATTCTACCGAAATTCGGCGAAACGGTTTCTTGCAGCGCCTTATATGGCTTATATCACTGACACTAGTGAGTCATAATAAGTACTTATCACAATATTAACAGATAGAAGAACGCCACTGGCCATCATTTGGAGATCACTACATAAGGTACCGGCGGTAAATAAGAGCCGGCATTATTGAAACTTAAATATTGCAAAAAATAGATGAATTTGAAATAAAAATCAGGAATATTATTGAACATTATTTATTTGAGATCTAAAAAAAATGCCTACATGGCTAGGTTTTAAACATTTTGTGAACAAAAATAAACTTTAAAAAATCCTTTACTAAGGACTTTAATAAACTCAGGTAGTCTATTAAGGTCCGAGGTAAAATTAAAAGAAACTAAGCTGATAAAACATAAAATAAATTGTTTTCCTCTATAACTCAACATAATTAATATTTTCAGACCTAATATTTAGCAGTTTACCATCAATCATCAAAAAAAAACATAAATCGGTCCTTATAAAACTCAAGAAATAATATTTTTGTAACAAAAAGATGTTATTTAAGTAAAATCAACAAATTTATACTATTTTTAAATAAAAACCTCTTAACTAAAACTGTAGGTTTAACAAAAATAAAAAAATAAACGATTATTTTTTGACCGGCAAATGCCCTGGCCCTTATTAAAATAATAAAATAATAACAAGTACGAAAAATCTAAATAGAAAAATGAGATCAACATATTAATGGTCGGTGGATTCGCAGTATTATCATTATTAATTATTAACATCGGTAATTAACTATAATCAAATAAGATCCTTAATTTTAACCTCTGTTTTGGCCTGCAAACTAGAGCTATAATTTAATTGCATTCGGGGCAAACAAAATTGATATCGTCTTTCGTTAGGCCAACACATTGTTCGTGGTACCATTTCTGACACACTTGACATTTTCGCATATCTTGGATCCTTTCCGTATGACATGCGAAGCAGTACCACGTATCTTCAGGGTTCCCTTTGTTTTTTTTATTTTCTTTGTTCTTTTTGCCTCCTTTAGGAGTTTGCTGTCTCTTTAGTCTTTTCTTTTTGTTCTCCCTTTCCATAAATAAGTCTCTAGTAACCCGCTGGCCTTTGTAGTTAAAAGCTTTCCGTCTTGGTTTATTTTGCTTCACCACCGCATAATTCGGAGTTGGTATTAGCTGTTGGAAAGGAGATTTCAAACTTTTATTCTGCTCTCTAAGATTCTGTAATGGTATATTATCCTCTGAGTCATCTGATGACGAACTATCAGATCGTTGCCTTGCCACATTATGTATGTAACTGCCGTGGCTGATTCCTTTTTCTGGCGTATAGTCTTGCATCAATGAAAGAACTGCATTTTGGCCTTCTGATGGAGTGGGGCTGTATAAGTTTTGGCTATCTTGCATATTGTGATAATTTGCTAAAAGAGACATAAGGTCTTCAACAGAAGTATCGGTATCTGAGCTGTAAATAATTGGTCGTCTTGTAATGGTATTCATTTCTTGTAATTGAATAGGTGGCTCTTGTGTATAGGCTCTAAACGATGATTCGTCGTCGTATTAGAGTTGTATAAAACCGGCAATGAATGGTCTACTTCTGTCAATAAAGATGGTGATGCTGGATATGAAATAATCAAATCTTCAATGTTTGTTCTGTCAGAATCGGAGCTATTTTCAGAAAAATTTCTTAAAGGCAGTCGTGAATTCATGCCAGATGGACCGGGAATTGGAGATGTTGCCTGAGCTAGATTATTATCCAAAGTACAAGATTGTGCCCGATACGAAATTTCTGATATTTCGGTCAATACAGATGGCGCATAGGCTTCCTCTGGTATGGCATTTGGGTTATATGGATAAAGCCCTGTTGCTCTAAACCCATTGACGATGTTGTCATGAGTCATGCACTTTGACCATACTCTACTGAAAATTGTGTTGAATCGTGCTTTAGTAAGTTTCTTATCGGGATTTTGGTATAAAAATAATAGTGTTTCTTGATCCCAGTGATGTTCGAAGGATTTGTTCACACTTTTGTCTAGAGGTTGTAGTTCGTGTGTTGTATTCGAAGGCAAGCAGTACAACACAATATTTTCCTTGTCTGCTGCTTCAACTATTTGATAGTCTAAATGACACGAAGCACCATCAAAAACAAGCAGACATTTGTCGGAACTTTTATACTTTCCTAAATGGTGTATAAAATTTATAAACAAAGAAGTTGTCATGCTACCTTTTGGAGCCATTTTTACTAGCGATCCCGCAGGTAAGTTGTCAGTAAACTCGGTTTTTAGTTTTTTCCCTTTAAATAAAATCATTGGTGGAATAGGATTTCCTAAGGCATTAACACATGCGGCCACTGTCACGTTCTCTGCATGTTCTGGTGCTACCATATGCACCCTTTTTGCTCCCTTTTGGGCTAACACCATTGGCTGTTTGTGTATAGTGAGTCTACAGTCTTCGGGATGGGTTATAATATCCAATTCGTCATATATTTTCTTTATTTCCTGGAAGTGCTGAGTGACTATAGGTTTATTGAGTTTTTGAGCTCTTGCTGGATTTAAGATCTGAGCTTTTCTTTTGGAAATATCTGGATGCCTTTTCAAAAATAATTTCAGCCAATCTTTTCCGGCTTGATGTGTTCTTTCGTTAAAACAATGTCTAATATTATTGTTTTCACAAAAAACATACGCTTGCAAACGTATAGATTTTGGAGTCAATGGAACACCTACCGAGGCAAGCCTTTTAATTCTGGAAGCCAAATCATTTTCTTGCTCCTCTGATAAAATTGTGTTCCTACCTAATTTTTTTTCGACTTTACCTGAATTTAAATGGTTTTTCAGGGTTCTTCTCGGTATCCCGTGCTGATTAGCTGCTGCACGCTCTGATAGTAGTCCATTTTGCACGGCTGCCATTGCAGCTGCCAATTGGTTGACTGTCCAAAGTCCACGACGTTTCTTTACAGGAGGTTCCATTATTCCAGTCTGTAATAAATTAATAACTCACAATAACATCAACGTTAGTAAAAAGATACAGCTATTTATCTACATGAAAGAAAACAAAACAAAAAATAAAATATTTAGACAGGCCAATAAGGGCCGGCCCTTATTCACATCCTTCCAGGTGGTCCTTATTAGCAAAGGCGTCACTTTTTACAAAACTTGATTTGAAAGTTGGCAAATATCAACAAAATAAAACAGCTTACCTTGAATCGACAGCTCTAATGTCCACTTTGCATTAATCAGGTGTTCACTTATTGTAAAATACACTATTTTCTTTGCAATAAATGTTCTTGCATCGGCATTTTTTTTTTAAACTTTTCAGGAGAAGCAAAAAACTGTTTCTTTTTCAAACTGTTAATATTATATTAAAACTAAATATGCAGAAAATTAGACTTTATGTCGGGACATTCAGAAATATTTATTTTTCGCCATTTACTATGATATTCCAGGAGCTAGAATTTTTTTAAGTGAATTTGGGCACGTAGCGGTTTTTTTTCGGGTCGTTATTACCGCTAAGTACCTGACTTTTCATCACATGACGGATTTATGCTTTTACCAAATAGTTTGCATTTTTGTGCTTCCTAGAATACCTAGCGGATTTACCAAATTAGTCTAGTAGTATCGGCTCTACACGGTTTAATTCACCTAGAGATTCGGTGGCTACTACATTACGCCAAACCAGGTATCTATAATGAGTTTTGTAGTACTATCTAACATCTAAAACTACTTAATTAAAATTAAATACACTCGTAAACATGCCACGTCTCCTGTTTGATAAACCCGCTATGTGTCATTTCAAAGCGCAATTCCAAGGGACTCGCTTTGAACCGAAAATACGCTATGTGTCTCCTGCACACATAGGGGGTTTTTCAAATCCGTTTTTGACCAAAATTACATAGCTGATTTTGTTATCTTCTTAACCAAATGAGTTATTACAAAACCGATTTTACAGGCGCACGTGGCTTGAGAAATACTATAAATAAGCATCAAAAACCGATTTTCAAAAAAAAATACATAGCGGATTTTGCAGGCGCAGCGACGATGTATAATAATAATAATGTTTCCGTGCGAAGCCGGGGCGGGTCGCTAGTAACCGATATAATATACAGTAGATACGTGAGTCAGCATCAAGAATCTCCTGCCAGCTATGTGTAATCTGTCAATAGACAAGCAAAACCTCAAAAGTAGGTGGAAAGCTTCTAATTATGTTGACGTAGGTACATTTACACAGTGAACGCTGCTACCAACCTGCTGACTGGTTACAGGTAACTTGCTGCTGTCCGTGACTTCGTCTGCGTGTAAAAAATACAAATATCCAGGATTAAAACTAGCCTATGTCCTTCTCCAGGTCCCAACCTATCTATTTGACGAATTTCAGAACGATCGGTTCAGTGGTTTAGGCGTGAAAAGCTAACAGATAATACAAAGAAAAGAAATAAAAAACGTAAGTATTTATTGTGACTCGCACAGGAAGCCCACAAACAGACAGAGCTACTTTCGCAATTTATAGTTTAGTATGGATATTTTTTTCAGGGCATAAGCAAATTTTGTCGTATACTTAACTCGTGCTGAAACGAGAAAGAGACGGAGTGGAGAGCGAACGTCAAGACAAGTATGAATCCAGGTCGAGGCTACAGTTGTGGGTAGCCCAGAGTCATTGAAAGCATGACAATCCATCAATATTTTCTACTTTTCCTTGACTGCGGCGAAGCCCAAAAGAAAAATAAGTAGGTACCTAAGTAATAATTAGTCCACAAATTTTTTATTTGTATTTTTCATCCGTTTACCAACGTCCAACAATACATAATCTATAAGAAAAACCCGTTATCACTATCAAAACGAATGAACATGGGTCGTGAGTTCGTGACTCGTGAGCCCTCTCTGCCTTTGATTGGCCGCATGTAAACTTCATATCTATACCCACTAGCTGTATAATTTAAAAATAATGAAATATTCATTTATTGGACCCTGTAAGAACACAGCAAAAGGATAAATTTAAAATAAAAAAAATACAAAAATCTAAATTTAAACTATTGCCAATCAATACCTATTTAAAAAAAATCTGGGTACCGTATTTAAATTAATTTAACAATAAATGATGGTCATAATTAATTATTATAAATTATTAAGGAAAGCATTTATTATCTGTGTGGTTCTTTCCTCAAAAGACCGTCTCAGACATCGATCTACATGGTCTTCGTATAACCTGACCAAGATTATGTCTGGACTTTAAAAGAGACTGTGACCTCTGAGTTTGTTTCGGGCTTTCTTCTCAGAGTAGTCAAATAGGAAACGCCTACCTCATCTAGTTTTAAAAAATATGATTGACGTGTAAAAGTGTTTGTGCAAACCTACTTACAAAAATAAAATCATTTATCATTACTTTTATTTATTTCATAGGTAGGTATTACTTACGTATCTCTTCATATTTTTAACGAGTCCTCAACATCACCAGTTTATAGCATTCCACTATTTAGTAGGCCTCCGTATTCACATGCCATTTAACTCGATCCTTGGAACTTCTGTTATCCAGTTCCTACCAGCCACCCTTCGAAGCCTCTTCGCTCCACCTTCGCTTCGCTCCACCGAGCCTGAGGGCGCTCTTCCCTTTGCTACGTTTGCCGATTCAGATGTTCACCTACACGTAGAGAATACAATCCCGAGCATGTTTTTCAATCCCGGGCTTACGGGATTTTTGAAGCCTTTTCCCGGGATCCCGGGCCTATCCCGGGATTAGACTATGTGGTTTCTAATTGGGCTAAAATAAAAAAAAAACAGTAATTTAAAAAAAAAATGACTTTAATGTCTTTGCATAACACAAATCAGAATAATAATAAGAAAAGAAAAAACACAAACCAAAAAGCAGTATACTTTTGCAAGAAATTAAAAAACAGCACATAATAACTATTTAGAATTTCGAAAATATAATCGCAGAAATATCAAAGCATCCAATGTTTGACTTCCGAGCCTGCTTCGTAGTTTATTGCCAACATAAGCAGCAGCTGAAAACGCTCGTTCAGGTTCTCGGGATTTTCGGGGCCAGAAAACGGTCGGGATTCCGAGACAAGGATCCCGGGATTGTATTCTCTAACTGTTCCTGTGTAGTAAATAGTGGGTACCTACGTATTATACGAGTTGCTTTTTGTCGTAATGTATTAAAATAATCTAGGCAAGGTTATTTTCAAGACGCAACGGACTACGGAATACAAACTAGACTTGTTTGTGGCAATCCCGAAAATCCCGAGTATAGCCAAGTACAGTCCCGGGATTTTCGGGGCCAGAAAACGGTCGGGATCCCGGGATCCCGAGATAAGGGATCCCGGGACTGTATTCTCTACCTACACGTCTACCCCAGAGGTGAATGGTTTTACGGCTAACTTAACTGGTCCATTGTCATTTTAGCTTGCTTCTTCAACCCATCTTCACCCGTTGTTACTCCGGCTACTTGACAGATTTCTGTTCATAGTTATTGAGTTATAATGTACTAATAACTCAATGTTCATAGTTACTCTTTTTGATTTTATCTGCAACACTAACGCCTTGGTTGTCATCATAGCAGAACTTTGTGAACTATCAACTTAGGTACCCTGTCAAAGGTCAAACTCGCTGCGCACCATGTTAGACTTTTTACTACCTAATTATTATACGTATGTATAGATTATCTACTTATTCTTGCTTGTCAGTCAAGCAAGTGTACTATCAAATCAATCCCGGTTGATGACTCATAATCTCGTTTTATCATTGTCAAGTTTTACTGACATAATCAGCCGGACACTTTGTTTTTATCGCCCAGCCTGGAGCAGTGCAGTTACGCTAAAGCTAGAAAGTGAAATAGCGTACAGCCGACCACGATAAGTTGTACCATTCTGACTACGCTTCCAGTAATTAATCGTGTTTACTCCGATTCGGTTGGTTTATGCCGGGTGAGTTCCGATAATATGTGACAACAGATTTTTACATCCAGCCAGTCCGCCGACACACGTCAGGCGGAGAACGCGCGCTGGTATTCTAAGTTTAAAAATAAAACATCGCGAAATACTTTGACAGATGCTAAAAAGATAAAGATTTTCTTTTATTTTTGGTGAATTAGTTTTAACAGTTTTCGTTAACGCTTTAATAGTGAAGCAAAGTTTATTGTAATTATTTAATTTTCGCGGGTGATTATCCGCGATTGCATTTCTAATATATTTTCACTCCAAGAAAGTTTTAAGCACACAATGTAAGTAATCCATGAATACCACCACTAATAATAATAAGCATATAAGTAATTTACCTAGATAAAAAAAAATATAACTTGTATTTATTTTCATTCGTATTTTTATTTAAAAAATTCACAGTTAGGTAGTATCCTAGTAGTGGAATTTCTAAACAATTAAAAACAAAACTACCTATTAAAACAATTTACAGCTCCCGTTAGTTTGAACTCAATAATTGTGATAAGAATTCACAAAGGCGATAAACAAACTATAACTTTTCTTTGATCCCTATTTTTTGTTTTTAAATGACTAAATAAGCACCGGGAACAGTGGAAATCTAAGGCAGTGGCCGTGCAGTGGCTATGGGAAATCCTTTGTCCAGCAGTGGGACAAAAAAGGTTTTATTAAAAAAAAACTTTTTTTTAAATAATAAATTAACATCCACTAACTTTATATGTTGTTGTTCAATTCAATTAATATAATAAGCTGATCACTCAGTTGTCATCTAAGCCCTGAGGGCACGGCAGTGCCCCCGCCAAGCCGAGCAAAAATGGCCAAGTCAATCTATTTACCTATTTAAAACATAAACGATTTTTAATATTGATATGGTCACTATGAGATGTTGTTAGGTTAGCTAATTACCTTGAATAACTTAAGACAGAAGGTCCCTTAAGTAGGGAATGAATAAATTAACTGACTTGGTATTACATGGATCTCACATCTTTTTACGGTAGAAGAACTGAGTTGTGAGACTTGGCTTTTTTTACAAGTTATGTTTTTGATGGCACTTTGTTTAGATAAATAAACTTAGCACGATACTTACCTACAATTTATCAACTTTGGTAATAACATTTAAGGCATTTGCTTTGTTTCTAACTTTGTGTTACTATATTTCTAAGTTTAATGGACAGTTAAATAAACAATAAACAACAACATAATCATAATAAAACTCCTTGCTAAACTTCCTGTTAAATCTATGTAGGTATTAGGATTTTTAAGTTCCTTCCTTGAATTGCAGAATCAATTAATCAAAAAACGTTTATTTGTTAAATTGTTCTTTAAAAATAAAACAGTTTTACTTAGTGCTTAGTGGGCTTGTGTTTAAATGCCTACCAGAAAACCTACCGATTTTACTACAATAAAAATAAAATCGAAATAAGAATGGAAAAATGCTTAAAAAATTATCGAAATACCTTCCAGAATTGATAAATGCTCACCAAATTGTGTTTCATAAAGTATTGTAGAAATGAACCTATTTTCCTTTTTATTCTATGTCATAAAGATTTACAAACGCCTTTAAAGTTAATTTCAGACCAAATATTTTATATCATCGATTTATCGCTAAATAGATGTTACCAATATTTTATTTCACGACTTTCAATTTAGTCAGTTTTACTGAGACAAAAAAGCTAACGGTCGATCGTACAATTTTTTTGAATATCAAATATAATACTGCGTATCCCAAACACATGTTACTTGGTATTTGTATTGTCATTCGCTCGTTCTTGCATCCTATGTCGCCCGTCGACAGTATAAAGATGATATTATTACCGTGACGGGGCCCCGCGAAGCGTTTCTGTGTAAAGGGTTTAAAGTAACCTAAGCAAACCTAACCCCGGGTGACGTTCGTTCGCTCTTGCATCCTACGCGCCAATATTTTTAATTTTAGGTATTAATGTTACTATTTCACGGAAACAAGATTTCCATTTTGGTAGGCAAAAAGAATATAAATACAACACGTATAATTATTCTGATGAGTGTATAATTATTTTGGAACTTAATACGTTGTTCTTTAGGCACCTCGGTATAGAGTGGGATTATTTTATTTGAAGTTAACATATTTTACTTGGTCTAAAAATTGTTTTGGTGAGCGTTTAAATTGTACCCTTAATTATGTATACCAACTTTTCCTCCGTTAATTATAAAAGTAATTATGTGGTGGTAAACGCTACTTTTTTAATGTTTGTGATTGATATGGCTTTTACTAGAGTCCGATATATTTTATCTGTGGAATAAAATTGACGTCTGACAGTTTACGTAAGGTAAACTGTCAAAATATCCAAATTTTATTCGCAGGACTCAGGATACTAGGAATAAAATTCAGGTCGAAAACGCCTTTAGAATGTTTTTATGTGGCAGGAATATCGACGCCCATACTGTAACCAAGACTTCAGCACATGATTTTAGAACCCTTGGGGCAGAAATGTTTTGTTGGTTAATAAAAAAAAAATCTGCTCATTCATAGAAAAGCGCAATACCTACTACATACGCGGTCAAAATGTATGGACAGGCTAAGTTTTTTTTTAATAACCGACTAAAATCTTCAACGCAGTCATGAACGTCCAGAATCATGAACTGGTAACAGGTTGTGCGTCGATGTCCCTGCCACGCTATATGCTAATTTGGAAAAAAAGCAAACAAAATCTCCTTTACTGTGTCATACAACAGTGGAAAAAGTTACTCTTTCTTCATACATGTAATAAGTAGGTATCTATCTACTATCGCTCCGTTAAATATGATATACAAATAATAATTAAGTAAAGTAAACAAATAACAACTCATGACCCTAAATGTCATTATGTGTATCTCTTTATTGATATTATGAATGAAATTTAACGAGTTTTTACTTCACGTTTATTAAATGTTGCTATTTATAAACTCAAACTCAAAGAATTTATTTCAAATAAACCTTGTACAGGCACTTTTGAATTGTCAAAAATTAAATAGTCTGTCGATAAAAATAAGAGTAAAGGCTCGTACACACAGGCGCGACGCGACACGCGACACAAAGGCACCGCTCGTTGCGCGACTTGCGGTGCCTTTGTGTCGCATGTCGCGTCGCGCCTGTGTGTACGAGCCTTAATAGTACTTAGCGCATTGTTTTTCGCAGCAGAGAAAAATTAAAGTAATAATTTAAAAAAAAAAAACTCGACCACGATAAAAACTTAAGTTAAAAAAACTGAATGCTAAAAACAAGCCCATTTTAAGTTAAATAAAAGTTGGAAGCAGGCGAGACCCATTTGGATTGAAAATATAATAAAAGTGGTATGGGTCCCGCCTGCTTCCAACTTTTATCTAATTTAAAATGGGCTTGTTTTTAGCTTTTCAGTTTTTTTAACTTATGTTTTTTACCGCAGTCTGATTTTTTATTTTTTTAAATTACTTCTTTTATTTCCAGCTTTTTAGTTTACAAATGAAAGATTTCGCAGACGACTTAGTTCTTGGTATGTGTTTTTTTACGATTTGTCACTTCGAGTTACTTTTAACCATAGAAGTTATATAGGTATTTTTGTAATCACCTTTTAAAACCCTTTGTTTTGATACTCACTCGATAGACACTGAGAAAAAAAAATGTTTTTGAAGACATAAATATTATCGCTAAATAGATGTTACCAATATTTTATTTCACGACTTTCAATTTAGTCAGTTTTACTGAGACAAAAAAGCTAACGGTCGATCGTACAATTTTTTTGAATATCAAATATAATACTGCGTATCCCAAACACATGTTACTTGGTATTTGTATTGTCATTCGCTCGTTCTTGCATCCTATGTCGCCCGTCGACAGTATAAAGATGATATTATTACCGTGACGGGGCCCCGCGAAGCGTTTCTGTGTAAAGGGTTTAAAGTAACCTAAGCAAACCTAACCCCGGGTGACGTTCGTTCGCTCTTGCATCCTACGCGCCAATATTTTTAATTTTAGGTATTAATGTTACTATTTCACGGAAACAAGATTTCCATTTTGGTAGGCAAAAAGAATATAAATACAACACGTATAATTATTCTGATGAGTGTATAATTATTTTGGAACTTAATACGTTGTTCTTTAGGCACCTCGGTATAGAGTGGGATTATTTTATTTGAAGTTAACATATTTTACTTGGTCTAAAAATTGTTTTGGTGAGCGTTTAAATTGTACCCTTAATTATGTATACCAACTTTTCCTCCGTTAATTATAAAAGTAATTATGTGGTGGTAAACGCTACTTTTTTAATGTTTGTGATTGATATGGCTTTTACTAGAGTCCGATATATTTTATCTGTGGAATAAAATTGACGTCTGACAGTTTACGTAAGGTAAACTGTCAAAATATCCAAATTTTATTCGCAGGACTCAGGATACTAGGAATAAAATTCAGGTCGAAAACGCCTTTAGAATGTTTTTATGTGGCAGGAATATCGACGCCCATACTGTAACCAAGACTTCAGCACATGATTTTAGAACCCTTGGGGCAGAAATGTTTTGTTGGTTAATAAAAAAAAAATCTGCTCATTCATAGAAAAGCGCAATACCTACTACATACGCGGTCAAAATGTATGGACAGGCTAAGTTTTTTTTTAATAACCGACTAAAATCTTCAACGCAGTCATGAACGTCCAGAATCATGAACTGGTAACAGGTTGTGCGTCGATGTCCCTGCCACGCTATATGCTAATTTGGAAAAAAAGCAAACAAAATCTCCTTTACTGTGTCATACAACAGTGGAAAAAGTTACTCTTTCTTCATACATGTAATAAGTAGGTATCTATCTACTATCGCTCCGTTAAATATGATATACAAATAATAATTAAGTAAAGTAAACAAATAACAACTCATGACCCTAAATGTCATTATGTGTATCTCTTTATTGATATTATGAATGAAATTTAACGAGTTTTTACTTCACGTTTATTAAATGTTGCTATTTATAAACTCAAACTCAAAGAATTTATTTCAAATAAACCTTGTACAGGCACTTTTGAATTGTCAAAAATTAAATAGTCTGTCGATAAAAATAAGAGTAAAGGCTCGTACACACAGGCGCGACGCGACACGCGACACAAAGGCACCGCTCGTTGCGCGACTTGCGGTGCCTTTGTGTCGCATGTCGCGTCGCGCCTGTGTGTACGAGCCTTAATAGTACTTAGCGCATTGTTTTTCGCAGCAGAGAAAAATTAAAGTAATAATTTAAAAAAAAAAAACTCGACCACGATAAAAACTTAAGTTAAAAAAACTGAATGCTAAAAACAAGCCCATTTTAAGTTAAATAAAAGTTGGAAGCAGGCGAGACCCATTTGGATTGAAAATATAATAAAAGTGGTATGGGTCCCGCCTGCTTCCAACTTTTATCTAATTTAAAATGGGCTTGTTTTTAGCTTTTCAGTTTTTTTAACTTATGTTTTTTACCGCAGTCTGATTTTTTATTTTTTTAAATTACTTCTTTTATTTCCAGCTTTTTAGTTTACAAATGAAAGATTTCGCAGACGACTTAGTTCTTGGTATGTGTTTTTTTACGATTTGTCACTTCGAGTTACTTTTAACCATAGAAGTTATATAGGTATTTTTGTAATCACCTTTTAAAACCCTTTGTTTTGATACTCACTCGATAGACACTGAGAAAAAAAAATGTTTTTGAAGACATAAATATTACGACAAAAATTGGCCATTTTATTTTTTTTCAATTTTGATAAACCCAGTGTCACTCTCACAAATAAGACGAATCTAACGGCACCTGTCAAGCTGAAATCGATCAAGCCGTTTAGGCTACAGCGGTGCTATTCTGTAATAATCTCACCGTGAAAACTTAGGTGAAGTGAGCGTGGAGTGAGCTGTCAATAGTGTCAATTCCTAGCAAAAACAAACTCACTTCACCTAAGTTTTCACGGTAAGATTTTTACAGAATCGACCGGCTGAGCGTGCCAAAGAAATAAACATACATAGATACACTCGAAAAACAAAACATAACCCTCCTTCTGGCGCAGTCGGGTAATAATACCTAATCGACATCTTACTTAGCAAGCTAATTATAATAATACTAATAATACGACTATTTTTTCAAAAAAAATCCTACAATCTATAAACTTTTCCTACTCAAAAGGCTTTACGATCTACTTATCTGAGTTTAACAAACACAAAAATACGGAAATCAAACTGTTACCAATTTTCCTTTTTATCATTTTTCCGTTCGTTTACGATATTTAATTTGCAAACTAGCGACCCGCTCTGCTTCTCACGGTCTTTACCACATAACTAAACAGCTAAACAGCGAAATTTAGGTACTATATGTTACACATAATACACACCTTTCGAAATAAATTCTCTAAATGATAGTAAAAAACCGCATCAAAATCCGTGGCGTAGTTTGGAAGAACAACGCGGACACAGACAGACACGTGAAGCGAGTTTATTTTATAATATGCCTATAGATAACATATAACAACGTAACGTATACGTACAGGTTTTAGTCGCTACCACGGTTACAATTGCAATATTTTTGCACCTACTTAACTAATATTACTTACATCCGTAATTCTAGCCTAGGCTGCTACTGTCTAAGCCAAGGTTATAATTATTTCACAGGGATACTTAACTCACGAATTAATCGGACTAGGTACCACGATACAGGGTGTAGCGTAATATATAATTTTGCTAATAATAATAAGTAATAATTGAACTCAGGAAGTAGGTATTGAATGTAATACCTAAGACTAAGGAGGATTTAAAGGTAGGTACCTAATCTTATAATCAGACTAGCTGTTCTCCACGGCTTCACCCGCCTGAATGTCGGAAATTATTCTACAAAAACGTTCGACCGGGTCAAAAGGATACTTACCCAAAATACGCATATTGACGTGGAGTTGCGGACACCAGCCCGTATTACCTATTGCCGGGACAAAAAGTATGCCTATGTTACTCTTTATAACACCAGCCATCTGCCAATGAAAGTCCCGTCAAAATCTGTCCAGCCGTTTTGGACATTCGCCGGAACAAACAGAAAAACAATTTTTTAAAAATTGTGTTTTGTTACCGTACATACTTTGATATGCATTAAGTAAAATGCTGATATTATGACATTACAAACAGACACTTCAATTTTAGTTATATTAATTTATTGTATAGATGTAGGTATAAGTATATGTATTGTTATTGTAGTATATTGAGTTCTTCATAAAACTTTAAAAAATATTTACTTGAGTAAGACTTACATAATAAATTATCTTGGACTACAGAGAACACCAAATCAAACTAAAACTGAAACCCTAATATGAGGTGGCTATCCGCCAAAGGAAAGGCACTATTACCTACTTCAATATTGTTCAAATACATTATTGTATTAGGAATATGTTAAGCAGAACAAAAGGAGACATTGTCGTACCTTACATAACATAACATAATGGCAGGTTGCATGCACGGTATATCGGAAAACTGTCATTACAAAATAACCCTACAAAAACTCGTGATTCGTACGCGTCGCAACCGACAGCACTTGCTTACCCACGCTCTACTTGTAATTTTCTCGTAATAACTTCTCCTGAGATCATCTATTTTGTAACACCCTGACTGTTTGGCACAGTTGTATTGCAGGCTCGTTTATAGTTCAAATGGCCAGACCACAACTTTTCATTCACATAGACTTTTGACCACGTAGATTTTAAAATGTAGGTACATTGCCTACTGGGTAGACGTTTTGCTTATACACCTACTTTTATTAGTCCACTAGCTTCCCTCCTGCTCCTTCCTTTCTCCTTAGGATCTTAGCTTGATGTTATAATTTATACTCTATAGCCTTCCTCAAGAATGGGGCTATCAAATGTAAAAAGAATTATTCAAATCTGACTGGTTTTATTATATTACCTATATATTATTATATATTAATACTAATATACATAATAACATTCATAAAAATATGTCTAACTAAATCTTTAAAGTGTCTACCTACTTACTCCCTAACATCCGGTTTAAGAAGACATTGGAATTATTTTTAAAGTAAGAATAAGTAAATCAAAGCCTAAGTAATTCTGATTATAGTGAGTGTAATTAGGAAGTATTTAATAAAACAATTAAAATAATGACTGAACATGAATAAGTGAACCCAAAAATAAATAGGACTCTACTTTGCTTAGTAAAGTTACAAATAAAACATTCTTGACATGTTCTCTCACATAAAACAAAGAAACTGATTGATTGGCAATACAATATTCTCTATGACAATACACGTGTCGATCACAATTTTATGAACTTTCACATTCACTAATTACGATAGAAGCAAGTAAAAACAGAACACATGCGTTAAGAACAAAGACACATTGCGTGATGTGAAAAATTCAAATAGAATAATTTATGGAAACAAAAGACATCGCAAACGAAGTCACGGGTTTGCTTGGATGTCTAGAATAAAAGTAAAAAGTACAGTAAGTACATGCTGCAGAATTACAACAAGTACACGCTGCAGATGGTGTTCAATAAGATGAAGTGATAAAGTGTCGTGACGCATCACGCATGTAGGTAAGAGTTTGTTTACTTTCAACCGTTTTAGCCGTGTTCGGTCGACGACGCGTAAACTTATAAAGTTCAACGATTTCTACGAGTATTACGGACGCATTCAGCCGATTGATTTGATACCAGTTAAATAGTTAACAGTTTTAACGTAAACGTCCCTTTTGAGGTTTGACTTTGACCATACCCACTTTTTAATATAAACGAGTGTATTTTGTGAATCGTCTTACTTATTTTATAGGGTTTTTTGCAAATCAGGTATGATGACCGCTCGCATAGAGCTCGTCGTCAGTTATATATCCGTGGTTCAGCGCCATCTCGTCGTTGTTGGATGAACTACGTAGTTAGTACGCGAGGCCCTCGTAGTTCTTCCCGATGTGCATAGATGGCGCTGTCCTCAACAACGCGCGTCTTACGTTTTACGTCTTACGTCTTACGAATTTTCGATCAGGGTCACGTGACCTGACGCGAGTTTAGAAGTTTTTACCCATTCCAAAAAAAGTACACAGCGCCGCTAAAGAAGTTTTCACTTCAAAAATCAGGTCTTACACCATGCGAAACACTGATAGGAAATGGATTCAACCTTTTACCAAGACCTTTTAACTTCATAAACCTTGAGAAATTATATATTGCAATTTGGAATTATATGTAATTCAGGTCTTGGGGTCTTGCAAAAGGTTCAAAGGCGGCAAATATGAAGTAAGTAACTCTGTAATTTAACGCTGAAATGTAAATAAACAAGAATGGAATCTTGACTGAAAACTATATTTAAATTTGCTCCTACTCCAGACGATGCAGTTTAAAATCATGGCATCCAATATTATCTATATATGACGATAACATGGGAAACAAAACAAGATCCACGAACCTATAGGATTTTCAAGATGAGCGGTCCATTTTCGGGAAAATATAAACCTACGGAAAATTAACAACAATGTCCCTATAGATCCTACTTTAACGAACTACCCAGATAATTAAATTAAAAATAATAAAATGTGTCTTTTGCTGAAAAATCCATTGTATCAATAAAAGTCATCGGTATCTATACATATGTACATTGCTCCTGTGACGGAATAACTAGCAAGTTACAGATCGGCTGTTCTACTCGTAGATCGTAAAACATAAAAAATTTAGCCTTGTGTTCATCAACATTTAAATCAACTGATTAAATGTTTAATCAGTTCTATGTTTAAAGTTTCCTTACGAAATTTGACCTAAACAAACTGTATATATATCTAACCGGTGCACATAAGGGTTTTTTGCTGATCGAAGCATAAGGTTCAAAACCTTATGCTTTGGCGATAAAGTTGAAAATGTATTTAACAAAATTGACAGATTGTAGTAGGTCGATGTGCTGGCGTCTGTACATACTTATATAGGTAGAGTAAGACTGCGTTGTATCTGCCTATAAAAGTAAAAACCTACCCGTGTTTACTTTTCTGGCTAAGTAGATCATTCTGTTTGCTAATTCCCATAGTTTTTCATGAAAAGGTCATGTTACAAATTTTAAAAATAGTTTACGCACGTAAACCTCCGTGTCGGTCACACTTAAAACATTTTGAAAGTAACAGAACAGTACAAAATTAAGTGTAATATGTTCTTGGTTCAGTGTACTTAAATAAAAAGGTGTTATTTATTATGTAGGTACCCACGTATGTTACCTACTTTAAAACTGTCAAATTAGCGTATCTCTCGCGTAAAATATTATCAACATTGCACAATGCACAATATGATACTGTAACTACACTTATGCATATGCTGTAAATATGACAGCTGTACTATTATTTCGTTCGATAAAACAGGACGAAACTGATAGTCATATGTTGGATCCTTGCGAAGTTCCGATTCGCATAATCAGCACGCAAATATCTATTTAGATTTCTACCACTTGTCCATACAGAAGACTTTACTATCTGCTTTCCCGTCAACGAAGGATTAGTATTCTTTCTCTGTCTTGTCTCTCTGTCTCTCATGAATATTTCTTTTATGTCCAGCGACTTTGTCGTGATTTTCACACACGTTTAATTAGTTTTTCCTTGTACATACATCACGATAACAAAAAAAAACGACAAGAAATATTAATTGCGTACATCACGATCTCGCACGTTTATTGCACAATCCCATTATATTTTAACCATTTCCAAATTTCCATTAAGGTATTCCAATCATGCTCCACATTGTTTCATGTCGTGAATTATTTATGTGCGAAAAAAACATCTGATGCCTCGTTGAAATTTCTATTTCCTCAAACGGCAGATGTTTAAAAACTGGCCAAGTGCGAGTCGGACTCGCACACGAAGGGTTCCGTACCCCAAGGCAAAAACCCCGAAAAAAACACGTTTGTTGTATGGGAGCCCGCCTTAAATATTTATTTTATTTTGTTTTTAGTATTTGTTGTTATATTAGCGGCAACAGAAATACATCATCTGGAGCCTTAGTAATACGGTCCCGTTTTTACCCTTTGGGTACGGAACCCTAAAATTGAACATTCCATTCCAAGGAACTGCGGAATCTTTGGGCAAGTAATTAAGCTCATTGGCGTAATGAGACGTCTCACTTAACCGGGTCAACGGTTGTACGGACGAGTGTACTACTCACAATCGTACTTACTTTGAGAACATCGCCGAACAAAGGACTAATTACGTCTGCCTTTACATAGTTGACGACGTAAGTACTGCGTGTTAGAGGGCTTTAAAATATTCTAAAGTTACGCCTAATTGTGCCCGCTTTTAGGTTTGGGGATACGGACATTTCGTGAACTTTCCCATGCTTAGCTGTATGTATTTGCCGGATAATGGAAGAATTCTTTTTAGGTGACTTCTTCTCTGTTATATAACGCTTCTTGTTTATGGTAGATATAACATTATTCAAATTGTTGAACTAATCACTTACTAGTTGACCGGACTTCACCGGACCATTAAGATTTTTAATCGTGCAGATCGTGCTTCATTAGGTATGCTAAAATATGTTCTATTGAGGAACTTTACTTGAGGTTTTTTTTAAACGATTTGATCGTATCGCATGACATATTAAAAAATCGTAGAGTCGGACATGTACAGTATATCCTTTATAATTTGCATAACAAAGCGTTCATTTGTATTATACTCTGAGCTACCTACCGCTTTTAGTAACATTATTGAAAGAAGATTATTAGGATGCGTGTCTAATATCGATTTGAAATTACAAATTATTTCAAAAGAGTGCTACGTACATTTTAAAAGAGCTGTTAATATCCTACTTTTGATAAGAAACCATAGCGTTACAGTTAGCAGTAAACCCCAATGTCCTTGGCTTCAATAAATGTAAACCATGCCAACAATACAAAAAACTTACTATAAAGATTAGTAATAAGAGAATAACTTCAAGGGTAGAAGAAAGGTCCTCGTGCAAGCCATCCTAAGCCCAAGCATTGATCTGTTTACTGTGGCCACAGACGCGATTGGCTCGGTCACGGCCGCTATGTCCTATAATGTTTACATTTCTTTATCGTTGTTTCCATAATGGGTGTAAATGCAGAAAATACGTAAATAATAACGGGCTGAATGAACTGTTTGAACTGTACGTGTTTAAAACAAGGGGAAATGCAAACAAAGCACATTTCCATTCTAATCTGATTGTCATCCCGCGCAAATATAAGCGTAAACTAGGCTATTGCGGTCTCGTGGGCGATACACTACATGGCTCGAACTACTTGTGCATGGGTAATTGTTGCAAAATTGGTCAAATCCTATCTCATTAGTATTAGCTATCCCTGGATCAATCAAGCACAGTCAGCAGCTGAACGGTTATTTAGACATTGCTATGATGTAACATAATATTCCAGTGAAGCATAAATATGTAAGTAGAACTATTTTCGTATGAGTTCAGCTGCTGCGGGGTATACCTACTTAACAAGTTACTTATTACTTATAAGCGTGAACTTTGACCACTCGCGAAGAAATGCGGAATCAACAAGACATGATTTAACGATCATAACATGCGATTTTACACAAGCCACATCGCTTCTCTTGCGTAATGTTATCATAAAAAACACGTGCATTTACAGAGTGCTGTTTTAATCTCGAGTTTCCAACAGGCACGGTGGCAGACAGACGGCTTGATTCCCTGATAGGTTTGCTAAATGACGCAAACCTGTACAGTCGCTAACAAAAGCTACATGAATAGCGTAGTCGTGTTATGATGTACCTATGGCTATGCTGGATACTGCACAAGGTCGTCCAGGGCGTTATGCTCGGCCTCACCCGCGATAGGCTTTTGTTTTGTTTTGTTTAATTTTATTGAAATACCTACAACATGAATTGAGTCTAGAGTTTAAAATGTTGCATGCCTTGCCAAAACGATTAAATTAATTAGTTAACAAAACAGCACATTATGAATTCGACCTTGTGGCGTGGCGTAATTAATATCATCATGTGTGTTTTTAATTGTTTTCTAACTAAACTCAAATTAACACCCACCACACGATACAGGAGTAATTCCTAGTGTGGGGCAAAGTTTTATTAAAGAAAAAAATTATAAGATAACTTTTACGACTAGACTCAAAAAAATTGAAAATACGTTTTCAAAATATATTTTGCCATCGACTTTACAGCTACAGATCACAGATAAAACCCTCGTATGGGCACAATGAGTCTATTCAACAAGAGTAGAGCGTACCTATAGGGGAGAGCATTTCAATGCACAGTAATACATATTTGTGCCGGGAACAAGACGCAGACGAAAACAAACAAGGTATACATATATATAGGTAATCAAGATGAGGTAGGAGATTGGATTAAATAATCATCTTCTCCAACTTCACAATCAAATCTTTGTTGGTTTGAACGCGCTAATCTCTGAAATTACATTTCATGGCCCAATTCTTGAGAAAGGTCAAAGGCTACTTAACATCACGCCATGACCCTTAGGAGCCGAGAAAAAAAAAAAATCGGTCAAGTGCGAGTCTGACTAGTGCACCGAGGCCGCGAGGATGTAAATGGGTATACAATGTACACGGGCATCGTATCTCGAATATTTTTCTCGTTTTTTCCGAGTATGTTTTAAATTTCCCCCCAAAATCAGTCCCCAAAATGTATAATTACAATATAAATGTCTTTGAAAGAAAAATAAAAAATTGGAA